>CM071595.1:99130579-104130579 GCA_036435485.1 Saposhnikovia divaricata
CACTAGTTACGAGTCATTTTAAAAATAGTAGTGATCTACTAAGATCTGAGATCAAATTAATTTTTTATTTTCTGTAACTTTGGGAATATCATCATATTAGATATATATTGACATCCGTAAAGTTGGATCATTCAAAAATATTTTTTAAAAATAGAAACAATAATCCGTGACAAAGCACTAGTTACGAGTCATATTAAAAATAGTAGTGATCTACTAAGATCTCCGGTCAAATTAATTTTTTATTTTCTGAAACTTTGGGATTATCATCATATTAGATATATATTGACATCCGTACGGTTGGATCGTTCAAAAATATTTTTTAAAAATAGAAACAATAATCTGTGACAAAGCACTAGTTACGAGTCATTTTAAAAATAGTAGTGATCTACTAAGATCTCCGATCAAATTAATTTTTTATTTTCTGTAACTTTGGGAATATCATCATATTAGATATATATTGACATCCGTAAAGTTGGATCATTCAAAAATATTTTTTAAAAATAGAAACAATAATCCGTGACAAAGCACTAGTTACGAGTCATATTAAAAATAGTAGTGATCTACTAAGATCTCCGATCAAATTAATTTTTTATTTTCTGTAACTTTGGGAATATCATCATATTAGATATATATTGACATCCGTACGGTTGGATCGTTCAAAAATATTTTTAAAAAAATAGAAATAATAATCCGTGACAAAGCACTATTTACGAGTCATTTTAAAAATAGTAGTGATCTACTAAGATCTGAGATCAAATTAATTTTTTATTTTCTGTAACTTTGGGAATATCATCATATTAGATATATATTGACATCCGTAAGGTTGGATCGTTCAAAAATATTTTTTAAAGATAGAAACAATAATCCGTGACAAAGCACTAGTTACGAGTCATATTAAAAATAGTAGTGATCTACTAAGATCTCCGATCAAATTAATTTTTTATTTTCTGTAACTTTGGGAATATCATCATATTAGATATATATTGACATCCGTAAAGTTGGATCATTCAAAAATATTTTTTAAAAATAGAAACAATAATCCGTGACAAAGCACTAGTTACGAGTCATATTAAAAATAGTAGTGATCTATTAAGATCTCCGATCAAATTAATTTTTTATTTTCTGTAACTTTGGGAATATCATCATATTAGATATATATTGACATCCGTACGGTTGGATCGTTCAAAAATATTTTTAAAAAAATAGAAATAATAATCTGTGACAAAGCACTAGTTACGAGTCATTTTAAAAATAGTAGTGATCTACTAAGATCTCCGATCAAATTAATTTTTTATTTTCTGAAACTTTGGGATTATTATCATATTAGATATATATTGACATCCGTAAGGTTGGATCGTTCAAAAATATTTTTTAAAGATAGAAACAATAATCCGTGACAAAGCACTAGTTACGAGTCATATTAAAAATAGTAGTGATCTACTAAGATCTCCGATCAAATTAATTTTTTATTTTCTGTAACTTTGGGAATATCATCATATTAGATATATATTGACATCCGTAAAGTTGGATCATTCAAAAATATTTTTTAAAAATAGAAACAATAATCCGTGACAAAGCACTAGTTACGAGTCATATTAAAAATAGTAGTGATCTACTAAGATCTCCGATCAAATTAATTTTTTATTTTCTGTAACTTTGGGAATATCATCATATTAGATATATATTGACATCCGTACGGTTGGATCGTTCAAAAATATTTTTAAAAAAATAGAAATAATAATCTGTGACAAAGCACTAGTTACGAATCATTTTAAAAATAGTAGTGATCTACTAAGATCTCCGATCAAATTAATTTTTTATTTTCTGTAACTTTGGGAATATCATCATATTAGATATATATTGACATCCGTAAAGTTGGATCATTCAAAAATATTTTTTAAAAATAGAAACAATAATCCGTGACAAAGCACTAGTTACGAGTCATATTAAAAATAGTAGTGATCTACTAAGATCTCCGATCAAATTAATTTTTTATTTTCTGTAACTTTGGGAATATCATCATATTAGATATATATTGACATCCGTACGGTTGGATCGTTCAAAAATATTTTTAAAAAAATAGAAATAATAATCCGTGACAAAGCACTATTTACGAGTCATTTTAAAAATAGTAGTGATCTACTAAGATCTGAGATCAAATTAATTTTTTATTTTCTGTAACTTTGGGAATATCATCATATTAGATATATATTGACATCCGTAAGGTTGGATCGTTCAAAAATATTTTTTAAAAATAGAAACAATAATCCGTGACAAAGCACTAGTTACGAGTCATATTAAAAATAGTAGTGATCTACTAAGATCTCCGATCAAATTAATTTTTTATTTTCTGAAACTTTGGGATTATCATCATATTAGATATATATTGACATCCGTACGGTTGGATCGTCCAAAAATATTTTTTTAAAAATAGAAACAATAATCCGTGACAAAGCACTAGTTACGAGTCATTTTAAAAATAGTAGTGATCTACTAAGATCTGAGATCAAATTAATTTTTTATTTTCTGTAACTTTGGGAATATCATCATATTAGATATATATTGACATCCGTAAGGTTGGATCGTTCAAAAATATTTTTTAAAGATAGAAACAATAATCCGTGACAAAGCACTAGTTACGAGTCATATTAAAAATAGTAGTGATCTACTAAGATCTCCGATCAAATTAATTTTTTATTTTCTGAAACTTTGGGATTATCATCATATTAGATATATATTGACATCCGTACGGTTGGATCGTTCAAAAATATTTTTTAAAAAATAGAAACAATAATCCGTGACAAAGCACTAGTTACGAGTCATTTTAAAAATAGTAGTGATCTACTAAGATCTGAGATCAAATTAATTTTTTATTTTCTGAAACTTTGGGAATATCATCATATTAGATATATATTGACATCCGTACGGTTGGATCGTTCAAAAATATTTTTTAAAAAATAGAAACAATAATCCGTGACAAAGCACTAGTTACGAGTCATATTAAAAATAGTAGTGATCTACTAAGATCTCAGATCAAATTAATTTTTTATTTTCTGAAACTTTGGGAATATCATCATATTAGATATATATTGACATCCGTACGGTTGGATCGTTCAAAAATATTTTTTTAAAAATAGAAACAATAATCCGTGACAAAGCACTAGTTACGAGTCATATTAAAAATAGTAGTGATCTACTAAGATCTCCGATCAAATTAATTTTTTATTTTCTGAAACTTTGGGATTATCATCATATAAGATATATATTGACATCCGTACGGTTGGATCGTTCAAAAATATTTTTTAAAAATAGAAACAATAATCCGTGACAAAGCACTAGTTTCGAGTCATATTAAAAATAGTAGTGATTTACTAAGATCTCCGATCAAATTAATTTTTTATTTTCTGAAACTTTGGGAATATCATCATATTAGATATATATTGACATCCGTACGGTTGGATCGTTCAAAAATATTTTTTAAAAATAGAAACAATAATCCGCGACAAAGCACTAGTTTCGAGTCATATTAAAAATAGTAGTGATCTACTAAGATCTTCGATCAAATTAATTTTTTATTTTCTGTAACTTTGGGAATATCATTATATTAGATATATATTGACATCCGTACGGTGGGATAGTCCAAAAATATTTTTTAAAAATAGAAACAATAATCCGTGACAAAGCACTAGTTTCGAGTCATATTAAAAATAGTAGTGATCTACTAAGATCTCCGATCAAATTAATTTTTTATTTTCTGTAACTTTGGGAATATCATCATATTAGATATATATTGACATCCGTACGGTTGGATCGTCCAAAAATATTTTTTTAAAAATAGAAAAATAATCCGTGACAAAGCACTAGTTACGAGTCATTTTAAAAATAGTAGTGATCTACTAAGATCTAAGATCAAATTAATTTTTTATTTTCTGTAACTTTGGGAATATCATCATATTAGATATATATTGACATCCGTAAGGTTGGATCGTTCAAAAATATTTTTTAAAGATAGAAACAATAATCCGTGACAAAGCACTAGTTACGAGTCATATTAAAAATAGTAGTGATCTACTAAGATCTCCGATCAAATTAATTTTTTATTTTCTGAAACTTTGGGATTATCATCATATTAGATATATATTGACATCCGTACGGTTGGATCGTTCAAAAATATTTTTTAAAAATAGAAACAATAATCCGTGACAAAGCACTAGTTTCGAGTCATATTAAAAATAGTAGTGATTTACTAAGATCTCCGATCAAATTAATTTTTTATTTTCTGAAACTTTGGGAATATCATCATATTAGATATATATTGACATCCGTACGGTTGGATCGTTCAAAAATATTTTTTAAAAATAGAAACAATAATCCGCGACAAAGCACTAGTTTCGAGTCATATTAAAAATAGTAGTGATCTACTAAGATCTCCGATCAAATTAATTTTTTATTTTCTGAAACTTTGGGAATATCATCATATTAGATATATATTGACATCCGTACGGTTGGATCGTCCAAAAATATTTTTAAAAAATAGAAACAATAATCCTTGACAAAGCACTAGTTACGAGTCATTTTAAAAATAGTAGTGATCTACTAAGATCTGAGATCAAATTAATTTTTTATTTTCTGTAACTTTGGGAATATCATCATATTAGATATATATTGATATCCGTACGGTTGGATCGTTCAAAAATATTTTTAAAAATAGAAATAATAATCCGTGACAAAGCACTAGTTACGAGTCATATTAAAAATAGTAGTGATCTACTAAGATCTCCGATCAAATTAATTTTTTATTTTCTGAAACTTTGGGATTATCATCATATTAGATATATATTGACATCCGTACGGTTGGATCGTTGAAAAATATTTTTTAAAAATAGAAACAATAATCTGTGACAAAGCACTAGTTACGAGTCATTTTAAAAATAGTAGTGATCTACTAAGATCTCCGATCAAATTAATTTTTTATTTTCTGTAACTTTGGGAATATCATCATATTAGATATATATTGACATCCGTAAAGTTGGATCATTCAAAAATATTTTTTAAAAATAGAAACAATAATCCGTGACAAAGCACTAGTTACGAGTCATATTAAAAATAGTAGTGATCTACTAAGATCTCCGATCAAATTAATTTTTTATTTTCTGTAACTTTGGGAATATCATCATATTACTTATATATTGACATCCGTACGGTTGGATCGTTCAAAAATATTTTTAAAAAAATAGAAATAATAATCCGTGACAAAGCACTATTTACGAGTCATTTTAAAAATAGTAGTGATCTACTAAGATCTCCGATCAAATTAATTTTTTATTTTCTGAAACTTTGGGAATATCATCATATTAGATATATATTGACATCCGTAAGGTTGGATCGTTCAAAAATATTTTTTAAAAAAATAGAAACAATAATCCGTGACAAAGCACTAGTTACGAGTCATACTAAAAATAGTAATGATCTACTAAGATCTCCGATCAAATTAATTTTTTATTTTCTGAAACTTTGGGAATATCATCATATTGACATCCGTAAGGTTGGATCGTTCAAAAATATTTTTTAAAAAATAGAAACAATAATCCGTGACAAAGCACTAGTTTCGAGTCATATTAAAAATAGTAGTGATTTACTAAGATCTCCGATCAAATTAATTTTTTATTTTCTGAAACTTTGGGAATATCATCATATTAGATATATATTGACATCCGTACGGTTGGATCGTTCAAAAATATTTTTTAAAAATAAAAACAATAATCCGCGACAAAGCACTAGTTTCGAGTCATATTAAAAATAGTAGTGATCTACTAAGATCTCCGATCAAATTAATTTTTTATTTTCTGTAACTTTGGGAATATCATTATATTAGATATATATTGATATCCGTACGGTTGGATCGTTCAAAAATATTTTTAAAAATAGAAACAATAATCCGTGACAAAGCACTAGTTACGAGTCATATTAAAAATAGTAGTGATCTACTAAGATCTCCGATCAAATTAATTTTTTATTTTCTGAAACTTTGGGATTATCATCATATTAGATATATATTGACATCCGTACGGTTGAATCGTTCAAAAATATTTTTTAAAAATAGAAACAATAATCCGTGACAAAGCACTATTTACGAGTCATTTTAAAAATAGTAGGGATCTACTAAGATCTCCGACCAAATTAATTTTTTATTTTCTGAAACTTTAGGAATATCATCATATTAGATATATATTGACATCCGTAAGGTTGTTTCGTTCAAAAATATTTTTTAAAAAATAGAAACAATAATCCGTGACAAAGCACTAGTTTCGAGTCATATTAAAAATAGTAGTGATCTACTAAGATCTCCGATCAAATTAATTTTTTATTTTCTGAAACTTTGGGATTATCATCATATTAGATATATATTGACATCCGTACGGTTGGATCGTTCAAAAATATTTTTTAAAAATAGAAACAATAATCTGTGACAAAGCACTAGTTACGAGTCATTTTAAAAATAGTAGTGATCTACTAAGATCTCCGATCAAATTAATTTTTTATTTTCTGTAACTTTGGGAATATCATCATATTAGATATATATTGACATCCGTAAGGTTGGATCGTTCAAAAATATTTTTTAAAAAATAGAAACAATAATCCGTGACAAAGCACTAGTTTCGAGTCATATTAAAAATAGTAGTGATCTACTAAGATCTCCGATCAAATTAATTTTTTATTTTCTGAAACTTTGGGAATATCATCATATTAGATATATATTGACATCCGTACGGTTGGATCGTTCAAAAATATTTTTTAAAAATAAAAACAATAATCCGCGACAAAGCACTAGTTTCGAGTCATATTAAAAATAGTAGTGATCTACTAAGATCTCCGATCAAATTAATTTTTTATTTTCTGTAACTTTGGGAATATCATCATATTAGATATATATTGACATCCGTACGGTTGGATCGTCCAAAAATATTTTTTTAAAAATAGAAACAATAATCCGTGACAAAGCACTAGTTACGAGTCATTTTAAAAATAGTAGTGATCTACTAAGATCTGAGATCAAATTAATTTTTTATTTTCTGTAACTTTGGGAATATCATCATATTAGATATATATTGACATCCGTAAGGTTGTTTCGTTCAAAAAATATTTTTTAAAAAATAGAAACAATAATCCGTGACAAAGCACTAGTTTCGAGTCATATTAAAAATAGTAGTGATCTACTAAGATCTCCGATCAAATTAATTTTTTATTTTCTGAAACTTTGGGATTATCATCATATTAGATATATATTGACATCCGTACGGTTGGATCGTTCAAAAATATTTTTTAAAAATAGAAACAATAATCTGTGACAAAGCACTAGTTACGAGTCATTTTAAAAATAGTAGTGATCTACTAAGATCTCCGATCAAATTAATTTTTTATTTTCTGTAACTTTGGGAATATCATCATATTAGATATATATTGACATCCGTAAGGTTGGATCGTTCAAAAATATTTTTTAAAAAATAGAAACAATAATCCGTGACAAAGCACTAGTTTCGAGTCATATTAAAAATAGTAGTGATCTACTAAGATCTCCGATCAAATTAATTTTTTATTTTCTGTAACTTTGGGAATATCATCATATTAGATATATATTGACATCCGTAAAGTTGGATCATTCAAAAATATTTTTTAAAAATAGAAATAGTTACGAGTCATATTAAAAATAGTAGTGATCTACTAAGATCTCCGATCAAATTAATTTTTTATTTTCTGTAACTTTGGGAATATCATCATATTAGATATATATTGACATCCGTACGGTTGGATCGTTCAAAAATATTTTTAAAAAAATAGAAATAATAATCCGTGACAAAGCACTATTTACGAGTCATTTTAAAAATAGTAATGATCTACTAAGATCTCCGATCAAATTAATTTTTTATTTTCTGAAACTTTGGGAATATCATCATATTAGATATATATTGATATCCGTACGGTTGGATCGTTCAAAAATATTTTTAAAAATAGAAATAATAATCCGTGACAAAGCACTAGTTACGAGTCATATTAAAAATAGTAGTGATCTACTAAGATCTCCGATCAAATTAATTTTTTATTTTCTGAAACTTTGGGATTATCATCATATTAGATATATATTGACATCCGTACGGTTGGATCGTTCAAAAATATTTTTTAAAAATAGAAACAATAATCTGTGACAAAGCACTAGTTACGAGTCATTTTAAAAATAGTAGTGATCTACTAAGATCTCCGATCAAATTAATTTTTTATTTTCTGTAACTTTGGGAATATCATCATATTAGATATATATTGACATCCGTAAAGTTGGATCATTCAAAAATATTTTTTAAAAATAGAAACAATAATCCGTGACAAAGCACTAGTTACGAGTCATATTAAAAATAGTAGTGATCTACTAAGATCTCCGATCAAATTAATTTTTTATTTTCTGTAACTTTGGGAATATCATCATATTAGATATATATTGACATCCGTACGGTTGGATCGTTCAAAAATATTTTTAAAAAAATAGAAATAATAATCCGTGACAAAGCACTATTTACGAGTCATTTTAAAAATAGTAGTGATCTACTAAGATCTCCGATCAAATTAATTTTTTATTTTCTGAAACTTTGGGAATATCATCATATTAGATATATATTGACATCCGTAAGGTTGGATCGTTCAAAAATATTTTTTAAAAAAATAGAAACAATAATCCGTGACAAAGCACTAGTTACGAGTCATACTAAAAATAGTAATGATCTACTAAGATCTCCGATCAAATTAATTTTTTATTTTCTGAAACTTTGGGAATATCATCATATTGACATCCGTAAGGTTGGATCGTTCAAAAATATTTTTTAAAAAATAGAAACAATAATCCGTGACAAAGCACTAGTTTCGAGTCATATTAAAAATAGTAGTGATTTACTAAGATCTCCGATCAAATTAATTTTTTATTTTCTGAAACTTTGGGAATATCATCATATTAGATATATATTGACATCCGTACGGTTGGATCGTTCAAAAATATTTTTTAAAAATAAAAACAATAATCCGCGACAAAGCACTAGTTTCGAGTCATATTAAAAATAGTAGTGATCTACTAAGATCTCCGATCAAATTAATTTTTTATTTTCTGTAACTTTGGGAATATCATTATATTAGATATATATTGATATCCGTACGGTTGGATCGTTCAAAAATATTTTTAAAAATAGAAACAATAATCCGTGACAAAGCACTAGTTACGAGTCATATTAAAAATAGTAGTGATCTACTAAGATCTCCGATCAAATTAATTTTTTATTTTCTGAAACTTTGGGATTATCATCATATTAGATATATATTGACATCCGTACGGTTGAATCGTTCAAAAATATTTTTTAAAAATAGAAACAATAATCCGTGACAAAGCACTATTTACGAGTCATTTTAAAAATAGTAGGGATCTACTAAGATCTCCGACCAAATTAATTTTTTATTTTCTGAAACTTTGGGAATATCATCATATTAGATATATATTGACATCCGTAAGGTTGTTTCGTTCAAAAATATTTTTTAAAAAATAGAAACAATAATCCGTGACAAAGCACTAGTTTCGAGTCATATTAAAAATAGTAGTGATCTACTAAGATCTCCGATCAAATTAATTTTTTATTTTCTGAAACTTTGGGATTATCATCATATTAGATATATATTGACATCCGTACGGTTGGATCGTTCAAAAATATTTTTTAAAAATAGAAACAATAATCTGTGACAAAGCACTAGTTACGAGTCATTTTAAAAATAGTAGTGATCTACTAAGATCTCCGATCAAATTAATTTTTTATTTTCTGTAACTTTGGGAATATCATCATATTAGATATATATTGACATCCGTAAGGTTGGATCGTTCAAAAATATTTTTTAAAAAATAGAAACAATAATCCGTGACAAAGCACTAGTTTCGAGTCATATTAAAAATAGTAGTGATCTACTAAGATCTCCGATCAAATTAATTTTTTATTTTCTGAAACTTTGGGAATATCATCATATTAGATATATATTGACATCCGTACGGTTGGATCGTTCAAAAATATTTTTTAAAAATAAAAACAATAATCCGCGACAAAGCACTAGTTTCGAGTCATATTAAAAATAGTAGTGATCTACTAAGATCTCCGATCAAATTAATTTTTTATTTTCTGTAACTTTGGGAATATCATCATATTAGATATATATTGACATCCGTACGGTTGGATCGTCCAAAAATATTTTTTTAAAAATAGAAACAATAATCCGTGACAAAGCACTAGTTACGAGTCATTTTAAAAATAGTAGTGATCTACTAAGATCTGAGATCAAATTAATTTTTTATTTTCTGTAACTTTGGGAATATCATCATATTAGATATATATTGACATCCGTAAGGTTGGATCGTTCAAAAATATTTTTTAAAGATAGAAACAATAATCCGTGACAAAGCACTAGTTACGAGTCATATTAAAAATAGTAGTGATCTACTAAGATCTCCGATCAAATTAATTTTTTATTTTCTGAAACTTTGGGAATATCATCATATTAGATATATATTGATATCCGTACGGTTGGATCGTTCAAAAATATTTTTAAAAATAGAAACAATAATCCGTGACAAAGCACTAGTTTCGAGTCATATTAAAAATAGTAGTGATGTACTAAGATCTCCGATCAAATTAATTTTTTATTTTCTGTAACTTTGGGAATATCATCATATTAGATATATATTGACATCCGTACGGTTGGATCGTCCAAAAATATTTTTTTAAAAATAGAAACAATAATCCGTGACAAAGCACTAGTTACGAGTCATTTTAAAAATAGTAGTGATCTACTAAGATCTGAGATCAAATTAATTTTTTATTTTCTGTAACTTTGGGAATATCATCATATTAGATATATATTGACATCCGTAAGGTTGGATCGTTCAAAAATATTTTTTAAAGATAGAAACAATAATCCGTGACAAAGCACTAGTTACGAGTCATTTTAAAAATAGTAGTGATCTACTAAGATCTCCGATCAAATTAATTTTTTATTTTCTGTAACTTTGGGAATATCATCATATTAGATATATATTGACATCCGTAAGGTTGGATCGTTCAAAAATATTTTTTAAAGATAGAAACAATAATCCGTGACAAAGCACTAGTTTCGAGTCATATTAAAAATAGTAGTGATCTACTAAGATCTCCGATCAAATTAATTTTTTATTTTCTGAAACTTTGGGAATATCATCATATTAGATATATATTGATATCCGTACGGTTGGATCGTTCAAAAATATTTTTAAAAATAGAAACAATAATCCGTGACAAAGCACTAGTTTCGAGTCATATTAAAAATAGTAGTGATGTACTAAGATCTCCGATCAAATTAATTTTTTATTTTCTGAAACTTTGGGAATATCATAATATTAGATATATATTGACATCCGTACGGTTGGATCGTCCAAAAATATTTTTTAAAAATAGAAACAATAATCCGTGACAAAGCACTAGTTTCGAGTCATATTAAAAATAGTTGTGATCTACTAAGATCTCAGATCAAATTAATTTTTTATTTTCTGTAACTTTGGGAATATCATCATATTAGATATATATTGACATCCGTACGGTTGGATCGTCCAAAAATATTTTTTTAAAAATAGAAACAATAATCCGTGACAAAGCACTAGTTACGAGTCATTTTAAAAATAGTAGTGATCTACTAAGATCTGAGATCAAATTAATTTTTCATTTTCTGTAACTTTGGGAATATCATCATATTAGATATATATTGACATCCGTAAGGTTGGATCGTTCAAAAATATTTTTTAAAGATAGAAACAATAATCCGTGACAAAGCACTAGTTACGAGTCATATTAAAAATAGTAGTGATCTACTAAGATCTCCGATCAAATTAATTTTTTATTTTCTGAAACTTTGGGAATATCATCATATTAGATATATATTGACATCCGTACGGTTGGATCGTTCAAAAATATTTTTTAAAAATAAAAACAATAATCCGCGACAAAGCACTAGTTTCGAGTCATATTAAAAATAGTAGTGATCTACTAAGATCTCCGATCAAATTAATTTTTTATTTTCTGTAACTTTAGGAATATCATTATATTAGATATATATTGATATCCGTACGGTTGGATCGTTCAAAAATATTTTTAAAAATAGAAACAATAATCCGTGACAAAGCACTAGTTACGAGTCATATTAAAAATAGTAGTGATCTACTAAGATCTCCGATCAAATTAATTTTTTATTTTCTGTAACTTTGGGAATATCATTATATTAGATATATATTGATATCCGTACGGTTGGATCGTTCAAAAATATTTTTAAAAATAGAAACAATAATCCGTGACAAAGCACTAGTTACGAGTCATATTAAAAATAGTAGTGATCTACTAAGATCTCCGATCAAATTAATTTTTTATTTTCTGAAACTTTGGGATTATCATCATATTAGATATATATTGACATCCGTACGGTTGGATCGTTCAAAAATATTTTTTAAAAATAGAAACAATAATCCGTGACAAAGCACTATTTACGAGTCATTTTAAAAATAGTAGTGATCTACTAAGATCTCCGATCAAATTAATTTTTTATTTTCTGAAACTTTGGGAATATCATCATATTAGATATATATTGACATCCGTACGGTTGGATCGTTCAAAAATATTTTTTAAAAATAAAAACAATAATTCGCGACAAAGCACTAGTTTCGAGTCATATTAAAAATAGTAGTGATCTACTAAGATCTCCGATCAAATTAATTTTTTATTTTATGTAACTTTGGGAATATCATTATATTAGATATATATTGATATCCGTACGGTTGGATCGTTCAAAAATATTTTTAAAAATAGAAACAATAATCCGTGACAAAGCACTAGTTACGAGTCATATTAAAAATAGTAGTGATCTACTAAGATCTCCGATCAAATTAATTTTTTATTTTCTGAAACTTTGGGATTATCATCATATTAGATATATATTGACATCCGTACGGTTGGATCGTTCAAAAATATTTTTTAAAAATAGAAACAATAATCCGTGACAAAGCACTATTTACGAGTCATTTTAAAAATAGTAGTGATCTACTAAGATCTCCGATCAAATTAATTTTTTATTTTCTGAAACTTTGGGAATATCATCATATTAGATATATATTGACATCCGTAAGGTTGGATCGTTCAAAAATATTTTTTAAAAAATAGAAACAATAATCCGTGACAAAGCACTAGTTTCGAGTCATATTAAAAATAGTAGTGATCTACTAAGATCTCCGATCAAATTAATTTTTTATTTTCTGAAACTTTGGGAATATCATCATATTAGATATATATTGACATCCGTACGGTTGGATCGTTCAAAAATATTTTTTAAAAATAAAAACAGTAATCCGCGACAAAGCACTAGTTTCGAGTCATATTAAAAATAGTAGTGATCTACTAAGATCTCCGATCAAATTAATTTTTTATTTTCTGTAACTTTGGGAATATCATTATATTAGATATATATTGACATCCGTACGGTTGGGTAGTCCAAAAATATTTTTTAAAAATAGAAACAATAATCCGTGACAAAGCACTAGTTTCGAGTCATATTAAAAATAGTAGTGATCTACTAAGATCTCCGATCAAATTAATTTTTTATTTTCTGTAACTTTGGGAATATCATCATATTAGATATATATTGACATCCGTAAGGTTGGATCGTTCAAAAATATTTTTTAAAAAATAGAAACAATAATCCGTGACAAAGCACTAGTTTCGAGTCATATTAAAAATAGTAGTGATCTACTAAGATCTCCGATCAAATTAATTTTTTATTTTCTGAAACTTTGGGAATATCATCATATTAGATATATATTGACATCCGTACGGTTGGATCGTTCAAAAATATTTTTTAAAAATAAAAACAGTAATCCGCGACAAAGCACTAGTTTCGAGTCATATTAAAAATAGTAGTGATCTACTAAGATCTCCGATCAAATTAATTTTTTATTTTCTGTAACTTTGGGAATATCATTATATTAGATATATATTGACATCCGTACGGTTGGATCGTCCAAAAATATTTTTTTAAAAATAGAAACAATAATCCGTGACAAAGCACTAGTTACGAGTCATTTTAAAAATAGTAGTGATCTACTAAGATCTGAGATCAAATTAATTTTTTATTTTCTGTAACTTTGGGAATATCATCATATTAGATATATATTGACATCCGTAAGGTTGGATCGTTCAAAAATATTTTTTAAAGATAGAAACAATAATCCGTGACAAAGCACCAGTTACGAGTCATATTAAAAATAGTAGTGATCTACTAAGATCTCCGATCAAATTAATTTTTTATTTTCTGAAACTTTGGGAATATCATCATATTAGATATATATTGATATCCGTACGGTTGGATCGTTCAAAAATATTTTTAAAAATACAAACAATAATCCGTGAAAAAGCACTAGTTTCGAGTCATATTAAAAATAGTAGTGATGTACTAAGATCTCCGATCAAATTAATTTTTTATTTTCTGAAACTTTGGGAATATCATAATATTAGATATATATTGACATCCGTACGGTTGGATCGTTCAAAAATATTTTTTAAAAAATAGAAACAATAATCCGTGACAAAGCACTAGTTACGAGTCATATTAAAAATAGTAGTGATCTACTAAGATCTCAGATCAAATGAATTTTTTATTTTCTGAAACTTTGGGAATATCATCATATTAGATATATATTGACATCCGTACGGTTGGATCGTTCAAAAATATTTTTTAAAAAATAGAAACAATAATCCGTGACAAAGCACTAGTTACGAGTCATATTAAATATAGTAGTGATCTACTAAGATCTCCGATCAAATTAATTTTTTATTTTCTGAAACTTTGGGATTATCATCATATTAGATATATATTGACATCCGTACGGTTGGATCGTTCAAAAATATTTTTTAAAAATAGAAACAATAATCCGCGACAAAGCACTAGTTTCGAGTCATATTAAAAATAGTAGTGATCTACTAAGATCTCTGATCAAATTAATTTTTTATTTTCTGAAACTTTGAGAATATCATCATATTAGATATATATTGACATCCGTAAAGTTGGATCATTCAAAAATATTTTTTAAAAATAGAAACAATAATCCGTGACAAAGCACTAGTTACGAGTCATATTAAAAATAGTAGTGATCTACTAAGATCTCCGATCAAATTAATTTTTTATTTTCTGAAACTTTGGGAATATCATCATATTAGATATATATATTGACATCCGTACGGTTGGATCGTCCAAAAATATTTTTTAAAAAATAGAAACAATAATCCGTGACAAAGCACTAGTTACGAGTCATTTTAAAAATAGTAGTGATCTACTAAGATCTGAGATCAAATTAATTTTTTATTTTCTGTAACTTTGGGAATATCATCATATTAGATATATATTGACATCCGTACGGTTGGATCGTTCAAAAATATTTTTTAAAAATAGAAACAATAATCCGTGACAAAGCACTATTTACGAGTCATTTTAAAAATAGTAGTGATCTACTAAGATCTCCGATCAAATTAATTTTTTATTTTCTGAAACTTTGGGAATATCATCATATTAGATATATATTGACATCCGTAAGGTTGTTTCGTTCAAAAAATATTTTTTAAAAAATAGAAACAATAATCCGTGACAAAGCACTAGTTTCGAGTCATATTAAAAATAGTAGTGATCTACTAAGATCTCCGATCAAATTAATTTTTTATTTTCTGAAACTTTGGGAATATCATCATATTAGATATATATTGACATCCGTACGGTTGGATCGTTCAAAAATATTTTTTAAAAATAAAAACAGTAATCCGCGACAAAGCACTAGTTTCGAGTCATATTAAAAATAGTAGTGATCTACTAAGATCTCCGATCAAATTAATTTTTTATTTTCTGTAACTTTGGGAATATCATTATATTAGATATATATTGACATCCGTACGGTTGGATAGTCCAAAAATATTTTTTAAAAATAGAAACAATAATCCGTGACAAAGCACTAGTTTCGAGTCATATTAAAAATAGTAGTGATATACTAAGATCTCCGATCAAATTAATTTTTTATTTTCTGTAACTTTGGGAATATCATCATATTAGATATATATTGACATCCGTACGGTTGGATCGTCCAAAAATATTTTTTAAAGATAGAAACAATAATCCGTGACAAAGCACCAGTTACGAGTCATATTAAAAATAGTAGTGATCTACTAAGATCTCCGATCAAATTAATTTTTTATTTTCTGAAACTTTGGGAATATCATCATATTAGATATATATTGATATCCGTACGGTTGGATCGTTCAAAAATATTTTTTAAAGATAGAAACAATAATCCGTGACAAAGCACCAGTTACGAGTCATATTAAAAATAGTAGTGATCTACTAAGATCTCCGATCAAATTAATTTTTTATTTTCTGAAACTTTGGGAATATCATCATATTAGATATATATTGATATCCGTACGGTTGGATCGTTCAAAAATATTTTTAAAAATACAAACAATAATCCGTGAAAAAGCACTAGTTTCGAGTCATATTAAAAATAGTAGTGATGTACTAAGATCTCCGATCAAATTAATTTTTTATTTTCTGAAACTTTGGGAATATCATAATATTAGATATATATTGACATCCGTACGGTTGGATCGTTCAAAAATATTTTTTAAAAAATAGAAACAATAATCCGTGACAAAGCACTAGTTACGAGTCATATTAAAAATAGTAGTGATCTACTAAGATCTCAGATCAAATGAATTTTTTATTTTCTGAAACTTTGGGAATATCATCATATTAGATATATATTGACATCCGTACGGTTGGATCGTTCAAAAATATTTTTTAAAAAATAGAAACAATAATCCGTGACAAAGCACTAGTTACGAGTCATATTAAATATAGTAGTGATCTACTAAGATCTCCGATCAAATTAATTTTTTATTTTCTGAAACTTTGGGATTATCATCATATTAGATATATATTGACATCCGTACGGTTGGATCGTTCAAAAATATTTTTTAAAAATAGAAACAATAATCCGCGACAAAGCACTAGTTTCGAGTCATATTAAAAATAGTAGTGATCTACTAAGATCTCTGATCAAATTAATTTTTTATTTTCTGAAACTTTGAGAATATCATCATATTAGATATATATTGACATCCGTAAAGTTGGATCATTCAAAAATATTTTTTAAAAATAGAAACAATAATCCGTGACAAAGCACTAGTTACGAGTCATATTAAAAATAGTAGTGATCTACTAAGATCTCCGATCAAATTAATTTTTTATTTTCTGAAACTTTGGGAATATCATCATATTAGATATATATATTGACATCCGTACGGTTGGATCGTCCAAAAATATTTTTTAAAAAATAGAAACAATAATCCGTGACAAAGCACTATTTACGAGTCATTTTAAAAATAGTAGTGATCTACTAAGATCTGAGATCAAATTAATTTTTTATTTTCTGTAACTTTGGGAATATCATCATATTAGATATATATTGACATCCGTAAAGTTGGATCATTCAAAAATATTTTTTAAAAATAGAAACAATAATCCGTGACAAAGCACTAGTTACGAGTCATATTAAAAATAGTAGTGATCTACTAAGATCTCCGATCAAGTTAATTTTTTATTTTCTGAAACTTTGGGAATATCATCATATTAGATATATATTGACATCCGTACGGTTGGATCGTTCAAAAATATTTTTTAAAAAAATAGAAACAATAATCCGTGACAAAGCACTAGTTACGAGTCATACTAAAAATAGTAATGATCTACTAAGATCTCCGATCAAATTAATTTTTTATTTTCTGAAACTTTGGGAATATCATCATATTAGATATATATTGACATCCGTATGGTTGGATAGTCCAAAAATATTTTTTAAAAATAGAAACAATAATCCGTGACAAAGCACTAGTTTCGAGTCATATTAAAAATAGTAGTGATCTACTAAGATCTCCGATCAAATTAATTTTTTATTTTCTGAAACTTTGGGAATATCATAATATTAGATATATATTGACATCCGTACGGTTGGATCGTTCAAAAATATTTTTTAAAAAATAGAAACAATAATCCGTGACAAAGCACTAGTTACGAGTCATATTAAAAATAGTAGTGATCTACTAAGATCTCAGATCAAATGAATTTTTTATTTTCTGAAACTTTGGGAATATCATCATATTAGATATATATTGACATCCGTACGGTTGGATCGTTCAAAAATATTTTTTAAAAAATAGAAACAATAATCCGTGACAAAGCACTAGTTACGAGTCATATTAAATATAGTAGTGATCTACTAAGATCTCCGATCAAATTAATTTTTTATTTTCTGAAACTTTGGGATTATCATCATATTAGATATATATTGACATCCGTACGGTTGGATCGTTCAAAAATATTTTTTAAAAATAGAAACAATAATCCGCGACAAAGCACTAGTTTCGAGTCATATTAAAAATAGTAGTGATCTACTAAGATCTCTGATCAAATTAATTTTTTATTTTCTGAAACTTTGAGAATATCATCATATTAGATATATATTGACATCCGTAAAGTTGGATCATTCAAAAATATTTTTTAAAAATAGAAACAATAATCCGTGACAAAGCACTAGTTACGAGTCATATTAAAAATAGTAGTGATCTACTAAGATCTCCGATCAAATTAATTTTTTATTTTCTGAAACTTTGGGAATATCATCATATTAGATATATATATTGACATCCGTACGGTTGGATCGTCCAAAAATATTTTTTAAAAAATAGAAACAATAATCCGTGACAAAGCACTATTTACGAGTCATTTTAAAAATAGTAGTGATCTACTAAGATCTGAGATCAAATTAATTTTTTATTTTCTGTAACTTTGGGAATATCATCATATTAGATATATATTGACATCCGTAAAGTTGGATCATTCAAAAATATTTTTTAAAAATAGAAACAATAATCCGTGACAAAGCACTAGTTACGAGTCATATTAAAAATAGTAGTGATCTACTAAGATCTCCGATCAAGTTAATTTTTTATTTTCTGAAACTTTGGGAATATCATCATATTAGATATATATTGACATCCGTACGGTTGGATCGTTCAAAAATATTTTTTAAAAAAATAGAAACAATAATCCGTGACAAAGCACTAGTTACGAGTCATACTAAAAATAGTAATGATCTACTAAGATCTCCGATCAAATTAATTTTTTATTTTCTGAAACTTTGGGAATATCATCATATTAGATATATATTGACATCCGTATGGTTGGATAGTCCAAAAATATTTTTTAAAAATAGAAACAATAATCCGTGACAAAGCACTAGTTTCGAGTCATATTAAAAATAGTAGTGATCTACTAAGATCTCCGATCAAATTAATTTTTTATTTTCTGTAACTTTGGGAATATCATCATATTAGATATATATTGACATCCGTACGGTTGGATCGTCCAAAAATATTTTTTTAAAAATAGAAACAATAATCCGTGACAAAGCACTAGTTACGAGTCATTTTAAAAATAGTAGTGATCTACTAAGATCTGAGATCAAATTAATTTTTTATTTTCTGTAACTTTGGGAATATCATCATATTAGATATATATTGACATCCGTAAGGTTGGATCGTTCAAAAATATTTTTTAAAGATAGAAACAATAATCCGTGACAAAGCACCAGTTACGAGTCATATTAAAAATAGTAGTGATCTACTAAGATCTCCGATCAAATTAATTTTTTATTTTCTGAAACTTTGGGAATATCATCATATTAGATATATATTGATATCCGTACGGTTGGATCGTTCAAAAATATTTTTTAAAAATAGAAACAATAATCCGTGACAAAGCACTAGTTACGAGTCATATTAAAAATAGTAGTGATCTACTAAGATCTCCGATCAAATTAATTTTTTATTTTCTGAAACTTTGGGATTATCATCATATTAGATATATATTGACATCCGTACGGTTGGATCGTTCAAAAATATTTTTTAAAAATAGAAACAATAATCCGCGACAAAGCACTAGTTTCGAGTCATATTAAAAATAGTAGTGATCTACTAAGATCTCAGATCAAATTAATTTTTTATTTTCTGAAACTTTGAGAATATCATCATATTAGATATATATTGACATCCGTAAAGTTGGATCGTTCAAAAATATTTTTTAAAAATAGAAACAATAATCCGTGACAAAGCACTAGTTACGAGTCATATTAAAAATAGTAGTGATCTACTAAGATCTCCGATCAAATTAATTTTTTATTTTCTGAAACTTTGGGAATATCATCATATTAGATATATATTGACATCCGTAAGGTTGGATCGTCCAAAAATATTTTTTAAAAAATAGAAACAATAATCCGTGACAAAGCACTAGTTTCGAGTCATATTAAAAATAGTAGTGATCTACTAAGATCTCCGATCAAATTAATTTTTTATTTTCTGTAACTTTGGGAATATCATCATATTAGATATATATTGACATCCGTACGGTTGGATCGTTCAAAAATATTTTTTAAAAATAGAAACAATAATCCGCGACAAAGAACTAGTTTCGAGTCATATCAAAAATAGTAGTGATCTACTAAGATCTCCGATCAAATTAATTTTTTATTTTCTGTAACTTTGGGAATATCATTATATTAGATATATATTGACATCCGTACGGTTGGATAGTCCAAAAATATTTTTTAAAAATAGAAACAATAATCCGTGACAAAGCACTAGTTTCGAGTCATATTAAAAATAGTAGTGATCTACTAAGATCTCTGATCAAATTAATTTTTTATTTTCTGTAACTTTGGGAATATCATCATATTAGATATATATTGACATCCGTACAGTTGGATCGTCCAAAAATATTTTTTAAAAAATAGAAACAATAATCCGTGACAAAGCACTAGTTACGAGTCATTTTAAAAATAGTAGTGATCTACTAAGATCTGAGATCAAATTAATTTTTTATTTTCTGTAACTTTGGGAATATCATCATATTAGATATATATTGACATCCGTAAGGTTGGATCGTTCAAAAATATTTTTTAAAGATAGAAACAATAATCCGTGACAAAGCACTAGTTACGAGTCATATTAAAAATAGTAGTGATCTACTAAGATCTCCGATCAAATTAATTTTTTATTTTCTGAAACTTTGGGAATATCATCATATTAGATATATATTGATATCCGTACGGTTGGATCGTTCAAAAATATTTTTAAAAATAGAAACAATAATCCGTGACAAAGCACTAGTTTCGAGTCATATTAAAAATAGTAGTGATGTACTAAGATCTCCGATCAAATTAATTTTTTATTTTCTGAAACTTTGGGAATATCATAATATTAGATATATATTGACATCCGTACGGTTGGATCGTTCAAATTTTTTTTTAAAAAAATAGAAACAATAATCCGTGACAAAGCACTAGTTACGAGTCATATTAAAAATAGTAGTGATCTACTAAGATCTCAGATCAAATTAATTTTTTATTTTCTGAAACTTTGGGAATATCATCATATTAGATATATATTGACATCCGTACGGTTGGATCGTTCAAAAATATTTTTTAAAAAATAGAAACAATAATCCGTGACAAAGCACTAGTTACGAGTCATATTAAAAATAGTAGTGATCTACTAAGATCTCCGATCAAATTAATTTTTTATTTTCTGTAACTTTGGGAATATCATCATATTAGATATATATTGACATCCGTACGGTTGGATCGTCCAAAAATATTTTTTAAAAAATAGAAACAATAATCCGTGACAAAGCACTAGTTACGAGTCATTTTAAAAATAGTAGTGATCTACTAAGATCTGAGATCAAATTAATTTTTTATTTTCTGTAACTTTGGGAATATCATCATATTAGATATATATTGACATCCGTAAAGTTGGATCATTCAAAAATATTTTTTAAAAATAGAAACAATAATCCGTGACAAAGCACTAGTTACGAGTCATATTAAAAATAGTAGTGATCTACTAAGATCTCCGATCAAATTAATTTTTTATTTTCTGAAACTTTGGGAATATCATCATATTAGATATATATTGACATCCGTACGGTTGGATCGTTCAAAAATATTTTTTAAAAATAGAAACAATAATCCGCGACAAAGAACTAGTTTCGAGTCATATCAAAAATAGTAGTGATCTACTAAGATCTCCGATCAAATTAATTTTTTATTTTCTGTAACTTTGGGAATATCATCATATTAGATATATATTGACATCCGTACGGTTGGATAGTCCAAAAATATTTTTTAAAAATAGAAACAATAATCCGTGACAAAGCACTAGTTTCGAGTCATATTAAAAATAGTAGTGATCTACTAAGATCTCCGATCAAATTAATTTTTTATTTTCTGTAACTTTGGGAATATCATCATATTAGATATATATTGACATCCGTACAGTTGGATCGTCCAAAAATATTTTTTAAAAAATAGAAACAATAATCCGTGACAAAGCACTAGTTACGAGTCATTTTAAAAATAGTAGTGATCTACTAAGATCTGAGATCAAATTAATTTTTTATTTTCTGTAACTTTGGGAATATCATCATATTAGATATATATTGACATCCGTAAGGTTGGATCGTTCAAAAATATTTTTTAAAGATAGAAACAATAATCCGTGACAAAGCACTAGTTACGAGTCATATTAAAAATAGTAGTGATCTACTAAGATCTCCGATCAAATTAATTTTTTATTTACTGAAACTTTGGGAATATCATCATATTAGATATATATTGATATCCGTACGGTTGGATCGTTCAAAAATATTTTTAAAAATAGAAACAATAATCCGTGACAAAGCACTAGTTTCGAGTCATATTAAAAATAGTAGTGATGTACTAAGATCTCCGATCAAATTAATTTTTTATTTTCTGAAACTTTGGGAATATCATAATATTAGATATATATTGACATCCGTACGGTTGGATCGTTCAAATTTTTTTTTAAAAAAATAGAAACAATAATCCGTGACAAAGCACTAGTTACGAGTCATATTAAAAATAGTAGTGATCTACTAAGATCTCAGATCAAATTAATTTTTTATTTTCTGAAACTTTGGGAATATCATCATATTAGATATATATTGACATCCGTACGGTTGGATCGTTCAAAAATATTTTTTAAAAAATAGAAACAATAATCCGTGACAAAGCACTAGTTACGAGTCATATTAAAAATAGTAGTGATCTACTAAGATCTCCGATCAAATTAATTTTTTATTTTCTGTAACTTTGGGAATATCATCATATTAGATATATATTGACATCCGTACGGTTGGATCGTCCAAAAATATTTTTTAAAAAATAGAAACAATAATCCGTGACAAAGCACTAGTTACGAGTCATTTTAAAAATAGTAGTGATCTACTAAGATCTGAGATCAAATTAATTTTTTATTTTCTGAAACTTTGGGAATATCATCATATTAGATATATATTGACATCCGTACGGTTGGATCGTTCAAAAATATTTTTTAAAAATAGAAACAATAATCCGCGACAAAGAACTAGTTTCGAGTCATATCAAAAATAGTAGTGATCTACTAAGATCTCCGATCAAATTAATTTTTTATTTTCTGAAACTTTGGGAATATCATCATATTAGATATATATTGACATCCGTACGGTTGGATCGTTCAAAAATATTTTTTAAAAATAGAAACAATAATCCGCGACAAAGAACTAGTTTCGAGTCATATCAAAAATAGTAGTGATCTACTAAGATCTCCGATCAAATTAATTTTTTATTTTCTGTAACTTTGGGAATATCATCATATTAGATATATATTGACATCCGTACGGTTGGATAGTCCAAAAATATTTTTTAAAAATAGAAACAATAATCCGTGACAAAGCACTAGTTTCGAGTCATATTAAAAATAGTAGTGATCTACTAAGATCTCCGATCAAATTAATTTTTTATTTTCTGAAACTTTGGGAATATCATCATATTAGATATATATTGACATCCGTACAGTTGGATCGTCCAAAAATATTTTTTAAAAAATAGAAACAATAATCCGTGACAAAGCACTAGTTACGAGTCATTTTAAAATAGTAGTGATCTACTAAGATCTGAGATCAAATTAATTTTTTATTTTCTGTAACTTTGGGAATATCATCATATTAGATATATATTGACATCCGTAAGGTTGGATCGTTCAAAAATATTTTTTAAAGATAGAAACAATAATCCGTGACAAAGCACTAGTTACGAGTCATATTAAAAATAGTAGTGATCTACTAAGATCTCCGATCAAATTAATTTTTTATTTTCTGAAACTTTGGGAATATCATCATATTAGATATATATTGATATCCGTACGGTTGGATCGTTCAAAAATATTTTTAAAAATAGAAACAATAATCCGTGACAAAGCACTAGTTTCGAGTCATATTAAAAATAGTAGTGATGTACTAAGATCTGAGATCAAATTAATTTTTTATTTTCTGTAACTTTGGGAATATCATAATATTAGATATATATTGACATCCGTAAGGTTGGATCGTTCAAATTTTTTTTAAAAAAATAGAAACAATAATCCGTGACAAAGCACTAGTTACGAGTCATATTAAAAATAGTAGTGATCTACTAAGATCTCCGATCAAATTAATTTTTTATTTTCTGAAACTTTGGGAATATCATCATATTAGATATATATTGACATCCGTACGGTTGGATCGTTCAAAAATATTTTTTAAAAAATAGAAACAATAATCCGTGACAAAGCACTAGTTTCGAGTCATATTAAAAATAGTAGTGATCTACTAAGATCTCCGATCAAATTAATTTTTTATTTTCTGTAACTTTGGGAATATCATCATATTAGATATATATTGACATCCGTACGGTTGGATCGTCCAAAAATATTTTTTAAAAAATAGAAACAATAATCCGTGACAAAGCACTAGTTACGAGTCATATTAAAAATAGTAGTGATCTACTAAGATCTCCGATCAAATTAATTTTTTATTTTCTGAAACTTTGGGAATATCATCATATTAGATATATATTGACATCCGTAAGGTTGGATCATTCAAAAATATTTTTTAAAAATAGAAACAATAATCCGTGACAAAGCACTAGTTACGAGTCATATTAAAAATAGTAGTGATCTACTAAGATCTCCGATCAAATTAATTTTTTATTTTCTGAAACTTTGGGAATATCATCATATTAGATATATATTGACATCCGTAAGGTTGGATCGTTCAAAAATATTTTTTAAAAAATAGAAACAATAATCTGTGACAAAGCACTAGTTACGAGTCATATCAAAAATAGTAGTGATCTACTAAGATCTCCGATCAAATTAATTTTTTATTTTCTGTAACTTTGGGAATATCATCATATTAGATATATATTGACATCCGTAAGGTTGGATCGTTCAAAAATATTTTTTAAAAAATAGAAACAATAATCCGTGACAAAGCACTAGTTTCGAGTCATATTAAAAATAGTAGTGATCTACTAAGATCTCCGATCAAATTAATTTTTTATTTTCTGAAACTTTGGGAATATCATCATATTAGATATATATTGACATCCGTACGGTAGGATCGTTCAAAAATATTTTTTAAAAATAGAAACAATAATCCGCGACAAAGCACTAGTTTCGAGTCATATTAAAAATAGTAGTGATCTACTAAGATCTCCGATCAAATTAATTTTTTATTTTCTGTAACTTTGGGAATATCATTATATTAGATATATATTGACATCCGTACGGTTGGATAGTCCAAAAATATTTTTTAAAAATAGAAACAATAATCCGTGACAAAGCACTAGTTTCGAGTCATATTAAAAATAGTAGTGATCTACTAAAATCTCCGATCAAATTAATTTTTTATTTTCTGTAACTTTGGGAATATCATCATATTAGATATATATTGACATCCGTACGGTTGGATCGTCCAAAAATATTTTTTAAAAAATAGAAACAATAATCCGTGACAAAGCACTATTTTCGAGTCATTTTAAAAATAGTAGTGATCTACTAAGATCTGAGATCAAATTAATTTTTTATTTTCTGTAACTTTGGGAATATCATCATATTAGATATATATTGACATCCGTAAGGTTGGATCGTTCAAAAATATTTTTTAAAGATAGAAACAATAATCCGTGACAAAGCACTAGTTACGAGTCATATTAAAAATAGTAGTGATCTACTAAGATCTCCGATCAAATTAATTTTTTATTTTCTGAAACTTTGGGAATATCATCATATTAAATATATATTGATATCCGTACGGTTGGATCGTTCAAAAATATTTTTAAAAATAGAAACAATAATCCGTGACAAAGCACTAGTTTCGAGTCATATTAAAAATAGTAGTGATGTACTAAGATCTCCGATCAAATTAATTTTTTATTTTCTGAAACTTTGGGAATATCATAATATTAGATATATATTGACATCCGTACTGTCGGATCGTTCAAAAATATTTTTTAAAAAATAGAAACAATAATCCGTGACAAAGCACTAGTTACGAGTCATATTAAAAATAGTAGTGATCTACTAAGATCTCCGATCAAATTAATTTTTTATTTTCTGTAACTTTGGGAATATCATCATATTAGATATATATTGACATCCGTACGGTTGGATCGTTCAAAAATATTTTTTAAAAAACGGAAACAATAATCCGTGACAAAGCACTAGTTACGAGTCATTTTAAAAATAGTAGTGATCTACTAAGATCTCCGATCAAATTAATTTTTTATTTTCTGTAACTTTGGGAATATCATCATATTAGATATATATTGACATCCGTACGGTTGGATCGTTCAAAAATATTTTTAAAAAAATAGAAACAATAATCCGTGACAAAGCACTAGTTACGAGTCATATTAAAAATAGTAGTGATCTACTAAGATCTCCGATCAAATTAATTTTTTATTTTCTGAAACTTTGGGAATATCATCATATTAGATATATATTGACATCCGTACGGTCGGATCGTTCAAAAATATTTTTAAAAAATAGAAACAATAATCCGTGACAAAGCACTAGTTACGAGTCATATTAAAAATAGTAGTGATCTACTAAGATCTCCGATCAAATTAATTTTTTATTTTCTGAAACTTTGGAAATATCATCATATTAGATATATATTAACATCCGTACGGTTGGATCGTTCAAAAATATTTTTTAAAAAATAGAAACAATAATCTGTGACAAAGCACTAGTTACGAGTCATTTTAAAAATAGTAGTGATCTACTAAGATCTCCGATCAAATTAATTTTTTATTTTCTGTAACTTTGGGAATATCATCATATTAGATATATATTGACATCCGTAAGGTTGGATCGTTCAAAAATATTTTTTAAAAAATAGAAACAATAATCCGTGACAAAGCACTAGTTACGAGTCATTTTAAAAATAGTAGTGATCTACTAAGATCTGAGATCAAATTAATTTTTTATTTTCTGTAACTTTGGGAATATCATCATATTAGATATATATTGACATCCGTAAAGTTGGATCATTCAAAAATATTTTTTAAAAATAGAAACAATAATCCGTGACAAAGCACTAGTTACGAGTCATATTAAAAATAGTAGTGATCTACTAAGATCTCCGATCAAATTAATTTTTTATTTTCTGAAACTTTGGGAATATCATCATATTAGATATATATTGACATCCGTAAGGTTGGATCGTTCAAAAATATTTTTTAAAAAATAGAAACAATAATCTGTGACAAAGCACTAGTTACGAGTCATTTTAAAAATAGTAGTGATCTACTAAGATCTCCGATCAAATTAATTTTTTATTTTCTGTAACTTTGGGAATATCATCATATTAGATATATATTGACATCCGTAAGGTTGGATCGTTCAAAAATATTTTTTAAAAAATAGAAACAATAATCCGTGACAAAGCACTAGTTTCGAGTCATATTAAAAATAGTAGTGATCTACTAAGATCTCTGATCAAATTAATTTTTTATTTTCTGAAACTTTGAGAATATCATCATATTAGATATATATTGACATCCGTAAAGTTGGATCATTCAAAAATATTTTTTAAAAATAGAAACAATAATCCGTGACAAAGCACTAGTTACGAGTCATATTAAAAATAGTAGTGATCTACTAAGATCTCCGATCAAATTAATTTTTTATTTTCTGAAACTTTGGGAATATCATCATATTAGATATATATATTGACATCCGTACGGTTGGATCGTCCAAAAATATTTTTTAAAAAATAGAAACAATAATCCGTGACAAAGCACTAGTTACGAGTCATTTTAAAAATAGTAGTGATCTACTAAGATCTGAGATCAAATTAATTTTTTATTTTCTGTAACTTTGGGAATATCATCATATTAGATATATATTGACATCCGTAAAGTTGGATCATTCAAAAATATTTTTTAAAAATAGAAACAATAATCCGTGACAAAGCACTAGTTTCGAGTCATATTAAAAATAGTAGTGATCTACTAAGATCTCCGATCAAATTAATTTTTTATTTTCTGAAACTTTGGGAATATCATCATATTAGATATATATTGACATCCGTACGGTTGGATCGTTCAAAAATATTTTTTTAAAAAATAGAAACAATAATCCGTGACAAAGCACTAGTTACGAGTCATACTAAAAATAGTAATGATCTACTAAGATCTCCGATCAAATTAATTTTTTATTTTCTGAAACTTTGGGAATATCATCATATTAGATATATATTGACATCCGTACGGTTGGATCGTTCAAAAATATTTTTAAAAAAATAGAAACAATAATCCGTGACAAAGCACTAGTTACGAGTCATATTAAAAATAGTAGTGATCTACTAAGATCTCAGATCAAATTAATTTTTTATTTTCTGAAACTTTGGGAATATCATAATATTAGATATATATTGACATCCGTAAGGTTGTTTCGTTCAAAAATATTTTTTAAAAAATAGAAACAATAATCCGTGACAAAGCACTAGTTTCGAGTCATATTAAAAATAGTAGTGATCTACTAAGATCTCCGATCAAATTAATTTTTTATTTTCTGAAACTTTGGGAATATCATCATATTAGATATATATTGACATCCGTACGGTTGGATCGTTCAAAAATATTTTTAAAAAAATAGAAACAATAATCCGTGACAAAGCACTATTTACGAGTCATTTTAAAAATAGTATTGATCTACTAAGATCTCCGATCAAATTAATTTTTTATTTTCTGAAACTTTGGGAATATCATAATATTAGATATATATTGACATCCGTAAGGTTGTTTCGTTCAAAAATATTTTTTAAAAAATAGAAACAATAATCCGTGACAAAGCACTAGTTTCGAGTCATATTAAAAATAGTAGTGATCTACTAAGATCTCCGATCAAATTAATTTTTTATTTTCTGAAACTTTGGGAATATCATCATATTAGATATATATTGATATCCGTACGGTTGGATCGTTCAAAAATATTTTTAAAAATAGAAACAATAATCCGTGAAAAAGCACTAGTTTCGAGTCATATTAAAAATAGTAGTGATGTACTAAGATCTCCGATCAAATTAATTTTTTATTTTCTGAAACTTTGGGAATATCATAATATTAGATATATATTGACATCCGTAAAGTTGGATCATTCAAAAATATTTTTTAAAAATAGAAACAATAATCCGTGACAAAGCACTAGTTACGAGTCATATTAAAAATAGTAGTGATCTACTAAGATCTCAGATCAAATTAATTTTTTATTTTCTGAAACTTTGGGAATATCATAATATTAGATATATATTGACATCCGTAAGGTTGTTTCGTTCAAAAATATTTTTTAAAAAATAGAAACAATAATCCGTGACAAAGCACTAGTTTCGAGTCATATTAAAAATAGTAGTGATCTACTAAGATCTCCGATCAAATTAATTTTTTATTTTCTGAAACTTTGGGAATATCATCATATTAGATATATATTGACATCCGTACGGTTGGATCGTTCAAAAATATTTTTAAAAAAATAGAAACAATAATCCGTGACAAAGCACTATTTACGAGTCATTTTAAAAATAGTATTGATCTACTAAGATCTCCGATCAAATTAATTTTTTATTTTCTGAAACTTTGGGAATATCATAATATTAGATATATATTGACATCCGTAAGGTTGTTTCGTTCAAAAATATTTTTTAAAAAATAGAAACAATAATCCGTGACAAAGCACTAGTTTCGAGTCATATTAAAAATAGTAGTGATCTACTAAGATCTCCGATCAAATTAATTTTTTATTTTCTGAAACTTTCGGAATATCATCATATTAGATATATATTGATATCCGTACGGTTGGATCGTTCAAAAATATTTTTAAAAATAGAAACAATAATCCGTGAAAAAGCACTAGTTTCGAGTCATATTAAAAATAGTAGTGATGTACTAAGATCTCCGATCAAATTAATTTTTTATTTTCTGAAACTTTGGGAATATCATAATATTAGATATATATTGACATCCGTACGGTTGGATCGTTCAAAAATATTTTTTAAAAAATAGAAACAATAATCCGTGACAAAGCACTAGTTACGAGTCATATTAAAAATAGTAGTGATCTACTAAGATCTCAGATCAAATTAATTTTTTATTTTCTGAAACTTTGGGAATATCATCATATTAGATATATATTGATATCCGTACGGTTGGATCGTTCAAAAATATTTTTAAAAATAGAAACAATAATCCGTGAAAAAGCACTAGTTTCGAGTCATATTAAAAACAGTAGTGATGTACTAAGATCTCCGATCAAATTAATTTTTTATTTTCTGAAACTTTGGGAATATCATAATATTAGATATATATTGACATCCGTACGGTTGGATCGTTCAAAAATATTTTTTAAAAAATAGAAACAATAATCCGTGACAAAGCACTAGTTACGAGTCATTTTAAAAATAGTAGTGATCTACTAAGATCTGAGATCAAATTAATTTTTTATTTTCTGTAACTTTGGGAATATCATCATATTAGATATATATTGACATCCGTAAAGTTGGATCATTCAAAAAAAATTTTTAAAAATAGAAACAATAATCCGTGACAAAGCACTAGTTACGAGTCATATTAAAAATAGTAGTGATCTACTAAGATCTCCGATCAAATTAATTTTTTATTTTCTGAAACTTTGGGAATATCATCATATTAGATATATATTGACATCCGTAAGGTTGGATCGTTCAAAAATATTTTTTAAAAAATAGAAACAATAATCTGTGACAAAGCACTAGTTACGAGTCATTTTAAAATTAGTAGTGATCTACTAAGATCTCCGATCAAATTAATTTTTTATTTTCTGTAACTTTGGGAATATCATCATATTAGATATATATTGACATCAGTAAGGTTGGATCGTTCAAAAATATTTTTTAAAAAATAGAAACAATAATCCGTGACAAAGCACTAGTTTCGAGTCATATTAAAAATAGTAGTGATCTACTAAGATCTCCGATCAAATTAATTTTTTATTTTCTGAAACTTTGGGAATATCATCATATTAGATATATATTGACATCCGTACGGTAGGATCGTTCAAAAATATTTTTTAAAAATAGAAACAATAATCCGCGACAAAGCACTAGTTTCGAGTCATATTAAAAATAGTAGTGATCTACTAAGATCTCCGATCAAATTAATTTTTTATTTTCTGTAACTTTGGGAATATCATTATATTAGATATATATTGACATCCGTACGGTTGGATAGTCCAAAAATATTTTTTAAAAATAGAAACAATAATCCGTGACAAAGCACTAGTTTCGAGTCATATTAAAAATAGTAGAGATCTACTAAAATCTCCGATCAAATTAATTTTTTATTTTCTGTAACTTTGGGAATATCATCATATTAGATATATATTGACATCCGTACGGTTGGATCGTCCAAAAATATTTTTTAAAAAATAGAAACAATAATCCGTGACAAAGCACTATTTTCGAGTCATTTTAAAAATAGTAGTGATCTACTAAGATCTGAGATCAAATTAATTTTTTATTTTCTGTAACTTTGGGAATATCATCATATTAGATATATATTGACATCCGTAAGGTTGGATCGTTCAAAAATATTTTTTAAAGATAGAAACAATAATCCGTGACAAAGCACTAGTTACGAGTCATATTAAAAATAGTAGTGATCTACTAAGATCTCCGATCAAATTAATTTTTTATTTTCTGAAACTTTGGGAATATCATCATATTAGATATATATTGACATCCGTACGGTTGGATCGTTCAAAAATATTTTTTAAAAAATAGAAACAATAATCCGTGACAAAGCACTAGTTTCGAGTCATATTAAAAATAGTAGTGATCTACTAAGATCTCCGATCAAATTAATTTTTTGTTTTCTGAAACTTTGGGAATATCATCATATTAGATATATATTGACATCCGTACGGTCGGATCGTTCAAAAATATTTTTTTAAAAATAGAAACAATAATCCGTGACAAAGCACTAGTTACGAGTCATATTAAAAATAGTAGTGATCTACTAAGATCTCCGATCAAATTAATTTTTTATTTTCTGAAACTTTGGGAATATCATCATATTAGATATATATTGACATCCGTACGGTTGGATCGTTCAAAAATATTTTTTAAAAAATAGAAACAATAATCCGTGACAAAGCACTAGTTTCGAGTCATATTAAAAATAGTAGTGATCTACTAAGATCTCCGATCAAATTAATTTTTTGTTTTCTGAAACTTTGGGAATATCATCATATTAGATATATATTGACATCCGTACGGTTGGATCGTTCAAAAATATTTTTTAAAAAAATAGAAACAATAATCCGTGACAAAGCACTAGTTACGAGTCATACTAAAAATAGTAATGATCTACTAAGATCTCCGATCAAATTAATTTTTTATTTTCTGAAACTTTGGGAATATCATCATATTAGATATATATTGACATCCGTACGGTTGGATCGTTCAAAAATATTTTTTAAAAAAATAGAAACAATAATCCGTGACAAAGCACTAGTTACGAGTCATACTAAAAATAGTAATGATCTAATAAGATCTCCGATCAAATTAATTTTTTATTTTCTGAAACTTTGGGAATATCATCATATTAGATATATATTGACATCCGTACGGTTGGATCGTTCAAAAATATTTTTAAAAAAATAGAAACAATAATCCGTGACAAAGCACTATTTACGAGTCATTTTAAAAATAGTAGTGATCTACTAAGATCTCCGATCAAATTAATTTTTTATTTTCTGAAACTTTGGGAATATCATAATATTAGATATATATTGACATCCGTAAGGTTGTTTCGTTCAAAAATATTTTTTAAAAAATAGAAACAATAATCCGTGACAAAGCACTAGTTACGAGTCATACTAAAAATAGTAATGATCTACTAAGATCTCCGACCAAATTAATTTTTTATTTTCTGAAACTTTGGGAATATCATAATATTAGATATATATTGACATCCGTACGGTCGGATAGTTCAAAAATATTTTTTAAAAAATAGAAACAATAATCCGTGACAAAGCACTAGTTACGAGTCATATTAAAAATAGTAGTGATCTACTAAGATCTCCGATCAAATTAATTTTTTATTTTCTGAAACTTTGGGAATATCATCATATTAGATATATATTGACATCCGTATGGTTGGATCGTTCAAAAATATTATTTAAAAAATAGAAACAATAATCCGTGACAAAGCACTAGTTTCGAGTCATATTAAAAATAGTAGTGATCTACTAAGATCTCCGATCAAATTAATTTTTTATTTTCTGAAACTTTGGGAATATCATCATATTAGATATATATTGACATCCGTACGGTTGGATCGTTCAAAAATATTTTTTAAAAAAATAGAAACAATAATCCGTGACAAAGCACTAGTTACGAGTCATACTAAAAATAGTAATGATCTACTAAGATCTCCGATCAAATTAATTTTTTATTTTCTGAAACTTTGGGAATATCATCATATTAGATATATATTGACATCCGTAAGGTTGGATCGTTCAAAAATATTTTTTAAAAAATAGAAACAATAATCTGTGACAAAGCACTAGTTACGAGTCATTTTAAAAATAGTAGTGATCTACTAAGATCTCCGATCAAATTAATTTTTTATTTTCTGTAACTTTGGGAATATCATCATATTAGATATATATTGACATCCGTAAGGTTGGATCGTTCAAAAATATTTTTTAAAAAATAGAAACAATAATCCGTGACAAAGCACTAGTTTCGAGTCATATTAAAAATAGTAGTGATCTACTAAGATCTCCGATCAAATTAATTTTTTATTTTCTGAAACTTTGGGAATATCATCATATTAGATATATATTGACATCCGTACGGTTGGATCGTTCAAAAATATTTTTTAAAAATAGAAACAATAATCCGCGACAAAGCACTAGTTTCGAGTCATATCAAAAATAGTAGTGATCTACTAAGATCTCCGATCAAATTAATTTTTTATTTTCTGTAACTTTGGGAATATCATTATATTAGATATATATTGACATCCGTACGGTTGGATAGTCCAAAAATATTTTTTAAAAATAGAAACAATAATCCGTGACAAAGCACTAGTTTCGAGTCATATTAAAAATAGTAGTGATCTACTAAGATCTCTGATCAAATTAATTTTTTATTTTCTGAAACTTTGGGAATATCATCATATTAGATATATATTGACATCCGTACGGTTGGATCGTCCAAAAATATTTTTTAAAAAATAGAAACAATAATCCGTGACAAAGCACTAGTTTCGAGTCATATTAAAAATAGTAGTGATCTACTAAGATCTCCGATCAAATTAATTTTTTATTTTCTGAAACTTTTGGAATATCATCATATTAGATATATATTGACATCCGTACGGTTGGATCGTTTAAAAAAATAGAAACAATAATCCGTGACAAAGCACTAGTTACGAGTCATATTAAAAATAGTAGTGATCTACTAAGATCTCTGATCAAATTAATTTTTTATTTTCTGAAACTTTGGGAATATCATCATATTAGATATATATTGATATCCGTACGGTTGGATCGTTCAAAAATATTTTTAAAAATAGAAACAATAATCCGTGACAAAGCACTAGTTTCGAGTCATATTAAAAATAGTAGTGATCTACTAAGATCTCCGATCAAATTAATTTTTTATTTTCTGAAACTTTGGGAATATCATAATATTAGATATATATTGACATCCGTACGGTTGGATCGTTCAAATTTTTTTTAAAAAAAATAGAAACAATAATCCGTGACAAAGCACTAGTTACGAGTCATATTAAAAATAGTAGTGATCTACTAAGATCTCCGATCAAATTAATTTTTTATTTACTGAAACTTTGGGAATATCATAATATTAGATATATATTGACATCCGTACGGTTGGATCGTTCAAAAATATTTTTTAAAAAATAGAAACAATAATCCGTGACAAAGCACTAGTTACGAGTCATATTAAAAATAGTAGTGATCTACTAAGATCTCAGATCAAATTAATTTTTTATTTTCTGAAACTTTGGGAATATCATCATATTAGATATATATTGACATCCGTACGGTTGGATCGTCCAAAAATATTTTTTAAAAAATAGAAACAATAATCCGTGACAAAGCACTAGTTACGAGTCATATTAAAAATAGTAGTGATCTACTAAGATCTCCGATCAAATTAATTTTTTATTTTCTGAAACTTTGGGATTATCATCATATTAGATATATATTGACATCCGTACGGTTGGATCGTTCAAAAATATTTTTTAAAAATAGAAACAATAATCCGTGACAAAGCACTAGTTTCGAGTCATATTAAAAATAGTAGTGATCTACTAAGATCTCCGATCAAATTAATTTTTTATTTTCTGAAACTTTGGGAATATCATCATATTAGATATATATTGACATCCGTAAGGTTGGATCGTTCAAAAATATTTTTTAAAAAATAGAAACAATAATCTGTGACAAAGCACTAGTTACGAGTCATTTTAAAAATAGTAGTGATCTACTAAGATCTCCGATCAAATTAATTTTTTATTTTCTGTAACTTTGGGAATATCATCATATTAGATATATATTGACATCCGTACGGTTGGATAGTCCAAAAATATTTTTTAAAAATAGAAACAATAATCCGTGACAAAGCACTAGTTTCGAGTCATATTAAAAATAGTAGTGATCTACTAAGATCTCTGATCAAATTAATTTTTTATTTTCTGTAACTTTGGGAATATCATCATATTAGATATATATTGACATCCGTACGGTTGGATCGTCCAAAAATATTTTTTAAAAAATAGAAACAATAATCCGTGACAAAGCACTAGTTACGAGTCATTTTAAAAATAGTAGTGATCTACTAAGATCTGAGATCAAATTAATTTTTTATTTTCTGTAACTTTGGGAATATCATCATATTAGATATATATTGACATCCGTAAGGTTGGATCGTTCAAAAATAATTTTTAAAGATAGAAACAATAATCCGTGACAAAGCACTAGTTACGAGTCATATTAAAAATAGTAGTGATCTACTAAGATCTCCGATCAAATTAATTTTTTATTTTCTGAAACTTTGGGAATATCATCATATTAGATATATATTGATATCCGTACGGTTGGATCGTTCAAAAATATTTTTAAAAATAGAAACAATAATCCGTGACAAAGCACTAGTTACGAGTCATATTAAAAATAGTAGTGATCTACTAAGATCTCCGATCAAATTAATTTTTTATTTTCTGAAACTTTGGGAATATCATAATATTAGATATATATTGACATCCGTACGGTTGGATCGTTCAAAAATATTTTTTAAAAAATAGAAACAATAATCCGTGACAAAGCACTAGTTACGAGTCATATTAAAAATAGTAGTGATCTACTAAGATCTCAGATCAAATTAATTTTTTATTTTCTGAAACTTTGGGAATATCATAATATTAGATATATATTGATATCCGTACGGTTGGATCGTTCAAAAATATTTTTAAAAATAGAAACAATAATCCGTGACAAAGCACTAGTTACGAGTCATATTAAAAATAGTAGTGATGTACTAAGATCTCCGATCAAATTAATTTTTTATTTTCTGAAACTTTGGGAATATCATCATATTAGATATATATTGACATCCGTATGGTTGGATAGTTCAAAAATATTTTTTAAAAAATAGAAACAATAATCCGTGACAAAGCACTAGTTACGAGTCATATTAAAAATAGTAGTGATCTACTAAGATCTCCGATCAAATTAATTTATTATTTTCTGAAACTTTGGGAATATCATCATATTATATATATATTGACATCCGTACGGTTGGATCGTTCAAATATATTTTTAAAAAATATAAACAATAATCCGTGACAAAGTACTAGTTACGAGTCATATTAAAAATAGTAGTGATGTACTAAGATCTCCGATCAAATTAATTTTTTATTTTCTGAAACTTTGGGAATATCATCATTTTAGATATATATATTGACATCCGTACGGTTGGATCATTCAAAAATATTTTTTAAAAATAGAAACAATAATCCGTGACAAAGCACTAGTTTCGAGTCATATTAAAAATAGTAGTGATCTGCTAAGATCTCCGATCAAATTAATTTTTTATTTTCTGTAACTTTGGGAATATCATCATATTAGATATATATTGACATCCGTACGGTTGGATCATTCAAAAATATTTTTAAAAAAATAGAAACAATAATCCGTGACAAAGCACTAGTTACGAGTCATATTAAAAATAGTAGTGATCTACTAAGATCTCCGATCAAATTAATTTTTTATTTTCTGAAACTTTGGGAATATCATCATATTAAATATATATTGACATCCGTACGGTTGGATCGTTCAAAAATATTTTTTAAAAAATAGAAACAATAATCCGTGACAAAGCACTAGTTACGAGTCATATTAAAAATAATAGTGATCTACCAAGATCTCCGATCAAATTAATTTTTTATTTTCTGAAACTTTGGGAATATCATCATATTAGATATATATTGACATCCGTACGGTTGGATCGTTCAAATATATTTTTAAAAAATATAAACAATAATCCGTGACAAAGTACTAGTTACGAGTCATATTAAAAATAGTAGTGATGTACTAAGATCTCCGATCAAATTAATTTTTTATTTTCTGAAACTTTGGGAATATCATCATTTTAGATATATATTGATATCCGTACGGTTGGATCGTTCAAAAATATTTTTTAAAAAATAGAAACAATAATCCGTGACAAAGCACTAGTTACGAGTCATTTTAAAAATAGTAGTGATCTACTAAGATCTCCGATCAAATTAATTTTTTATTTTCTGTAACTTTGGAAAATCATCATATTAGATATATATTGACATCCGTACGGTTGGATCGTCCAAAAATATTTTTTAAAAAATAGAAACAATAATCCGTGACAAAGAACTAGTTACGAGTCATTTTAAAAATAGTAGTGATCTACTAAGATCTGAGATCAAATTAATTTTTTATTTTCTGTAACTTTGGGAATATCATAATATTAGATATATATTGACATCCGTAAGGTTGGATCGTTCAAAAATATTTTTTAAAGATAGAAACAATAATCCGTGACAAAGCACTAGTTACGAGTCATATTAAAAATAGTAGTGATGTACTAAGATCTCCGATCAAATTAATTTTTTATTTTCTGAAACTTTGGGAATATCATCATATTAGATATATATTGACATCCGTATGGTTGGATAGTTCAAAAATATTTTTTAAAAAATAGAAACAATAATCCGTGACAAAGCACTAGTTACGAGTCATATTAAAAATAGTAGTGATCTACTAAGATCTCCGATCAAATTAATTTATTATTTTCTGAAACTTTGGGAATATCATCATATTAGATATATATTGACATCCGTACGGTTGGATCGTTCAAATATATTTTTAAAAAATATAAACAATAATCCGTGACAAAGTACTAGTTACGAGTCATATTAAAAATAGTAGTGATGTACTAAGATCTCCGATCAAATTAATTTTTTATTTTCTGAAACTTTGGGAATATCATCATTTTAGATATTTATTGATATCCGTACGGTTGGATCGTTCAAAAATATTTTTTAAAAAATAGAAACAATAATCCGTGACAAAGCACTAGTTACGAGTTATTTTAAAAATAGTAGTGATCTACTAAGATCTCCGATCAAATTAATTTTTTATTTTCTGTAACTTTGGGAATATCATCATATTAGATATATATTGACATCCGTAAGGTTGGATCGTTCAAAAATATTTTTTAAAAAATAGAAACAATAATCCGTGACAAAGCACTAGTTACGAGTCATTTTAAAAATAGTAATGATCTACTAAGATCTCCGATCAAATTAATTTTTTATTTTCTGAAACTTTGGGAATATCATCATATTAGATATATATTGACATCGGTAAGGTTGGATCATTCAAAAATATTTTTTTAAAAAATAGAAACAATAATCCGTGACAAAGCACTAGTTACGAGTCATACTAAAAATAGTAATGATCTACTAAGATCTCCGATCAAATTAATTTTTTATTTTCTGAAACTTTGGGAATATCATCATATTAAATATATATTGACATCCGTACGGTTGGATCGTTCAAAAATATTTTTTAAAAAATAGAAACAATAATCCGTGACAAAGCACTATTTACGAGTCATTTTAAAAATAGTAGTGATCTACTAAGATCTCCGATCAAATTAATTTTTTATTTTCTGAAACTTTGGGAATATCATCATATTAAATATATATTGACATCCGTACGGTTGGATCGTTCAAAAATATTTTTTAAAAAATAGAAACAATAATCCGTGACAAAGCACTAGTTACGAGTCATATTAAAAATAATAGTGATCTACCAAGATCTCCGATCAAATTAATTTTTTATTTTCTGAAACTTTGGGAATATCATCATATTAGATATATATTGACATCCGTACGGTTGGATCGTTCAAATATATTTTTAAAAAATATAAACAATAATCCGTGACAAAGTACTAGTTACGAGTCATATTAAAAATAGTAGTGATGTACTAAGATCTCCGATCAAATTAATTTTTTATTTTCTGAAACTTTGGGAATATCATCATTTTAGATATATATTGATATCCGTACGGTTGGATCGTTCAAAAATATTTTTTAAAAAATAGAAACAATAATCCGTGACAAAGCACTAGTTACGAGTCATTTTAAAAATAGTAGTGATCTACTAAGATCTCCGATCAAATTAATTTTTTATTTTCTGTAACTTTGGAAAATCATCATATTAGATATATATTGACATCCGTACGGTTGGATCGTCCAAAAATATTTTTTAAAAAATAGAAACAATAATCCGTGACAAAGAACTAGTTACGAGTCATTTTAAAAATAGTAGTGATCTACTAAGATCTGAGATCAAATTAATTTTTTATTTTCTGTAACTTTGGGAATATCATCATATTAGATATATATTGACATCCGTAAGGTTGGATCGTTCAAAAATATTTTTTAAAGATAGAAACAATAATCCGTGACAAAGCACTAGTTACGAGTCATATTAAAAATAGTAGTGATGTACTAAGATCTCCGATCAAATTAATTTTTTATTTTCTGAAACTTTGGGAATATCATCATATTAGATATATATTGACATCCGTATGGTTGGATAGTTCAAAAATATTTTTTAAAAAATAGAAACAATAATCCGTGACAAAGCACTAGTTACGAGTCATATTAAAAATAGTAGTGATCTACTAAGATCTCCGATCAAATTAATTTATTATTTTCTGAAACTTTGGGAATATCATCATATTAGATATATATTGACATCCGTACGGTTGGATCGTTCAAATATATTTTTAAAAAATATAAACAATAATCCGTGACAAAGTACTAGTTACGAGTCATATTAAAAATAGTAGTGATGTACTAAGATCTCCGATCAAATTAATTTTTTATTTTCTGAAACTTTGGGAATATCATCATTTTAGATATATATTGATATCCGTACGGTTGGATCGTTCAAAAATATTTTTTAAAAAATAGAAACAATAATCCGTGACAAAGCACTAGTTACGAGTTATTTTAAAAATAGTAGTGATCTACTAAGATCTCCGATCAAATTAATTTTTTATTTTCTGTAACTTTGGGAATATCATCATATTAGATATATATTGACATCCGTAAGGTTGGATCGTTCAAAAATATTTTTTAAAAAATAGAAACAATAATCCGTGACAAAGCACTAGTTACGAGTCATTTTAAAAATAGTAATGATCTACTAAGATCTCCGATCAAATTAATTTTTTATTTTCTGAAACTTTGGGAATATCATCATATTAGATATATATTGACATCGGTAAGGTTGGATCATTCAAAAATATTTTTTTAAAAAATAGAAACAATAATCCGTGACAAAGCACTAGTTACGAGTCATATTAAAAATAGTAATGATCTACTAAGATCTCCGATCAAATTAATTTTTTATTTTCTGAAACTTTGGGAATATCATCATATTAAATATATATTGACATCCGTACGGTTGGATCGTTCAAAAATATTTTTTAAAAAATAGAAACAATAATCCGTGACAAAGCACTATTTACGAGTCATTTTAAAAATAGTAGTGATCTACTAAGATCTCCGATCAAATTAATTTTTTATTTTCTGAAACTTTGGGAATATCATCATATTAGATATATATTGACATCCGTAAGGTTGTTTCGTTCAAAAATATTTTTTAAAAAATAGAAACAATAATCCGTGAAAAAGCACTAGTTTCGAGTCATATTAAAAATAGTAGTGATCTACTAAGATCTCCGATCAAATTAATTTTTTATTTTCTGAAACTTTGGGATTATCATCATATTAGATATATATTGACATCCGTACGGTTGGATCGTTCAAAAATATTTTTTGAAAATAGAAACAATAATCCGTGACAAAGCACTAGTTTCGAGTCATATTAAAAATAGTAGTGATCTACTAAGATCTCCGATCAAATTTATTTTTTATTTTCTGTAACTTTGGGAATATCATCATATTAGATATATATTGACATCCGTACGGTTGGATCGTCCAAAAATATTTTTTAAAAATAGAAACAATAATCCGTGACAAAGCACTTGTTACGAGTCATATTAAAAATAGTAGTGATCTACTAAGATCTCCGATCAAATTAATTTTTTATTTTCTGAAACTTTGGGAATATCATCATATTAGATATATATTGATATCCGTACGGTTGGATCGTTCAAAAATATTTTTAAAAATAGAAACAATAATCCGTGACAAAGCACTAGTTTCGAGTCATATTAAAAATAGTAGTGATGTACTAAGATCTCCGATCAAATTAATTTTTTATTTTCTGAAACTTTGGGATTATCATCATATTAGATATATATTGACATCCGTACGGTTGGATCGTTCAAAAATATTTTTTGAAAATAGAAACAATAATCCGTGACAAAGCACTAGTTTCGAGTCATATTAAAAATAGTAGTGATCTACTAAGATCTCCGATCAAATTTATTTTTTATTTTCTGTAACTTTGGGAATATCATCATATTAGATATATATTGACATCCGTACGGTTGGATCGTCCAAAAATATTTTTTAAAAATAGAAACAATAATCCGTGACAAAGCACTTGTTACGAGTCATATTAAAAATAGTAGTGATCTACTAAGATCTCCGATCAAATTAATTTTTTATTTTCTGAAACTTTGGGAATATCATCATATTAGATATATATTGACATCCGTATGGTTGGATCGTTCAAAAATATTTTTTAAAAATAGAAACAATAATCCGCGACAAAGCACTAGTTTCGAGTCATATCAAAAATAGTAGTGATCTACTAAGATCTCCGATCAAATTAATTATTTATTTTCTGTAACTTTGGGAATATCATTATATTAGATATATATTGACATCCGTACGGTTGGATAGTCCAAAAATATTTTTTAAAAATAGAAACAATAATCCGTGACAAAGCACTAGTTTCGAGTCATATTAAAAATAGTAGTGATCTACTAAGATCTCTGATCAAATTAATTTTTTATTTTCTGTAACTTTGGGAATATCATCATATTAGATATATATTGACATCCGTACGGTTGGATCGTCCAAAAATATTTTTTAAAAAATAGAAACAATAATCCGTGACAAAGCACTAGTTACGAGTCATATTAAAAATAGTAGTGATCTACTAAGATCTCCGATCAAATTAATTTTTTATTTTCTGTAACTTTGGGAATATCATCATTTTAGATATATATTGACATCCGTACGGTTGGATAGTCCAAAAATATTTTTTAAAAATAGAAACAATAATCCGTGACAAAGCACTAGTTTCGAGTCATATTAAAAATAGTAGTGATCTACTAAGATCTCTGATCAAATTAATTTTTTATTTTCTGTAACTTTGGGAATATCATCATATTAGATATATATTGACATCCGTACGGTTGGATCGACAAAAATATTTTTTAAAAAATAGAAACAATAATCCGTGACAAAGCACTAGTTACGAGTCATATTAAAAATAGTAGTGATCTACTAAGATCTCCGATCAAATTAATTTTTTATTTTCTGTAACTTTGGGAATATCATCATTTTAGATATATATTGACATCCGTACGGTTGGATAGTCCAAAAATATTTTTTAAAAATAGAAACAATAATCCGTGACAAAGCACTAGTTTCGAGTCATATTAAAAATAGTAGTGATCTACTAAGATCTCTGATCAAATTAATTTTTTATTTTCTGTAACTTTGGGAATATCATCATATTAGATATATATTGACATCCGTACGGTTGGATCGTCCAAAAATATTTTTTAAAAAATAGAAACAATAATCCGCGACAAAGCACTAGTTTCGAGTCATATCAAAAATAGTAGTGATCTACTAAGATCTCCGATCAAATTAATTTTTTATTTTCTGTAACTTTGGGAATATCATTATATTAGATATATATTGACATCCGTACGGTTGGATAGTCCAAAAATATTTTTTAAAAATAGAAACAATAATCCGTGACAAAGCACTAGTTTCGAGTCATATTAAAAATAGTAGTGATCTACTAAGATCTCTGATCAAATTAATTTTTTATTTTCTGTAACTTTGGGAATATCATCATATTAGATATATATTGACATCCGTAAGGTTGGATCGTTCAAAAATATTTTTTAAAAAATAGAAACAATAATCCGTGACAAAGCACTAGTTTCGAGTCATATTAAAAATAGTAGTGATCTACTAAGATCTCCGATCAAATTAATTTTTTATTTTCTGAAACTTTGGGAATATCATCATATTAGATATATATTGACATCCGTACGGTAGGATCGTTCAAAAATATTTTTTAAAAATAGAAACAATAATCCGCAACAAAGCACTAGTTTCGAGTCATATTAAAAATAGTAGTGATCTACTAAGATCTCCGTTCAAATTAATTTTTTATTTTCTGTAACTTTGGGAATATCATTATATTAGATATATATTGACATCCGTACGGTTGGATAGTCCAAAAATATTTTTTAAAAATAGAAACAATAATCCGTGACAAAGCACTAGTTTCGAGTCATATTAAAAATAGTAGTGATCTACTAAAATCTCCGATCAAATTAATTTTTTATTTTCTGTAACTTTGGGAATATCATCATATTAGATATATATTGACATCCGTACGGTAGGATCGTTCAAAAATATTTTTTAAAAATAGAAACAATAATCCGCGACAAAGCACTAGTTTCGAGTCATATTAAAAATAGTAGTGATCTACTAAGATCTCCGATCAAATTAATTTTTTATTTTCTGTAACTTTGGGAATATCATTATATTAGATATATATTGACATCCGTACGGTTGGATAGTCCAAAAATATTTTTTAAAAATAGAAACAATAATCCGTGACAAAGCACTAGTTTCGAGTCATATTAAAAATAGTAGTGATCTACTAAAATCTCCGATCAAATTAATTTTTTATTTTCTGTAACTTTGGGAATATCATCATATTAGATATATATTGACATCCGTACGGTTGGATCGTCCAAAAATATTTTTTAAAAAATAGAAACAATAATCCGTGACAAAGCACTATTTTCGAGTCATTTTAAAAATAGTAGTGATCTACTAAGATCTGAGATCAAATTAATTTTTTATTTTCTGTAACTTTGGGAATATCATCATATTAGATATATATTGACATCCGTAAGGTTGGATCGTTCAAAAATATTTTTTAAAAATAGAAACAATAATCCGTGACAAAGCACTAGTTTCGAGTCATATTAAAAATAGTAGTGATCTACTAAGATCTCAGATCAAATTAATTTTTTATTTTCTGTAACTTTGGGAATATCATCATATTAGATATATATTGACATCCGTACGGTTGGATCGTCCAAAAATATTTTTTAAAAAATAGAAACAATAATCCGTGACAAAGCACTAGTTACGAGTCATATTAAAAATAGTAGTGATCTACTAAGATCTCCGATCAAATTAATTTTTTATTTTCTGTAACTTTGGGAATATCATCATTTTAGATATATATTGACATCCGTACGGTTGGATAGTCCAAAAATATTTTTTAAAAATAGAAACAATAATCCGTGACAAAGCACTAGTTTCGAGTCATATTAAAAATAGTAGTGATCTACTAAGATCTCTGATCAAATTAATTTTTTATTTTCTGTAACTTTGGGAATATCATCATATTAGATATATATTGACATCCGTACGGTTGGATCGTCCAAAAATATTTTTTAAAAAATAGAAACAATAATCCGTGACAAAGCACTAGTTACGAGTCATATTAAAAATAGTAGTGATCTACTAAGATCTCCGATCAAATTAATTTTTTATTTTCTGTAACTTTGGGAATATCATCATTTTAGATATATATTGAATCCGTACGGTTGGATAGTCCAAAAATATTTTTTAAAAATAGAAACAATAATCCGTGACAAAGCACTAGTTTCGAGTCATATTAAAAATAGTAGTGATCTACTAAGATCTCTGATCAAATTAATTTTTTATTTTCTGTAACTTTGGGAATATCATCATATTAGATATATATTGACATCCGTACGGTTGGATCGTCCAAAAATATTTTTTAAAAAATAGAAACAATAATCCGCGACAAAGCACTAGTTTCGAGTCATATCAAAAATAGTAGTGATCTACTAAGATCTCCGATCAAATTAATTTTTTATTTTCTGTAACTTTGGGAATATCATTATATTAGATATATATTGACATCCGTACGGTTGGATAGTCCAAAAATATTTTTTAAAAATAGAAACAATAATCCGTGACAAAGCACTAGTTTCAAGTCATATTAAAAATAGTAGTGATCTACTAAGATCTCTGATCAAATTAATTTTTTATTTTCTGTAACTTTGGGAATATCATCATATTAGATATATATTGACATCCGTAAGGTTGGATCGTTCAAAAATATTTTTTAAAAAATAGAAACAATAATCCGTGACAAAGCACTAGTTTCGAGTCATATTAAAAATAGTAGTGATCTACTAAGATCTCCGATCAAATTAATTTTTTATTTTCTGAAACTTTGGGAATATCATCATATTAGATATATATTGACATCCGTACGGTAGGATCGTTCAAAAATATTTTTTAAAAATAGAAACAATAATCCGCGACAAAGCACTAGTTTCGAGTCATATTAAAAATAGTAGTGATCTACTAAGATCTCCGATCAAATTAATTTTTTATTTTCTGTAACTTTGGGAATATCATTATATTAGATATATATTGACATCCGTACGGTTGGATAGTCCAAAAATATTTTTTAAAAATAGAAACAATAATCCGTGACAAAGCACTAGTTTCGAGTCATATTAAAAATAGTAGTGATCTACTAATATCTCCGATCAAATTAATTTTTTATTTTCTGTAACTTTGGGAATATCATCATATTAGATATATATTGACATCCGTACGGTTGGATCGTCCAAAAATATTTTTTAAAAAATAGAAACAATAATCCGTGACAAAGCACTATTTTCGAGTCATTTTAAAAATAGTAGTGATCTACTAAGATCTGAGATCAAATTAATTTTTTATTTTCTGTAACTTTGGGAATATCATCATATTAGATATATATTGACATCCGTAAGGTTGGATCGTTCAAAAATATTTTTTAAAGATAGAAACAATAATCCGTGACAAAGCACTAGTTACGAGTCATATTAAAAATAGTAGTGATCTACTAAGATCTCCGATCAAATTAATTTTTTATTTTCTGAAACTTTGGGAATATCATCATATTAAATATATATTGATATCCGTACGGTTGGATCGTTCAAAAATATTTTTAAAAATAGAAACAATAATCCGTGACAAAGCACTAGTTTCGAGTCATATTAAAAATAGTAGTGATGTACTAAGATCTCCGATCAAATTAATTTTTTATTTTCTGAAACTTTGGGAATATCATAATATTAGATATATATTGACATCCGTACGGTCGGATCGTTCAAAAATATTTTTTAAAAAATAGAAACAATAATCCGTGACAAAGCACTAGTTACGAGTCATATTAAAAATAGTAGTGATCTACTAAGATCTCCGATCAAATTAATTTTTTATTTTCTGAAACTTTGGGAATATCATCATATTAGATATATATTGACATCCGTACGGTTGGATCGTTCAAAAATATTTTTTAAAAAATAGAAACAATAATCCGTGACAAAGCACTAGTTACGAGTCATATTAAAAATAATAGTGATCTACCAAGATCTCCGATCAAATTAATTTTTTATTTTCTGAAACTTTGGGAATATCATCATATTAGATATATATTGACATCCGTACGGTTGGATCGTTCAAATATATTTTTAAAAAATATAAACAATAATCCGTGACAAAGTACTAGTTACGAGTCATATTGAAAATAGTAGTGATGTACTAAGATCTCCGATCAAATTAATTTTTATTTTCTGAAACTTTGGGAATATCATCATTTCAGATATATATTGACATCCGTACGGTTGGATCGTTCAAATATATTTTTAAAAAATATAAACAATAATCCGTGACAAAGTACTAGTTACGAGTCATTTTCAAAAATAGTAGTGATCTGCTAAGATCTCCGATTAAATTAATTTTTTATTTTCTGTAACTTTGGAAAATCATCATATTAGATATATATTGACATCCGTACGGTTGGATCGTCCAAAAATATTTTTTAAAAAATAGAAACAATAATCCGTGACAAAGAACTAGTTACGAGTCATTTTAAAAATTGTAGTGATCTACTAAGATCTGAGATCAAATTAATTTTTTATTTTCTGTAACTTTGGGAATATCATCATATTAGATATATATTGACATCCGTAAGGTTGGATCGTTCAAAAATATTTTTTAAAGATAGAAACAATAATCCGTGACAAAGCACTAGTTACGAGTCATATTAAAAATAGTAGTGATGTACTAAGATCTCCGATCAAATTAATTTTTTATTTTCTGAATCTTTGGGAATATCATCATATTAGATATATATTGACATCCGTATGGTTGGATAGTTCAAAAATATTTTTTAAAAAATAGAAACAATAATCCGTGACAAAGCACTAGTTACGAGTCATATTAAAAATAGTAGTGATCTACTAAGATCTCCGATCAAATTAATTTATTATTTTCTGAAACTTTGGGAATATCATCATATTAGATATATATTGACATCCGTACGGTTGGATCGTTCAAATATATTTTTAAAAAATATAAACAATAATCCGTGACAAAGCACTAGTTACGAGTCATATTAAAAATAGTAGTGATTTACTAAGATCTCCGATCAAATTAATTTATTATTTTCTGAAACTTTGGGAATATCATCATATTAGATATATATTGACATCCGTACGGTTGGATCGTCCAAAAATATTTTTTAAAAAATAGAAACAATAATCCGTGACAAAGAACTAGTTACGAGTCATTTTAAAAATAGTAGTGATCTACTACGATCTGAGATCAAATTAATTTTTTATTTTCTGTAACTTTGGGAATATCATCATATTAGATATATATTGACATCCGTAAGGTTGGATCGTTCAAAAATATTTTTTAAAGATAGAAACAATAATCCGTGACAAAGCACTAGTTACGAGTCATATTAAAAATAGTAGTGATGTACTAAGATCTCCGATCAAATTAATTTTTTATTTTCTGAATCTTTGGGAATATCATCATATTAGATATATATTGACATCCGTATGGTTGGATAGTTCAAAAATATTTTTTAAAAAATAGAAACAATAATCCGTGACAAAGCACTAGTTACGAGTCATATTAAAAATAGTAGTGATCTACTAAGATCTCCGATCAAATTAATTTATTATTTTCTGAAACTTTGGGAATATCATCATATTAGATATATATTGACATCCGTACGGTTGGATCGTTCAAATATATTTTTAAAAAATATAAACAATAATCCGTGACAAAGCACTAGTTACGAGTCATATTAAAAATAGTAGTGATTTACTAAGATCTCCGATCAAATTAATTTATTATTTTCTGAAACTTTGGGAATATCATCATATTAGATATATATTGACATCCGTACGGTTGGATCGTCCAAAAATATTTTTTAAAAAATAGAAACAATAATCCGTGACAAAGAACTAGTTACGAGTCATTTTAAAAATAGTAGTGATCTACTACGATCTGAGATCAAATTAATTTTTTATTTTCTGTAACTTTGGGAATATCATCATATTAGATATATATTGACATCCGTAAGGTTGGATCGTTCAAAAATATTTTTTAAAGATAGAAACAATAATCCGTGACAAAGCACTAGTTACGAGTAATATTTAAAATAGTAGTGATGTACTAAGATCTCCGATCAAATTAATTTTTTATTTTCTGAAACTTTGGGAATATCATCATATTAGATATATATTGACATCCGTATGGTTGGATAGTTCAAAAATATTTTTTAAAAAATAGAAACAATAATCCGTGACAAAGCACTAGTTACGAGTCATATTAAAAATAGTAGTGATCTACTAAGATCTCCGATCAAATTAATTTATTATTTTCTGAAACTTTGGGAATATCATCATATTAGATATATATTGACATCCGTACGGTTGGATCGTTCAAATATATTTTTAAAAAATATAAACAATAATCCGTGACAAAGTACTAGTTACGAGTCATATTAAAAATAGTAGTGATGTACTAAGATCTCCGATCAAATTAATTTTTTATTTTCTGAAACTTTGGGAATATCATCATTTTAGATATATATTGATATCCGTACGGTTGGATCGTTCAAAAATATTTTTTAAAAAATAGAAACAATAATCCGTGACAAAGCACTAGTTACGAGTTATTTTAAAAATAGTAGTGATCTACTAAGATCTCCGATCAAATTAATTTTTTATTTTCTGTAACTTTGGGAATATCATCATATTAGATATATATTGACATCCGTAAGGTTGGATCGTTCAAAAATATTTTTTAAAAAATAGAAACAATAATCCGTGACAAAGCACTAGTTACGAGTCATTTTAAAAATAGTAATGATCTACTAAGATCTCCGATCAAATTAATTTTTTATTTTCTGAAACTTTGGGAATATCATCATATTAGATATATATTGACATCGGTAAGGTTGGATCATTCAAAAATATTTTTTTAAAAAATAGAAACAATAATCCCTGACAAAGCACTAGTTACGAGTCATACTAAAAATAGTAATGATCTACTAAGATCTCCGATCAAATTAATTTTTTATTTTCTGAAACTTTGGGAATATCATCATATTAAATATATATTGACATCCGTACGGTTGGATCGTTCAAAAATATTTTTTAAAAAATAGAAACAATAATCCGTGACAAAGCACTATTTACGAGTCATTTTAAAAATAGTAGTGATCTACTAAGATCTCCGATCAAATTAATTTTTTATTTTCTGAAACTTTGGGAATATCATCATATTAGATATATATTGACATCCGTAAGGTTGTTTCGTTCAAAAATATTTTTTAAAAAATAGAAACAATAATCCGTGAAAAAGCACTAGTTTCGAGTCATATTAAAAATAGTAGTGATCTACTAAGATCTCCGATCAAATTAATTTTTTATTTTCTGAAACTTTGGGATTATCATCATATTAGATATATATTGACATCCGTACGGTTGGATCGTTCAAAAATATTTTTTGAAAATAGAAACAATAATCCGTGACAAAGCACTAGTTTCGAGTCATATTAAAAATAGTAGTGATCTACTAAGATCTCCGATCAAATTAATTTTTTATTTTCTGTAACTTTGGGAATATCATTATATTAGATATATATTGACATCCGTACGGTTGGATAGTCCAAAAATATTTTTTAAAAATAGAAACAATAATCCGTGACAAAGAACTAGTTTCGAGTCATATTAAAAATAGTAGTGATCTACTAAAATCTCCGATCAAATTAATTTTTTATTTTCTGTAACTTTGGGAATATCATCATATTAGATATATATTGACATCCGTACGGTTGGATCGTCCAAAAATATTTTTTAAAAAATAGAAACAATAATCCGTGACAAAGCACTATTTTCGAGTCATTTTAAAAATAGTAGTGATCTACTAAGATCTGAGATCAAATTAATTTTTTATTTTCTGTAACTTTGGGAATATCATCATATTAGATATATATTGACATCCGTAAGGTTGGATCATTCAAAAATATTTTTTAAAAATAGAAACAATAATCCGTGACAAAGCACTAGTTTCGAGTCATATTAAAAATAGTAGTGATCTACTAAGATCTCTGATCAAATTAATTTTTTATTTTCTGTAACTTTGGGAATATCATCATATTAGATATATATTGACATCCGTACGGTTGGATCGTCCAAAATTATTTTTTAAAAAATAGAAACAATAATCCGTGACAAAGCACTAGTTACGAGTCATATTAAAAATAGTAGTGATCTACTAAGATCTCCGATCAAATTAATTTTTTATTTTCTGTAACTTTGGGAATATCATCATTTTAGATATATATTGACATCCGTACGGTTGGATAGTCCAAAAATATTTTTTAAAAATAGAAACAATAATCCGTGACAAAGCACTAGTTTCGAGTCATATTAAAAATAGTAGTGATCTACTAAGATCTCTGATCAAATTAATTTTTTATTTTCTGTAACTTTGGGAATATCATCATATTAGATATATATTGACATCCGTACGGTTGGATCGTCCAAAAATATTTTTTAAAAAATAGAAACAATAATCCGTGACAAAGCACTAGTTACGAGTCATATTAAAAATAGTAGTGATCTACTAAGATCTCCGATCAAATTAATTTTTTATTTTCTGTAACTTTGGGAATATCATCATTTTAGATATATATTGACATCCGTACGGTTGGATAGTCCAAAAATATTTTTTAAAAATTGAAACAATAATCCGTGACAAAGCACTAGTTTCGAGTCATATTAAAAATAGTAGTGATCTACTAAGATCTCTGATCAAATTAATTTTTTATTTTCTGTAACTTTGGGAATATCATCATATTAGATATATATTGACATCCGTACGGTTGGATCGTCCAAAAATATTTTTTAAAAAATAGAAACAATAATCCGCGACAAAGCACTAGTTTCGAGTCATATCAAAAATAGTAGTGATCTACTAAGATCTCCGATCAAATTAATTTTTTATTTTCTGTAACTTTGGGAATATCATTATATTAGATATATATTGACATCCGTACGGTTGGATAGTCCAAAAATATTTTTTAAAAATAGAAACAATAATCCGTGACAAAGCACTAGTTTCGAGTCATATTAAAAATAGTAGTGATCTACTAAGATCTCTGATCAAATTAATTTTTTATTTTCTGTAACTTTGGGAATATCATCATATTAGATATATATTGACATCCGTAAGGTTGGATCGTTCAAAAATATTTTTTAAAAAATAGAAACAATAATCCGTGACAAAGCACTAGTTTCGAGTCATATTAAAAATAGTAGTGATCTACTAAGATCTCCGATCAAATTAATTTTTTATTTTCTGAAACTTTGGGAATATCATCATATTAGATATATATTGACATCCGTACGGTAGGATCGTTCAAAAATATTTTTTAAAAATAGAAACAATAATCCGCGACAAAGCACTAGTTTCGAGTCATATTAAAAATAGTAGTGATCTACTAAGATCTCCGATCAAATTAATTTTTTATTTTCTGTAACTTTGGGAATATCATTATATTAGATATATATTGACATCCGTACGGTTGGATAGTCCAAAAATATTTTTTAAAAATAGAAACAATAATCCGTGACAAAGCACTAGTTTCGAGTCATATTAAAAATAGTAGTGATCTACTAAAATCTCCGATCAAATTAATTTTTTATTTTCTGTAACTTTGGGAATATCATCATATTAGATATATATTGACATCCGTACGGTTGGATCGTCCAAAAATATTTTTTAAAAAATAGAAACAATAATCCGTGACAAAGCACTATTTTCGAGTCATTTTAAAAATAGTAGTGATCTACTAAGATCTGAGATCAAATTAATTTTTTATTTTCTGTAACTTTGGGAATATCATCATATTAGATATATATTGACATCCGTAAGGTTGGATCGTTCAAAAATATTTTTTAAAGATAGAAACAATAATCCGTGACAAAGCACTAGTTACGAGTCATATTAAAAATAGTAGTGATCTACTAAGATCTCCGATCAAATTAATTTTTTATTTTCTGAAACTTTGGGAATATCATCATATTAAATATATATTGATATCCGTACGGTTGGATCGTTCAAAAATATTTTTAAAAATAGAAACAATAATCCGTGACAAAGCACTAGTTTCGAGTCATATTAAAAATAGTAGTGATGTACTAAGATCTCCGATCAAATTAATTTTTTATTTTCTGAAACTTTGGGAATATCATAATATTAGATATATATTGACATCCGTACGGTCGGATCGTTCAAAAATATTTTTTAAAAAATAGAAACAATAATCCGTGACAAAGCACTAGTTACGAGTCATATTAAAAATAGTAGTGATCTACTAAGATCTCCGATCAAATTAATTTTTTATTTTCTGAAACTTTGGGAATATCATCATATTAGATATATATTGACATCCGTACGGTTGGATCGTTCAAAAATATTTTTTAAAAAATAGAAACAATAATCCGTGACAAAGCACTAGTTACGAGTCATATTAAAAATAATAGTGATCTACCAAGATCTCCGATCAAATTAATTTTTTATTTTCTGAAACTTTGGGAATATCATCATATTAGATATATATTGACATCCGTACGGTTGGATCGTTCAAATATATTTTTAAAAAATATAAACAATAATCCGTGACAAAGTACTAGTTTCGAGTCATATTAAAAATAGTAGTGATCTGCTAAGATCTCCGATCAAATTAATTTTTTATTTTCTGTAACTTTGGGAATATCATCATTTTAGATATATATATTGACATCCGTACGGTTGGATCATTCAAAAATATTTTTTAAAAATAGAAACAATAATCCGTGACAAAGCACTAGTTTCGAGTCATATTAAAAATAGTAGTGATCTGCTAAGATCTCCGATCAAATTAATTTTTTATTTTCTGTAACTTTGGGAATATCATCATATTAGATATATATTGACATCCGTACGGTTGGATAGTCCAAAAATATTTTTTAAAAATAGAAACAATAATCCGTGACAAAGCACTAGTTTCGAGTCATATTAAAAATAGTAGTGATCTACTAAAATCTCCGATCAAATTAATTTTTTATTTTCTGTAACTTTGGGAATATCATCATATTAGATATATATTGACATCCGTACGGTTGGATCGTCCAAAAATATTTTTTAAAAAATAGAAACAATAATCCGTGACAAAGCACTATTTTCGAGTCATTTTAAAAATAGTAGTGATCTACTAAGATCTGAGATCAAATTAATTTTTTATTTTCTGTAACTTTGGGAATATCATCATATTAGATATATATTGACATCCGTAAGGTTGGATCGTTCAAAAATATTTTTTAAAGATAGAAACAATAATCCGTGACAAAGCACTAGTTACGAGTCATATTAAAAATAGTAGTGATCTACTAAGATCTCCGATCAAATTAATTTTTTATTTTCTGAAACTTTGGGAATATCATCATATTAAATATATATTGATATCCGTACGGTTGGATCGTTCAAAAATATTTTTAAAAATAGAAACAATAATCCGTGACAAAGCACTAGTTTCGAGTCATATTAAAAATAGTAGTGATGTACTAAGATCTCCGATCAAATTAATTTTTTATTTTCTGAAACTTTGGGAATATCATAATATTAGATATATATTGACATCTGTACGGTCGGATCGTTCAAAAATATTTTTTAAAAAATAGAAACAATAATCCGTGACAAAGCACTAGTTACGAGTCATATTAAAAATAGTAGTGATCTACTAAGATCTCCGATCAAATTAATTTTTTATTTTCTGAAACTTTGGGAATATCATCATATTAGATATATATTGACATCCGTACGGTTGGATCGTTCAAAAATATTTTTTAAAAAATAGAAACAATAATCCGTGACAAAGCACTAGTTACGAGTCATATTAAAAATAATAGTGATCTACCAAGATCTCCGATCAAATTAATTTTTTATTTTCTGAAACTTTGGGAATATCATCATATTAGATATATATTGACATCCGTACGGTTGGATCGTTCAAATATTTTTTAAAAAATATAAACAATAATCCGTGACAAAGTACTAGTTACGAGTCATATTAAAAATAGTAGTGATGTACTAAGATCTCCGATCAAATTAATTTTTTATTTTCTGAAACTTTGGGAATATCATCATTTTAGATATATATATTGACATCCGTACGGTTGGATCATTCAAAAATATTTTTTAAAAATAGAAACAATAATCCGTGACAAAGCACTAGTTTCGAGTCATATTAAAAATAGTAGTGATCTGCTAAGATCTCCGATCAAATTAATTTTTTATTTTCTGTAACTTTGGGAATATCATCATATTAGATATATATTGACATCCGTACGGTTGGATCGTTCAAAAATATTTTTAAAAAAATAGAAACAATAATCCGTGACAAAGCACTAGTTACGAGTCATATTAAAAATAGTAGTGATCTACTAAGATCTCCGATCAAATTAATTTTTTATTTTCTGAAACTTTGGGAATATCATCATATTAGATATATATTGACATCCGTACGGTTGGATCGTTCAAAAATATTTTTTAAAAAATAGAAACAATAATCCGTGACAAAGCACTAGTTACGAGTCATATTAAAAATAATAGTGATCTACCAAGATCTCCGATCAAATTAATTTTTTATTTTCTGAAACTTTGGGAATATCATCATATTAGATATATATTGACATCCGTACGGTTGGATCGTTCAAATATATTTTTAAAAAATATAAACAATAATCCGTGACAAAGTACTAGTTACGAGTCATATTAAAAATAGTAGTGATGTACTAAGATCTCCGATCAAATTAATTTTTTATTTTCTGAAACTTTGGGAATATCATCATTTTAGATATATATTGATATCCGTACGGTTGGATCGTTCAAAAATATTTTTTAAAAAATAGAAACAATAATCCGTGACAAAGCACTAGTTACGAGTCATTTTAAAAATAGTAGTGATCTACTAAGATCTCCGATCAAATTAATTTTTTATTTTCTGTAACTTTGGAAAATCATCATATTAGATATATATTGACATCCGTACGGTTGGATCGTCCAAAAATATTTTTTAAAAAATAGAAACAATAATCCGTGACAAAGAACTAGTTACGAGTCATTTTAAAAATAGTAGTGATCTACTAAGATCTGAGATCAAATTAATTTTTTATTTTCTGTAACTTTGGGAATATCATCATATTAGATATATATTGACATCCGTAAGGTTGGATCGTTCAAAAATATTTTTTAAAGATAGAAACAATAATCCGTGACAAAGCACTAGTTACGAGTCATATTAAAAATAGTAGTGATGTACTAAGATCTCCGATCAAATTAATTTTTTATTTTCTGAAACTTTGTGAATATCATCATATTAGATATATATTGACATCCGTACGGTCGGATCGTTCAAAAATATTTTTTAAAAAATAGAAACAATAATCCGTGACAAAGCACTAGTTACGAGTCATATTAAAAATAGTAGTGATCTACTAAGATCTCCGATCAAATTAATTTTTTATTTTCTGAAACTTTGGGAATATCATCATATTAGATATATATTGACATCCGTACGGTTGGATCGTTCAAAAATATTTTTTAAAAAATAGAAACAATAATCCGTGACAAAGCACTAGTTACGAGTCATATTAAAAATAATAGTGATCTACCAAGATCTCCGATCAAATTAATTTTTTATTTTCTGAAACTTTGGGAATATCATCATATTAGATATATATTGACATCCGTACGGTTGGATCGTTCAAATATTTTTTAAAAAATATAAACAATAATCCGTGACAAAGTACTAGTTACGAGTCATATTAAAAATAGTAGTGATGTACTAAGATCTCCGATCAAATTAATTTTTTATTTTCTGAAACTTTGGGAATATCATCATTTTAGATATATATATTGACATCCGTACGGTTGGATCATTCAAAAATATTTTTTAAAAATAGAAACAATAATCCGTGACAAAGCACTAGTTTCGAGTCATATTAAAAATAGTAGTGATCTGCTAAGATCTCCGATCAAATTAATTTTTTATTTTCTGTAACTTTGGGAATATCATCATATTAGATATATATTGACATCCGTACGGTTGGATCGTTCAAAAATATTTTTAAAAAAATAGAAACAATAATCCGTGACAAAGCACTAGTTACGAGTCATATTAAAAATAGTAGTGATCTACTAAGATCTCCGATCAAATTAATTTTTTATTTTCTGAAACTTTGGGAATATCATCATATTAGATATATATTGACATCCGTACGGTTGGATCGTTCAAAAATATTTTTTAAAAAATAGAAACAATAATCCGTGACAAAGCACTAGTTACGAGTCATATTAAAAATAATAGTGATCTACCAAGATCTCCGATCAAATTAATTTTTTATTTTCTGAAACTTTGGGAATATCATCATATTAGATATATATTGACATCCGTACGGTTGGATCGTTCAAATATATTTTTAAAAAATATAAACAATAATCCGTGACAAAGTACTAGTTACGAGTCATATTAAAAATAGTAGTGATGTACTAAGATCTCCGATCAAATTAATTTTTTATTTTCTGAAACTTTGGGAATATCATCATTTTAGATATATATTGATATCCGTACGGTTGGATCGTTCAAAAATATTTTTTAAAAAATAGAAACAATAATCCGTGACAAAGCACTAGTTACGAGTCATTTTAAAAATAGTAGTGATCTACTAAGATCTCCGATCAAATTAATTTTTTATTTTCTGTAACTTTGGAAAATCATCATATTAGATATATATTGACATCCGTACGGTTGGATCGTCCAAAAATATTTTTTAAAAAATAGAAACAATAATCCGTGACAAAGAACTAGTTACGAGTCATTTTAAAAATAGTAGTGATCTACTAAGATCTGAGATCAAATTAATTTTTTATTTTCTGTAACTTTGGGAATATCATCATATTAGATATATATTGACATCCGTAAGGTTGGATCGTTCAAAAATATTTTTTAAAGATAGAAACAATAATCCGTGACAAAGCACTAGTTACGAGTCATATTAAAAATAGTAGTGATGTACTAAGATCTCCGATCAAATTAATTTTTTATTTTCTGAAACTTTGGGAATATCATCATATTAGATATATATTGACATCCGTATGGTTGGATAGTTCAAAAATATTTTTTAAAAAATAGAAACAATAATCCGTGACAAAGCACTAGTTACGAGTCATATTAAAAATAGTAGTGATCTACTAAGATCTCCGATCAAATTAATTTATTATTTTCTGAAACTTTGGGAATATCATCATATTAGATATATATTGACATCCGTACGGTTGGATCGTTCAAATATATTTTTAAAAAATATAAACAATAATCCGTGACAAAGTACTAGTTACGAGTCATATTAAAAATAGTAGTGATGTACTAAGATCTCCGATCAAATTAATTTTTTATTTTCTGAAACTTTGGGAATATCATCATTTTAGATATATATTGACATCCGTACGGTTGGATCATTCAAAAATATTTTTTAAAAATAGAAACAATAATCCGTGACAAAGCACTAGTTTCGAGTCATATTAAAAATAGTAGTGATCTACTAAGATCTCTGATCAAATTAATTTTTTATTTTCTGTAACTTTGGGAATATCATCATATTAGATATATATTGATATCCGTACGGTTGGATCGTTCAAAAATATTTTTAAAAATAGAAACAATAATCCGTGACAAAGCACTAGTTTCGAGTCATATTAAAAATAGTAGTGATCTACTAAGATCTCTGATCAAATTAATTTTTTATTTTCTGTAACTTTGGGAATATCATCATATTAGATATATATTGATATCCGTACGGTTGGATCGTTCAAAAATATTTTTAAAAATAGAAACAATAATCCGTGACAAAGCACTAGTTTCGAGTCATATTAAAAATAGTAGTGATGTACTAAGATCTCCGATCAAATTAATTTTTTATTTTCTGAAACTTTGGGATTATCATCATATTAGATATATATTGACATCCGTACGGTTGGATCGTTCAAAAATATTTTTTGAAAATAGAAACAATAATCCGTGACAAAGCACTAGTTTCGAGTCATATTAAAAATAGTAGTGATCTACTAAGATCTCCGATCAAATTTATTTTTTATTTTCTGTAACTTTGGGAATATCATCATATTAGATATATATTGACATCCGTACGGTTGGATCGTCCAAAAATATTTTTTAAAAATAGAAACAATAATCCGTGACAAAGCACTTGTTACGAGTCATATTAAAAATAGTAGTGATCTACTAAGATCTCCGATCAAATTAATTTTTTATTTTCTGAAACTTTGGGAATATCATCATATTAGATATATATTGACATCCGTATGGTTGGATCGTTCAAAAATATTTTTTAAAAATAGAAACAATAATCCGCGACAAAGCACTAGTTTCGAGTCATATCAAAAATAGTAGTGATCTACTAAGATCTCCGATCAAATTAATTTTTTATTTTCTGTAACTTTGGGAATATCATTATATTAGATATATATTGACATCCGTACGGTTGGATAGTCCAAAAATATTTTTTAAAAATAGAAACAATAATCCGTGACAAAGCACTAGTTTCGAGTCATATTAAAAATAGTAGTGATCTACTAAGATCTCTGATCAAATTAATTTTTTATTTTCTGTAACTTTGGGAATATCATCATATTAGATATAAATTGACATCCGTACGGTTGGATCGTCCAAAAATATTTTTTAAAAAATAGAAACAATAATCCGTGACAAAGCACTAGTTACGAGTCATTTTAAAAATAGTAGTGATCTACTAAGATCTGAGATCAAATTAATTTTTTATTTTCTGTAACTTTGGGAATATCATCATATTAGATATATATTGACATCCGTAAGGTTGGATCGTTCAAAAATATTTTTTAAAGATAGAAACAATAATCCGTGACAAAGCACTAGTTACGAGTCATATTAAAAATAGTAGTGATCTACTAAGATCTCCGATCAAATTAATTTTTTATTTTCTGAAACTTTGGGAATATCATCATATTAGATATATATTGATATCCATACGGTTGGATCGTTCAAAAATATTTTTAAAAATAGAAACAATAATCCGTGACAAAGCACTAGTTTCGAGTCATATTAAAAATAGTAGTGATGTACTAAGATCTCCGATCAAATTAATTTTTTATTTTCTGAAACTTTGGGAATATCATAATATTAGATATATATTGACATCCGTACGGTTGGATCGTTCAAATTTTTTTTTAAAAAAATAGAAACAATAATCCGTGACAAAGCACTAGTTACGAGTCATATTAAAAATAGTAGTGATCTACTAAGATCTCAGATCAAATTAATTTTTTATTTTCTGAAACTTTGGGAATATCATCATATTAGATATATATTGACATCCGTACGGTTGGATCGTTCAAAAATATTTTTTAAAAAATAGAAACAATAATCCGTGACAAAGCACTAGTTACGAGTCATATTAAAAATAGTAGTGATCTACTAAGATCTCCGGTCAAATTAATTTTTTATTTTCTGTGACTTTGGGAATATCATCATATTAGATATATATTGACATCCGTAAGGTTGGATCGTTCAAAAATATTTTTTAAAAAATAGAAACAATAATCTGTGACAAAGCACTAGTTACGAGTCATTTTAAAAATAGTAGTGATCTACTAAGATCTCCGATCAAATTAATTTTTTATTTTCTGTAACTTTGGGAATATCATCATATTAGATATATATTGACATCCGTAAGGTTGGATCGTTCAAAAATATTTTTTAAAAAATAGAAACAATAATCCGTGACAAAGCACTAGTTTCGAGTCATATTAAAAATAGTAGTGATCTACTAAGATCTCCGATCAAATTAATTTTTTATTTTCTGAAACTTTGGGAATATCATCATATTAGATATATATTGACATCCGTACGGTAGGATCGTTCAAAAATATTTTTTAAAAATAGAAACAATAATCCGCGACAAAGCACTAGTTTCGAGTCATATTAAAAATAGTAGTGATCTACTAAGTTCTCCGATCAAATTAATTTTTTATTTTCTGTAACTTTGGGAATATCATTATATTAGATATATATTGACATCCGTACGGTTGGATAGTCCAAAAATATTTTTTAAAAATAGAAACAATAATCCGTGACAAAGCACTAGTTTCGAGTCATATTAAAAATAGTAGTGATCTACTAAAATCTCCGATCAAATTAATTTTTTATTTTCTGTAACTTTGGGAATATCATCATATTAGATATATATTGACATCCGTACGGTTGGATCGTCCAAAAATATTTTTTAAAAAATAGAAACAATAATCCGTGACAAAGCACTATTTTCGAGTCATTTTAAAAATAGTAGTGATCTACTAAGATCTGAGATCAAATTAATTTTTTATTTTCTGTAACTTTGGGAATATCATCATATTAGATATATATTGACATCCGTAAGGTTGGATCGTTCAAAAATATTTTTTAAAGATAGAAACAATAATCCGTGACAAAGCACTAGTTACGAGTCATATTAAAAATAGTAGTGATCTACTAAGATCTCCGATCAAATTAATTTTTTATTTTCTGAAACTTTGGGAATATCATCATATTAAATATATATTGATATCCGTACGGTTGGATCGTTCAAAAATATTTTTAAAAATAGAAACAATAATCCGTGACAAAGCACTAGTTTCGAGTCATATTAAAAATAGTAGTGATGTACTAAGATCTCCGATCAAATTAATTTTTTATTTTCTGAAACTTTGGGAATATCATAATATTATATATATATTGACATCCGTACGGTCGGATCGTTCAAAAATATTTTTTAAAAAATAGAAACAATAATCCGTGACAAAGCACTAGTTACGAGTCATATTAAAAATAGTAGTGATCTACTAAGATCTCCGATCAAATTAATTTTTTATTTTCTGAAACTTTGGGAATATCATCATATTAGATATATATTGACATCCGTACGGTTGGATCGTTCAAAAATATTTTTTAAAAAATAGAAACAATAATCCGTGACAAAGCACTAGTTACGAGTCATATTAAAAATAATAGTGATCTACCAAGATCTCCGATCAAATTAATTTTTTATTTTCTGAAACTTTGGGAATATCATCATATTAGATATATATTGACATCCGTACGGTTGGATCGTTCAAATATATTTTTAAAAAATATAAACAATAATCCGTGACAAAGTACTAGTTACGAGTCATATTGAAAATAGTAGTGATGTACTAAGATCTCCGATCAAATTAATTTTTTATTTTCTGAAACTTTGGGAATATCATCATTTTAGATATATATTGATATCCGTACGGTTGGATCGTTCAAAAATATTTTTTAAAAAATAGAAACAATAATCCGTGACAAAGCACTAGTTACGAGTCATTTTAAAAATAGTAGTGATCTACTAAGATCTCCGATCAAATTAATTTTTTATTTTCTGTAACTTTGGAAAATCATCATATTAGATATATATTGACATCCGTACGGTTGGATCGTCCAAAAATATTTTTTAAAAAATAGAAACAATAATCCGTGACAAAGAACTAGTTACGAGTCATTTTAAAAATAGTAGTGATCTACTAAGATCTGAGATCAAATTAATTTTTTATTTTCTGTAACTTTGGGAATATCATCATATTAGATATATATTGACATCCGTAAGGTTGGATCGTTCAAAAATATTTTTTAAAGATAGAAACAATAATCCGTGACAAAGCACTAGTTACGAGTCATATTAAAAATAGTAGTGATGTACTAAGATCTCCGATCAAATTAATTTTTTATTTTCTGAAACTTTGGGAATATCATCATATTAGATATATATTGACATCCGTATGGTTGGATAGTTCAAAAATATTTTTTAAAAAATAGAAACAATAATCCGTGACAAAGCACTAGTTACGAGTCATATTAAAAATAGTAGTGATCTACTAAGATCTCCGATCAAATTAATTTATTATTTTCTGAAACTTTGGGAATATCATCATATTAGATATATATTGACATCCGTAAGGTTGGATCGTTCAAAAATATTTTTTAAAGATAGAAACAATAATCCGTGACAAAGCACTAGTTACGAGTCATATTAAAAATAGTAGTGATGTACTAAGATCTCCGATCAAATTAATTTTTTATTTTCTGAAACTTTGGGAATATCATCATATTAGATATATATTGACATCCGTATGGTTGGATAGTTCAAAAATATTTTTTAAAAAATATAAACAATAATCCGTGACAAAGCACTAGTTACGAGTCATATTAAAAATAGTAGTGATCTACTAAGATCTCCGATCAAATTAATTTTTTATTTTCTGAAACTTTGGGAATATCATCATATTAGATATATATTGACATCCGTACGGTTGGATCGTTCAAAAATATTTTTTAAAAAATAGAAACAATAATCCGTGACAAAGCACTAGTTACGAGTCATATTAAAAATAATAGTGATCTACCAAGATCTCCGATCAAATTAATTTTTTATTTTCTGAAACTTTGGGAATATCATCATATTAGATATATATTGACATCCGTACGGTTGGATCGTTCAAATATATTTTTAAAAAATATAAACAATAATCCGTGACAAAGTACTAGTTACGAGTCATATTAAAAATAGTAGTGATGTACTAAGATCTCCGATCAAATTAATTTTTTATTTTCTGAAACTTTGGGAATATCATCATTTTAGATATATATTGATATCCGTACGGTTGGATCGTTCAAAAATATTTTTTAAAAAATAGAAACAATAATCCGTGACAAAGCACTAGTTACGAGTCATTTTAAAAATAGTAGTGATCTACTAAGATCTCCGATCAAATTAATTTTTTATTTTCTGTAACTTTGGAAAATCATCATATTAGATATATATTGACATCCGTACGGTTGGATCGTCCAAAAATATTTTTTAAAAAATAGAAACAATAATCCGTGACAAAGAACTAGTTACGAGTCATTTTAAAAATAGTAGTGATCTACTAAGATCTGAGATCAAATTAATTTTTTATTTTCTGTAACTTTGGGAATATCATCATATTAGATATATATTGACATCCGTAAGGTTGGATCGTTCAAAAATATTTTTTAAAGATAGAAACAACAATCCGTGACAAAGCACTAGTTACGAGTCATATTAAAAATAGTAGTGATGTACTAAGATCTCCGATCAAATTAATTTTTTATTTTCTGAAACTTTGGGAATATCATCATATTAGATATATATTGACATCCGTATGGTTGGATAGTTCAAAAATATTTTTTAAAAAATAGAAACAATAATCCGTGACAAAGCACTAGTTACGAGTCATATTAAAAATAGTAGTGATCTACTAAGATCTCCGATCAAATTAATTTATTATTTTCTGAAACTTTGGGAATATCATCATATTAGATATATATTGACATCCGTACGGTTGGATCGTTCAAATATATTTTTAAAAAATATAAACAATAATCCGTGACAAAGTACTAGTTACGAGTCATATTAAAAATAGTAGTGATGTACTAAGATCTCCGATCAAATTAATTTTTTATTTTCTGAAACTTTGGGAATATCATCATTTTAGATATATATTGATATCCGTACGGTTGGATCGTTCAAAAATATTTTTTAAAAAATAGAAACAATAATCCGTGACAAAGCACTAGTTACGAGTTATTTTAAAAATAGTAGTGATCTACTAAGATCTCCGATCAAATTAATTTTTTATTTTCTGTAACTTTGGGAATATCATCATATTAGATATATATTGACATCCGTAAGGTTGGATCGTTCAAAAATATTTTTTAAAAAATAGAAACAATAATCCGTGACAAAGCACTAGTTACGAGTCATTTTAAAAATAGTAATGATCTACTAAGATCTCCGATCAAATTAATTTTTTATTTTCTGAAACTTTGGGAATATCATCATATTAGATATATATTGACATCGGTAAGGTTGGATCATTCAAAAATATTTTTTTAAAAAATAGAAACAATAATCCGTGACAAAGCACTAGTTACGAGTCATACTAAAAATAGTAATGATCTACTAAGATCTCCGATCAAATTAATTTTTTATTTTCTGAAACTTTGGGAATATCATCATATTAAATATATATTGACATTCGTACGGTTGGATCGTTCAAAAATATTTTTTAAAAAATAGAAACAATAATCCGTGACAAAGCACTATTTACGAGTCATTTTAAAAATAGTAGTGATCTACTAAGATCTCCGATCAAATTAATTTTTTATTTTCTGAAACTTTGGGAATATCATCATATTAGATATATATTGACATCCGTAAGGTTGTTTCGTTCAAAAATATTTTTTAAAAAATAGAAACAATAATCCGTGATAAAGCACTAGTTTCGAGTCATATTAAAAATAGTAGTGATCTACTAAGATCTCCGATCAAATTAATTTTTTATTTTCTGAAACTTTGGGATTATCATCATATTAGATATATATTGACATCCGTACGGTTGGATCGTTCAAAAATATTTTTTGAAAATAGAAACAATAATCCGTGACAAAGCACTAGTTTCGAGTCATATTAAAAATAGTAGTGATCTACTAAGATCTCCGATCAAATTTGTTTTTTATTTTCTGTAACTTTGGGAATATCATCATATTAGATATATATTGACATCCGTACGGTTGGATCGTCCAAAAATATTTTTTAAAAATAGAAACAATAATCCGTGACAAAGCACTAGTTTCGAGTCATATTAAAAATAGTAGTGATCCACTAAGATCTCCGATCAAATTAATTTTTTATTTTCTGTAACTTTGGGAATATCATCATATTAGATATATATTGACATCTGTACGGTTGGATCGTTCAAAAATATTTTTAAAAAAATAGAAACAATAATCCGTGACAAAGCACTAGTTTCGAGTCATATTAAAAATAGTAGTGATCTACTAAGATCTCCGAACAATTAATTTTTTATTTTCTGAAACTTTGGGAATATCATCATATTAGATATATATTGACATCCGTACGGTTGGATCATTCAAAAATATTTTTAAAAAATAGAAACAATAATCCGTGACAAAGCACTTGTTACGAGTCATATTAAAAATAGTAGTGATCTACTAAGATCTCCGATCAAATTAATTTTTTATTTTCTGAAACTTTGGGAATATCATCATATTAGATATATATTGACATCCGTACGGTTGGATCATTCAAAAATATTTTTAAAAAATATAAACAATAATCCGTGACAAAGCACTAGTTACGAGTCATATTAAAAATAGTAGTGATCTACTAAATCTCCGATCAAATTAATTTTTTATTTTCTGTAACTTTGGGAATATCATCATATTAGATATATATTGACATCTGTACGGTTGGATCGTTCAAAAATATTTTTAAAAAAATAGAAATAATAATCCGTGACAAAGCACTAGTTTCGAGTCATATTAAAAATAGTAGTGATCTACTAAGATCTCCGAACAATTAATTTTTTATTTTCTGAAACTTTGGGAATATCATCATATTAGATATATATTGACATCCGTACGGTTGGATCATTCAAAAATATTTTTAAAAAATAGAAACAATAATCCGTGACAAAGCACTTGTTACGAGTCATATTAAAAATAGTAGTGATCTACTAAGATCTCCGATCAAATTAATTTTTTATTTTCTGAAACTTTGGGAATATCATCATATTAGATATATATTGACATCCGTACGGTTGGATCATTCAAAAATATTTTTAAAAAATATAAACAATAATCCGTGACAAAGCACTAGTTACGAGTCATATTAAAAATAGTAGTGATCTACTAAATCTCCGATCAAATTAATTTTTTATTTTCTGAAACTTTGGGAATATCATCATATTAGATATATATATTGACATCCGTACGGTTGGATCATTCAAAAATATTTTTTAAAAATAGAAACAATAATCCGTGACAAAGCACTAGTTTCGAGTCATATTAAAAATAGTAGTGATCTACTAAGATCTCCGATCAAATTAATTTTTTATTTTCTGAAACTTTGGGAATATCATCGTATTATATATATATTGACATCCGTACGGTTGGATCGTTCAAAAATATTTTTTAAAAAATAGAAACAATAATCCGTGACAAAGCACTAGTTACGAGTCATATTAAAAATAGTAGTGATCTACTAAATCTCCGATCAAATTAATTTTTTATTTTCTGAAACTTTGGGAATATCATCATATTAGATATATATATTGACATCCGTACGGTTGGATCATTCAAAAATATTTTTTAAAAATAGAAACAATAATCCGTGACAAAGCACTAGTTTCGAGTCATATTAAAAATAGTAGTGATCTACTAAGATCTCCGATCAAATTAATTTTTTATTTTCTGAAACTTTGGGAATATCATCGTATTATATATATATTGACATCCGTACGGTTGGATCGTTCAAAAATATTTTTTAAAAAATAGAAACAATAATCCGTGACAAAGCACTAGTTACGAGTCATATTAAAAATAGTAGTGATCTACTAAGATCTCCGATCAAATTATTTTTTATTTTCTGAAACTTTGGGAATATCATCATATTAGATATATATTGACATCCGTACGGTTGGATCGTTCAAAAATATTTTTTAAAAATAGAAACAATAATCCGTGACAAAGCACTAGTTACGAGTCATATTAAAAATTGTAGTGATCTACTAAGATCTCCGTTCAAATTAATTTTTTAGTTTCTGAAACTTTGGGAATATCATCATATTAGATATATATTGACATCCGTACGGTTGGATCGTTCAAAAATATTTTTTAAAAAATAGAAACAATAATCCGTAACAAAGCACTAGTTACAAGTCATATTAAAAGTAGTAGTGATCTACTAAGATCTCCGATCAAATTAATTTTTTATTTTCCGAAACTTTGGGAATATCATCATATTAGATATATATATTGACATCCGTACGGTTGGATCGTTCAAAAATATTTTTTATAAAATAGAAACAATAATCCGTGACAAAGCACTAGTTTCGAGTCATATTAAAAATAGTAGTGATCTACTAAGATCTCCGATCAAATTAATTTTTTATTTTCTGAAACTTTGGGAATATCATTATATTAGATATATATTGACATCCGTACGGTTGGATCGTTCAAAAATATTTTTTAAAAATAGAAACAATAATCCGTGACAAAGCACTAGTTTCGAGTCATATTAAAAATAGTAGTGATCTACTAAGATCTCCGATCAAATTAATTTTTTATTTTCTGTAACTTTGGGAATATCATTATATTAGATATATATTGACATCCGTACGGTTGGATCGTCCAAAAATATTTTTTTAAAATAGAAACAATAATCCGTGACAAAGCACTAGTTTCGAGTCATATTAAAAATAGTAGTGATCTACTAAGATCTCCGATCAAATTAATTTTTTATTTTCTGTAACTTTGGGAATATCATCATATTAGATATATATTGACATCCGTACGGTTGGATCGTCCAAAAATATTTTTTAAAAAATAGAAACAATAATCCGTGACAAAGCACTAGTTACGAGTCATTTTAAAAATAGTAGTGATCTACTAAGATCTGAGATCAAATTAATTTTTTATTTTCTGTAACTTTAGGAATATCATCATATTAGATATATATTGACATCCATAAGGTTGGATCGTTCAAAAATATTTTTTAAAAATAGAAACAATAATCCGTGACAAAGCACTAGTTACGAGTCATATTAAAAATAGTAGTGATCTACTAAGATCTCCGATCAAATTAATTTTTTATTTTTGAAACTTTGGGAATATCATCATATTAGATATATATTGACATCCGTAAGGTTGGATCGTTCAAAAATATTTTTTAAAAAATAGAAACAATAATCCGTGACAAACCACTAGTTACGAGTCATTTTAAAAATAGTAATGATCTACTAAGATCTCCGATCAAATTAATTTTTTATTTTCTGAAACTTTGGGAATATCATCATATTAGATATATATTGACATCCGTAAGGTTGGATCGTTCAAAAATATTTTTTAAAAAAATAGAAACAATAATCCGTGACAAAGCACTAGTTACGAGTCATACTAAAAATAGTAATGATCTACTAAGATCTCCGATCAAATTATTTTTTTATTTTCTGAAACTTTTGGAATATCATCATATTAGATATATATTGACATCCGTACGGTTGGATCGTTCAAAAATATTTTTTAAAAAATAGAAACAATAATCCGTGACAAAGCACTATTTACGAGTCATTTTAAAAATAGTAGTGATCTACTAAGATCTCCGATCAAATTAATTTTTTATTTTCTGAAATTTTGGGAATATCATCATATTAGATATATATTGACATCCGTAAGGTTGTTTCGTTCAAAAATATTTTTTAAAAAATAGAAACAATAATCCGTGACAAAGCACTAGTTTCGAGTCATATTAAAAATAGTAGTGATCTACTAAAATCTCCGATCAAATTAATTTTTTATTTTCTGTAACTTTGGGATTATCATCATATTAGATATATATTGACATCCGTACGGTTGGATCGTTCAAAAATATTTTTTGAAAATAGAAACAATAATCCGTGACAAAGCACTAGTTTCGAGTCATATTAAAAATAGTAGTGATCTACTAAGATCTCCGATCAAATTAATTTTTTATTTTCTGTAACTTTGGGAATATCATCATATTAGATATATATTGACATCCGTACGGTTGGATCGTCCAAAAATATTTTTTAAAAATAGAAACAATAATCCGTGACAAAGCACTAGTTTCGAATCATATTAAAAATAGTAGTGATCCACTAAGATCTCCGATCAAATTAATTTTTTATTTTCTGTAACTTTGGGAATATCATCATATTAGATATATATTGACATCTGTACGGTTGGATCGTTCAAAAATATTTTTAAAAAAATAGAAACAATAATCCGTGACAAAGCACTAGTTTCGAGTCATATTAAAAATAGTAGTGATCTACTAAGATCTCCGAACAATTAATTTTTTATTTTCTGAAACTTTGGGAATATCATCATATTAGATATATATTGACATCCGTACGGTTGGATCATTCAAAAATATTTTTAAAAAATAGAAACAATAATCCGTGACAAAGCACTTGTTACGAGTCATATTAAAAATAGTAGTGATCTCCTAAGATCTCCGATCAAATTAATTTTTTATTTTCTGAAACTTTGGGAATATCATCATATTAGATATATATTGACATCCGTACGGTTGGATCATTCAAAAATATTTTTAAAAAATATAAACAATAATCCGTGACAAAGCACTAGTTACGAGTCATATTAAAAATAGTAGTGATCTACTAAATCTCCGATCAAATTAATTTTTTATTTTCTGAAACTTTGGGAATATCATCATATTAGATATATATATTGACATCCGTACGGTTGGATCATTCAAAAATATTTTTTAAAAATAGAAACAATAATCCGTGACAAAGCACTAGTTTCGAGTCATATTAAAAATAGTAGTGATCTGCTAAGATCTCCGATCAAATTAATTTTTTATTTTCTGTAACTTTGGGAATATCATCATATTAGATATATATTGACATCCGTACGGTTGGATCGTTCAAAAATATTTTTAAAAAAATAGAAACAATAATCCGTGACAAAGCACTAGTTTCGAGTCATATTAAAAATTGTAGTGATCGACTAAGATCTCCGATCAAATTAATTTTTTATTTTCTGAAACTTTGGGAATATCATCATATTAGATATATATTGACATCCGTACGGTTGGATAGTTCAAAAATATTTTTTAAAAAATAGAAACAATAATCCGTGACAAAGCACTAGTTACGAGTCATATTAAAAATAGTAGTGATCTACTAAGATCTCCGATCAAATTAATTTTTATTTTCTGAAACTTTGGGAATATCATAATATTGGATATATATTGACATCCGTACAGCTGGATCGTTCAAAAATATTTTTTAAAAATAGAAACAATAATCCGTGACAAAGCACTAGTTACGAGTCATATTAAAAATTGTAGTGATCTACTAAGATTTCCGATCAAATTAATTTTTTAGTTTCCGAAACTTTGGGAATATCATCATATTAGATATATATTGACATCCGTACGGTTGGATCGTTCAAAAATATTTTTTAAAAAATAGAAACAATAATCCGTGACAAAGCACTAGTTTCGAGTCATATTAAAAATAGTAGTGATCTACTAAGATCTCCGATCAAATTAATTTTTTATTTTCTGAAACTTTGGGAATATCATCGTATTATATATATATATTGACATCCGTACGGTTGGATCGTTCAAAAATATTTTTTAAAAAATAGAAACAATAATCCGTGACAAAGCACTAGTTACGAGTCATATTAAAAATAGTAGTGATCTACTAAGATCTCCGATCAAATTATTTTTTATTTTCTGAAACTTTGGGAATATCATCATATTAGATATATATTGACATCCGTACGGTTGGATCGTTCAAAAATATTTTTTAAAAATAGAAACAATAATCCGTGACAAAGCACTAGTTACGAGTCATATTAAAAATTGTAGTGATCTACTAAGATCTCCGTTCAAATTAATTTTTTAGTTTCTGAAACTTTGGGAATATCATCATATTAGATATATATTGACATCCGTACGGTTGGATTGTTCAAAAATATTTTTTAAAATATAGAAACAATAATCCGTGACAAAGCACTAGTTACAAGTCATATTAAAAGTAGTAGTGATCTACTAAGATCTCCGATCAAATTAATTTTTTATTTTCCGAAACTTTGGGAATATCATCATATTAGATATATATTGACATCCGTACGGTTGGATCGTTCAAAAATATTTTTTATAAAATAGAAACAATAATCCGTGACAAAGCACTAGTTTCGAGTCATATTAAAAATAGTAGTGATCGACTAAGATCTCCGATCAAATTAATTTTTTATTTTCTGAAACTTTGGGAATATCATTATATTAGATATATATTGACATCCGTACGGTTGGATCGTTCAAAAATATTTTTTAAAAATAGAAACAATAATCCGTGGCAAAGCATTAGTTTCGAGTCATATTAAAAATAGTAGTGATCTACTAAGATCTCCGATCAAATTAGTTTTTTATTTTCTGTAACTTTGGGAATATCATTATATTAGATATATATTGACATCCGTACGGTTGGATCGTCCAAAAATATTTTTTAAAAATAGAAAAAATAATCCGTGACAAAGCACTAGTTTCGAGTCATATTAAAAATAGTAGTGATCTACTAAGATCTCGGATCAAATTAATTTTTTATTTTCTGTAACTTTGGGAATATCATCATATTAGATATATATTGACATCCGTACGGTTGGATCGTCCAAAAATATTTTTAAAAAATAGAAACAATAATCCGTGACAAAGCACTATTTACGAGTCATTTTAAAAATAGTAGTGATCTACTAAGATCTCCGATCAAATTAATTTTTTATTTTCTGAAACTTTGGGAATATCATCATATTAGATATATATTGACATCCGTAAGGTTGTTTCGTTCAAAAATATTTTTTAAAAAATAGAAACAATAATCCGTGACAAAGCACTAGTTTCGAGTCATATTAAAAATAGTAGTGATCTACTAAAATCTCCGATCAAATTAATTTTTTATTTTCTGAAACTTTGGGATTATCATCATATTAGATATATATTGACATCCGTACGGTTGGATCGTTCAAAAATATTTTTTAAAAATAGAAACAATAATCCGTGACAAAGCACTAGTTTCGAGTCATATTAAAAATAGTAGTGATCTACTAAGATCTCCATTCAAATTAATTTTTTATTTTCTGTAACTTTGGGAATATCATCATATTAGATATATATTGACATCCGTACGGTTGGATCGTTCAAAAATATTTTTAAAAAATAGAAACAATAATCCGTGACAAAGCACTAGTTTCGAGTCATATTAAAAATAGTAGTGATCTACTTAGATCTCCGATCAAATTAATTTTTTATTTTCTGTAACTTTGGGAATATCATCATATTAGATATATATTGACATCCGTACGGTTGGATCGTTCAAAAATATTTTTTAAAAATAGAAACAATAATCCGTGACAAAGCACTAGTTACGAGTCATATTAAAAATAGTAGTGATCTACTAAGATCTCCGATCAAATTAATTTTTTACTTTCTGTAACTTTGGGAATATATATTGACATCCGTACGGTTGGATCGTCCAAAAATATTTTTTAAAAATAGAAACAATAATCCTTGACAAAGCACTAGTTTCGAGTCATATTAAAAATAGTAGTGATCTACTAAGATCTCCGATCAAATTAATTTTTTATTTTCTGTAACTTTGGGAATATCATCATATTAGATATATATTGACATCCGTACGGTTGGATCGTTCAAAAATATTTTTTAAAAAATAGAAACAATAATCCGTGACAAAGCACTTGTTACGAGTCATATTAAAAATAGTAGTGATCTACTAAGAACTCCTATCAAATTAATTTTTTATTTTCTGAAACTTTGGGAATATCATCATATTAGATATATATTGACATCCGTACGGTTGGATCATTCAAAAATATTTTTAAAAAATATAAACAATAATCCGTGACAAAGCACTAGTTACGAGTCATATTAAAAATAGTAGTGATCTACTAAGATCTCCGATCAAATTAATTTTTTATTTTCTGAAACTTTGGGAATATCATCATATTAGATATATATTGACATCCGTACAGTTGGATCGTTCAAAAATATTTTTTAAAAAATAGAAACAATAATCCGTGACAAAGCACTAGTTACGAGTCATATTAAAAATAGTAGTGATCTACTAAGATCTCCGATCAAATTAATTTTTTATATTCTGAAACTTTGGGAATATCATCATGTTAGATATATATTGACATCCGTACGGTTGGATCATTCAAAAATATTTTTTAAAAATAGAAACAATAATCCGTGACAAAGCACTAGTTACGAGTCATTTTAAAAATAGTAGTGATCTACTAAGATCTGAGATCAAATTAATTTTTTATTTTCTGTAACTTTAGGAATATCATCATATTAGATATATATTGACATCCGTAAGGTTGTTTCGTTCAAAAATATTTTTAAAAAAATAGAAACAATAATCCGTGACAAAGCACTAGTTTCGAGTCATATTAAAAATAGTAGTGATCTACTAAAATCTCCTATCAAATTAATTTTTTATTTTCTGAAACTTTGGGATTATCATCATATTAGATATATATTGACATCCGTACGGTTGAATCGTTCAAAAATATTTTTTAAAAATAGAAACAATAATCCGTGACAAAGCACTAGTTACGAGTCATATTAAAAATAGTAGTGATCTACTAAGATCTCCGATCAAATTAATTTTTTATTTTCTGTAACTTTGGGAATATATATTGACATCCGTACGGTTGGATCGTCCAAAAATATTTTATAAAAATAGAAACAATAATCCGTGACAAAGCACTAGTTTCGAGTCATATTAAAAATAGTAGTGATCTACTAAGATCTCCGATCAAATTAATTTTTTACTTTCTGTAACTTTGGGAATATATATTGACATCCGTACGGTTGGATCGTCCAAAAATATTTTTTAAAAATAGAAACAATAATCCTTGACAAAGCACTAGTTTCGAGTCATATTAAAAATAGTAGTGATCTACTAAGATCTCCGATCAAATTAATTTTTTATTTTCTGTAACTTTGGGAATATCATCATATTAGATATATATTGACATCCGTACGGTTGGATCGTTCAAAAATATTTTTTAAAAAATAGAAACAATAATCCGTGACAAAGCACTTGTTACGAGTCATATTAAAAATAGTAGTGATCTACTAAGAACTCCTATCAAATTAATTTTTTATTTTCTGAAACTTTGGGAATATCATCATATTAGATATATATTGACATCCGTACGGTTGGATCATTCAAAAATATTTTTAAAAAATATAAACAATAATCCGTGACAAAGCACTAGTTACGAGTCATATTAAAAATAGTAGTGATCTACTAAGATCTCCGATCAAATTAATTTTTTATTTTCTGAAACTTTGGGAATATCATCATATTAGATATATATTGACATCCGTACGGTTGGATCGTTCAAAAATATTTTTTAAAAAATAGAAACAATAATCCGTGACAAAGCACTAGTTACGAGTCATATTAAAAATAGTAGTGATCTACTAAGATCTCCGATCAAATTAATTTTTTATATTCTGAAACTTTGGGAATATCATCATGTTAGATATATATTGACATCCGTACGGTTGGATCATTCAAAAATATTTTTTAAAAATAGAAACAATAATCCGTGACAAAGCACTAGTTACGAGTCATTTTAAAAATAGTAGTGATCTACTAAGATCTGAGATCAAATTAATTTTTTATTTTCTGTAACTTTAGGAATATCATCATATTAGATATATATTGACATCCGTAAGGTTGTTTCGTTCAAAAATATTTTTAAAAAAAATAGAAACAATAATCCGTGACAAAGCACTAGTTTCGAGTCATATTAAAAATAGTAGTGATCTACTAAAATCTCCTATCAAATTAATTTTTTATTTTCTGAAACTTTGGGATTATCATCATATTAGATATATATTGACATCCGTACGGTTGGATCGTTCAAAAATATTTTTTAAAAATAGAAACAATAATCCGTGACAAAGCACTAGTTTCGAGTCATATTAAAAATAGTAGTGATCTACTAAGATCTCCATTCAAATTAATTTTTTATTTTCTGTAACTTTGGGAATATCATCATATTAGATATATATTGACATCCGTACGGTTGGATCGTTCAAAAATATTTTTTAAAAAATAGAAACAATAATCCGTGACAAAGCACTAGTTTCGAGTCATATTAAAAATAGAAGTGATCTACTTAGATCTCCGATCAAATTAATTTTTTATTTTCTGTAACTTTGGGAATATCATCATATTAGATATATATTGACATCCGTACGGTTGGATCGTTAAAAAATATTCTTTAAAAATAGAAACAATAATCCGTGACAAAGCACTAGTTACGAGTCATATTAAAAATAGTAGTGATCTACTAAGATCTCCGATCAAATTAATTTTTTTATTTTCTGTAACTTTGGGAATATCATCATATTAGATATATATTGACATCCGTACGGTTGAATCGTTCAAAAATATTTTTTAAAAATAGAAACAATAATCCGTGACAAAGCACTAGTTACGAGTCATATTAAAAATAGTAGTGATCTACTAAGATCTCCGATCAAATTAATTTTTTATTTTCTGTAACTTTGGGAATATATATTGACATCCGTACGGTTGGATCGTCCAAAAATATTTTATAAAAATAGAAACAATAATCCGTGACAAAGCACTAGTTTCGAGTCATATTAAAAATAGTAGTGATCTACTAAGATCTCCGATCAAATTAATTTTTTATTTTCTGTAACTTTGGGAATATCATCATATTAGATATATATTGACATCCGTACGGTTGGATCGTTCAAAAATATTTTTTAAAAAATAGAAACAATAATCCGTGACAAAGCACTTGTTACGAGTCATATTAAAAATAGTAGTGATCTACTAAGATCTCCTATCAAATTAATTTTTTATTTTCTGAAACTTTGGGAATATCATCATATTAGATATATATTGACATCCGTACGGTTGGATCATTCAAAAATATTTTTAAAAAATATAAACAATAATCCGTGACAAAGCACTAGTTACGAGTCATATTAAAAATAGTAGTGATCTACTAAGATCTCCGATCAAATTAATTTTTTATTTTCTGAAACTTTGGGAATATCATCATATTAGATATATATTGACATCCGTACGGTTGGATCGTTCAAAAATATTTTTTAAAAAATAGAAACAATAATCCGTGACAAAGCACTAGTTACGAGTCATATTAAAAATAGTAGTGATCTACTAAGATCTCCGATCAAATTAATTTTTTATATTCTGAAACTTTGGGAATATCATCATATTAGATATATATTGACAGCCGTACGGTTGGATCATTCAAAAATATTTTTTAAAAATAGAAACAATAATCCGTGACGAAGCACTAGTTACGAGTCATTTTAAAAATAGTAGTGATCTACTAAGATCTGAGATCAAATTAATTTTTTATTTTCTGTAACTTTAGGAATATCATCATATTAGATATATATTGACATCCGTAAGGTTGTTTCGTTCAAAAATATTTTTAAAAAAATAAAAACAATAATCCGTGACAAAGCACTAGTTTCGAGTCATATTAAAAATAGTAGTGATCTACTAAAATCTCCTATCAAATTAATTTTTTATTTTCTGAAACTTTGGGATTATCATCATATTAGATATATATTGACATCCGTACGGTTGGATCGTTCAAAAATATTTTTTCAAAATAGAAACAATAATCCGTGACAAAGCACTAGTTTCGAGTCATATTAAAAATAGTAGTGATCTACTAAGATCTCCGAACAATTAATTTTTTATTTTCTGAAACTTTGGGAATATCATCATATTAGATATATATTGACATCCGTACGGTTGGATCGTTCAAAAATATTTTTTAAAAAATAGAAACAATAATCCGTGACAAAGCACTAGTTACGAGTCATATTAAAAATAGTAGTGATCTACTAAGATCTCCGATCAAATTAATTTTTTATATTCTGAAACTTTGGGAATATCATCATATTAGATATATATTGACAGCCGTACGGTTGGATCATTCAAAAATATTTTTTTAAAAATTGAAACAATAATCCGTGACGAAGCACTAGTTACGAGTCATTTTAAAAATAGTAGTGATCTACTAAGATCTGAGATCAAATTAATTTTTTATTTTCTGTAACTTTAGGAATATCATCATATTAGATATATATTGACATCCGTAAGGTTGTTTCGTTCAAAAATATTTTTAAAAAAATAAAAACAATAATCCGTGACAAAGCACTAGTTTCGAGTCATATTAAAAATAGTAGTGATCTACTAAAATCTCCTATCAAATTAATTTTTTATTTTCTGAAACTTTGGGATTATCATCATATTAGATATATATTGACATCCGTACGGTTGGATCGTTCAAAAATATTTTTTCAAAATAGAAACAATAATCCGTGACAAAGCACTAGTTTCGAGTCATATTAAAAATAGTAGTGATCTACTAAGATCTCCATTCAAATTAATTTTTTATTTTCTGTAACTTTGGGAATATCATCAATTTAGATATATATTGACATCCGTACGGTTGGATCGTTCAAAAATATTTTTTAAAAAATAGAAACAATAATCCGTGACAAAGCACTAGTTTCGAGTCATATTAAAAATAGTAGTGATCTACTTAGATCTCCGATCAAATTAATTTTTTATTTTCTGTAACTTTGGGAATATCATCATATTAGATATATATTGACATCCGTACGGTTGGATCGTTCAAAAATATTCTTTAAAAATAGAAACAATAATCCGTGACAAAGCACTAGTTACGAGTCATATTAAAAATAGTAGTGATCTACTAAGATCTCAGATCAAATTAATTTTTTATTTTCTGTAACTTTGGGAATATCATCATATTAGATATATATTGACATCCGTACGGTTGGATCGTCCAATAATATTTTTTAAAAATAGAAACAATAATCCGTGACAAAGCACTAGTTTCGAGTAATATTAAAAATAGTAGTGATCTACTAAGATCTCCGATCAAATTAATTTTTTATTTTCTGTAACTTTGGGAATATCATCATATTAGATATATATTGACATCCGTACGGTTGGATCGTTCAAAAATATTTTTTAAAAAATAGAAACAATAATCCGTGACAAAGCACTTGTTACGAGTCATATTAAAAATAGTAGTGATCTACTAAGATCTCCTATCAAATTAATTTTTTATTTTCTGAAACTTTGGGAATATCATCATATTAGATATATATTGACATCCGTACGGTTGGATCATTCAAAAATATTTTTAAAAAATATAAACAATAATCCATGACAAAGCACTAGTTACGAGTCATATTAAAAATAGTAGTGATCTACTAAGATCTCCTATCAAATTAATTTTTTATTTTCTGAAACTTTGGGAATATCATCATATTAGATATATATTGACATCCGTACGGTTGGATCGTTCAAAAATATTTTTTAAAAAATAGAAACAATAATCCGTGACAAAGCACTAGTTACGAGTCATATTAAAAATAGTAGTGATCTACTAAGATCTCCGATCAAATTAATTTTTTATATTCTGAAACTTTGGGAATATCATCATATTAGATATATATTGACATCCGTACGGTTGGATCATTCAAAAATATTTTTTAAAAATAGAAACAATAATCCGTGACAAAGCACTAGTTACGAGTCATTTTAAAAATAGTAGTGATCTACTAAGATCTGAGATCAAATTAATTTTTTATTTTCTGTAACTTTAGGAATATCATCATATTAGATATATATTGACATCCGTAAGGTTGGATCGTTCAAAAATATTTTTTAAAAATAGAAACAATAATCCGTGACAAAGCACTAGTTACGAGTCATATTAAAAATAGTAGTGATCTACTAAGATCTCCGATCAAATTAATTTTTTATTTTCTGAAACTTTGGAAATATCATCATATTAGATATATATTGACATCCGTAAGGTTGGATCGTTCAAAAATATTTTTTAAAAAATAGAAACAATAATCCGTGACAAACCACTAGTTACGAGTCATTTTAAAAATAGTAATAATCTACTAAGATCTCCGATCAAATTAATTTTTTATTTTCTGAAACTTTGGGAATATCATCATATTAGATATATATTGACATCCGTAAGGTTGGATCGTTCAAAAATATTTTTTAAAAAAATAAAAACAATAATCCGTGACAAAACACTAGTTACGAGTCATACTAAAAATAGTAATGATCTACTAAGATCTTCGATCAAATTAATTTTTTATTTTCTGAAACTTTTGGAATATCATCATATTAGATATATATTGACATCCGTACGGTTGGATCGTTCAAAAATATTTTTTAAAAAATAGAAACAATAATCCGTGACAAAGCACTATTTACGAGTCATTTTAAAAATAGTAGTGATCTACTAAGATCTCCGATCAAATTAATTTTTTATTTTCTGAAACTTTGGGAATATCATCATATTAGATATATATTGACATCCGTAAGGTTGTTTCGTTCAAAAATATTTTTTAAAAAATAGAAACAATAATCCGTGACAAAGCACTAGTTTCGAGTCATATTAAAAATAGTAGTGATCTACTAAAATCCCCGATCAAATTAATTTTTTATTTTCTGAAACTTTGGGATTATCATCATATTAGATATATATTGACATCCGTACGGTTGGATCGTTCAAAAATATTTTTTAAAAATAGAAACAATAATCCGTGACAAAGCACTAGTTTCGAGTCATATTAAAAATAGTAGTGATCTACTAAGATCTCCATTCAAATTAATTTTTTATTTTCTGTAACTTTGGGAATATCATCATATTAGATATATATTGACATCCGTACGGTTGGATCGTTCAAAAATATTTTTTAAAAATAGAAACAATAATCCGTGACAAAGCACTAGTTTCGAGTCATATTAAAAATAGTAGTGATCTACTTAGATCTCCGATCAAATTAATTTTTTATTTTCTGTAACTTTGGGAATATCATCATATTAGATATATATTGACATCCGTACGGTTGGATCGTTCAAAAATATTTTTTAAAAATAGAAACAATAATCCGTGACAAAGCACTAGTTTCGAGTCATATTAAAAATAGTAGTGATCTACTAAAATCCCCGATCAAATTAATTTTTTATTTTCTGAAACTTTGGGATTATCATCATATTAGATATATATTGACATCCGTACGGTTGGATCGTTCAAAAATATTTTTTAAAAATAGAAACAATAATCCGTGACAAAGCACTAGTTTCGAGTCATATTAAAAATAGTAGTGATCTACTTAGATCTCCGATCAAATTAATTTTTTATTTTCTGTAACTTTGGGAATATCATCATATTAGATATATATTGACATCCGTACGGTTGGATCGTTCAAAAATATTCTTTAAAAATAGAAACAATAATCCGTGACAAAGCACTAGTTACGAGTCATATTAAAAATAGTAGTGATCTACTAAGATCTCAGATCAAATTAATTTTTTATTTTCTGTAACTTTGGGAATATCATCATATTAGATATATATTGACATCCTTACGGTTGGATCGTCCAATAATATTTTTTAAAAATAGAAACAATAATCCGTGACAAAGAACTAGTTTCGAGTAATATTAAAAATAGTAGTGATCTACTAAGATCTCCGATCAAATTAATTTTTTATTTTCTGTAACTTTGGGAATATCATCATATTAGATATATATTGACATCCGTACGGTTGGATCGTTCAAAAATATTTTTTAAAAAATAGAAACAATAATCCGTGACAAAGCACTTGTTACGAGTCATATTAAAAATAGTAGTGATCTACTAAGATCTCCTATCAAATTAATTTTTTATTTTCTGAAACTTTGGGAATATCATCATATTAGATATATATTGACATCCGTACGGTTGGATCATTCAAAAATATTTTTAAAAAATATAAACAATAATCCGTGACAAAGCACTAGTTTCGAGTCATATTAAAAATAGTAGTGATCTACTAAGATCTCCTATCAAATTAATTTTTTATTTTCTGAAACTTTGGGAATATCATCATATTAGATATATATTGACATCCGTACGGTTGGATCGTTCAAAAATATTTTTTTAAAAATAGAAACAATAATCCGTGACAAAGCACTAGTTACGAGTCATATTAAAAATAGTAGTGATCTACTAAGATCTCCGATCAAATTAATTTTTTATATTCTGAAACTTTGGGAATATCATCATATTAGATATATATTGACATCCGTACGGTTGGATCATTCAAAAATATTTTTTAAAAATAGAAACAATAATCCGTGACAAAGCACTAGTTACGAGTCATTTTAAAAATAGTAGTGATCTACTAAGATCTGAGATCAAATTAATTTTTTATTTTCTGTAACTTTAGGAATATCATCATATTAGATATATATTGACATCCGTAAGGTTGGATCGTTCAAAAATATTTTTTAAAAATAGAAACAATAATCCGTGACAAAGCACTAGTTACGAGTCATATTAAAAATAGTAGTGATCTACTAAGATCTCCGATCAAATTAATTTTTTATTTTCTGAAACTTTGGAAATATCATCATATTAGATATATATTGACATCCGTAAGTTTGGATCGTTCAAAAATATTTTTTAAAAAATAGAAACAATAATCCGTGACAAACCACTAGTTACGAGTCATTTTAAAAATAGTAATGATCTACTAAGATCTCCGATCAAATTAATTTTTTATTTTCTGAAACTTTGGGAATATCATCATATTAGATATATATTGACATCCGTAAGGTTGGATCGTTCAAAAATATTTTTTAAAAAAATAAAAACAATAATCCGTGACAAAACACTTGTTACGAGTCATACTAAAAATAGTAATGATCTACTAAGATCTTCGATCAAATTAATTTTTTATTTTCTGAAACTTTTGGAATATCATCATATTAGATATATATTGACATCCGTACGGTTGGATCGTTCAAAAATATTTTTTAAAAAATAGAAACAATAATCCGTGACAAAGCACTATTTACGAGTCATTTTAAAAATAGTAGTGATCTACTAAGATCTCCGATCAAATTAATTTTTTATTTTCTGAAACTTTGGGAATATCATCATATTAGATATATATTGACATCCGTAAGGTTGTTTCGTTCAAAAATATTTTTTAAAAAATAGAAACAATAATCCGTGACAAAGCACTAGTTTCGAGTCATATTAAAAATAGTAGTGATCTACTAAAATCCCCGATCAAATTAATTTTTTATTTTCTGAAACTTTGGGATTATCATCATATTAGATATATATTGACATCCGTACGGTTGGATCGTTCAAAAATATTTTTTAAAAATAGAAACAATAATCCGTGACAAAGCACTAGTTTCGAGTCATATTAAAAATAGTAGTGATCTACTAAGATCTCCATTCAAATTAATTTTTTATTTTCTGTAACTTTGGGAATATCATCATATTAGATATATATTGACATCCGTACGGTTGGATCGTTCAAAAATATTTTTTAAAAAATAGAAACAATAATCCGTGACAAAGCACTAGTTTCGAGTCATATTAAAAACAGTAGTGATCTACTTAGATCTCCGATCAAATTAATTTTTTATTTTCTGTAACTTTGGGAATATCATCATATTTGATATATATTGACATTCGTACGGTTGGATCGTTCAAAAATATTTTTTAAAAATAGAAACAATAATCCGTGACAAAGCACTAGTTACGAGTCATATTAAAAATAGTAGTGATCTACTAAGATCTCCGATCAAATTAATTTTTTACTTTCTTTAACTTTGGGAATATCATCATATTAGATATATATTGACATCCGTACGGTTGGATCGTCCAAAAATATTTTTTAAAAATAGAAACAATAATCCGTGACAAAGCACTAGTTACGAGTCATATTAAAAATAGTAGTGATCTACTAAGATCTCCGATCAAATTAATTTTTTATATTCTGAAACTTTGGGAATATCATCATATTAGATATATATTGACATCCATACGGTTGGATCATTCAAAAATATTTTTTAAAAATAGAAACAATAATCCGTGACAAAGCACTAGTTACGAGTCATTTTAAAAATAGTAGTGATCTACTAAGATCTGAGATCAAATTAATTTTTTATTTTCTGTAACTTTAGGAATATCATCATATTAGATATATATTGACATCCGTAAGGTTGGATCGTTCAAAAATATTTTTTAAAAATAGAAACAATAATCCGTGACAAAGCACTAGTTACGAGTCATATTAAAAATAGTAGTGATCTACTAAGATCTCCGATCAAATTAATTTTTTATTTTCTGAAACTTTGGGAATATCATCATATTAGATATATATTGACATCCGTAAGGTTGGATCGTTCAAAAATATTTTTTAAAAAATAGAAACAATAATCCGTGACAAACCACTAGTTACGAGTCATTTTAAAAATAGTAATGATCTACTAAGATCTCCGATCAAATTAATTTTTTATTTTCTGAAACTTTGGGAATATCATCATATTAGATATATATTGACATCCGTAAGGTTGGATCGTTCAAAAATATTTTTTAAAAAAATAGAAACAATAATCCGTGACAAAACACTAGTTACGAGTCATACTAAAAATAGTAATGATCTACTAAGATCTTCGATCAAATTAATTTTTTATTTTCTGAAACTTTTGGAATATCATCATATTAGATATATATTGACATCCGTACGGTTGGATCGTTCAAAAATATTTTTTAAAAAATAGAAACAATAATCCGTGACAAAGCACTATTTACGAGTCATTTTAAAAATAGTAGTGATCTACTAAGATCTCCGATCAAATTAATTTTTTATTTTCTGAAACTTTGGGAATATCATCATATTAGATATATATTGACATCCGTAAGGTTGTTTCGTTCAAAAATATTTTTTAAAAAATAGAAACAATAATCCGTGACAAAGCACTAGTTTCGAGTCATATTAAAAATAGTAGTGATCTACTAAAATCTCCGATCAAATTAATTTTTTATTTTCTGAAACTTTGGGATTATCATCATATTAGATATATATTGACATCCGTACGGTTGGATCGTTCAAAAATATTTTTTAAAAATAGAAACAATAATCCGTGACAAAGCACTAGTTTCGAGTCATATTAAAAATAGTAGTGATCTACTAAGATCTCCATTCAAATTAATTTTTTATTTTCTGTAACTTTGGGAATATCATCATATTAGATATATATTGACATCCGTACGGTTGGATCGTTCAAAAATATTTTTTAAAAAATAGAAACAATAATCCGTGACAAAGCACTAGTTTCGAGTCATATTAAAAATAGTAGTGATCTACTTAGATCTCCGATCAAATTAATTTTTTATTTTCTGTAACTTTGGGAATATCATCATATTAGATATATATTGACATTCGTACGGTTGGATCGTTCAAAAATATTTTTTAAAAATAGAAACAATAATCCGTGACAAAGCACTAGTTACGAGTCATATTAAAAATAGTAGTGATCTACTAAGATCTCCGATCAAATTAATTTTTTATTTTCTTTAACTTTGGGAATATCATCATATTAGATATATATTGACATCCGTACGGTTGGATCGTCCAAAAATATTTTTTAAAAATAGAAACAATAATCCGTGACAAAGCACTAGTTACGAGTCATATTAAAAATAGTAGTGATCTACTAAGATCTCCGATCAAATTAATTTTTTATATTCTGAAACTTTGGGAATATCATCATATTAGATATATATTGACATCCGTACGGTTGGATCATTAAAAAAAAATTTTTAAAAATAGAAACAATAATCCGTGACAAAGCACTAGTTACGAGTCATTTTAAAAATAGTAGTGATCTACTAAGATCTGAGATCAAATTAATTTTTTATTTTCTGTAACTTTAGGAATATCATCATATTAGATATATATTGACATCCGTAAGGTTGGATCGTTCAAAAATATTTTTTAAAAATAGAAACAATAATCCGTGACAAAGCACTAGTTACGAGTCATATTAAAAATAGTAGTGATCTACTAAGATCTCCGATCAAATTAATTTTTTATTTTCTGAAACTTTGGGAATATCATCATATTAGATATATATTGACATCCGTACGGTTGGATCGTTCAAAAATATTTTTTAAAAATAGAAACAATAATCCGTGACAAAGCACTAGTTTCTAGTCATATTAAAAATAGTAGTGATCTACTAAGATCTCCATTCAAATTAATTTTTTATTTTCTGTAACTTTGGGAATATCATCATATTAGATATATATTGACATCCGTACGGTTGGATCGTTCAAAAATATTTTTTAAAAAATAGAAACAATAATCCGTGACAAAGCACTAGTTTCGAGTAATATTAAAAATAGTAGTGATCTACTTAGATCTCCGATCAAATTAATTTTTTATTTTCTGTAACTTTGGGAATATCATCATATTAGATATATATTGACATTCGTACGGTTGGATCGTTCAAAAATATTTTTTAAAAATAGAAACAATAATCCGTGACAAAGCACTAGTTACGAGTCATATTAAAAATAGTAGTGATCTACTAAGATCTCCGATCAAATTAATTTTTTATTTTCTTTAACTTTGGGAATATCATCATATTAGATATATATTGACATCCGTACGGTTGGATCGTCCAAAAATATTTTTTAAAAATAGAAACAATAATCCGTGACAAAGCACTAGTTACGAGTCATATTAAAAATAGTAGTGATCTACTAAGATCTCCGATCAAATTAATTTTTTATATTCTGAAACTTTGGGAATATCATCATATTAGATATATATTGACATCCGTACGGTTGGATCATTCAAAAATATTTTTTAAAAATAGAAACAATAATCCGTGACAAAGCACTAGTTACGAGTCATTTTAAAAATAGTAGTGATCTACTAAGATCTGAGATCAAATTAATTTTTTATTTTCTGTAACTTTAGGAATATCATCATATTAGATATATATTGACATCCGTAAGGTTGGATCGTTCAAAAATATTTTTTAAAAATAGAAACAATAATCCGTGACAAAGCACTAGTTACGAGTCATATTAAAAATAGTAGTGATCTACTAAGATCTCCGATCAAATTAATTTTTTATTTTCTGAAACTTTGGGAATATCATCATATTAGATATATATTGACATCCGTAAGGTTGGATCGTTCAAAAATATTTTTTAAAAAATAGAAACAATAATCCGTGACAAAGCACTAGTTTCGAGTCATATTAAAAATAGTAGTGATCTACTTAGATCTCCGATCAAATTAATTTTTTATTTTCTGTAACTTTGGGAATATCATCATATTAGATATATATTGACATTCGTACGGTTGGATCGTTCAAAAATATTTTTTAAAAATAGAAACAATAATCCGTGACAAAGCACTAGTTACGAGTCATATTAAAAATAGTAGTGATCTACTAAGATCTCCTATCAAATTAATTTTTTATTTTCTTTAACTTTGGGAATATCATCATATTAGATATATATTGACATCCGTACGGTTGGATCGTCCAAAAATATTTTTTAAAAATAGAAACAATAATCCGTGACAAAGCACTAGTTACGAGTCATATTAAAAATAGTAGTGATCTACTAAGATCTCCGATCAAATTAATTTTTTATATTCTGAAACTTTGGGAATATCATCATATTAGATATATATTGACATCCGTACGGTTGGATCATTCAAAAATATTTTTTAAAAATAGAAACAATAATCCGTGACAAAGCACTAGTTACGAGTCATTTTAAAAATAGTAGTGATCTACTAAGATCTGAGATCAAATTAATTTTTTATTTTCTGTAACTTTAGGAATATCATCATATTAGATATATATTGACATCCGTAAGGTTGGATCGTTCAAAAATATTTTTTAAAAATAGAAACAATAATCCGTGACAAAGCACTAGTTACGAGTCATATTAAAAATAGTAGTGATCTACTAAGATCTCCGATCAAATTAATTTTTTATTTTCTGAAACTTTGGGAATATCATCATATTAGATATATATTGACATCCGTAAGGTTGGATCGTTCAAAAATATTTTTTAAAAAATAGAAACAATAATCCGTGACAAACCACTAGTTACGAGTCATTTTAAAAATAGTAATGATCTACTAAGATCTCCGATCAAATTAATTTTTTATTTTCTGAAACTTTGGGAATATCATCATATTAGATATATATTGACATCCGTAAGGTTGGATCGTTCAAAAATATTTTTTAAAAAAATAGAAACAATAATCCGTGACAAAGCACTAGTTACGAGTCATACTAAAAATAGTAATGATCTACTAAGATCTTCGATCAAATTAATTTTTTATTTTCTGAAACTTTTGGAATATCATCATATTAGATACATATTGACATCCGTACGGTTGGATCGTTCAAAAATATTTTTTAAAAAATAGAAACAATAATCCGTGACAAAGCACTATTTACGAGTCATTTTAAAAATAGTAGTGATCTACTAAGATATCCGATCAAATTAATTTTTTATTTTCTGAAACTTTGGGAATATCATCATATTAGATATATATTGACATCCGTAAGGTTGGATCGTTCAAAAATATTTTTTAAAAAATAGAAACAATAATCCGTGACAAAGCACTAGTTTCGAGTCATATTAAAAATAGTAGTGATCTACTAAAATCTCCGATCAAATTAATTTTTTATTTTCTGAAACTTTGGGATTATCATCATATTAGATATATATTGACATCCGTACGGTTGGATCGTTCAAAAATATTTTTAAAAATAGAAACAATAATCCGTGACAAAGCACTAGTTTCGAGTCATATTAAAAATAGTAGTGATCTACTAAGATCTCCATTCAAATTAATTTTTTATTTTCTGAAACTTTGGGAATATCATCATATTAGATATATATTGACATCCGTACGGTTGGATCGTTCAAAAATATTTTTTAAAAAATAGAAACAATAATCCGTGACAAAGCACTAGTTTCGAGTAATATTAAAAATAGTAGTGATCTACTAAGATCTCCGATCAAATTAATTTTTTATTTTCTGTAACTTTGGGAATATCATCATATTAGATATATATTGACATCCGTACGGTTGGATCGTTCAAAAATATTTTTTAAAAAATAGAAACAATAATCTGTGACAAAGCACTTGTTACGAGTCATATTAAAAATAGTAGTGATCTACTAAGATCTCCTATCAAATTAATTTTTTATTTTCTGAAACTTTGGGAATATCATCATATTAGATATATATTGACATCCGTACGGTTGGATCATTCAAAAATATTTTTAAAAAATATAAACAATAATCCGTGACAAAGCACTAGTTACGAGTCATATTAAAAATAGTAGTGATCTACTAAGATCTCCTACCAAATTAATTTTTTATTTTCTGAAACTTTGGGAATATCATCATATTAGATATATATTGACATCCGTACGGTTGGATCGTTCAAAAATATTTTTTAAAAAATAGAAACAATAATCCGTGACAAAGCACTAGTTACGAGTCATATTAAAAATAGTAGTGATCTACTAAGATCTCCGATCAAATTAATTTTTTATATTCTGAAACTTTGGGAATATCATCATATTAGATATATATTGACATCCGTACGGTTGGATCATTCAAAAATATTTTTTAAAAATAGAAACAATAATCCGTGACAAAGCACTAGTTACGAGTCATTTTAAAAATAGTAGTGATCTACTAAGATCTGAGATCAAATTAATTTTTTATTTTCTGTAACTTTAGGAATATCATCATATTAGATATATATTGACATCCGTAAGGTTGGATCGTTCAAAAATATTTTTTAAAAATAGAAACAATAATCCGTGACAAAGCACTAGTTACGAGTCATATTAAAAATAGTAGTGATCTACTAAGATCTCCGATCAAATTAATTTTTTATTTTCTGAAACTTTGGAAATATCATCATATTAGATATATATTGACATCCGTAAGGTTGGATCGTTCAAAAATATTTTTTAAAAAATAGAAACAATAATCCGTGACAAACCACTAGTTTCGAGTCATATTAAAAATAGTAGTGATCTACTTATATCTCCGATCAAATTAATTTTTTATTTTCTGTAACTTTGGGAATATCATCATATTAGATATATATTGACATTCGTACGGTTGGATCGTTCAAAAATATTTTTTAAAAATAGAAACAATAATCCGTGACAAAGCACTAGTTACGAGTCATATTAAAAATAGTAGTGATCTACTAAGATCTCCGATCAAATTAATTTTTTATTTTCTTTAACTTTGGGAATATCATCATATTAGATATATATTGACATCCGTACGGTTGGATCGTCCAAAAATATTTTTTAAAAATAGAAACAATAATCCGTGACAAAGCACTAGTTACGAGTCATATTAAAAATAGTAGTGATCTACTAAGATCTCCGATCAAATTAATTTTTTATATTCTGAAACTTTGGGAATATCATCATATTAGATATATATTGACATCCGTACGGTTGGATCATTCAAAAATATTTTTTAAAAATAGAAACAATAATCCGTGACAAAGCACTAGTTACGAGTCATTTTAAAAATAGTAGTGATCTACTAAGATCTGAGATCAAATTTATTTTTTATTTTCTGTAACTTTAGGAATATCATCATATTAGATATATATTGACATCCGTAAGGTTGGATCGTTCAAAAATATTTTTTAAAAATAGAAACAATAATCCGTGACAAAGCACTAGTTACGAGTCATATTAAAAATAGTAGTGATCTACTAAGATCTCCGATCAAATTAATTTTTTATTTTCTGAAACTTTGGAAATATCATCATATTAGATATATATTGACATCCGTAAGGTTGGATCGTTCAAAAATATTTTTTAAAAAATAGAAACAATAATCCGTGACAAACCACTAGTTTCGAGTCATATTAAAAATAGTAGTGATCTACTTAGATCTCCGATCAAATTAATTTTTTATTTTCTGTAACTTTGGGAATATCATCATATTAGATATATATTGACATTCGTACGGTTGGATCGTTCAAAAATATTTTTTAAAAATAGAAACAATAATCCGTGACAAAGCACTAGTTACGAGTCATATTAAAAATAGTAGTGATCTACTAAGATCTCCGATCAAATTAATTTTTTATTTTCTTTAACTTTGGGAATATCATCATATTAGATATATATTGACATCCGTACGGTTGGATCGTCCAAAAATATTTTTTAAAAATAGAAACAATAATCCGTGACAAAGCACTAGTTACGAGTCATATTAAAAATAGTAGTGATCTACTAAGATCTCCGATCAAATTAATTTTTTATATTCTGAAACTTTGGGAATATCATCATATTAGATATATATTGACATCCGTACGGTTGGATCATTCAAAAATATTTTTTAAAAATAGAAACAATAATCCGTGACAAAGCACTAGTTACGAGTCATTTTAAAAATAGTAGTGATCTGAGATCAAATTAATTTTTTATTTTCTGTAACTTTAGGAATATCATCATATTAGATATATATTGACATCCGTAAGGTTGGATCGTTCAAAAATATTTTTTAAAAATAGAAACAATAATCCGTGACAAAGCACTAGTTACGAGTCATATTAAAAATAGTAGTGATCTACTAAGATCTCCGATCAAATTAATTTTTTATTTTCTGAAACTTTGGAAATATCATCATATTAGATATATATTGACATTCGTAAGGTTGGATCGTTCAAAAATATTTTTTAAAAAATAGAAACAATAATCCGTGACAAACCACTAGTTACGAGTCATTTTAAAAATAGTAATGATCTACTAAGATCTCCGATCAAATTAATTTTTTATTTTCTGAAACTTTGGGAATATCATCATATTAGATATATATTGACATCCGTAAGGTTGGATCGTTCAAAAATATTTTTTAAAAAATAAAAACAATAATCCGTGACAAAACACTAGTTACGAGTCATACTAAAAATAGTAATGATCTACTAAGATCTTCGATCAAATTAATTTTTTATTTTCTGAAACTTTTGGAATATCATCATATTAGATATATATTGACATTCGTACGGTTGGATCGTTCAAAAATATTTTTTAAAAAATAGAAACAATAATCCGTGACAAAGCACTATTTACGAGTCATTTTAAAAATAGTAGTGATCTACTAAGATCTCCGATCAAATTAATTTTTTATTTTCTGAAACTTTGGGAATATCATCATATTAGATATATATTGACATCCGTAAGGTTGTTTCGTTCAAAAATATTTTTTAAAAAATAGAAACAATAATCCGTGACAAAGCACTAGTTTCGAGTCATATTAAAAATAGTAGTGATCTACTAAAATCTCCGATCAAATTAATTTTTTATTTTCTGAAACTTTGGGATTATCATCATATTAGATATATATTGACATCCGTACGGTTGGATCGTTCAAAAATATTTTTTAAAAATAGAAACAATAATCCGTGACAAAGCACTAGTTTCGAGTCATATTAAAAATAGTAGTGATCTACTAAGATCTCCATTCAAATTAATTTTTTATTTTCTGTAACTTTGGGAATATCATCATATTAGATATATATTGACATCCGTACGGTTGGATCGTTCAAAAATATTTTTTAAAAAATAGAAACAATAATCCGTGACAAAGCACTAGTTTCGAGTCATATTAAAAACAGTAGTGATCTACTTAGATCTCCGATCAAATTAATTTTTTATTTTCTGTAACTTTGGGAATATCATCATATTAGATATATATTGACATTCGTACGGTTGGATCGTTCAAAAATATTTTTTAAAAATAGAAACAATAATCCGTGACAAAGCACTAGTTACGAGTCATATTAAAAATAGTAGTGATCTACTAAGATCTCCGATCAAATTAATTTTTTACTTTCTTTAACTTTGGGAATATCATCATATTAGATATATATTGACATCCGTACGGTTGGATCGTCCAAAAATATTTTTTAAAAATAGAAACAATAATCCGTGACAAAGCACTAGTTACGAGTCATATTAAAAATAGTAGTGATCTACTAAGATCTCCGATCAAATTAATTTTTTATATTCTGAAACTTTGGGAATATCATCATATTAGATATATATTGACATCCGTACGGTTGGATCATTCAAAAATATTTTTTAAAAATAGAAACAATAATCCGTGACAAAGCACTAGTTACGAGTCATTTTAAAAATAGTAGTGATCTACTAAGATCTGAGATCAAATTAATTTTTTATTTTCTGTAACTTTAGGAATATCATCATATTAGATATATATTGACATCCGTAAGGTTGGATCGTTCAAAAATATTTTTTAAAAATAGAAACAATAATCCGTGACAAAGCACTAGTTACGAGTCATATTAAAAATAGTAGTGATCTACTAAGATCTCCGATCAAATTAATTTTTTATTTTCTGAAACTTTGGGAATATCATCATATTAGATATATATTGACATCCGTAAGGTTGGATCGTTCAAAAATATTTTTTAAAAAATAGAAACAATAATCCGTGACAAATCACTAGTTACGAGTCATTTTAAAAATAGTAATGATCTACTAAGATCTCCGATCAAATTAATTTTTTATTTTCTAAAACTTTGGGAATATCATCATATTAGATATATATTGACATCCGTAAGGTTGGATCGTTCAAAAATATTTTTTAAAAAAATAGAAACAATAATCCGTGACAAAACACTAGTTACGAGTCATACTAAAAATAGTAATGATCTACTAAGATCTTCGATCAAATTAATTTTTTATTTTCTGAAACTTTTGGAATATCATCATATTAGATATATATTGACATCCGTACGGTTGGATCGTTCAAAAATATTTTTTAAAAAATAGAAACAATAATCCGTGACAAAGCACTATTTACGAGTCATTTTAAAAATAGTAGTGATCTACTAAGATCTCCGATCAAATTAATTTTTTATTTTCTGAAACTTTGGGAATATCATCATATTAGATATATATTGACATCCGTAAGGTTGTTTCGTTCAAAAATATTTTTTAAAAAATAGAAACAATAATCCGTGACAAAGCACTAGTTTCGAGTCATATTAAAAATAGTAGTGATCTACTAAAATCTCCGATCAAATTAATTTTTTATTTTCTGAAACTTTGGGATTATCATCATATTAGATATATATTGACATCCGTACGGTTGGATCGTTCAAAAATATTTTTTAAAAATAGAAACAATAATCCGTGACAAAGCACTAGTTTCGAGTCATATTAAAAATAGTAGTGATCTACTAAGATCTCCATTCAAATTAATTTTTTATTTTCTGTAACTTTGGGAATATCATCATATTAGATATATATTGACATCCGTACGGTTGGATCGTTCAAAAATATTTTTTAAAAAATAGAAACAATAATCCGTGACAAACCACTAGTTACGAGTCATTTTAAAAATAGTAATGATCTACTAAGATCTCCGATCAAATTAATTTTTTATTTTCTAAAACTTTGGGAATATCATCATATTAGATATATATTGACATCCGTAAGGTTGGATCGTTCAAAAATATTTTTTAAAAAAATAAAAACAATAATCCGTGACAAAACACTAGTTACGAGTCATACTAAAAATAGTAATGATCTACTAAGATCTTCGATCAAATTAATTTTTTATTTTCTGAAACTTTTGGAATATCATCATATTAGATATATATTGACATCCGTACGGTTGGATCGTTCAAAAATATTTTTTAAAAAATAGAAACAATAATCCGTGACAAAGCACTATTTACGAGTCATTTTAAAAATAGTATTGATCTACTAAGATCTCCGATCAAATTAATTTTTTATTTTCTGAAACTTTGGGAATATCATCATATTAGATATATATTGACATCCGTAAGGTTGTTTCGTTCAAAAATATTTTTTAAAAAATAGAAACAATAATCCGTGACAAAGCACTAGTTTCGAGTCATATTAAAAATAGTAGTGATCTACTAAAATCTCCGATCAAATTAATTTTTTATTTTCTGAAACTTTGGGATTATCATCATATTAGATATATATTGACATCCGTACGGTTGGATCGTTCAAAAATATTTTTTAAAAATAGAAACAATAATCCGTGACAAAGCACTAGTTTCGAGTCATATTAAAAATAGTAGTGATCTACTAAGATCTCCGATCAAATTAATTTTTTATTTTCTGAAACTTTGGGAATATCATCATATTAGATATATATTGACATCCGTAAGGTTGGATCGTTCAAAAATATTTTTTAAAAAATAGAAACAATAATCCGTGACAAACCACTTGTTACGAGTCATTTTAAAAATAGTAATGATCTACTAAGATCTCCAATCAAATTAATTTTTTATTTTCTGAAACTTTGGGAATATCATCATATTAGATATATATTGACATCCGTAAGGTTGGATCGTTCAAAAATATTTTTTAAAAAAATAAAAACAATAATCCGTGACAAAACACTAGTTACGAGTCATACTAAAAATAGTAATGATCTACTAAGATCTTCGATCAAATTAATTTTTTATTTTCTGAAACTTTTGGAATATCATCATATTAGATATATATTGACATCCGTACGGTTGGATCGTTCAAAAATATTTTTTAAAAAATAGAAACAATAATCCGTGACAAAGCACTATTTACGAGTCATTTTAAAAATAGTAGTGATCTACTAAGATCTCCGATCAAATTAATTTTTTATTTTCTGAAACTTTGGGAATATCATCATATTAGATATATATTGACATCCGTAAGGTTGTTTCGTTCAAAAATATTTTTTAAAAAATAGAAACAATAATCCGTGACAAAGCACTAGTTTCGAGTCATATTAAAAATAGTAGTGATCTACTAAAATCTCCGATCAAATTAATTTTTTATTTTCTGAAACTTTGGGATTATCATCATATTAGATATATATTGACATCCGTACGGTTGGATCGTTCAAAAATATTTTTTAAAAATAGAAACAATAATCCGTGACAAAGCACTAGTTTCGAGTCATATTAAAAATAGTAGTGATCTACTAAGATCTCCATTCAAATTAATTTTTTATTTTCTGTAACTTTGGGAATATCATCATATTAGATATATATTGACATCCGTACGGTTGGATCGTTCAAAAATATTTTTTAAAAAATAGAAACAATAATCCGTGACAAAGCACTAGTTTCGAGTCATATTAAAAATAGTAGTGATCTACTTAGATCTCCGATCAAATTAATTTTTTATTTTCTGTAACTTTGGGAATATCATCATATTAGATATATATTGACATTCGTACGGTTGGATCGTTCAAAAATATTTTTTAAAAATAGAAACAATAATCCGTGACAAAGCACTAGTTACGAGTCATATTAAAAATAGTAGTGATCTACTAAGATCTCCGATCAAATTAATTTTTTATTTTCTTTAACTTTGGGAATATCATCATATTAGATATATATTGACATCCGTACGGTTGGATCGTCCAAAAATATTTTTTAAAAATAGAAACAATAATCCGTGACAAAGCACTAGTTACGAGTCATATTAAAAATAGTAGTGATCTACTAAGATCTCCGATCAAATTAATTTTTTATATTCTGAAACTTTGGGAATATCATCATATTAGATATATATTGACATCCGTACGGTTGGATCATTCAAAAATATTTTTTAAAAATAGAAACAATAATCCGTGACAAAGCACTAGTTACGAGTCATTTTAAAAATAGTAGTGATCTACTAAGATCTGAGATCAAATTAATTTTTTATTTTCTGTAACTTTAGGAATATCATCATATTAGATATATATTGACATCCGTAAGGTTGGATCGTTCAAAAATATTTTTTAAAAATAGAAACAATAATCCGTGACAAAGCACTAGTTACGAGTCATATTAAAAATAGTAGTGATCTACTAAGATCTCCGATCAAATTAATTTTTTATTTTCTGAAACTTTGGGAATATCATCATATTAGATATATATTGACATCCGTAAGGTTGGATCGTTCAAAAATATTTTTTAAAAAATAGAAACAATAATCCGTGACAAATCACTAGTTACGAGTCATTTTAAAAATAGTAATGATCTACTAAGATCTCCGATCAAATTAATTTTTTATTTTCTAAAACTTTGGGAATATCATCATATTAGATATATATTGACATCCGTAAGGTTGGATCGTTCAAAAATATTTTTTAAAAAAATAGAAACAATAATCCGTGACAAAACACTAGTTACGAGTCATACTAAAAATAGTAATGATCTACTAAGATCTTCGATCAAATTAATTTTTTATTTTCTGAAACTTTTGGAATATCATCATATTAGATATATATTGACATCCGTACGGTTGGATCGTTCAAAAATATTTTTTAAAAAATAGAAACAATAATCCGTGACAAAGCACTATTTACGAGTCATTTTAAAAATAGTAGTGATCTACTAAGATCTCCGATCAAATTAATTTTTTATTTTCTGAAACTTTGGGAATATCATCATATTAGATATATATTGACATCCGTAAGGTTGTTTCGTTCAAAAATATTTTTTAAAAAATAGAAACAATAATCCGTGACAAAGCACTAGTTTCGAGTCATATTAAAAATAGTAGTGATCTACTAAAATCTCCGATCAAATTAATTTTTTATTTTCTGAAACTTTGGGATTATCATCATATTAGATATATATTGACATCCGTACGGTTGGATCGTTCAAAAATATTTTTTAAAAATAGAAACAATAATCCGTGACAAAGCACTAGTTTCGAGTCATATTAAAAATAGTAGTGATCTACTAAGATCTCCATTCAAATTAATTTTTTATTTTCTGTAACTTTGGGAATATCATCATATTAGATATATATTGACATCCGTACGGTTGGATCGTTCAAAAATATTTTTTAAAAAATAGAAACAATAATCCGTGACAAAGCACTAGTTTCGAGTCATATTAAAAATAGTAGTGATCTACTTAGATCTCCGATCAAATTAATTTTTTATTTTCTGTAACTTTGGGAATATCATCATATTAGATATATATTGACATTCGTACGGTTGGATCGTTCAAAAATATTTTTTAAAAATAGAAACAATAATCCGTGACAAAGCACTAGTTACGAGTCATATTAAAAATAGTAGTGATCTACTAAGATCTCCGATCAAATTAATTTTTTATTTTCTTTAACTTTGGGAATATCATCATATTAGATATATATTGACATCCGTACGGTTGGATCGTCCAAAAATATTTTTTAAAAATAGAAACAATAATCCGTGACAAAGCACTAGTTACGAGTCATATTAAAAATAGTAGTGATCTACTAAGATCTCCGATCAAATTAATTTTTTATATTCTGAAACTTTGGGAATATCATCATATTAGATATATATTGACATCCGTACGGTTGGATCATTCAAAAATATTTTTTAAAAATAGAAACAATAATTCGTGACAAAGCACTAGTTACGAGTCATTTTAAAAATAGTAGTGATCTACTAAGATCTGAGATCAAATTAATTTTTTATTTTCTGTAACTTTAGGAATATCATCATATTAGATATATATTGACATCCGTAAGGTTGGATCGTTCAAAAATATTTTTTAAAAATAGAAACAATAATCCGTGACAAAGCACTAGTTACGAGTCTTATTAAAAATAGTAGTGATCTACTAAGATCTCCGATCAAATTAATTTTTTATTTTCTGAAACTTTGGGAATATCATCATATTAGATATATATTGACATCCGTAAGGTTGGATCGTTCAAAAATATTTTTTAAAAAATAGAAACAATAATCCGTGACAAACCACTAGTTACGAGTCATTTTAAAAATAGTAATGATCTACTAAGATCTCCGATCAAATTAATTTTTTATTTTCTGAAACTTTGGGAATATCATCATATTAGATATATATTGACATCCGTAAGGTTGGATCGTTCAAAAATATTTTTTAAAAAAATAGAAACAATAATCCGTGACAAAGCACTAGTTACGAGTCATACTAAAAATAGTAATGATCTACTAAGATCTTCGATCAAATTAATTTTTTATTTTCTGAAACTTTTGGAATATCATCATATTAGATACATATTGACATCCGTACGGTTGGATCGTTCAAAAATATTTTTTAAAAAATAGAAACAATAATCCGTGACAAAGCACTATTTACGAGTCATTTTAAAAATAGTAGTGATCTACTAAGATATCCGATCAAATTAATTTTTTATTTTCTGAAACTTTGGGAATATCATCATATTAGATATATATTGACATCCGTAAGGTTGGATCGTTCAAAAATATTTTTTAAAAAATAGAAACAATAATCCGTGACAAAGCACTAGTTTCGAGTCATATTAAAAATAGTAGTGATCTACTAAAATCTCCGATCAAATTAATTTTTTATTTTCTGAAACTTTGGGATTATCATCATATTAGATATATATTGACATCCGTACGGTTGGATCGTTCAAAAATATTTTTTAAAAATAGAAACAATAATCCGTGACAAAGCACTAGTTTCGAGTCATATTAAAAATAGTAGTGATCTACTAAGATCTCCATTCAAATTAATTTTTTATTTTCTGAAACTTTGGGAATATCATCATATTAGATATATATTGACATCCGTACGGTTGGATCGTTCAAAAATATTTTTTAAAAATAGAAACAATAATCCGTGTCAAAGCACTAGTTTCGAGTCATATTAAAAATAGTAGTGATTTACTAAGATCTCCATTCAAATTAATTTTTTATTTTCTGAAACTTTGGGAATATCATCATATTAGATATATATTGACATCCGTAAGGTTGGATCGTTCAAAAATATTTTTTAAAAAATAGAAACAATAATCCGTGACAAAGCACTAGTTTCGAGTCATATTAAAAATAGTAGTGATCTACTAAGATCTCCGATCAAATTAATTTTTTATTTTCTGTAACTTTGGGAATATCATCATATTAGATATATATTGACATCCGTACAGTTGGATCGTTCAAAAATATTTTTTAAAAAATAGAAACAATAATCCGTGACAAAGCACTTGTTACGAGTCATATTAAAAATAGTAGTGATCTACTAAGATCTCCGATCAACTTAATTTTTTATTTTCTGTAACTTTGGGAATATCATCATATTAGATATATATTGACATCCGTACGGTTGGGTCGTCCAAAAATATTTTTTAAAAATAGAAACAATAATCCGTGACAAAGCACTAGTTTCGAGTCATATTAAAAATAGTAGTGATCTACTAAGATCTCCGATCAAATTAATTTTTTATTTTCTGTAACTTTGGGATTATCATCATATTAGATATATATTGACATCCGTACGGTTGGATCGTTCAAAAATATTTTTTAAAAAATAGAAACAATAATCCGTGACAAAGCACTAGTTTCGAGTCATATTAAAAATAGTATTGATCTACTAAGATCTCCAATCAAATTAATTTTTTATTTTCTGTAACTTTGGGAATATCATCATATTAGATATATATTGACATCCGTACGGTTGGATCGTCCAAAAATATTTTTTAAAAATAGAAACAATAATCCGTGACAAAGCACTAGTTTCGAGTCATATTAAAAATAGTAGTGATCTACTAAAATCTCCGATCAAATTAATTTTTTATTTTCTGTAACTTTGGGAATATCATCATATTAGATATATATTGACATCCGTACGGTTGGATCGTCCAAAAATATTTTTTAAAAATAGAAACAATAATCCGTGACAAAGCACTAGTTTCGAGTCATATTAAAAATAGTAGTGATCTACTAAGATCTCCGATCAAATTAATTTTTTATTTTCTGTAACTTTGGGAATATCATCATATTAGATATATATTGACATCCGTAAGGTTGGATCGTTCAAAAATATTTTTTAAAAAATAGAAACAATAATCCGTGACAAAGCACTAGTTTCGAGTCATATTAAAAATAGTAGTGATCTACTAAAATCTCCGAACAAATTAATTTTTTATTTTCTGAAACTTTGGGATTATCATCATATTAGATATATATTGACATCCGTACGGTTGGATCGTTCAAAAATATTTTTTAAAAATAGAAACAATAATCCGTGACAAAGCACTAGTTTCGAGTCATATTAAAAATAGTAGTGATCTACTAAGATCTCCATTCAAATTAATTTTTTATTTTCTGTAACTTTGGGAATATCATCATATTAGATATATATTGACATCCGTACGGTTGGATCGTTCAAAAATATTTTTTAAAAAATAGAAACAATAATCCGTGACAAAGCACTAGTTTCGAGTCATATTAAAAATAGTAGTAATCTACTAAGATCTCCGATCAAATTAATTTTTTATTTTCTGTAACTTTGGGAATATCATCATATTAGATATATATTGACATCCGTACGGTTGGATCGTCCAAAAATATTTTTTAAAAATAGAAACAATAATCCGTGACAAAGCACTAGTTTCGAGTCATATTAAAAATAGTAGTGATCTACTAAGATCTCCGATCAAATTAATTTTTTATTTTCTGTAACTTTGGGAATATCATCATATTAGATATATATTGACATCCGTACGGTTGGATCGTTCAAAAATATTTTTTAAAAAATAGAAACAATAATCCGTGACAAAGCACTAGTTTCGAGTCATATTAAAAATAGTATTGATCTACTAAGATCTCCGATCAAATTAATTTTTTATTTTCTGTAACTTTGGGAATATCATCATATTAGATATATATTGACATCCGTACGGTTGGATCGTCCAAAAATATTTTTTAAAAATAGAAACAATAATCCGTGACAAAGCACTAGTTTCGAGTCATATTAAAAATAGTAGTGATCTACTAAAATCTCCGATCAAATTAATTTTTTATTTTCTGTAACTTTGGGAATATCATCATATAAGATATATATTGACATCCGTACGGTTGGATCGTCCAAAAATATTTTTTAAAAATAGAAACAATAATCCGTGACAAAGCACTAGTTTCGAGTCATATTAAAAATAGTAGTGATCTACTAAGATCTCCGATCAAATTAATTTTTTATTTTCTGTAACTTTGGGAATATCATCATATTAGATATATATTGACATCCGTAAGGTTGGATCGTTCAAAAATATTTTTTAAAAAATAGAAACAATAATCCGTGACAAAGCACTAGTTTCGAGTCATATTAAAAATAGTAGTGATCTACTAAAATCTCCGAACAAATTAATTTTTTATTTTCTGAAACTTTGGGATTATCATCATATTAGATATATATTGACATTCGTACGGTTGGATCGTTCAAAAATATTTTTTAAAAATAGAAACAATAATCCGTGACAAAGCACTAGTTACGAGTCATATTAAAAATAGTAGTGATCTACTAAGATCTCCATTCAAATTAATTTTTTATTTTCTGTAACTTTGGGAATATCATCATATTAGATATATATTGACATCCGTACGGTTGGATCGTTCAAAAATATTTTTTAAAAAATAGAAACAATAATCCGTGACAAAGCACTAGTTTCGAGTCATATTAAAAATAGTAGTGATCTACTTAGATCTCCGATCAATTAATTTTTTATTTTCTGTAACTTTGGGAATATCATCATATTAGATATATATTGACATTCGTACGGTTGGATCGTTCAAAAATATTTTTTAAAAATAGAAACAATAATCCGTGACAAAGCACTAGTTACGAGTCATATTAAAAATAGTAGTGATCTACTAAGATCTCCGATCAAATTAATTTTTTATTTTCTGTAACTTTGGGAATGTCATCATATAAGATATATATTGACATCCGTACGGTTGGATCGTTCAAAAATATTTTTTAAAAATAGAAACAATAATCCGTGACAAAGCACTAGTTTCGAGTCATATTAAAAATAGTAGTGATCTACTAAGATCTCCATTCAAATTAATTTTTTATTTTCTGTAACTTTGGGAATATCATCATATTAGATATATATTGACATCCGTACGGTTGGATCGTTCAAAAATATTTTTTAAAAAATAGAAACAATAATCCGTGACAAAGCACTAGTTTCGAGTCATATTAAAAATAGTAGTGATCTACTTAGATCTCCGATCAATTAATTTTTTATTTTCTGTAACTTTGGGAATATCATCATATTAGATATATATTGACATTCGTACGGTTGGATCGTTCAAAAATATTTTTTAAAAATAGAAACAATAATCCGTGACAAAGCACTAGTTACGAGTCATATTAAAAATAGTAGTGATCTACTAAGATCTCCGATCAAATTAATTTTTTATTTTCTGTAACTTTGGGAATGTCATCATATTAGATATATATTGACATCCGTACGGTTGGATCGTCCAAAAATATTTTTTAAAAATAGAAACAATAATCCGTGACAAAGCACTAGTTTCGAGTCATATTAAAAATAGTAGTGATCTACTAAGATCTCCGATCAAATTAATTTTTTATTTTCTGTAACATTGGGAATATCATCATATTAGATATATATTGACATCCGTACGGTTGGATCGTTCAAAAATATTTTTTAAAAAATAGAAACAATAATCCGTGACAAAGCACTAGTTACGAGTCATATTAAAAATAGTAGTGATCTACTAAGATCTCCATTCAAATTAATTTTTTATTTTCTGAAACTTTGGGAATATCATCATATTAGATATATATTGACATCCGTACGGTTGGATCGTTCAAAAATATTTTTTAAAAAATAGAAACAATAATCCGTGACAAAGCACTAGTTTCGAGTCATATTAAAAATAGTAGTGATCTACTTAGATCTCCGATCAATTAATTTTTTATTTTCTGTAACTTTGGGAATATCATCATATTAGATATATATTGACATTCGTACGGTTGGATCGTTCAAAAATATTTTTTAAAAATAGAAACAATAATCCGTGACAAAGCACTAGTTACGAGTCATATTAAAAATAGTAGTGATCTACTAAGATCTCCGATCAAATTAATTTTTTATTTTCTGTAACTTTGGGAATATCATCATATTAGATATATATTGACATCCGTATGGTTGGATCGTCCAAAAATATTTTTTAAAAATAGAAACAATAATCCGTGACAAAGCACTAGTTTCGAGTCATATTAAAAATAGTAGTGATCTACTAAGATCTCCGATCAAATTAATTTTTTATTTTCTGTAACTTTGGGAATATCATCATATTAGATATATATTGACATCCGTACAGTTGGATCGTTCAAAAATATTTTTTAAAAAATAGAAACAATAATCCGTGACAAAGCACTTGTTACGAGTCATATTAAAAATAGTAGTGATCTACTAAGATCTCCGATCAACTTAATTTTTTATTTTCTGTAACTTTGGGAATATCATCATATTAGATATATATTGACATCCGTACGGTTGGGTCGTCCAAAAATATTTTTTAAAAATAGAAACAATAATCCGTGACAAAGCACTAGTTTCGAGTCATATTAAAAATAGTAGTGATCTACTAAGATCTCCGATCAAATTAATTTTTTATTTTCTGTAACTTTGGGATTATCATCATATTAGATATATATTGACATCCGTACGGTTGGATCGTTCAAAAATATTTTTTAAAAAATAGAAACAATAATCCGTGACAAAGCACTAGTTTCGAGTCATATTAAAAATAGTATTGATCTACTAAGATCTCCAATCAAATTAATTTTTTATTTTCTGTAACTTTGGGAATATCATCATATTAGATATATATTGACATCCGTACGGTTGGATCGTCCAAAAATATTTTTTAAAAATAGAAACAATAATCCGTGACAAAGCACTAGTTTCGAGTCATATTAAAAATAGTAGTGATCTACTAAAATCTCCGATCAAATTAATTTTTTATTTTCTGTAACTTTGGGAATATCATCATATTAGATATATATTGACATCCGTACGGTTGGATCGTCCAAAAATATTTTTTAAAAATAGAAACAATAATCCGTGACAAAGCACTAGTTTCGAGTCATATTAAAAATAGTAGTGATCTACTAAGATCTCCGATCAAATTAATTTTTTATTTTCTGTAACTTTGGGAATATCATCATATTAGATATATATTGACATCCGTAAGGTTGGATCGTTCAAAAATATTTTTTAAAAAATAGAAACAATAATCCGTGACAAAGCACTAGTTTCGAGTCATATTAAAAATAGTAGTGATCTACTAAAATCTCCGAACAAATTAATTTTTTATTTTCTGAAACTTTGGGATTATCATCATATTAGATATATATTGACATCCGTACGGTTGGATCGTTCAAAAATATTTTTTAAAAATAGAAACAATAATCCGTGACAAAGCACTAGTTTCGAGTCATATTAAAAATAGTAGTGATCTACTAAGATCTCCATTCAAATTAATTTTTTATTTTCTGTAACTTTGGGAATATCATCATATTAGATATATATTGACATCCGTACGGTTGGGTCGTCCAAAAATATTTTTTAAAAATAGAAACAATAATCCGTGACAAAGCACTAGTTTCGAGTCATATTAAAAATAGTAGTGATCTACTAAGATCTCCGATCAAATTAATTTTTTATTTTCTGTAACTTTGGGATTATCATCATATTAGATATATATTGACATCCGTACGGTTGGATCGTTCAAAAATATTTTTTAAAAAATAGAAACAATAATCCGTGACAAAGCACTAGTTTCGAGTCATATTAAAAATAGTATTGATCTACTAAGATCTCCGATCAAATTAATTTTTTATTTTCTGTAACTTTGGGAATATCATCATATTAGATATATATTGACATCCGTACGGTTGGATCGTCCAAAAATATTTTTTAAAAATAGAAACAATAATCCGTGACAAAGCACTAGTTTCGAGTCATATTAAAAATAGTAGTGATCTACTAAAATCTCCGATCAAATTAATTTTTTATTTTCTGTAACTTTGGGAATATCATCATATAAGATATATATTGACATCCGTACGGTTGGATCGTCCAAAAATATTTTTTAAAAATAGAAACAATAATCCGTGACAAAGCACTAGTTTCGAGTCATATTAAAAATAGTAGTGATCTACTAAGATCTCCGATCAAATTAATTTTTTATTTTCTGTAACTTTGGGAATATCATCATATTAGATATATATTGACATCCGTAAGGTTGGATCGTTCAAAAATATTTTTTAAAAAATAGAAACAATAATCCGTGACAAAGCACTAGTTTCGAGTCATATTAAAAATAGTAGTGATCTACTAAAATCTCCGAACAAATTAATTTTTTATTTTCTGAAACTTTGGGATTATCATCATATTAGATATATATTGACATTCGTACGGTTGGATCGTTCAAAAATATTTTTTAAAAATAGAAACAATAATCCGTGACAAAGCACTAGTTACGAGTCATATTAAAAATAGTAGTGATCTACTAAGATCTCCATTCAAATTAATTTTTTATTTTCTGTAACTTTGGGAATATCATCATATTAGATATATATTGACATCCGTACGGTTGGATCGTTCAAAAATATTTTTTAAAAAATAGAAACAATAATCCGTGACAAAGCACTAGTTTCGAGTCATATTAAAAATAGTAGTGATCTACTTAGATCTCCGATCAATTAATTTTTTATTTTCTGTAACTTTGGGAATATCATCATATTAGATATATATTGACATTCGTACGGTTGGATCGTTCAAAAATATTTTTTAAAAATAGAAACAATAATCCGTGACAAAGCACTAGTTACGAGTCATATTAAAAATAGTAGTGATCTACTAAGATCTCCGATCAAATTAATTTTTTATTTTCTGTAACTTTGGGAATATCATCATATTAGATATATATTGACATCCGTACGGTTGGATCGTCCAAAAATATTTTTTAAAAATAGAAACAATAATCCGTGACAAAGCACTAGTTTCGAGTCATATTAAAAATAGTAGTGATCTACTAAGATCTCCGATCAAATTAATTTTTTATTTTCTGTAACTTTGGGAATATCATCATATTAGATATATATTGACATCCGTACGGTTGGATCGTTCAAAAATATTTTTTAAAAAATAGAAACAATAATCCGTGACAAAGCACTTGTTACGAGTCATATTAAAAATAGTAGTGATCTACTAAGATCTCCGATCAAATTAATTTTTTATTTTCTGTAACTTTGGGAATATAATCATATTAGATATATATTGACATCCGTACGGTTGGATCGTCCAAAAATATTTTTTAAAAATAGAAACAATAATCCGTGACAAAGCACTAGTTACGAGTCATATTAAAAATAGTAGTGATCTACTAAGATCTCCGATCAAATTAATTTTTTATTTTCTGTAACTTTGGGAATGTCATCATATTAGATATATATTGACATCCGTACGGTTGGATCGTCCAAAAATATTTTTTAAAAATAGAAACAATAATCCGTGACAAAGCACTAGTTTCGAGTCATATTAAAAATAGTAGTGATCTACTAAGATCTCCGATCAAATTAATTTTTTATTTTCTGTAACATTGGGAATATCATCATATTAGATATATATTGACATCCGTACGGTTGGATCGTTCAAAAATATTTTTTAAAAAATAGAAACAATAATCCGTGACAAAGCACTAGTTACGAGTCATATTAAAAATAGTAGTGATCTACTAAGATCTCCATTCAAATTAATTTTTTATTTTCTGAAACTTTGGGAATATCATCATATTAGATATATATTGACATCCGTACGGTTGGATCGTTCAAAAATATTTTTTAAAAAATAGAAACAATAATCCGTGACAAAGCACTAGTTTCGAGTCATATTAAAAATAGTAGTGATCTACTTAGATCTCCGATCAATTAATTTTTTATTTTCTGTAACTTTGGGAATATCATCATATTAGATATATATTGACATTCGTACGGTTGGATCGTTCAAAAATATTTTTTAAAAATAGAAACAATAATCCGTGACAAAGCACTAGTTACGAGTCATATTAAAAATAGTAGTGATCTACTAAGATCTCCGATCAAATTAATTTTTTATTTTCTGTAACTTTGGGAATATCATCATATTAGATATATATTGACATCCGTATGGTTGGATCGTCCAAAAATATTTTTTAAAAATAGAAACAATAATCCGTGACAAAGCACTAGTTTCGAGTCATATTAAAAATAGTAGTGATCTACTAAGATCTCCGATCAAATTAATTTTTTATTTTCTGTAACTTTGGGAATATCATCATATTAGATATATATTGACATCCGTACAGTTGGATCGTTCAAAAATATTTTTTAAAAAATAGAAACAATAATCCGTGACAAAGCACTTGTTACGAGTCATATTAAAAATAGTAGTGATCTACTAAGATCTCCGATCAACTTAATTTTTTATTTTCTGTAACTTTGGGAATATCATCATATTAGATATATATTGACATCCGTACGGTTGGGTCGTCCAAAAATATTTTTTAAAAATAGAAACAATAATCCGTGACAAAGCACTAGTTTCGAGTCATATTAAAAATAGTAGTGATCTACTAAGATCTCCGATCAAATTAATTTTTTATTTTCTGTAACTTTGGGATTATCATCATATTAGATATATATTGACATCCGTACGGTTGGATCGTTCAAAAATATTTTTTAAAAAATAGAAACAATAATCCGTGACAAAGCACTAGTTTCGAGTCATATTAAAAATAGTATTGATCTACTAAGATCTCCAATCAAATTAATTTTTTATTTTCTGTAACTTTGGGAATATCATCATATTAGATATATATTGACATCCGTACGGTTGGATCGTCCAAAAATATTTTTTAAAAATAGAAACAATAATCCGTGACAAAGCACTAGTTTCGAGTCATATTAAAAATAGTAGTGATCTACTAAAATCTCCGATCAAATTAATTTTTTATTTTCTGTAACTTTGGGAATATCATCATATTAGATATATATTGACATCCGTACGGTTGGATCGTCCAAAAATATTTTTTAAAAATAGAAACAATAATCCGTGACAAAGCACTAGTTTCGAGTCATATTAAAAATAGTAGTGATCTACTAAGATCTCCGATCAAATTAATTTTTTATTTTCTGTAACTTTGGGAATATCATCATATTAGATATATATTGACATCCGTAAGGTTGGATCGTTCAAAAATATTTTTTAAAAAATAGAAACAATAATCCGTGACAAAGCACTAGTTTCGAGTCATATTAAAAATAGTAGTGATCTACTAAAATCTCCGAACAAATTAATTTTTTATTTTCTGAAACTTTGGGATTATCATCATATTAGATATATATTGACATCCGTACGGTTGGATCGTTCAAAAATATTTTTTAAAAATAGAAACAATAATCCGTGACAAAGCACTAGTTTCGAGTCATATTAAAAATAGTAGTGATCTACTAAGATCTCCATTCAAATTAATTTTTTATTTTCTGTAACTTTGGGAATATCATCATATTAGATATATATTGACATCCGTACGGTTGGATCGTCCAAAAATATTTTTTAAAAATAGAAACAATAATCCGTGACAAAGCACTAGTTTCGAGTCATATTAAAAATAGTAGTGATCTACTAAGATCTCCGATCAAATTAATTTTTTATTTTCTGTAACTTTGGGAATATCATCATATTAGATATATATTGACATCCGTAAGGTTGGATCGTTCAAAAATATTTTTTAAAAATAGAAACAATAATCCGTGACAAAGCACTAGTTTCGAGTCATATTAAAAATAGTAGTGATCTACTAAAATCTCCGATCAAATTAATTTTTTATTTTCTGTAACTTTGGGAATATCATCATATTAGATATATATTGACATCCGTACAGTTGGATCGTTCAAAAATATTTTTTAAAAAATAGAAACAATAATCCGTGACAAAGCACTTGTTACGAGTCATATTAAAAATAGTAGTGATCTACTAAGATCTCCGATCAACTTAATTTTTTATTTTCTGTAACTTTGGGAATATCATCATATTAGATATATATTGACATCCGTACGGTTGGGTCGTCCAAAAATATTTTTTAAAAATAGAAACAATAATCCGTGACAAAGCACTAGTTTCGAGTCATATTAAAAATAGTAGTGATCTACTAAGATCTCCGATCAAATTAATTTTTTATTTTCTGTAACTTTGGGATTATCATCATATTAGATATATATTGACATCCGTACGGTTGGATCGTTCAAAAATATTTTTTAAAAAATAGAAACAATAATCCGTGACAAAGCACTAGTTTCGAGTCATATTAAAAATAGTATTGATCTACTAAGATCTCCGATCAAATTAATTTTTTATTTTCTGTAACTTTGGGAATATCATCATATTAGATATATATTGACATCCGTACGGTTGGATCGTCCAAAAATATTTTTTAAAAATAGAAACAATAATCCGTGACAAAGCACTAGTTTCGAGTCATATTAAAAATAGTAGTGATCTACTAAAATCTCCGATCAAATTAATTTTTTATTTTCTGTAACTTTGGGAATATCATCATATAAGATATATATTGACATCCGTACGGTTGGATCGTCCAAAAATATTTTTTAAAAATAGAAACAATAATCCGTGACAAAGCACTAGTTTCGAGTCATATTAAAAATAGTAGTGATCTACTAAGATCTCCGATCAAATTAATTTTTTATTTTCTGTAACTTTGGGAATATCATCATATTAGATATATATTGACATCCGTAAGGTTGGATCGTTCAAAAATATTTTTTAAAAAATAGAAACAATAATCCGTGACAAAGCACTAGTTTCGAGTCATATTAAAAATAGTAGTGATCTACTAAAATCTCCGAACAAATTAATTTTTTATTTTCTGAAACTTTGGGATTATCATCATATTAGATATATATTGACATCCGTACGGTTGGATCGTTCAAAAATATTTTTTAAAAATAGAAACAATAATCCGTGACAAAGCACTAGTTTCGAGTCATATTAAAAATAGTAGTGATCTACTAAGATCTCCATTCAAATTAATTTTTTATTTTCTGTAACTTTGGGAATATCATCATATTAGATATATATTGACATCCGTACGGTTGGATCGTTCAAAAATATTTTTTAAAAAATAGAAACAATAATCCGTGACAAAGCACTAGTTTCGAGTCATATTAAAAATAGTAGTGATCTACTTAGATCTCCGATCAATTAATTTTTTATTTTCTGTAACTTTGGGAATATCATCATATTAGATATATATTGACATTCGTACGGTTGGATCGTTCAAAAATATTTTTTAAAAATAGAAACAATAATCCGTGACAAAGCACTAGTTACGAGTCATATTAAAAATAGTAGTGATCTACTAAGATCTCCGATCAAATTAATTTTTTATTTTCTGTAACTTAGGGAATGTCATCATATTAGATATATATTGACATCCGTACGGTTGGATCGTCCAAAAATATTTTTTAAAAATAGAAACAATAATCCGTGACAAAGCACTAGTTTCGAGTCATATTAAAAATAGTAGTGATCTACTAAGATCTCCGATCAAATTAATTTTTTATTTTCTGTAACATTGGGAATATCATCATATTAGATATATATTGACATCCGTACGGTTGGATCGTTCAAAAATATTTTTTAAAAAATAGAAACAATAATCCGTGACAAAGCACTTGTTACGAGTCATATTAAAAATAGTAGTGATCTACTAAGATCTCCGATCAAATTAATTTTTTATTTTCTGTAACTTTGGGAATATCATCATATTAGATATATATTGACATCCGTACGGTTGGATCGTCCAAAAATATTTTTTTAAAAATAGAAACAATAATCCGTGACAAAGCACTAGTTTCGAGTCATATTAAAAATAGTAGTGATCTACTAAGATCTCCGATCAAATTAATTTTTTATTTTCTGTAACTTTGGGAATATCATCATATTAGATATATATTGACATCCGTACGGTTGGATCGTTCAAAAATATTTTTTAAAAATAGAAACAATAATCCGTGACAAAGCACTAGTTTCGAGTCATATTAAAAATAGTAGTGATCTACTAAGATCTCCGATCAAATTAATTTTTTATTTTCTGTAACTTTGGGAATATCATCATATTAGATATATATTGACATCCGTACGGTTGGATCGTCCAAAAATATTTTTTAAAAATAGAAACAATAATCCGTGACAAAGCACTAGTTTCGAGTCATATTAAAAATAGTAGTGATCTACTAAGATCTCCGATCAAATTAATTTTTTATTTTCTGTAACTTTGGGAATATCATCATATTAGATATATATTGACATCCGTACGGTTGGATCGTCCAAAAATATTTTTTAAAAATAGAAACAATAATCCGTGACAAAGCACTAGTTTCGAGTCATATTAAAAATAGTAGTGATCTACTAAGATCTCCGATCAAATTAATTTTTTATTTTCTGTAACTTTGGGAATATCATCATATTAGATATATATTGACATCCGTACGGTTGGATCGTTCAAAAATATTTTTTAAAAAATAGAAACAATAATCCGTGACAAAGCACTTGTTACGAGTCATATTAAAAATAGTAGTGATCTACTAAGATCTCCGATCAAATTAATTTTTTATTTTCTGTAACTTTGGGAATATAATCATATTAGATATATATTGACATCCGTACGGTTGGATCGTCCAAAAATATTTTTTAAAAATAGAAACAATAATCCGTGACAAAGCACTAGTTTCGAGTCATATTAAAAATAGTAGTGATCTACTAAGATCTCCTTTCAAATTAATTTTTTATTTTCTGTAACTTTGGGAATATCATCATATTAGATATATATTGATATCCGTACGGTTGGATCGTCCAAAAATATTTTTTAAAAATAGAAACAATAATCCGTGACAAAGCACTAGTTACGAGTCATATTAAAAATAGTAGTGATCTACTAAGATCTCCGATCAAATTAATTTTTTATATTCTGAAACTTTGGGAATATCATCATATTAGATATATATTGACATCCGTACGGTTGGATCATTCAAAAATATTTTTTAAAAATAGAAACAATAATCCGTGACAAAGCACTAGTCATTTTAAAAATAGTAGTGATCTACTAAGATCTGAGATCAAATTAATTTTTTATTTTCTGTAACTTTGGGAATATCATCATATTAGATATATATTGACATCCGTAAGGTTGGATCGTTCAAAAATATTTTTTAAAAATAGAAACAATAATCCGTGACAAAGCACTAGTTACGAGTCATATTAAAAATAGTAGTGATCTACTAAGATCTCCGATCAAATTAATTTTTTATTTTCTGAAACTTTGGGAATATCATCATATTAGATATATATTGACATCCGTAAGGTTGGATCGTTCAAAAATATTTTTTAAAAAATAGAAACAATAATCCGTGACAAACCACTAGTTACGAGTCATTTTAAAAATAGTAATGATCTACTAAGATCTCCGAGCAAATTAATTTTTTATTTTCTGAAACTTTGGGAATATCATCATATTAGATATATATTGACATCCGTAAGGTTGGATCGTTCAAAAATATTTTTTAAAAAATAGAAACAATAATCCGTGACAAACCACTAGTTACGAGTCATTTTAAAAATAGTAATGATCTACTAAGATCTCCGAGCAAATTAATTTTTTATTTTCTGAAACTTTGGGAATATCATCATATTAGATATATATTGACATCCGTAAGGTTGGATCGTTCAAAAATATTTTTTTAAAAAATAGAAACAATAATCCGTGACAAAGCACTAGTTACGAGTCATACTAAAAATAGTAATGATCTACTAAGATCTTCGATAAAATTAATTTTTTATTTTCTGAAACTTTTGGAATATCATCATATTAGATATATATTGACATCCGTACGGTTGGATCGTTCAAAAATATTTTTTAAAAAATAGAAACAATAATCCGTGACAAAGCACTATTTACGAGTCATTTTAAAAATAGTAGTGATATACTAAGATATCCGATCAAATTAATTTTTTATTTTCTGAAACTTTGGGAATATCATCATATTAGATATATATTGACATCCGTAAGGTTGTTTCGTTCAAAAATATTTTTTAAAAAATAGAAACAATAATCCGTGACAAAGCACTAGTTTCGAGTCATATTAAAAATAGTAGTGATCTACTAACATCTCCGATCAAATTAATTTTTTATTTTCTGAAACTTTGGGATTATCATCATATTAGATATATATTGACATCCGTACGGTTGGATCGTTCAAAGATATTTTTTAAAAATAGAAACAATAATCCGTGACAAAGCACTAGTTTCGAGTCATATTAAAAATAGTAGTGATCTACTAAGATCTCCATTCAAATTAATTTTTTATTTTCTGTAACTTTGGGAATATCATCATATTAGATATATATTGACATCCGTACGGTTGGATCGTCCAAAAATATTTTTTAAAAATAGAAACAATAATCCGTGACAAAGCACTAGTTTCGAGTCATATTAAAAATAGTAGTGATCTACTAAGATCTCCGAACAAATTAATTTTTTATTTTCTGTAACTTTGGGAATATCATCATATTAGATATATATTGACATCCGTACGGTTGGATCGTTCAAAAATATTTTTTAAAAAATAGAAACAATAATCCGTGACAAAGCACTTGTTACGAGTCATATTAAAAATAGTAGTGATCTACTAAGATCTCCGATAAAATTAATTTTTTATTTTCTGTAACTTTGGGAATATCATCATATTAGATATATATTGACATCCGTACGGTTGGATCGTCCAAAAATATTTTTTAAAAATAGAAACAATAATCCGTGACAAAGCACTAGTTTCGAGTCATATTAAAAATAGTAGTGATCTACTAAGATCTCCGATCAAATTAATTTTTTATTTTCTGTAACTTTGGGAATATCATCATATTAGATATATATTGACATCCGTACGGTTGGATCGTTCAAAATATTTTTTAAAAAATAGAAACAATAATCCGTGACAAAGCACTAGTTTCGAGTCATATTAAAAATAGTAGTGATCTACTAAGATCTCCGATCAAATTAATTTTTTATTTTCTGTAACTTTGGGAATATCATCATATTAGATATATATTGACATCCGTACGGTTGGATCGTCCAAAAATATTTTTTAAAAATAGAAACAATAATCCGTGACAAAGCACTAGTTTCGAGTCATATTAAAAATAGTAGTGATCTACTAAGATCTCCGATCAAATTAATTTTTTATTTTCTGTAACTTTGGGAATATCATCATATTAGATATATATTGACATCCGTACGGTTGGATCGTCCAAAAATATTTTTTAAAAATAGAAACAATAATCCGTGACAAAGCACTAGTTTCGAGTCATATTAAAAATAGTAGTGATCTACTAAGATCTCCGATCAAATTAATTTTTTATTTTCTGTAACTTTGGGAATATCATCATATTAGATATATATTGACATCCGTACGGTTGGATCGTTCAAAAATATTTTTTAAAAAATAGAAACAATAATCCGTGACAAAGCACTTGTTACGAGTCATATTAAAAATAGTAGTGATCTACTAAGATCTCCGATCAAATTAATTTTTTATTTTCTGTAACTTTGGGAATATAATCATATTAGATATATATTGACATCCGTACGGTTGGATCGTCCAAAAATATTTTTTAAAAATAGAAACAATAATCCGTGACAAAGCACTAGTTTCGAGTCATATTAAAAATAGTAGTGATCTACTAAGATCTCCGATCAAATTAATTTTTTATTTTCTGTAACTTTGGGAATATCATCATATTAGATATATATTGACATCCGTACGGTTGGATCGTCCAAAAATATTTTTTAAAAATAGAAACAATAATCCGTGACAAAGCACTAGTTTCGAGTCATATTAAAAATAGTAGTGATCTACTAAGATCTCCGATCAAATTAATTTTTTATTTTCTGTAACTTTGGGAATATCATCATATTAGATATATATTGACATCCGTACGGTTGGATCGTCCAAAAATATTTTTTAAAAATAGAAACAATAATCCGTGACAAAGCACTAGTTTCGAGTCATATTAAAAATAGTAGTGATCTACTAAGATCTCCGATCAAATTAATTTTTTATTTTCTGTAACTTTGGGAATATCATCATATTAGATATATATTGACATCCGTACGGTTGGATCGTTCAAAAATATTTTTTAAAAAATAGAAACAATAATCCGTGACAAAGCACTTGTTACGAGTCATATTAAAAATAGTAGTGATCTACTAAGATCTCCGATCAAATTAATTTTTTATTTTCTGTAACTTTGGGAATATAATCATATTAGATATATATTGACATCCGTACGGTTGGATCGTCCAAAAATATTTTTTAAAAATAGAAACAATAATCCGTGACAAAGCACTAGTTTCGAGTCATATTAAAAATAGTAGTGATCTACTAAGATCTCCTTTCAAATTAATTTTTTATTTTCTGTAACTTTGGGAATATCATCATATTAGATATATATTGATATCCGTACGGTTGGATCGTCCAAAAATATTTTTTAAAAATAGAAACAATAATCCGTGACAAAGCACTAGTTACGAGTCATATTAAAAATAGTAGTGATCTACTAAGATCTCCGATCAAATTAATTTTTTATATTCTGAAACTTTGGGAATATCATCATATTAGATATATATTGACATCCGTACGGTTGGATCATTCAAAAATATTTTTTAAAAATAGAAACAATAATCCGTGACAAAGCACTAGTCATTTTAAAAATAGTAGTGATCTACTAAGATCTGAGATCAAATTAATTTTTTATTTTCTGTAACTTTGGGAATATCATCATATTAGATATATATTGACATCCGTAAGGTTGGATCGTTCAAAAATATTTTTTAAAAATAGAAACAATAATCCGTGACAAAGCACTAGTTACGAGTCATATTAAAAATAGTAGTGATCTACTAAGATCTCCGATCAAATTAATTTTTTATTTTCTGAAACTTTGGGAATATCATCATATTAGATATATATTGACATCCGTAAGGTTGGATCGTTCAAAAATATTTTTTAAAAAATAGAAACAATAATCCGTGACAAACCACTAGTTACGAGTCATTTTAAAAATAGTAATGATCTACTAAGATCTCCGAGCAAATTAATTTTTTATTTTCTGAAACTTTGGGAATATCATCATATTAGATATATATTGACATCCGTAAGGTTGGATCGTTCAAAAATATTTTTTAAAAAATAGAAACAATAATCCGTGACAAACCACTAGTTACGAGTCATTTTAAAAATAGTAATGATCTACTAAGATCTCCGAGCAAATTAATTTTTTATTTTCTGAAACTTTGGGAATATCATCATATTAGATATATATTGACATCCGTAAGGTTGGATCGTTCAAAAATATTTTTTTAAAAAATAGAAACAATAATCCGTGACAAAGCACTAGTTACGAGTCATACTAAAAATAGTAATGATCTACTAAGATCTTCGATAAAATTAATTTTTTATTTTCTGAAACTTTTGGAATATCATCATATTAGATATATATTGACATCCGTACGGTTGGATCGTTCAAAAATATTTTTTAAAAAATAGAAACAATAATCCGTGACAAAGCACTATTTACGAGTCATTTTAAAAATAGTAGTGATATACTAAGATATCCGATCAAATTAATTTTTTATTTTCTGAAACTTTGGGAATATCATCATATTAGATATATATTGACATCCGTAAGGTTGTTTCGTTCAAAAATATTTTTTAAAAAATAGAAACAATAATCCGTGACAAAGCACTAGTTTCGAGTCATATTAAAAATAGTAGTGATCTACTAACATCTCCGATCAAATTAATTTTTTATTTTCTGAAACTTTGGGATTATCATCATATTAGATATATATTGACATCCGTACGGTTGGATCGTTCAAAGATATTTTTTAAAAATAGAAACAATAATCCGTGACAAAGCACTAGTTTCGAGTCATATTAAAAATAGTAGTGATCTACTAAGATCTCCATTCAAATTAATTTTTTATTTTCTGTAACTTTGGGAATATCATCATATTAGATATATATTGACATCCGTACGGTTGGATCGTCCAAAAATATTTTTTAAAAATAGAAACAATAATCCGTGACAAAGCACTAGTTTCGAGTCATATTAAAAATAGTAGTGATCTACTAAGATCTCCGAACAAATTAATTTTTTATTTTCTGTAACTTTGGGAATATCATCATATTAGATATATATTGACATCCGTACGGTTGGATCGTTCAAAAATATTTTTTAAAAAATAGAAACAATAATCCGTGACAAAGCACTTGTTACGAGTCATATTAAAAATAGTAGTGATCTACTAAGATCTCCGATAAAATTAATTTTTTATTTTCTGTAACTTTGGGAATATCATCATATTAGATATATATTGACATCCGTACGGTTGGATCGTCCAAAAATATTTTTTAAAAATAGAAACAATAATCCGTGACAAAGCACTAGTTTCGAGTCATATTAAAAATAGTAGTGATCTACTAAGATCTCCGATCAAATTAATTTTTTATTTTCTGTAACTTTGGGAATATCATCATATTAGATATATATTGACATCCGTACGGTTGGATCGTTCAAAATATTTTTTAAAAAATAGAAACAATAATCCGTGACAAAGCACTAGTTTCGAGTCATATTAAAAATAGTAGTGATCTACTAAGATCTCCGATCAAATTAATTTTTTATTTTCTGTAACTTTGGGAATATCATCATATTAGATATATATTGACATCCGTACGGTTGGATCGTTCAAAAATATTTTTTAAAAAATAGAAACAATAATCCGTGACAAAGCACTTGTTACGAGTCATATTAAAAATAGTAGTGATCTACTAAGATCTCCGATCAAATTAATTTTTTATTTTCTGTAACTTTGGGAATATAATCATATTAGATATATATTGACATCCGTACGGTTGGATCGCCCAAAAATATTTTTTAAAAATAGAAACAATAATCCGTGACAAAGCACTAGTTTCGAGTCATATTAAAAATAGTAGTGATCTACTAAGATCTCCGATCAAATTAATTTTTTATTTTCTGTAACTTTGGGAATATCATCATATTAGATATATATTGACATCCGTACGGTTGGATCGTTCAAAAATATTTTTTAAAAAATAGAAACAATAATCCGTGACAAAGCACTAGTTTCGAGTCATATTAAAAATAGTAATGATCTACTAAGATCTCCGATCTAATTAATTTTTTATTTTCTGTAACTTTGGGAATATCATCATATTAGATATATATTGACATCCGTACGGTTGGATCGTCCAAAAATATTTTTTAAAAATAGAAACAATAATCCGTGACAAAGCACTAGTTTCGAGTCATATTAAAAATAGTAGTGATCTACTAAGATCTCCGATCAAATTAATTTTTTATTTTCTGTAACTTTGGGAATATCATCATATTAGATATATATTGACATGTACGGTTGGATCGTCCAAAAATATTTTTTAAAATAGAAACAATAATCCGTGACAAAGCACTAGTTTCGAGTCATATTAAAAATAGTAGTGATCTACTATGATCTCCGATCAAATTAATTTTTTATTTTCTGTAACTTTGGGAATATCATCATATTAGATATATATTGACATCCGTACGGTTGGATCGTTCAAAAATATTTTTTAAAAAATAGAAACAATAATCCGTGACAAAGCACTTGTTACGAGTCATATTAAAAATAGTAGTGATCTACTAAGATCTCCGATCAAATTAATTTTTTATTTTCTGTAACTTTGGGAATATCATCATATTAGATATATATTGACATCCGTACGGTTGGATCGTCCAAAAATATTTTTAAAAAATAGAAACAATAATCCGTGACAAAGCACTAGTTTCGAGTCATATTAAAAATAGTAGTGATCTACTAAGATCTCCGATCAAATTAATTTTTTATTTTCTGTAACTTTGGGAATATCATCACATTAGATATATATTGACATCCGTACGGTTGGATCGTCCAAAAATATTTTTAAAAAATAGAAACAATAATCCGTGACAAAGCACTAGTTTCGAGTCATATTAAAAATAGTAGTGATCTACTAAGATCTCCGATCAAATTAATTTTTTATTTTCTGAAACTTTGGGAATATCATCATATTAGATATATATTGACATCCGTACGGTTGGATCATTCAAAAATATTTTTTAAAAATAGAAACAATAATCCGTGACAAAGCACTAGTTACGAGTCATTTTAAAAATAGTAGTGATCTACTAAGATCTGAGATCAAATTAATTTTTTATTTTCTGTAACTTTAGGAATATCATCATATTAGATATATATTGACATCCGTAAGGTTGGATCGTTCAAAAATATTTTTTAAAATAGAAACAATAATCCGTGACAAAGCACTAGTTACGAGTCATATTAAAAATAGTAGTGATCTACTAAGATCTCCGATCAAATTAATTTTTTATTTTCTGAAACTTTGGGAATATCATCATATTAGATATATATTGACATCCGTAAGGTTGGATCGTTCAAAAATATTTTTTAAAAAATAGAAACAATAATCCGTGACAAACCACTAGTTACGAGTCATTTTAAAAATAGTAATGATCTACTAAGATCTCCGAGCAAATTAATTTTTTATTTTCTGTAACTTTGGGAATATCATCATATTAGATATATATTGACATCCGTACGGTTGGATCGTCCAAAAATATTTTTTAAAAATAGAAACAATAATCCGTGACAAAGCACTAGTTTCGAGTCATATTAAAAATAGTAGTGATCTACTAAGATCTCCGATCAAATTAATTTTTTATTTTCTGTAACTTTGGGAATATCATCATATTAGATATATATTGACATCCGTACGGTTGGATCGTTCAAAAATATTTTTTAAAAAATAGAAACAATAATCCGTGACAAAGCACTAGTTTCGAGTCATATTAAAAATAGTAGTGATCTACTAAGATCTCCGATCAAATTAATTTTTTATTTTCTGTAACTTTGGGAATATCATCATATTAGATATATATTGACATCCGTAAGGTTGTTTCGTTCAAAAATATTTTTTAAAAAATAGAAACAATAATCCGTGACAAAGCACTAGTTTCGAGTCATATTAAAAATAGTAGTGATCTACTAAGATCTCCGATCAAATTAATTTTTTATTTTCTGTAACTTTGGGAATATCATCATATTAGATATATATTGACATCCGTACGGTTGGATCGTCCAAAAATATTTTTTAAAAATAGAAACAATAATCCGTGACAAAGCACTAGTTTCGAGTCATATTAAAAATAGTAGTGATCTACTAAGATCTCCGATCAAATTAATTTTTTATTTTCTGTAACTTTGGGAATATCATCATATTAGATATATATTGACATCCGTACGGTTGGATCCTTCAAAAATATTTTTTAAAAAATAGAAACAATAATCCGTGACAAAGCACTAGTTTCGAGTCATATTAAAAATAGTAGTGATCTACTAAGATCTCCGATCTAATTAATTTTTTATTTTCTGTAACTTTGGGAATATCATCATATTAGATATATATTGACATTCGTACGGTTGGATCGTCCAAAAATATTTTTTAAAAATAGAAACAATAATCCGTGACAAAGCACTAGTTTCGAGTCATATTAAAAATAGTAGTGATCTACTAAGATCTCCGATCAAATTAATTTTTTATTTTCTGTAACTTTGGGAATAACATCATATTAGATATATATTGACATCCGTACGGTTGGATCGTCCAAAAATATTTTTTAAAAATAGAAACAATAATCCGTGACAAAGCACTAGTTTCTAGTCATATTAAAAATAGTAGTGATCTACTAAGATCTCCGATCAAATTAATTTTTTATTTTCTGTAACTTTGGGAATATCATCATATTAGATATATATTGACATCCGTACGGTTGGATCGTTCAAAAATATTTTTTAAAAAATAGAAACAATAATCCGTGACAAAGCACTAGTTTCGAGTCATATTAAAAATAGTAGTGATCTACTAAGATCTCCGATCAAATTAATTTTTTATTTTCTGTAACTTTGGGAATATCATCATATTAGATATATATAGACATCCGTACGGTTGGATCGTTCAAAAATATTTTTTAAAAAATAGAAACAATAATCCGTGACAAAGCACTTGTTACGAGTCATATTAAAAATAGTAGTGATCTACTAAGATCTCCGATCAAATTAATTTTTTATTTTCTGTAACTTTGGGAATATCATCATATTAGATATATATTGACATCCGTACGGTTGGATCGTCCAAAAATATTTTTTAAAAATAGAAACAATAATCCGTGACAAAGCACTAGTTTCGAGTCATATTAAAAATAGTAGTGATCTACAAAGATCTCCGATCAAATTAATTTTTTATTTTCTGTAACTTTGGGAATATCATCATATTAGATATATATTGACATCCGTACGGTTGGATCGTTCAAAAATATTTTTTAAAAAATAGAAACAATAATCCGTGACAAAGCACTAGTTTCGAGTCATATTAAAAATAGTAGTGATCTACTAAGATCTCCGATCTAATTAATTTTTTATTTTCTGTAACTTTGGGAATATCATCATATTAGATATATATTGACATCCGTACGGTTGGATCGTCCAAAAATATTTTTTAAAAATAGAAACAATAATCCGTGACAAAGCACTAGTTTCGAGTCATATTAAAAATAGTAGTGATCTACTAAGATCTCCGATCAAATTAATTTTTTATTTTCTGTAACTTTGGGAATATCATCATATTAGATATATATTGACATGTACGGTTGGATCGTCCAAAAATATTTTTTAAAAATAGAAACAATAATCCGTGACAAAGCACTAGTTTCGAGTCATATTAAAAATAGTAGTGATCTACTAAGATCTCCGATCAAATTAATTTTTTATTTTCTGTAACTTTGGGAATATCATCATATTAGATATATATTGACATCCGTACGGTTGGATCGTTCAAAAATATTTTTTAAAAAATAGAAACAATAATCCGTGACAAAGCACTTGTTACGAGTCATATTAAAAATAGTAGTGATCTACTAAGATCTCCGATCAAATTAATTTTTTATTTTCTGTAACTTTGGGAATATCATCATATTAGATATATATTGACATCCGTACGGTTGGATCGTCCAAAAATATTTTTAAAAAATAGAAACAATAATCCGTGACAAAGCACTAGTTTCGAGTCATATTAAAAATAGTAGTGAACTACTAAGATCTCCGATCAAATTAATTTTTTATTTTCTGTAACTTTGGGAATATCATCATATTAGATATATATTGACATCCGTACGGTTGGATCGTTCAAAAATATTTTTTAAAAAATAGAAACAATAATCCGTGACAAAGCACTTGTTACGAGTCATATTAAAAATAGTAGTGATCTACTAAGATCTCCTATCAAATTAATTTTTTATTTTCTGAAACTTTGGGAATATCATCATATTAGATATATATTGACATCCGTACGGTTGGATCATTCAAAAATATTTTTTAAAAATAGAAACAATAATCCGTGACAAAGCACTAGTTACGAGTCATTTTAAAAATAGTAGTGATCTACTAAGATCTGAGATCAAATTAATTTTTTATTTTCTGTAACTTTAGGAATATCATCATATTAGATATATATTGACATCCGTAAGGTTGGATCGTTCAAAAATATTTTTTAAAATAGAAACAATAATCCGTGACAAAGCACTAGTTACGAGTCATATTAAAAATAGTAGTGATCTACTAAGATCTCCGATCAAATTAATTTTTTATTTTCTGAAACTTTGGGAATATAATCATATTAGATATATATTGACATCCGTAAGGTTGGATCGTTCAAAAATATTTTTTAAAAAATAGAAACAATAATCCGTGACAAACCACTAGTTACGAGTCATTTTAAAAATAGTAATGATCTACTAAGATCTCCGATCAAATTAATTTTTTATTTTCTGAAACTTTGGGAATATCATCATATTAGATATATATTGACATCCGTAAGGTTGGATCGTTCAAAAATATTTTTTAAAAAAATAGAAACAATAATCCGTGACAAAGCACTAGTTACGAGTCATACTAAAATAGTAATGATCTACTAAGATCTTCGATCAAATTAATTTTTTATTTTCTGAAACTTTTGGAATATCATCATATTAGATATATATTGACATCCGTACGGTTGGATCGTTCAAAAATATTTTTTAAAAAATAGAAACAATAATCCGTGACAAAGCACTTGTTACGAGTCATTTTAAAAATAGTAGTGATCTACTAAGATCTCCGATCAAATTAATTTTTTATTTTCTGAAACTTTGGGAATATCATCATATTAGATATATATTGACATCCGTAAGGTTGTTTCGTTCAAAAATATTTTTTAAAAAATAGAAACAATAATCCGTGACAAAGCACTAGTTTCGAGTCATATTAAAAATAGTAGTGATCTACTTAGATCTCCGATCAATTAATTTTTTATTTTCTGTAACTTTAGGAATATCATCATATTAGATATATATTGACATTCGTACGGTTGGATCGTTCAAAAATATTTTTTAAAAAATAGAAACAATAATCCGTGACAAAGCACTTGTTACGAGTCATATTAAAAATAGTAGTGATCTACTAAGATCTCCGATCAAATTAATTTTTTATTTTCTGTAACTTTGGGAATATCATCATATTAGATATATATTGACATCCGTACGGTTGGATCGTCCAAAAATATTTTTTAAAAATAGAAACAATAATCCGTGACAAAGCACTAGTTTCGAGTCATATTAAAAATAGTAGTGATCTACTAAGATCTCCGAACAAATTAATTTTTTATTTTCTGTAACTTTGGGAATATCATCATATTAGATATATATTGACATCCGTACGGTTGGATCGTTCAAAAATATTTTTTAAAAAATAGAAACAATAATCCGTGACAAAGCACTTGTTACGAGTCATATTAAAAATAGTAGTGATCTACTAAGATCTCCTATCAAATTAATTTTTTATTTTCTGAAACTTTGGGAATATCATCATATTAGATATATATTGACATCCGTACGGTTGGATCATTCAAAAATATTTTTTAAAAATAGAAACAATAATCCGTGACAAAGCACTAGTTACGAGTCATTTTAAAAATAGTAGTGATCTACTAAGATCTGAGATCAAATTAATTTTTTATTTTCTGTAACTTTAGGAATATCATCATATTAGATATATATTGACATCCGTAAGGTTGGATCGTTCAAAAATATTTTTTAAAATAGAAACAATAATCCGTGACAAAGCACTAGTTACGAGTCATATTAAAAATAGTAGTGATCTACTAAGATCTCCGATCAAATTAATTTTTTATTTTCTGAAACTTTGGGAATATAATCATATTAGATATATATTGACATCCGTAAGGTTGGATCGTTCAAAAATATTTTTTAAAAAATAGAAACAATAATCCGTGACAAACCACTAGTTACGAGTCATTTTAAAAATAGTAATGATCTACTAAGATCTCCGATCAAATTAATTTTTTATTTTCTGAAACTTTGGGAATATCATCATATTAGATATATATTGACATCCGTAAGGTTGGATCGTTCAAAAATATTTTTTAAAAAAATAGAAACAATAATCCGTGACAAAGCACTAGTTACGAGTCATACTAAAATAGTAATGATCTACTAAGATCTTCGATCAAATTAATTTTTTATTTTCTGAAACTTTTGGAATATCATCATATTAGATATATATTGACATCCGTACGGTTGGATCGTTCAAAAATATTTTTTAAAAAATAGAAACAATAATCCGTGACAAAGCACTTGTTACGAGTCATTTTAAAAATAGTAGTGATCTACTAAGATCTCCGATCAAATTAATTTTTTATTTTCTGAAACTTTGGGAATATCATCATATTAGATATATATTGACATCCGTAAGGTTGTTTCGTTCAAAAATATTTTTTAAAAAATAGAAACAATAATCCGTGACAAAGCACTAGTTTCGAGTCATATTAAAAATAGTAGTGATCTACTTAGATCTCCGATCAATTAATTTTTTATTTTCTGTAACTTTAGGAATATCATCATATTAGATATATATTGACATTCGTACGGTTGGATCGTTCAAAAATATTTTTTAAAAAATAGAAACAATAATCCGTGACAAAGCACTTGTTACGAGTCATATTAAAAATAGTAGTGATCTACTAAGATCTCCGATCAAATTAATTTTTTATTTTCTGTAACTTTGGGAATATCATCATATTAGATATATATTGACATCCGTACGGTTGGATCGTCCAAAAATATTTTTTAAAAATAGAAACAATAATCCGTGACAAAGCACTAGTTTCGAGTCATATTAAAAATAGTAGTGATCTACTAAGATCTCCGAACAAATTAATTTTTTATTTTCTGTAACTTTGGGAATATCATCATATTAGATATATATTGACATCCGTACGGTTGGATCGTTCAAAAATATTTTTTAAAAAATAGAAACAATAATCCGTGACAAAGCACTTGTTACGAGTCATATTAAAAATAGTAGTGATCTACTAAGATCTCCTATCAAATTAATTTTTTATTTTCTGAAACTTTGGGAATATCATCATATTAGATATATATTGACATCCGTACGGTTGGATCATTCAAAAATATTTTTTAAAAATAGAAACAATAATCCGTGACAAAGCACTAGTTACGAGTCATTTTAAAAATAGTAGTGATCTACTAAGATCTGAGATCAAATTAATTTTTTATTTTCTGTAACTTTAGGAATATCATCATATTAGATATATATTGACATCCGTAAGGTTGGATCGTTCAAAAATATTTTTTAAAATAGAAACAATAATCCGTGACAAAGCACTAGTTACGAGTCATATTAAAAATAGTAGTGATCTACTAAGATCTCCGATCAAATTAATTTTTTATTTTCTGAAACTTTGGGAATATAATCATATTAGATATATATTGACATCCGTAAGGTTGGATCGTTCAAAAATATTTTTTAAAAAATAGAAACAATAATCCGTGACAAACCACTAGTTACGAGTCATTTTAAAAATAGTAATGATCTACTAAGATCTCCGATCAAATTAATTTTTTATTTTCTGAAACTTTGGGAATATCATCATATTAGATATATATTGACATCCGTAAGGTTGGATCGTTCAAAAATATTTTTTAAAAAAATAGAAACAATAATCCGTGACAAAGCACTAGTTACGAGTCATACTAAAATAGTAATGATCTACTAAGATCTTCGATCAAATTAATTTTTTATTTTCTGAAACTTTTGGAATATCATCATATTAGATATATATTGACATCCGTACGGTTGGATCGTTCAAAAATATTTTTTAAAAAATAGAAACAATAATCCGTGACAAAGCACTTGTTACGAGTCATTTTAAAAATAGTAGTGATCTACTAAGATCTCCGATCAAATTAATTTTTTATTTTCTGAAACTTTGGGAATATCATCATATTAGATATATATTGACATCCGTAAGGTTGTTTCGTTCAAAAATATTTTTTAAAAAATAGAAACAATAATCCGTGACAAAGCACTAGTTTCGAGTCATATTAAAAATAGTAGTGATCTACTTAGATCTCCGATCAATTAATTTTTTATTTTCTGTAACTTTAGGAATATCATCATATTAGATATATATTGACATTCGTACGGTTGGATCGTTCAAAAATATTTTTTAAAAAATAGAAACAATAATCCGCGACAAAGCACTTGTTACGAGTCATATTAAAAATAGTAGTGATCTACTAAGATCTCCGATCAAATTAATTTTTTATTTTCTGTAACTTTGGGAATATCATCATATTAGATATATATTGACATCCGTACGGTTGGATCGTCCAAAAATATTTTTTAAAAATAGAAACAATAATCCGTGACAAAGCACTAGTTTCGAGTCATATTAAAAATAGTAGTGATCTACTAAGATCTCCGAACAAATTAATTTTTTATTTTCTGTAACTTTGGGAATATCATCATATTAGATATATATTGACATCCGTACGGTTGGATCGTTCAAAAATATTTTTTAAAAAATAGAAACAATAATCCGTGACAAAGCACTTGTTACGAGTCATATTAAAAATAGTAGTGATCTACTAAGATCTCCGATCAAATTAATTTTTTATTTTCTGTAACTTTGGGAATATCATCATATTAGATATATATTGACATCCGTACGGTTGGATCGTCCAAAAATATTTTTTAAAAATAGAAACAATAATCCGTGACAAAGCACTAGTTTCGAGTCATATTAAAAATAGTAGTGATCTACTAAGATCTCCGATCAAATTAATTTTTTATTTTCTGTAACTTTGGGAATATCATCATATTAGATATATATTGACATCCGTACGGTTGGATCGTTCAAAAATATTTTTTAAAAAATAGAAACAATAATCCGTGACAAAGAACTAGTTTCGAGTCATATTAAAAATAGTAGTGATCTACTAAGATCTCCGATCAAATTAATTTTTTATTTTCTGTAACTTTGGGAATATCATCATATTAGATATATATTGACATCCGTACGGTTGGATCGTTCAAAAATATTTTTTAAAAAATAGAAACAATAATCCGTGACAAAGCACTTGTTACGAGTCATATTAAAAATAGTAGTGATCTACTAAGATCTCCGATCAAATTAATTTTTTATTTTCTGTAACTTTGGGAATATCATCATATTAGATATATATTGACATCCGTACGGTTGGATCGTCCAAAAATATTTTTTAAAAATAGAAACAATAATCCGTGACAAAGCACTAGTTTCGAGTCATATTAAAAATAGTAGTGATCTACTAAGATCTCCGATCAAATTAATTTTTTATTTTCTGTAACTTTGGGAATATCATCATATTAGATATATATTGACATCCGTACGGTTGGATCGTTCAAAAATATTTTTTAAAAAATAGAAACAATAATCCGTGACAAAGCACTAGTTTCGAGTCATATTAAAAATAGTAGTGATCTACTAAGATCTCCGATCAAATTAATTTTTTATTTTCTGTAACTTTGGGAATATCATCATATTAGATATATATTGACATCCGTACGGTTGGATCGTCCAAAAATATTTTTTAAAAATAGAAACAATAATCCGTGACAAAGCACTAGTTTCGAGTCATATTAAAAATAGTAGTGATCTACTAAGATCTCCGATCAAATTAATTTTTTATTTTCTGTAACTTTGGGAATATCATCATATTAGATATATATTGACATGTACGGTTGGATCGTCCAAAAATATTTTTTAAAAATAGAAACAATAATCCGTGACAAAGCACCAGTTTCGAGTCATATTAAAAATAGTAGTGATCTACTAAGATCTCCGATCAAATTAATTTTTTATTTTCTGTAACTTTGGGAATATCATCATATTAGATATATATTGACATCCGTACGGTTGGATCGTTCAAAAATATTTTTTAAAAAATAGAAACAATAATCCGTGACAAAGCACTTGTTACGAGTCATATTAAAAATAGTAGTGATCTACTAAGATCTCCGATCAAATTAATTTTTTATTTTCTGTAACTTTGGGAATATCATCATATTAGATATATATTGACATCCGTACGGTTGGATCGTCCAAAAATATTTTTTAAAAATAGAAACAATAATCCGTGACAAAGCACTAGTTTCGAGTCATATTAAAAATAGTAGTGATCTACTAAGATCTCCGATCAAATTAATTTTTTATTTTCTGTAACTTTGGGAATATCATCATATTAGATATATATTGACATCCGTACGGTTGGATCGTTCAAAAATATTTTTTAAAAAATAGAAACAATAATCCGTGACAAAGCACTTATTACGAGTCATATTAAAAATAGTAGTGATCTACTAAGATCTCCTATCAAATTAATTTTTTATTTTCTGAAACTTTGGGAATATCATCATATTAGATATATATTGACATCCGTACGGTTGGATCATTCAAAAATATTTTTTAAAAATAGAAACAATAATCCGTGACAAAGCACTAGTTACGAGTCATTTTAAAAATAGTAGTGATCTACTAAGATCTGAGATCAAATTAATTTTTTATTTTCTGTAACTTTAGGAATATCATCATATTAGATATATATTGACATCCGTAAGGTTGGATCGTTCAAAAATATTTTTTAAAAATAGAAACAATAATCCGTGACAAAGCACTAGTTACGAGTCATATTAAAAATAGTAGTGATCTACTAAGATCTCCGATCAAATTAATTTTTTATTTTCTGAAACTTTGGGAATATCATCATATTAGATATATATTGACATCCGTAAGGTTGGATCGTTCAAAAATATTTTTTAAAAAATAGAAACAATAATCCGTGACAAACCACTAGTTACGAGTCATTTTAAAAATAGTAATGATCTACTAAGATCTCCGATCAAATTAATTTTTTATTTTCTGAAACTTTGGGAATATCATCATATTAGATATATATTGACATCCGTAAGGTTGGATCGTTCAAAAATATTTTTTAAAAAAATAGAAACAATAATCCGTGACAAAGCACTAGTTACGAGTCATACTAAAAATAGTAATGATCTACTAAGATCTTCGATCAAATTAATTTTTTATTTTCTGAAACTTTTGGAATATCATCATATTAGATATATATTGACATCCGTACGGTTGGATCGTTCAAAAATATTTTTTAAAAATAGAAACAATAATCCGTGACAAAGCACTAGTTTCGAGTCATATTAAAAATAGTAGTGATCTACTAAGATCTCCATTCAAATTAATTTTTTATTTTCTGTAACTTTGGGAATATCATCATATTAGATATATATTGACATCCGTACGGTTGGATCGTTCAAAAATATTTTTTAAAAAATAGAAACAATAATCCGTGACAAAGCACTAGTTTCGAGTCATATTAAAAATAGTAGTGATCTACTTAGATCTCCGATCAATTAATTTTTTATTTTCTGTAACTTTGGGAATATCATCATATTAGATATATATTGACATTCGTACGGTTGGATCGTTCAAAAATATTTTTTAAAAAATAGAAACAATAATCCGTGACAAAGCACTTGTTACGAGTCATATTAAAAATAGTATTGATCTACTAAGATCTCCGATCAAATTAATTTTTTATTTTCTGTAACTTTGGGAATATCATCATATTAGATATATATTGACATCCGTACGGTTGGATCGTCCAAAAATATTTTTTAAAAATAGAAACAATAATCCGTGACAAAGCACTAGTTTCGAGTCATATTAAAAATAGTAGTGATCTACTAAGATCTCCGAACAAATTAATTTTTTATTTTCTGTAACTTTGGGAATATCATCATATTAGATATATATTGACATCCGTACGGTTGGATCGTTCAAAAATATTTTTTTAAAAATAGAAACAATAATCCGTGACAAAGCACCTGTTACGAGTCATATTAAAAATAGTAGTGATCTACTAAGATCTCCGATCAAATTAATTTTTTATTTTCTGTAACTTTGGGAATATCATCATATTAGATATATATTGACATCCGTACGGTTGGATCGTCCAAAAATATTTTTTAAAAATAGAAACAATAATCCGTGACAAAGCACCAGTTTCGAGTCATATTAAAAATAGTAGTGATCTACTAAGATCTCCGATCAAATTAATTTTTTATTTTCTGTAACTTTGGGAATATCATCATATTAGATATATATTGACATCCGTACGGTTGGATCGTTCAAAAATATTTTTTAAAAAATAGAAACAATAATCCGTGACAAAGCACTAGTTTCGAGTCATATTAAAAATAGTAGTGATCTACTAAGATCTCCGATCAAATTAATTTTTTATTTTCTGTAACTTTGGGAATATCATCATATTAGATATATATTGACATCCGTACGGTTGGATCGTTCAAAAATATTTTTTAAAAAATAGAAACAATAATCCGTGACAAAGCACTTGTTACGAGTCATATTAAAAATAGTAGTGATCTACTAAGATCTCCGATCAAATTAATTTTTTATTTTCTGTAACTTTGGGAATATCATCATATTAGATATATATTGACATCCGTACGGTTGGATCGTCCAAAAATATTTTTTAAAAATAGAAACAATAATCCGTGACAAAGCACTAGTTTCGAGTCATATTAAAAATAGTAGTGATCTACTAAGATCTCCGATCAAATTAATTTTTTATTTTCTGTAACTTTGGGAATATCATCATATTAGATATATATTGACATCCGTACGGTTGGATCGTTCAAAAATATTTTTTAAAAAATAGAAACAATAATCCGTGACAAAGCACTAGTTTCGAGTCATATTAAAAATAGTAGTGATCTACTAAGATCTCCGATCAAATTAATTTTTTATTTTCTGTAACTTTGGGAATTTCATCATATTAGATATATATTGACATCCGTACGGTTGGATCGTCCAAAAATATTTTTTAAAAATAGAAACAATAATCCGTGACAAAGCACTAGTTTCGAGTCATATTAAAAATAGTAGTGATCTACTAAGATCTCCGATCAAATTAATTTTTTATTTTCTGTAACTTTGGGAATATCATCATATTAGATATATATTGACATGTACGGTTGGATCGTCCAAAAATATTTTTTAAAAATAGAAACAATAATCCGTGACAAAGCACCAGTTTCGAGTCATATTAAAAATAGTAGTGATCTACTAAGATCTCCGATCAAATTAATTTTTTATTTTCTGTAACTTTGGGAATATCATCATATTAGATATATATTGACATCCGTACGGTTGGATCGTTCAAAAATATTTTTTAAAAAATAGAAACAATAATCCGTGACAAAGCACTTGTTACGAGTCATATTAAAAATAGTAGTGATCTACTAAGATCTCCGATCAAATTAATTTTTTATTTTCTGTAACTTTGGGAATATCATCATATTAGATATATATTGACATCCGTACGGTTGGATCGTCCAAAAATATTTTTTAAAAATAGAAACAATAATCCGTGACAAAGCACTAGTTTCGAGTCATATTAAAAATAGTAGTGATCTACTAAGATCTCCGATCAAATTAATTTTTTATTTTCTGTAACTTTGGGAATATCATCATATTAGATATATATTGACATCCGTACGGTTGGACCGTTCAAAAATATTTTTTAAAAAATAGAAACAATAATCCGTGACAAAGCACTTGTTACGAGTCATATTAAAAATAGTAGTGATCTACTAAGATCTCCTATCAAATTAATTTTTTATTTTCTGAAACTTTGGGAATATCATCATATTAGATATATATTGACATCCGTACGGTTGGATCATTCAAAAATATTTTTTAAAAATAGAAACAATAATCCGTGACAAAGCACTATTTACGAGTCATTTTAAAAATAGTAATGATCTACTAAGATCTCCGATCAAATTAATTTTTTATTTTCTGAAACTTTGGGAATATCATCATATTAGATATATATTGACATCCGTAAGGTTGGATCGTTCAAAAATATTTTTTAAAAAAATAGAAACAATAATCCGTGACAAAGCACTAGTTACGAGTCATACGAAAAATAGTAATGATCTACTAAGATCTTCGATCAAATTAATTTTTTATTTTCTGAAACTTTTGGAATATCATCATATTAGATATATATTGACATCCGTACGGTTGGATCGTTCAAAAATATTTTTTAAAAAATAGAAACAATAATCCGTGACAAACCACTAGTTACGAGTCATTTTAAAAATAGTAATGATCTCTTAAGATCTCCGATCAAATTAATTTTTTATTTTCTGAAACTTTGGGAATATCATCATATTAGATATATATTGACATCCGTAAGGTTGGATCGTTCAAAAATATTTTTTAAAAAAATAGAAACAATAATCCGTGACAAAGCACTAGTTACGAGTCATACTAAAAATAGTAATGATCTACTAAGATCTTCGATCAAATTAATTTTTTATTTTCTGAAACTTTTGGAATATCATCATATTAGATATATATTGACATCCGTACGGTTGGATCGTTCAAAAATATTTTTTAAAAAATAGAAACAATAATCCGTGACAAAGCACTATTTACGAGTCATTTTAAAAATAGTAGTGATCTACTAAGATATCCGATCAAATTAATTTTTTATTTTCTGAAACTTTGGGAATATCATCATATTAGATATATATTGACATCCGTAAGGTTGGATCGTTCAAAAATATTTTTTAAAAAATAGAAACAATAATCCGTGACAAAGCACTAGTTTCGAGTCATATTAAAAATAGTAGTGATCTACTAAAATCTCCGATCAAATTAATTTTTTATTTTCTGAAACTTTGGGATTATCATCATATTAGATATATATTGACATCCGTACGGTTGGATCGTTCAAAAATATTTTTTAAAAATAGAAACAATAATCCGTGACAAAGCACTAGTTTCGAGTCATATTAAAAATAGTAGTGATCTACTAAGATCTCCATTCAAATTAATTTTTTATTTTCTGTAACTTTGGGAATATCATCATATTAGATATATATTGACATCCGTACGGTTGGATCGTTCAAAAATATTTTTTAAAAAATAGAAACAATAATCCGTGACAAAGCACTAGTTTCGAGTCATATTAAAAATAGTAGTGATCTACTTAGATCTCCGATCAATTAATTTTTTATTTTCTGTAACTTTGGGAATATCATCATATTAGATATATATTGACATTCGTACGGTTGGATCGTTCAAAAATATTTTTTAAAAATAGAAACAATAATCCGTGACAAAGCACTAGTTACGAGTCATATTAAAAATAGTAGTGATCTACTAAGATCTCCGATCAAATTAATTTTTTATTTTCTGTAACTTTGGGAATATCATCATATTAGATATATATTGACATCCGTACGGTTGGATCGTCCAAAATTATTTTTTAAAAATAGAAACAATAATCCGTGACAAAACACTAGTTTCGAGTCATATTAAAAATAGTAGTGATCTACTAAGATCTCCGATCAAATTAATTTTTTATTTTCTGTAACTTTGGGAATATCATCATATTAGATATATATTGACATCCGTACGGTTGGATCGTTCAAAAATATTTTTTAAAAAATAGAAACAATAATCCGTGACAAAGCACTTGTTACGAGTCATATTAAAAATAGTAGTGATCTACTAAGATCTCCGATCAAATTAATTTTTTATTTTCTGTAACTTTGGGAATATCATCATATTAGATATATATTGACATCCGTACGGTTGGATCGTCCAAAAATATTTTTTAAAAATAGAAACAATAATCCGTGACAAAGCACTAGTTTCGAGTCATATTAAAAATAGTAGTGATCTACTAAGATCTCCGATCAAATTAATTTTTTATTTTCTGTAACTTTGGGAATATCATCATATTAGATATATATTGACATCCGTACGGTTGGATCGTCCAAAAATATTTTTTAAAAATAGAAACAATAATCCGTGACAAAGCACTAGTTTCGAGTCATATTAAAAATAGTAGTGATCTACTAAGATCTCCGTTCAAATTAATTTTTTATTTTCTGTAACTTTGGGAATATCATCATATTAGATATATATTGACATCCGTACGGTTGGATCGTTCAAAAATATTTTTTAAAAAATAGAAACAATAATCCGTGACAAAGCACTAGTTTCGAGTCATATTAAAAATAGTAGTGATCTACTAAGATCTCCGATCAAATTAATTTTTTATTTTCTGTAACTTTGGGAATATCATCATATTAGATATATATTGACATCCGTACGGTTGGATCGTCCAAAAATATTTTTTAAAAATAGAAACAATAATCCGTGACAAAGCACTAGTTTCGAGTCATATTAAAAATAGTAGTGATCTACTAAGATCTCCGATCAAATTAATTTTTTATTTTCTGTAACTTTGGGAATATCATCATATTAGATATATATTGACATGTACGGTTGGATCGTCCAAAAATATTTTTTAAAAATAGAAACAATAATCCGTGACAAAGCACTAGTTTCGAGTCATATTAAAAATAGTAGTGATCTACTAAGATCTCCGATCAAATTAATTTTTTATTTTCTGTAACTTTGGGAATATCATCATATTAGATATATATTGACATCCGTACGGTTGGATCGTTCAAAAATATTTTTTAAAAAATAGAAACAATAATCCGTGACATAGCACTTGTTACGAGTCATATTAAAAATAGTAGTGATCTACTAAGATCTCCGATCAAATTAATTTTTTATTTTCTGTAACTTTGGGAATATCATCATATTAGATATATATTGACATCCGTACGGTTGGATCGTCCAAAAATATTTTTTCAAAATAGAAACAATAATCCGTGACAAAGCACTAGTTTCGAGTCATATTAAAAATAGTAGTGATCTACTAAGATCTCCGATCAAATTAATTTTTTATTTTCTGTAACTTTGGGAATATCATCATATTAGATATATATTGACATCCGTATGGTTGGATCGTTCAAAAATATTTTTTTAAAAATAGAAACAATAATCCGTGACAAAGCACTTGTTACGAGTCATATTAAAAATAGTAGTGATCTACTAAGATCTCCTATCAAATTAATTTTTTATTTTCTGAAACTTTGGGAATATCATCATATTAGATATATATTGACATCCGTACGGTTGGATCATTCAAAAATATTTTTTAAAAATAGAAACAATAATCCGTGACAAAGCACTAGTTACGAGTCATTTTAAAAATAGTAGTGATCTACTAAGATCTGAGATCAAATTAATTTTTTATTTTCTGTAACTTTAGGAATATCATCATATTAGATATATATTGACATCCGTAAGGTTGGATCGTTCAAAAATATTTTTTAAAAATAGAAACAATAATCCGTGACAAAGCACTAGTTACGAGTCATATTAAAAATAGTAGTGATCTACTAAGATCTCCGATCAAATTAATTTTTTATTTTCTGAAACTTTGGGAATATCATCATATTAGATATATATTGACATCCGTAAGGTTGGATCGTTCAAAAATATTTTTTAAAAAAATAGAAACAATAATCCGTGACAAAGCACTAGTTACGAGTCATACTAAAAATAGTAATGATCTACTAAGATCTTCGATCAAATTTATTTTTTATTTTCTGAAACTTTTGGAATATCATCATATTAGATATATAATGACATCGGTACGGTTGGATCGTTCAAAAATATTTTTTAAAAAATAGAAACAATAATCCGTGACAAACCACTAGTTACGAGTCATTTTAAAAATAGTAATGATCTACTAAGATCTCCGATCAAATTAATTTTTTATTTTCTGAAACTTTGGGAATATCATCATATTAGATATATATTGACATCCGTAAGGTTGGATCGTTCAAAAATATTTTTTAAAAAAATAGAAACAATAATCCGTGACAAAGCACTAGTTACGAGTCATACTAAAAATAGTAATGATCTACTAAGATCTTCGATCAAATTAATTTTTTATTTTCTGAAACTTTTGGAATATCATCATATTAGATATATATTGACATCCGTACGGTTGGATCGTTCAAAAATATTTTTTAAAAAATAGAAACAATAATCCGTGACAAAGCACTATTTACGAGTCATTTTAAAAATAGTAGTGATCTACTAAGATATCCGATCAAATTAATTTTTTATTTTCTGAAACTTTGGGAATATCATCATATTAGATATATATTGACATCCGTAAGGTTGGATCGTTCAAAAATATTTTTTAAAAAATAGAAACAATAATCCGTGACAAAGCACTAGTTTCGAGTCATATTAAAAATAGTAGTGATCTACTAAAATCTCCGATCAAATTAATTTTTTATTTTCTGAAACTTTGATATGCAACAAGCCCTTTTAACCCCTAGGTAGCCCTAGTGGACGAGTGAGGTCTCGTGGGGGTTTATAGATGATGCACCCACAAAATCACAAAAGTCACCAATAAACAAAAAAACTAACAATACCTACTAATTAAACTAACTATTACACTCACATATCCAAGCCGTCTACTTGTAAATAAAATCAAACATATAGAGCTATTCACCTTGTCATCCACTAAAACGAGCTAACAACCAATTCAAGAATCAAGATAACACACCTTGTGCATGATGTAACCAAGACATTAAAGATAGAATGAATGCACTTCAATCGTGAACACTAGACAAGATGATCACAAAGCATACATGGCCTCGCATTAAGAAGATGAAATTGTATGGTGAAAAATCTCACATCTCTCAAGTATGCATCACATAAGTATGGGCTAGAGATTTCACTCAACTCCAAGTCTAAATGCATGCGCTCTACTTGACCTTGCATGTTCACCTAAATTCCAGATTGCACCAAAAACAAGGAATTCATAAAATGGGTTGTAATGAGGCTTGGGTGAAGGTGTTAAAATTTAAGTTTAAGGAAGGTGTAAAAGTCTCGCTAGTTGAGTCAAAATAAAGCTTGCTCGCTTCATCCACCAAATTCTCAAACTAAAGAATGTCTTCACTCATTTATAATTACAAAACACAACCACATTTACCAAGAAAATTGAATCAAAATAATGTACAATTTGATCGGAGATCTTAGTAGATCACTACTATTTTTAATATGACTCGAAATTTTTTATTTTCTGTAACTTTGGGAATATCATCATATTAGATATATATTGACATCCGTACGGTTGGATCGTCCAAAAATATTTTTTAAAAATAGAAACAATAATCCGTGACAAAGCACTAGTTTCGAGTCATATTAAAAATAGTAGTGATCTACTAAGATCTCCGATCAAATTAATTTTTTATTTTCTGTAACTTTGGGAATATCATCATATTAGATATATATTGACATCTGTACGGTTGGATCGTTCAAAAATATTTTTTAAAAAATAGAAACAATAATCCGTGACAAAGCACTAGTTTCGAGTCATATTAAAAATAGTAGTGATCTACTAAGATCTCCGATCAAATTAATTTTTTATTTTCTGTAACTTTGGGAATATCATCATATTAGATATATATTGACATCCGTACGGTTGGATCGTCCAAAAATATTTTTTAAAAATAGAAACAATAATCCGTGACAAAGCACTAGTTTCGAGTCATATTAAAAATAGTAGTGATCTACTAAGATCTCCGATCAAATTAATTTTTTATTTTCTGTAACTTTGGGAATATCATCATATTAGATATATATTGACATCCGTACGGTTGGATCGTCCAAAAATATTTTTTAAAAATAGAAACAATAATCCGTGACAAAGCACTAGTTTCGAGTCATATTAAAAATAGTAGTGATCTACTAAAATCTCCGATCAAATTAATTTTTTATTTTCTGAAACTTTGGGATTATCATCATATTAGATATATATTGACATCCGTACGGTTGGATCGTTCAAAAATATTTTTTAAAAATAGAAACAATAATCCGTGACAAAGCACTAGTTTCGAGTCATATTAAAAATAGTAGTGATCTACTAAGATCTCCATTCAAATTAATTTTTTATTTTCTGTAACTTTGGGAATATCATCATATTAGATATATATTGACATCCGTACGGTTGGATCGTTCAAAAATATTTTTTAAAAAATAGAAACAATAATCCGTGACAAAGCACTAGTTTCGAGTCATATTAAAAATAGTAGTGATCTACTTAGATCTCCGATCAATTAATTTTTTATTTTCTGTAACTTTGGGAATATCATCATATTATATATATATTGACATTCGTACGGTTGGATCGTTCAAAAATATTTTTTAAAAATAGAAACAATAATCCGTGACAAAGCACTAGTTACGAGTCATATTAAAAATAGTAGTGATCTACTAAGATCTCCGATCAAATTAATTTTTTATTTTCTGTAACTTTGGGAATATCATCATATTAGATATATATTGACATCCGTACGGTTGGATCGTCCAAAAATATTTTTTAAAAATAGAAACAATAATCCGTGACAAAGCACTAGTTTCGAGTCATATTAAAAATAGTAGTGATCTACTAAGATCTCCGATCAAATTAATTTTTTATTTTCTGTAACTTTGGGAATATCATCATATTAGATATATATTGACATCCGTACGGTTGGATCGTTCAAAAATATTTTTTAAAAAATAGAAACAATAATCCGTGACAAAGCACTTGTTACGAGTCATATTAAAAATAGTAGTGATCTACTAAGATCTTCGATCAAATTAATTTTTTATTTTCTGTAACTTTGGGAATATCATCATATTAGATATATATTGACATCCGTACGGTTGGATCGTCCAAAAATATTTTTTAAAAATAGAAACAATAATCCGTGACAAAGCATTAGTTTCGAGTCATATTAAAAATAGTAGTGATCTACTAAGATCTCCGATCAAATTAATTTTTTATTTTCTGTAACTTTGGGAATATCATCATATTAGATATATATTGACATCTGTACGGTTGGATCGTTCAAAAATATTTTTTTTAAAATAGAAACAATAATCCGTGACAAAGCACTAGTTTCGAGTCATATTAAAAATAGTAGTGATCTACTAAGATCTCCGATCAAATTAATTTTTTATTTTCTGTAACTTTGGGAATATCATCATATTAGATATATATTGACATCCGTACGGTTGGATCGTCCAAAAATATTTTTTAAAAATAGAAACAATAATCCGTGACAAAGCACTAGTTTCGAGTCATATTAAAAATAGTAGTGATCTACTAAGATCTCCGATCAAATTAATTTTTTATTTTCTGTAACTTTGGGAATATCATCATATTAGATATATATTGACATCCGTACGGTTGGATCGTCCAAAAATATTTTTTAAAAATAGAAACAATAATCCGTGACAAAGCACTAGTTTCGAGTCATATTAAAAATAGTAGTGATCTACTAAGATCTCCGATCAAATTAATTTTTTATTTTCTGTAACTTTGGGAATATCATCATATTAGATATATATTGACATCCGTACGGTTGGATCGTCCAAAAATATTTTTTAAAAATAGAAACAATAATCCGTGACAAAGCACTAGTTTCGAGTCATATTAAAAATAGTAGTGATCTACTAAAATCTCCGATCAAATTAATTTTTTATTTTCTGAAACTTTGGGATTATCATCATATTAGATATATATTGACATCCGTACGGTTGGATCGTTCAAAAATATTTTTTAAAAATAGAAACAATAATCCGTGACAAAGCACTAGTTTCGAGTCATATTAAAAATAGTAGTGATCTACTAAGATCTCCATTCAAATTAATTTTTTATTTTCTGTAACTTTGGGAATATCATCATATTAGATATATATTGACATCCGTACGGTTGGATCGTTCAAAAATATTTTTTAAAAAATAGAAACAATAATCCGTGACAAAGCACTAGTTTCGAGTCATATTAAAAATAGTAGTGATCTACTTAGATCTCCGATCAATTAATTTTTTATTTTCTGTAACTTTGGGAATATCATCATATTATATATATATTGACATTCGTACGGTTGGATCGTTCAAAAATATTTTTTAAAAATAGAAACAATAATCCGTGACAAAGCACTAGTTACGAGTCATATTAAAAATAGTAGTGATCTACTAAGATCTCCGATCAAATTAATTTTTTATTTTCTGTAACTTTGGGAATATCATCATATTAGATATATATTGACATCCGTACGGTTGGATCGTCCAAAAATATTTTTTAAAAATAGAAACAATAATCCGTGACAAAGCACTAGTTTCGAGTCATATTAAAAATAGTAGTGATCTACTAAGATCTCCGATCAAATTAATTTTTTATTTTCTGTAACTTTGGGAATATCATCATATTAGATATATATTGACATCCGTACGGTTGGATCGTTCAAAAATATTTTTTAAAAAATAGAAACAATAATCCGTGACAAAGCACTTGTTACGAGTCATATTAAAAATAGTAGTGATCTACTAAGATCTCCGATCAAATTAATTTTTTATTTTCTGTAACTTTGGGAATATCATCATATTAGATATATATTGACATCCGTACGGTTGGATCGTCCAAAAATATTTTTTAAAAATAGAAACAATAATCCGTGACAAAGCATTAGTTTCGAGTCATATTAAAAATAGTAGTGATCTACTAAGATCTCCGATCAAATTAATTTTTTATTTTCTGTAACTTTGGGAATATCATCATATTAGATATATATTGACATCTGTACGGTTGGATCGTTCAAAAATATTTTTTTTAAAATAGAAACAATAATCCGTGACAAAGCACTAGTTTCGAGTCATATTAAAAATAGTAGTGATCTACTAAGATCTCCGATCAAATTAATTTTTTATTTTCTGTAACTTTGGGAATATCATCATATTAGATATATATTGACATCCGTACGGTTGGATCGTCCAAAAATATTTTTTAAAAATAGAAACAATAATCCGTGACAAAGCACTAGTTTCGAGTCATATTAAAAATAGTAGTGATCTACTAAGATCTCCGATCAAATTAATTTTTTATTTTCTGTAACTTTGGGAATATCATCATATTAGATATATATTGACATCCGTACGGTTGGATCGTCCAAAAATATTTTTTAAAAATAGAAACAATAATCCGTGACAAAGCACTAGTTTCGAGTCATATTAAAAATAGTAGTGATCTACTAAGATCTCCGATCAAATTAATTTTTTATTTTCTGTAACTTTGGGAATATCATCATATTAGATATATATTGACATCCGTACGGTTGGATCGTTCAAAAATATTTTTTAAAAAATAGAAAAAATAATCCGTGACAAAGCACTTGTTACGAGTCATATTAAAAATAGTAGTGATCTACTAAGATCTCCGATCAAATTAATTTTTTATTTTCTGTAACTTTGGGAATATCATCATATTAGATATATATTGACATCCGTACGGTTGGATCGTCCAAAAATATTTTTTAAAAATAGAAACAATAATCCGTGACAAAGCACTTGTTTCGAGTCATATTAAAAATAGTAGTGATCTACTAAGATCTCCGATCAAATTAATTTTTTATTTTCTGTAACTTTGGGAATATCATCATATTAGATATATATTGACATCCGTACGGTTGGATCGTCCAAAAATATTTTTTAAAAATAGAAACAATAATCCGTGACAAAGCACTAGTTACGAGTCATATTAAAAATAGTAGTGATCTACTAAGATCTCCGATCAAATTAATTTTTTATATTCTGAAACTTTGGGAATATCATCATATTAGATATATATTGACATCCGTACGGTTGGATCATTCAAAAATATTTTTTAAAAATAGAAACAATAATCCGTGACAAAGCACTAGTTACGAGTCATTTTAAAAATAGTAGTGATCTACTAAGATCTGAGATCAAATTAATTTTTTATTTTCTGTAACTTTGGGAATATCATCATATTAGATATATATTGACATCCGTAAGGTTGGATCGTTCAAAAATATTTTTTAAAAATAGAAACAATAATCCGTGACAAAGCACTAGTTACGAGTCATATTAAAAATAGTAGTGATCTACTAAGATCTCCGATCAAATTAATTTTTTATTTTCTGAAACTTTGGGAATATCATCATATTAGATATATATTGACATCCGTACGGTTGGATCGTCCAAAAATATTTTTTAAAAATAGAAACAATAATCCGTGACAAAGCACTAGTTTCGAGTCATATTAAAAATAGTAGTGATCTACTAAGATCTCCGATCAAATTAATTTTTTATTTTCTGTAACTTTGGGAATATCATCATATTAGATATATATTGACATCCGTACGGTTGGATCGTTCAAAAATATTTTTTAAAAAATAGAAACAATAATCCGTGACAAAGCACTTGTTACGAGTCATATTAAAAATAGTAGTGATCTACTAAGATCTCCGATCAAATTAATTTTTTATTTTCTGTAACTTTGGGAATATCATCATATTAGATATATATTGACATCCGTACGGTTGGATCGTCCAAAAATATTTTTTAAAAATAGAAACAATAATCCGTGACAAAGCACTAGTTTCGAGTCATATTAAAAATAGTAGTGATCTACTAAGATCTCCGATCAAATTAATTTTTTATTTTCTGTAACTTTGGGAATATCATCATATTAGATATATATTGACATCCGTACGGTTGGATCGTTCAAAAATATGTTTTAAAAAATAGAAACAATAATCCGTGACAAAGCACTAGTTTCGAGTCATATTAAAAATAGTAGTGATCTACTAAGATCTCCGATCAAATTAATTTTTTATTTTCTGTAACTTTGGGAATATCATCATATTAGATATATATTGACATCCGTACGGTTGGATCGTCCAAAAATATTTTTTAAAAATAGAAACAATAATCCGTGACAAAGCACTAGTTTCGAGTCATATTAAAAATAGTAGTGATCTACTAAAATCTCCGATCAAATTAATTTTTTATTTTCTGAAACTTTGGGATTATCATCATATTAGATATATATTGACATCCGTACGGTTGGATCGTTCAAAAATATTTTTTAAAAATAGAAACAATAATCCGTGACAAAGCACTAGTTTCGAGTCATATTAAAAATAGTAGTGATCTACTAAGATCTCCATTCAAATTAATTTTTTATTTTCTGTAACTTTGGGAATATCATCATATTAGATATATATTGACATCCGTACGGTTGGATCGTCCAAAAATATTTTTTAAAAATAGAAACAATAATCCGTGACAAAGCACTAGTTTCGAGTCATATTAAAAATAGTAGTGATCTACTAAGATCTCCGATCAAATTAATTTTTTATTTTCTGTAGCTTTGGGAATATCATCATATTAGATATATATTGACATCCGTACGGTTGGATCGTTCAAAAATATTTTTTAAAAAATAGAAACAATAATCCGTGACAAAGCACTTGTTACGAGTCATATTAAAAATAGTAGTGATCTACTAAGATCTCCGATCAAATTAATTTTTTATTTTCTGTAACTTTGGGAATATCATCATATTAGATATATATTGACATCCGTACGGTTGGATCGTCCAAAAATATTTTTTAAAAATAGAAACAATAATCCGTGACAAAGCACTAGTTTCGAGTCATATTAAAAATAGTAGTGATCTACTAAGATCTCCGATCAAATTAATTTTTTATTTTCTGTAACTTTGGGAATATCATCATATTAGATATATATTGACATCCGTACGGTTGGATCGTCCAAAAATATTTTTTAAAAATAGAAACAATAATCCGTGACAAAGCACTAGTTTCGAGTCATATTAAAAATAGTAGTGATCTACTAAGATCTCCGATCAAATTAATTTTTTATTTTCTGTAACTTTGGGAATATCATCATATTAGATATATATTGACATCTGTACGGTTGGATCGTTCAAAAATATTTTTTAAAACATAGAAACAATAATCCGTGACAAAGCACTAGTTTCGAGTCATATTAAAAATAGTAGTGATCTACTAAGATCTCCGATCAAATTAATTTTTTATTTTCTGTAACTTTGGGAATATCATCATATTAGATATATATTGACATCCGTACGGTTGGATCGTCCAAAAATATTTTTTAAAAATAGAAACAATAATCCGTGACAAAGCACTAGTTTCGAGTCATATTAAAAATAGTAGTGATCTACTAAGATCTCCGATCAAATTAATTTTTTATTTTCTGTAACTTTGGGAATATCATCATATTAGATATATATTGACATCCGTACGGTTGGATCGTCCAAAAATATTTTTTAAAAATAGAAACAATAATCCGTGACAAAGCACTAGTTTCGAGTCATATTAAAAATAGTAGTGATCTACTAAGATCTCCGATCAAATTAATTTTTTATTTTCTGTAACTTTGGGAATATCATCATATTAGATATATATTGACATCCGTACGGTTGGATCGTTCAAAAATATTTTTTAAAAAATAGAAACACTAATCCGTGACAAAGCACTAGTTTCGAGTCATATTAAAAATAGTAGTGATCTACTAAGATCTCCGATCAAATTAATTTTTTATTTTCTGTAACTTTGGGAATATCATCATATTAGATATATATTGACATCCGTACGGTTGGATCGTCCAAAAATATTTTTTAAAAATAGAAACAATAATCCGTGACAAAGCACTAGTTTCGAGTCATATTAAAAATAGTAGTGATCTACTAAGATCTCCGATCAAATTAATTTTTTATTTTCTGTAACTTTGGGAATATCATCATATTAGATATATATTGACATCCGTACGGTTGGATCGTCCAAAAATATTTTTTAAAAATAGAAACAATAATCCGTGACAAAGCACTAGTTTCGAGTCATATTAAAAATAGTAGTGATCTACTAAAATCTCCGATCAAATTAATTTTTTATTTTCTGAAACTTTGGGATTATCATCATATTAGATATATATTGACATCCGTACGGTTGGATCGTTCAAAAATATTTTTTAAAAATAGAAACAATAATCCGTGACAAAGCACTAGTTTCGAGTCATATTAAAAATAGTAGTGATCTACTAAGATCTCCATTCAAATTAATTTTTTATTTTCTGTAACTTTGGGAATATCATCATATTAGATATATATTGACATCCGTACGGTTGGATCGTCCAAAAATATTTTTTAAAAATAGAAACAATAATCCGTGACAAAGCACTAGTTTCGAGTCATATTAAAAATAGTAGTGATCTACTAAGATCTCCGATCAAATTAATTTTTTATTTTCTGTAGCTTTGGGAATATCATCATATTAGATATATATTGACATCCGTACGGTTGGATCGTTCAAAAATATTTTTTAAAAAATAGAAACAATAATCCGTGACAAAGCACTTGTTACGAGTCATATTAAAAATAGTAGTGATCTACTAAGATCTCCGATCAAATTAATTTTTTATTTTCTGTAACTTTGGGAATATCATCATATTAGATATATATTGACATCCGTACGGTTGGATCGTCCAAAAATATTTTTTAAAAATAGAAACAATAATCCGTGACAAAGCACTAGTTTCGAGTCATATTAAAAATAGTAGTGATCTACTAAGATCTCCGATCAAATTAATTTTTTATTTTCTGTAACTTTGGGAATATCATCATATTAGATATATATTGACATCCGTACGGTTGGATCGTCCAAAAATATTTTTTAAAAATAGAAACAATAATCCGTGACAAAGCACTAGTTTCGAGTCATATTAAAAATAGTAGTGATCTACTAAGATCTCCGATCAAATTAATTTTTTATTTTCTGTAACTTTGGGAATATCATCATATTAGATATATATTGACATCTGTACGGTTGGATCGTTCAAAAATATTTTTTAAAACATAGAAACAATAATCCGTGACAAAGCACTAGTTTCGAGTCATATTAAAAATAGTAGTGATCTACTAAGATCTCCGATCAAATTAATTTTTTATTTTCTGTAACTTTGGGAATATCATCATATTAGATATATATTGACATCCGTACGGTTGGATCGTCCAAAAATATTTTTTAAAAATAGAAACAATAATCCGTGACAAAGCACTAGTTTCGAGTCATATTAAAAATAGTAGTGATCTACTAAGATCTCCGATCAAATTAATTTTTTATTTTCTGTAACTTTGGGAATATCATCATATTAGATATATATTGACATCCGTACGGTTGGATCGTCCAAAAATATTTTTTAAAAATAGAAACAATAATCCGTGACAAAGCACTAGTTTCGAGTCATATTAAAAATAGTAGTGATCTACTAAGATCTCCGATCAAATTAATTTTTTATTTTCTGTAACTTTGGGAATATCATCATATTAGATATATATTGACATCCGTACGGTTGGATCGTTCAAAAATATTTTTTAAAAAATAGAAACACTAATCCGTGACAAAGCACTAGTTTCGAGTCATATTAAAAATAGTAGTGATCTACTAAGATCTCCGATCAAATTAATTTTTTATTTTCTGTAACTTTGGGAATATCATCATATTAGATATATATTGACATCCGTACGGTTGGATCGTCCAAAAATATTTTTTAAAAATAGAAACAATAATCCGTGACAAAGCACTAGTTTCGAGTCATATTAAAAATAGTAGTGATCTACTAAGATCTCCGATCAAATTAATTTTTTATTTTCTGTAACTTTGGGAATATCATCATATTAGATATATATTGACATCCGTACGGTTGGATCGTCCAAAAATATTTTTTAAAAATAGAAACAATAATCCGTGACAAAGCACTAGTTTCGAGTCATATTAAAAATAGTAGTGATCTACTAAGATCTCCGATCAAATTAATTTTTTATTTTCTGTAGCTTTGGGAATATCATCATATTAGATATATATTGACATCCGTACGGTTGGATCGTTCAAAAATATTTTTTAAAAAATAGAAACAATAATCCGTGACAAAGCACTTGTTACGAGTCATATTAAAAATAGTAGTGATCTACTAAGATCTCCGATCAAATTAATTTTTTATTTTCTGTAACTTTGGGAATATCATCATATTAGATATATATTGACATCCGTACGGTTGGATCGTCCAAAAATATTTTTTAAAAATAGAAACAATAATCCGTGACAAAGCACTAGTTTCGAGTCATATTAAAAATAGTAGTGATCTACTAAGATCTCCGATCAAATTAATTTTTTATTTTCTGTAACTTTGGGAATATCATCATATTAGATATATATTGACATCCGTACGGTTGGATCGTCCAAAAATATTTTTTTAAAATAGAAACAATAATCCGTGACAAAGCACTAGTTACGAGTCATATTAAAAATAGTAGTGATCTACTAAGATCTCCGATCAAATTAATTTTTTATATTCTGAAACTTTGGGAATATCATCATATTAGATATATATTGACATCCGTACGGTTGGATCTTTCAAAAATATTTTTTAAAAATAGAAACAATAATCCGTGACAAAGCACTAGTTACGAGTCATTTTAAAAATAGTAGTGATCTACTAAGATCTGAGATCAAATTAATTTTTTATTTTCTGTAACTTTGGGAATATCATCATATTAGATATATATTGACATCCGTAAGGTTGGATCGTTCAAAAATATTTTTTAAAAATAGAAACAATAATCCGTGACAAAGCACTAGTTACGAGTCATATTAAAAATAGTAGTGATCTACTAAGATCTCCGATCAAATTAATTTTTTATTTTCTGTAACTTTGGGAATATCATCATATTAGATATATATTGACATCCGTACGGTTGGATCGTCCAAAAATATTTTTTAAAAATAGAAACAATAATCCGTGACAAAGCACTAGTTTCGAGTCATATTAAAAATAGTAGTGATCTACTAAGATCTCCGATCAAATTAATTTTTTATTTTCTGTAACTTTGGGAATATCATCATATTAGATATATATTGACATCCGTACGGTTGGATCGTTCAAAAATATTTTTTAAAAAATAGAAACAATAATCCGTGACAAAGCACTTGTTACGAGTCATATTAAAAATAGTAGTGATCTACTAAGATCTCCGATCAAATTAATTTTTTATTTTCTGTAACTTTGGGAATATCATCATATTAGATATATATTGACATCCGTACGGTTGGATCGTCCAAAAATATTTTTTAAAAATAGAAACAATAATCCGTGACAAAGCACTAGTTTCGAGTCATATTAAAAATAGTAGTGATCTACTAAGATCTCCGATCAAATTAATTTTTTATTTTCTGTAACTTTGGGAATATCATCATATTAGATATATATTGACATCCGTACGGTTGGATCGTTCAAAAATATTTTTTAAAAAATAGAAACAATAATCCGTGACAAAGCACTTGTTACGAGTCATATTAAAAATAGTAGTGATCTACTTAGATCTCCGATCAAATTAATTTTTTATTTTCTGTAACTTTGGGAATATCATCATATTAGATATATATTGACATCCGTACGGTTGGATCGTCCAAAAATATTTTTTAAAAATAGAAACAATAATCCGTGACAAAGCACTAGTTTCGAGTCATATTAAAAATAGTAGTGATCTACTAAGATCTCCGATCAAATTAATTTTTTATTTTCTGTAACTTTGGGAATATCATCATATTAGATATATATTGACATCCGTACGGTTGGATCGTCCAAAAATATTTTTTAAAAATAGAAACAATAATCCGTGACAAAGCACTAGTTACGAGTCATACTAAAAATAGTACTGATCTACTAAGATCTTCGATCAAATTAATTTTTTATTTTCTGAAACTTTTGGAATATCATCATATTAGATATATATTGACATCCGTACGGTTGGATCGTCCAAAAATATTTTTTAAAAATAGAAACAATAATCCGTGACAAAGCACTAGTTTCGAGTCATATTAAAAATAGTAGTGATCTACTAAGATCTCCGATCAAATTAATTTTTTATTTTCTGTAACTTTGGGAATATCATCATATTAGATATATATTGACATCTGTACGGTTGGATCGTTCAAAAATATTTTTTAAAAAATAGAAACAATAATCCGTGACAAAGCACTAGTTTCAAGTCATATTAAAAATAGTAGTGATCTACTAAGATCTCCGATCAAATTAATTTTTTATTTTCTGTAACTTTGGGAATATCATCATATTAGATATATATTGACATCCGTACGGTTGGATCGTCCAAAAATATTTTTTAAAAATAGAAATAATAATCCGTGACAAAGCACTAGTTTCGAGTCATATTAAAAATAGTAGTGATCTACTAAGATCTCCGATCAAATTAATTTTTTATTTTCTGTAACTTTGGGAATATCATCATATTAGATATATATTGACATCCGTACGGTTGGATCGTCCAAAAATATTTTTTAAAAATAGAAACAATAATCCGTGACAAAGCACTAGTTTCGAGTCATATTAAAAATAGTAGTGATCTACTTAGATCTCCGATCAATTAATTTTTTATTTTCTGTAACTTTGGGAATATCATCATATTAGATATATATTGACATTCGTACGGTTGGATCGTTCAAAAATATTTTTTAAAAATAGAAACAATAATCCGTGACAAAGCACTAGTTACGAGTCATATTAAAAATAGTAGTGATCTACTAAGATCTGAGATCAAATTAATTTTTTATTTTCTGTAACTTTGGGAATATCATCATATTAGATATATATTGACATCCGTAAGGTTGGATCGTTCAAAAATATTTTTTAAAAATAGAAACAATAATCCGTGACAAAGCACTAGTTACGAGTCATATTAAAAATAGTAGTGATCTACTAAGATCTCCGATCAAATTAATTTTTTATTTTCTGTAACTTTGGGAATATCATCATATTAGATATATATTGACATCCGTACGGTTGGATCGTCTAAAAATATTTTTTAAAAAATAGAAACAATAATCCGTGACAAAGCACTATTTACGAGTCATATTAAAAATAGTAGTGATCTACTAAGATCTCCGATCAAATTAATTTTTTATTTTCTGTAACTTTGGGAATATCATCATATTAGATATATATTGACATCTGTACGGTTGGATCGTTCAAAAATATTTTTTAAAAAATAGAAACAATAATCCGTGACAAAGCACTAGTTTCGAGTCATATTAAAAATAGTAGTGATCTACTAAGATCTCCGATCAAATTAATTTTTTATTTTCTGTAACTTTGGGAATATCATCATATTAGATATATATTGACATCCGTACGGTTGGATCGTCCAAAAATATTTTTTAAAAATAGAAACAATAATCCGTGACAAAGCACTAGTTTCGAGTCATATTAAAAATAGTAGTGATCTACTAAGATCTCCGATCAAATTAATTTTTTATTTTCTGTAACTTTGGGAATATCATCATATTAGATATATATTGACATCCGTACGGTTGGATCGTCCAAAAATATTTTTTAAAAATAGAAACAATAATCCGTGACAAAGCACTAGTTTCGAGTCATATTAAAAATAGTAGTGATCTACTAAGATCTCCGATCAAATTAATTTTTTATTTTCTGTAACTTTGGGAATATCATCATATTAGATATATATTGACATCCGTAAGGTTGGATCGTCCAAAAATATTTTTTAAAAATAGAAACAATAATCCGTGACAAAGCACTAGTTTCGAGTCATATTAAAAATAGTAGTGATCTACTAAGATCTCCGATCAAATTAATTTTTTATTTTCTGTAACTTTGGGAATATCATCATATTAGATATATATTGACATCCGTACGGTTGGATCGTTCAAAAATATTTTTTAAAAAATAGAAACAATAATCCGTGACAAAGCACTTGTTACGAGTCATATTAAAAATAGTAGTGATCTACTAAGATCTCCGATCAAATTAATTTTTTATTTTCTGTAACTTTGGGAATATCATCATATTAGATATATATTGACATCCGTACGGTTGGATCGTCCAAAAATATTTTTTAAAAATAGAAACAATAATCCGTGACAAAGCACTAGTTTCGAGTCATATTAAAAATAGTAGTGATCTACTAAGATCTCCGATCAAATTAATTTTTTATTTTCTGTAACTTTGGGAATATCATCATATTAGATATATATTGACATCTGTACGGTTGGATCGTTCAAAAATATTTTTTAAAAAATAGAAACAATAATCCGTGACAAAGCACTAGTTTCGAGTCATATTAAAAATAGTAGTGATCTACTAAGATCTCCGATCAAATTAATTTTTTATTTTCTGTAACTTTGGGAATATCATCATATTAGATATATATTGACATCCGTACGGTTGGATCGTCCAAAAATATTTTTTAAAAATAGAAACAATAATCCGTGACAAAGCACTAGTTTCGAGTCATATTAAAAATAGTAGTGATCTACTAAGATCTCCGATCAAATTAATTTTTTATTTTCTGTAACTTTGGGAATATCATCATATTAGATATATATTGACATCCGTACGGTTGGATCGTCCAAAAATATTTTTTAAAAATAGAAACAATAATCCGTGACAAAGCACTAGTTTCGAGTCATATTAAAAATAGTAGTGATCTACTAAGATCTCCGATCAAATTAATTTTTTATTTTCTGTAACTTTGGGAATATCATCATATTAGATATATATTGACATCCGTACGGTTGGATCGTCCAAAAATATTTTTTAAAAATAGAAACAATAATCCGTGACAAAGCACTAGTTACGAGTCATATTAAAAATAGTAGTGATCTACTAAGATCTCCGATCAAATTAATTTTTTATATTCTGAAACTTTGGGAATATCATCATATTAGATATATATTGACATCCGTACGGTTGGATCATTCAAAAATATTTTTTAAAAATAGAAACAATAATCCGTGACAAAGCACTAGTTACGAGTCATTTTAAAAATAGTAGTGATCTACTAAGATCTGAGATCAAATTAATTTTTTATTTTCTGTAACTTTGGGAATATCATCATATTAGATATATATTGACATCCGTAAGGTTGGATCGTTCAAAAATATTTTTTAAAAATAGAAACAATAATCCGTGACAAAGCACTAGTTACGAGTCATATTAAAAATAGTAGTGATCTACTAAGATCTCCGATCAAATTAATTTTTTATTTTCTGTAACTTTGGGAATATCATCATATTAGATATATATTGACATCCGTACGGTTGGATCGTCTAAAAATATTTTTTAAAAAATAGAAACAATAATCCGTGACAAAGCACTATTTACGAGTCATTTTAAAAATAGTAGTGATCTACTAAGATATCCGATCAAATTAATTTTTTATTTTCTGAAACTTTGGGATTATCATCATATTAGATATATATTGACATCCGTACGGTTGGATCGTTCAAAAATATTTTTTAAAAATAGAAACAATAATCCGTGACAAAGCACTAGTTTCGAGTCATATTAAAAATAGTAGTGATCTACTAAGATCTCCATTCAAATTAATTTATTATTTTCTGTAACTTTGGGAATATCATCATATTAGATATATATTGACATCCGTGCGGTTGGATCGTTCAAAAATATTTTTTAAAAAATAGAAACAATAATCCGTGACAAAGCACTAGTTTCGAGTCATATTAAAAATAGTAGTGATCTACTTAGATCTCCGATCAATTAATTTTTTATTTTCTGTAACTTTGGGAATATCATCATATTAGATATATATTGACATTCGTACGGTTGGATCGTTCAAAAATATTTTTAAAAAAATAGAAACAATAATCCGTGACAAAGCACTTGTTACGAGTCATTTTAAAAATAGTAGTGATCTACTAAGATATCCGATCAAATTAATTTTTTATTTTCTGAAACTTTTGGAATATCATCATATTAGATATATATTGACATCCGTACGGTTGGATCGTCCAAAAATATTTTTTAAAAATAGAAACAATAATCCGTGACAAAGCACTAGTTTCGAGTCATATTAAAAATAGTAGTGATCTACTAAGATCTTCGATCAAATTAATTTTTTATTTTCTGAAACTTTTGGAATATCATCATATTAGATATATATTGACATCCGTACGGTTGGATCGTTCAAAAATATTTTTTAAAAAATAGAAACAATAATCCGTGACAAAGCACTATTTACGAGTCATTTTAAAAATAGTAGTGATCTACTAAGATATCCGATCAAATTAATTTTTTATTTTCTGAAACTTTGGGATTATCATCATATTAGATATATATTGACATCCGTACGGTTGGATCGTTCAAAAATATTTTTTAAAAATAGAAACAATAATCCGTGACAAAGCACTAGTTACGAGTCATTTTAAAAATAGTAGTGATCTACTAAGATCTGAGATCAAATTAATTTTTTATTTTCTGTAACTTTGGGAATATCATCATATTAGATATATATTGACATCCGTAAGGTTGGATCGTTCGAAAATATTTTTTAAAAATAGAAACAATAATCCGTGACAAAGCACTAGTTACGAGTCATATTAAAAATAGTAGTGATCTACTAAGATCTCCGATCAAATTAATTTTTTATTTTCTGAAACTTTGGGAATATCATCATATTAGATATATATTGACATCCGTACGGTTGGATCGTCCAAAAATATTTTTTAAAAATAGAAACAATAATCCGTGACAAAGCACTAGTTTCGAGTCATATTAAAAATAGTAGTGATCTACTAAGATCTCCGATCAAATTAATTTTTTATTTTCTGTAACTTTGGGAATATCATCATATTAGATATATATTGACATCCGTACGGTTGGATCGTTCAAAAATATTTTTTAAAAAATAGAAACAATAATCCGTGACAAAGCACTTGTTACGAGTCATATTAAAAATAGTAGTGATCTACTAAGATCTCCGATCAAATTAATTTTTTATTTTCTGTAACTTTGGGAATATCATCATATTAGATATATATTGACATCCGTACGGTTGGATCGTCCAAAAATATTTTTTAAAAAATAGAAACAATAATCCGTGACAAAGCACTATTTACGAGTCATTTTAAAAATAGTAGTGATCTAATAAGATATCCGATCAAATTAATTTTTTATTTTCTGAAACTTTGGGATTATCATCATATTAGATATATATTGACATCAGTACGGTTGGATCGTTCAAAAATATTTTTTAAAAATAGAAACAATAATCCGTGACAAAGCACTAGTTTCGAGTCATATTAAAAATAGTAGTGATCTACTAAGATCTCCATTCAAATTAATTTATTATTTTCTGTAACTTTGGGAATATCATCATATTAGATATATATTGACATCCGTACGGTTGGATCGTTCAAAAATATTTTTTAAAAAATAGAAACAATAATCCGTGACAAAGCACTAGTTTCGAGTCATATTAAAAATAGTAGTGATCTACTTAGATCTCCGATCAATTAATTTTTTATTTTCTGTAACTTTGGGAATATCATCATATTAGATATATATTGACATTCGTACGGTTGGATCGTTCAAAAATATTTTTTAAAAAATAGAAACAATAATCCGTGACAAAGCACTTGTTACGAGTCATTTTAAAAATAGTAGTGATCTACTAAGATATCCGATCAAATTAATTTTTTATTTTCTGAAACTTTTGGAATATCATCATTTTAGATATATATTGACATCCGTACGGTTGGATCGTCCAAAAATATTTTTTAAAAATAGAAACAATAATCCGTGACAAAGCACTAGTTTCGAGTCATATAAAAAATAGTAGTGATCTACTAAGATCTTCGATCAAATTAATTTTTTATTTTCTGAAACTTTTGGAATATCATCATATTAGATATATATTGACATCCGTACGGTTGGATCGTTCAAAAATATTTTTTAAAAAATAGAAACAATAATCCGTGACAAAGCACTATTTACGAGTCATTTTAAAAATAGTAGTGATCTACAAAGATATCCGATCAAATTAATTTTTTATTTTCTGAAACTTTGGGATTATCATCATATTAGATATATATTGACATCCGTACGGTTGGATCGTTCAAAAATATTTTTTAAAAATAGAAACAATAATCCGTGACAAAGCACTAGTTTCGAGTCATATTAAAAATAGTAGTGATCTACTAAGATCTCCATTCAAATTAATTTTTTATTTTCTGTAACTTTGGGAATATCATCATATTAGATATATATTGACATCCGTACGGTTGGATCGTTCAAAAATATTTTTTAAAAAATAGAAACAATAATCCGTGACAAAGCACTAGTTTCGAGTCATATTAAAAATAGTAGTGATCTACTTAGATCTCCGATCAATTAATTTTTTATTTTCTGTAACTTTGGGAATATCATCATATTAGATATATATTGACATCCGTACGGTTGGATCGTCCAAAAATATTTTTTAAAAATAGAAACAATAATCCGTGACAAAGCACTAGTTTCGAGTCATATTAAAAATAGTAGTGATCTACTAAGATATCCGATCAAATTAATTTTTTATTTTCTGTAACTTTGGGAATATCATCATATTAGATATATATTGACATCCGTACGGTTGGATCGTCCAAAAATATTTTTTAAAAATAGAAACAATAATCCGTGACAAAGCACTAGTTTCGAGTCATATTAAAAATAGTAGTGATCTACTAAGATCTCCGATCAAATTAATTTTTTATTTTCTGTAACTTTGGGAATATCATCATATTAGATATATATTGACATCCGTACGGTTGGATCGTTCAAAAATATTTTTTAAAAAATAGAAACAATAATCCGTGACAAAGCACTTGTTACGAGTCATATTAAAAATAGTAGTGATCTACTAAGATCTCCGATCAAATTAATTTTTTATTTTCTGTAACTTTGGGAATATCATCATATTAGATATATATTGACATCCGTACGGTTGGATCGTCCAAAAATATTTTTTAAAAATAGAAACAATAATCCGTGACAAAGCACTAGTTTCGAGTCATATTAAAAATAGTAGTGATCTACTAAGATCTCCGATCAAATTAATTTTTTATTTTCTGTAACTTTGGGAATATCATCATATTAGATATATATTGACATCCGTACGGTTGGATCGTTCAAAAATATTTTTTAAAAAATAGAAACAATAATCCGTGACAAAGCACTAGTTTCGAGTCATATTAAAAATAGTAGTGATCTACTAAGATCTCCGATCAAATTAATTTTTTATTTTCTGTAACTTTGGGAATATCATCATATTAGATATATATTGACATCCGTACGGTTGGATCGTTCAAAAATATTTTTTAAAAAATAGAAACAATAATCCGTGACAAAGCACTAGTTACGAGTCATACTAAAAATAGTAATGATCTACTAAGATCTTCGATCAAATTAATTTTTTATTTTCTGAAACTTTTGGAATATCATCATATTAGATATATATTGACATCCGTACGGTTGGATCGTTCAAAAATATTTTTTAAAAAATAGAAACAATAATCCGTGACAAAGCACTATTTACGAGTCATTTTAAAAATAGTAGTGATCTACTAAGATATCCGATCAAATTAACTTTTTATTTTCTGAAACTTTGGGAATATCATCATATTAGATATATATTGACATCCGTAAGGTTGTTTCGTTCAAAAATATTTTTTAAAAAATAGAAACAATAATCCGTGACAAAGCACTAGTTTCGAGTCATATTAAAAATAGTAGTGATCTACTAACATCTCCGATCAAATTAATTTTTTATTTTCTGAAACTTTGGGATTATCATCATATTAGATATATATTGACATCCGTACGGTTGGATCGTTCAAAAATATTTTTTAAAAATAGAAACAATAATCCGTGACAAAGCACTAGTTTCGAGTCATATTAAAAATAGTAGTGATCTACTAAGATCTCCATTCAAATTAATTTATTATTTTCTGTAACTTTGGGAATATCATCATATTAGATATATATTGACATCCGTACGGTTGGATCGTTCAAAAATATTTTTTAAAAAATAGAAACAATAATCCGTGACAAAGCACTAGTTTCGAGTCATATTAAAAATAGTAGTGATCTACTAAGATCTCCGATCAAATTAATTTTTTATTTTCTGTAACTTTGGGAATATCATCATATTAGATATATATTGACATCCGTACGGTTGGATCGTTCAAAAATATTTTTTTAAAAATAGAAACAATAATCCGTGACAAAGCACTTGTTACGAGTCATATTAAAAATAGTAGTGATCTACTTAGATCTCCGATCAAATTAATTTTTTATTTTCTGTAACTTTGGGAATATCATCATATTAGATATATATTGACATCCGTACGGTTGGATCGTCCAAAAATATTTTTTAAAAATAGAAACAATAATCCGTGACAAAGCACTAGTTTCGAGTCATATTAAAAATAGTAGTGATCTACTAAGATCTCCGATCAAATTAATTTTTTATTTTCTGTAACTTTGGGAATATCATCATATTAGATATATATTGACATCCGTACGGTTGGATCGTCCAAAAATATTTTTTAAAAATAGAAACAATAATCCGTGACAAAGCACTAGTTACGAGTCATACTAAAAATAGTACTGATCTACTAAGATCTTCGATCAAATTAATTTTTTATTTTCTGAAACTTTTGGAATATCATCATATTAGATATATATTGACATCCGTACGGTTGGATCGTCCAAAAATATTTTTTAAAAATAGAAACAATAATCCGTGACAAAGCACTAGTTTCGAGTCATATTAAAAATAGTAGTGATCTACTAAGATCTCCGATCAAATTAATTTTTTATTTTCTGTAACTTTGGGAATATCATCATATTAGATATATATTGACATCTGTACGGTTGGATCGTTCAAAAATATTTTTTAAAAAATAGAAACAATAATCCGTGACAAAGCACTAGTTTCGAGTCATATTAAAAATAGTAGTGATCTACTAAGATCTCCGATCAAATTAATTTTTTATTTTCTGTAACTTTGGGAATATCATCATATTAGATATATATTGACATCCGTACGGTTGGATCGTCCAAAAATATTTTTTAAAAATAGAAATAATAATCCGTGACAAAGCACTAGTTTCGAGTCATATTAAAAATAGTAGTGATCTACTAAGATCTCCGATCAAATTAATTTTTTATTTTCTGTAACTTTGGGAATATCATCATATTAGATATATATTGACATCCGTACGGTTGGATCGTCCAAAAATATTTTTTAAAAATAGAAACAATAATCCGTGACAAAGCACTAGTTTCGAGTCATATTAAAAATAGTAGTGATCTACTTAGATCTCCGATCAATTAATTTTTTATTTTCTGTAACTTTGGGAATATCATCATATTAGATATATATTGACATTCGTACGGTTGGATCGTTCAAAAATATTTTTTAAAAATAGAAACAATAATCCGTGACAAAGCACTAGTTACGAGTCATATTAAAAATAGTAGTGATCTACTAAGATCTGAGATCAAATTAATTTTTTATTTTCTGTAACTTTGGGAATATCATCATATTAGATATATATTGACATCCGTAAGGTTGGATCGTTCAAAAATATTTTTTAAAAATAGAAACAATAATCCGTGACAAAGCACTAGTTACGAGTCATATTAAAAATAGTAGTGATCTACTAAGATCTCCGATCAAATTAATTTTTTATTTTCTGTAACTTTGGGAATATCATCATATTAGATATATATTGACATCCGTACGGTTGGATCGTCTAAAAATATTTTTTAAAAAATAGAAACAATAATCCGTGACAAAGCACTATTTACGAGTCATATTAAAAATAGTAGTGATCTACTAAGATCTCCGATCAAATTAATTTTTTATTTTCTGTAACTTTGGGAATATCATCATATTAGATATATATTGACATCTGTACGGTTGGATCGTTCAAAAATATTTTTTAAAAAATAGAAACAATAATCCGTGACAAAGCACTAGTTTCGAGTCATATTAAAAATAGTAGTGATCTACTAAGATCTCCGATCAAATTAATTTTTTATTTTCTGTAACTTTGGGAATATCATCATATTAGATATATATTGACATCCGTACGGTTGGATCGTCCAAAAATATTTTTTAAAAATAGAAACAATAATCCGTGACAAAGCACTAGTTTCGAGTCATATTAAAAATAGTAGTGATCTACTAAGATCTCCGATCAAATTAATTTTTTATTTTCTGTAACTTTGGGAATATCATCATATTAGATATATATTGACATCCGTACGGTTGGATCGTCCAAAAATATTTTTTAAAAATAGAAACAATAATCCGTGACAAAGCACTAGTTTCGAGTCATATTAAAAATAGTAGTGATCTACTAAGATCTCCGATCAAATTAATTTTTTATTTTCTGTAACTTTGGGAATATCATCATATTAGATATATATTGACATCCGTAAGGTTGGATCGTCCAAAAATATTTTTTAAAAATAGAAACAATAATCCGTGACAAAGCACTAGTTTCGAGTCATATTAAAAATAGTAGTGATCTACTAAGATCTCCGATCAAATTAATTTTTTATTTTCTGTAACTTTGGGAATATCATCATATTAGATATATATTGACATCCGTACGGTTGGATCGTTCAAAAATATTTTTTAAAAAATAGAAACAATAATCCGTGACAAAGCACTTGTTACGAGTCATATTAAAAATAGTAGTGATCTACTAAGATCTCCGATCAAATTAATTTTTTATTTTCTGTAACTTTGGGAATATCATCATATTAGATATATATTGACATCCGTACGGTTGGATCGTCCAAAAATATTTTTTAAAAATAGAAACAATAATCCGTGACAAAGCACTAGTTTCGAGTCATATTAAAAATAGTAGTGATCTACTAAGATCTCCGATCAAATTAATTTTTTATTTTCTGTAACTTTGGGAATATCATCATATTAGATATATATTGACATCTGTACGGTTGGATCGTTCAAAAATATTTTTTAAAAAATAGAAACAATAATCCGTGACAAAGCACTAGTTTCGAGTCATATTAAAAATAGTAGTGATCTACTAAGATCTCCGATCAAATTAATTTTTTATTTTCTGTAACTTTGGGAATATCATCATATTAGATATATATTGACATCCGTACGGTTGGATCGTCCAAAAATATTTTTTAAAAATAGAAACAATAATCCGTGACAAAGCACTAGTTTCGAGTCATATTAAAAATAGTAGTGATCTACTAAGATCTCCGATCAAATTAATTTTTTATTTTCTGTAACTTTGGGAATATCATCATATTAGATATATATTGACATCCGTACGGTTGGATCGTCCAAAAATATTTTTTAAAAATAGAAACAATAATCCGTGACAAAGCACTAGTTTCGAGTCATATTAAAAATAGTAGTGATCTACTAAGATCTCCGATCAAATTAATTTTTTATTTTCTGTAACTTTGGGAATATCACCATATTAGATATATATTGACATCCGTACGGTTGGATCGTCCAAAAATATTTTTTAAAAATAGAAACAATAATCCGTGACAAAGCACTAGTTACGAGTCATATTAAAAATAGTAGTGATCTACTAAGATCTCCGATCAAATTAATTTTTTATATTCTGAAACTTTGGGAATATCATCATATTAGATATATATTGACATCCGTACGGTTGGATCATTCAAAAATATTTTTTAAAAATAGAAACAATAATCCGTGACAAAGCACTAGTTACGAGTCATTTTAAAAATAGTAGTGATCTACTAAGATCTGAGATCAAATTAATTTTTTATTTTCTGTAACTTTGGGAATATCATCATATTAGATATATATTGACATCCGTAAGGTTGGATCGTTCAAAAATATTTTTTAAAAATAGAAACAATAATCCGTGACAAAGCACTAGTTACGAGTCATATTAAAAATAGTAGTGATCTACTAAGATCTCCGATCAAATTAATTTTTTATTTTCTGTAACTTTGGGAATATCATCATATTAGATATATATTGACATCCGTACGGTTGGATCGTCTAAAAATATTTTTTAAAAAATAGAAACAATAATCCGTGACAAAGCACTATTTACGAGTCATTTTAAAAATAGTAGTGATCTACTAAGATATCCGATCAAATTAATTTTTTATTTTCTGAAACTTTGGGATTATCATCATATTAGATATATATTGACATCCGTACGGTTGGATCGTTCAAAAATATTTTTTAAAAATAGAAACAATAATCCGTGACAAAGCACTAGTTTCGAGTCATATTAAAAATAGTAGTGATCTACTAAGATCTCCATTCAAATTAATTTATTATTTTCTGTAACTTTGGGAATATCATCATATTAGATATATATTGACATCCGTGCGGTTGGATCGTTCAAAAATATTTTTTAAAAAATAGAAACAATAATCCGTGACAAAGCACTAGTTTCGAGTCATATTAAAAATAGTAGTGATCTACTAAGATCTCCGATCAAATTAATTTTTTATTTTCTGTAACTTTGGGAATATCATCATATTAGATATATATTGACATCTGTACGGTTGGATCGTTCAAAAATATTTTTTAAAAAATAGAAACAATAATCCGTGACAAAGCACTAGTTTCGAGTCATATTAAAAATAGTAGTGATCTACTAAGATCTCCGATCAAATTAATTTTTTATTTTCTGTAACTTTGGGAATATCATCATATTAGATATATATTGACATCCGTACGGTTGGATCGTCCAAAAATATTTTTTAAAAATAGAAACAATAATCCGTGACAAAGCACTAGTTTCGAGTCATATTAAAAATAGTAGTGATCTACTAAGATCTCCGATCAAATTAATTTTTTATTTTCTGTAACTTTGGGAATATCATCATATTAGATATATATTGACATCCGTACGGTTGGATCGTCCAAAAATATTTTTTAAAAATAGAAACAATAATCCGTGACAAAGCACTAGTTTCGAGTCATATTAAAAATAGTAGTGATCTACTAAGATCTCCGATCAAATTAATTTTTTATTTTCTGTAACTTTGGGAATATCATCATATTAGATATATATTGACATCCGTACGGTTGGATCGTCCAAAAATATTTTTTAAAAATAGAAACAATAATCCGTGACAAAGCACTAGTTACGAGTCATATTAAAAATAGTAGTGATCTACTAAGATCTCCGATCAAATTAATTTTTTATATTCTGAAACTTTGGGAATATCATCATATTAGATATATATTGACATCCGTACGGTTGGATCATTCAAAAATATTTTTTAAAAATAGAAACAATAATCCGTGACAAAGCACTAGTTACGAGTCATTTTAAAAATAGTAGTGATCTACTAAGATCTGAGATCAAATTAATTTTTTATTTTCTGTAACTTTGGGAATATCATCATATTAGATATATATTGACATCCGTAAGGTTGGATCGTTCAAAAATATTTTTTAAAAATAGAAACAATAATCCGTGACAAAGCACTAGTTACGAGTCATATTAAAAATAGTAGTGATCTACTAAGATCTCCGATCAAATTAATTTTTTATTTTCTGTAACTTTGGGAATATCATCATATTAGATATATATTGACATCCGTACGGTTGGATCGTCTAAAAATATTTTTTAAAAAATAGAAACAATAATCCGTGACAAAGCACTATTTACGAGTCATTTTAAAAATAGTAGTGATCTACTAAGATATCCGATCAAATTAATTTTTTATTTTCTGAAACTTTGGGATTATCATCATATTAGATATATATTGACATCCGTACGGTTGGATCGTTCAAAAATATTTTTTAAAAATAGAAACAATAATCCGTGACAAAGCACTAGTTTCGAGTCATATTAAAAATAGTAGTGATCTACTAAGATCTCCATTCAAATTAATTTATTATTTTCTGTAACTTTGGGAATATCATCATATTAGATATATATTGACATCCGTGCGGTTGGATCGTTCAAAAATATTTTTTAAAAAATAGAAACAATAATCCGTGACAAAGCACTTGTTACGAGTCATATTAAAAATAGTAGTGATCTACTAAGATCTCCGATCAAATTAATTTTTTATTTTCTGTAACTTTGGGAATATCATCATATTAGATATATATTGACATCCGTACGGTTGGATCGTCCAAAAATATTTTTTAAAAATAGAAACAATAATCCGTGACAAAGCACTAGTTTCGAGTCATATTAAAAATAGTAGTGATCTACTAAGATCTCCGATCAAATTAATTTTTTATTTTCTGTAACTTTGGGAATATCATCATATTAGATATATATTGACATCTGTACGGTTGGATCGTTCAAAAATATTTTTTAAAAAATAGAAACAATAATCCGTGACAAAGCACTAGTTTCGAGTCATATTAAAAATAGTAGTGATCTACTAAGATCTCCGATCAAATTAATTTTTTATTTTCTGTAACTTTGGGAATATCATCATATTAGATATATATTGACATCCGTACGGTTGGATCGTCCAAAAATATTTTTTAAAAATAGAAACAATAATCCGTGACAAAGCACTAGTTTCGAGTCATATTAAAAATAGTAGTGATCTACTAAGATCTCCGATCAAATTAATTTTTTATTTTCTGTAACTTTGGGAATATCATCATATTAGATATATATTGACATCCGTACGGTTGGATCGTCCAAAAATATTTTTTAAAAATAGAAACAATAATCCGTGACAAAGCACTAGTTTCGAGTCATATTAAAAATAGTAGTGATCTACTAAGATCTCCGATCAAATTAATTTTTTATTTTCTGAAACTTTGGGATTATCATCATATTAGATATATATTGACATCCGTACGGTTGGATCGTTCAAAAATATTTTTTAAAAATAGAAACAATAATCCGTGACAAAGCACTAGTTTCGAGTCATATTAAAAATAGTAGTGATCTACTAAGATCTCCATTCAAATTAATTTATTATTTTCTGTAACTTTGGGAATATCATCATATTAGATATATATTGACATCCGTGCGGTTGGATCGTTCAAAAATATTTTTTAAAAAATAGAAACAATAATCCGTGACAAAGCACTTGTTACGAGTCATATTAAAAATAGTAGTGATCTACTAAGATCTCCGATCAAATTAATTTTTTATTTTCTGTAACTTTGGGAATATCATCATATTAGATATATATTGACATCCGTACGGTTGGATCGTCCAAAAATATTTTTTAAAAATAGAAACAATAATCCGTGACAAAGCACTAGTTTCGAGTCATATTAAAAATAGTAGTGATCTACTAAGATCTCCGATCAAATTAATTTTTTATTTTCTGTAACTTTGGGAATATCATCATATTAGATATATATTGACATCTGTACGGTTGGATCGTTCAAAAATATTTTTTAAAAAATAGAAACAATAATCCGTGACAAAGCACTAGTTTCGAGTCATATTAAAAATAGTAGTGATCTACTAAGATCTCCGATCAAATTAATTTTTTATTTTCTGTAACTTTGGGAATATCATCATATTAGATATATATTGACATCCGTACGGTTGGATCGTCCAAAAATATTTTTTAAAAATAGAAACAATAATCCGTGACAAAGCACTAGTTTCGAGTCATATTAAAAATAGTAGTGATCTACTAAGATCTCCGATCAAATTAATTTTTTATTTTCTGTAACTTTGGGAATATCATCATATTAGATATATATTGACATCCGTACGGTTGGATCGTCCAAAAATATTTTTTAAAAATAGAAACAATAATCCGTGACAAAGCACTAGTTTCGAGTCATATTAAAAATAGTAGTGATCTACTAAGATCTCCGATCAAATTAATTTTTTATTTTCTGTAACTTTGGGAATATCATCATATTAGATATATATTGACATCCGTACGGTTGGATCGTCCAAAAATATTTTTTAAAAATAGAAACAATAATCCGTGACAAAGCACTAGTTACGAGTCATATTAAAAATAGTAGTGATCTACTAAGATCTCCGATCAAATTAATTTTTTATATTCTGAAACTTTGGGAATATCATCATATTAGATATATATTGACATCCGTACGGTTGGATCATTCAAAAATATTTTTTAAAAATAGAAACAATAATCCGTGACAAAGCACTAGTTACGAGTCATTTTAAAAATAGTAGTGATCTACTAAGATCTGAGATCAAATTAATTTTTTATTTTCTGTAACTTTGGGAATATCATCATATTAGATATATATTGACATCCGTAAGGTTGGATCGTTCAAAAATATTTTTTAAAAATAGAAACAATAATCCGTGACAAAGCACTAGTTACGAGTCATATTAAAAATAGTAGTGATCTACTAAGATCTCCGATCAAATTAATTTTTTATTTTCTGTAACTTTGGGAATATCATCATATTAGATATATATTGACATCCGTACGGTTGGATCGTCTAAAAATATTTTTTAAAAAATAGAAACAATAATCCGTGACAAAGCACTATTTACGAGTCATTTTAAAAATAGTAGTGATCTACTAAGATATCCGATCAAATTAATTTTTTATTTTCTGAAACTTTGGGATTATCATCATATTAGATATATATTGACATCCGTACGGTTGGATCGTTCAAAAATATTTTTTAAAAATAGAAACAATAATCCGTGACAAAGCACTAGTTTCGAGTCATATTAAAAATAGTAGTGATCTACTAAGATCTCCATTCAAATTAATTTATTATTTTCTGTAACTTTGGGAATATCATCATATTAGATATATATTGACATCCGTGCGGTTGGATCGTTCAAAAATATTTTTTAAAAAATAGAAACAATAATCCGTGACAAAGCACTAGTTTCGAGTCATATTAAAAATAGTAGTGATCTACTTAGATCTCCGATCAATTAATTTTTTATTTTCTGTAACTTTGGGAATATCATCATATTAGATATATATTGACATTCGTACGGTTGGATCGTTCAAAAATATTTTTAAAAAAATAGAAACAATAATCCGTGACAAAGCACTTGTTACGAGTCATTTTAAAAATAGTAGTGATCTACTAAGATATCCGATCAAATTAATTTTTTATTTTCTGAAACTTTTGGAATATCATCATATTAGATATATATTGACATCCGTACGGTTGGATCGTCCAAAAATATTTTTTAAAAATAGAAACAATAATCCGTGACAAAGCACTAGTTTCGAGTCATATTAAAAATAGTAGTGATCTACTAAGATCTTCGATCAAATTAATTTTTTATTTTCTGAAACTTTTGGAATATCATCATATTAGATATATATTGACATCCGTACGGTTGGATCGTTCAAAAATATTTTTTAAAAAATAGAAACAATAATCCGTGACAAAGCACTATTTACGAGTCATTTTAAAAATAGTAGTGATCTACTAAGATATCCGATCAAATTAATTTTTTATTTTCTGAAACTTTGGGATTATCATCATATTAGATATATATTGACATCCGTACGGTTGGATCGTTCAAAAATATTTTTTAAAAATAGAAACAATAATCCGTGACAAAGCACTAGTTACGAGTCATTTTAAAAATAGTAGTGATCTACTAAGATCTGAGATCAAATTAATTTTTTATTTTCTGTAACTTTGGGAATATCATCATATTAGATATATATTGACATCCGTAAGGTTGGATCGTTCAAAAATATTTTTTAAAAATAGAAACAATAATCCGTGACAAAGCACTAGTTACGAGTCATATTAAAAATAGTAGTGATCTACTAAGATCTCCGATCAAATTAATTTTTTATTTTCTGAAACTTTGGGAATATCATCATATTAGATATATATTGACATCCGTACGGTTGGATCGTCCAAAAATATTTTTTAAAAATAGAAACAATAATCCGTGACAAAGCACTAGTTTCGAGTCATATTAAAAATAGTAGTGATCTACTAAGATCTCCGATCAAATTAATTTTTTATTTTCTGTAACTTTGGGAATATCATCATATTAGATATATATTGACATCCGTACGGTTGGATCGTTCAAAAATATTTTTTAAAAAATAGAAACAATAATCCGTGACAAAGCACTTGTTACGAGTCATATTAAAAATAGTAGTGATCTACTAAGATCTCCGATCAAATTAATTTTTTATTTTCTGTAACTTTGGGAATATCATCATATTAGATATATATTGACATCCGTACGGTTGGATCGTCCAAAAATATTTTTTAAAAAATAGAAACAATAATCCGTGACAAAGCACTATTTACGAGTCATTTTAAAAATAGTAGTGATCTAATAAGATATCCGATCAAATTAATTTTTTATTTTCTGAAACTTTGGGATTATCATCATATTAGATATATATTGACATCAGTACGGTTGGATCGTTCAAAAATATTTTTTAAAAATAGAAACAATAATCCGTGACAAAGCACTAGTTTCGAGTCATATTAAAAATAGTAGTGATCTACTAAGATCTCCATTCAAATTAATTTATTATTTTCTGTAACTTTGGGAATATCATCATATTAGATATATATTGACATCCGTACGGTTGGATCGTTCAAAAATATTTTTTAAAAAATAGAAACAATAATCCGTGACAAAGCACTAGTTTCGAGTCATATTAAAAATAGTAGTGATCTACTTAGATCTCCGATCAATTAATTTTTTATTTTCTGTAACTTTGGGAATATCATCATATTAGATATATATTGACATTCGTACGGTTGGATCGTTCAAAAATATTTTTTAAAAAATAGAAACAATAATCCGTGACAAAGCACTTGTTACGAGTCATTTTAAAAATAGTAGTGATCTACTAAGATATCCGATCAAATTAATTTTTTATTTTCTGAAACTTTTGGAATATCATCATTTTAGATATATATTGACATCCGTACGGTTGGATCGTCCAAAAATATTTTTTAAAAATAGAAACAATAATCCGTGACAAAGCACTAGTTTCGAGTCATATAAAAAATAGTAGTGATCTACTAAGATCTTCGATCAAATTAATTTTTTATTTTCTGAAACTTTTGGAATATCATCATATTAGATATATATTGACATCCGTACGGTTGGATCGTTCAAAAATATTTTTTAAAAAATAGAAACAATAATCCGTGACAAAGCACTATTTACGAGTCATTTTAAAAATAGTAGTGATCTACAAAGATATCCGATCAAATTAATTTTTTATTTTCTGAAACTTTGGGATTATCATCATATTAGATATATATTGACATCCGTACGGTTGGATCGTTCAAAAATATTTTTTAAAAATAGAAACAATAATCCGTGACAAAGCACTAGTTTCGAGTCATATTAAAAATAGTAGTGATCTACTAAGATCTCCATTCAAATTAATTTATTATTTTCTGTAACTTTGGGAATATCATCATATTAGATATATATTGACATCCGTACGGTTGGATCGTTCAAAAATATTTTTTAAAAAATAGAAACAATAATCCGTGACAAAGCACTAGTTTCGAGTCATATTAAAAATAGTAGTGATCTACTTAGATCTCCGATCAATTAATTTTTTATTTTCTGTAACTTTGGGAATATCATCATATTAGATATATATTGACATTCGTACGGTTGGATCGTTCAAAAATATTTTTTAAAAAATAGAAACAATAATCCGTGACAAAGCACTTGTTACGAGTCATTTTAAAAATAGTAGTGATCTACTAAGATATCCGATCAAATTAATTTTTTATTTTCTGAAACTTTTGGAATATCATCATTTTAGATATATATTGACATCCGTACGGTTGGATCGTCCAAAAATATTTTTTAAAAATAGAAACAATAATCCGTGACAAAGCACTAGTTTCGAGTCATATAAAAAATAGTAGTGATCTACTAAGATCTTCGATCAAATTAATTTTTTATTTTCTGAAACTTTTGGAATATCATCATATTAGATATATATTGACATCCGTACGGTTGGATCGTTCAAAAATATTTTTTAAAAAATAGAAACAATAATCCGTGACAAAGCACTATTTACGAGTCATTTTAAAAATAGTAGTGATCTACAAAGATATCCGATCAAATTAATTTTTTATTTTCTGAAACTTTGGGATTATCATCATATTAGATATATATTGACATCCGTACGGTTGGATCGTTCAAAAATATTTTTTAAAAATAGAAACAATAATCCGTGACAAAGCACTAGTTTCGAGTCATATTAAAAATAGTAGTGATCTACTAAGATCTCCATTCAAATTAATTTTTTATTTTCTGTAACTTTGGGAATATCATCATATTAGATATATATTGACATCCGTACGGTTGGATCGTTCAAAAATATTTTTTAAAAAATAGAAACAATAATCCGTGACAAAGCACTAGTTTCGAGTCATATTAAAAATAGTAGTGATCTACTTAGATCTCCGATCAATTAATTTTTTATTTTCTGTAACTTTGGGAATATCATCATATTAGATATATATTGACATCCGTACGGTTGGATCGTCCAAAAATATTTTTTAAAAATAGAAACAATAATCCGTGACAAAGCACTAGTTTCGAGTCATATTAAAAATAGTAGTGATCTACTAAGATATCCGATCAAATTAATTTTTTATTTTCTGTAACTTTGGGAATATCATCATATTAGATATATATTGACATCCGTACGGTTGGATCGTCCAAAAATATTTTTTAAAAATAGAAACAATAATCCGTGACAAAGCACTAGTTTCGAGTCATATTAAAAATAGTAGTGATCTACTAAGATCTCCGATCAAATTAATTTTTTATTTTCTGTAACTTTGGGAATATCATCATATTAGATATATATTGACATCCGTACGGTTGGATGGTTCAAAAATATTTTTTAAAAAATAGAAACAATAATCCGTGACAAAGCACTTGTTACGAGTCATATTAAAAATAGTAGTGATCTACTAAGATCTCCGATCAAATTAATTTTTTATTTTCTGTAACTTTGGGAATATCATCATATTAGATATATATTGACATCCGTACGGTTGGATCGTCCAAAAATATTTTTTAAAAATAGAAACAATAATCCGTGACAAAGCACTAGTTTCGAGTCATATTAAAAATAGTAGTGATCTACTAAGATCTCCGATCAAATTAATTTTTTATTTTCTGTAACTTTGGGAATATCATCATATTAGATATATATTGACATCCGTACGGTTGGATCGTTCAAAAATATTTTTTAAAAAATAGAAACAATAATCCGTGACAAAGCACTAGTTTCGAGTCATATTAAAAATAGTAGTGATCTACTAAGATCTCCGATCAAATTAATTTTTTATTTTCTGTAACTTTGGGAATATCATCATATTAGATATATATTGACATCCGTACGGTTGGATCGTTCAAAAATATTTTTTAAAAAATAGAAACAATAATCCGTGACAAAGCACTAGTTACGAGTCATACTAAAAATAGTAATGATCTACTAAGATCTTCGATCAAATTAATTTTTTATTTTCTGAAACTTTTGGAATATCATCATATTAGATATATATTGACATCCGTACGGTTGGATCGTTCAAAAATATTTTTTAAAAAATAGAAACAATAATCCGTGACAAAGCACTATTTACGAGTCATTTTAAAAATAGTAGTGATCTACTAAGATATCCGATCAAATTAACTTTTTATTTTCTGAAACTTTGGGAATATCATCATATTAGATATATATTGACATCCGTAAGGTTGTTTCGTTCAAAAATATTTTTTAAAAAATAGAAACAATAATCCGTGACAAAGCACTAGTTTCGAGTCATATTAAAAATAGTAGTGATCTACTAACATCTCCGATCAAATTAATTTTTTATTTTCTGAAACTTTGGGATTATCATCATATTAGATATATATTGACATCCGTACGGTTGGATCGTTCAAAAATATTTTTTAAAAATAGAAACAATAATCCGTGACAAAGCACTAGTTTCGAGTCATATTAAAAATAGTAGTGATCTACTAAGATCTCCATTCAAATTAATTTATTATTTTCTGTAACTTTGGGAATATCATCATATTAGATATATATTGACATCCGTACGGTTGGATCGTTCAAAAATATTTTTTAAAAAATAGAAACAATAATCCGTGACAAAGCACTAGTTTCGAGTCATATTAAAAATAGTAGTGATCTACTTAGATCTCCGATCAATTAATTTTTTATTTTCTGTAACTTTGGGAATATCATCATATTAGATATATATTGACATTCGTACGGTTGGATCGTTCAAAAATATTTTTTAAAAAATAGAAACAATAATCCGTGACAAAGCACTTGTTACGAGTCATTTTAAAAATAGTAGTGATCTACTAAGATATCCGATCAAATTAATTTTTTATTTTCTGAAACTTTTGGAATATCATCATATTAGATATATATTGACATCCGTACGGTTGGATCGTCCAAAAATATTTTTTAAAAATAGAAACAATAATCCGTGACAAAGCACTAGTTTCGAGTCATATAAAAAATAGTAGTGATCTACTAAGATCTTCGATCAAATTAATTTTTTATTTTCTGAAACTTTTGGAATATCATCATATTAGATATATATTGACATCCGTACGGTTGGATCGTTCAAAAATATTTTTTAAAAAATAGAAACAATAATCCGTGACAAAGCACTATTTACGAGTCATTTTAAAAATAGTAGTGATCTACTAAGATATCCGATCAAATTAATTTTTTATTTTCTGAAACTTTGGGATTATCATCATATTAGATATATATTGACATCCGTACGGTTGGATCGTTCAAAAATATTTTTTAAAAATAGAAACAATAATCCGTGACAAAGCACTAGTTTCGAGTCATATTAAAAATAGTAGTGATCTACTAAGATCTCCATTCAAATTAATTTTTTATTTTCTGTAACTTTGGGAATATCATCATATTAGATATATATTGACATCCGTACGGTTGGATCGTTCAAAAATATTTTTTAAAAAATAGAAACAATAATCCGTGACAAAGCACTAGTTTCGAGTCATATTAAAAATAGTAGTGATCTACTTAGATCTCCGATCAATTAATTTTTTATTTTCTGTAACTTTGGGAATATCATCATATTAGATATATATTGACATCCGTACGGTTGGATCGTCCAAAAATATTTTTTAAAAATAGAAACAATAATCCGTGACAAAGCACTAGTTTCGAGTCATATTAAAAATAGTAGTGATCTACTAAGATCTCCGATCAAATTAATTTTTTATTTTCTGTAACTTTGGGAATATCATCATATTAGATATATATTGACATCCGTACGGTTGGATCGTCCAAAAATATTTTTTAAAAATAGAAACAATAATCCGTGACAAAGCACTAGTTTCGAGTCATATTAAAAATAGTAGTGATCTACTAAGATCTCCGATCAAATTAATTTTTTATTTTCTGTAACTTTGGGAATATCATCATATTAGATATATATTGACATCCGTACGGTTGGATCGTCCAAAAATATTTTTTAAAAATAGAAACAATAATCCGTGACAAAGCACTAGTTTCGAGTCATATTAAAAATAGTAGTGATCTACTAAGATCTCCGATCAAATTAATTTTTTATTTTCTGTAACTTTGGGAATATCATCATATTAGATATATATTGACATCCGTACGGTTGGATCGTTCAAAAATATTTTTTAAAAAATAGAAACAATAATCCGTGACAAAGCACTAGTTTCGAGTCATATTAAAAATAGTAGTGATCTACTAAGATCTCCGATCAAATTAATTTTTTATTTTCTGTAACTTTGGGAATATCATCATATTAGATATATATTGATATCCGTACGGTTGGATCGTTCAAAAATATTTTTTAAAAAATAGAAACAATAATCCGTGACAAAGCACTAGTTACGAGTCATACTAAAAATAGTAATGATCTACTAAGATCTTCGATCAAATTAATTTTTTATTTTCTGAAACTTTTGGAATATCATCATATTAGATATATATTGACATCCGTACGGTTGGATCGTTCAAAAATATTTTTTAAAAAATAGAAACAATAATCCGTGACAAAGCACTATTTACGAGTCATTTTAAAAATAGTAGTGATCTACTAAGATATCCGATCAAATTAATTTTTTATTTTCTGAAACTTTGGGAATATCATCATATTAGATATATATTGACATCCGTAAGGTTGTTTCGTTCAAAAATATTTTTTAAAAAATAGAAACAATAATCCGTGACAAAGCACTAGTTTCGAGTCATATTAAAAATAGTAGTGATCTACTAACATCTCCGATCAAATTAATTTTTTATTTTCTGAAACTTTGGGATTATCATCATATTAGATATATATTGACATCCGTACGGTTGGATCGTTCAAAAATATTTTTTAAAAATAGAAACAATAATCCGTGACAAAGCACTAGTTTCGAGTCATATTAAAAATAGTAGTGATCTACTAAGATCTCCATTCAAATTAATTTTTTATTTTCTGTAACTTTGGGAATATCATCATATTAGATATATATTGACATCCGTACGGTTGGATCGTCCAAAAATATTTTTTAAAAAATAGAAACAATAATCCGTGACAAAGCACTATTTACGAGTCATTTTAAAAATAGTAGTGATCTACTAAGATATCCGATCAAATTAATTTTTTATTTTCTGAAACTTTGGGATTATCATCATATTAGATATATATTGACATCCGTACGGTTGGATCGTTCAAAAATATTTTTTAAAAATAGAAACAATAATCCGTGACAAAGCACTAGTTTCGAGTCATATTAAAAATAGTAGTGATCTACTAAGATCTCCATTCAAATTAATTTATTATTTTCTGCAACTTTGGGAATATCATCATATTAGATATATATTGACATCCGTACGGTTGGATCGTTCAAAAATATTTTTTTAAAAATAGAAACAATAATCCGTGACAAAGCACTAGTTTCGAGTCATATTAAAAATAGTAGTGATCTACTAAGATCTCCATTCAAATTAATTTTTTATTTTCTGTAACTTTGGGAATATCATCATATTAGATATATATTGACATCCGTACGGTTGGATCGTCCAAAAATATTTTTTAAAAAATAGAAACAATAATCCGTGACAAAGCACTAGTTTCGAGTCATATTAAAAATAGTAGTGATCTACTAAGATCTCCATTCAAATTAATTTTTTATTTTCTGTAACTTTGGGAATATCATCATATTAGATATATATTGACATCCGTACGGTTGGATCGTCCAAAAATATTTTTTAAAAAATAGAAACAATAATCCGTGACAAAGCACTATTTACGAGTCATTTTAAAAATAGTAGTGATCTACTAAGATATCCGATCAAATTAATTTTTTATTTTCTGAAACTTTGGGATTATCATCATATTAGATATATATTGACATCCGTACGGTTGGATCGTTCAAAAATATTTTTTAAAAATAGAAACAATAATCCGTGACAAAGCACTAGTTTCGAGTCATATTAAAAATAGTAGTGATCTACTAAGATCTCCATTCAAATTAATTTTTTATTTTCTGTAACTTTGGGAATATCATCATATTAGATATATATTGACATCCGTACGGTTGGATCGTCCAAAAATATTTTTTAAAAAATAGAAACAATAATCCGTGACAAAGCACTATTTACGAGTCATTTTAAAAATAGTAGTGATCTACTAAGATATCCGATCAAATTAATTTTTTATTTTCTGAAACTTTGGGATTATCATCATATTAGATATATATTGACATCCGTACGGTTGGATCGTTCAAAAATATTTTTTAAAAATAGAAACAATAATCCGTGACAAAGCACTAGTTTCGAGTCATATTAAAAATAGTAGTGATCTACTAAGATCTCCATTCAAATTAATTTATTATTTTCTGCAACTTTGGGAATATCATCATATTAGATATATATTGACATCCGTACGGTTGGATCGTTCAAAAATATTTTTTAAAAAATAGAAACAATAATCCGTGACAAAGCACTAGTTTCGAGTCATATTAAAAATAGTAGTGATCTACTAAGATCTCCATTCAAATTAATTTTTTATTTTCTGTAACTTTGGGAATATCATCATATTAGATATATATTGACATCCGTACGGTTGGATCGTCCAAAAATATTTTTTAAAAAATAGAAACAATAATCCGTGACAAAGCACTAGTTTCGAGTCATATTAAAAATAGTAGTGATCTACTAAGATCTCCATTCAAATTAATTTTTTATTTTCTGTAACTTTGGGAATATCATCATATTAGATATATATTGACATCCGTACGGTTGGATCGTCCAAAAATATTTTTTAAAAAATAGAAACAATAATCCGTGACAAAGCACTATTTACGAGTCATTTTAAAAATAGTAGTGATCTACTAAGATATCCGATCAAATTAATTTTTTATTTTCTGTAACTTTGGGAATATCATCATATTAGATATATATTGACATCCGTACGGTTGGATCGTCCAAAAATATTTTTTAAAAAATAGAAACAATAATCCGTGACAAAGCACTATTTACGAGTCATTTTAAAAATAGTAGTGATCTACTAAGATATCCGATCAAATTAATTTTTTATTTTCTGAAACTTTGGGATTATCATCATATTAGATATATATTGACATCCGTACGGTTGGATCGTTCAAAAATATTTTTTAAAAATAGAAACAATAATCCGTGACAAAGCACTAGTTTCGAGTCATATTAAAAATAGTAGTGATCTACTAAGATCTCCATTCAAATTAATTTATTATTTTCTGCAACTTTGGGAATATCATCATATTAGATATATATTGACATCCGTACGGTTGGATCGTTCAAAAATATTTTTTAAAAAATAGAAACAATAATCCGTGACAAAGCACTAGTTTCGAGTCATATTAAAAATAGTAGTGATCTACTAAGATCTCCATTCAAATTAATTTTTTATTTTCTGTAACTTTGGGAATATCATCATATTAGATATATATTGACATCCGTACGGTTGGATCGTCCAAAAATATTTTTTAAAAAATAGAAACAATAATCCGTGACAAAGCACTAGTTTCGAGTCATATTAAAAATAGTAGTGATCTACTAAGATCTCCATTCAAATTAATTTTTTATTTTCTGTAACTTTGGGAATATCATCATATTAGATATATATTGACATCCGTACGGTTGGATCGTCCAAAAATATTTTTTAAAAAATAGAAACAATAATCCGTGACAAAGCACTATTTACGAGTCATTTTAAAAATAGTAGTGATCTACTAAGATATCCGATCAAATTAATTTTTTATTTTCTGTAACTTTGGGAATATCATCATATTAGATATATATTGACATCCGTACGGTTGGATCGTCCAAAAATATTTTTTAAAAATAGAAACAATAATCCGTGACAAAGCACTAGTTTCGAGTCATATTAAAAATAGTAGTGATCTACTAAGATCTCCGATCAAATTAATTTTTTATTTTCTGTAACTTTGGGAATATCATCATATTAGATATATATTGACATCCGTACGGTTGGATCGTTCCAAAATATTTTTTAAAAATAGAAACAATAATCCGTGACAAAGCACTAGTTTCAAGTCATATTAAAAATAGTAGTGATCTACTAACATCTCCGATCAAATTAATTTTTTATTTTCTGAAACTTTGGGATTATCATCATATTAGATATATATTGACATCCGTACGGTTGGATCGTTCAAAAATATTTTTTAAAAAATAGAAACAATAATCCGTGACAAAGCACTAGTTTCGAGTCATATTAAAAATAGAAGTGATCTACTAAGATCTCCGATCAAATTAATTTTTTATTTTCTGTAACTTTGGGAATATCATCATATTAGATATATATTGACATCCGTACGGTTGGATCGTTCAAAAATATTTTTTAAAAAATAGAAACAATAATCCGTGACAAAGCACTTGTTACGAGTCATATTAAAAATAGTAGTGATCTACTAAGATCTCCGATCAAATTAATTTTTTATTTTCTGTAACTTTGGGAATATCATCATATTAGATATATATTGACATCCGTACGGTTGGATCGTCCAAAAATATTTTTTAAAAATAGAAACAATAATCCGTGACAAAGCACTAGTTTCGAGTCATATTAAAAATAGTAGTGATCTACTAAGATCTCCGATCAAATTAATTTTTTATTTTCTGTAACTTTGGGAATATCATCATATTAGATATATATTGACATCCGTACGGTTGGATCGTTCCAAAATATTTTTTAAAAAATAGAAACAATAATCCGTGACAAAGCACTAGTTTCGAGTCATATTAAAAATAGTAGTGATCTACTAAGATCTCCGATCAAATTAATTTTTTATTTTCTGTAACTTTGGGAATATCATCATATTAGATATATATTGACATCCGTACGGTTGGATCGTTCAAAAATATTTTTTAAAAAATAGAAACAATAATCCGTGACAAAGCACTAGTTTCGAGTCATACTAAAAATAGTAATGATCTACTAAGATCTTCCATCAAATTAATTTTTTATTTTCTGAAACTTTTGGAATATCATCATATTAGATATATATTGACATCCGTACGGTTGGATCGTTCAAAAATATTTTTTAAAAAATAGAAACAATAATCCGTGACAAAGCACTAGTTTCGAGTCATTTTAAAAATAGTAGTGATCTACTAAGATATCCGATCAAATTAATTTTTTATTTTCTGAAACTTTGGGAATATCATCATATTAGATATATATTGACATCCGTAAGGTTGTTTCGTTCAAAAATATTTTTTAAAAAATAGAAACAATAATCCGTGACAAAGCACTAGTTTCGAGTCATATTAAAAATAGTAGTGATCTACTAAGATCTCCGATCAAATTAATTTTTTATTTTCTGAAACTTTGGGATTATCATCATATTAGATATATATTGACATCCGTACGGTTGGATCGTTCAAAAATATTTTTTAAAAATAGAAACAATAATCCGTGACAAAGCACTAGTTTCGAGTCATATTAAAAATAGTAGTGATCTACTAAGATCTCCATTCAAATTAATTTTTTATTTTCTGTAACTTTGGGAATATCATCATATTAGATATATATTGACATCCGTACGGTTGGATCGTCCAAAAATATTTTTTAAAAAATAGAAACAATAATCCGTGACAAAGCACTATTTACGAGTCATTTTAAAAATAGTAGTGATCTACTAAGATATCCGATCAAATTAATTTTTTATTTTCTGAAACTTTGGGATTATCATCATATTAGATATATATTGACATCCGTACGGTTGGATCGTTCAAAAATATTTTTTAAAAATAGAAACAATAATCCGTGACAAAGCACTAGTTTCGAGTCATATTAAAAATAGTAGTGATCTACTAAGATCTCCATTCAAATTAATTTATTATTTTCTGTAACTTTGGGAATATCATCATATTAGATATATATTGACATCCGTACGGTTGGATCGTTCAAAAATATTTTTTAAAAAATAGAAACAATAATCCGTGACAAAGCACTAGTTTCGAGTCATATTAAAAATAGTAGTGATCTACTTAGATCTCCGATCAATTAATTTTTTATTTTCTGTAACTTTGGGAATATCATCATATTAGATATATATTGACATTCGTACGGTTGGATCGTTCAAAAATATTTTTTAAAAAATAGAAACAATAATCCGTGACAAAGCACTTGTTACGAGTCATATTAAAAATAGTAGTGATCTACTAAGATCTCCGATCAAATTAATTTTTTATTTTCTGTAACTTTGGGAATATCATCATATTAGATATATATTGACATCCGTACGGTTGGATCGTCCAAAAATATTTTTTAAAAATAGAAACAATAATCCGTGACAAAGCACTAGTTTCGAGTCATATTAAAAATAGTAGTGATCTACTAAGATCTCCGATCAAATTAATTTTTTATTTTCTGTAACTTTGGGAATATCATCATATTAGATATATATTGACATCCGTACGGTTGGATCGTTCAAAAATATTTTTTAAAAAATAGAAACAATAATCCGTGACAAAGCACTTGTTACGAGTCATATTAAAAATAGTAGTGATCTACTAAGATCTCCGATCAAATTAATTTTTTATTTTCTGTAACTTTGGGAATATCATCATATTAGATATATATTGACATCCGTACGGTTGGATCGTCCAAAAATATTTTTTAAAAATAGAAACAATAATCCGTGACAAAGCACTAGTTTCGAGTCATATTAAAAACAGTAGTGATCTACTAAGATCTCCGATCAAATTAATTTTTTATTTTCTGTAACTTTGGGAATATCATCATATTAGATATATATTGACATCCGTACGGTTGGATCGTTCCAAAATATTTTTTAAAAAATAGAAACAATAATCCGTGACAAAGCACTAGTTTCGAGTCATATTAAAAATAGTAGTGATCTACTAAGATCTCCGATCAAATTAATTTTTTATTTTCTGTAACTTTGGGAATATCATCATATTAGATATATATTGACATCCGTACGGTTGGATCGTTCAAAAATATTTTTTAAAAAATAGAAACAATAATCCGTGACAAAGCACTAGTTACGAGTCATACTAAAAATAGTAATGATCTACTAAGATCTTCCATCAAATTAATTTTTTATTTTCTGAAACTTTTGGAATATCATCATATTAGATATATATTGACATCCGTACGGTTGGATCGTTCAAAAATATTTTTTAAAAAATAGAAACAATAATCCGTGACAAAGCACTATTTACGAGTCATTTTAAAAATAGTAGTGATCTACTAAGATATCCGATCAAATTAATTTTTTATTTTCTGAAACTTTGGGAATATCATCATATTAGATATATATTGACATCCGTAAGGTTGTTTCGTTCAAAAATATTTTTTAAAAAATAGAAACAATAATCCGTGACAAAGCACTAGTTTCGAGTCATATTAAAAATAGTAGTGATCTACTAACATCTCCGATCAAATTAATTTTTTATTTTCTGAAACTTTGGGATTATCATCATATTAGATATATATTGACATCCGTACGGTTGGATCGTTCAAAAATATTTTTTAAAAATAGAAACAATAATCCGTGACAAAGCACTAGTTTCGAGTCATATTAAAAATAGTAGTGATCTACTAAGATCTCCATTCAAATTAATTTTTTATTTTCTGTAACTTTGGGAATATCATCATATTAGATATATATTGACATCCGTACGGTTGGATCGTCCAAAAATATTTTTTAAAAAATAGAAACAATAATCCGTGACAAAGCACTATTTACGAGTCATTTTAAAAATAGTAGTGATCTACTAAGATATCCGATCAAATTAATTTTTTATTTTCTAAAACTTTGGGATTATCATCATATTAGATATATATTGACATCCGTACGGTTGGATCGTTCAAAAATATTTTTTAAAAATAGAAACAATAATCCGTGACAAAGCACTAGTTTCGAGTCATATTAAAAATAGTAGTGATCTACTAAGATCTCCATTCAAATTAATTTATTATTTTCTGTAACTTTGGGAATATCATCATATTAGATATATATTGACATCCGTACGGTTGGATCGTTCAAAAATATTTTTTAAAAAATAGAAACAATAATCCGTGACAAAGCACTAGTTTCGAGTCATATTAAAAATAGTAGTGATCTACTAAGATCTCCATTCAAATTAATTTTTTATTTTCTGTAACTTTGGGAATATCATCATATTAGATATATATTGACATCCGTACGGTTGGATCGTCCAAAAATATTTTTTAAAAAATAGAAACAATAATCCGTGACAAAGCACTAGTTTCGAGTCATATTAAAAATAGTAGTGATCTACTAAGATCTCCATTCAAATTAATTTTTTATTTTCTGTAACTTTGGGAATATCATCATATTAGATATATATTGACATCCGTACGGTTGGATCGTCCAAAAATATTTTTTAAAAAATAGAAACAATAATCCGTGACAAAGCACTATTTACGAGTCATTTTAAAAATAGTAGTGATCTACTAAGATATCCGATCAAATTAATTTTTTATTTTCTGAAACTTTGGGATTATCATCATATTAGATATATATTGACATCCGTACGGTTGGATCGTTCAAAAATATTTTTTAAAAATAGAAACAATAATCCGTGACAAAGCACTAGTTTCGAGTCATATTAAAAATAGTAGTGATCTACTAAGATCTCCATTCAAATTAATTTATTATTTTCTGTAACTTTGGGAATATCATCATATTAGATATATATTGACATCCGTACGGTTGGATCGTTCAAAAATATTTTTTAAAAAATAGAAACAATAATCCGTGACAAAGCACTAGTTTCGAGTCATATTAAAAATAGTAGTGATCTACTTAGATCTCCGATCAATTAATTTTTTATTTTCTGTAACTTTGGGAATATCATCATATTAGATATATATTGACATTCGTACGGTTGGATCGTTCAAAAATATTTTTTAAAAAATAGAAACAATAATCCGTGACAAAGCACTTGTTACGAGTCATTTTAAAAATAGTAGTGATCTACTAAGATATCCGATCAAATTAATTTTTTATTTTCTGAAACTTTTGGAATATCATCATATTAGATATATATTGACATCCGTACGGTTGGATCGTCCAAAAATATTTTTTAAAAATAGAAACAATAATCCGTGACAAAGCACTAGTTTCGAGTCATATTAAAAATAGTAGTGATCTACTAAGATCTTCGATCAAATTAATTTTTTATTTTCTGAAACTTTTGGAATATCATCATATTAGATATATATTGACATCCGTACGGTTGGATCGTTCAAAAATATTTTTTAAAAAATAGAAACAATAATCCGTGACAAAGCACTATTTACGAGTCATTTTAAAAATAGTAGTGATCTACTAAGATATCCGATCAAATTAATTTTTTATTTTCTGAAACTTTGGGATTATCATCATATTAGATATATATTGACATCCGTACGGTTGGATCGTTCAAAAATATTTTTTAAAAATAGAAACAATAATCCGTGACAAAGCACTAGTTTCGAGTCATATTAAAAATAGTAGTGATCTACTAAGATCTCCATTCAAATTAATTTTTTATTTTCTGTAACTTTGGGAATATCATCATATTAGATATATATTGACATCCGTACGGTTGGATCGTTCAAAAATATTTTTTAAAAAATAGAAACAATAATCCGTGACAAAGCACTAGTTTCGAGTCATATTAAAAATAGTAGTGATCTACTTAGATCTCCGATCAATTAATTTTTTATTTTCTGTAACTTTGGGAATATCATCATATTAGATATATATTGACATTCGTACGGTTGGATCGTTCAAAAATATTTTTTAAAAAATAGAAACAATAATCCGTGACAAAGCACTTGTTACGAGTCATATTAAAAATAGTAGTGATCTACTAAGATCTCCGATCAAATTAATTTTTTATTTTCTGTAACTTTGGGAATATCATCATATTAGATATTTATTGACATCCGTACGGTTGGATCGTCCAAAAATATTTTTTAAAAATAGAAACAATAATCCGTGACAAAGCACTAGTTTCGAGTCTTATTAAAAATAGTAGTGATCTACTAAGATCTCCGATCAAATTAATTTTTTATTTTCTGTAACTTTGGGAATATCATCATATTAGATATATATTGACATCCGTACGGTTGGATCGTTCAAAAATATTTTTTAAAAAATAGAAACAATAATCCGTGACAAAGCACTTGTTACGAGTCATATTAAAAATAGTAGTGATCTACTAAGATCTCCGATCAAATTAATTTTTTATTTTCTGTAACTTTGGGAATATCATCATATTAGATATATATTGACATCCGTACGGTTGGATCGTCCAAAAATATTTTTTTAAAATAGAAACAATAATCCGTGACAAAGCACTAGTTTCGAGTCATATTAAAAATAGTAGTGATCTACTAAGATCTCCGATCAAATTAATTTTTTATTTTCTTTAACTTTGGGAATATCATCATATTAGATATATATTGACATCCGTACGGTTGGATCGTTCAAAAATATTTTTTAAAAAATAGAAACAATAATCCGTGACAAAGCACTAGTTTCGAGTCATATTAAAAATAGTAGTGATCTACTAAGATCTCCGATCAAATTAATTTTTTATTTTCTGTAACTTTGGGAATATCATCATATTAGATATATATTGACATCCGTACGGTTGGATCGTTCAAAAATATTTTTTAAAAAATAGAAACAATAATCCGTGACAAAGCACTAGTTACGAGTCATACTAAAAATAGTAATGATCTACTAAGATCTTCGATCAAATTAATTTTTTATTTTCTGAAACTTTTGGAATATCATCATATTAGATATATATTGACATCCGTACGGTTGGATCGTTCAAAAATATTTTTTAAAAAATAGAAACAATAATCCGTGACAAAGCACTATTTACGAGTCATTTTAAAAATAGTAGTGATCTACTAAGATATCCGATCAAATTAATTTTTTATTTTCTGAAACTTTGGGAATATCATCATATTAGATATATATTGACATCCGTAAGGTTGTTTCGTTCAAAAATATTTTTTAAAAAATAGAAACAATAATCCGTGACAAAGCACTAGTTTCGAGTCATATTAAAAATAGTAGTGATCTACTAACATCTCCGATCAAATTAATTTTTTATTTTCTGAAACTTTGGGATTATCATCATATTAGATATATATTGACATCCGTACGGTTGGATCGTCCAAAAATATTTTTTAAAAATAGAAACAATAATCCGTGACAAAGCACTAGTTTCGAGTCATATTAAAAATAGTAGTGATCTACTAAGATCTCGGATCAAATTAATTTTTTATTTTCTGTAACTTTGGGAATATCATCATATTAGATATATATTGACATCCGTACGGTTGGATCGTTCAAAAATATTTTTTAAAAAATAGAAACAATAATCCGTGACAAAGCACTTGTTACGAGTCATATTAAAAATAGTAGTGATCTACTAAGATCTCCGATCAAATTAATTTTTTATTTTCTGTAACTTTGGGAATATCATCATATTAGATATATATTGACATCCGTACGGTTGGATCGTTCAAAAATATTTTTTAAAAAATAGAAACAATAATCCGTGACAAAGCACTTGTTACGAGTCATATTAAAAATAGTAGTGATCTACTAAGATCTCCGATCAAATTAATTTTTTATTTTCTGTAACTTTGGGAATATCATCATATTAGATATATATTGACATCCGTACGGTTGGATCGTCCAAAAATATTTTTTTAAAATAGAAACAATAATCCGTGACAAAGCACTAGTTTCGAGTCATATTAAAAATAGTAGTGATCTACTAAGATCTCCGATCAAATTAATTTTTTATTTTCTTTAACTTTGGGAATATCATCATATTAGATATATATTGACATCCGTACGGTTGGATCGTTCAAAAATATTTTTTAAAAAATAGAAACAATAATCCGTGACAAAGCACTAGTTTCGAGTCATATTAAAAATAGTAGTGATCTACTAAGATCTCCGATCAAATTAATTTTTTATTTTCTGTAACTTTGGGAATATCATCATATTAGATATATATTGACATCCGTACGGTTGGATCGTTCAAAAATATTTTTTAAAAAATAGAAACAATAATCCGTGACAAAGCACTAGTTACGAGTCATACTAAAAATAGTAATGATCTACTAAGATCTTCGATCAAATTAATTTTTTATTTTCTGAAACTTTTGGAATATCATCATATTAGATATATATTGACATCCGTACGGTTGGATCGTTCAAAAATATTTTTTAAAAAATAGAAACAATAATCCGTGACAAAGCACTATTTACGAGTCATTTTAAAAATAGTAGTGATCTACTAAGATATCCGATCAAATTAATTTTTTATTTTCTGAAACTTTGGGAATATCATCATATTAGATATATATTGACATCCGTAAGGTTGTTTCGTTCAAAAATATTTTTTAAAAAATAGAAACAATAATCCGTGACAAAGCACTAGTTTCGAGTCATATTAAAAATAGTAGTGATCTACTAACATCTCCGATCAAATTAATTTTTTATTTTCTGAAACTTTGGGATTATCATCATATTAGATATATATTGACATCCGTACGGTTGGATCGTCCAAAAATATTTTTTAAAAATAGAAACAATAATCCGTGACAAAGCACTAGTTTCGAGTCATATTAAAAATAGTAGTGATCTACTAAGATCTCCGATCAAATTAATTTTTTATTTTCTGTAACTTTGGGAATATCATCATATTAGATATATATTGACATCCGTACGGTTGGATCGTTCAAAAATATTTTTTAAAAAATAGAAACAATAATCCGTGACAAAGCACTTGTTACGAGTCATATTAAAAATAGTAGTGATCTACTAAGATCTCCGATCAAATTAATTTTTTATTTTCTGTAACTTTGGGAATATCATCATATTAGATATATATTGACATCCGTACGGTTGGATCGTTCAAAAATATTTTTTAAAAAATAGAAACAATAATCCGTGACAAAGCACTTGTTACGAGTCATATTAAAAATAGTAGTGATCTACTAAGATCTCCGATCAAATTAATTTTTTATTTTCTGTAACTTTGGGAATATCATCATATTAGATATATATTGACATCCTTACGGTTGGATCGTCCAAAAATATTTTTTAAAATAGAAACAATAATCCGTGACAAAGCACTAGTTTCGAGTCATATTAAAAATAGTAGTGATCTACTAAGATCTCCGATCAAATTAATTTTTTATTTTCTGTAACTTTGGGAATATCATCATATTAGATATATATTGACATCCGTACGGTTGGATCGTTCAAAAATATTTTTTAAGAAATAGAAACAATAATCCGTGACAAAGCACTAGTTTCGAGTCATATTAAAAATAGTAGTGATCTACTAAGATCTCCGATCAAATTAATTTTTTATTTTCTGTAACTTTGGAAATATCATCATATTAGATATATATTGACATCCGTACGGTTGGATCGTCCAAAAATATTTTTTAAAAATAGAAACAATAATCCGTGACAAAGCACTAGTTTCGAGTCATATTAAAAATAGTAGTGATCTACTAAGATCTCCGATCAAATTAATTTTTTATTTTCTGTAACTTTGGGAATATCATCATATTAGATATATATTGACATCCGTACGGTTGGATCGTCCAAAAATATTTTTTAAAAATAGAAACAATAATCCGTGACAAAGCACTAGTTTCGAGTCATATTAAAAATAGTAGTGATCTACCAAGATCTCCGATCAAATTAATTTTTTATTTTCTGTAACTTTGGGAATATCATCATATTAGATATATATTGACATCCGTACGGTTGGATCGTCCAAAAATATTTTTTAAAAATAGAAACAATAATCCGTGACAAAGCACTAGTTTCGAGTCATATTAAAAATAGTAGTGATCTACTAAGATCTCCGATCAAATTAATTTTTTATTTTCTGTAACTTTGGGAATATCATCATATTAGATATATATTGACATCCGTACGGTTGGATCGTTCAAAAATATTTTTTAAAAAATAGAAACAATAATCCGTGACAAAGCACTTGTTACGAGTCATATTAAAAATAGTAGTGATCTACTAAGATCTCCGATCAAATTAATTTTTTATTTTCTGTAACTTTGGGAATATCATCATATTAGATATATATTGACATCCGTACGGTTGGATCGTCCAAAAATATTTTTTAAAAATAGAAACAATAATCCGTGACAAAGCACTAGTTTCGAGTCATATTAAAAATAGTAGTGATCTACTAAGATCTCCGATCAAATTAATTTTTTATTTTCTGTAACTTTGGGAATATCATCATATTAGATATATATTGACATCCGTACGGTTGGATCGTTCAAAAATATTTTTTAAAAAATAGAAACAATAATCCGTGACAAAGCACTAGTTTCGAGTCATATTAAAAATAGTAGTGATCTACTAAGATCTCCGATCAAATTAATTTTTTATTTTCTGTAACTTTGGGAATATCATCATATTAGATATATATTGACATCCGTACGGTTGGATCGTTCAAAAATATTTTTTAAAAAATAGAAACAATAATCCGTGACAAAGCACTTGTTACGAGTCATTTTAAAAATAGTAGTGATCTACTAAGATCTCCGATCAAATTAATTTTTTATTTTCTGAAACTTTGGGAATATCATCATATTAGATATATATTGACATCCGTAAGGTTGTTTCGTTCAAAAATATTTTTTAAAAAATAGAAACAATAATCCGTGACAAAGCACTATTTACGAGTCATTTTAAAAATAGTAGTGATCTACTAAGATCTCCGAACAAATTAATTTTTTATTTTCTGAAACTTTGGGAATATCATCATATTAGATATATATTGACATCCGTAAGGTTGTTTCGTTCAAAAATATTTTTTAAAAATTAGAAACAATAATCCGTGACAAAGCACTAGTTTCGAGTCATATTAAAAATAGTAGTGATCTACTAAAATCTCCGATCAAATTAATTTTTTATTTTCTGGAACTTTGGGATTATCATCATATTAGATATATATTGACATCCGTACGGTTGGATCGTTCAAAAATATTTTTTAAAAATAGAAACAATAATCCGTGACAAAGCACTAGTTTCGAGTCATATTAAAAATAGTAGTGATCTACTAAGATCTCCATTCAAATTAATTTTTTATTTTCTGTAACTTTGGGAATATCATCATATTAGATATATATTGACATCCGTACGGTTGGATCGTTCAAAAATATTTTTTAAAAAATAGAAACAATAATCCGTGACAAAGCACTTGTTACGAGTCATATTAAAAATAGTAGTGATCTACTAAGATCTCCGATCAAATTAATTTTTTATTTTCTGTAACTTTGGGAATATCATCATATTAGATATATATTGACATCCTTACGGTTGGATCGTCCAAAAATATTTTTTAAAAATAGAAACAATAATCCGTGACAAAGCACTAGTTTCGAGTCATATTAAAAATAGTAGTGATCTACTAAGATCTCCGATCAAATTAATTTTTTATTTTCTGTAACTTTGGGAATATCATCATATTAGATATATATTGACATCCGTACGGTTGGATCGTTCAAAAATATTTTTTAAGAAATAGAAACAATAATCCGTGACAAAGCACTAGTTTCGAGTCATATTAAAAATAGTAGTGATCTACTAAGATCTCCGATCAAATTAATTTTTTATTTTCTGTAACTTTGGAAATATCATCATATTAGATATATATTGACATCCGTACGGTTGGATCGTCCAAAAATATTTTTTAAAAATAGAAACAATAATCCGTGACAAAGCACTAGTTTCGAGTCATATTAAAAATAGTAGTGATCTACTAAGATCTCCGATCAAATTAATTTTTTATTTTCTGTAACTTTGGGAATATCATCATATTAGATATATATTGACATCCGTACGGTTGGATCGTCCAAAAATATTTTTTAAAAATAGAAACAATAATCCGTGACAAAGCACTAGTTTCGAGTCATATTAAAAATAGTAGTGATCTACCAAGATCTCCGATCAAATTAATTTTTTATTTTCTGTAACTTTGGGAATATCATCATATTAGATATATATTGACATCCGTACGGTTGGATCGTCCAAAAATATTTTTTAAAAATAGAAACAATAATCCGTGACAAAGCACTAGTTTCGAGTCATATTAAAAATAGTAGTGATCTACTAAGATCTCCGATCAAATTAATTTTTTATTTTCTGTAACTTTGGGAATATCATCATATTAGATATATATTGACATCCGTACGGTTGGATCGTTCAAAAATATTTTTTAAAAAATAGAAACAATAATCCGTGACAAAGCACTTGTTACGAGTCATATTAAAAATAGTAGTGATCTACTAAGATCTCCGATCAAATTAATTTTTTATTTTCTGTAACTTTGGGAATATCATCATATTAGATATATATTGACATCCGTACGGTTGGATCGTCCAAAAATATTTTTTAAAAATAGAAACAATAATCCGTGACAAAGCACTAGTTTCGAGTCATATTAAAAATAGTAGTGATCTACTAAGATCTCCGATCAAATTAATTTTTTATTTTCTGTAACTTTGGGAATATCATCATATTAGATATATATTGACATCCGTACGGTTGGATCGTTCAAAAATATTTTTTAAAAAATAGAAACAATAATCCGTGACAAAGCACTAGTTTCGAGTCATATTAAAAATAGTAGTGATCTACTAAGATCTCCGATCAAATTAATTTTTTATTTTCTGTAACTTTGGGAATATCATCATATTAGATATATATTGACATCCGTACGGTTGGATCGTTCAAAAATATTTTTTAAAAAATAGAAACAATAATCCGTGACAAAGCACTTGTTACGAGTCATTTTAAAAATAGTAGTGATCTACTAAGATCTCCGATCAAATTAATTTTTTATTTTCTGAAACTTTGGGAATATCATCATATTAGATATATATTGACATCCGTAAGGTTGTTTCGTTCAAAAATATTTTTTAAAAAATAGAAACAATAATCCGTGACAAAGCACTATTTACGAGTCATTTTAAAAATAGTAGTGATCTACTAAGATCTCCGAACAAATTAATTTTTTATTTTCTGAAACTTTGGGAATATCATCATATTAGATATATATTGACATCCGTAAGGTTGTTTCGTTCAAAAATATTTTTTAAAAATTAGAAACAATAATCCGTGACAAAGCACTAGTTTCGAGTCATATTAAAAATAGTAGTGATCTACTAAAATCTCCGATCAAATTAATTTTTTATTTTCTGGAACTTTGGGATTATCATCATATTAGATATATATTGACATCCGTACGGTTGGATCGTTCAAAAATATTTTTTAAAAATAGAAACAATAATCCGTGACAAAGCACTAGTTTCGAGTCATATTAAAAATAGTAGTGATCTACTAAGATCTCCATTCAAATTAATTTTTTATTTTCTGTAACTTTGGGAATATCATCATATTAGATATATATTGACATCCGTACGGTTGGATCGTTCAAAAATATTTTTTAAAAAATAGAAACAATAATCCGTGACAAAGACTAGTTTCGAGTCATATTAAAAATAGTAGTGATCTACTTAGATCTCCGATCAAATTAATTTTTTATTTTCTGTAACTTTGGGAATATCATCATATTAGATATATATTGACATCCGTACGGTTGGATCGTTCAAAAATATTTTTTAAAAAATAGAAACAATAATCCGTGACAAAGCACTAGTTACGAGTCATATTAAAAATAGTAGTGATCTACTAAGATCTCCGATCAAATTAATTTTTTATTTTCTGTAACTTTGGGAATATCATCATATTAGATATATATTGACATCCGTACGGTTAGATCGTCCAAAAATATTTTTTAAAAATAGAAACAATAATCCGTGACAAAGCACTAGTTTCGAGTCATATTAAAAATAGTAGTGATCTACTTAGATCTCCGATCAAATTAATTTTTTATTTTCTGTAACTTTGGGAATATCATCATATTAGATATATATTGACTTCCGTACGGTTGGATCGTCCAAAAATATTTTTTAAAAAATAGAAACAATAATCCGTGACAAAGCACTTGTTACGAGTCATATTAAAAATAGTAGTGATCTACTAAGATCTCATATCAAATTAATTTTTTATTTTCTGAAACTTTGGGAATATCATCATATTAGATATATATTGACATCCGTACGGTTGGATCATTCAAAAATATTTTTAAAAAATATAAACAATAATCCGTGACAAAGCACTAGTTACGAGTCATATTAAAAATAGTAGTGATCTACTAAGATCTCCGATCAAATTAATTTTTTATTTTCTGAAACTTTGGGAATATCATCATATTAGATATATATTGACATCCGTACGGTTGGATCGTTCAAAAATATTTTTTAAAAAATAGAAACAATAATCCGTGACAAAGCACTAGTTACGAGTCATATTAAAAATAGTAGTGATCTACTAAGATCTCCGATCAAATTAATTTTTTATATTCTGAAACTTTGGGAATATCATCATATTAGATATATATTGACATCCGTACGGTTGGATCATTCAAAAATATTTTTTAAAAATAGAAACAATAATCCGTGACAAAGCACTAGTTTCGAGTCATATTAAAAATAGTAGTGATCTACTAAGATCTCCGATCAAATTAATTTTTTATTTTCTGTAACTTTGGGAATATCATCATATTAGATATATATTGACATCCGTACGGTTGGATCGTCCAAAAATATTTTTTAAAAATAGAAACAATAATCCGTGACAAAGCACTAGTTTCGAGTCATATTAAAAATAGTAGTGATCTACTAAGATCTCCGATCAAATTAATTTTTTATTTTCTGTAACTTTGGGAATATCATCATATTAGATATATATTGACATCCGTACGGTTGGATCGTTCAAAAATATTTTTTAAAAAATAGAAACAATAATCCGTGACAAAGCACTAGTTTCGAGTCATATTAAAAATAGTAGTGATCTACTAAGATCTCCGATCAAATTAATTTTTTATTTTCTGTAACTTTGGGAATATCATCATATTAGATATATATTGACATCCGTACGGTTGGATCGTTCAAAAATATTTTTTAAAAAATAGAAACAATAATCCGTGACAAAGCACTTGTTACGAGTCATTTTAAAAATAGTAGTGATCTACTAAGATCTCCGATCAAATTAATTTTTTATTTTCTGAAACTTTGGGAATATCATCATATTAGATATATATTGACATCCGTAAGGTTGTTTCGTTCAAAAATATTTTTTAAAAAATAGAAACAATAATCCGTGACAAAGCACTATTTACGAGTCATTTTAAAAATAGTAGTGATCTACTAAGATCTCCGAACAAATTAATTTTTTATTTTCTGAAACTTTGGGAATATCATCATATTAGATATATATTGACATCCGTAAGGTTGTTTCGTTCAAAAATATTTTTTAAAAATTAGAAACAATAATCCGTGACAAAGCACTAGTTTCGAGTCATATTAAAAATAGTAGTGATCTACTAAAATCTCCGATCAAATTAATTTTTTATTTTCTGGAACTTTGGGATTATCATCATATTAGATATATATTGACATCCGTACGGTTGGATCGTTCAAAAATATTTTTTAAAAATAGAAACAATAATCCGTGACAAAGCACTAGTTTCGAGTCATATTAAAAATAGTAGTGATCTACTAAGATCTCCATTCAAATTAATTTTTTATTTTCTGTAACTTTGGGAATATCATCATATTAGATATATATTGACATCCGTACGGTTGGATCGTTCAAAAATATTTTTTAAAAAATAGAAACAATAATCCGTGACAAAGCACTAGTTTCGAGTCATATTAAAAATAGTAGTGATCTACTTAGATCTCCGATCAAATTAATTTTTTATTTTCTGTAACTTTGGGAATATCATCATATTAGATATATATTGACATCCGTACGGTTGGATCGTTCAAAAATATTTTTTAAAAATAGAAACAATAATCCGTGACAAAGCACTAGTTACGAGTCATATTAAAAATAGTAGTGATCTACTAAGATCTCCGATCAAATTAATTTTTTATTTTCTGTAACTTTGGGAATATCATCATATTAGATATATATTGACATCCGTACGGTTGGATCGTCCAAAAATATTTTTTAAAAATAGAAACAATAATCCGTGACAAAGCACTAGTTTCGAGTCATATTAAAAATAGTAGTGATCTACTAAGATCTCCGATCAAATTAATTTTTTATTTTTTGTAACTTTGGGAATATCATCATATTAGATATATATTGACATCCGTACGGTTGGATCGTCCAAAAATATTTTTTAAAAAATAGAAACAATAATCCGTGACAAAGCACTTGTTACGAGTCATATTAAAAATAGTAGTGATCTACTAAGATCTCATATCAAATTAATTTTTTATTTTCTGAAACTTTGGGAATATCATCATATTAGATATATATTGACATCCGTACGGTTGGATCATTCAAAAATATTTTTAAAAAATATAAACAATAATCCGTGACAAAGCACTAGTTACGAGTCATATTAAAAATAGTAGTGATCTACTAAGATCTCCGATCAAATTAATTTTTTATTTTCTGAAACTTTGGGAATATCATCATATTAGATATATATTGACATCCGTACGGTTGGATCGTTCAAAAATATTTTTTAAAAAATAGAAACAATAATCCGTGACAAAGCACTAGTTACGAGTCATATTAAAAATAGTAGTGATCTACTAAGATCTCCGATCAAATTAATTTTTTATATTCTGAAACTTTGGGAATATCATCATATTAGATATATATTGACATCCGTACGGTTGGATCATTCAAAAATATTTTTTAAAAATAGAAACAATAATCCGTGACAAAGCACTAGTTTCGAGTCATATTAAAAATAGTAGTGATCTACTAAGATCTCCGATCAAATTAATTTTTTATTTTCTGTAACTTTGGGAATATCATCATATTAGATATATATTGACATCCATACGGTTGGATCGTTCAAAAATATTTTTTAAAAAATCGAAACAATAATCCGTGACAAAGCACTAGTTTCGAGTCATATTAAAAATAGTAGTGATCTACTAAGATCTCCGATCAAATTAATTTTTTATTTTCTGTAACTTTGGGAATATCATCATATTAGATATATATTGACATCCGTACGGTTGGATCGTTCAAAAATATTTTTTAAAAATTAGAAACAATAATCCGTGACAAAGCACTTGTTACGAGTCATTTTAAAAATAGTAGTGATCTACTAAGATCTCCGATCAAATTAATTTTTTATTTTCTGAAACTTTGGGAATATCATCATATTAGATATATATTGACATCCGTAAGGTTGTTTCGTTCAAAAATATTTTTTAAAAAATAGAAACAATAATCCGTGACAAAGCACTATTTACGAGTCATTTTAAAAATAGTAGTGATCTACTAAGATCTCCGAACAAATTAATTTTTTATTTTCTGAAACTTTGGGAATATCATCATATTAGATATATATTGACATCCGTAAGGTTGTTTCGTTCAAAAATATTTTTTAAAAATTAGAAACAATAATCCGTGACAAAGCACTAGTTTCGAGTCATATTAAAAATAGTAGTGATCTACTAAAATCTCCGATCAAATTAATTTTTTATTTTCTGGAACTTTGGGATTATCATCATATTAGATATATATTGACATCCGTACGGTTGGATCGTTCAAAAATATTTTTTAAAAATAGAAACAATAATCCGTGACAAAGCACTAGTTTCGAGTCATATTAAAAATAGTAGTGATCTACTAAGATCTCCATTCAAATTAATTTTTTATTTTCTGTAACTTTGGGAATATCATCATATTAGATATATATTGACATCCGTACGGTTGGATCGTTCAAAAATATTTTTTAAAAAATAGAAACAATAATCCGTGACAAAGCACTAGTTTCGAGTCATATTAAAAATAGTAGTGATCTACTTAGATCTCCGATCAAATTAATTTTTTATTTTCTGTAACTTTGGGAATATCATCATATTAGATATATATTGACATCCGTACGGTTGGATCGTTCAAAAATATTTTTTAAAAATAGAAACAATAATCCGTGACAAAGCACTAGTTACGAGTCATATTAAAAATAGTAGTGATCTACTAAGATCTCCGATCAAATTAATTTTTTATTTTCTGTAACTTTGGGAATATCATCATATTAGATATATATTGACATCCGTACGGTTGGATCGTCCAAAAATATTTTTTAAAAATAGAAACAATAATCCGTGACAAAGCACTAGTTTCGAGTCATATTAAAAATAGTAGTGATCTACTAAGATCTCCGATCAAATTAATTTTTTATTTTCTGTAACTTTGGGAATATCATCATATTAGATATATAATGACATCCGTACGGTTGGATCGTCCAAAAATATTTTTTTAAAAATAGAAACAATAATCCGTGACAAAGCACTTGTTACGAGTCATATTAAAAATAGTAGTGATCTACTAAGATCTCATATCAAATTAATTTTTTATTTTCTGAAACTTTGGGAATATCATCATATTAGATATATATTGACATCCGTACGGTTGGATCATTCAAAAATATTTTTAAAAAATATAAACAATAATCCGTGACAAAGCACTAGTTACGAGTCATATTAAAAATAGTAGTGATCTACTAAGATCTCCGATCAAATTAATTTTTTATTTTCTAAAACTTTGGGAATATCATCATATTAGATATATATTGACATCCGTACGGTTGGATCGTTCAAAAATATTTTTTAAAAAATAGAAACAATAATCCGTGACAAAGCACTAGTTACGAGTCATATTAAAAATAGTAGTGATCTACTAAGATCTCCGATCAAATTAATTTTTTATATTCTGAAACTTTGGGAATATCATCATATTAGATATATATTGACATCCGTACGTGGATCGTTCAAAAATATTTTTTAAAAATAGAAACAATAATCCGTGACAAAGCACTAGTTTCGAGTCATATTAAAAATAGTAGTGATCTACTAAGATCTCCATTCAAATTAATTTTTTATTTTCTGTAACTTTGGGAATATCATCATATTAGATATATATTGACATCCGTACGGTTGGATCGTTCAAAAATATTTTTTAAAAAATAGAAACAATAATCCGTGACAAAGCACTAGTTTCGAGTCATATTAAAAATAGTAGTGATCTACTTAGATCTCCGATCAAATTAATTTTTTATTTTCTGTAACTTTGGGAATATCATCATATTAGATATATATTGACATCCGTACGGTTGGATCGTTCAAAAATATTTTTTAAAAATAGAAACAATAATCCGTGACAAAGCACTAGTTACGAGTCATATTAAAAATAGTAGTGATCTACTAAGATCTCCGATCAAATTAATTTTTTATTTTCTGTAACTTTGGGAATATCATCATATTAGATATATATTGACATCCGTACGGTTGGATCGTCCAAAAATATTTTTTAAAAATAGAAACAATAATCCGTGACAAAGCACTAGTTTCGAGTCATATTAAAAATAGTAGTGATCTACTAAGATCTCCGATCAAATTAATTTTTTATTTTCTGTAACTTTGGGAATATCATCATATTAGATATATATTGACATCCGTACGGTTGGATCGTCCAAAAATATTTTTTAAAAAATAGAAACAATAATCCGTGACAAAGCACTTGTTACGAGTCATATTAAAAATAGTAGTGATCTACTAAGATCTCATATCAAATTAATTTTTTATTTTCTGAAACTTTGGGAATATCATCATATTAGATATATATTGACATCCGTACGGTTGGATCATTCAAAAATATTTTTAAAAAATATAAACAATAATCCGTGACAAAGCACTAGTTACGAGTCATATTAAAAATAGTAGTGATCTACTAAGATCTCCGATCAAATTAATTTTTTATTTTCTGAAACTTTGGGAATATCATCATATTAGATATATATTGACATCCGTACGGTTGGATCGTTCAAAAATATTTTTTAAAAAATAGAAACAATAATCCGTGACAAAGCACTAGTTACGAGTCATATTAAAAATAGTAGTGATCTACTAAGATCTCCGATCAAATTAATTTTTTATATTCTGAAACTTTGGGAATATCATCATATTAGATATATATTGACATCCGTACGGTTGGATCATTCAAAAATATTTTTTAAAAATAGAAACAATAATCCGTGACAAAGCACTAGTTTCGAGTCATATTAAAAATAGTAGTGATCTACTAAGATCTCCGATCAAATTAATTTTTTATTTTCTGTAACTTTGGGAATATCATCATATTAGATATATATTGACATCCGTACGGTTGGATCGTTCAAAAATATTTTTTAAAAAATAGAAACAATAATCCGTGACAAAGCACTAGTTTCGAGTCATATTAAAAATAGTAGTGATCTACTAAGATCTCCGATCAAATTAATTTTTTATTTTCTGTAACTTTGGGAATATCATCATATTAGATATATATTGACATCCGTACGGTTGGATCGTTCAAAAATATTTTTTAAAAAATAGAAACAATAATCCGTGACAAAGCACTTGTTACGAGTCATTTTAAAAATAGTAGTGATCTACTAAGATCTCCGATCAAATTAATTTTTTATTTTCTGAAACTTTGGGAATATCATCATATTAGATATATATTGACATCCGTAAGGTTGTTTCGTTCAAAAATATTTTTTAAAAAATAGAAACAATAATCCGTGACAAAGCACTATTTACGAGTCATTTTAAAAATAGTAGTGATCTACTAAGATCTCCGAACAAATTAATTTTTTATTTTCTGAAACTTTGGGAATATCATCATATTAGATATATATTGACATCCGTAAGGTTGTTTCGTTCAAAAATATTTTTTAAAAATTAGAAACAATAATCCGTGACAAAGCACTAGTTTCGAGTCATATTAAAAATAGTAGTGATCTACTAAAATCTCCGATCAAATTAATTTTTTATTTTCTGGAACTTTGGGATTATCATCATATTAGATATATATTGACATCCGTACGGTTGGATCGTTCAAAAATATTTTTTAAAAATAGAAACAATAATCCGTGACAAAGCACTAGTTTCGAGTCATATTAAAAATAGTAGTGATCTACTAAGATCTCCATTCAAATTAATTTTTTATTTTCTGTAACTTTGGGAATATCATCATATTAGATATATATTGACATCCGTACGGTTGGATCGTTCAAAAATATTTTTTAAAAAATAGAAACAATAATCCGTGACAAAGCACTAGTTTCGAGTCATATTAAAAATAGTAGTGATCTACTTAGATCTCCGATCAAATTAATTTTTTTATTTTCTGTAACTTTGGGAATATCATCATATTAGATATATATTGACATCCGTACGGTTGGATCGTTCAAAAATATTTTTTAAAAATAGAAACAATAATCCGTGACAAAGCACTAGTTACGAGTCATATTAAAAATAGTAGTGATCTACTAAGATCTCCGATCAAATTAATTTTTTATTTTCTGTAACTTTGGGAATATCATCATATTAGATATATATTGACATCCGTACGGTTGGATCGTCTAAAAATATTTTTTAAAAATAGAAACAATAATCCGTGACAAAGCACTAGTTTCGAGTCATATTAAAAATAGTAGTGATCTACTAAAATCTCCGATCAAATTAATTTTTTATTTTCTGTAACTTTGGGAATATCATCATATTAGATATATATTGACATCCGTACGGTTGGATCGTCCAAAAATATTTTTTAAAAAATAGAAACAATAATCCGTGACAAAGCACTTGTTACGAGTCATATTAAAAATAGTAGTGATCTACTAAGATCTCATATCAAATTAATTTTTTATTTTCTGAAACTTTGGGAATATCATCATATTAGATATATATTGACATCCGTACGGTTGGATCATTCAAAAATATTTTTAAAAAATATAAACAATAATCCGTGACAAAGCACTAGTTACGAGTCATATTAAAAATAGTAGTGATCTACTAAGATCTCCGATCAAATTAATTTTTTATTTTCTGAAACTTTGGGAATATCATCATATTAGATATATATTGACATCCGTACGGTTGGATCGTTCAAAAATATTTTTTAAAAAATAGAAACAATAATCCGTGACAAAGCACTAGTTACGAGTCATATTAAAAATAGTAGTGATCTACTAAGATCTCCGATCAAATTAATTTTTTATATTCTGAAACTTTGGGAATATCATCATATTAGATATATATTGACATCCGTACGGTTGGATCATTCAAAAATATTTTTTACAAATAGAAACAATAATCCGTGACAAAGCACTAGTTTCGAGTCATATTAAAAATAGTAGTGATCTACTAAGATCTCCGATCAAATTAATTTTTTATTTTCTGTAACTTTGGGAATATCATCATATTAGATATATATTGACATCCGTACGGTTGGATCGTTCAAAAATATTTTTTAAAATATAGAAACATTAATCCGTGACAAAGCACTGGTTACAAGTCATATTAAAAATAGTAGTGATCTACTAAGATCTCCGATCAAATTAATTTTTTATTTTCTGAAACTTTGGGAATATCATCATATTAGATATATATTGACATCCGTAAGGTTGGATCGTTCAAAAATATTTTTTAAAAAATAGAAACAATAATCCGTGACAAACCACTAGTTACGAGTCATTTTAAAAATAGTAATGATCTACTAAGATCTCCGATCAAATTAATTTTTTATTTTCTGAAACTTTGGGAATATCATCATATTAGATATATATTGACATCCGTAAGGTTGGATCGTTCAAAAATATTTTTTTAAAAAATAGAAACAATAATCCGTGACAAAGCACTAGTTACGAGTCATACTAAAAATAGTAATGATCTACTAAGATCTTCGATCAAATTAATTTTTTATTTTTTGAAACTTTTGGAATATCATCATATTAGATATATATTGACATCCGTACGGTTGGATCGTTCAAAAATATTTTTTAAAAAATAGAAACAATAATCCGTGACAAAGCACTATTTACGAGTCATTTTAAAAATAGTAGTGATCTACTAAGATCTCTGATCAAATTAATTTTTTATTTTCTGAAACTTTGGGAATATCATCATATTAGATATATATTGACATCCGTAAGGTTGTTTCGTTCAAAAATATTTTTTAAAAAATAGAAACAATAATCCGTGACAAAGCACTAGTTTCGAGTCATATTAAAAATAGTAGTGATCTACTAAAATCTCCGATCAAATTAATTCTTTGTTTTCTGAAACTTTGGGATTATCATCATATTAGATATATATTGACATCCGTACGGTTGGATCGTTCAAAAATATTTTTTAAAAATAGAAACAATAATCCGTGACAAAGCACTAGTTTCGAGTCATATTAAAAATAGTAGTGATCTACTAAGATCTCCATTCAAATTAATTTTTTATTTTCTGTAACTTTGGGAATATCATCATATTAGATATATATTGACATCCGTACGGTTGGATCGTTCAAAAATATTTTTTAAAAAATAGAAACAATAATCCGTGACAAAGCACTAGTTTCGAGTCATATTAAAAATAGTAGTGATCTACTTAGATCTCCGATCAAATTAATTTTTTATTTTCTGTAACTTTGGGAATATCATCATATTAGATATATATTGACATCCGTACGGTTGGATCGTTCAAAAATATTTTTTAAAAATAGAAACAATAATCCGTGACAAAGCACTAGTTATGAGTCATAATAAAAATAGTAGTGATCTACTAAGATCTCCGATCAAATTAATTTGTTATTTTCTGTAACTTTGGGAATATCATCATATTAGATATATATTGACTTCCGTATGGTTGGATCGTCCAAAAATATTTTTTAAAAATAGAAACAATAATCCGTGACAAAGCACTAGTTTCGAGTCATATTAAAAATAGTAGTGATCTACTAAGATCTCCTACCAAATTAATTTTTTATTTTCTGAAACTTTGGGAATATCATCATATTAGATATATATTGACATCCGTACGGTTGGATCATTCAAAAATATTTTTAAAAAATATAAACAATAATCCGTGACAAAGCACTAGTTACGAGTCATATTAAAAATAGTAGTGATCTACTAAGATCTCCGATCAAATTAATTTTTTATTTTCTGAAACTTTGGGAATATCATCATATTAGATATATATTGACATCCGTACGGTTGGATCGTTCAAAACTATTTTTTAAAAAATAGAAACAATAATCCGTGACAAAGCACTAGTTACGAGTCATATTAAAAATAGTAGTGATCTACTAAGATCTCCGATCAAATTAATTTTTTATATTCTGAAACTTTGGGAATATCATCATATTAGATATATATTGACATCCGTACGGTTGGATCATTCAAAAATATTTTTTAAAAATAGAAACAATAATCCGTGACAAAGCACTAGTTTCGAGTCATATTAAAAATAGTAGTGATCTACTAAGATCTCCGATCAAATTAATTTTTTATTTTCTGTAACTTTGGGAATATCATCATATTAGATATATATTGACATCCGTACGGTTGGATCGTTCAAAAATATTTTTTAAAAAATAGAAACAATAATCCGTGACAAAGCACTAGTTTCGAGTCATATTAAAAATAGTAGTGATCTACTAAGATCTCCGATCAAATTAATTTTTTATTTTCTGAAACTTTGGGAATATCATCATATTAGATATATATTGACATCCGTACGGTTGGATAGTTCAAAAATATTTTTTAAAAAATAGAAACAATAATCCGTGACAAAGCACTAGTTACGAGTCATATTAAAAATAGTAGTGATCTACTAAGATCTCCGATCAAATTAATTTTTTAGTTTCTGTAACTTTGGGAATATCATCATATTAGATATATATTGACATCCGTACGGTTGGATCGTCAAAAAATATTTTTTAAAAATAGAAACAATAATCCGTGACAAAGCACTAGTTTCGAGTCATATTAAAAATTGTAGTGATCTACTAAGATCTCCGATCAAATTAATTTTTTATTTTCAGTAACTTTGGGAATATCATCATATTAGATATATATTGACATCCGTACGGTTGGAACGTTCAAAAATATTTTTTAAAAAATAGAAACAATAATCCGTGACAAAGCACTTGTTACGAGTCATATTAAAAATAGTAGTGATCTACTAAGATCTTCTATCAAATTAATTTTTTATTTTCTGAAACTTTGGGAATATCATCATATTAGATATATATTGACATCCGTACGGTTGGATCATTCAAAAATATTTTTAAAAAATATAAACAATAATCCGTGACAAAGCACTAGTTACGAGTCATATTAAAAATAGTAGTGATCTACTAAAATCTCCGATCAAATTAATTTTTTATTTTCTGAAACTTTGGGATTATCATCATATTAGATATATATTGACATCCGTACGGTTGGATCGTTCAAAAATATTTTTTAAAAATAGAAACAATAATCCGTGACAAAGCACTAGTTTCGAGTCATATTAAAAATAGTAGTGATCTACTAAGATCTCCATTCAAATTAATTTTTTATTTTCTGCAACTTTGGGAATATCATCATATTAGATATATATTGACATCCGTACGGTTGGATCGTTCAAAAATATTTTTTAAAAAATAGAAACAATAATCCGTGACAAAGCACTAGTTTCGAGTCATATTAAAAATAGTAGTGATCTACTTAGATCTCCGATCAAATTAATTTTTTATTTTCTGTAAGTTTGGGAATATCATCATATTAGATATATATTGACATCCGTACGGTTGGATCGTTCAAAAATATTTTTTAAAAATATAAACAATAATCCGTGACAAAGCACTAGTTACGAGTCATATTAAAAATAGTAGTGATCTACTAAGATCTCCGATCAAATTAATTTTTTATTTTCTGTAACTTTGGGAATATCATCATATTAGATATATATTGACATCCGTACGGTTGGATCGTCCAAAAATATTTTTTAAAAATAGAAACAATAATCCGTGACAAAGCACTAGTTTCGAGTCATATTAAAAATAGTAGTGATCTACTAAGATCTCCGATCACATTAATTTTTTATTTTCAGTAACTTTGGGAATATCATCATATTAGATATATATTGACATCCGTACGGTTGGATCGTTCAAAAATATTTTTTAAAAAATAGAAACAATAATCCGTGACAAAGCACTAGTTTCGAGTCATATTAAAAATAGTAGTGATCTACTAAGATCTCCGATCAAATTAATTTTTTATTTTCAGTAACTTTGGGAATATCATCATATTAGATATATATTGACATCCGTACGGTTGGATCATTCAAAAATATTTTTTAAAAAATAGAAACAATAATCCGTGACAAAGCACTTGTTACGAGTCATATTAAAAATAGTAGTGATCTACTAAGATCTCCTATCAAATTAATTTTTTATTTTCTGAAACTTTGGGAATATCATCATATTAGATATATATTGACATCCGTTCGGTTGGATTATTCAAAAATATTTTTAAAAAATATAAACAATAATCCGTGACAAAGCACTAGTTACGAGTCATATTAAAAATAGTAGTGATCTACTAAGATCTCCGATCAAATTAATTTTTTATTTTCTGAAACTTTGGGAATATCATCATATTAGATATATATTGACATCCGTACGGTTGGATCGTTCAAAAATATTTTTTAAAAAATAGAAACAATAATCCGTGACAAAGCACTAGTTACGAGTCATATTAAAAATAGTAGTGATCTACTAAGATCTCCGATCAAATTAATTTTTTATATTCTGAAACTTTGGGAATATCATCATATTAGATATATATTGACATCCGTACGGTTGGATCATTCAAAAATATTTTTTAAAAATAGAAACAATAATCCGTGACAAAGCACTAGTTTCGAGTCATATTAAAAATAGTAGTGATCTACTAAGATCTCCGATCAAATTAATTTTTGATTTTCTGTAACTTTGGGAATATCATCATATTAGATATATATTGACATCCGTACGGTTGGATCGTTCAAAAATATTTTTTAAAAAATAGAAACAATAATCCGTGACAAAGCACTAGTTTCGAGTCATATTAAAAATAGTAGTGATCTACTAAGATCTCCGATCAAATTAATTTTTTATTTTCTGAAACTTTGGGAATATCATCATATTAGATATATATTGACATCCGTACGGTTGGATCATTCAAAAATATTTTTAAACAATATAAACAATAATCCGTGACAAAGCACTAGTTACGAGTCATATTAAAAATAGTAGTGATCTACTAAGATCTCCGATCAAATTAATTTTTTATTTTCTGAAACTTTGGGAATATCATCATATTAGATATATATTGACATCCGTACGGTTGGATCGTTCAAAAATATTTTTTAAAAAATAGAAACAATAATCCGTGACAAAGCACTAGTTACGAGTCATATTAAAAATAGTAGTGATCTACTAAAATCTCCGATCAAATTAATTTTTTATATTCTGAAACTTTGGGAATATCATCATATTAGATATATATTGACATCCGTACGGTTGGATCATTCAAAAATATTTTTTAAAAATAGAAACAATAATCCGTGACAAAGCACTAGTTACGAGTCATATTAAAAATTGTAGTGATCTACTAAGATCTTCGATCAAATTAATTTTTTAGTTTCCGAAACTTTGGGAATATCATCATATTAGATATATATTGACATCCGTACGGTTCGATCGTTCAAAAATATTTTTTAAAAAATAGAAACAATAATCCGTGACAAAGCACTAGTTTCGAGTCATATTAAAAATAGTAGTGATCTACTAAGATCTCCGATCAAATTAATTTTTTATTTTCAGTAACTTTGGGAATATCATCATATTAGATATATATTGACATCCGTACGGTTGGATCGTTTAAAAATATTTTTAAAAAAATAGAAACAATAATCCGTGACAAAGCACTAGTTGCGAGTCATATTAAAAATAGTAGTGATCTACTAAGATCTCCGATCAAATTATTTTTTATTTTCTGAAACTTTCGGAATATCATCATATTAGATATATATTGACATCCGTACGGTTGGATCGTTCAAAAATATTTTTTAAAAAATAGAAACAATAATCCGTGACAAAGCACTAGTTACGAGTCATATTAAAAATAGTAGTGATCTACTAAGATCTCCGATCAAATTATTTTTTATTTTCTGAAACTTTGGGAATATCATCATATTAGATATATATTGACATCCGTACGGTTGGATCGTTCAAAAATATTTTTTAAAAATAGAAACAATAATCCGTGACAAAGCACTAGTTACGAGTCATATTAAAAATTGTAGTGATCTACTAAGATCTCCGTTCAAATTATTTTTTTAGTTTCGGAAACTTTGGGAATATCATCATATTAGATATATATTGACATCCGTACGGTTGGATCGTTCAAAAATATTTTTTAAAAAATAGAAACAATAATCCGTGACAAAGCACTAGTTACGAGTCATATTAAAAATAGTAGTGATCTACTAAAATCTCCGATCAAATTAATTTTTTATATTCTGAAACTTTGGGAATATCATCATATTAGATATATATTGACATCCGTACGGTTGGATCATTCAAAAATATTTTTTAAAAATAGAAACAATAATCCGTGACAAAGCACTAGTTACGAGTCATATTAAAAATTGTAGTGATCTACTAAGATCTCCGATCAAATTAATTTTTTAGTTTCCGAAACTTTGGGAATATCATCATATTAGATATATATTGACATCCGTACGGTTCGATCGTTCAAAAATATTTTTTAAAAAATAGAAACAATAATCCGTGACAAAGCACTAGTTTCGAGTCATATTAAAAATAGTAGTGATCTACTAAGATCTCCGATCAAATTAATTTTTTATTTTCAGTAACTTTGGGAATATCATCATATTAGATATATATTGACATCCGTACGGTTGGATCGTTTAAAAATATTTTTAAAAAAATAGAAACAATAATCCGTGACAAAGCACTAGTTGCGAGTCATATTAAAAATAGTAGTGATCTACTAAGATCTCCGATCAAATTATTTTTTATTTTCTGAAACTTTCGGAATATCATCATATTAGATATATATTGACATCCGTACGGTTGGATCGTTCAAAAATATTTTTTAAAAAATAGAAACAATAATCCGTGACAAAGCACTAGTTACGAGTCATATTAAAAATAGTAGTGATCTACTAAGATCTCCGATCAAATTATTTTTTATTTTCTGAAACTTTGGGAATATCATCATATTAGATATATATTGACATCCGTACAGTTGGATCGTTCAAAAATATTTTTTAAAAATAGAAACAATAATCCGTGACAAAGCACTAGTTACGAGTCATATTAAAAATTGTAGTGATCTACTAAGATCTCCGTTCAAATTATTTTTTTAGTTTCGGAAACTTTGGGAATATCATCATATTAGATATATATTGACATCCGTACGGTTGGATCGTTCAAAAATATTTTTTAAAAAATAGAAACAATAATCCGTGACAAAGCTCTAGTTACAAGTCACATTAAAAGTAGTAGTGATCTACTAAGATCTCCGATCAAATTAATTTTTTATTTTCCGAAACTTTGGGAATATCATCATATTAGATATATATTGACATCCGTACGGTTGGATCGTTCAAAAATATTTTTTAAAAAATAGAAACAATAATCCGTGACAAAGCACTAGTTTCGAGTCATATTAAAAATAGTAGTGATCTACTAAGATCTCCGATCAAATTAATTTTTTATTTTCAGTAACTTTGGGAATATCATCATATTAGATATATATTGACATCCGTACGGTTGGATCGTTCAAAAATATTTTTTAAAAAATAGAAACAATAATCCGTGACAAAGCACTTGTTACGAGTCATATTAAAAATAGTAGTGATCTACTAAGATCTCCTATCAAATTAATTTTTTATTTTCTGAAACTTTGGGAATATCATCATATTAGATATATATTGACATCCGTTCGGTTGGATCGTTTAAAAATATTTTTTAAAAAATAGAAACAATAATCCGTGACAAAGCACTAGTTGCGAGTCATATTAAAAATAGTAGTGATCTACTAAGATCTCCGATCAAATTATTTTTTATTTTCTGAAACTTTCGGAATATCATCATATTAGATATATATTGACATCCGTACGGTTGGATCGTTCAAAAATATTTTTTAAAAAATAGAAACAATAATCTGTGACAAAGCACTAGTTACGAGTCATATTAAAAATAGTAGTGATCTACTAAGATCTCCGATCAAATTATTTTTTATTTTCTGAAACTTTGGGAATATCATCATATTAGATATATATTGACATCCGTACGGTTGGATCGTTCAAAAATATTTTTTAAAAATAGAAACAATAATCCGTGACAAAGCACTAGTTACGAGTCATATTAAAAATAGTAGTGATCTACTAAGATCTCCGATCAAATTAATTTTTTATATTCTGAAACTTTGGGAATATCATCATATTAGATATATATTGACATCCGTACGGTTGGATCATTCAAAAATATTTTTTAAAAATAGAAACAATAATCCGTGACAAAGCACTAGTTTCGAGTCATATTAAAAATAGTAGTGATCTACTAAGATCTCCGATCAAATTAATTTTTGATTTTCTGTAACTTTGGGAATATCATCATATTAGATATATATTGACATCCGTACGGTTGGATCGTTCAAAAATATTTTTTAAAAAATAGAAACAATAATCCGTGACAAAGCACTAGTTTCGAGTCATATTAAAAATAGTAGTGATCTACTAAGATCTCCGATCAAATTAATTTTTTATTTTCTGAAACTTTGGGAATATCATCATATTAGATATATATTGACATCCGTACGGTTGGATCATTCAAAAATATTTTTAAACAATATAAACAATAATCCGTGACAAAGCACTAGTTACGAGTCATATTAAAAATAGTAGTGATCTACTAAGATCTCCGATCAAATTAATTTTTTATTTTCTGAAACTTTGGGAATATCATCATATTAGATATATATTGACATCCGTACGGTTGGATCGTTCAAAAATATTTTTTAAAAAATAGAAACAATAATCCGTGACAAAGCACTAGTTACGAGTCATATTAAAAATAGTAGTGATCTACTAAAATCTCCGATCAAATTAATTTTTTATATTCTGAAACTTTGGGAATATCATCATATTAGATATATATTGACATCCGTACGGTTGGATCATTCAAAAATATTTTTTAAAAATAGAAACAATAATCCGTGACAAAGCACTAGTTACGAGTCATATTAAAAATAGTAGTGATCTACTAAGATCTCCGATCAAATTAATTTTTGATTTTCTGTAACTTTGGGAATATCATCATATTAGATATATATTGACATCCGTACGGTTGGATCGTTCAAAAATATTTTTTAAAAAATAGAAACAATAATCCGTGACAAAGCACTAGTTTCGAGTCATATTAAAAATTGTAGTGATCTACTAAGATCTCCGATCAAATTAATTTTTTAGTTTTCGAAACTTTGGGAATATCATCATATTAGATATATATTGACATCCGTACGGTTGGATCGTTCAAAAATATTTTTAAAAAATAGAAACAATAATCCGTGATAAAGCACTAGTTACGAGTCATATTAAAAATAGTAGTGATCTACTAAGATCTCCGATCAAATTAATTTTTTATTTTCTGAAACTTTGGGAATATCATCATATTAGATATATATTGACATCCGTACGGTTGGATCGTTCAAAAATATTTTTTAAAAAATAGAACCAATAATCCGTGACAAAGCACTAGTTTCGAGTCATATTAAAAATAGTAGTGATCTACTAAGATCTCCGATCAAATTAATTTTTTATTTTCTGAAACTTTGGGAATATCATCATATTAGATATATATTGACATCCGTACGGTTGGATCATTCAAAAATATTTTTAAAAAATAGAAACAATAATCCGTGATAAAGCACTAGTTACGAGTCATATTAAAAATAGTAGTGATCTACTAAGATCTCCGATCAAATTAATTTTTTATTTTCTGAAACTTTGGGAATATCATCATATTAGATATATATTGACATCCGTACGGTTGGATCGTTCAAAAATATTTTTTAAAAAATAGAACCAATAATCCGTGACAAAGCACTAGTTTCGAGTCATATTAAAAATAGTAGTGATCTACTAAGATCTCCGATCAAATTAATTTTTTATTTTCTGAAACTTTGGGAATATCATCATATTAGATATATATTGACATCCGTACGGTTGGATCGTTCAAAAATATTTTTTAAAAAATAGAACCAATAATCCGTGACAAAGCACTAGTTTCGAGTCATATTAAAAATAGTAGTGATCTACTAAGATCTCCGATCAAATTAATTTTTTATTTTCTGAAACTTTGGGAATATCATCATATTAGATATATATTGACATCCGTACGGTTGGATCATTCAAAAATATTTTTAAAAAATAGAAACAATAATCCGTGATAAAGCACTAGTTACGAGTCATATTAAAAATAGTAGTGATCTACTAAGATCTCCGATCAAATTAATTTTTTATTTTCTGAAACTTTGGGAATATCATCATATTAGATATATATTGACATCCGTACGGTTGGATCGTTCAAAAATATTTTTTAAAAAATAGAACCAATAATCCGTGACAAAGCACTAGTTTCGAGTCATATTAAAAATAGTAGTGATCTACTAAGATCTCCGATCAAATTAATTTTTTATTTTCTGAAACTTTGGGAATATCATCATATTAGATATATATTGACATCCGTACGGTTGGATCATTCAAAAATATTTTTAAACAATATAAACAATAATCCGTGACAAAGCACTAGTTACGAGTCATATTAAAAATAGTAGTGATCTACTAAGATCTCCGATCAAATTAATTTTTTATTTTCTGAAACTTTGGGAATATCATCATATTAGATATATATTGACATCCGTACGGTTGGATCGTTCAAAAATATTTTTTAAAAAATAGAACCAATAATCCGTGACAAAGCACTAGTTTCGAGTCATATTAAAAATAGTAGTGATCTACTAAGATCTCCGATCAAATTAATTTTTTATTTTCTGAAACTTTGGGAATATCATCATATTAGATATATATTGACATCCGTACGGTTGGATCATTCAAAAATATTTTTAAAAAATAGAAACAATAATCCGTGATAAAGCACTAGTTACGAGTCATATTAAAAATAGTAGTGATCTACTAAGATCTCCGATCAAATTAATTTTTTATTTTCTGAAACTTTGGGAATATCATCATATTAGATATATATTGACATCCGTACGGTTGGATCGTTCAAAAATATTTTTTAAAAAATAGAACCAATAATCCGTGACAAAGCACTAGTTTCGAGTCATATTAAAAATAGTAGTGATCTACTAAGATCTCCGATCAAATTAATTTTTTATTTTCTGAAACTTTGGGAATATCATCATATTAGATATATATTGACATCCGTACGGTTGGATCGTTCAAAAATATTTTTTAAAAAATAGAACCAATAATCCGTGACAAAGCACTAGTTTCGAGTCATATTAAAAATAGTAGTGATCTACTAAGATCTCCGATCAAATTAATTTTTTATTTTCTGAAACTTTGGGAATATCATCATATTAGATATATATTGACATCCGTACGGTTGGATCATTCAAAAATATTTTTAAAAAATAGAAACAATAATCCGTGATAAAGCACTAGTTACGAGTCATATTAAAAATAGTAGTGATCTACTAAGATCTCCGATCAAATTAATTTTTTATTTTCTGAAACTTTGGGAATATCATCATATTAGATATATATTGACATCCGTACGGTTGGATCGTTCAAAAATATTTTTTAAAAAATAGAACCAATAATCCGTGACAAAGCACTAGTTTCGAGTCATATTAAAAATAGTAGTGATCTACTAAGATCTCCGATCAAATTAATTTTTTATTTTCTGAAACTTTGGGAATATCATCATATTAGATATATATTGACATCCGTACGGTTGGATCATTCAAAAATATTTTTAAACAATATAAACAATAATCCGTGACAAAGCACTAGTTACGAGTCATATTAAAAATAGTAGTGATCTACTAAGATCTCCGATCAAATTAATTTTTTATTTTCTGAAACTTTGGGAATATCATCATATTAGATATATATTGACATCCGTACGGTTGGATCGTTCAAAAATATTTTTTAAAAAATAGAACCAATAATCCGTGACAAAGCACTAGTTTCGAGTCATATTAAAAATAGTAGTGATCTACTAAGATCTCCGATCAAATTAATTTTTTATTTTCTGAAACTTTGGGAATATCATCATATTAGATATATATTGACATCCGTACGGTTGGATCATTCAAAAATATTTTTAAAAAATAGAAACAATAATCCGTGATAAAGCACTAGTTACGAGTCATATTAAAAATAGTAGTGATCTACTAAGATCTCCGATCAAATTAATTTTTTATTTTCTGAAACTTTGGGAATATCATCATATTAGATATATATTGACATCCGTACGGTTGGATCGTTCAAAAATATTTTTTAAAAAATAGAACCAATAATCCGTGACAAAGCACTAGTTTCGAGTCATATTAAAAATAGTAGTGATCTACTAAGATCTCCGATCAAATTAATTTTTTATTTTCTGAAACTTTGGGAATATCATCATATTAGATATATATTGACATCCGTACGGTTGGATCATTCAAAAATATTTTTAAACAATATAAACAATAATCCGTGACAAAGCACTAGTTACGAGTCATATTAAAAATAGTAGTGATCTACTAAGATCTCCGATCAAATTAATTTTTTATTTTCTGAAACTTTGGGAATATCATCATATTAGATATATATTGACATCCGTACGGTTGGATCGTTCAAAAATATTTTTTAAAAAATAGAAACAATAATCCGTGACAAAGCACTAGTTACGAGTCATATTAAAAATAGTAGTGATCTACTAAAATCTCCGATCAAATTAATTTTTTATATTCTGAAACTTTGGGAATATCATCATATTAGATATATATTGACATCCGTACGGTTGGATCATTCAAAAATATTTTTTAAAAATAGAAACAATAATCCGTGACAAAGCACTAGTTACGAGTCATATTAAAAATTGTAGTGATCTACTAAGATCTCCGATCAAATTAATTTTTTAGTTTCCGAAACTTTGGGAATATCATCATATTAGATATATATTGACATCCGTACGGTTGGATCGTTCAAAAATATTTTTTAAAAAATAGAAACAATAATCCGTGACAAAGCACTAGTTTCGAGTCATATTAAAAATAGTAGTGATCTACTAAGATCTCCGATCAAATTAATTTTTTATTTTCAGTAACTTTGGGAATATCATCATATTAGATATATATTGACATCCGTACGGTTGGATCGTTTAAAAATATTTTTTAAAAAATAGAAACAATAATCCGTGACAAAGCACTAGTTGCGAGTCATATTAAAAATAGTAGTGATCTACTAAGATCTCCGATCAAATTATTTTTTATTTTCTGAAACTTTCGGAATATCATCATATTAGATATATATTGACATCCGTACGGTTGGATCGTTCAAAAATATTTTTTAAAAAGTAGAAACAATAATCCGTGACAAAGCACTAGTTACGAGTCATATTAAAAATAGTAGTGATCTACTAAGATCTCCGATCAAATTATTTTTTATTTTCTGAAACTTTGGGAATATCATCATATTAGATATATATTGACATCCGTACGGTTGGATCGTTCAAAAATATTTTTTAAAAATAGAAACAATAATCCGTGACAAAGCACTAGTTACGAGTCATATTAAAAATTGTAGTGATCTACTAAGATCTCCGTTCAAATTATTTTTTTAGTTTCGGAAACTTTGGGAATATCATCATATTAGATATATATTGACATCCGTACGGTTGGATCGTTCAAAAATATTTTTTAAAAAATAGAAACAATAATCCGTGACAAAGCTCTAGTTACAAGTCACATTAAAAGTAGTAGTGATCTACTAAGATCTCCGATCAAATTAATTTTTTATTTTCCGAAACTTTGGGAATATCATCATATTAGATATATATTGACATCCGTACGGTTGGATCGTTCAAAAATATTTTTTAAAAAATAGAAACAATAATCCGTGACAAAGCACTAGTTTCGAGTCATATTAAAAATAGTAGTGATCTACTAAGATCTCCGATCAAATTAATTTTTTATTTTCTGAAACTTTGGGAATATTATTATATTAGATATATATTGACATCCGTACGGTTGGATCGTTCAAAAATATTTTTTAAAAATAGAAACAATAATCCATGGCAAAGCACTAGTTTCGAGTCTTATTAAAAATAGTAGTGATTTACTAAGATCTCCGATCAAATTAATTTTTTATTTTCTGTAACTTTGGGAATATCATCATATTAGATATATATTGACATCCGTACGGTTGGATCGTTCAAAAATATTTTTTAAAAAATAGAAACAATAATCCGTGACAAAGCACTAGTTACGAGTCATATTAAAAATAGTAGTGATCTGCTAAGATCTCCGATAAAATTAATTTTTTATTTTCTGAAACTTTGGGAATATCATCATATTAGATATATATTGACATCCGTACGGTTGGATCATTCAAAAATATTTTTAAAAAATAGAAACAATAATCCGTGATAAAGCACTAGTTACGAGTCATATTAAAAATAGTAGTGATCTACTAAGATCTCCGATCAAATTAATTTTTTATTTTCTGAAACTTTGGGAATATCATCATATTAGATATATATTGACATCCGTACGGTTGGATCGTTCAAAAATATTTTTTAAAAAATAGAACCAATAATCCGTGACAAAGCACTAGTTTCGAGTCATATTAAAAATAGTACTGATCTACTAAGATCTCCGATCAAATTAATTTTTTATTTTCTGAAACTTTGGGAATATCATCATATTAGATATATATTGACATCCGTACGGTTGGATCATTCAAAAATATTTTTAAAAAATAGAAACAATAATCCGTGATAAAGCACTAGTTACGAGTCATATTAAAAATAGTAGTGATCTACTAAGATCTCCGATCAAATTAATTTTTTATTTTCTGAAACTTTGGGAATATCATCATATTAGATATATATTGACATCCGTACGGTTGGATCGTTCAAAAATATTTTTTAAAAAATAGAAACAATAATCCGTGACAAAGCACTAGTTACGAGTCATATTAAAAATAGTAGTGATCTACTAAAATCTCCGATCAAATTAATTTTTTATATTCTGAAACTTTGGGAATATCATCATATTAGATATATATTGACATCCGTACGGTTGGATCATTCAAAAATATTTTTTAAAAATAGAAACAATAATCCGTGACAAAGCACTAGTTACGAGTCATATTAAAAATTGTAGTGATCTACTAAGATCTCCGATCAAATTAATTTTTTAGTTTCCGAAACTTTGGGAATATCATCATATTAGATATATATTGACATCCGTACGGTTGGATCGTTCAAAAATATTTTTTAAAAAATAGAAACAATAATCCGTGACAAAGCACTAGTTTCGAGTCATATTAAAAATAGTAGTGATCTACTAAGATCTCCGATCAAATTAATTTTTTATTTTCAGTAACTTTGGGAATATCATCATATTAGATATATATTGACATCCGTACGGTTGGATCGTTTAAAAATATTTTTTAAAAAATAGAAACAATAATCCGTGACAAAGCACTAGTTGCGAGTCATATTAAAAATAGTAGTGATCTACTAAGATCTCCGATCAAATTATTTTTTATTTTCTGAAACTTTCGGAATATCATCATATTAGATATATATTGACATCCGTACGGTTGGATCGTTCAAAAATATTTTTTAAAAAGTAGAAACAATAATCCGTGACAAAGCACTAGTTACGAGTCATATTAAAAATAGTAGTGATCTACTAAGATCTCCGATCAAATTATTTTTTATTTTCTGAAACTTTGGGAATATCATCATATTAGATATATATTGACATCCGTACGGTTGGATCGTTCAAAAATATTTTTTAAAAATAGAAACAATAATCCGTGACAAAGCACTAGTTACGAGTCATATTAAAAATTGTAGTGATCTACTAAGATCTCCGTTCAAATTATTTTTTTAGTTTCGGAAACTTTGGGAATATCATCATATTAGATATATATTGACATCCGTACGGTTGGATCGTTCAAAAATATTTTTTAAAAAATAGAAACAATAATCCGTGACAAAGCTCTAGTTACAAGTCACATTAAAAGTAGTAGTGATCTACTAAGATCTCCGATCAAATTAATTTTTTATTTTCCGAAACTTTGGGAATATCATCATATTAGATATATATTGACATCCGTACGGTTGGATCGTTCAAAAATATTTTTTAAAAAATAGAAACAATAATCCGTGACAAAGCACTAGTTTCGAGTCATATTAAAAATAGTAGTGATCTACTAAGATCTCCGATCAAATTAATTTTTTATTTTCTGAAACTTTGGGAATATTATTATATTAGATATATATTGACATCCGTACGGTTGGATCGTTCAAAAATATTTTTTAAAAATAGAAACAATAATCCATGGCAAAGCACTAGTTTCGAGTCTTATTAAAAATAGTAGTGATTTACTAAGATCTCCGATCAAATTAATTTTTTATTTTCTGTAACTTTGGGAATATCATCATATTAGATATATATTGACATCCGTACGGTTGGATCGTTCAAAAATATTTTTTAAAAAATAGAAACAATAATCCGTGACAAAGCACTAGTTACGAGTCATATTAAAAATAGTAGTGATCTGCTAAGATCTCCGATAAAATTAATTTTTTATTTTCTGAAACTTTGGGAATATCATCATATTAGATATATATTGACATCCGTACGGTTGGATCATTCAAAAATATTTTTAAAAAATAGAAACAATAATCCGTGATAAAGCACTAGTTACGAGTCATATTAAAAATAGTAGTGATCTACTAAGATCTCCGATCAAATTAATTTTTTATTTTCTGAAACTTTGGGAATATCATCATATTAGATATATATTGACATCCGTACGGTTGGATCGTTCAAAAATATTTTTTAAAAAATAGAACCAATAATCCGTGACAAAGCACTAGTTTCGAGTCATATTAAAAATAGTACTGATCTACTAAGATCTCCGATCAAATTAATTTTTTATTTTCTGAAACTTTGGGAATATCATCATATTAGATATATATTGACATCCGTACGGTTGGATCATTCAAAAATATTTTTAAAAAATAGAAACAATAATCCGTGATAAAGCACTAGTTACGAGTCATATTAAAAATAGTAGTGATCTACTAAGATCTCCGATCAAATTAATTTTTTATTTTCTGAAACTTTGGGAATATCATCATATTAGATATATATTGACATCCGTACGGTTGGATCGTTCAAAAATATTTTTTAAAAAATAGAAACAATAATCCGTGACAAAGCACTAGTTACGAGTCATATTAAAAATAGTAGTGATCTACTAAAATCTCCGATCAAATTAATTTTTTATATTCTGAAACTTTGGGAATATCATCATATTAGATATATATTGACATCCGTACGGTTGGATCATTCAAAAATATTTTTTAAAAATAGAAACAATAATCCGTGACAAAGCACTAGTTACGAGTCATATTAAAAATTGTAGTGATCTACTAAGATCTCCGATCAAATTAATTTTTTAGTTTCCGAAACTTTGGGAATATCATCATATTAGATATATATTGACATCCGTACGGTTGGATCGTTCAAAAATATTTTTTAAAAAATAGAAACAATAATCCGTGACAAAGCACTAGTTTCGAGTCATATTAAAAATAGTAGTGATCTACTAAGATCTCCGATCAAATTAATTTTTTATTTTCAGTAACTTTGGGAATATCATCATATTAGATATATATTGACATCCGTACGGTTGGATCGTTTAAAAATATTTTTTAAAAAATAGAAACAATAATCCGTGACAAAGCACTAGTTGCGAGTCATATTAAAAATAGTAGTGATCTACTAAGATCTCCGATCAAATTATTTTTTATTTTCTGAAACTTTCGGAATATCATCATATTAGATATATATTGACATCCGTACGGTTGGATCGTTCAAAAATATTTTTTAAAAAGTAGAAACAATAATCCGTGACAAAGCACTAGTTACGAGTCATATTAAAAATAGTAGTGATCTACTAAGATCTCCGATCAAATTATTTTTTATTTTCTGAAACTTTGGGAATATCATCATATTAGATATATATTGACATCCGTACGGTTGGATCGTTCAAAAATATTTTTTAAAAATAGAAACAATAATCCGTGACAAAGCACTAGTTACGAGTCATATTAAAAATTGTAGTGATCTACTAAGATCTCCGTTCAAATTATTTTTTTAGTTTCGGAAACTTTGGGAATATCATCATATTAGATATATATTGACATCCGTACGGTTGGATCGTTCAAAAATATTTTTTAAAAAATAGAAACAATAATCCGTGACAAAGCACTAGTTACGAGTCATATTAAAAATAGTAGTGATCTACTAAAATCTCCGATCAAATTAATTTTTTATATTCTGAAACTTTGGGAATATCATCATATTAGATATATATTGACATCCGTACGGTTGGATCATTCAAAAATATTTTTTAAAAATAGAAACAATAATCCGTGACAAAGCACTAGTTACGAGTCATATTAAAAATTGTAGTGATCTACTAAGATCTCCGATCAAATTAATTTTTTAGTTTCCGAAACTTTGGGAATATCATCATATTAGATATATATTGACATCCGTACGGTTGGATCGTTCAAAAATATTTTTTAAAAAATAGAAACAATAATCCGTGACAAAGCACTAGTTTCGAGTCATATTAAAAATAGTAGTGATCTACTAAGATCTCCGATCAAATTAATTTTTTATTTTCAGTAACTTTGGGAATATCATCATATTAGATATATATTGACATCCGTACGGTTGGATCGTTTAAAAATATTTTTTAAAAAATAGAAACAATAATCCGTGACAAAGCACTAGTTGCGAGTCATATTAAAAATAGTAGTGATCTACTAAGATCTCCGATCAAATTATTTTTTATTTTCTGAAACTTTCGGAATATCATCATATTAGATATATATTGACATCCGTACGGTTGGATCGTTCAAAAATATTTTTTAAAAAGTAGAAACAATAATCCGTGACAAAGCACTAGTTACGAGTCATATTAAAAATAGTAGTGATCTACTAAGATCTCCGATCAAATTATTTTTTATTTTCTGAAACTTTGGGAATATCATCATATTAGATATATATTGACATCCGTACGGTTGGATCGTTCAAAAATATTTTTTAAAAATAGAAACAATAATCCGTGACAAAGCACTAGTTACGAGTCATATTAAAAATTGTAGTGATCTACTAAGATCTCCGTTCAAATTATTTTTTTAGTTTCGGAAACTTTGGGAATATCATCATATTAGATATATATTGACATCCGTACGGTTGGATCGTTCAAAAATATTTTTTAAAAAATAGAAACAATAATCCGTGACAAAGCTCTAGTTACAAGTCACATTAAAAGTAGTAGTGATCTACTAAGATCTCCGATCAAATTAATTTTTTATTTTCCGAAACTTTGGGAATATCATCATATTAGATATATATTGACATCCGTACGGTTGGATCGTTCAAAAATATTTTTTAAAAAATAGAAACAATAATCCGTGACAAAGCACTAGTTTCGAGTCATATTAAAAATAGTAGTGATCTACTAAGATCTCCGATCAAATTAATTTTTTATTTTCTGAAACTTTGGGAATATTATTATATTAGATATATATTGACATCCGTACGGTTGGATCGTTCAAAAATATTTTTTAAAAATAGAAACAATAATCCATGGCAAAGCACTAGTTTCGAGTCTTATTAAAAATAGTAGTGATTTACTAAGATCTCCGATCAAATTAATTTTTTATTTTCTGTAACTTTGGGAATATCATCATATTAGATATATATTGACATCCGTACGGTTGGATCGTTCAAAAATATTTTTTAAAAAATAGAAACAATAATCCGTGACAAAGCACTAGTTACGAGTCATATTAAAAATAGTAGTGATCTGCTAAGATCTCCGATAAAATTAATTTTTTATTTTCTGAAACTTTGGGAATATCATCATATTAGATATATATTGACATCCGTACGGTTGGATCATTCAAAAATATTTTTAAAAAATAGAAACAATAATCCGTGATAAAGCACTAGTTACGAGTCATATTAAAAATAGTAGTGATCTACTAAGATCTCCGATCAAATTAATTTTTTATTTTCTGAAACTTTGGGAATATCATCATATTAGATATATATTGACATCCGTACGGTTGGATCGTTCAAAAATATTTTTTAGAAAATAGAAACAATAATCCGTGACAAAGCACTAGTTACGAGTCATATTAAAAATAGTAGTGATCTACGAAGATCTCCGATCAAATTAATTTTTTATTTTCTGAAACTTTGGGAATATCATCATATTAGATATATATTGACATCCGTACGGTTGGATCGTTCAAAAATATTTTTAAAAAATAGAAACAATAATCCGTGACAAAGCACTAGTTACGAGTCATATTAAAAATTGTAGTGATCTACTAAGATCTCCGATCAAATTAATTTTTTAGTTTCTGAAACTTTGGGAATATCATCATATTAGATATATATTGACATCCGTACGGTTGGATCGTTCAAAAATATTTTTGAAAAATAGAAACAAAAATCCGTGACAAAGCACTAGTTACGAGTCATTTTAAAAATAGTAGTGATCTACTAAGATCTGAGATCAAATTAATTTTTTATTTTCCGAAACTTTGGGAATGTCATCATATTAGATATATATTGACATCCGTACGGTTGGATCGTTCAAAAATATTTTTTAAAAATAGAAACAATAATCCGTGACAAAACACATAACTTGCTGAATGTTTATTTTCCGGTTTTATAAGTGAAATACATAGCTTGCTGAATGAAACACGTAGTTTTCCAATTTACATAAGTACATACATAAAATATAAAATATATTTTGAATAATAATTAATTATTTAATTATTTAATTAATTAATTAATTTCGGATACGGATATTTTCGGATACGAATACGGATAATATCCGTCGGATATTGAAAGTTTCGGATTCGGATACGGATAATATCCGATTTAACTCGGATACGGATATTATCCCCAAATCGAAGACCCAGCGATTTGAGTGGCAAAATTGAAGACCCAACTAACTCACAGTCATCTCTTCTCTTCTTCCTAGTGGTAGCAGCTTCAAGCTCAAGCTCTTCTTCGTCATCTCTTCTTCTGGTGGTAGCTTCAAGCTTCAAGCTCAAGCTCTTCTTCGTCATCTCTTCTCTGCTTCATCATCTCAGCAGCTCAGTTGACCAACACAGCTTCTCAATTGATCTTAGGAGCTTCGATTTATTCATCTCAAGCTTCGATTTTGTAAGTGGTGAGTTTATTCATCTTTTAGTTTCGATTTTGTTAACTGTGGTTCTTCTATTTTGTTCTCTAGCTTTGATTTTGTATTCTCCTTAGCTTCGATTTTGTCTCTTTAGTAGCTTTGCTTTGAAGTGCAATCTCTATTTGAACTATAGAAAAGTGTGGATTATCAAATTGAATTGTTCCTACTCTGGTATGATTATCAAAATTTGATTTATGGTTAATTATTTGCTCTGAGTTTTCTTAATTATTGTTAAGATTTTGAATGCTCTAAATTTGGCAGTATAGGGCAAATTTGAATGCTCTAAATTGGATTTTATGTGCAAATTATGAGGAGGTTGTGTTAATGCTCTGTCAAATTTGTATTTATTATAATAAACTAGTAGAGAAAGCTTTATCTGTTAAATTTTAATGCAAGTTATGCTAGTAGTTGGAATTGCTAGTTAATTTGAATGATCTATTTTAACTAATTAAACTGCATTACATTCCTCCTAGGTGTGCCTTATGTAATCCATGCTTTTTTTGAATTAGATGGACAGGGATTGGTTGATGGCTGACAGAAGATCAAGAGAGTTTCAAAAAGGAGTTGAAGACTTGTTGATGTTTACATTTGAGAACGGATATAATGAAGATAAAATTAGTTATCCATGTATGAATTGCGCACATAGTAAATCATGGAAAGCTCAGATAGTGAGGGATCATCTTTTCCAAAATGGTATCGATAAGACCTACAAGTGTTGGATTTGGCACCGAGAAACAGATGAAGAAGGAAGTCAGCCTTCGACGGAAGGGACCGACAGTTCTCAATCTGTGCATCAGCAACCGATGAATACAGATCAGAATATTGATGGTGACGATGATATTTCCTTAGACTCAGATATATTTAACCATGTTCAATCTGAACATGAACCTCTTTATCCAGGATGCGAAGGATTTCCAAAGATGAAGGCTTTAGTAAAGTTATACAACATCAAAGCAAAATATCAAATATCTGATTGTGGCTTCTCTGAAATTCTACTTTTGGTCGGGTCTATGCTCCCGGAAGGCAACACATTACCTTCTTCATTCAGTGAAGCCAAGAAAAGCTTGCGTGTTTTAGGCATGGAGTATGAGAGAATACACGCTTGCCCTAATGATTGCCTATTATATCGTGGAGATAGAGATGAAGATGAGACAAGGTACCGCATTTGTCAAGCTTCTAAATGGAAGTTAAACAAAAAAGGGGATGAATTGGAAGGGACTCCTGCAAAGGTTCCGTGGTATTTTCCTTTGATACCACGTTTAAAGAATTTGTTCAGTTCACCTCAAACAAGCAAGGATTTGACTTGGCACGATTCAGAGAGAATAAAAGATGGAAAAATGAGACATCCGGCAGATTCAAAAACATGGAAGGAAGTTGATGCAAAATGGCCAGATTTTTCTTCAGATTGTAGAAACCTTCGGTTAGCTTTATCGTCGTATGGATTCAATCCGTTTTATACCACAAATATTGATTATTCTTGTTGGCCAGTTTTGATGACAATCTACAATCTACCACCGTGGCTTTGTATGAAAAGGAAGTATATCATGCTATGTTTGTTGATATCCGGACCCAAGGAACCCGACAATGATATTGATGTGTTTCTTCAACCACTTATTCAAGATTTACAAAAGTTATGGAGTGGGACACATATTTATGATGCATTAAAAAAGGAGCACTTTTTGCTTAAAGCCATTTTGTTATGGACAATAAGTGACTATCCGACCTATGGTAACTTGTCCGAAAATGTTGTGAAAGGGTATAATGGTTGTACAATTTGTGTTGATGAAACAAAAGCAACTAGGCTGGTTAATTACCGTAAGTGTGTGTTTCTCAGACATCGGAGGTGGTTGGCCCGTGATCATCCATATCGGCGGCAGAAAATTTTTTTTGATAACACCATTGAAAAAGAAACTGCTCCACTTCCATTAACCGGAGAGCAGGTGCTTCAAAGAGTATAACATTTGAACGGACATGTTTATGGTAAGACACAACGCCAACCTCGCTTAAAGAAAGGTGATCCTCGGCCAATTTGGAAGAAAGTTTCTATATTTTTTCAGCTTGTGTATTGGAAATATTTGCCGGTTAGGCATGTTCTCGATGTGATGCACATCAAGAAAAGTATTTGTGAAGCTTTACTTGGTACCTTTCTTAATATACCAAAGAAGACCAAAGACAAAGAAACTGTTCGTCTTGACATGGCAGAAATGGGAATTCGTGTGGAGCTGCGGCCAAAAAATACGGGAAAAAAGGAGAAGTTACCGTTAGCATCTTGGAATTTAACTCATGCTGAAAAAAGGTTGTTTGCTCTTCCTTTCTCGGAATGAAGTTGCCTGATGGATTTTGTTCTAATATTAGGAGTCTTGTGTCAATGGAAACACTTCGACTTACTGGTTTGAAATCTCATGAATGTCATATGATTTTGCATCACCTGCTCCCCATTGCAATTCGGTCATCGCTGCAAAAACAGTTTAGGAACACTGTTATTCGGTTTTGTCTATTCTTTAATGCCATTTGCAGTAAAGTTATTGAGGTCGATAAGTTGGAGAAAATGCAATCTCAGTTAGTAGAAACTTTATGCCAGCTTGAAAAGTACTTCCCCCCTTCCTTGTTTGATATCATGTTTCATCTTTCGGTTCATCTTGTACGAGAAGTTGAGCTTTGCGGACCAATTTTTCTTAGATGGATGTATCCTTTTGAGAGGAATATGAAGACATTTAAGGGATATATAAGGAATCGGGCTCATGCAGAAGGTTGTATTGCTGAGGCTTATATTGCGGAAGAGGGGGTTGAGTGTTTGGTGGACCACGAGGAAGCGACTATCGGGGTACCGAAAACTGGTAGGCATACAAAAGATTCTACTTACATGCCTTTATCTGGCGCAACAATGGTAAACCCGAGCAGCACTGATTTGCATGTAGCGAATTTATGTGTACTACAAAATACAACTGCCATTATGCCATATTTTCAGTAAGTCGTGAAATTATAATTTTGCAGAATTTATAGGAAGTCATTCTAATTATTTTCTACAATTGTGGGCAGTGAACACATGTCAATTTTGATGACCACTTATCCAGATCATGAAAATGATGAAATGTGGCTAAAAAACAAGCAAAATGAGACATTTCCGAAATGGTTCAAAGATAAGGTATTATGTGCATTTTCATAATATTTTTGTGCATGTTTTTAAACTGCGTTGCTCACACAAATCATTTTTCAACTAATATGTATTTTTTGGCAGATTGCTTCCGATTTGTTTGATGGTAATGAGGTACAAGATGAGATAAGGTGGATTGTAGATGGCCCCAACAAGGACGTTCCTACATACAGCGGCTACAAAATGGATGGTGTTACCTACAGTACTAAAGACCGTGATGATACACGGCAAGTTCAATGCAGCGGTGTTTGTGTAGAGGCCGATACAATGGTTGTGCAGGGCAAGGATAAAAAAATAGAGCATTTGTCACATACATTTTATGGTGTCATAACAAATATATGGGAGTTGGACTATTGTAACTTTAGGATTCCAATATTTCGTTGTAAGTGGGTAGATATGAACAAATGAATTAAGGTCGATGACTTGGGGTACACATTGGTTAATTTGAACAGGTTGGGGTTTTTGAATGATCCATTTGTGTTAGGAAAACATGTGAAACAGGTTTGTTATATCGACGATCCCCTTGATAAGTTATGGTCCGTTTTGTTGAAGCTACCCGAAAAAAAAAATTATGAAGATGAAAATGAGGGATCCGTAGAAGTTGAACTTGAGAATGAATTCTTTGTACCCAACCTACCGGATGATGATGATGAGGACATGGCTAGTTATATTCGAGATGGTGTAGATGAGCTAATAGAACTTTTGTGATGTAAAATTTTATTCGTGTTGTTTGAATTAATTATAACTATGATCATAACTTTTGTTTGGAACTTTTGTGATGTAATAAATGGTTTATAAGCTACTGTTGTTTGGTATGTTGGCTAACTGACAAAAGTAGATTGATTATTGGTTTGCATTTGTACTGTGAGCAGGTTAGCTCCATTTTCAATTTTTTTCTGTATCCTGTAAATCAGACAACGGTTTTAAACAAGAAACCGTTGTCTGAATCAACAATAGACAATTAGCCTAAAAGGGTTGTGTGATAGCTTTAACTCAGACAACACTATAAAAAACTGTTGTTTGAACAAATGTTACACAACAGTAACAGAAAAACTGTTGTCTGATTCCAACAACTTTATTTTCTGTGTGTTGTTTGAATTAAACTCAAACAACGGATCAGAAAAACTGTTGTCTCCTTCTAACAACAGTTTTGTGTGCTCTTGTCTGAAACATTTTCAGACAATGGTTCCGGAAAACTGTTGTCTAAATATGAAATCTGTGCAACACTACATTTTAAATACCGTTGTCTGACTTCATCTAATAGACAATGGTTTTTTGCTCGTTGTAAAAACTGGGATCAGACAATACTTTTTTTTCTTGAACACGGGAACCGTTGTCTGATCTTTTCGGGCAACACTTTTTTTGCAGAGTGTTGTGTGATCAGTGTTGTCTGATAGCAGATTTGGTGTAGTGCACTTACTCACTATCTTACCTTGCTTTTAAATTAAAAAAATTGGAACAATCTATATATATACTAATAGCAGAGATCGGATAGGTGAGGTGGCGGTTAAGAAACATTTTAAAATAAATTTTTTATTTTCTTATTATTTGAATCCCTAGAAAGGTGGCGCATTGTCAATCCAATTTGTACTGCACATCTATCCCTGCACCAATCTCATTTTCTATATTATGTTTTCGCCGATCTATATATATAGTATCCAAGTGACCACTGACCATGTATCTGCACATGAATAAGACATAACTTCACTCTCATTTTTGTTTAAGTAGCAAAAAAGATAACCCTTACTCTCATTTAGTTCATAAGATTAGACATGGTATTTTATCAAATTTGCACCTTCTTGACCTTTAATTTAATACTGACTTGAATTTTTATAGTGTTTTTGCCATCGAAAATAACATACTTATATACGTTTTTAACTACTTTTACTATTTTTGTCTAGCTTTGAAATTAATATTAATTTTAAGTACTAACATTGATAATATAATTAAAATTTATAACAAGATACTACTTTGTGCAAAACAATTAATTTTTCAAATAGCAGGAGAACAGGTGAGGTGGCGGCTTAGAAACATTTTAAAATAATTTTTTTATTTTCTTATTGTTTGAATCCCTAGAAAGGTGGCGCATTGTCAATCCAATTTGTACCGCACAACACCAATCTCATTCTCCATATTATTTTTTCACCGATATATATATATAGTAATCAAGTGACCACTGACCATGTACTTGCACATGAATAAGGCATAACTTCACTCTCATTTTTGTTTAAGTAGCAAAAAAGATAAGCCTTACTCTCATTTAGTTCATAAGATTAGACATGGTATTTTATCAAATTTGCACCTTCTTGACCTTTAATTTAATACTGACTTGAATTTTTATAGTGTTTTTGCCATCGAAAATAACATACTTGTATACGTATTTAACTACTTTTACTATTTTTGTCTAGCTTTGAAATTAATATTAATTTTAAGTACTAACATTGATAATATAATTAAAATTTATAACAAGATACTACTTTGTGTAAAACAATTATTTTTTCAATTTTTATGTAAATTAATAAAATTAATGAAAAGTATTATATTTTAACAATTAAAAATAAATTTATTTAGAAGAAAAAGTACAAATTGAACAATAAACTTTCAGATATTATTATTTTATATACAAGCACATAAATTATCCTTTATTAGGAAAGTGATAATAAAATGTAATAATTCATGAAAATATCTTTCGATCAATTATCTCCAAAGAAAAAAAAAATATTTTACTAAGTTATTTTTGTAGTTAAAATATATAAAAGGGACGTTGGCAAAATAAAGCATATTTTAGATAAATTTAATATTTTTTCTCAATTCCTTTCTTAATTTTATACATATTAATATTATATATATAGAGAGAAAAAGGAACCTTAGATGTATCTCACGAAAGTTTCCCGAGATACTTTAAAAAACAAGCTTTAAAATATACTGGGCCTGCAGGGCTAATTAATGATATTTTAAATAAATCTTGATTTTACAAAAATGCCACCCATATTTGCATATAAAATTATATATTTTAAGGATCATAACACTGAAAATGTACAAAAAGCTTAAAATATTTTCTTCAATTTTTACTTTTCTTAATTGTTTTTTATAAAATTAAGTAACATCTTAACGATACCTAATTAGTCATTAATTATGTTTATTAAATACATACTAAATTTACTTCATATTATTTATATAAAACATTAACAAACTTTATATGAACATTATAATTGTTATTTCAATAAAAACATTAATTTTATGTATAAAAGTAAGATTATTTTAAGGTAAATTTATGACTTAAAATTGTTCACATTGTGTCATTTTTTATTTCATATTCAGGATCGTTGCAATTTCTTTTCGGACAATTGTAAGACAGGCAACCTAATTTCTAAAGCAATTTTTTATCAATGATTATGTGAATCATTATACGTTATGGAAATAAATAAAAATTTTCGATTAAAATCTAGAATTTGTATACAAATAATACTGACAGATTTTAAATTTTTCACATAATAAACCCAACCATTTTATAGACCGATTAAATCGATTAAAATATTATACACAGGTTGTTTTATTATATTATTTTAAAGTAAATTAATATTCTAATTAAATAAATTCTTATACTGAGCATGTATGTTATGGGGGAGGTGTCGGCTTTAAAAAATATTATTTAGTTATATTCAATATTTATAATTTTTTATCGTAAAAATTATGTTCGTATTGTAATTAGTCTTTTTTACTTTTATTATATTTTTAAGATTATCAAAATTCAAATATATAATGAGAGTATTATTCCAACTAATAATTTTTGTAAATTGTTTAAAATTATTTTTTAGGAAATTCTTAAAAATACCTATTAATTTTTTTAAATAATAGAAATTAATTTATCTATATCAGCTGTTCCCATTTAAGATTGTTGCAATTTTTTCACGACGACGTTAACTTTTCAAAAAAAAAATTCTTTATCACTTATCATGAAAATCCTGTAAATCATGATAAATTATGGATGTAAAAAGATTTTTTTGGTTGACATCCAAAATTGATACACAAGGAACCTAAAGATGTTTTAAATTTTGCACAAGAATAAATTACACATGAGATGTGAGCAGCTCAATTAAATTAAATCAATTAATCCCTTTATCGACCAGTTAAATCGATGAAGAAATTGTACATCCGTTATTCTAATAAATAGTGACGATTGAATTAATATTCTAATTAAGTAAATTATTACACTATCTGAGATGAGAGGGATGTCGGCTTTTAAGAACGTTAATTAATTATATTTAATATTTGTAGTTATTCTAATATATAGTGACGATTGAATTAATATTCTAATTAAGTAAATTATTAAACTATCTGAGCACGTATGTTATGAGAGGGATGTCGGCTTTTAAGAACGTTATTTAATTATATTTAATATTTATAATTTTTTATCTTAAAAATAATGATCATATTGTAATCGCTAATTTCATATTTATATTTTTTTTAAATTATTAAAATTTTAGATATACAATGAGAGTATTTTTCCAACTAATAATTCATGTGAACTGTTTGAATCAATTTTTAAAAGAAAATTCTAAAAATCGATATCAATTTTTTTTAGAATAAAAATTAGTGTCTTGATTTTCCTTTTCTATTTCCTATATATTATTAAAATATTATATTACCATTCAAAAAATAATGTTTGAAAAGTTTTGAGAATTTTTTTTTATTTCAAATTTTAATTTAGAATTTGGTTTAATACCACATAAGTTTTATTTTTTATATGTTTGAAAATTTTTTGACTAACATTATGCATAAATTATACGTACGATTTCATGTTTTTCAATTAATATTTATGAATTATTAAAGATAGTTTTCTGAAGCCGCGCGATAGCCCGACTAGTTCATTTAAATCGTAATGCTGTTTTAACAAAATTTTGATTCCAAAATGCAGACTGCACTGATTTTTTTAATCTTATTAGAACGTCAAATGATGGCCTAAAATGACAAAAAATGATGATTGGTTAAATTTTATTAAATTTGTAAGATATTATGTTTCAATTGTTGACTTGACTATATTGATCAAGTTTATATGTATATTTATTACAACTTTTGAGAGATTATTGACTAATGTGAAGAAGGAAGTTTGTATAATTTTAGTCAAGGAACTTTCACTGTTGAAGTTTCATAATTTACATAAATTATGTATCATATTTGTCAAGTAGAATATTTTTGTTAAAGTTTTTTCATTGAAGATATTCTTATAATTCGAAAAGAAAAAAGAAAAAATGTTTAATGTTTTTTTTTAAATATTAGAATTATGTATATTACAAATAAATACTATATGTTTAAACAAATTTCGTAATAAACGAAAATCGTACCCAAAAATGCTAGATACCCCAAATTGGTATCCAAAAATTTCTCCCAAATGAGCTTACATGATATAGAGAAAATTTTTGATTGGGTGGTTGGTGTGAATGCAAGGGTCCACTATTATTATAACCAATTGAATTGCTACACTTTGACATTTGGAAATTATTTTGGGTACTGGGGTACCTAGCATTTTCCTTATATATTATTTAATTATTTCATCATGCCCACTTAAGTAAGATCCGTATACAAATTTCTAGTTAATCAAATAAAAAATTTCTGGGAGACCTACTTCTGCATAATCAAAATTACGTTGTTTTGTTTAAAAATATATATGTATTTTAGGAAAGTTACTGGGTATCTCATGTTCCTTTTTCTCATACTTAATTGATAATTGCTTTATATTATTCTGATTGATATAGTATCCCATACATTTTCATTTTTCAAGTTTAAAATAAGAAGGAAAAAATTGAAAAACAAAAAGCTAGATATCATTGTAAAATGGGATACTATCTTATGAAAGGAAAATGTAACTGAATCCAGCCATGTACATGCACTATTAAAATATACAAATCTATATGATTATTTGAATGATTGTGAGAGAGACATAGGACAAGACAGCTAAAACAAAATCTTTTTAATTTTTGTTCATATACAAAAACAAAAGAATAAGGTTAGGCAAATGGCATTTTCTCTTAAAAATAAAGATTTATGAAATGGAATTAAGGTAGATGCCAAAAATAGATTTCTCTACTCTGCATTGGTTATTTATTCTGCAAATTTGTGGGGATACTAGTACTGTCATTCTTTGTCTTATACTTATTACAATGTTGTATCTATAAAATGCTCACTACCCTTCATTTTATGTTCTCTGCTTGTGAGCAACAAAATGGATAATATGGATTTCCCCTGGACTTATCAAGAGGTGGGCTCATTCCATTCATTATTCTGAATTTATCATTCTCTTCTCATGAAAAAATGTCTAACATATGAGTTTATAGATATACATGAACCAAATAAAACATACTCTTATATCCCACTCGAATATATGTTCATCATTTATATATTGACATGGTTTTATTCTATCATATTAGCATGTATATGGATCACTTTTTCTGTAAATGTTCATCAAGAAATTGCGAGTATTTATTGTTGACATGAATTCATCTTCCTCAAAAATGATAAATCTTGTGTAATAAGTAGGTTCATATAATATAAATATAAACATAACTAATATGCGTGTACCTGAAACATTTTATATTTATTCATATCGTTTCTCTCTGTTTTGTTCGAAAGAGTACACTTGTGTCACTATGAATAGTCATAGAATGATATGCTTCTTCTTGGAGTACTATACTATTATTTGTTCTTCTTGAAGAACTCTAACACTCTACCAGATTAGGCTGCTTTGGTAGAGACATTATATGGTTAACATTAGTTAATATAATTTACTATTTCATTCTGGTCCCAGCTTTGTATTAGTTGTGCGTAAAATGAAATTATGTTGACGGGAATTTCTCAAGTTCATGCAAGTATGAAGTTTTCTGCAAAGGTTTAATATAGATCTATGAGACTACTACGTTCTACCTATTTTTTCTATACTTGTACAAGTTGCTTGTCTGTCTAACTGATGATATATATCGGTGTTCGTACATTTATAAACTAATGTGGTGATTTGTATTACTGAGACCAGTGGTTTGTATTGTTGTGACCGGTGATTAATAGGTAGTGTGTAGAGTTTGAAAGGCTAAAATGCTTTGTACTGAAACACGGCCCTATATTATGTGTTATAGACAATTCCTACTATGTTTGTTGTATCTGCTTTGAAATATTCAATAATGTGTTTGTTTATTTGTAGAGCATTGATGCGCTGAAGCAGCAACTCTTATACACAAGTATTGAACTTGAATCAGTAAAAGCAGAAGCTGAAAAGCAAATGACAATACACAAAGCATATGAGAAACAGTCACTCCTATTACTCAATATGGTTATACAAGAAAGAGACGAGGCCAGAGGACAGCTCCGCAAGCTACTCAACAAGCTTGTGTCTTTAAATTACACAATTCCGAACTTGACAACAGCTCTCCCTCAACTGTCACCTCAGAGCCCCCTCGTAAACCCCATGATACCAATCTTAAGCACAACTGAATCAAACAGTTTCTCTGAACCATACAATTACCATTCTCAGAATTCTTCCCCAGTTAGCTCAGTTTTCGAACCTGTCTCTTCTACAGAACTCCAAAGCCCCCATGCTGGTTTTTTAAGTAACAAGATAGGATTTGTCAGTCAACCCTTTGCTCAAGAATATAAATGCACAAGTCCAGCAACTCTTGTTTCTCCTTCGGGAGCTTCAAATATTGATCAATATATTGATATCCTACTTAATGGAAAAACTCTGCCTCAGAAGGGAAAGCTTTTGCAGTCTGTGCTGGATGCTGGACCACTGCTGGAGACACTTCTTGTAGCAGGCCCAATTCCTAAATGGCGTAATCCTCCCCCTCTTAACGCCTTCCATGTTCCTCCTCCTTTTACTGGCAAAGGTGGTCATGTCAAAATGTTCAATCAAAAGCCAGCTGAGCTATCGATTCATGCCTTGAGACCAGAGAATACTCGATCATCTGTTGGGATGCCTTGTGGTTCCCAAGTTACAACTAATCCGGTGCTACAGTTTCAAAACGTGGCTTCAAGATCGTGTTTTGGGGTTGGAAAGGGAATGTCAGGTGCTAACAGTAACAATTCTCTTCCAACTGACAAAAGACAAAGGTTCCTCTGATATCGCAAAATAGAGATGTTCACATTTCTTTGGTTGAAACGGTAGATTTTTGTTTTGATGGTTAAGGGGTGTAAAGTTGAATTGTTCAATTTTAACTTTTCATATTTAAACCGTACTTAGACAGTTAATCTATTTATAGTTTATAATTGCATAGTTCCACCATCAAGATTAATCAATCTTCCCATTATTTTTAAGTCATGTTATCTTGATATGATTAGAAAATTGTTCACTACATGTACTGTTCAAATACCTGGATGATTGGCAGGAACAAGTGAACAACAATATAGTAATTGTTTCCTCCTCTAGCTAATCCGAACAAAGTTTTTGTTCAAGTGTAGTTGTCCCCTTGTGCAGTCGTTTCTTGTTAGACGGCACAAAAGGATGAAGATCACAATGAAAATTACCAGTAAGACAGGTAACAGTTTGGCTATATCTGCGTTACTTGATATCATTGACTCATCGCTACCATATCTTAAACCTTCCACAAACATCATAGTTTTGATCATCAAATGAAACACTTTCTCCTTAATACCGAGATTACTTCTTAATGTTGAACCGGAAGCTTAAATATTTTCTAGTATGGCTCCAAGTCCAACCCCATCTCCCAGCTTCCAAAATTCACATTGGGATCCATTAGTTATAGCCTTAGTAGGTGGAATTTGTACCATTTTTTTAATAGTAACTTACCACCAGATACTCCATCGAAACTGCTGCAGAACTCAAGTATCATATATGTTAAGAAACCGAGCTCAGAGGCGTCGTATAAATGAGGAAAACCATGTGGACCCATCATTACAGTTTCAGAGCCAAGGACTGGACTCCCACACTGCACGCTCTCTGCCAATAGTCCAGTTTAAAAAGATGAATGATGCAGAGATGGCTGAGAAAACAACGGAATGTGCAGTTTGTTTGGGTGAATTTGAAGAAGGCAATTGGATAAAACATCTACCAAATTGTTGTCATGTTTTTCACGTCTCTTGTATCGACATATGGTTTCAGACTCACTCAAGCTGCCCACTTTGTAGAGCTCCCATATTCGATGTTGAACAATCTCATGATTTGCTACGACATCTGTCAAGGGAAGATTTTACTGAAGATCAATTAACTGTTCGTGAATTGCTTCGTATGCATGTCCTCGAGAGTCCTTCAATTAGACTTCAGATAGATCATGAAACATGAGTTGTTTCATCAAATATTGATATTTGTATAGTGTTTAAGTCTAGCAGAGGCTATTTGCCTTATTGTAAGAAAAATCGACAAGAATGATAACACTTGAGCCCCTAAAATGTGTTGAATATTTGAGTTCCTTGAAGGGAGCAAAGCTGAAGGATTATAATCTTTAGTAAAAATCATTTTAACATGAGAAGACAGAGACGTCTTTCCCCAGGATGAGTAAGAATTGCAATGTGGATAAGACAGGATATCATCCTCCCTTCGCCCTAGACAACCTAGAGTAGTCGTACAAGTCTTACATGAATTCAGTAACAAGAACTTAATTTCCTTACGTGTGCATTACAGGTACTGCTTAAGGTAGCAATACTCTGGATATGTACAGTCATACCCATTTGCGGCTTGTGTAGGACTTGGCTGCAATACTTTGACACTGGCTGAGACTCATATGCAATCATATACATGTGCAAATGCATTTTCGCAAGAGACCATCTCAGTTACAGTAGGAAGATTTCTAACCCGCACAACACCAAGTCACCGTAGATAGATGGACGAGGCCAATCACCTGATGCTTCTAGAAGAGGTTTGTAAAGGTTGAGGTACAGCAGGTTGGCATGTAATATTTAATTAATACGTCTACAGAGAATTTGGACTAGACTCGACGATGGGAGTTGAGTGCTGTCCCTGTTATAAATTAGTCCGCATCCAGCTGAAATGAGCCAGTAGTTCAGAATTCTGATTAGTTTCTGTGACGAGAAAACAAGATATATATTCTGATGGGAAAAACTTTTTGTATATATATATGTACAGAAGGCTTTTCTCTTCATGTCACACTGAAGTTTTTCTGTAAGTTCTTCGGACATTTTACTTTGGGTAACTGTAAGCATTTTAAACAATGAAAAAATTATGACAAACAAGCACGAGACTAGAGCTGTTCATGGAAAAGAAGGAAAATCAAGCTTTCCTCATCAAGTATCATTCAATCTTTTGCTATCCCTTTGTTTTATTTCTATCTGGACTTACCTTGGATATCAGATCCATAAATATGACCCATCTTTGTTCGCTTTGTTTCCAAGTACCTCTTATTTTCTTCTGTAATTGGAGTCATGACCGGAACACGCCCAACAACTGCCAAACCATAGCCTTTCAAACCAGTAAATTTTGCTGGATTGTTAGTCATTAGGCGCATGGTACGAACACCTATATCCCTTAGCATCTGCAGTATATTAGCTAAAAGTGAATATGATTACTAACAAATGATTTACATGAAAAGAGTCAAAAATGAGCTAGATAAACCATTGAGGCACTTTTTTCTATTCTTCTGTCAATGACATGATAAATCCTATATTATTCTTAGTTATAATGTTCCGTGTTTACTTTCTGATGAAATTAGTGTTTCTGAAGAAACTTTTGAATAAAAATTCAACTCTCTCTTTGGATATATTTTTTGGTTAGTTGTAACACTTAAAGTTAAAATATATTCCAAAATTCAACTATCTTTTGATCATTTGTGATACTCATTTGAAATAGGAAATTTGGCCGAAACAAATGGGACAGAGTATTTATATATTTATATTTCACTTTCTGGTAGACTGTACACACCATAGCTAAGCACCAACTCCTGCATCTCCCTTTTGAATAGTCTCTTAACAGAGATATAGCTAAATCAGACATACCTGAGCTCCGATTCCATAGTCACGTGCATCAGCTGCAAATCCAAGCTCTAGATTAGCCTCAACAGTATCATGGCCTTGATCTTGCAAATTATATGCCTCAAGTTTGAGACCAAGGCCAATGCCTCGCCCTTCATGACCTCGTAGATAGACAACAACTCCTCTTCCTGCCAGCTCTATAATCTGCATTGCCAAGTCTAACTGGTTTCCACAATCACACCTAGCTGAACCGAATATATCGCCAGTCAAGCATTCTGAGTGAACTCTTACGAGAACGTCTTGTCCATCATCAATGTTCCCCTATGATTATGGATTTACTAGTCAGCAGATTATTTGCAAACCGATATCTAATGCAAATTGAACATTACCTTTACAAGAACGATATGTTCTATTCCATCTAGCTTTGAACGATAAGCGTAAGCTTGAAATAAACCCCATTTAGTTGGCAAACTTGAAATTGAAGTTCTTTCAACTAGTTTTTCCCTCTTTCTTTTGTACCTACAAGAACACAAGCGCAATGTAATCAATTCAATAGAAGAGCAATCAAAGAATGTATATAGATAGTGCTTGAAGTTAAAAGTTAAAAGTTCAATGCAAATTATATTTGTATCTTATACCGCACTGTTTTACAGTACTTTGATCTTCATATCTTTGGCTTCGTCCTACTTAGGCATAGAATCTGATTACTTGGTGTAGAAAATCAGAGGCTGCCTTGAACATGACAAGAAATTATCTGACTAAATTTACGAACAACAGTTTACCTTATTAAATCACTGACTGTGACAATTGGTATGCTGTGCTCCAATGCTAACTTTCGTAAATTTGACAACGAAGACACAGAGCCATCATCTGCATCCACTATACCTGAAAGTACAGAAACTGACTGCAGCCCAGCCAGCATGACCAGATCCAAGGAGGCCTCAGTGTGATCAGCTCTTGTAAGAACCCCACCATTCTTGTATTTTAGAGGAAACACATGTCCCGGCCTTCTAAAATCTTCAGCTCTCGAATCAGGAGACGAGATGGTTAGGATTGTTTTTGCTCTATCTGAAGCTGATACTCCACTAGATGTGCCGATCTTTGCATCCTAATCCAGTTAAAAAAAGAGCATACAAACTATCAGTCGTTAAAATTCTTAAGGATATGTCTCATAACTTAAGGCTATGACATTAAATAATCATTTTAAATTTACAAAGATTGTAGCACCGGCTATAAGAAATACATTGATGCTCCACAAATGTGATTACTACTCCATATTGCCACACATTTGATCATTTGCTTTATTTAAATAGTAATATCACTGCCAATATAGTGAAAATGCTACAATGGACATTGAAATTACCACTGAAACTGTGAAGGACGGAGCAGAAACATCATCTTCATTTTCAGGTGACATTAGAGGGATGTTTAGTCTCTCTAAATCCTCGCCTTTCATTCCGACGGATACAATTCCTGAACCATGTTTAACCATAAAAGCCACATTTTGTGGACTTGCTAACGATGCTGCCATTACAAGGCTTCCTTCAGCTTCCTCATTTTCATGGTGCACGACGATCACAAACTGAAACCATAGGCAAAATTATAAAACATAAAATCTATGAAGCTTTAGCTTCATAACTTAAAGATCAAATATTTGTTTAACCATTAATATCGAAATTTGGACATTGGTCATATTACTAAAGAAGTAAGAACAATATAACTTGTACTCCTAAGCCTATAAATATGATCCCCTTAAGCTTTACTTAGCAAGTCACAGTACCACAAATAATCGGTTTCAGAAATACAAATCACGACAATTTACCTTCCCTTGACGCAACGTAGAAAGAGCCTGTTCAATAGAAGAGAAGCCTTGAGAAGGACAATCAGGATCACCATGAGCATCACTAACAAAGAAATCAATGGTTTCAGGGGTAATCTCAGCATCAAGTAATGTTCCGAAAGTTGTTACTGAACCACTACCTGACTCGTCGAAAACTGAGCCATTTTCATTTCCTTTCAGAGGGCTGTTTTCGGACATTCTAACTGCACAACAACTAAAACTAGATGCCATGTTCTTGTAAACTCCAATTCTATTACCATTCTGTACTTGCTTATAACTGATCATACATGTATTATGAGGGAATAATGGGTGCTGAAGATAAAGAGAATCCATGCATAAATTTGAAGATAAAGAAAATGATGAAATGCTACAATCAGAGTTTATATTGTTTTGTAGGAGCAAGTAACATGGCCTTTCAAGAAAAGAAGGGAACCTCTTGTTTTGGATCAGTCTGTAATTCTATTTCTCTATTTTTTGATCACTTCTCTTTTATGTATTTGAATATTCCCTATAAATATTCATAGTTCTTTTGCTTGCATAATTTGATAATATATATTTAATTTACTTTGCAAAATTTAATGCCAGTATTTTTTTAATTTAAATTATAAAGATCATCTGTAACAAAACATTTCAAATAACTTCGTACACATAAATAGACCGATATTGCAGACACTACTGGGTTACCAAGATTAACGAGTTGGTTCAAATGATAGTATGGGGCCTATGGGCTTCTAACCAGAAATCGGGTTAAATTGGTATGGGTATCTTTCTTGTTTGGTCAATATTGAAATAAATATGTTTGATTTATAAGAGCATTCTCCAAGGGAGATAGATATAACTGTTAGCTAAAATCAGAAAAATAGATGATTTTTGTTAAATTTGCTGAATCTGTAAGCTTATGTCCTCCAGCGGTGTTAGCTATAAACGTTAGCTATATTTAAAAATCTGTTACTTTATTATTTTTGAAATCCTAACAACTATATTTTCAAATAGTAGTTATTTATTCGGGATAAAACTCAAAAATAATTTTTTTTTTCTAATTTCAATCAAATAAACTTTTTACATTAATATATATGTTATTTAATTAATTTAAATATCTTATTATTTGAAAATATGTTATTTTACTATTGTCAAATTCAATCAAATAAAGGTTTTGTATATACAAGGATATATGTTATTTAATTAATTAAAGTAGTTTTATTATATAATACAAATTGTACATTTTTTTAAATTTAATTTCATTCCTAATTTTTTAAAAATATTTTAAAAAGAAAAACTTCATATTTTGTTAGCAAAAAATAACATATAAATTATTTTCTCATCAAAATATAATTTTTTTTTATAGATGGAGATGCCATTAAACCTAATTTAGGGTAAAGTTAATTGAAATGGGGAAGACATACACTGAAGCAACAACCGGGAAGGAAGAATAGTGGGAAGTAATCAAGCGTGAGGTGACGTGGATATTTTTAAATATAGATAACATTGCATCCACTTGGAGATGCTCTAAAAAATTAATAACCCAATTTTTGTTAATATATTGTATGTAAGTATATTTATAAATCAAAACTGAATTATTACACAAGTTATGAACAAAAAATTAATTTAAAAAATATGTGTTTGGTATATTATAATTTCACTAGTTAAATATATTTTAAAAAAGTTAAATAAAAATACTAATTAATATTAAATTAAAATAAAGGTATTTTATTTAAAATAAAAAAACAACATATTTAAGGTTGGTGTATTGAAATTGTGATTAATTGTTTAAAAATTGAAAAAATAAAATTGAGATTGATTACTCATACCCCTCCTTCCTACTCAACTTTTTTCCAAGGTATGAAATAGGGTATAAATGAGTTGAACCCAGCCGAACTCTTGATTGTAACTGCATCAGCTCGTTATAAATATGTCGAACTCGAACTTTTACCGAGCCAAAATTTTATATATGTATCCATTCGTTAAGAAAAATATTATTCACGAACGTATTTGTGAATAATTTACGAACATGTTTCACGAATTAAAACTCACGAACATCCCTTGAATACTAGTTCATAACATCTCAAAGAATCCTGCTCATAATCTAGTGTTCACGAACTTCTTAATTTTTTTAAACAAATTTTAATGCACTAAAAATAAAAGAAAATAGGGGGATTAAATCTCGAAAATTAGATCTAAATTTATCAATGAGTCGCATGGTTCAAATTTAGTTAATACATGATCAACCAATGTTATAATTTATAATATATGTATTAATTTAATTATTTATAATAAAACAATGTATAGATTTAATAAAAGAAGATAATGAAAATAATTTAACATATGATTTCATAAACATTACGATTATTTACTATTTATTGTGTATTCAGTCATGAATATATATATCGAGTTTGTACATGAACTCATTTATGAACATGGTTCACGATCGAACTTGTTCACGAACTTTAAAGCCCAGCTATGTCGTGCTCAAGTTTAGCTCATTTACAAGACAAACCTCAAAATCATGTTAATATTCGATTCATTCACAAATCGAACTGAATTTAATTTGAACTTTTATCAAATCAGATACCGAACTACTCGTATACGATCGATTCATTTACAGCTCTATTTATCAAATTTCATTCCTGGTGACTTCAAATATGAGTTTCAAAATATAAAAATTACACCAAACATCATCCATACCTGATACCATAATTTATAAATCCAAACTACCCCTAACTAGTATCCTCCATGTCTTAAAATCTTTATTTTTTACAAAAGAAAATATTCATACAAAAGAAAATGCAAATCTTACATTTGTAACCCGCACCGAAGATGCACAAAGTGACAGAAAAGAATGAATAAATAATGGGGTCAATATTGTATTCGTAAATAATTAGAAATTGAGGTAAGAAAATGACAACAATTAGCGAAGACATCCTTGTGTGGAACCAAACGAACACAGGGTACTCTACTGCATAACATGTATGAACATCTAGGGGCTGAGGCACTTCCAAATTTCAGGTAGTCCTTTTTATGGACGTTAAAAGTTCCACCTAAAATTAAAGTGTTTATTTGGAAACTTTGCAAAAGCATCCTTCCCACAAAGATTTATTTGCGTAACAGGCTACATAACAACAACATTCTCACTACTTGCAATGTTTGTAACCTGGATGATGAAGACACCTTTCACATTTTCAACTCCTGTTCCAAAGCACAAACAATAAGGCACGTTGATCGCTGGTGGAAGGCAATAGACATCAGATTGGACGCAAGTGACTGGCTCTGGAGGTTTTTCCATGCAACTAAAGGTACACACTACGCTTCGCAATGGCAAACCACGATCTCTGCTGTTCTTTGGACACTTTTGTTAAGCCGCAATGAACAAATCTTTAAAAACATTGTCATTAGCAACAAACAAATAGAAGTACTCGTTATTCACAGATCATACTCTTGGTGCAACAGTGGAGGGACTCTCCTCTCTAGCAGTGAACACACATGGTACAAGAACCCAATCCTGGCTGTAAAAAATATTAGAACAGACATCCATAATAACCTTCGACAAAACTGGGATTTTGTGGGGTTCATAGATGGATCTTGGAAATGCACTAACAACCAATACATAGCAGGCATAGGGGGATACGTGAAACAAAACACAGACGATCTTTATTTCATTTTCAGCGGCCCAACCAACTCCTCCTCGCCACTGGAGGCAGAAACGAAAGCACTCCTATTTCTACTACATCATCTCTCCAACATCATTGACAAAAATAACAAGGTTATTATACACACTGACTCCATGGTTCTTTGGACCAACGTTATGAATTATAAAACAGGTAAGTCAGCCACAATCAAATTCGCCAACCCCAGAGATCTCACAATATTTAACCACATACAAGTGGCCCATATTAGTCATACTATAAACTCTAGAGCTGATTTCTTTGCAAAACAGGGTTGCCTCAGGCCCTGTTGGAAACGTGTATGTATATATAAGAAGAAATTACAATTTCTTTCTTTCTCTCACAAGTGATTCAGCTCTTTCTTTCTATCTCTTTTTGGTGTGTAATTTTACAATGCATATGGGCAGCCTTTTATAGGCTCTAATTGATTACATCATTGCTTACATAAATTCAAGGATGACATATTCACTTACCTCATACATGTATGAACATATGTGTTTTTATTTGACTTGTTAACCTAACGTACAATTCTAGTTACTTCTCCAAGTTTGTTTTGTTTTCTTAGCATTTGTAGTCAAGTTTGTTTTTTCTAACACTCCCCCTCAAACTTGACTTTGCATTCCGAGTTTCTTCTTCATGTTGTGAAATAACTCCGGCTTCAACGGCTTCGTGAAAATATCTGCTAAATTTTCTTCGGTCCTGCAGTGCACCAACTCCACAATTTTGTCATTCACCTGCTCTCGTATGAAATGATATTTGATGTTGATGTGCTTGCTTCGACTGTGTGACACCGGATTCTTTGCAAGTGAGATAGCAGATTTGTTATCCACGTATATAGTAACCGGATCCTCCTTTGCGAGATTTAACTCGCTCAATATGTAGCCTAGCCACATAGCTTGACATGCGCACGTTGTTGCTGCCATATACTCCGCCTCACATGTTGACAGAGCTACTGTCTGTTGCTTCTTTGATGACCATGAAAATATCGCCGAACCGATATGAAAAGCATATCCTGAAGTGCTTTTCCCATCATCCAAGTCACCACCATAATCACTGTCTGAGTAGCCAACTAATTTTGAATTTTGAGAATGCGTGTAGAATAGACAATGATTAAGTGTACCTTTTATGTACCTCAAAATTCTTTTAGCTGCCATGAAGTGATCTTGCTTCGGCTTCTCCATGTACTTACTAACCAATCCAACTGCATACATGATATCTGGACGAGTGAAAGTTAGGTACCTCAGACTTCCAACCAAACTTTTGAACAATGTCGGATTTACCGACTCTCTCGTTGAATCATTTTTGAGCTTTATGCTCGTTTCTGCGGGCGTGCTCACCGGCTTGCATTCTTCCATTTTGAACTTGCTAAAAATCTGCTCCGCATATTTTTTCTGAGACATAAATATCCCACCTTTGCTTTACTTCACCTCGACTCCAAGAAAGTATGACATTTGACCAATATCTGTCATCTCAAATTCGTTAGTCATGACTTTCTTAAAATCTCTGAACATACCAGGATTGTTGCCAGTGAAAATCATGTCATCCACGTACAAGCACACAATCATGATATCTCCCCCTGAATTTGTCTTTGTGTAGAGTGCATGCTCATATGGACTTTTCACAAAACCATTCTTCTGAAAATATTCATCAACCCTTGTGTTCCATGCTCGCGGAGCTTGCTTCAGACCATACAAGGCTTTCTTCAGTCTGTAGACTTTATTTTCCTGGCCTTTCTGAACATATCCAGGTGGTTGCTCTATGTAGACTTCTTCTTCAAGATAACCATTCAGGAATGCGGACTTCACATCCATATGGTAGATCTTCCACTGGTTCTGAGCTGCAATTGCTGTAAGAAGTCTTATGGTATCAACTCTTACAACTGGAGCAAATACCTCATCATAGTCAATGCCATATCTTTGCTTGTAGCCTTTAGCCACTAGCCTCGCCTTGTATTTTTCCACTACTCCATCTTGATTTGTCTTGGTCTTATAGACCCATTTGACACCAATTGCTTTGTGTCCTTCTGGAAGACTTGTAAGCTCCCAAGTATCATTCTTCTTGATTGCGCCAATTTCTTCATCCATGGCTTTGTTCCATTTGCATTCTTCAGAAGCTTCCTCAAATGTAACTGGATCACATTCAGCCATCAAACAAAATAAAGAATAATCAAAGGATGTCTGTACCGGACTTGTTGCTTCATAAATACTATCCAGACTCCGCATTTTTCTTGGTGCTCCCCCTGAACTGCTGCTACTGCTACTTCCTGAACTCGATGGTGTCGAGGCAGGAGTTTGTTGATTTGGACTTTGTGGAGGAGTTGGATCATCATTCTCGCCATCTTTAATGTTAGTGTCATCACCATCATCATCATCATCATTAAAAAATAAACCTGCAACTTTTCTTTCTTCCTCGCTCCATCTCCAATAATCAGATTCATTGAACTCAACATCTCGAGAAATGATTAATTTCTTCGTCAGGGGATTATAGAGTCTGTACGCCTTGCTTCTTTTGTCATATCCGGTAAAGATGCACTTTTCGCCTTTGTCATCAAACTTCTTTCTTTTCTGATCGGGAACATGGGCATATGCAATACAACCAAATATTCTGAGATGCCCAACTGATGGTTTGCTAGCACTCCATGTTTCATTTGGAGTTTTGTTTCTGACACTTTTAGTTGGACAGCGATTCAACAAATAAACTGCACATAGAACGGCTTCAGCCCAGAAAGTTCTTGGCATGTGCTTTGCTTTCACCATGCTCCTTGCCATATCTAGAATGGTGCGCTTCCTCTCTGCTACACCATTTTGCTGTGGAGTATATGCCGTTGTCAACTGATGATTGATTCCATGTGCTCTGCAAAAACTTCTGAACAAGTTTAAAGTGTACTCGCCTCCTCTGTCTGATCGGAGTACCTTCAAATAATGACCACTCTGTTTTTCTGCCAAAGCTTTGAACTCCTTGAATTTATCAAGAGCCTCCGCCTTTTCTTTAATGAGATAAACCCAACTTTTCCTGCTAAAATCATCAATAAAAGTTAGGTAATACCTATTTCCGCCAAATGATGCAATATCAAATGGACCAGCTATATCCGTATGAACAATCTCCAACGGCCATCTAGCTCGCCATGATTTTCCAACTGGAAAGCTTTGTCGGTGTTGCTTCCCTTTAACACATGCTTTGCACAACTGATTTGGTTCATTGATTTCTGGCAAACCATCCACCATCTTTATCCTTGACAATAATTTCAAGCCAGTAAATCCAAGATGACCAAATCTCAAGTGCCATAACCACGAGTCATTTTTAATGACTGACTTTAAACACTTCTGCACCTTAGTTTGCATATCCAGAGTGAATAGACGATTCTTTGACATCTCCACATTTGCAATTAATTCTCGAACCTGATTTCTGATGATAAGAGAATTATCCTGCATCTGAATATTATATCCCTTCTCCACAAGTTGGCCAAGACTGATGATATTACTTTTCAAAGCACGTATATAATAAACATCATTTATATACTTTTTATCACCTCTCTTTGTCACAATCGTAACAGTACCTTTCTCTTTGACTGGAATTTTTGACGAGTCACCAAAAGTAACTTCTCCGTTGATGGTGTCGTTTATCTCCGTAAATAATTCTTTATGGCCACACATGTGATTGCTAGCGCCTGAATCAAGATACCAAATATTTTTCTTGCCTTCTTCATCTCCTTTGTATGTGAGAAACATAGCAGAACCCACATCTTTGTCTTCTTTTGCTGCTGATAAGATATATTTTTATATACATTTTAGATAATTTTATTCCCATATTTAATTGCATTTTGCATTGATTTGGATATTTATTTAATTAATTTTGATGTTTTATTGTAGGAAGACAAGAATTTCTAAATTGGAAGAATTTGGGCTGAAAGAGCTATTTTGGAGCTAAAATTGGAAGAAATACCAAAATAAAGAAATAAAGTGCAAAGAAGAAATAAAAGAAGGAGGAAAAAGAATTAGAAATTTGGAGCAAATTGGAATATTTCAAACACACCCCAAAGCCAGTCATTATTTCAAAAGTCACATGCAACATACGTGAATTACGGAGCAGACTTTGAAGAAGAGCAACAGACTTTGAAAAGAAGTGCAACCGTCCTTTGAAAACAAAAGCAACATATTGAAAAAAACAAGCCAACTTTGAAAAGCAACCAAACAAAAGTCCTATAAAAGGACTTGGCATTTGTTCATTCAAGAGATCATCACACAGACACACAGCATATTCCAACTTAGAAAGAGAAAGAAAAGCACTCTGCAACACTTTACATATTTTCAATTTCATATTTTTTCCATTCGGTTACTGTAAGAGCTAGGATTAGGGGCTTGATTTTCTTCTCTTTTATGTATACTTTGGCATAAGTCTCCATTTTACTGCAAGTTTGAGGTACTCTTTAATTTTATCTTGTTTGTTAATATTTGTTTTACATGCCTCGTTTAATTATTTTTGTCAATTCAGTTAATAGCATGTGTGAGTAGTTTATTTCTAGAGCGACCGGGTTCACCAATCTTTGAAGAACTATTCGCAGCCTTCTCCGAGTGGGGTACCGGTTGGTCTCGCTATGCCAGCTATTCAAGCAGCAAACTTTGAGATCAAACCGGCATTGCTCAGTATGATCCAACATAATCAGTTTGCTGTTCTTCCATCCGTAGACCCTACACTTCATCTACAAAGGTTTCAACAGCTCTGTTCTACCATCAAACATCAGGGAGTCACTACAGATCAGTTGAAAGTCATGTTATTTAGCTTTTCTCTTCGAGACAAAGCTCAAAAATGGCTGAATGATATTAAAGAGACCGAGTGGGATGCAATTGCTCAAGCCTTCTTAGTTGAGTATTTTCCCCAGAACAGAACCGATGAATTAGTAAATCAACTAACTTCATTCAAGCAAGACTATGGAGAATCTCTTAGGGATACTTGGGAAAGATTCAAGGATATACAACGTTCATGTCCCCATCATGGTCTTGAGAAGTGGTTTCTTCTTAAACGCTTCTATAATGGTCTTGACCCAGAAACGAAGAGTATGGTTGATAACGCTGCAGGTGGTGTATTTCTAGGTTGATGCATATTCTCTCTTATCATCTCAACTCGCTGCATTAACTCAGGAGATCCATACATTGAAGACTACACAGTCAGCCACTCCTCCAATGAGCATTAATGCATTATCATCTACAGCTCCTATGCAAACCTCTTTTTGTGAAGTATGTGGCGTCCAAGGCCACTTTGGTAACGAGTGCTCGTACAATGTTCAAAATTCACAAAATTTTCAGATGGAGCAAGCAAATGTTTTTCAACAGAGGCAACAGTACAATCCGTACTCGAACACTTATAATCCAGCGTGGAGAGATCATCCAAATTTCTCATACAAAAACAACAATGCTCAGAATCCATCTTTGCCTAATCAGCAGCAGCAGTATCAGCATTCTTATCAACCTCCTCCACAACAGCAATACCGGTCTTCTCAGGGGCCTATGAATCCTCCCGGATTTCAGAGACCTCCTCAGCAACACACTTCTCAAGACAGTCGAACTGCACAACCTGATCAAATGAGCGATGTGATGAAAATGCTGATACAAATGCAAAAGACTCAAGAGGAGAACATGAGGGAGATTAAAGAATTGAGGACTCATAATAAGATGATGGAGACTCAGATTACACAGCTGGCCACGTCTTCTAATACAAGGCAACCTGGCTCTTTGCCATCTCAACCATCTCACTTCAAGGAAAATGTGAATTCCATTACTCTCAGAAGTGGTCTCTCATATGATGGTCCTCCTATGCCTACTGACGATGTTCCTACTAAGAAAGAAAAAGAGAATTCTGAGGAAGACAAGGTAGAGAAAGTTGCTGAAGACACAAACGAAGGTGAAACTGAGGAAAGCAAGGAAAAGGACAAAGAAAAGACTGCAGCCACCCCTCCACCATTTGTGCCAAAGCTCCCATTCCCTAGCAGGATGAACAGAACTAAGGTGGACCGGCAGTTTGGTAAGTTCATGACACTTGTCAAGAACCTTGAGGTAACAGTTCCTTTCACTGATTTAATTTCTCAAGTTCCATCATATGCAAAGTTTCTCAAGGATATTCTCAATAAGAAAAGGTCCATTCGTGAGGTAGAGACAGTAGCTTTTACTGAGGAGTGTAGTGCTGTTTTATAGAATAAGTCATCCACCCAAACTTAAAGATCCTGGAAGTTTTTCAATCCCATGTCATTTGGGTGCATTATTTGTTAACAAAGCTTTATGTGACTTAGGTGCTAGCGTCTCTGTCATGCCTCTCTCAATTTTTCAAAAATTAAATATGGGAGAATTGAAATGCACACAAATGACATTACAAATGGTAGACCGTTCTATAAAATATCCATTGGGTGTTTTAGAAGATGTGCCTGTCAGGGTTGGAAAATTTTATATCCCCGTAGACTTTGTGGTTTTGGATATGGAAGAGGATAGCCAGATTCCTATTATTTTAGGTAGGCCATTCCTATGTACTGCAGGTGCTGTTATTGATGTTAAAAATGGGACTTTATCTTTGAGTGTTGGTGATGATAAAATTTCTTTTACTCTAACCTCTGCTCTTAAGTCCCCTTTGCTTGAGAATACATGTTGCAGGATTGATGTCATCAATGAAATTGTCCAAGATGAGCTATCTCAAATTTTATTGGACGATCCATTGGAGGCAGTTCTTATGCTGGAAGCTTCAGAAGGAGAAGGACATGCTAACATTGACTCTTTGATCCTTGAGTTAGATGGTATGGCTAGTTCAGGAAATTATGAGGTAACAAACACTATTACTTCTTGTAATAAACCTCAGGTAAAGAAACTAGAGTTAAAGCCTTTGCCATCTAGTCTTAAGTATGTGTTTCTTGATGATGATGAGTCTTGTACCGTGATTGTTAGTTCTAAACTTGAGGATAATTAAATTGCCAAGCTTCTTGTTGTGTTACGTATGCATAGAAAATCCATTGGGTATAGCATTGATGATCTTAAGGGGATTAGCCCAGACTTTTGCATGCATAGAATTAATCTTGATGAGGATCATAAACCTTGCATACAAGGTCAACGTCGCTTAAATCCTAACATGCAAGAAGTGGTTAAAAACGAAGTCATAAAATTGCTTGATGCAGGCATCATCTACCCAATTTCTGATTCAAAATGGGTAAGCCCGGTTCAGGTAGTTCCAAAGAAAGGAGGGAAAACTGTGATTAAAAATGACAAAGATGAATTAATTCCCACTAGAATTATCACTGATTGGCGAATGTGTATTGATTATCGCAGGTTAAACACGGCCACTAAAAAAGATCATTATCCTCTTCCATTTATTGATCAGATGCTAGAAAGACTTGCTAAACATGAATTCTTTTGCTATTTAGATGGGTATTCAGGGTTCTTTCATACACCCAGATGACCAGGAAAAGACTACATTCACATGTCCATATGGTACCTTTGCCTATCGAAGAGAGCCGTTTGGATTGTGTAATGCCCCTGCTACTTTTCAGCGTTGCATGACAGCCATATTTTCTGATTTCATTGAGTCTATTATGGAAGTATTTATGGATGATTTTAGTGTCTATGGTTCTGATTTTGATGCATGTTTGCATAATCTTTCTAAAGTGCTTAAACGTTGTGAAGAGGTGAATTTGGTTTTGAATTGGGAAAAGTGCCACTTCATGGTAAATGAAGGAGTGGTACTTGGTCACTTGATTTCTGAACGTGGCATCCAGGTTGACAAAGCAAAAATTGAGGTGATTGAGAAGCTTCCTCCTCCTGTTAATTTCAAGGGAGTGAGGAGTTTCCTTGGTCATGCGGGTTTTTATCGTCGTTTTATAAAAGATTTTTCAAAAATTGCAAAACCCCTCACTCAATTGTTGCTTAAGGATGCCACCTTTGTGTTTACTGACGCTTGTTTGGAGTCTTTTAACAGGATCAAGGAAGCTTTGACAAGTGCACCAATCATCCAATCTCCAGATTGGAATCTTCCATTTGAAATCATGTGTGATGCAAGTGATTATGCTGTTGGAGCAGTTCTCGGTCAAAGGAAAGACAAGGTATTGCACGCCGTCTACTATGCAAGTAAAACCTTGGACGAAGCTCAAGTTAATTATGCTACGACTGAGAAGGAACTTCTAGCTGTGGTATACGCTCTTGACAAATTCCGAGCCTATCTCATTGGCTTCAAAGTCATTATTCACACTGATCATTCAGCACTCAAGTATCTATTGGAAAAGAAAGAAGCAAAGCCAAGGCTTATTCGTTGGATTCTCTTACTTCAAGAGTTTGACTTGGAAATCAAGGATAAGAAGGGTGCTGAGAATGTGGTTGCGGATCATCTCTCACGGTTGCGTTTCAAATATGATATTACGTGAAGTACTCATATTGACGATCTTTTCCAGATGATCACCTGTTTTCGGTTGCTACTCAAACTCCATGGTATGCAGATTTTGCAAATTTCTGTGTTAGTGGATCACATCCTCCAGACTTGACCTATCAACAACGAAAGCGGTTCCATCATGATGCTAAACAATATTTTTGGGATGACCCTTTCTTGTATCGAAAGTGTGCTGATGAGATCTTTCGTAAATGTGTCCCTGAGTTTGAACTTAATGACATTCTCAAGCACTGTCATTCTCTTGCATGTGGAGGGCACCATGGTCCTTCTAAAACTGCTGCTAAGGTACTTCAATCCGGTTTCTTTTGGCCTTCTCTATTTAAAGATGCTCGTGCTTTCTGTTTGGCTTGTGATGCATGTCAAAGAACGGGTAATATTTCTAAACGCAATGAGATGCCTCAGACCGGTATTCTTGAGGTTGAGATATTTGATGTATGGGGTATTGATTTTATGGGACCGTTCCCAACTTCTTGTGGGATGAAATACATCTTAGTTGCAGTTGATTATGTTTCCAAATGGGTTGAAGCAATTGGATCGCGCACCAATGATTCTAAGGTTGTTACGAATCTCTTCAAGAAAATCATCTTCCCGCGCTTTGAAGTTCCAAGAACCGTGATAAGTGATGGTGGTTCTCATTTTCACCACCGACAATTTGAAACTTTGTTGAAGAAGTATAGTGTCACTCACAAGGTTGGTCTTGCTTATCATCCTCAAACAAGTGGCCAAGTGGAGGTTTCAAATCGTCAAATTAAAAGCATTCTAGAGAAGGTGGTTGCAAAATCTAGAAAAGATTGGTACTTGAAGCTAGATGATGCTTTGTGGGCTTATCGGACAACATATAAGACCCCTATTGCAACTACCCCATATCGGTTAGTATATGGCAAGGCATGTCACTTGCCAGTTGAGTTGGAATATCGTGCTTTTTGGGCTATAAAAGAACTCAACATGGATTTAAAAGCCGCGGGACAAGCAAGACTTCTTCAATTAAATGAATTAGATGAGCTTCGATTTGATGCTTATGATAATTCCCGGATTTACAAAGAGAGAACGAAGAAAATGCATGATAAGATGATCCAGCGAAGAGATTTTCAAGTTGGTGACAAGGTATTGTTATTTAACTCAAGGCTCCGACTCTTTCCTGGGAAGCTTAAATCTAGATGGTATGGACCCTTCACTATAACTGGAGTTAAATTTCATGGTGCTATTGAGATCATGGGGCAAGATGGAGAAAAATTTAAGGTAAACGGTCAATGCCTTAAATTATATGTGGACGACGCATTTGTTGGAAAAATGGAGACGATTCGGCTCGACAATCTCTCCATGGAACCTTGATTCGAAGGCAGAAGTCAAGCTAATGACGGTAAAAGAGCGCTTATTGGGAGGCAACCCAATGGTTTGAGCAGGCTATTAGGGGAGTATTTCTTACTTTTCTTTATATTTCTTACTTCTCTTTTATATAATTGTTCATTGAGGACAATGAACCACTTAAGTGTGGGGATGAGTTCTCGATGATTAAAAAAAAATCCAAAAAAATTATATATTATAAAATTCAAAAAAAAAAATTTAGAAAATTAGAAAATAAATTGCCTCGTCTCATAGTGTATTAACAAGGATAGGTACACATCTTGTGAGCTTATTTTGCATGATTATTTGACATGTCATATTTCTGAAAGTTATTTGTTACTTGATGATTCCTTGTACGTGCTTGCGAAAATTTTAAAACTTGAAATACATCATTGTCAAATTTAGTGAGTACTGAAGCATGCTTTCATCTTGTGAGATCTTGAGCCTAATTTGTGATTGGTACATCTTATATCAATCGAATTTTTATTGCTGTGTGTTGTTCATCATTAAGTATGTCGCTCTAGAACTTGTTTCAAACCATTTTGAGATTACATGATATCTGTATGCATGAAAATGATAAAGGCACTAGGATTAACCGCATTTATCCAGACAATACCCTTGAATCATATATCCCTAGTGAACCCCTTTGAGCTTTATATCCGTTATTTTTGTATATCACCAATCTAAATTCTTGAGCCTACTTGTTTATTCTTCTCTTGATTTACTAGTAGAGCATTTTGATTTATTTGGAGGTTGGTGAGTGAATAGTGGGAGGATTTCTTTGTTAAAGTGTGAAAATTTTGGTAGGAATCAAAAAGAAAAAAATATATATAATATATATATATATATATATATACATATAAAAGATCAAGTAGAGTTGTGTTCATTGGTTTGTGTAATATGAAAATGGAAAAGTACATGGTAATATGTGCTTGGGGTTTAATGCTTGTGAGAGTTTGCTCAGCTGTTACATGATCGAAATTTCATGTTGAGTGCTTTAATTAGAAATGAACATTGTGCTCTATTAGTTTGTCGAGTTAGCCACTTGTTAGCCTTTTTCTTGATTCCCTACCCTTTACCTTAGCCACGTTACAACCTTTAACAAAGACCTTTTGATTTGTGCATGCATGTATTCAAGGTAGTGGAGATTTGGTGGACAACGAAGCATATGGTAGCACATGACTTAATTGATTGAACTTGAGCGAATATACTTCACCTATACACTTGTGTGATTTGAGAGTTATGTGAGATTTTCTATCCATAGCATGTTACTCACTGAATGCGAAATTGATACCTATTTCATGATCTTTTTATCTATCTAGACTGTGTATTTACTTGGATAGTCTTGTGCATATGATGTGTAAGTAAACAGACTTTCAGTATTGTGAAATTGAGGTTTACTGGTGTGGAGTACTATGATAGGTTGCATACTTGAGACTTGGCAGAAAAAAATGAATTTTGTGGGTAAATTCACTATAAACCCTCATGAGACAACACTCGTCCTACTAGGGCTGCCTTGGGGTTTATCGGCTTGTTGCATATGCTCAATGCAATCGTGTCATCTACGAAAGTGATATTAGGATTTAGTTTTCATTTCGCTTATTTGCCCGAGGACGTGCAAATGCTTAGTGTGGGGATGTTTGATAGGATATATTTTTATATACATTTTAGATAATTTTATTCCCATATTTAATTGCATTTTGCATTGATTTGGATATTTATTTAATTAATTTTGATGTTTTATTGTAGGAAGACAAGAATTTCTAAATTGGAAGAATTTGGGCTGAAAGAGCTATTTTGGAGCTAAAATTGGAAGAAATTCGGAAAAATAAAGAAATACCAAAATAAAGAAATAAAGTGCAAAGAAGAAATAAAAGAAGGAGGAAAAAGAATTAGAAATTTGGAGCAAATTGGAATATTTCAAACACACCCCAAAGCCAGTCATTATTTCAAAAGTCACATGCAACATACGTGAATTACGGAGCAGACTTTGAAGAAGAGCAGCAGACTTTGAAAAGAAGTGCAGTCGTCCTGTGAAAACAAAAGCAGCATATTGAAAAAAACAAGCCAACTTTGAAAAGCAACCAAACAAAAGTCCTATAAAAGGACTTGGCATTTGTTCATTCAAGAGATCATCACACAGACACAGAGCATATTCCAACTTAGAAAGAGAAAGAAAAGCACTCTGCAACACTTTACATATTTTCAATTTCATATCTTTTCCATCCGGTTACTGTAAGAGCTAGGATTAGGGGCTTGATTTTCTTCTCTTTTATGTATACTTTGGCATAAGTCTCCATTTTACTGCAAGTTTGAGGTACTCTTTAATTTTATCTTGTTTGTTAATATTTGTTCTACATGCCTTGTTTAATTATTTTTGTCAATTCAGTTAATAGCATGTGTGAGTAGTTTATTTCTAGGGTGTAAGGGAAAGCCATGTTTACACCATGATAGTGCTTTAATTTTATTAGTTGTTTAACGGATATAAAATAATTCTAATCGTTATGTTATAAAATCTAATTTGTGTTAACGGCCGGTATCATTAATTAATTATTTGCGAATAGGAATAATAGATCGAGAGATTTTATTCACTAGTGGCATACATACGATTAGCGGAATTGAATTTTAGTGCGAGAGCATAATTGGATTTCCGAGAGCGTTCATGCTTGAGAGAGATTAACACATGCTCTAATTATTTAAATCCGTTAAATTACTACATCCATATAATTTGTTTCGGTGCAAACATGGTGAACGTGGTCGCTCTAGACTTTTAGTTAATCAGCTTTAAAACACATTTATTTGCGTTAATTTGTTATATAAAAATTCTCAATAATTGTTTTTAATAATTTGTGATAATTAAATTAAAATTAATAAAACCTGTCTCCCTGTGAACGAACACAAAAATATACTTCATCAGCTGCGGCAAAATGACTTCTTTCTTCCACTTTTGGAGATCTACACTCATAACTGAAATGACCATATTTGTTACAATTATAACATTGTAACTGAGACTTATCACCTCGTTGTTGGAATCCGCCTCTTCCTCGGCCTCTAAAATTTTGACCACGACCAGATGGTTGATAGCCTTCATTATTCTGGCCTCTACTGAACGTCTGTCTTCCACGTCCTTGTCCACCTCGGTAGCTACCTCTATAGCCACCTCTGCCACGTACAGAACTGCTAGTGCCAGAATTTTCACCGATAGACATGCTGCTTTGCAAAGCTTTCTCCAAATGGCAGTATCATCATACTGGTTCATCCGCTGCTCATGCGCTTGAAGTGAACCAACTAGCTCATCGATAGAAATTGTGGACAAATCTTTCGACTCCTCGATGGCAGTAACAACAAAATCAAATTTTCTTGTTAGCGAGCGGAGGAGCTTTTCCATGACCCGAACATCATCGAGACTTTCGCCATTTCTTTTCATTTCGTTTGTCACCGTTTTCAAACGCGTAACATATTCACCGATATTTTCTGAGCTCTTCATTTTTAAATTCTCAAACTCGCCACGTAATACTTGAAGCCGCACCTATTTTACCTTTTCAACACCTTGGCATGATTTTTGCAAAATCTCCCATGCCTCCTTCGCTGTCTTTGCATTTGAAATTTTTTCGAAGGTGGATTCGTCGACACCTTGAAAAATTATGTATAACGCCTTGTTGTCTTTTTTTCGAAATTCTTTTAACGTCGTCTTCTCGGCATTAGAAAGCGCTGCTTCAGCGGTAGCATCTTCGGGCTCGCTATAGCCGCTTTCAACGATATCCCAATTATCGTACGAACCAAGTAACACCTTCATTTGGATACTCCAGTTTCCACAATTTGTAGCCGTCAACTTTGGAATATTTTGTTGCACCATATTTGCCATATTTTTTTTTTAAAAAAATATCCTTGTACAGTATAAGTGAACAGTACCGTATGAACAGTGCCATATGAACAGTACCGTATGAACAGTACTTCGTATGAACATTACCGTATGTATGAACAGTCCGTATGAACAGTGCTTCGTATGAACAGTACCGTATGTATGAACAGTGTCATATGTATGAACAGTACTTCGTCTTCTCCGGCGTGAACAGTTTTCGTCTTCTACGACGTGAACAGTGCCGCCGGAACAGTACTTGCCGGAAAATTTACAGAATTTTCAGAATTTAACAACCAAGCTCTGATGCCACTTGTTGGAAACGTGTATGTATATATAAGAAGAAATTACAATTTTTTTTTCTCTCACAAGAGCTTCAGCTCTTTCTTTCTATCTCTTTTTGGTGTGTAATTTTACAATGCATATGGGCAGCCTTTTATAGGCTCTAATTGATTACATCATTGCTTACATAAATTCAAGGATGACATATTCACTTACCTCATACATGTATGAACATGTGTGTTTTTATTTGACTTGTTAACCTAACCTACAATTCTAGTTACTTCTCCAAGTTTGTTTTGTTTTCTTAGCATTTGTAGTCAAGTTTGTTTTTTCTAACAGGCCCAACATCATCTCGGGCAACTAGACAAGCCCGTCTTGCCCTAACATTTTACATGTCCTCTCTTCCTGCCTATTTAACTAGACACGGCTCTAGGTGTTCGCTACTTTCTGGACATCAGTACACTTCTGGCAGCCATTTCCCACTTTTCTCCATACCTCTACTACTAGTGTTTCTTTAGTACACTATTCTGTACGTCCCCTCTCAGACATTTCCTACACTGTCTTCAAACTCTGACTTCCCCCTCTCCTTGCAACAGCCTTTTCCCCTCTTTCTTTCGCCTTTTGATACCTCCATACGTATCACATCCCCCCACTATCTTTTCTTCCCCTAGCTCCACTATATATACTACTCTAACCCTGTCTCATTTCTCACATACACCTTTCACCTCTACCATCCTCATTCATCTCCATGGCATATTATTCTTGGAAAGCACCACTTCGCAACCAATACAAAATCAACGTCCGTGTTCTCCACACCTCTCGACAACTCAATGGTAATACCAATGGAGTTGGGATCATCACCATGGATCACAGAGGCAGGATGATCAAGGGATTGTCTGGAACTATACGTGGTCTCTCTCCATTGGCCACTCAACTCTGGGCTATCCATCTTGGACTAAATCAAGCAAGACTCTCCAACTGCGAATTGGTTCTACTCGAAACTGACAACTTCAAACCATTTTTTGAGGTAACTCAACAAGACGGAAGGGGTGACAGAACATGTCTCTGGATAGTTGAACAAATCAAGAAGCTCTTAGGTTATAACCCGGAGTGGGAGAATTTCATCAAGTACGTCTCTGAAACGGCCAATAAGTGTGTACACTACCTCGCTGCTGTGGGACTCAATAACTGGTCCACCATGCATTATTTTCTCGAGCCATTTGGCCGTCTGCAGGAGAAGATGGATCTCAACATGGGGTTTGGCCCTCCAATCCCTCAACTACTAGTCTCCCCCATTCCGCATGATGATCTAGGACAGGTTCTTCGGTTTGCTCCAGCAGTCTCCACTGTGCTTGCAGCCGCTGTACAGGACCAGGATTCGGTTAATGGTGGTGAAGAGGTTTAAGACTCCTACTAGTCCCCTTTTGTACTTCTTCACCTGGTTCCTACACTTTCTAGTTTGCTGCTTTTGTTTCTTTTTCCTGCAGCCTAGTTCACTAGGTCTTCTTCCCTTGTAAGGGTTTGTAATCGTTTCTCTGGCCCCTGGTGGGTTTGTATGGGTAGGCTGGGCTTTGAGACGCTGTCTCGAAGTGTTACCAACCTTTTATGAAAATTCTAATTATAAAAAAAACATTTATCCATGTCGTCCATACCTAAATAGACTAGCCCATAACTAAATTGAGCAACCACTTTACTAAAAACACAACATCACTAAAACAAACTCCACGCAATTGGATAGCTTGAATGGTATGAGCTTATCCTCTATTATTCCAAATTTTGGATCCCCAAAAATTATTAGAACAATCACTTATAAGACTATAAACCCATATATTCAGTATAAAATCAAACTCGACTCTGGTCACCAATAACAATTACTTGAAAGACTATAAACCAACATATTCAAAAAAAAAAACTCCACTTTGATTGGAATACAAAACACAAATGGGAACCAAGCCCATTGTAACACCCCCAAATCCCTTACAGGAATCCAGGTCATTACACCTCTTGCAGAATATTCAATCACCTGCTCATAATATAATCTACAACAATATTCTTAACAACTCCATATTTTACTCCACATGTTATAGTCTTAGAACAAGCACTCAATAATACAGAAGTTATTACAACACAAACTCACCTCCCAGAATCTCTGAAATATTATTACAACATACAAAATACTCGATAATAAAGCATTAAACAACTTCTTTCCATCTTCAACCCTCCTTCGATACTATAAGGCTAATGGATTGAATTTAATAGTCCTTCCCCTTCCCTTTGCCACGGTTCGCCATGCTAGAGCCGTCTTTAGATGCCGCTGATAAATAATATTTAAATAGCAAGAATGAGCCAAAGAATGCCCAGCAAGTATATATAGATATCATATAATACAACAACAACTCACTCAAAATATGTTTTTACTACTCTATAAGAGTTATCCTCCTATATAAAAATAATTACACTAGAAAAGAGATCAACTCAGAAATTCTTATAAATCTCGAAATACTGCTCAAATGAAGGAATAAATGTATCTCAATAACTTCTCAAATTACTACTCAAAAATAATTCAATAACTCCTCAGAACTACTCAATTGATTTGAAATAATATAATATAACAACTGCTCAGATCAACACCCTAGTTAACAGAACCACAAAGGCATCGGTTAACCGTTAGGATGTCAATGATTGAATTTCTGCTCAGAACGCCTACTCAAGTAATGGATGATCAATCCATTATCACTACTCGTTTTCTATCGATAGAAGGATGAGCCGAAATATCGAACACACCCTAAATACTACTCAGTTGGGCCGGTGCGTTACTCCGGTCACTTTTGCCTTCATAAGCAATGAACGATAAACACCAATAATTTAGTTTTCCTCTCGAATGAGTAGAGCAAATATTATGAAAAACTGTTCTGATTATGGAATCGAAATGAGGTGATCCATATCAGTATACATAACTTACTTTATATATTTATATATATCCCCACTATTAAATATAAACTCGAATGAAGTATCTCAATAAACGTCCCAACAATATGTACCAACTCATGAAATAAATTTGAACACCTAGTGATATAATATATCCGGATAACAACTCAAGAATAATATATATATATGTATGTAAATTGCATGAGTAAAATCTGGTATAAATCACTAGAAATAATACTTGATTTTGTAAATCGAAAACTTAATCAGCATACTTATGAATTTAAAAAAAATATATAAATACTCCGAACAATGGAGTACGAATTAGTAAACTTGCCTGTGCTCTGCGGTACGATACTTCACCTCGCTCCACGTCTCTGATTCTCTATAACCAAATAAAACTCACTTTATTAAGCCCGACATTTCACCTTTTAAAGCCTAGTTCAGCTATTTCGTACTAATCCCAGTTTTTTAATCTAAAATAATATAGTTTAAAAAAAATAGTAAATATCAGCCTCTGAAATAATACCGCATTTAATTATATTTATTCCTAATAATCTCTCTTTTTATCAATGAATTATTAAATCCCTAATTCCCGATCAGATAATCACTAATTATCTCTAAACGATTTCTAACAATTAATTAATCAAATTGTACTTTTGATTATCTCTTCTAAATTCTCAGAAAAATCCCTAATTTAATTAATATAAATATCACAACCAAAATTATTCAAGAATCCATTTTTATTCAATTTAAATCCATAATTATTAATATTAATCTTACCAACTAATTTTTCCCTTTTAAATCTCGTAATTAAAATTAATATTAATCCATTTTTAGTCTCTAAATTAATCTGGTCCTATCCGATTAATTAACTAATTCGGAAATATTAAATATAAAATCTTAAAATTATATCGCTTTTTAATCCTATTTATTCTCAATTAATCCCCTTTTTTTCTCAATAAATCAATAAATCCCTAAATTATGTTAAATAATCACAGAAATTTTTATTGATTTAATTAACTGTTTCAAATAATAATCTATCTTGAAATGATTCCAAATTAATTAATTAAACCCCATTATATTATCAAACCTTAAATCTATAATTTATGTCACAAAATATTTTTAATTAAATTAATAAACCAATCACTATTTTAATTAATCAATCATTTCTCACAATTTAAATAATAATCCAAATTTTAACTAGTCCAATACAATTACAAAAATATTCAACTTTTTATTTTATTATCTATATCTCTTTATTTATTATTATAATATATTTATTTATTCCTCACTTAACAGCCATAACAGATTTCAACACACAGCGGCGCGTGGGGCCCACGCGCCACCACTTCCGCCGTGCCTACCCCCCTGCGATTCTTCCAGTCTCTCCCTCTCTCGTTTCTCCCTTCTCTCTTTCTCCTTTCTCTCTGACTCTCTCTCCCTCTCGACTCCTCTCTCTCTCTCTCTCTCTCTCTCTCTCTCTCTCTCTCTCCCTCTCTCTCCCTCTCTCTCTCGCTGTCGCCAACAAACACCACCACCACCGATCGGTGGTAGCTCCGTCTCCAACCCCGACAGTCCCTCTCTCCCTCAATCTCTTTCTCTCCTCTCCTCCTCCCTTCTCTATCTCTCTCGATCTCTCTCTCCCTCGTTTCTCCGCCTCCCCGTCTCTCTCCCTCCTCTCCGACCACACCCCCACAACAACAATAACTCTCTCGACCTCCCTCATCCTCTCTTCTCATAATCTCCCTCAAAATCTCTCTAATCTCTCCTCTGTCTCTCTCGTCCCTCTCCCCAATCTCTCTGTGATTAACAGCCACCACCACCACCACCTCTCGGTGGTGGCTTCTTTCTCCAGTCAACCCACTTCGACCACACCCAAAACAATCATCAAAGGAAAACAAATCCTAACAATTTAGAAGAAAAACAACTACCTGCAGTTTTTGGGGGAAAATACCCTGTTTTGTCTGTATGTGAAAATATGAGGTCGAGATATCTGTTTTTTGGTTTCTTTGCTTCTGTATCTGATTAAATAACAAAAATGGTTTTATTATTTTATTTTATAAAATCAGAAAGTAATTAAAATGGGGGACAAAAATAAAGTGGACTATTTAGTGCTTACATTAATAAATTAAAAAGAAATAAATGTGGGAGACAAAAATTAATGCTGAAATAATTAAAATAAAAATAATGATTATGTTTATATTTAATGGAATAATTTGTAAAAAGATCTCGTTTCCCCCCGGTAAACGATACTCAATTTCGTTTTCTAAATTAAATACGACTAAAAATAAAATCCTAATTTCCTTAATTTTCCTAATTTTAATAACCACTAAACAACTATAAATAATTAAATATAATACTAATATATAAAATTTAAAAATTTACAAAATGCATTAATTAAAAATACTAGTGCATCGATCTTAAATAAAATTCAAATTAAACATCGAAAAGAAAAATAAAAAAATAAAAAATTTATTCGAAAAATTCACGGATATTACACCCACTTAAGTGAAACGAAGTTGCCTAGTTAAAATTTTACTATCAGTGAAGAATGTGATGGTCTGACAGCAACTACAATGCAACATCATGTAACTTTATTATAGTATAATTTTTGTTTTAAAAATAACTCTTGTGTAACTAAAACTTATATTAAATAAAAAGTGTGATATCAAATTTGATGTCGAAAGTATATTTGTATAATTTTTAGGGTATTTACAAAAAATATTACTTTTTTTAAATTTTTCCGATTTTACTATCTTCTCAAAATATTCAAAAATACCTAGGTTTCATATGCAACCTTATATGCAACTGAATGCAACTGAAAACTAAAAGTTGAATTTCCATTTGTCCAACTTCTAGTTATATATAAGGACTGCGTAGCAGCAAAAAATGAAAACTTAACTTTCAGTTTTTAGTTGCATTCAGTTGCATATGCAACCAATGCAACTGAATGCAACTAAAAATTGAAAGTTGAATTTCTTGTTTTTTCCAACTTCTAATTATATATAAGGGTTGTGCAGCAGCAAAAAATGAAAATTTAACTTTTAGTTTTTAGTTGCATGTTGCATATGCAACCTATGCAAGTGAATGCAAATACAAATTGAAAGTTGAATTTTCAGTTTTTGATGCTACGCAGCCCTTATATACAACTGGAAGTTGGTAAAAAAAAAAATTCAACTTGTAATTTTCAGTTGCATTCAGTTGCATATGAGATTACATATGCAACCACATATGTAACTAAATGCAACCTGCTGAGCAGCTGTTACAAATAAGATAGTATGTTTGCAAATAAGATAGTATTTTTGCAAATAAGATAGTATTTTTGCAAAAAAAATAAAAATTTGAAAAGTATTTTTGTAAAAGAATTTCTAGACAAGGGTATTTATGAAAAATCCCTAATTTTTATACCAAATTTGGCTGTCTTTCATAATTTCTACGATACCTTTTTATTTGTTAACAAAACAAATTTGTTCCTTATATGTCCTAGTAAAATAATTCTTTTACAATTTTCAACTTTAAACTTTAGTAAATTTGAATTTTGTTTTATTTTCTTTGAACTCTAATTTTATTATTAATTTTACAAATCTTTAACTTTCTATTTTTTTTTATCTTTTGACTCTAACCTTGTAAAAAAAGTAATTATTGTTTTTTAATAAATCATAAATTAAAGATGAAATATTATGCATTCATAATATTATAATTTAAAGTGTAGTAGGTATTATAGTTATAGAAATTTTTTAAGAAATTAGAATATTTCATTTTACATGTGAAAGATTTATTTTCGTATAAAATATAATTATTAGTTCGTATTTTTTATATGGAAGATGTGATTTTGATATCAAAATAGTGTAAAAGTTACACCATTTTTGTGTTATGCATCGGAGATGGTCTAATCGCCCTCTCAAGTGATAAAATAATTATTAGAAAAATGAATAAAATAATTATTAGATAAAATGAATAATGTCAAAAGTTTTTTTTTTTTTTTTTTTTTTTATCGAAATCTGTACAATCTTTTTCAAGATTCGTTGATCTTGCCATCATTAATGAACATGTAAATTTTCTGAACACAAATGTCATTCGTATTACTTTGGTGTTCTTTGGTATAACTTAAAATAAGTTTTTTTGGACTTATTTTCGGGTAAAAATTTCATATTTTTATAATTTCTTTTATTGGTGTATTTAATGTCTACTAACTTATAGTCCGTGCAAAACACGAGTTACTTTTTTTTTTTAATTTACTTATAGTTTAGTATATATAATATTATAAACATTACTTTTAATATGTTGGAAAAATTTAAATTTTAGACCTTTTATTAAATCTAAATTAATATGTAGTTGGTGAGAATTGAACCTTCAACCTTTCTATATAACATAATTTAGTATTAATTTTATATTAAAATGTTGTTGGCGGGATTCGAACCTTAGAACTCCAACTTTTAGTATTGTTGTATTTAACGGTCATGATTTATTTAAGTTGAAGATCTAACGATTGTGAATGGGGGATAACCAAAAATAAATCATACCCCGTTTCGCTTATTATAGTATAGTATAGATTTGAGATTCCATAAGTTGCAAAAAAAAATGTTTTTTTCCAGAAAAAAACTAAAAGTCTAAGCTTATCTTTTGAAATAAGTCAAATTTTCTGAAAAATAAGCTCCCCAAACACCTTCTATATAATCTATACTATATTATAAAACACGAAACATTGAAAGTTTTGGTATGATACGGTACTTATCTTATTTAATTGTTTTACTTTATTATCATTAATTATTTAACTTAATTATAATAAACAAAACATAATCTTTTCCAGAATATATTATACGCAGCTCTTCCCAAAAATTCCCCTAAATAATAACTAACCAATTATCGCTATTACCTTTTCTAACTTTTCTAACTAAAATATATTTTTTCCAAAAATGTGGTCTTTCTAATTAATTAAATAAACTAATAATATTATAATTACTAATAACTAACACAGGTAAAAGGTAATATCTTTCAAAAATATGATCGTTCTAATTAATGAAATAAACTAATAATATTATAATTAATAATAACCAACTGATTACCTTTCCAGCTAAAAGTTAATATCTTTTCTATACTCATAACAAATAACTAACCAATTTTCAGCTACTACTTTTTCTAACTTTTCTAACTAAAATCTCTTATTTCCAAAAATTTGATCATTCTAATTAATGAGATAAACTAATAATAATATAATTACTAATAATTAACTGATTATCTTTTTCAGCTAAAAGTTAATATATTTTCTATCTATTCTAACTAAAATATCTCATTTTTTCCTAAATAATAACTAACCAATTACCTTTTCTAACTATTCTAACTAAAATGTCTTGAATCTAAAAATATGGTCGTTCTAATTAATGAATTAAACTAATGATATTATAATTACTAATAACTAATTGATTACCTTTTCCAACTAAAAGGTAATATCTTATTTATAATTTCTAACAAAGATATTTCATTTTCAAACTTGATTTTTTTAATTAATTATCCTTACATAAATATTTATTATTGGTAGAAACATGTATTTTTATTTTATAAAATCAAATAATGATATTATAGTTTCTAATAACTAAGCAATTATCTTTTTCAGCAAAAACACATTATCATTTCTAACTTTTCTGACATTTCCAAAAATATAACGGGTCATTCTATTAATGAAATAAACTAATACAATTATACTTACTAATAACTAATTGATTACCTTTTCAAGCAAAAATGTAATATTTTTTCTCTATTTTCTAACTAAAATTTAATATTTTCAAACTTTCTTTTCTTACTTAGTTATCAATACTTCAATATTTTTTCTTTCTAAGTTGAATATATATTAAAAACCAAAAAAGAAACAGGGATTGACCCTTGCTCTATGACATGCCATAGAGGAGGCTACTAATGAACAACCTAGAACACAAGAATGAAACTAAATTGAACGAAGCAAACCAAGCAGAAGAAGCAGGGAAGAAAACAAGCCATCAAAAGGCTAACCATCGACTAACTCTATCCATTCGATTATGGCTAGTGAACCATGTTGAACTCGATAACCTGGTTAGAATATCAACACTAATAGCAGCCAACATCTGAGCCGGAATATCCAATACTTCAATATTTATTATTGGTAAAAGCATTTTACCTTTTCTATTTTTATATAAATAATTAAATATAATTTTATATTCAAAAAATACTACGAGCAACTATATTTAATAAAATAAAGTAATATTATTAGGGTTACTAATAAGTAATAACTAACAAATTACATTTTTAGCTAAACCACATCACCTTTTATATTTTTTCTTACTAAAACATTTTTTCCCAATAGTATCACGGATAATTGTAAAATAATACCATAATAATTAATAATTGATTGATTACCTTTTTCAGCTAAAATGTTGTTAGGTCCCGCAAGAGGGCTATTTTAAGCTAGAAGGGGGAGTTGAATAGCTTAATATCCAATTTAAAAATTATTATGGTGTTTTAAAAATATTTATCCCTTTTTAAATCTTTTACCCAGTTGTTATGCAGTTTGTAAGTGCATAAATAAAAGACAAGGGAAGAAAATACCACGCAGGAGATTTTATCTTGGTTCGCGATGGCGCAACCCCTAATGGATTCGCTCACCCCTACTCCAGTCCCCGAGCTCCTCTCCGGACTCGAGATTTTCCCTTAAAAATAACTCGCTCCTTTAGTAGGCGGAGAAGCCTTTACAACCTTATAAATATTGGTCTTGATACGTGTCTCCCCGACACTATCTCACAATAAATATAAAAACCCACAAGACTTGTATTGGGCAGTAACTCCCCGTTACACCTTCAAAGTCGTTGTGAAACCTACACAACTTATCTTAGACAGCAACTCCCCGCTACTTCTTCAAAGTTGATGTAGAACCCTTGGTGTAGTCTTTGAATTCCTCGCTTTTACCGGTCTTGGATCTTAGATGAAAGGTCTTTGGTCTTTCCTCTTCTTCATGGAGCAAAGGCCACGAACTCCCCGCAAGTGCCTAGGACTTGGGTCTTAGAACGAGAATCACCTCACTTCAACTTCACCTCACTACAAAAGTTAGAAAACAATATCTAAAAATAAACCGTAATATAAATAGAGGTTTTGGACTAATATGTCCTAGGGTGACTATAATATTCTTACACGAATATTAATTACGATAAGTTCAATAAGATTTATTTGCTTATGACTTTATGTGTATTCTTGTATTCGATATGACTTTTAGATCGAAGAATACTTTTAATACAATACTCTGTTTAAGTGAGGTTTAAATATATCTCAGAGTTTGCAAATGTTTAAGTCCTTTAAGCTCGTAGGCTTATAAGGTTTATAATCGTATACTTTTGTTCGACTTTTTGTAAATGTCGAAGTATACTTAAAATTACTTCTTTATTGAAAATACGTCTATTTTCGAAGTAATGTATAAATCAAGTCCTTGTAAAAGCTTTATAGCTTAATGATCTTTGATAAACAACTTCTCGTTCGATATAGTCTTGTTTTAGACTATTCGTATATATTTAAAAGAGAGTGTTACAATTTTACTTTAACCATTTGAACTTTAAAATAATTTGGCCAATTAAACACAACACACAAATAAACGCACACGTACAGAAAAGTAACTCTCTTATCTATAGGATAAAACGAGTGCCGCTATTATGCGTTAAATTAGTGAGAAAAGTAAAATCACTCACAAGTGTGAGGACGAGGAAAAAAGGTGCGGAAAATAAAAACACTCACAAGTGTGAGGACGAGAATAAAAAGTGCGGAAAATATATAAAAGGCTTTCGCCACGCTATTACGCGCTAAGATTAGTGCTAAAAGTAAAATCACTCACAAGTGTGAGGACGAGAATAAAAAGTGCGGAAAATATATAAAAGGCTTTCGCCACGCTATGACGCGTTAAAGATAAACACACACGTACGAGTAATTAAACACACCACACAACAATAAAATATTAATGGCCAAAGTAATTGCGTTAAAGTTTTAATTAAGGTTTTCAAATTCTTTTCCCCCGGAACACTAGAGGTGATAGAAGGGAATCAAATCAAGCTCGATATAACCTCTTTTTGAGGTGTTGTAATATTTCGAAACTTTGTTCAAAATTTAATCCTTGTACGGCACTTTATGGTCTCGGTTTGAGATCGGATATAAGAGCTTGAAGATGAAGAGAAGATGAAGATAGAGAACTCTTATATGTAAATAAAAATATGGTCGGTTAAGACTTGGATATGAAGCTAAAATATTACCACTTTTGGAGATCACCAGAAAAGTTCGTCGGAAAAATTCGCCGCAGGTTCGGCCAGATTTTGGCTTTATGGTCGAACATGGGCAGCCCTTCAGGAGGCCGGATAGTAGTGGTATATGAGCTTGCTAGGTGGGAGAAAGCTTGCTTGAAGGAACTAAGCTTTTTGAAATCTGGACCCACTGCCTCGATTTTCATGCTAGGACAAAAATTCTCAGAAAATTACGAAACTTTTACCATGCATAGAAAATAACATTTAAGTGATCCATCTCAAGTTTTAAGTCATTCTAGCTAGTGGAAGTATTTTATTTGGATTTAATACATTTAAATCAGGTTTCGGTTCTGAATAAAATACGATTGGTCTTTCTTTGAAATAGATACATCTTTTGACCAATGTTTTGACTAGTATGAATATTTAGAATATATTTCCTAATATATAAAATATATTGAGAGTGTAGGAAATATTTTTGAGTATTTAAAATAATTTTCTCCGAAAATGGAATAAATTTAAGAAGTGGGAGAAAAATTACTTTAAATATTTCTGGCACGAGATAACAGTAAGTGTTTATATTCTACCACTGAATATTAATATTCTTGAGGATAAAAACATTTTGAGTGCGAAGGCAGAATATTTTTGAATAAAAACTGATCGTTTTTAAATATAGCACAAGTTCTCTAAAGAATATTAATCCTCGAATATTCTTTGTTCGAGCTTGTCACCTTATCAATGTTGCAACGGATAAAAAATATCAAACCTTGACATTTCTTTTTCGATCTTATTGCCTTGAGATATATTCCATGAAAATATAATTTGATTTTTCGCAATAATGGAATATCTCTTATAATAAAAATAGAATTTGCAAGAATCGACTTTTGACGGAATCAATTAAATTAATAACCTAGTGGAGAGGATAACTAAGTGTAATTAAATTTTATGTTTAAATCGTAAAAATACCAAAATAAATAATATATCGAAGATATTATTCCAATCTTCCCCTTTTTGGTATTTTCCGAACAAAACATAAAATTTAAAAATTTACCAGTGTGTGTGTGTGTAACGCCCCGACTACCCAATAATAAACATATATTTTTTTTATAAAAATACTCGATTACACTTGAATAAATATATACGCCACTGTCTCAAAACCTTTTTAGGAAATAATAAAACCATGATTTAACCATTTTTTTTATCAATCTGAGAATTTAGAAAAAAATAAACTCACTGCACACATAACTCTTATCAATTAAACTCACTCTCATTTATTGAAATTGATTAGATAAATAAATGAACTTTAATACAAGGGAATTTTAGAAAATTTCGGCATGAAGTATTCGTAATACGGACTATCCACCTGTATTTTGAACCAACCATATTCATAAAAGAAAAAAAACTACAATTCCAACTACTTATGAAACATAAACACCTGTTCAGCCTGTCCTAACCGATTAGGTGAACCATACTACTATGCCCTCCCGATCAAAGAATAAGATCGGGGCACCACAACCAAAATTAAATACATATAAGCTGATAACCAGACATTAAGACATAATACAACACCCCACCACTAACTCGGATCTCTAACAGGTAGTGGTATGAAACAAGCAGTTACTAGCTAAACTATTACATCATAACACTAAAACCTTAATTAAAAGCTACATACATTCCACAAAATAAATACAACTAGCTGATAATATTATACAAGTCTTAACTGATATCCAGATGTTCAACCTTCTAGCGGAGTAAAACTAGGCTGTCTATGGTCCACAACAAGTTCTTCTCCCGATATAGCTTCCAATTTGTATCCTTTTCTTCTTAAACTGAAAAAGGGTTAGAAACAATGACAATGAGTGAGCCAAATGCTTAGCAAGTATAAAATATATGGGCATAACTGAATTAATCTGCAGGTCTAATAAAGATCAATAATCAACAATATAAGAGCTTGAGAGCTGTAGAGGTATATCATTTTATTTAAATCAGGAAATGGGAGAGAATTGGACTAATATGCATTTTATAAATAAAAACAATAATAAGGTTAGGCTGCTGATCAGTCACGCACTAACCCCGGACAAACGCACACAGCAATGTCCTTACATGGATCCACGGCACACATTGGCCTTATTAACTTCTGACCATGAATCTGGTCCGACCATTACGGTCCACATTATTTTTTAAATAAAAAACAACAGTCTAATCCTATCAATGAATGCCAGGTGCCGGAACAATCGACCACCTCAAACCGCTAAACACCCTGGAAACTCATGTTCCAGGTCAACAACTCAAATCTCAAGAAGTAATGAGGTCTGGTAATTCTGACCTAGATATCGACAAGTTCGATATAGAAAATGGGTATTAATTTAGAATACGTCACTAAAAGAATCGATGAGTTCAACACTACTGATTTGGGGTATAACAAGCAATTATTCATATTTATTGAGAATTAAATGAACGGTTATATCACTGGTAAATCAAACCATAATAATGACCAAGTTGCGATAAACATGGTTCACTTAAAAGAGAAGTGAAATAGTATACTTGCCTTAACCAACTACTTTCACGCTAGGCTCTTAGCTCAAAAATTCTCATCTTTCGCCTTTACTTTATTCCTTGGATCTACATCCTTCAAATCTACACACATAAAAACACTATTTCAGAGTTCTATTCACTATTCGACATTCATCTACTAACGTCTAACCTTAATATACCCTTTCGATAGTTCCTAAATTTATTCATTTTAATTATAATATCAACCATAACCCACTGACATAAACATATAATTTTAACCAATAAATATTTGACAAATAATCACGTAAATAAAACATAATCCAAATACCACTTCATACTAGTAGTACATACATATATACATATACTCGAAAATAAAATAAGATATTTAGAAAATTTTGACGGCATCCCCTTTATACGGGTAACTGCCAGTCGGACCATAACCGACACAATAACCAACAATTATCACATTCAAAATCCTCTGTACATTCTACCACTATTAATTACAATTTAACAATTCGAACCAATAATACAATTACAATCAATATCGATAATTTGGATTTAACTTTATCGACATACAATAATAAAATTACATTCGACAATAATATGTTACATAATTTAATTAGGACTCAGAATAATCATCATCATCCACCGTCAACTCGCCAAAGCTCATCGTCGACGGCGACAAAGTCCGGAGGTGCCCGAATTTTGGGTTTCCATCTCGGATTCCGCCAATAATAAAATCATACAATTTAATAACCGGAAGTCATCACAAACTGCAATTAGGCAATAAAATACGATACCCATCACAATATCAATCTCAACATTCGGTTTCTTTTCGAAACAAGCAAGAATTGTACTAACTGCAGTCAGAACATAACATAGCAATATACAACATTACAACATCATTTGTATCAGTAATATCAAGAACGAACCAAGTACCATCGTAGTAATTAGTGACCCAAAAGCACAGAACCACACATACCCACATCGCGTCTGTTGTACGCAGAAGCAACCAAGACTCACACACCCAGTTACAATTACGTAGCCCACACAATACACACGCACACACGCTGTTTAGTACACACACACACTCGTAGCAGCAGCAACACAGCAGGAAAGAAACAATAGGGGAGAGACACCAGCGCAACTCGGTCTATACACACAAACACAGAGAAACACGCACTTGCACACACACACACACACACACACACACACACATCAGTTGGGATAAAGAAGAGAGAAAGAGAGGTTGATGAGAGGTTCGGTAGAGAGATTAAGATATGATTTGAGAGATTTTGAAAGAGATGAAAGACTACCGAAGAGATGATCTAGAGATTTCCAAAAAAAAAAAGAATTGAATTGAATTGGGGAAATGAAGCTGGTAATTTAGGGATTTAAAGTAGAGATATATCTAATGATTTCTCAACTCCATTTCAAATTAAAACAATTTAAAAACACCTGATAAAATAGAAAATAAACATGTAATAATTGAGAAAAATCAAACTTTCATTTTTAAAATGTAGAGAATGAATTTATCAATCTCCCCATATTTTTAAAATATTTCTAGGATCAAAAACGGATTAAATATGGATTTTACAAGTATAAATCCATAAAATACAAAACAAAATCATAAAATCATTTTAAAATCCTTAAAGATAAAAAATAATCCACATAATATTTTTAAAACTCAAATTAACTAATGAAGTCAATATTGCAAAAGATTTTGGAATTTTTACTAATCTCGATGATTTTATATAATTCTCAGAAAATAAATAATGCAGGGTTTAAATAGGATTTAATCCTCAAAAATAAAAATAAAAAAAATACGTAGGCTTATCCAACACATATAAATCATCAACTAGCCTCACAAATATGATATCAAACATATTCCACCTCTTCATCAATATCCACATCATATATTTCACATTTAATACTAAATAGATAATTATAAGTACCAAAATTTTTCTAAGGCGTTATATCCTTCCCCCCTTAAAAGGATTCTGTCCTCAGAATCAATCATAAGGACACAATTAACAATTCTGATCTTCTCGAACATCTTACTTCTGCTTCCTAGGTTGTATCTTTCAACTCTAGGATTACCCCCATACCAAATCATACTTTAACAAGATCATTCTGCGAGCCCTCAAATTTCGAAATAACCTTAAGCTTTGGTTTTCGAATCTTATTAACTTTAAACGTTTACAATAATTAGATGAATATCCACTCTGGAATCAACATGACCTTTCCTTATAACGAACTTTGGCTAGCGTCAAAACTTATATTACCACGCCAATCCTTCGCAATAATGCAATCGCGCAATTTGCCTTAATTTACAACGACCTACACTGGGTACAACTCCAACGCTTTACTTGTAACCACACGATTTCAAATAGAACTTCGAAAAAAAAGATCTCAAGAAATTCTCTGATCGTTTCTACTCCACTTTTCACATACTATACCGCTTGAGAAGGGAATATTTAAGAAGTTTCTTTCTGTCTTAACACCTGGAAACTTAACATCATATCGGCCATTCTCGGTCACATTCTTGCAATCGAATACTACAACCAAACACATAAGCCATTAGATACACATCAAGCATAATTCAACTAACAACCTGATTCTCATTCTTATAAAAATACTCCGGTTTACTAAATCTTTTGAAACATAGCCTCGATCATTTGCAGCTTTTTGAAAACTGACTTACTCGTCACCTTGACTGTGACTTCACTCGATACAAGAAAGAGATTGAAATATCCCATTTGCAATATCAATCCTCTCGAGGTCACAACTTCACCCGATACTAATCATAAAGCAATTCTTTAACAATTTCTAATAAGCTTCTGCTTTTATTAACATGAATATTCCATTTAATATGCACCATCACTTCTTTTCATATCCCAGAACAAAACATGCCTCAGATAAAATTTTGAGAAAAAGAATATCAAGAAATTCCCAATCATTCTTACTCCCCTTTCACGTACAATGTTACTCATGAAGGGGATAATCGAAAAACTTCCCTTCATCCTCTATCTCATTGTTTTACTGAGTATCCATTCTGAACTAATGAACATTTTCCTTAAATTATATTTATATCTTATTCGCAACACACTATTCCGTGTCTCCTGAAATCAACCTTCGAATCACAACTTTGAATACTTGACGAGTTTTCGAACTTAGCTCTACATGCTACATCTTCATCATTTTACACCACTCACATCAGGATTCTCGTGCAAAAAATTTCTCTCCTTTTCTTGGAACCTTTTAAGGTCATTCTCGATTGAATTGCATACACTCACAAATCTTCGAACCTCTATGTCCGCTTCCGACCTAAATGTGTACACCTAATCATCCTCAATCCTTAATCTTACCTGCCTCTTCCTACACTCAATTTATGAGTCATTATTAGCCAACCAATCCATTCCAAGGATTTCATCGAATTCTCCCATTTCAAAAGGTTTCAAATTGCCATAAAAAAAATAACCACCTATCTCTATATTAAGCTGAGGACATACTTGATTAATAGGGACTCTATCTTGATTTGTCACTTCTATCATTAAAGCTAGCTCTAAAAGTCGAATTTCACATTGCAATTACTAACAAACTTATTGGAACGAAATACTTAGTAGTCCCAGAATCAAGTCAAACTTTAGCCTCTATTAAGTTCACAGGAAACGTACCTGCGACAACATTAGCTTCTTGATCTGCATCTTGCATCATCATGTTGAAGGTTCCGGCTCTAGGTGGAGAAATTTGGGCCTGGGCTGGAGGTCCAGCTATCCTCAAAGCATTTGCCGTCTGAACTAGTTCCTTACAATCCTTAGTAAGATGACCAACTTTCCCACATTCGAAACAAGTCACACCTATTGTCCTGGGCTTTGAATCCAGACACTCACCAGCATAATGTCCCTTCTTGTTACACTTAAAACATGTAATACTTAATCTACGACAACTCCCGAGTGCTTTTTCCCACAAGTTGTACATTCAGGTAAGACTGGTCTGATTGCAAGCTGCTGATTGGTATTCTGAAAACGTTTACCTTGACTACCATTCCCAATCTTCAGCTTCTGAAAACCTCGATTCCTATCGTACTGCCCCTCATCCCTGGGCTTGAACTTGTTATTATTATTATTACTTTCCTTAGTACTTTCTATCTTCCTTTTCTTTCCTGCTTTATCCTTCAACAATCATAGCTTTCTCCACCACCATTGCATAGTTCTCCAATTAAAACACTGCCACCTTACTACGTATCCATGGCTTTAAACCTTGTTAAAATCTTTTAGCTTTCTTCGCCTCAGTATTGACATATCCAGGAACAAACATTGCTAGCTCCGTGAATTTTGCCTCATATTCCGCCACACTCATATTCTCTTGCTTTAACCCTAGAAATTGGATCTCCAGCTGATCTTCAATATACCTTAAAAGATACTTCTCGAGAAATAACTCTGTAAATCTCTGCCACATAATCACTCTTTCACCTTCCATTAGCTTCGTTGATTCCCACCAGTAATTCGCCTCTACTTTCAGATAATAGCTCGCATATTCAGTCTTCTAATCTTCTCCTACCTTTACCAATGCAAAGGCTTTTTCCATCTCACCAAACCATCCCCTAGATTCTATTGAGTTAACTTTACCTTTAAAATCTATGGGGTGCACGACTTGAAAAGTTTTGAATGTCACTAAGGGTTGAGTTGGTCGCTGCTGAGCTAGTGCAGCGGTTTGTTGTTGAAGAAGTTGAAGGATTTGTGTTATAGTCGGATCAACTGGATTTTGATTGCCAGTGTTCTGGTTTTCAGGATTTGTAGTAGAGGTTCTTCTCTTTGGAGGCATGGTTCTGATGAGAAAACAAGGAACTTACTAAACAACAAGCTGGCATATACAAGGAAAACAAGGTTTTCGAATCCTGGATTTGAGTCATCTACGATTACAAGAATTATAACGGTGTAAAGAACAGGGAAACACAGGTATAACTTGAACAAGTAATTCCAACATGAAATAATTTTAAACAACTCAAAAAAATAGAGCAGAAAGTGTGCAAATATCAAGAAAAGAAAGGTTATAAAACCAACAAGGTTAACAATATGCATGACAATTTTAGAGTTCAAGGTACACTGTTAACATACTAACTATAAAAGGTAATTGCCAAGGATACTCATCAACCGCCACCTATGATAACGATATAACGCAAGAATACGCTACTAAAGCGATAACATATCCTGAACCTATAATCTACTGTCCTAATAATAACCTACACCAATTGATCCTATCCTATACCTAATCCTGGCTTGTTTCAGTGACCAAAACCTGTCTGCTCTGATACCAACCTGTAACGCCCCGACTACCCAATAATAAACATATATTTTTTTATAAAAATACTCGATTACACTTGAATAAATATATACGCCACTGTCTCAAAACCTTTTTGGGAAATAATAAAACCATGATTTAACCATTTTTTTTATCAATCTGAGAATTTAGAAAAAAATAAACTCACTGCACACATAACTCTTATCAAATATACTCGCTATCATTTATTGAAATTGATTAGATAAATAAATGAACTTTAATACAGGGGAATTTGAGAAAATTTCGGCATGAAGTATTCGTAATACGGACTATCCACCTGTATTTTGAACCAACCATATTCATAAAAGAAAAAAACTACAATTCCAACTACTTATGAAACATAAACACCTGTTCAGCCTGTCCTAACCGATCAGGTGAACCATACTACTATGCCCTCCCGATCAAAGAATAAGATCGGGGCACCACAACCAAAATTAAATACATATAACTGATAACCAGACATTAGGACATAATACAACACCCCACCACTAACTCGGATCTCTAACAGGTAGTGGTATGAAACAAGCAGTTACTAGCTAAACTATTACATCATAACACTAAAACCTTAATTAAAAGCTACATACATTCCACAAATAAATACAACTATCTGATAATATTATACAAGTCTTAACTGATATCCAGATGTTCAACCTTCTTGCAGAGTAAAACTAGGCTGTCTATGGTCCACAACAAGTTCTTCTCCCGATATAGCTTCCAATTTGTATCCTTTTCTTCTTAAACTGAAAAAGGGTTAGAAACAATGACAATGAGTGAGCCAAATGCTTAGCAAGTATAAAATATGTGGGCATAACTGAATTAAACTGCAGATCTAATAAAGATCAATAATCAACAATATAAGAGCTTGAGAGCTGTAGAGGTATATCATTTTATTTAAATTAGAAAATGGGAGAGAATTAGACTAATATGCATTTTATAAATAAAAACAATAATAAGGTTAGGCTGCTGATCAGTCACGCACTAACCCCGGACAAACGCACACAGCAATGTCCTTAAATGGATCCACGGCACACATTGGCCTTATTAACTTCTGACCATGAATCTGGTCCGACCCTTACGGTCCACATCTGTTTTTTTTAAAAAAAACAACAGTCTAATCCTATCAATGAATGGCAGGTGCCGGAACAATCGACCACCTCAAACCGCTAAACACCCTGGAAACTCATGTTCCAGGTCAACAACTCAAATCTCAAGAAGAAATGAGGTCGGGTAATTCTGACCTAGATATCGACAAGTTCGATATAGAAAAGGGGTATTAATTTAAAATACGTCACTAAAAGAATCGATGAGTTCAACACTACTGATTTGGGGTATAACAAGCAGATATTCATATTTATTGAGAATTAAATGAACGGTTATATCATTGGTAAATCAGACTATAATAATGACCAAGTTGCGATAAACATGGTTCACTTAAAAGAGAAGTGAAATAGTATACTTGCCTTAACCAACTACTTTCACGCTAGGCTCTTAGCTCAAAAACTCTCAGCTTTTGCCTTTACTTTATTCCTTGGATCTACATCCTTCAAATCTAAACACATAAAAACACTATTTCAGAGTTCTATTCACTATTCGACATTCATCTACTAACGTCTAACCTTAATCTACCACTTCGATAGTTCGTAAATTTATTCATTTTAATTATAATATCAACCATAACCCACTGACATAAACATATAATTATAACCAATAAATATTTGACTAATAATCACGTAAATAAAACATAATCCAAATACCACTTCATACTAGTAGTACATACATATATACATATACTCGAAAATAAAATAAGATTTTTAGAAAATTTTGACGGCATCCCCTTTATACGGGTAACTGCCAGTCGGACCATAACCGACACAATAACCAACAATTATCACATTCAAAATCCTATGTACATTCTACCACTATTAATTACAATTTAACAATTCGAACCAATAATACAATTACAATCAATATCGAAAATTTGGATTTAACTTATCGACATACAATAATAAAATTACATTCGAAAATAATATGTTACATAATTTAATTAGGACTCAGAATAATCATCATCATCCACCGTCAACTCACCAAAGCTCATCGTCGACGGCGGCAAAGTCCGGAGGTGCCCGAATTTTGGGTTTCCATCTCGGATTCCGCCAATAATAAAATCATACAATTTAATAACCGGAAGTCATCACAAACTGCAATTAGGCACTAAAATACGATACCCATCACAATATCAATCTCAACATTCGGTTTCTTTTCGAAACAAGCAAGAATTGTACTAACTGCAGTCAGAACATAACATAGCAATATACAACATTACAACATCATTTGTATCAGTAATATCAAGAACGAACCAAGTACCATCGTAGTAATTAGTGACCCAAAAGCACAGAACCACACATACCCACATCTCGTCTGTTGTACGCAGAAGCAACCAAGACTCACACACCCAGTTACAATTACGTAGCCCACACACACACGCACACACGATGTTTAGTACACACACACTCGTAGCAGCAGCAACACAGCAGGAAAGAAACAACAGGGGAGAGACACCAGCGCAACTCGATCTATACACACAAACACAGAGAAACACGCATTTGCACACACACACATCAGTCGGGATAAAGAAGAGAGAAAGAGAGGTTGATGAGAGGTTCGGTAGAGAGATTAAGAGATGATTTGAGAGATTTTGAGAGAGATGAAAGACTACCGAAGAGATGATCTAGAGATTTCCGGAAAAAAAAAAGAACTGAATTGAATTGGGGAAATGAAGCTGGTAATTTAGGGATTTAAAGTAGAGATATATTTAGTGATTTCTCAACTCCATTTCAAATTAAAACAATTTAAAAACACCTGATAAAATAGAAAATAAACAGGTAACAATTGAGAAAAATCAAAATTTCATTTTTAAAATGTAGAGAATGAATTTATCAATCTCCCCATATTTTTAAAATATTTCTAGGATCAAAAACGGATTAAATATGGATTTTACAAGTATAAATCCATAAAATACAAAACAAAATCATAAAATCATTTTAAAATCCTTAAAGATAAAAAATAATCCACATAATATTTTTAAAACTCAAATAAACTAATGAAGTCAATATTGCAAAAGATTTTGGAATTTTTACTAATCCCGATGATTTTATATAATTCTCAGAAAATAAATAATGCAGGGTTTAAATAGGATTTAATCCTCAAAAATAAAAATAAAAAAAATACGTAGGCTTATCCAACACATATAAATCATCAACTAGCCTCACAAATATGATATCAAACATATTCCACCTCTTCATCAATATCCACATCATATATTTCACATTTAATACTAAATAGATAATTATAAGTACCAAAATTTTTCTAAGGCGTTATAGTGTGCTTCCCCTTAGTGTATGCATGAATTTTTGAAAATATTTTAGACTCTATTCGAAGCAGACGATCTCCACTAATTGATTCCTGCAAAACAACTTATGAGATGAATTAAAAATAAACTGTTAGGCACAATTCATTTCATATATAGCATAAATTTTGAAAATTTTAAATTAGTTGGTCTAATTTCTTCTTCCCCTTTTTGTTTGGTGTATTACCAAAAAGTTAGAATCTTTTCTTCTCCCCTTTATATATCCCTTTTTAATGTAAGCTTTTGTATTTTTGATGTATTTATCAAAAATTTGTGCTTCCCCTTAAAAATATGATTCGTTTTGAATCAACATAATTTCCGTCTTCCCCTTTTTGTATTATCTCTTTTTCTTTATAAAATTCTGTTTATGTTTCTATTCTTTGAAGTGTTACAGAATTTCTTTCTCTTCCCCTTTATGTCTTCCCATTTTGTAAAAGAAGGTTATATTTTGAACGAATTTGTTTTGTAATTGGTGTATTACCAATTAATTTCCTCTTCCCGATAAAGGTTTTTCTGTTTCTTTTGTAATACTTGTATTTACAAAGATTTTTCTTTTTCGTTTGGTGTAGTACCAAAGTTTAAATGATACTAATTTGAACTCTTTTCGAGTTATCACTTGATTGGTTTTTTGGCAATTTTTGAATAGTACCAAGGTATATATTAATTACCTGTTTTGCTCGATCTTTGACATACATGAAAAATGATAACACATTTCATAAAGGATCATTCAGTTTCACTGAGTGATTTACAATATAAAATGAGTGTTCAGTCCATAAATGGTACAATCACTATAACCATAAGTTATTCAAATTTAAATTTACAAGAATAATCCCAAATTTAATCTGAATAATCTGAATAATTTGTCCGAATACATATTCAAGTATTTTTCTACACAATCACAAGTCATTCAGTCTTTATAAATACATAAACCTTTTCAAATGTAGTCTGAGCAATCATATTGTTTTCTTCTCTGAATCGAATTTTCAAATAAAATCGTTGAAGGCCGATCTTTGAATTTGTCAAGACTTTATACAGAAACTACGTATGCATGCTGGTACGAAATCTAATAGGATAGTCAAATAGAAATGCACAAATGTCAATCAGTAATGTTCACTTATAACTTCTGTACTCTCCTCGTTTATATATCAATCATACATCAAACTTCTCACAGTTATAAATGATTCAGTATGGCTAACCTAGAACTCTGAATAGAAGTTCTTTATCAACTCTGAAATATTATATCTCAAGCTTCACTGATCCATTAGAAAGACAAAATCAAACTCTAGATAACTGATCACTTAGATAGACATGATTATAAACTGTAGTCCAAGTATCTGAGAGTATCATAGTTGTAATATGATCAAAACCATCCATTGATAGATTTGTCAGTTCATAGTACTAGATTATATCAGAATTGAAGCAAACCCGAGAGAGATTAGATAAGTGCAAAGATAGCAATTTGGTCAATGCAAGTGTATATACAATCAAAAGAGTTCTTAACCAATCAGTGTGGTTCACTGATTACAAGGAACTATCTGCATTGGTATTATTACAACAAGAAAGAAAAATCATAACACACAGCAACATAGCATATTAAGTACCACAGGCTGAAATCTTTCAAGAAGAAGCAAACAAAACAAATTTTTAAGCTTAAGTATCAGCAAACAGTAGCACACAACATGCAAGCAGACATATCAGTTCACAACAGGGTCAGAAGCAACAACACCAAGGTCTTCACCTAGATCAGGTAAAGCAGCATAAACCTTTTCCATATCATCTCTGGTACCAACAGAAACCAACTCACCAACCAACTTTTCCTCAAAATTTTTAGCAGTTTTAACATCATCACTAGGATCAATGATTTTACCCTTGTTTTTATGGATTGTTCCCTCAAGGTTTTCAACTCTAGTTTGAAGCTCACTGTTTGACTCTTTAAGGACATCAATTTCTAGCATAAGCATTAGTTTTTGGTGCAAGGGATGGGATAATAATATTATTAGGATGACTAGTTTGACAGTTCTTAAGGGAGAGTTTAGGTTGAAATAAACTATCAATATCACAATAGTCAATTTTGTTTAGATGCATCCTAGACATGTGTATGTAGTGAGTTTCAAAGACAGAGGTTAAGAGTAAACCATAAGGCATATAGTCCACATTAAAAGCATTTATCATGTTAAGCATAATTACATAGTTGAAATTAAAGTCTATGGAGTTTGACACAATTTTGAATATCACTTTAAGGTCAACAAAGTCAAAGAATTTATCATGTTTTGGCTTGGGCAGAATGTTTGACCTAATGATTATAGCCAACTGTTGAAACTTAGGCAGAAAATGTCTAAAATTTATAGCAAATTCTCTAACACAAAGACCCTCAGGAACATCTTCTTCACAGAAAAGACCAAGAAAAAGTTAAACTCACTTTGGTTAAAAACAAACTTATCAAAGATGTTGACACAAGGTAACTCAGATGGCTTGTTTCCTAACCTAAGAGACTTATTAAAAACATTGCGATCCACATAAAAATTCTTACTATTCAAAAATGAACTTAAGTAAAAGATTCCATCTACCCTTTGTTGCACTTCCATATTAGCATAAAATTCAGCAATGAGATGAGTATAGTAGTTTTGACCTCTATAAAACACATAATTTTCCCATCTATTTGAAGTAAGTAAGCTATAAATTTCTCCATTTTGTGGAACATACACCATCATCCCTGGTTGGTTATTTTTAAGCATTCTATTGAGTTTGCCAGTGTTGGACAGCCTCACTAGAGTGGGGTTTGGAGGTTTGATGTTTGTTCTAGGTATGTGAGAGTTGACTGATTTCTCAGAAATGGGCATAGCTTGAAACAGAGGGTTTGGGGTAGGATGTCTAAAAATAGGTAGCTTATTACTATGAGAGAAATAAGCATACTCATTGAGGTTTGAGGGTTCATGTTTGATTTTCTTGTGGTAATGTTCTTTTGAACTGTCTGGGTGGCAGTAGGGAGTGAAGGGAGCATAGAGGTTATGGTTAAAGTCTCTCCTATTCATGGTAGGAAATAGAGGAAGGAGTTGGAGATTTTTGGCTTTTGGGTTGGGTTTTAATGGTGTAAATTCCATAAGATGGAAAGCATGTAAGTGCAGGAGTGTGTGTGTTTGTGTTATGTATGCATGAATATATATAGCCAGATTGCTAAAGTAAGGATAGGTAAGGCATGCACATATTTTTATCCATACAGAAGTGGTGATGCAAGTTGGTGAACACATATTACACTTAATAAATGAGTTGCAGGGCATGCACAGACATACTTCATGCTTATAAGACAGTATGCCGCTGTAAAACATGAATTTTGACATATACATATATATGTATACCTATGAGACATATAAATATCTGATTTGTATGGAATTGTAAGACCAAATCCGGATTTATGTGCAGATAAGTGACAGCTTCAGTGTAAGAGTGTGCAACTCATGATGCTATATGGTACATGGTAGAGTGTTTTAATTAAATGAGAGGTTTTGAAAAGAGATGGATAGAAATATTTGTCAAGCATGTGTAGTAGTGTAACTCAGATATGCTCACAAAGTATTACATATAGTATATATTATATGAAGTGCATGAGAAGAGCATGATGTTCTTGACTTTTCAAAGTATGAAAAGGGGACAAGTAGCTGACTCTACTAAAAGATATCTCCTAAAGACAAAGTTTGTATCCTTTAAAGTCCACTGTGGTCACTACTCATTTAATGCTAAGTTACTACTTTTAGTACTATAAGAATATATTAATGACTCAAGGTTCTATATATTACAAATGATTGATTGAAAGAGATTTGCACACCGGACCACAATCTTTCTTTCATTTAAGAGGCATATACCACACATTGACTCTGTCACACAGGATAAACAAGCATGCATTATCCAGAATACAACCATGGTTTCACAGATCACAAAATAATATCAATTATTTAAATATATGGAAGATATGAATCTTATTCATCTAAGTGGCCGTTTCACCCCAGTGTCCAGATACTGGGCCTCTCTAAGGGATTCCCAGCCAAGTCTTTGAGTAAGGGCTAGTGTGTGAGTGTATGCAAGACTTTATATAGTAACTAGAATTGTAAACTTAGTTGACACAGTTATGAGAGTGAACCAACAGGTTATATGAATTAAGGTAAACAGCATAGCTAGCACATCACATTATAGAAGCTAATTCATCATCATATATAGATCACAGTTAAACCAAGAATAAAACTAATATAAACCACTACCATTTCACAAATTATGACAATCACATATTATCTTAGTAAGGTTCAATTACTGAATAATCCCCAAAGTTCATATTTAAATCAGATTGCATAGTGTAAGCAAAGATTTCAAGTATAGACATAGTCTACATAAGTAGCCATTGTCACAGTCAAACTTGACTTACCATACTAGTGAACAAATAGATACCCAAAGCAACTTCAGTATTCAAGATATTTTCAAGATCAACCAGTAAACTAATGAACAATTATATCATAAACTTCATAACTTAGTTTCCAGACTGGTAAATAGTACAGTAGCACATAATTGACCAAGTCAAACTGAACACAATCCATATGTTCACAAAGTAACTATTCATTAATAACATCTTTCCATATTATACTTTTAATCAACTCCCAAATTACACATATGTTTGACTTTTATAACACATGTAATGATATTACTGAGTATATATATATATATATATATATATATATATATATATATATATATATATATATATATATATATATATATATATATATATATATATATATATCTCAATTTAACAGATAATTTGATAAACCACTACACATAACAATTCTTGCACATATATAATTCAAGGTCTACTAATATATTTTTATTCGAACCAAGAAGAAATTAACGAACTCACAGATAATATCCAAAGTGGACTGATGAATCAATCTTTATTCATTCCTTATACTTGAACCACACGATTTTGTATGAGCATATATTTTCAATTAAACAGGTAGCATATCAACAACTCGAAGATATCATAGAGAGATCAAAGGGAGTTCTCGAATTCAAATAGAAACATAAGAGTTAAGAGAATACTAATGAATTAATCAGAAATATACCTAAGCCCAAGGCCTCGTAGTCTTCTTGGGACTTACCAATCCTAAAACCTTTGAACTCGCACGAGTTCCGAGTTGACTCACTGAGTCGAAGCCGATTTCACCAATTTCGAGCTTTTCGAAGCTTGTTTGGAGGCTAAATAACACATCGAAGCCTCGAATTGCAGCCCTCTCCACTAAAACCTGCATACACTCTCAAGATCATAGTTAGGGTTTCATAAAATCAATCGCAACCTTGAAATAAAGTGTTCGCGTGTGTGTATATAGTGTATATATGTATAGATCTGTTGATTTTGATATAATCATCGATATCAGATGAGATGATAACGACTTGATTTTCAAAATAATTTCTTCTAACCTAACTCAGCTTTAAGTCACATCGATTATTGGATTAATCGATACAAAAGGATAAACATAAACTCGATTTAGTGTACATAACAGGGATTAAGAAGTGGAAATTATGGTTTAGAGTTGAGAAATGTTGAGGCTGCGGAGAGAGAGAGAGAGAGAGATTAGGGTTTGAGAGAGAGAACACAACTCACGCGGCTGAATAGTGTACATACTAAAATGAATTTTATGTATCTCGTAGTATATATATTTTATAAACAAACGGAGGTGATTAATTCATCCTTATAATGAATGGTCCAAATTTATAGGGTTTGATCAAAATGGTTTAGGTCAAGCTGAGTTGGGTCGGGTTTGACTAATGGACTGGGTCAAAAGTGACCAAAATAATCAGAAAATAATTATTTTTATTTTCGAAAAATATTTTTGAAAACTAATAATTATATATATATATATATATATATATTGATATATAATAATTTATTACGAATATCTAGAGAATCATGCTAATATTTTGATTCTTTGTATTTAGATAAATATCATTTACTTAGTATCTCAAAAATATTTCCGAAATTAATTCTGATAAATATTTGCTCGAATAGTTTTATCTTTATCCGTAGGAAAATTAAGTTCTCGATAAAAACCCGATCGACAAAGTTTCATATGTTATCATTGTCGATGAATTTGAGTTTTTAGAGAATTTATTATCCGGAAAGATATCTTTTTCGTGAGATGACTATAAATAATGATAAATATTCTCACAAAAATATATAAATATTTATAATATTTATATATGTCAATATAAACCATTTATTTTGGAATTTCCAACATTCCTAAATCCAAACGGAGTTTAGTGAATCTTTCGGAATTCAATGGTTTCGTGAATATGTCTGCGAGATTGTACTCAGTTTCGATATGAGTCATTTTTATATCGCCTTTATTGACACGATCACGTAAGAAATGATGTCTCACATTTATATGCTTAGATCTTGAATGTAACACGGGATTTTTGCTAAGATCACTAGCACTCGTGTTATCGTATAAGATTGAGATCACATCAAATTTAATATTATAGTCGGCTAATGTTTGCTTCATCTACAAAATTTGAGCACAATATTTTATGACCGCTATATATTCAACTTCTGTTGTTGAAATAGATACTGAATTTTATTTCTTGGAAAACCAAGATACTAGGCATCATCCCAGAAACTGACATGTACCATTTGTACTTTTTCTGTCGACTAAATGCCCGACATAGTCTGAATCAGAAAAACATACTAAGTCGAATGGTACTCCTTTTGGATACCAAAGACCTACGTCAGTGGTTCCTTTAAGATATCTCAATATCCTTTTTACCGCGGATACGTGAGATTCCTTTGGTGCTACTTGGAATCTAGCACACTTACAAACACTATATTGAATATCAGGACGACTTCCGATAGTATATAGCAAGCTACCAATCATGCCTCATTATTTCTTAGTGTCAACGGGTATTCCGTTGGGATCTTCTGTTAATTTATAAGAAGTCGACATAGGAGTAGATATGGGTTTAGAATTTTCCATTTCAAATTTCTGTAGCATTTCTTTACAATGTTTCGATTGAGAAATATGTATGCCTTCATCAGATTGCTTAATTTGCACTCATAAAAAGAAATTTAATTCACCCATCATACTCATTTCGAATTCTTTGCTCATATTGTCAGAGAATTCTTTACATAGTACATCATTGGTTGAACCAAAATGATGTCATCTATGTATATTTGTATAAGCAAGATATCATCTTTTTCTTGTCTTGTAAATAAGGTTTTATCGACCGTTCCCATTTTAAAATTATTTTCTAATAGGAACTTGCTCAACCTTTCATACCAAGCTCTTGGGGATTGTTTTAATCCGTATAGAGCTTTGTATAATTTGTATACATACTCCGGATGCGTGGTATCTTCAAAATCGGGAGGTTGTTTGACGTAAACTTCTTCTTCTAATATCCCGTTTAAGAAAGCCGATTTGTCATCCATTTGGTATACTTTGAAATCTTTATGACACGCGTAAGCTAATAGCATTCTAATTGATTCGATTCATGCTATGGGTGTATAAGTTTCATCAAAGTCTATCCCTTCCATTTGGGTATAGCCTTGAGCAACTAATCTCGCTTTATTTCTTACAACCGTTCCGTTTTCATCCAACTTGTTTCTAAATACCCACTTGGTTCCAATTGTTGAAGTATCTTTGGGTTTTGGAACAAGTTCGCAAACTTTGCTACGAGTGAATTGTAGTAATTCCTCTTGCATAGCTGAGATCCAATCCTCGTCTAGCAAAGCTTCTTTAGCGGTCTTAGGTTCTATTTGTGATAGAAAACTAAGATGATTCACAACGTTTGTACTTGTGACCGCATTTGAACTCCTTTATTTAAGTCTCCAAGAACATTATCAAGTGGATGACTTCTTATAATAGGAATTTCTTTTGGAAGTTCTACTTCCGTTTTGGCTAATTCTAATGGATTTCTTGGGATAGGAGTTCAAAGATCCATATTTTCGAATTGTCGAATAATATTTTCTACATCGTCTTGTTCAACTTTATCATTTTCAACAAGATATTTGTACTTTGATTTTAATCAAATGCAACATTCATAGATTCTTCCACCACAAGTGTTTTAAGATTGAATACTCGATAGGCTTTGCTATTTGTAGAGTATCCAAGAATATACCTTCATTTGATTTTGAATCAAATTTAGTAAGGTAATCTTTCGAGTTTAAGATAAAGCATTTGCATCCAAATACTCGAAAGTAATTTAGTTTCGGTGTTTTGCCAAAGTAAAGCTCGTAAGGAGTCTTTTGTGTTATTGGTCGTAGCAAAACCCGATTAAGAATATGGCAAGCGGTAGACATCGCTTCGGCCCAAAAATATTTAGGTCGATGATATTCATTTATCATAGTGCTAGCCATTTCTTTTAAAGTTCTGTTTTTCCTTTCAACTACTCCATTTGATTGTGGAGTATAAGAAGAAGAAAAGATGTGTGTGATTCCATTTTCAACACAAAAGTTTGTAAAACTAGAATTCTCAAATTCTTTATCATGATCAGTTCGTATGTAGACTATGGTACTATTTTGTTGATTTTGAATTCTTTTGCATAGAGAAGAAAAAGATTCAAAAGCATCACTTTTAGATTTGAGAAATTCCGTCCACGTGAATCTTGAATAATCATCAACGATTACTAACGTGTATGTGTTAGTCACAGAGGCATGCCTGAATACATCTAATAACAAGCCTAAGTATGTGTAATGCTATGCATTACCTACATGACCTCTTAACTGAGGGAACCTCTAGTTGTAGAGTTTCTATTTGTTCTGTACTTGTAATAGGCATCAAATTCTATCTGTGTAACTGTACCTACTAAGTCAAGAATAATGCTTGAAAGAAGTTCCAAGGTTCATGCCTCAAGCAAGGAGATAAAGACTGCCAAATAATCACAGTTGGGATTTGAAGAAATGAAGAATTTGCCTAAGTACCAATTCGAGAAGTACATTTGTCTATTCGAGAAGTCTAGCATTCGAGAAGTCTGGAGTTCGATATCTCAGAAGACACTATTCGATATCTCTTAATATGCTATTCGATATCTCAGGGATTCGATATGTCAAAATGCTCTATTCGATATCTCAGGGATTCGATATGTCAAAATGCTCTATTCGATATCTCAGGGATTCGATATGTCAAAATGCTCTATTCGATATCTCAAGGAGTTCCAGAGAAAAGAGCTATTCGAGAAGTGATTCGATATGTCAAGATAACACTATTCGAGAACTCAGAGTTATCGATCAAGTCAACTCCAGTTCTCGAATCACTCACTTAGTCACTTCTCGAATACATTCTTGAGGACAAAATACTGAAGAATTGTACAAGTCAGGAACCTGCAACAAGCCAGCACACTTTATTTGACTCTGTCCTATAAAGCATGCTGGAAAGCCTACAAAGAAGCTTGGAGAGATAAGACAAGGGACAAGGAGCTGAAGAAGTGGATCTAAACAGGCTTTTCAAAGTCAAATCTGTAGCCGTTTGGACTCTTACTAAAATGAGATAGACAGACTGGAAAGTGCTTTTGTTTACCTACCTCATTTGTAGCAAGTGGGTGTATCCATGTCTATAAGGATACAGCCTCACTTCCTTAGCTGTTAAGGTTTTGAAGTTTCTCAAAAATATCCAGAAAATATCTCTCTGAGAAAAACGAAGCTGAGAATACTATCATTTGTATTCACAGATTGTAGCAAGATCTTTATCTAATAAAATATTAGATTAAAGTGATATTGTGTTGTGTTTGTGTTTAATTTTCCGCATCTTCATATCTCACACACTCATCACTTATCTTGCTGCAAAGATTCAAGACCGAAGGAAAATTCAAGAATCCATTCACCCCCCCTCTGTATTCTTTTACTGTATTCAATACTCAACAAGTGGTATTAGAGCAGGCTGTTTAATCTAAACAGAAAACGATCATGAGTTCGAATACACCAAAGACTACAGGTACGGTAAAGGTCCCTAAGTTCGACAAAGAGAATTACAACCTCTGGAAAATAAAAATGCTGTTGTTCATCAAAGCTGCCAATCCTCTCTACCCTGACATTCTCAAGAATGGTCCATTCATACCACAACAAGAAGTTGCTGAATCCACAGTGGGCGCAGTAGTCATTCCTAGATCATACGTTCCAAAAGAGCCATCCAAATGGACGGACTCAGAGAAGGAAAAGATTGCCCTAGACAGCCACCTCATGTTGTTAATCATAGACTCCTTGGATATGTCGATGTTTGCCAACGTAGCATCATGCAGATCAGCCAAGGACATGTGGAATCACATCGAGGTGTTATGTGAAGGGACAGAGGAGGTAAGAGAAAATAAGAAACAGATACTGGTCACACAGTATGAGGCGTTCATGGCACAGCCCAAGGAAAGTATCACTGATATGTTTGAAAGATTTCACAAGCTGGTGACTGAGCTCCAAATGAATGGGAAGGTTTACAGCACTAAGGAATTAAATATGAAGTTTCTACTATCGTCACCAAACCATCTAGAGCAAAGGGTCATATCTCTAAGAGAAAGAGATTTGAACAAAGTCACGTATGATGTGCTCTATGGGGTTTTAAAGACACACGAGCTTGAGTTGCTTCAAAAGAGGGCTATCCAAGCTAACCAAGGCAGAATGATAAACACATCCTGTGCCTTGATTGTCAACAAATCTATTCAAGACCTGGAAGCATCTGCAAGTCAGCTGAGAATAGAAGAGATAGTAGATGATGAAGAAACTGAGGAAGTAGTGACTGAACCTGCTGATGACAAGGAAGAAGATGAGTTCTACACTCTTGAAGAGCTGGATGGCATGGAAAATACATCATATGCTTTCATGGCTAGAAAATTCCCAAACATCAGATTCAAGAGGAATCAGCCCTTCAAGCCTAGACCTCAAAATCATTCATTCAACAAGAGCAAGGCACCTATGAAAACAAACAAGAACAGATTCAAAACCAGCTATGTGGATAGGTCATCTGTAAGATGTTATAGATGCAATGACCTAGGGCATTTTGCCAGTGAATGCAAGAAGCCTAAAAAGAAGGATAAGGAGTTTCTTGAGCTTGAAGCTAAGTATGAGGCCCTTCTAAAGAAGCAGACACCAGGTAAGGCTTACATAGCTGAAGGGAAGTGTTGGGATGATTCTGACAGTGATGGGGAAGAACAAGAATTCTGCAACTATGCCTTGATGGCCAATTCCAAGGAAGAACCATCTGCATCAGACTCACAGGTACCATCTCTCACTACCATAGACATGTCTGTTTCTGAATATAAATCTTTGGTTGAACAACTATCCGTTGAGATGTTTAACATTCATACTAGTATGACTGCTGCTAATGAAGAGATTGCTAAACTGTCTACTAGGAATGAACTGTTAAATAAGAGAAATGAGGAACTAGAGCTAACTACTGTGCAAATAGAAAATCTTAAACAAGAGATTGAGTATCTAAAGAACAAAGTTCTATGTGCTAGTCAAGTTGAGAAAGCTCTTAGGGATGAATTAGCTGAAAATGAATTTAAGTTGAAAACATTTAAGAATTCCTCTAGTCTATTGCAGTCTTATCATGAGAAAAATCTAGCTAGACCTAAGGCTGCCATTGGACTTGATTATGACACTCTTAAACAGAGGAAAGGCTATGCAGTCATTGAAGATGACATTGTTGTTCAAGAGGAGGTGCCTCAGGTTTTGAAAAAGACTGAGAATCCAATATTTAAAACACCAACACTTGAGATTGATGAGGATGCCTTACTCATCAAGCAAATGTTGGAGGATGAAGATGAGGCACAATCAAATGAACAACAAGCATCCTCTGAGAGTAAGAATGTCAAAACCAAAGCCAAGGAGCCAGTAGGAGGTAGACCTAGACTTGAGAAACCTGTAAATTTTGTTTCAGCTGGAAATTATGAGACTAAGAAGAAAGTGACTAATAAGAGACCAAACAGGAATGGCAAATTAGGGATTAACAAAGATAACAACTATGCTTATGTGCCAAATGCCCCTAGGAAAGTTTGTCAAAACTGTTTTAGCTCTAATCATTTGACTCATGCTTGCAAGAAACCATCTGGTAGTGTTGCTAAACCATTCTATGATTGCTCTGTGCCTTTAAGACATAGAGACTCTCCTTTCTGTGATAAACTTGATTGTATGCCATGTAACATGAATGTGATGACTAGTTGTTTTAATTTGAGAAGACAATTCATGGAGGGCTGTATCAATCATAATGTTCACACACACTACACAAGGACAAAGTCTTCAAGTCCTCCTAAAGTTAGGAAGGTACCTCTGTCACCTAAGTCTAAGAACCCTGATTCTAAGACTCCCAACAGTGACAAGAAGACCAACATCAAGAAAACTGATAAGCATGCTGATTTTGATAAAACTGTCACTAAGTCACATGGACCCAAACTCGTTTGGGTACCAAAGAAGAAGTAATACTTTTGTGTTTGCAGGGCAAAGAAAGTAATAAGAAGGTCATGTGGATTTTGGACAGTGGATGCTCAAATCATATGACTGGTGATATGGCCCTGCTATCACAGTATGAGGAAAAGGCTGGCCCAATGGTTGCTTTTGGAGATGACAGCATTGGCAACACACTGGGATATGGCAAGTTGGAAATTGGAAATGTCATCATTGAGAATGTAGCACTGGTCAAGGGGCTCAAGCATAATCTACTGAGTGTTGGTCAATTCACTGACAGAGGCTTCAAAGTGAACTTTGACAAAGATGAATGTTTGATCACCCACAAGAAGACTGGTGATTTTGCTCTGTCTGGAGTAAGGAAGGGAAGCCTGTTTGTAGCCAATATGGACTCTGCAAGCAAGGACACAATTTGTTGCTTCTACTCAAAAGCATCAAATGAAGACAGTTGGCTGTGGCACAAGAAGCTATCACACCTGAACTTCAAAGCCATTAATTCCCTAGTCAAAAGGGAGTTAGTGAGAGGCATGCCCACACTTGAATTCTGTCAAGAAGGAGTGTGTGAGGCGTGTCAAAAGGGAAAAATGAAAAGATCAAGCCACAAGTCAAAAACAGTGACATCTATAACCAAGCCCCTGCAACTGATTCATATGGATTTGTTTGGGCCTGTCAATATTATGTCACTAGGAAGGAAGAAGTATGCTCTAGTGATGGTTGATGATTTTACAAGGTATACATGGGTAGAATTTCTGGCATCAAAGGATGAGGCTCCACAAGTAATCATTGAGCACATAAAGAAAGTTGACAAAGAAGCAAAGGCCATAAATGCAAGTGTGATTGCATTAAGAAGTGATAATGGGACAGAATTCAGAAATGCCATGCTTGGAGAATTCTGCAAAAAAAATGGTGTTTCTCAACAATTCTCAGCTCCAAGGACTCCACAACAAAATGGAGTTGTTGAGAGAAAGAATAGGACTCTGATAGAGGCTGCTAGAACAATGCTACTTGATGCAAAGATGCCTACATGTTTTTGGGCTGAGGCTGTGAGCACTGCATGCTACATCCAAAACAGAACCCTCATCAACAAAAACACTGGAAAGACACCTTACAACTTGATGACTGGAAAGAAGCCTACTCTAAAGTATGTTCATACTTTTGGAAGCAAGTGCTTTGTGCTAAAAGATAATTCAGAATATGTTGGAAAGTTTGATGCAAAGGCATTTGAAGGAATCTTTCTTGGCTACTCTATGGAAAGAATTGCATACAAAGTTTATGTCATTTGTCAAAAGAAAGTAATGGAGAGCACAGATGTAACATTTGATGACAGCAAACTACCTGGATTAGAAGAAGCCAATGATGAAGATAAAGATCCCTTGAAGTTTGACAATCTAGATGATTTTGATGAGGAGATTGAAAGTGAATCTGAACTCATAATCCAACAAACTCAAGTGAATGAAGAACCTGTGTCAACCAACAATGAAGAAACAAGCATTCAAGATACACCTGTGAGGAGTGACAACTTCACAGGGGGAGGAAATGTAGATGATCATGATCTAAATGATGAAGCAACATCAAGGATGAGAAATCAATCTGAACATACAAGGAAATGGGATAGATCACACACTGCAGATCAGATAATTGGAAATCCAAATGCAGGAGTAAGGACAAGGAGAGCAACTATAAATGAATGTCTCTATGGCTGCTTTCTATCCCAAGTTGAGCCTAAGAAACTTGATGATGCATTGTTGGATCCTGACTGGATAATTGCTATGCAAGAGGAGCTAAATCAATTTGAAAGGAGCAAAGTATGGGAACTAGTGCCTGCACCAAAGGATAGAACCGTTGTTGGAACTAAATGGGTTCTAAGGAATAAGATGGATGAAAATGGTACAGTCATAAGGAACAAAGCAAGGTTGGTTGCAAAAGGATACTCTCAACAGGAAGGTATTGACTATGATGAGACCTTTGCCCCTGTTGCTAGACTAGAAGCCATCAGAATTTTCTTGGCATTTGCTGCACATTCTAATTTCAAGGTCTATCAAATGGATGTCAAGAGTGCATTTCTGAATGGGGAGTTGGAAGAAGAAGTATATGTGCAACAACCACCTGGCTTTGAGGATCCACAGTTTCCCCACTTTGTCTACAAATTACTTAAAGCATTGTATGGACTCAAGCAAGCTCCTAGGGCATGGTATGACACACTATCACAATTTCTACTGGAGAATCAATTCACTAGAGGCACACTGGACAAGACACTGTTCTACAAGAAACATGATGATGATATTATCCTAGTTCAAATCTATGTGGATGATATCATATTTGGCTCTACAAATGAGAAGCTGTGTGAAAAATTCTCTAAGCTCATGCAAAGCAGATATGAGATGAGTATGATGGGAGAATTAACATTCTTTCTTGGACTGCAAGTTAGTCAAAGGAAGGATGGCATTTTTATAAGTCAAACCAAATACATTAAAGATTTACTGAAGAAATTTGATTTGGAAGAATGTTCACCTGCAAAGACACCCATGGCCACTGCCACCAAGTTAGATGATGATGCTAAGGGCAAAAAGGTAGATATCTCAATCTACAGAGGCATGGTTGGTTCTCTACTCTACCTCACTGCTAGTAGGCCAGATATCATGTTTGCTACATGCTTATGTGCAAGGTTTCAATCAAACCCAAAGGAATCACACATGATAGCAATAAAAAGGATCTTCAAATATCTGAAAGGCACACCAAACTTGGGGTTATGGTATCCTAAGGACACAGGGTTCAATCTGGTTGGTTATTCTGATGCTGATTATGCTGGATGCAGAGTGGATAGGAAAAGCACATCAGGTAGCTGCCAGTTTCTTGGACAAAGGTTAGTCTCTTGGTACAACAAGAAACAACAATCTGTGTCAACTTCCACAGCTGAAGCTGAATACATAGCTGCTGGAAGTTGCTGTGCTCAAGTGCTTTGGATTAGAAACCAACTTAGAGATTATGGACTTGTGTTGGAAAGAATTCCTATCATGTGTGACAACACAAGTGCAATCTCTATAGTTGCCAATCCTGTCAATCATTCTAGGACAAAGCACATTGACATCAGATATCATTTCATTAGGGAGCATGCAACTAATGGAACCATTGAGTTACATTATGTTCCCACAGAAAAACAACTAGCTGACATATTCACTAAGCCACTAGATGAAGCCACCTTCACAAGGTTGGTTAGTGAGATTGGAATGCTGAATTCTTCAAATTCTGGCTAAGTGAATATATCAACTAGATTGTTGCAGCAGTAAATACTTACTTTATCAAATGCCTAATATTTCTGAAGTAAGTATTGGCTGGAGTATGATGTATAAATATTCCAATGCTGCACATGTTGAAAATCATACATCTTTAGCTTGAAATTTCTGTGAAATTTTGAGAGAATCACTATTTAATTTAGTAGAATATTCTTCAGTGAATATTTCTGGTAAATTTTAAAAGATAGTGAAAATTGAATTTTATGAGTGAAAAGTATAGTTCGATAAGTCAGACTTCTCGAATGGTTCATTGTTATGTCTTGGCTCGAGTTCTCGAATAGGCCTATCTAGAACCCTCTTGAGTTCTCGAATAGTGTCTTTTAGAGAAATCGAATAGCACACTTTGAGTTCTCGAATAGAGTATTTTAGTTCTCTAATGATAGAGTTCTCGAATACTACATTTGAGTTATCGAATCATTTGAAAAGGCTGATTTTTCGCTGACACTTAATCGCTTTTTGGATTTATATTCAAACCTTCATTTCACTCATAAAAATATATTCTTAACTTTGAATTTTTTTTTTTTTTCTGAGTTAAATCACTGCCAGCTGTGAGTTAAAAACTGCCTGAGATATCGAATAAGCCATTTCTTGACTTCTCGAATAGTTGTTTCATACTTCTCGAATGACTTGTCGCTACAGAACACTTATCTATCGACAACTCAAGACATTCATTTATATATATACAACTTCACAACTATTCAATTCATTTCATTCGATTTCTCAAGCATCTCAACTCCTGAAACCTCTGAAAAACCCTAACTGCGAATTTCTTCTTCAATCCTAACTCTCTTTTCTTCTCTACCCAAATGGCAAACCCTCAACTCACCATACCATCCCAAACTAATTTCATCGCAATCACCAGTGATGTGGAAGCACCGAATGCCAATTTCAAGTGCTTTGTTCGGTGGTTGTCTGAATCATACATCAAGAGTGCGCTCTCAGCCAACCCAACTCTGTACATAGATCTATTGGAACAATTCTGGAGGACTGCTACTGTGGAGGTCATCGCTCTTGAGAATGCTATCACTTCTTATATTGTTCACTGCAAGATTCAAGGAGAGGATATCACTATCACCACTGCAGACATGAATCAAGCCTTGGATATGCAGCAAGAGACGTATGATGCTCTGGCCTCCAATGATGAGTTGGAAGAATTCTTTGACTTCATCAACTACTCTGATACTATCAAGCTGGGAAAGTTGAATAGGAAGTTCTTAAGGAAAGAATGGAGCTTTGTATTTGCTACACTCCTTCATGTATTCACTGCACGGAAATCAAGCTTTGATCAGATTAGTACACCCGTGCAGCAGCTTGCCTATGCCTTGGCTCATGGGAGAAAGATAGATGTTGGACTTCTCATCCTACAGGAACTCTATGGGAGACTTGGTCAGACCACAGCCAAGAGAGGTAATGAAATTTTCTTTCCTCGCTTTATTCAATCAGTGCTTAACTTTAAAAATGCTTCTTTGATTGAATTGCCTGGAGTAGATAAGAGTAAAATAGGCTATCCTAGGTCCATGACCAAACTCATTTTTGGTAATTTGGAGACTAGGAATGATGTGGATGTAAGACTTAACATAACTCCCCACATGGAGGGTTTGTTTAGGTCTTACCCCCACAACATGCCAATATTTGATTCAAAATCACAGTTAGCACAGCCTAAGCAAGGAGAACAAAATGCTAACCCAAGGCCTGCTAACCAACCCCCTCAGCCAAACACTCTATCCAGCAAAGAGCCAACTGCATCATCCTCTCAAAAGGGTGATGTTAGTAAAAAGAAGAGAAAACAGGTTGCTTCTGAACCCTTAGAAATCTTAACTGAAGCAGCCTTGGCTGTAGAACTAGGGTTAGAAAGTGAGAAACCTGAGTTACCTATCATAAGCCTAAAGAAGAAGAAGAAGTCTAAAACCACCTCTTCAGTCACTCAAATGGCTGAAGTTGTAAAATCAGGGGCACACAGCTCACTAGATGTATCCTCTCAACAGGATGCATCTATAGAATCAAGCATCCTCCCCAATGCACCTATCTGTAAAGAGTCAGCACAAGGGAGTGATAAGGCTGGCACAACACTGAGTGGAGAGCACATCATAACTGAAACTCCCTCTATTTCTCAGGGGGAGTTGCCAAAATCTTGTCTACAACACACTTCTCTTTCAGAATCTACCACTCATATTTCTTTGAAGCCTGCAACTCAAGCAATTGAGGAGCAAGGCATTGATCATCAAGAATTCTTTTCCTTTGATGAGCCAATGAATTCAAGTGACTTGGTGCATGACACCTTGCTCACCACCCAGGTACCACATTTGGATGGTCAGGGAATGCATGCTGGGGCATATCCTAATGACACCATCACAAACACAGAGGATTCACTAGTTCTTACTAGAGACTCTGTGCCTGTGTCAACTACTGTTGTAACTCATCCCACTTCTGTGGAGACAACAGTGGTAGAGTCTGTTCATCCGGTTGCAGAAGTTGCATCTGTAACTGAGGAGCCTAGCAAGCCTAGCTCTAGCTCTAACTTTATGTCTCAATGGCTGAAGCCTGTGCAACATGACAGTGCTTCAGGATCAGGGTCTGTTCCACCACAATTGACGGTTGAAGCACTTCAAAGCTTAGTTGTGGATCAGATCCCTGAGTTCACAAAAATTGCTCAGCACCTTCTCACTGCAAACATGCCCAATCCAGACTATGAAGCTATTCTCCTATGTCACAAAGAGGATGTAGAGCTACAGAAGGAGAAGATCATAGATGAAACTGAGAGAGATGGGAATATCGATGCTTGGCTGCAAGGAACCAATTCAATCCCTCTCTCAGAAGGTCTTCAGTATCTCAGAGAAGAGTACATCACTTCACTAGGGTCCAATGCCAAATCTCTCAACCCTACTGATGTGTTTGAAGCAGTGAATGATAGCTATAAAGGCATTCTCAAGGCTGCACACTATCTTGGTAAAGGCTTAAAGACAGAAATCAATGAAGTGTGTTCAGCTACAACCAAGGAGGTGCATGAGATCAAGAGGACTTTTGATGCTAAATTCCCTCAATTGGAGACTGTTCTCAAGGACATTCGAACCTGCAATGCTACTTGCACCAGGATGGACAATGGTTTGGCTATTCTCAAGGATGCTGTCACAGGTCTGGGGCACAAATTTCAATCCTTATCAGATCAGACAACTGATGCCAATGCCATGCTCAGGACCCTCTTTGCAAATCAATATGGAGACAAGCTGGTCACTGAGGTTCCTGTGCATGAGATGTCAAGGTTCGAAGTGCAGAGACTGAAGGATCAATCCCTATCTGGTTTTAAGGCCAATGAACTCTTCACTAAAGTGGATACTCTTGAAAAGGAGGTAGTCTCTCTCCACAAGTCCAATGCTCATCTTACAGACACTGTGACAACTCTGACTGAGCAGTTGAACACTCAAGCCACCACCACAGCTGATGTTCTTCTGCATCAACAATCAATGTTGTCTGCAATGATGAAGCACATGGGTCTCCCTCTGCCTGATGAATCTTCAACTCCAAAGGTGCCTCCCACAGTCCCTGTGTCTGTCAACAAGCCTAAGGGGGAGAAGAGGATATCAAAGAACTCAAATCCAAAGGGGGAGAGACCACTAGAAAAGGGCATCAAGATCACTGAGGGTGGCCATCAGAGAACTTTGAAATCTACTACTCATGTGCCTGGAAAAGGAAAGGACAAAGTTGATGAGCCTCCCACTTCTCTGCCAGTTGTCACTCTACCAACTGTGCACATCACTACTCCTGATGGTCAAAGGCAGTCCATCACAACCACAGTGGTTGCAGGGAGTATGCCATCTGACAAGCCTCGAATCTCAATATCTAAGAGTGCCAAGCCAGTAGAAGTGAAGGTGGTCACTGAGGCCAAGCTACAAGAAATTGCAAACTCAAATGTCTATCATGATGATGCATTCTTGGAGCTTCTGAAAGTCTCTAGAGAACAGGCTGGTGATGCTCTGCTATATCATGAGAGTTTGAAGAGTCAGATTGACTGTCTCACTGTAGTACCAAGGAGGCTTAATGATCTATGGCTCAAGGAGATATTGATGGTAGGAAAGAACAAGATATGGCACTTAACCATCAATACTCTACAGAGTCTAAAGCACTCAGAAGTGAATGTGCTCCTTGGACTAATTGAGAAGGGAAACGAGAACAACAAGAGTCTTCATGATGAATTGAGGAATGGTCAACCTTCAAGGCTACCTGAAGTTTTCACAGATCCTAGAACTATTATCTACCAGGCTGGAACAAGAATTGAAGATATCAAGCAGCTGGTCATTCCTAAGCATCTAACTCCTCAAAATAAAAATCTCATCATAGCCATCATTGAGAAACTGATCAAGAAGAAGGGATCAAGAACAGCAGAAGAATTAGAAGCTATATCTTATCTCAGGTCATATATTGCAACTGGCATTGTATCTGAGACTGCTAAGTTCAACCCAAGCAAAGATCAAGACAAGGATGAAGATAAAAGTGATGGAAGGAGAAGACATCACAGGAGTAATAAGGGTGATGAAGACAAGAAGAAGAAGAAGGATGATGAGAAGAGGAAGAATGATGATGATCAAGGTAAAGGCTCTGAGAGGAAAAGTGGAAGACAGCAAGCCTCAGGCATTGCTGACAGTAACCTCACCACAACACAAGACTCTAAGTCTAGGGTGAATGCTGCCAGTAGTGACCTTCCAAAATTTGCATCTATGGCTTCTGCAACTGTCTTGCCACCTCAAGAAGAGAAGAAGATTCAAGTCAAGAAACCATCTGTATGTTTCAAAAAGCAAACTGCTAATGGAATACTACAATGGTCTACAAACAAAGGTCACATACTGCTGCCAAGTAATCATGTAAAAAGAATCAAGTTCAAGCAAGCTGCAAGGAAATCAAAGCCAACCACATCAAAAACCCTGACAATCTATCCAGGCCTAAAACTCCAACCACTAGATGAAGATTATGATGTAGACCAACTGCAATTTTTGCAAGCTCAAAGAATCTATCATGTTGCCATTGTTGATAATTGCCTTGAGATTAAATATTCTGATGGAAGGGAGGAGAAATTCAAACAAGGAGGATGTCAACACTGGGGCAAGCTATATGACATAGAGAGAATCATTGCACTGTTGAGCTCAGAAGATAAAGTGGAGAGAGTATGGAAACTGGAGCTAATTGATTTTGTGAAAATGAAGAGAGATCATGAAGAAAAAGTCAGAAAAGAGTGTTTTGAGAAATGGCTGGCAAGGGAGAAAGAAATTGAGAGACTGGAAAGTGAAGCAGAAAAGCTGAGGAAAAAGGGTTTGTGTAGAGTTCAGTTCAACCCCTACATGGTAAAGTATAGGAGGAGGAATGGAAATCAAGTCAACATCAGAATGAATCTACTCAACCACTATCCTGCAAATATTCTGGAACCAGTACTTGAAGATTTCAAAGACTCAATTTTGCTTGAAGAATTGGATGCTATGGCAGAAATAATAAAAGCTATGGATGAGAATACAAGGAAGGAGAAAGAAAGAAGAGAGAAAGAATATGATGAATTTCAAGCCAAAGCTATGGAAAGGGAATCAAAAGACAATGGCTAGTTCTTCATCATAGGCTGTAAGATTACTCACTCTGTAGTTCTATCCAAATTGCTAATGGAAATTCATACCTGTACTGTCAAGTTTTATCTTTATGTATGATAGGCTTGTTATCAGACATGAAATTGTGACTAAGGGTCTTACTCACAATTTGGGGGAGATTGTTAGTCACAGAGGCATGCCTGAATACATCTAATAACAAGCCTAAGTATGTGTAATGCTATGCATTACCTACATGACCTCTTAACTGAGGGAACCTCTAGTTGTAGAGTTTCTATTTGTTCTGTACTTGTAATAGGCATCAAATTCTATCTGTGTAACTGTACCTACTAAGTCAAGAATAATGCTTGAAAGAAGTTCCAAGGTTCATGCCTCAAGCAAGGAGATAAAGACTGCCAAATAATCACAGTTGGGATTTGAAGAAATGAAGAATTTGCCTAAGTACCAATTCGAGAAGTACATTTGTCTATTCGAGAAGTCTAGCATTCGAGAAGTCTGGAGTTCGATATCTCAGAAGACACTATTCGATATCTCTTAATATGCTATTCGATATCTCAGGGATTCGATATGTCAAAATGCTCTATTCGATATCTCAGGGATTCGATATGTCAAAATGCTCTATTCGATATCTCAGGGATTCGATATGTCAAAATGCTCTATTCGATATCTCAAGGAGTTCCAGAGAAAAGAGCTATTCGAGAAGTGATTCGATATGTCAAGATAACACTATTCGAGAACTCAGAGTTATCGATCAAGTCAACTCCAGTTCTCGAATCACTCACTTAGTCACTTCTCGAATACATTCTTGAGGACAAAATACTGAAGAATTGTACAAGTCAGGAACCTGCAACAAGCCAGCACACTTTATTTGACTCTGTCCTATAAAGCATGCTGGAAAGCCTACAAAGAAGCTTGGAGAGATAAGACAAGGGACAAGGAGCTGAAGAAGTGGATCTAAACAGGCTTTTCAAAGTCAAATCTGTAGCCGTTTGGACTCTTACTAAAATGAGATAGACAGACTGGAAAGTGCTTTTGTTTACCTACCTCATTTGTAGCAAGTGGGTGTATCCATGTCTATAAGGATACAGCCTCACTTCCTTAGCTGTTAAGGTTTTGAAGTTTCTCAAAAATATCCAGAAAATATCTCTCTGAGAAAAACGAAGCTGAGAATACTATCATTTGTATTCACAGATTGTAGCAAGATCTTTATCTAATAAAATATTAGATTAAAGTGATATTGTGTTGTGTTTGTGTTTAATTTTCCGCATCTTCATATCTCACACACTCATCACTTATCTTGCTGCAAAGATTCAAGACCGAAGGAAAATTCAAGAATCCATTCACCCCCCCTCTGTATTCTTTTACTGTATTCAATACTCAACAGTATGAACAACATCCGAGGCTTTGTATAGGAACCGGACCAATAAGATCCATGTGTAAAAGCTCGAGAGGTCTAGAGGTTGATACCATGAATTTAGCTTTGTGAGAGGCTCGAATTTGTTTTCCAATTTCGCAAGCTTGACAAGTATGATCTTTTTGATAATTCAATTTTGGTATACCTCGTACATGATCTTTAATTAATATGTTTTTAATCAACTTCATATTTGCATGTCCTAATCTTTGATGCCATAGCCAAGGGTCATCGTTTGTTGTGATTAGGCATACATTCTCATTCTTGCTCATGTCACATATATAGACATTTTTGTGTCGAGGGCAAGTGAGAACCAATTTCCAATCTTTATCTAGAATTGAACAATGAGTAGTATAGAAAATTACCTTATATTCATTGTCGCATATTGACTTATCGAGAGAAGATTGTACTTTAGTCCCGTGACTAGTTGTACGTTTGAAATCTTGAAGCGACTATTCCCGATGTCTCCAATGCCGACAATGATGCCTTTACTACTATCTTCAAATGTGACACTTCCCGCAGTGACCTTTTTACTATTGTTCAACAATGACTTGTTACCGATCATATGTCTTGAACATCCACTATCAAGGTACCACATGTCTTGCTTAGTGGCAAGACAAACGTACAAAATAGATCAATTAAATTTATAGGTACCCTTTTGTCTTGAGGGTCCTGGGATTAGTCCATCATAAATAATATTTGAATTTGCATGATAGAATCTAGGCATAGAATAATCATGGTTAGGCATATAGATATTTTTTTTAGGTGCATGATGTCTAACATGATATTGTGTATGTCTAGCATTATCATAAAATCTTGAGTTAACACGATGCATATCATTTCTAACATTAGCAAAGTAGGAACATGTTGAGTTCTAGATGCATTCCTACGAGCATTGTTATAATACATTGTGTTTCTATTTTGTGACATACTACGTTGTTGAACCCTTTGTTGCTTTTGACCATTATAAGCAACTTTGTTGGATAGTACTTGTTTTTCAACCTTTGTGTATGGTCTTGATCCTTTACGAATCCATACATGCTTCCCCTTAAATTCACCACTCTTGAATTTGTAATATAGGACAGAATGTCCATCTTTGTTGCAATAAGTACATTTTAAGGATTGTGGTTTAGGAGGAGCTATTATAGGTTGCATTCTTGGTTGAACTTCTCTTCTAGGAGGAGCGTTCTTATCATATCCTAGACCTTCACAGTTATAGGAAACTTTTGAGTGTACCATTTTATCTAACATCTCATTGCCTTTAGTAAATCTTTGAACAACAGTTTCAAGATTTTCTTTTTCTTCTTACTTGTTGTTAAATCATCTTGCTTGATCCATAACTTGAGATATGAAGTTGAAATTTTCTTCTTTCAATCTTTGAGTTTCTTTTTGTAATTCTTTTTCTTTTATCTCAAAGATTTGTGATAACTCATTCTCTTTTTCAAGACTGTTTTCTTGAGATTGAGATGTTACATTATTTTGAACTATAGATTCGTTTAAAATCTTTAGGTTCAATAGATCAACATGTAGTTTATTTATGTTGTCGTTGAGTTGTAACTTCTCACTTTCCAACTCTTCTACTTGAAGCACTAAAGATATGTTTTCTACTTCAAGATTAAGAGCATTGTCTTTGAAGTTGTTGACTTCAACTTTCAGGAGATGATTTTGATCATTTAAAATTATCATTTCATTCTCGTTTTGAGTTTGTATCTCCATCATCCGAGTAAATTATTTACTTTGAGTATGATACATTTCCTCGAGTTTCATTTTCTCGGACCATAATGAATGAAGTCTTTTATCAACATCTTTATACTTATTGTTGATACCTACTACAAGCTCAATTAAATCATATTTACTCATATCAACTAGATTCAAGTTAGATTCATCTAATTGCAATTTATTTGAGATGTAGTTGAGATTAGAACTTACCGCTTGATGAGAAGTGGAGGCTCCCGTTGAAGTAGCTTCATCCCCGATAGCCATTACGCACAAGTTGACAATTTCTTCAATAGCTTCCGGAGCTTCTTCATCTTCACTCAAATCCCAACCGTTTTCCGCCACGAGAATTCGTCCTTTAGAGAGTTTAGGACATTCTCTTTTGAAGTGACCCGGTTGCTTACACTTGAAACACACTTCTTGTGTTTCCTCCGGATTTTGTTCCTTATATTTTGGAGGAGTGTAAGGAGGATTGCTATTGTTGTTGGCATTATTAGAGGCATTTGTATTTTGAGTGCCTTTGCCTTTGTTATAGCTCGTTGTTGGAAAATTACTCTTATAGTTAGGACTATAATTTTGAGAGTAATTAGGCCTTCCATTAGAGTTAAAAACTCTTTGTTGATTATTTGATATTAGGAAGCATTTTCCGTATCTTTGAGCTTTGCTTTATAGCACACGACAAAGTTGTCTAGTTAGTAAAGCAATTTCGCTTTCATCGAGATCTTGGAGTTCTTCGTTTAAGTCCTCGTCATTTTCATTTTCATCGATTAATATAGCTTTTAAAGCCATATTTTTCTTTTTGTCTTCCACTTTAGGAATGACCTTATCTGGAATATTGTCTTATTCGTATGAACGAAGATTTCGGGAATAAACTATCGATGTCATAATCATTTAGATTATGCATTTTTTTTATGGTAGTAACTTTAACCTTCCAACTCGGAGGTAAAGATTTAAGAACTCTCCGGTTCTTCTCATTTTGAGTATAACCCTTTCCGAGTTTAGATAATTCATCGATTATACGAGTAAATCTTGTTTCCATAGCGATGATATTTTCTCCCTCTTGGAGTTTAAAGTTCTCGTATTCTTGGATTAAAGTATCCATTCGAGAATCTTTTATATCAATGGTCCTTCGTAGGTAACCACTAATTTGTTCCACATTTCTTGTGCGGACTTGCAATTGTTTACTCTTTTATATTCTTTTTCTGCAAGTGCACTTGTGAGAACCATTTCTGCTTTCGCGGCAGTATTCATCATATTTTCTTCGGCGAGAGTGTATTCACTAACTTTCTTTTCAATAATGACACCATCAACTGTTTCGGTAGGAATAACAACTTCGTCTTCTATGGCCATCCAAACTTTGACTCCTTGAGATCTAGCATAGATGCGAAACCTCATTTCCATGTTGCAAAGTTGGTGCCATCAAATAGAGGAGAGCGAAAGCTAGACAGGCCTTTGTGTGCTTGTAAATCTGCAAATCACTCAACAAACACGTTAAAAAGCACCGCTCTGATACCAATTGTTAGGTCCCGTAAGAGGGCTATTTTAAGATAGAAGGGAAGAAAATACCACACAGGAGATTTTATCCTGGTTCGCGATGGCGCAACCCCAAATGGATTCGCTCACCCCTACTCCAGTCCCCGAGCTCCTCTCCGGACTCGAGATTTTCCCTTAAAAATAACTCGCTCCTTTAGTAGGCGGAGAAGCCTTTACAACCTTATAAATATTGGTCTTGATACGTGTCTCCTCGACACTATCTCACAATAAATATAAAAACCCACAAGACTCGTATTGGGCCGTAACTCCCCATTACACCCTCAAAGTCCTTGTGAAACCTACACAACTTATATTAGACAGTAACTCCCCGCTACTTCTTCAAAGTTGATGTAGAACCCTTGGTGTAGTCTTTGAATTCCTCGCTTTTGCCGGTCTTGGATCTTATATGAAAGGTCTTGGGTCTTTCCTCTTCTTCACGGTGCAAAGGCCACGAACTCCCCGCTAATGCCTAGGACTTGGGTCTTAGAACGAGAATCACCTCACTTTAACTTCACCTCACTGCAAAACTTAGAAAACAATATCTACGAAACAAACCGTAATATAAAGAGAGGTTTTGGACTAATATGTCCTAGGGTGACTATAATATTCTTACACGAATATTAATTACGATAAGTTCAATAAGCTTTATTTGCTTATGACTTTATGTGTATTCTTGTATTCGATATGACTTTTAGATCGAAGAATACTTTTAATACAATACTTCGTTTAAGTGAGATTTAAATATATCTCGGTGTTCGCAAATGTTTAAGTCCTTTAAGCTCGTAGGCTTATAAGGTTTATAATCGTATACTTTTGTTCGACTTTTTGTAAATGTCGAAGTATACTTAAAATTACTTCTTTATTGAAAATACGTCTATTTTCGAAGTAATGTATAAATCAAGTCCTTCTAAAAGCTTTATAGCATAAGGATCTTTGATAAACAACTTCTCATTCGATATAGTCTTGTTTTAGACTATTCGTATATATTTAAACGAGAGTGTTACAATTTGACTTTAAAAATTTTCACTTTAAAATAATTTGGCCAATTAAACACAGCACATAAATAAACGCACACGTACAGAAAAGTAACTCGCTTATCTATAGGATAAAACGAGGGCCGCTATTATGCGTTAAATTAGTGAGAAAAGTAAAATCACTCATAAGTGTGAGGACGAGGAAAAAAGTTACGGAAAATAAAATCACTCACAAGTGTGAGGACGAGAATAAAAAGTGCGGAAAATATATAAAAGGCTTTCGCCACGCTATTACGTGTTAAGATTAGTGCGGAAAGTAAAATCACTCACAAGTGTGAGGACGAGAATAAAAACTGCGGAAAATATATAAAAGGCTTTTACCACGCTATTACGCATTAAAGATAAACACACACGTACGAGTAATTAAACACACCACATTACAATAAAATATTAATGGCCAAAGTAAGTGCATTAAATTTTTAATTAAGGCTTTTAGATTCTTTTCCCCCGGAACACTAGAGGTAATAGAAGGGAATCAAATCAAGCTCGATGTAATAATTTGACCGTCGTCAAATATAACCACTTTTTGAGGTGTTGTAATATTTCGAAACTTTGTTCGAAATTTAATCCTTGTACTGATTTTTATGGTCTCGGTTTGAGATCCGATAAAAGAGCTTAAAGATGAAGAGAAGATGAAGATAGAGAGCTCTTATATGTAAATAAAAATATGGTCGGTTAAGACTCGGATATGAAGATAAAATATTACCACTTTTGGAGATCGTCGGAAAAATTCGCCGGAGGTTCGGCTGGATTTTGGCTTTATGGTCGAACTTGGGCAGCCCATCGGGAGGCCGGATAGTAGTGGTAGATGAGCTTTCTAGGTGGGAGAAAGCTTGGTTGAAGGAACTAAGCTTTTTGGAACAAAAACCTTGTACTTCCTCCGTCCCAAATTATGTGAACTAGTTTAACTTTCACGAAGATTAAGAAAATATAGTAGAAATAGAGTAAAGTTAGTTGAAAAGTGGATAAAGTGGTGGGACCTATCAATATTTAATAATAGATTTGAGATAATAGAGGAAAGTAGTGGGTGTAATAGTGTTTATTTAATAAAAAAGTGGAGAAGTAGTGGGTGTAATAGTGAAAAGTAGCGTTCAAAAATAGTAAGTATATTATGCTCATTCTTTTTGGGACGTACCAAAAAGGAAAGAGGTTCACATAAAATGAGACGGAGGGAGTATACATTTAAGTATATATAAGAAAGAGAAGGTTTTTGAGAAGAAGTATGTGTATAGAGTGTTTGGATATTTGGAGAGAGCTCACACTTCTAAAATCCCAGAAATTCTTTGGCTCTTTAGCTTGTCTAAAATGGTTGGGGGAAGGAGTTTATTTATAGGAGGAGTTGGGTGGAAGGAATGGTGAGGATTTAAAGTAAAAGGAGTGGTTAGGATTGAAAAGGTGTGGATTGATGAGGTGGAAAGTGGTATTGTGTTTCTTTGGGGTGGTTTTGTGTTTATTTGGAGTGGGTTTGGTAAAGTAATACCAGCTGTGTTTGAGCTCTAATTTATTGTATTGTACTCGTATCAATTAACGATTAAATACGTAACATGTATCGTTAATTAAATACCCGAAAAATACGAAAATACCCAGTAAATAATTCTAAAATTATGGAGCACTTAGGAATATTATAAAATGAGATTCTAAAAAGTTTGGTCAATTTTGGTCAACGTTGAATTGGTCAAACGTGGTCAAATGTGGACCCACTGCCTCGATTTTCGTGCCAGGACCAAAATTCTCAGAAAATTCCGAAACTTTTAGTATGCATGGAAAAGAACATTTAAGTGACCCATCTCAAGTTTTAAGTCATTCTAGCAAGTGCAAGTATTTTATTTGGATTTAATACGATTAAATCAGGTTTTGGTTCTGAATAAAATACAATTGGTCTTTCTTTGAAATAGATACATCTCCCAATGTATTTAGAATATATTTCCTAATATATTAAATATATTGAGAGTGTAGGAAATATTTTTGAGTATTTAAAATAATTTTCTTCGAAAATGGAATAAATTTAAGAAGTGGGAGAAAAATTACTTTATATATTTCAGGCACGAGATAACAATAATTGTTAATATTCTACCACTGAATATTAATACTCTTGAGGATAAAAACATTTTGAGTGCGAAGGCAAAATATTTTTGAATAAAAACTGTTCGTTTTTAAATATAGCACGAGTTCTCTAAAGAATATTAATCCTCGAATATTCTTTGTTCGAGCCTGTCGCCTTATCAATGTTGCAACGGAGATCTAAAAAATATCAAACCTTGACATTTCTTTTTCGATCTTATTGCCTTGAGATATATTTCATGAAAATATAATTTGATTTTTCGCAATAATGGAATATCTCTTATAATAAAAATAGATTTTGCTAAATCGACTTTTGACTTTTGACAGAATCAATTAAATTAATGACCTAGTGGAGAGGATAACTAAGTGTAATTAAATTTTATGTTTAAATCGTACAAATACCAAAATAAATAATATATCGAAGATATCCTTTCAAATGTATCATCATATCTATATCTTATAAATAAATTTTTCCTTTTTTAAAAATAATTTGACCAATATATATATATATATATATATAATCAAATCAAATCATTTAAAAATTTAACTTACAAAATTCATATCATCAAAAAATTATTCAAATTACTGGAAAAATCATATAATATTAAAGAAAATCCGTGTATCGCACGGTTTTAAGCTAGTATATACTCAACCACAAAACGTTCATTTTCACATGAGCATATAAATAAATCTTTATTTTTTAAATAAGCATGAGCATAATTGAAGTTGTCCCTCTCAACTCACTACTACAATAGTTGATAAGAATAATTGTACAGAATAATCTCCATGTGGATTAAAATATGTACCCTGTCTGTCGGATAAAAATTAGGATATTTATCAAAAAAAATTACTTTTTTAAATTTTTTTTACGATTTTACTATCTTTTCAAAATATTTGCAAAAATACCTAGGTTGCATATGCAACCTTATATGTAACTTATGCAACTAAATGCAACTGAATGTAACTAAAAATTGAAAGTTGAATTTCCATTTTTTTCCAACTTCTAGCTATATATAAGGTCTGTGCAGTAGCAAAAAATGAAATTTAACTTTAAGTTTTTATTTGCATTCAGTTGCATATGCAATCTATGCAACATGCAACTGAATTCAACTAAAAATTAAAAGTTGAATTTCCATTTTTTTCTAACTTCTAGTTATATATAAGAGTTGCGCAGCAATAAAAAATGAAAATTTAACTTTCTATTTTTAGTTGCATTCAGTTGCATATGTAACCTATGCAACTGAATGCAACTAAAAATTGAAAGTTGAATTTTCAGTTTTTGCTGCTGCGCAGCCCTTAAATCCATTTTTTTAAAAAACAGCTCTTTGATCCAATTTTTGTTTAATCAAAACGGAACCCGTCTGTTTACTAATTCCGATTAGTCGGTTAATCAACTAACTTTTAAAATACCAGTATATATAAGTACAGATTAATCTGAAAAGTTTGGTACAGTTAAACCTCGATTAAGTAATATCCGATAAAGTAATAACCTCGCTTAAGTAATAATTTTCATCGGTCCCAACTTGGGCCAATGTTGTAAAGTAATATTCTCGCTAAAAGCATAAGATAATAAAAAATTCGAAAGTCATTAAGGGCCCAAGTAATATGTAAAGTAATAATTCCATAATTATATATATATATATATATATATATATATATAATGTATATGATTACAAAATTTAATTCTTATTAAAATATGAATCTATTGTAGCTTGTTTCTTCTTTCCACCAAAGCCAAAATTAATCTCGTCCTTGACTTTATGTAAAGCAAAAATAACTCCTGGTATGTTTTGCTCGTGTTGTAACAAGTAATTGTTCAAAGTGGTGAGTGCTTGAAATGCTTCCTTTGATGACACGCTTGGGATGACATTGCTATCGTCGGGTTCAGGATCAGTCCCTTCATCAGTGCTCATTACCGACTCAATGATTTCTTCATCCGTAGGTGATTCCATAACCGCATCATTCTCGTTTGGATAGTTTAAGAGATGCTCGACATCCATCACATTCCTATATCGTAAATTAGAGATAACTTCATTTAATCCTTCGACACCTTCATTTATTTCTCCAAGTTCTTGTTCATCATTTTCTTCTGAACGAATCTTGCAATGCCGAAAACAATTTGCAATTGTGGTTGTTTTCACATCAATATTCCAAGCCATGTTAGCAAAACTAATAGCATTCAAGATATTAACTTTTTCAGGATTTGTTGCATTAACTTCAAGACTTTGCAACATGCTAGAATATAGACGACGCCGATAGTGAACTTTAAATGCTCGAATAATTCCAGCATCGCATGGTTGAATCTTAGATGTTGTGTTAGGAGGTAGAAAGAACAACTCTGTATTTCTCAAGCCTTCAACTATTTTTGGATGAGCAGGACAATTGTCAACAATCAAAAGTACCTTCCTGCCATTCATTTTACTATCAAACCAAGTAACAAATTCTTGAAAAAGCAAGCCAGTCATCCAAGCCTTCTTGTTAAAACGATACACACAATTAAGATTGTTTATATTCACATTTTTAAAGCACCTAGGATTGGCGTACTTACCAATGATCCAAAGTGGAACTTTGTCAGACCCATCACCGTTGCAACACACAACTACAGTGATTCTCTCTTTATCTTTTTTGCGGCCCTCTAGCTGTTTGGTAGCTAGTGAATGGTCAGCTTCAAGTCGATAGAATAATCCCGTTTCATCCATGTTATAAATATCTTTCAACTGAAATTGATCCAATTTTGATCGGATGCCTGGCAATGCATTTTCAATGTTCTCCATCATCACTGAACCACTTTCACCAAAACGTCGATAAGATTTGATTCCATATCTTGCCTTGAAACGTTCTAACCATCCACTGGAAAAGCTAAAATCGGAATTACTTTCCCCATACATTTTCTTCATTAGCTCCTTTCCTTTTTCTTGAATGATTTCTCCAGACATATTAACTTTATCTTGCCTTTGAAGAAACCACTCAAACAAAACTTTCTCTAACTCTGGATATTTTGCTGATTTGTGTTTTTTGACATCACTTTGTTTCCTCTCGTCGGACAAGTATTCCGAGGCTCTCTTGAGTGTGTTTGATATAGTTGATTGACTGATATCTAAGTCATATTTTTGATGTACCCATGCTTGTAAATCTTTCTGGCTTACACCTGGATTCTCCTTTTTATATTCACAAATAGCACTCCTTATCTTATCTGTGATTGCTGATTTTTTCACTCCTTTTAGATGATGCGAAGACATTGGTGTATACTGTAAAACAAAGTTGATATTGTATGTGTCTGTAGTGTACCATTCTATCATTTTATATAGTTAATCACAAAGTCTTATCATTAATATTATGGTGTCTCTTCATGTATTTTTATTTAAGAATTACAATAAATATTAGATGGTTGAGTTTCAATACAACGTACACAACACATGTTACCTTTATGTACTGATCTGGTGCAATTTTAATATGCATGCATCTAGTTTTTGGATATAAGTAATCATAATAAAAGTAATTTTAGATCAAATACATTGCATGTGATTAATTCTAGTTTTTATACGTACATTATATATTATACTGTACCACGTAAACATAAAAATTCGGTAAAGTAATAAAATATTACTTTATCGATAAAGTAATAAAATATTATTATATCGATAAAGTAATAAATTCGGTAAAGTAATATTTTTTCCCGGTCCCAAGGGTATTACTTTAAAGAGGTTTAACTGTACTATTTTTTCTAACAAATATTTCCAGATTTTACTAATTAAACATTATTTAATTATGTGAATATACGGTACTATTATTTTCCTCCTGTGTAATGTGGCAAATGATAATTGGACATAAGAAGTATAATAGGAAAAAACATGAAAACAATGTCTGCATGTCCCTTAACTAGTTACCTGTGCAAAACAAAATACCACAACATAATTTGCATGGCTACATACTACTAGACTTGTAAACGTGCGTACATGATATTAGTTTTTCAAAACTCTTGATTATTTACGTTCAAACTAATAGCTTTTAAGATTAATTGGACTCTTTTAAGATTAGAGGGAAATTAAAATTATCTTGTTTGAGATGACTTTTTGAGAAAGCAGCATGATTGTGGATATTATATAAATCTATCCATTTTTCTTGTTGTTTATCCTCAATGATATATATATATATATATATATATATATATATATATATATATATATATATATATATATCCCTCATTTTAGGTGTATTGTTATACATGTATCCATCTTCCTAATAATAATCTGATTATACCTGCATTTAATTTTTTTTTTTTTGAAAAAAAGTAGAATTTCATTACTACGAAACATACATAATAGCCTCCACCACACACGACGGAGGAGACGTAAATAAAACTTGGCAGTAAGCTAAACAAGGATAGGGGTGAGCATTCGGTCCGGTTAACCGAAAACCGAACCGAATAACCGAAATAATTTCGGTTCGGTTAACCGAATTTAACAATTCGGTTCGGTTTTCGGTTCTGGTTTTTCAGAAATTTCGGTTTTCGGTTCGGTTCGGTTTTTAACCGCGATTAACCGAATAACCGAAATAAAAAACGAATTTTTAATATATTAATAAAATATTACATATTGTTATATTTGAATAAGTTATTACTTATTACCGAGTCACAGCACAGGTCACTCACTCTCTCGTCTCTTTACTTCAGTTAACCTAAACTAAATCTAATACAGAATTTTTAGAAGTCTTGAAACCATTACGCTGAATAAATATAGTGATTGATACTCCAAATTTATTTATTTTTTTGCTTCGGTTACATACCTAATTGTGTAACTTGGGTTAGAACTTTTAGCAGATAACATGCCACATTAACTTAGAACATCAATACTTCCCACATTGTCTATTAATGTTCATTGTGATGTTGGCCTTACGAGAATCCTTGACAAAGTAACATTGAGAAATGAACATTGAACTTGTGAATAGTTTTCATTCTTTTTGCACTTCGTCGAAGTTCTGTGTTACTGGAGAACTTCACTGCTAAATAGGCCAAACTGGCCTTCAGCATATTTTCAGTTTTTGTGCACATTATTGCCATTATTAAATTTCTGAATGTTTTATGTGGTGACTGTAAATTAGTTTTTCAAGATTTGTGGCAAACTCAAATTGTCTGGATATATTTTGTAATTACAGCAACTTTTCTCAAATTTCGGTTTCATATTTTCGGTTTTCGGTAATAACCGAAATAAATATTTCGGTTCGGTTAAAAACCGAATCTATTTCGGTTCGGTTAAAAACCGAATTTATTTCGGTTCGGTTTTCGGTTCGGATTTTTCTGGAATTTCGGTTTCGGTTAACCGAATTAAAATTCGGTTCGGTTCGGTTAAAACCTAATACTCACCCCTAAACAAGGATACCTAGCTAACTCATGAGCTACCCTGTTAGCATTTCGCCTAATAAAATTCAGTGACACATGATCAAGCTGATGGATCTTCTGACAACAACTTTCGATGACAACACCCACCTCCAGATAATTGATCTCTTTGTTCTGAATTGCTCGAACTGTAAGTTGAGAGTCAGACTCAACACAGACTCTTTTATCTTGCAACCTCTGGTCTGTAATCCAAGATAATGCCTCACGAACACCTATTGCCTCAGCCTCAAAGACAGAATCTGGCACCTGCATATTCAGCGTTTTACCAGCAAGAAACGACCCCTCATGATCCCTTAAGACCATTCCAACAGCAAACGTATCTGCCCCTGCACGAACACTAGTATCCACATTGATTTTGAAAGATCCTACTTCCGGTGGCTTCCACTTGCTGCTCATCTTTACACCCCCATTAGATGTAGATATTCTCACTTCCTTCTTTGCTTCTCTCCAATTAGCGATTGTACGAAAGCTTTCATCCATAGCAAACGTTGCTGACACAGCTTTATTGTTCCAAACTTTTTTATTCCTCTAGAACCATAACCCCCAAAGCACTGTACATATATTCACTAACTAATCTGAAGAAGCCCCACTTAGAAGCAGCTAGTCCGACGTAGAATCCTAGTTTGACATATCGTAAAATAGATTAACATGACTCCGGCACTCCATGGCAAAATCACACCCAAAAAATAGATGAAGCATATCCTCAATGTCCAGATCACACATAGGACATGACAGAGGGAGAGAGATGCCTTTCGAGCTTAATCTCATTCTAACTGGAACATTATTACGACAAAAACGCCAAACAAAAATTTTTACCTTATGGGGAATATCCAGCTTCCACACCTTGTTCCAACCTTGGTTCTGAGGTACACTGCCTGTTCCCATTATACGATCAAACCAAAAACGATGTCCTGATCTTGCTGAGTACACTCCATTAAATGTGCCAGTCCAAGCCACTCTATCCTTCACTTCTCGTTGGGGGATTGGAATGGCGAAAATAGCTTTAGCATCCACTTCAACAAACAGATTAGAAACCAGACCCACATTCCAACTCTTCGAATTAGAATTAAACAAACTCGAAACCAACTCAGAACGCCCCTCGTAAATATGAGTTTGCTCCACCCCAAAGTCCTTCTTATTTTTCAACCACAGGTCCTTTGTAATCACTATATCATTACCGTTCCCTAATACCCATCTAAACCCCTTCTTCAATTCTTCCTTAGCCGTCCAAATCCCATTCCAAATGAAACTCGCGCCTACCCCTTTAGTTGAATTTAAAACATGACCAGATGGAAAATACCTTGCTTTGAACAACCTGGAAACGAGAGATGAAGGATTACTCACGAGATTCCAGCATTGTTTCCCCAGAAGAGCAATATTGTAACCATACAAATCTCTGAACCCAAGACCACCTTTCTCCTTCGGTAAACCCATGTTCTTCCATGATAACCAATTAATTCCTTTATTTCCAGCCTTACCTGAACTTCACCAGTAATTATTGAACATACGCTCTATCTCCTGACACAACGACTTGGGAAGCAAGAAGCAAGACATAGTAAAAGCAGGGATGGCTTGGCCACGTTCCTAATTAGAACCGTTTTACCAGCTCTCGAGATGGGTTTAGATTGCCAAGATTGAATTCTTCTGCTTACTCTTTCTTTCAAATACCCAAACACTCTCTTCTTAGATCTTCCCACTAGAGAGGGGAGCGCCAAATACTGAGAGTTAGATATGTCGATAAACACACCTAAGATAGTTGAAACTTGTTGTTGCTGGTCCTTTTGTACATTTGCACTATAGAAGACACCAGATTTCTAAAAATTGACTGATTGGCCAGAACACCTTTCATAGTTGACCAGCAGAGCTTTAACATTATTAGCTTTCTCCACCGTACCTCTAAAGAACAAGAACTATCATCAGCAAAAAGAAGATGTGAAATAGTAGGTGTTGTAAGACTTATACAACAGCCTTGCAAGCTTCCATCCCTATTCGCTTGATCGATGGCATTCGACAGACCCTCAACACATAACAAAAAGAGATATGGGGAGAGGGGATCCCCTTGTCTCAAGCCCCTCTTCGGTACAATAGGCCCTATAGTCGATCCATTCAAACAAAAACTGTAAGAAACAGACTTTACACACATCATCATCCAAGATGCCCAAGTATCACAAAAACCCATTACTCTTAGTCTATGTCAAAGATAACGCCAACTTACTCGATCGTAGGCCTGACTTATATCTAATTTCAGAGCTACCTCTCCTTCATCTCCTCTATTCTTTGTTCTCATGTGGTGAATTACTTTGAAGGCAACTAGAACATTATCCGTAATGCTTCCATTCTTCACAAAATCCGATTGATTCTCCGATATTATATCAGGCAACACCATTTGAAGTCGATTCGCTAACACCTTCACTAGAATCTTATATAACACATTTCATAACGCTATCGGTCTCAAGTCTTTCATGCAATTAGCATCTTATTTCTTGGGAATAAGAACTATATTAGTGTTATTCAACTCACCTGGCAACACCGCTGACTCCAAACAACTTTTACAATACTCATAAACATCCACCCCCATGATCGACCAAAATTTCTGGAAAAATGCAGGATTTAGCCCATCCGGTCCTGCAGATTTATCAGGATGCATTTGCTTAACTGCTGTTGAAAACTCATCAAACCTGAACTCTTCCGTTAATCTCATGTTTTGTTCATTCGAAACAGTTCTGACTCCCTGCTCATGAGAAAAGGTACCTTCCTCCACTTCTCCCGTAAATAGCTCAGTAAAATAGTTCCAAACCACCTCACACATCCCTTCTTGATCCTCAATACGACTCTCATTCTCACCCAACAAGTACGTGATCTTATTTGTTCTTCTTCTCGAAGAGGCATAAGAGTGAAAAAATCTGGTATTCTCATCACCTTCGGTTAACCAGTGAAGTTTAGCTCTTTGTTTCCAGTACACCTCATCTTGAAGCAATAATTCATTCAATTTATCATTCTTTCGCAAATATTCTTGAATACTAATATTATCACTACAGTCTACCAATCGCTCTAAATTCGATTTGTGAAGTTTCAGTTTTTCACGAAACTTATGGAAAAACGACTTGCCCCACCTGGCCATAAAAGAAGAAACAGCAAAAAGTTTGGGAAGAAAATGTGATTTTGGCAGATTATTCCAAGTTTCTGTAACCTCTTCAATAAAAGCTGGTTTCTTCCACCACATGTTCTCAAACCGAAACCTAAAAGCTTTCTTCGGTATGTCAACACGAACTAAGTTTAACTGCAATGGCTCATTATCAGATACCGCTGAATGCATCACTCTAAGATGACAAAACGGAAACTTACTCCACCAACTCATAGTAGCAAAGGCACGATCGAGTTTTTCTCTAACCCAAGCATCAGTTCTTCTACCACGCTCCCATGTGAATTTCCCTCCAAACAACTGGATTTCTGATAACTGACAATCCCCGATCGTAGAACGAAATCCCTCCAATAAACTCTGAGGATGAGGAACATTCCCCTATTTATCCGACACGTACATAAGATCATTAAAATCACCCCAAATACACCAAGGTAGGGGAGATAGACTTTCTAATCTTCGAATTAACTCCCAAGAACTACTCCTTCTCTCTCTCTCAGGATACCCATAAAAACACGATAAGCGCCAAGACTCTGTATCATTCTCCAGAAAAACCACGTCAATATGGTTTTGAGAATAACTCGTAATTTGACATTTAATAGGAGTCTTCCACATAACAGCAAGGCCTCCACTACGACCCACTCTATCAACGGAAAAACACTGATCAAAACCAAAACGAACTCTGAACTCCTCTATTTTATTTGTAAAAGAAATAGTTTCACTTAAAAAAAAAACTTGGGATTATGATCCTTAATAAGATCACGAAGAGCACGAACTGTACGAGGGTTCCCAAGACCTCGACAGTTCCATCCTAAGTAACTCATTTCGACTGGCTAGCTTGCCTAGCAAGCATAGCCAAAACATTAGGGGTGGTATCTGAAAAATCATTGTGAGAAAGAACAGATTCCTTGTGAGAATGTTGATTAAAAATAGCCGTATCAGAAAACACATGGGCCTCACTATGTTGCCATTTCCTTTCTTCTATTTTAAACCCGTTTAACACCTCCTCCTCAGGCCCATCCGATAGATTCGAAAATTCAATTCCCTCCTTAGTATTTGAATTAATAACCATACAATCCTTAACTCCTGAAATGATAGCTGTATTTATTTAAATTGTTCTGTTTGATAAGCTGATTATCCTCTGATCGCTTAAAGTTATGATTTTGAAATCCAACAAATTTCTCCTTAACATTATCGTTCCCTCTCATGTTTCCCCTGTTGGGACAATCAGATCTTGGCACTGCGATTTTTGATACAATAAATTAACGAGTACGAATAGAAAAGTCACCTTGTTAACGGTTGATTCCACGCTCTTCTATTGTATTCCCAAATTCCCTTGAGCGAAGTGTGGCCTTCGTCTTCTCAAGTTAACCTCTCTTCTTGCTCCTGGGTGGCTACAAAATTTTTTTTCGACCAACCCTAGCAAGAAGAGAATAAGAATATATATAGGGCTACAATAGGGATCATGGATAATTAGGTTAGGCCTCCCAATGACATTCCGAGCCCAGCCCAATGTCATTTAATATTAATTCAATCCACTAAAGAATTAATATTTGCACTACCTTTCCTAATACTGTAATTTAATTAATTAATTCGGTTCCAATATTATTTGCTTATTAAATTCCCCATGTTTAAAATATCGCATGTCCATTAATTAAATAAATTACTGATAATTCATTTAATTAATATCTTTTATCCTTGATCATCCACTCAACCTTTATTTAATTATGCCGGAATAAATCCACCTGCAGGGTTTCACATAATTAAATCTTTTTGAGCTTTCAAGGGGACATCATTAACCTGAATATTATCAGGACATGGATTCCTTCTATAAATAATATTCACCATATATATTATGTCATCACCCAAAATATAATGAAATAAATCAAAAGAATTATTTCATATATATATCAAAGCATGTAAATAATATACACGTGTCAATTACTATATCTGAATTAAGAACCTAAGCATTAATAATAACATAGAATCTTAGTTCTCCTTCTTAATCAGTATAAGGGAACAATTCTAAATTTGATCCTGTTCAATATACACAAAGTATACTAGTATTATTTATTAGTCAATATAAACTAATCTAAATAATACTACAGCCATTCCAGTGGATTGTCCAATACCACCTGTGCTGTGAACCTTATTATATTATATAAACCGTATTTAATAATCTAATATTCTGTATCCCATTTGATACTAGATTATCCACAATATATAATATTAGACAACATGTAAACATTTAAATGATTCTCAATTAAACTGGCCAGAAATAAATGTATATACTTTAAATAAATATTTTCAGTATACACCAACAATCTCCCACTTATACTCAAAATATTCTATGAGTGTATCAGTGTTTATTTAATCCACTATTACACAAAAAACTATGTGTCTATCCATCTGACTCTTATCGCTTCCACATGCATGTCAAAAACTTTGGCTGGAAAGCTCTTTGTGAAAGGATCTGCCCGGTTGTCTTCTGATGATATGTGAGCCACAACTATATCTCCTCGCTTTACTATTCCTCGTATGAGATGATACTTACGTTCAATATGTTTAGCTGCTTTGTGATCTCGCGGTTCCTTCGAATTTGCCACAGCACCAGTGTTATCACAATACACTGTCAAACTCCTAGGCAAATTAGGTACCACATCCAAGTCCAAAAGGAAGTTCCTGAACCATACAGCCTCCTTTGCAGCCTCAGAGGCCGCCACGTACTCGGCTTCCATGGTAAAGTCTGCAATGCATTTCTGCTTTACACTCCTCCATATAACGGCTCCACCTCCCAAAGTAAAAACATATCCTGAGGTTGATTTCCTCTTATCCCTATCTCATTGAAAATCTGAATCAGTATATCCCAAAGGAAATAGATCTGAGGCCTTGTAAATTATCATATACTCTTTAGTCCTTCTCAGGTACTTGAGTATAGTTTTTACTGCACTCCAATGTTCCTAACCTGGGTTCGACTGATATCTACTAACCATGCCTACAGCAAAGCAGATGTCAGGCCTCGTACATAACATAGCATACATTAAGCTTCCACATGCTGAAGCATAAGGAACTGCTTTCATGCTCTCTATACCCTTAGGTGTCGAAGGACACTGTTCCTTGGATAGAGCCACTCCATGCTTAAAAGGTAGAAAACCTTTCTTAGAGTTTTGCATGTTAAAACGAGCTAATACTTCATCAATGTAGGGCTCTTGAGATAAAGCCAACATCCTTTTCTTGCGATCCCTTATTACTTTGATCTCAAGGATGTATGCCGCTTCACCTAAGTCCTTCATTTCAAATTGTTTGAACAACCATGCCTTTACTGATGACAACATCTTAACATTGTTTCCAATGAGTAAAATGTCATCTACATACAATACTATAAAAACCACTGCATCACCCTCACTTCTCTTATACACACATGATTCGCTTGGACTTTGATCAAATCCATATGACTGGACTGCCTGATCAAAACGAATATTCCAGTCCCTAGAAGCTTGTTTTAGTCCATAAATAGACCTCTTAAGCTTACAAACAAGATGCTCTTGGCCTTCCTTAATGAATCCTTTTGGTTGTTGCATATAAATGGTTTCCTCAAGACTTCCATTAAGGAAAGCTGCCTTGACATCCATTTGCCAAATCTCATAATCGAGATGAGCTGCTATAGATAAAAGAATCCGGATCGACTTAAGCATAACAACCGGCGAAAAGGTTTCCTCATAATCGATCCCATCTTTCTGAGTATACCCTTTCGCAACAAGTCGTGCTTTCCAAGCTTTCACCTTTTTGTCAGATCATCTTTTCTTCTTGTAGATCCACATACATCCAATGGGTTTTACACCTTTGTGTGGTTCCACGAGCTCCTAAACTTGATTGGAATACATAGATTCCATCTCAGATTCCATTGCCTTTTGCCATAGATCTTCATCTTTAGCTAGAATTGCCTCTTCGTATGTCCTCGGATCCTCATCATGTTCGCCAGAGACCAAGTCCGAGGACTCTCCCAAAAACATGAATCTATCTGGTTGTTGAACAACCCTCCCACTACGACGAGGCACTGGTGCAGTATTAGTGTTAAGTTGTGCATTTTCTTGTAGCTGTTCTACTTGTACTATTGGCACTTGGGGATTATCTGTCCCTCCCACTAGTTCCTCTAAAACGATACTACTCATGGGTTTATGGTTCATTATATAGTCTTCTTCTAAGAATCTAGCATTGGTGCTAACAATGATATCTCGATCCCTAGGACTATAAAATGAATAACCTTTCGTTCCCATGGGATAGCCTACAAACAGCCTTACTTCTGTACGAGATTCTAACTTGGTCGCGTTCTTGTTCAGCACATGTGCTGGACAACCCCAAATCCGAATATGTCTTAGACTTGGTTTGCTGCCAGTCCAGAATTCTATTGGAGTCTTGGGAACCGACTTAGAAGGTACCAAGTTCAGAAGGTAAGCTGCTGTTTCTATAGCGGATCCCCAGAACGACTTGGGTAAATCTGAATAACTCATCATCGATCTAACACTCTCTAAAAGAGTCTGATTCCTTCTCTCTGCTACACCATTCTGCTGAGGTGTGCCAGGTGCAGACAACTGGGATGTGATCCCATTTTCTGATAAATATTCCCTAAATTCTCCAAGCAAGTATTCGCCACCACGATCTGATCGTAGTGACTTGATACATTTTCCAAGATGTCGCTTCTCCGCACTTGCTTTGTACTCCTTGAATTTTTCAAAGCACTCAGACTTACGGTGCAACAAATAAATGTACCCATATCTAGAATAATCGTCAATGAAAGTGACAAAATACTAATAACCTCCTCTTGCTTGGATACTCATAGGTCCACATAAATCAGTATGAACCAATTCTAACACTTCTTTGGCTCTATTCCCCTTTGCATTAAAAGGCCTATTAGTCATCTTACCTTCCAAGCAGGATTCACAAACCGGAAATGGCTCCACTGCCAACGAGCCTAAAGGCCCATCCACTACCAGTCTTTGAATCCTTCTCAAGTTAATATGACCTAATCTTAAGTGCCAAAGATATGTTTGGTTCAATTCAGAAGGTTTCTTTCTTTTATTTGAGCTAGAAAGAATGTTATTAGTTTCCTTATGTTGCAGCATTGGTTGGATAGGATTAATAATATATAAATTGTTTTGCAATGAACCAGAACATATAACTCGTTTATTCATCATAATAGAAACATTACGATCCAAACAAACATTATAAGCATCCATGGAAAGTTTAGAAACCGAAATTAAATTCCTTCTAAACGAAGGTACATAAAGACAATTGTTCAAAACCAAAATCCTATCATCGCCAAAAGATAATGTAATTATTCCAACTGCAACTACTGCTACTTTCGTAGCATCTCCCATGAACACATATATCTCGCCATCTCTAAGCATTCTGGATTGCTGGAATCCCTGCATAGAGTTAAAAACATGGTCAGTGGCTCCTGTATCTATACACCAAGTGCTCGTAGATATAACTGCTATATAAGTTTCTGTAACTAGAGAAAGAGACATACCAGTATTGTTTGTCTTCTTAGAAAGAGGACAATCCTGTTTCCAGTGACCTGACTGCTTACACCTGAAGCACTTGCCCTTAGGTTTTTTCACAGCACCTTGAACTCCAACTGCATTAGCAACCTTTCCAGCTTTCTGTGTCTGAACCTTTTTCTTCTTCTTGCCTTTCGGCTTAGAGGAAGAAGCTTTCTCAGCCACATTCACTTGAGCATTTTTCTTAAAGAGTCCTTCAGCTGCCTGAAGTTCTGTCAGAAGTTCCGCGAGACTATACATCCTTTTGTTCATGGTGTAATTCAAGCGGAACTGCTCAAAACTTTTGGGCAGACTCATAAGGATGATATCGATCTGGGTTTCCCCCTCAATATCAGCACCAAAGATCTCCATCTCATTCAGCTGAGACATCATCCTGAGAACATGATCCCTTACAGGTGTTCCTTCAGCCATCTGAGTGTTCATTAAAGCCTTCATTGCTACTTGCCTGGCAGCCCTATTCTGTTCTCCAAAAAGTTCCTTGAGATTAAAGAGCATATCTGAAGCAGTGGCCATAGCCTGATGCTGATGCTGCAAAACACCCGACATTGCTGCCAGAATGTAACATCGCATCTCATCAGCCTTAACCCACCGCTTATAATACTCCTTCTCACTTTCAGGAGCATCTTCAGCAGGCTGATCTGGCTTGGGTTCATAAGTACAAAATTTGTACTCCTCAGCAGTCAACACTATGTCCAAATTACGTTTCCATTCAATATAGTTCGGTCCAGTAAGTTTGTTATCCTTAAGTATGGTGAATAGTGGATTAAAGCCCATAATGATCTAATCCTGAGAATCATACATGTAACACATAATCAGAGAGTTGCACAAATCTTAAAACCTATTGGTTTCCTCTAACAATTAATTAAAATTAATGCACTAATATTTAAACACCATAAGTATCTGGTACGCCACGATGGGTGACATATATACCACTTAAATTCGTTTAAATATTACTTCGGTCCTATTACTAAATAATACGCCACGTTAGGGTGGACTATATATTATATTTCATAGCTAAGTGTATACCATTATCAAATCTTAAATTAATAACAATAAGACCGGATGCCACCATTAAATATTTCAAATCAATAATCGATAATAGGATAATTCCCAGATCGGGGGGAGCATTGTCAAGAGGCGTCACTTAAGACCCCTTTCTAGACAGAATCATCCTTTCTCTCAATATCGAAAATCTATATTCAATCTTTGGTACCCTTCTAATTAATCGAATTCTATGAAACTTGGTATGCCACGTTGTGTGGCATGTATACCTTTCAATATTCGTAATTAATTTAGGAAGTTTGTCCTAGTAATATCCATAACACTACCTGACACCATAAATCATATTCCACGTTAGGGTGGACTATATAGAACTTATATTCGTCTTAGTGTTAAATTTACATACAAACAATAATGGAGACCGTGGGATTTAATTCCTAATTAATTCCCTCACCCACTTAGTATTTTTATTTAAAATTGAGGAATTTTATCTAGCATGCATCGCCTTATGTTATTTAATCGCAGTCCACATGTATCAAAATACACAAAACACATAACATAACAGCATGCTATTCATGATTAAAGCATAATAAATAAATACTATGTCCTTGTCGTCCTAATTATGTTAAACATGCAATTAAAAAAGAATTACACACATAATTAACAACACACATAATTAATTAAATCAATAATCAAAAATCAGTGGAAAAAATTAAAATAAAATTTTCCACTATTATGGCCCCTTGAAAAAAAATAATTCCGGCCCTGTGTTCTGCTGAAAAAAAAAATTTCTGTCAAAAACCATTGTTGCGCAGGCGGCGCATGCGTTACACACCAGGATACCACTGTCGCGCAGTTCTGTCCTGCGTTACAGCCCTTCACCAGATTTTTCACGCGCGCTGCTTCTTTTCTGTGCCAGTTTCTGATTCTTCTCCCACACAACAGCAGCCCCCATTAAAATTTTGCAACGGAACAAAAACAACTCCAAATTGATTTCCGATCGTACGTAGTTGTTACAAAATACCCGGATTTTTACAAAATCCATCAAACAATTACATAAAAAATAGATCTAATACAAAACTAATTTTTTAAAATCTATTCTAACACGACCAACCCTCGTGATTTACAACAACGATAAACCACGTGGAAACCAATTGCATAAAAATTAACCACGATTAAACCACGTGGGATCCAAACACATAATTAAAATATACATGGCCATAATAGTGGATAACAACCTTCAAATTAGAATATACAAGCCTACCACTATATACATGCATATATAATTACGACATGGACATCGTATCAAAAATCGCAGAACCATAAAACCAGGCTCTTGATACCAATTGTTGGGACAATCAGATCTTAGCACTGCGATTTTTGATACAATAAATTAACTAGTACGAATAGAAAAGTCACTTTGTTAACGGTTGATTCCACGCTCTTCTATTGTATTCCCAAATTCCCTTGAGCGAAGTATGGCCTTCGTCTTCTCAAGTTAACCTCTCTTCTTGCTCCTGGGTGGCTACAAAATTTTTTTCGACCAACCCTAGCAAGAAGAGAATAAGAATATATATAGAGCTACAATAGGGATCATGGATAATTAGGTTAGGCCTCCCAATGACATTCCGAGCCCAGCCCAATGTCATTTAATATTAATTCAATCCACTAAAGAATTAATATTTGCACTACCTTTCCTAATACTGTAATTTAATTAATTAATTCGGTTCCAATATTATTTGCTTATTAAATTCCCCATGTTTAAAATATCGCATGTCCATTAATTAAATAAATTACTGATAATTCATTTAATTAATATCTTTTATCCTTGATCATCCACTCAACCTTTATTTAATTATGCCGGAATAAATCCACCTGCTGGGTTTCACATAATTAAATCTTTTTGAGCTTTCAAGGGGACATCATTAACCTGAATATTATCAGGACATGGATTCCTTCTATAAATAATATTCACCATATATATTATTTCATCACCCAAAATATAATGAAATAAATCAAAAGAATTATTTCATATATAAATCAAAGCATGTAAATAATATACACTTGTCAATTACTATATCTGGATTAAGAACCTAAGCATTAATAATAACATAGAATCTTAATTCTCCTTCTTAATCAGTATAAGGGAACAATTCTAAATTTGATCATGTTCAATATACACAAAGTATACTAGTATTATTTATTAGTCAATATAAACTAATCTAAATAATACTACAGCCATTCCAGTGGATTGTCCAATACCACCTGTGCTGTGAACCTTATTATATTATATACACCGTATTTAATAATCTAATATTCTGTATCCCATTTGATACTAGATTATCCACAATATATAATATTAGACAACATGCAAACATTTAAATGATTCTCAATTAAACTGGCCAGAAATAAATGTATATACTTTAAATAAATATTTTAAGTATACACCAACATCCCCCACTTCCATCTCCTTCCTCCCTCAACCATTTGCTCCGACCACCACTTGCTGCCCTACGTGGAGGGGCTCTAAGCCAACTTCCCCAATCCCTGCTAACGGACTCAAACCCAATACTAAGTTTTTTTGGACAAAATCTCTCTGTATGTGACAACATTCCACACACAAAGCAGAAATCTCCAAGCTTTTCGTACTTACAGTTCACAACCACTTCAAACTTGTCCTTTTTACATATTTTCTTCTTCCACTTCAAAGGCTTACGAACATCCACCTTGATGCGAATCCTCATGAACTCTCTCCAGATACTCGAGTTATTACTCGAATCATACTGCACAAACGAGCCAAAAAAATTACCCAATTGCTTCCCAACTGCCTCAGACATGTACCCCACCGGAAGATCATATACTTGGATCCAGAACTCCACCTCAAGTAATGGCACCTGTACTGGGTCCTCTCCTACCTTGATAGTATTCAACATAAGTAATTCCCCATCAAACGACCATGGACCACCCTTAATAACCCATTGCATATCCTCTTTATGATAAAATTAAAACAAAAACATACCTGTTTTTAAATCCTTGATGCTAATACCCATAGTTGGCCGCCATATATCTGCTAACTTGGACTTCATAATCCGGGTATTGATATTCTTCTCAGTCAAAAATCTTCCCACCATACATAACTTAAATCTATTTACATTCTCCTCCACGCCATCGTCGATAACCAATTCCTCATTCTCCTCATTATCAATATCCAAATCAGCCATTTGCATATCAATATCGTTCATAGTAGCCATTACAGCCACCTCTAGGATAGAAACTCAAAAACCTCTCACATTAAGGAGAGAAAAATATTTCACCATTATTCTACCATATCTTTTAATCACTAAAAAAACATATACAATGAATAATGACCGTTTACCTGCATTTAATTGTTTTGAACATCAGTCGATCTAGAAACAAAATTAATAATGATATTTAGTGATAAACTTTTATAACTCGTAAAAAAAAGAAAAAAAATAATTTTACATGATGATTTAAAGTACAAAAAAATTGGAACTTTTTTTTTTTTGCAAAATTGGAAAATATTTTTTTTTTGCTTTTTCAAATTTAAGTAGTCCTTCGGCAGTACAATTGCTATACGTTCCCGTTTTATATACTAGGTCCTTAAATAGATAAGATAAACTTCTGATAGATAAATTAGTGTTGACTAAGACTAACAATTAGAATCAAACTAAAACTGTTGCTCTATATAAACACCAAGTTGCCATTCATTCCTCGGCACAAAATAACCCTTAGAAAAGTAGAGAGCAAAAAAATTCTTGTTGAGTAATTTATTTCTTGAGAACAAAATGGATATTGATTTGACACCGAAAGTGGCCAAGAAATTATACGGAGGAGATGGTGGAAGCTACCATGCATGGTGTCCTAATGATCTACCAATGTTGAAAAAAGGCAATATTGGTGCTGCTAAGCTTTCTCTTAACAAGAATGGCTTTGCACTTCCTAGTTATTCGGATTCCGCTAAGGTCGCTTATGTTCTTCAAGGTATCATCATCTTCACCTATATATTTTTGTTAATAATGATGGTTGGGGTACTTTTTATTGATGGACTAATTGTTTGGCCTATTCATGATTTTAAGGATTCATTTTTTGTGGAAAAAATGCTTCGATTTCCTATATTGTTATCGATCATCGTAGTTTATAATATTAATGAAACGATTTCATTTGTGCTCTGGTTATAGTAGTACCAGAATTTTTTAAACTTAAAGTAGCAATGTCTAGAGATCTGTAAATCCATCTTTTCGTAGAATTTGGATGTGGATTGATGGTATCTTGGAAGTGTTTCTGATTTTCGAAAGTTTTAATGACATTTGTAAGGAAAACATAATTCTGTTCTTGGAGTTCTCTCTGTATTTTGATAGTTCAATCTTCAATAAGGCCAGTTGAAGAATTGTAGGCTGCAGGGACACTGTCGAAGTATAATTGTTGTTTACTTGTACATGATTACTTGTTACTTTCTTGTCTTTTGATTAACAGTTTATGTTGAATCTGGAGTTTATGTTTGTTATAATATCTTTCTGTGTACAGTAATACTCTATCTAATCTTTCACTTGGCATATCACTATCGTGCAAACTATTAATCTGTTCTATGTTGTTTCTATGTTTTTGGGTAATTTCGATTACAAGAAACTTAAATACTTGCGCGCACATTTACCTTTACTATAAAATCTGTCTCCTCTTTGGGCCTGTACAAACCACAATAGTTTATAATGGATGTGATCATATTTAAAAGGATGTGATCATAGTTCATAGTATGGTTATATATTTTCTGTACTTAACCTGTTCCTGTTTGTTGTATTCCTTGTTAGGGAGTGGAGTGGCTGGAATTGTTCTTCCAGAGAAAGAAGAGAAGGTTCTACCAATCAAGACAGGGGATTCCATTGCTCTTCCTTTCGGTGTTGTGACATGGTGGCACAATAAGGAGGACACTGAGCTTGTAATTCTTTTCTTGGGAGATACTTCAAAAGCCCATAAAACTGGTTCATTTACCAACTTCTTCTTGACGGGCTCTAATGGAATCTTCACAGGCTTTTCAACTGAGTTTGTAGGCAGGGCATGGGACTTAGAGGAAAGTGTTGTGAAGACCCTCGTTGGAAACCAATCTGGTAATGGTATTGTCATGCTCGATGCAGGTTTTAAGATCACGGAGGCAAGTGAGAAACATCGAAATGGCTTGGTGTTGAACTGTTTGGAAGCCCCGTTAGATGTTGATATCAAAAATGGTGGAAGGGTTGTGGTTTTAAACATGAAGAATTTACCTTTGGTTGGTGAGGTTGGACTTGGAGCTGATCTTGTTAGGCTAGATGGAAGTGCAATGTGCTCTCCAGGGTTTTCATGTGATTCGGCATACCAAGTGACTTACATTGTCCGGGGCAATAGTCGTGCTCAGGTTATTGGCATTGATGGAAAACACGTTCTGGAAATAACTGTCGAGGCTGGCAATCTGTTCATTGTGCCCAAATTTTTTGTAGTTTCGAAGATTGGTAATCCTGAAGGCCTAGAATTGTTTTCTATCATATCTACACCAAAGTAAGCACAATTTACATAGTAGCGTATAAATTTTTTTACTATATGTTATTGGGTCTTAATTCTCAATCCTTTAACTAATGCCTTCTCATTTCATTCACCAATATGACCAAGTCTTAATTCTAATTTGACATGTGCTCTTATTGCAGTCCGGTTTTCACCCATCTAGCTGGACGTATAGGCGCATGGAAGGCCTTGTCTTCTCAAGTTCTCCAGGCATCTTTTAATATGGGTTCGGATGTGGAGAAGCAGTTCCGCTCTAAAAGGACTGCAGATGCCATCTTCTTCCCTCCCCCCAAGTGAAGAGCCGATGCATGTATGTTCATTTAAAGCTCTGTCGGCTATCAATCTTGTTAAATATTCAAGTAGTTTAGGTTTTTTCATTCAAAAATAATGTTTGGCATGGATGTTTACAAAACGAAATTTCTTACCCTGGTTTTTGAATACTGTTGCTAAATATACAAGGATTTTGCTATGATCTTCTACTCTTTCTTTTTTGTCTTATTTTTAGTCATGTGATATATTTTAATACATTATATTTTCTGAGTAAATGGAGAGGGGAGTAAAGATTTGCAATCTCAAGGGATCTGGTTGTAGGTAAGTGCTTTCCATCCATCGACAAATCTTTTAATCTCCATTTTTTCCTTTTTGATCATTCAAAAGTATTTGTTTATTTAAAACTTTCTTCTGTGGATTTAGCCGTCTTAATGATGAGGATGGCTAAACCGGTACATAGTTTGGGCTATAATCGGCTGGACCGGACTGGTTCACGGGTTTTTTTTTGAAACCGTAATCAGTGTTAGTTCTGATTTGGGTTGCTTTGAATTAATAACGATTTAAATAAGTTGAATAATTACGGAATTGAGCGGGTTGAATAAACCCACCCGTTTGACCACCTCTAGGTATGTGCTTATAGTTTGTTGTTGCATTTCTTATTCGGAAGTGGAGTGGCTGGTATTGTTCTTCTTGAGGAAGAAGAAAAGGCTTTACCAATCAAGACAGGGAATTTCATGCTCTCCCATTTGGTGCTGTGACATGGTGATATAATCAGTACACTGAGCATGTAGCTGAAGCTTTGGCGCATGGAAGGTCTTGTCTCCTCAAATTCTCCATGCATCCTTCATTATGGATTCGAACTTGGAGAACCAGTTCTGCTCTTAAAGGACAGTGGATGCCATCTTCTTCCCTCCCCCAAAGTGAAGAGCTGTTGCTACACATATGTTAATTTAAGGCTTTGTATGTTACAAATCTTGTTGAATATTCAAGTAGTTTGGATTATTAGATTATTATTACTTTCCAAAATACTGTTCGGCATGGATGTTTGCATAACAATATTTGCAAAACATGTGAAGAGCTGCTACACTTATGTTTTCGAATTTTATTCTTAAGTAAATACTCCTATGAATTTCGCAATGATCCTTACTTTCTTTTTCTGTCTTAGATTTGGTCATGTATGATAGATGTTAAATTGTTAATGAGATAATTTTTTTCAAGTAAAAGGAGGGGGTAAGGGTTTAAAGATCATGGGAACTGGTTGTAGTGGAACTTCTGTGCCTCTAGGCCATCAACAAATCCTTTTTTCCCAATTCTTTGATGTGAAGCTGGGCTTTTTGATGACGGGAATATTAGGAGCACACTGAAGTTTTTGAATATTTTTCCTAAACACATAGGAATTTTTCAAGGACCTTTACTTTTTTTTTTTTTTGGGTCTTAATTTTGGACTTCTGGTCATGTTTGCTAAAACTTTCGTATGGATTTGCAGCTAAGATGTTCAGAGAAAATCTACTGCAACGCATAACAAACTAATTGAAAGGGTAAGGTACACAACTTCTGAAATGAACATCATGTATATAACTCTATATCCTTCTTTTCCGTTTTTTCATTAATATATCTTATTCGACACTATAAAACAAGCTATGGAGAGGAGCTGCTTATGCAGTAGCAACGAAGAGGAGATCCAGGACTAGGCGCCTTACAATTTCCACCCTGCGGATACTGGATATTCTTGCAATGTGCATTACAATCGGGAAAATTCGAACATGGTCCCTGATCAACCAGCCAAGTAGCAGCTACACGACCTTTGCAACACAAATCATATATGTTTATAAATTATAGATGTCAATGTACATAAGTTTAATACGAAAGAAAAAATACATACCAATATTGATAGCCAAAGCAATAAAGAAGGCAGCAATGAATCTATTATCTATTACTATATAATATACGTTGACACAGGGGTAAAAAGTACCTGTTTATTGCCTGTGAAATTACCTGAATGGCCTTAAATTTCTAAAAATAGAAAAATTGCCAGCCACATTTTATTCTACTGCGATGCCGTCGCTCTAAAATCCAATTCGATCCACTAGAATACACCTTCAATCTACCCTAAATGCCCACCATCAATCTATGTTAGCCTGGTGGTCGTCGTTGTCTCTACTCACCGATCGTATCTGATGCTTTCGATCTCTACCCTTTCTCCTTCCTTTCAATCTCTACCCTTTATCCTTCCTCAATTTCGCAATTTTACTGGGTTTTAGTGATAGGTTTAGATTTTAGGAAACTACCTTGATTTCTGCAACATTTGGTTTAAATTTTGTAACCCGTGATTGAGTAGAAAGCACCCAGCAACATTTGATTAGGAGGAAGATTGAAGAGGAAGTGGGTCTTTGATATCTGGTAATCCTATCATCATTAGGTAATTGTGATTATGAAATTTGCTTGATATTTTGTGGATTGTGATAGGTCTTTTCGCAATTCACCTTTTCGTTCTGTGTTTCAAGGGGTTAGTGTTTTAAGGGGTTAGTCATTTTATTGCTTTTAGTGAATTTGGGGAGAGATTTGTTTTATTTCCTCGTGTGTTAAAATATATGTTATGAAGGAAGCTAATATCAGGTCGTAAGTCGTAATTAAGATGTACTTACAGCTTCTCGGTGAATGTCAAGTTCCCTGATTAAGAAATTTTATAGTTAGATATGATGTGCATCATTCTTCACCTACAAATAATACATGACTGTCACACGAAACACCGACTCCCGAGGCCAAATCCCCCGTTACAGAAACATATTAGGTCATACTAAATTCTAGAAATGATGAAATTGGTTTCCCAAAACAATATTTTATCGTTAAAGTATAAAGTGGAATCACTTACAAAACTGCAAGTACCTGCATCAAGCCAATCACTGATGGAATACTTCCAGTTAGTTGATTCCCTTGCAAAGGTCTGGTATGTGGCAATGATGCAATTAGCAAGAATTTGAATAGAATGTGCATAAATCAATCATGTAAATTGAAGAGCTACTGTAATTGTCTCTAGACAGAGGAATGGTACCGCTCAAACTATTGTTCCTTACATCACTGTAAATAATAATAAGCAGAAAATTAGATACTAGAATAAGTGAATAACAAAAGAGGCTGCACAAAGTCCATATAGCTAAATCATAGATTACTTACAGATACTACAGGCTTATGAGCTGGCATATGTGAGGAGAGTTCAATCCAACCAAATTGTTGCCTCGCAGACCTCTATGTTATTTAACATGAAAAAAAACTCAATTTGATTTCCAAATTAAAGAAGTGCAAGAAAATCATATATTATCATTTTAACTTACAAATACTGTATAACTTCATTCCAGTATGTCAATCTTGGTATTTCTCCACTCAACTTATTTTGTGCCAGGTCCCTATTTTGGAAATAAGGCACATTAGGTATTGGCAGAACAAGGATATCTTAAGTGAGTTAATAAGAAAGATCAAATAACTTAAAAAAAAAATTAGGTTTGGATCTGAGACAAAGTTGAAGGAATTGGTCCAATCAAATTATTATATGTTAAAAGAATGCATGTATTTGTGATGAATCAAGTGTAAAAGTCAAGCAGCCTTGTAAGTTTATATTCTTTGTTTTTTTTGTTTGTCTTTGGTTTGTTTTTGTTAAGTTCTTTATCGTATAGTATTTGTATAATACTATAGATCAGAAAAGGTGTCTTACAAAGTTCAGCGTAGTGGTTCCTCGCATTAACTTGCCCAATATAGAAGAGGTGACATTTGCCCGAACTGTCATAAATATAGAGGCAAAAAAGTTTGAAATTCATTGGCAGAACCAGAAGAATATTCAAGCATTATGCAGGAGCTTAATTTTCCACTTATATAGGTCATGGAGCTTTATATATGAAAATTTGATATTTCAAAATATATTTCGACTGTTAGGAAAATGAAATATGAGTCTTTATAGCTTTTTAATTATTTTATTTTTGATGGGGAAGAAGAAGTTTATAAGTTAGTATGACAACTTTACTAGATAATGTTAATTCCTTCACATGTTACACGTACTTTGCATTTCCTATACAGTAGTGCTAGCGTGTAGTTTGAGATAAAAGATGTATACATTATGCAGTGTAGTACTGTAGAAGCATAGCTTAAATCTGGGGTCAGTTTTGGCCCATTAGGCATTTAAAAATCGGCATCTGCAATTTAGAAAACAAATCAATGTTCCAGCACTTTTTAAAGTTAATCAGTGTTTGTAACAGGAACTGCCTGTGCAGGGGGTGCATCGAACCAGAATCCAACTGTAAGCTCCCTTTTCGCGCATCGTATTCAGTTCCGCTGGCCATAAGTGTCGTGTATTGTGGTTTTTATTTTATAATAGTTACACATTTTATAGTGTGTGGTTGCAATGACAGCCGGGGTTTTACATGGTTACACTCATGACTATCTTTAACTTCATTGTTTAATTTTGTAGGAAATATCTCTGCTCGAGCTCCAAAACAGTTCCTGCATCAGAACCAATTCCAACTACAAGCTCAGCACAAGGTACCAATTGTTGCTCACTTAATTCTGACCTTATATTCTCTTTCTCGCCAACATCTTACTGCCTTGCGCTCGTTAGGGGTTAAGGAATTTACATACTAGCATTCATTCATCTAGGCACCTAGGATTTGAGCGTTTCTACGTGACAATTTGCCAGGATGGAAACCTAGATATGATAACCAGGATATTTTTCATTGGCATACACTTTTTGAGGTCTTTCAATTCAAATAAAGTTCCCAAGGCTGTGCATAATCTTAAAATGTCAATACCATGCGCCGCATGGTAATAAATCTTTGTATATTTTGTTATACATACACATAGACTGGTTATTTTCTAACATGGTTATTTGACAAACTTACATTATGCAAATTTCATAATTCTTACAACTTTGATGCAAAATTATTTGTAAAAATAATGACATTTGTCATGGCATATAACGGATTTTGGCATTGATTTGCGTTCGTTCTTGTCCACCGCGTCATCCACTTTGTTAGATTGTATGTGTAAATTGTTTCCTCCGGATATCGCTTCGTTTGCTTTCCTATACCTATGTAGCTAAATCAAATTTTTACTAATTTTTACGCTTTTCTTTAGTCATATTATCCTTGCCCCTTATGTTTGCACATTCAGTGTTCTTTTATCATAGCCTGTTCACACTCCTTAGCTCTCGGACCAACATGCACATGGTACATTTATTTTTCCTTGGTTAATTTACCACATCCAGTAAATGTCTTTAACACCTCAATACTTGTGATATAATTTGGTTTAAACAGAAGAGTCTCCTCGTGGGGAGGACACATATGGCAGTTTGGATGAAATTGGGGGGAATGGTCCTTTAGATGAGAATCTTGAAAGTTCTGATGATGTTGGAGGAGAGTCCCCAGGTACATTCTTTAAAATACCCCACTCTTTTACAATATTTTCGACTCCCTGGCCACTAAGTAATCTATATTCGTGTAGGTTTTGGGATAATTAAAACTCATTGAAAAGTAGATGAAAGTTTAATTAGGTGATGCTTATTCGTAGAGATACACTTCAGATTCCATAGTAAATAAGCTTAAAGTATAAAGAAAATTAGATTTTTAAAAAGTAGATAAATACATAGCTTACTTTATGCACTTTCGATGAATTGTCTTGCTGCTTCAGGCTTCAATGGTGACATTGAAATAATTTTCCAATATTGAGCCTTACGGCTTAACCCCTTCCATGCAAGTCTCTTTCTTAATGAGTGCTTTATCCTTATTGACAATTTGACTAAAATATAACAGTTAAATCTTTTTGGCCAAAAAATAAAATGTTGGGCTAATAATAATTTTTCTATACATTTATGGCTATTGATTGATGGAGAGTTTTCATATGCTTCTGCCCATGCATGCTCCATGTAACCTGTTTCTGTGTTAACATGTGCCACTACCGGAATACCTAGAATCTGATCACCAGCGTCGGGCCTTTAACATGAGGAAGCGGAGTTTTCGTGAGTTTCCTAATTAGTTGCTTCTGTGGATATAAATTTATACCCTTGCGCTTATATGAGAAAACCTTAGATGCACAAAGAGAATTGTTTTGTTAGAATATCTCATGAACTTTGTACTGGTTTTGTTAGAAAGCATTAGATGAACTCCTAACATTTTCCGCTGTTTAATATGTAAAGTGCTTCTCAATAATTTCATAACAGAATGCTTAGATGAGGTTTAATGGTTGTGATGTAATAATTAATAATGATGCACTCTTGCTCTGTTATAATAGCGTCAGTTTTTCCCTTTGAATTTCTTACACAGCCAAAATTTTACGCCTTTCAAAGGCTCATGTTACAGTCTACATTTTACTTATCTTTTCTGTTGTCCATTACTGTTAACATATAATTTAAGATCCATATAAGGCCTCCATCTAAAACCTTAAGGTGTTAGAGGGAGGCCTTATATGGATCTTATATTATATGTTAACAGGCCTTATATGGATCTTATATTATATGTTAACAATTACATATTTAACGTGTTGGTCATTTGTTATTTGTTTTCTTACATGGAACTTTTCATAGGTAGCTTCCATTTCATGCTACTACAAAGTAGATGCTGGATTAAAAAATGTTGCAGGGCCAAGAAATTTTCTTCCACGCTCAAAACTTGGCACCCAGCCTGATATCATTCCTCGTGCACACAAGACTAAAAGCACTCGCAGGGAGAGGACCAGACTTCAGCCACCCCTCTTGCCTGGACTTCCTGATGATCTTGCTATCACTTGTCTAATTACAGTTCCACGTGTTGAACATAACAAGCTCCGTCTTGTTTGCACAAGGTGGAATAGGCTTCTTGCAGGAAACTTTTTCTACTCTCTTAGGAAAAGTCTTGGAACAGGAAAATTACAAATTCATATAAAAATGAAAGAGAGCATCAGGAAAGCATACTAACTGTATGGTATGGTATATTGTTTTTGTTATGGGCCTCCACGTATTCTTCATACGTCTGCATTAATGCAACCAGAATGAACAAATCAGTATGTACTCACAGCAGCGTACACCATAAACTTGGGAATAAAAAATTAAAAATTAAAAAAAAAGGAAAAAGGAAAAAGAGGAACAATGTATAATGATACAGGCTAATCTTCACAAACATCCTTGTACAGACACCAAAACACATGAGCCCCCACAACACTTAACTAACAGAGCTGTTGTGCTTTACCAGAATCATGGAAGAAAGACAATAAAGAGTAAGGCGTCTTTATTCCCTCCGAGCCTCCCTTTTTGTCCCTTTTGGCACAAAAAATATTGAATTTGCATTCATCATATGACAGAAGTACTCTGATTATGATTTATGATTTCGGGTATAAGGAATCTGATCACTGCTGCCTTAACATATTTAGAATATCTTATTTACCATCTTGTATATCAGGTTGTGCCTGACATCTACAGAAGAGTGCAAAACCACATTCTCTTTATTGTTACATATATTATAATACTTCCGTATAAAATTTGAAAGTATATAGAAAGCAATTGATTATCCATAAAGACTATATGATCCTAGCCTTCAATTACTCAGCCAAAACTCATTCACCTGGTAAACAATTAGGTGCTCGCTGCTGTTTTAATATATCAAACTAAAGCTCATTATACAAGATTTTTTAGGCTATATTTTCTATATCTACTATTTACGTTATGTATTGGTGATAATAGGATTTTGGTTTCCACTGCCTTCACACGACCATACTAGCTCGGTAATATGCATTCACCGGAAACAATTTATTTCAACAAAATTTGATTCGAGTGAGGTCATTAATACTCACTATGAACAGTTTCTAACTATTTTAGTGCTTCTCCACTTTTGTCAAAATAAATTCCTTAATTGTTACTTGTGAAGGTACATGTATTCTTACTTACTCCCTAAAACTTACCTTAAACACAATTAAAAGATTTCTATTCCTTTAGTGATTTATATGTGATAGTTTGTTACCGGGTCATGTTCCATTTTCAAAAAAATGAGGGAAATTCATTTCCTCAACTGTATAGTCACTAAGAAGACAAAATGCTGGTCATTAGACCAACTGTAATGTAGAGCTACAATGGGTGTAATAGCAAAAATAAAAATTAGACACACAAATGGAACTAAAGAATGCGTAGCTAAAATATAATGATGCAGAATATACAACCAACTCTAAAAAACAACAACTGATCAACCCCTTTTCAAGGCACGCCATTAATCAAAAAGTTATGCCCTTTGTTCTACTACATACAAAACTAACTCTGGCAACCTATTGTAAATTGCAAGGCGGAGGCAACATGGTTCAAAGGCCACCTCTGTATGATAGATTACGAGGTTTGTTACTACTCAATATGAACGAGTCTCAATTCTTTGTTCTCCCACATTTTTTATGCAAAGTAAATACCTATTCGGCAGCTAAGGTCCTCCGTACTAAATATAAATAGGGACAAGGTTCCGACTCATCTTATACTCTAATAATTACGACTCATCTTATACTCTAATAATTACGAGTTCCCAATCTTCACATTACTAACCCGTTATCTATAATCTTCTTTGCAACAGTAATACTGGTGTCTATATACAGGGCACGGGCTGTTACGCTAGTATGCATCTAATAATAGAAAAAATGTTCTTCCCTGCCATTGCTTTTAAGCTTTTGTTTTTTCTCTTGTGTAATGGTCCGTCTTTCTACTCTGTTGTGCGTATTTTCTTGTCTATCGAATTCTTTTTATAGTCATAATCATAATAACTAATATTGTAAGATATTTGTCCTAAAAGAACATATCACATAAAATCTCGTGTATTTAATATTATGATCTCTTTTGTTAAACATATCTTATCTATACTATAGTAATATATATATTGTTTTTTGAAAAAATCGTGCTTGCATTAATTAAATACCCTCAAGGGCAAGGTTACATAGAATAAAATCAGGCGCAGTATCATACCACTCCTGAGGACCTGACACTGAATAAGAAGCCTGTGCTAATGAATGAGCTACGTTATTCGCAGATCGCGATACATATATAACTAACACTTCCTCAAAGTGTTTAATCAACTCCTTACAATCTTCCACAATTGTATCAAATATGGACCTTCCTTGATTATTCCGAATTGCTTCCACCAGCACCAGTGCACCTGATTCAAAAATACACTTACTAGTCCTCCAAGTTTTCACCCATGACAAAGCTTCCTTGAGGCTCAGAGCTTCAGCTTCCTTTGCATAACTACGCCCACGCACAAGGTTTGATCCAGCACAGATGAACTCCCCCTATCGTTACGAGCCACACAACCTACTCTCACATGATTCTCCCCTTGCCTACAAGCTGCATCTAAGTTAATTTTCAACCACCCCTCCGGTGGTTTAGACCACTGGCGAATACTAGTCTGAACCACAGGTTTTTGCAACTGTTCCTCCTCTCGTGCCTTTCTCTAGTCATTAAACATATTCATCGCCATCGACTTAACCCCAAAAGATGACATTACTACCTTCTCCCAAACCCATTTGTTTCTCCTGGCCCACAACCCCAAGATAACAGTACTATTACCATACACTGCTTTATACTGACTAAACTGAATGCCCGTTTTAGTATGGACTTAACAGAATCATCATCCTCCACATAAACCACAGAAAGCATTCCTAAAATTCCCCAAACTTCTACTACAAAAGCACATTCAAACAACACGTGAAATGCAGTTTCCGGACCTTGCTTACACCACGTACAGTTGGCCTCTATATCGACTTGTCTACATCTCAAAGCTATTGCTGTCAGAAGTACATCCCTTGCTGCTCGCCAAACTAGATTTATAACCTTACCTGGCAACTTCATACTCCACAGCTTCCTCCAAAAAATTCTATCAATACACTCGACTTCCCCTCTTAAATGTCTATAACAGCTCTTAACTGAGAAATCACCTCTATCTTCCACCATCCAGTACCATGAATCCTCCTTATCCCGTAACGGTATTAGGATTTGTTGGATATACATACTATCTCTTTCATTACATATGTCAGACAATATTTCCACATCCCACTTACTCTTACTCTTATCCATGAGGCTCTGCACGTTAATATTCTCCAACTCAGCTGGCATTGTAGGTGTCAAGAAACCATTTTCCACACAAGGTAACCAAGGTACCTTCCACACCATTGTATCCCCCCATTGCCAATACGTTTTCTACATCCTTGCTTCATAACATCCTGAGCTGCAATAATACTCCGCCATATGTAACTCGGGTTATTACCCAACCTTGCATTTAGAAAATCAGAATCAGGATAGTACCTAGACTTCATAAGATTAGTAACCAATTGATTACTACCATTAACCAACCGCCAAGCTTGCTTAGCCAACATGGCTATGTTATATTCCTTTAGTCTTTTAAAACCCAGGCCTCCCGCCTCCTTGACACTACACAAACATTCCCACGACATCCACCTTATACCTCCGTTATTTGAGCTACCATTACCCCACCAAAAGGAGTTCATCTTCCTCTCAATCTTATCACATATTTCAGTTGGGGTTAGCATCAAATTCATCCAGAAGTTAGGAATCGATTGTGCTGCAGATTTAAGCAACGCCACCTTACCAGCCTTCGATATCGTGTGATTATTCCATCTAGTCAACTTCTGCTCTATTCTCTCCAGTAAGAACCCAAACTCCGACACCTTATCCCTTCCTATACACATCGGTAATCCCAAGTACCTTCCAGGTGTACCAGCCTCCTTTACTCCCAGTTGATTACAAACATTCGTTCTGTCCTCCATTCTCGTATTTGGAGGGAAATTGACCAACGATTTATTATAATTGATCATCTGCCCAGATATATCCTCATATCGATTCAGAATTCTATTCATTACCATTGCCTCAGCCTCCATTGCTTTAAAGAAAAGATAACAGTCGTCAGCGAAAAGCAAATATGAAACAACAAGAGCTCCTTTGGCTATTCTGCACCCATGTAACAATCCTACTTCCTCATTTCTCCGAATTATAGAACTCAAACCTTCAGCACAAATGATATAAATATACGGTGATATAGGGTCACCTTGTCGCACACCTCGTTGAGGAACAACACTACCAAACTCATCCCCATCGTGCAAAAAAGAATACGACACAGATGATATAAACGTCATCACCCTATCAATCCACGTCTCATTAAAGCCAAACCTTTCCATCATGCTACGAATAAAACCCCACTCTAACCTGTCATAAGCTTTTGATATGTCAATCTTTAACGTTGTCATCCAATTATTTCCCTGAGTACGACTTTTCATATAATGGTTTATCTCAAAAGCTACCATTGCATTATCAGTAAGCATACATCCCTCAATAAACACACTCTGATTCTCTGAAATAATTGATTTCAAACTCATCTTTAACCTGTTCGTCATGACCTTTGACGGAATCCGTACCAAAATGTTACAAAATGATATTGGCCTGAGCTCAGCCATTGTTTTAGGCACCTTAACTTTAGGTATTAAACAAACAAGAGCTTTATTTACACCCTCTGGAAGTGCACCTATGCTCATAAACGTTTGGCAGAATAGAATCACATCATGTTTCACCACACTCCAAAAAGACTGAAAAAATGCAGGATTCAATCCATCCGGACCTGGTGATTTGTCCGGATGCATTGAGAAAATAGCCTCCTTTACTTCCTCTTCAGTCACTGCTTTAACCAGTTTGATATTATCGGCTTCAGATACCTGGTTCACCCTATCTCTTTCAGATAATTTCCCATTCGGATTTATTGACTTAAAAAGCTGTGTGAAGTAGTCCTCAATCACCACCTGTATCCCTTCTGTAGTATCCATCCAAACACCATTACTATTCTGAATACGTTGCAGCAAGTTATTCTTCTTTCTAGTCGAAGCATAATTATGGAAAAATCGCGTATTCCTATCACCTTCACGTAACCAAAATTTTTTTGATCTTTGTCTCCAATAGATCTCCTGCTTTTCTAGCAAATTTAAATACCTCCACCTTACTTCATTATACTGCTGAATACCCTGAATATCTCTTCTTGATCACAAGTTGCGTAATTTCATTCTCAACTCCAAACTCTGCTGCTTATATTCCTCACTCAACCCTCCGCCCCACTCCTTTAACTTAATCCCGGAAAATTCAATTTTATTTACTAAGCTCATAGCACGTGCTTCCTCCCACCCATTCTTCACTATCTGCAAACACTCCTTCTCGTGTAACCAAATGTTCTCAAATCTGAACCTTTTTTCCTTACGCCTATATACTTGCTTATTAAGTTGCAAAAACAATGGAAGATGATCAGATGTGGCTACTTCAATAACCCTCACTTCTGCTAACGGGAACAGCTAACACCACTCTTGATTCGCCAGTCCTCTGTCTAATCTTTCCTACACCCAATTAAACTTTTCCCTAGACTTCTCCCATGTATACTTCTCCCCTGTAAAACCTAAGTCCTTCAAACCACATTCCAACACCGTTTCAGAAAACCCACGTAGCAGGCTATTAGGATGCTCTCCACCCCCTCTTTTCTCCGTTGAACACATCAAATCATTAAAGTCTCCCAAGACACACCATGGCCTAGTCGACCTTTCTGCCAAATCCCTCAACAGATCCCAAGACTCGCGTCTTCTCCCCCTCTCCGAACAGCCATAGAACCCCGTATATCTCCACCTCCCTACCTGCTCATTCTCAACTTCAAAATCTATATAATGATTCCCACTATCCTTAACATCACACCCCCCATCATACTTCTATAATAATGCTAGTCCCCCACTGTGACCCTGGGCCTCAACAACAAAACAGTCTGCAAAATTCAACACCTTACATAATTCAACTACTTTATTCTTCTTCGCTAAAGTTTCAGATACGAAAATTATATTAGGTTTTATTTGCTGGGTAATTTCTCTAATAAAATGAATTGTACGTGGTCTACCCAACCCACGACAATTCCAAGCTAATAGACTCATAGGTTTAGGCGGGACCTGTTTCAGGTCCCGCCTCTATCAAGTTTTTTGGCCCAATATTATTTGAACCATTTGTTACATCCTCCAGCCCATGAGTTATCATATATGTATCACCACTTTCCATATTATTTACCTCATCCAATCTTTTACGTTTTGAATCTGTAACCGCTGATATAATTTCAAACTTATTCCCGCCCATCAAATCAACTCCGTTGTTTTCTGACGTTCCCCCCTGTACGTTATCCCTTTGATTTTGCTGATTATAACAAACAACCCCATCATTTCCTAAAATTTCTCTCATTCTGCCATTGACTTCCATGAATCTTGCTACAATCTTTTGGTCTCCTTGCATGTTGTTCGACGACGTTTCTCCAGTTCTCGATGACTTGACAACTTGCAAGACTGAACAATTTCTTCAACACACTCCTTGTCGTCAGCAATCAATCGACAATCGTCAGGCCTAAAATGCCACACATCAGTCAGTTTTAGCCAATGTTCTAAAAATCGCTAGGCGGGTATAGGCGGGTGAACCTACCTTCTAGCGATTAATCGGCTAGGCGACAATTAATCAGAATGATTAATCGGAATATTAATCAGATGTATTAAAATATTATTTTTTATATAATTTAATTTTAGTATTTAAAAATATATTTTTTAAAAGTAAAAATATAAATATTTTCATTTTATTATTAAATATAGTGAGTGAATTTACCCTGTCATGTGCAAATTATATATTTTATTAAAAAAATATTTTATTAAAGTTTTATTCATAATTTGACCGTTTTTTTAAAATTTGACAGATTAATCCCGATTAAATTCGATTAATCGCCGCCTAATCGATTATTCCCGCCTAACTCATTAAACCGCCTAATACCGCCTAGGCGCCGTCTAATCAAAAAATGCCTAATGACCGATTTTTACAGATTTTAGGCGTTTAATAGCCACCAAGCGCCTAGGCGCCGATTAATCGGCCGCCTAAGCCGATTTTTAGAACGCTGGTTTAGTGTGCGATGCCCTAATTTTCTTTAATATTATATAATTTTTTCAATAATTTAAATAATTTTTTGATGATATAAATTTTGTAAGTTAAATTTTTAAATAATATGATTTGATAATAATTATATATATATATATATATATATATATATTAAACATAATTATATATAATGGCCATATTAATTTTAAAAAAGAAAAAATTTAGTTATAAGATAAAGATAAGATGATATGTTTTAGCTGAAATCGTAATCAATCAATTATTCATTATTATGGTATTATTTTATTGAATACAATTATCTATGATACTATTGGAAAAAAAAGAGGTTTTAGTAAGAGAAAATATAAAAGGCAACATGTTTTAGCTGAAAATATAATTTGTTAGTTATTACTTATTAGTAGTCATAATAATATTATTTTATTAACTATAGTTGGCCATCGTATTTTTAGAATATAAAAATGAAATCAATTAGTTATTTAAAAATAAAAAAGGTAACATGATTTTATCAATAATAAATATTAAATTAAGGATAATTAAGTAAGAAAAGAAAGTTTGAAAATAAGAAATTTTAGTTAGAAAATATAGAAAAGATATTACATTTTAACTAAAAAAAGGTAATCAATTAGGTATTAGTAATTATAATTTTATTAGTTTATTTCATTAATAGAATAATCCGTGATATTTTTAAAAATGAGAGGTTCTATTAAGAAAAGTTAGAAAAGATATTAGAAACTATAATATCATTATTTGATTTTATAAAATAGAAATACATGTTTATACCAATAATAAATATTTAAGTAAAAAAATCAAATTTGACAATGAGATATTTTTGTAAGAAAATATAAAAAAGGTATTATCTTTTAGTTGGAAAAGGTAACCAATTAGTTATTAGTTATTATAATATCTTTATTTCATTGTTTCGAGCAACCATAGTTTTGGAATGAAAGATATTTTAGTTAGAAAAGTTAGAAAAAATAATTGGTTAGTTATTATTTAGGAGAAAATGAGATATTTTAGTTAGAAAAGATAGAGAAGATATTACCTTTTAGCTAGAAAATATAATCAGTTAGTTATTAGTTTATAAGATTATTAGTTTATTTCATTAATTAGAACGATCATATTTTTGGAAAGAAGATATTTTAGTTAGAAAAGCTAGAAAATGTAATAGTTGAAAAAGATAATTGGTTAGTTATTATTTAGGAGTATAGAAAAGATGTTACCTTTTAGCTGGAAAGTTAATCAGTTAGGTATTAGTAATTTTAATATTATTAGTTTATTTCATTAATTCAAACGATCATATTTTTTAAAGATATTACCTTTTAGCTGTAAAAGGTAATCAGTTAGTTATTAGTAATTATAATATTATTGGTTTATTTCATTAATTAAAACAACCATATTTTTGGAAAAAAGATATTTTAGTTAGAAAAGGTAATAGTTGACAAAGGTAATTGTTATTAGTTTATTTCATTAATTAGAACGACCATATTTTTGGAAAAAAGTGATTTTAGTTAGAAAAGTTAAAAAACGTAATAGTTGACAAAGGGAATTTGTTAGTTATTATTTAGGAGAAGTGTTGGAAGAGCTGCGTGTAATATTTTGAGAAAAGATTGTGTTTTTTTTTTATAATTAAGTTAAATAATTAAGGGTAATGAAGAAAAACAATTAAATAAGGTAAGTACCGTACTGTACCATACCGTACCAAAACTTTCAATGTTTCGTCTTTTATAATATAGTATAGATTAGAAAAATGCTAGAGATACCAAATTGGGTACCAAAAATTGTTACCAAATGATTTGGCATTATTTTGATTGATTATAATTGTAATGGGCCCGCCAGGACCATCCAATTAAAACATCCCAAAATGACAAGTAATTAGTTTCATGTCATTTGGTAACAAATTTTGGTACCCAATTTGGTAAATCTAGCATTACTCATAGGTCAACATGGTCTTTGCATCTATTTTAGTAATTTACTAAAATATCCCTAAAATCATGTTGGTAACGAATTTTGTTACCCAATTTGGTACCTCTAGCACTACTCTATATATTATAGGTCAACATGGTCTTTCCATCTATTTTAATAATTTACTAAAATATCCCTAAAATCATGTTAATGTTAAAAAATAGTGCCTCTTATGGATTTGAACCCATAATCTTTATGTACCAAAGTTTTTTTGTTCACATATATTACCAGAGTAGCACTCTATGGAGAATCACTTTACGTGGAGAATCGTGGAGAACCCTATGATTCTGTAGTAGAATCAATATTTTAAAAAAAAATTCTGATTTTGTAACAGAACCAAATTTTTTTCCCCAAAAAAAAAATTCGAAACTGCTACGTCATCACTGCCACGGCAGCAGTGCTGACGTGGCACTACCACGTCACCTGCCACTGTCACGTCACATGCCACATCATCACTACTGACATGGCAGTGCCATGCCATCGATGACGTCATCATTGATGACGTGGCACTGCCACGTCAGTAGTGATGATGTGGCAGGTGACGTGTCACCGTCGCGTCAACAGACATGCCACGTCAGCTTTGCCCAGATTTTTTTTTTGTAGAACCAATTTTTTTTATAGAACCAAAAAAATAAAAAAAATAAAAATTTGATCTGTAATAGAATCAGAAATTAGTATAGAATAAGTGGTTCTCCACGTAAGATGGTTCTCCATAGAATAATGGCCTATATTACCATTACACTAGAAAATTTAATGATACATTTCTTAAAATCAATAATTGCATACATAAACAATCCATTTGCTAAATTTTTTTAGCATGACTGCAATGTACTAAAGGTTTTATGTTCCCATGTATTACCACTGCACTGACACATTAAATGATACATTTCTTAAAATCAATAATTGCATACATAGGCAATCCACTTGCTAAATTTTTTTTAATATTTATTGTCAATTTTTTTAGAATAAAATTAATTAAAATGATAAATACATGTAAACTATTTTAATTGAATGAATAACTGATTGAATGTACGTGTATTTAATATAAAATTTAAATATATAATTCATATGGTACACGAAATAACATAAATTCAAATTTTGATTTATGGTACATGTATATTAATATTTTTGTGCAATCACAAATTATAATATTTATTTATGCTTGTTACATGATACACGTATGAATGAACATTTCATCCTATCTACCCGAGCTCGATCTGATTCCTTTCCAGAGTGATTCGGAAATTTTTTTTGGTTAACATAAAATATTATAGAATAAAAATTCGGGCGAAAGGAACGGGCAACATGAAATCTTATAGAAATAAAAATTTTGAGGAAAGGAGCGGCCTCGAGGATTAAGGTATCCCGACCCGATCCCCGATTTCGTTCCCTGAATGATTATCATATTTAAGAAAAAATAATTATTTAAAATATATGTCTACAAGATTATTAAAAATAAATATAATTCAAAAATTTTATAAACTTAGAATTTCTGATAAAAAATTTAACAAAATAAAATTAAATTTTAATAATGTTTTTCATCTTGTTTTATTAAAAATATTAATTCAAAACGCTATTTATAATAAAATAGTAATAATTATATCATGATTTATCAAATTAATTTTATTATCTGATATATTAGAGAATATATAAATTTTAAATAAAAAACTAAGAATCCCAAATTTTTCGCGGTGATCCTCGTTCCCCGTTCGAGATCGGAATCATGAAGCAAAATAAATCTCATTCGGTGATCGACACGGGTTCAACGATTATGTTCAAAATTTTAATTGAAAAAAATTAAAATCCACGATTTCTCGTGGGAATACCTATTTGAAATTTCCCGTTTGGGACAGAAATCTAGGAATATAATGATCCTCGTTCGGAAACCGGGACGAGTTCAACGATGATCTTCAAATTCGGGGAACGTGACAGATATAACACTATATACCTAACCCTGAATTGACCGACATGATTCCCATCCCCAATTATACATACAACATGAATTCATTTATTGTTAAATTTGGACATCTAGATACGAAATACAATCAACTAAATACCAACAAAAAAATAGGTACATCAATTTTTTTATCAACTTAAAAACAAAAGATAATACAACTAAACAGTTGACAATAATATGTTAATCCAATCTGTTAACAAATATTAGATGAGCTTAATTGAAATTCAAAAAATATAATGTTAACAAAATAACATTCAAAAAACGTATACATGTTTAATGTGTAAGAGATATGATAATTAATTATTTTATTATAACAATAAATATTCAGGTCGTAAACACAACAATAATAATTTTATATAAATATGGAAATGCAGGTCGATGAGAGGTTGTCAAAGATGAATGAGAGATGATTGCAGAGAGAGGAAGAATGAACAAACTTAAGATTGTTAAAGCCGAAAGAGAGGTGGTGGTGCAAGATGAATGAATATGCAGATATGATGTGGTTAGAAGAAGGAACGGATCTTAAGGATAGTGATCGGAAAGAAACCGAAGTGAGAAAGTACATGATCAGTAATAAATTGGAGTAGATATGAGGTAGGCATATGAGTAAAAAATAAAATAGATATTCAAAAAATATTGTCGTTAAGATAAAATAGATATTCAAAAAATATTGTCGTTAAGATTGAAAGGAGTTAAAAAACTATTATCGTGACGATTTTTTTAGAATTTTACTGAAAAACAAACTAAAAAACATTATTATCGTGATAATACTTGATAGCTGTTATGCAAAAAATTCACACAACACCCCAAGAAAGCCTCGCCGGAATAATGGGAATTATCCTTGGATTTCGAATAATTGAACATATCAAACAGCAGTAAAGAAACAGGACAGCTGAACCTAATAATGGTGTTTATTGTCTAATGGGCTGGATTAGCAAGGTCACTGGACGACAATGGCAAAGAACTCCGGCCAAATACGTCCAGAATATGATTACTCAGGGTACACGTGCCTTGTGTATCAAAACAGTAAAAATCGAACCCCTTGCTAATTGCCTACATATCCTGTATATAGGAATCAAGCCCTAATGTAGTTCTTTTAGGTTAGGAATCCTTTCCTTGTTGATTAAGCCATGAAATAATAGAGTCCTAATCAGATATATCAATTATCACTTATTCAGCTAGCCATCAAGTAGTGTCCTATTCGAAGTAGAACTCCCAAATCCCACTCCTATAATAACTCCATGTATTTATCACAAATATTCAATATTTATCATGCTAAAAACGTGTGCCTCAATAAAATATACCATCAAAAGGACTCAATTCGTATCTCCTAAAAACTAGGAGACAATCCTTATCCATTCGAACTTCAGAGGTGGAGCCTGTAAGCACACCTGCACCTACACAGCTTCCCTCTAAAGCGAACCTCCACCTCCAGAGCTACCCTTCAAATGTATACCTCCCAGCTTCCTTTAAACCTGTTCCTACCTTCAAATCACCCTATCAGGCCCTTTATATCCATGGGCCTAAAATTGAGCCCATTACAAATTTTGGGCACAACTACCCCCCGGTTCCTTGCAGCTATAAAATACAAAAGGAACCTTACCATCTCTCCCCAGGTTCAGCTTCGCTTTTTATATCCAGCTCCAGCACAATATCTTGTATTTTTGATAATGAACTTGCCATAACTAAGCCATTAAATCTTCCAAAAATCCCATGATTTTCTCCAAATTAAAATCCACATCATTCATTCTTGCTAAAGAATTCAAAAAGAAATACTCACCTATTTACATTTTTGTTCAACCAACTAAAACTTCCCACTAAAAACTTTCTCTTATAATAACTCTAATTCGAGAATTAAATCTTTTATTTTTTAAAAACACCCTTAAAACAACTTTTTTTTAGAAAATACTCCACCATTCAAAATCATAACATGACTCTCACTCTCTCCCTCGAAAACCGTGCTATACTCTCTCATAGCTTCCCACCGTTCCATATCCCAAAGCAACAATAACTACTACCAATACATATCCTATTATTTACACACTATAATCTTTTATATATACCAAAACCCTGTTAATCCTCTCTCCTTTTTCTTTTATCTCAAAAACATATTCTCTCCTCCCCCACCGGTTCATCTCCTCATCGGAAGCTCCAATCAGGCGAACCATTCAGGCGATACATCTCAGGCTCTAGCGGCTCAAACCCTCCACACCCTCTCAAGGTATGACCCTCTTGTTCGCTATCTGTTCTCCATACATATTCACTGCTATTTTATTAATTGCATGTTCCGATTTGCTTTCGATTCGCACTAATACATGCATAATTTGATACACACACCAAAATCTTCACACATAGACAATCATATTATGTTATTTGCTTTTCAGATCACCATTAGACCAAGTATTCCCCTTCTATGACCATAATATCCTCTAGAAATCAAAACCCTAGAACCCGGATCCTACTGATCTATACTTGTAAACCCATTAGTATGATATTTGTTTATAAAAATCCTTATTCGATACCCTTTTTTCCAGAAATCAATTGTTATTCGCTGTTATAATGCATGTACCAATCCTTATTTTTAATTGAATCTGTACAAATAATGTATGCATTATGTAGAAATACCCAATCTACAAAGAGTGGTTAAGATTCCTTGATGGGCGTACCTGTGCCCAACTAGCCATTTATGCGAACCTAGTCTTTTATTGCTCCTGGCCATTTGTATGTGCTTATTCACACATGTCTGTTAAAACACCTCACTCGGGAAGACTCGCTGGTCACCTACTCATCCTGCTTCACTGTGTGTAGATGTCTGGTGGATCAGCTGCAGCTAGCTCCCAGCACTCCACCTCTGAGGAGATTGCTCACTCCCCAGAGCTCCCAAGCACGAACCAGCTTCCCCTTACCACTCCAACTCCTAAAATTAACCCGTCTTCTTCCATAAGCACCAGGACTCGTTCAAAAATCAAAATAATTGAACCTACACAAACGCATCCCTTAAAAACCAACCTTTTTGCTCATAAAACCAGAGACACTCGTCCGGCTATCCTTGTAACCTCATCCAGCGAACAGACAGCACAGGGATCAGAAACCAAACCAAACCTTCCACATCAACCTACTACTGATGAGGTTTCCTCTATTAGAGCTTCTCCTTCTCACACCATCTCCTCAGCTTCCCTCGAAATGGACCCCCTAGAAGGTGAATCCGTAGACAACACTCCTGCTAGCTTATTCTTCTCCTGAAGAGAGATGCCACAGATTTAATATGTTTGAACCTGGACAGCTTTTGCCTAAAACAGTGCTATCACCTCAGTTCTTTAAATTAGGGTTATCGTTACCCTTGCACCCATTCATCCAAGAGATTCTTAAATTCTTTGACATAGATCATATCCAACTTACCATCAACTCATATCGTATGGCGATGTGCATGTATATTTTATATCATACTAAATTCAATAAGACCCTTTCTGCTCGAGAGCTAGGGTATTTTTACCAGCTAAAGCCAACTGAAAAAGATTCAGGTTTCTTTTACTTGGCCGCTTGGAGTGTCCATGAAGGCTAGTGTTTCAAAATTAGTAATAGAGAAATGAGTGGCTGGCTCAAACAGTTTCTTTATTGTTATGATTGCCCTCAGTTAAGAATAGATTTCAACCTTTCACCAAAAATACCTGCCAAGACCCCTTTAAGAGGTCGGCCTCTCGAACGTGCTATAGAAGCACTGAATTTGTCAGCTGGACTTGGAAATTGCCTTAGTTTGCTAACTCGCGACAACCTCATGAGTTGCGATTTCATTCCTGGGAGAGGTATCCTTACTCCAACTAACTGAAGCTGTTTGCACATTAATAGTATAGGCATATACACATGACAATTTTTCCTTATTTATTTTGCAATTTATAACTTGCTCACCAGTCTTCATATTGTCTAATCCTAACAGACATGGCTTCGGGAATTCCTTCTTTTATCAAGAAATCGACCAAGTTTGAAGAGATGTGCGATGATGATGATGATAAGGTCACCCCTATCGAAGCCACTCCAATTTCAAAGATCAAAGCTCCTTCCCCCAATTTGGAAAAATCAGCCACCTTTTCAAAGAGGAAACTGCCCCTCCTGTCACTGAGCTACCCCGAGCTTCTGCTTCTCGCTCTGCTAAAAGAACCAAATTAGCTTCTTTTCAAGAGATTGAAAGCTCAGGTCCCCATATGCAACATTTTTTCCAGATGGCAGGGAACCAGATCCCTGAAGAGACCGTAGCTGATTGGGACAAAATGTCATTATCTTATGGTACAAGAGCTGCTCTCCATGCCAACGCCCAAAGTCTATTTCACTACCACAAACATGGTGAGAAAATCATGGAGACAGCCAGGGGGACCAAAGACTTGCTGAAGAAGTGAAACAGCTTAAATCATCCATCAAAGCTAAGGATGACGAAAAGAAGAAGTATGTTGACGCCAACAGGAAGATCAAATCTACGGAAACCAAGTTGATAAAGGAACGTGACCAGCTGGCTGACTCAGTTACCAGCCTAGATGCAGAGAAAGAAGAGTTGGTTTCTTCTCATACCAAAAAGATCCATGAGCTAGAGCTAAAGATGGAAGCTCTGAACACCAAGCTTGCTCAAGAAAGGTCCGTCCAGAAGGAGAAAAGGAAGGAAGCCTATGGTATTGGCTATAATGCAGCCATTAACGACTACATTGAATCCACCTACCTCAGGTTTCCTGACCTTGACTGGTCCCAGCTAGGTGAAGATGCTGTCAAAGTAGTGGAGGGTATCAAGAAGAAGGAAGCTGCTGCAGTTAAGGTGGATGATGTTGAGCCGACTGATAAGGAGAAAGAGGTGGAGGTTTCCACAAAAGAGGTAGCTGAAGCTCAGGCAGATACCTCTAACCAAGCTGCTCCCACTCCTCCCGCTCCAACAACCCAGGTATCCCCTGATACTCCTACTCATTAATCCCTTTATAATTGAAGAACCTTCCTATCCCAGCGTGGGTTCAAACTTTTAAATCATTTTGAATGGCTTTGGTAGCCATTAACTTTGAATCTTATGAGGTCGTGGGCTCCTCGTATTGCCTCACAAGATGTAATCCATAACTTTGGTTTTTCTTTTAATTTATGCATCTTTGCTTTCCATATATCCATGTTCGTATCATTCATATAAGGTTAACATGCTGAGTGCATGTATTCTTAATGACAGAGCACATACCTAAACCTGGATGTGAACGGTAGCTAGATTAATTAAATCAGCTTCGTAAAAATGTCAAGCTCACCATGAATTCTTGATATTACAAATCCATGTCTTAACATTTTCTGTTAAGTAGATACTGTCCATTTAGAGTTAAAGGAAACCATCCAAATGCATCGAGTTGTTTAAAACCACATGAGATAATTCCTGTTTCCAAAACCAAAAACATCCTTCCAATACACATATCATGAAGCTTCCCTTAACATGATTTAATACGTTTGGTGGTCATAATAGTTTAACACCCAACCGATCCTTTTTCCATGTTTAAGATATTTCATTCCATTCATTATGAAATCCTTATGGATAATAGTCCTTAAATAACGATACGCATTGATGTGTAAAATTCCAAAATAAGGTTGAGCTTCCCATTTGCTCGCACCTAGTCTTTCTATGTAAAGAGTTATCATATGGCCAATGTTCTGGTTCCCATATGACTTTATTTTATTTTGTAAAATGAATTCACAAAACCGTTTTCCAGAAATATGAACATAATGTTCCTTATATGTGAGCTTCACTTTTTCAACCAACTGAACCTCATTATAAATTTTTATATAAATTGTTCCATTTCATGTAGCCTGCACTCCGGCTCCTACATGATATATCCTTATCCATTGGCTCTTCATGCGCCCAGCTTCCCTGGGATCCACATGAACCTGATCCCATAATTCCAGAACAGCTTCCATATTGGAAGAACCTCATAGGTGAATTAATTTTGCGAACCTCTTTCCATGGAGTTCCTCACATACCATAATCCATTCCAAAATTCATTTCCTTAAGAATTTTTATATTCAAAATTTTTTTTTAATCATCCCAATAACCATAAGAAGGTGATACAACCTACTACCCCCAAGTTCTTTAACATACTAACAGTTATGATGAAGAACTAAAACCACACATGTATGCATGCCATTCCATACTTGTACCATAAAGAACATAAAGAAACAAGACATAATATAAGAACAAAACACGTTATGAAAAAACAACAACTTTATTGGCCTCATAGAAGCAAAATTCATGATATTTCCTATCGGTGAGGTGTACATTAACTACCCCCCGAGCATAGCAAGACAAAGTCAAATCATCTACTTGTCCTAAATATGGCAGCTACAACTAATAAACTACTTTTATTAATCCTATACCTGAAAGAGGTCTACTTGAAAACATTACCTGAAAAAGCGCTCCTACTGGTAATATTTCCTCAAATGTTCGGCATTCCATGCCCTGGGGATCAACTTCCCATCTAAATCAGTCAAGTGATAAGTACCTTCCAAAAGAACTGTCTTTATAATGTATGGTCCTTCCCAATTGGCTCCAAATGCACCATGACCAAGTACCCTCATGTTGGGTAGCACCCTCCTTAAAACCAAATCGCCCACCTTCAACGGGCGGGCTCGAACCTTCTTATCGAAATACTTCCGTGTACGCTGGTGATATGCAGCCAGCTTCAGCTGTGAATTCATGCGCACCTCTTCAACAAGATCCAGGTACAAGCGATGATTCACCCCATTATCTTCATAGTTACAATTTTCCCTCCTGAACGAACCAGCTCCAATCTCAACAGGCACCATTGCCTCACACCCATATGCCAAAGTGAAGGGAGATTCACCTGTTGTAGTTCTCGGAGTGGTATTATAAGACCACAATACCATTGGAAGCTCCTCCGGCCAGCTTCCCATTCGCTCCTCTAGCTTGGCCTTTAGAGTGTGTTTTATTATCTTGTTCACAACCTCTGTTTGACCATTACTTTGGGGGTGACAAACAGTTGAAAACCCCATCTGAATTCCAAGGTCCTCACACAAACCTCACATCTCCTTGCTGTCGAACTGCTTCCCATTGTCTGAGATGAGCTTATAAGGTACTCCATACCTACAAACTATAGCTCGAAACACAAATTCTTTCAACTTTGCAGCAGTTATTGTGGCCAAAGGTTCTGCTTCAGCCCACTTTGTGAAGTAATCCACTGCAACAACCGCATATTTTACTCCACCTTTGCCTTTGGGAAGCTCCCCAATTAGATCTATTCCCTAAACCGCGAAAGGCCAAGGACTAGTGAGAGGTTTAAGAGGTACAACTGGGTTGACACCTAACTTTGCGAACCTCTGACAGCGATCACATGCTCGAGTGTACTTGTGAGCATCTCCTTGCAAAGTTGGCCAGTAATACCCTTGACGAAGTATTTTGTGTGCCAAAGAGGTTCCTCCAGAGTGGTTACCACAAATCCTTTCATGCACCTCCCGCATGATATACTCACATTCATCTCCGGAAATACACCTCATCAAATGCTTATTAAAACCCTCTTATACAAGATTCCTTCATAAATTACATACCTTGCCGCCTTGTATTTCAACTTCCGAGCTTCGTCCTTATCTGAAGGCAAAACTCCTTTTGTGATGTACTCCACAATGGAAGTCATCCAATGATCCTCCACTGTAGCTTCCACATTCAGAACTTCAATTTTTGAAATACTTGGTTGAAGCTGAACCTCTAGAGGAATGACACCCCGCAAAGTAGCTTCCCTCTGAGAGCCCAGCTTAGCCAGCGCATCTGCATTAGCATTCTCTGACCTAGGGATCTGTTCCAAGTTCACCTCCTAAAACCTTCTTATCAATTCCTGTGCGTATCTCATATATAAATCAGTACGAGGGCCTCGATCCTGAAACCCTCCTTTAACATGCCACACCACCAACATTGAATCACTGAAGACGATCAAATTTTCCACCTTCATTTCCAAAGCTAGCTTCAAACCGGCAACTAGTGCCTCATACTCAGTATCATTATTAGTTGCATAGAATGAAAAATTAATAGCACTCTGCAACTTATGTCCTTCAGGGCTTACCAAAACTATGCCGGCACCCGCTCCATTAAAGTTAACTGCCCCATCCACATACAAAGTCCACCACGGAGCGCAATTTTCCACAGGCACCTCTGCCACAGTTAGCTCACCAACAGGTACACTTTCATCTCCACCTACCTCGAATGATGGAGGAAATTCCAAAAGAAAATCAGCCAACACCTGCCCTTTTATTGTGGACCTCGACTTATATTCAACATCGAACTGCCCTAACTCAATAGCCCATTTTATCAACCTTCCAGAAGCTTCAGGTTTATGCAGCACATGCCTTAGTGGGAAAGAAGTCCGTACCTCGACCTTGTGAGACTGCAAATAAGGCCGAAGCTTCCTTGAAGCAAGAATTAATGCATAGGCTAACTTCTCCATGTTAGTGTACCGGGTTTCTGCATCTAACAACCTCTTGCTTACATAATACACCGAGAATTGAACCTTCCCTTCCACTCGAACCAACACCGCGCTAATGGAATACTCAGAAACTGCCAGGTAGAGTATCAGAGCCTCACCATCGACCGGTTTAGAAAGGAGTGGGGAACTACCCAGCTGTTCCTTTAGCTTCTCAAAAGCAGCTTCGCATTCAGCCGTCCACTCAAAGTTCTTTCCTTTCTTAATTGCCGAAAAGAATTCCTTACACCTATCTGAAGATTTTGAGACGAACCTGTTCAGAGCTGCAACTCTTCCTGTTAATGACTGAACCTCCTTAACACTCCTGGGTGACCTCATCTCTAACAAAGCTTTTATCTTTGCAGGGTTAGCTTCAATACACCGGTGATTAACCATGAAACCGAGAAACTTACCAGATTCTACCCCAAACACACATTTCTGAGGGTTGAGCTTCATCCTATATTTCCTCAAGATATCAAACATTTCTGCCAAGTATGAAACATGATCAGCTGCCTTTTTTGACTTTACCAACATATTGTCAACATACACTTCCATTGTTTTCCCAATTTGATCCTTGAACATCATGTTGACCAAACGTTGATACGTAGCTCCCGCATTGATTAAACCAAATGGCATCCCAATGTAGCAATACAACCCCCTATCTGTTATAAAGGAGTTGTGCTCTTGGTCCGGGCCATACAAAGGAATCTGATTATATCCGGAAAATGCGTCCATAAAGCTCAGCAGAGCATGCCCAGCAGTTGCATCTACCAGCTTGACTATACAAGGAAGCGGGAAGCTATCCTTTGGGCACGCCTTATTCAAGTCTGTAAAATCCACGCAAGTACGCCATTTTCCATTGGGCTTTTTAACCAGCACTGGATTTGCCAACCACATGGGGTAAAAAGACTCCCTCACCAGACCAGCTGCCAGTAATCTGTCCACCTCTTCTCTCAAAGCAGAAGCTCTTTCACCACCTATGGCCCTTCTTTTCTGCCTTACCATTTTCACTTCTGGATCAATATTAAGACAATGACACATTACCTTTGGGTCTATCCCAATCATGTCTGAATGATCCCAATCAAATACATCTACATTTTTTCTAAGGAAATTCATCAGAGCTTACCTCATGTTCGGATCCAGCTGTTTTCCAACTTTTAGCTCCTTGCTAGAATCAGTGTTATCCACCATAAAAGATACAGTGTCTCCTGCCGCACCAGCCTTTTCTTTGGATTCGGGCATCCTAGGATCCAAATCAATTTCCACCAGGTTCCCTTTATCCTCCACCTGGGCAGATTCGGGTACCTCTGCCTGCGACTGCTCTAAAATTTCCACATCTTCAAAGTCACTATCATTGACTTATTCCACGATGCCTTCAACAAAATCATTATTACCGTTTTCATTTTTCAGTCGAGGTGCCTCCAGCATGAGCACCTCCCTTCCAGTACCTACCCCCAAAAACGAAGCTACGTCCACGTAAGGGTCTTCATCTGGATGTTGCACAATCATAATTGCATTGCATGATTCTTTCTCACATACCCCTCCTTTCTGTTGAGAAGACTCTCCAACCGAAGTATTTTGGAGTCCAAGATAACGATAACAGTTGTCAGTTGTTCCACCATCTACCAATAGCAAATGTTTTGAAGCCTGCTCAGCAGTACGAAAGGCCTTACCGTAGCATTCTCGTGAATCTGACTGACATCCTCGTAGGCACCAAATCCCATTAGGAGTTGGAAATTTCATCGAGAGATGGTAGATAGAAGCCACCACACGCATCTCCTTCAAGAAAGGCCTACCCATGATAGCATTATAAGATATGTCTTCATTCACTACCATAAACTCTACAACCTGAGTTGCCACATAAGGTTCATTCCCCATCCTGATTGGGAGCTTCACTCGTCCCACAATCTGAACTAGACCTCCAGTAAATCCATATAAGTCGTTGTACGAGGGGAACATCTCTTTATCCAGGAGTCCCATTTTCTGATAGGTGTCATAAGCTATTATATTGCATGAGCTTCCATTATCCACTAAGATCCGCTATACATTCATCCCCCCAATGGAGAACATGACCACCAGGGCATCATTATATGGATGATGTACATGTTTAGCATCCTCCTCAGTAAAGGTGATGTCTGCAGCTTCCCCCTTAAATAGCTTTGGGGGCCTTTCAGCCAGGTGGAAGACATTAGTGAGGGGAGCTCCTCTAGCCTCCCGTTTAAAGTTTTTCATAGAGTTCCTGCTCGTACCTCCGATATATGGACCTCTTATTATGGTGCGGATACTATTCGCCCTTGCCGTACGATCATGTATCATTTTTTCTGCCTCCTTTCTTTCTTTCTCATCTTTATATTTTTTCGCCTCTTGTACCACAAACTCCGTAAGGTATCCCTTCCTGATTAAATCCTCAACATGATCCTTCAAGTGACGACAGTCAGCTGTCTCGTGTCCATTTGCATCATGAAATGCACAATATTTTCCTAGGTCCCTCCTCCCAGGGGACCGATACGAGTCGGCTTCCTGAACATTCCAGCTTTGTCCCCAACCTCAACACGTGCTCAAGAGGTGCTGCCAACGGGGTATACTCTGAATATTTATTGTAGTTCTTCAAGGGTGGGGGCTTATATTCCACAGACCTCCTTGGACCAGTTGCATTCACAGTTAGAGGTGCTGACCTTTCCTTTCGACCAGCTTCCCTTTCGGTGGAAGCTGAAGCTCCATGATAGGAAGCACGCCTGTCCACGTTCCTTCTCCTAGGATTGTAGGACCTGCTCCTTTTTCTTCCATTCCAACCAGCTGAATTGTTATCCTTCCTTAACTTAGCCATAGACTCTTCAACTACCTTATGAGCTTCAGCCCGTGCATAAAAATCAGCCAGCGTGACAGGTTCCTCCTTCTGAAGCTCCTTCCAGAAATCACTTCCAGGCCATATCCCAGCTATTAAGAAATTTTTATAGGTTTTGTCCGTAGCCTTCCTCACTTTGGGCACCTCTGCATTGAAACGCTTAAAATACTCTCTTAAAGTCTCCTTCTCCATTTGCTTGATATTTGCCAAAGTGTTGGAAGGTGGTGCGAATGCAATCGTAGCTCGGAACTAAGTCACAAAGAGCTCGCTCATTTGCCTCCAGGAACGAATTGAATTAGATGGCAACCTCTTGAACCACTGATGAGCATTGCCCCTCAAGGTAGCTGTCAACAGCCGGCACTGCGATCCCTGACTTGATACACCTCTATTTCAGTGCTAAAGCGATTGAGGTATTCCACTGGATCCGTATAAACTTCAGGTTCCCTACTCCCCTGTACCTAGGTGGAAGGGGTGAATCTCGCACCTTCTTGGTGAAAGGTGAAGCTACAGCTAGGCCTGATGTTGACCTCTTCTCAGCTTTAATCTTTTCCAAAGCTTTCCTCAGATTAGCCACCTTATAATTTTGATCCTCACCATCCGAGAAGTAATCATTACTTCCATCTGTATCTTCATTCGAATCTCCACCTTGCTTATGGGCTGAACTTTCCTGGGAGCTGGAGCTGTCACCACTCCTGGCTGCTGATTGGAGCTTCGTGGACTTAGGCCTCCTGTCATTAGTTCGCTCGCCACCTTGAGAATTTTCTTTCCTTAAGCTCTTAGAACCCTTTGACTGAGACTTGTCCAGGTTGTCATTTCCGTTCACCTTTTCCTTGGTCCCATCCAACACATTCCGTAAGTCTTTGTTGTTGAGCTTCTTCCCTACTCGGTCGAATACGCTCACGCTCTTAGTCGGAGAACCCACAGGATCCTCCTTCCAATCAATATTCTCCTGGTCCGCTTCGACATCAGAAAAGTTATTTTTTCGAGCCTTTTTTTTCAGGCACTTCTTCATTTCCAAAGTCCAGGTTTATTGGTGTAACTTCCCGACGCCTAGTACGCCTTTCCGAGGATTTGTGCTTTCTTTGTCCTTTCTTTTTCCGTGATGATTTCTTTTCCAACTGGTCAATCCTACCATCCATAGCTTGAAGATGGTTAAGGATATCCTTAGCAATTACTTCACCATCAGGATTGGTATTACGCCTACCAGCCTCGCCGCTCGACGTTCGAGAAGGTTCGGAATTCTCCGACATTGATTCACCAACTGATTTTTAAAGAGAGAAAGGCCCCTCCTTCTAGCGCCAAAAATGTTATGCAAAAAATTCACACAACATCCCGAGAAAGCCTCGCCGAAATAATGGAAATTATCCTTGGATTTCGGACAATTGAACAGATCGAACAACTGTAAAGACACAGGACAGCTGAACCTAATAATGGTGTTTATTGTCTAATAGGCTGGATTAGCAAGGTCACTGTACGACAATGGCAAAGAACTCCGGCCAAATATGTCCAGAATATGATTACTCAGGGTACACGTGCCTTGTGTATCGAAACAGTAAAAATCGAACCCCTTGCTAATTGCCTACATATCCTGTATATAGGAATCAAGCCCTAATGTAGTTCTTTTAGGTTAGGAATCCTTTCCTTGTTGAGTAAGCCACGAAATAATAGAGTCCTAATCAGATATATCACTTATCTCTTATTCAGCTAGCCATCAAGTAGTGTCCTATTCGAAGTAGAACTCCCAAATCCCACTCCTATAATAACTCCATGTATTTATCACAAATATTCAATATTTATCATGCTAAAAACGTGTGCCTCAATAAAATAGACCATCAAAAGGACTCAATTCGTATCTCCTAAAAACTAGGAGACAATCCTTATCCATTCGAACTTCAGAGGTGGAGCCTGTAAGCACACCTGCACCTACACAGCTTCCCTCTAAAGCGAACCTCCACCTCAAGAGCTACCCTTCAAATGTATACCTCCCAGCTTCCTTTAAACCTGTTCCTACCTTCAAATCACCCTATCAGGCCCTTTATATACATGGGCCTAAAATTGAGGTCATTACAAATTTTGGGCACAACAATAGCTAATGATTAACTCTTCTCAAAATTTAAATCATTCTGCCCTAAAAAAATCAAAATTTAAATCATTTTAAAAGTATGAAAAGTTAAATTTAAATAGACTATTTGAACTTTTTTTACTTTTAAGAATATCTCATTGATACATGATATTTTTTTTTTTTTTGTCAAAATAGATACTCCTATATGATATTTTAAAGGAGCAAAATGATGAATTTCTGAAATTAGTTCCTAAATCCCGAATATGTGTCATGTTTTCATAAGCTATTACTCTATTGATGATAAAATTATTTATTCACATAAATTTTATCAATAAAAACAATTCAAATTCTTATTTTATCGTCATCAGTCACATATTATTTTATAACAATTTTTGACATTTGATTTAAAAAAAATATTAGGAAACCAAAAAAATATATTAAACATTTTCTAAAATATCACGCGTCTTCTTACAATTATGTAATAAGATAGATTTCACGTGCGTTCATATGAAACCATCAAATGTGAAACCGTCAAATTAAAATTTCTCGTTTGACCAACTTGCATTGCAACGTCATTTTATAAACATTTTTGGAGACTTTTTGTTTTCCTAGCATTATTCCCAATTTACTACCTCGGACATTATTCTTTTAAAATTTGTCATGAATCTTTCTAAAATTTGGAAAATCCTGTATTAAATTCAAGAAATTTTACACCAACACTTTCATGTTTGGTTTAAAATTAAAATTACCATAGATATTATATTTTAAATATACTTGAAAATGGGTAAAATGTTCCTTAATATACGTAAAAATGGGTGAGATGTCCTAATATTGGAAATGTCTTAGATTTTCTTAGGTCCAACTTCGTTTGTAGGAGGGGAAGTTGGATATAAACTACATCATTTAATCGAATTTATTTTTTTAATGTAATATTAAAACGAAAACAAATTGATGCGGAATAAACAAAATCAATTTTGCAAGTAACATATAAAATTATATTAATTTTTTTGTGTCTAAATATATGGGTACAGATTAGAAGATTTGAAGATCAAATTAATTATTGCAAATCTATAGAAAATTCGACAAAAACTTTTCTATATTAATAATGAAAAGATCGAATGCTAAAAAGTAATTTGAAATAAGTTCTATAAATATTTGATAAATTTAGAGTCTAAGATATTACAATAATATCTAAAAATGAATTATCTTGTAATTACAAGAATTCGGTTAAGAACACGGAAAAAGAAGAAGAAAATATTCATGAAAGTTATGTCTTCTTTTCTGTACTGTCTTGATCTTAAAATTGTGAAGTTAGGAAAGCAGCCGCCTTTGTAGAATTTTATTTATCTACAAAGCTAGTGAAGTCCCTGTCCTTAAATTGTCATTTTACTCACGAAGGGGTATCCGTCCGGTAAGGATATTTGGAAAAGATCTTCTCAGTAAGGATATCCATTTGATTTCTTCGATAAGGATATTATAAAGCTGGCAAAGAGTATCATTTTCCAATCTATCTATATATATATTATAATGCCTGAAGATCCAAAAGTCACCAGAAGCGTTTCAGATAATTTTCTTGAATTTTCGTATTTTTGATTTTTTTTATTAAATTTCTTTTTCGAGGATTAAATAACTCATTATGACATCTTAATGACATTTATAATCATTAATTACATTTATTAAATAAATGTGTATATTAAATTTAGGAGAAAAATGACCTGAGATATATCTCAGGGAACTTTTCCTAAGATACATAATAAATAATCTTTAAATCTTGCTGGGCCCGCATGGCTAATTAAAAATTTCTGAAATTACTAAAATACCCACCCCATTTTTATATATAAAAATCAGTTATCTCAGGAAACTTACTAGAGATATCTCAGGCTCCCTACTCTCTTAAATTTACTTCATATTATTTATATAAAAGATTGACAAACTTTATTTGAGCATTATAATTATTATTTCAATGTAAAATATTAATTATGTGTATAAAATTAAGATTATTTTTTATGTAAATTAACGACTTAAAATTGTTAACATTGCGTCATTTTTTATTGTGTCAAAATGTTATACACATGTTGTTTCATTATATTATGTCAAAATAAATTAATATTCTAATTATATAAATTCTTATACTTTTATGAGCATGTATATTATGAGAGGGGTGTCGGCTTTAAAAATGTTATTTAGTTATATTTAATATTGTAATTGCTATTTTGCATGTTTATAATATTTTTAAGATTATTAAAATTCTTGAAATATAATGCGAGTATTATTCCAGCTAATAATTCATAGAAACTGTTTTAGCTAACTTTTTTTTATGAAATTTTTAAAATATATATTAATTTTTATATTAATTTATTATTTTTAGTAGCTAAAAATAAAATTTTATTTACTGCGCAAAGCGCGGTCAAGTTGCCTAGTACGAGTAGTGCTAGATGGTAGGTGCCCCAAATTGGTTCTCAAAGAAAATTAGGAATCGTGTGGCATGAATGTGTTGGAAATATAAACGATTTATTGATGAGATTAATGTGATTTTGGCAGGTTCATTAAATTTATAACCAATCAATGAGTGACACATGTAATTTGAGAAAATTTGCTAGATGGTAGGTGACCTAAATTGATTCTCAAAGAAAATTAGTAATGGTGTGGCATGAATGAGTTGGAAATATAAACGATTTATTATTGAAATTAATGTAATCATGGCAGGTTCATTAAATTTATAACCAATCAATAAGTGACACATGTAATTTGAGAAAATTTTTGGAATTACAATTCAACGAACTTAACATTTTCCTATACTAATAGGGGTATGGTTTATACTAGTACGGTATCTACTTGAAAACTTCGGTAAGAGTATCACAAAATCATTTAAATAGCTGGCCAGTTCAAGAAATAAAACCTGGCCAATTCAAAATTAATCTAAGCCTATTTATATATATTATAATGACTGAAAATCGGAAAGTTACCAGAAACGTTCAAGATATTTTTCTTAAATTTTCATTTTTTTGAGTGTTTTATTGAAATTATTTTCTTGCATTAAATAGCTCTTAATAACATATTCATTAGTCATTAATTACACCTAATAAATATATGTTAAATTTATTTAAAAAAATAGAAAACTTTATTTGAACATTATAATTATTATTTCAATATTAAATATTAATTACATATATAATTAAGTTTAGTTTTAGATAAAATAACAACTAAAAATAGTTTACATTGCGTCCTTTTTATCCCCTATCGAATACCACTGCAATTTCTTTTCGGACAATTGTAATACAGACGAGCCTTAACTTCTCAAACAATATTTATTATTAGTGATTTTGAAAATCGTAATAAATTATGCAAGTATATATATATCTTCGCTTAACACTTGTAATGAAAATAATACAAGTAATTTTTTATTTTACACGTTATGACCAAACCGATTAAATTGAAAAAACCTAATTTTATCGGTAGATTAAATCGATAAAAATGTTGTACACCCGTTGTTCATTATATTGTGTCGAAATAAATTAATATTCTAAGTAAATAAATTTTTACACTAATATTGAACATGTATGTTATGAGAGGGCCATTTGTTTTAAAAAGTGTTAACATATATAATATTTATAACTTTTGATCATAAAGACTACGTTTGTATTATAATTGCCCATTTTTATGTTCATGATATTTTTGAGATTATCAACATTTTAGATATATAATGAGAGTGTTTTCAAATTTATAATTCATGTATATTGTTTGAATCAATTTTTTTAAAAAAAAATTCTTAAGAGACCAATCAATTTTCATTATATTGTGTCAAAATAAATAAATATTCTAATTAAATATATTCTTACACTATTATTGAACATGTATATTGTGAGAGGGGTGTCGGCTTTAAAAAAACGTTATTAAATTATATTCAATATTTATAAATTTTAATCGTAAAGATTACGGTTCTATTTTAATTTTTATATGTATGTGTTATATTTAAGATTATCAATACTTTAGATATATAATGAGAGCATTTTTGTAACTAATAATTCATGTAAATTATTTTTAAATCATTTTTTTAGGAAATTCGTAAGAAACCAAACAATTTTTAAAAATAATAAAATTTAATTTATCAATTTTCAGTACTTTAAAATAAATATTTATAAACCGCGCGAAGCGCGGATGAATTGCCTAGTTTTGTATTATTATAAAAGTGACCTACTGAAACCCAAAATGACCTGCTCAATTCTAATTCAACCGGGACCTATTTTATTTTATTAGAGATGAGCTTTGTAGAAATGTTTTTTTGACTTGCACAATTTACAATTTTTAATTAATAATTAATTAATTTAATTTAGAAAATATAAAAACAAATATCTAATATTAATTAGATATTTATAAATAATATTTACTAAATAAATAAAAAATTTATTAATATACATAAATCTTTTTGGTCTAAGATGCGGTCTCCTGAACCTTTGGAACCGAACTTCATTTCCTTAGCGAAAAATAAATCAATTCCAACCGGCATTACAGCTTTAAAAATATATCACTTTGCATTTCTTTTGTGATATTTCTCTTTCCGCATAGTCAATTTTATAGTAAAATCCTTGTGTGTTATAGATTCAGCACTTTTCTTTCTCTAACAATGATTTTTTCCTTATACCAGTCTTGAAAGCTTGAACAACTGAAGTTAATAACTGTAACGCCCCCTAATCCCTTACCAGGAATCCGGGTCGTTAGAACCTTAACCATATCTTTCCGGAATATTCAATCACCTGCTCACAATATAATCTACAACAGTAATCATAATAAACTCCATAATCTACTCCATAGGTTATAGTCTTAGAACAAGTACTTATTAATCCAAAAGTGTTTACACATCAGAGTATCCTCCAGAATCTTATTACAACTTCAAAGTACTAGATAATAAAGCATTAAACAACTTCTTCCCAGCTTGCACCCTCCTCAGGTACTATAAGGATAACACACTGAATTAGTTGATTTTCCACTTCCCTTTATCTCGGTTCGCCACACTAGTGCCAGCTTCGGACGCCGCTGTTTTAGAATATTTAAAATAGTAAGAATGAGCCAAAAATGCCCAGCAAGTTTATATCACTAGAATATATATATATATATATATATATATATATAAGGTATATTTAGATTACTACATTTCTTCTACATATATTTTTCTCTTCTACATTTCTCCAAAAGTCACAGCCTCACTCGATTCAACTTATCCTAATGTGGTTTTGTCTACTAAAACTGTATACCCATGAAATATTTATTTATGAGAACAAAACAGCACATATCTGTACATATACATATATATATATACCTGCAGTTATATATATATGTATATTTATGTACACATATCTCTATATACTCATTTATAAAAAAAAAAAATTAAACCCAGTAAATAAATCATGGATAAATATTTTTCTAGTCCTAATTGATTCTACTACTAGCATTGGCCATCATGCCTCCACCCTAACTACCCCTTGAGGCTCTACTATATAACTTTCATATCAGTTTCCTTGTTTCTAATTCTCCTTCTCTTGTCTTGAGGGTATCACATAAACAGTCCCTATCATTATCGACTCATATCATTTCTAAAGAGTTCCATAACTACCTTCCTCAATCACTAAGGGTCTTACTTAACTCATATTTGGTACTACCCCCAGTAGTCCAACCACAAACTCTACCTAAGCTCTTTTGTCACTTTCTTATCTCGTCATAACTTCTCCTACTCTTGTTCTAAGGTTTATAACCTACTACTCTGATACCTCTCTGTAACGCCCCCTAATCCCTTACCAGGAATCCGGGTCGTCACAAACTTAACCATACCTTTGCGAAATATTCAATCACCTGCTCACAATATAATCTACAACAGTAATCGAAATAAACCCCATAATCTACTCCACGGGTTATAGTCTTAGAACAAGTACTTATTAATCCAAAAGTGTTTACACATCAGAGTATCCTCCAGAATCTTATTACAACTTCAAAGTACTAGATAATAAAGCATTAAACAACTTCTTCCCAGCTTGCACCCTCCTCAGGTACTATAAGGATAACACACTGAATTAGTTGCTTTTCCCCTTCCCTTTATCTCGGTTCGCCACACTAGTGCCAGCTCCGGACTCCGCTATTTTAGAATATTTAAAATAGTAAGAATGAGCCAAAAATGCCCAGCAACTTTTATATCACTAGAATATATATATATATATATATATATATATATATATATATATATATATATATGGTAAATTTAGATTACTAACAACATAATCTCCAAAGGACGCTATTTAGAAAAAGAATCCCGCCATTTGCATACACAGGTAGCATAATGCACTCCTATGTTCTCCACCCTTCTTGAATAGTACTTATATATATATATATATATATATATATATATATATATACATCAATACTTCTTAAGAAATGACCCCTTGGGTTCTCCGCCATACTGAATATTACCCATATACATTGGGCGATTATATACTTCCATTCATACTAATGGACCCTATTCAGGAGATTTCCCTCGTCATCTATCCGTAAAGGATTATCAGTCCTATTACAACTGTTGTTTGCTACCGGTAGAGGATGAATATGCCTCCTCACCCTAAGTGCTACTGGTAGAGGATGAGTACGCCTCCTCACCCTAAGATATACTGGTAGAGGATGAGTACGCCTCCTCACCCTAAGATATACTGATAGAGGATGAGTATGACTCCTCACCCTAAGATATACTGATAGAGGATGAGTACGCCTCCTCACCCTAAGATATACTACTATCATCTATATTAACCGGATGACAACAATCAACAACAAGGCATATGCATTAAATTGCAAGAAGAAAACATCTCCGATAAGTAATCAACTAGATAGAATAATTTCATTAAATCATCTTTATTATTTCTCCGAAACAAAGCGGTTTAAGAAAATGTTTTGAAAATTATATTCATCTAATTAAATAAATTTAATTAGACGAACAAGGTTTATTTTCGATGTTGCCTTTAGGTTAATTATTGCGAAATTCTTTTAAAAAGCTTTGTCCGAGTTTTTGAAAATTCAATTCTCCTCAGCACTTCGTGCTCATCGCCTACTCCTTATGTTACACCATCTACTTGGAATGTAGGTTACTTCTAACCATACTTCCATTATATCCTCATTATGTTTACTATCATTTAAATACTATTACGAACAACTTTCATTACAAAATATCTCTACTCCGAACGATAGAGTAAGATTTATTATACTTGTAATTAAGGATCGAAAACTAAATCAATATATTTCCTGCATTTCAATATATATATATATATATATATATATATATATATATATATATATATATATATATATATATATACTCTGAATGATAGAGTATGCATAAGTAAACTTTCCTGGTACTCCGGATGTAGTAGGGGCTCGTAGCGGGATCCGATAATCTTCCTTGATACTCTTACAACACTAACAAAGCTTTGTACACTTTATAATAGCCTTGTGTAGTCTTAACAAAGCCTTCTACTCTTCAAGGGCTTTCTTTTGAGCTATAGATCACAAGATTTGGTGCTCGGTTGCTAGGTTTTGAGCCTCTTCTTCCTACTGGGCAGAATCTGGAAAAATGGTGTGTTCTTGATCTTTTCTTTCTCTTCCTCTAATCTTGACTTGTCAACTCTACTTTTGATGATAATATCTTGATATTATGAGTTGTTATGGCTGTGGTCAATTCCTTGGTTCTTGTGCAAGGTGTGTTTAAGAAGCTTGGTTGATATTTGTTATGTTTTGGATTTGATTTAAGTGATTTAAATCACTTAAATCCTAAATTGTTTTGTTTTAATCCTTGAATTAAATCTTTTAATCCACTTGATATAATTCTCTTGATGATCATGTAGGATATTTAATATCATTATGAACTCAATCCAAATTCCATAATTCGTTCTCTTAATCGCTTAATCTCGTTATAAAGTTCTAGCGATTCCTAGAACGCTCGTTATACTAACTCAGGGATTTTCGTTCTAAATCCTTAAATCACCTTTAATAAAATAATAAAACATAAATTCCTCAAATTCTCAATTTAAATAAATCTCTTGTCTTGGTCGCATTGAAATGCTCTTCCCTGCCCGATCAAATATTCCATAAAAATAAACTTTGGATTTTTTGAATTCCGATCGCGTTTACATACACTTATTTACCTCGTATATTACTAATATAACTTCAAAATATCCATTTCCTATCCCGTACATAGGATAACATGAAAAATTTCTCAATCCTCAAAAATACTATTCATCCATAATTTCACTATTCATCCATGCAAATCACTATTCATCCCTTAAATGAAAATTTTTCTCAAGTACAGAAATTTGAGTTATTACAATAACGAACTACCACGACATAATATGGACACTCGATATACAGTCTAGTTCATAAGTGACTAACTGCAATAATTGTTCTTCATAATTAAAGTCTAGAACTGTGGTTCATGTCTTCCTTTTATTCATCCTTTATTCAAACCTCTTCATTTCTTCATCTGTATTCTATCACTGTAGATACCTCTTGTCATTATAAATAGAATCCACTATTTTCACTACCGCACTGACGTTTGATCAAACTAAAACTGTAGATTGTTTTTGTCTTTTTTCCTTTAACAATTGAATATTTGAGATCCCTATGATAATATATATATACTCCCTCCGTCCCTCTCATTTCTTTACAGTTTCTATTTTGGGACGTCCCTCTCATTTCTTTACATACCATAAAAAGTAATTTTTAACAATAAAATACATTATTACATCCACTACTTCACTCTACTTTTTCAACGCTTTACACTATTACACCCACTACTTCACTTATTTTAACAATAAAATCACTATTATACCCACTACTTCTCTTATTTTAACAATAAAATCACTATTACACCTACTACTTCACTTATTTTAATCATAATTCTTGGTCTCCGTGAAAAAACCCAACGTAAAGAACCACGAGGGACGGAGGGAGTACTATTTATTATTACATTCTGTTTAAGTCGAGCTGAATTCTCGATATTTACAAATAGATAAAATTTTCAAATTTTTAAGTACAATAACTATAATAATTGATTAAAAAAATTACATTAGAAAATAGTTAAAATTTTATGTAAAGGTAACAAATTTGGTGTTGTGACAAGGTGGTGCAATAAGGACAATGAGCTTGTAGCTGGAGCCTGGAAGCATTGGCGCATGGAAGGTCTTGTTTCCTCCATGCATCTTTCATTATGGGTTCGGATTTGAGAAGCAGTTCCGTTTTAAAGGGACTGCGGGCGTCATATTCTTCCCTTCCCCAAAGTGGAGCTGCTGCGAGCCTGCTACACGTTTGTTCACTTAAAACTCTATGCTAAAAATCCATTGAATATTCAAATAGTTTTAAGATTTTTTCTCAACAAAAATACTGTTTGGCATGGTTTTTTTTGCAGAAGCAAGTGAAGAGCTGCGACACATATTTTCTTGAATATTACATCTTTCTTTTTTTTTTTTTTTTACAAAATTGAATATTATTTCTAAATACATTGGGATTTTGCAATGATATTTACTTTCTCATTTTTGCCTTAGTTTTGGTCGTGTATGGTATATGTTAAGAGAAAAATGTTTCTATAATTAACTATAGGTAATTACCTAAAGTTATCAGTATTTTGAGTATAAAAAGTGGATGGTATTTTTGTAATAATGAAATTCATCCCATGTATTTACAAAAATAGTTTTCGTATTGTATTATAATATGTCTTAATTATAGGTAATTAACTATAGTTAACTATAGGATATTAAGCCCATATGTTAATGCAGTTATTTTTTAAGAAATTACCAAAATACAATTTTTTTTAGTTCTCATGCAATTTTTCTATATTCTAAAAATACTTGCAAATGTATGGTTTACATCCAAATGCAACTTTTTTTCTGAGTCTTTCTAAAAAATAGTTAAAAATTGATTTTGGTTGCATATGGTTAAAAACTCATTTTTTGCAAAAAAAAAAAATTTAATTAAAATTCGTATTTTTACTAAATAAATTAATAAATAAATTTACTTTTTCAAGGACGGGGGAGCTAGGGAGGTTTGAAAGATCACGGGAACTGGTTGCTGGCTGTGGCTCTTGCTAGGCCATCTACAAATCTTAATATTCCAATTCTGTAAAGGTGGGCATGTTAAAGGTGGGCTTGTTAATGATGGAGATGGCTGAATGAGTTGCATGTTGAATCAATAGCAATTTTATTGATTTATTTACGTTAGGAGCACAGTGTAATTTCTGCTCCAAACCTTGCCAGAAAAAATTAAACAATGTAAATCATTAATTTTAAGGCTTTTCTTGTGCAAAAGTTTGAGTTTGAACTTTAGTATTGATAATAAAACTTTGGTATGGATTTGCAGCTAAGATACTCATAGAAAATCAACTGCAACGCATAACAAATTAATCGAAATAGTAGGATACAAGACCGGATATGAACATCATACATGTAACTCTGTATCGTTCTTTTCCTTTTCTAATTTTTTTCCTATCCTATCTTATTGGATACGAAAAATGAAGCTATTCAGAGGAGCTGCTTATGCAGTAGCAACGAAGAGGAGACCCAGGACTAGGCGCCTTACAAAGTCCAACCCGTGGATAGTCGATACTCTTGCAATGTGCACTACAATCAGGGAAATTCGAACATGGCCCCTGATCAATCAACCAAGTTCCAGCTACATGGCCTGTTCCACACAGATCATATATGTTAATAAATTAGAGATGTTTATGTACACATGGTGATAGGCTATAACCATTTCCGATTGGGCTCGGCCCAAGGTCGCCCTGAGACCGGCCCACACCCAATCCGGATTGGACTCAAGCCAACTCAACCTGCAACCCAGGCCCAAGGAGCATGGGAGTATGGGAGACACGAGTCATGATTAGGGTCCTACATGACAGCGACAGATAAGGGAATCCTAGTATTGACACAATCATGTCCCCTTCAAACCACGTGATGACATGCCCTGGGCACACGCCACCACAGACATCACCTGGTAGGGGTGATCGCGGTGCGGGCGGTGCGGTTTTTCCCCAAAACCGTGAACTAAACCGCGCATGCGGTTTGGTCAAATTTCTAAACCGCAACCGCACCGCGAAATTTTAAAACCGCATAAACCACACCGCGAAAATGCGGTGCGGTGTGGTGCGGTTTATTGCGGTTTGCAACTTCGATAAAAATAATTATAAATATAAAATTTTGATTTTCATGCATGTGAAATTAATTTTTAAAGTTCTTACTCAACCACATTTCTTAATTCTTATGCACACTATGATCACTACAGACTTAATTAAATACAAACACTGTAGTATGAAATATATTATGATACTAAACTGGAGAAAGATGTAATTGATCAGTACAATCCCATCATAAGCCACTAAAATAAACTACTACTAGGCAGTTGGCACTAACGAAGCAAATAGCTTGCAAACTATTCCTTAAATCATTAACAAAATACTAACATAATATATATAATTAATATATATATATATATATATATATATATATATAATATATATATATATATATAATTAATATATGTATATATATATATAATTATATAATATTGCGGTGCGGTGCGGTTTGAACCGCATTTCAGAAAATTAAAACCGCAATCCGCACCGCACCGCGCGGTTTGTCAAAATTTGAAACCGCAACCGCACCACAGAAAATAAAAACCGCGCGGTGTGGTGCGGTTTGGTACGGTTTATGATCACCCCTATCACCTGGACAGGTGGGAATCATCAGCGACAGACAAGTGTCCCACCTACCTCGGATCCAACGCTAATGATTGCAGGTACCAATCCCTAAACCCTAATCCTTGGCCTATAAATAGACGAGGAGAAAAAGGTGTAGGGGTTACATTCTCTTTTACACACACCCATATACACACACCCTCCATAATTAGATACTCTAGTCCTTATCTTTTACTCTCCAAAGCCGTCACTTATTCTCACGCCGGAGGCGCCGCGGGGCTCAAACCCCCCTCCGGTGTTGTTTTGCAGACACCCAATGTAATAACCCTAACTTCAGTAATGCTACAGTGGTCACATGAATAGTAAATTTCGAGGATTTAGAGAAATGGTATATAGGTACCCTATAATGGAAACATAAAATGAATAAACAGAAACCATATTAGTGTTGTACAATGGAAATAAGTGACTCGAAATGACGTTAGATTTCAGAAATTCCTGAAGCATGGATTTTGAGGATTTTGATTTCGAATAAGCTTCTATTGGATATTAAGGAGCATGGAAATATTATAAGAATTTTATATTGAGGAATTAGTAAATTTAGATTTAACCTAGGGATTATTAAGTTAAGAGAATACCAAAGGAAATTGGATTGTTAAATGGTTTCAAAACCACTGAGATAATGAAGTATATTCGAACCGAATCACAATTAGACGAGTATGGAGATTAAGCAACCAAGATTAGTAATATAACAAGGACACATACCACATTTTTTACTTACCAAGATTACTAACATAATAATTAGAAAAACAAGAAAAGAGATTATGAGGTCATTAGGGTGATGTCACTTTCCATTAACACCATTTTAAGGGTAAATTAGTACTTTTGCATGGTTTAACCACAAATATCTTTACAAGCTTCTACAAGACACTAGAATTAGCAAGATTAAGCCAAGATAAGATCAAAACAAAACACAAAAACCTCTCCCCCAACTCCTTCATTGCATTCGGCCCTTTGAAGAAAAAAAGGAGAAAAGAAAAAAAAAAAAATCCAAAACCCTAATTCTCTTCAAGATTAAACCAAGAGAAAAATCATGGAGCATCTTGGAGGATAGAAAAAGACTAGCACAAAGTTTCATAGCCATCCACCATCATTTAGCAAGGTAATAAAATCATAGAAGTTGAAGATGAATAGTGGTGAATAGTGTTTTTCAAGTTTTAATCTTTGTTTTAATGGTTCTTTTAGTTAATCCAAGCTAATTCAAGGTTGTTCAAGGTGTGTCCAAGGATTATTAAGGATTATTAAGTGTTCTTCAAGCTTCAAAGAGGTATAACAACCCTTGCCCTTTTGTATTTATGGTAGATATTGAAGTGATTAGTAGTTAAGTGTTGTTAATGTAAAGTTTATAATGAGTATGTGTTATAAGTGGTTTGTTTTGATGTGAAAATTGTGTGTTGTGGACTTGTAACCATGGCTGGTGAAGAATACCACATGGTGTAGGTGATGATTATGGTGTTTGATAATTGATTTGGAGGAGTTTGATTTTGGAAAGTATGAAATTACAGCAGTTATAATGTCCGATTTTCGTTAGAACGAAAACTGCCCTGTTTTGTGACCCCTGTATTCATACGGTATCTCACTGCCTAGGTTATCAATTGACCATGAAATGATAGAGCTTAGTTCATAGATCGTTTTGATATAAGGTGCGTTAAAATCTGATGAACGGTTTAGGAGAAAAGTCAGTTTTAGTGAAAGCGGTTCAGAAACCGAGAAACTGTAAATGTATCAAACTTGAGTTTACAATTACCATACCTTAACATTGTTAAAAGTCACGAAATGTTGGGAGATGATAGTAGTGTGGTCAAAGAACTATTTCCAGTTGACCTCATATTAAAATTCGAAATTTAAAAATTATAAGAAATTCTACAGTCGAGTGTGGTCGATAAGGGAAATGGTGAAAAACCCTGAAACTTCGACTTAGGTTATAAATGGTTAAGTTCTTGAACCTTTGGGGTAATAAGAATACGTTAAACATATATTAAAGTTTCAAAAGGTAATGTTATACAAGAGTGTAGTGAGTAAGAGATGTGGTTCTAACGACGGTCCTTTTGTGTTTATAGAAACTCCGGAAGAGGGACGAGCCATACCGTCAGGATATCGAAACCGAGGCAAGATTTCTTCTATCCCTATTTGTAAAACTACTTATTTTCACAAAGAAACTTGATTTTGTGAAATATATATGTGATGCTATTATTACTATATTGTGAAGAAATTGTCTTCCTTGAGTATTAATATTGAAAAGAAAGATATACGAAGATGTATATGAATATGGATATGTATAGAGATGATTATGCATGAATTGAACATGCCTTATGATTAAGAGAATAAGAGAGAATGGTATCAGTTGTTATCGAGGGTTATATGGTTATAATATTATATTAAAAATGTTCTTATTGAGTATCAGTGGTTTAATAAACATTATTTGATTTCTGAATTTGAAAAAGAGGTCTGAATCATAATCAAAGCCTTATGATATATATATTTTTTATAGAAGTAATGTGCGAGAATGGAAATGATATGAGAGAATGATATGTGAAAGTGAAAGTGAGAAAATGGAAATGTGGGATGATATTTTAAAAAGAGAATAATGATGTGATAAAGAGGGGGATTGCAACAGACTTGCGTAAGTGGCTGTGTCAGGGCTGTGTGCGACACAGTCCAGCATTTATTATTTTTATTACGGCACGAAGATGCCAAGGGAGGATGTTAGCAGGTGGCCTTCCTCCAGGGATGATTTTCATTCCTTCTACCGGTAGTAAAAAGAGAGCAGATACGAATAGGCGACTGATCATCGTCCTAACGTATCAGGCGACAGCAGATATCCCCAATGTTTTGAAAAGAAAGTGCAGACAATGGTTTTCAGATTGCTATATTGAAGACAGAATAATGATATGAGATGATGGAATGATAGTTACAGATGAAGAAAAACTGATATTATATTATTGTAGATTTCAATACTGAAACCAGAATAATGATATGAGATGATGGAATGATAGTTACAGATGAAGAAAAACTGATATTATATTATTGTAGATTTCAATACTGAAACCAGAATAATGATATGAGATGAGGGTATTATGGTGGCAGATGAAGAAAAACTGATATTATATTAATATAGATTTCTTTCTTATAATAGTGAGTGGATGATGTATTATTAAATAAGAGCTTTACTCTTCCTTATGAATTTTAATTGTTCCTGCTATTACATATGCATATACATATATGTATACTTGTTCACATTTTAAATTTTAGTTACAGTATGATCTTGCTGAGCTATTATAGCTCACTCTTGCTACTTATGTATATAGCAGCTAGGTCCCATGCCGATACTACGTACCACACCCCGCAAGAGGGTAAGGGAAAGGCGACCTTTTGAGCGAGTGCTGACGACCATGCCCGAGGTAGTGACAAGCGAAGGGGCTTAGTATACTTATGTAAATTAAGTGTGTAAGTTGTAATAAACTTTAGTTGTTGAAGTGCTTCCTGTAGAAGCTTTGTTCAACAATGTACTTAGTAAATTCTGGGCTTGTAATAACTGTTAACTTTAAAACTTTTAAATATTGTGGTTGTTGTTCTATGAGCATATGACTGGTGTGTGTGTATTAGTGTGGGGTCAACTGCTTATTTATTTATTTATTTATAAAAAAAAAGAGACTACAGAGATATTGATATTGATCGGAAATTGGACTTTGACGGCCCGGATCCTTGACCCCGGATCCCGGAGCGTCACAGATGGTATCAGAACCAAGAGTCATAATGCTCAAGAACAAAAGTGATAATAATAAATGTATCAGTTATAATATAAATTGTGAACTTCCATCAAGTTCAGGGGTGGTATATCGCAGGTAGTATTTACTTTAAGCATATATTATAATTTATTAGACTGTTACTAATAGAATTTTATGTTTTATTATAGGGAGCGGAGATGGGTGAGCCGAGCCAGGACCCCCAGTGGCTAGGGATGTCAGAGCAGGAGCTATTAGATTTTCAGCTGGCCGGGGTAGAGGTCCCCGAGTATGCAGTTGAGGACCTCAGGGAGAGACGCCGGGCGGCGGCTAGAGAGCGATTAGAGAGAGAGGAGGCAGAGGAGCAGAGACGGAGAGATGCTGTGGCTCTAGTGCCATATATGGGTAGACCTTCTACAGGATCTGACGAGGCAGGTCCTTCCAGAGTGAGATCGGAGATCCCTGAGGAGGAGAGGCCACTGCGTAAGAGGCCTAGGTTGTCAGTTATACCTGAGGAGCCGATTGAGTGGAGGGATATTCAGATGGTTCCCACTCCTGTCCGACCCATCCCAGTGCCGTCACCAGTTCCATCCCCTCTACCTAGTCCTGACCCTATAGATGATCCTTTTGAGCAGTTTACCCCTCCAGGGCATTTTGGTTTCTTTGAGGAGGAGGAGGATCCTTCAGAGGATGCTGAGACAGAGTCGGTTCCTCCATCCCCACCCTTTGCACCTCCACCACCTCCACCTGTGGATGCACCTCCCCTAGCTGTACCCCCTCAGGAGGCACCTTTACCGGCGGGTGACTCACTTTCAGCTACCTTATTGACCGAGTACTTTGCCCTTCAGGGACAGTTGGAGGAGTCCCGCAGGACTATAGACACCCTTCTACAGAGGTTGGAGAGAGGGAGAGGAGGGGTTATCCCGGATGGGATGTCTCTGGGGATGATCAGTATTGAGCTACGAGCATTAGGAGATATTAGGAGGTTGTTGGGTGATAGAGGAGACCCGGCATGGAGGGCCCAGATAGTTAATACGGTTACTACCATGGTAGTCCAGATACGGGATGTTGTCAGGGCAGGGGTGTGAGCCGGGATAGTAGTTCGTCACTAATCAGACTAGTCATCTTGTTGATGTCATTTTGGGGATTAGTTTAGTGGTCCACTGTTTTAATCCCAGTCTGATTAGGGGACAGTTAGTAATACTTTTGGTGATATCGGATTAGTATGTACGGCTATGTTTTGGGTTTCGAACCTTGTATTAGATGATGTATATTATTAGCAGTAAAAGATGTTGTACCCAAATTGTAAAATATTTATGTACAGTAATGAAGTTTGTGCATTTCTATCTAAATTTTTGCTGCATATTTTTTTTATATAATATAATAAATGTTGAGACTCAGAAATATTGATGTATAAAAGGTGATTGACTTAATGAAAAGGCTATCGTGTTAAGGGCGATACAACTACCTACTAAAGTTATGGTATAACTAGATGTAAATCGCGTGATAAAGATATTGTGATGTGCAAATGAGCTAATTAATGATATAATTGTGTATATAGAAATGATGTATATAGTAACCCAAATTCGGGTAATTAATAAGGACTATTGTTATGTACAGAACTATGCCGCCTAGACGTGACAGTAGAGCGAATGCAAGGGAAAATGAGAGAGACGAAAGAAGTCGAAATATCGAAGGTACTAGACTGAACGAAAATGCTCATAATGAAGAAAATCATGAAGAAGGAGAAGAGGAATCAACTGGCCAACAAAGGAATCCGGGAGGTGATCCCTTTGCCCAATTCATGGACTTATTAAGGCAGAATTTAACAAATCCACAGAATCCTCAACCACCACCTGTTCTCCCCAATCAGGCAGCTAGTTCCTTTCGTGCCTTTAAGTCATTAAAGCCCCCAGAATTCGAGGGAACCACTAACCCAGTAGTAGCCAGGGCATGGCTAAAAGAAATGGAGAAAGCTTTCGAAATACTAAGGATAGAGGAAGATCAGAAAACAGTTTTTGCAGCCTATCTCCTAAAGGGAGAGGCAAATTACTGGTGGGAAGCTAGGAAGAACCTAGAGGAAGCGGGAGTGATAACCTGGGAGCGTTTCACTAGGGTGTTCCTAGAAAAGTATTCTCCTAGGTATTTAGAAAACCAAATGGAATTAAAGTTTCTAGAGTTAAAACAGGATAACCTAACAGTGGCAGAGTATGAAAATAAATTTTCAGAACTGTCGAGGTTTGTTCCCGAGTTTGTGCGTACTGAAGAACAACGTGCAAAAAGGTTTTAACAAGGGTTAAAACCCTGGTTACGAACGAGAGTGGCCCCATTTGAGTTAACTGATTATGCTGCAGTGGTTCAAAAGGCATCAATTATAGAGGCCGAGAGTGAGCAGGCTCAAATAGGTCGAGAGAATAAGAAAAGAAGATTTGAGGGCCCAAAAGGAGGTTTAAGTGAGGGAAGCTACTTTAACAAAGGAGGTAAAGGACAAAAATCTCAATTTGTGGGAAAGTCGGGGGGTAACAAGACTACTAGTGAGACGGTGAGTCAGGGTGGAAAATCCTCAGGAACATTTCAGTCCAATCAATCACGACCACCATTACCAGATTGTGAGACGTGTGGTAAGAAGCATATAGGAGTCTGTAGAGTACTGGAGTAACTTGTTTTAAGTGTGGACAAAAAGGACACTACCTTAACCAGTGCCCATCAACTGATGCAAACCCTAAAAGAGATGTTAAGTGTTACCAGTGTGGAAAACTAGGACACATTGCTAGAGATTGCCGTTCAGGTGGGTCATACGCGTCAGGACAGAGTGGGGCTGCTTCAAATAGGCCTACTGCTAGAGTGTACAACATGACCTTAGGGGAAGCGTTGACAAAACCAGATGCGGATACAGGTACTTGCTTTTTGATTTAAATTTGGTGTGTAAATCTTTGGCTAAGGATCGACTTAATCAATTAATGGAATAAATAAGTTAATAAAATAGATAAGGAAAATCAGTATCTGTTAAGGGCTAGGAAACGTTATGAAAAGAAAAGTAGGAGTGTTTTGGGAAAACACAAGCTCGTTGAGACAAACAGGAAATATATATTATAGGTAGTATTTTCTTACAATTGTTTTAAAGAATATTATTAGAGCTTATTTTCTGGAAAATTTTACAGAGAGGAGCTATAGGAATATTGAGGAATTAATATTTATGTCATGATAGAGATCAGAAGATGGTCAAACCATAAGTGAGATACACTGCCATTCAGAAAAGGTCAATGTAGTGGCGGATATCTTCGTCAAAAGAGGAAGGAGAAACGAGATAACCTGGAATGACTTGAAATAGGAGGAGATTTGTGAGGGAAAGACAGTAAAAGGACTGCTATTGATAAACTAAATGGCATGTTGATGAATGACAAGGAAGTTATGTTGGTGTATTTCTGCGCAAACAAGATAGAGATATTATGAAAGGAAAAGGATAAAGGAAATAGTGTGGAAGTTAGAAGGTGTGAAGGAGAAAGATACTTATGGACATTTCCAACATGATTCCGGGACGGAATCCTTTTAAGGGGGGAAGGATGTAATAACCCTAACTTCAGTAATGCTACAGTGGTCACATGAATAGTAAATTTCGAGGATTTAGAGAAATGGTATATAGGTACCCTATAATGGAAACATAAAATGAATAAACAGAAACCATATTAGTGTTGTACAATGGAAATAAGTGACTCGAAATGACGTTAGATTTCAGAAATTCCTGAAGCATGGATTTTGAGGATTTTGATTTCGAATAAGCTTCTATTGGATATTAAGGAGCATGGAAATATTATAAGAATTTTATATTGAGGAATTAGTAAATTTAGATTTAACCTAGGGATTATTAAGTTAAGAGAATACCAAAGGAAATTGGATTGTTAAATGGTTTCAAAACCACTGAGATAATGAAGTATATTCGAACCGAATCACAATTAGACGAGTATGGAGATTAAGCAACCAAGATTAGTAATATAACAAGGACACATACCACATTTTTTACTTACCAAGATTACTAACATAATAATTAGAAAAACAAGAAAAGAGATTATGAGGTCATTAGGGTGATGTCACTTTCCATTAACACCATTTTAAGGGTAAATTAGTACTTTTGCATGGTTTAACCACAAATATCTTTACAAGCTTCTACAAGACACTAGAATTAGCAAGATTAAGCCAAGATAAGATCAAAACAAAACACAAAAACCTCTCCCCCAACTCCTTCATTGCATTCGGCCCTTTGAAGAAAAAAAGGAGAAAAGAAAAAATAAATAAAATCCAAAACCCTAATTCTCTTCAAGATTAAACCAAGAGAAAAATCATGGAGCATCTTGGAGGATAGAAAAAGACTAGCACAAAGTTTCATAGCCATCCACCATCATTTAGCAAGGTAATAAAATCATAGAAGTTGAAGATGAATAGTGGTGAATAGTGTTTTTCAAGTTTTAATCTTTGTTTTAATGGTTCTTTTAGTTAATCCAAGCTAATTCAAGGTTGTTCAAGGTGTGTCCAAGGATTATTAAGGATTATTAAGTGTTCTTCAAGCTTCAAAGAGGTATAACAACCCTTGCCCTTTTGTATTTATGGTAGATATTGAAGTGATTAGTAGTTAAGTGTTGTTAATGTAAAGTTTATAATGAGTATGTGTTATAAGTGGTTTGTTTTGATGTGAAAATTGTGTGTTGTGGACTTGTAACCATGGCTGGTGAAGAATACCACATGGTGTAGGTGATGATTATGGTGTTTGATAATTGATTTGGAGGAGTTTGATTTTGGAAAGTATGAAATTACAGCAGTTATAATGTCCGATTTTCGTTAGAACGAAAACTGCCCTGTTTTGTGACCCCTGTATTCATACGGTATCTCACTGCCTAGGTTATCAATTGACCATGAAATGATAGAGCTTAGTTCATAGATCGTTTTGATATAAGGTGCGTTAAAATCTGATGAACGGTTTAGGAGAAAAGTCAGTTTTAGTGAAAGCGGTTCAGAAACCGAGAAACTGTAAATGTATCAAACTTGAGTTTACAATTACCATACCTTAACATTGTTAAAAGTCACGAAATGTTGGGAGATGATAGTAGTGTGGTCAAAGAACTATTTCCAGTTGACCTCATATTAAAATTCGAAATTTAATAATTATAAGAAATTCTACAGTCGAGTGTGGTCGATAAGGGAAATGGTGAAAAACCCTGAAACTTCGACTTAGGTTATAAATGGTTAAGTTCTTGAACCTTTGGGGTAATAAGAATACGTTAAACATATATTAAAGTTTCAAAAGGTAATGTTATACAAGAGTGTAGTGAGTAAGAGATGTGGTTCTAACGACGGTCCTTTTGTGTTTATAGAAACTCCGGAAGAGGGACGAGCCATACCGTCAGGATATCGAAACCGAGGCAAGATTTCTTCTATCCCTATTTGTAAAACTACTTATTTTCACAAAGAAACTTGATTTTGTGAAATATATATGTGATGCTATTATTACTATATTGTGAAGAAATTGTCTTCCTTGAGTATTAATATTGAAAAGAAAGATATACGAAGATGTATATGAATATGGATATGTATAGAGATGATTATGCATGAATTGAACATGCCTTATGATTAAGAGAATAAGAGAGAATGGTATCAGTTGTTATCGAGGGTTATATGGTTATAATATTATATTAAAAATGTTCTTATTGAGTATCAGTGGTTTAATAAACATTATTTGATTTCTGAATTTGAAAAAGAGGTCTGAATCATAATCAAAGCCTTATGATATATATATATATATTTTATAGAAGTAATGTGCGAGAATGGAAATGATATGAGAGAATGATATGTGAAAGTGAAAGTGAGAAAATGGAAATGTGGGATGATATTTTAAAAAGAGAATAATGATGTGATAAAGAGGGGGATTGCAACAGACTTGCGTAAGTGGCTGTGTCAGGGCTGTGTGCGACACAGTCCAGCATTTATTATTTTTATTACGGCACGAAGATGCCAAGGGAGGATGTTAGCAGGTGGCCTTCCTCCAGGGATGATTTTCATTCCTTCTACCGGTAGTAAAAAGAGAGCAGATACGAATAGGCGACTGATCATCGTCCTAACGTATCAGGCGACAGCAGATATCCCCAATGTTTTGAAAAGAAAGTGCAGACAATGGTTTTCAGATTGCTATATTGAAGACAGAATAATGATATGAGATGATGGAATGATAGTTACAGATGAAGAAAAACTGATATTATATTATTGTAGATTTCAATACTGAAACCAGAATAATGATATGAGATGATGGAATGATAGTTACAGATGAAGAAAAACTGATATTATATTATTGTAGATTTCAATACTGAAACCAGAATAATGATATGAGATGAGGGTATTATGGTGGCAGATGAAGAAAAACTGATATTATATTAATATAGATTTCTTTCTTATAATAGTGAGTGGATGATGTATTATTAAATAAGAGCTTTACTCTTCCTTATGAATTTTAATTGTTCCTGCTATTACATATGCATATACATATATGTATACTTGTTCACATTTTAAATTTTAGTTACAGTATGATCTTGCTGAGCTATTATAGCTCACTCTTGCTACTTATGTATATAGCAGCTAGGTCCCATGCCGATACTACGTACCACACCCCGCAAGAGGGTAAGGGAAAGGCGACCTTTTGAGCGAGTGCTGGCGACCATCCCCGAGGTAGTGACAAGCGAAGGGGCTTAGTATACTTATGTAAATTAAGTGTGTAAGTTGTAATAAACTTTAGTTGTTGAAGTGCTTCCTGTAGAAGCTTTGTTCAACAATGTACTTAGTAAATTCTGGGCTTGTAATAACTGTTAACTTTAAAACTTTTAAATATTGTGGTTGTTGTTCTATGAGCATATGACTGGTGTGTGTGTATTAGTGTGGGGTCAACTGCTTATTTATTTATTTATTTATAAAAAAAAAAAGAGACTACAGAGATATTGATATTGATCGGAAATTGGACTTTGACGGCCCGGATCCTTGACCCCGGATCCCGGAGCGTCACAGAACCCCAGCTTCACCTCTTCCCAGGCGTGGAAACGGCGGAGGAGGCACTAGATCGGGTCTTGAAGTTGTCATTGGCGCTAGAAGGAGGGGGCTCTGTCCTTTGGTCTCGGTGCCACTGGACTCGACTTCACCAACAAGCTCTTGAAAAAGAGTCCTAATCAAAACCAGTAAGATCTAAAGCAACCTTAAAACCTTTACTAAAGATGTCACCTTTACACATTTCTTTGCTGTGTGTACACGTATTCAGCATTATTTAGCCTTTCTAGCTCAGATCTTGATAAAGTTACGATTTTTAGCTTGTAGACATAGCTGATACACAGATTTGTGCTCATAGTCACCTGCTTATCTGTTTATACCTGCTCACCCGTGTTCTTATTTGAATATTAAGTGCATACACAAACTGCTTTACTCATGTGACGCCCCTAGATCCGGGGTCATGGATCCAGGTCATCACGGTCCAATTTCCATTCATTAAAATTCTACTCTTGGCAGCTGGAATATAAATGCATAATAAAACTCACACAATAGACCCCACACTTTAATATTAACACACACCAGTCATATGCTCAGAGAACAACATCCATAAATGATAGCAGTTAAAGATAAACTATTGTTACAATCCAAGAATACCATCTATTATACCCATATATAAGTATATACTACCTTGAGAACAGGTGTCGATACTCTCTCATAAGGTAGATTTCCCCTTTACCCTCTTCCGGGTTGTACTGCGACGTTTCGGCACCTGATCTAGCTGTTATATAAATAGCAAGAGTGAGCTATAATAGCTCAGCAAGATAAATTTTATAAACTAGCTTCAAAAGAAACATAAATATATCTGTATAATAAACAGAAGACAAATCATAATTATTATAAAAAGAATTTATTTTTATTTGATAACTACTCCTTCCAAATATTTTTATACTAAAAGAAATATATAGCATTCTAATATCAGCTTCTCTTCTAATATAATATCAGTTTTTCTTCTAAAATATAATATCAGTTTTTCTTCTATAATGATTAAAAACCATTACATCACCTCAGCATAATATTTCAAGATAATATATCATCTGCACATCATTTCTCAATACAATCTTTCCATTTCCCTTTTTATACAACAATTATATAAAAATACTATAAAATCAGTTTCTCTTCTTACTGTAAAAACAATTCCATCATTTCATACCATTTTCCTTTTTCAGAATATAGATCTGAAAACCATTATCAATTCTTTCTTTCAAGTTTTTGGGTTCCATCATCTCATATCATTATTCTGTTTTCAGTATATAAATCTGAAAACCATTTTCAATTCTTTCTTTCAAGTTTTTTTTTTGGGGATTTTCACTGTTGCCGAATACGTAAGGACGATGATCAGTCGCCCTCCGTACCCGTCCTTTTTACTACCGGTAGAAGGAGGAAGGTACACCACTACATCCCCCTGGAGGAAGGTACACCACTACATCCTCCTTTGGCAACTCTTGGGCCGAAATAAAATATTGATTGCTGGACTGTGCCGCACACAGCCTCCTACGCTTTTTGTTGCTATCCCCCTTTTTGTCAAATCATTATTCCATTTATAAAATATCATTCCACATTTCCATTTTCTCGCTTTCATTTCCACATATCATTCACTCATATCATTTCCATTCTCGCACATTACTTCTATAATATATATATATATATATATATATATATATATATATATATATATATATAACATAATGCTTTGATTATGATCCAGACATCTCTTTCATATTCAAGAAATCAAATATACTTTTATATTCATAAAATATTCCGTCTATTTTAAAAGTAGTAAATAACAATCAAATAATATTTATTAAACCACTGATACCCAAAAAGAATATTTTTAATATAGTATTATAAACCATATAACCCTAGATAACAACTGATACCATTACCTTTCATATCTCTTTTACCATAGAGCATATTCGCTCCATTTGTAATCATCTCTATATCCATATTTCACAAATCATATCCATCTCTCTTTAATTTCCCAAAATCAGGGAAATAATTCTTAGCAATATAGCAAACATAGAATAACATATATATTCCATGAAATCATTTACTTTGAAAATAAAATAGTTTTCCAGGATAAGGATAGAAGAAATCTTGCCTCGATCTCTGTATCCTGGAGTATGGCTCGTGGCTCTCCCGAAGTTTCTATAAACACAAAAAGGACCGTCGTTAGAATACTACATCCCTTTCTCACTTCACCTTTATATAACTACACCCTTAATGCTTACTATGTGAATAACATGCTATTATAACCCAAGTGTTCCAAGAACCTAACCATTTTAGGTTAAATCAAGGTTTTCTATGTTTGTTCACCATTTCCCTTAACAACCACACTTGACTATAAAAATTCTCAGAAAATAAAGATTTCGAATTTTACTACAAGGTCAACTAGTAATGACTCTTTGACTACCTTACTACAATATCCCAAAATTATATAATTTTTAAAAGTGTTTAAGTATGGTAGTTATAGCCTGAAAGTTGGTACAACTACGTTTTCTCGACTATCGAACGTCATTCACTAAAACTGACTTTTCTCCTAAACCGTTCATCAGATTTTAACGCACTTTATATCAAAACGATCTATGAACTATGCTCTATCTCATCATGGTCACTTGGGGGTCTGGAAAGTAAGGTACCATACGGGCATAGTGTCCAAAAACAGGGAAGTTTCAGATTCTAACGAAAACCGGACATTATAACGGCTATATTTTCATACTTTCCAAAATCCAACTCCTCCAAATCTATCATCCACCTTATACACCATCACCTACACCATGTGGTCATCTTACCAACCATGGTTACAAGCACATACTCCTTCCATATTCAACTTTAATCACTTACAAACAAATATATCATCATGAATAATCACTTATCATAACCTTAATCACTAACTTTCTATAATCCATCCTATATTCAAAGTAATACTAAAGGGTCTTGAGATTTATACCTTCTTGAAGCTTTAACAACCCTTATCAAGCCTTGGGATATGCTTAATCAGCCTTATACTAGCTTGGATCAACTAAAGAAACCATAAAAACAAAGTTAGTTTCTAAGGGTTACTATTCATCATCACTTTTGTAAAAATCATAACAAATCGAAAAATAAGAGTTTGGCTCTCAAATTTTTACCACATCTTGGCCTCTATATAAGCTTTGATTTGAGCTATAGATCACCAAAAACAAAGCTTCCTAGCTATGGTTTTGAGCTCCATCTTTCCGCTGGACAGAAACTGAACAGGTTTGGTTCTCCCACTTTGAGCATGGATTTGACTAGGCTATACTACTTGGATTGCTATGAAATTTGGAGCGAATCATGATCATGGAGTGGAGAGTTTGTGGTTAAAATTTGGTGATTTTATTATGGATAGAAATGGAGATATGAATTTTTATTTGAGTTTTGTTCTTGTTTGGCAGTTTGGAGAGCTTTGTGTTTATCTTGCTTCTTTCCCTTTACAAACGTTTTTCACCTTTTATCTATCATATATATCAGTTGTGTAGTCTTATAATAAAAGTCTTTGAAGTCCACCAATGACAAAGAGCCAATTGTTGATCATCTAAACACCTTACCATGAAAAATGCTACTTAGTACTCAAGTTTGACAAGTTTACTCCTCTTCCACTTTGGTTTTAATGTTTGCACCAATGGGATTCCTTCTCTTACACTCTAATATCACTTAATATCAGCTCCATACTTGGGTTGGGCCGAATTTGGGCTTTTGGTTTGGGTTTTGTACAAAGTTCTCTCATCATATGATTCATCGAACGATTTCTGCGATCGTCTCAGTGGTTTTTCTCTTGTAAATCTCTTAAATATATTTTATCCTTTCCCACATCATATATTAATGTGTTAGGGTGATTCTAATTCTCAAGTGGGTATTAGATCCAATATCCTTGGTATATTCTCTTTTTCTCAGAAGTTGCTCTCCTGGTTATCTCTCGGGTTCTCAAGCATTCTCAAACTCGTTTAACAATCTAAATTCCCTTGGCATTTCTTGACTTGATCACTCTTTGGTTTAACCTAATTTACTATTTCCTCAAGATATAAACCCTTTAACATTTCTATACTCCTTAATATCACATTCAATAGAGTCTCAATCGAAATCGAAAATCCTTAAAGTCCATATTCAGGAATTTCTGAAATCCATCGTCATTTCGAGTCACTTATTTTCATAGTACATCACTAATATGGTTTCCATTTATTCATTTTTTGTTTCAGTATAGAGTACCTACATACCATTTCTCTAAATTCTCAAAATTTACTGTTTATGTGATCACTGTAGCATTGCTAAAGTTAGGGTTATTACAACTCAAAACTCAGCCTAGTTCTGTTATAATCGATACTTTGTGAAATACTCTGTTTGGAAACTTAAAATCATGCCGAGAGGAAGTAAATCTACTCAAAGAACCAATACCCGGGCCCAAGACCCTAATCCCGTCCCGGACCTGCCTTTGGTGCCGGCGGAAACAGCTCCAGCCATGGAAAGGGTAGGGATTGGTCCCGGAGATGCCCGAATTGACATTGAAGTCAACCAATACAAATACACTGATGTACCTCTGGCTGCGACGCACATGCAAAATCTTACTCGGGACGAGTTGGCGGACGCTATCCGGGCATACCGAGAAAACCGGATAGCACCACCTCCCGAACCGGAACAAGCCAAAAATTCATAAGGTTCTGAACACTCCCACCGGTCCAGAAGATCAGTCTTCGACCGGATTGGAAACCAAGGCAAAGAAAAACAAACCGCCAACAAAGCTCAAAGTAAAAATCATGAAGCTGAGAAACTCAAAAAAGCTAGTTGAACTCAAAGAAAGGATCAGGCAAGAGGAGGAAGCAAAACTCGAGCTCAAAATTCAGAAAAGAATCCAGGAGGAAGAGGACCAAGTCTTGAGGCGGTCCCGATCCAAGAGAGTTCTGAGAGAAATCAGTCCTGAACTTATCTCAGATGAAGAAGAACCTGAAGACAATCTCATGCAAATGATTCACAAGTTACAGAAAAAAGTGGGCCATGACTCTGGACTTGAAATTGAAGGCACTCTGACGCCCTTCAGTCGCTCCTTGGAAGCTATTCCAAGGCAAAAGAACCTGAAACACTACAATTTTGATTCATTCGACGGGCTGGGAGACCCCGAAGATCACATTAATTACTTCGAGCAGATTGCTCTCATCTACTACTACAATGACATTACCAAATGTAGATTCTTTGCATCAACCCTGAAGGGAGGGGCCCAAAGATGGTTCAGCCGAATCCCCTCTCGGAGCATTCACTCCTAGAAGCAGTTTCGAGAATCTTTTCTGAAAAGATTCAGAGCAAATCGGACACATGAGTTACACATGTGCCATCTGGAAACCATTCGACAATATGATAACTAATCCCTTTCGGATTTCATGAGACGTTTTCAGGAGGCAATCAATAAAATCTCGTGCTTAGATGAGCGTGAAGCTCTCAGTGTCTTTCTGAGAAACCTGGACCCAGACCTAAATGAAAGATATGTTTATGAACTGATCAACAAAGAGCCCGAGAGCTTGGCTGCAGCGTACTCCATGGCTGCACGATTCATCAAAGAAAGTGATGTGCTCCAGGCGATGAGGATGAATCGTCAAGGGAATGCTTTATCCCGAACTACTCAAGATGACCGCCCTCGAGGAGGATACCAGTCCGAAAAAAGATTCAAACCAAATAGACAGACCAACTATATTAAAAGTTCCCAACTCTCCGCCTCGGAAAGAGCCTCTGAACCGGTAACAACAACAACCAAATCGGACTCAAAACCTCAGAAACCACCCAAACCCAATCCAAAGCCTGAACCTCAGTGGACTCCACTTAGCCGAACTCGTTCTGATATCCTGAAAGAAGTTCGGGACAAGCCATACTTCTACCCACCTAAACCAATGATCACCGCCCCGAAAAATTGACCTACTCACAAAAAATGCGACTATCACGGCACTCACGGTCATACCACTGAAAACTGCCTATCTCTCAAATACTTCATTGAAGATCAAATCAAAAAAGAAAACATGGGGCAATATATAGCTCGGAAAACCATTGAAAAGGGGGAGAGATCCTGAGCAGGAAAGAAGCATGTTGTCAACGTGGTGATGGGGGGGGTCCAGCTCTCCTCCCCCTAGTCTGGACTCGGGTGATGAAGTAATGATGATCCAATCCTTTCCAGAACAAGTAATAACTTTCAGCAACGCCGATTTTGAAGGAATTGATCGAAATCATAACGAGGCCTTGGTTGTTAGCTTAGATGTCGCAGAAAATGAAGTCAAAAGAATTCTGGTCGATAACGGATCCTCAGTCAACATCATCTTCAAACATACATTCGATAGAATGTAATTGGGCAGTGTAAGAATGAACGAATGCAGAGAAGACCCACTCTTCGGGTTCGGGAACAACTTAGTCCCGATCCAAGGAACTTTATATTTACCTGTCCAATTCAGAACCTACCCAAAGCAAGTCACTCACATAGTGAAATTTTACGTTATCAACTCCCCGTCCTTGTACAACATGATACTCGACCGTTCAGTACTAACCAAGCTTCGGGCAATAACCTCTACACCGCATTTGAAGTTTAAGTTCCCTACTCCGTCCGGAATTGGGGAAGTCAAAGGAGATTCGGAGACTGACGGTCGATGCTACGGCCAAGCTTTGATCATGGCCGAAACCGATCCGGAAAATAAAAGAAAAACAACCTTGTACCAAAAGAACTTGAGCCGAAAGAAGCATAGAGCCTACTTCAAAAAAGGAACCAGGACACGAAGTCCAAAATATTGAAAGTATCTGTAATAACCCTAACTTCAGTAATGTTACAGTGGTCACATGAATAGTAAATTCCGAGGATTTAGAGAAATGGTATATAGGTACCCTATAATGGAAACATAAAATGAATAAACAGAAACCATATTAGTGTCGTACAATGGAAATAAGTGACTCGAAATGACGTTAGATTTCAGAAATTCCTGAAGCATGGATTTTGAGGATTTTGATTTCGAATAAGCTTCTATTGGATATTAAGGAGCATGGAAACATTATAAGAATTATATATTGAGGAATTAGTGAATTTATATTTAACCTAGGGATTATTAAGTTAAGAAATACCAAAGGAAATTGGATTGTTAAATGGTTTCAAAACCCCTGAGATAATGAGGTACATTCGAAACGAACCATAATTAGACGAGTATGGAGATTAAACAACCAAGATTATAACATAACAAGGATATATACCACATTATTATTACCAAGAATGCTAGTAAATTACTTAGGAAAATCAAGAAAAAGATTAAAGGATGCATTGGATGACATCATGAGTGACATCACCATCCACTAACTTGTTTTAAGGGCAAATTAGTACTTTGGCAAGGATTAAACCACAAAAATATCTACCAAGCTTCCACCATACACTAGATTAACAAGAGATTAGTAAGATAAGATCAAAAAAAAGAAGCAAAAGAACTCTCCCCCTTCCTCATCTTTCCATTCGGCCCAAAGAAAAAAAAAGAGAAAAAGGAAAATCAAAACCCTAGCAAAAATCAACTACAAATCTAAGGAAAATTCATGGAGTTTCTTGGAGGTTAGAAAGAGATATTCCCAAAGTTTCAAAGCCAATCATCATCTTCTTCATAGGTAATAAAATCATTCAAGTTACTTGATGAATAGTAGTGAATAGTAGAATCTTAGAGTTAACTTTGTTTTTATGGATCTTTTAGTTAATTCAAGGTTGTTCAAGGTGTGTCCAAGGATTACTAAGGATTATTAAGTGTTCTTCAAGCTTCAAAAAGGTATAACAACCCTTGCCCTTTTGTGTTTATGATGGATAATGTTATGTTTAGTGATTAAGTGGTATAAAGGTTATGTTTATGATGTTATAGTTGTTTATATGTGTTTGAATGATTATGGAAATGTGTTGTGGACTTGTAACCATGGCTGGTGAAGCATACCACATGGTGTAGGTGAGGATTATGGTGTTTGATAATGGATTTGGAGGAGTTGGATTTATGAAAGTACGAAATTATAGCCGTTATAATGCCCGATTTTCGTTAGGATGTAAGTTGCCCTGTTTTGGACCCCCTGCATCCGTACGGTACTCTACTGTCCAGGTCCCTAATTAACTATGAAATGATAGAGCTTAGTTCATAGATCGTTTTGATATAAGGTGCGTTAAAATCTGATGAACGGTTTAGGAGAAAAGTCAGTTTTAGTGAAAGCGGTTCAGAAACCGAGAAACTGTAAATGTATCAAACTTGAGGTTACAATTACCACACTTTAACATTGTTAAAAGTCACGAAATTTTGGGATAGTGTAGTAGGGTGGTCAGAGGATCCTTGACAGTTGACCTTACATTAAAATTCGAAATCCATATTTTCTGAGAATTTTTACAGTTAAGTGTGGTCGTTAAGGAAAATGGTGAAAACCCCTGAAACTTCGATTTAGGTTATAAACGGTTGAGTTCTTGAGCCTTTGGGATAATAATAATACGTTAAACATATATTAAAGTTTCAAAAGGTAATGTTATACAAGAGTGTAGTGAGTAAGAGATGTGGTTCTAACGATGGTCCTTTTGTGTTTATAGAAACTCCGGAAGAGGGACGAGCCATATCGTCAGGATATCGAAACCGAGGCAAGATTTCTTCTATCCCTATTTGTAAAACTACTTATCTTCATAAAGAGACTTGATTTTGTGAAATATATATGTGATGCTATTATTACTATATTGTGAAGAAATTGTCCTCCTTGAGTATTAATATTGAAAAGAAAGATATCTGAAGATGTATATGATTATGGATATGAGTATAAGATGTATATGAATATGAATGAGAGTATGAGATGGATATGTATAAAGATGATTATGCATGAATTGAACAGGCCTTATGATTAAGAGAATAAGAGAGAATGGTATCAGTTGTTATCGAGGGTTATATGGTTATAATATTATATTAAAAATGTTCTTATTGAGTATCAGTGGTTTAATAAACATTATTTGATTAACATTCATTACTCTTAAAGTAGATGGAATATTTTACGAAAATAAAAGTATATTTGATTTCTGAATTTGAAAGAGAGGTCTGAATCATAATCAAAGCCTTATGATATATATATATATATTTTATAGAAGTAATGTGTGAGAATGGAAATGATATGAGAGAATGATATGTGAAAACGAAAGTGAGAAAATGGAAATGTGGAATGATATTTAAAAAAAAAAAAAAAAAGAGAATAACGACGTGATAAAAAGGGGGATTGCAACAGACTTGCGTAAGTGGCTGTGTCAGGGCTGTGTGCGACACAGTCCAGCATTTATTATTTTTATTACGGCACGAAGATGCCAAGGGAGGATGTTAGCAGGTGGCCTTCCTCCAGGGATGATCTTCATTCCTTCTACCGGTAGTAAAAAGAGAGCAGGTACGATTAGGTGACTGATCATCGTCCTAACGTATCAGGCGACAGCAGATATCCCCAATGTTTTTGAAAAGAAAGTGTAAACAATGGTTTTCAGATTTCTATACTGAAAACAGAATAATGATATGAGATGATGGAATGATAGTTACAGATGAAGAAAAACTGATATTATATTATTTCAGATTTCTATACTGAAAACAGAATATTGATATGAGATGATGATATTATGGATACAGATGAAGAAAAACTGATATTATATTAATATAGATTACTTTCTTATAATAGTGAGTGGATGATGTATTATTAAATACGAGCTTTACTCTTCCTTAAGGAATTTATTTGTTCCCTGCTATTACATATGCCTATACATATATGTATACTTGTTTACATTTTAAATTTTAGTTACAGAATGATCTTGCTGAGCTATTATAGCTCACTCTTGCTACTTATGTATATAGCAGCTAGGTCCCATGCCGATACTACGTACCACACCCCGCAAGAGGGTAAGGGAAAGGCGACCTTTTGAGCGAGTGCTGGCGACCATCCCCGAGGTAGTGGCAAGCGACGGGGCTTAGTATACTTATGTGAATTAAGTGTGTAAGTTGTAATAAACTTTAGTTGTTGAAGTGCTTCCTGTAGAAGCTTTGTTCAACAATGTACTTAGTAAATTCTGGGCTTGTAATAACTGCTAACTTTAAAACTTTTAAATATTGTGGTTGTTGTTCTATGGGCATATGACTGGTGTGTGTGTGTATTAGTGTGGGGTCAACTGCCTATTTATTTATTTATAAAAAAAAAAAAAGACTACAGAGATATTGATATTGATCGGAAATTGGACTTTGACGGCCCGGATCCTTGACCCCGGATCCCGGGGCGTCACAGATGGTATCAGAGCTAAGAGTCATATGCTCATAAACAAAAGTGATAATAATAAATGTATCAGTTATAATATAAATTGTGAACTTCCATCAAGTTCAGGGGTGGTATATCGCAGGTAGTATTTACTTTAAGCATATATTATAATTTATTAGACTGTTACTAATAGAATTTTATGTTTTATTATAGGGAGCGGAGATGGTTGAGCCGAGTCAGGACCCCCAGTGGCTAGGGAGGTCAGAGCAGGAGCTATTAGATCTTCAGCTGGCCGGGGTAGAGGTCCCCGAGTATGCAGTTGAGGACCTCAGGGAGAGACGCCGGGCGGCGGCTAGAGAGCGATTAGAGAGAGATGAGGCAGAGGAGCAGAGACGGAGAGATGCTGTGGCCCTAGTGCCATATATGGGTAGACCTTCTACAGGATCTGACGAGGCAGGTCCTTCCAGAGTGAGATCGGAGATCCCAGAGGAGGAGAGGCCACTGCGTAAGAGGCCTAGGTTGTCAGTTATACCTGAGGAGCCGATTGAGTGGAGGGATATTCAGATGATTCCCACTCCTGTCCGACCCATCCCGGTGCCGTCACCAGTTCCATCCCCACTACCTAGTCCTGACCCTATAGATGATCCTTTTGAGCAGTTTACCCCTCCAGGGCATTTTGGTTTCTTTGAGGAGGAGGAGGATCCTTCAGAGGATGCTGAGACAGAGTCGGTTCCTCCATCCCCACCCTTTGCACCACCACCACCTCCACCTGTGGATGCACCTCCCCTAGCTGTACCCCCTCAGGAGGCACCCTTATCGGCGGGTGACTCACTTTCAGCTACCTTATTGACCGAGTACTTTGCTCTTCAGGGACAGTTGGAGGAGTCCCGCAGGACTATAGACACCCTTCTACAGAGGTTAGAGAGAGGGAGAGGAGGGGTTATCCCGGATGGGATATCTCTGGGGATGATCAGTATTGAGCTACGAGCATTGGGAGATCTTAGGAGGTTGTTGGGAGATAGGGGAGACCCGGCGTGGAGGGCCCAGATAGTTGATACGGTTACTACCATGGTGGTCCAGATACGGGATGTTGTCAGGGCAGGGGTGTGAGCCGGGATAGTAGTTGTCACTAATCAGACTAGTCATCTTGCTGATGTCATTTTGGGGATTAGTTTAGTTGTCCACTGTTTTAATCCCAGCCTGATTAGAGGACAGTTAGTAGTACTTTTGGTGATATCGGATTAGTATGTACGACTATGTTTTGGGTTTCGAACCTTGTATTAGATGATGTATATTATTAGCAGTAAAAGATGTTGTAACCAAATTGTAAAATATTTATGTACATTAATGAAGTTTGTGCATTTCTATCTAAATTTTTGCTGTATATTTTTGTATAATAAATGTTGAGACTCAGAAATATCGATATATAAAAGGTGATTGACTTAATGAAAAGGCTATCGTGTTAAGGGCGATACACTTACTTACTAAAATTATGGTATAACTAGATGTAAATCGCATGATAAAGATATTGTGATATGCAAATGAGTTAATTAATGATATAATGATGTATATGGTAACCCAAATTCGGGTAATTAATAAGGACTATTGTTATGTACAGAACTATGCCGCCTAGACGTGACAGTAGAGCGAATGCAAGGGAAAATGAGAGAGACGAAAGAAGTCGAAATATCGAAGGTACTAGACTGAACGAAAATGCTCATAATGAAGAAAATCATGAAGAAGGAGAAGAGGAATCAACTGGCCAACAAAGGAATCCGGGAGGTGATCCCTTTGCCCAATTCATGGATTTATTAAGGCAGAATTTAGCAAATCCACAGAATCCTCAACCACCACCTGTTCTCCCCAACCAGGCAGCTAGTTCCTTTCGTGCCTTTAAGTCATTAAAGCCCCCAGAATTCGAGGGAACCACTAACCCAGTAGTAGCCAGGGCATGGCTAAAAGAAATGGAGAAAGCTTTCGAAATACTGAGGATAGAGGAAGATCAGAAAACAGTTTTTGCAGCCTACCTCCTAAAGGGAGAGGCAAATTACTGGTGGGAAGCTAGAAAGAACCTAGAGGAAGCGGGAGTGATAACCTGGGAGCGTTTCACTAGGGTGTTCCTAGAAAAGTATTCTCCTAGGTATCTAGAAAACCAAATGGAATTAAAGTTTCTGGAGTTAAAACAGGATAACCTAACAGTGGCAGAGTATGAAAATAAATTCTCAGAACTGTCGAGGTTTGTTCCCGAGTTTGTGCGTACTGAAGAACAACGTGCAAAAAGGTTTCAACAAGGGTTAAAACCCTGGTTACGAACGAGAGTGGCCCCATTTGAGTTAACTGATTATGCTGCAGTGGTTCAAAAGGCATCAATTATAGAGGCCGAGAGTGAGCAAGCTCAAATAGGTCGAGAGAATAAGAAAAGAAGATTTGAGGGCCCAAAAGGAGGTTCAAGTGAGGGAAGCTACTTTAACAAAGGAGGTAAAGGACAAAAATCTCAATTTGTGGGAAAATCGGGGGGTAACAAGACTACTAGTGTGACGGTGAGTCAAGGTGGAAAATCTTCGGGAACATTTCAGTCCAATCAATCACGACCACCATTACCAGATTGTGAGACGTGTGGTAAAAAGCATATAGGAGTCTGTAGAGTGCTGGGAATAACTTGTTTTAAGTGTGGACAAAAAGGACACTACTTTAACCAGTGCCCATCAACTGATGCAAACCCTAGAAGAGATGTTAAGTGTTACCAGTGTGGGAAACTAGGACACTTTGCTAGAGATTGCCGTTCAGGTGGGTCATACGCATCAGGACAGAGTGGGGCTGCTTCAAATAGGCCTACTGCTAGAGTGTACAACATGACCTTAGGGGAAGCGTTGACAAAACCAGATGCGGATACAGGTACTTGCTTTTTCGATTTAAATTTTGTGTGTAAGTCTTTGGTTAAGGATCGTCTTAATCAATTAATGGAATAAATAAGTTAATAAAATAGATAAGGAAAATCAGTATCTGTTAAGGGCTAGGAAACGTTACGAAAAGAAAAGTAGGAGTGTTTTGGGAAAACACAAGCTTGTCGAGACGAACAGGAAATATATATTATAGGTAGTATTTTCTTACAATTGTTTTAAAGAATATTATTAGAGCTTATTTTCTGGAAAATTTTACAGAGAGGAGCTATAGGAATATTGAGGAATTAATATTTATGTCATGATAGAGATCAGAAGATGGTCAAACCATAAGTGAGATACACTACCATTCAGAAAAGGTCAATGTAGTGGCAAATATCTTCGTCAAAAGAGGAAGGAGAGACGAGATAATCTGGAATGACTTGAAACAGGAGAAGATTGGTGAGGAAAAGACAGTAAAAAGGACTGCTATTGATAAACTAAATGGCATGTTGATGAATGACAAGAAGTTATGTTAGTATATTTCTGCGCAAACAAGATAGATATATTATAGAAGGAAAAAGGGTAAAGGAAATAGTGTGGAAGTTAGAAGGTGTGAAGGAGAAAGATACTTATGGACATTTCCAACATGATTCCGGGACGGAATCCTTTTAAGGGGGGAAGGATGTAATAACCCTAACTTCAGTAATGTTACAGTGGTCACATGAATAGTAAATTCCGAGGATTTAGAGAAATGGTATATAGGTACCCTATAATGGAAACATAAAATGAATAAACAGAAACCATATTAGTGTCGTACAATGGAAATAAGTGACTCGAAATGACGTTAGATTTCAGAAATTCCTGAAGCATGGATTTTGAGGATTTTGATTTCGAATAAGCTTCTATTGGATATTAAGGAGCATGGAAACATTATAAGAATTATATATTGAGGAATTAGTGAATTTAGATTTAACCTAGGGATTATTAAGTTAAGAAATACCAAAGGAAATTGGATTGTTAAATGGTTTCAAAACCCCTGAGATAATGAGGTACATTCGAAACGAACCATAATTAGACGAGTATGGAGATTAAACAACCAAGATTATAACATAACAAGGATATATACCACATTATTATTACCAAGAATGCTAGTAAATTACTTAGGAAAATCAAGAAAAAGATTAAAGGATGCATTGGATGACATCATGAGTGACATCACCATCCACTAACTTGTTTTAAGGGCAAATTAGTACTTTGGCAAGGATTAAACCACAAAAATATCTACCAAGCTTCCACCATACACTAGATTAACAAGAGATTAGTAAGATAAGATCAAAAAAAAGAAGCAAAAGAACTCTCCCCCTTCCTCATCTTTCCATTCGGCCCAAAGAAAAAAAAAGAGAAAAAGGAAAATCAAAACCCTAGCAAAAATCAACTACAAATCTAAGGAAAATTCATGGAGTTTCTTGGAGGTTAGAAAGAGATATTCCCAAAGTTTCAAAGCCAATCATCATCTTCTTCATAGGTAATAAAATCATTCAAGTTACTTGATGAATAGTAGTGAATAGTAGAATCTTAGAGTTAACTTTGTTTTTATGGATCTTTTAGTTAATTCAAGGTTGTTCAAGGTGTGTCCAAGGATTACTAAGGATTATTAAGTGTTCTTCAAGCTTCAAAAAGGTATAACAACCCTTGCCCTTTTGTGTTTATGATGGATAATGTTATGTTTAGTGATTAAGTGGTATAAAGGTTATGTTTATGATGTTATAGTTGTTTATATGTGTTTGAATGATTATGGAAATGTGTTGTGGACTTGTAACCATGGCTGGTGAAGCATACCACATGGTGTAGGTGAGGATTATGGTGTTTGATAATGGATTTGGAGGAGTTGGATTTATGAAAGTACGAAATTATAGCCGTTATAATGCCCGATTTTCGTTAGGATGTAAGTTGCCCTGTTTTGGACCCCCTGCATCCGTACGGTACTCTACTGTCCAGGTCCCTAATTAACTATGAAATGATAGAGCTTAGTTCATAGATCGTTTTGATATAAGGTGCGTTAAAATCTGATGAACGGTTTAGGAGAAAAGTCAGTTTTAGTGAAAGCGGTTCAGAAACCGAGAAACTGTAAATGTATCAAACTTGAGGTTACAATTACCACACTTTAACATTGTTAAAAGTCACGAAATTTTGGGATAGTGTAGTAGGGTGGTCAGAGGATCCTTGACAGTTGACCTTACATTAAAATTCGAAATCCATATTTTCTGAGAATTTTTACAGTTAAGTGTGGTCGTTAAGGAAAATGGTGAAAACCCCTGAAACTTCGATTTAGGTTATAAACGGTTGAGTTCTTGAGCCTTTGGGATAATAATAATACGTTAAACATATATTAAAGTTTCAAAAGGTAATGTTATACAAGAGTGTAGTGAGTAAGAGATGTGGTTCTAACGATGGTCCTTTTGTGTTTATAGAAACTCCGGAAGAGGGACGAGCCATATCGTCAGGATATCGAAACCGAGGCAAGATTTCTTCTATCCCTATTTGTAAAACTACTTATCTTCATAAAGAGACTTGATTTTGTGAAATATATATGTGATGCTATTATTACTATATTGTGAAGAAATTGTCCTCCTTGAGTATTAATATTGAAAAGAAAGATATCTGAAGATGTATATGAATATGGATATGAGTATAAGATGTATATGAATATGAATGAGAGTATGAGATGGATATGTATAAAGATGATTATGCATGAATTGAACAGGCCTTATGATTAAGAGAATAAGAGAGAATGGTATCAGTTGTTATCGAGGGTTATATGGTTATAATATTATATTAAAAATGTTCTTATTGAGTATCAGTGGTTTAATAAACATTATTTGATTAACATTCATTACTCTTAAAGTAGATGGAATATTTTACGAAAATAAAAGTATATTTGATTTCTGAATTTGAAAGAGAGGTCTGAATCATAATCAAAGCCTTATGATATATATATATATTTTATAGAAGTAATGTGTGAGAATGGAAATGATATGAGAGAATGATATGTGAAAACGAAAGTGAGAAAATGGAAATGTGGAATGATATTTTAAAAAAAAAAAAAAGAGAATAACGACGTGATAAAAAGGGGGATTGCAACAGACTTGCGTAAGTGGCTGTGTCAGGGCTGTGTGCGACACAGTCCAGCATTTATTATTTTTATTACGGCACGAAGATGCCAAGGGAGGATGTTAGCAGGTGGCCTTCCTCCAGGGATGATCTTCATTCCTTCTACCGGTAGTAAAAAGAGAGCAGGTACGATTAGGCGACTGATCATCGTCCTAACGTATCAGGCGACAGCAGATATCCCCAATGTTTTTGAAAAGAAAGTGTAAACAATGGTTTTCAGATTTCTATACTGAAAACAGAATAATGATATGAGATGATGGAATGATAGTTACAGATGAAGAAAAACTGATATTATATTATTTCAGATTTCTATACTGAAAACAGAATATTGATATGAGATGATGATATTATGGATACAGATGAAGAAAAACTGATATTATATTAATATAGATTACTTTCTTATAATAGTGAGTGGATGATGTATTATTAAATAGGAGCTTTACTCTTCCTTAAGGAATTTATTTGTTCCCTGCTATTACATATGCCTATACATATATGTATACTTGTTTACATTTTAAATTTTAGTTACAGAATGATCTTGCTGAGCTATTATAGCTCACTCTTGCTACTTATGTATATAGCAGCTAGGTCCCATGCCGATACTACGTACCACACCCCGCAAGAGGGTAAGGGAAAGGCGACCTTTTGAGCGAGTGCTGGCGACCATCCCCGAGGTAGTGGCAAGCGACGGGGCTTAGTATACTTATGTGAATTAAGTGTGTAAGTTGTAATAAACTTTAGTTGTTGAAGTGCTTCCTGTAGAAGCTTTGTTCAACAATGTACTTAGTAAATTCTGGGCTTGTAATAACTGCTAACTTTAAAACTTTTAAATATTGTGGTTGTTGTTCTATGGGCATATGACTGGTGTGTGTGTGTATTAGTGTGGGGTCAACTGCCTATTTATTTATTTATAAAAAAAAAAAAAAGACTACAGAGATATTGATATTGATCGGAAATTGGACTTTGACGGCCCGGATCCTTGACCCCGGATCCCGGGGCGTCACAGTATCGAAGCCCACACTAAGGAAGAACTGATTGCCAAAGCCCGAAACTATCTGGAGTCCAATACCCAGGCTCGGGTTCAACAATTCATTTCAAAGAAAGACCTTGGTAAGGTAGAACCTACGGTTGAAACTGAAATGATCGAACTGGAGGAAGGTAACCTGGGTAAAAGAATAAAGATAGGATCCGGACTGGATCCAACATTCAGGCAGAACCTTATACAGCTGCTCAGAAATTATGCGGACGTTTTTGCTTGGAGCCCAGACTCAAAGAATCTATAGCCATGCACAGCCTTGATGTTATCCTGACAAAAGACCAGTAAAGCAAAAAAGAAGGGACTTCGCTCCGGACAGACAAAAGGCCATCGATGGAGAAGTTGAAAAGCTTCTCAAACCAGGAATAATTTGTGAGATAAAATATCCAGACTGGCTAGCCAATGTCGTCTTAGTCAAGAAACCTAATGGGAAGTGGAGAATGTGTGTAGACTACACCGACCTCAATGTGGCATGCCCTAAGGATCCCTATCCTCTTTCAAGTATTGATCAACTCATTGATGCCACCGCTGGTCATGTGATGTTCAGTTTCATGGACGCATTCTCTGGTAACAACCAAATCAAAATGAATCCGGCAGACATCGCAAAAACTGCCTTCATAACTCATAGAGCTGTCTATGCGTACAAATACTTGCCTTTCGGATTGTTGAATGCTGGGTCAACCTACCAAAGAGCAATGGTTGAAGTGTTTAAAGATCAGCTGGACCGAAACCTTGAGTCTTATGTAGACGATATGATAGCTAAGTCAAAAACAGTAGAGGAGCTTATCCCAGATTTACAAGAATGCTTCGAGAATCTAAGGAAGCAGGAAATGAAGTTGAACCCGGAAAAGTGCACCTTCGGGGTGGGAGCGGGGAAATTCCTGTGATTCATGATTAGTCAGAGAGGGATTGAAGCCAATCCGGAGAAGATCAAAGCAATAATGGAAATGGAACCACCCCGAACTCAGAAGGAGATACAAAAACTGGTTGGCTCACTAGCTGCTTTGAGGAGATTTATCCCCAATTTAGCCGAACGATGTTTGCCATTCTTCGAGCTACTCAGGGGGCGAAAAATAAAAAAGAGATAAACTGGAGCCCGGATTTCCAGAAGTCTTTCGACTCTATAAAGGAATTCATGTCGTCCCCACCGATCCTATCAAAGGCTGAGCCCGGAGAAGCGCTGTCTCTTTACCTGGTCGCAAGTCCATTAGCTGTGGGGGCAGCCTTGATCCGGGAGCATGACGGACAGCAAAAACCGGTCTACTATGTCAGCCAGGTATTAAAAGATGCGGAAACCAGATACCCCAACTTGGAAAAATTTGCTTTTGCCCTGGTGACAGCCTCCAGGAAGCTAAGGAATTATTTTCAAGGAAGAGAAATTAAAGTCGTAACTGGCCAGCCCTTGAGAAGAATAATTCATAAGCCAGATGTATCTGGTAGACTCGTCAATTGGGCTGTCGAGCTGAGCCAGTTCCAACTCACGTTTATACCACGAACAGCAATAAAGGCTCAGATGTTGGCCGATTTCATTGTGGAATGCTCTTTTCCCGAACCTCGATTCGATCCTATGATCGTAGATCCGGGGGAAAAATGTGGTTCTGATTCGGAAGTAGGGTCTTTATATGTTGATGGATCTTCAACAAGCGAAAGATCCGGAGCAGGTTTAGTCCTAAAAAGTCCCCACGGTTTTCAGATACAGCAAGCCATCACTTTCAAGTCTTTGGCTACCAACAACCAAGCAGAATACGAGGCACTTTTGGCCGGACTTCGATTGGCCAGATCCTTGAAAGTCCAGAACCTGAATGTTTACAGTGATTCTCAGATTGTAGTCAAGCAAACAAAAGGAGAGTATATTGCAAAGGATCGAAGGCTAGCTCAATACCAAGCTTTGGTCAAAAGTTACCTGACTACAATCCCAAAATTTGAAATGATGCAGATTAATAGAGAAGAAAATGCGGAAGCCGATTAATTATCCAGGCTAGTCCGGAACGATGCCGAACTGGACAGCTCGGTCTACTTTGAAGAAATAGAGAAGCCCACCATTGAAAATGGTGAATTAATGGAGATAGATAATCAGCCCAACTGGATCACCCCTCTGATTTTGTACTTGGAAAAAAGGGAGTTGCTAGAAGAAAAGAACAAAGCTCAAAGACTCAAGGCCAAGGCCGCTAAATTTTTCGTTGAGGAAGGACAACTTTATCATAGGACATTCTCTAGTCTGGTCTTGAAATGTGTGGGACCTGCCGAAGCAGAGTACTGTTTGCAAGAAGTTCATGAAGGGATTTGCGGGGACCACCTATCTGCAAAGGCTTTAGCTTGCAAAATAATAAGGCAGGGCTATTATTGGCCAATGGTTCATAATGATGCGGTGGAGTTTGTCAGAAAATGCAAGAATTGTCAGTTATTCAGCAATGTGCAAAGGCAGAGTCCGGTTCTACCCTCTTCGGTTCTGTCTCCTATACCTTTTGCGGTTTGGGGAATCGACATCGTGGGTCCTTTTCCCCGGGCTAAAGGTGATTTGAGATACTTGTTGGTGGCAATTGATTATATGACCAAGTGGGCAGAAGCCAAGGCCATGAGAACCATAAATCAGCAAGATTGTATCTGATTCATGGATAACATACTGATGAGATTTGGGCTTCCCCAGATCTTAGTTTCGGATAATGGACCTCAATTCGTTGGTTCAGACTTTGAAAATTACTTGAAGGAGAGGGGCATTAAACACAAGAAATCCTCGGTAGCATAACCCCAGGGAAATGGACAGGTAGAGGTAACAAACCGAATTTTAGTAAGGGGAATAGAAAAGAGGCTTCAGGAAAGCAAAAACAAATGGCCCGAAGAGCTGCCAAATGTGCTCTGGACTTACAGGACTAGCCCACGAACAAGTACTGGAGAGACATCTTTCAAACTAGCTTAGGGGACTGAAGCAATGCTCCCAATTGAAGTGGGATCACCTTCCCACAGGGCCATTAACTTTGAAGAAATTGCAAATGAAGAAGGACTCCGAATCAATATGGATTTGGTGGACGAAGTCCGGGATGAAGTTGTGGCAAGAATGGAAAAGTATAAGGAGAAGACAAGAGAATATTTTGGAAAGAAGGCTAGGGTCAAGAACTTTCAAGTTGGAGACCTAGTCCTTCGAGACACCGAAGCTTCCGACCCAACAAACACCGGGAAAATAATACCTAAATGGGAAGGACCCTACAGGGTCAAAGAAATTCTTCGTCCCGGAACCTATAAGCTCAGCAACATGGACGATTCAGAGGTTCCCAACACCTGGCACGGCCTCCGACTCCGGAAGTTCTATCAGTGAACAAAAGGCCTAGGCCCGAAGAACCAATCAAGAAGCTGCTTCTGAGCCCAAAAAGTCTTTAACAGATAGATTGGTCTCTGTAATGAAGCGAAAATAAGTTGTTTGTAATTTGAATGTCACGATTAATGAAATCGGGCCTAGCCTTGCAATTTTCATCTACTGTTGTAAAATTATTGTATCACTAACACACACAAGTCCCCGGCCAGGAGCCATAGGCAGAGTTGGAACCGGGGCAAGAGCAATATGCAACAACCACTCTAGTCCGGATCATTCTATACGAAAAGAATCCGGACTGGGGGCAAATACTAAAAAAAAAAAATTCTTAATAACCCAAAGTTCTCAAGCTTTGGACTTAGCTAGCAACAATCACCCTAGTCCGGATCATTCTATACGAAAATAATCCGGACTGGGGGCAAATACAACAAAAAATTCTCTAAGTAACCCAAAGTTTTCAAGCTTTGGACTTAGCTAAATACAACCACTCTAGTCCGGATCATTCTATACGAAAAGAATCTGGACTGGGGGCAAATACAAAAAATTTTCTAAGTAACCCAAAGTTTTTAAGCTTTGGACTTAGCTAAATACAACCACTCTAGTCCGGATCATTCTATACGAAAAGAATCCGAACTGGGGGAAGATACGAAAATTTTTCTAAGTAATCCAAAGTTTTCAAGCTTTGGACTTAGCTAAATACAACCACTCTAGTCCAGATCATTCTATACAAAAAGAATCCGGACTGGGGGAAAATACGAAAAAAATTTTAAGTAACCCAAAGTTTTCAAGCTTTGGACTTAGCTAAACACAACCACTCTAGTCCGGATCATTCTATACGAAAAGAATCCGGACTGGGGGCAAATACGAATTTTTTTTTAAGTAACCCAAAGTTTTCAAGCTTTGGACTTAGCTAAACACAACCAATGGTAACAAAGATAGCGGAATCAAAATCAAATATTTATGGATGTATTTCAAGCCATTTTTATTAATAAGATGGGGGAGTACAGCGTTTATGAAAATACGAAAGCATTAAGTAATTCAAGCGGTTGTTCCTCCAGAAGCAGAACCAGAACCGCCGGAACCCTCCCCGCCTTTGCCTGGACCGCCAGGACTTTTCTTAGCTTCATCCGCAACCATCCGGCGGAGCGCTAGAGCATCTTCGATCCACTTGAGGACAGTTTCGATCTCGGCCATGGTGGTTGGTCCATCAAAGACCATACCATCAACGATTACTTTGTTATTCTCATAGTCGTAAACCAAATTCTTGGGATCCATGGTGGAGAAAAGGAGAAGAAGAAAGGAGAAACCTTAAGCGCTTCTGAGAAAAATGTTATGTGAAGAAAATATATGCAAGGGGCAGTATTTATAGAGAGGGGAATGAGAAGAGGCCAAGCGATTCCAATTCTCTGTCACCCTTGGAAACCGAAATGGAATTAATGTCAGTTGACAGTGCGAGAATTAAAACGTTTGACTGTGGAAATTACAAGTACGAAGCGCCACAATAAATTTTATCAAGAATCAGATGAGGAAAGCATTTATTCTCACCACAGTCCAAATCCAATCCGGGGGAAGAAGTCCGGACTGGGGCAAAATCACATTAAAATTTCTCTAAGTAACTCAAGGGTTTTGACCTTGAACTTAAGGGAAATATATAAACTCTCACTACAGTCCGAATTCAATCCGTTGGAAGAAATCCGGACTGGGGGCAAAATCACATTAAAATTTCTCAAAGTAACTCAAAAGTTTTAACCTTGAACTTAAGGGAAATATTTAAATTCTCACCACAGTCCTAATCCAACCCATTGGAAGAAATCCGGACTTGGGACAACATTCTACAAAAATTTCTAAGTAACCCAAAGTTTTTAAGCTTTGGACTTAGCTAACAACAACCACTCTAGTCCGGATCATTTTTTACGAAAATAATCCGGACTGGGGGCAATTACAACAAAAAAAATTTCTAAGTAACCCAAACTTTTCAAGCTTTGGACTTAGCTAACAACAACCACTCTAGTCCGGATCATTTTTTATGAAAATAATCCGGACTCGGGGCAAATACAACCAAAAAAATTTCGAAGTAACCCAAAGTTTTCAAGCTTTGGACTTAGCTAACAACAACCACTCTAGTCCGGATCATTTTTTACGAAAATGATCCGGACTGGGGGTAAATACAACAAAAAAATTTTAAGTAACCCAAAGCTTTAACCTTATACCGCAATCCGGATTCCATTCTCCTAAAAATAAATCCGGATTGGGGGGCAACACACATACACAACTAGATATATGCGAATAAAAACAGGGATAATCAGAAAGGAAAATTCACAAGTTCAGAGCGCATATAAGGCGCAAAATCCAGAATTACAAGACATAAAGTCACAAAAGCCAATGGTCAGATTACAAAGTAGGAGTTCAAAAGACTAAAAATTTAAGCAGTATAGCCATCCGGGTTCTCGACGGTAGGAGGAGGAATAGCAAGGGTTGGATCTGCAGAAGGGATGGCATGAATGATCGGATTAGGGCCAGTATAAGGTTGCGGTTCTGAACCATCCCGATCATGAGCTTCTTCAGCGGAGACATAAAGATCGGTAAACTTGTCCCAAGAAGACTCGGGATCAGTTTTATGAGTCTTTCTGCAACAAGCCAGCATCGGTACAATTTCTTCGCAAAAGACTCAGCAACAGCATCAGTATACTTCTCAGAATTCTTATACTCAGTGATAACCTCCTCCGCTGGCTTGCGAATACCCAGTTCAGCCTCCAACTCGCTCACCCGATTCTTTAACTCCCCGGACTCAAACTTAGCGGCATCAACCCGGTCCGTAGTTGACTTCATCCCATTCTCTAACTCAGAAACCTTTTTCTCCAGCTCACTAATCTTCAAATCTTTCCCGGAGTTTTCGGCCAAAGATTGCTCTAAATCACCAATTTTTAAGTCCTTTTCGGTGCTCTCCCTTTTCACAGCATCCAATTGTTCGGACAATTCCTGGATCTTCTCCTCCTCAAGGTGGGCATTAGCCGCAGCTCCGGTAAGCATAATCCCGGACTGTATAACATATCAAAGCTCAATAAAAAGTTATAGCAGAGAATGGACATGGTCGAAGGAGCAAAATAATTTACCTGAGCCCAAATAACAAAGTTCATCTTGATGATCTCGGACTTGGAAAGCCGCTCCATGACTTTCCAGTCTTTTTCTTCGGCAATGGAACCAGCCATCTCAGCTATCTCCTTAATACTGAAGTTCCCTACTCGGAAACCCTTCTTCTTGCTAGTCCCTGCCTCTCCAGTTGGGGTGGCATCCATTCTTACAGATGGGATAGGCCCGACATTCACACCTTGGAGCGATTCCGGTTCAAAGTTATCATCCGCTTGGAGTAACCTTTCTCTTTTGGCGGGAGGCGAGTTTGTTCGAGTTTGATCATTCGGGGGTTGACCACCAACTGTTCCCTGAACCAGGGACTCGCCACCCCTTTCCTTCGGGACATTGGAACCACCCCCAGTACCGGTTTCAGAGTCAGTGGGAACCCGGTTGTTAGGGACCCTGGTTTGATGGATTCCTGATATCCTTTTCGGAAGCAAGAGCTTGGGTAGCAGCGCTATTAGACATCCTCTCAACTAGCTCTGGATCGTAAAAAGGCAAACCTGAAAGAAGCAAATGAAAATAGAGTCAATACACAAAAATAAAAATAGTGGGGAACAAGGAAGGGGAACAGCTTACATCCAAGCTGGTACATTTTCTCGTGATCCATGAAAGTATCCCGGGTCATTTGTGTAATTTCGTAGCACAATATGTTGGACTGAATAAGTAAATGAGACTGTCTCAATTGAGAATGAGACTGTCTCTTTTGCAAATGAGACTGTCTCTTTTGTGAATGAGACTGTCTCTTTTGTCAAACAGAATATTAACTGCAGAAATTAATTAACAAGATAAACAATAATAACACCAGGAATTTTCACTTGGTTCGGCCCCTATCTCGTCTATGGCCTACATCCAAGTCCCTATGCCAACTAGCACAGAGATTATATTATTATCACAATAATATAAAGCTTACACAATATCCGATTACAAGATTGAAGCCCATGGAAGAACCCTTCCCTTTGACACCCTTGTCACTTAGCAATCCCTGCTACTTAGCCCACTGGCTACCTTGGCTAACAACTTGTAATCCCTAGCTAGTTGCCACAACCCTACACAGGTGAACTCAGAGTATATAGAATATGAATACAACTTCTAGAGAGAATATATATATGACTGTGTATGAGTACTCAGAAGATGTATGTCTTGAAATGTCTCTGGCAGTTGTATGTTAATCCAGTCGAGAGCTACTGAGATTTATAGGCACTCTTGAATGATATAGCCATTGATAGATTCCTTCCTTAGCTGATGAATCTTGACTGGAGAAGATGAGTCCGTTGGAAGTAGTATAAGCATGTGAAGGACTTGATTACTTCTGGTAAAGCTGTGAGACAAAACGTGACTACCAGCAAGACTAAGAATCCGAGTAAGTGATGTACAGTAGGCGTGCTGGATAAAATAGTTTAAAACCCATGTCTCAAGAATATTCCTTTGGTAGTGGTGATGCACACTTTCTTGGTAAAATGGAAAGCTATACTACACATGGTAAAGACAGGAGACAAGATCTTATAAAGAATTAGATAATAATATTCAAATACACATCATCTTAAAATCAATAAACTAACAATCTCCCCCTTTTTATGATGATGAAAACAATTTGAATTATTATCAATTCTTAACTGTCTCCCCTGTCAAAAATACTTGTATGGTCATTAGTGTATATATGATGAATAATAAAAAGAAATTCCAATATCATGCATCCTCAGATAAAAAGCAATGTTCAAACCAGACTGATATTCAATGGAGATCAATAAGTTTAAAACATTTCAAGCTAACGGGACAGGGTTCAGAAAACATCCATAAAACATCCACAGTAAGTACAAGAATTAAGAGATAATAATTAAACACCAAAGGAACATAGCTTCTTCTCCCCCTTTCAGCAACATAAAAAGGGAAAATCACTCATCGTCAGGAATGTCCACTGGAGCTTTGCCAGAAGCTTGAGGTGCAAACCTTGAAGGTTCTCCATAGACAGAGAAGTTTTTCTCAAAGAAACCAGGAGAGGGATCTTTACCATCCCGAGCTAACATCCACTGGAACAACCGATCCATGTATTCTGTCCTGGAAAGACCAAACGCTGCTGGAGGAGGGATAGCTGGGAGAGGGAGTTGCTTGGTGATCTCAGGAAGAGTGTAATCGCCCATCCAGTGCTTCTTCTCATGCCATTGCTTTATACTTCTTCCAAGAATAGAGGATATTTGCTTGGACAAAAACTGAGTTTCAGAGCCCAGTTGATAGAACAGTTTGACGAATTCCCGCTCCCAAGCCTTAGCAGTTGCAGTCATACCCTCATGTAAAGTACCAAACTCAAAATCCATTCTTCTCGCAATGCTGGCATCATTAATCTTTAATATATCCAATTTGGAATGCATGAGTTCAACTGATTTGGACAGAGAGGCAATAGAAGACTCAAAGGAAAGCATCTTGGAGTGAAGGGATTCAATTGATTTTGTATTGGCCTCAACCTGAGTCGAAAGGCAAGCTAGAGAGGTGGACTGAGTTTCATCAAAAGAAGGTCGATCAACAAGGGACTCGGGACTTGAGGTCTCAGAAGGGGATGACTCAAAGACAAGTTTATTAACCTCATTAATCAAAATGTGATTCAGAGATAAGATACGAGAATCAAACATGTCAGACAAGTATTCAACATCATCAGAGTCAGAAATTAATTTAAAGGAGTTGAAAACTTTAGTTAAAAGACCGGGATAGGGAAGATTCATAGATTCATGAGAAGCGCAGTGATGCATGTTACGAATCAACAACGAAGCAACATTAAAAGGAGTCTTTTTAACGAAAAGTGACAATAAAATAGAGTCTTGAAAAGTCACTCTGTCACGCCCACTCTTGCGTGGCAACAAATTTGTATGAAAAAGACGGAATAGCAAAAGACAAGTGGGGGAGAGAATGGATACTGACAGTTTGGAGGATGACTGAACTGTCATAGAGCCTGAAATCGTACGTAGTTGTTCATCGTAGTCCAGATCTTCAAAATCCGTGAATGGCTGATGTGATGTAAACGGGCAGAGTCCAGTAGCGCCGATACCCAATATTGAACCCAACCAATCTGTAGTGAGTACGATCGGGATGTCCTTTACTTTGGAATAGAGCATATCACTTTGCACCAAGGTGAGATTTGAATAGAATTCCTTGACCAAAGATGGATAAAATTCTATTGAAGGAGATAGGAGTGAAGAACACTGAACCGAATCAAACAGGTCAGAGATGCCAACTCGATTGAGTAAATCTAAATCAACAATGCGTTCTTTCAAAATGGGTGTGTCTCTTGATTTAGAACCACTGAAAGGCGAAGGACCAGGGGTTTTCAAGCTTGGTTCAGGGATAGAAAGTTCTGAACCAGATTGTTTTTCATTTGTAGGAGCGGTTTTTTGTTTCTTGGAGGATTCAGCCTTCAAAGAGTTCTTAGTCGATCGTTTGTTTGTGGGTTTGGATTTCGCCATTGAAGAGAGAGAAAGGATGAAGAGAAAGGATAGAGAGAGAAAGGAGAGAGAATCGAGGAGGCAAGAGAGAAAATAGAATAGAGAAATATAAAGGAGAAAGAAAGTGGGAGGGAAGTGAATGATCGTGCCCCTGAAAACATGTGTCAGGCATGCAGACAGTCAAATACATTGATACACGGTATCAAGTGATAATGAGTCAAGAGACAAGTATCAATGCACGATTGAGTATAGAAAGCTAATTAATTTATCAAATAAACTAGAATTTTGTGCCTGGACAAAGAAATCATTTAGTTTATCGAGATGTCGCGCATGCAACCAATATTGCTTAACTGACACTTCAATAATAACAATTAAATCACAGTCGTATAAATTAAGAAGGAACATAAATAAACTCAAAACATGAAGTGATTTAATTAGAATGAGCACATACCAAGCTCTCTACGTAGCATACAAAACCTGTCTTCTGATAGAGGTTTAGTAAAAATATCAGCCTTTTGATTTTCAGTGGGAATAAAAATAAGTTCAATGTTACCTTTTGAAACATGATCCCGAATAAAATGATGACGAACATCGATATGTTTGGTGCGAGAATGCAAGACTGGATTTTTGGAAATATTAATAGCCGATGTGTTATCAAAGTAAATAGGAGTGTGTGAGAATTTTATACCAAAATCCTTTACGGTTTGCTGCATCCACAAAATTTGTACGCAACAACTCCCGGCGGCGATATATTCCCCTTCAGCAGTTGACATTGCCACTGAAGTTTGTTTCTTACTGTGCCAAGCCACTAGGCAATCTCCTAAAAATTCGCAAGCTCCGCTCGTACTTTTACGATCAACCTGAGATCCTGCATAATCGGCATTTGAAAAACCAATTAAATTAAAAGACGGGGAACTGGGATAGAATAGTCCCAAGTCATCAGTCCCCTTTAAATATTTAAATATTCGCTTTACGGCATTTAAATGAGATTCTTTTGGCATTGCTTGAAAACGGGCACACAAACATACACTAAACATGATATCGGGGCGAGAGGCTGTGAGATATAACAAGGAACCAATCATGCCTCTATATTTAGTAACATCAACTGATTTACCATTTTCATCCCTAGTGAGTTTAGTGGTAACACTCATGGGAGTAGATTTTGGAGTGACATGTTCCAAATCAAACCTTTTAAGTAAGTCTTTAATATACTTGCTTTGGTGAATGAAAATACCTGCATTAGATTGATTAATTTGCAAGCCAAGAAAATATTGTAATTCACCCATAAGACTCATGTCAAATTCTTTATGCATACAATCAGAGAACCATTTGCATAAAGTTTCATCTGAGGCTCCGAACACAATATCATCGACATATACTTGTATTATCAAGAAATCATTATGTTTATGAAAAATAAAAAGAGTAGGATCGAGTGTACCCATAATGAAGCCAGAATCAACAAGGAAGGCACTGAGTCGATCATACCAACATCTGGGAGATTGTCGAAGGCCGTAGACAGATTTCTTGAGTTTGTAAACATAATTCGGATATTTTTCATGTATGAAACCTGGGGGTTGCTTTACGAATACTTCCTCTTGAAGATAACCATTTAAGAAGGCGCTTTTGACGTCCATTTGATACAATTTAAAGTTCTTGTAGACTGCAAATGCCATCAGTATGCGTATGGCTTCCAATCGAGCTACTGGAGCGTAAGTTTCGTCGTAGTCGATGCCTTCTTGTTGATTATAACTTTGAGCCACGAGGCGAGCTTTATTTCGAATGATATTTCCATCTTCATCCTTCTTATTTTTGAAGACCCAACGAGTTCCAATGATTGTGACATTTTCAGGAGGAGGTACAAGCTCCCAGACATCACACCGTTCGAACTGATTAAGTTCTTCTTGCATGGCTACTGACCATTGCTCATTCTCGACTGCCTCCTTAGCATTTTTAGGCTCGAATTCAGCTACAAATGCATAAAATGCACAAAAGTTTCGAACCTTGCTATGAGTGGTAATCCCTTGATTTAAATCTGAGAGAAGATTATCTTGAGGATGATTTTGCACGGTTCTGACAGATTTGGGAAGAGGAATGGAGCTCATTTCTTCTACACTTGAGTCATTCAATTGACAGGGAACTGGATTTGGACTAGGTGTGGAGGAGGGATGATATTGAGAAGATTTGCTTGCAGGTTCAGATGATGTAGAGTTGCTTGAAGCAGCACTAGCAGACGTAGATGATCCAGGAGTTAATTGGTGAGAGGTGGAAGTCTGCTGTGGTGTTTCTTGAACATTCTGCGAATGAGACAGTTCCTGTTCCAAATGAGACTGTCTCATTTCTAAATGAGACTGACCCTTTCCAGAATGAGACTGACCCTTTCGAAGCTGGGAAGGATCATTAGCATATGCTTCCTCATCTCTGGCTATATCAAGATAAGACTCATTGAAAGAAACATTAATGGACTCTTCTACTTTAGCCTTATCAGGGTTGTAAACACGATACGCTTTACTAGTATTGGAGTATCCCAAAAATATTCCTTCAGTTGCACGAGGATCAAATTTTCCACGATTTGGCTGGGAATCTAGAATAAAACATTTAGAACCAAAAACTCGAAAATAGCTGATGTTAGGAGTTTTATTCTTAAGCAGTTCATAAGGGGTTTTCAGTAAGATAGGACGAATTAAAACTCTGTTAAGCACATAGCAAGAAGTATTTAACGCTTCTGCCCAGAATTTTCGAGGCAACTTACTTTCATGAAGCAAAGTACGGGCAGTTTCTTGTAGAGTTCTATTCTTGCGTTCCACTACTCCGTTCTGTTGTGGAGTGCGAGGAGCAGAAAATTCATGTGTGATGCCCCTTGACTTGCAGTAGGTGACAAAATCTTTTTCAAACTCACCACCATGATCGCTTCTAATGGTTCTTAATTTCTTGGAATACTTAGTTTCAAGGTTAGAAATCAAATCTTGAAATTCGATAAAAGCTTCATCTTTAGAACTTAAAAATAGTACCCAAGTAAATCTGGAGAAATCATCAACTATAACAAAAGCATATTTCTTACCACCATGGCTAACATACCTTTCAGGTCCAAATAAATCAAGGTGCAGTAATTGTAGAGGATCAGTTGAAGACACTTGATTTTTGGTTTTGAATGAAGTCTTGACTTGCTTTCCTAGCTGGCATGCTGAGCAGGGTTCTGACTTTTTAAAATTAAGCTTAGGAAGACCCCTAACAAGTCCTTGGGAGGAAATTTTCTTTAAGAGATCCATATGGACATGCCCTAGCCTCCTGTGCCACAGGTACTGTTGCTCTTGAACAGTTGCCAAATATATTTCCTCCTGCTGTTCATCAAAATCTAACACAAAAATGTTTCCTTTTCGTTTTGCTACTAAGGGAACTTTGTTAGAGTTAGTACTAATAAAACACATCTCTTTGTCAAAGTTGACGCTGTGACCTGCATCTGTTAGTTGACTAACACTGATAAGATTATATTTTAGACCCTTAACTAACCGTACATCATCGATAGAGAACCTTGTATTACCTATGGTGCCTTTACCTATGATTTTGACAGTATTAGAGTCACCCAAGGTGACCAAACCTCCATCTGTAGCCACTAGAGACAGAAACTTTGATTTATCTCCTGTCATATGACGAGAACAGCCTCTGTCTATGATCCATTTATTTCTTGGGATATGAGCTGCTAAGCAGACCTGCAAAACATATATGTATTCATGTCTTAGGTACCCATTTTAACTTGGGTCCTACTTTGTTAGTATCCACAATATTATATAAATATCTCTCTGTTTTCTTAATCCATATTTGAACAATATTAACAGATTTAGACAATTTATGTGATATAGATGTTGGGCTCTGAGTATCACAGAATTTAGATTTTGCTGAAAGGTGTCCCCTTCTTCCACAATCTGTACATCTTTCGTTTGGCATTTTGTACTTCATGGTTGTTCGTTTTTTAGACTTGTGGAACACATTTTTCTTTGCTGATTTGAAGCCAAGCCCTCCTTTACTCAAGGAAAGTTTTTGGCATGCCAACATTATGTCTAATGTGCCTTCGCCGTGAACAAACTTAGCCATATCTTTCTTCAGTAGATCAATCTTTTTCTGCAACTCGGAGAATTTCAGTTCTGCTTCCAGCTTTTTTGTGGCTAACTCTGAATCTTTCATATCAATCTCATTTTTCAAATGAGCATTTTCTTTAAAGAACTCATCCATTCTTTCAGAGTTTTTCCTATCCAGGGATTCTTCTTTTGAAGACTCATCTATTTCACTTAAAACTTCATTTAAAGCTTGCTTTAAATAAGCATTTTTGTTTTGCTGCTTTTTGATTTGTACCTGAAGGGTTAGTAAATCTTTAGAAATACATGAATTTAGAGGTGTAGAAAATACCTCCTCGTCTTCACTAGAGTTTTCTTCTATTCCAGCAAAGCACATTTGAGCAACTTCATCATCGGAGTCTATTTCGATATCAGATTCATCGTCGCTCCATGTTAGAAATGCTTTGCTCTTTTTCTTTTCCTTGTCTTGATCCCTTGATCCAGAGGCCTTCATTTTAGCCTGAAGTTGATAACAGTTTCTTTTGATATGGCCTTTCTTGCCACATTCGAAACAAGCTTCATCATTAGAATTGTTTCTGGATTCCTTTTTAAAAACAAAGGGCCTTTGAGTAGGTCTACTAGAGGCTTTCTTCTTGGCTAGAAACTTCTGAAATTTCTTTGTTAGAAGAGCAATCTCCTCATCTGAATCCTCACTGGAATCTGTGTTGATTGTTAGAGCCAAAGTCTTTTTCCTGGGAGCTGTTTCTTCATCATCATACCTTTTAAGTTGATTCTCAAACTCCTCTAGTTCACTGAAGAGAGTAAGAGTCTCCATATTTGAGATTAAAGAGGAGTCCTGTAGAGTTGTTACCTTAGGAGCAAACCTTTTTGGCAGCGATCGAAGAATCTTTCTATTGATCTCTGCCTGGGGTATATTTCTTTCCAGAAGAGATATATATATAGAGTTCATGAGGGTAAGAAACCTGCCCTGTGCTTCCTTTATGCTTTCATCCTTCTCTAGTTTAAAACTTTCGTAGTCACTCATAAGGAGATCGAGCTTAATTTCACGAACTTTTGAGGTGCCTTCATGACTTACTACAAGGGTATCCCAGACCTGTTTTGCTGATGTGCAAGCTGAGACTTTTCGAAGCTCAGTAGCACAAAGTCCGTTGAGTAGGGAATTCATGGCTCGGGCATTATAATTCAGGGAATTCACCTCATCAACTGTAAGGCTTTTTACTGGTCTGGGCTTGCCATGTAACGCCCCAACTTCAAAATACTAAAAATATACTTTTTATAATAGAATAGAATTAATAACAAGTACAAATACCCGGAAACCCAGGGGAATTTTAGAAAATTTCGAAATGAAATATTTGTAAATCGGACTATCCACCTGTATTTCAACCCAAACCAAAATCCCAATTAACAATTACAAATAAAACTTAATACACCAACGATTCCTCATCGAGGATCGATTCCAGGTTATGGTATGAAACAAGAATCTAAACTATACAAATCATTACAACTTCTTTCTCTGCTATAAATACAAATCACTATACCGTCTACTCTGTAACTTAATCCAAAACCGTGCTCGCCCACGTTAGCTCTGAAATATATTTTGAATAGGATCATCCTCACTCTCATTCGCATTTGAAAATATAAGTAGATCATCCTTGAACCTAACTGAAAAGGGTTAGGTAAAACAAACCAAGAGTGAGCCAAAGAACGCTCAGCAAGTTAATAATATAGTGAAACAACGATATTACGATAATTCATTGATGAACAATATCAATGAATACTTTATCTCAAGAGATCATTCCATTTCAATCGCAGAGTAAAACTTTTCCATTTTCTTCAACTATACGGTCTCAGATAAAACTTTGAGAAAAAGAATGTCAAGAAATTCCCCAATCATTCTTACTCCACTTTCAACGTACAATGTTACTCACGAAGGGAATAACTGGGAAACTTCTATCCATCCTTAATCCCATTATTTTACTGAGTTCCAAATTTTATCATGTAGAGAACGACTAACTCTGATATCCACAATTTCGAAACTAGAAACCATTTACCTTGGAATATATATATAAATTCTATCAAAACATTCCTTTATTTAAAACCCTTTCATCTTTGAAACATACTTTTCATAAAACCTTTTAAAAACATTTAAGTTGATTTTTATTATTCTCCTGATTACGGACAATACGGGTGATCAGCCACGTAAAGTCCCCATTCCTTTGAAATTGGGTTCCCAATTAGGCAACACATTGGCCTTTAATGCTGGACTAGGACCACCCTAGCCTCTTACGCTAAATAAAAGTGCTGGACTAGGACCACCCTAGCCTCTTACGCTTTTCTAATTTATAAACAAATTTATTATTAATAATTTAAAATATTTCACTTTGCAATCCTTAAACTCACTGATAACAGATCAGCCCAGTATAAGGAATTTTAAAAAATCTTTAAATAATTAATCAATTTTCATTTGCAATTATAAAAGACTGAGGATCAGGGATGCATTCGATATAAAGAATCATAAACAGTAAAGCAATAAGATTGAATTAACATAGCATGGTGTAGCAAAACAGAATCATATATAACAAGGATACATGATAAATTAAATAACTGAACGATTATTTAGATTCTAGAAATGGAACAACAATTATAAAGAAAGCAGGGAATAAAGAAAATTCAAAGTTCAACGGAAGATTTAAATTACTGCACTGGCTAACCAATTATTTCAAGGATTATCAATTTATGAAATTACGCTGTAAAGTTTGAACAACCAGAATAGATTAAAATGAAGATTTAAGAAATTCTAAATTACTTAAGGTCTCACTCATGTCGGCTAAGCACTCATAGGCTTTAGTTGCCAGAACCGGCATGACAATAATGAGTTTGAATAATTAAGAAGATCTCAATTCATTCTCGGTTTCAACCGTCACTGAGCAACACATGCCTCAACAACAGTATAAACCTCGAATTAGTTTACAATAATTTGAAGAAAAATGCTCTTTGAAGAATATTAATAAAGATGAGGAATATTGAAATAAATTAATTTTAAAAGAATTCAACACCTGAACAATAGGTGAGGAAAATAAACAATTACAGTGTAACTTGAGAATGAGTGTTTGTAAATTAGTAGAAGAAAATGTCACTGGAAATAAAAATGAAAGGTATAGGCACTAGCAAAAAGATCTGAAAGGAACATCGTATATTTAACAGAACAGGTTTACAACTATTTAGAATAAATATAAAGAATATAATTATTCACAAGAAGGGATTTCGAAAGAACAAATAAATAATACAGAAGGTTTCACATCACTTGAACAATAAGTGAGGGATAGTATACTTGCCTCAATAGATGAAATTTCCATTTCCATCACATCGATTCATCATTCACTTTACATCAATGTTTATTTCTTTATACATAGTCCTCTACTCGATCTTATGTCCGTATTTCCCGTATCAGTCGTCAGCTTCTACATGAACACACACTTCTTCTCCTTTTATCGTTCCATTCTTCAAGATTCCATCTACACTGGCGCTGGCTCTTAGCCAGCCTCTTATTCGTACCTATACACAGGTAAAGTACTACTTCAGTACGCTAATAACCGTAACCGTCCAACTATGTTCTACCCAAACGCGTCCTATAACACTTTACCACTTAGCACATACAACACGTATTAATCACATTCTCAAAATAATAATATATAACCACATAATCACATAACACTTAGCACATATATAATATGTATTTATAATTACTTCTTATCACTTTACTATACAAATTACAAGATAATTCTAACAAAAATTTGGACAGCACCTCCTCTGATATGTGACCTAACCTATCGGAAATACAATCGACATACTCAACAGTCAAAGCATCCTTTGCTTCAATGTAATTAACTTAATACTATTTACAACCGTACCACATCCTACTAATGTACTTCTTTTGTACATCTTTGACAATCCATAAACTTAACTCACCACATACGTACTACTCAATCCGATTGAATACACATTCCACTTATTTGCACTAACTACTGATTTAACAATTACAATTATCACTAAATTCAACATACAATTCACTAATTATACGGTACATCCCCTAATCACTAACAATTATTGAAGTAATTAGTTAACAGTTGAAAATTGCCATAAATCATTCTAATATAACTGCCATAAACTTTAACAATCTACACAAAATTAATACTCAACACACCACTAGCAATTAAGCACATAATTACATTCAAATATTTGCTTTAAAAAAATATTTTACCTTAACTAAATGAAAATAGTATTGACGAAAATGGATCAAGTAATTAATTAATTACTTAACCACATTTAATTAGATATTTATCTCTCAAAACAATTTATTTTAAACCCCTTTTTAAATAATTAAAATTAAAAATTCAGATTTTAGAAAATAAATCAATTAAATAATTAAATAATGAATTAATTGATTAAAAACGATTAACTAATTAATAAATAATTAATTGAATAGATTTTTGGAATTTTATAAAAGAAGTTGGAAAATTTTTTTTAAAACATTTTAAAGAAAAACATTTTCAAAAACAGATTTTAAGAAATGTGGTATCAAAGAACTCAATCAAACAGACAGTTAACAAAAGGGCCCATCGCAAATCTGAAAAATCCTGCAATTACAAGCAACAAAGAACTCATTTGCTATCTCAACCAAAACTTATCTCCACATTACCAATTGACTGCTGATAACCTAATATACATATTAACACAACTAAATTGCATTAAAACCACAAAAATTCAACTAGAAATTCAAGTAACTTCGGTAATGCAACCCAAACTCCGACTATCTACTACCATAAACCAAAAATCCAACCTGACATATGCTTATACTCGGATTTAAAAAGGAGTCAGCTAGCGTATCAATTCTTTCAATCCAATTACATATAACCAAATCAAATTATCACAAACATTTGTTTAAAAAAAATCAAAACTAATTAAACACTCTAATCACTAGCAGGTCAGCAAATTTCTTTTCACTTAATAGGCCATAGGAACAAGACTACACCAATACAATCATATATGACTTGCAGTTAGCCATTTCAGTACCCCTTTGTTTCGACTAACTAAACCCATCAGATATATAGCCATACATATAGCCACAACACAAACTCATACGGGTTTATACACACACACAGACATTCATATAGTACTCACGCCCATTTGTACAGCACACACCCACTATTTACGCGTACACACACAAATGCACACTAATTACACACACAAACGCACACTGATTACACTACATACACACACGAACTCGAACAGTACACACATGCTTCCTTTATGCACAAACCCAGCAACACTCGGTATCAAAAACAGGGAAAAAGGGATGAGATAATCACACCACCAGCTGAACTTCGAACCACCAAAAATCGTGCACATACATACACAAACAGCAGGATACAGGGGCGAGGGATATGGGTTTTCACTGAAAACCGATTAGAACACTTGTAGGAGGGAGAGAGAGGAAAAATTCGAGAGGATAAAAGAGAGATTGAAAGGAATTTCCGAGAGAACTAATTGAGAGAGAGAGAGAGAGAGCTCAGCTTGATAAAATTAAATTAGGGATTTGAATATGATTTGGGGAAAAATATCGACTGATGTTATGGTTTGTATCAAGGGTAGTTCCGTCATTTCATAGCTGGTAAAACATTTCTAAAAATCTGTTTTTTTAATCATTTGAAAGAAAGAAAAAAAGCTGAATTTAACCATAAAACTAATTTAACAATAAATTAAAAATCCTAAAATAAAATTATAACCGTCCCCATATTTTTAAAATATTTTTAGGATAAAAAAAATGAATTAGATACAGATTTTTTTCAAGTTTCGATCATTTAAATACATTAAAACTCTTAAAATCGTTTCAAAATACTAAAACACCGAAATTAATAATCCCAATAATTTTAAAAACTAAATAATATTAATAAGAGGATAACACAAGAGATTTCGGGATTTTTAAATACTCCGATGATTTTAAAGATTTTTCCAAGGTCGATAATAGAAAATTTAAATAGATTTTAATCATAAAGTTCAAATAAAAATATACGGACTCACATTTCACATATACATCACCATATAAGCATGTAGACATGATGTCACATATTTTTATCTAAAAAAAAAATAAAAAATTCACACCCAAAAATCCACATTTAATATTAAATAATAATATATATAAATACGAAATTTTCTAGGGCGTTATATGCCATCTTTCATAGGAATGGTGATGCCATTTTCAACTGCATCCCATTCGTAGGTATCTCTCTGGAGAAAAATCTTCATTAAGAACTTCCAGTCATTGTAGTTTTCAGCTCCAACTAAGAGTGGTGGAGCATTGATTGATCGTCGATCATTCCAACCTGATTATGCCATGGATCTTGCAAAAAATAAACACTTAAACAAGGATTAAATGCACCTGCTCTGATACCAAATGTAATTTCATAACACAATATGTTGGACTGAACAAGTAAATGAGACTGTCTCAATTGAGAATGAGACTGTCTCTTTTGCAAATGAGACTGTCTTTTTTGTGAATGAGACTGTCTCTTTTGTCAAACAGAATATTAACTGCAGAAATTAATTAACAGGATAAACAATAATAACACCAGGAATTTTCACTTGGTTCGGCCCCTATCTCGTCTATGGCCTACATCCAAGTCCCTATGCCAACTAGCACAGAGATTATATTATTATCACAATAATATAAAGCTTACACAATATCCGATTACAAGATTGAAGCCCCTGGAAGAACCCTTCCCTTTGACACCCTTGTCACTTAGCAATCCCTGCTACTTAGCCCACTGGCTACCTTGGCTTACAACTTGTAATCCCTAACTAGTTGCCACAACCCGGCACAGGTGAACTCAGAGTATATAGAATATGAATACAACTTCTAGAGAGAATATATATATGACTGTGTATGAGTACTCAGAAGATGTATGTCTTGAAATGTCTCTGGCAGTTGTATGTTAATCCAGTCGAGAGCTAATGAGATTTATAGGCACTCTTGAATGATATAGCCGTTGATAGATTCCTTCCTTAGCTGATGAATCTTGACTGGAGAAGATGAGTCCGTTGGAAGTAGTATAAGCATGTGAAGGACTTGATTACTTCTGGTAAAGCTGTGAGACAAAACGTGACTACTAGCAAGACTAAGAATCCGAGTAAGTGATGTACAGTAGGCGTGCTGGATAAAATAGTTTAAAACCCATGTCTCAAGAATATTCCTTTGGTAGTGGTGATGCACACTTTCTTGGTAAAATGGAAAGCTATACTACACATGCTAAAGACAGGAGACAAGATCTTATAAAGAATTAGATAATAATATTCAAATACACATCATCTTAAAATCAATAAACTAACAATTTGATAACCAACACTCTCACAAAACTTGTGCATTTTGTCAAGTGCAGCCCCCTCGAAGTCAAACATCTCCCTCTTGGGAATATCTTTCACACGCTTGGCAAAAAGGGGCATAAACTTAAGATCTACCCCTTTTATATAGATCCATTCCCGGTTCCAACCCTTGAGAGAAGATTGGTGGATGACCGGTTTAGCGGACCCGGATGAATAACCACGCTCATCACCCCAGAACCTAAGCTCGTAGAAAGGATCTTTACTCGAGTGAATAAGGGTGAAAAGATTGTGAAACAACTTGAAACTAGGAAAAATGCCACTCTAGTTACAGGCGGCCAGGAACCAAGATATCAACTTCACGGCGTTGGGAGTTAGTTGCATCAGTGATATCCCATAATCATACTTGCAGAGTTGTTTGATAAAGATGTGGCACTCCGGATTCCAACCAGATCGGAGATGCTCTAACCAGACTCCTAGAAACCCGTCTCCCGGTCTGTGGTAAATTCTCTCACCATGCCGGGGCTACCTCCACTGAATCTTGGGCCCGAGGTGGAATACAGATCGGATCACATTGTCCATTTCAGACTCAGAGCATGCGGCATACACCGGAGATAGGGGATAGGGGGCCTCACTTAGCACAGTCCCAGAAAAGACTGCTTCCAAACGGGCTTTATCATAGGGACCGGGCACCCCACGCGGCTGCCTATGCTTATATTGGAAGCTAAGGTCGCTATAAAAGAGAGTCTCTTCGACCTCGTATTTCTGAACGAAGAAGTATTTACTATCTACCCAGAATCCGTCTGGAGTCATACAGGCCTGTCCGGGACCCCGATCCTTAATGCAGAGCTGGGTCAATACCTGCTTACCACCTTTTTTCTTCTTGGCCATCAAACACCACTCTAAATCTAATGTTGAGGAGGGTTGATTTACGGAACTAGTACTACCGGTGCTACTGTCAGAGCTAATAACCAAGATATCGGAAGGAGGCTTCGATTTCCTTGCCCGGCTTTTGAAAAGAACCATAAAACCTGAGGAAATTACCAAAGATAAGTCTTTTTCTTTTAACCCTAATCCACATTTATCTGCAAATCTTTCGTTTTACAATATCTTAATAAACCTAATCCGGGCAAGGATTTACTCTAACCAGTTAAGCTAGTCTGGGTTAGCGTGATTCCCCCTATAGTACTAAACTCATTAGACGTCTTGTCCGGATTAGGGAAACCATCCCTTATCAGAGAGAACACCTAGTCCGGATTAAGCACATACACGAAACCCAAAAATGCGGTACAAAGGGCCAAAAACATCTTACAAAGATCTAAATACATACATACACACTTACATACAGATACAAGATCCCAGAATTCAAAAAACGTCAAGTGAAAAACCTCTTAACCTAGATCCAACAGGCACCTAAAAAAGCCCAATTCCAAAAAGCTTGGCTGGAAAAATCGAACAGTTAAACCAAAGAAACCATAAACCCACACCCAATAATAAGAAACTGACAATTCCATGAAGAAAACAAAATCAAGGAGACGAACAGGCATACAAAAAAGGGGGGGGTCATAGTGGCATGCAAAAGAAAAGAAAGCAACAAAAGCGAAGGAAGAAAAAGAATAAACTTACAGATAAAAGCTTTCCAAAGAGGGTTGTGCGGAGACCAAAGAAGCCGACAATTGATACCCAGGAGTAAAAGATTCCAACGAAGAAAACTCAAAATCCGAGAAAAGGGAGAAATTGGGGAAAAAATTACTTTTTGATAAAATAAACGGAAGTACAAAGGAAACTATATATAACCCCTAGAGCTGGAACGGTTTAGAAAGCCACGGGGCTAATTTTTATTGGGCCAAAGATGATTAAAAAGGTGAAGAGACAACTCCTTTAATGACAAACAACTGTCGCACGTCTTTTTAGGAAAAATGGAATGATATAATTTCAAAATGGATAGAGGGAAAACCCCCAAATCCGCTTGGATTTCTGCATTATACCTCAATTCGAACTGCCTCTTTCTTCCAAAAATCCGGATAGAGAGGCAAATATTTAGAAAAAAAATTTCTACAAACTACTTCAATCCGAATTGTCCCCACTTGGCAACAATTCGGATTAGGAGGCAACATTCAACCAAAATTTTTTTCTACAAACTACTTCAATCCGAATTGTCCCCACTTGGCAACAATTCGGATTAGGAGGCAACATTCAACCAAAAATTTTTTCTACAAACTACTTCAATCCGAATTGTCCCCACATGGCAACAATTCGGATTAGGAGGCACCATTCAACCAAAATTTTTTTCTGCAAACTACTTCAAACCGAATTGTCCCCACATGGCAACAATTCGGATTAGGAGGCAACATTCAACCAAAAAATTTCTCCTTACAAAGATTCAACTAAGAAGCCATTTTCAGTGCTAATCTTGAACTCTCACTCCCCCATACGGAAAATCCGCATAAGGGAGTGGGGGGGAAATGATAGGCTATAACCAATCCCGACTGGGCTCGGCCCAAGGTCGCCCTGAGACCGGCCCACACCCAGTCCAGATTGGGCTCAAGACAACTCAACCTGCAACCCAGGCCCAAGGAGCATGTGAGTATGGGAAACATGAGTCATGACTAGGGTCCTACATGACAGCGACAGATAAGGGAATCCTAGTATTGGCACAATCATGTCCCCTTCAAACCACGTGATGACATGCCCTGGGCACACACCACCACAGACATCACCTGGACAGGTGGGAATCATCAGCGACGAACAAGTGTCCCACCTACCTCGAATCCAATGCTAATGATTACATGTACCAACCACTAAACCCTAATCCTTGGCCTATAAATAGACGAGGAGAAAAAGGTGTAGGGGTTACATTCTCTTTTACACACACTCATATACACACACCCTCCATAATTAGATACTCTAGTCCTTATCTTTAACTCTCCAAAGCCATCACTTATTCTCACGCCGGAGGCGCCGCGGGGCTCAAACCCCCCTCCGGTGTTGTTTTGCAGACACCCAACCCCCAGCTTCACCTCTTACCCGGCGTGGGAACGGCAGAGGAGGCACTAGATCGGGTCTTGGAGTTATCACATGGCAGACTATGGTTTAACATAAAACAAAATAAATATACCTGTATTGATAGCCAAAGCAATAAAAAAGAAGGCAACGAATATGCTTCTAGTAAAACAAGACTTGTTCTTCACAGCCATGTGTGTAAGCTTTTGTCTTTTCTCTTTTGTAATATGATGATCTTTCTTCTTTGCTGTAGGTAATTTTTAGTTTATCGATTTCTTTTTATAGTCATAATAACTACTAATGTAATATATTTGTCTTTTTTTGACGAAAAAAAAAAAGAAGACAAATATGTTATAATAGTAGTTATTGTGACTATAAAAAGAAATTAAACAATGATATCACTTACAGTCTCTTAAAAGTAATATTTAGATCTCTTTTGTCAAGATGTCTTGTAGCAAAATTAATTTGTCAAAATTTATATACTACATAATTTATGCATGTGAATATCTAAACAAAATTTTTTTGTAAAGCCTCAATAGGAAAGGATTCGAATTAATTTCCTTTTATTGAAATTAATGATTTGATTTGATATTTGATATATTCAGAACATATCCAGTTTATCACTTAACATATTTAAAATATACTCAAAACCAGATTTTTTTATTTTTTTTTTCTTCCAACAAATATTCGATTTAGATTTCAAATTCATATCATTCTTTGAACCAAATGATCACGATTTTATTCAATTTGAGTTTTAATAATCTAGATGTACTTGTGTAGAATTTTTAAAAGAGAAAAATGACCTTGAGATTAATCTCAGGAAACTTTATACTCTTTAAAATTGGGGCAAAAAAAGTTCATTAAAATCTACTGATATTAATTCAAATTCTTTATTATTAAAAGAGTAATGTAAATTTTAAATAAATTTTTTGAATAATTTATTTTTACTTTTAACAACCTCTCATGAGAAATTGCCCAAAATACCATATATTGACCATTGTAAGGCCCAAACTACAATTTTTGAAAAGTATGGCCTTTTATGCCCACCGATACTAAGCGGCAGTATCATCGTCGGGGAAGCATTACAATACTATAGTTTTATTGACTTTATTGCTCCTTCTGCTCTTCTCTTTCACTCTGCTTTTGCAGGTCCAAACCCTAGCGCTCTCCATCTCTCTTGCCCTCTCTCTCTATTTCTCTCTCTCAATTACACACATATTTATGCTTAATTCATGTTAATTGCAGTGTTATGTAGTTTAATTAAGTTTAATTTGGTGAGTTTTGAGTTTGTTGTGACTGAATTGGATGTGGTTTGTGTTTTTGTTTGTTTGCATAATTTAAGGTGGTTGAAGGGTTGGGGGTATAGATTAAGTAGTAAAGATTCGTATAGATTCGAAGAGATACCCCACATCACTACATAAAGTGTCCTGATATCCGTGCATTTTTCACGTTGTAGAATGCTCCAACATCAGAAATTGAATTAAAAGTTTGTAGGTTTTTGAATTTCCCTTCCAATTCTTGAAATAATTGCAGCCATAATCTGGAATAGTTTTGTGCAGAGTTCTATGGCCAAGGTATCTGAAATAACTAATATATATGCCTACTGGTTTTCTGTTCACTCTGTGTATAGTGTATACCAGCAAAAGGGTGCAGTTCCTTGTACGCAAGGTTGAATATATTAATGTTTGCTTCGGAATCCTAAATTGCTAAGATATATATGTCAAGCAACGTCTGCATTCTGTCTTCCTTAAGCCTCACAGGCCTCTGATTGCTGTTATAATTTTATCTGATTGTTAAATTTGATTTATTGAATTCAAATGTAGCGTCTTGCTGTGTTTGAAAATTGGAGATCCTGCCTTTTATAGGATATAATCAAGACAATCTAGCTACCATGTTGACACTCTTGACGCAATTGACCATTATGATTAATTGGATATTTTTCTTTTGTACTTATTAATGCTGCTTATTAAAAGTTTGTGTTTTAATTGGGCTTTATGTGGATTTACGGACGACTATACTCTCTAAATTTATATGCTTCATTTTGTTGTTGTATGCATGATTTTGACCACTTAAATATTGTTTACATTATTCCTTACATTTTCTTTTCTAATATCACTTCTTTATACATATGAAATCAGGTTTTTTACTTTAACAAATGTATCCATTCTTGCCCTTTAGTCGGTGACTACTCTGTTTTCTTGTATTTATCTGCAACAACATTAATCAATGCTACTGTTATGCAGTTACCGGGGGTCATTGACAAATTGTTCCTGTGTAGTGATCATGGGTAGTTGTTCTTTCATGGCAACTAGTTGCATGAACAGGCACAAGGATTGTAACGATTTAAATATAAATAAAAAATAAAAAATACAGGAAATTAATGTGTGTTTACTTGAATAATTTTTGAATACGAGATAAGATATTTGTTGATGGAGAAGTGTGCTGAAGTGGTATTTTACGAGTATGGATGAACTATACAAGATCAAATGTATTCGAAAATCAACTTTGTGATATCACAGATAATGCGGCAGACTTAAAATTAAGTGCAGAAAATTCAGCATACTTTGTGGTTTAACTTGTTTTGGTTAGATAGAGGTCGATACAGGTTGAACATATTTTTATTTAGGCGAACCGTTAAAAATTTGCTACAGTAATCATACAGATCTCATAAAGACTCACAAAGATTCTAGCACAAGGTAGTATTGATTCGTACAAGGTAGTAAATTTACATTTGTGAGAGGAGCCAAATTCACTCAATTTTAAATAAAAAAAGCTGGTATAGATTCTAAATTAAGTAGTAAAGATTCGTAGATTCTCTATATAGATTCGGACAGATTCATATATAGTCTATGACAGATTCGTAAAATCTCTCAATAAATTCATACAAATTCTGTGACTTCTTACGGATGTCTAATAATAATGTTGCACCATATGAGAAAGGTCAATTCGAGGAGGATCAAGCGAGACATAAAACTGATGCCTATCCAAATTGGTATTTAATTCCATCTAGTGACTTTTTACAGATGTCTAATACTGATGATGTTTTAAAGCAACCCTGTGAAAAATCAGCACAGCAGCAGCTGTTATAACCTTTATATGTAAAAATGTCATTAGTGTGTAGTTGATTGTAATTCATAGTCGTTAACTCGTAGTATTTGCAAAGGCCTCTACAACAGGCTCCTGAACAATCAGTGTAGCAGCAGCTTCCAATAAACCTGCATATGCAGTTAAGAGCTAGCAAGCAGGTCGAGAACTGTTGGGCATAAAGAAATCCAACCTTACAAGCGGCGTGTTGTTAAGTGAGTTTTGTCGACTTACACTTTCATTTGTTCCAGTGACCAGAGAGAAGATACTATTTCAAATGAATGTACTAAAATATTATATATTTAATGTGCTAGTTTTAGTTACGTTAGTTGGTAGAAGTAGTTTTATTGTCGTATTTTTTTAATGAGTTGTTTTCCTTTCTTTTTTTTTAGGAAGAAGGGATAAAGATATGGATTGCAGAGGATATATGTCGACTTACACTTTCATTTGTTGTAGTGACGAGAGAAAAGATACTATTCCAAATGAATGTACTAAAATATTATATATTTCATGTGCTAGTTTTAGTTACATTAGTTGGTAGAAGTAGTTTTATTGTCGTATTTTTTTAATGAGTTGTTTTCCTTTCTATTTTTTAGGAAGAAGGGATAAAGATATGGATTGCAGAGCATATGTGTCTCATTGCATATGTGGTTGGAAGTGAATCTGCACTTTTTGTAATAAGAAATAGAGCCAATAACAAACTAGATTTTGTTAAATGACCCAAGGCCCTTTTAATATGAAGTTAGCAGCTTAATTGTTTTGGTTGGTGGAAATCTATTTCATAGTTACATTTGTTTTGGCTAAGTAAAGTGACATGAAGTTGTTTGTTTGATCAAGGTTGTAGATGCCATTTTGTGGCTTTCCAATTTAGTTGTTGGATCTGGGACTTGTCATGTAAGAGAGTACCTATTTCATAATTCAGATTTCAGCCCTTTATTACTATGTTTTGGTTTCAAATTATTATTCATTTAAAATTTTTTGATTGAAATCTGTGGTGTTCAATTGTTTTTGACTTCTACGTATGGCTCCTACATACACCACTTTAAGCATCACAATTCTCCGCATAATCTTTACTTGTTCTAATCTCTTGTAAGAAAACTTCAAGGACGATTCAAGTAGCTCAGGAACAGAGTCTTCAGATTCAAATGTCTGTTCTGCAGCAATCATAGTAGCAACTAATAACATATAGATACATAAAACACAACTAATGTACGAAGGCAAGCCTGTGATAACAATAAAATTAAAATGAGGCGCTTAAATTCTTAGCAATACAAGAAACCAAAAATAAGCAGGAACATCCAGATGCAATAACACTTTATGAACTCAAATTCAATAAAATAACGAATAAAAGACCTGAACAGTTAAAATGTCTCAAACTAAAATTTTAATATAAAATCTTGCAACATAGTTTTTACATTGTAGATTGCATATAACAGTGTCTAAAACAATCATAAATATAAATAAAGGAAATAAGGAAATGCTATTATTTACTAAAGGCTATCAAGAAGGATCTGTTGTTGTTCTTCAATTTTATTGACAGTACCATCTCTAACCCTGTCAAGAATCAGTACCAAAAATTAGTCATTATACAATAGTAATGCATAAAAAACATATAATTGTTAATCGATAACATAATTAGTGCATGGACACCGATATCAAGTTTAACAAATTTAATATCTATTCAACAAAGTTATCAGTTACGTAACAAATTTCTTCTTTAGTCAAATCTTTATGATTAATGTCATAAATATCTTCCCAAATCTTTTCCTACAAAATCAGGCAGAAAATTCGTAGAGATTCATATAAGTTTGAATAGATTCGTAAAATTTTTTTGAAGTTAAAACAACAAACATATCGTGAATCATAATGAGAATGCAAATAAGCTTAAAATTGAAAATATAAGCCGAACGGGATATTAAAGGACAAAAGAGACCAGTTCTACACATAGATTCGGACAGATTCATATATAGTCTATGACAGATTCGTAGAGATTTTATTTCTACAACAATGAAAAAAGCAATTATTAAAAGTATTGCAAAAAGGCATTGTTTTAAGCATAGTTACAGTCACCCAACATGAAAGAATAATATCTTGGGTGATAATTAAGTTCGTATAGATTCTAGCACATGGTAGTAGAGATTCGTAAAGATTCGTAGATTCTACATATAGATTTGGACATATTCATATATAGTCTATGACAAATTTGTAAAATCTCTTAATAAATTTGTAGAAATTCTCACTACGTCAAAATTTGGATTCCGCCACTCTTTTGTACAGTAAAGGCTGTGACAATTTGAAAAAAATGCGTGGCTAAAGGTCATCGTCCCAAGTTAGTCACAAAATATTTGATTGCGTAACCGAAAATACAATTTTTCGTAGATTAAGTCACAATTTTACGAAAAGTGTGACATTTGTCAGCCACCTTTTAAATAAGTGACCAAATATGATAAAATCGCATGCTTTTCTGTTGACTTTGACCAATTCCAAATTTTATAGTCACACTTTCAGAAATAAATGTGACAATCCATAGCCACACTTCTCTGATGTGTCGAAATGTACCGAAACGGCCATAGTTATATTCAGTGAAGTGGGTAAATGCATAATAACATATGGTCACTAATGTTTAGATGTGACTAAAATGTAGAGGTTTATGTTATTATGTCAGAGTTGTTTTCCTTAAGGAAGCTAAAAATTAGTGACTGTAATATTGTGTGACTAAAAAGTACCCTTCCTGTATATGGTCACTTTATTACATTTGTGTTTGGCAAAAAAAAATTACCAACTGACCATATCACACCTAGCTATATAGTAGACCAATACAAACACAAACTTGATTCATCCAAGTTGCATACCAGATAACCATATCATGATATGCCATAATAATTCTGCTAATTACAAAGATAATGAAGCTTAAAACTAAAATTTAACTAAAGAGTATATTAATCAAACCAAATATAACAATTCAAATCACATGTCCTGCTATATAGTGAAAGGTACCAAGCCAACATTAGAATTCACCATTACATATTAATTCTTCATCAAATAAAAAACAAAGAAAATGACCAACACAATGATAACATTATACAACTTCCTACTTATCATATGAACCTCCTTTTTAAGATCTTTAACAGTTGGAATGTAGTTTTGCAGCTCAGTCTTGACATCATCAACTTCTTTTTGGATCTTGATCTTCATGACAACTGGTTCAGGATCAATCCATTCCCAAAACGAACATTTGGGTCCAGAAGAGTACTTGAAAAGGGAAGTCAAATTAAAAGCAATTTTTTTATTAAATTAAATAGATCGATGAAAACTCATAAACGTCATCTTACCAATGAATTTGATTTATGGCACACCCGAAATCTTCTTCCAGGGTTGTCAAGTGTGTTCGATGTTCTAATCCGAGCCAGGAGACCACAGTAGCAAAGATCAGTTCGATTTTGGTTTGAGCTGTAGGAATTTGAAGACGACATCATGATCAGCCCTTCACCTTTTCACAGACCTGGAGAAAAAAATAGGAATTAAAACAGCATAGAATTTAACCAACAATAGAATTTAACATTACATAAAAAACATGGAAAATGACAAACGTAATTTGGGCTTAATTACCGGATTCAGTTAACATTACGAATAATAATACCCTTACAGTCCTGTCTAAAGTAATCATCACGAGATTCATTACCCAAGTCACGTGGATCTATAGGTGGTAATATATTATCATTGTGAGGAAGAATTACAGTACTGAAATCCTCATTGACATCATCATACAAAACCAAACCAAACCAAACATACCTAGTATATCCCGCACAGAGCAGGGTCTGGGGGGGTGAGATGTACACAGACCATGCCCCTGCTTTTAACGGTAGGGAGGCTGTTTCCGTGAAGACCCCCGGCTAAGTGCACAAAAAGCTAATAGTGAGTGCTATTTACAAGGGTTGTCTAAGTTTTGAAAGTGGCTCATCGTCATACCTGAGCCCATGGCTTTGAACACATGGGGCTTACCTACCAGGGGATTGACTACTCCGCTCTGCGAGACACTCAAATCTATGATGACACCGAGCCAAGCTCACTGGAAACAGAAGACAATAAAATGAAAAATGAGAATGCTAAGTCAAAATACTAAGATAAAGCTAACCGAGACAACCCAACTCTGAGATTCTCCACAACCGAGCCGCTCCCTAGTAGAGAATCCACCACTCTGATCTGACGTCTGCAAGAACACCTATCAGCGGTCATGGTCTCATTTAAGTTTAAGGTCTTCAAATCCAACCTTATCTGCTCTTCCCCCGACCTCCTCGGTCTGCCTCTCCTCCTCACCCAACCACCGAAAGACTCTCGACCCTCCTCACTGGGGCTTCAGCCAGCCTCCTACGGACGTGGTCGAACCATCTCAACCTCCCTTCCCTAACTTTCGCAGAAAAAGGCGCCACTTCAAGCTCGCTCCTAAAAGCCACATTCAGGATTCTATCCAACATCGTGCACCCACAAGACCACCGCAACATCCTCATTTTAGCCGCTTCCAACTTGTCGAGGGCTTTCTTCACCGCCCAATATTCAGAACCATACAACATCGCAGGATAGATTGCCGATCTATAGAATTTCCCTTTAAACTTTAAAAGGACTTTCTTGTCGCTCATCACCCCTAACGCTGCCCTCCACCTTAGCCACCCAGCCTTGATACGATGTGTGACATCGTCTTCAATCTCGCCTTCCTTCTAGATGATCGAACCCAAATACTTGAACTTATCCGTACGAGGGACGATCTGATCTTCAATCCTAACCTCCACCCCTTCCTCGTTTGCCTCATCACTGAAGTTACACCAGAGATACTGAGTTTTAGATCGGATCATACGTAAGCCTTGGGACTCCGAAGTAGATCTCCATAACTCCAACTTCTCGTTTACCTCCCCCCTCGACTCCGCCACTAACACAATATCATTAGCGAAGAGCATGCACCAAGGGACGACATCTTGAATCTCTCGCGACATGACATCAAGGATAAGGGCGAAAAGAAGAGGACTTAGGGCCGACCCCTAGATCTCTATAATTCTTGGGAGGTGTCATCAAGACAATAGACATTTTTTTATCCAGCTGGTCTTTAACATAAAACACCTGTCGTGCTTGTGAGGCCAATATGAATGGATCATCCTTGTGGCCTAATATGTTAAGTTCGACCAACGTGTAACCCATTCTATCTTGTTTGACACCATTTCTATTGTCAACCCAGTCGCACATGAAAAGAGGAATTTTTTTAATATAGTAATCTAGTAGCTATATCTCTCGTAGAACCCCATAATAAAAGTTCTTTCCATAGGTTACTTCTTCTTTAGAAATGTGCATCTCAGTTGCCTCTACACAAACCCCACTGTTCTGGTGAATTCTACCATCACGAACTTTTGTACGAAATGTATAGCCATTGATGTCATATACATCGTATTTGTTCACGGTTGTGTATGCTCCATGTGAGATCCACTTCACTATTTCTGATACACTTTCTCTAGAGATCGATAACTCGTTTTCAACCTAAATTACATAATAACAAGGATGAGATTCAGCTTGCACAAATTACAATTGATAAAAAACTAAGATCATACTGATTTAAATATTACCTTGTTGCGTAACCAGTGACCAAACGTTATGCTATGCTCTTTCTCCAACCATGCTTGTCGTTTACCAGGATGTTTGTTTTTCAAAAATGTCATGTGTTGTCTGCAAGTTCAAAAAATGAGTATTAAATCTGATAGGCCTACTGTTAAATAAAAAAAATACAAAAAAACATGTTCATTAGGAGTCCTTACTCGATATACGGCACAACTTCATGCGTATTTTACAATACATAGAAATGTGATTTCAAGTAGAGATCTTGAGAAACTTCAGCTGGTTTACCAGCTGACAAAGGAATTCCCTCTCCATTACCATTTTCAGATGTGTTGTGCTGGTCTTCTGGAATACCAATAGAGCTCATCATTTTTTGGTATTCGTTGAAGAACTCAATTGTTTCTTCTGCAATATTCTCCTCAGCAATGCATCCTTCTTGATAAGCTTTGTTCCGCACATGACCTTTAATAACTTTCATAAACCTCTCAAAGGGATACATCCACCGAAAGGATATTGGGCCACATAATTTTACCTCTCTAATAAGGTGCACAGTTAGATGAAGCATAAGATCAAGAAAGGATGGGGTAAAGCATTTCTCCATCAAGCACAGTGTCACACAAAGCTCCTCATGCAATTTATCGAGTTCTTCTACACTGATTTCTTCTTGGCATATTGATTTGAAAAAAAACAAAGTCTGATAATAGCATATCTTGTGGGTTCAGGCATGATAGACCATATTGCAATAGGCAAGAACTGTTGCATAAGTATATGGTAATCATGTGATTTAATTCCCACAAGCTTCCTATCCTTTTGATTCACCAGACTAGAAAAGTTGGAACAATAACCTTGGGGAGCCCTTAAGTTGTGTAATGTTTCACAGAACTTGTCTTTTTCATCTTTAGTTAATGTGTAGCTGGCTACAGGAAGTACTATCGTGTTGCCTTGAGTTTTAGCCTGCAACTCTTGTCTTATCCCAAAATGTGCAAGATCCTTTCGAGCTTGCAACCCATCTTTCGTCTTGCCTGGAACATTTAGTAATGTTCCGATAATACTCTCAGTCACATTCTTCTCAGTGTGCATGAAATCAATACAATGTTGGACAAAATTATACCGCCAATACCTAAGTCGTCGATTCCATATGTTGAATTTCTTCCAATAGTTCTGTTCTTTGTGTCCAAAATTTGAGCTACCACCCCCTTTTGATTTTGACTTTTTTGTTTCCCCTCTCTTCCAGTCGAAGTGTCCATGATTTCTGATTGTTTATCCTTAAATCCCTTCCCCCACTTATTCCTAACAAATTAACCTCGTTGAATATTTCTTCCCCGGTCATTGGATTTGCAGCAGTTCCCCACTCTTCTCTTCCATTGAACGCCTTAGTTTGCTTTCTGAAGGGATGGCTATATGGTAGATATCTTCGGTGACCACCATAACTCTGCTTGGCAGATAAAGGAAGTCTTACAGAATGAGTTTTTTTCCTACACAACACACAACCATTGAATCCATTATAAGGGCAGCCACATAGTACACCAAGAGCAGGGTAATCATTAATCGTCCATAAGACAACAGCACGTAAAGTGAACTTTTCTTGTGCGTAAGCATCAAATGTTTCAACTCCGTCTTCAAACAAGAACTCCGTCTTGTGTTGCTCACCATCTAGTTACCTTCTGTAGGTAGCATCCTTTTCAATAGAATTAGCAATTCAGTAAAGCACTTATTTGTCACTCCATGCTTACTTTTCAAGTTTAGGAGTTGAACTACAACAGACAACTTTGTGAAGTTAGGACAACCTTTATACAAGGGCTTCTCCGCATCTGCAAGTAGTTCTTGAAACTTCTCAAGGTCATCTACAAAATTGTCTTCTGTAGCTTTGACCATTTCTATTGTTTCTGCGGCATCTGCTGGAATTTCTACTACATCAAATTGGTTGGCATCAATGGAATTTCTGTTGGAAGTTGTTGCCTCGTCTTTTTCTCCATGTTTAATCCACCTTGTATAGTTTACATCGATTCCCCAGATGAACAAGTGATAATTCACCTCATCCACAGCAAGAGAGCAGTGGTTTAAACATCTAACACATGGACATGGAATAGTGTTTGTTGACATCTTCAAATTACCAACTACAAATTGAAGAAATACTACAACTCCATCCATATATGGTTTACTGGTTCTATCCGTTAACATCCAAGACTTATCCATCTTTTAGTGATGATGCAGTACATAAAAACAATAACACATATATATATATATCACACGAGCAATTTTTAAAGCATAACATTCAAATACTTCAAAATAATAGCACATATAAAGAAACTACATCTTCAAATTACCAACTGCAATTGAAAATAATAGCACATATAAAGAAACTACATCTTCAATTTCTGAAGTTATTCTCTAATTAAGAGCATAACTGAAGCTTAAAATTCAAAACTAAAATTTGATTTGCCAGGAGAGAGGAGCATGAGCGATTTAATTACCAGCTGGAGAGAGGAGCAGGAGCGATTTACCAGCTGGAGAGAGTAGCAGGAGCTAATGTACCTTGTTCACGGTTTCGGTACTTTGTTCGCACTTGGTTTTCTTTACTTTGTGAAGCGAGTTAAATGTGGATGAAATTAGGGTTTATAGAATGAAATCGTGATGGACTGTGTAGTGAACTTACCGTCTTTATCGTGAGACAGCGTGAAGTGTTATAAGGTCCAATTAGAATACTGAATGCCCAATGTAAATATTTAAGGCCCAGTAAGAATATTTAAGGCCCAGTAAGAATATTTAAGGCCCAGTAACTATTGACTAAGGCCCAGTAGGAATCACGTAGGCCCAATAGGAGTTGGTATGAATAATCGGTTGATCCACTAACAGTCAGTTCGTCCACTAATGAAGTCATGTGACAGGTTTCAAATATAAGGCCCGATAACAGTTCATCCCGGTTAATACTATTGACTAAGGCCCAGTAGGAATCACGTAGGCCCAATAGGAGTTGGTATGTCCGATAACAATTGGTTGATCCACTAACAATCAGTTCGTCCACTAATGAAGTCATGTGACAGGTTTCAAATCGATTATAAGGCCCGATAACAGTTCATCCTGGTTAATGCTATTGACTAAGGCCCAGTAGGAATCACGTAGGCCCAATGGGAGTTGGTATGTCCGATAATAATCGGTGATCCACTAACAGTCAGTTCGTCCACTAATGTAGTCATGTGACAGGTTTCAAATAGATTATAAGGCCCGATAACAGTTCATCCCGGTTAATACTATTGACTAAGGCCTAGTAGGAATCACGTAGGCCCAATAGGAGTTGGTATGTCCGATAACAATTGGTTGATCCACTAACAGTCAGTTCGTCCACTAATGAAGTCATATGACAGGTTTCAAATCGATTATAAGGCCCGATAACAGTTCATCCCGATTAATACTATTGACTAAGGCCCAATAGTAATCACGTAGGCCCAATAGGAGTTGGTATGTCCGATAACAATCGGTTGATCCACTAACATTCAGTTTGTCCACTAATGAAGTCACGTGACAGGTTTCAAATCGATTATAAGGCCCGATAACAGTTCATCCCGGTTAATGCTATTGACTAAGGCCCAGTAGGAATCACGTAGGCCCAATAGGAGTTGGTATGTCCAATAACAATCGGTTGATCCACTAACAATCAGTTCGTCCACTAATGAAGTCATGTGACATGTTTCAAATCGATTATAAGCCCCGATAACAGTTCATCCCGGTTAATACTGTTGACTAAGGCTTAGTAGAAATCACGTAGGCCCAATAACAGTCCTAAACCCTAAAAATTTTAATTATAAAAATTACAAAGATTTGATAAATGATGAATTATATATTAATTAATTTTTATAAATTTAAAGTTACAATAAGAATTTTTTTTACAAACACATATAAGATTTTTACCAAAAAAAATCTCCCCCCACCCCCAAAACCAAGCGGGAGAAATTCCCCCCTCCAAAAAAAAAGGCTCTCAAAGTTCCCCTTAAATTAACATCACTTTCAGCCTTACCTTTCCCCCAAATGCAATTCACTTCGCCCCCATAATCAATTAACATCTCTCTCTCTCGACCACCGACCATATTCTCTCCACCATCATTAGGATCGGGTACACATCAAGGATACATCTTCTTTGGTGAAATTAGGGTTTCAATTTGGCATCTTCAATCACCTTGGTCAAGTTAGGGTTTCAATTTGGCATCTTCAATTAGCTTGGTGAATTTGCTCAAGGTAACTTTGTATTTTGTTTCCCTTTTTTCTACTTCTTCAGTGACTTGTTAGTGTGTGTGTATATATATATATATATATATATATATATATATATATATATATATAGAGAGATAGAGAGAGAGAGAGAGAGTTAAGTTCTATGGAGACCAACATATTTAGTGGAGACCGGAGACCAATATCAATCAAAACATTGCATAAACTTATTCATTGGAAATCAAGTTCTATGAAAATCACTATATCATGTATTTCATTGAAAATCTTGAAGATCATATACTTTTTACATGCAAATTTCATTAAAAATCTTGAAAATCATGTATGTTCTGCAAACAAAATATTGCAGAACGTATTGTTCTCCAAAACATGTTCTGCTTGCAAATCATATATGATTTTTAAGATTTTGAATGAAATAATAATGTTAGTTGAACATTCTTTGCAAATATATATATGTTTTGCAATGTTTTGAGTGCATAATGTATATGGTCTCCACGGTCTCCACTCAAATGTTGGTCTCCATAGAACGTAAGTCTATATATATATATATATATATATATATATATATATATATATATATATATATATATATATATATATAATAAAGTAATGAAAGAAATGTTTTTAAGATGCATGCATCTTTATACATGTTTTTTGTCTAACATTGTGCTGGTTATGTACATCTAATTTGAAGGCCATGGCAAGGAAATACCGGTTACTTGTTTACTATGGGGGTGAGTTTATGACATGTGTTAAGTGGCAATACACTGGTCCTAAAGCAAAGGTGTTTGAAGGAATGGAAGTATACAACATGACTCTTGCAGAAGTTAGGGAATTGGTAGAGGATGTTATTGCGGACGACGACAAGTTGTATTTCATGAAAGATGGGGTGACCTCGGATCAAGGATATGGTTTATTGCTTCATGACAATCAACTTAAAGATTTGGCTAATGCTTCGAACCTTACTGGAGTGTGCAAGATTCATGTCTTCCATTCTTGGTCCACGGCTAGTCCACCAGCTTGTGATGAAGAAGGAAACATAGGTAGACTCATTTTTAACTTAACAAATTTCTAAGTTGTTATTTATTCATGTCTATGTATATTAAACAGAACAATCCTATATTTGCTAAATGTTCTTATACTGGTTGTAGGTATGGGCAATGTGGAATATGAAGAGCAATATTCAACCGAGGAGTGTAGCGAAGAAGAAGGACATACCACAGATCCCGGAAACGAAGAAGACCAACGAAAGAATGTTATAAAACCGAAGAGGGGGCTAACCAGGTTGCCAAAGCTGCGTACCAGGTTTACAAACTCTGGTGGGAAAAAACTTGAAGTTGAATTTGACTCTCTTGGTAGGTTATCGGGGGAATATTGATCAGAATTTACGAGTTTTTTAGGAGATGTGGTTAGGGAGCATGTCGGATTAAGATTTGTAAAATGGAAGGAGGTCCTGATCGAAGTAAAGAATAAGTTGTGGGAACAAATAACGGTAAATCAGCTATTTTCAATGTTCGATATGGAACACCATTGTTCAACTTATTTGCTTGCTTTTTATGTGTATTAACACCATGTATTATATATTGCAACATTATTTTGATGTGGATTATTGTCGTCGGAAATTTGTAATGACCCGGCTTGGTGGGCTACTTCGCAATTTTAGAAAAAGATGTATGCAGGATTTGTACAACCTAACCTTAAAAACAAGGCAAAACTTGCACAAGTTCCAAGGCAATATCGTACACTAGTGGAGCAAGCTGACTGGGATAGGTTTGTAGCCCATACACAAACAAGCAAATTCAAGGTTGCAATGATTTATTATAATCATCCTCATTTCATTTTAACTATTTTTCCTTAAAACTCTGCTGAAATAATTTTAATTTCTCTTGGAAGGATGCCTCTACAACACGAAAAACAGCGCGATCAAGGTCCATTTATGATCATCATTTGGGAAGATGAGGATATCCTTATCTCCAGAAGAAATTGGTAATTCAAGTTTGTTTTTTGTGTTACTAGTGATGATTTTGGACATGAAATATATGATACTCCTTGTTGCATATTACAAGGTTTTGAAAAAGGAAATTGTAGCTGATGCGGTCCCCTCCCGTGCTTTCATGTGGAGGAAAGGGAGGGAAAACAAAGACGAAGAGCTTGTAGATCCCAAAGTCAAGGAGATGGCAATTTATTTAGTAAGTTAATTTAAATATGAGAATCAAGGATGCATAAGATATTTTATCATTTCACTACATTTTCTTGACATTTTCTGTACAGATTGATATTGAATCACAAATCAAGGATGGAGCAATCAAAATTAGGCCGGACGAGGATGCCCTCACAGTGGTTTTTGGAAGGGAGCAGGCTGCATATTTGAGAGGTGTTGGTTATGGAGTCACTGGCAATCAGTACTGGCACAGTGGTCGGCAGAGGACCACATCAAAAGACAAAATCAAGATTCTGGAGCTTCAACTGGAGAACGAGAAACTTCAGCGGGAGAAAAAATATGAAGAAGTCAAGCACCTATCCTTGCAGATGGCTGCAACGAACGACAAACTCAATAAACTCTTAGCTGAAATGGATGCGCGAGGACAAAATGTAAGTTTTGTTCGCCTATACCCCAATTTTGGAAATATTTTCTGCTGAAGTTGCTAACTAGTGATTTTTTTCCAGTGTCCATATCAACTAAGTTTCCAGTTAGTGCCAAATATAAGTGTATATATAAGCAACCCAAGTTGCTAATTTGTGATTTCTTTAACAGGGTCCACATCAAATAGAACCTAAAAATTATAACAGGCATACTGTTCCATGTGTCCATGTACTTAGTTTACAAAACTTGTTTTATCACTTGAATATCCCCTTTGACGTTACATTTTGTAGGGAACACCGATAAGTGGTAATGCTTCGAGGGACAGCAACAATGCTACCATCTCAGCGTCGAAAGATTTTGTAACACCTGTAAGTAATGGATAATTTTATTTGTTTTTTATTTTTTCCATGATATTGCTGATTTTTCGTAACTAAATTGCTTGAATTGTAGGATAAATCCGTGGAAAAGCAAGTGACTCCTACCACTAACACACAGCCAATGATGCAAAAGGTGATCACAACCAGGAACAAAGTTTATCTTTCTCCGCCTAGCACTAAATGTGATTAAATGCCGCCTATTCTCAACTCACAAGGAGATACAACAAGTGTGTAACAGGTATTACATTGCTAAATGCACATGTATATTGACTTAAACTTAAACTTTAATATGTTGGTAATTATGCTACTAATTTTATAGAAAAAAGTGATCGGATCCCGAACCAGCAAGAAGATTAATTTATCTCCGCCAATGCCATCTCAGTCAACTCAAGCCCCAATAGTTGTCCAATCGGTATGCATTATATTTCTAAATGCACATGTATATTAATTTAAATTCTTTTTAATTTTTTGCATGATATTACTGATTTTTTGTAACCAAATTGCTTGAATTGTAGGATAAATATGTGGAAAAGAAAGTGACTCCTACCGCTGACACACAGGCAATGGTGCAAAAGGTGATCACAACCAGGAACAAAGTTTATCTATCGCCGCCTAGCACTAAATGTAATCAAATGCCGCCTATTCTCAACTCACAAGGAGATACAACAAGTGTGCAACAGGTATTACATTGCTAAATGCACATTTATGTTGACTTAAACTTTAACTTTAATATGCTGGTAATTATGCTACTAATTTTATAGAAAAAGGAGATCAGATCCCGAGCCAGGAAGAAGATTAATTTATCTCCGCCAATGCCATCTCAGTCAATTGATCAAGCCCCATTAGTTGTCCAACTGTATGCATCAGGTCTTCTAAATGCACATGTATATTAATTCACTTTACCTTTATGAAGTTGTTAATTATGCTACTAACTTGTGTAGCCAATGAAGTGTACTCTGTATACGTTGAACTTGAACAACCCGGTTGCATATGGTACGGTTTTCCCCTCAAACCAGGAAGGACAAACCATTCATGGAGTCCCCCTACAAGATGATTGCTGTAGAGTTTCTGTTGAACAAGTTGTAAAGGGGGCAACATTTTTACCGTATGAAGTCGGTGATATGAGGACAGTTGAGGATGCTTTGGATTCTTTTGTGGCTTGGCCAAAAAACCTTATCAAGAATACTGGTCAAGTATGTTTCTTACTTTGCATTCCATTTTTACTGTGTGCATTTATTCTTATGGTTTATGGTAATCTATAGAATTACATTAGTTTGTGTTAGAATTGTCTCAACTTGAGGGCTGTTGGAATGATCTAATATTTGTTCTCATTTTTTACCCTAGGTACCAAATCCAATGGCCAATGAGGAACAGAGAAGTGCCGATCAAGCTCATAAGAAGGAGAAGAGATGTACTCCCATTACTCATTCCCCAGTAACACGTTCAAAGGCTGAGGCCAACAAGAAAAAGCAAAAGCTATAGTGGTTCAGTTATAAACTGAACTTAAATTGTTGATGTTGGTTTTTCTGATACCTTGAATTGTAAACGGCGAAATGTAATCTCTTAACTTGTGAAGTTTGTGGTTAGTCTGGATTAAGTAATTAGGTTTTTCTGAATTGTTAATTATGTTTTTATGGATTGTGTGGATTCAGTATGTTTGTATGGATTATGGATTCCATGTTGGAATTTGGTATGGATTATGGATTCCTTGTTCCCATTTTGGAATGTGTTTTGATTTTTGGTATTAATTGTGTTTGGATTTTGGCCTTTATGGTATCGTGGATGATCATTCAAATGGTACCATGTAATTTGGTTAAGAGTGTGTGGTTATTACTATCCTTTAGCTACACTATAGTTTCTTAACAATTTTGTGACTAAAATCAATGTTCTTATAGTCACAAAAATATAATATAAACGGCCACACAAAAGTATTTTCATGTAGCCATACCAAATTTTTTAGCCACGATTTCTAAGAAATAGTGCCACCAAAACTAAGCCTTTGATGTATATATGACGTTATTAATACTCTTTAGTCACTAAGGTTTCTGTTGCTGAATGGTGGTATTTAGTCACACTTTAGAGCTTAAAGGGGGGCTGTCAGACAAAAATGGTGGCATGCTTTAGTCACTCATATTTTAGTTACAACCACTAATTTAAAGAGTATCTGTATGATACATACGATGCTCTCACCTTTGGTCACACTTGGTCCGGAAAAAAAAACGTGACATAAAGTGAACAGCCACACATATTTTATGTGGCAAAAGCCAAAATTTGACGTAGTGTCTAGCACAAGGTATAACGCCCTAGAAAATTTTGTATTTATAAATATTTATTTAATATTAAATGTGAATTATATTATGTGAATAATTTTGAGAAGGACAATTATATGTGGTACCCTGTTTACATGTTTATATGATGATTTATATGTAAAATATGAGTCCGTGTAATTTTATTTGTATTTTTGATGATTAAAATCTATTTAAATCATGCATTATTGATCTTCTGGGAATTCTATAAAATCATCGGAGTATTTAAAAATTCTGAAATTTTTTGCAATATCATATTTGTATATTTATTTAATTTTTAAAATTATTTGGTGAATTATTTTGCATGTTTAAGTATTTTAAAATGATTTCAGGAGTTTTATTGCATTTAAAGGATCAAAACTTGTAAAATTCATATTTAATTCATTTTTGACCCTAAAAATATTTTAAAAATATGGGGAGGTATCTAATTTCAATCCTTATATTTTAAAAATGATATGTGATTTTTATTAAACATTACCCATTTATTTTCTATTTTTCAAAATGAATATGAATCGTTTTTAATCAGAATTTCAGAAATATTCTTTATTTTTTTAAAAACCCCTCAAGCCCAGTTGCCCAAATAAAACCTCAGCTTCTCTCGATTGTTCTACATTTTTATAAATCTCTCTCCAATCACTCATCACTCTCTCTAATCTCTCTCTGGCGCACTCTTTTTAAATCCCTCTCTACCTCTTTTCTCTATTGCGTCTCTCTCTTGCTGTCCCTTTTCTTTGTGCTACCTGCAACTGGGTGTGTATCATGATAAGTGTGTGTGATGTTCATATATATAGATAGTGTGTGTATATACTACTTTGTGTTTGTGAGTTCTGGGAGCGATTTGTGTTCTGGTGTTGTGTTGCTCAGAGGAGAGAAAAGGGTTGTTGTGTCAGTGCGTGCCCACGGGAGGTGTGGGTGTTGAGGCAAGGAAAACAGAGGGAAAAAAAACTAATAGATGGGGAGAGATACAAGGAGGAGGAAGGAGGATGAAGTTGAGGACCGAAAGATTGAGTGAAAAGCAGAAAGGGGGAAGAAATGATTAAAACCGGAGTTCGGTGATGAACACCAGGTTGTTTCTTTTAATTTTGATCGTGAAGTCAGATGTTTGATGGTTAGTTTAGTAATATAGGACACTTAACCTGCTGGGATGATTCTTTCTGGTAAAACCATAGTGAAACTAGTTTGTTAGTTGTTTCTGAATTTTCGGTTTAAGTTGAAGTTTTGTGTGATTTTATCGGGTTTTGGTGGTGTGACTGTGGTAATTGATTGTGAATTTCAGTTTTGGTGTTGCAGTGTTGTGCTGGGAATTGGTCAATTCAGAGAGGGGTGCGTGTGTATGCTAGGTCAGAGGAGTAATTTTTTAGGGAGACAAGGGAAATGTGAGGGAGTGCAGCGGGTGCTTGTGAGTTTGCGGTTGTGATGTTGGAACAGAGTGAGGGCTGGTGTGTGCATTTGGCGGAGAAGAATAGAGGATTAAGGAGGCAAAAGAAAGCATAGTATTAGTGGCTCCTGGTGGGTTTGTAGTGGGTCTGTGCTCAGGAGTATATTGCCGAGTGATAGTTTTTGTGTGTGTGTAATGTAATTGTGGGTTGGGTTAGTGTGGTATGTAAAATATTAGAGTGTGTGTGTTTATATTCGGGTGTGTGCCACTGTGAGGGGTAGTTAAGTGCTGGCATATGTGTTGGTATACAGGACATAGGTGAGAGTGTGAATATTGAATTACAGAGTAATAGTGTGTTAGTCTTGTGTGTTAAGAGGAAAGGCTAAGGACTGAAAGATATAAAAATAAGTACCGAGTTTACAGTTGGAGATAAATGAACATTCAGGTAGTAAGATTTATATATGACTTTATGACGATTGTTGTCGTAATCTAAATTTACTTATAAATAGTTGAATATAAGTTCTCAACGTGAACTAACTTGTCAAGGTTGTTATTGGTTTTAAAACTATAAATGTGATTCGGATTTGAGATTCGAATTGTAGATGATTGTTTGTTGATGGTTAGTAGGTTGTATTCTAACAGGTTAGGCTATATTTTATAAAGGAGGTGATGTCCGATTTTTGTCAGAATTATATTCTAAATCTTATAGTAGTTTGATAAAAGTTATTTGTGAACTAATGTGTATATGTGAGAAAATATATAGAAACAAGTTGATATTATATTCTAAGTGCTTATGTGATTATGTGATTGTATGTTACTATTTTGAGAGTATGATCTATATAATCTATATGTAATAAGTTGTAAAGAGTTATAGGACGAGTATGGGTAGAGTAGAGTTAGACGGTTACGGGCACACGTACTGAAGTAGTACTTTACCTTTCTAAAGTTATGAACAGGAGGCCGACAAAGAGCCAGCGCAAAAGTAAAGGGAATCTTGAGGAATGGAACAATTATCGGAGTTGACGCGTGTGCTCGCATAGGAGCTAATAAGTAATAAAAGAAAGACAAGAGTATGACCGAGTTAGGGCCAGCGAATAAGAAGTAAAGAATCGAGATATGGAAATGGAAACTGCATGTATTGAGGCAAGTGTTTCCCTCAGTACTTCTCGTTCAAGTGAAATTACTATTTGATGATGTTAATGATATCGTCCCAGTTTGCTTGTCGTTATCTATTGAAATCATTGTTTCGCCATTGTTAGCAACCCCAATTGTTGGGTCGACTTTGTTGACAATTCTTGTTATTATTGTTTCTTCTTCTATACCCTAATTCTTACGTCGATCTCGTTGACACTTGTTGATCGTGTTTCTGCAGCTATCTCCCTTATTTTTTTATTTCAAACAATTTCCTTCTTTAGTTAATACTCAAAGGTTTATATTTAAATTATTTTATACTTATTTAATTCTCCTTATTTACCGTTCAAGCCTTATCTATTTTAAATTATTTTACAAATACCCTTTTCTTTATTAATCCTAAATATTCTATTGGATTTCTAAATAAAGGACCCTTTCATCTTTCATCAAAAAGAAATTAAAAGATAAATTCTAGCCAAAGGATATTCAATATTTGAATATCTATACAACTCTTTTAGAAAAATTCCTGAATATTTATTATGATTTTTCCCTAAATAAATGTCCTCAAGGAAATGTTATTTCTAAATTTGGTACAACTAAATTCTCTGAAAATTTATTATTGTCTTGTACTATCTTAAACTAATTCAAGGTTTAGATTGTAATTGAAGCATGTGTTTGCTCAATGACGATTAAAACTGAGAATGAATTGAGTTCTTCTTAATTATTCAACTCATTATTGTCAAGCCGGTTTGGCAACTTGAGCCTATGAGTGCTTAGCCGACAAGAGTGAGACCTTGGGTAATTGAGAATTTCTTGAATATTGCTTTAAAAACTATTTAAATCCTCTATGTTGAATTCAAATTTTATAATGAGACCCTACCATTTTTGGTAATAATTGAAAATAGTGAATTATAACTAAGGCAGTAACTCAAAATCCTCCTGTGAAACTCAAATTACTTTGTTTTATAATTACCATATAAATTGCTGCTCAATTTCTAGAATCTTAACAACTGCTTCGTTCCTTAATTGATTTATGTATTCCTTGTTAATGTATGATTCTATTTTGCTGAACCATATCGTGTTTAGTTAAATCTTATTGCTTTGCTGTTTTGATTCTTTATATCAATTGCTTCCCACATCCTCAGTCTTTTATAATGGTAGATGAAAATGGCTTAATTAACTAAATATGTTTTATAATTCCTTATACTGAGCTGATCTGTTATCAGTGAGTATAAAGGACTTGAAAGTGAAATGTTTTAAAAGAAAGAAAAGGTTTTATTGTGAGGGATGCCGTCAAAAAAATGTTTTCTACGGATTCCTTCAGATTGGAGGCGTAAGAGGCCGGGTGACGCCGGTCCAGCATGTTTTATTTTTGTGCTGTATTTCTGGTGGGACCAGTCCAGCACCTTTATAGGCCAATGTGTTGCCTAATTGGGAACCCAATTTTATGTCCAGAGGGACTTCATGTTCGGTATGGGGACTTTACGTGGCTGATCACCCGTATTGTCCGGAGTCGTGGAAAAACTCCAATCAATTTAAATGTTTTTTTTTTTTAAAAAAAAGGTTTTATGAAAAGTATGTTCAATGATAAAATGATTTTTAAAGAAAGGAATGTTTTGATGAGAAATATGAATGCAGGAAATGGAAAGACTTATTCTATGATAGAAATTGAAGTATTCCCTTGGAATAAATTGGTCATTGATATTGTTCATCAATGAATCATCGAGATAATGTTGTTTCACTATATTATTCACTTGCTGAGCATTGTTGGATCACTTTTGCTTTGTTTTACCTTCCCTTCCAGTTAAGGTTAAGGATTTGGATACTTGCGCATTTTAATTCACAGGAGAGCGATGGTGCATTCTTTAAAGGTTAGTTACGGAGCCAGCACGGGCATATATTATTTGGCTTGCGTTATGGTTCAGACGGTATGAAGGTTGTATTGGATTTGAAATAGAAGTTGTAATAATTTGTATAGTGTAGATTCTTGTTTCATACCATAACCTGGAATCGATCCTCGGTGAGGAATCGTTGATGTATTAAGTTATATTATTCAGGTATTTGTATTTGTTATTGGTCGGGTGGCACCCAATCCGGGTTACCGGGTATGGGGTCATCACACAAGGTAAACTTTTACCTGACTTGGGAACCAGGAGGTGAGAATCTCTTTGTAACTATGTTTGATATATTTTTTTAGTGAATGATGGCACACTTGGTTAATTTCAGAAGCTAATAATTTTTATCTATATCAAAAAACATTCAGAAGCTAATTTTATTTCTAAACTAAGTAGTAAAGATTCGTATAGATTTGTACAGAAATACCAGAGAAAGTTCTTGTCAGTATACATCTCAATAGTTCACAAACATAAAACACTCACAATATCTAAACTAAATAATCTAACAAAATATCTTTCATCTTCCTTTGCTCTTTTTAACATTTCCGATCTTTACACACACATATATAAATACTTCAATTTGAAGTCTCCAGCTACATATTCATACAAGCACACACAAATATAGCTAGACAATTGACATAGAAAGGAGATGGCAAACCAAGTTCATGATCAAGTTCCTCTAATATGACAAGGTGTCACAGCCAGAGTATATTCTTGTCACCAAAGTAATTGCTGTAACTTAATAAGTATGTATCTTGAAAGAAGTTCATTCAAATGTTCAATCCTCAAGATCACATCAGTTTGACAGCAAGAATAAATGTTACTGTCACAACATTGACAATAAGGTTACAAGAAGACAGCATGTTGCAAGTCACGACAACAGAATATCCATCTGATAGCAACATTGGCGAAAGCATGAGACAGCAACATTCTCACAGTTTGACAGCAAGTTTGGGATTCCTGACAGCAACATTGGCGGGGATTCATACTGTCAACCAAGGAACATTCTCTTGATAGCAGACTTAGCGGTTAAAGTTACTGTCTCACTGAATTATTTAAATTGGGGATTTATCTCAGTCAAACCCATGACAGTTTAGATGTTCAAGAAACAGATTTGCTGCAGCTTGTCAAAGGTTGTAGCAGACCTACAAGACTACGACAGAAGCTTGAGAGATCACAAGACAAAGTTTGTCAATTCAAGAGTATGACAAATCTACATCTACTAGAATTGTATTAGCTTGAATTAGAAAGAATGTAGGTTGCTTTACATATAATGATAACTCTGTTTGTATAGCAATTTAGGAAAGTCACATGGGTGTGCAAATTGTAAGGAGCTGCCACTTGAAAATGACAACAGCTCCACAACCCATGTGACAGAGATGTTAGAGCAAATTAGTCTACTTAGAGAATCATCTCTTATTCTTTTCCGTATTCATTGTAATCACTCAAGAAACCGAAGCTTGAGAAAATACTTTCTCTCAAGGTTGTAGCAATACTTTGCAAAATAAATAAAACATTTATTTTGTGAGAATATTTTGAGTTATCACTTGTGTTTGCAATTATTGTACTGATAGTTTACAATCTTTATTATTGTTGTTGAAATAAAGATTTGAAGTTATCAGTATTGCATTCAACCCCCCCCCTTCTGTAATACTCCGGGACCAACAACTGGTATTAGAGCTAACAGATTGATATACTAATCTGAGATCATGATGAGTATAAAGAAATCAAGTGGTATCAAGATTCCAGTATTTGATAAAGAGAACTACAATCTTTGGAAAAGAAAGATCTTGTTATTTATCAAAGCTGCACATCCACTGTACTTGGGAATCCTTGAAAATGGCCCCTTCATCCCTCAGAAAGAAGTAGTTGCTGCTACTATGAATGGTGAAGTAATTCCAGCTCATTGGGTTGCAAAGAGACCCTCAGAATACACAGATTCTGAAAGAGAAAAAGTAGCCTTGGATGACTACTTACAACTCATCTTGCTTGACTCTCTCACCTTGGACAAAGCCATTTGTGGAAATGTTATGGGATGCTCATCTGCTAAAGAGATGTGGAACAAGATAGAGTTGCTGTGTGAAGGAAGTGAAGAGGTTAGAGAAAATCAAAGACAAATTCTTGTGTCATAATATGAAGCCTTTATGGCTAAGCCTAGTGAAGAGCTCACTCACATGTTTGAAAGATTTAGTAAGCTAATAGCTGAGCTACAAATTCATGGAAAGTTCTATGACAAAAAGGAGATTAATATCAAGTTTCTGCTCACTCTTCCTGAGCACCTTGAGCACAAAATCACTGCCATAAGAGAAGGGAGATATTTGAATGATGTTTCTCTTGAGACCCTTTATGGTGTGCTTAAGTCATATGAACTTGAACTCTTTCAAAAGAGAGCTATTTAAACTGGAGCCAAATGAAAGATGGCAAACATGTCTGGTGCCCTTGTAGCTCATAAGCCACATGTCTCTCTGCCAAGTGAGTCTTCACAAAGTTCACAACCAACACAAGTGACATCTATGAAGATTGAGGAGGTGTTGGGTGATGAGGAGAAAGTGGTTCTACAGCTCAAAGATGTTGAAGAAGAGGATTTCTACTCATTAGAAGAGATTGAAAGCATGGATAATCCAACCATGGCATATATGGCTAAAAGGTTCAAGAATATAAAGTTCGGAAGAGATAAGTCATATAAGCCATAGGGTCAGACATCTAAGTTCAACAAGGGAAACTCTTCGAAGACTACTGGTGGTGCCACAAGAGGAGGATACAAGACAGGGATGGTGGATAGGTCAAAGTTCAGATGTTACAACTGCAATGAGCTAGGTCATTTTGACACAGAGTGTAGAAGGCCAAAACAGAATCAAAGAATGGAGAAAGGATAAGGAAGTCAGTTTAAAAGAAATCAAGGAAGAGCCTATGTGGCTGAAGGAAAATGCTGGGATGATTCTGATGATGAGGAAGAAAAAGAGTTTGTGAATCTAGCTCTCATGGCTAGATCTGATGATGAAGCATCAAGCACCTCAAATCAGGTACCATCTCTCATTTTACTTGATATGTCTAAAACTGAGTGTAAGCAAACTATTGAAGAATTAAGTGCTGAGATGTTTAATATTCATGTTAGTTTATCTACTGCTAATAAATAAATTGCTAAGTTAGCTAAACAGAATGAAACACTCAAATCTGAGAATGAAGTGCTTTTGCTTAAGACCAGTCCATTAGATTCACTAGCTCAAGAAAATGAAAGACTGAAAAATGATATCATCTGTGCTAAGGAGATAGAAGAATTCTTAAGAAATCAAATTGTTGAAAATGAATTTAAGCTTAAGGCCTTTAGAAATTCTTCTAAGTTGGTTCAGTAATATCATGAGAATCACACTGAGAACCAAAAAGTTGGAATAGGTTTTGACTACGGTAGGAGGCCTGGAAAGGCAGCTGTGATTGATGATTGTTCAAATGGTGATGCTGTCTAACCTCATATTCTCAAAGAGTTTGTAAACCTATTTTCAAAACTGTTCAAGCTGATTTTGATGAGAATTCCTTGCTCATCAAACAAGAACTTCTTGATGAAGATGAGTGTATTAACAGCACATCTACTAAAGAGAAAGATACTGTCAAGATTCCCATGATAGAAACTTTACCAAGCAATCAGACAGAATGTTCTAAAGAAGGTGTCAACAAGGATAAGACAGAAACTTTCAAAGATACTGTCAAGAGAGTACCTAAGACAGTAACTTCCAAATCTACTGTCAAGATTGTAGGTACGAAAGGTACTATCAAGGGTAACTCGATAGCAACTTCAGGACATACTGTCAACACAGATGCCTACAAGTCTAAGAATAGGAATGGCACGTTAGGAATTGATACGAACAATGGTTACGCTCATGTCAAGAATGCTCCTAGGAAACTTTGCAATAATTGTGGCTCCTCCCAACACTTAACACATGTTTGTACGAAACCTATTAAGAACAAGGTTAATTTGACCAAGGTTAATGGTAACTTACATAGAACTCCCAATATGCAAATGACAATGAATGTTTGCACTAACATTGACTGTATGCCATGCAAAATCACTAGCATGACTACAAGTTTTAATCTGCCTATTCTGTCTACTGAAAAATGCTCCTATATGCAAACTGTAGAGACTTCTGAGCCTGCCAATGTTGGTAAAAAGACAGTGTCCACTAAGAAAAAGACCAAGTCTTACTCTAAAACTGAGTGAGTAGCAAAAGGAGTCAAACAGGATGATTCAAGTGTTGATTCAAATGTGATTAACGATGATATAAAAAGTGATAATGTAACTGCAGGACCCAACAAAGATTGGGTACCGGATGCAAATTAAATATCATCTATTTTGTAGGGCAAGAAAAAGAAACAGGTCATGTGGATCATCGATAGTGGATGTTCCAGACACATGACAAGTGATAAAGCCCTGCTATCAAATTATGTTGAGAAAGCTGGCCCAATCATAACCTTTGGAGACAACAGCAAAGGTTACACTGTGGGATATGGCTGCCTAGAAATTGGAAATGTTGTCATTAAAGATATTGCTCTTGTAGATGGATTGAAGCACAACCTACTCAGTGTCAGCTAATTCAGTGACAGAGGGTTCAAGGTTGAATTTGATATGATGGTTTGCAACATCTATCACAAAAAGAATGGAAACCTTTCTTTGAAAAGAGTCTGAAAAGGAAGCTTGTTTGTTGCAGACCTAAACTCTGCTAAGAAAGACAAGGTTTACTGTTTCTACAGTAAGGCAACAGTTGGTGATAGCATGCTTTGGCACAAGAAACTCTCCCATCTCAATTCAAGACCATGAATATATTGATGAAGAAGGAATTGGTGAGAGGACTACCTCAACAGGAATTCTGTCAAGAAGGACTGTGTGAGGACTGTCAAATGGGAAAATTGAAAAGATCTGTGCACAAGTCAAAGCAATTGAACACCAACACTGAGCTACTCAAGTTAATTCACATGGATCTTTTTGTTCCAGTAAATGTTCAATCTCTTGCCAAAAAGAGATATGCCCTAGTAATGGTGGATGACTACTCAAGATACACTTGGGTAAAATTCTTGGAATCTGAGGATGAAGCAGCTCAAGAAATCATTGATCATATAAGGGTTCTTGACAGAACTCCAAATGCAAAAGTTTAAATTCTAAGAAGTGACAATGGTACTGAGTTCAGAAATGCAACTCTTGGGAATTTTTGCAAAGATGAAGGTATTGTGCAACAATTCTCTGCTGCCAGAACACCATAGCAAAATGGTGTGGTAGAAAGAAAGAACAAGACTCTCATTGAAGCTGCTAGAACTATGTTGAATGGTGCAAAATTACCAACATACTTCTGGGCGAAAGCTATCAACACAGCTTACTATACACAGAACAGAACCTTAATCAATAAGACTCATGGGAACACTCCTTACTATCTGTTGACAGGAAAGCAACCTACTGTTAAATATTTTCATGTATTTGGAAGTAAGTGTTTCATGATGATAGACAACCATGAAAGGAAAGGAAAGTTTGATGCTAAAGCTTATGAAGGCATTTTCATGGGGTATGGATTAGTAAGGACTGCCTATAAAGTCTATGTCATAGATCAAAAAGTCATTGAAGAAAGTGGGAATGTCACATTTGATGAGACCAAGTTTCCAGGACTGCAAGAAGATGGTCAAATGCAGCCTCTAAGATTTGAAAATCAAGGTTACTTGGAAGAAGAAGAAATCGTTGTTGAAGAACCTACTTGTACTCAGACTATTGAATTTGAAAGAGATGTTGTCAACACCAATGATGCTAACCAAACTCCAGCTCAATCTCAGATAGTAACATCTAATCATCAGAATGAAAATGATTCTGGAGATATTGAAGAGCATGAAGGAGAAAATATCACTGGTGGAGAATCAACCTCTCAAGGAGGAGCTGATCAAGCAGATCAAGATAGAAGCTTGCCAAGGGCCACCAAGTGGAACAAAGATCATACCAGTAATTTAATTATTGGTGATCCCACTACTGGTGTAAGGACAAGGAGAAATGTTTCTGCTAACAGCATGTTTTCCTGTTTCCTATCTCAAACTGAGCCAAAGACAATTGATGAAGCATTGTTGGATTCTGATTGGGTGATAACTATGCAAGAAGAGCTTAACCAATTTGAGAGAAACAATTCCCTAGACCAAAAGGGAAGTCAGTTGTTGACACCAAGTGGATTTTCAGAAACAAATTGGATGAAAGTGGAAATGTTACAAGAAATAAGGAAAGGCTAGTAGCTAAAGGTTACTGTCAACATGAAGGGATAGATTATGATGAAACATTTGCACCCAATCAGAATATATATATATATATATATATATATATATATATATATATATATATATTCTGGGGGGTAGTGCGGAGTATCGGCATTTGACCTAGCTGTTATATATATATATATATATATATATATATATATATATATATATATATATATATATATATATATTAATAAACGAAAGACCCATCATAATCATTAAGAAAAGAATTAATTTTTTTATTTATTAAATACACCATCTATTTATCTTTATAAGAAAAGAAATATAGAATAATATAACATCAGTTTCTCTTCTAATATGATATAATATCAGTTTCTCTTCTAACCATAAAAATAATTCCATAATTTAATACCATTTTTCCTTTTTCAGTATGTCAATCTGTAACCATTATCAATTCTTTCTTTAAATACTTTGGGGATATCTGCTATCGCCTGATACGTTAGGACGATGATTAGTCGCCTAATCGTACCTACTCTCTGTTTACTACTAGTAGAAGGAATGATCCAACCTGGTCATCATCCCTGGAGGAAGGCTCTCTGCTACATCCCCCTTCGGCATCTCTTGGGCCGTAATAAAATATTGAGTGCTGGACTGTGCCGAACACATCCTCTTACGCTTGCTGTTGCAATCCTCTTTTTTGTCAAATCGTTATTCCATTTATAAAACACCATTCCATATTTTCCATTTTTCGTTTCCATTTCCATTCACATATATCATTTCCATTTCCATTTCCATTTCCATTTCCATATATCATCATCTTTAAAATACATACATCATAATACTTTTATTATAACTCAGACATTTCCTCCGTATTTAATAAAGTCAAATATGCTCTTATATAAAAAATATTTCAACTATTTTAAAATATTAAATAATAATCAAATAATATTTATTAAATCACAAATGTTTAAAGATTAGCTTTAACATAATATCATAAACCATATAACCCTAGATAACAACTGATACCATTCTCTTTCATATCCCTTTAGATCATAGAGTATATTCGCTCTTTCCATATTCATATCCATAACCAATAATCTCAACAAACAGGGAATATATCCCTAACCATATCATCATATAAGATTCATATATTATCTGCCAAAACCATTTTTTTTCTTTGAACATAAACAGTTTATTGTAATAAGGATAAAAGAAATCTTGCCTCGATCCCTAATTCCAAGAGGAATGATCCGGTGTTCGTCTCGAGTATCTATAGAAACGAAAAGGACCACCATCAGAATATATTTCACTTAACCACTTAACCCTTATATATATATAATAATACCCTTGACACATAATATAAGTTTAACATACTATTTTTAGACCAAAAGTTCCAAGGACTTATCCATTATTAGATTCCATAAAAGTTTCAGTATTTTTCACCATTTCCTTATTAACCACACATGACTGTAAAAATTTCTCATAAATTATCAATTTCGAATTTTGACACAAGGTCAGTGGGGTTTGACTCTATATTCACCCTACTATATTGTCTCAAAATTCATAACTTTTAAAGATGTTTAAGTCTGGTAATTATAGCCTTAAAGTTGACACAATTGCATTTTCTCGGTTTCCGAACGACTTTCACTAAAACTCACTTTTCTCCTAAACCGTTCATTGGATTTTGACGTACTTTATATCAAAACGATCTATGAACTAAGATCTATCATCTCATGGTCAGTTAGAACCCTGGAAAGAACCCTAACTGTACGAGTGTGGTTGTCAAAAACAGGGCATCTTTTGGTTTAATGAAAATCGGGCTTTATAACGGCTATATTTTCATACTTTCCATAATATAACTCCTCCAAATCCAACATCCAACACATATACCAAACCCTACACCATGTGGTCATCATACCAACCATGGTTTCAAGCACTCACAACCTCTCCATGATCCATCTAAACACTTATAAACATTTACATAATCATGATTTCATATTTTACACTAACTTATTCCAAAAACCAACCATAAACTCAAGATTCAAGGTAGGGTTTCAAGTAGTATACCTTTCTTGGAGTGTGTACAAGCCTTAATACACCTTTTATAACCTTTATATCACCTTAGTATAGCTTAGATCTTCCAAAGAAACCAAGAAAACTAAAGTTAGTTTCTAAGATTTACTATTCATCATCAATCTTGTAAAATTCATAACAAATCGAAAAATAAGAGTTTGGCTCTCAAATTTTTACCACATATTGGCCTCATCATAAGCTTTAATTTGAGCTATATATCACCAAAAACAAAGCTTTCTAGCTATGGTTTTGATCCCGTTTTTCCCATTGGACAGAAGCTGTAAAGGATTAGGCAGGTTCGGTTCTTCAACTTGGGGAAGGGATTTGACTAGGCTACACTACTTTGTTGGCCATGAAATTTTGAGCGAATGATACTAATGGAGTGGAGAAGCTATGGTTAAAATTTGGTGATTTTATCATGGATAGAAATGGAGATATGAATTTTTCTTTCCTCCTTGTTCTTGCTGGGCAGTTTGGAAGAGCTTGATGTTTTCTTTGTTTTCTCACTTGGATAATGACTTGTGTGACTTGTTTCTATCCCTTTAACATCAGATCTTATCTCTTAATTAAGTGGGTTTGAAGTCCAACAATTAAATCAAGACATGTGGGTGAGTTTGAATGAGTTATCCACTTGCTTTGGTAAGTTACATGCATATCCTTGCCTTTAATCTCTTATTTCCCTTATAGTCTTGCCCCTTCACTAATTCCATGAGCCATACTCTTTAATCACTTGCATTTACAGCTCCTTGGAGCCTCTTGGACCTGCATGGCTTAGGTTTTGGGCCTTAGGGCTTTTGAGTTGGGCTTTAGACAAAGTTCTCTCGTCGTTTGATTCATCGATTGAATTCTGTGATCGTTCCAATGGTGTCCCCTTTGTAAATCTCTTGAATATATTTTATCCTTTCCCACATCATATATTAATGTGTTAGGGTGGTTCAAATCCCCAAGTTGTAACACCCCCAGATCCGGGGTCAGGGATCTGGTGGTTACGGTCTTACATCCATTCATAATACTTGACTTGAGTCCACAATAAATAAATCACATGCTGTGACCCCACAATAATTACCACTCACACACACAACAGTTATAGTCCCAGAGATGAAATTGAAATAAGTCTTACATTAAAGGGTTTACGAATAAAAGTTATTACAATCCCAAAAGGATAACATCATAGGTTTAAAAGTTTTGCCGTTAATTACATTAATTATACATATAGTTAAACAGGAAACAAAAGCTGTCTAACTATGCTACCTCAGCAATGGCGGCTAGCATCTCAGCGGGTAGTCCGGTGGGTCGGGTAACCTGCTTACGCCGAGTGCGCCTGACGCGAGCCATCTGTCCTAGCTGTTGTTTTGACATAATATAAACAAAGCAAGGGTGAGCGAAAGCCCACCAACAAATATATAACTGAACGACAATTTAAAACAGTTCAAAGCTATCTTTCAAACCATATGCCATGCACTTACGGAAATGATGCCAGTATAATATGAACGATGAAGTTACAAGGTAACTGAAAGTATTTGTTTGAAGAAATATCTGCTACATCAAAGTAAGCGATATATTCTTATTGTTATTAAGAAGAGGAACTTGCAAGAAAAGGTTGCAATTCCAGTTATGACACTTTTCCAACTCTGCCAACAGTAATCATGTTGCAGGAAATAAATAAATTTGGATGATGAACCAATGATGGAGTATTCACCGCGCCCGCTGTTCCAATCTTGATGATCAGTCGAGATCGTACAGCTCAATTTAGATTTACTACCGGTAGAAGGAAGAACTGACGGCTTTACTTGTATACCGCCTTGCTAGCTCTCCCCGGCCAACGGTTGGGCCAAGGGGATGGACCGGCGCTACTCGGCCTCTTACACGACTCCTAGTTCAGATAGAATTCATGATTCTGAATGTAACGTTCGTCCCCCTTTCCCCAAGTATAATACTTGTTGATAAGACTCCACAAAGTAGTCGTATCTAGTTGGAAAGGAAAATTTACCAATATCTCCCAAGCTGTTACTTGGTAACGGATATCAACTTCTTCCAGTAATCTTACCCCTCGAGAGATGAGAAGGTAAGCAACGACTTAATAAGTCAACAGCACCCGAGTTGCGGGTGAAGGGAATACTTTATGACCGGGAAGTCGACAAGATAAATAACATTTTACCAAGTAAGGTTCCCTTATTATTAAGGAGATAGACTCAAAGATGAATGATGTCTGGGAACCTTTCTTGATATAAGATTAATAATAATATGACTTCGAAATATTTTCTGTAATAATCGAAGAAGATAAACCTTATCGAGATTATTCTAAGTATGGAATAAATATTCAGAGAATATTTATTGAGTTAAAATATTGAAAGAATATTTGGGAATATGAAAGAATATCTTTAATCAGAGTATTTCTCAAAATAATCCCTGAAGAAATATCAGGAGAATATTTATTGAATAAATAAATATTTAAATGAATATTCAAAACAATATTCATTAATTAATAAGACCTGAAAAGAATATTTAAGGTAATATTCATGATTAATTAGGAATTTAAATGAATATTCAAAAGTAATATTTATTTAATAAAATAATATTCTAAAAGAATATCCAATTAATATTCATTTAATAGTCTCGTCTTTAGAAGAATATTTGAAATAATAGTCGATAGTCAATTCGACTCTGAATGAATATTGAGAAATATTATTCGTTGAATAGTTAAATTCAAATAATTATTTGAAGTAAGGATCGTTAAAATAATTAGTCTCGAACGAATATTCAAATAATATTCGTCGCCCAAATAATAGAAAATATTTACTTAAATATTTTCTCCCGAGGTAATCTCGATATATCAAGAAATATTGACTCCCGGTCTATATTTGACGAATAAGATGTATACGCCCTTCTATGAGGGTCTTACAATAACCGGCTTATAACTGATATATAACTATCTAGCTTATAAGCCAACAATAACATTCAGGGAACAAGTATATCAGTTCAACTTGAAAGTAGGCATGCATGCAATGGCATATGTATAACAGCAATCATATATATATAATTATTCAATCACAACAACAGCCTAAAAGAAGGGAATTGAAACTTGCCTGGTGGTCGAGTACGGTAAGGGGTAGTGGTAGCGGGTCCCGGTTCAGCTTGGTGATCTATAAATAGCCAAGGCATTCGGGATTAATCACTTAACATATTAAAAGTTAAGTTATACTTAAATCGAAACACGCTCTCGAATTATCTCGTTATACCCCTTTTAGTGGATTACTTATTATCGCTGATCCGACCCGACATTCGTTCGTTAATACGACATGTCACTGCACTTATACTTGGGACATACTTAAGTCATATGAGTTCTAAGGTTGATCGTTACGAACCAATATTATACTCCGAGTTTTATCGCCCGTTTTCTAAGTGTTTTACCAAAGTTATAAAAGAGTCGTCTTTTAGGGGTTCGTTCACGTTTAACCTTGACTCGAACATTTTTAATAAATCGAAAAATGCTCTTTTTGACATACGGTTTTCTTTCACACCTTCCTTCTTACCCCTAGTATTTATTTACCAAGATTCGCCATGACGTTACATAGCTTACGAGGGTCGAATTTCAGTTACGAACTTTCGTTTACGGATTCGAACTACTTTTAGTAATTTGGTCATAATCCTAAACCGTAAGTCCGTTTCACGTGATCTTTATATCAAAACGAAGCTTAGAACATTACCTATGCTATCATGGCAGATAAGCTCTCTGGACAGTAGGGGTTCGACATGGAAAAAGGCATACAAAACATGGTATTGTAAAATCGGGCATTATAACGGCTGTAAATCGAATATCTATCAATTTCGAATCTTCCCATAAACATAGCATCCAACCCAAACAACATATACATGACTTATATACATGAACTGAGGCCAAGCAATGCCTTTCCGTTCATCTAGCTATTTACATCATTAATCCAAAATCCATACATAATCATGCTTATAACTTTAACATAACCCTAACTAAGTTATAACTATCATAAACATGCTTAAATCTCAAACAAGGGTTAGGGTTTCAAGAGCTTTATACCTTCCTTGGATAGTGATATAGCCTTACTAAGCCTTGTATGGTCCTTAGGAGTGATTATGCTTGCTATATCAACCATGAAAAATCAAGAAAACAAAGTTAGTTCAAGAAGAACACTATTCATGCTCCTCTTGAATGATTTATTTGAAAATGGAAATGGATGAGTTTGAAGCTAAGATTTTGAGGAGATAAGTTTTATGAAATGTAAGACTCACCTTAATTATTTCAAGAACAAACAATGGTGGGAAGGTTGAGTTTGGATTTGGAATTAATGGAAATGGCCGAATGGTTTTGTTTGCAAGGGGGGGGAGAGTGTTGCTTGGTTCTTTGATTTTTTTGTGTTTTAATCTCCTTCACTCTCATCCACTTACAACATAATATCTTGTAAAAGTCACTTTAATAAAGTGATGAGGTGTTGGATGCTCAAATGGCAAGACATGTGTTGGTTTTGTGGTGGTTAAAGCCTAACTAGGTAGTTACTTGCTAAGTACTTAGTTCTTCCTCTAAGGTGCTAGTTCCTTGCTTCTAGTTTAGTTACTAGATATTTATACTAGTAGCTTGCACAAGACTCTTGCTTCCTCTGCTTGTTTCTGTGTCCGGTTATTACCCGTTTCGATTGATCGTTCGTGAGAATATTTCACGGATTTCTAATTAGGGTTTACCGGGAATCCTCTTTAATATTAATACTTTCATTCTCCATCTTTCATTCTAACTTTCCATTTTATATTCCTTTAATCCATTCGTTAAATACTTAAGGCTATCAGTGTCCAGGGAACTCTCGGAGAAAACTCTGACTAGCTGAATGACCTTGTTTCGGAGCACTTGTTCTTTCCGGTCTATGATTTCCACAGGTTGCTCCACATAGGTCAGGTCTGGTTGCATGTCCACTTGCTCATACTCGACAATATGCTTAGCATCCGGATTATACTTTCTCAGCATCGAAACATGGAACACATTGTGCACCTGCTGTAGATTCGGGGGCAATGCGAGCTCATAAGCTAGTTCCCCAATCCGCCTCAAGATCTCAAATGGTCCAATGTATCTGGGACTCAGCTTTCCTTTCTTCCCAAATCTCATTAAACCCTTCCAAGGTGACACTTTCAAGAACACTAGGTCCCCTACTTCGTATTCCTTACCTTTCCGAGCTAAGTCGGCGTATTTCTTTTGCCGATCCTGGGCTGCTACCAACCGTCCTCTGATTAGATCTACTGCATCTTTAGTTCGTTGGACCACTTCGGGCCCGAGCATCTTTCGCTCTCCAACTTCATCCCAATACAAGGGAGATCGACATTTTCTTCCATAAAGGGCCTCATAAGGTGGCATCCCAATGCTTGAATGATAACTGTTATTATAGGAGAACTCAACCAATGGCAAGTGATCATCCCAACTCCCCTTGAAGTCTATCGCGCAGACTCTCAACATATCATCTAGCATTTGGATGGTCCTTTCACTTTGCCCATCTGTCTGGGGGTGGTAGGTTGTGCTCATGTTCAGCCGGGTCCCTACACATTCTTGAAAACTTCTCCAAAACCTGGAGTTAAATCTAGGATCTCGATCGGATACTATTGCGACTGGGACTCCATGTCGCGCCACTATCTCTTTTAAGTAGATGTCCACTAGTCTGTCGACCGTGTACCTTTCGTTGATCGGGAGAAAGTGAGCCGATTTCGTCAGTCGATCTACAATTACCCATATGGTGTCATGATTAGCCTTGGTCCTGGGTAAACCTACTACGAAATCCATGGCTATATGTTCCCATTTCCATTCTGGAATCTCTAAGGGATGTAGAAGTCCGCTGGGTTTCTGGTGCTCTGCCTTCACTCGTTGGCAGGTCAAGCATCTGCTTACCCACTCTGCTACGTCCTTTTTCATATTGGGCCACCAGTAATACTCCTTCAAATCCCTATACATTTTGGTGCTACCGGGGTGCACTGAGTATCTTGAGTTGTGTGCCTCATTTAAAATCTCATTCTTGAGTTCCTGAACGTTTGGGATCCATATCCTGTATGTGTACCTCATGATCCCTTCCTTGTCTCTTTCGCACTTAATTTCCTCCCCGGTCATTAGCTCTTCTGTGGAGTTCTTTTCTTCCTCCATCATCCGTTCCTGGCACATTCTAATCTTTTCTAGCAATGGAGGTTGGATTCTAATTTCCATCAACTTTTCTTGGCCCTCTCCAGGTAACTTAACCTCGATTTCCAACTTCTCAAAATCCTTCACTAGCTCTTTCTCTGAAGTTATCATCTTGAGCTTCTCTTTACGACTAAGGGCGTCAGCCACCACATTGGCTTTGCCCGGGTGATAGCGAATTTCACAGTCGTAATCCTTGATTAACTCTAACCATCTCCTCTGGCGCATGTTAAGCTCTTTCTGAGTGAAAATGTATTTGAGGCTCTTATGGTCTGTGTAAATCTCGCATTTTTCCCCATACAGGTAGTGTCTCCAAATCTTTAAAGCGAAGACTATGGCTGCTAGTTCTAGATCATGCGTGGGATATCTGACTTCATAATCCTTCAATTGCCTAGACGCATACGCTATTACCTTGCCATGCTGCATAAGCACGCATCCCAGTCCTTTATGCGAAGCATCACTGTAAATCACGAAATCTCCTTTTCCATCAGGTAACGCCAGCACTGGGGCTGTCACCAGCCTCTTCTTTAACTCTTGGAAACTCTTCTCGCATTTCTCAGTCCATTCAAATTTCTCGGTTTTACGGGTAAGTCGAGTTAATGGAGCTGCGAGTTTCGCAAAGTCTTGGACAAATCTCCTGTAATATCCGGCCAGTCCAATGAAACTCCTCACCTCGGTTGGGGTAGTTGGCCGTTCCCAGTTTGAAACTGCTTCTATCTTGGAGGGGTCAACCAACACTCCTTCTCTATTGATCACGTGCCCTAAGAATTGTACCTCATTTTTCCAAAACTCACACTTGGAGAACTTGGCATATAACTGCTCTTTCCTGAGTATTTCTAAGGTTATCCTTAAATGTTCAGCATGTTCTGCCTCTGTCTTTGAGTAGATGAGAATATCATCAATGAAAACTATCACGAATTTGTCCAAATATTCCTTGAACACTCTATTCATTAGGTCCATGAAGGCTGCTGGGGCGTTGGTCAATCCAAATGACATAACTAGGAACTCATAATGTCCATATCTGGTGCGGAATGCAGTCTTCGGGATATCCTCAGGTTTGATTTTCAGTTGGTGATATCCCGTTCTCAAATCAATCTTAGAGAAGTATTCAGCTCCTCTTAGCTGGTCAAACAAATCGTCTATCCTGGGCAATGGATACTTATTCTTTATGGTTAACTTGTTCAATTCTCTGTAGTCGATGCATAACCTCATACTTCCATCTTTTTTCTTAACAAACAACACTGGTGCGCCCCAAGGCGACACACTGGGCCTTATCATGCCCTTATCCAACAATTCCTGTAATTGTTTAGCTAGCTCCTTCATTTCTACTGGGGCTAGTCGGTACGGGGCCTTCGAAACCGGCGCCGTCCCCGGGGCTAATTCGATGGCAAACTCAATTACCCTATCAGGTGGTAGTCCGGGAAGATCTTGTGGGAACATGTCCTCGAACTCATTAACTACCAGAATGTCTTGCAATCTTGGCACTTCCTTTTGAGTATCTATAACGTAGGCTAAATAAGCCTCGTTCCCTTTTCGTAACAATCTCTTGGTTTGCGCCATAGTCAGAATTTTCTGGGTCTGTCGCATCCCCTTAAACACTATTTCTTTCTTCCCTGGGGTTTTCAACTTAACCTTTTTCCCTTTACAATCTATCCGCGCATCATTGCGAGACAACCAATCCATACCCAAAATGACATCGAATTCCCCTAGCTTAAAAGGAATTAAATCGACATAGAAGGATCGTCCTCCTATTTCTAGCTTACAATCGGGGTGAATTTGATTAACCGGTATGATTTCCTGATTAGCTATTTCTACTTGTAAGGAATCTCTTAGTTGTTGGGTTTTAAGTTTCAACTTATGCGCAAAATCTCTAGATATAAAAGACTTAGTTGCTCCTGAATCAAATAAGACATTTGCACTGACTGAATTGAGAGAAAAAGTACCTGCTATCACATTTGTGTCCCTCACGGCATCTTGTACTGACATATTGAAAGTCCTAGCAGTTGGTGGCCTATTTGAGGCAACCTTGCTTGCTCCTGATGCTGCTGGTTTGTTCTTTGGGCAATCCTTCCTCATGTGCCCTCGCTGTCCACACTGGAAACAGGTTGTGCTGCTAGGGATGACCGTGGTGCAAGAGGTAGCATAATGCCCAGCTCGCCCACACTTATAACAGTTTATCTGCTTCAGGTTGCACACCCCGGAGTGCCTCTTCCCACAAGTAGCACATAATGGCAATGGAGGTCGAGAAGGGTTGGAACGGGACATTCCTGATTGGTGGCCGCCCTGGCTCACACTTACGCTCGCAGATGGTTTAAACCCTACATTCCTCCCTGGTAGGGAAACCGCTCCGCGATTAAACTTGGTTGGGGGTTTTCCTCCAGCGGATCTTCCGCCCATACTAACATGCTTTCTCTTTATCCCCCCTTTCTCTCTCTCTCTCTGCATCTGATCACTACCAGCCTCCACAATGGTTGCCTTCTGCACCAAGGTGGCATAATCTGTAATCTCTAAAACAGCCACCCTATTTTGGATCCACTGCTTCAGCCCTTGTTGAAACCTGTTAGCTTTCTTCTCTTCTGTATCTACAAACTCTGGCACAAATCTCGATAGCTCAGTAAATTTGGCCTCATAGTCCGCCACTGACATATTGTTCTGTTTCAGTTCCAAAAACTTAAGTTCCATCTGGGTTTTCATGAACTTCGGGAAGTACTTCTCCAGGAATAATTGTTTGAACCTTTCCCAGGCTATGACAGCATCAGTCTCCATGTTTTTCTTGGCTTCCCACCAATAATTGGCCTCTCCCTTTAGTAGGTAAGTAGCAAAAACAGTCTTCTGAGCCTCATTGATACTCAGAATTTCAAAAGACTTTTCCATTTATTTGATCCAGGCCCTCGCCTCAACAGGATCAGCCGATCCGTGGAACTCTGGGGGCTTAAGGGACTTAAAGGCCCTAAAGGAGTTTGCCACTGAAGTGTTGTTGCTTGGTGGTGGTTGGGGGTATTGGTTCAAATTCTGCCTAAGTAGATCCATAAATTGGCCCATGGGGTTTCCGCCCTGGTTCTCCCCTTCCTGTTCTACTTCAGTTTCTCCACCCTCTATTTCCCTTTCAAATTCTTCAGAGTACAGGGGTTCATCCTCTGCTCCATACTGGGAATCTTCTTGCTCATTATAGTCCTGATCTTGTTCCTCACTACTTTCACGGTTTTCCTCGTGTTGGTTGTGACTCTCTTGGTCAGTAGATTCGCGGGGGTTAGCCCTAGTGCCCATTCGTCTTGGAGGCATTTTACTGAAAATTTGGAAAATTATACATTAGGTTCACTAATCTGTTTTAAAGGATTTTTCCTTGCACAATTATTTACATGATTGGGTTTAAAATCCCACAGTTTTATATCTCATGGCAACTTAATCGAAAAGTAATACATATGCTAATAAACTCGTGATCACATCCCAACAAAATTGTAATGACTGAAATGGAAACAAATATATACCAGGTACCGAAAAGGTACACATCCGAGTTACAACGATAGTTTAAAGTACAGCCATCCTAACAACAACAACAAGTCAAAAGTGAAATATGCTGTCTATCTGTCTAGTCTGCAAAAAGGGAAAACAAGTACAAGAAAACCATCCCTACAAAAGCCGGCACTACTATGTCCGTACATGACTAGACAACTAGACCACTGCATCACTACATCTGAAATCAGCCGCCACGACAGAACATCCTCCGAACCCTCCCCATGGCGATGCGGAAAACCTCCTCAGCCTCTGCTCTGTCTACCCTACCATGCCCATCAGTAGGCAACTGTCGCACCCTCACCCGAGCCCTCAGCTCGATGCGGGTCACAGCCCTATACCCAACTCTGTCACTGATAGTCCTCCTGCCCTGCACCCTCATCCGGTCGGCTCTCTCTGCTGCTAACTCACTCCTAGACTCTGCCAACCTGGCATCTGCCACAGACAACTCTCTATAAAGCCCGTTCACAATCAAGTTATGAACACATACTGGGACTCCTCCTATCGGGGCATGAGGTGGGGTGGATGGCTCAGCTGGAGCGGCAGTCTCTTTCTGCTGGGGCTCTGGGGTAAGCTCCTCAAACTCGTCGGGGTACGGGCTCACAGGTAGTGGTGGTGGGGTAGGGGCTCTCTCAACAGGGAGGAGTGGCACAAAAAGTCTAGAACTCCCTACAGCACCAACTACTGGCTCATCTATATCTACCTCAACACCCTCATATACCGGCACCACCTGATCCGTGGTCATGTCAGTGTCGTCTCCCATAGTCCTGATCTCAGTCACAACCCAATAATCATCATCCTCAACCACTAACTCAGCATCCTGTCATGTCTGGATCCCCTCCGGGTCCTCCTCCCCCTCAGTCTCAACAACATCTGTGTCAGCATCATCCTGGACCTCCTCAGGGTCCTCCTCCTCAGACTCGATCACATCAGTATCAGCATCAACCTGGACCTCCTCAGCGTCCTCCTCCTCAGGCTCAGTATCCTCCTCAGGCAAGTGCTCATAGTATGGGTCCCTAGTCCGGAACATGTCCTCATCATGCTGTCTCGCAGCTGCCTCCTGGGCCGACAAGTCGCTCGCCTACACAAGACGAACTATGTTACTATCATGATACTTAAAAAGTTCCCGTAAGGGTTTTAGGTGAACCTGGCAAGGGTTCTTATTATATTATTGAATTTATTATTATATAACGTCGTATCATCTCTTGGGATATATAACTCTCGCTCTGATACCATCTCTGTAACACCCCCAGATCCGGGGTCAGGGATCTGGTGGTTACGGTCTTACATCCATTCATAATACTTGACTTGAGTCCACAATAAATAAATCACATGCTGTGACCCCACAATAATTACCACTCACACACACAACAGTTATAGTCCCAGAGATGAAATTGAAATAAGTCTTACATTAAAGGGTTTACGAATAAAAGTTATTACAATCCCAAAAGGATAACATCATAGGTTTAAAAGTTTTGCCGTTAATTACATTAATTATACATATAGTTAAACAGGAAACAAAAGCTGTCTAACTATGCTACCTCAGCAATGGCGGCTAGCATCTCAGCGGGTAGTCCGGTGGGTCGGGTAACCTGCTTGCGCCGAGTGCGCCTGACGCGAGCCATCTGTCCTAGCTGTTGTTTTGACATAATATAAACAAAGCAAGGGTGAGCGAAAGCCCACCAACAAATATATAACTGAACGACAATTTAAAACAGTTCAAAGCTATCTTTCAAACCATATGCCATGCACTTACGGAAATGATGCCAGTATAATATGAACGATGAAGTTACAAGGTAACTGAAAGTATTTGTTTGAAGAAATATCTGCTACATCAAAGTAAGCGAGATATTCTTATTGTTATTAAGAAGAGGAACTTGCAAGAAAAGGTTGCAATTCCAGTTATGACACTTTTCCAACTCTGCCAACAGTAATCATGTTGCAGGAAATAAATAAATTTGGATGATGAACCAATGATGGAGTATTCACCGCGCCCGCTGTTCCAATCTTGATGATCAGTCGAGATCGTACAGCTCAATTTAGATTTACTACCGGTAGAAGGAAGAACTGACGGCTTTACTTGTATACCGCCTTGCTAGCTCTCCCCGGCCAACGGTTGGGCCAAGGGGATGGACCGGCGCTACTCGGCCTCTTACACGACTCCTAGTTCAGATAGAATTCATGATTCTGAATGTAACGTTCGTCCCCCTTTCCCCAAGTATAATACTTGTTGATAAGACTCCACAAAGTAGTCGTATCTAGTTGGAAAGGAAAATTTACCAATATCTCCCAAGCTGTTACTTGGTAACGGATATAAACTTCTTCCAGTAATCTTACCCCTCGAAAGATGAGAAGGTAAGCAACGACTTAATAAGTCAACAGCACCCGAGTTACGGGTGAAGGGAATACTTTATGACCGAGAAGTGGACAAGATAAATAACATTTTACCAAGTAAGGTTCCCTTATTATTAAGGAGATAGACTCAAAGATGAATGATGTCTGGGAACCTTTCTTGATATAAGATTAATAATAATATGACTTCGAAATATTTTCTGTAATAATCGAAGAAGATAAACCTTATCGAGATTATTCTAAGTATGGAATAAATATTCAGAGAATATTTATTGAGTTAAAATATTGAAAGAATATTTGGGAATATGAAAGAATATCTTTAATCAGAGTATTTCTCAAAATAATCCCTGAAGAAATATCAGGAGAATATTTATTGAATAAATAAATATTTAAATGAATATTCAAAACAATATTCATTAATTAATAAGACCTGAAAAGAATATTTAAGGTAATATTCATGATTAATTAGGAATTTAAATGAATATTCAAAAGTAATATTTATTTAATAAAATAATATTCTAAAAGAATATCCAATTAATATTCATTTAATAGTCTCATCTTTAGAAGAATATTCGAAATAATAGTCGATAGTCAATTCGACTCTGAATGAATATTGAGAAATATTATTCGTTGAATAGTTAAATTCAAATAATTATTTGAAGTAAGGATCGTTAAAATAATTAGTCTCGAACGAATATTCAAATAATATTCGTCGCCCAAATAATAGAAAATATTTACTTAAATATTTTCTCCCGAGGTAATCTCGATATATCAAGAAATATTGACTCCCGGTCTATATTTGACGAATAAGATGTATACGCCCTTCTATGAGGGTCTTACAATAACCGGCTTATAACTGATATATAACTATCTAGCTTATAAGCCAACAATAACATTCATGGAACAAGTATATCAATTCAACTTGAAAGTAGGCATGCATGCAATGGCATATGTATAACAGCAATCATATATATATAATTATTCAATCACAACAACAGCCTAAAAGAAGGGAATTGAAACTTGCCTGGTGGTCGAGTACGGTAAGGGGTAGTGGTAGCGGGTCCCGGTTCAGCTTGGTGATCTATAAATAGCCAAGGCATTCGGGATTAATCACTTAACATATTAAAAGTTAAGTTATACTTAAATCGAAACACGCTCTCGAATTATCTCGTTATACCCCTTTTAGTGGATTACTTATTATCGCTGATCCGACCCGACATTCGTTCGTTAATACGACATGTCACTGCACTTATACTTGGGACATACTTAAGTCATATGAGTTCTAAGGTTGATCGTTACGAACCAATATTATACTCCGAGTTTTATCGCCCGTTTTCTAAGTGTTTTACCAAAGTTATAAAAGAGTCGTCTTTTAGGGGTTCGTTCACGTTTAACCTTGACTCGAACATTTTTAATAAATCGAAAAATGCTCTTTTTGACATACGGTTTTCTTTCACACCTTCCTTCTTACCCCTAGTATTTATTTACCAAGATTCGCCATGACGTTACATAGCTTACGAGGGTCGAATTTCAGTTACGAACTTTCGTTTACGGATTCGAACTACTTTTAGTAATTTGGTCATAATTCCTAAACCGTAAGTCCGTTTCCCGTGATCTTAATATCAAAACGAAGCTTAGAACATTACCTATCCTATCATGGCAGATAAGCTCTCTGGACAGTAGGGGTTCGACATGGAAAATGGCATACAAAACATGGTATTGTAAAATCGGGCATTATAACGGCTGTAAATCGAATATCTATCAATTTCGAATCTTCCCATAAACATAGCATCCAACCCAAACAACATATACATGACTTATATACATGAACTGAGGCCAAGCAATGCCTTTCCGTTCATCTAGCTATTTACATCATTAATCCAAAATCCATACATAATCATGCTTATAACTTTAACATAACCCTAACTAAGTTATAACTATCATAAACATGCTTAAATCTCAAACAAGGGTTAGGGTTTCAAGAGCTTTATACCTTCCTTGGATAGTGATATAGCTTTACTAAGCCTTGTATGGTCCTTAAGAGTGATTATGCTTGCTATATCAACCATGAAAAATCAAGAAAAAAAGTTAGTTCAAGAAGAACACTATTCATGCTCCTCTTGAATGATTTATTTGAAAATGGAAATGGATGAGTTTGAAGCTAAGATTTTGAGGAGATAAGTTTTATGAAATGTAAGACTCACCTTAATTATTTCAAGAATAAACAATGGTGGGAAGGTTGAGTTTGGATTTGGAATTAATGGAAATGGCCGAATGGTTTTGTTTGCAAGGGGGGGAGAGTGTTGCTTGGTTCTTTGATTTTTTTGTGTTTTAATCTCCTTCACTCTCATCCACTTACAACATAATATCTTGTAAAAGTCACTTTAATAAAGTGATGAGGTGTTGGATGCTCAAATGGCAAGACATGTGTTGGTTTTGTGGTGGTTAAAGCCTAACTAGGTAGTTACTTGCTAAGTACTTAGTTCTTCCTCTAAGGTGCTAGTTCCTTGCTTCTAGTTTAGTTACTAGATATTTATACTAGTAGCTTGCACAAGACTCTTGCTTCCTCTGCTTGTTTCTGTGTCCGGTTATTACCCGTTTCGATTGATCGTTCGTGAGAATATTTCACGGATTTCTAATTAGGGTTTACCGGGAATCTTCTTTAATATTAATACTTTCATTCTCCATCTTTCATTCTAACTTTCCATTTTATATTCCTTTAATCCATTCGTTAAATACTTAAGGCTATCAGTGTCCAGGGAACTCTCGGAGAAAATAAAAGTGCGGTTTTTCAGAATCCGACAGCTTTTACATACACTTATTTTCCCCCTGGATCACTAATACGAACTCGGAAATCCGTTCCGAATACTTCTATATAGTGTCGTCTCATATTATTATATACTCCCACCAAAACACTATTCATTCTGTATTCGTTACTTGTTCTCTTAGGGTTGTATAATTGTCCGTATTCTCTTTCGATCGTTCCTTAACCTTTTTATGGAACTACTGGATTAATCGTTATCGATCTGGATGACATGAGAGTATTCTCTTGCTTGAAGTTGCCATATCTTATTCCCTTAGAAGATAGATTATTCTTACTTATGTTGTCACCCTTTAGCATTCTTCAAGACATAAACATAATAAAGTCGAATTCCATTCATTCATTCCCAAATATCAATTATTACATTGTAGCCATATCCACTATTCATTCTTTCATCATTAAATACATAAAAGTTTTAATTCCACCCAAAATCTGGGTTCTTACACAAGTAGATATTAAATCCAATATCCTTGGTATATTCTCTTTATTTCAGAATTTGCTCTCCCGATTTCTCAAGCGTTCTCAAACTAGTTGCATTCTTTTTGCTCTAAGATTATATTCTCAATCCTCTTTCCCTCTCATTATATATCCTCCCTTGGACTTCTAATATTTATTATCCTTAACCCATGATTCATTCACTTGATCGCTTAATCTCGTTATAAAGTCTCAGCGGTTTCTAGAACGTTCATTCTAAATTCTCTAATCAAATATAATAAAATTCCAAAATATTAAATTCTCAATTCCTCAAATTTAATATCTCATTTCCAAGTGGTTCTAAATTGTTTAACAATCTAAATTCCTCTGGCATTCCCTTGACTTAATAATCCCCTGGTTTAACCTAATTTCACATGTTCCTCAAAGTATACACGCTTTTCATATTCCATACTATTTAATATCCAATACAATAGTGCTCAATTGAAATCAAGCATCTTAAATATCTATACTCAGGAATTTCTGAAATCCGTCATCGTTTCGAGTCACTCATTTTTATTGTACAACAATAATATGGTTTCCAATTATTCATTTTCCATTTCGAATAAAGGATACTTACATACCATTTCCCTAAATCCTCAAAATTACTATTTATTCGGGTACTGTAGCATTCTAAAAGTTAGGGTTATTACAGAATCTTCATAAGTCAAGCTAAATATGTCAAGGAACTCCTCAAAAAGTTCAATTTGGAAGATGCATCACCTGCCAAGACACCTATCTCTACTACAACCAAACTGGATTTGGATCCTAAAGGAAAGAAAGTGGACTCTAGCACTTACAGAGGCATGGCTGGATCTTTGCCATATCTAACTACTAGCAGACCAGACATCATGTTTACTACATGTCTCTGTGCAAGGTTTCAGGCTGATCTAAAAGAGTCATATCTAATTGCCATTAAAAGAATTTTTATGTATCTTAAAGGCACTCCAAACTTAGGCCTTTGGTATCCTGAGGATACTAGATTTGATCTGATTGGATATTCAGATTCTGAATATGCTGGATGCAAGATTGACACAAAAAGCACAACAGGTAGCTGTCAATTCCTTGGTGGTAGATTAGTGTCATGGTTTAGCAAGAAGCAACATTCTATGTCTATATCAACTGCAGAAGTTGAGTATATTGCAGCTGGAAGTTGCTGTGCAAAAATTTTTTGGATGAAAAATCAGCTATTGGATTATGGTCTACAGTTATCCAACATCCCTATCTACTGTGATAACACTAGTGCCATGGCCATCTCAGACAATCCAGTTCAACACTCCATGACAAAGCACATTGATATCAGACATCATTTCATTAGAGAGCATGTTGAAAATGGAACTGTGAAGCTGGCTTATGTCCCCACAGATAAGCAACTTGCAGACATTTTCACAAAGCCATTGGATGAAGCAACCTTCAACAGGTTGGTAAGTGAATTGGGGATGCTAAATCTGGTATGTTAACTTACTAGTTTTTACATTTTCAATGTATTAAATGTAGCTCGTGACAGTAGCCTTCAATGTTGCTGTCATGAGAAGTTACTGTCTTATGTGCTACTTGCTTTGACAGCATGTCTGCTATGACTATGCTAAAATTAAAATTACATGTTTGTCATAATTTATGTAATTAGTAGTCAGGTGACATTAACTTAAAATACACGGGTGCTAAGAATAATTAGTCTTGTCATTTAAAATGACCGGGTTAATTGTTACTCTTTTTCTTGTAAAGTTAAATACTTTATTAAAAAGCGTATGGGAAACTGAAACGTCTTCTAGTGTGCTATAAAATGAACTCGAGGCTAAAGACCATTTTTCACATAACACACTCACGCTTTAAGAAAGAGAATAAGGAATAATAATGGAGAACAAGAATGGAGATGAACAGAAGCCCATTATCTGGTGCGAGCCCGGACATGAGGAGGATATAGAGGAACTCTTCACTGTCATAGATGAAATGCTCGAGGAAGAGAAGGCCAAAGAGGAGAAAGCTGCTAGAGAGAAGGTGGAGAAGGACCTTAAAGCCTGGAAGGAGTTGCTCGACTTAGTCGAAGCACGCCTAATGGCAGATGGGATAGTAGATGAAACAGTTCATGTGGATGTATGAACTTGTTTTGGATGATGAATAAATTTGTAATTTTTTATTAATGAAAGAATCGTTTCATCTTCTTTACTGTTCATACTTTCTCTGTTAGATTCTCTTACCTATTTACCTGATGGTTAATGCAATGTGTGTATGTGTGACTTTAATGAATATGTGCCTAAATTGATTAAATGCTAATTGGTAATTTTAATTTAGGCAATGAGCAAAATCAATTTAAAACTCATAACAAAAATTATTTCCGCACAAGTTGCTGTCAGCAAGGAAAATTGTTGTCACGACATGTCTTGAAAGCAAGTTTCTTTACAGCAAGGAAAAAGTTTCTGTCATGAGAATTTAAAAGATATTGTCTCTAAATTGATTAATGGTGACAGCACGTTCTCGCGCCAATGTTACTATCAAGTGAAACATGCTGTCACCCCTTCAAAGTTACTGACAAATTTGTTCTAGCACACAGGTTACTGTCAAAGTTAGTGGACCGTTATAATTGGGATTTTACCTCCACGATTTATTGCCACTAGACAGTAACTACCCACGACACCACGTGACTGTTTAGTGGGTTAAGACACGAAGTTACTTTCCCCTTTTTCAGTAAAACGTGCCATTCTCATATAAGAAACTGTCAATCACACAAATGCATAACCCTCTACAGAAATCTTCTCTCAAAAGCTGAAATCTCTCTCTCTCTAGTTCTAAACCCAAAGCACAAAAATGGCGCCCAAACAATCTACTTCTCAAACAAACTTTTCTGGCATTGTCACTGCTGGAGATGTTGGTGAAGGCTTTAAAGGACTTGTATCCTTCATGAACAAGCCCTATCTAGGTCATGCTATTACCTCAACCCCATCTTTGGACCTAGACAGACTTGAACAATTTTGGAAAACTGTTATTGTTCAAGGAAATGCAGGTAATGAAGCCATTCACTTCAAAATCAACAACATTACCTACATTCTCACTGTCAAGGGCATCAATGAAGCCCTGGGAACTAGACTGCAAGCAAATGAAGCATACCAGGAGCTTGCAAATGATGAAACCCTAAAGAAGTTCTTTATGATAATTGGGTATTCTGACCCCATTATTGAAGAAGGAACTTCAAGCTGGTACCTAACTGGTGAAATGGACAGGAAATACTTGAGGAAAGAATGGGGCATGGTTTTTGATGCAATGGTGAAAGTCTTCTCAACAAAGACTTCTGGCTGGAATGGAATCCCTACCTACATCAAGAAACTCACTCATTCTCTTGTCCATGGTTACAAGGTGGATCTAGGAAAGATGCTTATGGCACAAATCAAACCTGCCCTGATCAAGAAGGTACATGTCTATCCTAGATTTATTATGTTGTGCATAAATTCTTTATGTGGAATTGATGATAATGCCTACCTCACAATTGAGTGCAATGTTTTGAAAAGGAACACACACACACACACACTACTCTTAATTCAAAGAATTTAAATGCACACATTCCACTATATTTCACACAACACATGGTTGATCAAGTGCCCAACCTTGATTTTCCATTGCCCACTGGGTATGTTACTTTCTCTCTCCAGAATGAGGCTGAATTAGACCCAGATTCAGCTAACCCACATTCTACACAATTCATACAAATCAGACAGTATAGACTACCAAAAGCCATGAAATTAGCCTTACAAGAATCCAAGAAAAGACCCTTGGAAACTGGTGATGGAGGTAATACTAAGAGTGTTGAGGGAGAAACTGCACATGATGCAGCAAATAATGATGTTAGTCAAAGTGAACCCATAGTGGTTCCTCTTGAGCCTACGAAGAAGAGAGCTAATAGGGGCAAAGCCACTGTCAGTCACCCCACAGTCTTACAAAAGGTTGTGGAGGATAAAAATGAAGCAAACACATCCCTAGATGTCCCTTCTCAACAAGAGGCATCTATTGAAATTGGCCTATCTCTCAAGGCACCCTGTAAAGAATCTGCACAAACTCATGAACTCACTCATGAGGAGCCCCCACTTTCAGATACACACATGGAGTTAGGGAACAGTGAGGATCAAACCTCTACTATTGATGTTCCACAAGTTACCTCTGTGGAATAGCCAACATTCTCTTCTATACCTTCACCTTCTTTACTCTCTAATCCATCAGTTGTTTCTTCTCAACAACCTAGAGAGGGGGACAGTCCCAACCCTTCAGGTTTTGATCATCCATCTCCTATCATGAATGAGCCCCCATCTAGTGGTCAACAAGAACCCATTTCTCAAAGTGAAATGGATACCACTCCTTCAAACACTGAGCTAGATCAAGGTGGCACTCCGCCAGAAAATGAAACAGCCAACATCTTGGTCGAACTCCAACAAGCAACTGACCCCAGGGAAGTTGCTATCACAGCCTTAGCAGTTGTCAAAGACACCACCAAGGCTACTGTCACTCTGCCTGTTGACAGTAACATTTTGGTTAAAGATGTTGTCACCTCTACACAGCATGATCAGGATGCAATAATTGTTGAAGATGCTTCTGATGATGACCATCTGCCTATCTCTACTCTAAAGGTAAGATCTAAACACTCTACTTTTTCAACTCAAATGCATGTAAGTACTGCTCATACCCATGCATCTAGGATGAGTGAGGGAGAGAAAAAGAAAAGAGAGATAAAAGAAAAGAGAGGTGAGCATAAAAATGAGAGGCAGCCAAATGAGCTGGCAAAAGATGAGGGACTTGAGCATGTCCAGAGTGAACTTGAGGGAGCCCCACAACATAAAGCTCTAGGCCTTGAGAGTTCAATTGTGAGGAGTCATGAGATCACTCAGAAAAACAATGAAAGTGTGAGAACCCCCACAGCCTCCTTGCCCCAATCTTTTCCTTTGCCTCCAAAAAGGTTAAGATCTGGTGGTCCTTCTAAACAAGCTGATTCAAGGTTGAAATCCATTTAGGGCAGATTTGCATCCATGGAAGCCAAGATTGACAATTTGTCCACTATGATGATCATCTGCCTATCTCAACTCTAAAGGTAAGATCTAAACACTCTACTTTTTCAACTCAAATGCATGTAAGTACTGCTCATACCCATGCATCTAGGATGAGTTAGGGAGAGAAAAAGAAAAGAGAGATAAAAGAAAAGAGAGGTAAGCATAAAAATGAGAGGCAACCAAATGAGATGGCAAAAGGTGAGGGACTTGATCATGTCCAGAGTGAACTTGAGGGAGCCCCACAACATAAGGCTCTAGGCCTTGAGAGTTCAATTGTGAGGAGTGATGAGATCACTCAGAAAAACAATGAGAGTGTGAGAACCCCCACAGCCTCCTTGCCCCAATCTTTTCCTTTGCCTCCAAAAAGGTTAAGATCTGGTGGTCCTTCTAAACAAGCTGATTCAAGGTTGAAATCCCTTGAGGGTAGATGTGCATCCATGGAAGCCAAGATTGAAAATTTGTTCACTATGGTAGCTGCTGGTTTTGCTGAGATTCAACAGGCTCTACTATCATTTTCTACCACTCTTAGTGCTGTCAACTTAACTAAGGAGGAGAAAGTGGTAGATCAGAATAAAGTGGTAGATCCAAATATCTCAGAACAAATAGTAGAGAAGGAGAAACAGGATGGAGCTATAAGCAAGGAGGAGTCAAGAAGTGAGGGGGAGCAAGTACAAGTTGAAGATGGAGAAGGGAGTGAGGGGGAGCAAGAGCAAGAGGAAGAAAGAAACTTTGGTGAAGAGTTGAAAGCCTCTGGAGATGGTGACTTAATTGAACATGAAATGGATGGTGAGCCAGTATTGGTAACCAAAGAAGTAATGGAGCAACTTTAAAGAACTCATAAGTCTGAAAGACCAATACTGCCTCCTCTGAAAATTAATGAGCCGATCCAACTCCTGAAATCATGGAAACTCCACTGTAAAAACTATGAAGAGTAAAGGAAGAGCAAAACAGACTGGGTACAGGTAAAGATAAAATGCCTGAGTATGTAAATCTGACAACTGGAACCACCTGGTCTGATGGAAGTGAGTATAGCCCAGATGATGCAGGAACAATGATGGTTAGCTACATGGAGAGTACTTTGAAGAACAAGGATGAAGAATTCAGTATGTTGGTTGATAACTCAATCAAAGAAGCAGGAGGAGTTTACAGCAAACTGTCAATAATACTGAAGGATAAAATAATAAGTATCTCTGTGAAAGTTAACTTGGAGAAAAGATGGGCAATTGATATATATCTAAAAACTGGCATCTCAATATTCATCACAATGCAGCTACTGCAAAGCTTGCAAGCAAGAGTGCTAAATACCTTAACAACAAAAGTGAAGGCCAACTCAACAACTTTTAATGAAAGTCTATTGGCAAAGATCAAGAGGATAATTGAAGACAAACTTCCAGAAGTGATTGATAATCCATATGGTGTTTGCTACAGGATGACCACAAGTGCAGGAGCAAAGAAAATTGGTTTTCTGATCTTGGATAAAGAGTTAAATTTGAAAACTGACTCAGTTATGATAGTACTGAGACAGATCCTCAAGTCCAAGGTTACCAAGGAAAGAGTCAAGGCTATCAAGGAAATTCACAAACTTTTGGTGAAAAGAGATGAGAGTCTTAGCTCTCAAATAAAGAAATTAATTTCTGAAACTAATGCCAAAAGAGGTGAAAGAGGTGGAAACTGCACATTTGATGACATTCTTGATGATGATGAGATTGATGGAAATGAAGGATCTGGTGCACCTGAAGGTGGGAGTAGTGACAAAATAACTGCTGAGAATGTTGAAAATCAAACTCAGAAGAAAGCAAAAGAAGAAGCTCCTAGTATTGAAAAGAAAAATGTTGTTACTAATGAAGGAGAGTCGGATATTCTTGAAGCCTTGGAAGCAAATATTTTAAGGTTTGTAGTTGACTGCTTTAATGCTGAAAAGGATGTTGTCAACAAAGAAGCTGTCGAGAATACTGAAAGTGCTATCAAAGAAGATACTGTCAAAAATGACAATGTCACGAGGAGGACACAGTTGAAGAAGACACTGCCAAGAGCTTGAATGAAGATGCTGTCAAAGATAATGATGCTAAGGCACCTAAATCTAGCAGAAAGAAAAGTAAGGCAAGGGCCTAGGCTGCAACTCCAAGGAGAGGCAAAACAATCTATTCAGGAACGAAAAAGATTACAGGTCTAGGAAGGAGACCAATTGGATAAAGGAAAATGAATAGCTTTGAATGTGCAAAGGAATATACTACAAGAGACATCACCTCTGTGGAACTAGAACTGAATGACTCCAAGGAGAATGCAACCAAATACATCATTTGGAAAGAGAAGCTAGACTCATGGAAGTAGAAAAGGACTTCACAATGGTAAAAGGGTCAAAAGTAATAGACAGCCACGGCCTCCAAATGACTTCATAAAAAATGAGGCGCAGAGTTGAATTCTTTGTGCTGGAAAGAATGGTGGAGCTTATGGAAAGTTATGGCAATGTCCCTAAACCAGCCATGGAACACATCCAGAAATACTATGCTGACAGGTATGCAGAATTCTATGAGAAGTATGGTGACTGGAGAGCACATGATAATGCTGATCTTGATATTAGCTCAGATGAAGAAAAGCATATTGTTGAGTATGATTGGACAGAAATGATGAAGCCCTATACACCTGCAGAAATGTATGCTTATGAAGTAGCAGAAGCATTCAGAGCTGCTAAAGAAGAATTCAAAACTGCTAGTGAACCAAGCAATACCACTAAACAGACTGCTGAAGGCTTGGAGACTCAACTGAAAGAAAACTGCAAGAAAGTGAACAAGATGAAAAGTGAAGAACCAAACTATCAGCCCTGTGTACTGGACAATCCTCTTAGAATCATAGATGGGAAAGAAGAAATCTATGTCTATAGCTTTTAGAAACTGAGGACCAGTATCTTGATGAGTCTATATTGGAAAGTGGTTGGATCACTTCACAAGCTAGAAATGCTATGTGCTTGGGAACTAGAGGTGATCTTTGATCAAAGAAGAGATGAAGATCCAAAACTAGATGCAAAAAGGAGAGTAACTCTGAATGCATTTCCTGGTAGAAGATTCAAAGTTGAAGAAGGCATTCTAAAATTCAGAACCTATGTCAAAAATAAAGTCCTTTGGTTAGAATTTCAGGATGCATCAAAGACAATCTCCCCAAACATTTAGAGGTACATTGATGAAATTGAAGATCATGCTAGATCTCCTGAAGAAAAAGTCTTAGTAGAAAATCTCAAGAAGGCATTGCAAGAAGCTCTCGAGAGAGAGGAAGAACTCAGAATGAAAAGGTAAGCTCAATAACAAGTTAAGTAAATTTTTATACATGCTTAATCCCAAAAAACAACTTGTTTTTGAAATTAGATCATTGTCCTTTGTAATGCTCAATGCTTGGAAATGCTCTAGAACTCATTTCACATCAGAAATAAAGTTTTAACTATTCTGATCTTGGTTAGTTAAGTTGTTAGCATGCTTTAATTGAAAATTTGTTGTTACTCTCCATAAAAACAAATTGGGGGAGATTGTTGGGATTTATGGGTGATAGCTTAGAGACAACTTAACTAGATTTTATCGTACTTAGTTTTTGCTAAGTAGAACATACTGTCACAGCCAGAGTATGTTCTTGTGACCAAAGTAATTGATGTAATTTAATAAGTATGTATCTTGGGAGAAGTTCATTCAAATGTTCAAACCTCAAGATCACATCAGTTCGACAATAAGAATAAATGTTACTGCCACAACATTGATAGTAAGGTTACAAGAAGACAGCATGTTACAAGTCACGACAACAGAATATCCATCTGACAGCAACATTGGCGGAAGCATGAGACAGCAACATTCTCACAGTTTGACAGCAAGTCTGGGATTCCTGACAGCAACATTGGCGGGGATTCGTACTGTCAACCAAGGAACATTCTCTTGACAGCAGACTTGGCGGTTGAAGTTACTGTCTCACTGAATTATTTGAATTGGGGATTTATCTGAATCAAACTCGTGACAGTTTAGATGTTTAAGAAACAGATTTGCTGCAGCTTGTCAATGGTTGTAGCAGACCTGCAATGTAATAACCCTAATTTCTGTACTTGAGAAAAATTTTCGTTTGGGGGATGAATAGTGATTTGCATGGATGAATAATGAATTATGGATGAATAGTGATTTTTGAGGACTAAGAAAATTTTCATGTCACCCTATCTACGGGATAAGAAATGGACATTTCGAAGTTATATTAGTAATCTACGAGGTAGATAATTGTATGTAAACACGATCAGAATTCAGAAAATCCAAACTTTATTTTTAGGTAATATTTGATCGGACAGTGAAGAGCATTTCAATTCGACCAAGATAAGTGATTTATTTAATTTGAGGATTCAAGGATTTTACATTTTATTATTTTATTAAAGGTGATTTAAGGATTTAGAACGAAAACCCCTGAGTTATATAACGAACGTTCTAGGAATCGCTAAAACTTTATAACGAGATTTAGCGATAAAGCAAACAAATTATGAATTTTGAATTGAGTTCATAAAAAGATTAAACCCCACACATGATCATCAAGAAAATTATATCAAGTGGATTAAAATATTTAATTCAATGATTAAAACAAAACAATTTAGGATTTAAGTGATTTAAATCAATTAAATCAAATCCAAAACATAACAAATATCAACCAAGCTTCTTAAGCACACCTTGCACAAGAACCAAGGAATTGAACACAGCCATAACAACTGATAATATCAAGATATTATCATCAAAAGTAAAGTTGACAAGTCAAGATTGGAGGGAGAGAAAGAAAAGATCAAGAAAACCAAGAACACACCATTTTTCCAGATTCTGCCCAGTAGGAAGAAGAGGCTCAAAACCCTAGCAACCGAGCACCAAATCTTGTGATATATAGCTCAAAAGAAGGCCCTTGAAGAGTAGAAGGTGTGGTAAAAATTTGAGAACCAATCTCTAATTTTTCTTTTTTATATAGATTTTACAAAGTTGATGATGAATAGTTTTTAAGTTGTTTTCATGTTTTGTTCATGGCTTTTAGGCCTTGTTAAGACTACCCAAGGCTATTATTAGGTGTACAAAGATTTGTTAGTGTTGTGAGAGTATCAAATAAGGTATAAACCTCAACTTTACCTTTTATTTATATGAGTTTTGGCGGAGTTTTGATGTTAGTGTAAAGATGAGTTCATGTTAAGAGTTTATATGATTGTTTAGCTTTGTTTTGAGGTGTATATGTTGAGTGGTGGTCATTGTGTTACTGTAGGTGCCCTAGAGGCAATACATTGTTTCTTTTAATAAACCTTTATGTCATTTGATCATTCAATAAATGTATTTATTATGACTTTAATTACTGCGATATATTTGTTAGCATAATAAATGTCCTTAGAATCATGATACACATTGTATAGTTTAAGTACATGACTTTAACTTGAGATTATATAATATATCATATTCTTAAAGATCCCTAGTCGAGTATTATTATATAGGACAATAATAATACATAGATAGACTAGTATGTTGTTTGACAGATAACCACATCTCATTGGTTATAAGTATGGAGATACTAAAGTCAATACATAGGTACATGTAGGAGTACATGGTACTGGAAAGACCCATAGTGAGATTCTTCATGTTTAATAAGGTCATAAGAAAGTCTCATAGTGATAATGGTGTAATGATCCTTTGACTTGAGATCATTATATTTCTATACGAGGATTAATATACTTTGACTACATTAAAAGTTACCATTGATCGGGTGATGATAAAAGTGGACATCGGGTATATCATGAGTCGTATGAGAAATATGAATGATAGATAAAGAATTTAACTCTCTTATAATTAGGAGAGATATTATTGGCCTCTTGATTGAGTGAGACTATAAAATGCATGGCCGTGCTCAAATAATGATTTGTTTTTAATAGTCTACTCATGGGTCAAGTAAACCAGGATTAAATTTTGAAGAGGATGACTAAATACATGCCTCGAGTTTAATCTATAATATATATGGTTAAAGGGATTATATTACACGGAAACATTAATCACAAAAGGTTTAAATTGGATCACCAATTGTTATTATTACTTGGTTACCAATGATGTATTACAAGATACCGCTCATTGTTTATAATTTATATTATTAGATATTAAAATTATTGCCAACGTAATAATAACCTATAGGGTAACACACTTAGAACGTCTTAAAAGGAGTTTTAATTTAAATTTAGAATTTAAATTAAATCATTATTAAATTGAGAATTGGCTATTTAATTATTGGATTGGTCCTAATTAATTATCTAAGTAAATTCGAATTTAATAAAGTAAGAACAGAATTGGGTTTAAGGAAATCCAATAATAAAATCAGAATAAATAGAATTGGGTTTAAGGAAGCCCATTTCAGTTTTTGATTTTAGCCCATTATCTCTCTCTTATAAATACATAATGATGTATTAATTTAGGGTTAAGGATCATAATTCGTTTTGGTTAAAAACCTAGCAGCTCCATCTTTGAGAGGCTAGAGGGAGAGAGAGGTTGTTCTTCGTGGGCTAGTACCTGGCTCCTCAGATCGTTGGACGGTCGGACATTCGTGTGGCTTACCTTAGAGACACATATCTTAACGCCAAGAATGTGTATGGTGTTTACAAGCTAGGATCTCCGTTGAGTTCGTTAAAGTAAAGCTTTTAAAGGTATGATTCGTTTTCTCCATAATCTGCCCAGAATTATACATGGATCCTGTGTTTGGGTTTCAAAAATTTTTGTTATATTTATGTTTATCCGCTGCGTTTTATGCCTCGGAACCCAACAATGGTATCAGAGCTACGTGTATAAGGGGCTGATTTGGTTACGTGTTTACTGTATTTTTACGAGTATGCATGTTTGATGAATCTGCCATGATACAGTTATGTTATATGATGGACATAATGAATCTGTATATAATCTGATATGATGATACTAGTATGTTTAGAATCTGCCATGACTCATCTGTATGCGATCTGTTATGATATGTATGGTGTTTGGTTTGTATAATGATATAAACTATCGGATAGATGCTTTTGGATACGATCCGTTTATTGGGATTAAGGTTACGTGTATACTGATACATGTTTTTGGTAACTGGAATTTAGGTCGTGTGTATATTGATACATGCTTCTGGAATTGTATTCTGATACATGATTTTGCTTGTATTGCTCGATCCGCGGGTTAGGGTTTCGTTTTAATTTGTGCTTGTGACATATACTTTATTTATTTATTATTCATGATTGGATCATGAAAGGTAATAAATAGTATGTCATCTTTATATGATCTTAAATGTTCTTTAATGGTTACTTGAGCATGGTGCATGGTTATGGCCTTTAGACCCTAGTTGTAATGGTTTATTCTTTTGGTTTGTAATAAATACGACTTGCATGTCGTTTTCTATTTTTAATTGTTTATCTCGAATGTAACTCGAGTTCTTTTGTAAGTTCATTAGTATAGATATTATTTTAACATCCAAGAAGGACAAGGAACAAAGAGGCATTCCATGGAGGCTAAGGAGTCAATGGAAGCAATAGAGAAGACATATGTAATAGTTATTTTTTTACCCCATAGATTGACCTTGATCTTTTCATTAGCTTGAAAAGATCACATAGAATTGGGCCATAACCATTGCACGTTTACTTTACGTACTTTACATATGATGTGTGGAATGTATGAGTAGAGTAGAAGATGCATGCTTTAATTAAATTAATGATGTATGCATGTATTACATACGTCACCCATGCCATGCTTGCCATGCTAAACAAGATAAAATCTGTAACGATTCAAGATTTTAAAATTAACAAACGATCATGAGATTCTTGTGTTTATAAAATATGGATTTTTTAAAACACGGAATTAAATATGGAATTTTGATATCTAAAATTGGGATTTTCTGACAAAAGCGGATATGCGTATTCGTAAGATTAATGGGTATTAAGTGTGACCATTGGGATCCTCCATCTACCTGGGAAATGAACAATTTAAGATGTCAATTTGAAATATTTGGTTCAAGGAAAATTGAGGATCTCTTTATGATGTGATCATGATCGTTATAAATTTTCTAAACCCCTTAACAAAATATTAAGTTTTAATCAGATGCTTTCCAATGAATGAACACTCATCGAATCTTAGATCGATAAGGGGAAGGGCTGTCAGTGGCAGGGGACTCCTGTCTATCGTGGTGAGATGCGACGAATATAAACGGTTATATTCGGTCGTTGTATTATTGGATATAACTTAACTGAGTCATCATAATAAGGTGAAATTAAACGGTTATATTCAACTATTATGAACTTAGAAGCATAAAGTTTGGTTAAAAATCTATTAGATAGATAAGATCAATCGTTATTCACCAAACTATCCAAGAATTATATATGATTTAATTGACAAATGTTGTCAACCTAAATATTCATGTTTTAATGACTACCAGTGGTTGACTTAGGACATGACGAAATATGGATCGCGGCTCACTAGAAAGATTTATGGGATATTCTTTCCGAATTAATAGTAAGGGCTATTAATTTTGATAAAAATAGTGGGAGATATATTATGAATATATCATAATCATTTGAACATAATATTTTATTACTCAGACAATCTATTGTTTATTTTGTGCTTTTATCATTGTAGATACTAAGTAATGGCAAACAACACAAACACACTATCCGTACGATCAGTCCTTGAGAAGGACAAGCTGACAGGAGGAAACAACTTCCTAGACTGGCAGAGGAATTTGAGGATTGTCCTCAGGCAGGAGCGCAAGCTTCATGTCATTGATATCCCTCCGCCAGATCCCCTTCCCGAGGGCGCTACTGTTGAGGAACGAGCGGCCCACGCAAGGGATGAGAATGATGCAAATGATGTTGCATGTCTTATGTTGGCAACTATGAGTGCTGAGCTTCAAAGACAGCATGTGTATATCGATGCATATACTATCAATGAGCACTTGTAAAGCATGTCTGCAAGCCAAACTCGTCAAGAAAGGTTCAACACGAGTAAGTCACTCTGTAATTGCAAACAAGGGGCAAGTGAACCAGTTGGCCCACATGTTCTGAAGATGATTGGTTACATTGAGTACCTTGCTACTTTGGGTTTCCCGATTGCTGCGGAAACTGGTATTGACCTAATCATGAATTCTTTGAACAACAAATTCACTCAGTTTGTTGTGAACTACAATATGAATGAATTTTACAAAACACCTACTGAATTGTTGCATATGTTAAGAACATATGAGACAGACATGAAGACAGCTGAACCCGCTCCCATACTGATGGTGGGAAATAAAGGTAAGGCCAAGGGGAAAGGCAAGTGGAAGGGTAAGAAGAAGACTGGATTTGATTCTACACCCAAGCCAAAGTCAGGTCCCAAACAGGATTTAAAGCCTAAAGATGGGGTTGCTAAGGGTGAATGTCACTACTGTAAGAAAACTAGTCACTGGAAGAGAAACTGTCCAGTTTACTTGGAGGATCTGAATAAAATGAAGGCTGTTCAGATTTCTGGATCAGGTATTTATGTTATAGAAGTCAATCTGTCTATTTCTACATCTTGGGTATTGGATACTGGATGTGCTTCTCACATTTGTATAAATGTACAGGAACTGCAGAGAAGTAGGACTTTGGCTAAGGGAGAAGTGGACCTATGAGTAGGCAATGGAGCAAGAGTTGCTACTTTAGCTGTAGGGACTTATTATTTATCTTGTTTCACCGATTTGCGTGCCATTAAATATTATTATAAATATATTTATGAAATTTTAATTTTTTTTAGAATTTTTCATTTTAAATTTATTAAATAAATAGAACCTGAAAAAATAAGAAATAAATATTCTTAATATTCAAAAAAAATAACTCATTTATTTAGTAAATTCTAATTTTAAAAAAATGAAATATTTTAGAAATAATGTGATTTTTAAATAAATTAACATTTTTTAGGTTAAAAATTTTAAAAAAATAGTAAAATTCAAAAACTAGTATTACCTATTGTAACACCACGGTGTGGTGTTACATTTCACGTAACACCGTAATTTCAGAGTAACACTAGATATATGGCTAATGTAACACCAATCGAGCGGTGTTACAATAGGTATGAACTTTACTAGCTATTGTAACACTATTTGTGTAACGCTTACAAAAAAGCATTACAGTAGCCCACTTATGGCGTAGTGTATTCAGAAACAAATTAGTTGAAGATGGCACTCTGATAAGAAACAAAGCAAGACTGGTAGCTAAAGGTTATTCTCAAGCTGAAGGCATTGATTATGACGAGACCTAAGCTCCAGTGGCAAGACTTGAGGCCATCAGAATATTCTTGGCATATGCATCCTATTCAAGATTCAAAGTTTATCAAATGGATGTCAAGAGTGCCTTTCTGAATGGTAAGCTAGATGAAAAAGTGTATGTAGAACAACCTCCTGGTTTTGAAGATCAAGATCATCTAGACTATGTTTACTTTCTTTACAAAGCTATCTATGGTCTTAAGCAAGCCCCAAGAAAATGGTATGACACTCTCTCTGAATTTCTATTAGAAAATGGTTTTATAAAAGGTGTCATAGACAAAACGCTCTTCACTAAAAGACATAAGAACGATATAATACTAGTCCAAGTCTATGTGGACGATATTATATTTGGGTCTACTAATGAGCTTCTGTGCAAGAAGTTTTCTAAGTTAATGCAGGGTAGGTTTGAAATGAGCATGATGGGAGAACTGAAATTCTTTCTTGGATTACAAATAAGTCAGAGACAAGATGGAATATTTATTTGTCAATCTAAGTACATTAAGGAGCTCCTCAAGAAATATCACATGGAGGAGTGCTCATCAGCAAAGACACCATCAACTATAGCTGTCAAAATTGGTTTATGTGAAAGTTCTGCCAAGGTAGATATCACAGGCTATAGAGGTATGATTGGCTCATTGCTTTACCTAACTGCTAGTAGACCAGATATAATGTTTGCCACATGCTTGTGTGCAAGGTTCCAAGCGAACCCTAAAGAAATCCATCTCACTGCTGTCAAAAGAATCTTAAGATATCTAAAGGGTACGCCTAATTTAGGCATCTGGTACCCTAATGAAACTGGTTTTACTTTAATTGGATATACAGATTCTGACTATGCAGAAGTGTTGTAGACAGGAAAAGTACATCTGGGAGTTGTCAATACCTAGGTGGAAGATTGGTATCCTGGTTCAGTAAGAAACAGCAAACAGTTTCCAACTCTACAGCCGAAGCTGAATATATAGCTGCTGGAAGCTGTTGTGCTCAGATCTTATGGATAAGGAATCAATTAATGGACTATGGCATTGTATTGGAAAATATTCCTATTTTATGTGATAATACAAGTGCCATAGCAATCGCAAGCAATCCTGTGCAGCACTCAAGGACAAAGCACATTGACATAAGGTATCATTTTATAAGAGAGCATGTAATGAATGGTACAGTACAACTACTATTTGTAGGATCTGGAGATCAAACTGCAGATATTTTTACTAAGTCGCTTAATGAATCCTCATTCACTAGAATTGTTAGTGAATTGGGTATGTTAAACAGTCCTAGTAATTAATACTGTTAATATCTGAAATTTGATCTTTAATAATTTTGCAAGTGACTATTCTGTGACTATTTGTTGTTTGAAATCACTTGTATAATTATTTTACCATCTGATTTTCTTGCTTGTTTAATTATTTTTCACTTTGTTTATTCATATTATTTAATACTTCATACTTTTGTATTTTTAGAATATTTGTAGATATTAATTTCTATTTTATTAATTAATTTATCATATGTTTTGTAATGTTTGTCCTGTTAATATTGCTTTGTTTTCGTTAATAGGTTAGCATATGGTATTTATAGTTATTTTTATTATTTGTTTAATTTTATATAATATTTTTATTATTTTTATAAGTTAATTGAATATTTTATTGTGTTTTTAATGATTGTTTAAAGTAAATATGACTTAAAATTAGGAAAAATAATCAATATGACTTAATTTAAAATCGGTATGACTTAAACAGGTTAAGTCTTACCGAGTTTAGTTTTAAATTTAAGTCATATTCGCTAGTCTATTTATTAATTAAGTCTTATTCTTCTATTTTAAGATTAAGTCTTATTCCAATTTAAGTCTTAATTAGTTGTGTTTATATTAAGTCTTACTGAGTATTAACATAATTTTAAGTCCTATTTGTTTTAAGTCTTATTCGTCTGTATGTAGTTTTAAGTCTTGTTTGTATTAAGTCTTAATTTAGTTTTAGTTTTAATTAAGTCATAAATAGAATAATTTTTAAGTCATATTCGATATACATATCAGTTATGTCTTAATTTAGTTAAGTCTTAATAGTTATCTTTTTAAGTCTTATTCGACAATTAGTATATATATTCAGAGTTAGAATGTTAAGTCATATTCTCATTTTAAGTTATACTCTCAAGTTAAGTCTTAGAGTACAAGTCGATACACACACATATACATACATATACACGATCGTTCATGCCCATTTTTCGTCTCAAATCTTGCTGTTAATCACGATTTAACCACATATTTGGACTCCTTGCTTGATTATCTTCGTTTTAAGTGGTTAAAATTGAGATTTGGTTCGGTTTTGAAGAATTTTATTTTCGAAAAAAAACGACATTAAGATCTGTTTTTCTGGAAAACTGAATTCGATTCTTACAAAACTAAAATTATACGTGTGTTTGTGTGTATACAAGGATCATTGTGTGAATTTTTCAGAATTTTTGAAGAACTTTTAATTATTTCGAATTTTTAATTAATTATTAATTCGAAAAATTAATTTTTAAATTAAAAATTTGTAAAATCTGAAATTTTCAAGGAAATTAAATCTTGATTAAAATGGCTGATCGATTTGAAATTATTAAACATAATTTAATCGGTTATTTTGATCCAGAAAAATGTTCAGTTGAACGTTTTCGACCGTGGATTCGCTTTTTAAATGAAAATTCACTTGTTCGCAATGCTTTGAGATTGGATGCTCCTCTGAAAATTGAACCTTTGCGAATCATGTGTACTACTGCTGTCATTTCTAATGATAACAGATCTTTTGTCTTCTCTGTAGGATACAATCAGTACACAGTGAATGAAAATACAATAAACACGGTCTTAAATTTTCCAACTGATAATTTCGAAGAATTACCATCAGATCAAGAATTGATAAATTTTTTAAATGGTGTATTCTATCAAGACAGTCCTGATCAAACTGTCTGGAATAAGAAGAACTTCGTTCAGGAATGGGATTATCTGTTTGACACATTAGGTAGAGTCTTTGCCAATACTACTAAAGGGAACTTCGGGGTATTACCATCTTTCTTGCAGCATATTGGATATGCAGTTGCACACAACCGAAGAATTAATTTTGGCAGACTACTGTGTGTTCCGATGGTTAGAAGAATCATTAATGCAAAGAAGAATTTTGATAATGGACATAAAGTGTCATGTTATTATCCAAGATTCTTGTCATTGATTTTTAATCATCTTGTGGAACTAGAAAACCAAGCCCAATTCCTGAATGGAGAGTCACTGGTGTCAGGTAAACCTACTACCAGATTGTTCACTGAGTACAGCAACAAGCCAAAATTCACAAACATACCTGTAGTTGTCACCCAATACATGTCAAACTATATACAACTACCTGTTATTGAACCTGTACCAGAACCTGAACAACCAGAACAAAACCCTGAACCACCAGTGGAAAACATACTTGTTGATAATGAAAATCCAGGCAATCAACAAGTTGAACCTGCTCAGCAAATTGTTCCTCAGCCAGCTGCTCTTGCTGTTGAACATCCAGTGCAAGAAACTGCATCTGTCCCTGAACCTGAATCAGAACAACCCATCTTATCAGAGACTGTTGCGGAATCAGCTGACCAGGTATTGCCTTCTGTTCCTCAAACTACTGCTTCTCAATCTATTTCTGGAACCCAAGTGGTTGGTAGGTCTGACCAAGGGGTTGTGGTACCACAACCTCTAACCAAGGTCGTAGAGCCAAACACTCAACCAACAAAACTCATATCTTTTCACTCCAGAAAGAAATTGCAAGTCAAAAGAAGTCGAATCAGTAGTGGCAGTATGAGTGAACCCACAGCTTTGCCTCTAGAAAAGAAAAGTAGAACTCAAACTGAGGCAACTGTAAGCCCGTCTGTATCCTCCCAACAGGATATGGAAGTTGATATGGCCGTTACACATTTACTAGAATCATCTTCTCAACAGGATGATTCTATTGAAATTCGCTATAGGGTCGTGGCACCTTGTAGTGAGTCAAGCACACCTCCCCTATTACTCACAATGGGGGAAGACATACCTTTAGATGAGTCTCAGGACACACTGCAAGGAGAGCACGTAGAAAATGTGACAGTGCCTACCATAGTTACGGTAGAAGAGTCTTCACAGGCTTTAGAGGGAAATCTTGGTTCTCAGCAAACTTTAATAGAACCATCATCTCCCCTCCCAGGACAAACACTCCTGGCTCCCTCAAGGGATTTTCCACTCGCAGTTTCGACTGGAGAAGGTGGAAGGCAACTTGATCAATCTACTACTGAAGCAATTCAGTCAACAATTTCAAATGTTCAAGTAGATTTGATTAAGGACAGGGATTTGCGAACTCCCATTGCACCACCACTGACCTTCCCAGAGGAGGCTAGGGTGATTTTACATGCAGGTACAAATCTAGAAGCAGCTAAGGAATCTGAGAGGAGTGATGTAAGGAATACCATAAAATTGAGTGAAACACATGCACTTCAGGTGAGTGGATCTCAAAGTGAACGTCAGGTGAGCGCACACACTGACACATACACTCTCTCATTATTAGAAAAAATAACTGCTTTAGAGAAAGAACTTGCAGTCAGCAAGGCTGAAACAGAAATCCTTAGAGCACAAGTGGGTGAGCGATCTTCTTCATCCACCTCTGTCAACAGTCAGCTTGCTGTAATGAAGAAGGACATAAACTACTTAAAGACATCTTTCACCAAGAAGATAGAATCTCTCGAACTCTCTCATGAAAAGGCACTTGATGACTCTGGAGATATTACTGTTGCTCAAGACATGTTAATTTCTGAGATTTCCTTGAAAGTTGATAATCTACAGTCAGAGGTACAGCACAATTAGGAATCTACTGATTCTCGTCTAGACCAGATCGAAAAGCAAAATGCACACCAGGCTAAAGGGTTAAGACATTTGTTTAATCTTGTAAGTCAAAGTCGCAAACCTAAGAATGAAGAAATTGAATTCTTTACAAGCAAGGATGGTGATGATGATGAACAAGATCCTGAAGCAGGGGCAACTGATAAATCTGTAGAGGATTCCTCAACTAAGGGGGAGAAATCAAAGGGGTCACAAGATAAAACTAAAGAAAGAGAGGGAGGAGAAGGAAAATCTGGTAAATCTGACCAAGGTGAAGATAAGAGGAAGAAAGTAGTTGAAGAAACTGAAGAAGAAATTCAAGACAAGAACACAGGTTATTATTACACGGGTGAACCGGATAACTTCGATGTTTTTGCTGATCTTGAATTCCCTGATCAAGGTGAAGAACTTCCTGAACCTGATCTTAGTCACTGGGAAGATGAAGGACCAGTGATATCTGAATTTGAAGCTCAACAAGCTGAGAAAGAATCTGAAGAATTATTTGCTCAAAGGGAAGCTAATTTGCAAATGAGAGAAGAAAAACTTCAAAAATCATTAGAACAAATTGCACGAAATGAAGAACTTCAGAAAGCTGAACAGCAAGCATTACAACGATTACATTCTATAAATGTTGAGAAGAGAAAAACATATATCAGACTAAAGAGCGGTGACAAATGGGAACGTGCTCAAAGAGCAATTGATTCACCTCAGAGTTCTGATTATGAAGATCGTCGTCTTGGACAAATTCTCGAAGAATTCAAACTGGCAAATCCAATTCATGAAATGTATATAAAGGCCTTACAGGTAGAAGTCATCAGGATAACTACTGCATTTGAACCCAAATCTGATGAGCTGGTAATATTTGTAGATTGTCATAAAGTTGGAACTTTCAGAGTATCTATTCAGTTCTTTTATGACAGATCTCTGACAGAGATATGGGTACTTAGGCCTAAGGTAAGAACATCTTCTGAGCTAGGTGTATTGTTACATGAAAAGTTCAAAGAATTTGCTGACAGAGCTGGACCAGAAGTGATTAAGGAACCTCCGCAAGTAAAATTTCTTAAGGGAGAGGTACTTCACTCAATCAATCTTCAGACAGATGAGTTATACGAACATCATGCAAAGCACTTGGTATATGCTGAATATGCTCTCAGAAATCATGGAAACTTGACTGAAGAAAAGGTAATAGCTGCAGATCACATTCGTTCCTATGCACAAACCAACATAAAAGATTACAAGAAATTTTAAGGTGAACTGAGAAAGAAGCTTGGAATTCCTTTAGTCTTACCTCAAGGATTGTCATCAAGAAGAGAATGTCTTGTTGATTCTGATCTACATATGAAACTTCAAGTCACAGATGAACCAGAAGAAGGAGAATTCAGAAGGGAAGACAACTGAAGAAAAAGAATTGCTCTACATGTTATATCTTTAGAGCCTAGATAAATCTTGATAGGAATTTATATCATATGATCAGTCTAGAGGATCATCTATCTTGTATTTATCTTTCATGTTTGAATCTGGCAAATATTAAATATAAACCAGAACTTTTTTTTTCATATTTACTTAGTATTTAAAGTTTTATCTTTCATTTGGTTAAGTTGGATTAGTTGAGGTACCCTCTAGGAATTTGCTTGTTATTGTCTAACAAACAAATAGGGGGAGATTGAAAGGCATATGACTCAGCCTATTTGTAGTTAGAGGATACTAATCAACTTAAACCAAATTGTAATAAGTAAATATACATATGAACTGTCACAGGAATCTCAAGAAGTATTATCTGTCAGAAGAAAGAAGAAAAGTCAATCTATAGTTTTGATGTCATACACTGGAAGACGATTCAGTTATCTGATCAAGCCCCAGTACAGCATTGAAGTTAATGGATTCATTTGAACAGTGACAGAGATTTTTCGAGTGATAGTTTGAAGATCAGTTACAGTACAAGAGAATTGAGAGAAGAAACAAACCACAACCTAAAGTCAAAAGTGAAGAAGCATCATTGAAGTTAGTCGTTCATGAACCAGACAGTACATCGAACGTCAACACAAATCAGTGGTAATTCTTTACTACCTTTAGTGGTTTGTAAGAATTAAATTAATTATTTATTGATTTAATTAAATTCATTTATAATTGATATAATTTATTTAGTTGATTTAATTAAATGAATTAATTCTGGAAGAATTAATTTATTAAATAAATTAATTATTGTATCAATTAAATATGAATTAGTTAATCATTAATTAATTAAATAGATCAATATGACTTAAAGAAATGACTTAAATAAAGCTGGAAGAATTATGTCTTATTGGTTAAATTCGGTATGACCTAATTAGTTAAGTCATACCGAACACAGCTGTTGATTAAGTCATACCGAGCATTGAAGTTCAGGATTAAGTCTTACCGACCTGGATTAAGTCTTACCGACCTCTGCCAGCTGTTGTAAGTCTTACCGACACATTTTATGTCTTAATGGAGGTTTGTGTAAGTCTTAATGAAGGAAAATCAAGTCTTGGAAGCAGTTTAAGTCATGCTGGAGCAGTTAAATATCCTACAGAAAGCCAGCAAGACCTGTTACTGATATAAAAGAACAGAACAGACCAGATTAAGTCATAACGAAGAAAACACAGCAGAAACATAAAATCCAGAGCAGAATTCTCTCTTTCAAGAACACCAAGAACACCAAAGCTTAAACAATTCCCAGAAATTCAAGTTCTTCATCTTTGTTATATTCTATCAGATAGAACTTGTTTATTTGTGATTCTTGTACTACTAGCGAATTAAGTTTCCTAGTTCTTATCTTGATTATTATTAACTAAATTAGAAAAGTTCATGTCGAATTTTCTAATTAGTTATTAACATCTTGATAAGTTGTTATACTGATTTTGTAACACCACGTCAAGTTAATATACAGTTATATTCAACTTGAAAAATTGTGTTAAATAATTCCGCACATAAATTTGTCTTTATCAAATTTAATTTAAAGGACAAATTTCGAAAAAAAGGTAAAGATTGTATTCAACCCCCCTTCTACAATCTTATCGGACCTAACAATTGGTATCAGAGCCGATTGATTGATACACAAATCAAAGATCCCATTTTACTCGATTAAAAATCATCCTCGAATTTTTTAACTCTCTTAAAAAATTCATCATGTCTTGTAAAGTTAAAGATATAAACAAACATACTCGATTAGGGATATTTAGGAATATATGGTCATCCTTCAACAAACATACTAATCTTTATGCATTATAACTGTCCAATATTAATAATACTCGATTAGGGATATTTAGGAATATAAACACTATTCATATAAGCTCATTTTTAAGTCACATACTTAAAGATATAGAATACGTGTTCTATATTCCAAGGACATTTATTACTCTAACATTTATATCGTAGTAAATTAAGACATAATAAATTAATGTAGAATAATCCATAAAACATAATCATCAAATAACAAAATAGTCTTTTCTAGAAGCACAATAACATTGTCTCGAGGGCACTAACACTATCAATCTCCCACTTGCACTAGAGCCAATCGCCCATGTATCTAATACCCATGGAACTATTGTGACCTTCGTGCTTCTACTGCGACAAAGCCTTAGTCAGTGGGTCCGCAACATTATCATTAGTATGCACTTTACATATATGTATATCTCCTCTCTCATTTATCTCTCGAAGAAGGTGATATCTCCTAAGTATATGCTTTGCCTTGGAATGGGACCTTGGTTCCTTAGCCTGTGCAATGGCTCCAGTATTATCGCAATACAGATCAACTGGATCTGCGATCGATGGAACCACACCAAGTCCTATAATAAACATCTGAATCCAAATAGCCTCTTTGGATACTTCACTGGTAGCAATATACTCAGCTTTCATTGTAGAATCTGCTACTGTCTCTTGCTTCGAACTTTTCTTGCTCACAGCACCTCCATTTAGACAAAACATGAATCCAGACTGGGACACAGAATTGTCCCGATCTATCTGGAAACTAGCATCAGTTTAACCTCTTACAACCAGCTTCTCATCTCCTCCGTATATCAAGAACGAATCTTTAGTCCGTTTAATGTACTTAAGAATATTCTTGGCAGCTATCCAGTGACCATCACCTGGATTAGACTGGTATGTGCTCATCATGCTTAAAGCATACGAGACATCAGGACGAGTACATATCATTGTATACACTATAGAACCAATTGCCAAAGCATATGGTACTTGACCCATACGATCCTTATCATCTGATGATTTAGGACAGTTTTCCTTTGAGATCGCTATCCCATGAGACATCGGGACATATCCCCTCTTTGCCTCTTGCATCCTAAAACGATGCAACACCTTGTCAATGTATGTACTCTGACTTAAGCTGATTAATCTTTTAGATCTATCTCTATAGATCCTGATCCCTAAGATATAGGTAGCATCGCCTAAGTCTTTCATCGAGAAACTTTTTCCCAACCAAGTCTTTACAGCCTGAAGAGAAGGAATGTCATTCCCTATTAGTAATATGTCATCTACATATAATACTATGAATTCCACATGGCTCCCACTAACCTTCTTGTAAACACACGGCTAATCCTCATTTTGTATGAAGCCAAACTCCTTGACTGTTTCATCAAAACGGATGTTCCATCTCCTTGTGGCCTGCTTCAATCCATAAATGGATCGTCGCAACTTACAAACCATTCTAGCAAACCTTGAATCGACAAAACCCTTAGGTTATGTCATGTACACATCCTCTTCTAAGCTCTCATTTAAGAAAGAGGTCTTGACATCCATTTGCCAGATTTCATAGTCATAATAAGCTGCTATCGCAAGTAAAATCCTGATGGATTTGACCATAGCTACCGGTGAGAAAGTTTCTTCATAGTCAGTACAATGAATTTGATTGAAACCTTTCGCCACTAGTCTTGCTTTGTAGGTCTGTAAATTTCAATCCATGTCAGTTTTCTTCTGGAAAACCCACTTGCACTCTATGGGTTTTACCCCATCAGGTGGCGCAACCAAAGCCCATACTTGGTTTTCATACATGGAATCCATCTCAGAATTCATGGCCTCCAACCATCTCTCAGAATCTGGACTATTCATAGCATCCTCGTGGATGAGGGATGACAAAAAAATCCGGTCCGACGGATACCCGATCCATTCCGATTGGATTTTACCGAACCCGATTTTTTATATTTAGATATGGATTTGGATTCAATTTTCAAACCCTAAAGAGTTTGGATTTGGATTTTAGGCATTCCGATCCGAACCCGACCCAAAATCCATAACCCGATCCAAACCCGAAATCCGAAAAAAATCCTATATATATATATATATATATATATATATATAATATACATTAATATATTTATATATAATATACATTAATATAGTTATATATCATATACATTAATAGAAATACACATTAATTGTTGTTGTAAAATCCCAATGAAAATTAATACATCTAGTTTGTTCTTGTTCCAGGGGCTGATTTTTTTTTTACAGTTGGCTTGCCACATGCCTGGGTCTTATTCACATATATTTGATGAATATTTTAATTTTATTCTTGTAATTTGTATTTGTTTTAATTTGGGAACTAAGGCGCTAGAATTTGAACTTTTATTTGTATTCCATAATGATTAGTATTGTTTTTGGTTTGTAAACTAAACATTTTAATCGCAATTATTTTATTTTAGAAGTTTTACAATTTGGATTTGGATAACCCTGAACCCGATCCGAAATCCTTTGGATCGGATTTGGATTTCGATTTTAAAATCCAATTGGATTTGGATTTGATAAAATGATTTGGATTTGGATATCTCAAAAACCCGATCCGATTCGACCCGTTGCCATCCCTCCGATTCGACCCGTTGCCATCCCTCATCACATCGCCACTTTGAATCAGGATAAATCCATAATATCTCTCTGGCTCATGGCAAATCCTACTAGATCTATGAACAACCTGTGTTTCTTGAGCAGTATTGTTCTCAACATCTTGAGTCTCATCTATTTATGTTCCAACTCTGGTTTAACATTATCTTGTAGTTCTCGATCCTCATCGAGACTATTGTCCTCCCACTATTGTTCTTAAAAAGTAGTTCTCTCTCTAAAAAATAGCCATTCGAGCAACACTTTGTTCTCGGAAGGTTTAGAAGTAATACACTTTTGTTTCAATTGGGTATCCCACAAAATTACATTTGTCTGATTTTGGTCCTAACTTGTCGGAGACCAAACGTTTTACAAACGCTCCACATCCCCATACTTTCATAAATGACACGCTATTATGTTTCTCAGTCCATATCTCATATGGTGTCTTTTTGAATCGATTTTGTAGGAACTCGGTTTAGTGTTTGTGCAGCCGTATCTACGGCATAACCCCAGAAACTGATTGGAAGATCCGCATGACTCATCATCGATCGCACCATGTCCAATAGAGTAAAATTTCTCCTTTCAGACAACCCATTCCATTATGGTGTTCTAGGAGGAGTGAGTTGTGATAAGATACCACACTCCTTTAGGAAATTCTTAAATTCCAAGCTTAAGTATTCTCCCCCACGATCAGATCGTAGAGTTTTTATACTTTCACCTATTTGCTTTTCTACTTCAGCCTTATAATTTTTGAATTTTTCAAACGATTTGGATTTGTTCTTCAAAAAATACACATATCCGTATCTACTAAAATCATCAGTAAATGTTATGAAATAGTAAAACCGCCTCTTGCCATCATACACATTGGACCACATACATCACTATGTATCAATTCCAATCATTTGGAGGCACTCTAACCTTGCCCGGTAAAAGGAGCTTTAGTCATTTTGCCAATGAGACATGGTTCACATTCTTCATCTCATTCAAAATCAAACTTATCCAAGTATTCATCCTTATGTAACTTAGAAATGCGATTCTCATTTATATGGCCTAAACGACAATGCCAGAGGTATGTTTGATTTGAGTCATTCATCTTAAGACGTTTATTAATTAATTATAGAGAGGTGTATCAAGATCAAGAACATATAAACCATTAAACAAATGTGCAACCCCATAGGTAACATTATTCAATGAAAATGAACAAACCATTGTTCTGAATCAAAAATGAAAAACCAAGCTTGTCTAAACAAGAAATGGAAATAATGTTTCTGCAAATCGCAGGCACGTAAAAAATATTTCTCAAGTTCTAAAATAAGCCCAGTGGGCAACGATAAATAATAAGTCCCTACAGCTAAGGCAGCAACCTTCACTCCATTGCCAACACATAGGTCGACTTCTCCTTTCGCCAAAGTTCTACTCCTTCGAAGTTCTTGCTCATTTATACAAATGTGGGAACCACATCCAGTATCTAATACCCATGATGTAGAAGTAGACAAATTGACTTCTATAACATAAATACCTGAATTAGAAATCTGAACTGGCTTCAATTTCTTCAGATCCACCAAATTAGTTTGACAGTTTCTCTTCCAATGACCCGGCTTCTTGCAATAGTGACAATCACCTTTTGCAACACCTCTTGTAGGCATCAAAGCCCTTTTGGGAGCATGTTTTGGATTAGCATAGATTTGGATCCAATCCTCTTCTTGCCTTTCCATTGCCAATCGTGGAAGTTTGTTCCTGTCATCTTGTCCTTCTCAAGGACTGATCGTACAGAGAAGTTTATTTGAGTTGTTTGCCATTTGAATATCCACAATGTTAAAAATGCATAAAATATTTAGTCTACGGCATTATTAATTTATGTTCAAGTGATTATTCATATATTTTCAGAATACATATCTCCCACTACTTTTATCAAATTAATAGCCCTACCTATCAATTCGGAAAAATTTCTCTAAACCTTTCTAATGAGCAAGATCCATATTTCATCACTTTTAAGGTCAGCTTTGGCTTTTCTCCTTAAAATGATTATTTAGGTATACAACATTTGTCAATTATATCATATATAACTCTTAGATAGTTTGGTAGAACAACATTTGTTTACATAACAACATTTGTTCACATAACAACATTTGTTCATATTTATCCAATAAATCTTACCAAACTCCATGCCACTAAGTTCACAATCCTATTATGGTCACTTAGTTAAGTTGAACCCAATGGTCTAATAGTTAAGTATCACTAATTTACTTCATCTCGCCTTACCACGATAAACCAGGGTACTTCGCTTTGGCGAACCCACCCTTTGTCGATCTAGGTCTTGACGAGTGTTTCCCACTTTGAAGGCATCTTAAACTTAATATTTTTCTTTAGGGGTTTTTAATTAAAACGACCATGACCCCATCATAAAGAGATTCCCAATTTTTCCTTGAATTAAATACTTCAAATCAATATTCATCAACGGTTTGATTTCCAAGTTGTCGGAGAAGACACAATGGTCTCACTTAATACCCGACTTCATTACAGGCATGGCCCGTTGTTGACAAAATCTCCCCATATCGAAATCATTGAAAATTCGAATTTAATTTCGTGTTTCATAAACACAGAAATCTCATAATCGTTGTTTTTAATTATAAAATCTCGAGTCGTTACAGATTTTATCTTGTTTAAGCAAGCATGGCATGGGTGATGTATCTAATACAAACATTCATACATGATTAATCTAATTAAAGCATGCATCATTATGTATTCTACACATACATTCATACATCAATATATAAAGTACAGTATGTAAATGGGCTTAGTTATGGCCTTGATCCTATGAGATCCTTCCAAGCTATTGGAAGGATCAATGGTTAGTCTAAGGTTTAAAATAAATACATGATTACAAGTCTGCATTCTTGTAGTCTTGCTCCTTTCTCCTTCTTGGTTGATCGTCCTTCATTCTCCAAGTAAAATTACAAAGGATAATAGAAATACAACCTAAACTAATCAACTTACATAAGTAAACTCGAGTTACAGTCGAGATAGAACAATTACAAGAATGAAAGATGACATGCAAGTCGTATTTATCAAAACCATAATTACATATCAAAACCACTAACCTATGGGTCATTAAGGCCATAACCAATCACCATGCTCATGTAACAATTAAAGAGCATGTCATATTATCTAATAATATTTAACCATATCATATTTCATATGATCCAATCAAAGAAATCATAACGCAAAAATCAGAAAATCAGAATCAAATTCTAAAAAGAATAAATCACTGTTTTAAGGAAATAAACGGCGTCATACGCCTTACAGACGAGTCGGTGATAGCTTTTCTATCTATTTTGTTTAGATGCTCGTTTCCCTTTCTGAAATGGTACTCTTTCGTCAAATTCGGATACCGGACAGATTTCACCAGATCGGCGCAGCTTTTCAAAAATCATATCGAATATGATTCTCATAACAAGAACAAACATATATCATGTATATATCAGTATGTATACAGATTATATTGTCATTATCAACACATCATAACATATCATATCCAATATGATCTAATAAGTTATAACTCAAAAATAATTTTCAGAAAATTCGAAATTAAATCAAAAAACTATAAATTGCTGTTTACAGGCAGTAAACTACGTCAAACGGCTTAAAGATGCAAATCTGACTTTGTCAGTCTTGCTCAGTGGCCCGATTCAGTCAAAAAACATATCTTTTTACAAAAATCGGACAGAGTACGCAAATTTCACTAAATCTGCATATTTTTCGGAAATCGTATCGTATATAATCTCCAAAAATAAGAACAAGCATGTATCATATACACTCAGCAATATGTACAATCATCCCATGATTATACAATCCACTAATACATCATATGTTTAAAACATATACATACACATCTCGTATAATCACAAAAAATGTGGCAAATCACATACATGCTTATATACACCAAAACTGTTAAACACATAATCGAATTAAAAGCATTTTGCAAGTAGCTTTGATGCCATTGAAGGGTTTCGGGGCAACAAACGCAGTGGAAAAAAAATTAAAATAATAAAATCGAAACCCAATCGAAGGATCCATACAAAACAAGGCGTTTAATTCATAGTTATGAACGTTTACCTTAAAATGAAGCTTTAACAAATTGATGATAGATGGAGGTCCAAAGCAATCACCACGCAGCCCTCTTCGAGATCTATATTTCCAAAGTAGTCAACACAAACACTTGATCATCCAACGATCACCGGAGCGGTACTAGCCGAAGAACCAGCCTCTCTCTCTCTCTAGCCTACCACACGTTTAAACGAATTACAAAACGTGTGTCCCTAAAAAATACATCATAATGTATTTATAGGGAAGAGAGATTGGGCTAAAACCCTAAATCGAATTGGACTTCTCCAAACCCATTCTGATTTGGTTTTATTATTAAATTCGAATTCTCTTAAATAATTAATTAAGACCAGATCAATTAAATAATAACCAATTTCGAATTTATTGATCTAATTTAAATTCATAATTTAAAGTAAGACTCCTTTTAAACGTTCTTATTGTGTAACCCTTTATGTTATTATTACATTGGCAATAATTTTACTATCCAATAATAAAATTATAAACAATGAACGACATCTAGTAATACATCATTGCTTCCCAAGTAATAATAATAATTAGTGATCGAATTAAACCTTTCGTGATATAATGTTTCCGTGTAATATAATCCCTTTAACGAAATATTATAGATTAAACTCGAGGCATGTTACTAGTCATCCTCTTTAACGTTTAATCCGGGTTTCCTTGATCAATGAGTAGACTATTAAAACAAATCAATATTTGAGCATGACCATGCATTTTCATAGTCTCACTCAATCAAGAGGCCAGTAATATCTCTCCTAATAATAGGAGGGTTGAATCATATATCTATCATTCCTATTTCTCATACGACACATAATATACCCGATGTCCACTTTTATCATCATCCGGTCAAAGGTAACTTTTAATGTAGTCAAAGTATATTAATCCTCATATAGAAATATAATGATCTCAAGTCTAAGGATCATTACACCATTATCACGGTGAGTCTTTCTAATGACATTATCAACATGTAGAATCTCACCGTGGGTTAATCCAGTACCATGTAGAATATTACATGCACCTATGTTCTTGACTTTAGTATCACTATACCTATGACCAATGAGATGTGGTCATCCATCAACAAACATACTAATTTTTATGCATTATAATTGTCCTATATTAATAATGCTCGATTAGGGATATTTAGGAATATAAACACTATTCATATAATCTTATTTTTATGTCACATACTTAAAGATATAGAATACGTGTTCTATATTCCAAGGACATTTATTACTCTAACATATATATCGCGGTAAATTAAGACATAATAAATTAATGTAGAATAATCAATAGAACATAATCATCAAATAACAAAATAGTTTTTCCTAGAAGCACAATAACATTGTCTCTAGGGCACTAACACCATCCCTATATTTACCTTCTAAATCCTTTGCCTCATCCTGTTCATTTTGACCAAATGGAAAAAGCTTTATCAGAGTAATATATCCATCCCGACTGCATGTAGAATTTGATGTAAATATATTAATTATTTTCCTACTTGGAAAATGTCTCATGAATCATGTGTCATTTTTTCATGCAGGGCACTTAAATCTTACAATTTTGAATCTGAAAGGGAAAATAAACTTTCTAAAATAAAAAAATTTTAGTAAGTATTTTGCGTTTAATTTTTACTATTAATGTCTATTAAGTTTCAATCTTTTGGGGTTGTGACTTATATTATTATTATTATTGGAATAGGGATCTTCGAAACAACCTGGTGGGGTTGCATGTGGTTATGTCGTCATGCGGTACATGAAAGATATCATTTTGGATGAGGAAATTTCTTTTACTACTAAGGTATGCCTATTTATTTATGAATTGTCTAAGTCTAATTGGGGGCATGGTATAAGACTAATCAAAAATTAAAAAGATGCTTATATTATTATAAGGACTATTTAGGATCAGTGTTGTGCTAAGTTTCATTTTGTGTTTTACTTCTTAGTGGGCGACCAAGAGTTGGAAGACTTACAAAGCGCAAGAGTTGGATGAGTTGCGCATGGAGGCTATCGAGTTTATCCAGGATAAAATGTGAAACATTTGGTTAAGTCTGCTGGTTACCTTTTTCGTAGTTTTATTTTGACAACCTAGATGATGGCTGTTTCAGTTGGAATATTTAGCAGACTCCTTGGTTTATGTTGACAATATCGTTTGATGAACTAGTTTTGTGGTTAGACAGTTCGGCAGTTATCGATATGGAATATTGTCAGATGTTTTAGGTTTGGAATATATGTTTGCTAATTGGTTGTTGATGGTAACCTTGAATTGTAGCCATATGAGCTATTTTGTGAATTCATCTTGAACATTGAATTTGGTAATGATCAATATTAGTTATCATGTGGTATATTTTTATTGAGATTTTTGGTAAATGTCTATATAGTAGCTGCCGAACCAATTTGAATTGTAAAGCATAAAGGCTGGAACTGGTGTACGTAATTAAGCAGGGACAATTCAAATTAACATCACAGAAAACTTAAAAATGATGTCTTAAACAATCCATAGTTTACTTAAAACCGGTGTGGAAATTAGATTAAACTAATGTATATAGCAAAACAGACATCAGTGTAATTCAAAAAATCTATGTTCATAAAGGTATACAACACTTCTATTGGTTAAAAATCGATGTTAATAAGGGAATACAACATTGCTTAAATTTTAAAACCGATGTTAATACAAAATTCAACAATATGTATTGCCAAAAAACCGATGTGAAAAGTATCATTCGTAAAAAATTAACTAGTGAAACCGATGTCTTTAATGTATCTTACATCAGATTTTATAATAATATGATGTCTTAGAGTATCTTTAACATCGGTTCTATAATTGAACTGATGATAATTAACCTCTTAGACATTGTTAGAATTTTAGTTATCGATGTCAATGTCTATTTCTAACTTGTGTGTTACATGCTTAAGTGGCTCTAACCTTGATAATATAACAATATTGAAGTTGACAATATTACAAAATTATTATAAACTAGCAATAGATTCAAGGCAAAGACATCAGAAACACACTTAAAAGCGATGTGTAAATATGTATTAGATGTAAGAACCCTGATTTTTGTACTATTGTAAATGACATGAATGAATAGTAATTTCACTACTTAAGAGATATGATCCCAACCACCATTTATGATTGATGAATATTTAAGATTTGAGTTCATATTATGATTTCTTAAGCGAAATAAGTGTATGTAAAAGTCATCGGAATTTGAAGAATCCTACTTCACCTACGACCTACGTTTTATGAGATATCGATAAATACGAGTATTATGACAAGCCCAAGGGTTATATAATTCGAAAATGATCATGCAACCAAGGAACTAGAATAAGGAAATTAAAATGTTAGAAGGTTACTTGAAAGAGTTTTTACACCAAGATCATTTTAAGGATTATTGAAGATTAGCATGGAAATTAAGGAATAAATATTGGAAAATGATAAAGGTGGCAAGTTTTGGGTTTCATGCAATCAAACGCAGCGGAAAAAATGCAAAAAATAAAATAAAACTGAAACCCACCGCAAGGATCCATGCGAGAATTGTATATTTAATTCGTAGTATCAGAAATAAGTACCTTAATGAGCTTTCCGATGTCTGAGAGTGAAGAAAGGTTTGTTCGATCACAATGTATCTCGCACGAGCGATGTACGCCTCTATGGTATCCACACGAACGTTTTCTCGAAGGAATTGCAGTGTACTACACCAAGAACTCGAATCTTCTCCTCTTCTTTCTCTCTCGCCTTTTTGCTGTGAGGGTTTAGTGTTTTTAATAATAAAAATGTGTAACCTAGCAGCCTACCAAAAGAGAGTTATATAGCTGGAGATAAAAACGAAATTAAACTCTAATCTCTTTTAGAGTTTTGTATAAATCCAAATTCTGTTAATTCTCATCTTATTAAGTCTTACTTAATAAGCAAGCTACTGAATATTGAATTTATATTAATTCGAATTTTATTTATTTAATTAATCAAGTCAATACTTAATTAATTAATTAACAATTCGATTTATCATCTTAATTTAAATCCGAATATTTAAATTAAATTATCCTTCAAGCGCTCTTGTGTGTGACCTTATAGGTTATTATTATATTGGCAACAATTTTATTTAATAAATAAAATCTTAAACAATGTGCGGCATCTAGTAATACATCATTGTTACCCAAATAATAATAATTAAATCGGTGAATCTATTTCGCCTTTCGTGAATAATGTTCTATGTAATATAATCCCTTTAACCATAATATTATAGATTAAACTGCAGGCATGGAATGTGTCATCCTCATCATAATTTAATCTTTATTTTCTTGATCGATGAGTAGACTATTCAAAAAAATCACTATTTGAGCACGGCCATGCATTTCACAGTCTCACTCAAATAAGAGGCCAACAATATCACTCCTATATGTTAAGGAGGGTTAAATTGCATCTAGATCATTCACATTTCTCATACGATTCATAATATACCCAAAACTACCTTTATCATTACCCGTTTAAAGATAACCTTTGATAGAATCAAAATATATTAATTCTCATATAGAAATGTAATGACTTCAGGTCTAAGGATCATTACATCATTATCACATTGAGATTCATAATGACACATTTATTCATTCCATGTCGAATCTCATAGTGGGTCTATTCAGTACATTGTACTCATACAAGTACCTATGCATTGACTTTAGTATCACTATATTAGTCAATCAACATACTAGTCTCGATGTATTATTATTGTCCCAATAACAATAATACTTGACTAGGGATATTTAAGATTATTATACTGTATATTATCTCATATTAATATAGTTCGTATCAATAATCTAGGGACATTTATTATACTAATAATTATACTGCAGTAAATACAAAGCATAATAAAACATCAATATAATCAAAATAGAACATAAATGTCAATGACGAAGTTTAAATAAACTGAAATGTATTGCCTCTAGGGAACCTACACTAACAATCTCCCACTTGCACTAGAGCCAATCATTCATATTCCTAATACCTATGGAACTAGTGTGACTTTCGTGCTTCTGCTGCGACAGAGGCTTAGTCAGTGGATCAGCAACGTTATCATTGGTATGCACTTTACATATGTGTATATCTCCTCGCTCGTTAATTTCACGAATAAGGTGATATCTTCTAAGTATATGTTTCGCCCTGGAGTGCGGTCTTTGTTCCTTTGCTTGTGCTATGGCTCCAACATTATCGCAATAGAGATCAATGGGATCTACTATCGATGGAACCACACCAAGCTCAGTGATGAAGTTTCGGATCCAAACTGCCTCCTTAGCTGCTTCACAAGCAACAATATACTCAGCCTCCATTGTAGAATCAGCTCTTATTTCTTGTTTCGAACTTTTCCAGCTAACAGCACCTCCGTTGAGACAAAACACAAAACCAGACTGGGATATAGAGTCATCCTTGTCTGTTTGGAAACTAGAGTAAGTGTAACCTTTTACAACTAGTCCCTCTTCTCCTTTATACACCAAGAACGAATCTTTAGTCCTTTTTAAGTACTTTAGAATGTTCTTGACAGCCGTCCAATGAGATTCACCTGGATTAGACTGAAACCTACTCGACATGCTTAAAGCATACTATACATCAGGATGAGTACATATCATTGCAAACATGATATATACAATTGCAGAAGCATATGGAATCTTACTCATGCGGTCCTTTTCATCTTTCGATTTAGGACTATCTTTATCTGAGATCGTTATCCCATGAGACATTGGGACAAATCCCCTTTTTGCATCGTGCATCCCGAAACGATGCAATACTTTGTCAATGTATGTACTCTGACTTAGGCCAATCAATCTTCTTGATCTATCTCTACAGATCCTGATCCCTAATATATAGGAAGCCTCACCTAAGTCTTTCATGGAGAAATTCTTTTCTAACCATGCCTTAACAGCCTGTAGAGAAGGTATGTCATTCCCAATCAGCAATATATCATCAACATATAGAACTAGGAATTCCACAGTGCTCCCACTAACCTTCTTGTAAACATAAGGTTCATTTTCATTTTGAACGAAGCCAAACTCTTTGACTGTTTGGTCAAAACGAATACTCCATCTCCTTGAAGCTTGCTTTAGTCCATAAATGGACCTGATTAGCTTACATATCTTTCTAGCATCCTTTGGATTTACAAAACCTTCAGGTTGTATCATATATACATCCTCTTCAAGGCTTCCATTAAGGAAGGCTGTCTTGACATCCATCTGCCAGATTTCATAATCGTTGTAAGCTGCTATCGCAAGCAAAATCCTAATGGATTTGACCATTACTACTGGTGAAAAAGTTTCATCATAGTCAATACCATGAATTTGATTGAAACCTTTTACAACCAACCTAGCTTTATAGGTCTGGACCTTTCCATCCATGTCAGTCTTCATCTTGAAAACCCATTTGCACCCAATGGGTTTTACCCCTTCAGGTGGATCAACTAAAGTCCATACTTTGTTTTCATACATGGAATCCATTTCAGATTTCATGGCTTCTAGCCATTTCTCAGAGTCTGGACTGTTCATAGCATCTTGATAGGTAAGAGGCTCATCTTGATTCATGAGCATTATATCACCATTATCGACTAGGAGAAATCCATAATATCTCATAGGCTCATTGCAAATCCTACCAGATCTACGAACAACTTGTGTTTCTTGAGCAATATTCTATTCAAGATTATCTTGAATATCTTGCTCAAGTTCCATTTCCGATTCAATGTTATCTTGTGGTTCTCGAACTTCATCAAGATCTATTTTCCTCCCACTATTTCTTCTGGAGACAAATTCTCTTTCTAGGAAATACAGCATTTCGAGAAACAACTATTTTGTTCTCAATTGGATTATAGAAATAGTAACCCTTAGTTTCCTTTGGGTACCCCACAAAATAACATTTGTCTGATTTGGTTCAAGCTTATCAGAGATCAAGCATTTTACAAACGCCTCACATCCCCATATTTTCATAAATGACATGCTTTGACGCTTTCTAGTCTATATCTCATATAGAGTCTTTTGAACCGATTTTTATGGAACACGGTTTAGTGTATATGCAGCGGTTTCTAGGGCATCTCCCCATAAACTTATTGGGAGATCAGCATGACTCATCATCGACCGTACCATGTCCAACAAAGTACGATTCCTCCTTTCAGAAACACCATTCCATTGTGGTGTTCTAGGAGGCATGAGTTGTGATACAATACCACATTCCTTTAAGAAATTCTTAAATTCCAGGGTTAAGTATTCACCTCCTCGATCAGATCGAAGGGTTTTAATACTCTCACCCTTTTGCTTTTCTACTTCTGCTTTGTATTCTTTGAACTTTTCAAAAGATTCAGATTTGTGCTTCATTAGATACACATATCCATATCTACTGTAATCATCAGTAAATTTTATGAAGTAGTAAAAGCCTCCTCTTTCCATAGAACGCATTGGACCACATACATCACTATGTATTAGTTCTAATCATTCAGTGGCCCTTTCACCTTGTTTGTTAAAAGGGGTCGTTGCCATTTTACCAAGCAAACAAGCTTCGCATTCATCGTATGATTCAAAATCAAATTTATCCAAAAATCCATCTTTATGGAGCTTGGATATGCGATTCTCATTTATATGGCCTAATCGACAATGCCATGGGAAGGTTTGATTAAAGTCATTTGCTTTAAGGCGTTTATTAACATTATAGACAGGAGTAAAATTTAAATCTAGAACATTCAACCCATTAAACATGCGTGCAATGCCATAAGTTAAATCATTCAAACCAAAAGAGCAACAATTGTCTTTAATATTAAATGAAAAACCCTTCTTGTCCAAACAAGAAATAGAAATAATGTTTCTGCAAATTGCAGGCACGTAATAGCAATTATCAAGTTCTAAAATAAGCCCAGAGGGCAACGATAAATAGTAAGTCCCTACGGCTAAAGTAGCAACCTTTGCTTCATTGCCTACTCGTAGGTCGACCTCTCCCTTTGCCAATGTCCTACTCCTTCGCAGTTCCTGCACATTAATACAAATGTGAGAACCACATCCAGTATCCAATACCCAAGATGTTGAAATAGACAAATTGACTTCTATAACATTAATACCTGAATCAGTAGAAATCTTGACAGACTTCATCTTCTTCAGATCCTCCCATTAGTTAGGACAGTTCCTCTTCCAGTGACCAGGCTTGTTGCAATAGTAACAATCACCCTTGTCAGCCTTCGCTACATCTCCCTTTGGTTTTCCAGCCTTTTTGAAAGAGGGCTTTGAAGTAGCAAGAGCTTTTGATGCAACCTTTTTCTTGCCCTTCCATTTCCCATTTCCCTTAGCACCTTTCTTGCCCACCATCATTATGGGAGATTTCTCAGGTGCCTTGACCATATTTACTTCAGTGATCCTCAGCATGGCCAACAATTCCATAGGAGTCTTATCTTACTCAGTCATATTAAAAGTCATAAAAAACTGAGTATAGTCGTTGTTCAAAGATTGCAAGATTATATCGACTTGAGCCTCTCGCTTAAGCGGGAAACCCAAATGAGCAAGGTAATCACAATACCTAATCATCTTTAGAAAATGTGGTCCGACTGGTCTGTTGCCCTGCTTGCATGAGTAGAGTGCTTTGCTCGTGTTGAACTTTTCCACACGAGCCTGTGATTGAAACATCATTGAAAGATGTTCAAACATAGCATGTGCATTCATATGCAAATGCTGCTTCTGAAGCTCAGCATTCATTGTAGCAAGCATAAGACAAGCCACATCGTTCGAATCATCAATATGCTTCTGATAAGCATTTTACAGAGCACGAGTGGCATTGGCAACAGGGGCTTCCGGTTGAGGATTATCAGTCACATAAGATTTCTTTTCCTGCATGAGAACAATTATCAAATTCCTAGACCAGTCAAGGAAGTTTGATCCCGTCAGCTTGTCCTTCTCAAGGACTGATCAAACAGAGAAAGTGTTTTTTGTGTTTTATGCATTTGTTATCTACAATGATAAAATGCATAAGATAAGTTAGATTGTTACAATAATTATGTTCAAGTGATTATGGTACATTCAACTTAATATACCTCCCACTATTTTTATCAAATTAATAGCCCTCACTATTAACTCGGAAAGCCTATGCGAAACTTTACTTTCTAGTGGGCCAAGATCCATATTTTATTATGTCTTGGGTCAGCGTTGGCCGATACTCCCAAAACAAAACTATTTAGGTAGATAAAATTTGTCAATTATATCTCGTATATAATTCTTGGACAGTTTGGTGAACAACAATTGCTCTAATTTATCAAATAAATTTTCCGCCAAACCTATGCTTCTAAGTTCTCATTTCACAATCCTATTGTGATAACTTAGTTAAGTTAGACCCAACTGATTAACATGTCGAATATCACATTTATTCTTTCACACCTAACCACGATAATTAGGAATGCTTTACTTTGGCAAACCAACTCCTAATGATCTAGACTTTGATGAGGGTTATTCAATTGGAAAGCATCTAATAACTTAATATTTAATTAAGGGATTTTTAATTAAAACGACCATGATCCCATCATAAAGAGATCCCAAATTTTTCCTTGAATTAAATATTTCAAATCATAGTTTGCTGAATTAATGATTTCCAGGTAGAAAGGTTAACGCACAAATGGCATTATTGACACCTTTTAACCTTACAAGAAATTAATCTCGTTGTTGACAAAATCATTTAATCCTAGAACTATAATAATTCATATTTAATTACCGTGTTTCATAAACACAGGAATCTCATGATCATTTGTTTAATCTTCATCTTAAATCGTTACGGATTTTATCTTGTTTAGCATGGCATGGATGACGTATCTAATTCATACATACATTCTACTTAATCTAATTAAGCATGCATATCTATCACTACGCATACATATCATCATATGTAAAGTGCATGAATCTTAAAATCGTGCTTGGTTATGGCCCAATCCTATATGATCTTTCCAAGCTAATGGAAAAATCTAGGTCAATCTATAGTAGCTTATAAAACTAAATTGCTTTTAGGTCAATTTCAAGCATCAAGCAGAAGAAGATTTGGTCTTCATAAATACATGTCTTCATGTCTTTCTTTGTGTCAACTGCCTTCATCTCCATTGATCCTTCATTGCATGCTTCCAATGATCTTCTTATTACATAGAATATAAAACATAACTATACTAATGTAATTACATAAGAACTCGATTTACATTCGAGATGAACAATTACAAAAGAAAAAGAAAACAACATGCAAGTCGTATTTATAAAACCAAACCATAATAATTAAAACCACTAACCTATGGGTCTCAAGGCCATAACCAATCACCATGCTCAATTAACACTTAAGAACATCATAAATCACATTATCATATCATAATATATCATATAAAGATGACATAATATGTCACAAGCACAAATTAAAACAAAACCCTAAACCCTAAACCCTAAAATTTTGCAAAATCATGTATCAGAATACAAGCAAAATCATGTATCACTATACAATTCCATTAGCATGTATCAGTATACACACGACCCAAATTCCAGTTACCAGAAACATGCATCAGTATACATATCGACCAGGCATCATCCAACAGATTGATCAACATATCAACCAAAGCAGCCAACAAAACCAGAATAGTATATACAGCATGCATAATATCAGAATATTCATAAACAGTAATCAAGACAGATTGCATACATGCATATATTCGAAAGCTTAAACACATAAACGAATTAAATAACCTCTCGCAACCTGGCTCTGATACCATTTTGGGTTTCATGCAATCAAACGCAGCGGAAAAAATGCGAAAAATAAAATAAAACTGAAACCCACCGCAAGGATCTATGCGAGAATCGTATATTCAATTCGTAGTATCAGAAATCAGTACCTTAAAGAGCTTTTCGATGTCTGAGAGTGAAGAAAGGTTTGTTCGATCACAACGTATCCCGCACGAGCGATGTACGCCTCTATGGTATCCACACGAACGCTTTCTCGAAGGAATTGCAGTGTACTAGCACCAAGAACTCGAATCTTCTCCTCTTCTTTCTCTCTCGCCTTTTTGCTGTTAGGGTTTAGTGTTTTTAATAATAAAAACGTGTAACCTAACAGCCTACCAAGAGAGAGTTATATAGCTGGAGATAAAAACGAAATTCAACTCTAATCTCTTTTAGAGTTTTGTATAAATCCAAATTCTGTTAATTCTCATCTTATTAAGTCTTACTTAATAAGCAAGCTACTGAATATTGAATTTATATTAAATTCGAATTTTATTTATTTAATTAATCAAGTCAATACTTAATTGATTAATTAACAATTCGATTTATCATTTTAATTTAAATCTGAATATTTAAATTAAATTATCCTTCAAGCGCTCTTGTTTGTGACCCTATAGGTTATTATTATATTGGCAACAATTTTATTTAATAAATAAAATCTTAAACAATGAGCGGCATCTAGTAATACATCATTGTTACCCAAATAATAATAATTAAATCGGTGAATCGATTTCGCCTTTCGTGAATAATGTTCTATGTAATTTAATCCCTTTAACCATAATATTATAGATTAAACTGGAGGCATGGAATGTGTTATCCTCGTCATAATTTAATCTTTATTTTCTTGATCGATGAGTAGACTATTCAAACAAATCACTATTTGAGCACGGCCATGCATTTCATAGTCTCACTCAAACAAGAGGCCAACAATATCACTCCTATATGTTAACGAGGGCTAAATTCCATCTAGATCATTCACATTTCTCATACGATTCATAATATACACAAGACTACCTTTATCATTACCCGTTTAAAGATAACCTTTGATAGAATAAAAATATATTAATTCTCGTATAAAAATGTAATGACTTCAGGTCTAAGGATCATTACATTATTATCACATTGAGATTCATAATGACACATTTATTCATTCCATGTCGAATCTCATACTGGGTCTATCCAGTACATCGTACTCATACATGTACCTATACATTGACTTTAGTATTACTATACTTATGATCAATGAGAAGTGATCATCAGTCAATCAACATACTAGTCTCGATGTATTATTATTGTCCCAATAACAATAATACTTGACTAGGGATATTTAAGATTATTATACTGTATATTATCTCATATTAATATAGTTCGTATCAATAATCTAGGGACATTTATTATATTAACAATTATACCGCAGTAAATACAAAGCATAAAACATCAATATAATCAAAATAGAACATAAATGTCAATGACGAAGTTTAAATAAACTGAAATGTATTGCCTCTAGGGCACCTACACTAATAGCAAGAAGCCATGTAAATCCCATGCTAGTAGCTAGCCATGCAAGCTCCATGTAATTCCATGCAAACCAACTCACTTACAAGCCAACTAAACCAACCAAACTCGAAACTATTCACTTAGGAAACAAGTTCCACCAAAAATGGAATAAAGTAGCTTTATGGGTTGAATTTGGAGGCAAGGTATGGCTCTTCTTTGACAAAAGAATGCAGCAAATATAAGGAGAGATACATGTTATATCATTATTACAATCAAATACAAAAGCTAGCCAAGGCAAAAACACCACCCCCCATTTCTCTCCATTCTCGGCCAAACTGGCAGCAGCTACTTCAAACAGCCATATCTCCTTCATTTCTTACTCTAATTTTATGTTCTATAGCTTGTTGGAAAGGTAGTGAGATGCTCTACAACTCTTGTTCACAAGTCTCATCTAGATAATTAAGGTAAGACCCCCGTTTTTCCAGTTCTTTCAAGAGGGGTAATGCTGACTTCAAAAATTCTAAACTTGTTTCTTGATTTCCTTATAAGGTTAAAGCTTATAAGGCTAGGATAAGCTCTCCCAAGGATCTTTAGGCCATGTTTAAGAGTTATTAGGCTCCAAGGAAGGTAAAAATCTTCACACATACTTTAAGCTTGATGAGTTTTAAGTTGTTATGGAAATTGGATGCAAGATTAGACATGTTTAAGTGGTTTTTAAAGTTATAAACTCTTTAATGATGTGTGAATCTTGGGTGGTGATAAATGGATGTTACCACTGGTCTTAGAGACCTTTGATGATGGTTATATGATTGTGATGTTGTATGGTTGCATTAAGTGGCTAGATGGAGTTCATGGAATTTGGAAATGTTCGGTTTATAGCCGTTATAATGTCAAAATTTCATTAGATCATTTGAGCAGTTAATGCTGAATTGAACAAATGTATTCTTGGCAAGTTTTTGGCCATAAACCAGTAGGACTTGTTTTTTAGTTTGTTTTGACACCAAGATCATGTGATTACGATTTACGGTTTAAGAGATATGCTCGTTTTAGTGAAATCAGTTAAAACGGACGAATCATTAAAATGGACAGACATTACAAGCCAAACGAGCCCTTTAAAAATAATTTTTGATTATGAAAATTTTATGAGGAGTAACCTGGTCAGTGGTTAAGATCCCATAAAAATTTGGAGTAGAAATACGAAAGTTTCGATTTTATAGAAATGTTTTAGTCAAGAATGCGCATGAGAAACCACTGCAGAAAGAAGCTATGTTTAGAGCAACAATTGAGCTATCAAAAAGATGTTCTTAATTATGAAATTTGGAAGAAAAAACCTCTGGACAGTTAAGAAGAAGTGAGAAAAATAATTTCATCAAAAAGTTTATTTTTCAATTTTATAGAATTTTTTGAATCAAAGTTGCGCAAGTGAAAAATCCTTTTAGGGGACGATACGAGATGAACTTTAGCTTCGTTGAAAATGACCCCTAGCGAAAGTCGTTACGAAACCAATAATTGTCGAAAGTGGTTAAGGGATATCATGGACTTATAATAAGCCAAATGTGTAGTAAGGATGTATCATTACGAAGTTGTGTCTTTATGTGAATAGTCGATTCGACGGGATCGTTTAATGAACTAACCAAACCTTATTGGTTGTTATTGATCGTCACACTAGAACCAGAGCCTAGACTATTCCGACACGATCAGGCAAGTTTTTGAAACTTGTACTTCAAGTATTTCTACACTGTTGTTGTTATGATATAACTGCTATGAACTGCTTAAAAGTATTTTTCGAATCAGCATGAGATGTATGGTTTATTTACGAAGATATATAAACCTGTTAAGTAAGTACGTATGCATAATACTTATACATGCATACGATGATCTGTTAAGATCCTCAAGTAGGGTACAATAATACCCTTTTCTTAAGTAAGGGAGTCGGAGATATTTCGTCCAGTTAAGGATATTAAAACCCGGAAGTCACCGGAGATGATATATGACGTACGATCGATTTAAAAATATTCCAATAAATATAGATTGGATATTTTCGGATTAAAAATCCCTTTGATCATATTATTGAATATTATTTAAATAATTATTAATTATCCCAAGCGGATTATTTATTTAATAATTATTATTTGAATATTTACTAAATACTCCAGGATGATTTAAAAATCATATTAATTATTTAAAAGTTATTTAAGACTTTAAAAATTATTTTAAATATTTTTGATCGTCGGAAAAATTATTTAAAAATAGTACGGGTTCCCATTTAGTAATTGCTAATAGTCTCACTCATCGAAATGTGTCGCTATCACTCATGAACTTGTCAAAACTTGGGAACCCAAGGTTTTGGCAGCCAGTATTAATGTTTTCTCTCTTCACTATCTATAAGACAAATAAGAAATACACCCTACCTAGTAAAGAGGGGCTCAGGTTTGACTAAGTACTCAAAAACTCCAACCAACTCCCAAGTTATGTTTTGTAATGAGCTTCCTAAGAAAATGAAATCTGTTGACTAAGTTCAACCCACATGTCAAAGTTACTTCCTCAATTTTTCATGGAAGTAAAGCTAAGTAAATGTTATCAGGCCTATCAACAAGCTCTGTGCTTGATATAGAACTATTACCAAACCTGTCAACAAGCTTTGTTCTTGGGGAACTGGATTTTGTTCCAATGATGGATAGGATTCTTTAGGGGATTGGAGGAAGAGGGGACTACGTTCTCGGGCCTAGTCCAAATATTAAGGCCAATATGCGGTCAGGGTGCAACCCGATAAGGGAACATCGTCCTTCTACTAGTAGAGAAGCAGAGGCACGATACATTGGCTGATCACCAGATATCGTGGAAGAGGCTCCAGCATAATCCCATTCTTCCAATTGGAATTGTACTGCAACACTATAATGAAAGCCTAGGTGCTCAATTACCGATAGTGTTGACCGAATGATGAACTATTCGAAGTACCCCAGATATTCCTTATTATATTTCTGGATAAGGAATGAAAGATGTTTAATGATGGTACAATACCAGTATAAGATATGTCATATGGTTTAAGATAACAAAAGTACTTTGAAAACTATTATTATATGGCTGAGCTGTATTGCTCACTCTTGCTTTTCTTTTATATATATACCACACAACAACAGATAAGCATGGCAAGAACAAGGCAGACCCTTCGCAAAAGCGTGCTAACCGGTCAGTAATTTAGGAGACTATTTACGAGGCAGGTGACGAGGCCGCACTCGGCAGCATTACCACAGGTGAGCAGACTAAGTTGGATAGATTTACAGCTTAGGATGGTTAGGTTTATTTACAAGCATGACTTGTGTAAGTTTTTCGAAAATCAAACCGCTTTTTGGTCGTAGATGCCGCCTTAGATGGTAATCCCTTTTAAGTTTGAACTTTTAAGACTATGACCATTTGGGTTTGTAATAACTATTTCAAGATGGTTGTAATGACTTAGTAATGATTTAATTTCGTCTCTGAGCCTATAATCTGTGAATGTTATGTTTGATTAAGGGGTCACAGCATGATAAGTTAAAGGTTAAGAATAATGTTTATTAAAAATGGGAATTAAGGATAGAGTGACAGCCTGGATCCCCAACCCCGGATCTAGGGGTGTTACATTAGACATCAGTTAAAAACCTATGTCTAAACTTCAGACTTTTAACATCACACGCGAAGACATCGGTTAATTTTCAAAAAAGACATCAATTTTTACCCGATGTCTATTGCCATATTTCTAATAGTGTATTATTAAAAGCACAAATGAAATTTCCAGCTGGGGAAAAAACTGTCAACTATCTTTTTTTAAGTACATTGAAAGCTAGTGAATTCCCTAATATTGGGATGGAATCAACCAAGTTCTACGTAAACAGTCTAGCCCTTGACTACTTACTGAGTTCTATGTTATTGTCATCAGATTAATTCGGACAGTTCAACATTGATTTGTTTCGTCTACTTCGCAAAATGAAGTCAACAGAGGATTATACCAATTTTCGATGAATATATTGGTAGTCTTTTGGCTGGTGTTTTGCTTGATAACACATATACATTTTATTAAAACAGTAGCCTCTTCTGGAATGATTGTCCTATTGGATATTCCTTTGAAACCCATGTCATTACCATCAGCCCACTACCAATATTATAGAATGTAACGATATATACTAAGACGTAAGATAGCATGCTTTTTATAATTGTTGTCTGCTTTTAGAGTAATCCTGATAGAGTTACATGTTACTACCTACTTATCCCTGACTTCTTCTGTTTATGGGGACTATCTAACTAAAGAGCATATCAACGTTTTCATACATCGTATCTTAGTTGTTACATTTTATCTCCTAATGATTGTTTTCTTATATTCATCTGAAAAGTCTTATTCTTTGTAAATACTTAGCTACTTTCATTTAAACTAATTTAAAATAAGGGTATGGATGACAAGGAAACATGCATCTGTGGTCCCCAATCTCAAAGTGGGAGAAAAGTCATCTTAAGCCTACTCTTGGAGACAATTTGAAGAATAAATTTTGTTTGCTGCTTCAACCTTCTCGCGAGCATTAAAGCAACATGCGTGCATGTTTATACTTCGACATCATACACTGTAAGCTCCTTATCAACTTGTACAGTTTTGTTTAGTACATTGACGTCAACGTTGTACATTGTTTTCATTTAGGACTCTCTTAGGTTGCAAATTGACAGTAAGGGTTGTGGTTTATACTTCTGGAAGTAATAATAAGGTATTAGCTAAAAACTAAATCCATAGTCAGAGTATTTCTTAATTATGACCGGAGAACACCACAAACTGCGAGGTTTGAAATTCTTTTTGTAAACCTAACTTGTATTTAATTATTTAAAACCATGAACAATCTAATTTGTGCGAATCTGATAGTCCTTTTAAACTTTTTTTTGTTTAAGCAAATGCTTGCATTCTAGTCATTACTCAGTGATAATGCTCCTTGCTCCACTCTACTGCACTTTCCCTCTTCCGGCGGTGTTTGAACAGAGATGGGGTGTTGCTTTTCTCTCTTCCGGCAGTGTTTGGGCGGAGATGTGGTGTTGCTGTCGCACCTGTCCCTCTCCCGGCGGTGTTGGGACGGGGACGTGGTGTTGCTGTCGCACCTGTCCCTCTTCCGGCGGCGTTGGGACGGAGATGTGGTGTAGCTGTCGGAAGGGTATCTGCAAAACAATGCTTGACCGGGGGTGATGGCCGTCAAGCACCTCCGGCGTAAGAGTAAGTAACTTGGTGGTGGAGAATACAAGAAACAATATCAGAAAGTACAAATTCCGGTGACTGAGAATTTAGAGAGAAAAATGTGAAATGAGAGAGTATGAGAGTGATTGTGAGAATTTTCAGCCCCCAAAATGTGTGAGTTAGCTTGGTATTTATAGAGGGCTGAGCATCCGGTCGGTTCGGTCCTAAAAAACCGGACCGGAAGAATGTTACCTCCTTTTGTCCGGAAGAATGTGCTGGAGGGAGGATGTGCTGGAGGAAGAATGTACCCTAATGTCTCCTCCTCTTGTCTGGAAGAATGTATCCTAGTGTCCCCTCCTCTTGTCTGGAAGAATGTATCCTAGTGTCTCCCTTCTTGTCTGGAAGAATGTATCCTAGTGTTCCCTCCTCTTGTCTGGAAGAATGTATCCTAGTGTCTCCCTTCTTGTCTGGAAGAATGTATCCTAGTGTCTCCCTTCTTGTCTGGAAGAATGTATCCTAGTGTTCCCTCCTCTTGTCTGGAAGAATGTACCCAAATGTTACCTCCTTTTATCTGGAAGGAAGATGTTTTTGGGACACGGTTATATCAGGAGGGTAAAAGAGTAATTCTTCGGAAGGGTATTATCACTCAGCTTTTCGGCTTCTGCAAAAAAATGCCATTAGTCATTTCTCTCCCTTTCTAAATTTTTGGGTTGTTGGACTTGCTGGCGTGTTTGTCAGTAACAATGATTCGTGGTCATCCCTCAGAGTGCCAGTTATCCCTGTGGGCTCAAACCCTTGCAGGCTCCCTCTTTTGCCATATGTCCATATTCCCCGGGTATATGTGGACTTGACTTCATGTTGGACCCTTAGCTAATTAGGTCTTCAACTTTTAGACCTTAGATATTTGTATCTTGTCATCTTTTGAACTTTAATATGAAATTTTAAACCTGAGAAATAGTAGGTCTTTATGTTTTGTCCAAGTACATAGTAGGTTTAGTTCCAGCATGTTGGTGATTGTATTTATTTGTTGGTTCTCTTTTGCATGCTCTATTACTTATTGTGAGTTAGGAACGATAGCCCCAAGAAATTATGTTTGGAGTGGTCGGTGGTAACTTGGTGGAAACACTTGGACAGAAAATACCCGTTGAAGCAGTAAAGTTCTTAAATTACATAATATTGTGATCGCATAGTGAAATCATTCATTTGAGAGTAGCATAAGACATCCAATGAAATTGTTGGGTACAGTAGACAGTCTGGTGATGATTTTGGCTTGCATGAAGAAAGAAAATTTCCAGTCGTTTACTGTTAAGTCATACATGGTGACTTGTCATTTACCTAACTAGCATTCAAATCTTTGCTATTCCCTTCATTTGCAGCATCATCCTTTTTTAGCATAAGTGCATCAGTCCGAGTGAGTTTGTTGTATATAAAGGAATGTTTAAAATCAAGCTTTAACCAAAACACTGGGTGGTGGAAAAGCAACCTACTCCATCTCATCAAGTCCATCAGTACACTTCTGTAAATAGGATGCCAGAATGTTTATACCAAATCTTCTCATTGGACTAAGAACTAGCTATATCTTCTTGTAACATGGCATCCCGCATCTCTATAGCACTTCCACTTGAGGGCTTAGTTTCCCTCCTCTTCCTAGCCATTACAATCACCTCCACAACCTCAGCTAGAATTCTTTAAGCAGAAGCACCATCTACAGATGAAATTGCACCCGTTATATCTAATTCAGCAGGGATGCCTCTATCCACTGTACCTACTATAGCTACTTCCTCGACCCCAGCTGCTGCAACAGGGGGAGCAGCTATGAGCCATGACATCCGCTTACATTCTTCATGCACAACAAACTAGACGGAATAAACCCTTTTGCTCGTGCAATAACTGGAATAGTGAAAGGCATTTGACACAGCCTATTTGTAGTTCGAGGATCCTAATCAACTTAAAACAAATTGTAATAAGTAAATAATATTTTAACTGTCACACGAATCTCAGAAAATTTTATCTGTCAGAAGAAAGAAGAAAGTTAATCTATAGTTTTGATGTTTTACACTGAAAGAAGATTCAGTTAGCTGATCAAGCCTTAGTATAGCATTGAAACAGATGGATTCGTTTAGAGTGACAAAGATTTCTGCAGAGACATTATCAGTATAAAATATTTGAATAGAGTTGAGAAAAGATATAAACCACAGCTTAAAGTTAAGAATGAAGAACAATAATTGAAGTTAGTCGTTCATGAACCAGACAGACAGTACATCGAGCGTCAACAGAAAAATTTAGTCAAAGTACAGTGGCTCAAAAGGAGTTAGTGATATGAAGAATTAATAATAATTTTATTATTAATTAACTATATTATTAGTTAATTTATTTAATTAATTAATTTTGAAAGAATTAATTTATTTAATAAATTAATTATCAAGTTAATTAATTTTAGAATTATTGATTAATATGAAAAAGAGTAGAAAAGGTTGGATACTATTTCTGAAAGCTATACTATCACCAGGGTTTGAAAGCTGCATACTATTATGGTGATACTATTGCTAGGATACTATTTTTGGAGGTTTATAGATACTATTATTGTCTAGTAATAGTATGCTATACTATTACCGAAATATTCAAGCTATACTATTTCCAGCCATCCCTACTATTGCCGAGTGTTGTAGTTATACTATCACTGAAATTTAGCTATACAATCTCTGAGGTTTGTGTATACTGTCATCGACAGATGTGTATACTATTACCAAGGTTTGTGTATACTATTTCTAAGTATAACTCATACTATTACAAGGTTTGTATCATACTATCTCTACACAAGTTATATTATTTTCGAGAGCTCCACCAGTTAAAAAAGAGGTAGTAGCTGTTTGTGTTGATTGACTATAAAAGGAAGCACAAGGCCACAGACAGATACACATGAAGACACAGACTTAAAGACAGAAGAAAATATCACATCTCTCTCTCATCTTTAAAGCTCAACCAAGGAGAATTAAATTACCATAAATTCTTGAGTTCTTTGTTTCAAAGATTGTATCCATTTGAACTTAATTATTTATGACTCTCTTGCTACTAGCGAATTAAGTTTCCTAGTTCTTATCTCGATTTTTATTGACTAAATTAGAAAAGTTCATGTCGAATTTTCTAATTAGTTTTTATTAACGTGATAATACTCTGTACTGATTTTATAACAGCCGTCAAGTTTAATATATCATTATATTTAACTTGAATTTTGTTTCAATTGATTCCGCACAAATTTTTCTAAACTAAATTTTATTTAACGGACAACTTTCGATAAAAAGTTAAAGATTGTATTCAACCCCCCCTTCTACAATCTTAACGGACCTAACAATTGGTATCCAAACCGTTTTATTGATATACAAATCAAGATCCTATTTATTCAATTAAAAATCAAGCTCGAATTTTTAAATCACTTAAAAATTCATCATGACTTCAAAAACCATTGTGAAGATACCTATCTTTGACAAAGATAATTATGATATGTGGAAGAATAAGATGGAGTTGTTTCTAGATGTTACAAATCCCAAATATTTGGGTGTTTTTGAAAAAAGGACCTAAAATTCCTATGGTCTATGAAGCAAAAGTTGTTGTAGAAGGAGAAGTTTTAACTCCTGGTAGAGTCTATAAAAAGGACCTTGCTTCCTTTACTCTTGATGAAAAGGAGGATGCTGGACTGGATAAAAATTTAAGACTCATCATAATAGATTCCCAGGACGCTTTGATGTATAGCCATGTGATGAATTGTAAAACTGCTAAACACATGTAGGAAATTATTGAAACCATCAATTAAGGAACAGATTAAGTCAGGGAGAACAGACTACAAATCCTAACCTCTGAATATGAACATTTTAGATCTGGCCCAAATGAAGGCATTCAAGAAGTGTTTGAAAGGTATAATAAATTGATCAACAACTTGCAAATCTATGGCAAGCACTATACACAGAAGGAGATTAATCGGAAGTTCTTACTGACTATGCCTATTCATCTAGAACACAGGATCACTGCCATTAGAGAATCTAGAGACATGAATGAAACAACTCTCGAAAGACTCTTTGGTGTTTTGAAAACCTATGAACTAGAGCAATCTCAACAGAAAGAGATTTATGGTAAAGGTAGAGTTGCAAACACATCTACATCTTTAGTTGTTGAGACTCCACGGGAAATGGAAGCTAAAGTTGTTCGACCTTACAGCACTGACAAGGAACAGTTTGAAGTTGAAGTTAGTCAGACACCTGTTACTCCAGATGGTAGAGAGTTTTATTCGTTGGAAGAGCTGGATCAGTTGGAGGATGAATCCATGGCTATGATGGTGAGACAGTTCGGTAACTTTAGATTCAGAAGAAATCCTAAGTTCAGATTTAAATCTAACAGCAATAGATTCCAGAAAGGAGGTTCTTCATCCTCTGGTAGCAGGAGTGGTTATAAAACTGGAAATATTGACAGAAGCAAGGTTAGGTGCATCAATTGTAATGAAATTGGACATTTTGCCACTGAGTGTCAAAGACCCAAACAGAGTCAAAAGAGGGATTATGCTCTTGAAAAGAAAAAGACTGGAAAAGCTTATATGGCTGCTGGTAAAAGCTGGGATGACAGAGACAGTGAAGATGAAGAAGTTGGTAATCTTGCACTGATGGCAAATTCTGACAATTCCAATGGTTCTACCTCACAGCTAAAATTTACTGATACTGAAATAATACGTCATCTTGGTAGTACTTTGGAGTGCGCAAGGAGTGAAAATGCCAGAATAAATCTGTTAAACACTAAGCTTGAAAATCAAGTGCTAGAACTAAAAAATGTGCACAATTGTTAGGATAAGCAAAAAGAGAAAATAGAACTACTTATAAAAAGGGAGAAGTCCTTAGTGGAAGTAGTATCTAAACAACTTGCTAAAATCAGTGAACTTGAGACCAAGGTTAGGGCTTTCTATAATTCTTGCAAAGTTCCTAAAGAGATGTTCAACAAATAAGCTGTTGAGAAAACCGTAGGAATAGGGTTTGGCTACAACGAAGCTGTTGGAATGTTAGGCATAAATTCCCCTAATCTTATTAGTGTTGAAGAAAGGGGAATACCACATGTGCCTAAGGGTGTTAAGAACCCTCTCTTTAAGAAGTCTATTGCAGAACCATTAGACACCACTTCTTTAATCATTCAAGAAGAATTGAGAACTGAAGGCATTGTAAATGCAAATGTCTATTCTAATCATAATGTGCGTAAGGTGCCAGTCAAGGTCGTTAATTTAACTAGTTCTGTGAAGACTGGATTAAGTTGTAAGAATGTGGATAAATGCAATAACATGTCTAACATGCCTGCCATGCCCTTGAATAACTCATCTCATAAACCATGTGGCATCTTGAACTATATGCATTGTGCTTTTAATGTTATGTCTGCATATTTTTATGGTATGCATGCAACTAGTGGTATGAGTGCTCCAAGGCAATGCATGAACAGTAGGAAGCATGTTAGATCCAGGACTGTCACACCACCTAATCCTAGGTCAAGGATCTCAAGTCCTCCTAAGGTTATGGTGAAGACATGGATACCCAAGCCAAAACCAAAGAATGTTAAAGCTATTTATAAGGTTAAGTGTCCAGTCTCTGCTGAAAATGTTGTTGTTAAGATTAAGAATGTTGTTTTGCCTGATAAAGGCCAATTTTTCAAGTACTCTGGACCGAATCAAATTTGGGTTCCGAAGAAAGTTTAACCTATTTATCAATGCAGGGTGTGGAACAGGTTGATCGTGTTATGATTTTGGACAGTGGATGTTCAAGGTATATGATCGAAGATAGAGCTCTGCTGACAAATGTGGTGGAGAAAGCCGGCCCAGTGGTTACCTTTGGAGATAACATCAAAGGTAAAACTGAAGGATATGGTAGATTAGAAGCTGGAAATGTTATTATTGATGAAGTGTCTTTTGTGAAAGGACTTGAACATAATCTGCTAAGTATCAGTCAATTTTGTGACAAGGGATATGAAGCCTTCTTTAACAAGAAGAATTGTCTGATCTCACACAAGAGAAATGAGCAACCCACACTGGTTGGAGTTAGAAAAGGAAATTTGTATGTAGCCAACATGAACTCTGGAAGCACTGAAGAAATCACTTGCTTCTTTTCTAAAGCATCTACATATGAGAGTTCGCTATGGCACAAGAAACTTTCTCACCTTAACTTCAAGACAATGAATTCTCTGGTTAAAAGAGAATTGGTGAGAGGTTTGCCTTCTATGGAATTTACTCAGGAAGGACTCTGTGATGCCTGTGAAAAAGGGAAGTTGAAAATAGCAACTCATAGGAGCACTGACACATCATCAATAACTGATCCTTTGCAACTACTCCACATGGATCTTTTTGGTCCGGTTAATGTGATGTCTATGTCAAAGAAAAGATATGCTCTCGTGATTGTTGATGACTTCTCAAAATACACTTGGGTTCTTTTTCTAAATTCCAAAGATGAAACTCCAAAATTGGTGATTGATCACATCAAGTTGATTGAGCTAGATTCTAAACATCCAGTAAGAGCAATAAGGTCAGACAATGGAACTGAATTCAAGAATGAATTCTAAATGACTTTTGTGCTAAAAAGGGAATAACAAGATAGTATTCAGCTCCAAAACTCCTCAGTAAAATGGGGTAGTAGAAAGAAAGAATAGAACCTTGATTGAAGCTGCACGTACAGTGTTAAGTGAATCAAGGCTTCCCTTATATTTTTGGGCTGAAGCTGTCAACACTGCGTGTTATACCCAGAATCGAACTATTGAAGCTGCACGTACAGTGTTAAGTGAATCAAGGCTTCCCTTATATTTTGGGCTGAAGCTGTCAACACTGCGTGTTATACCCAGAATCGAACTCTTATCAACAAAGATTTAATGAAGACACCTTAAGAAATAATGAATGAAAAGCAACCAACACTCAAATACTTTCATGTATTTGGAGCAAAATGTTTTGTGCTTAAAGAAGGAGATGATCGTGGTGGAAAATTCGAGGCCAAAGCACATGAAGCAATTTTTATTGGTTATACAAAAAGAGCTTATAAGGTGTATGTAATTGATCAACAGAAAATGCTTGAAAGTGTCAATGTGACATTTGATGACATTAAACTCCCCAGTATCCAAACAAAAGATCCATCTGAAAAGTTATCTTTTGATGACATGTTAGATTCAGATTCAGATGGTGACAATCCACCTGATGTTGTTGATGATAATAACAATAATGATGATGATGATCAGGGTGGTGGTGGTGGAAAGAATGATAATATTGGAGATACCCCTGACACTCTTGAACAATCATCAAGTCAACCTGGCAACGACTCAGGGGGGGACAATGAAGGATCAACCAGTCATACGCAACATCACAATGAAGAAGAAGGCGAATCTTCATGATCTAATCTTCCCAGAAAGACTGTTTGGAATAGATCTCACCCCTTTGAGCTAATCCTTGGTGATCCAGATGTTGGTGTGAGAACTAGAAGAGCTTATCAGAATCAATGTAATTATTCAGGATTTCTGTCTGAAATGGAACCTAAGAAAATTGAGGAAGCTCTTTCTGATCCTGATTGGGTACTTGCTATACAAGATGAACTCAATCAATTTAAACAACAAGAAGTGTGGAAGCTGGTACCCAGACCTAAGGACAAGAAAGTGGTTGATACTAGGTGGGTATTCAGAAATAAACTAAATGAAGATGGCACTGTGACTGGAAACAAAGCAAGACTGGTTGCTAAAGGTTACTCCCAAGCTGAGGGAATTGATTATGATGAAACCTATGCACCAGTGGCTAGACTTGAGGCTATCAAAATATTCTTGGCATTTGCAGCATTCTCAAACTTTAATGTTTATCAAATGGATGTCAAGAGTGCTTTTCTGAATGGTAAGCTGGATGAAGAGGTTTATGTAAAACATCCCCCTGGTTTTGAAGATCCAGATCTTTTGGACTATGTCCACTTTCTCTTCAAGGCTATCTATGGTCTTAAGCAAGCGCCAAGAAAATGGTATGACACTCTTTCTGAATTATTACTTGAAAATGGTTTTGTTAGAGGTGTCATAGACAAAACTTTATTTACAAAGAAACATAAGAATGATACTATACTAGACCAAGTCTATGTGGACGATATAATATTTGGGTCTACTAATGATCTTTTGTGCAAGAAATTTGCTAAGCTAATGCAGGGTAAATTTGAGATGAGCCTGATGGGAGAGCCGAAGTTCTTTCTTGGATTACAAGTAAGTCAAAGATCAGATGGAATCCTTATTTGTCAACCCAAGAATGTTAAAGAGCTCCTCAAAAAATATCAGATGGAGAACTCATCTTCAGCAAGAACACCATCATCTATAGCTGTCAAATTTGGAGCATGTGAAAATTCTGCAAAGGTAGATGTCACAAGCTACAGAGGTATGATAGGTTCATTACTTTACCTTACTACTAGTAGACCAGATATTATGTATGCTACATGCTTATGTGCAATGTTCCAAGCGGATCCTAAAGATGTGCATCATGTTGCTGTTAAACGAATCTTGAGATATCTTAAGGGTACCCCTAACTTCGGTATTTGTTAAGTCTATTTGTGCAAGAATGATACTATACTAGACCAAGTCTATGTGGACGATATAATATTTGGGTTTACTAATGATCTTTTACGCAAGAAATTTGCTAAGCTAATGCAGGGTAAATTTGAGATGAGCCTGATGGGAGAGCTGAAGTTCTTTCTTGGATTACAAGTCAAAGATCAGATGGGATCCTAAAGATGTGCATCCCGTTGCTGTTAAACGAATCTTGAGATATCTTAAGGGTACCCCAAACTTATGTATTTGGTACCCTAAAGAATCTGGTTTTAACCTTGTTGGATATACAGATTCAGATTATATAGGAAGTGTGGTAGATAGAAAAAGTACATCCGGGAGTTGTCAATTCCTTGGTGGAAGACTGGTTTCCTGGTACAGCAAGAAACAGCAAACGGTTTCCAACTCAACAGCCGGAGCTGTATATATAGCTGCTGGAAGCTGTTGCGCTCAGATTTTGTGGATTAGGAATCAGCTTCGTGGCTATGGTTTTGTACTTGACAAGATTCCAATCTTGTATGACAATACAAGTGCCACAGCTATCTTCAACAATCCTGTTCAGCACACGAGGACCAAGCACATCGACATCAAGTATCATTTTACTAGAGAGCATGTCATGAATGGTACCGTGGAGTTACACTTTGTACCCACGGAAAAACAAACAACAGATATTTTTACTAAGTCTCTTGACGAATCCACATTCACCAAAATTGTTGGTAAATTGGGTATGTTAAACGGTCCTAGTAATTAAACCAGTTAATATTTGTGATTTGCTCTTTAATAATTTATAAGTGATTATTTTGTTAACAATTATTAATAGAATCACTTGTATAATTATTTTATCAACTTATCTTCTTGTTTGTTCATTCTCAAACCATTGCTATAATCTTCTTAATATCTCTCTACATACTTCTGTTATTTTAGAATAATTTATTTTCTCTAAAAATATTCTTCTCAGATTTTACAAGTTAAAATTTTTGAGGAATCTATTTTTGTTGAAAATATCATTATTTTAAAAGTATTTATATGCATAGTTATGACATAAATCATATTTTCTTTCGAAATAATTTTCTATTCTGAAAGTTATTTTATAGGAAAATATATAGATTTATCAAGTCATTATAAATAATTATATAAATAGTTAATATTTTATTTAATATTTTGTAGTGTTTGTCCTTCTGTTATTATTGCTTTATTTCCGTTAAAAGGACTACCTATGATCTTATTAGTATTTTTTATTATTTTTATTACTATTGTAAATTATCTTGTTGTTTTTAGATTAATATTTTGTAAATTATTAAGTTTGTTATCTTTGCTTAGTTATACTATTACTAGGTCTATTTTTCTGTAAATAGTATACGAATTATGTGCATTAGTGATAATATAGATTAATAGTAATATTATAGTAAAATTAAGTAGTAATAATATATTATTACTTGAGTAATAGTTTAATTTCTTAGTAATAATATAGCTTAATATGATTTAATCGGCAATAATATAGACAGTTCGGTAATAATATAACATTTCAGTAATAATATAGCTCTTTAGTAATAGTTTAATTTTTCCTAGAAATAGTATAGTTAGTCAATAATAATATAGATTGATCAGTGTTGAGTATGGAATACACACAAGAGAATACAGGGGGGGTGAATGTATTCTCAAACTTTTCCTGGAATATAAATTCCAAGAACGTTTGTTCTGAATCTGTTTTATGGTGATTGTGCAGCAAGGTATGTGTTGTGTGTTTAGCAGAGTATGAATGCGGAAATAAGAAGCACAAGAACACAATACTCACTTTAATCTAATATTTTATTAGATCAAGATTTTGCTACAATCTTGGAATACAAATGTTAGTATTCTCAACTTCGTTTTTCTCAGAGAGATGTTATCTATGAATGTGTGAAAAACTTCTTTTGTAGTTCTTAACTGCTAGAGAAGTGAGGTTGTTCACTTATAGAACATGTGAACAACCTACTTACTACCAATGTAGTGACAGACAAAATTACTTTCTAATTTGTCTATCCCTATTCGAGTAAACATCCAAGTAACTTGTAATTTCACTTTTTTTAACCTGCTCAGATCCACTTTTTTAGTAGCTTGTCCCCTATAACAACTCTCTAAGCTTCTTATAGACTTTCCAAAAGCACTTTACAGTACTGTGGTCCTGAAAATGTTTTGGCTTGCTGCAGGTTTCTGACTTGTACAATCTTCAGTATTTTGTCTCCAAGACTGCATTCGAGAAGTAACCAAGAGACAGTTTCGAGAACTAGAATTGACTTGATAGATAACTCTGAATTGTCGAATACTGTATAAGTGACATATCGAATCACTTCTCGAATTAGCCTTTTCTTCAGGAATCCTTGACTTGTCGAATAGAGCTTTCAATTTCTGGAATCCTTGACTTGTCGAATAGCTTCTTAAGTCCTTGAGATATCGAATGTAGCTTTGACTTGTTGACTCTTTGAGAACTCGAATGATGCTTTGACTTGTTGACTCCTTGAGTTCTCGAATAGAGTTATAGGCATGTCGAATCCTTGAGTTGTCGAATGATACTTTGACTAGTTGACTCCTTGAGATATCGAACAGTGTCTTTTGAGATATCGAATCCCTGACTTCTCGTTGTTTAAACAATGTTTAAACAACGTTAAGCAGCATAAACGGCAATAAACAGCGCTAAACGGCCTTAAACAATGCTTAAACAGTGTTAAACAATGTTGAAAGGACAAATTGGTACTCGCGGTGCTTAAACGATACTAATCGGTGTTAATCGGCACTAATCAGTGCTTAAACGACACTAATCGGTGTTAATCGGCACTAATCAGTGCTTAAACGACACTAATCGGTGTTAATCGGCACTAATCAGTGCTTAAACGACAATAATCGGTGTTAATCGGCACTAATCAGTGCTTAAACGACACTAATCGGTGTTAATCGGCACTAAACAGCGCTAAACGAAGCTAAACGGGGGAGATTCGGGAAAATTTTAACCTCTTCCGGGCAACGAGGTAGCCGACAAGGGTCCCGGTCAGCTGCCAGGTGCTCCTGGTCGGCTGCCAGGAGATCCTGGTCGGCTGCCAGGAGATCCTGGTCGGCTGCCAGGAGATCCTGGTCGGCTGCCAGGAGATCCTGGTCGGCTGACCCTTCCTTGATGCACCTGGTCGGCTGCCAGGAGATCCTGGTTGCCTGCCGGGTGCTTCTCGATCGTCTGACACGTGCTTCTCGATCGTCTGACACGTGCTTCTCGATCGTCTGACATGTGCTTCTCGATCGTCTGACATGTGCTTCTCGATCGTCTGACATGTGCTTCTCGATCGTCTGACATGTGCTTCTCGATCGTCTGACATGTGCTTCTCGATCGTCTGACATGTTGACGGGAAATCCATGTTGACATTAATGATGTCACACGATGCTTAAACGACGTTTCAATGTCTGAGTAAACGACGTTAAATGGCATAAAACGGCACTAAACGGTGCTAATTCGAAGGTCGATGTTTGTCACGGAAAGTGAGAAACCTTCAGCAAAACCATCAAACAATTCAATCAAACGATAGGGGGTGCCAAAATGAGTATCGGGAAGTCAGATTGAGCCTCTTTGTGGCTCCCGGTCAGCTTCCAGATGCTCCTGGTCGGCTGCCAGGAGATCCTGGTCGGCTGCCAGGAGATCCTGGTCGGCTGACCCTTCCCTGATGCACCTGGTCGGCTGCCAGGAGATCCTGGTTGCCTGCAGGGAGATCCTGGTCGGCTGCCAGGAGATCCTGGTCGGCTGACCCTTCCTTGATGCACCTGGTCGGCTGCCAGGAGATCCTGGTTGCCTGCCGGGTGCTTCTGGTTGCCTGCCGGGTGCTTCTTGATCGCCCGACAGGTGCCTCAAGTTGTTTGGAAGTGTTTTGGTCACCTATGACTTTCAAGGATCCAAAACCTCGATCTCGATCTCGATCTTGATCTTTGATTTAGTATATTGGTCACCCGTGACTTTCAAGGATTCAGAACCTCGATCTCGATCTTAGGGATCCAGAACCTCGATCTCGATCTCGATCTTGATTTCTAATTTAGTATATTGGTCACCCGTGACTTTCAAGGATTCAGAACCTCGATCTCGATCTTAGGGATCCAGAACCTCAATCTCGATCTCGATCTTGATTTCTAATTTAGTATATTGGTCACCCGTGACTTTCAAGGATTCAGAACCTCGATCTCGATCTTAGGGATCCAGAACCTCAATCTCGATCTCGATCTTGATTTCTAATTTAGTATATTGGTCACCCGTGACTTTCAAGAATTAAGAACCTCGATCTCGATCTTAGGGATCCAGAACCTCAATCTCGATCTCGATCTTGATTTCTAATTTAGTATATTGGTCACCCGTGACTTTCAAGGATTCAGAACCTCGATCTCGATCTTAGGGATCCAGAACCTCAATCTCGATCTCGATCTTGATTTCTAATTTAGTATATTGGTCACCCGTGACTTTCAAGGATTCAGAACCTCGATCTCGATCTTAGGGATCCAGAACCTCAATCTCGATCTCGATCTTGATTTCTAATTTAGTATATTGGTCACTCGTGACTTTCAAGGATTCAGAACCTCGATCTCGATCTTAGGGATCCAGAACCTCGATCTCGATCTTAGGGATCCATGAGGTCGGCTGCCAGGAGATCCAGGTCGGCCAGACCCTTCCTTGATGCACCTGGTCGGCTGCCAGGAGAGCCAGGTCGGCCAGACCCTTCCTTGATGCACCTGGTCGGCTGCCAGGAGAGCCAGGTCGGCCAGACCCACTCCATGGCACCTGGTCGGCTGCCAGGAGAGCCAAGTTGCCTACCGGGAGCTTCTTGCTCGCCCGACAGGTGCTCCATTGTTGCTATGTCGTGCCTCTCGGAGCTTTTCGCAATGCCTGGAGTCTCGTTCTAGAATCACGTCCTTGATCACGGATGTTGTACACCTCCTTTCAGAGCATAATTAGTCTCTTTAATAGCAAAGACTAACTGATTGTATTCTACCTTCCTTAAACGTAATTAGCTCCTTAAGCTCAGATGAGTGCCTTGGCACAGCTTATTACTATATCTTTACGAAAATCCTTCTTTTCTTTCCCGGAATCATATATACCGGTATAATTATTGGCGGATATAGCAGATGAAATCCATCTTTCTGTAGATGAACGATAGATGACCTGTAAACACGAAACAAGCTGTATTTCAACCTGATATAGAAGGTCATCCATCTTCTATAAAAGAGTGGGGGGAGCCTTCATTTTCATTCACTTCACTTCTTCTTACTTCTAAAATTCTCTCTGAAGTTCTCAAGTTCTAAAGCTCTCAAGCTCTAGCTTCAAGTTCAAGCTCAAGATGGCAGATGGCGACCGCGCTCCAGCTTCGTCATTCTCTATGTCAGAGGCGATGGCCAAGAGAGCCTTGGCCAAAACATTGCGAGGTAATCTTCGACTGAATCCCCCTAGATATATTGATCGTCGATTTGATTCTTTAATTGACTTGTTAAGTACTATGAGAGATGCATTTCCCAACAATTCTGAGTTAGCTGCGTACCATAGTCTGTCCAAGTTCGACAAGCAAGATGTCGAAAATATTAAGAAGTTATATGGCTTTCCGGATGTGATCAAGGTTTGCCTTCCTAGCTTAGCTGACAGAACCTGTAATTGGCACCCAGAGAGGCTATGTGTCTACAAAGGTGCCCTGGAAGCAGGTCTGAGATTCCCGGTAGACCAGTTCATAATAAGGCTCTTAGCGGAGCTTCAGGTTCATCCTTGCCAATTGTATCCCAATGCATGGCGGTTGATTATCATCTTTATGCTGAGATGTCGAGATCTAGGTATCGAGCCTACTACTACCATGTTCAGGAGCATATTCGCCGCCAAGAATTCTTCTGAGGCTCAGAAGGGATGGGTCACTATTCAGCATAGATCCAATGTTCCACATATTGTGAATGCTTTTTCATTCCCAGATTCCCATCACTACTGGGACAGAGAATTCGTGACCCTGGTATGGCGTGGTGGCGATTGGGGCCAATTCTTTATGTCTAAGTTTGGGGAAGTGCATGATGCTACACATTTTGTATGTGATCTTGACGAGAAGGAGCTTTTTGATCGTGATCGACTACTTGCTGACGACGGTCGTACTCACTACAAAGTTTTTTTAACTGAGAAGAGACTTGTAGAAGCTGGACTTAGCTTACTTTCTGCTGATGGTAATTTTTTACCTTTATGTTATGAACCCTGTTTGTTCTTATTCCGATATCTTTTCTGTTGTCTTTTCAGTTGCTGAGGAGATCGACAATCGGCCCGAAAACCAGCCGAAAGTTACTAGGAGGATGATCAAGAGAGCCGAGGCGGCTTGCATTCAACCCGGGCCGAAGATCCCTCAGTTCCTGTCGGGATGCTCTTCGAAGAGATCACGGAATGCTGACGGGAGAGTCAAGACCCCCTTCATCCCTGGTTGGGGAATTTGTGAGCAAGATTCTGTCTTGGGATGCCCAGAGTCAGCCTTGGATTGGTCCAAGTTCAGCATCACTCCCCCCGACCTTCTGACTGTAACAGCTGGGGACAAATTTGACGAGGCGGAGAAACTCGGGGCTCAAGCTCTATATCAGGTTTCCCACCTTCCTTCCTAGACATAGTATTTTTACTTAACTTGTGATTATAACTGACTTATCGGTTCTTGGTTCCAGGCGAATGCCCAGTTCCAAGCTAGCACTCGGCTAGGCCGTGCATACCGAGATGAGAATGTGGCTTTGAAGAAGGAGAAAGCAACTCTTGATGAGAAATATCAAGACTTGGAGTCCAGAGCCATCCGGGCTGAAGCTGATGCTTATTCTATCCAGAGATAGTATGACTCCCTGTATAACAAGAGGGCAATAGACTGCAAGCAAGTGGTGAAAGCTTACCAGGAGTCTGAGGATTTCTTTGAGCTTATAGATAAGCATGACGATGAAGTACGCCCGAGTATCATGTCTGTTGGCTACGATCGAGCCATCAATGCTGTGAGTAAGAGGCATCCTGCTGTGGTTTTCCCGAGGGACTTTCCAAGTCCGTATTGTCAAGTTGCTTCGGGCGCCGAGGCCATGCCGGTAGCTCAGGCTTCGGGCTCCGGCTCTAGGGGAAGTCATCGTCGTTCTGGTTCTGGTTCGAGGGGTGTCCGACCAGCTGTGGATGGCTCAGTTTCCTCAGATCCTCGAGGGAAAAGGCCTATGACCGTGCAGAAGGGGAGAGTGGTTCGTCCAACAGTCCCCTCGAAGAAGGTAGTTGGAGATAGCTCCTCTTCCGAAGAGGAAGAGGTTGAGGCAATGGAAGTGACAGCTCCACCAGTCGCGGTAGCCGAACCGGGTAAGGGCCAGGATGAGGACAGCTCTGAGGAAGAGAGTGATGAGGAGAGTAGCGAGGAAGAGACTGATGAGGAGGAGAATGACGAGGAGGAGAATGGCGAGGAGGATTCCTCGGATGAGTAGCTGGGATTGCTTCGGGCCTTGCATGGCCTAACTTAGCCGTATGTGGCTTTTATTTCTAGTATTTCAATCACGGTGCTTCGTGATTAAACTTTTATTCGGTCTAAATGATGTAACCCTAACTGTTGGCCCTTCGGGGTCTTTATTTATGCACTTGTTTGTTTTATTCGTATGTTCATTTATTTTCGGTACTTGGTCTTCCTAGACTTACACTCAACAGGTGCTTGGTACGTAAACAAAACATAGAATCATAGAATGGAAAACAAGTTTGCATTAATAACTCAAAAAGGGGTTAAACCCTTACATAACTCATTATTGTCCTACTCGGGGCATCAAAACCCTGGGATGGTTTCATGGAACCTTATTTCTACTTCTCCTACTAGATAAATAAAAAGCTACATCCTCGCAGAGGCAACTTAAACATAATAAATCTTGAGGTTCAAGGCATGCCAAGTACGGGATTACAAATGATCTCTTATACAGAATGCCCTCAATCAAGGTGTATCTCAATGCTCTTACTGAAAGTTTTCGTGCCTCCAAGGCATCATCTGGGAGCCACCCGGTCTCAAGGTGTGCCTTGATGGGATTTATCCAAGAACTTCCCACATCAATTGGTGCCACTGATTTTGAGTTGATGGTCGGGGCCTTCAAGACCTGGAAGTAAACACTCCCTTCATAGTTTTCTATCTCAGAAGAAGCAAACTTAGATAGGGCATCGGCCTTAACGTTCTCTTCTCTCGGGATGTGTTCTACATAACACTCGTCAAACTGAGTCATGACAGCTTTGACAACTCGCAGATACTTTTCCATAGTTTCATCCTTGGCCTCAAATTCACCATTTACTTGAGAGACTACTAATCTTGAATCTCCACACACTTTGAGGTTCTTGACTCTCATGATTCTGGCCAAGCCTAAACCAGCTATCAAGGCCTCATACTCAGCTTCATTGTTGGTTGTCTGGAAATCCAACTTTAAAGCATATTCGACTGTGAACCCATCGGGGCTTTGCAGTACTAAGCCTGCGCCACTAGATTTTGTTTTTGATGCTCCATCAAAATAGAGCACCCAGTATTCCTTCTGATCAGGTTCAAGTTCTCCATCTCTATCTTGCTTCTCAGGGGTTGTTATCATTTCCTGCCCCCCGACTTCTTGGTTGCTAATGGTGCACTCAACCATGAAGTCAGCCAATGCCTGAGCCTTAATGGCTGTTCGAGGCTTGTATGTGATGTCAAATTCTCCAAGTTCAATCTCCCACTTGATTAGCCTTCCACTAGCCTTTGGGCTATGCAAAATGTTTCTCAACTGTTGGTCCGTCAGGACCTCAATCTTGTGTGCCTGGAAGTATGGGCGTAACTTCCTCGAGGCTGTTACCAATGCCAATGCGAATTTCTCGACGGGAGAGTAATTCAGCTCCGCCCCGTGCAACACCTTGCTCACATAATAGATAGGTTTCTGGACCTTCTTCTCTTCTCGGATGAGAACGGCGCTCAACGCTTGCTCGGATACCGCCAGGTATATATAAAGAGTCTCTCTGGGACTAGGTTTGGCCAACAACGGGGCTTCAGTCATGTACTTCTTCAGTTGTTCAAAGGCCTCTTGGCTCTCACGAGTCCACTCAATGCTTGAAAGAAAGGCAGGCATTTGTCACCAGACTTGGAGATGAATCTTCCTAAAGCCGCTACTCGGCCTGTCAACTTCTGCACATCTCTTATAGAGCGTGGTGGCTCCATGTCTAAGATCGCCTTGATCTTGTCAGGATTGGCTTCTATGCCTCGCTTTGAAACCATAAGACCCAAGAATTTGCCTGATCCAACGCCAAAGGCACACTTAGCTGGATTCAACATCATTTTATGGTGCCTCAGCACTTCGAATGCCTCTCTGAGGTGCTTAATGTGGTCTGCCTTGAACAGGCTCTTGACTAGCATGTCATCAACATAGACCTCCATGGTTTTTCCAATCAGATGGGCGAATATCTTATTCACCAGTCGTTGGTAAGTAGCTCCTGCATTTTTTAGATCGAAAGCCATAACAAGATAGCAGAAAACACCGAAATTAGTTATGAAAGATACCTTAGGGACGTCATCCTTGTGCATCTTAATCTGATTGTAGCCGCTAAAACCATCCATGAAGCTAAGCATCTCATGTCCAGCTGTGGCATCTATTAACATGTCTATCCTTGGTAGAGGAAAGCAATCCTTAGGGCATGCGTCATTCAAGTCGGTGAAGTCTATACACATCCTCCACTTACCGTTGGCTTTCTTGACCATCACAGGGTTAGCCAACCATTCCGGGAACTGAATCTCTTCGATAAACCCAGCTTCTAAGAGCTTGTCAACTTCCTGCTTTATGGCCTCTTGCCTTTCAGGTGCAAAGTTCCTTTTCTTTTGCTGTATTATCTTCCGATTGGGATCAACATTCAACCTATGAGTTATGAGCTGGGGATCAATCCCTGGCATATCAACCGCTGTCCAAGCAAACACATCGCCATTCTCTTGCAAGAATGCTATCAACTCGCCCTTTAGGGGTTCCTTCAAAGAGGCTCTAATGTAAGTCACCTTCTCAGGATCACCTAGCTCCAGAGGAATAGGTATTAAATCCTCTGCTGGCTTTCCTCGGTGTTCATCATCGCCACGGACATCCATGTCTTCGATCGAAAGTACCTGCCCCCCGATTCCATCAGCCCTTAGTGCGGATACATAACAACTTCTTGCCATCTTCTGATCACCCTTTTGTTCTCCAACACCATTCCGGGTTGGAAACTTAATCTTCATATGATATGTGGAGGCCACAGCCTTGAAAGCATGGAGTCCAGTCCTTCCTAGGATTGCATTATAAGTCGAGGATGCCTTGATCACAAGGAAATTCAGCATCTGAGTAGCTTCCTTAGGTTCCTGTCCAATAGTCATGGGCAACTGAATAGTGCCTTCAACCTTGGATTCAACTCCATTAAATCCGTAGATTGGCATGTTGGTGGGGGTCAACTGGGAATCGGTGTATCCCATTTTCAAAAACGCATCGTGAAACAAGATATCAACAGAAGCTCCATTGTCTATCAGGACTCGTTTCACCTCCGAGTTTCCAATTACAGGAGTTATGACCAACGGGTCGTCATGGGGGAATTTCACCCCTTCAAGGTCTGAATCATCAAATCCAATCACTATCTCAGTCTTGGCACGCTTCGGGGCTTCTCCTACTATGTGCATCACTTCTCTAGCATAGGCCTTTCGGGAGTTCCGGGTAGTGCCGGCTGCTGTCGGTCCTCCCCAAATCATATTGATTACTGGCCCTCGGGGCTGTGTATTACGATCACGATCACGATTGCCGTCTCTTTTGTCAATGTCTCTCCTGTCATAGTCCCTTCTTTGGGTACCGCGATCATCATTCTTCGTGAACCTGCCTAGCTTTCCTTTCCGGATCAAAAACTCAATCTCATCTTTCAGCTGTCTACAATCATCTGTATCATGACCCACATCACGGTGGTACCTACAGTATTGATCTTTGTTCCTTTTCGCGGGGTCACCCCTAAGTGGCTTCGGCCATCGGAAGTCTTTATCCTTCTCAATATCTAGCAAGATCTGACTCCTGGGAGCGTTCAACCTTGCATAATCAGAGAACCTCGGTCCCAAACCTTTCTTCGGTGGTGAATCAGAATCCTTTCTAGTCCGGGGATACTTGTCCCTAGCATCGTACTCTTGCTCTTGCTTTCGTTTCTTCGAATCAGTAGAACCCTTGCCATTGCCTCATGTGGCTTCCTTCTTCATGCTGTCCTCAGCCTTGATATATTTGTCGGCTCTCCGTTGAAGCTCGGCCATATTTTCAGGAGGATGTTTTGCCAAAGACCTTTTGAAAAAGAGGTCAGTGGTTCCATGTTCTAGGGCTACCATGGCCACCTTATTTTCTAGATCAGTGATGTTCAGCGTCTCCTTGGTGAACCGCTTGAGGTAATCTCTCAGATTCTCATTCTTCCCCTGCACCACATACATCAGGGATGCAGAACTTTTCTCATGAACTCATCCGCTGATGAATTGACTCACAAAGGCAGCGCTCAACTCCTTGAAAGAGCCAATCGAGTTTGCAGGTAAGCGGCTGTACCACCTTTGAGCCATGCCAGACAAGGTTTGAGGGAACGCCCTACACTTTAAGGCGTCGCTCGCAGGCTGCAACAGTAGTGCATTCGAGAACGTTCTAACATGATTTGGGGGATCGCCCGTTCCATCATAGGCCTTGATTGTCGGCATCTTGAACTTCTTTGAGATGCGAGCATTCATCACCTCTTCCGTAAACGGGGGTGTGGGATCATCAGGATCCCCAAGTGGCATCAGATCCTTAGGGTTGCTTCTGGGGGTCTCCACCCTTGTTGATTTTTCAGTTGGGGCCTCGGCCCTCCTTTGTCTTCTTGAAGGCCTCTCCAAATTTATAATTGGAATCCTCTCCGCAGTTGGAGGTGGCTGAGCTTGATTCAATCTATCTTGTTCTCTTGCAATATCGTCCTTCAACTTTAAAATCTCTGCCTCATAAGCCTTGATTTTCTCAGCAGTTGTCAAGGGGAGTCCATCAGGGATTCTTCGTGTCCTTCTTTGAGGTTCTTTGCTGGCACGTCGCCTCCTCGGGGCTTCATCTCGATCATCATCCTCAGATGACGAATCATCAGTATAGGGGCCAGAGTAGTCATCATACTCTCGATCCCGGATCTGTAAGGCATGACCGCTTGGTCCAGGTTCTCTTCGTCGAGGGGGATAATTAGGCAACCCATACATAGGGTTGGTGTTCAAAGGGAGATCCGTAGTATGGATCTGTACCCCCGTGCGATCAACGTTACCAAGAGGAGAAACCACCATCTGGAGAGGATTGGTTTCTTGGCTTTGATGGACAATCACAGAGTGGGTCCCCTCTACTTGGGAAGTCGTCCCTGGGGGCTGAGTGGGCAGAGGTTGAATGACCGCCCCTGTCGATGGGAGTATTTGTCCTTCTTCAGTGACGATAAGCGGATCAGAAGTGGCTGGTGGAGCAGAGTTAAGAGGCACGGCCTCAGTTGATGTTGTCCTCCGTGTTTGAACCATGGTTAATGTTGTTTTCCCACAGACGGTGCCAAATGTTGTGGATCTAAATCTCGATTATGATTTATTATTATTGCTAGGGTGGTTGAGCTTCGCGCTTTAATGGCTGTTTCTGCGTTCGAGACTGTAATCGGTCCTCACAGAGTGCCTACGTATCTCGTATTGAGAATCAAGCCAACGTAGTTCTGAGAATGAGGGGTCAGGCCCTTTATATAGGCTGAGAAGCCTTAGAATTATGGTAGGATTTGGAGACTTGGTGGGCAAGTCTTTGAGGAAGGTTCTAGATCTATTCCTTGTAGGAATCAGTTTCCATATTGAATTGTGCATCTTGGAGGATAAGTCGGGCAAGAGTAATATCCTTGTTTGACTCTTATTTGCTGAGCTGTTTATTACCCTTAATACTAATTACGAAATTAATATTATAATTAGGGTTTTGGGCCCAGCAGGTGGGCCCCACGTTTGGACCATTCTTGGCCTAATTAATGCCACATTAAATGTGACTTTAGGGCTTACTTTTAGCCCATATCAACAAAGCTCTCGGCCCAAGCTCAAGAGGAGGAAGAAAAAGATTTTTTCTTCAACTTCCCATCACTCACAATTCAAGATAAAATTCCCCGGTCCTCTACACTCTATAAAGAAGGTATGCTATGAATTTCAACCCCTTTCATCCACTAGATTTTGAGTTATGAATTATTGAAGTTTGGATGAATAGTAACCATGCTTAGTTTTCTTTTAGATCTTGAGTTATAAGGATTGTAGGGACTCATCCAAGGTGTTATTGAGGCTTGTAAAGCTTACCCAAGGTTCCTAGATACTCAAGAAGGTATAAAACTCTAACCCCTCTTAGCCATGAATTATTTTTGATGTATAATGTTAGATCCATGGATTTTAGTATGAATCTTGGTCATATGAGTTATGGATGATGAAGATCTTGAGTTTAAATGTTGTTGTTGTGATTTTTAAGCTTGTAGTTAGTGTATATAACTCCATGTGTGCTATAGAGTATGATCTTGGTGGTTTAGATGATGGTTGTGATGTATACATAGGATTCTTGAATGGTTAAGTAAGAAAGCAAGCTGTGAAAATTTTCTGGGAACATGTATTGTCTTGTAGGAGGGTTTTGAACCCCTACATCTTCTCCCCTGAGGTCCTAATGCATATGGTTGGAAAGGTATTTGAATGTAGTTTCCAGAAATATAAGGTTCATGACTAGGTGATGGGTAGATTTTGAGTTATGGCCTGAGAAGTGAAGAGTGGTTCTGGAATCCGAACTGCACTAAATGGTCCACTTGTGAGCCCTCTTTAAACCCCTAAAAATTTATGTAGGATCATGGAAAATTTAGGGGAGCTATTAATTGCAGTGGTGAAGGCTACCCAAAAAGAATTGGATTAAAATATGTATTTTTCAATTTTATAAAAATGTTAGAGTAAAATTCGCGCAAGTGAAAAAGTCGTAAGTGGAGTATGATTTAAGGGGGAATGAATACGCTTCGAATACGGTAACCAAATTAAGTCGAATAAGTGACGAACATAATCGAGTGATGACATGAACCTATAGTGGGGCTAAAGAGTCATAAGACGAAGTCATTAAGTTAATTTTGGTGTCCCCTAAAACCTTGTAATTAAAAGGGTATTGTTAAGGTACTAACGAACGACTATTGGTTATGTATAGATCATCATTCCACTCCGCAAGCTCGACCACCCCAACCTCACCAAGGCAAGTTTACTTTTCAAAACTTACATATATAAGGACTTTCACTGTTGTGTTTGTAGTTTTCAATCGTGTTATATGCTTATGCTTATTGAGGTTATGATGAAAACTGAGATATATGCACATATATGTTGTACCCCCTTGAACTTAGAATGAAATGTTTTCTTCGGACAACGACTCTAGCAATAGAGGTCATAGCGGTCCAAATATACCATTGACCGGGGAGCGGTGTATTATTATATCGTGACTAAATTGCGAAAACCCGAAGGGTCATTCGGGAAGTATCATCATAAATACTCAAAAATACCTATCTTGGATTAAAAGCTTATTTAATTAAATAAATATTTTATTAATTATTAATATTAAATCTTAAAATATCATTTATTAATTATTGATTATTATTTTAAAGACAAAGCTAATCCAAGATACTTTTAGCACTTTCAAACTCGAACTCCTTCGAACTCAAAACATTTTCGAAAACCCCTGGTCAGGTTTTGCTTCTTGTACGATTTCAAGAATTATCGGTCGACTGATGTCGGACCTCAACTACTCAATTTTCATTCAAAATCAAGTTTTAAAAGAAAAGAAAAAGGGACTCTGGCAGGTGTGGGAACCGTTGACGAACGATTCCCGGGATGTGTAAGCGGCCGTGAGCCAGGCGGTCTATCAATTATTATTCCGGCCCAGGTGTTGCCGAAGGATGATTACGGATGTAGTTTTCATCGAGGGTGATTACGGATGTAGTTTTCACCCGGGGATAGTTACGGATGTAGTTTCTATCCTTCTACCGGTAGAGAAGACCCGCGGATTATTGGACTTGGATGTGGCGACTGATCATCGTCAATCCCTGTCAGGTTTTGTGTTTTCTTTAAGTCCCATTCCTCCACTTTGGAAAAATGCTCTGACACAGCTTCTTAGGCCTATGTGCCAAGTTGCTGATAGTGTTCTATTTTGATGAGAAAGATGTTGACTTCATGCAGTATCTAGAACTGCAAGTTTACTTTGAAAACAAGGGCACGTATTGGTGCACCTTTGAAATTTATCAACGATGACGAATGATTTTATAACTGATGGATATAAACGAGTTTAATAACTGCTAAACACATGTAATGCTATATTGCTTACCTTATACATATATTTCTTGCTGAGCTATAGTTGCTCACTCTTGCTTGTTTTCAAATTTACAAACACAACAGTTAAGAGAAATGGCAAGACCCAGACAGACTGCCCGAAAGCAGGTGACTAGGCCCGAGGCAGCAGTTGAGATTCCACCGGTAGGCCCCATTAGCTGGATTGGTTGGCAACTTTTGTTAGTACGTTTTATTTATAAGTATGACCTGTGCAAGGCAGTGTACCGTAACAAATATTCAAGCCGCTAACACCGCTTCATATCGAAGTGTTGTTGGTAGCATAAATGCTATTTAATTCGGTCTGTAATAACTCTGAAACTTTTACTTTTGCTCAATCAAGTGTATGACGTTTCTGAGACTCTAACTTGTGTGTGTGTGTGCGGTGTGAGTTTTATTGCGGGGTCGATGGCTGTTATATATATTATGTGCAAGAACAGGTATGTTATCAATGGAAAATGGACCGTGAGCGCCTAGATCTCCGACCCCGGATCTGGGGGCGTCACAGAAATGGTATCAGAGCGAGGTTACAGTTCATAGAAACGATAGTAATTTAAGAAAGCAACCCTAATAATAATAATAATAATAATAATAATAATAATAATAATAATAACCCTAATAACAACCCTAATAATACTTAGAACTCTCATCGAGTTTGCAGTCTGGTTATCGGATATAGCCCTGACTTTAAGGCCCGTGAGGGAACTACTCCTTAAACCTTTCTTTATGGTTAGTGACCCACCTTATTTCCTTTGTGTAGATGGCGGAGATACCAGACCCTGAGGCCTATGAGAGAGTGCATGATGAGGCACTGATGCGAGATACCGAGGATCCTGAGGAGGACATGGGTGCTGACCCTAAGCTTTGCCCCTGGATAACGCTGATAGGAGATACTGATGATGAGGATCCCGATGAGGAGCCCTTTGAGACTGAGCCTGAGCATGTTACCCCCTCTCCTGTAGCTACTGACGAGGAGAGTGTGCGATCCGGTGAGGGCCGTGTTGTGTCACCCCCACCCTCTCCGCAGTCATCGAGCCCTGTTTCATCGGATGGTGACTCCGAGGATGATACTTCTGCTCCTGCTCCTGCTCCTGTCCCTGTCATACCACCCCCACCGATGGACCTACCCCCGGTGTCGGGCACTGAGCACGCCTATGTTGTGCAGTTCCTGACCCGAGACCTACTTTCTGCCGAGGCCAGAATTAATGAGGCGAGGCGGGCACTAGTGGAGGAGCGCGAGGCGCGACTGAGGATTCAGGCTGAGATGAGGATTGCTGTTGCTAGGAGGACTAGAGCTCGACTCCATAGGATTTAGAGGAGGAGTCACGCGAGGATTATCGGTTTGGGAGTCCGCGGGGGTGGAGTGGTCCAGGCCAGGGATGCTAGGCGTGTTGTGCGTCGTGCATTTTCCCGAGTGAGGGCCTTGCTCCGTCGCGGGGCGGCACCATGATGTGTTACGGATAGCTCAGTCCTCTAGGTTCAGATGACATTAGCGTGTCGCTTTTGCGGGATAGTTGACTTGTGCAGTGGTATCCTTTCTGACAAGTGGATGAGTAGACTGACCTACAGATATGTAGATGTGACTTCGGATAGTATGTACGGATGTAGCCCTACTTTTGTGTAGCCTTGACTATTCAGATGATGTACTTGTTATTGTTCCACTTTTGCTAGACCTTGATATTGGAACTATGTATTAGGCTCTAACATCCAAACTTTGTGATAACTCTTGTACCGTATTTATCTAGTTTCAGTTTCCTTGATATTATCTCAACTGCCTTTGATGAGTGGATATTTTATTCACTTAAAACGTTTCCATTTGGCTTAAAACGAATGTTTGTACTCGAGTTGTGGTATTTTGATCTCTTTTATCAATCACAGGTGTTAAAGGAATGAAGCGGAGCAATCGGAGCGCAAATCGGAGTTATAATGAAGAAAAGGGAAAAATTCAGTTTGCTGAACAGAAGGCACGGCGCGGCAGCGCCGTGTTAGAGCTTGCAGATGGCGCGGCAGCGCTGAGGCAATTCTGTGGCGCGGCAGCGCCGTCTTCCTACACAGAAATGGCGCGGCAGCGCCGTATGGTCTGACGAAGATTCCTGTTAGATTATGGTTTGCTGATTTTTCGAGTTGACGAATTTCTTGCACCTGGAGGCCTATTTAAAGGAAGAAAAACCCTAGAAGAGAGAAGAGGAGGGACCACGTATTTTATCTACAGAGTTTTGAAGCACGAAGAAGCGAGGAAGAAGATAGTTTCCAATTTATTCTTGTATTCTTTCTAGTTTGTGGATGCTTGGTTTGGGTGTATTCTTTAGAACCCTTGATATTTATTTCAATCATTATTCATTTTCTTCTATCATGTTTACATTGAAACCCATGGTGACGATTAGTTTGATTATGAACTAATTCGTTGTCATGGGGTTTTAGCGGATTTACTCATGAAGTTTATTTGTTGAATCTTCTCGATGCTTATAGTGTGATTGAAGTGATATCTTATCATGGTTGATTTAATTCGTTATAGGAGAGTAGCTAACTCCTGTAATTGTGTGTTAATTTTTATTGAAGCGAAAGTGGATATAAGAGTTTAGAACTTGCCATGCTAGCATAGGTTTATGCGTGAGAATATCATTCATAATTAGTGTCGTAACTCTAACCGTTTTATGACGACTATGTGATCAATTGAATGCTTGTACTTCAACCATTATGTTTCAATCTTTATAGACATATAGAGATTAGGCATAATTGGGAGACTAAGTGATTTCTATCTTTATTGTGGATGTTATTTAGGATGGTATTTGTGCAACGAAGGTTGGCTTATATCAGTTTTGTGTATTCGATCAGGTATTAACAAATCACATGAAAAGGCTAGAGAAGTGGAGACTATAGATGGATTGTTTAATGAAGTTAAAATCCCATGTTTTATTCGCATAAGCAATTCGACATAATTCTTAGTTCAAGTAGTTGATAATTAGTTATAAATCTTAGAGTAATTGTAGTGATAAACAAAAATCCAATTGTTAATCTTTCGTAGCATCGAATAATAATCATACATCGGTGAGTGAATTAACTAGACAATACAACGAGTCCCTGTAGGAACGAATCTTATTTGCTATCTGTATTACTTGAGATTGCACTTGCGTGTTGAGTTTGGTCTTAACAAGTTTTTGGCGCCGCTGCCGGGTACGCGGTTTTGTTTGTTTAGTTTCAGTATTTGCCATCAGTGGTCATTAAAGTTCGGTGACTAGGACGTTCTCACCAAATTTCTTGTTGGTGAATTTCAGGTACTTTTTGAGAGTGTATGCGTACACGAGCTCAAGCACGTAGAAAAGAACTAGCAAGGAGAAAACTTGACTTTGAGAACATCGGGTTAGAAGACGATCTTGAATCAATAGAAGAAATGGCGGATCAAGCACAACCAGCGAAGGCTTTGAGTGAATTCTCTCAGCCAAAAGTGGAGGATATTCATACCAGTATTGTTCGCCCAGCAATTGGGGCTAATAATTTCGAGCTTAAGCCAAACATCATTCAGATGATTCAGAATACAGTACAGTTTGGGGGTAATCCTGCTGAAGATCCCAATGCTCATATTAGGGACTTCCTTGAGATCTGTGACACCTTCAAATTCAACGGAGTTACAGATGACGCAATCAGATTGAGACTATTTCCCTTCTCTCTTAGGGATAAAGCCAAGAGTTGGTTACATTCTATGCCATCAGGTTCTATTAAAACATGGGCAGACTGTGCTCAAAAGTTCTTGACGAAGTATTTCCCCATGGCGAAGACAGCAGCTTATCGGAATTCTATTTCTCAGTTTGCTCAGCAACCTCAGGAATCTTTGGGGGAAGCTTGGGAAAGGTACAAGGAGATATTGGCACGTTGTCCTCATCATGGGATTCCGGATTGGATGATAATCAGCAATTTCTATAACGGGTTGGGAGCTCAGTCCAGGCCTATGTTAGATGCAGCTTCTGGAAGTGCGCTATGGGCAGAAAGCTATGAGGATGCCTATAATCTTATTGAAATGATGGCGGCCAATGAGTTTCAGAATCCTACTCAACGCTTGGCACCTGCTAAAGTGGCTGGAGTTCTTGACTTGGATGCAGCTACTGCTATTGCTGTGCAACTCAAGGCGTTGACAATGAAGGTAGATTCCCTTTCTAATCATGGGACTAACCAGGTTACTATGGTGTGTGAATTGTGTGCAGGGGCTCATGAGACTAGTCTGTGTGCTATCTCATCTGAATCCGCAAAATTTGTTAGTAATTTTCAAAGAGCTCAGCAACCAGTGCCTAATGTTTATCATCCCAACAATCGGAATCATCCTAATTTCAGTTGGAGCAACAATCAGGGTGGTGTTCAGCAACCCCAAAATCAGCAGTTCAATGCAAGGCCATATAATCAGAACAATCAATCACCACCTTATTCTCCAAGGCAACCATTCAATCCACCGGAATTTCAACCATCTCAAGGGAATTCATTGAATCAATATGAGAAGTCTGAATTGGAAGAGCTTCGAATGATGTACAAGAGTCAGGCGGTGTCATTGAAAACTTTAGAGATCAAATTGGCCAACTTGGCAATGCATTGTTGAACCGTCAACCAGGAACGCTTCCGAGTGACACAGAGATGAATCCAGGCAAGAAGGATCACAAGGAACAGGTCCAGGCAGTAACATTACGATCAGGAAGAATTCTACAAGGTCAGAACAAAGAAAAATCAACCGAGGAAAAAAGTGAAAAATTTGAACAGACTGCACGGCGCGGCAGCGCCGTTTCCCAGTATAATACTGGCGCGGCAGCGCCGCAGCTTCTGGAAGAAAAAATTGATTTTGATGCTGGGGTCGAATCTGGTCCTAAATTGCTACCTAATGCTACTCCCTCGACTCCTATAACTTGTAAGAATGATAATGCTCAGAAAGAAGTAGAAGATAAGGTGTTTCCACCTCCTCCATACCCAAAACGAATTCAAAGGCAAAAGTTCGACAAGCAATTTGCTAAGTTCTTGGATGTCTTCAAGAAGCTTCAGATTAACATACCATTTGCGGAGGCTCTTGAGCAAATGCCGAGCTATGCGAAGTTTATGAAGGGCATACTCTCGAAGAAATTGAAACTTGAGGAGCTAGAGACCGTTGCTTTGATGTAGGAATGTAGTGCCATCTTGCAACAAAAGTTGCCGCCTAAGTTGAAGGACCCCGGGAGCTTTACCATTCCATGTACTATTGGAGATCTCTCATTCAGCAAATGCTTGTGTGATTTGGGTGCAAGTATTAATCTCATGCCCTTATCAGTTTTTATGCAACTTGGTCTTCCAGAACCAAAGCCAACTACCATGACTCTACAACTTGCGGACCGTTCAGTTACTTATCCTCGAGGGATAGTTGAGGATGTTTTGGTGAAGGTCGACAAGCTTATCTTTCCAGCCGACTTTGTTATTCTTGACTTCGAGGAAGACAAGAAGATTCCTATTATCTTGGGACGACCATTCTTGGCTACGGGCCGAACTCTTATTGATGTCCAAAAGGGAGAACTCACTATGAGGGTGCACGATCAAAACGTCACTTTTAATGTTTTCAACGCAATGAAGCTTCCAACTGACGATGAAGAGTGTCTCAAAATTGATATGGTCGACAAGGTGGTTAATTCCGCGACTCAACACTTGATAAAAGCTGATGTGTTGGAAAGAGTTCTTGCTAATGACTTGGAGGTTGAGAACGAAGAGGATAAAGAACACTTGCAATATCTTAATGCATCTCCATGGAAGAAGTTTGGGATTCCATTTGAATCATTGGGGTTGTCAGAATTGAAGAAGTCTCATGTTAGACTTAAACCATCCATTGAGGAAGCACCTACCTTGGAACTTAAGCCATTGCCTGAACATCTAAGGTATGCCTATCTTGGTGATTCTTTTACCTTACCTGTTATTATATCATCTAAGCTTTCAGGCATAGAAGAGGAAAAACTATTGAGAATCTTAAGGGAATTCAAATCAGCCATTGGGTGGACTATAGCAGACATCAAGGGTATTAGTCCTTCTTATTGCATGCACAAAATTCCTTTGGAAGAGGGAGCTAAACCTACAGTCGATAATCAAAGGAGACTGAATCCTGTTATGAAAGAAGTTGTGAAGAAGGAAATTCTTAAATGGCTTGATGCGGGCATTATCTATCCAATTTCTGATAGCTCTTGGGTGAGTCCGGTGCAATGTGTGCCTAAGAAAGGAGGCATGACAGTGGTTACTAATGAGAAGAACGAGCTCATTCCTACGCGAACAGTTGCTGGTTGGAGAATTTTAATGGATTATCGAAAGTTGAACAAAGCCACTCGGAAAGATCATTTTCCACTCCCGTTCATTGATCAGATGCTTGACAGATTGGCTGGACGTCAGTACTATTGTTTGCTTGATGGGTATTCTGGTTACAATCAGATTTGCATTGCACCCGAGGATCAGGAGAAGACTACATTCACTTGTCCATTTGGTACATTTGCATTCAGACGTGTTTCTTTTGGGTTGTGTGGTGCACCAGCTACTTTTCAGAGGTGTATGATGGCCATTTTCTCTGACATGATTGGAATTAATATGGAAGTATTCATGGACGATTTCTCAGTCTTTGGGGATTCTTTTGTTGAGTGCTTGGAAAACTTGAGTTTGGTTTTAAAACGTTGTGTGGAGACAAATCTTGTTCTTAATTGGGAAAAGTGCCACTTCATGGTACAAGAAGGTGTCATTCTGGGACACAAGGTTTCGAGTAAGGGTTTGGAAGTTGACAAGGCAAAGGTGGAAACTATTGAGAATCTTCCTGCCCCTATCTCAGTCAAGGGTATTCGCAGCTTTCTTGGTCATGCAGGGTTCTACAGGCGCTTCATAAAGGACTTCTCAAAAATTTCTAAGCCGCTTTGCAATCTCTTGGAAAAAGATGTGCCATTCAATTTTGATGAGGCTTGTTTACAGGCGTTCGAGATCTTGAAGAAGAAACTAATTTCTTCTCCAGTTATTACAGCTCCTGATTGGAGCCAACCATTTGCTTTGATGTGCGATGCTAGTGATTATGCACTTGGGGCCGTTCTAGGCCAAAGGAAAGAAAAAACGTTCCATGTTATTTACTATGCAAGCAAAATTCTCAATGATGCTCAGTTGAATTACACCACCACTGAGAAGGAACTACTTGCTATTGTCTATGGGTTTGAAAAGTTTCGCTCTTATCTGCTTGGTACTAAGGTGACAGTTTATACGGATCATGCTGCTATTCGCTACCTCCTTGCAAAGAAAGATGCTAAGCCAAGGTTGATTCGTTGGGTTCTTCTGTTGCAAGAATTTGATGTGGAAATCAAGGATAGAAAGGGGATGGAGAATCAGGTAGCTGACCATCTCTCTAGATTGGAAGATCATGGAAAGTCACCTAAGGACAACACGGTTATTAATGAGTTTTTTCCTGATGAGCAACTATTCAGAGTGCAAGATGATGAACCATGGTTTGCCGACATTGTGAATTATCTAGTAAGCAACATCATTCCACCTGAGCTATCTTATGCTCAAAGGAAGAAATTCTTGCACGATGTCAAGCAGTATATTTGGGATGAACCATTTTTGTTCGAGCAAGGAGCTGATCAGATTATTAGACGTTGTGTTCCTTACAGTGAGACCGAGGCTATTCTTAGTGATTTTCATGCTACAACTTATGGAGGCCACTACGCGGGTGAAAAGATAGCCACACGTATTCTTCAAGCAGGTTTCTATTGGCCGACTCTATTCAAGGATGCTCATCAGTTTGTGTTGAGATGTGATCGATGTCAACGAGTTGGTAATATTTCCCGTAGGAACGAGATGCCTCTTAATGTCATGTTGGAGGTAGAGATCTTTGACGTGTGGGGAATCGACTTCATGGGACCGTTCATTCCGTCATGTGGTAATCAGTATATTCTTGTAGCCGTGGATTATGTGTCTAAGTGGGTGGAGGTAAAAGCACTTCCAATGAATGATGCTAAGGTGGTACTCAATTTTCTTCACAAGAATATTTTTACTCGGTTTGGCACTCCACGGGTGATCATCAGTGATGAAGGTACGCACTTTTGCAATCGAAAGTTTACATCTCTTATGGCATGCTACAACATCAATCATCGAGTTGCTACATCTTATCATCCTCAAACCAATGGGCAAGCCGAAGTGTCTAATCGTGAAATTAAACGGATTCTTGAGAAGGTAGTTAGTCCTTCTAGGAAGGATTGGGCGTTGAAGCTTGATGAAGCGGTGTGGGCTTATCGGACAGCCTATAAAACACCTTTGGGAATGTCACCATTTCAGCTAGTGTATGGGAAAGCATGCCATCTTCCAGCTGAGTTAGAACACAAGGCTTATTGGGCGTTGAAGAAGCTGAATTTTGATCTTACAGCAGCAGGTGAGAAACGTATGGTTCAGTTGAATGAAATGGATGAGTTTCGATTGCAAGCTTATGAGAACAACAAGCTATACAAAGAGAAAGTAAAAAGGTGGCATGATCGTCGGTTGGTTCTTAAGACGTTTGAGCCCGGGCAATTGGTGTTGTTGTACAACTCTCGACTTCGGTTATTTCCTGGAAAGTTGAAGTCACGTTGGTCAGGTCCATTCACAGTCAAAACAGTTTTTCAGCATGGGGCAGTGGAGATTTTCGACAAGTTACCGGATCAGTCGTTCAAGGTCAATGGTCAGCGGTTAAAGCCATATTTTGGAGAGAAGTTGAATTGCGAAGTTGAGACCGCGGTTCTAATTTGCGCAACGTAAGGAAATGGAGCTACGTCAAGCTAATGACGTGAAAAGAACGCTTCGTGGGAGGCAACCCACTTGGATTATTATCAAAAAAAAAAAATTGCAACAGTAGCCACGGCGCGGCAGTGCCGTTTCCAAGTGTATTTCTGGCGCGGCAGCGCCGCACGGTCTGTTGAAGAAAAAAAAAATTCAGAAAATTTTAAAACACAAAAATAGTTTTTGTTATTAGTTGACCCACTACCCAAGCCCACTACTCACACCCACTAACCCTAAATTTTCCTATATATACCTACCCTTACACAATCCTACCTATACATACACAACTTACAAATCTCAAAATTCTTAAACACTCTAAACACTTCTTCCAATCAATTCAATGGCATCCAAGCGACAAAGGGTTGTTGTTGGTGGTAGTGAGGGTGTTGGTGGTAGTGGGGCTGGTGGGAGGAACCCTCGTTCTTCATCTTCATCTGATTCTGAGGGAGGCAATGGTGGACCTCAATTTATTAATAATGGGGCTCGTGAGGAGTATAATCGATTGTTGGGGCGTCCTATTGCTCGTGAGAGGGGTCTTTTGCCTAATGCAGCGGATGGGCACATGTTGGAGAATATTCTGGATAGAGGTTGGGAGCAAATTTGTGAGGTTCCGGAACCTGTTCCGATGACTGTGGTTCGCGAGTTCTATGCGAACGCTAGTGTGGAAAGGAATGGAATTAGCCAGGTTCGTGGGTTTCGTGTGGATTATCAGCCGCGTGTTATTCGTCGTGTTCTTGGGCTTCCGGCTCCTAGGAGGGGTCAAGAGGATTGGTCAGGGAAGACTCGTGATGTTGTGGATCTTCAGTTGATTATTCAGCGGTTGTGTGTTCCAGGTATAGACTGGCGTTTGAGGAGAGGCACTACTGAGCCCACCTCGTTCTTGTCGACGGCTCTGAATAAATATGGGCGTACTTGGCACTTGTTCATCTGTGCCAACCTTATCCCTACTAGGCATTCGAATGAGGTGACAGTGGAGAGGGCTATCCTGTTGTATGCTATATGCAGCAGAGAATTTGTGGATGTGGGCAATTTGATCCATCAGGGGATTATGTGTTTTATGCAAGGTAGTACCACTGCGGCGATGCCTTATGGTTCGGTCATTGCTAGGTTGGCTAGGGATTGTGGTGCTCGTTGGTCAGCAGAGGAGGTTGTGCAGCAGCCACAGGAAGCGCTGGATCATCAGAGTATACGGAGGCTGGCTGAGTGGGATGGAGGTGAGCCGGATTGGTGGGGTCTTGGTTATGTAGTAGAGCAGCAGGAGCAGCAGCAGGAGGAGCCCCAGGAGGAGGTTCTTTTATTACTCAGCGACAGTATAGGCGTTTGACGAGGCGTATCGATGCGGTGCACGATATGCAGGCATGTTTTGCAGCAGATTTTAGTCAGTTTGCACAGGCTTTGAGCACGGCTTTTCGTGCGAGTGGAGTGGACTTGACTTTTCCGTCCTTTGGAGCAGGAGTTGGCGCTGTCTATCCGCCACCGGACACTCCCGATGGGAGTGGCTCGGGCGACGAGTAGGTATGCCTTGCACACTTTTTATTCTTACCTTCAATGGGGGCATTGAAAATATAAGTTGGGGGTGGGGATACAAGGTGCACTTGTATAATAGGTGTGTGCATGTTAGAAGCATATTTGTATGTTAGCATATTTGCATGTTAGTTAGAGCATTTTGTTTTTTTTTTTTTGATGTATGCCATATAGGACATTCTGTTATTGTGATATTTATGTTCATATAGTTGTATGAGCATGGCATGCATTTTCATGATCCCGTAGAGCTTGCTAATTCCGACTGGTAGGTAGGTGTCTAGTTGAGTGTGGTGATGATGAATAGAGGGTTGAATTATAGTGCCTATGAAATTGACTTTCGTGTTTCGGAAACAAAACTTTTACACAGACTCATTGGGTACTTTTAACATGACGGTGCAAGATTCCGTGAGGAACACGGATGTGATTGCAGGTACCCTACTACTCAACTCAGTTAAGGCAAATGTTTTATTTGATTCGGGAGCTACCAAGTCTTTCATATCCCTAGATTTTGTATGTCAGTTAGGCCTTAAGGCTGAACCATTGAAAGACAGACTGCAAGTCGAGATAGCTAATCATGAAATTATCCCTGTTAGCCAAGTATATCCAGGTTGTGACCTAGAAATAGGAGGGCGACACTTCCGGGTAGATTTAATACCTTTTAAACTAGGAAAGTTTGACGTAATAATAGGTATGGATTGGTTGACAACCCACGGAGCCCAGATTGATTGTGTAAAGAAGAAAGTAAGTTTGAGACTGCCAGGGGACGAGGAAGTAGTGTTTAGTGGAAAACGGCAAAACCAAAAGTTCCTGACTGTGATTCAAACTAAGAAGCTATTACGTAAAGGCTGTGAAGCCTATTTAGCCTATGTGAAGGATACCAAGAAGGAGGCACCAAACCTACAGGAAATCCCTGTTGTTAATGAGTTCGCAGACGTATTTCCGGATGATCTTCCAGGACTACCACCTGATAGAGACATTGAGTTCGCTATAGACTTAGTTCCTGGTACGGTCCCAATTTCGAAAGCCCCATATAGCCTAGCCCCAGTGGAGATGAAAGAGCTGGCCACTCAGTTACGGGAGTTGTTGGATAAAGGGATGATAAGACCTAGTGTGTCACCGTGGGGAGTTATTCGTGAAAAAGAAGGATGGTAGTATGAGATTATGTATAGACGCGGTTTATTTTTCTAAAATTGATTTGAGGACCGGTTACCACCAGTTGAGAATTAAGCCAGAAGATATACCAAAGACGGCCTTTCGCACCCGGTACGGACACTATGAGTTCCTAGTGATGTCATTTGGGTTAACGAATGCCCCCGCAGCTTTCATGGACTTAATGAATCGAGTCTTCAAGAAGTACTTGGACAAGTGTGTTATAGTCTTCATCGATGACATCTTGATTTATTCCAAGACGAAGGAGGAGCATGCAGAGCACTTGAGGATTGTGTTGGGAGCATTAAGAGAAGAAAAGTTGTACGCTAAGTTCTCGAAGTGTGAATTTTGGTTGAAGGAAGTTCAGTTTTTAGGGCATGTGATTAGCGATCAAGGTATCCTAGTGGACCCAGCGAAAATAGAGGCTGTATCCAATTGGGAGAGACCAACCACTCCGACAGAGGTGAGAAGTTTTATAGGATTGGCTGGCTACTATAGGAGATTTGTCCAAGACTTTGCCAAGATAGCATCCCCTTTGACCCGACTAACTCGCAAGACCGAGAAGTTTGTGTCGACTGAAAAATGCGAAGAGAGCTTTCAAAAGTTGAAAAAGAGGTTGGTGACAGCACCAGTACTAGCCCTACCCGATGATAAGGGAGATTTCGTGATTTATAGTAACGCATCCCATAAAGGTTTAGGGTGTGTGCTTATGCAGCACGGTAAAGTGATTGCATATGCGTCCAGACAACTTAAGGAGTACGAGATAAGATACCCCACCCATGATTTGGAATTAGCGGCGATAGTTTTCGCTTTGAAGATCTGGAGGCATTATCTTTACGGAGAAAAGTGTGAAATCTACACGGACCACAAGAGCTTAAAGTACATATTCACTCAGAAAGAGTTAAACATGAGGCAGGGGAGATGGCTAGAGCTAATCAAGGACTATGATTGTGAGATTCATTATCACCCAGGGAAGCCAACGTGGTGGCCGATGCACTTAGCCGAAAGGAGAAACTCAGGATGATGACGTCAGCGGACGAGTTGATCAAAGATTTTGAGAAACTGGAGATTTAAGTGAGGTTACCAGGGATTGGACAAGAGAATCTAAGGGAAATAAGAGTCCAACCACCGCTATTGGAAAAGATTAAGTTATGCCAGGAAAAGAAGGTAGAAGAAGAAAAGAATTCGATGGAGAAAATTTTGACTGGCGAGGAAATTAAGTGTGAAAAGGACGGGAATGGAGTTACGAGGTACGCATCTAGGATATGGATCCCGAACGTTCAGGAATTAAAAGACGAGATTTTGCAAGAGGCTCATAGTTCAAGGTACTCAATTCACCCTGGAGGCACTAAGATGTATAGAGATCTGAGAGAATACTATTGGTGGCCAAATATGAAGAAGGACGTGCCAGAGTGGGTAAGTAAATGCTTGACATGTCAAAGAGTAAAGGACGAACACCAGAGGCCCAGTGGATTGTTGCAACCCCTAGAGATACCCGAGTGGAAGTGGGAGCATATTGCGATGGACTTTGTGGTCGGACTACCAAGGACCAAGACTAATCATGATGCCATTTGGGTAATTATCGATAGATTGACCAAGTCAGCACATTTTCTTCCAATCAACGAGAGATACACTGTCGACAAGCTGGTGGATATTTACTTAAAGGAGATCGTGGTTAGGCATGGGGTTCCTGTGAGCATTGTATCAGATAGGGACCCAAGATTTAACTCCAGGTTCTGGAGGAGTTTTCAGGATTGTGTGGGGACCAAGTTAAACATGAGTACTGCATACCACCCCCAATCAGACGGACAGAGCGAGAGAACCATCCAGACCATAGAGGACATGTTGAGAGTATGTGCCATAGATTTTAAGGGAAGTTGGGATGACCACTTGCCGTTGATCGAATTTTCCTACAACAACAGTTACCATGCGAGTATAGGAATGCCCCCATATGAAGCTTTATACGGACGAAGATGTCAATCTCCCTTGTGTTGGGAAGAGGTTGGAGAGCGAAAGATTTTAGGGCCCGAACTGGTCCAACAGACGAGAGAAACCATCGAACTTATACGAGGACGGTTGGTAGTAGCCCAGGATAGACAGAAGAAATATGCAGACCAGAACCGCAAGGACAAAGAATATGAGGTAGGAGAGTTCGTGATGCTAAAAGTATCATCGTGGAAGGGATTGATGAGATTTGGAAAGAAAGGGAAGCTGAGTCCGAGGTTTATAGGACCTTTTGAGATTTTGAGGCATGTTGGAAAGTTAGCCTATGAACTAGCCTTGCCCCCGAGCTTGCAGCAAGTGCATAATGTGTTCCATGTGTCCATGCTACGACCCTACCACACGGACTTTCGGCATGTGATAGAATACGATCAGATAGACCTACAGCCAGATTTGACATATGTGGAAATCATGGATAGAAAAGAACAAGTGCTGAGGAACAAGGTTGTCAAACTAGTGAGAGTTTTGTGGAGGAACCAGAATGTCGAAGAATCAATATGGGAACTAGAGAGCAGGATGCGTGAAAAGTACCCCCAACTGTTTTCAACCTGATTCCGGGACGGAATCCTTTTAAGGAGGGGAGGCTGTAAGAACCCTAATTTTTGTAATATTTTTTTTTATATCATATGACATTGCGAATTTGGAACCTTTTTAGTCACCCATGTTGTTTAATGGAATTGATTATCTGAGGAATTATGTTGTTACATTCACTATGTAAGAAAAGGGAAGATTGCTGAAGGCAAGAGTCTTACTGCTAGCAAGATTTATAAAACTTGGGATTTAAGAGTTATTAGAATATTAAAAGATTTTTAAAGGATTATGACACGGAGTTATAGATATTCGAGAAATTTACACAATTAAGTACTTAAGGAATTACAAGGGAAATCTCTACGCGACAAAATATTATTACGAGGAGTAAACTAAGATACGATATGAATTAAAGATTAAGTGACAAGCATTGGTGAAGGAATAATGATACAAGGAAAGATATTACATGCAAGTCCCATGCAACTAGGTTGTTAGAAAAGCAAACAAGAAATGCAAAAGCAACTAGAGGAATAGTAACTAGTTAGTGCATTATTCTAGGAGACAAAGAGGTATGGTGTGTCTAGTCTACTACTAGGCTTGTCAACATGTGATACAATAATACATATAACAAATACACATCACAATTACATATCACTTTATTCAAAATCACCCAAGCAAACCACTCTCTCTCCCCCATTACAAAGCTCTCGGCCCAAGCTCAAGAGGAGGAAGAAAAAGATTTTTTCTTCAACTTCCCATCACTCACAATTCAAGATAAAATTCCTCGGTCCTCTATACTTTATAAAGAAGGTATTCTATGAATTTCAACCCCTTTCATCCACTAGATTTTGAGTTATGAATTATTGAAGTTTGGATGAATAGTAACCATGCTTAGTTTTCTTTTAGATCTTGAGTTATAAGGATTGTAGGGACTCATCCAAGGTGTTCTTGAGGCTTGTAAAGCTTACCCAAGGTTCCTAGATACTCAAGAAGGTACAAAACTCTAACCCCTCTTAGCCATGAATTATTTTTGATGTATAATGTTAGATCCATGGATTTTAGTATGAATCTTGGTCATATGAGTTATGGATGATGAAGATCTTGAGTTTAAATGTTGTTGTGATTTTTAAGCTTGTAGTTAGTGTATATAACTCCATGTGTGCTATAGAGTATGATCTTGGTGGTTTAGATGATGGTTGTGATGTATACATAGGATTCTTGAATGGTTAAGTAAGAAAGCAAGCTGTGAAAATTTTCTGGGAACATGTACTTTCTTGTAGGAGTATTTTGAACCCCTAAATCTTGTCCCATGAGATCCTAATGCATATGGTTGGAAAGGTATTTGAATGTAGTTTCCAGAAATATAAGGTTTATGACTAGGTGATGGGTAGATTTTGAGTTATGGCCTGAGAAGTGAAGAGTGGTTTTGGAATCCGAACTGCACTAAATGGTCTACTTGTGAGCCCTCTTTAAACCCCTAAAAATTTATGTAGGATCATGGAAAAATTAGGGGAGCTATTAATTGAAGTGGTGAAGGCCACCCAAAAAGAATTGGATTAAAATATGTATTTTTCAATTTTATAAAAATGTTAGAGTAAAATTCGCGCAAGTGAAAAAGTCGTAAGTGGAGTATGATTTAAGGGGGAATGAATACGCTTCGAATACGGTAACCAAATTAAGTCGAATAAGTGATGAACATAATCGAGTGATGACATGAACCTATAGTGGGGCTAGAGAGTCATAAGACGAAGTCATTAAGTTAATTTTGGTGTCCCCTAAAACCTTGTAATTAAAAGGGTATTGTTATGGTACTAACGAACGACTATTGGTTATGTATAGATCATCATTCCACTCTGCAAGCTCGACCACCCCAACCTCACCAAGGCAAGTTTACTTTTCAAAACTTACATATATAAGGACTTTCACTGTTGTGTTTGTAGTTTTCAATCGTATTATATGCTTATGCTTATTGAGGTTATGATGAAAACTGAGATATATGCACATATAGGTTGTACCCCCTTGAACTTAGAATGAAATGTTTTCTTCGGACAACGAATCTAGCAATAGAGGTCGTAGCGGTCCAAATATACCATTGACCGGGGAGCGGTGTATTATTATATCGTGACTAAATTGCGAAAACCCGAAGGGTCATTCGGGAAGTATCGTATACTTAAGTATTTATTTTTATATCATCATAAATACTCAAAAATACCTATCTTGGATTAAAAGTTTATTTAATTAAATAAATATTTTATTAATTATTAATATTAAATCTTAAAATATCATTTATTAATTATTGATCATTATTTTAAAGACAAAGCTAATCCAAGATACCTTTAGCACTTTCAAACTCGAACTCTTTCGAACTCAAAACATTTTCGAAAACCCCCGGTCAGGTTTTGCTTCTTGTACGATTTCAAGAATTATCGGTCGACTGATGTCGGACCTCAACTACTCAGTTTTCATTCAAAATCAAGTTTTAAAAAAAAGAAAAAGGGACTTTGGCAGGTGTGGGAACCGTTGACGAACGATTCCCGGGATGTGTAAGCGGCCGTGAGCCAGGCGGTCCATCAATTATTATTCCGGCCCAGGTGTTGCCGAAGGATGATTACGTATGTAGTTTTCATCGAGGGTGATTACGGATGTAGTTTTCACCCAGGGATAGTTACGGATGTAGTTTCTATCCTTCTACCGGTAGAGAAGACCCGCGGATTATTGGACTTGTATGTGGCGACTGATCATCGTCAATCCCTGTCAGGTTTTGTGTTTTCTTTAAGTCCCATTCCTCCACTTTGGAAAAATGCTCTGACATTACTTCTTAGGCCTATGTGCCAAGTTGCTGATAGTGTTCTATTTTGATGAGAAAGATGTTGACTTCATGCAGTATCTAGAACTGCAAGTTTACTTTGAAAACAAGGGCACGTATTGGTGCACCTTTGAAATTTATCAACGATGACGAATGATTTTATAACTGATGGATATAAATGAGTTTAATAACTGCTAAACACATGTAATGCTATATTGCTTACCTTATACATATATTTCTTGCAGAGCTATATTTGCTCACTCTTGCTTGTTTTCAAATTTACAAACACAACAGTTAAGAGAAATGGCAAGACCCAGACAGATTGCCCGAAAGCAGGTGACTAGGCCCGAGGCAGCAGTTGAGATTCCACCGGTAGGCCCCATTAGCCGGATTGGTTGGCAACTTTTGTTAGTACGTTTTATTTATAAGTATGACCTGTGCAAGGCAGTGTACCGTAACAAATATTCAAGCCACTAACACCGCTTCATATCGAAGTGTTGTTGGTAGCATAAATGCTATTTAATTCGGTCTGTAATAACTCTGAAACTTTTACTTTTGCTCAATCAAGTGTATGACATTTCTGAGACTCTAACCTGTGTGTGTGTGTGCGGTGTGAGTTTTATTGCGGGGTCGATGGCTGTTATATATATTATGTGCAAGAACAGGTATGTTATCAATGGAAAATGGACCGTGAGCGCCTAGATCTCCGACCCCGGATCTGGGGGCGTCACAACAATACCTTTCTGCACCACCATAGATTCTGAGGATTTTGAGGTTATCTTCTTCTCCCCATTAGGCTTGTTCTGAAGCACAGGGGTTTTTGATGGGGCCATTGGGTTTGAAGAAGAGGTTGGAGGTTTGACAAAGTCTTTAGGTAGATGTAGTCCCATATGCTTCAACATTGCAGACATCATCGGTTGTTGATTAAAGAGAACATTAGCTGTGGTGGTGGCTTGAGTGTCCAACTTTTCATTTAGTAGATTGACAGATTTCTACAGCTCATAATTATATTCTTTGAAAGAGCTCACTTCCTTCTCCAAGCTATCCACCTTAATGAACAACTCTGTGGCCTTGAAACCAGATAGGGACTGTTGCTTGAGCCTTTCTACCTCATACTTTGTCATATCATGAACAGGGACATCAGTAACTGTTTTTTCTCCATATTGATTGGCAAATAGAATGTTGATAGCAGCATTTGTAGTAGTTGTCTATTCTCTGAGTCTGTCCATTTGAGTAGAGATATTGGTGATAGAAGATTTCATCAAGGGGAGACTATCATCCACTTTAATGTAGGTGGCTTTGCATTCTTTGATGTTTCTAAGAACAGAATCCAGATAGGGAAACTCTCTAGTAAATTGACATTGAACTCTCTCACTACCTTTGTTGTGGCTTTGCAAACTTCTTCAATTTCAGATTTAACTCCCTTGCCTAGGTAGTGAACAGCCTTCAAGCTTCCTTTATAAACATCATTGACGGCCTCATATACTTCACCAGGAGTTAGAAATTTAGCATTTGACCCTAGTGAAGTGATATATTCCTCCCTTATATATTGAAGAGCTTCACTGAGAGAGATGCTGCCATACCCTTGCAACCATGCATCAACATTACCATCTGTTTCAGCTTCATATGTTATCTTCTCTTGCTATTGCTCAACATCTTGTTTGTGGCAGAGTAAAATAGCTTCATAGTCTGCATTTGGCATGCTTGAGGTGGGGAGATTTTGAGCAATCTTAGTGAACTCAGGAATCTGAACCACAATCAAGCTTTGAAGAGCTTCAACCATAAATTATGGTGGAACAGACCCTGATCCTGAAGCACTGTCATGTTGCACAGGCTTCAGCCATTCTGTCACATAGTCAGAGCTAGAACTAGGCAAGCTAGATCCCTCAATTACAGATGCAACTTCTGTAACCGGATGGAATGACTCTACTATTGTTGTCTCCATAGAAGTGGGATGGGTTACAACAGTAGTTGACACAGGCACAGAGTCCCTAATAAAAACTAGTGAATCCCCTGTGTTTTTTATGGTGTCATTAGGAGATGCCCCAGCATGCATTCCCTCACCATCTGAATATGGGTCCTGAGTGGTGAGCAAAGTGTCTTGCACTAAGTCACTTGAGTCCATTGTCTCATCAAGAGTAGGAAATTCTTGATGACCAATGCCTTGCTCCTAAATTACTTGAGTTTCAGGCTGCAAAGAAATTTCTGTTGTAGATTCTGGAAGAGAAGTGTCTTTTGGAACAGATTTTGGCAACTCCCCCTGAGAAATAGGAGGAGTTTCAATTATGATGTGCTCTCCACTCAGTGTTATGCCAGCCTTATCACTCCCAAGTGCTGACTCATTACAAGAAGGTGCATTGGGGAGAATGCTTGATTCTATAGATGCACCCTGTTGAGAGAGTACATCTAGTGAGTTGTGTGCCCCTGATTTTACAACTTCATCCATTTGTGTGACTGAAGAGGTGGTTTTCTTTACTTTCTTCTTCTTTGGCCTCTGTAAGGGTGACTCAGTTTCCTCACTTTCTAAACCTAATTCTACAGCCAAAGCTGCTTCAGATAAGATATTTAAAGGTTCAGCAACTATTTTTTTCCTCTTCTTCTCCTTTTTACTAACAATACCCTGTTGAGAGGATGATGCAGTTGGCACAGTGTTTAGTTGAGTGTATGGTTGAGAGGATTGGTTAGCAGGCCCTGGGTTAGCTGTTTGTTCTACTAGCTTCGGCTTTGCTAATTCAGATTTTGAATCAAAAATTGGCATGTTGTGGGGGTAAGACTCAAGTAAACTCTTCATATGAAGACTTATTTTAAGTCTCACATCCACATCATTCCTAGTTTCCAAATTACCAAAAATGAGTTTGGTCATGGATTTAGTATAGCCTATTCTACTTTTATCTATTCTAGGAAATTCAGTCAAAGTATTGTCTACAAAATTGAGTGCAGATTGAATAAAGTGAGGAAAGAAAATTTCATTACCTCTCTTGGCTGCGTTCTTGCAAAGTCTCCCATACAGGTTCCCAACATCAATTTTCCTATCATAGGCCAAGGAGTATGTTATCTACTGTGTAGGTGCACTGATCTGATCAAAACTTAATTTCCTTGAAGTGAACACATGGAGTAAAGTAGCAAACACATAGCTCCATTCCTTCCTTAGATTCTTCCTGTTCAAAAGCCCAATCCTGATTGTATCTGAGTATCTGATGAAGTCAAAGAACTGGATTAACTCATCGTCAGATACTAGAGGGTGATATGTTGCTTGATGGAGTCCCAGTGCTCGATTCATATCCTCTGTAGTGATAGTAACTTCTTTGTCTTAAATCTTTCAGCAGACTATGTAGGCGGTAGCAGCATTCTCAAGAGCAACAACCTCCATAGTAGCTGTCCTCCAAAACTGTTCCGCAATATCTAGATACAGAGTTGGATTGACTGAGAACGCATCTTTGATGTATGACTTAGACATCCATCGAACAAAGCACTTGTAATTGGCATTGGGTCCTTCCACATCACTTGTCATAGCAATGAAATTGGTATTTTTGGGTATGGTGAGTTGGGTGTTTGCCATTGTTACAGAGTATGAGAGAAGAGAATAGAGATTAAAGAAGAAATTGAGCTTTTGTAATTAAGGTTTCAGAGGTTTAGAAAAATTGGATGCTTGAGAAATCCAATGAAATGAGTAGAATAGTTGTGGAATTTTATAAGTATGTAACACTTGAATTGTTGATTAGATATATGTTTTGTATCGACAAGTCAAGCATTCGAGAAGTGTAAAACAACTATTCGATATGTCAAGAAAGGCTTATTCGATAACTCAAGCAGGTAGTAACCCACAGTTGGCAGTTTATCTAACTTAGAAATAATTCTAAATTAAATAAAATTTGTTTTATAAGTGAATTAAAATTTTAGACAAAAATCCAAAAATAGTTGAAATTCATCGAGAATTCAGCCTTTTCAAATGATTCGAGAACTCAAATACAGTATTCGAGAACTCAGGCATTGGAGACCTCAATTACTATATTCGAGAACTCAAGCATGTCTCTGTTCGATATGTCCAAAAGACTCTATTCGAGAACTCGAGAGTGCTCTAAAAAGATTTGTTAGAGAAGTCGAGCATTGACACGAAATGAATCATTAGATTAGTCTGACTTATCGAAATATTCTTTTCACTCATAAAATTCAATTTTCACTATCTTTTAAAATTCACCAGAAATATTCAATGAAGAATATTCTAACAAATTAAATAGTGACTTTCTTAAAATTTCATAGAAATGTCAAGCTCATAAAATATGATTTTTCAACATGTGCAACAGATTTGAAATATTTATAAATCATACTTCAACCAACACTTACTTCAAAAATATTGAGCATTTTGATGGAGTAGGTGTTTACTGCTGCAACAATTTAGTTGATATTTTCACTTAGCCAGATTCTGAATAATTCAGCATTCCAATCTCACTAACCAACCTTGTGAAGGTGGCTTCATCTAATGGCTTAGTGAATATATCAACCAATTGTTTATCTGTGGGAACATAATGTAACTCAATGGTTCCATTAGTTGCATGTTCCCTGATAAAATGATATCTGATATCAATGTGCTTTATTCTAGAATGATTGACAGGATTTGCAACTATAGAGATTGCACTTGAGTTGTCACACATGATAGGAATTCTTTCCAACACAAGTCCATAATCTCTAAGTTGATTTCTAATCCAACGCACTTGAGCACAGCAACTTTCAGCAGCTATGTATTCAGCTTCAGCTGTAAAAGTTGACATAGATTGTTGTTTCTTGCTATACCAAGAGACTAACCTTTGTCCAAGAAACTGGCGGCTACCTGAGGTGCTTTTCCTATCCACTCTGCATCCAGCTTAATCAGCATCAGAATAACCAACCAGATTGAACCCTGTGTCCTTAGGATACCATAAACCCAAGTTTGAAGTGCCCTTCAGATATCTAAAGATCCTTTTGATAGTAATCATATGTGATTCCTTTGGATTTGATTGAAACCTTGCACACAGACATGTTGCAAACATGATGCCTGGCCTACTTGCAGTGAGATAGAGTAGAGAACCAACCATGCCTCTATAGACTGAGATATCTACTTTCTTGCCCTTAGCATCTTCATCTAATTTAGTGACAGTGGCCATGGGTGTTTTTGCAGGTGAGCTATCTTCCAATTCAAACTTCTTCAATAGATCTTTGATGTACTTGGTTTGACTTATAAAGATACCATCATTCCTTTGACTAACTTGCAATCCAAGAAAGAATGTCAACTCTCCCATCATGCTCATCTCATATCTGCTTTGCATGAGCTTAGAAAACTTTTCACACAGTTTCTCATTAGTAGAGCCAAATATGATATCATCCACATAGATTTGAACTAGGATAATATCATTACCATGCTTCTTGTAAAACAGTGTCTTGTCCAATGTGCCTCTAGTGAACTGATTTTCAAGAAGAAATTGTGATAGAGTGTCATACCATGCTCTTGGAGCCTGCTTAAGTCCATACAATGCCTTAAGCAATCTGTAGACAAAGTTTGGGAAATGTGGATCCTCAAAGCCAGGAGGTTGTTGCACATATACTTCTTCTTCCAACTCTCCATTCAGAAATGCACTCTTGACATCCATTTGATAGACTTTAAAGTTTGAATGTGAAGCAAATGCCAAGAAAATTCTGATGGCCTCCAATCTAGAAACAGGGGCAAAGGTCTCATCATAGTCAATGCCTTCCTGTTGAGAGTAACCTTTTGCAACCAGCCTAGCCTTGTTCCTTACAACCACACCATTTTCATCCTTCTTATTCTTCAGAAACCATTTTGTTCCAACAATGGTTCTATCCTTTGGTGCAGGCACAAGCTCTCATACTTTATTTCTTTTAAATTGATTTATCTCCTCTTGCATAGCAATAATCCAATCTGGATCCAACAGTGCATCATCAAGTTTCTTAGGTTCAACTTGAGATAAAAAACAACCAAAGAGACACTCATTTTGAGTTGCTTTCCTTGTTCTTACTCCTACATTTCGATCTCCAATAATTTGCTCTGCAGTATGTGATCTATCCCATTTCCTTGAATGCTCAGTTTGATTTCTCAACCTTGATGTTGCTTCATCATCCAAGGTGTGATCAAATTCATTTCCTCCACCTGTGAAAGTTCTCTCATTCACAGGTGTGTCTTGGATGCTTGTATCTTCACTGTTGATTGGCACAAACTCTTCTTTTACTTCATCATTCACTGGAGTTTGTTGAGCTATAGCTTCAACGTCAGTTTCAACTCTTCATCAGAATCATCCATATTTTCAAATCTTAATGGATCTCTATCTTCATCATTGGCTTCTTCTAGACCAGGTAGCTTGCAATCATCAAATGTCACATCTGTGTTTTCCATAACTTTCTTTTGACTGATGACATAAACTTTGTAAGCTGTTCTCTCCAATGAATAGCCAAGAAATATTCCTTCAAATGCCTTTGCATCAAATTTTCCAACATATTCTGAATTATCCTTCAACACAAAACATTTGTTTCCAAAAGCATGAATATGCTTAAGAGAGGGCTTCTTTCCAGTCATCAAATTGTAAGGTGTCTTCCCAATGTTTTTGTTGATGAGGGTTCTGTTCTGGATATAGCATACAGTGCTCACAGCCTCAGCCCAAAAACATGTAGGCATCTTTGCATCAAGTAATATTGTTCTAACAGCCTCAATCAGAGTTCTATTCTTTCTCTCAACAACTCCATTTTGTTGTGGAGTCCTTGGAGCTGAGAATTGTTGTGAAATACCATTCTCTTTGCAGAATTCCTCAAGTATGGTATTTCTGAACTCTGTTCCATTGTCACTTCTTAATGCAATCACACTTGCATTGTTGGCCTTTGCTTCTTTATCAACTTTCTTTATGTGCACAATGATTACTTGTGGAGCCTCGTCCTTTGATGCTAGAAATTCCACCCATGTATACCTTGTAAAGTCATCAACAATTACCAAGGCATACTTCTTTCTTTCAAGTGACATAATGTTGACAGGCCCAAACAAATCCATATGAATTAGTTGCAGGGGCTTGGTTATTGATGTCACTGTCTTTGACTTATAGCTTGACCTTTTCATTTTTCCCTTTTGACAAGCCTCACACACTCCTTCTTGATGGAATTCAAGTGTGGGCATGCCTCTCACTAACTCTCTTTTGACCAGAGAATTAATGGCTTTGAAGTTCAGGTGTGATAGCTTCTTATGCCACAGCCAACAATCTTCATTTGATGCCTTTGAGTAAAAGCAACAAATTTTATCCTTGTTTGTAGAATCCATATTGGCTACAAATAGGCTTCCTTTTCTTACTCTAGATAGAGCAAGTTCACCAGTCTTCTTGTGAGTGATCAAACATTCATCCTTGTCAAAATCCACTTTGAAACCTCTATCAGTAAACTGACCAACACTCAGTAGATTATGCTTGAGCCCTCTGACCAGTGCTACATCTTCAATGATGACATTACCAACTTTCAGTTTGCCATATCCCAATGTGTTACCAATGCTGTCATCTCCAAAAGTAACCATAGGGCCAGCCTTTTCTTCATACTGTGATAGCAGGGCCATATCACCAGTCATGTAGTTTGAGCATCCATTGTCCAACACCCAAATGACTTTCTTTTCTTTCACTTTGCCCTACAAACACAAATGTATTACTTCTTCTTTGGTACCCAAACAAGTTTGGGTCCATCTGGCTTAGAAACAGTTTTATCATAAACAGCATGCTTATCAATTTTCTTAGGACTAGTCTTCTTATCACAAATAGCAGTCTTAGGACTTGAGTTCTCAGACTTAGGTGAAAGAGGTACCTTCCTAGATTTAGGAGGACTTGAAGACTTTGTCCTTGTGTAGTGTGTGTGAGAATTGTGACTGATACAACCATCAATGAATTGTCTTCTCAAATTGAAACAACTAGTCATAACATTCATGTTGCATGGTATACAGTCAAATTTATCACAAAATTGAGAATCTCTATGTCTTAAAGGCACAGAGCAATCATAGAAAGGTTTAGGCACACTACCTACAGGCTTCTTACAAGCATGAGTTAAATTATTAGTACTGAAACAGTTTTGACATGTTTTCCTAGGGGCTTTATGTAAGATACCAGATTATTTTAGAATTTATTATTATTATTTAATAATTATTATGTTAATTAGTATTTAAAGGATGGAATTGGATTTGAGGATATCATTGTGGAATTCAACGATATTTAGTATTGAGTTTATATGAGTATATATTGAGTTATGTGTGCCAATGTGTGCCCCAGTATTTTATTGGTATTTTTAGTGATTTAAAAATATTTAAATCAAGTATTATTGATCTTCAAAAATCTTTATTTAATTATCGGAGGGCTTAAAAATCATGAAATCTTTTGTAAAATTATCTTTATACATTTATTGAGTTTTTAAAATTTTTGGGTGGATTAATTTGGGTGGTCGAGTATTTTAAAATGATTTTAAGAGTTTTATTGTATTTTAAAGGATCAAAACTTTGAAAATTAATATTTAATTCATTTTTTATCCGAAAAATATTTTAAAAATATGTGGATGTTCGTAATTTTATATTCTTTATTTTAAAAATGAAAAGTTTAATTTTCTTAATATTCTATTTTAATTCGATTTGTAAAAGTCGTGTATTTGTTTTAAAGTACGAATTGTAGTGATAGAATATAAGTTTTGGGCCTAGCCCATTAAGCAAAGGAAACCGACCAGCAGCAGAACTATCGAGAGAGGTCGGGAAAGAGAAGAAAATGAAATTGAGAAAAGAGAAAGGAAGAAAAGAGAAGAAAAACCCAATTCACATAAGCTTTGTTTCTCAGCCTCCTCCGTTCCTCATCCTTCCATCAATACTTACACATATACACACATAATCAGGTGAGTACATGGGTAGAGATAGAGACTTGTCAAGGTCACCGTCGTACAGACGGAAATATTCCCGGTCGCCGGTCAGTCGTCGCCGGAGCAGCCGGAGAGATAGGAGCAGATCTCGTTATTCTTATAGCAGGTGATACCCTTTACTTTGTTCTCTCCCTTATTCTCTTCCTATTGTATCGTATCGAATATTCAGTTACAAATTGTGAGTATAAACTTATAATATGTGTTATATAATTGTTATGTTATTACTTAGCACAGAGTTTTTAAGGTTTATGTAATAAAATGGAACCGGCTTGGTGCTTTTGTTTCCAGTTTTATAAAATAATGTTGGTGATCATGTTTGCGTAGATTCGAATTGTTTTAATTTGTTTATCCCAGGTGTTTTGTGATTCCTTGGCCTCTGAATAAACCCATGAAGAATTTTAATGTGAAATTGTAGTACTAAATTTTTTACACCAAACTTATTTATGTGTTAGGGTGTGATTGTTTTGTCTGATATAAGTTATGTATTGTTGTTCATTACTATTCAAGTTTTGCATATTGATAGTAACTTACAAGATAAAATTTACTCTTTGCTTATAAATAATGGAGGTAACTTATAGTGAAAAATACATTTTTTTTAAAGTTAACCCAAACAAGCTAGTTATGCCCTAGCTCACTTGCTCAAATGGTAAAAAGTATGATAACAGGTTCGAATGTTGCTAAATGTTGTAGATCGAGTCGTAGTGTTTGTTGGATGCTATACCTGTCAAATTCTTGATGGTGAATTATATATGGTTAAATGGTGATAGGTCATGCATATGGATTTGAGTTGGGTGAGTCATTATAAATATTAGTGGCTGTGTAGTTGTTTTGATTTAGTTTTCAAATGTTATTTATCGAAGATTAATTGTTATATTTATTTGATTATGTGTTTATCTGCGAGGAGTTGCAATGGGATCACAAGTCTTAAATATCAATATTTAAAGACTTGTGAAATTCTCTTCAACTAGTTCCTCGGGCTTACGAATATCCATGATTTGCTATCACGGGTATAATTAATATACTTGAGTGGTGTAATCATCGATATAGCGTAAGTAATAGTTAGTGCTAGGGGCTGTTCCCTAGGGCTTACGAACATCAACGATTGATTGTCACGTGTATCATTAAAATGCGTGAGAAATACGATCATTGGTGTAGCGTAAGTAGTAGTGTAATGTAAATTTCTTATGTGCTAGTGGCCGCATGTTCGGGCGGGTACTTTTCATTAATTGTTTACTTTTATGTTGCTGCAAGTTGAGGCAGCTTTATTTTTGTAAAAACAGGGTTGAATTGTATTTGAGGGGCTGTGCCCATAGTCCGATAAACGAATACTTCATGCCGAATTTTCTAAAAATCCCCTGTATTTAAAGTTATTTAAATTATTTAATTTAATGATTTAAAGGCATGTATGTGTATGAGTGTTTATGTACATATGTGATGATTAATGAGGTGTGGGTATATATATTTATGTATGTATTGCTTTGCGAGTTGTAAGTAATTAGTTATCGATTGGGTTGTTTATGTACTAAATAGTACTTTACTATTATTTCGAGTTTAATTAGGGATTCGATATGGGCCCGGCGAGGGTGTTGGCGAGACGATTGAAGGAAATGAATGCGTGATCGAGTAAAGACCGAAGTATAGTAAGTAGTGAATCGACGCATTGGAACCGAGGCAAGTGTACTAACCCTCGCTTATCGTTCAAGCGAGATAAATATGTTTCTATTCAATATAAGAATACCCTTCAAATCATTATTGCTAGTATCCTCTCCTTCAAATTATTGATAAGGATATATTTTATTCGTATATCATGTGGAAAGTAGAATTTCAGTTTTATTGCCAGTATCATTCTTTCTTAAGTATTGTCAGTAATATTCTGTTAAAGTTTTTGCTGGTATTGCATTCTTATTCCTTGTTTTACTATAATGTTCTTAATGTATATGGTTTTCCTGAGATTAATTGATAGTAAAGTAGTTTAATGGAATTGGAAGAATTTTATAAAAATGTGGACCAGGTTCGTGGTCAGAGTAGTAAAGGCCAATGTCAATAAGTGCCTAGTGAGGGATCCCATAGTATTGTTTTTAGCTGGACTTTACGTGGCTGATCACCCATAATGTCCAGAGTATGATGAAAACTCCAATTCTATTAAATGTTGTTTTTATGCAAATATATTCTTATGATAGAATGTTTAAGTTAAAGTACATTTTCATTTCCAAGTATGTTGGATATAAAGTTATGATTTGAGTTAAAAGTTATGATTTGAGTTAAAAGTTATGATTTGAGTTAATAAATACTGTTAGTATAAAAATGGAAAGTTATTTATACTAGTGTCTTGAACGGTGAAAACTAATTCACGGTTATTATGGTCGTTGTGGCATTTGTTGCGCAGTGATAGTAAGGACCGAGAATGAATTGAGATCTTCTTATTTATTCAAACTCATGATTGTCAGGCCGGTTAGGCAGCTAGGTATGCAAACGTTTAGTGACATGAATGAAATTTGAGTAACTGAGATTTTCTTGGAGATTTTGTTAAACCGATAGTTAAAGTATTTTGCAAGTATTAAAAGTATTGAATCTAGTATTACGAACGTTCTCAGTTATTAAATTCTGATTTCGAGTTATAAATGTTTTAAATGATATTAATCTTCTGTTAAAGTTAATAATCCAGATTTCAATTATACTAGTGATTATAAAGTGGTGAGCATTCCTTCGCTCATATTTATTGTTCCTATTTCTTGAATTGCAATTATTGCATTCTTATTTCATCCAGTTCAGTTTTATATATAACTTGCTGAGCATTCTTTAGCTCACACTTGTTGTTTTTAAAATCTAACTTTTCAGTAAACTAGTTGGCGAGACTTAGCTTGTGCAGTTCAGAAAGTGGAAAAAAGAAGCAGGATGCTGTTATGAAGCTGACGTGGATCAGGGTATTTAGATTTAAAGTTGAATTATTGTATGTAAATATATTTTAGTAGTTATAGTATGTATTTGATTAGTTGGCCTGGTATACTTCCATTCGAAGTTATACCAGTGTATTAAGTCTGTATAAAGTTTTGTATATAGAGTTGTATTTAAGTTGGTTATGGGTTTTCCTGTTTCTAGAACTGTAACCTAAGATCCTTAGCTGGGAGTTGGGGTCAAAGAGCTTTTGATTGAGTTTTTATTTTTATTTCAGTTTTATTTTGATTTCAGATTTTTAGTTTAGTATTCAGCAGGTTTATGTTGTATTTACAAATACATCATGGCCAATTTTTGTTATAAATGTTTTAAATGATATTAATCTTCTGTTAAAGTTAAGAATCCAGATTTCAATTATACTAGTGATTATAAAGTGGTGAGCATTCCTTCGCTCATATTTATTGTTCCTATTTCTTGAATTGCAATTATTGAATTCTTATTTCATCCAGTTCAGTTCTATATATAACTTGCTGAGCATTCCTTGGCTCACACTTGTTGTTTTTAAAATCTAACTTTTCAGTAAACTAGTTGGAGAGGCTTAGCTTGTGCAGTTCAGAAAGTGGAAAGATGAAGCAGGATGTTGTTATGAAGCTGACGTGGATCAGGGTATTTAGATTTAAAGTTGAATTATTGTATGTAAATATAGTTTAGTAGTTATAGTATGTATTTGATTAGTTGGCCTGGTATACTTCCATTCGAAGTTATACCAGTGTATTAAGTCTGTATAAAGTTTTGTATATAGAGTTGTATTTAAGTTGGTTATGGGTTTTCCTGTTTCTAGAACTGTAACCTAAGATCCTTAGCTGGGAGTTGGGGTCAAAGAGCTTTTGATTGAGTTTTTATTTTTATTTCACATTTTGATTTCAGATTTTTAGTTTAGTATTCAGCAGGTTTATGTTGTATTTACGAATACATCATGGCCAATTTTTGTTAGAATTATTGAGTTTGTTAGCGTGACGCCCAAATCTACTGACCCCGGATTTGGGGGCGTTACAAGTTGGTATCAGAGCGTATGTTATAGTAAACTAGAAACGAGAGTGTGTAGGAATGTGTATAGTTAAGTAAGGAACGTCAGAGTTCATATAGGACTCGTGTTGGACTATTGGATATAGTACCAGTTAGTGAGTTAAGATGTGAGTGGTGACAGATAGTTGAGCGGAGTTGGGTAGAAACCCTTGAGGCTGTAAGTAGTGGAATCTTCAGAGTCTAGTGCGAGTGACGACGACGTATAGAATAGATAACTTTAGGACGTGTAGAAGAAGAGTCTAGATCGAATGACGAGTCAGCGAAGGAGTCGACAAAGAAGATGTACGTGGAGACCCTGGCAATACCTTTTTTTTAATCAATATTCCTTTGATGAGTTTATTTTGACAATTGTCCTTCCCTGAAGTTGGATTTCCAGTTATGATGGAGGCTGTAATGCCTATTTCTTTTATTTCTAAACCCTGTCAAGTTTGATATATGAGTTTCGAAATTTCTTCATTAGTGAATAATTCTATTGTTGATAGATCATCATTTCTTAGTATTGTGCCAGTCATTTCTTTCCTGATTATCCTTTTCTTCTGAAATAGTACCCATGGAATCCGTTTAGTTGTAATCCAGGGGTATGTCTTAGAATTTCTCATCAATTGATTGTTAATTCGATGTTCGAATCTTTTTATGTTTCTTTACTCCAACTGAGGTGAACAACCCTATTTATAGGGGACACAAGGACTGTTTGTCTGTGTGATAGCATTCTAATCGGACGCCATCACTTGTGTGTTTTGAAGTACAAGAAGGTTAATTACCTTTAGTCATGTCTTGAATAAGGCACGCAACAAGGTTCATATGATCATATTGATCACTCAGTAATCTTTCATTTCCAAGAATATTTGTTTGAATACTCGTAAATTAATTCTACAATTGTGGAACCTTTGCTACGATGTGAAATCGTTCTCTTCAATTATCATGAATTATAATATCTCGAGTAGTCTTGAGCGTACGCCAATCGAGTTTAGAATACTAGTAATGCATGACGTATAGTACTACGATTAGAGTTGTTCCATATAGAGAGATCAGTAGAGATCCCAGTATAGTAAATAAGTATCCAGAGTACAGATTAGTAGAGTTGCGGATGCAACCCGAGTTGGTAGAGTAAACCCAGTAACCCTTCTTTACTTGATTCCGAGGACGGAATCCTTTTAAGGTGGGTAGAATGTAAGATACCAGATTATTTTAGAATTTATTATTATTATTTTATTAATTATTATGTTAATTAGTATTTAAAGGATGGAATTGGATTTGAGGATATCTTTGTGGAATTCAACGCTATTTAGTATTGAGTTTATATGAGTATATATTGAGTTATGTGTGCCCTAGTATTTTATTGGTATTTTTAGTGATTTAAAAATATTTAAATCATGTATTATTGATCTTAAAAAAACTTTATTTAATTATCGGAGGGCTTAAAAATCATGAAATCTTTTGTAAAATTATCTTTATATATTTATTGAGTTTTTAAAATTGTTGGGTGGATTAATTTGGGTGGTCGAGTATTTTAAAATGATTTTAAGAGTTTTATTGTATTTTAAAGGATCAAAACTTTGAAAATTCATATTTAATTCATTTTTGATCCGAAAAATATTTTAAAAATATGTGGATGTTCGTAATTTTATATTCTTTATTTTAAAAATGAAAAGTTTAATTTTCGTAATATTCTATTTTAATTCGATTTGTAAAAGTCGTGTATTTGTTTTAAAGTACGAATTGTAGTGATAGAATATAAGTTTTGGGCCTAGCCCATTAAGCAAAGGAAACCGACCAGCAGCAGAAATATCGAGAGAGGTCGTGAAAGAGAAGAAGATGAAATTGAGAAAAGAGAAGGGAAGAAAAGAGAAGAAAAACCCAATTCACATAAGCTTTGTTTCTCAGCCTCCTCCGTTCCTCATCCTTCCATCAATACTTACACATATACACACATAATCAGGTGAGTACATGGGTAGAGATAGAGACTTGTCAAGGTCACCGTCGTACAGACGAAAATATTCCCGGTCGCCGTCGCCGGTCAGTCGTCGCCGGAGAGACAGGAGCAGATCTCGTTATTCTTATAGCAGGTGATACCCTTTACTTTGTTCTCTCCCTTATTCTCTTCCTATTGTATCGTATCGAATATTCAGTTACGAATTATAAGTATAAACTTATAATATGTGTTATATAATTGTTATGTTATTACTTAGCACAGAGTTTTTAAGGTTTATGTAATAAAATGGAACCGGCTTGGTGCTTTTGTTTCCGGTTTTATAAAATAATGTTGGTGATCATGTTTGCGTAGATTCGAATTGTTTTAATTTGTTTATCCCAGGTGTTTTGTGATTCCTTGGCCTCTGAATAAACCCATGAAGAATATTAATGTGAAATTGTAGTACTAAATTTTTTACACCAAACTTATTTATGTGTTGGGGTGTGATTGTTTCGTCTGATATAAGTTATGTACTGTTGTTTATTACTATTCAAGTTTTGCATATTGATAGTAATTTACAAGATAAAATTTACTCTTTGCTTATAAATAGTGCAGGTAACTTATAGTGAAAAATACATTTTTTTAAAGTTAAGCCAAACAAGCTAGTTATGCCCTAGCTCACTTGCTTAAATGGTAAAAAGTATGATAACAGGTTCGAATGTTGCTAAATGTTGTAGGTCGAGTCGTAGTGTTTGTTGGATGCTATACCTGTCAAATTCTTGATGGTGAATTATATATGGTTAAATGGTGATGGGTCATGCATATGGATTTGAGTTGGGTGAGTCATTATAAATATTAGTGGTTGTGTAGTTGTTTTGATTTAGTTTTCAAATGTTATTTATCGAAGATTAATTGTTATATTTATTTGATTATGTGTTTATCTGCGAGGAGTTGCAATGGGATCACAAGTCTTAAATGTCAATATTTAAAGACTTGTGAAATTCTCTTCAACTAGTTCCTCGGGCTTACGAATATCCATGATTTGCTATCACGGGTATAATTAATATACTTGATTAGTGTGATCATCGATATAGCGTAAGTAATAGTTAGTGCTAGGGGTTGTTCCCTAGGGCTTACGAACATCAATGATTGATTGTCACGTGTATCATTAAAATGCGTGAGAAATACGATCATTGGTGTAGCGTATGTAGTAGTGTAATGTAAATTTCTTATGTGCTAGTGGCCGCATGTTCGGGCGGGTACTTTTCATTAATTGTTTACTTTTATGTTGCTGCAAGTTGAGGCAGCTTTATTTTTGTAAAAACAGGGTTGAATTGTATTTGAGGGGCTGTGCCCATAGTCCGATAAACGAATACTTCATGCCAAATTTTCTAAAAATCCCCTGTATTAAAGTTATTTAAATTATTTGATTTAATGATTTAAAGGCATGTATGTGTATGAGTATTTATGTACATATGTGATGATTAATGAGGTGTGGGTATATATATTTATGTATGTATTGCTTTGCGAGTTGTAAGTAATTAGTTATCGATTGGGTTGTTTATGTACTAAATAGTACTTTACTACTATTTCGAGTATAATTAGGGATTCGATATGGACCCGGCGAGCGTGTTGGCGAGACGATTGAAGGAAATGAATGCGTGATCGAGTAAAGACCGAAATATAGTAAGTAGTGAATCGACGCATTGGAACCGAGGCAAGTGTACTAACCCTCGCTTATCGTTCAAGCGAGATAAATATGTTTATATTCAATATAAGAATTCCCTTCAAATCATTATTGCTGGTATCCTCTCCTTCAAATTATTGATAAGGATATATTTTATTCGTATATCATGTGGAAAGTAGAACTTCAGTTTTATTGCCAGTATCATTCTTTCTTAACTATTGTCAGTAATATTCTGTTAAAGTTTTTGCTGTTATTGCATTCGTATTCCTTGTTTTAGTGTAATGTTCTTAATCTATATGGTTTCCCTGAGATTAATTGATAGAAAAGTAGTTTAATGGAATTGGAAGAATTTTATAAAAATGTATACCAACTTCGTGGTCAGAGTAGTAAAGGCCAATGTCAATAAGTGCTTAGTAAGGGATCCCAGAGTATTGTTTTTAGCTGGACTTTACGTGGCTGATCACCCGTAATGTCCAGAGTATGATGAAAACTCCAATTCTATTAAATGTTGTTTTTATGCAAATATATTCTTATGATAGAATATTTAAGTTAAAGTACATTTTCATTTCCAAGTATGTTGGATATAAAGTTATGATTTGAGTTAAAAGTTATGATTTGAGTTAAAAGTTATGATTTGAGTTAATAAATACTGTTAGTATAAAAATGGAAAGTTATTTATACTAGTGTTTTGAACGGTGAAAACTAATTCACGGTTATTATGGTCGCTGTGGCATTTGTTGCGCAGTGATAGTAAGGACCGAGAATGAATTGAGATCTTCTTATTTATTCAAACTCATGATTGTCAGGCCGATTAGGCAGCTAGGTATGCAAATGCTTAGTGACATGAATGAAATTTGAGTAACTGAGAATTTCTTGGAGATTTTGTTAAAGCGATAGTTAAAGTATTTTGCTAGTATTAAAAGTATTGAATCTAGTATTACGAACGTTCTCAGTTATTAAATTCTGATTTCGAGTTATAAATGTTTTAAATGATATTAATCTTCTATTAAAGTTAAGAATCCAGATTTCAATTATACTAGTGATTATAAAGTGGTGAGCATTCCTTCGCTCATATTTATTGTTCCTATTTCTTGAATTGCAATTATTGCATTCTTATTTCATCCAGTTCATTTCTATATATAACTTGCTGAGCATTCTTTGGCTCACACTTGTTGTTTTTAAAATCTAACTTTTCAGTAAACTAGTTGGCGAGGCTTAGCTTGTGCAGTTCAGAAAGTGGATAGAAGAAGCAGGATGCTATTATGAAGCTGACGTGGATCAGGGTATTTAGATTTAAAGTTGAATTATTGTATGTATATATAGTTTAGTAGTTATAGTATGTATTTGATTAGTTGGCCTGGTATACTTCCATTCGAAGTTATACCAGTGTATTAAGTCTGTATAAAGTTTTCTATATATAGTTGTATTTAAGTTGGTTATGGGTTTTCCTGTTTCTAGAACTGTAACCTAAGATCCTTAGCTGGGAGTTGGGGTCAAAGAGCTTTTGATTGAGTTTTTATTTTTATTTCAGTTTTATTTTGATTTCAGATTTTTAGTTTAGTATTCAGCATGTTTATGTTGTATTTACGAATACATCATGGCCAATTTTTGTTAGAATTATTGAGTTGTTAGCGTGACGCCCAAATCCACTGACCCCGGATTTGGGGGCGTTACACTTTAGGCACATAAGCATAATTGTTATCCTTGTTATTCCCTAGTTTGCCATTTCTGTTTTGTTTCTTCTTAGCCACATTCTTCACAGATTCATTCTTTTTAGCTGATTCAAACTTAACAGATTTTTCAGTTCTAGGTCCATCTTCTACAGGCTTCTTGGTCTTCACTTTGACATTCTCATTCGTAGAGGATGCTGGTTGTTCATTTGATTGTGCTTCATCCTCATCAACCAACATTTGATTAATGAGTAAGGCTTCCTCATCAATTTCAAGTGTTGATTGTTTAAAGATAGGTGTCTCAACTCTTTTCAAAACATGAGGCGGTCTCTCATGAACAGCCTCATCATCTTCAATGATAGCATAGCCTTTCCTCTTTTTGAGAGTGTCATAGTCAAAACCAATAGCAGTCTTTGCACTTTCTTGGTATTTTTCATGATAGGACTGCAATAGACTGGAGGAGTTCTTAAAGGTCTTTAGTTTAAACTCATTTTCAGCTAATTCATCCCTTAGAGCTTTTTCAAGTTGGCTAGCACTAGAAACCTTATTCTCTAGATATTCAATGTCTTTCTTAAGGTTCTCTACTTGTATGGCAACTAGCTCTAATTCCTCATTTCTTTTGTTTAATACTTCATTCTTAGCAGACAATGTAATAATCTCTTCATTAGCAACAGTCATACTAGTATGAATATTAAACATTTCAACAGATAGTTGTTCAATCATATCCTTGTATTCAGAAAAAGACATGTCTATGGTAGTGAGAGATGGTACCTGAGGTTCAGATGGAGATGTTTTCTCCTTGGAATCAGCCATCAAGGCATAGTTGCAAAATTCTTGCTCCTCTCTATCACTATCAGTATCATCCCAGCACTTCCCTTCAGCTATGTAGGCCTTGCCTGGTGTTTGCTTCTTGAGAATGGCCTCATTTTTAGCTTCAAGCTCTAGAAACTCTTTATCCTTCTTTTTAGGCTTCTTGCATTCACTGGCAAAATGCCCTAGGTCATTGCATCGATAGCATCTCACAGATGACCTATCCACATAGCCAGTCTTGAATTTATTCTTGTTTGACTTCACATATGCTTTACTCTTGTTGAATGAATGATTCTGAGGTCTAGGTTTGAAAGGTTGCTTTCTCTTAAATCTGATATTAGGAAATTTTCTGGCCATGAAAGCATATGAGGTGTTTCCATGCCATCTAGCTCCTCAAGAGTGTAGAACTCATCCTCTTCTTCTTCCTGTTCCTCAGCAACAATCTCAGGCAGCTCCACTACTGGTTCTTCATCCACTATCTCTTCAATTCTCATTTGGCTTATGGAGGCTTTAAGTTCTTGAAGAGATTTATTCACAATGAAGGCACATGATGTGTTTATCATTTTACCTTGATTTTCTTGAATGGCCCTCTTCTGTAATAGCTCAAGCTCATGAGTCTTTAACACACCATAAAGCACATCATATGTGACTTTGTTCAAATCTCTTTCTCTTAGAGAAATGACCCTTTGCTCTAGGTGGTTTGGTGAAGAGAGTAGAAACTTCATATTAAGCTCCTTGGTGCTGTAGACTTTTCCATTCATCTGTAACTCAGTAACCAACTTGTGAAATCTCTCAAACATGTCAGTGATGCTTTATTTGGACTGTGGCATGAAAGCTTCATACTGTGTGACCAGTATCTGTTTTCTGTTTTCTTTGACCTCCTTTGTCCCTTCATAGAGAACCTGAATATGATTCCACATCTCTTTAGCAGTAGTACAAGAGGCAATGTTTGTAAACATTGACATGTCCATGGAATCTATGATCAACAGCATGAGATGACTATCCAGGGCAACCTTCTCCTTTTCTGTATCTGTCCATTTGGATGGATCTTTGGCCACTTATGATCTTGGAATGGTTACTGTTTCAACAGTCTTTTCAGCAATCTCCTATTGTGGAACAAAGGGGTCATTCTTGAGAATCTCAAGATACAGAGGGTTTGAGGCTTTGATGAATAACAACATATTTATTTTCCAGAGATTGAAATTTTCTTTGTCAAACATAGGGACCTTCACCGTTCTTGTTGTCTTTGGTGTATTCATGATCTTTTTTGTTTTGATCAACAACCTGCTCTGATACCACTTGTTGAGTATGGAATACACACAAGAGAATACAGAGGGGGGGTGAATGTATTCTCAAAGTTTTCTTCGAATATAAATTCCAAGAACGTTTGTTTTGAATCTGTTTTATGGTGATTGTGTAGCAAGGTATGTGTTGTGTGTTTAGCAGAGTATGAATGCGGAAATAAGAAGCACAAGAACACAATACTCACTTTAATATAATATTTTATTAGATCAAGATTTTGCTACAATCTGGGAATACAAATGTTAGTATTCTCAGCTTCATTTTTCTTAGAGAGATGTTATCTATGAATGTGTGAAAAACTTCTTTTGTAGTTCTTAACTGCTAGAGAAGTGAGGTTGTTCACTTATAGAACATGTGAAACAACCTACTTACTACCAATGTAGTGACAGACAAAATTACTTTCTAATTTTTCTATCCCTATTCGAGTAAATAGAAAAGCAACTTGTAATTTGACTTTCTTTAACCTGTTCAGATCCACTTCTTTAGCAGCTTGTCCCCTGTAACTGATAGGTTTCGGGGGGCAACAAGCGCAACGAAAAGCGATAATAAACAATAAAAATTCGAAACCTAACCCTAGAATCCGTGTATAAGTTGTGATTGATTATGGAGAACAGAATCTGTACCTTAAGAAGCTTTACGATTCAGTTGTCAGATGAAGATCCTAGCTTGATGAACACCACGTATCCCGTATGCAACGATCTACGCTCTATCAGTATCCACGCAGAAGCTCGAACGGAGGATGCTGTGTACTAGCACAATACTTTGTTTTCTTTCTCTCTTTTCTCTCTACCTCTCTAGCAGCTAGGGTTTTGTATAAAAACGTCTAACCCTCTCCAAGCCACAAAGAGATATTATGTAGGAGAGAACAAAAACGAATTCAGCCCTAATCCTAATTAGAGCCCATATTAATTCAGTTTTTCTAATCATTATCTAACTAAGACTTTCTCAATTAAATAACAACTGCACTTCTGAATTAATAATTCGAATGTCCATTTACTACATTAATTAAGTCATACTTAAATTAATAATAAATAATTCGAATTCTATCATTTAATTTAAATCCGAATTCAAATTAAATAATCCTCCGAGCATTCTTTGTGTGTGACCCGATAGGTTATTATTACGTTGTCAACGATTTTAAAATCCCAATTAAAATCGTAAACAAAGAGCGGCATCTAGTAACACATCATTGCTACCCAAGTAATAATAATTTAAATGGTGATCCATATTAAACCTTTCGTGATTAATGTTTCCATGTAATATAATCCCTTAACCATGATATTATAGATTAAACTGGAGGCATGGAATGTGTCATCCTCGCCATAATTTAATCTTTATTTTCTTGATCGATGAGTAGACTATTCAAACAAATCACTATTTGAGCACGGCCATGAATTTCATAGTCTCACTCAAACAAGAGGCCAATAATATCACTCCTATATATTTATATATATTAAGGAGGGTTAAATTCCATCTAGATCATTCACATTTCTCATACGATTCATAATATACCCAAGACCACCTTTATCATTACCCGATTAAAGATAACTTTTGATAGAATCAAAATATATTAATTCTCATATAGAAATGTAATGACTTCAGGTTTAAGGATCATTACATCATTATCACATTGAGATTCATAATGACACATTTATTCATTCCATGTCGAATCTCATAGTGGGTCTATCCAGTACATCGTACTCATACATGTACCTATGCATTGACTTTAGTATCATCATACTTATGATCAATGAGAAGTGATCATCAGTCAATCAACATACTAGTCTCGATGTATTATTATTGTCCCAATAACAATAATACTTGACTAGGGATATTCAAGATTATTATACTGTATATTATCTCATAGTTATATAGTTCGTATCAATAATCTAGGGACATTTATTATACTAACAATTATATCGCAGTAAATACTAAGCATAATAAAACAACAATATAATCAAAATAGAACATAAATGTTAATGACGAAGTTTAAATAAACTGAAATGTATTGCCTCTAGGGAACCAACACTAACAATCTCCCACTTGCACTAGAGCCAATCATTCATATTCCTAATACCTATAGAACTAGTGTGACTTTCGTGCTTCTGCTACGACAGAGGCTTAGTCAGTGGATCAGCAACGTTATCATTGGTATGCACTTTACATATGTGTATATCTCCTCGCTCGTTAATCTCACGAATAAGATGATATCTTCTAAGTATATGTTTCGCCCTGGAGTGCGATCTTGGTTCCTTTGCTTGTGCTATGGCTCCATTATTATCACAATAGAGATCAATGGGATCTGCTATCGATGGAACCACACCAAGCTTAGTGATGAAGTTTCGGATCCAAACTGCCTGCTTAACTGCTTCAAAAGCAGCAATATACTCAGCCTCCATTGTAGAATCAGCTACTGTTTCTTGTTTCGAACTTTTCCAGCTAACAGCACCTCCATTGAGACAAAACATAAAACCAGACTGGGATATAGAATCATCCTTGTCTGTTTGGAAACTAGAATCAGTGTAACCTTTTACAACTAGTCCCTCTTCCCCTCCATACACCAAGAACGAATATTTAGTCCTTTTTAAGTACTTTAGAATGTTCTTGACAGCTGTCCAGTGAGCTTCACCTGGATTAGACTGAAACTTTTTCGTCATGCTTAAAGCATACGACACATCAGGACGAGTACATATCATTGCATACATGATAGATCCAATTGCAGAAGCATATGGAATCTTACTCATGCGGTCCTTTTCATCTTTCGATTTGGGACTATCTTTATCTGAGATCGTTATCCCATGAGACATAGGGACAAATCCCCTTTTTGCATCTTGCATCCCAAAATGATGCAATACTTTGTCAATATATGTACTCTGACTTAGGCCAATCAATCTTCTTGATCTATCTCTATAGATCTTGATCCCTAATATATAGGAAGCCTCACCAAAGTCTTTCATGGAGAATTCTTTCCTAACCATGCCTTAACAGCCTGTAGAGAAGGTATGTCATTCCTAATCAGTAATATATCATCAACATATAGAACTAGGAATGCCACAGTGCTCCCACTAACCTTCTTGCAAACACAAGGTTCATTTTCATTTTGAACAAAGCCAAACTCTTTGACTGTTTGGTCAAAACGAATATTCCATCTCCTTGAAGCTTGCTTTAGTCCATAAATGGACCTGATTAGCTTACATATCTTTCTAGTATCCTTTGGATTTACAAAACCTTCAGGTTGTATCATATATACATCCTCTTCAAGGCTTCCATTAAGGAAGGTTGTCTTGACATCCATCTGCCAGATTTCATAATCGTTATAAGCTGCTATCGTAAGCAAAATCCTAATGGATTTGACCATTGCTACTGGTGAAATAGTTTCATCATAGTCAATACGATGAATTTGTTTGAAACCTTTTGCAACCAACCTAGCTTTATAGGTCTGGACCTTTCCATCCATGTCAGTCTTCATTTTGAGGACCCATTTGCACCCAATGGGTTTTACCCCTTCAGGTGGATCAACCAAAGTCCATACTTTGTTTTCATACATGGAATCCATTTCAGATTTCATGGCTTCTAGCCATTTCACAGAGTTTGGACTGTTCATAGCATCTTGATAGGTAAGAGGCTCATCTTGATCCATGAGCATTATATCACCATTATCAACTAGGAGAAATCAATAATATCTCACAAGCTCATGGCGAATCCTACCAGATCTACGAACAACTTGTGTTTCTTGAGCAATATTCTCTTCAAGATTATCTTGAATATCTTGCTCACGTTCCATTTCCGGTTCAATGTAATCTTGTGGTTCTCGAACTTCATCGAGATCTACTTTCCTCCCACTATTTCTTCTAGAGACAAATTCTCTTTCTAGAAATACAGAAAGAAACAAGTATTTTGTTCTCAATTGGATTATAGAAATAGTAACCCTTAGTTTCCTTTGGGTACCCCACAAAATAACATTTGTCTGATTTGGGTCCAAGATTGTCAGTGGTCAAGCATTTTACAAACGCTTCACATCCCCATATTTTCATAAATGACATGCTTTGACGCTTTCTAGTCCATATCTCATATGGAGTCTTTTAAACCGATTTTGATGGAACTCGGTTTAGTGTATATGGAGCTGTATCTAGGGCATCACCCCAGAAACTTATTGCAAGATCAGCATGACTCATCATTGATCGTACCATGTCCAACAAAGTACGATTCCTCCTTTCAGAAACGTCATTCCATTGTGGTGTTCCAGGAGGAGTGAGTTGTGATACAATACCACATTCCTTTAAGAAATTCTTAAATTCCAGGGTTAAGTATTCACCTCCTCGATCAGATCGAAGAATTTTAATACTATCAAACTTTTGCTTTTCTACTTCAGCTTTGTATTCTTTGAACTTTAAAAAAGCTTCAGATTTGTGCTTCATTAGATACACATATCCATATCTGCTGTAATCATCAGTAAATGTTATGAAGTAGTAAAAGCCTCCTCTTGCCATAGAACGCATTGGACCACATACATCACTATGTATTAGTTCTAATCGTTCAGTGGCCCTTTCACCTTGTTTGTTAAAAGGGGCCTTTGCCATTTTACCAAGTAAACAAGCTTCGCATTCATCGTATGATTCAAAATCAAATTTAACCAAAAATCCATCTTTATGGAGCTTGGATATGCGATTCTCATTTATATGGCCTAATCGACAATGCCATAGGAAGGTTTGATTAGAGTCATTTGCTTTAAGGCGTTTATTAACATTATAGACAGGAGTAAAATCTAAATCTAGAACATATAAACCATTAAACATGCGTGCAATGCCATAAGTTAAATCATTTAAACCAAAAGAGCAACAATTGACTTTAATAGTAAATGAAAAACCCTTCTTGTCCAAACAAGAAATAGAAATAATGTTTCTGCAAATCGCAGGCACGTAATAGCAATTATCAAGTTCTAAATAAGCCCAGAGGGCAACGATAAATAATAAGTTCCTACGGCTAAAGCAGCAACCTTTGCTCCATTACCTACTCGTAGGTCAACTTCTCCCTTTGCCAATGTCGTACTCCTTCGCAGTTCCTGCACATTAATACAAATGTGAGAACCACATCCGGTATCCAATACCCAAGATGTTGAAATAGACAAATTGACTTCTATAACATAAATACCTGAATCAGTAGAAATCTTGACAGACTTCATCTTCTTCAGATCCTCCAAGTAGTTAGGACAGTTCCTCTTCCAGTGACAAGGCTTGTCGCAATAGTGACAATCACCCTTGTCAGCCTTTGCGACATCTCCCTTCGGCTTTCCAGCCTTTTTTAAGGAGGGCTTGGATGGAGCAAAAGCTTTTGATGCAACCTTTTTCTTCCCCTTCCATTTCCCCTTTCCCTTAGCACCTTTCTTGCCCACCATCATTATGGGAGCTTTCTCAAGTGCCTTGACCATATTTGCTTCAGTGGTCCTCAGCATGGCCAACAATTCCATAGGAGTCTTATCTTGCTCAGTCATATTAAAAGTCATAATAAACTGAGTATAGTCGCTGTTCAAAGATTGCAAGATTATATCGATTTGAGCCTCTCGCTGAAGCGGGAAACCTAAACGAGCAAGGTAATCACAATACCCAATCATCTTTAGAACATGTGGTTCGACTGGTCCGTTGCCCTGTGATTGAAACATCGTTGAAAGATGTTCAAACATAGCATGTGCATTCATATCCAGATGCTGCTTCTGAAGCTCAGCATTCATTGTAGCAAGCATAAGACAAGCCACATCGTTCGCTATAACGTCCTAGAAAATTTCGAATTTAGAAATAATTATTTAATATAAATTATGGATATTATTATGTGATTATTGTTGGAAAGTGGAATATGTATGAAATTGTGTTTATGTGATTATATGATGACTTGAGTAAGCTGTGAAGGTCGGTGTATTTTTATTTGTATTTTTGATGGTTTAATTATATTTAAATCATGCATTTTTTTGATCCTCTGTCAATTTATATAATTATCGGAGTTATTAAAAATTATGAAATCTTTTGTAATATTATCTTTATATATTTATTAAGTTTTTAAAATTGTTGGTTGGATTAATTTGGGGATTTTAGTGTTTTAAAATGATTTTAAGAATATTATTACATTTAAAGGATCAAAATTTGTAAAAATTAATATTTAATTTATTTTTGATCCGAAAAATATTTTAAAAATATGTTTGTGCTCGTAATTTTATATTCTTTATTTTAAAAAATGAAGAGTTTAATTTCCGAATATTTTATTTGATTTCGATTTATAAGAGTCGTTTATTAGTTTTAAAAGCGAATGAGTGGTATTTTAATTGGCCCGGAATAAATTGTTAGTAGTTAGTTTATAAGTAATGGGCCAAGCCCATTTAGAAAAACACAACACATGCGGAAGAAAAGAGACGGGAAGAGAGAAAGTGAGATTGGGGGGGATAAAAATTAGGGATTTGGAAAGAAATTGAATTGGGGGTTTTGATTTAAGAATCAATTGGTGTATATGTACATATATGTATGTATATACACGTGTGTGTGTGTGTGTGTGTGTATAGGAGCAGGTGTATGTGGCTGGCAGCGTGGAGGGCGGCACCACCGCGGCTGGCCGTCACTGGCGGTGGTGGCCGTGCTTTTTTGCAGAGGCGAGAAGGAGGGAAAAGATGGGGGTCGTGGTGGCGCGATGTTGCAGTAGAGAGAGAGAGAGAGAGAGAGAGAGAGAGAGAGAGAGAGAGATAGAGAGAGAGAGAGAGAGAGAGAGAGAGAGATTTTGGGGGAGATTGAAATCGGAAAGGTATAATATTTTTATTCATTTATTTATTTATTTATTTTCATTTTCGATGTAATTGTTTAATTCTCGTGTTAGATAAAACTATTCGATTATTGTAATTTAATTAGTTTAAATTTCGAGATATTGTTTTAATTTTCGTATTTAATTCGGAAAGCATAATTGTAAATTATAATTGTTGGAATTAGTTATGAGTCCGATAAATGTTCGGTCTTAATGATTGTTAATTGTCAGATGTTAATTATAATCATTGGAATTATATAGTGGTCTTGTTAATATTTGGGGATTTTGATGATTGTGAATTGTAATTATGATTTTTAGTAGTAATTGACGCTTCGATATTATATTCGGCCTTAAGGATTGCTAAATGTTGGAAAAAAAATGTGGAATTATATGGATGTACTAGTCGGTAAATGCTTATGTGCTAAATTGTATAAAGCGAGTCGTAGTATGTATTGGCTTTACTAGTTATGAATGTGTTGTGCTAAATGTTATAAGTTGAGCCATAGTAGTGGTTCCAAATTCTATTCTAAAGATTATTTGTAGATTTAAATTTCTTATGTGCCGCAAGTCAGGGCGGGTTTATTTCCTTATGTGTTTATGTGGTCAATGCTATATGTTATTTAGTTTAACTGCGAGGAGTCGTAAAGAGATCATAAGTTCTAAATGTCAATATTTAAGGACTTATGTAATTCTTTTCGACTAGATCCTCGGGCTTACGAATACCAATGATTGATTGTCACAAGTATAATTAATATGCTCTAGTGGTATGATCATTGATATAGCGTAAGTAATAGTTAGTGCTAGGAGTTGTTTCCTAGGGCTTACGAATACCAATGATTGATTGTCACGTGTATCATTAAGATGCGTGAGTGATATGATCATTGATATAGCGTAAGTAGTAGTTAATGCTACCAAAAATTATTATGTGTTTACTGCATGCCGAGGCAGAATTTCTTATGTGCTATGTGCCGCATGTCTGGGCGGGTATTTTTCTTATTTTTTTACTTTCCTGTTGCTACAAGTTGAGGCAGCTTTGTTTTGGAATAATTTCTGAGGTGAAAACTTGAATTGAAAAATAAGGGAATAGTCCTATTTACGAATACTTCATGCCGAAATTTTCTAAAAATCCCCTGCAAATCTATTTAAAACCTATTTAACTTATTTAAATTCAATGCTTGAAGATGTGTTATGATTACTAAGGGTTTAAGTATATGTATCAGTGGATTATTTCAAGAATATATCGAGATTTTAAATATTAAGTGGTTGAGTTGTTTTGAAATGGTTTTGTGACGTGTTTATGTTACTTAGTTGATTATAGTTAGACTATTATTTGAATATGAATGAATATGTCTATGTATTGTATATGTAAGCATTATAGGACGCGCATGGGTAGAATAGAGCAAACGATAAGTTTTGCTTGAATTAGTACTGAAACCGTATTTAACCTTGTAAAGGTTCGAGTAGGAGACTTGGCTAAGAGCAGTGCGGGTAAACGGAAAGTTAAACAGAAGAATAATTATCAAGTCAACGGGTGTGCTGGCGTGGAGTTGGTGAAGTATGAAAGAAAGATAGAAGCAGAGCCGCGTAAGAAGACCAGCACGAAAAGTGTGGAGACTAGCGAGAAGTTGAGTTAAAGATCCATGATTAGGATCGAGAACTCCATATGTTGAGGCAAGTGTTTGCTCTTCACTTATCTTTCAAGTGATGCAATTCATTCCTTTTTGTCGTATAAGATAGTTTGGTCAAATGTGTTTAGAAAATGATATACTTCCCAGTTAGCATGAAAATGTTTGTTTTCCCCTACCCCTAATTCGAATACCAAGTTTTTAAAAGAACCCTAAATATAATCTTTTCCGTTTAAATGCTTTACTCAAGCTATGATGTTGGATTTCTCAACTGGATACCATTTCTTTTATTTTCTTCAAAAATATTTAAAAGACGTTCTTAAATAGAGGAAATCCAAGATTTTAAAATCTTATAAAAATTATTTAACACAGTTCCTAATTATGACATATTTTCACCCGATGGACCCTTTCTAGGGGATGTTTTGTTCAACTAACCTACAATTAATCCTCTTGGGATTATTTTATAAATGATCGTTGTAAACTACTTAAATCGCTTATATTGATTCAAGCTTTTCAATGGGTTTGGTGAAATTTTATTAAACTTTAGCACTTGACTATATTTTTGTTTTGTCATATATCCTCAGTTGTTAATCGTGTTGCCAGTAAATCCTTTTGTCGATTCATATAATGATGTTATGATCCCAACTGTTTGTATCGAACTTATCGATACTTTTTGTTATTGTTGTTTATTCAGTTATCATCTTTTATTTTAACGAACTTGTCGATACCCTTGGAGACTGTCGTTATTTAAGTGACACCCCCTTTATCGTGTAGAACTTGTCGACATCTATTAATATTATCATTCTTTATTCACCCAAGTTGTTGGGTTGATCTGGTTGATACCAGTCAATGTTGATACATCATCAGTGATTCTTAATTATGAATTGATGTCCTGGAACGTGAGTTTTCCAGTTGTTGGTTGGCAAAGGTTATCGATTGTTCCGACACCTAGTGCGTTTAACATAGAATTGGATCGTTTTTAAAAATGTGGACCGTAAGGGGTCGGACCAGATTCGTGGTCAGAAATTAATAAGGCCAACGTGTGTCGTGGATCCATTAAAGGACATTGCTGTGTCGTTTGTCTGGGGTTAGTGCGTGACTGATCAGCAGCCTAACCATATTGATTTTTTTAAAATAAATAAAAATCCAATTCTAATCTATGCATTGAGTTTGAATTGATTCGATTCCTGATTCTCTTGAAGCCTATTTCTATTATCACTGGCTATCAGAAATTTTATCAGTTCTCATTGTGATGTACCTCATGCAACGGGTGCAATGTTGACTTCCTTGATGATAAAATATTTGACTTAGCTGATTCTTTTCGCAGCATGAGATAATTCTTCTTATTTTCAAATCGCATAGTCATTATTGATATTGTATCACTATTGCACTTGCTGAGCATTGTTAGCTCACTCTTGCTTGTTTATTTTCTCCAGCTAATAGAGAAGATTAGTGAACCTAGTAATGGTCTGTGATGTGCTTTCCAACTGTGAGAGAAGACGATCGGGTTACGGATTCTTATCGGTTAGTGGTTGGGAATTGTCAAGGCCGGATATGCAACTAGACAAGGATTTTATTTATGCACAAAAATTGTATAATATTTTATTCTGAGGATGGTTGGTAATAATGTAACTGATAGTTTGTTTCACACCATAACCTGTATATGATCTTGGTTATGGGGTTTTATTATTATATGTTGTTTATCTCCAGGATTGTATAATGTTGTTAGTGGTTATTGGCCCCATATCTGTACCCCGGATTTTGGGATGCTACAAGTTGGTATCAGAGCTACAGGTTATGATCACTGAAACAGATTAGGAGGGTTAGGTTATGTGTATAAGATAGACGTCGGGTAGAACGGTTTAGGATAAGGATCGCATTAGGATACTTCGGCAAGCGTTGCGACGTTAATCGGTCTTTCGGCTTATCGCGCGAGCAGAAGTTCGTATCGTTTAAGGATTGGGCTATTAGCAAAACAGCAAACACTAAGCGGCATAAGCTTAGTGGATAGCTGGAGCTATCAGTCCGGGGGACGTTATCTCGAGATTTTTGCGTAGAGTCTAGAACTTTCTACGATATTAGTTTCGATATGAATGTTTCGGAGATGGTACAAGAAGATTAAGAATGCGAAGTGGGAAGCGATTACTAGCAAGAATTGGAAGTTGAGCGTAATTGTGCACCCTTAATCGTTGATTCATTCGAATTCATTGCTTAAAGAAATTTCTTAGTCTTCTTTTGAACTATCGTAAATTAATTCTCGGTTGGTATCGTTGTTGAGGCATTCGTTGCGCAATAACGGTCCAAAATCGAGAATGAATTGAGATGTTCTTATTTATTCAACTCATTATTGTCAGGCCGTTTTGGCAGCTAAGTATATCATTGCTTAGTTGACAAGAGTGAGGTTATGAATAATTAGGAATTTCTTGAATGTTTGCTTGATCAATCATTGAAGCGTCTATTGAAAAGTCTTTTATACATCAGTCGATGATGAGTTTCGTATTCAGATTTAATCAACTTCAATCTCGTCCTTTCGGAAATATTTGAATTTTTCAGAGAGTACTTAATTCAATTTAAATGAAGATTTTTGAAACTCTTGGATCCATTCCATTATCATGAATGCTTGAATTTCTCTATTCCAGCTGAGATGAACAACCTATGTAGATAGGGATTCAGGGACATCTTATCTTTGTGATAGAAGTCCAGTGGGACGCCACTAATTGTGTTTGTCATGAAGGTACTAAAGACTGGCCATCTTTATGTACTGTGGTGGTTAACCAAGTGACAAATATAACCTGATAATAGTTCAAAAGATCATATTGATCTCTCGATTAAATTCCTCTATAAAAGATTTATCAAATAACTCAGTGTATATGAATACTTGATGCCCATTCATTTTATTGACCTCCTTTGTCAGAAATTTGATGATTCTGAAATTTCTAATGCTGAAGGGATGCGAAGCTAGGCGTGACGACGTATTAAATGATAGAAACTGCAAATGCACCGACGAAGAATTGGTTGTGCAAGTTTAAGAATATAGTGATTAAGGCAAATATGCCATGCCAGATTGGAATATTTCCAATAAATCATGGACAAGATTTGTGGCTAATGAGAATTTAATAAAGGAAAAGGGGACAGCAAAGAAAAGCACATGATTACAGATACGGTTAAAGGATGAAAAGAGAATGGTGACGAAGATGTTGGGTATGAGATGTTCAATGTTGAAGAATGATTGTTTTGGACATCAATTGAAGGGCAAAGATAGTAGATAGAATATCACAAGATTTTGAATGTTTGAGCCATTGTTGGACATAAGATGTTAAAAACAAGAAGGATGACTTGGATAAAGCGGAGTGAAGTGAAATAGAATGGTTTGTAAGAATTATCAAGAAGAATCAGAATTGAATAAGGAGTAAGGTGATTATGTGGAGTAAATAACTTATGCAAACCAGGGTAGAAAGTCATGATTATCAAGGATGGAGGAAAGTTGACCAAAATGAAATAAAATGACAAAAGGAGAAAGAAGGGGAAACCAGGAAGTTCCCGGAAGCGATTAAGCAGAAAACATATAAATTAGTCAAGGGAAGAATGTGGAATCTCGAAGATTTGGAGTTAGAAGAATGGGCACAATAGATGCTTATAAGAACGAGAATTAGCAGAGGTTGACGAGACTTCATGGCTAGAAAATAAGATTTCCAGAGAAGAATCCCTAGATATTTTATTAAGATAAATGTGGGAAGCTGTGGCTGTAACCAGAAAGGCAGTGTGGTGACAAGTAGTAAAATCAGAAGTTAAAGCTATGTGTTATGAGCTTGGAAGGATGGGAATTTTTGCCAAAAAATAGTATCATATCAATCTTAGTGGAATTATGAAGAGAGTAATAAGACTACTGCTATGATTATCAAGAATCTAGAAATTCAAAATTGTAACACCCCCAGATCCGGGGTCAGGAATCTGGTGGTTACGGTCTTACATCCATTCATAATACTTGACTTGAGTCCATAATAAATAAATCACATGCTGTGACCCCACAATAATTACCACTCACACACACAACAGTTATAGTCCCAGAGATGAAATTGAAATAAGTCTTACATTAAAGGGTTTACGAATAAAAGTTATTACAATCCCAAAAGGATAACATCATAGGTTTAAAAGTTTTGCCGTTGATTACATTAATTATACATATAGTTAAACAGGAAACAAAAGCTGTCTAACTATGCTACCTCAGCAATGGCGGCTAGCATCTCAGCGGGTAGTCCGGTGGGTCGGGTAACCTGCTTGCGCCGAGTGCGCCTGACGCGAGCCATCTGTCCTAGCTGTTGTTGTGACATAATATAAACAAAGCAAGGGTGAGCGAAAGCCCACCAACAAATATATAACTGAACGATAATTTAAAACAGTTCAAAGTTATCTTTTAAACCATATGCCATGCATTTACGGAAATGATGCCAGTATAATATGAACGATGAAGTTACAAGGTAACTTAAAGTATTTGTTTGAAGAAATATCTGCTACATCAAAGTAAGCGAGATATTATTGTCGTTAATAAGAAGAGGAACTTGCAAGAAAGGGTTGCAATTCCAGTTATGACTCTTCTCCAACCCTGCCAACAGTAATCATGTTGCAGGAAATAAATGAATTTGGATGATGAACCAATGATGGAGTATTCACCGCGCCCGCTGTTCCAATCTTGATGATCAGTCGAGATCGTACAGCTCAATTTAGATTTACTACCGGTAGAAGGAAGAACTGACGGCTTTACTTGTATACCGCCTTGCTAGCTCTCCCCGGCCAACGGTTGGGCCAAGGGGATGGACCGGCGCTACTCGGCCTCTTACACGACTCCTAGTTCAAATAGAATTCATGATTCTGAATGTAACGTTCGTCCCCCTTTCCCCAAGTATAAGACTTGTTGATAAGACTCCACAAAGTAGTCGTATCTAGTTGGAAAGGAAAATTTACCAATATCTCCCAAGCTATTACTTGGTAACGGATATCAACTTGTTCCAGTAATCTTACCCCTCGAAAGATGAGGAGGTAAACAACGACTTTAATAAGTCAACAGCACCCGAGTTGCGGGTGAAGGGAATACTTTATGACCGGGAAGTCGACAAGATAAATAACATTTTTCCAAGTAAGGTTCCCTTATTATTAAGAAGATAGACTCAAAGATGAATGATGTCTGGGAACCTTTCTTGATATAAGATTAATAATAATATGACTTCGAAATATTTTCTGTAATAATCGAAGAAGATAAACCTTATCGAGGTTATTCTAAGTATGGAATAAATATTCAGAGAATATTTATTGAATTAAAATATTTTACAGAATATTTGGGAATATGAAAGAATATCTTTAATCAGAGTATTTCTCAAAATAATCCCTGAAGAGATATCAGGGGAATATTTATTGAATAAATAAATATTTAAATGAATATTCAAAACAATATTCATTAATTAATAAGACCTGAAAAGAATATTCAAGGTAATAATCATAATTAATTAGGAAATTTAAATGAATATTCAAAAGTAATATTCATTGAATGAATAATATCCTAAATGAATATCAAGTAATATTCATTTAGTAATCCAAGCTTTAAGGAATATTCGAGATAATATTCGATAATTAAATCAAGCTTCAGATGAATATTAAAATAATATTCATCAAGTATTTAATATCTTAAATGAATATTCGAAAGTAATATTTATTTAATAAAATAATAATCTAAAAGAATATCCAAATAATATTCATCTAATAGTCTCATCTTTAGAAGAATATTCGAAATAATAGTCGATAATCAATTCGACTCTGAATGAATATTGAGAAGTATTATTCGTTGAATAGTTAAATTCAAATAATTATTTGAAGTAAGGATCGTTAAAATAATTAGTCCCGAACGAATATTCAAATAATATTCGTCGCCCAAATAATAGAAAATATTTACTTAAATATTTTCTCCCGAGGTAATCTCGATATATCAAGAAATATTGACTCCCGGTCTATATTTGATGAATAAAGATGTATACGCCCTTCTATGAGGGTCTTATAATAACCGGCTTATAACTGATATATAATTATCTAGCTTATAAGCCAACAATAACATTCAGGGAACAAGTATATCAATTCAACTTGAAAGTAGGCATGCATGCAATGGCATATGTATATCAGCAATCATATATATATATTTATTCAATCACAACAACAGCCTAAAAGAAGGGAATTGAAACTTGCCTGGTAGTCGAGTACGGTAAGGGGTAGTGGTAGCGGGTCCCGGTTCAGCCTGGTGATCTATAAATAGCCAAGGCATTCGGGATTAATCACTTAACATATTAAAAGTTAAGTTATACTTAAATCGAAACACGTTCTCGAGTTATCTCGTTATACCCCTATTAGTGGATTACTTATTATCACTGATCCGACCCGACATTCGTTCGTTAATACGACATGTCACTGCACTTATACTTGGGACATACTTGAGTCATACGAGTTCTAAGGTTGATCGTTACGAACCAATCTTATACTCCGAGTTTTATCGCCCGTTTTCTAAGTGTTTTACCAAAGTTACAAAAGAGTCGTCTTTTAGGGGTTCGTTCGCGTTTAACCTTGACTCGAACATTTTTAATAAATCGAAAAATGCTCTTTTTGACATACGGTTTTCTTTCACACCTTCCTTCTTACCCCTAGTATTTATTTACCAAGATTCGCCATGACGTTACATTGCTTACGAGGGTTCAATTTCAGTTACTAACTTTTGTTTACGGATTCGAACTACTTTTAGTAATTTAGTCATAAATCCTAAACCGTAAGTCCGTTTCACGTGATCTTTATATCAAAACGAAGCTTATAACATAATCTAGCCTTTCATGGCAAAATCCGAGACTGGACAGTGTGTTCATGCTACTGCTAATCACGGTTTCTTAAGGCTAACGACAATCGGGCATTACGACGGCTATGTTTACATGATTTCCAAATTTCAAACCATCCAATAATTATAGTTTCCACTCCAAACAACATTTACATGTTATTCAACCATGAACTAAGACCAAGCAATGTCTTTTCGTTCATCTAAACTAATTTCACATTTAATAAATCCCAATCATAATCTTAAGGTCCTAAACATGCATTAAATCCATATAACTCATCTAAAATACCAAAACTTAAACTAAGAGCTTGGTTTTCAAGAGTGGTATACCTTCCTTGGTGTATGTATGAACTTATCAAGCCTTGTTTAGCCCTTATCTAGCCTTAGTATAGCTTGAATAATCAAAAGAAATCAAGAAATAAAAGTTAGTTTATGAAGAACACTATTCATCATCATCTTTGATGATTTATTTGAAAATGATAAAAGATGAATTTGAAGCTGAAATTTCTAGGAGATCATTATCATGATATGTAGTACTTACCATAAAAATTTGAAGAACAAGTGATGGTTGGAAGTTGGACTTCCAATTAGCTAAGAATGGGCAGATTTTTATGAAGAAATGGAGAAAAATGGTGGTGGTTTGTTTTGTTTTGGTGATTTATGGCTAATACATGTATAACCCTTGCATATATAATGGATGCATCTCTTTTAATGTGTTGTTGGCAATCCAATGGTGCCACTTGTTGCTTCCTCATTGGGCCAAGTGTTGGCACTACAACAAACAACTCCATTTTTTGCAAGAATGCAATTACACCACTCATCTTGTAGTTGACTTATAAGGATGTTACTTGGGTTTCTCCTTTTCCCACCAATTGCACTTGTTTGTCTCTTGGTTATTTATTCGTTCCTTTGTCCGGGTATTACTCAATTTCCTTGCTTGTTCGTTGATCGTTCGAGGGAATAACTCATTCGTTTCTAGTTAGGGTTTTACCGAAAACCTTCTTAATATTTCTAATACTATTCTTCATCTTACTTAATACTTCTCGAATTTAAATTCCTTAATTCCCTTTTATAACTCCTTAAGTCTTGTAGTGTCCAGGGAAATCTCGGAGAAAATAAAAGTGCTCTTTTTCTGAATCCGACGGCTTTTACATACACTTATTTTCTTCCTGGATCACTAATACGAACTCAGAAATCCGTTCCGAATACCGGGTATATCATTATTATAATAATATTCCAAATTCCACCAAAATCACTATTCATCACTTATTTTTATTTAATTCCTATAATTAGGAAAATGAACCTGGTTCACTCTCGAGTGCTTCTTAACCTTTTTACGGAACCGCTGGACTTATAATAGATATTGATTTGGATGACACAAGAATAATCTTACTTGAAGTAATATACTTATATCCTTAGGAGATAGATCATTCTTACCTATGCCGTCAACCAAAATTATTCTGCATGACATGTAAGTAATTGAATTCAAATCCGTTCCATTTATTTAATAGATCTTCGTTACATCGCCGTCATAACCACTATTCATTCTTACATCATTAAATACATAAAAGTTTTAATCCCACCCAAAATCTGGGTTCTTACAAAAATGATTATGAAGGAAGTTAGTAGGAAGTGTTTGTAATAACTAGAAAAAGAACTAAATACGATCGAGGATTAGATTTATTTCCTAACAACGAAATGCGAGCAAATTGTGAGGACCAGAAAAATGGAGATTTTGATTTTGAGAAAGATAAAGGCGGTATTTTGAGGTCGGAAGCAGACATTGAGGTCTTAACGATTAAGCAAATCAAGAAGTTGTTGTACCAAGGGAATGGAATTGTTTTGTATAAGGAGATATCGGAAAGGAGACAATTAAGTCAAAGCATATTCTGATGAATAAGATTTCAAACGACATTCAGACGAAGAATTTAATATGATCGTAGGTCACATATCAAGATGATCGAAGACTCGTGAAGCGTATGCAAATCAATCGAGAGCGATTTTAAGAGTTTCCAAGAAAAGGAGAAAATTTGGCACAAGGATTTTAATGTGAATTTCGAAAGTCACGATTTTATGGTTAATGTGAGTGGTGTAAATGTTGAAGTTGTAATGTATAGAGTCAAATTTGAGGACTCGTCAAGTATGCAGATTTGCGATTCGAAAGTTGATTTCAGAGGACGCGGGGTAGTGTATTTTGAATAAGATATATATACGATTTAAGGAAAATGGTCATCAGTTCGAAATGGTTAGTCGGTAAAACAATGAGATTAAGGATGGATTGAAGTTTTCTGATTATTTCCTTCTCGAGTAACATTGCACGTGAAAGAGGAGTAAGATGATTGGGAATTTCTTAATATTCTTTTCTCAAAGTTTTATTTGAGGAAGGTTTCGTTTAGGATATGTGAATAAATGGTGAAGCGTTATAAGTTGAATATGCATGTTGATAAAAGCGGGAGCTTGTTGGGAATTATTGGAGTAAGAATTGTTTCATGATTATTATCGAGTGAAGTTGTGACTTCGGGAGAATTGGTAATAAATTGGATATTTCAATCTTGTTCTTGTATTGAGTCAAGTCACAGTCAAGGTGACAAGTTTTAGCTATCTAAAGTTGTAAATAATCGAGGCTATGTTTCACAAAGATTTACCAAACCAGAATATTTTATAAGAGTGAGAATTGAGTTGTTAACTGAATTATGCTTGATGTACATCTAAGGACGTATATGTTGATTATAGTATTCGATTGCAAGGATGCGACTGAGAATGGACGAAATGATGTTAAGTTTCCAGATTGGGTACTCGGTAAAAATATGGGACTAAAGACAGAAAGAAACTTCTTAATTATTCCCTTCTCGATCAACATAGTACTTGAAAAGTGGAGTGGAAGCGATCGGAGGATTTCTTGATATTCTTTTCTCGAAATTCTATTTGAATCGTGTGGTTATAAGTAAAGCGTGGGAATTATACCAAGTATTGGTCGTTGTAAATTTAGGGCAAATTGCACGGTGGTATTACTGCGAAAGATTGGCGTGGTAATATAGCTTTGACGCAGGGTATAGTTCATTATGCAAAAAAGTCATATTGATTTTTGGGGAAAAGATATTCGTGCTCGTGTGATAAACGTTTAGAGTTAAAATGACTCGGAAACCAAAGCTTAAGGTGTTTCCGAAATTGAGGGCTCATAGAATGAGCTTATAAATTTATGAGGTGGTATGATGGAATCCTAGAGGTTGAAAGATACAACCTGGGAAGCGGAAGCAAGATATTTGGGAAGTATTGTGGCATATGTCCTTAAGATTGATTCTGAGGATAGAATCCTATTAAGGGGGGAAGGATATAACGTCCTAGAAAATTTCGAATTTAGAAATAATTATTTAATATAAATTATGGATATTATTATGTGATTATTGTTGGAAAGTGGAATATGTATGAAATTGTGTTTATGTGATTATATGATGACTTGAGTAAGCTGTGAAGGTCGGTGTATTTTTGAGGGTTTAATTATATTTAAATCATGCATTTTTTTGATCCTCTGTCAATTTATAAAATTATCGGAGTTATTAAAAATCATGAAATCTTTTGTAATATTATCTTTATATATTTATTGAGTTTTTAAAATTGTTGGTTGGATTAATTTGGGGGGTTTAGTGTTTTAAAATGATTTTAAGAATTTTATTACATTTAAAGGATCAAAATTTGTAAAAAATAATATTTAATTTATTTTTGATCCGAAAAATATTTTAAAAATATGTGTGTGCTCGTAATTTTATATTCTTTATTTTAAAAAATGAAGAGTTTAGTTTCCAAATATTTTATTTGATTTCGATTTATAAGAGTCGTTTATTAGTTTTAAAAGCGAATGAGTGGTAATTTAATTGGGCCGGAATAAATTGTTAGTAGTTAGTTTATAAGTAATGGGCCAAGCCCATTTAGAAAAACACAACACACGAAGAAGGAAAGAGACGGGGAGAGAGAAAGTGAGATTGGGGGGGACAAAAATTAGGGATTTGGAAAGAAATTGAATTGGGGGTTTTGATTTTAGAATCAATTGGTGTATATGTACATATATGTGTGTATATACACGTGTGTGTGTGTGTGTATGTGTATAGGAGCAGGTGTGCGTGGCTGGCAGCGAAGGAGGGAAGAGATGGGGGTCGTGGTGGCGCGGTGTTACAGCAGAGAGAGAGAGAGAGAGAGAGAGAGAGAGAGAGAGAGAGAGAGAGAGAGAGAGAGAGAAGGAAAGAGATTTTGGGGGAGATTGAAATCGGAAAGGTATAATATTTTTATTCATTTATTTATTTATTTATTTTCATTTTCGATGTAATTGTTTAATTCTCGTGTTAGATAAAACTATTCGATTATTGTAATTTAATTAGTTTAAATTGCGAGATATTGTTTTAATTTTCGAATTTAATTCGGAAAGCATAATTGTAAATTATAATTGTTGGAATTAGTTATGAGTCCGATAAATGTTCAGTCTTAATGATTGTTAATTGTCAGATGTTAATTATAATCACTGGAATTATATAGTGGTCTTGTTAATATTTGGGGATTTTGATGATTGTGAATTGTAATTATGATTTTTAGTAGTAATTGAGGCTTCGATATTATATTCGGCCTTAAGGATTGTTAAATGTTGGAAAAAAAATGTGGAATTATATGGATGTACGAGTCGGTAAATGCTTATGTGCTAAATTGTATAAAGCGAGTCGTAGTATTTAATGGCTTTACTAGTTATGAATGTGATGTGCTAAATGTTATAAGTTGAGCCATAGTAGTGGTTCCAAATTCTATTCTAAAGATTATTTGTAGATTTAAATTTCTTATGTGTCGCAAGTCAGGGCAGGTTTATTTCCTTATGTGGTCAATGTTATATGTTATTTAGTTTAACTGCGAGGAGTCGTAAAGAGATCATAAGTTCTAAATGTCAATATTTAAGGACTTGTGTAATTCTTTTCGACTAGATCCTCGGGCTTACGAATACCAATGATTGATTGTCACAAGTATAATTAATATGCTCTAGTGGTATGATCATTGATATAGCGTAAGTAATAGTTAGTGCTAGGAGTTATTTCCTAGGGCTTACGAATACCAATGATTGATTGTCACGTGTATCATTAATATGCGTGAGTGATATGATCATTGATATAGCGTAAGTAGTAGTTAATGCTACCATATTTGACCTTATAAAGGTTCGAGTAGGAGACTTGGCTAAGAGCAGTGCGGGTAAACGGAAAGTTAAACAGAAGAATAATTATCAAGTCAACGGGTGTGCTGGCGTGGAGTTGGTGAAGTATGAAAGAAAGATAGAAGTAGAGCCGCGTAAGAAGACCAGCACGAAAAGTATGGAGACTAGCGAGAAGTTGAGTTAGAGATCCATGATTAGGATCGAGAACTCCGTATGTTGAGGCAAGTGTTTGCTCTTCACTTATCTTTCAAGTGATGCAATTCATTCCTTTTTGTCGTATAAGATAGTTTGGTCAAATGTGTTTAGAAAATGATATACTTCCCAGTTAGCATGAAAATGTTTGTTTTCCCCTACCCCTAATTCGAATACCAAGTTTTTAAAAGAACCCTAAATATAATCTTTTCCGTTTAAATGCTTTACTCAAGCTATGGTGTTGGATTTCTCAACTGGATACCATTTCTTTTATTTTCTTCAAAAATATTTAAAAGACGTTCTTAAATAGAGGAAATCCAAGATTTTAAAATCTTATAAAAATCTTTTAACACAATTCCTGATTATGACATATTTTCACCCGATGGACCCTTTCTAGGGGATGTTTTGTTCAACTAACCTACAATTAATCCTCTTGGGATTATTTTATAAATGATCGTTGTAAACTACTTAAATCACTTATATTGATTCAAGCTTTTCAATGGGTTTGGTGAAATTTTATTAAACTTTAGCACTTGACTATATCTTTGTTTTGTCATATATCCTAAGTTGTTAATCGTGTTGCCAGTAAATCCTTTTGCCGATTCATATAATGATGTTATGATCCCAACTGTTTGTATCGAACTTATCGATACTTTTTGTTATTGTTGTTTATTCAGTTATCATCTTTTATTTTAACGAACTTGTCGATACCCTTGGAGACTGTCGTTCTTTAAGTGACACCCCCTTTATCGTGTCGAACTTGTCGACATCTATTAATAATATCATTCTTTATTCACCCAAGTTGTTGGGTTGATCTGGTTGATACCAGTCAATGTTGATACATCATCAGTGATTTTTAATTATGAATTGATGTCCTGGAACGTGAGTTTTCCAGTTATTGGTTGGCAAAGGTTGTCGATTGTTCCGACACCTAGTGCATTTAACATAGAATTGGATCGTTTTTAAAAATGTGGACCGTAAGGGGTCGGACCAGATTCGTGGTCAGAAATTAATAAGGCCAACGTGTGTCGTGGATCCATTAAAGGACATTGCTGTGTCGTTTGTCTGGGGTTAGTGCGTGACTGATCAGCAGCCTAACCATATTGATTTTTTTAAAATAAATAAAAATCCAATTCTAATCTATGCATTGAGTTTGAATTGATTCGATTCCTGATTCTCTTGAAGCCTATTTCTATTATCACTGGCTATCAGAAATTTTATCAGTTCTCATTGTGATGTACCTCATGCAACGGGTGCAATGTTGACTTCCTTGATGATAAAATATTTGACTTAGCTGATTCTTTTCGCAGCATGAGATAATTCTTCTTATTTTCAAATCGCATAGTCATTATTGATATTGTATCACTATTGCACTTGCTGAGCATTGTTAGCTCACTCTTGCTTGTTTGTTTTCTCCAGCTAATAGAGAAGATTAGTGAACCTAATAATGGTCTGTGATGTGCTTTCCAACTGCGAGAGAAGACGATCGGGTTACTGATTCTTATCGGTTAGTGGTTGGAAATTGTCAAGGCCGGATATGCAACTAGACAAGGATTTTATTTATGCACAAAAATTGTATAATATTTTATTCTGAGGATGGTTGGTAATAATGTAACTGATAGTTTGTTTCATACCATAACCTGTATATGATCTTGGTTAAGGGGTTTTATTATTATATGTTGTTTATCTCCAGGATTGTATAATGTTGTTAGTGGTTAGTGGCCCCATATCTGTACCCCGGATTTTGGGATGCTACATTCGCATCAGCAATATGCTTCTGATAAGCATTTTGCACAGCTCGAGTGGCATTGGCAACAGGGGCTTCCGGTTGAGGATTATCAATCACTTAAGATTTCTTTTCCTGCATGAGAACAATTCTCAAATTCCTAGACCAGTCAAGGAAGTTTGATCCTGTCAGCTTGTCCTTCTCAAGGACTGATCGCACAGAGAAAGTGTTGTTTATGTTTTGTGCCATTTGTTATCTACAATGATAAAATGCATAAGATAAGTTAGATTGTTACAATAATTATGTTCAAGTGATTATGGTACATTCAACTTAATATACCTCCCACTATTTTTATCAAATTAATAGCCCTCACTATTAACTCGGAAAGCCTATGCGAAACTTTACTTTCTAGTGGGCCAATATCCTTATTTTATTATGTCTTGGGTCAGCGTTGGCCGATACTCCCAAAACACAACTGTTTAGGTAGACAACATTTGTCAGTTATATCTCGTATATAATTCTTGGACAGTTTGGTGAACATCAATTGCTCTAATTTATCAAATAAATTTTCCACCAAACCTATGCTTCTAAGTTCTCATATCACAATCCTATTGTGATAACTTAGTTAAGTTAGACCTAATTGATTAACATGTCGAATATCACATTTATTCTTTCAAACCTAACCACGATAATTAGGAATGCTTTACTTTGGCAAACCAACTCCTAATGATCTAGGCTTTGATGAGTATTATTCAATTGGAAAGCATCTAATAACTTAATATTTAATTAAGGAATTTTTAATTAAAACGACCATGATCCCATCATAAAGAGATCCCCAATTTTTCCTTGAATTAAATATTTCAAATCATAGTTCGCTGAATTGATGATTTCCAGGTAGAAAGGTTAACGCACAAATGGCATTATTGACACCTTTTAACCTTACAAGAAATTAATCTCGTTGTTGACAAAATCATTTCATCCTTGAACTATAATAATTCATATTTAATTACCGTGTTTCATAAACACAGGAATCTCATGATCATTTTGTTTAATCTTCATATTAAATCGTTACGTATTTTATCTTGTTTAGCATGGCATGGATGACGTCTCTAATACATACATACATTCTACTTAATCCAATTAAGCATGCATATCTATCACTACGCATACATATCATCATATTATCTAATATTTATTTCATAACAGAATCATATATAAGCGACATAACATATTATAATCGACATATCTCATAATTGTCTCAAGGCAGATTCATAAAACATGTATACATGCATCGAATACAGTAAACACGTAACCAAATCAACCTCTTATACACGTAGCTTTGATACCATTGATAGGTTTCGGGGGGCAACGAAAACCCTAGAATCCGTGTATAAGTTGTGATTGATTATGGAGAACAGAATCTGTACCTTAAGAAGCTTTACGATTCGGTTGTCAGATGGAGATCCTAGCTTGATGAACACCACGTATCCCGTATGCAACGATCTACGCTCTATCAGTATCCACGCAGAAGCTCAAACGGAGGATGCTGTGTACTAGCACAATACTTCGTTTTCTTTCTCTCTTTTCTCTCTACCTCTCTAGCAGCTAGGGTTTTTTATAAAAACGTGTAACCCTCTCCAAGCCACAAAGAGATATTATATAGGAGAGACCAAAAACGAATTCAGCCCTAATCCTAATTAGAGCCCATATTAATTCAGTTTTTCTAATCATTATCTAACTAAGACTTTCTCAATTAAATAACAACTGCACTTCTGAATTAATAATTCGAATTTCCATTTATTACATTAATTAAGTCATACTTAAATTAATAATAAATAATTTGAATTCTATCATTTAATTTAAATCCAAATTCAAATTAAATAATCCTCTGAGCATTCTTTGTGTGTGACCCGATATGTTATTATTACGTTGGCAACAATTTTAAAATCCCAATTAAAAACGTAAACAAAGAGCGGCATCTAGTAACACATCATTGCTACCCAAGTAATAATAATTTAAATGGTGATCCATATTAAACCTTTCGTGATTAATGTTTCCATGTAATATAATCCCTTAACCATGATATTATAGATTAAACTGGAGGCATGGAATGTGTCATCCTCGTCATAATTGATAAGTGGATTTTATATCCACTTGGAACGTTCCATATCGGCTTGAATTGGTGTACTTGGACTTAAGTTTTTTGTATTTTTGATGTGTTTTGTTTGAATGTGCAGGTTTGTAAGAATGTCGATTAGGGTTGTTGTTTCCGTCAAATTTGAAGTTGATTTGTGCAAATGGAATGAAGTTTGGAGTCAAGCACTGAGATTTTATGATGGTTCTAAGTAAAGTTAATTGACTATGGAAGCAATGGCAAAAAGAACGGAAGAAAACGGCTAAAAAACGAAGAAAATGGAGGAAAATCTGTTTTGGCAGGAAGTTTACGTGCCTGGAGCGCGTAACCGTGCTCCTGGAGTACGTGAAACAGCAGAAGTATGCGCCTGGAGCGCGTAGCACGCGCCTGGGGCGCGTAGGTCCGACAGAAAATCCTAAAAATGACCGTTTTGTCCCTATTTCGAATTCTAGTTGTATTTTTGGTATCCAAAGCAATTTCTAATTGTATTGTAGGTTGTTTTTATTGCTGGGCAAGATATCTAGGCCTATAAAAACACATCTTAGCCTTGTAAATTGGATGGTTTTTTATTATTGTAACATAGAATTGTAAGAGAGAATAGTGGAGAAGGATTCAACGCTCGATGACAAGCACGGATCTAGATCTACTTCATCTTTTGTATACGTTGAATCATAGATTTGTTTTCTCAACTCTTCACTTTATTAATATTATTAATTCTTCCTTTTATATCTTGTTAATTATCATGTTTTTATCAAATCCCATGACAATGAACGGTTCAATTATGGGCTAATCGTTGTCATGGGATCCTAGCGGAGTTATTTATGTAGCTTAGTAGTTTGATTGCTCTACAAGATTTATGTGTGGTGAATTCTTGATATCCTCGTATGGTTGTGTTTCATGTATTTAGATGCGTAGCGAACATTTAATTTGTTAATCTCTTGCGAAACGAGAGTGGATCTTGAGATTTAGAACTTGCCATGCTAGCATAGGATAGGTTGATATTTTAATATCATGATTTGTAGCGTAAATAGAGATATTATGCTGCCCTATGTGATCTAAATAGACAACTTGTCCTTCAACCTTTATGTTTTCAAATTCTATAGAGATATAGGGTCTAAAAATAATAGGTGTCTATTCATCTTCTATCTCTTTTGTGGATGTATGCGTAGTTTGGTACTAGTATACCGAGAGGTAACTTTTACTTGTTCCGTGTTATTCGATCAGATATCAAAACCCATCACATGTATTGATTAAAGGCATCAACTCTAAGTGAAGTGGATAATGAAGTTAGGATCCCATGTTTATTCTCATATAGATAAATCAGTTTAAATCTCAGTTGTTGATTAATTCTTAGTTTGTTAAATTGCATCTTAGTTAATTTAGATAGTTAAAACCCATATTTGTTTATTGTCTTAGCAGTGAATTAAAGCCATACATTGTTGAATAGGTGCATTAACTGAATAGAACCATAACCAGATCTCAGTGGAACGAACTTTAATTGTATTACTTATGACCACGTATACTTGCGTGATTTTGTGTTAACAAGTTTTTGGCGCCGCTGTCGGGGATCATCGGTGTTTAATTTAGTTTATGTGCTTGTCATCAGTGGTCGTTAGCGTTCACTGACTCGAATTTTCTTACTTAGTTTGTTGTTTCTTGGTGTTTCAGGTTCTTAGACGTGTATGCGAACACGTCTGCAAACTCGTAAACTGGCAGAAGAAGAACTTGCAGCAGCAAAAGAGATGGCAGATTTACCAGCAGCAGCTAAGGCTTTGAAGGATTATTCTCAGCTTAAGATCAATGGCATTCAGTCTAGCATTGTCAGGCCAGCTATTGCAGCTAATACTTTCGAAATCAAGCCAGGCACAATTCAGATGGTGCAGAACTCAGTTCAGTTTGGGGGTGCTTCTACGGAGGATCCTAACATGCATATCAGGGACTTCATTGAGATCTGCGACACTTTCAAGTTTAATGGTGTGCCGGATGATGCGATCAAATTGAGGCTTTTCCCATTCTCTCTGAGGGATAAGGCTAAAGGCTGGTTACACTCTTTACCAGTCGGTTCCATTACTACATGGGAGGATCTTGCTCAGAAATTTCTTACTAAATTCTTCCCTATGGCGAAAACTGCAGCAATAAGGAACCATCTAACTCAATTTCAACAGCAATCTGGTGAATCTTTGTGTGAGGCTTGGGAACGTTGTAAGGAGATGCTTCGAAAGTGTCCTCATCATGGCATGCCTGATTGGATGGTTATTAATGGTTTTTACAATGGGTTGGGAGCACAGTCTAGACCTTTGCTAGATGCAGCATCAGGTGGAGCTCTGTGGGCTAAGAGCTATGAGGAGGCTTATGATCTTATTGAGACGATGGCTGCTAATGAATATCAAAATCCAACCCAGAGGCTTTCTCAAGGCAAGGTAGCAGGTGTTTTTAAAGTTGATGCAGCAACAGCTATTTCAGCTCAATTGAAGGCTCTTACGATGAAGGTGGATTCTCTTGCAAATTATGGAGTTCAGCAGGTTGCTAGTATTTGTGAGTTATGTGCGGGCACACATGATACAAGTCATTGTTCTATCTCGTCTGGATCAGCACAGTTTGTGAGTAATTTTTAGAGACCTGCTGCACCAGTTCCAGCCACTTATCATCCTAATAACAGGAATCATCCCAATTTCAGCTGGAGCAATACTCAAGGTGCTCAACAACAATAGCCTTATCAGCAGTTTCAGGGTCAGCAAGCTAGGCCATTCAATCAAGGGTTTCAGCAACAGTATGCTCCAAGGCAACCATATCAACCTCTAGGTTTTCAGCAGCAGTCTCAGGTTAATGTGGGGAAACCTTCTAATGAAAAATCAGAAATAGAGGAGTTGAGGTTGATGGTTAAAAGTTAGGCAGTTTCTCTAAAGACCTTGGAGAATCAGATGGGGCAGCTTGCAAGTACTTTACTTAATAGGCCACAAGGAACTCTTCCTAGCGGTACGGAGGCTAATCCAGGCAGAAGGGAAAGCAAAGAACAGGTCAATGCAGTTACTTTGAGATCTGGAAAAGTCACGAGGGATCCTAAATCAGCAGCTAAGGAAGATGAGGATGTTCAGAATCAGCAGGTTGAAAAATCTGCAGTTCCAGAAATTGCAAAATCTGACTTAGTAGCTGATGAGCTAGATGGTGAAGTAGAGAAGAGCAAGGAACCTCTTGTTAAAGCTTCTCCAGAGCAGTCTACAAAGAATACTCAGATCTATCCTCCTCCTCCATATCCTAGAAGACTCCAGAAGCAACAGTTGGATAAGAAATTTGCTAAGTTCTTAGAGGTGTTCAAGAAGTTGCAGATTAACATTCCTTTTGCGGAAGCTCTTGAACAGATGCTGAGCTATGCCAAGTTCATGAAGGGTATTCTCTCTCGTAAGTTGAAGCTCGAGGAATTGGAGACCGTTGCTTTGACGGAAGAGTGTAGTGCAGTTCTGCAGCAGAAGTTGCCACCCAAACTTAAAGATTCGGGAAGTTTCACCATCCCTTGCACTATTGGTAACCTTTATTTCAGCAAGTGCTTGTGTGACTTGGGAGCTAGCATCAATCTCATGCCTTTATCTGTTTTCAAGCAACTTGGTCTGCCGGAGCCGAAACCAACCAACATCTCTTTGTAGTTGGCTGATCGATCTATCACGTATCCGAGGGGTATAGTGGAGAATGTCTTAGTGAAAGTTGATAAGCTCATATTTCCTGCCGATTTTGTGATTCTAGATTTTGAAGAAGACAAGAAGATTCCAATAATCTTGGGAAGGCCTTTTCTAGCTACGGGTCGTACTTTGATCGATGTGCAAAAAGGAGAGCTTACATTAAGGGTGCAAGATCAGAATGTCACCTTTAATGTGTTCAAGGCCATGAAATTTCCGACAATGGATGAAGAGTGTTGCAGTGTGGAAATAGTTGATACGGGTCAGAGAAAGAAGTTTGATCAGTTATTGAGTGAAAAGTCGGACACACACGTGCTAAAGCATCACATTAGTAATTCCATTGACAGTTCTTCAATTCGAGATCTCTCGAATGTAAAGCTTGGGAAACTTCCACCACATTTGAGGTATGTCCTTTTGAATAATGAGCTAGTGATTTTTGAAGAGGGGCATGATAATGTGTTGCGAAGGTGGAAAGTCGATGATAAGGAAGAAGAAAGTTTTGTTTAGCCGTTCGAGTCGGAGAAGCACCTTAGAGGTGTGAAGAAGAAAAAGGAGGAGATTAGGCTGTTGGGTAGTAAAATCAGGTTGAAGTCTAACGGGAGAGATTTGTGGAAAGCAAGCAAACAAGATGTCAACGTTCATATGAATGGTCTTTCTGTTGAGGACAGTTCAGTTGTTCTTTTGAAACCGCCATGAGTTGTGGAAGTAACGTCAAGCTATTGACGTTAAAGAAGTGCTTCGTGGGAGGCAACCCACGTGTTTCGGTATTTTTAGGTATGTTTCCTGCTATCCCTTGTATTTACTTCCATTCAATGCGGACATTGAATCTTTTAAGTTTGGGGGTGGTTTAGGGGATAAGTAGTGTATATGTAGTTATTTGTGATTGTGAGTCATTGTGTTCATATAGATATCATGTTTGCATAATAGTAGTAATTCATGCATGTATGTTCGTGTTATTTATGTTTGTTTCATGTAGGGCATTCTGTTTTTGTTTCTTATACCATGTGAGTTCATGTTAGTTGCATTTCATGGCATGCATTTTTCATGATCCCTTAGAATGAGCTAATTCTGATTGGTAGGTAGGTGTCTAATTGAGTATGGTAATGATGAATAGAGGGTTGATTTAAGTTTCTATGAAATTGACTTGCATGTTACGGGAAAAAAACTTTACATAGTCTCATTGGTTGCTTTCGGGCTAGGTTAGGGTCATGCTTGTTTGGATGCTTTGAGATTTAATCGCTTGATTATAGTTAGAATTTGCGTTATTCCCTTGATGGCGTAGGTGCACTAAAGTCTAAGTTTGGGGAAAAACAGGGATTCCATGTTTAATTGTAAATAATTGTCAATATGGCTAGGTGTCAAATGGCTAGTAGCCGGCTCATATTTATATGAGTAGTCTAGGGTTGGAAATGAGAAAGGCTCATTCCAGATCACAAAAAAAAAATAGGAAAAAAACAGAAAACGAAAAAAAAAAAGAAAAAAAAGGAGTCATGTAAATAGTTAAATGTTTAAATGGAAAATTAACCAGGGTGAGCTCTTTAATACTCGAGCTATTAAGTTCGCGGGGACTTTGTGCCTAGTGACCTAAGGCTTTTATAGTCTGGGATCCACTAACCTAACGCTCGCTACATGGGTATTATTGTATAAGCCTTTCGGGGTCTCATCCATTGCACGGTTAAATAAGCATGCGTTGTTGTGTATATTATTATGTGTCGTAGTAATAAATCATGAATTCTTGTCTAACTTGAATGATGATGGAGGTGTTCTTAAGTGTTCTTAAGTTATGAAGTGTTTACAGTCTATTCTATTTATAAACCTGTGAAACGAAAAAAAAAAAAGAAAAAAAAAAAGTCATGTAAATAGTTAAATGTTTAAATGCAAAATTAACCAGGGTGAGCTCTTTAATACTCGAGCTATTAAGTTCGCGAGGACTTTATGTCTAGTGACCTAAGGCTTTTATAGTCTGGGATCCACTAACCTAACGCTCGCTACATGGGTATTATTGTATAAGCCTTTCGGGGTCTCATCCATTGCACGGTTAAATAAGCATGTGTTGTTGTGTATATTATTATGTGTCGTAGTAATAAATCATGAATTCTTGTCTAACTTGAATGATGATGGAGGTGTTCTTAAGTTATGAAGTGTTTACAGTCTATTCTATTTATAAACCTGTGATTGTCTTGGCGAAGAATGGGTATGGTTTTGATCTAGTTTTGGGAGTATTTCTGATGAGCATCGCACACACGCACGTTTCTGTCATGTATTGTTAGTATACGGGGACTTAGTCGAGCTCTATTTGGATTTAGTTGCATTCTTTGAGATATTTGCTTGCTAGTTGGTTTTGGTTAGTTTGAAGGGGATTATTGCATTTTCATATTAGTTGCATTCATGCATTGCATTGTTATTACATTGTTTAGTTAGATGGATTTTGTGGGTACATTCGCTATAGGCCCTCATGAGAGCTTACTCGTCCACAAGGGCTGCCTAGGGGTTTAAAGGGCTTATTGCATATGCCAAATGCAACCGTGATCACCTACGGAAGTGGTACTAGTTAGTTAGTTAGTTGTAATTGTTTATGCTTGAGGACAAGCATCGGTTTAAGTTTGGGGGTGTGATAAGTGGATTTTATATCCACTTGGAACGTTCCATATCGGCTTGAATTGGTGTACTTGGACTGAAGTTTTTGGTATTTTTGATGTGTTTTGTTTGAATATGCAGGTTTGTAAGAATGTCGATTAGGGTTGTCGTTTCCGTCAAATTTGAAGTTGATTTGTGCAAATAGAATGAAGTTTGGAGTCAAGCACTGAGATTTTATGATGGTTCTAAGTAAAGTTAATTGACTATGGAAGCAATGGCAAAAAGAACGGAAGAAAACGGCTAAAAAACGAAGAAAATGGAGGAAAATCAGTTTCGGCAGGAAGTTTACGCGCCTGGAGCGCGTGAAACAGCAGAAGTATGCGCCTGGAGCGCGTAGCACGCGCCTGGGGCGCGTAGGTCTGACAGAAAATCCTGAAAATGTCCGTTTTGACCCTATTTCGAATTTTAGTTGTATTTTTGGTATCCAAACCTATTTCAAATTGTATTGTAGGTTGTTTTTCTTGCTGGGCAAGATATCTAGGCCTATAAAAACAAATCTTAGCCTTGTAAATTGGATGGTTTTTTATTATTGTAACATAGAATTGCAAGAGAGAATAGTGGAGAAGGATTCAACGCTCGGTGACAAGCACGGATCTAGATCTACTTCATCTTTTGTATACGTTGAATCATAGATTTGTTTTCTCAACTCTTCACTTTATTAATATTATTAATTCTTCCTTTTATATCTTGTTAATTATCATGTTTTTATCAAATCCCATGACAATGAACGGTTCAATTATGGGCTAATCGTTGTCATGGGATCCTAGCGGAGTTATTTATGTAGCTTAGTAGTTTGATTGCTCTACAAGATTTATGTGTGGTGAATTCTTGATATCCTCGTATGGTTGTGTTTCATGTATTTAGATGCGTAGCGAACATCTAATTTGTTAATCTCTTGCCATACTAGCATAGGATAGGTTGATGTTTTAACATCATGATTTGTAGCGTAAATAGAGATATTATGCTGCCCTATGTGATCTAAATAGACAACTTGTCCTTCAACCTTTATGTTTTCAAATTCTATAGAGATATAGGGTCTAAAAATAATAGGTGTCTATTCATCTTCTATCTCTTTTGTGGATGTATGCGTAGTTTGGTACTAGTATACCGAGAGGTAAATTTTACTTGTTCCGTGTTATTCGATCAGATATCAAAACCCATCACATGTATTGATTAAAGGCATCAACTCTAAGTGAAGTGGATAATGAAGTTAGGATCCCATGTTTATTCTCATATAGATAAATCAGTTTAAATCTCAGTAGTTGATTAATTCTTAGTTTGTTAAATTGCATCTTAGTTAATTTAGATAGTTAAAACCCATATTTGTTTATTGTCTTAGCAGTGAACTAAAGCCATACATTGTTGAATAGGTGCATTAACTGAATAGAACCATAACCAGATCTCAGTGGAACGAAATTTAATTGTATTACTTGTGACCACGTATACTTGCGTGATTTTGTGTTAACAATAATTTAATCTTTATTTTCTTGATCGATGAGTAGACTATTCAAACAAATCACTATTTGAGCACGGCCATGCATTTCATAGTCTCACTCAAACAAGAGGCCAATAATATCACTCCTATATATTTATATATATTAAGGAGGGTTAAATTCCATCTAGATCATTCACATTTCTCATACGATTCATAATATACCCAAGACCACCTTTATCATTACCCGATTAAAGATAACTTTTGATAGAATCAAAATATATTAATTCTCATATAGAAATGTAATGACTTCAGGTCTAAGGATCATTACATCATTATCACATTGAAATTCATAATGACACATTTATTCATTCCATGTCGAATCTCATAGTGGGTCTATCCAGTACATCGTACTCATACATGTACCTATTCATTGACTTTAGTATCATCATACTTATGATCAATGAGAAGTGATCATCAGTCAATCAACATACTAGTCTCGATGTATTATTATTGTCCCAATAACAATAATACTTGACTAGGGATATTCAAGAATATTATACTATATATTATCTCATAGTTATATAGTTCGTATCAATAATCTAGGGACATTTATTATACTAACAATTATATCGCAGTAAATACTAAGCATAATAAAACATCAATATAATCAAAATAGAACATAAATGTCAATGACGAAGTTTAAATAAACTGAAATGTATTGCCTCTAGGGCACCTACACTAACAGTAAAAACTATCTAAGCTCCTTGTAGACTTTCCAAAAGCACTTTACAATACTGTGGTCCTGAAAATGTTTTGGCTTGCTGCAGGTTTCTGACTTGTACAATCTTCAGTATTTTGTCTCCAATACGGCATTCGAGAAGTAACCAAGAGACTGATTCGAGAACTAGAATTAACTTGATAGATAACTCTGAGTTCTCGAATACTGTATAAGTGACATATCGAATCACTTCTCGAATTAGCCTTTTCTTCAAGAATCCTTGACTTGTCGAATAGAGCTTTCAATTTCTGGAATCCTTGAGATGTCGAATAGCTTCTTAAGTCCTTCAGATATCGAATGTAGCTTTGACTTGTTGACTCTTTGAGAACTCGAATGATGCTTTGACTTGTTGACTCCTTGAGTTCTCGAATAGAGATATAGACATATCGAATCCTTGAGTTGTCGAATGATACTTTGACTAGTTGACTCCTTGAGATATCGAACAGTGTCTTTTGAGATATCGAATCCCTGACTTCTCGAATAGAACAAAGTACTTCTCGAATTAGTACTTAGGCAAATCTTCAATCTTCAAAATCCAACTGTGTTTATTTTTACAGCCTTGTTCTCCAAGCTTGAGGCATGATCTCTGGATCTTCTTTCAAGCATTATTTCATGACTTAATTTAAAGTTTCCATAGATAGAATTTTGTTGCCTATTGCAGGTACTAAATACAAGTAGAAACTCTACAACTAGAGGTTCCCTCAGTTAAGAGATCATGTAAGTAATGCAAAGTATTACAAACAATTAGGCTTGTTATTAGATGTGTAGAGGCATGTCTCTGTGACTAACAATCAGTAATAGTATAGATTAGTTGGTAATAGTATGTATTAGTCAGCAATAGTATACATTGCTTAGTAATAGTACAAGAGTAATGTCGGTAATAGTATGATAGTTCGGTAATAATATAAGCAGTCCAGTGACAGTATACTAAGTCACTTATACTATCTCTCAGTCATATTATTTTTCACAAACACAACTCACGAGTTAAGTCTCTGAGTACTCTCTCCTGTTACATACGATACACACATATACAAACAGAACCACGCCATTTTTTTCCCAAAAATCGAACCTCAAATCTCAACCAAACACAATTCTGAGAATAGATAATCGATCCTTGCTTCTTCTCTTAGACTCAACTACTCATTCGCTGGTTTTGGTCAAAAAATTAGCAAGAAACGAGTTTAAAAAATGTTTAATCTTCTTAAGATATGTTGAGTTTGGGATTTTTTTTTAACAATCTAAAAATAGTTCTGTGTTCGTGTGATTGTGTAGATTAACATACTAAAATTTGATAATTTTTTGTTATGGTTTGAATTTTCTGAATTTTTAATTAATTATAAATTAATTTTAAAATTCTGTAAATCGAAGTTAATTGAAATTGGTTGAATTTTGGTGTTGTTCTTGAGTTCAGAAAAATGGCTGTTAATTTCGAACTTATTAAGCACAACCTTGTTGGATTTTTTGATCTAGAGGAATGTTTGGTTGATAAATTTAAACCGTGGATTTGGTTCTTGAACGAGCATCCTTTTATTAGCAGTGCTTTATCACTTGATGCTCCATTAAAAATTGATCCCCTTCGTCTAATGTGCACCTCAGCAGTTGTCTCTGAAACAACAAGTCCCTTTGTATTCACAGTTCAGAATATGTAGTATAGAGTCGATGAATCAGTACTTAAGACGGTGTTGAATCTTCCTACGACTGATTTTGTTGCTCTACCTTCTAACAATGAACTGACTCAGTTTTTCACTGGCATTAATTATCAGGATGAGTTAAATTTGAACAGACTGGCGAAAATGGTTTGGTAGCTGAATGATATTTGTTATTTGACACTTTAATTAAAGTTTTTGCAAATTGTCCTAAAACTTCCTTCTCAAATATCCCATCCTTGATACAGTATATTGGTTATTCAATTGTTTACAATCGAAGGATCGATATAGGGAAACTTCTTTGGAAGGTCATGTTCAGACGGATCATAAATGCTAAGAAGAATTTCAATAAGGGTTCAAAGGACTCATGTTATTATCCTAGATTTTTTACTCTTATTTTTAATCACTTGGTTTCTTAAGGGATACAAAGTTCTTTTGCAAATGTGGACTCTGAAGACTCAAACACAACTCATAAAAAGTTTCATACAAAAACAGTCACACAGAAACAGGCTTACAACAACATCCCAGTGGTCATCACTCAATATATGTCCACCTTCATAAACTTTCCAGTTATGCCTGAACCTGCTCCTGAGCAACCAATTCCTGCACTTCCAGCACCAGAAAATGAGCAACCTAAACCTGTTCCAGAGCCACTTGTACCAGAAACTGAACAAGCAGCACCTGCTTTTGAGCAAGTTGTATATGTTCCTGAGCAAGTAATTCAGCCTCAAGTGGTTCAACCCATTCCAACTGCAATTTCAACAGCCTATGCTGATCAGGTATTGCTTTATAACTCTGAAACTACTTCTCAATTTCAAACTACTTCTGAAACCCAAGTGGTTGTTAAGGCTGACCAAAGGGTTGTAGAACCACAGCCTCTAACCAAGGTCGTAGAGCCAAACACAAAGTCTAAATTTGCCAACTACTATCAAACCAAAAAGAAACTGCAACTTAAAAGAAGTCAGAGTAGTAGTGTTGATATGTGTGAACCCACAGCTCTGCCTCTATTAAAGAAAAGTAGAACTGAAACTGAGGCATCTGTGAACCCATCCATTTCCTCCCAACAGGATTTGGACATTGATATGGCCGATAAACAGTTACTACTGGTTTTGTAATAACCCAAATTTCTGTACTTGAGAAAAATTTTCATTTGAGGGATGAATAGTGATTTACATGGATGAATAGTGAAATTATGGATGAATAGTGAATTTTGAGGATTAAGAAAATTTTCATGTTACCATATGTACGGGATAGGAAATGGATATTTCGAAGTTATATTAGTGATTTACAATGTAAATAAGTGTATGTAAACGCGATCGGATTTCAGAAATTCCAAACTTTATTTTTATGGAATATTTGACCGGGCAGTGAGGAGCATTTCAATACGGCCAAGACAAGTGAGTTATTTAAATCAACGATTCAAGGATTTTATATTTTATTATTTTATTAAAGATGATTTAAGGATTTAGAATGAAAACCCCTGAGTTAGTATAACGAACGTTCTAGAAATCGCCAGAACTTCATAACGAGATTGAGCGATAAAGCTAACGAATTATGGAATTTGGATTAAGTTCATAATGAGATTAAATATCCCACATAATCATCAAGAGAATTATATCAAGTGGATTAAAAGATTTAGTTCAAGGATTAAATCAAAACAATTTTGGATTTAAGTGATTTAAATCACTTAAATCAATTCCAAATGCAAAACAAATATCAACCAAGCTTATCAAACACACCTTGCACAAGAACCTAGGGGATTAGAACATCTTTTAACATCTGATCTGATAAGTGGATTTTATATCCACTTGGATCGCTTCAATTCGGCTTAAATTGATTGTCTTGGACTCAAGTTTGTTGTAGTTTTGATGTGTTTTGTGTAGTTGTGCAGGTTTGTAAGAATGTCGATTATGGTTGATGCTTCCATCATTTTTGGAGTTAAATTTGTGCAATGGAATGAAGAATGGAGTTGTCATTAAACTCTCATGAAGGTTCCTAAGTCAATGGAAATAAAGAATGTGATCTAACGAAAAAAGAACGGACGAAAACGGAGCAAGAACGAAGAAAATAGAGCTCAAAAACGACCGCAGGCTGCGCGCCTGGGGCGCGGGCTGCGCGTCTGGCAGCTGAAACTCGTGCAGGCTGCGCGCGCGTTGCTGAAAAATTACAGCTTTGCCCTTATTCACTATTTTGGCCATATCTTGAGTTCTACAAGTCCGTTTTGGACGATCTTTACTGTCCACGCGAAGATAACGGAATTCTCTTTCATTCTAAAGTGGTTCAGAGGTCCAATTACAACTAGAACGGCCCAGAAATACTGAAGAAAAGTTAGCTACGAATTTTCCTTCAATACAGAATCAGTTTAGGAAACGTATTTTGTGCTAAACTGCAGAAATTCTATTTTAACTCTATTTTGGGGAATTTCTTGCTGGGCAAGACTTCTAGAGCCTATATAAATACATCCTACCATTGTAATTTGTATCATTAGTTAGCATATTATAACATAGAATTCATATCTTGTTTCATTATCATGGTTTCACTTGATCCCACGATGACGAGAGGTTCAATTACGAACTAATCGTTGTCATGGGATTCTAACGGATTTATTTATGGAGCTTTAGTATTTTGATGCTTTAAAGATCTATGTGTGATCTATATTTGATATCCTTGTATGGTTATTCTTAATGCTTTTAGATGCGTAGCTAACATCTAAATTGAATTGTTAATCTCTTGCGAAACGAGAGTGGATCTTGAGATTTAGAACTTGCCATGCTAGCATAGGATAGGTTGATGTTTTAACATCATGATTTGTAGCGTAAATAGAGATATTATGCTGCCCTATGTGATCAATATGGATAACTTGTGCTTAAACCGTTATGTTTTCAAATCTTATAGAGATATAGGGTCTAAACATAATTGGTGTCTATTCATCTTTTATCTCTTTTGTGGATGTATGAGTAGTTTGGTGTTAGTATACTGAGAGGTAGCTTTTACTTGTTTCGTGTTGTCCGATCAGATATCATAACCATTGCATATAGTGATTAAAGGCGTAAGATCTAAGCAAAGTATTTAATGAAGTTAGGATCCCATGTTTTCTCTTGCATAAGTAATTCGATTCCAATTCTCGTTAGTTAGTTAATTCTTAGTTTTGTTAATTTGTTTCTTAGTTAATTATAGTTAATCTAAACCCAATCTTGTTAATTGTCTTAGCAGTGAATAAAAACCATACATTGTTGCATAGGTGTATGAACTGAATTGAAACCTAACCAGATCTCTGTGGGAACGAACGTGACTTATTCATATATTACTTGTGACCACGTACGCTTGCGTGATTTAGTGCAAACATGATCCTATCTTGTATATATCATCCAACCATAGTTGAATAAGTCAAAAAATGAATCAAAAAGAAAGAAAATATCAAGAACAACCAAGAAAGCAAATCTGGGCAGTTCTGACCAGCAGGAAGAAGAGGCTCAAAACCCTAGCAACCGAGCACCAAATCTTGTGATCTATAGCTCAAAAGAAAGCCCTTGAAGAGTAGAAAGTGTGGTAAAAATTTGAGAACCAATCTCTAATTTTTCGATTTTATATAGATTTTACAAAGTTGATGATGAATAGTGTTTAAGTTGTTTTCATGTTTTGTTCATGGCTTTTAGGCTTTGTTAAGACTATCCAAGGCTATTATAAGGTGTACAAAGCTTTGTTAGTGTTGTGAGAGTATCAAGGAAGGTATAAACCTCAACTTTACCTTTTATTTATATGAGTTTTGGTGGAGTTTTGATGTTAGTGTAAAGATGAGTTCATGTTAAGAGTTTATATGATTGTTTAGCTTTGTTTTGAGGTGTTATGATTGTTTAGCTTTGTTTTGAGGTGTATATGTTGAGTGGTGGTCATTGGACCTTACCACTTCCCTTAGAGGCCTAGTATGAGTGTTAGTTTGTGATATTAGAGTATGGGTTGCCTTTTGTGGCTTGTTTGAGATGAAACAAAATGGTAATGTTCGATTTAGAGCCGTCGTAATGCCCGATTTTTTGTAAACCACTTTAACAGTTGAAACCTGAGACCATAAAATTGTTTAAGGTTAACCACTGCATATGGTTGTGTAGATTTTGGTTTCTAGTTTAGGTGGCCGCAAGAATCGTGTCAAAAGAGTTTACGGTTTATGAGTTATGACCATTTTAGTGAAAGTGATTCGAGGAATGATGTCGCAAAAAAGTACCAACTTTGTGGTTATGTTTGAGACCCTTAAAAGTCGATTTATAATATGAAATTTTGAGGATAAATACTAAGGTCAGTTATAAAGGTTTGTGCAAAGGTTTCGAGTCCAAAAGATTATTTTCTGATTTTATAAAAATGCGTTACCCGAGATTGCGCAAGTGGAAAAGCCCTTTTAGGAGGTGATACTATTCATTATAAACCTCCTGCCATGTTTTGTAAATTACGAAAAATACCTCTTCTGACCAGAGCCATGTCTTGAGTTGGTTACCTTCTAGACATTCTCTAGATCGTGCACGCGAAAATGGTGCGACATTTGAGTTAATGATTATCGAGTTATGAAGGTTTTAGTAAAAGTGGTGCAAATAGTAAGGATCCGCAATTGACCCAACTTCAAAAATACATTTCACCTATCTAGGCCCGTGTTTTTGAATCAAGACTTTATGATAAATATTACAAATACGAAAGATGATTTCAAAAGTGGTTTCGTATTTAAATACATTTCCAGTAATTTATTAAAAGTGTTGGAGTGCGAGTCAAGGAATAGTAATTTTCAGGAAAGTCAACTCTAGAAGTGCTACTTTGACCATCCATTTTGGGTAAGTTAAAAGAGGAATTTCGAGTCGACTTAAACACGAAACTTGTTAAGAATTATCAAGGCAACATAATAGTGCAAAGAACGAAGCTATAAATGGTAAGTTAGATGTATAGAATATCTCACGTTAAGCATGAACTCGAGGATCGATTTCGGACTAAACTTATGACTAAGGCGTTTATTGATTAACATGGACTTAGTACGAGTCTAGAGGGACCCATTAATGCCTTGTTTGTGATTTGCTTAAGTGTTTAAGCGTTAAGTTATAAGTGGATCGTATAGGGGATTGATTGAGTATTTTCTTTGACTTGTTTAGATTGTCGGACACCGTCACGAGCCGTACTGCATCCAGTGTACCAGGCAAGTTTATTTATGCATACTCTATCATTCAGAGTATTTATATATATATATATATATATAAAAAAATTTTGAAATGCAGGAAATATATTGATTAAGTTTTTGATCCTTAATTTCAAGTATACTAACCCTTACTCTATCGTTCTGAGTAGAGATATTTTGTAATGAAAGTTGTTCATAATAGTAGTTAAATGCTAGTAAACATAATGAGGAGATAATGGAAGTATGGTTAGAAGTAACCTACGTTCCAAGTAGATGATGTAACATAAGGAGTAGGCGATGAGCACGAAGTGCTGAGGAGAATTGAATTTTCGAAAACTCGGACAAAGCTTTTTAAAATAATTTCACAATAATTAACCTAAAGGCAACATCGCAAATAAACCTTATTCGTCTAATTAATTTTATTTAATTAGATGAATATCATTTTCAAAACGTTTTCTTAAAACCGCTTTGTTCCGGAGAAATAACGAAGATGATTTAATGAAATTATTCTATCTAGTTGATTACTTATCGGAGATGTTTTCTTCTTGAAATTTAATGCATATACCTTGCTGTTGATTGTTGTCATCCAGATAATATAGATGATAGTAGTATATCTTAGGGTGAGGAGGCGTACTCATCCTCTACCAGTATATCTTAGGGTGAGGAGGTGTACTCATCCTCTGCCAGTATATCTTAGGGTGAGGAGGCGTACTCATCCTCTACCAGTATATCTTAGGGTTAGGAGGCGTACTCATCCTCTACCAGTATATCTTAGGGTGAGGAGGCGTACTCATCCTCTACCAGTGGCACTTAGGGTGAGGAGGCGTACTCATCATCTACCGGTACCAAACAGCAGCTGTAATAGGAATGATCATCCTTCACGGATAGATGACGAGGGAAATCTCCTGAATAGGGTCCATTAGTAGTAACGGAAGTATATAATCACCCAATGTATATGGGTAATATTCAGTATGGCGGAGAACCCAAGGGTTCATTTCTTAAGAAGTATTGATGTATATATATATATATACATATATATATATATATATGTATATATATATATATATATATATATATATAAAGGGTGGAGAACATAGGAGTGCATTATGCTACCTGCGTATGCAAATGGCGGGATTCTTTTTCTAAATATCGTCCTTTGGAGATAATGTTGTTGGTAATCTAAATATACCTTATATATATTCTAGTGATATAAAACTTGCTGGGCATTTTTGGCTCATTCTTGCTATTTTAAATATTCTAAAACAACGGCGTCCGGAGCTGGCACTAGTATGGCAAACCGAGATAAAGGGAAGGGGAAAAGCAACTAATTCAGTGTGTTAGCCTTATAGTACCTGAGAAGGGTGCAAGCTGGAAAGAAGTTGTTTAATGCTTTATTATCTAGTACTTTGAAGTTGTAATAAGATTCTGGAGGATACTCTGATGTGTAAACACTTTTGTTAGTAAGTACTTGTTCTAAGACTATAACCCGTGGAGTAGATTATGGAGTTTATTATGGATATTGTTATAGATTATATTGTGAGCAGATGACTGAATATACCGAAAGAGATGTGACGACCTCGATTCCTGTAGGGGATTTGGGGGCATTACAGGTTTCTTCTTTTCAATAGGATGAAACTATTGAAGTTTGCCATAGGGTCGTGGCACCTTGTATAAAGTCAAGCACACCCCTGTTACTCACAATGGGGGAAAACACAACTTTAGATGAAGCTGAGGACACAATGCAAGGAGAGCACAATAGGTTGGATACAGTGTCTGCCATAGTTACGGCAGAGGGGCCTTCACAGGTCTATGAGGGAAATCCTGATTCTTTTCCACCTATAATAGAATCATCATCTCCCCTCTCAGGTGGAATATACTTGGATCCCTTAAGGGAGTTTCCACTCGTAGTTTCGACTGGAGAAAGTGGAAGGCAACTCGGTCTTTCTATCACTGAAGAAATTCATACATCAAATTCAAATGAGATGATAGAAATGACTGAGGATAGGGATTTGCGAACTCCCATTGCACCACTACTGACCTTCCAAGAGGAGGCTAGGGTGATCTTACATGCAGGTACAACTTCTGGAGCAGCTAAGGAAATTGTGAGGAGTGATGTAAGGACCACCTCAAAACTGAGTGAAACACATGCACTTCATGTGAGTGAAATACAGAGTGAAACTCAGGTGAGAGCACACACTGACACATACACTCTCTCATTACTTGACAAGATAGCAACTCTAGAAAAGGAACTTGAAGAACTATCACTTCAAGCACAAGTGGGTGAATGGTCTTCTTCATCCACCTCTATCAATAATCAGCTTACAATGATAAAGAATGACATTGAGAACATGAAGACAGTATTCAATACCAAGATCAACACCCTCAAACTCTCTCAACAACAAGTAGTTTCTAATTCTGGAGATGTTACAATTGCCCAAGATCAACTTATCACTGATAGCTATAACAAAGTTAAAAATCATCAAATAGAAGTACATGAGAATCAGATATCCACTGAACATGGACTTGATCAGATTGAAAGGCAGAATGCACATCAAGGTAAGGGGTTGAGACATTTATTTAATATAATTAGCAGAACTCGCACACCTACAGCAGAAGAGAAGGAATTCTTTGCAAGAACAGGTAGAGATGGTGATGAGCAAGACCCTGAAACTGGTTCAACTGATAAAACTATAGAGGATCCCTCAACTAAGGGGGAGAAATCAAGAGGGGGAGGAGAAGATAAATCTAAAAATGATCAAGGTGGAAAAAAGAGTGATAAGGGGAAGAAGAAAGCTGCAGATGAAGCCATTCAAGAGGAAGACACTCAAGAGTACTACACAGGTGAACCTGATGACTTTGATGTTTTTGCTAATATTGCTGATTTGAAGTTCCCTGGTGAGGGTTAAGAGGAACCTAAACAAGGTCTTAGTCACTGGGAAGAGGAAGAACCAGTGGATCCTGAATATGAAGCATCACTTGAAAAGCAGCGAGCTAATTTGTTAATGAGAGAAGAGAAGCTTCGGAAGACAACTGAGATGATTGAACATAATTTAGAGCTTCAGAAAGCAGAAGAGGAAGCATTGTAACGTCAACATGCTCTCTAGGTACAAAAACGGAAAAGGTATATCAAGTACAAGCATGGTGACAAATGGGATTATACTAAAAGAATAATAGACACACCTCAAATTGTTGAATATAATAATCGTGATCTAATTGTTGTCTTTGATAAATTCAAAGAGGTCAATCCAATCAATCAGTTGTACATTGATGCTTTGAATAAAGAAATTGTCAGGATATCTGCTAAGGTTGACAGTAGAATTGACGAATTGATATTTTTGTTGACTGTCAAAGAGTTGGAACATTCAGAGTATCTCTTCAGTTCTTTTATGATAGATCACTGACTGAGCTTTGGGTTCTTAGGCCTAAGGTGAGAACATCTTCTGAACTAGGTATATTGCTACATTAGAAACTTAAAGAATTTGCTGAAAGGGGTGGTCCAGAAGTAATAGAGGAGCCTAGTCAAGTAAAGTTTCTCACTGGTAACATACTTCAGACAGTTCACCTTAACATAGAGGCATTGTATCTGTATTCTGCCAAGCATTTAGTATATGTTGAGCATATTCTCAGAACTCATGGATTTCCATCTCAAGCTAAGAGGGAAGCTGCAGATCATATTAAATCTTATGCACATACCAACATTGATGATTATAACAAAATTCCAAGGTGAATTGAGAAAGAAACTTGGAATTCCACTAACCATTCCTAAAGGCTTAACATCTGAAAGAGAGCGTCTCTATGACTCTGAATTGCTCAAGAAACTGCCAAAAATAGAAGTACCGGAAGTAGGAGAATTTAGGAGGGAGGACAACTAGAATTGAAGACCTGATCTGCATGTTATATCTTTAGAGCCTAGATAAAAAAGATAGGTTAAGTGTTTTATATGATCAGTCTAGAGGATCATCTATCTTGTATTTATCTTTATGTTTGAATCTAGAAAATATAAATATAAACCAGAATTTTTTCATTATTTACTTTGCATTTAAAGTTTTGTCTTTTATTTGGTTAAGTTGGATTAGTTGATGTATCCTCTAGGTATTTGCTTGTTATTGTCTAACAAACAAATAGGGGGAGATTGAAAGGCATTTGACACAGCCTATTTGTAGTTCGAGGATCCTAATCAACTTAAACCAAATTGTAATAAGTAAATAATATTTTAACTGTCACAGGAATCTCAGAAAGTTTTATCTCTCAGAAGAAAGAATAAAGTCAATCTATAGTTTTGATGTTTTACACTGAAAGAAGATTCAGTTAGCTGATCAAGCCTCAGTATAGCATTGAAACAGATGGATTCGTTTAGAGTGACAAAGATTTCTACAGAGACAGTATCAGTATAGAATATTTGAAGAGAGTTGAGAGAAGATATAAACCACAGTTTAAAGTCAAGAATGAAGAACAGTAATTGAAGTTAGTCGTTCATGAACCAGAAAATACATCGAGCGTCAACCGAAAAATTCAGTGAAAGTTCTTCATAATTTACAGTGGTTCAAAAGGAGTTAGTGATATCAAGAATTAATAATAATTTTATTATTAATTAACTATATTATTAGTTAATTTATTTAATAAATTAATTCTGAAAGAATTAATTTATTTAATATATTAATTATCAAGTTAATTAATTTTAGAATTATTGATTAATATAAAAAAGAGTAGAAAAGGTTGGATACTATTTCTGAAAGCTATACTATCACCAGGGTTTGAAAGCTGCATACTATTATGGTGATACTATTGCTAGGATACTATTTCTGGAGGCTTATAGATACTATTATTGTCTAGTAATAGTATGTTATACTATTACCGAAATATTTAAGCTATACTATTTCCAGCCATCCCTACTATTTCCGAGTGTTGTAGTTATACTATCATCAAAATTTAGCTATACTATCTCTGAGATTTGTGTATACTATCACCGACAGATGTGTATACTATTACCAAGGTTTGTGTGTACTATTTCTAAGTATAACTCATACTATTACAAGGTTTTGTATCATACTATCTCTACACAAGTTATATTATTTCCGAGAGTTCCAGCTGTTATAAAAGAGGCAGTAGCTGTTTGTGTTGATTGACTATAAAAGGAAGCACAAGGCCACAGACAGATACACACGAAGACACAGACTTAAAGACAGAAGAAAATATCACATCTCCCTCATCTTTAAAGCTCAACCAAGGAGAATTAAATTGCCATAAATTCTTGAGTTCTTTGTTTCAAAGATTGTATTCATTAGAACTTAATTATTTGTGACTATCTTGTTACTAGCGAATTAAGTTTCCTAGTTCTTATCTCGATTTTTATTGACTAAATTACAAAAGTTCATGTCGAATTTTCTAATTAGTTTTTATTAACGTGATAATACTCTGTACTGATTTTGTAACAACCGACAAGTTTAATATATCGTTATATTTAACTTGAATTTTGTTTCAATTGATTCCGCACAAATTTGTCTAAACTAAATTTTATTTAACGGACAAATTTCGATAAAAAGTTAAAGATTGTATTCAACCCCCCTTCTACAATCTTAACGGACCTAACAAATAGTCAATAAACGGTCAAGTACCCTTTGCCAAACCAAATGGTGCAAACTTTCCTTTATATAATGGTGTTCTATCAACTAGTGGAAACAATTAGGGGAGAGCACGGTTCGGTTCGGGGCGGTTTCGAAACCGAATGTCTTCGGTTTTAAAAATTGAAAACCACAACCGAATCGTCGGTTTCGGTTTTAAAAAACTTGGTTCGGTTTTTAACGGTTCGGTTTCGGTTATAAAACTGAATGAAAAAATCATAAATATATTACAAGACTTTAAATTTATAAATTACAACGTTCTCGACTTTTAAACAAAGTGACTGAATTGTTGAATGAGTACACTTTGTGTTTATATTAGTGATAATGTTAGATGTGCAGATTCATGACGTTGTATTGTAGCATTTATATAACCTCGATAAAAATGAATATTCGATAAACGAATAACCTCATCAAATGAATAATTTTTTTCAATCCCGACATAATAGAGATAGTGTATTTTTAACCTCGATAAATGAATAATCTCGATTAATGAATAAAATTTTCCGGTCCTGAACGTATTCATTTATCGAGATTTAACTATATCTAAATGTTTTTGTAGGGGTATATAAGATAGCCAGCTGTTGTGAACGTTATTGAAGGTTTGAGGAAATTGCATAGCAAATCTACTCTATTTTCTTAAAACCACACATTAAAAATACTAGCTTATAACCCGTGCGATGCACGGATTTCTTTTAATAAGTAATAAATTTAATTTTATGTTGCAATTATATTTTTATATAATAATTATTTTCAATAATTATTTTAATTAGAAAAAGAAATATTATTGATTGGAAGATACGATATTTAAGGTGTTTATAAAATGTAATATCATCAATTGAAATTAAACATCTTTTGATTAAAAAAGGTAATCGGCCAATTATCATTAATTATATTATTTTATTGTTTATTTTAATAATTAGGATGATCATTCCGAAAACCGAACTGACAAATTTTCAATGCTGGTACGATGCACGATTTTTTTATGTTATAAATTTTATTTAATATTACAATTATGTTTTTATATAATCATTATTTTTAATAATTTCTTAAATTTTAATTTAATATAATTTAATATACTCATGTTTACGGATTATACTAATTTTTCCTTATTATTTACAATGTATATAGATTTTTAATATATTTTATTAACAATCAAAAATATGGTGTGATATTTTCGGGTATATATATTAATTATTGTAAGATTAGTTTTTAATCAAAAACATAACGTGTTTTAATTAAAAAGAAAATATTAATATTGAAAGATATTGTACAATTAATGTTTTTATGTGTTTATAAAAGGTAATATCTTCAACTAAAAGTAAATGTGAAAAAGGCAATCGACTAATTACCATTAATTATATTATGAAAAATATGGTGTGATATTTTCGGGTGTATATTAATTTGGTTATTTACCAAAAATACTACTTTTTTTAAGTTTATTTGCGATTTTACCATCTTCTGAAAATATTTGCAAAATTACCAATTTATTTGCAAAAATACGGAGGTTGAATTCAGTTGCTTTCAGTTGCATATTTGGTTGGTTGCATGTGGTTGCATCCAATTGCATTGCATGCAACTAACTTTATACGTAATTGAAAATTGAATTTTCATATGTGCCTGCGCCACCCTTATATACAAGGAAGTTGAATTTGCATTTTTTGGCTGCGCAGCAGCAGGTTGAATTCAGTTGCATTGGTTGCATTCAGTTACATGTGGTTGCTTCCAGTTGTATATACAACCACATATGCAACCTCTATATTTTTGAAAATATTTTGGTATTTTTGCAAATTATTTTTATTAGAAAAAGTATTTTTGCAAAAAAGTTTTTGGCCTTGGATATTTATGAAAAAACCCCTATTAATTATTGTAAGATTAGTTTTAAATCAAAAAGGTAAGGTGTTTTAATTAGAAAGAAAATATTAATGATTGGAAGATTTCGATTGATGTTTTTAGTTGTTTATAAATGGTAACATCTTTAACTAAATGTGAAAAGGGCAATCTACTACTTACTATTAATTATATTATGTAATTATTTATTTTAATAATTAGAATAAGTAGATTGATATGGTAAGTACCGTACCGTACCAAAAAACAGGTACCAAAATTTTTAATGTTTCGTCTTTTATAATATAGTATAGATAGTATAGATATATACGTTGTTCGTGATATTTTTAGAAAAAAATGGATTTTAGTTTGAAAATATTGAAAAGATGAAATGTTTTAGATGAAAAAGGTAATCGGTTAGTTATTAGTTTTTATTATATTATTATTTTATTTACTTAAATAAGGCTTTTACTGGAAAAAATTGAAAAATAGAAAAGGTAACGTATTTAACTAAAAAAGGTAATTGGTTAATTATTAGTAATTATAATATTTTATTTTATTAAATAGAATTGCTCATAGTATTTTCAGAAAAGGAAAAATTTTAGTTACATAAAATATAAAAGATAATGTATTTTACGTTAAAAAGGAAATTGATTAGTTATTGAAAATAGAAAAGATAACATGTTTTACCAGAAAAAGGAAATTTATTAATTATTAGTAATTATAAATAATTAAGTAAGGATAATTAAGTAAAAATAACATGTACTGTTAAGTAAGGGTAAATAAGTAAAATCAACAAGTACCGTACCGTACCGACCGACCGACCAACCAAACTTTTAATGTTTCGGCTATTATATAATAGTATAGATTATTTCTTGTTTGTTTACGAAGTAAAGGAGAAGTCTACGGTCTCTGTTTTTTTATGATGAAATCAACACTTCCTTTGGATTTGGGTGCTACTAATGTCTTATACTTTTGTAATCTACTTGGATATTTTATTTAATGTGAGCTAAAAACTTTTATTGTATTTATGCTCTTATGAAGTTCTTCTGCTGCTGCTTTTTTTTCGAAAAAAAAACTAATGTTTAGGTTGCTAAAACTCGGTCACTCAACCTCTTCCGCTATGAAGAATCTGTATTTCAATACATAATTAGGAATTTAAGATAAAGAATTTTATTACATATATCTAGCTCCGACATCTTCTCTTTCCTCATCCGACATCGTTTCGAAGCTTAATTATAATTCAAGATATAATATATTTATTAATTTTAAGAATACATATAAATTACATAAATTTATATAAATTTTATATTTATTTATTTATTTTAATCGGTTTTAGGCGGTTCAGTTTTAACCTATAACCGGAACCGGAACCGGAACCGAAAGTCTCGGTTTTCAAAAATCAAAAACCGCAACCGCCGGTTCGATTTCGGTTTTGATTTTTCAGTTCAGTTTTAGTCGGTTTCGGTTCGGTTCGGTTTCGGTTTCAATTCGGTTTTTGGCTCACCCCTAGAAACAATGCACTTATGGACAATAATAACCTTCCCTTCCTCACCGGGCTACTGGGCTAGGCAGAAGCACATCTAATGTGATTCAAAACAACAATGAAGGTTCTGGTTTCTTCAACGGTCGCCAAATTCAAGGAGCTGGAGCAGACATCAGGAAGCTCATGTTCGGAACAATGACTGTTATTGATGATGAATTGACTGAATAGGGACATGAACTTGGGTCAGGGTTGGTTGGAAAGGCACAAGGCTTTTATATATCGAGTTCAGGAGATGGATTTAGCCAGGCAATGGCTTTCACTGTCATGTTTGAGAGTGGTGGTTATGCGGATAGTTTGTGTTTGTTTGGTGCTCATAGAAGCACAGTTTCTCAGTCTCAGATTGCTGTCATGGGTGGCACTGGCAAGTTTTTGAATGCCAAGGGGTATTCCACAATCATTCAATCAAGACCCTTGGAGTCGCTAATCCGCAAATCAATAATGGGAACACTGATGTTGTGTTTGGTTGGGATGAATGAAATTGGAAGGAATGGAATGAGATTTCAAGTATAAAATTAGTAGAAATTCAAAATTTTCATTCTTTCCCCCATTCCATTCCTAACAATTGATATTATAATTCAAGCATCTCATTTTGAGAAGGAATGCTCCATTCCTTACCATCCTCATTTTCTTCAGAATTCTTATCATAACAAATTTGTACTATCTCAATTTTTTTCCAAATCTTCTCTCTAATCTTCACTAATTTCCTTTAATTTCACCCATTCCATTCCATTCCATTCCATTCACCCCAACCAAACACAACATGATGGGTTAGAGACTGTTTTGGAGATCACTCTGTATCTTGCTTATTAGGTTGTGCTTCTCTTTGCGTTTATAATCATGTTTTTTCTATGTGTCTTCCAACATGTGCGTATATATAATTTTTATTAATAAGCGAAATATTTTTTTAATTGGTATTACGATACCAAAATTTGGTTCCATTCTTCTTTTATTCCACCCCCTTTATTTCAATTTATTTTAGAACTCTATATTTATGATCATTGAACAATTATAATTTTTTATATCCCTTTATTTTTATTTCTTCTAGAACTCTATGCTATTCTTAATAAAATAGTAGAATTATTGTAATCCTAGAACAATTGAAATTTTTTTATTATAATCGTACTAAGTTACAAAATAATGTATCTTTTAGAAGCATATATATGGTATTTTCTTGACTTTTTTAAATATCTTAAATTAATAATGAATTAAACATTCTTTATTATAAGTAAAATATTTGTTCTAATGATATTTCAGTCTCCAAATTTAATTTCATCCCAAAATTTGTCTTCACCGAAATTATTAAAATTCTATTGTAAATATAATTATTTTTCATTATACATTACCGAATAGTATAAATATATAATTTTTAAAATTATTTAAAATTATAAATTAATGATCAATTAAATTTAATTTTTTCGAACCCGAAACATGGGTTATCATCTAATCTGTGTAATTTCTAAGAAACCGTATTAAACCGCATCACGAGCATCCTAATGTATACAGTATAAGGTTCTAGTAATATACTCCCTCTGTCTCTTATTTCTTTTCCTACTTTCCTTTTAAGGTAATTCAAATAATTTTTCATGTTTCTATTTTTGGCCATAAAAAATAATATTCAATACCCACTACTCCACCCACTACTTCTTAAAAACAATATTCAATATCCACTACTCCTTAAAAATAATATTCAATACTCATTATTCCACCCACTACTCCTTAGAAATAATATTCAATACCCACTACTACACCCACTATTCCTTAAAATAATATTCAATTCCCACTACTCCATCCACTACTCCAAAAAACAATATTCAATACTCACTACTTCTTAAAAACAATATTCAATACCCACTACTCCATAAAAAAACAATATTCATTACCCATCTATACTATATTATAATAAGCGAAAGCGGGTATAATTTATAGTTGGTTATCCCCTTATTTTTGGTTATCCCCTTATTTTTGGTTATCCTCATTCACAACCGTTAGATCTTCAATTCAGATAGATCATGACCGTTAGATACAACAATACTAAAAGTTGAAGGTCTAAGGTTCGAATCCCGCCAACTTTTTAATATAAAATTAATACTATATTATGTTATATAGAAAGGTTGAAGGTTCGATTCCCACAAACAGCATATTAATTTAGATTTAATACTAAAATAAAAATAATGTTTAAAATATTATATATACTAAACTATAATTTAAAAAAAATAAAAATAACCCGTGCTTTGCACGGGCCGCATCACGAGCATCCTAAGGTATACAGTATAAGGTTCTAGTAATATACTCCCTCTGTCTCTTATTTCTTTTCCTACTTTCCTTTTAAGGTAATTCAAATAACTTTTCATGTTTCTATTTTTGGCCATAAAAAATAATATTCAATACCCACTACTCCACCCACTACTTCTTAAAAACAATATTCAATACCCACTACTTCACCCACTACTCCTTAAAAATAATATTCAATACTCACTATTCCACCCACTACTATAACGCCCTAGAAAATTTCGAATCTAAAATTAATTATTTAATATAAATTATGAATTATGTTATGTGAATATTGTTGTAAAGGTGAAATGTATGTGAGATGGTGTTTATGTGATTATATGATGATTTGGGTAAGCTGTGAAGGTTTGTGTAATTTTATTTGTATTTTTGAGGATTTAAATATATTTAAATCATGTATTTTAATCCTCTGTCAATTTTATAAAATTATCGGAGGGATTAAAAATCTTGAAATCTTTTGAAATATTTCCTTTTTATATTTATTGAGTTTTAAAAATTGTTGGGTGAATTAATTTGGGTGTTGTGGTATTTTAAAATGATTTTAAGAGTTTTTTTGTATTTAAAGGATCAAAACTTGTAAAATTCATATTTAATTCATTTTTGAGCCGATAAATATTTTAAAAATATGTGGGTGTTTGTAATTTTATACTCTTCTTTTTAAAAATGAAAAGTTTAATTTTCCGAAATTTTTATTTAATTGTGATTTGTAAAAGATGTTTGTTAGTTTTGAAAGCGAATAAGTAGTGTTTAAATTGGGACCGAAAGGTGTTGTAAGTAGTAATATAATTAGAATTGGGCCAAGCCCAATAACACACAAAAGGAACAGTCGGTAGACAAAAAAAGAACGGGGAGAGAGAAGTGGGGGAAAAGGGGGAAAATTAGGGTTATAAACAAAAATTGAATTGGGGATTTCAATTGGGGGAGGAATTGAAGCACTTAGCCAATATATATATGGGTGTATAATCGTGTGCAGAGGCTGGGTTGTGTGTGCAGCGAGAAGGTGGCGGTTGGAAGACCACCATCGCGGCGGTGGTGGTGGGTGGAAGGTGGAGTTGCGCGGTGGCTGAGGGTGGTGGCGTGCCGCAGCCAAGGCGTCGTGGCAGCAGCAGGATAGGCAGTTAAAAAAGAGAGATGGCAAGTGAGGGAGAGAGATGGTGGAGATGTTGGTGGTCACCGGAAAGGTATAAATTGCGAAAGCTCGTATATTGTGTATAATTATCGTAGTTTAATTATGTAATTGTTGTAATTAAATTAGATTTAATTGCGATATTATTGTTTTAACTTTCGTAGTTTAATTTGGAAGATTATAGTTGTTAAATATGATGGTGGGGTTAAATTGCGAGTTCGATGATATGTTTTGTTATTGTTAGTTGCTAATTATTATTATTGTGTAATAATTAGAGTTATAATCTCGGAAGTTAAATTTGGGGATTTTAATGTAGGTCGAAGTTGATTAAATGTTTTAATTGCTTATATTAGTGGGTTTGATTATATGTTTAGATGATTGTCAATTGTTAATTGTTAATTGTGAATTATTATTTGCTAATTGTAATTGTCGGAAATATTTTGTGGTCTTGTTAATATCGGGTTTAGTGATTGGGGGTTGTTAATTATGATTTTGGTAATAATTAAGGTTTTGATATAATATTTGGACTGGGTGGTCCTTAGTGGGTATTTATCAATCGTCGGATAATACATGGAGTTATGTGGTTATACTAGTTATAAATGTCTATGTGCTAAATGTTATAGGTCGAGTCATATTATCTGTTAAATGCTATACTTGTCAATTACGTGGTGATGAGTTAAACGTATGGTCAAAATGGTTTTGACTTAGTATTTTATAATTAATTAAACCTTATATTTGGTAGATGTTAATGTGGTGAATTCTGAAAGTACCACTTGCCCTAGAGGCTGTGTGGTATGTCTTGATTTAGTTTTGATTAAAATTGAGGGGTTGTGACCCCGGGATAGTCCAACTTACAAAAAGGCTAATTCACAAAGTTTTCTTAAAATAAGAATTTAATTCCTGATTGTATGGTTTTAAAATGTTATTTATCAAAGATTAATTGTTAGATTCATTTTATTATGTGTTTATCTGCGAGGAGTTGCAATGAGATCACCAGTCTTAAGTGTCAATATTTAAGGACTTGTGTAATTCTCTTCAACTAGTTCCTCGGGCTTACGAATATCAATGAAGGTTCTGGTTTCTTCAACGGTCGCCAAATTCAAGGAGCTGGAGCAGACATCAGGAAGCTCATGTTCGGAACAATGACTGTTATTGATGATGAATTGACTGAATAGGGACATGAACTTGGGTCAGGGTTGGTTGGAAAGGCACAAGGCTTTTATATATCGAGTTCAGGAGATGGATTTAGCCAGGCAATGGCTTTCACTGTCATGTTTGAGAGTGGTGGTTATGCGGATAGTTTGTGTTTGTTTGGTGCTCATAGAAGCACAGTTTCGCAGTCTCAGATTGCTGTCATGGGTGGCACTGGCAAGTTTTTGAATGCCAAGGGGTATTCCACAATCATTCAATCAAGACCCTTGGAGTCGCTAATCCGCAAATCAATAATGGGAACACTGATGTTGTGTTTGGTTGGGATGAATGAAATTGGAAGGAATGGAATGAGATTTCAAGTATAAAATTAGTAAAAATTCAAAATTTTCATTCTTTCCCCCATTCCATTCCTAACAATTGATATTATAATTCAAGCATCTCATTTTGAGAAGGAATGCTCCATTCCTTACCATCCTCATTTTCTTCACAATTCTTATCATAACAAATTTGTACTATCTCAATTTTTTTCCAAATCTTCTCTCTAATCTTCACTAATTTCCTTTAATTTCACCCATTCCATTCCATTCCATTCCATTCACCCCAACCAAACACAACATGATGGGTTAGAGACTGTTTTGGAGATCACTCTATATCTTGCTTATTAGGTTGTGCTTTTCTTTGCGTTTATAATCATGTTTTTTCTATGTGTCTTCTAACATGTGCATATATATAATTTTTATTAATAAGCGAAATATTTTTTTAATTGGTATTACGATACCAAAATTTGGTTCCATTCTTCTTTTATTCCACCCCCTTTATTTCAATTTATTTTAGAACTCTATATTTATGATCATTGAACAATTATAATTTTTTATATCCCTTTATTTTTATTTCTTCTAGAACTCTATGTTATTCTTAATAAAATAGTAGAATTATTGTAATCCTAGAACAATTGAAATTTTTTTATTATAATCGTACTAAGTTACAAAATAATGTATCTTTTAGAAGCATATATATGGTATTTTCTTGACTTTTTTAAATATCTTAAATTAATAATGAATTAAACATTCTTTATTATAAGTAAAATATTTGTTCTAATGATATTTCAGTCTCCAAATTTAATTTCATCCCAAAATTTGTCTTCACAGAAATTATTAAAATTCTATTGTAAATATAATTATTTTTCATTATACATTACTGAATAGTATAAATATATAATTTTTAAAATTATTTAAAATTATAAATTAATGATCAATTAAATTTAATTTTTTCGAACCCGAAACATGGGTTATCATCTAATCTGTGTAATTTCTAAGAAACCGTATTAAACCGCATCACGAGCATCCTAATGTATACAGTATAAGGTTCTAGTAATATACTCCCTCTGTCTCTTATTTCTTTTCCTACTTTCCTTTTAAGGTAATTCAAATAATTTTTCATGTTTCTATTTTTGGCCATAAAAAATAATATTCAATACCCACTACTCCACCCACTACTTCTTAAAAACAATATTCAATACCCACTACTCCTTAAAAATAATATTCAATACTCATTATTCCACCCACTACTCCTTAGAAATAATATTCAATACCCACTACTCCACCCACTATTCCTTAAAATAATATTCAATTCCCACTACTCCATCCACTACTCCAAAAAACAATATTCAATACTCACTAATTCTTAAAAACAATATTCAATACCCACTACTCCATAAAAAAACAATATTCATTACCCATCTATACTATATTATAATAAGCGAAAGGGGGTATAATTTATAGTTGGTTACCCCCTTATTTTTGGTTATCCCCTTATTTTTGGTTATCCTCATTCACAACCGTTAGATCTTCAATTCAGATAGATCATGACCGTTAGATACAACAATACTAAAAGTTGAAGGTCTAAGGTTCGAATCCCGCCAACAACATTTTAATATAAAATTAATACTAGATTATGTTATCTATACTATATTATAATAAGTGAAAGGGGTTATAATTTGTAGTTGGTTAACCCCTTATTTTTGGTTATCCCCTTATTTTTGGTTATCCTCATTCACAACCGTTAGATCTTCAATTCAGATAGATCATGACCGTTAGATACAACAATACTAAAAGTTGAAGGTCAAAGGTTCGAATCCCGCCAATAACATTTTAATATAAAATTAATACTATATTATGTTATATAGAAAGGTTGAAGGTTCGATTCCCACAAACAGCATATTAATTTAGATTTAATACTAAAATAAAAATAATGTTTAAAATATTATATATTCTAAACTATAATTTAAAAAAAATAAAAATAACCCGTGCTTTGCACGGGCCGCATCACGAGCATCCTAAGGTATACAGTATAAGGTTCTAGTAATATACTCCCTCTGTCTCTTATTTCTTTTCCTACTTTCCTTTTAAGGTAATTCAAATAACTTTTCATGTTTCTTTTTTTTGCCATAAAAAATAATATTCAATACCCACTACTCCACCCACTACTTCTTAAAAACAATATTCAATACCCACTACTCCTTAAAAATAATATTCAATACTCACTATTCCACCCACTACTATAACGCCCTAGAAAATTTCGAATCTAAAATTAATTATTTAATATAAATTATGAATTATGTTATGTGAATATTGTTGTAAAGGTGAAATGTATGTGAGATGGTGTTTATGTGATTATATGATGATTTGGGTAAGCTGTGAAGGTTTGTGTAATTTTATTTGTATTTTTGAGGATTTAAATATATTTTAATCATGTATTTTAATCCTCTGTCAATTTTATAAAATTACCGGAGGGATTAAAAATCATGAAATCTTTTGAAATATTTCCTTTTTATATTTATTGAGTTTTAAAAATTGTTGGGTGAATTAATTTGGGTGTTTTGGTATTTTAAAATGATTTTAAGAGTTTTATTGTATTTAAAGGATCAAAACCTGTAAAATTCATATTTAATTCATTTTTGAGCCGATAAATATTTTAAATATATGTGGGTGTTTGTAATTTTATACTCTTCTTTTTAAAAATGAAAAGTTTAATTTTCCGAAATTTTTATTTAATTGTGATTTGTAAAAGATGTTTGTTAGTTTTGAAAGCGAATAAGTAGTGTTTAAATTGGGACCGAAAGGTGTTGTAAGTAGTAATATAATTAGAATTGGGCCAAGCCCAATAACACACAAAAGGAACTGTCGGTAGAGAAAAAAAGAACGGGGAGAGAGAAGTGGGGGAAAAGGGGGAAAATTAGGGTTATAAACAAAAATTGAATTGGGGATTTCAATTGAGGGAGGAATTGAAGCAGTTAGCCAATATATATATGGGTGTATAATCGTGTGCAGAGGCTGGGTTGTGTGTGCAGCGAGAAGGTGGCGGTTGGAAGACCACCACCGCGGCGGTGGTGGTGGGTGGAAGGTGGAGTTGCACGGTGGCTGAGGGTGGTGGCGTGCCGCAGCCAAGGCGTGGTGGCAGCAGCAGGATAGGCAGTTAAAAAAGAGAGATGGCAAGTGAGGGAGAGAGATGGTGGAGATGTTGGTGGTCACCGGAAAGGTATAAATTGCGAAAGCTCGTATATTGTGTATAATTATCGTAGTTTAATTATGTAATTGTTGTAATTATATTAGATTTAATTGTGATATTATTGTTTTAACTTTCGTAGTTTAATTTGGAAGATTATAGTTGTTAAATATGATGGTGGGGTTAAATTGCGAGTTCGATGATATGTTTTGTTATTGTTAGTTGCTAATTATTATTATTGTGTAATAATTAGAGTTATAATCTCGGAAGTTAAATTTGGGGATTTTAATGTAGGTCGAAGTTGATTAAATGTTTTAATTGCTTATATTAGTGGGTTTGATTATATGTTTAGATGATTGTCAATTGTTAATTGTTAATTGTGAATTATTATTTGCTAATTGTAATTGTCGGAAATATTTTGTGGTCTTGTTAATATCGGGTTTAGTGATTGGGGGTTGTTAATTATGATTTTGGTAATAATTGAGGTTTTGATATAATATTTGGACTGGGTGGTCCTTAGTGGGTATTTATCAATCGTCGGATAATACATGGAGTTATGTGGTTATACTAGTTATAAATGTCTATGTGCTAAATGTTATAGGTCGAGTCATATTATCTGTTAAATGCTATACTTGTCAATTACGTGGTGATGAGTTAAACGTATGGTCAAAATGGTTTTGACTTAGTATTTTATAATTAATTAAACCTTATATTTGGTAGATGTTAATGTGGTGAATTCTGAAAGTACCACTTGCCCTAGAGTCTGTGTGGTATGTCTTGATTTAGTTTTGATTAAAATTGAGGGGTTGTGACCCCGGGATAGTCCAACTTACAAAAAGGCTAATTCACAAATTTTTCTTAAAATAAGAATTTAATTCCTGATTGTATGGTTTTAAAATGTTGTTTATCAAAGATTAATTGTTAGATTCATTTTATTATGTGTTTATCTGCGAGGAGTTGCAATGAGATCACCAGTCTTAAGTGTCAATATTTAAGGACTTGTGTAATTCTCTTCAACTAGTTCCTCGGGCTTACGAATATCAATGATTAACTATCACGAGTATAATTAATATACTTGAGTGATGTGATCATTGATATAGCGTAAGTAATAGTTAATGCTAGGGGTTGTTCCCTAGGGCTTACGAATATCAATAATTGATTGTCACATGTATCATTAAACTGCGTGAGTGATACGATTATTGATGTAGCATAAGTAGTAGTTAATGCTAATATAAATTATTATGTGTTTACTGCATGTCGAGGCAGAATTCCTTATGTGCTATGTGCCGCATGTCTGGGCGGGTACTTTTCTTATATGTTTACTTTTCTGTTGCTACAAGTTGAGGTAGCTCTATTTTCATATAATTTGGTTGGTAAATGTTTGAATTGAAAAATAGGGGAATAGTCCTATTTACGAATACTTCATGCCGAAATTTTCTAAAATTCCCCTGCAAATCTATTTAAAATCTATTTAATTTATTTGATTTCGATGATTTGAAAGTATGCTATGATAATCGAGAGTCTAAGTGAATATGTAATAGTTGACGTGAGGATTTGAGGTGTGATTTTGCTGTGTAGTGTTTGCCACCAGATAATATTCAGGTATTAAGTGGCCATCTGTGTTAAGTGTTATTTGACTTGGTTGATTATATTAATATTATTCTATGAATATAATTGGATATGTATATATGATATATGTGTGTAAGCGATATAGGACACGTATGGGTAGAATAAAGCAAAATAATAAGATTTTTCTTAATTGGATACTAAAATGGTATTTGACCGTGAAAAGGTTCGAATAGGAAACCTGGCCAAGGACAGTGCGCGAGTAATCTGAAGGATGAACAGAAGGACAAGTATCAAAGCTGATGGGTGAAGTGACGTTAAGTTTAGCGAATTATGAAATAAAGATGGAGGTAGGGCCGAGTAAGAAGCCCACAGGTAAAGGGTAGAGACTGATGAGAAGTTGAGTTAAGGATCAATGTTTAAGATCGAGAACTTCGTGAATCGAGGCAAGTGTTCTTGCTATTCACTTATTGTTCAAGTGATACAATTTAGATTATTTGTAGTATGCGATGATTTGGCCAAATATAGATGGCAGATGACACATATACTTTTCCAGATAAGTGTGATGCTGTTTATCTCCCATACCCGTAATTCAAATATCCGATTTGCAAAGAACTTTACAAATAACCTTTCTCGCTCATTTTCTTATCCCTGGAAGCCATTTCTTCTATTTTCGTCAAATTGGTTTAAGAATTCCCTAAATAAAGGAAATCCAAGATTTTAAACTCTTATGAAAGTCTGCTGGCGAAACTCTTGATTCTAGCATATCTTCACCAATAGACCCCCATTTAGAAAAATGTTTTCTTTCAAATTGATCTGAACTGTTCCATATTGGAATCATTTTTCAAACAAATGTTTAAGCCATTTTATTTGCTTATGGAAACTCAAACTTTTCAGTGTGCCTAGTATTTGACCATATCTTCGCTTTAACTTAGAGTTTTTATGGTTGAAAATCTTATTGCAATGTTTATCTTTTATGTGCTCAAGTGAAATTTCTCTTTAGACAAATTGATGACGTTATAAATTCCAATTATTCATATTCATCTTGTTGGTATTTATTCGAATTGTCATTCTTTATATTTTCCACCCTATATGGTATCGAACTTGTCGATATCTGTTAAGAATCTTGATTGTTCGTTGCTCCCTGTAGTGTATCGAACTTGTCGATACTAGACGATGATGTTGTTTCTTATTAACTCTTAATCTTGAGTTGTTATTCTGGACGTGAGTTTCCAGTTGTTGGAGATCAAGGGTTGTCGATTGTCCCGACACCTAGCGTGGATGATATAGAATTGGAAATGTTTTTTAAAAGTGGCCCTTGGGGCGTAAAACCCTTCCGGGTGGGACCATATTATGGTCGGAAGTTAAGGCCAATTTGTGTCATGGATCCAATTAAGGACATTGTTGTGTGCGTTTTTCCGGGATTAGTGCGTGACTGATCGGCAGCCTAACCTTGATGTTTTTTTTTAGTAAATAAAAATTCCAATTCTAATCTATACTCAGCGATTGAGATGTTTAGTTCTTGACTCCTTGGAAGTCTGTTTTAATAATATTTTGATATCGGAACTCTTATCAGTTCTAGTTTCTGATGCACCTCATTAATGGTGAATTGTTGGCCCTCGTGGCAATCTAAAAGTTGATATAACTGATTCCTTCATAAAATGAAATAAAACCCCTTTGTTTATCAGATTTGTCATTATTATTGAAATTGTTATCACTATTGCACTTGCTGAGCATTGTTGGCTCACTCTTGCTTGTTTGTTTTCTTCAGCTAATAGAGAAGGTTAGTGAACCTAGTAATGGTCATTGGTGTTGCTTTCCAGCAGCGAGAGGAGACGATCGGGTTGCGGATTCTCATTGGTTAGTGGTTGGGAATTCGTCAAGGTTGGATATTCAGTTAGACAGTGATTTTATTTATTCATAGAATTGCATAACTTTTTATTCTGAGGATGGATTGCAATAGTAATTTGACAGTTGTTTCATATCATAACTTGTATATGATCTTGGTTAAGGGATTTTATTATTATATGTTAAATATATCCGTGATTGTTTGTAGTTGGTTGTGGTTAGTAGCCCCAAATCTGTACCTTGGATTTTGGGATGCTACAACTACTCCTGAAAAATAATATTCAATACTCACTACTCCATCTATTATTCCTTAAACATAATATTCAATTCCCATTACTCCATCCACTATTCCAAAAAACAATATTCAATATCCACTATTTCTTAAAAATAATATTTATTATTTATTATATTAAAATCCGTGTCATTCAGTAAACAAGAAAAGAAAAAAGTGACGGAGGATGTACATGAAAGTATTGTTTCCAAATTCCAAGCGAATATAATATCAACAACGCTTCTAATGACACACAACAATTACCTAACTTCATCTTGCTCCATTTAAATCAAAAAATAATGAAGTGCGGTGTGACTTTCAAGTAAAGGCGACAAAAGTATAACATTTATCAATAAATATAATGATTAAAATTTACCGTTGGTTATCTTCTTCTACTGTTGAAAACAAAACCTGGATCACGTGCTAACATAGCTAGAACGCATATACTTTCTTATTAACGCATTTTGATAATACAAAAGATTAGTAGTAGTATATGTAGGACTGTCTATAGACTTGAGCTCCGATTCGATCCGATTCGATTTGAGGTCTTGTAATTGGATATGGATTTATATAAAATAAATTCGATTCGATAAAAGTCCGATTCGATAAGAGTTCGATCCATATAATACAGATATGGATTCACATGATCCGATCCGTTAATAATCCGATCCGAATAATAATTATATAATTATATATTTTATTATATATTAATATTCATATAATTATAATTACACAAATAATGTATAATTTTCCAATCATATGAGATTCAAAATCCTTTCGTAGTATTTTATACTATAACTTGAAAAAAGTATTACGTTTAAAATGAATATGTTATCATTATATTGCATCTAAAATTGAATTCATATTTTAATTTGAATTATTTTATGATTAGTGTTCATTTCTTGATCATTCTAATTTTGTATGGTACATTTCAGAATTAATAGATATTTATTTTTGATTTTTAATGTTCTATTCTTCTTGTATTTGGATGTTAATATGTACTTTTACATCTTAAAATTGTTTATTTTATCATTTTAAATTTTAATAGATTTAAATATTAATATAATTTTTTTTTTAATTTTTTAATTGGATTGGATATCCGCTCCAATTATCCGTAATCCTAATGGAGTGAATATAGATTGATCTTAAAAAAATCCGACATTTAATCCCATCCGATCCGATAAAAATTACTCCCTCCGTCCCAGTGGGATCTTTACATCCTAACTGGGCACGGAGGACAAGACAAACATATAATAGTGGGTATAAAGTGGGTGTAGTATTGTTAAAATAAATGAAGTAGTGGATGTAATAGTGATTTTATTGTTAAAATAAGTGAAATAGTGGGTGGAATAGTGATTTTATTGTTAAAATAAATGAAGTAGTGGGTGTAATAGTGTAAAGTATTATTAAAATAAGTGAAGTAGTGGGTGTAATAGTGTTAAAACTTACTATTTTGGGAATGTAAAGAAATGGATGAGACGGCCTAGTAACTGTAAAGAATCCGTTGGGATGGAGGGAGTAAACAAATTTAGGCAGGCCTAAGTATATGCTAACTACACCACCCATCAACTTAACCGGTTCCAGGGGAAGGAATTAGTGGGTAGGTAAAAAACTAGGCTGCATTGTCGGCTGAGCTTCAAAATTTTACAAAAATATTACTCTTTCTGTCTCTAAATGATCTTCCCGTTTAGAATGTCGGTCCTGTTCATAACAAGAGATAAATTACTAATTTACGTATAATCTATAAATTCAAATATAGTCATGAGTGATCTTGTTGGATTCGTATTTATGAATACTTTAATACAGTGAAATTTTTATATTTAGTACTAATACGAAATTAAAAATATTAACGATTAAAAGTGTACGTTGGCAAACGTATCCAAAGGAAATGGGAAGAGTTTTATGAGACGGGGGAGTATAAATTATATTATACCAAGTTCAAATTGATATCAAAAAATTACAAAATACCCATTTTAATTACAATTATTTATTTCAAAATCCTAATTCCATCACCATGATTTCACTTCCCACTAAAATATCTTAATTTCTTAATACATTGATTCCACTTACAAGTATAAAAAGGTACCTAAGGATATAAACATGTCTGAATATAGTTTTATATTAGATAATTTGACCGTAAGTCCACAGTTGCCAACTGTGATGCTTTTTTTTTTTTTTTGTCAAGACCAACTGTGATGCTTTAGCACCAAGTATATCTTATTAACTTGTAATGATCCAATTAGCAAGGGAACAAAAAAATGAGCAAGTCCCAAAACAAGTTGATCTCAATCCTCTGTTTCACTATCTTCTTCTTCCTTTCTTATGCAAGGACTTCATGTCCCATTGATTTCAGTTATGTCAAGACATTACAGTGGGAGAAATCAGACTGCATAGGTAAATCGGTGAACATAAACACCTGCTGTGGAACAATCAGAAGCCTCCTTGGCTTGGGCCTTGCAATACATCTCAATAAAACATCAATGTTCTACTTCCCAGATACAGATATTGCATCTGCATGTATGTCGGCTTTTGATAACAAGCTTTCATCCATGTCTATTAACATTTCGATGTGCAGTGGCGGATCCTATGACCAGCTAGTGGTTAACAGCTCAAGTAACTGTGGTGGAATCACAACACTTAAAGATTGGAAAGAAAAATTTAATGAAAGTACCCCACTAGACTCGGCTTGCAAAGGAAACTTCTCTACTCCTAGTCGGTGCAATGCCTGCAATGAGGCTGGGCAAAGGGTGGCTTCTCAGTTGGTGTCCATGAGACCAAACTCCACAAAATGTTTCGAGTATGTTTGTTTTTATGCTGCTGGCATTGTTAATGAATATGGTCCTGAAGATCCACGGATAGCTTCTTGTGCACTAGGCATTACTTTGGCCAAGTCAACAACCAACAAGCGAACGAAGACATTCAAAGTTGCTTTCGGACTGTTAGGGGCAATATTTGGAATTTTGTTAACATGGGGTTGCATAGTTGTTTTTCAAAAATTGAAAGAGGAAAGGAGACTAGCAGCGTTGCGCGAAGAATATGTAAGGGGAGTGAAGGCAAAGGTGTTGCCTAACACGGGTGCAAAATGGTTTCATGTAGCCGAGCTTGAGCAAGCCACTAAAGGGTTTTCGAAAAAGAATTTGATAGGGCAGGGAGGATTTGGAGTGGTCTACATAGGTACACTCTTGGATGGCTCGATTGTAGCTGTGAAACAACTTCTTGATATGGATATAAATGGGGATGATGAAGAGTTCACTAATGAGGCGGAGATTATTAGCAAAATCAGGCACAGGAATCTTCTTGCTTTAAGAGGATTTTGTGTTGAAAGCGATGCAGTGAAAGGTAATAGAAGATATCTTGTTTATGATTTCATGTCAAATGGAAGTTTAGACGAGCATTTGTTTAATTATGAAGAAGGGAGTTCTAGTGGTAGGCAGCAATTGGATTGGCCTCTGCGCAGAAATATCATTATTGATGTGGCCAAAGGGCTGGCTTATTTGCACTATGGAATCAAACCAGCCATTTATCACCGCGATATAAAGACCACAAATATACTTTTAGATTCAGAAATGAAAGCAAGACTAGCTGATTTTGGATTAGCAAAACAAACTATTGAAGGAGAATCTCATTTAACAACAAAAGTAGCTGGCACATACGGATACTTAGCTCCAGAGTATGCTCTTTACGGACAACTAACCGAAAAGAGTGATGTCTACAGCTTTGGCATCATAATTCTTGAGATCATGAGCGGGCGAAAAGTACTCGACACATCTTCAACATCTTCAAGACTTCTAATCACGGATTGGGCATTTGATCTTGTAAAGTCAGGAAAGGTTGATGATATTTTCGATAATCGAATGGGAGAAAATGTAGCGAGAGGAGTAATGGAAAGATTTGTACATGTTGGTATACTTTGTGCTCATGTAATGGTGGCATTAAGGCCCACGATTTCCGAAGCATTGAAGATGTTAGAAGGTGACATAGAAGTTCCGATGCTGCCTGATAGACCATTGCCTCTTAGCCATGAGTCATTGAGATATATCCCAGAGTTGAGTATATCAACATTGGGCATCTCAGCTGGAAGATCAAGCCTTGATGTATCAGGTAGCAGATCAAGTATCGATACATCAAAACCCAGGTCCAGCATTTAGATTAGCAGCTTTGGACAGTGAGTTTATTGAGGCCTGAGGCTGAGGCCAACAGTTTTATTGCACAAGCTTAGACTAGCAGCTTAAATGTTGGCATGGTCTTTATTGGCTTTTAATTTGTTAAAAGTTTTGTTGATTGTGTTTTCTACCAGATTCTAATTACATAAAGTGTTAATTAGAGCATTCACATCCCATCCCCATCCCCAACCCAAAAACTTACTAAAAATAGTAAATCCCCAAATAAAAATAGTAAATTCCCAAAATTATCAAAAAGTTTCTACATCCCATTCCCCTATCCCTATATTCTTTTTTATATTACTTCTTTCTCTCTCTTTCACTTACAATTTTAACTACCAAAACTCACCCACTACAATTAAATATATTTAAAAGAGGAGAGAGATGATTTGGGGTTCAAAACAGTAATCTACAAATATGGGGATTCAAAACTTGTCCCCAAAATTAATCCCTAAAATAGGGAATGGGATGTAAGCCATTTTTTGCATAAAAGCTAAATATTTCCCTAAATATTTGGGGATGAGGGATGTGAATGCTCTTAGTATGGCAGATTCGCAGGGCATCGTACCCAGTAATTAGAAAACAGGTGTAAAATTATAGAATATTTTTAAAAAACTTAGTATAATGACTAAAAAGATTCTGTAGTTTCAAATAAATAGTACTCTTTTCACTAAATGATAAAATAAAGTATAAATAATAATTATAATAAAACTTTTAATAACGACATATAAAATAAAATGACGAACATGTAGCATATATGTTGTAAAAAATGCAAATTGACTATTATTAATTAAAAGTTAATAAAACTGAATTTTCACATTAAGTCAACATAATTATTAACTTCAGACAACAAGGATATGTTCAAATAAATAATTTTTATGAAAAATTTCGTATATTACATTGTGTTTCGAAAAATATTTAGATTGAAAATATCTTTTAGAAAAAAGCATTTTTAATTTTTTGAAACAAATTTTAACTTATTTTTCCCGAAATAGAAAAAAATTGATACTCTTTTATGATAGAATAAGCTATATATAAAAATATAGAGAGAATAGAGAGAGTTAGAGAGAAGAGACCATCTTTTATTCATATCCCTAACTCCTGATCATTACAAGATATATATAGTGTTTAGAACATATAAGTTACATCACTTGGAAAGCCAAAAGCTTTGTATTAAGTTACATAAGTATGAAAGGTCAAGAGTTAGAAAATCTAAAGGTCAAGAGTTGAGATTCTAGAGAGTCATACAATAATGTTTTATAACACTCCCCCTTGGATGACTCGTACATACATCATGCCTCATTAAAACCTTACTAGGAAAAACCCTGTGGGAAAAACCCTAGTGAAGGAAAAAGAGTACATATGTTGTACATATATTACAGTGAAGTGTCTCCCCCTCATTTCAGCATGACTATAGAAATCACCATAAATCTCGAAGTTTACGCATTCCAATCTTGTGTACCAACTTCTCGAAGGGAGATGTAGGAAGTGCCTTTGTGAATAAATCAGCCGGATTATTACATGAGCGGATCTGACAGACATCAATTTCTCCCCTTTGCTGTAGTTCATGGGTGAAGAAGAATTTTGGATCAATGTACTTTGTCCTGTCTCCTTTGATGTAGCCTTCTCTAGTTTGCGTAATACATGCTTCATTATCTTCGAATAAAATAGTTGGAATTCCTTTATTGATTGAAAGACCACATGATTCTCAGATGTTGTGGACCAGGGACCTGAGCCATACACATTCTTGACTTGTTTCATGAAGTGCCAATAGTTCAGCATGGTTCGAAGAGGTTGCTGTAAGAGTCTGCTTTGTTGATCGCCAAGATATTGCAGTATCACCATATGTGAATATATAAGTTGTTTGTGATCTTCCTTTATGGGGATCAGATCGATATCCAGCATCAGCGTAACCAATTAATTCTGCTTTTGAGTCTTTAGAATAAAATAAACCCATATCCATTGTTCCTCGAAGATATCTAAAAATATGTTTCACTCCAGTCCAATGTCTTCGAGTTGGAGCAGCACTATGTCTTGCCAATAGGTTAACAGAAAATGCAATATCAGGACGTGTACAGTTGGCAAGGTACATTAGTGCTCCAATGGCACTAAGATATGGTACTTCTGGACCAAGGAGCTCTTCTCCCTTTTCTCTTGGGCGAAATGGATCCTTATGCTTTTCTAGTGAACGTACCACCAAATGTGTACTAACAGGATATGCTTTGTCCATTATAAAACGTTTAAGGATTTTTTCGATATAAGCTGACTGGTGGACAAAGATTCCTTTGGATAAATGTTCAACTTGAAAACCAAGACAAAGTTTTGTTCTACCCAAGTCTTTCATTTCAAATTCTCTTTTCAAATATTCAGTCGTCTCATGAAGTTCATTTGGGGTCCCAATGATGTTTAAATCATCAACATAAACTGCAATGATTGTAAACCCCATTTTTGTCCTTTTAATAAAAACACATGGACAAATAACATTATTGATATATCCATCTTTCAACAGATACTCACTGAGACGATTATACCACATGCGACCCGATTGTTTCAACCCGTACAATGATCTTTGCAATTTGATTGAGTAAATCTCTCGGGGTCTTGAACCACATGCTTCTGGCATTTTTAAACCATCGAGAATTTTCATGTAAATGTCATTATCAAGTGATCCATATAAATAGGCAGTTACAACATCCATCAAATTCATTTGGAGCCCTTCTAGAATTGACAGACTTAGTAAATATCTAAACGTTGTTGCATCCATTACCGGTGAATAAGTCTCTTCATAATCGATTCCCGGTCTTTGTGAGAAGCCTTGTGTAACAAGGCGTGCCTTGTATCTCACAACTTCATTTTTCTCATTTCTTTTACGCACAAATACCCATCTAAAGCCAACTGGTTTCACACCTGCAGGTGTTTGGACAATAGGTCTAAAAACTTGACGTTTTTCAAGTGATTTTAATTCTGCCTCAATAGCATCTTTCCACTTTGGCCAATCATTTCTTCTTTTACATTCATAAATCGATCTAGGTTCATGATCCTCGATTTCTTCAGAAATGTCAAGAGCAGCTGCATATGCAAATATTTCATCCATGTCAATTTCTTTTCTGTTCCACCTTTTCCCTGAAATGATATAATTTATCGAGATCTCTTCATTGTCCTCAATTTCAGGTGTTTGATCATCCTTTGAAGACGTCTCTTCGGTGATCAGTTCCATTTCATTTGGAATGATGTCATTTGATATACCAGCTTGTTTATCAAGTTTCCTTGATTTTCTAGGATTTTTATCTTTGGATCCAATAGGTCTACCACGCTTTTGGCGTGCTTTAAACTCATTTGCTAGCATGATTTTATTTTCTTCATAAGGAAGTGTTATTTTACAAGGAACATTGACAGCCGGTATATGTGACTTCGTCACTGTCTTGACATCAGTAAATGAATCAGGCAATTTATTTGCAACCTCTTGTAGGTGGATAATCTTTTGAACTTCAAGTTCACATTGATTTGTGCGAGGATCTGATAAGTGGATTTTATATCCACTTATTATGCGCTAAATGGACCTATATTGATGGTTTATCCTTAAATATGTTGTGTCTTTTAATTCGTTTTTGTTGTTTAATTATTTGTTGTGCAGAACTCGCAAATTCAGGTATCTAGGCGATAAAAGGCTAAAAACGGTGGATTTCTGGCTCAATTTTATCAAGTGATCTGGTTACGAGGAAAAAGAATTATCATAAAGGAATCCTGAATGATATATTCTTAAATCTGGAACCCCGATTGGAATTGATATATTTTTCGTTAAGAAAAAGGAGTCCGGTTTTAGGCCCGCAATTTACCGCAGCTTGGGAATTGAAAATTTATTTATATTAATAAATACTTTATTTAATTAGAAAATTATATTTATAAATATCTAATAATATTAGATATTTATTTTTATAAATTCGGAATTAAATTAATTATTTATTAATTAAATATCTTTTGTTATGCAAGTTGTATTAGCAAAAGAAAAAGAAAAAAAAAAGCAACAAAAACAATAAAAAGCAAAAAGCAAAACAAGTGGGCGTGTGTGATTAGCAGACAAGTTACAAAAACAAAAAAAAAGCAAGTGCACAAGACAAAGTAGTGATGTCGGCAAAAACAATCAGAAAGAAGATTGAATTAGTTGCAAGATTGTCTGCCAGTGCTGTCTCCTCACGCGACCTGGGGCGCGTGTCGAGCACGCGCCTGGAGAAAGGGAATAAAGTGCCGCGCGTGGCCTGCACGCGCGTGGCCTGCGATTGGTTTTTGTTTGCTGAGCAGGGAAGTGTGGTGGTTGGGGCTAATTGCAGTGTGCTTTCGGCTGTAAATAAATTGATTGTTGATTGTTTTATTTTTTTTTGTTTTTTTTATTCTTTTCATTTTTATTTTATTAAGGTGGTGTGCTAAAATTGTACTATAAATAGGCCTAGTCTTGAGCTTATTTTCACACAACATTTTGGAGAGTAACATTCTCTCTTGTAATTCTCTCTTGTTCTTGTAATTTTAAGCTTTGTTTTTAAACACTTTAATTTTTAGCAAATTTAGTATAAGTGTTATTTTGGTTGAAGAAATTATGGGAATTATTTGGAGTGCTCTTCTCTTTCGATGGAAGCTATTTCGGTTTTATTTCCTAATTTCTTATTTTACCGGGAATTATCGGAGTGCTCGTTTCTTGCAAGTGGAAATTATTTCGGTTTTAGTTTCTAAACTCTTATAATTTTCATATTTAATTTATCGTAATTTTTTTTAGTTTTATTATTGTTGTTATTATTATTATTATTGTTATTATTATTATTATTGTTATTATTATTATTATTATTATTATTATTATTATTATGATTTCAATTAATCCCATGATGACGATTCGTTTAATTATGAACTAATCGCCATCATGGGATTCTAATGGATTTATTTACGTAATTTAGTAATTCGATGCCTTAATAAATTGTGTTATGATAAAAATTTCCGATTGCCTAACGTGGTTGTGCTTAATTTATTAGATGCGTAGCTATCATCTAAATTATTAATTCTTAATGAATGCGAAAGTGGATTTGAGAATTTAGAATTTACCATGTTAGCACAGGTTCGTAATTTTCATATATAATTACGATTAGTGGTAGGGTTTTGGATCACATCGCCCTGTGTAGCCAAAAATAAGGAATTTATTCGTAAACCAGTTATGTTTTCAAATCTTATAGACATATAGGATCTAGACATAAATGGTGTCCACGCAACTTCTATCTTTTTAAGTGGATGTTTGTATGGTTTGATATAAGTTAAGGCTGAAAGGCGCTTATATTAGTTTCGTGTTCCCGGCTAGCTTTCATAATTATCAGAATCACTTTACATTAAGGCATCAATCCTAAATGAAATAAATAATGAAATTAGAATCCCATGTTTATCTCATATATATAATCTTTATCATATTTATTTTTAGTCGTTATTTCATTAATTAATTGTGATTTGACAAACCAACCATTTCGTTGTTCAGGCTTCTATAATTAACCGAACGTTGTTGAATAAACATATTTACTTAAATACACCCAGTCTTCGTGGGAACGATCCTTATTTCCCTATATTGCTTTTGGACTGCGTATACTTGCGTAGAGAAAATAGCGAACAAGTTTTTGGCGCCGCTGCCGGGGATTCGGTGTTATTTTGTTTATGTGTTTTACTACAATAAAAGTTAATTTGTTTGACTTGAACATTTGATCTTATATTTTGAAGTGATTATTTGTGTTCAGATACTTGGATTTTTATGCTAACACGTGCTAAAGCATTAAAAGCCAAGCAAGTACTTAAACTAGCAAATACTCACAAGATGGACGGAGAAACCGAAGTAGTTGCACCTGCAGCAGCAAGGGCTTTAATGGACTACTCGCAATCGAAGATTGATGACATTCATTCAAGTATCATTCGTCCAGCAATTGCGGCTCCTACATTTGAAATTAAATCCAGCACTATTCAGATGGTGCAGAATCAAGTACAGTACGGAGGAACTGCAACGGAAGATCCTAACTTACACATTAGGAACTTCATAGAAATATGCGACACATTTAGATTCAACAATGTGTCAGATGATGCTGTGAAGTTGAGACTCTTCCCGTTTTCCTTAAGAGACAAGGCCAAAAGTTGGTTACACTCTCTGCCACCGGGATCTATCACCACTTGGGCGGATCTAGCTCAAAAGTTTCTTAGCAAATTCTTCCCCATGGCAAAGACTGCAGCTATAAGGAATGCTATCACGCAATTTTCTCAACAGTCTGGTGAATCTTTATGTGAAGCGTGGGAAAGATACAAGGAAATGCTTCGACAATGCCCTCATCATGGCATGCCAAATTGGATGGTCATAAATTGCTTCTATAATGGACTAGGAATACAATCAAGGCCAATGGTAGATGCAGCTTCAGGGGGAGCGTTATGGGCTAAAAGTTATGAGGAGGCCTATGATCTTATCGAGATGATGGCAGCTAATGAATATCAAAATCCAACTCAGAGGATGCCACAACAGAAGGTAGCAGGAATTCTTAATGTCGACAAGGCCACTTCCTTAGCAGCTCAGATAGAGGCTTTGAACTTGAAAATAGACTCTTTGACAGCACAAGGATTTCATCAAGTTGCTAGTGTTTGTGAGTTGTGTGCGGGCGCGCATGAATCAAACCAATGTGCCATCTCAAACGAGTCGGTTCAATTCGTAAGCAATTTCCAAAGACAGCAACAGCCAGCTCCAAATTCCTACCATCCGAACAACCGAAATCATCCAAATTTCAGTTGGAGCAATAATCAAGGAGGAGCACAACAATCAAATCAGCCCTACCAACAATTTCAAAATCAGTAGTTTTGGAGCTAGGCCATATAATCCATCTGGATTCCAGCAACAGCAGGGGCACCAATATCAGCAACAATATGCCCCACGACAATTTCAACCCCCAGGATTTCAACAACAATCCTATGGGAATTCTGGGCAATCATCTTCTAGTGAAAAGGCAGAATTGGAGGAGTTGAGGTTGGCGTCCAAAAGCCAAGCGGCTTCTATTAAAAATCTGGAAACTCAATTGGGACAACTCGCTAGTTTCATGATGAGCCGACCACAAGGAACACTCCCAAGTGATACTGAAGCTAATCCGGGGAGAAAGAACAACCAAGAGCACATTAAAGCCATCACTCTAAGATCGGGGAAAGTCATAGAAGGCATTGAATTGGAAAGAGCAAATAAAATTCTGCCTGATGATGAAACAGTGAACGTGGGAGATACCGAGGACAAGGGTAAGGCTCCAATTTCAAGCACGGAGGTAGAAGAAAGTGTACCACCTCCTAAACAATCAGTCCTTGCACAGAAAGAAGCAGAAGAGCATGTCTATCCACCTCCGCCATTTCCTCGACGTTTGCAAAAACAGAAACTGGACAAGCAGTTTGGCAAATTTCTTGAAGTCTTTAAGAAATTACATATCAACATTCCATTTGCTGAAGCCCTGGAACAAATGCCGAGTTATGCCAAGTTCATGAAGGGCATTCTATCGAGAAAAGTAAAACTTGAGGACTTAGAAACTGTTGCTTTGACAGAGGAGTGTAGTGCGGTATTGCAACAAAAGTTACCGCCTAAGCTAAAAGATCCTGGAAGTTTCACCATACCATGCACCATTGGGAATTTGTCTTTTGACAAATGTTTATGTGATTTAGGAGCAAGCATCAACCTCATGCCATACTCAGTTTTCTTACAACTTGGCCTTCCTGAGCCAAACCCGACGAACATGTCACTTCAGTTAGCTGATCGCTCTATCACTTATCCTCGGGGAGTTGTTGAAGATGTCCTAGTAAAAGTAGACAAACTTATCTTTCCAGCTGATTTTGTCATACTTGATTTCGAAGAGGACAAGAAGATTCCGATCATTCTTGGTAGACCATTCTTGGCGACAGGACAAACATTGATTGACGTCCAAAAGGGAGAACTTACAATGAGGGTGCATGATCAAAATGTCACTTTCAACGTTTTTAAAGCCATGAAGTTTCCAACAGAAGAAGAACAGTGTCTGAAGGTAGACTTGATTGAGTCTACGGTACAAGAAAAGTTGGATCACATGTTCATGAATGACACTTTGGAAAAGGCCCTTAGTGGAAGGTATTCATTAGATGAAGATGACATAGATGAACAATTGCAATATCTGGATGCTTTGCCGTGGCAAAGAAAATTTGAAAGACCAGTTGAATCATTGGATCTACCAGAACTAAAGGGGCCGCATCAGCAAATGAAACCATCTATCGAGGAAGCTCCAACACTAGAGCTCAAACCACTTCCTAATCACTTAAAGTATGCTTCTCTTGGTGAATCATCTACCTTACCTGTGATTATATCTGCTAAACTTTCAGACTCTGAGGAAGACAAGCTTTTAAGAGTCCTGAGGGAATTCAAAACAGCCATTGGTTGGACCCTAGCAGATATCAAAGGCATCAGCCCAGCTTATTGTCAACATAAAATTCCATAGGAAGAAGGCAGTAAACCAACAGTGGAGCATCAAAGGCGGCTAAATCCTCTTATGAAGGAGGTAGTGAAGAAAGAAATTATCAAGTGGCTGGATGCAGGGATTATTTATCCCATTTCTGACAGTGCATGGGTGAGTCCAGTGCAATGTGTACCGAAGAAGGAGGCATGACTGTGATTACCAATGAAAAGAATGAACTCATCTCTACTCGCACAGTCACCGGTTGGCGAATCTGCATGGACTACCGGAAGTTGAATAAAGCCACAAGGAAGGATCATTTTCCCCTTCCTTTCATTGATCAGATGCTAGATAGACTAGCCGGCCATGATTATTACTGCCTTCTGGATGGTTATTCTGGATATAACCAAATCTGCATTGCTCCTGAGGATCAGGAGAAAACAACATTTACATGCCCGTTCGGCACTTTCGCCTTTCGGCGGGTTTCTTTTGGCTTGTGTGGAGCACCTGGTACTTTTCAAAGGTGCATGATGGCCATCTTCTCAGACATGATTGGAAAGACCGTAGAAGTCTTCATGGATGACTTCTCTGTATTCGGTCTATCTTTTGATGAATGCTTGCAAAATCTTGGTTTGGTGCTGAAAAGATGCGTGGAAACTAACCTAGTGCTCAATTGGGAGAAGTGCCACTTCATGGTACAAGAAGGAACTATTCTCGGGCACAAGGTGTCAAGGAAGGGTCTAGAAGTGGACAGAGCAAAGATAGAAGCTATTGAAAAGCTGCCGCCACCTAATTCAGTGCGAGGGATTCGCAGTTTCCTTGGGCACGCAGGTTTCTACAGGCGTTTTATCAAGGACTTCGCAAAAATTTCCAAACCTTTGTGTCAGCTGCTGGAAAAAGATATTCATTTCAAATTTGACGAAGCATGTCTTACAGCGTTCGAGACTCTGAAGAAGAAATTGATTTCAGCACCCGTGATCATTGCTCCAGATTGGAGTGAACCTTTCGCTATGATGTGTGATGCTAGCGATTACGCAGTTGGGGCCGTTCTTGGCCAAAAGAAAAATAAAATGTTTCATGTCATCTACTATGCAAGCAAAACCCTCAGCGATGCTCAATTAAACTACACCACCACTGAGAAGGAGCTGTTAGCCATAGTTTATGGTTTTGAAAAATTCCGTTCATACTTGCTTGGCACGAAGGTGACTGTGTACACTGATCACGCGTCTATCAGATATCTGCTCTCTAAAAAGGACTCCAAACCTAGGTTGATTCGATGGATTCTTCTGCTGCAAGAATTCGATGTGGAGATCAAGGATAGAAAAGGGACAGAAAACCAAGTAGCCGACCATCTCTCACGATTGAAAGACCTTGGGAAGACATCCCAAAACAAAACCGTCATTAATGAATCCTTTCCTGATGAACAGTTATTTGGGATACAAGAAGAAGAGCCTTGGTTTGCAGACATTGTGAACTTTCTGGTGAGTCGAGTGATTCCTCCCGGGCTCTCTTTTGCACAAAGAAAGAAATTCTTGCATGAAGTCAAATGGTATCTTTGGGACGAACCATATCTGTTTAAACAAGGAGCCGATCAGGTGATTAGGAGATGTGTGCCATACAGTGAAACAGAGGCTATTCTAAGGGATTATCACGCCACGACATATGGTGGCCATTATGGAAGTGAAAAGACCGCAACTCGAATTCTTCAAGCGGGATTTTATTGGCCATCCCTTTTTAAGGATGCCCATCAGTTTGTACTAAAGTGTGATCGTTGTCAGCGTGTTGGTAACATATCTAGGAGGGATGAGATGCCCCTCAATATAATGCTAGAAGTGGAAATCTTTGATGTTTGGGGCATCGATTTCATGGGACCATTCATTTCCTCATGTAGCAACCAATACATCTTGCTGGCCGTTGATTATGTTTCCAAATGGGTTGAAGTCAAGGCACTTCCGACCAATAATGCCAATGTCGTGCTCAATTTCCTTCACAAGAACATCTTCACAAGATTCGGCACTCCTCGAGTAATCATAAGCGATGAAGGTACTCACTTTTGCAATCGCAAGTTTACTAATCTCATGGCAAGGTACAACATCAACCACCGGGTAGCTACGGCATACCACCCGCAAACCAATGGCCAAGCCGAGGTATCTAATCGCGAGATTAAGCGCATTCTGGAAAAAGTGGTGAATCCTTCGAGAAAGGATTGGTCTTTAAAACTCGATGAAGCCGCATGGGCTTATCGTAAAGCATATAAAACGCCCTTGGGTATGTCACCATATCAACTTGTCTATGGGAAGGCTTGTCATCTGCCTGCCGAACTAGAGCACAAAGCTTATTGGGCGCTGAAGAAGTTGAACTTTGACTTATCAGCTGCAGGTGAGAAAAGAATGCTTCAGATTAATGAACTGGATGAGTTTCGGCTACAGGCTTATGAAAACCAAAAGTTATACAAGGAGAAGGTCAAAAGATGGCATGACAGACGTTTAGTGCAAAAGCCTTTTGTACCGGGACAGTTAGTCTTGCTATTCAACTCTCGTCTTCGATTGTTTCCAGGGAAGCTCAAATCGAGGTGGTCAGGGCCTTTTGTTGTCAAAACTGTGTTTCCACACGGAGCGGTGGAAATCTTTGAGAAATCACCCGATCAATCGTTCAAGGTGAATGGGCAGAGATTGAAACCCTATTTTGGTGACACGGTGAACCGTGAGGCTGATACCACCAAGTTGGCCACCACATGATTCTCAGTATAATCGTCAAGCTAGCGACAATAAACAAGCGCTTCATGGGAGGCAACCCATAGGTTTGGTGTTTTTTATGTGTGGTTTGATTTGGTGTGATTTTGTTTAGTATTATGTCGAAAGTGCAGGTCATTGCCTCAGTTTGGAGCTCATTTCCACCACCTGATTCACCACCCGAGGAGGGTGACGATGCCGACAGTTAGGGGAGTTCTCTTTTATCCTTTATCTATACCTTCAATGAGGACATTGAATATTTTAAGTTTGGGGGTGATTTAGGATAATTGATTAATCGAGTCATGCTCATTCATATAGTTCATAATGTACCATGCTAGTATAATTTCATATAATTTAGATATATATATATATATATATATATATAAATTGCATATTCATGATTAGTTGCATATCATATTTTCCTTGGTCCCGTAGCGCTTGGCGATTCCGTTTAGTAGTCAATGATGAATTTGAGTGTGATAATGATGGATAGAGGGCTGATTTAAATACTTATGAATTGACGTGCATGTTGCAGAAACACAATCTTACACAACTCATCGGTTACTTTTGGGCTAGGTTAAGGTCATGCTTGTTTGGTTGTTGAAAATTAATCACCTGATTATATTTGAAATTTTCTTTATTCCCTTGATAGCATAGAATCACTAAAATATAAGTTTGGGGGAAACCAGGGTTCATGCTAGTTTGTATGTATTTGTTAATAATTGATAGGTGTCAATTGACTAGTAGCCAGCTCATATTTATATGAGTAGTCTAGGGTTGGAAATGAGAATTCTCATTCCAGATTGCATATAAAAAAAAATAAAATAAAATAAAATAAAATAAAAGAAAGAAAAAAAAGAGTCAAAAGTCCAATTGTTAAATGCAAAATTGGCCAGGGTGAGCTCTTTAATACTCGAGCAATTAAGTTCTAGGGGACTCAAGCCTAGTGACCTAAGACTTTTCCGGTCTGGGATCCACTAACCTAACGCTCGCTACATGGGTATTATTGTATAAGCCTTTTGGGGTCTCATCCATTGCACGGTCAAATAAGCATGTGTGTTGTGTATAGTATTATGCGTCATAGTTGTTAATAAAGCATGAATTCCTGTATAACTCAAATGATGATAGAAGTGTTTCTAGGTTATGAAGTGTCTAGCGTCCATTTTATTTATAAACTTGTGATTGTTATGACGAAGAATATGTATGGTTTTGATCTAGTGCTAAGAGTAATTCTGATGAGTATTGCACACACGCACGTTTCTGTACTTGTAAAGGTTAATATGCTGATATTTAGTCGATCTCTATTTGGAGTTATCACATTCTCTGAGACACTCTGCTAAATTGGTTTTGCTTTGCCTATGGGATCCTTGCGTCAGTAGCATTCATGCATTTAGAGGTAGACGAGTCTGTTTTCGCTTGAGGACAAGCTTCAGTTTAAGTTTGGGGGTGTGATAAGTGGATTTTATATCCACTTATTATGCGCTAAATGGACCTATATTGATGGTTTATCCTTAAATATGTTGTGTCTTTTAATTCGTTTTTGTTGTTTAATTATTTGTTGTGCAGAACTCGCAAATTCAGGTATCTAGGCGATAAAAGGCTAAAAACGGTGGATTTCTGGCTCAATTTTATCAAGTGATCTGGTTACGAGGAAAAAGAATTATCATAAAGGAATCCTGAATGATATATTCTTAAATCTGGAACCCCGGTTGGAATTGATATATTTTTCGTTAAGAAAAAGGAGTCCGGTTTTAGGCCCGCAATTTACCGCAGCTTGGGAATTGAAAATTTATTTATATTAATAAATACTTTATTTAATTAGAAAATTATATTTATAAATATCTAATAATATTAGATATTTATTTTTATAAATTCGGAATTAAATTAATTATTTATTAATTAAATATCTTTTGTTATGCAAGTTGTATTAGCAAAAGAAAAAGAAAAAAAAAGCAACAAAAACAATAAAAAGCAAAAAGCAAAACAAGTGGGCGTGTGTGATTAGCAGACAAGTTACAAAAAAAAAAAGAAAAAAAAAGCAAGTGCACAAGACAAAGTAGTGCTGTCGGCAAAAACAATCAGAAAGAAGATTGAATTAGTTGCAAGATTGTCTGCCAGTGCTGTCTCCTCACGCGACCTGGGGCGCGTGTCGACCACGCGCCTGGAGAAAGGGAATAAAGTGCCGCGCGTGGCCTGCACGCGCGTGGCCTGCGATTGGTTTTTGTTTGCTGAGCAGGGAAGTGTGGTGGTTGGGGCTAATTGCAGTGTGCTTTCGGCTGTAAATAAATTGATTGTTGATTGTTTTATTTTTTTTTTTGTTTTTTTTATTCTTTTCATTTTTATTTTATTAAGGTGGTGTGCTAAAATTGTACTATAAATAGGCCTAGTCTTGAGCTTATTTTCACACAACATTTTGGAGAGTAACATTCTCTCTTGTAATTCTCTCTTGTTCTTGTAATTTTAAGCTTTGTTTTTAAACACTTTAATTTTTAGCAAATTTAGTATAAGTGTTATTTTGGTTGAAGAAATTACGGGAATTATTTGGAGTGCTCTTCTCTTTCGGTGGAAGCTATTTCGGTTTTATTTCCTAATTTCTTATTTTACAGGGAATTATCGGAGTGCTCGTTTCTTGCAAGTGGAAATTATTTCGGTTTTAGTTTCTAAACTCTTATAATTTTCATATTTAATTTATCGTAATTTTTTTTAGTTTTATTATAGTTGTTATTATTATTATTATTGTTATTATTATTATTATTGTTATTATCATTATTATCATTATTATTATTATTATTATTATTATTATTATTATTATTATTATTTCAATTAATCCCATGATGACGATTCGTTTAATTATGAACTAATCGCCGTCATGGGATTCTAATGGATTTATTTACGTAATTTAGTAATTCGATGCCTTAATAAATTGTGTTATGATAAAAATTTCTGATTGCCTAACGTGGTTGTGCTTAATTTATTAGATGCGTAGCTATCATCTAAATTATTAATTCTTAATGAATGCGAAAGTGGATTTGAGAATTTAGAATTTGCCATGTTAGCACAGGTTCGTAATTTTCATATATAATTACGATTAGTGGTAGGGTTTTGGATCACATCGCCCTGTGTAGCAAAAAATAAGGAATTTATTCGTAAACCAGTTATGTTTTCAAATCTTATAGACATATAGGATCTAGACATAAATGGTGTCCACGCAACTTCTATCTTTTTAAGCGGATGTTTGTATGGTTTGATATAAGTTAAGGCTGAAAGGCGCTTATATTAGTTTCGTGTTCCCGGCTAGCTTTCATAATTATCAGAATCACTTTACATTAAGGCATCAATCCTAAATGAAATAAATAATGAAATTAGAATCCCATGTTTATCTCATATATATAATCTTTATCATATTTATTTTTAGTCGTTATTTCATTAATTAATTGTGATTTGACAAACCAACCATTTCGTTGTTCAGGCTTCTATAATTAACCGAACGTTGTTGAATAAACATATTTACTTAAATACACCCAGTTTTCGTGGGAACGATCCTTATTTCCCTATATTGCTTTTGGACTGGGTATACTTGCGTAGAGAAAATAGCGAACAGGATCATAATGAGACAGAGATGCTGCATTCCATAGAATTTCTTGTCTTTCTTTTTTAAATTTTGACTTCTCTCCCCCTAATGCAGGAAAAACTGTCTCATCAAACTGACAATCGGCAAATCTTGCCTTAAATAAATCACCAGTCATGGGCTCCAAATATTTTATAATTGAGGGAGAGTCAAACCCAACATATACCCCTAATCTTCTTTGGGGTCCCATTTTTGTTCGTTGGGGAAGAGATATCGGAACATAAACTGCACACCCAAAAACTCTTAAGTGAGAAATATTTGGTTCTTTACCATTTACAAGTTGCATAGGGGAATATTGATGATAAGAAGTCGGTCTAAACCGAACTAAAGAAGCTGCGTGTAATATCGCATGTCCCCATGCAGAACTTGGTAAATTTGTTTTCATGAGTAAAGGTCTAGCAATCAGTTGTAGCCTCTTAATGAAAGATTCTGCTAGACCATTTTGAGTGTGCACATGGGCAACAGAATGTTCCACTTCAATCCCAATCGACATACAATAATCATTAAAACATTGGGATGAAAATTCCCCCGCATTGTCCAATCTAATTTTCTTTATATTGTGATCAGGGAATTGTGCTCTCAATCGAATTATTTAAGCAAGTAGTCGCGCAAATACAACGTTTCGAGTGGACAATAAACTGACATGTGACCATCGTGTTGAAGCATCAATAAGTACCATAAAGTACTGAAATGGCCCACTTGATGGGGTGATAGGTCCACATATATCTCCCTGAATACGTTCCAAAAAATTTGGACATTCAATTGCAACTTTTACTGGAGATGATCTTGTTATTAATTTTCCTCGATAACAAGCAACACATGAAAAATCTTTAGTCAAAGGAACAATTTTGTTCTTGAGGGGATGTCCATTTGAATTTTCTATAATCCTTCGCATCATTGTTGAACCCGGATGGCCTAAACGATTATGCCATATGATAAAATTAGTCGGGCCCCTTAATTTTTGGTTTATCACCATATTTGACTCAACTGGATTTATAAAGGTATAATACAATCTAGATTTATATGAGGGGAGCTTTTCCATGAATTTCTTCATCCCTGAAACAACTGATGTGATATATAAAAATTCTTCATCCTTTTCATTTATTGTCTCAATGTGATAACCATTTTTACGTATATCTTTGAAACTCAAAAGATTTCTTTGTGATCTGGTGGAAAACATTGCATCATCGATGCTGAACTGTGTACCATTAGGTAACATTATATTTGCTCTTCCGGAGCCCTCAATAAGATCTGATGCACCAGATATAGTGTTAACATTAGCTTTAGCTAGAATTAGATGCGAAAAATATTTTTGATTTTTCAATATTGTGTGTGTTGTTGCACTATCCGCTAAGCACAATGATTCATCATCATTTATAACGCATGAAGAGAGGCTGCCGGCCATATTTCTTCAGAAAAATAAATAACACCTTAATTAGAAATATAACTAACATTTCTTTGATGATAAGATAATTAAGCAACATATAAAGTTCAAACATAAAACCTTATGGTTCAAACATAAATATTCATAGTCCAAGCATAAATCTTAACAAAAAGACAAGAACATTATTTAATTAATATTGGCATCGTCACCACCAAATTTGACCACTTCCATATTGCCATCTTCAAAGAAGTCTGCCACTTCCATATGAGTAGAGTTGATTGGATTAATTTGATCTCTCCCTCCAAGGTGTGCTTCAAGGTGGGCAATGCCCAAAGGATCACTTTGTTCAGTAAAATTAGTCTCCACACCCTTCAAAGAAGCTTGATAAAGATCAACAAGGTGCTTGGAGGTACGACAGGTACGACTCCAATGACCTTTCATTCCGCAGCGATGACAAGTGCTTTCAACCCTTTTATCCATCATACTTCCCTTGGGCTTCTCCTCATTTTTTGTCCACTTCTGGTGGTGAGGTTTCTTAAAATTTGAGAATTTTTGCTGATCATGGCCTCGACCACGTCCAAAACCATGCCCACGTCCACGGGCTCGCCCACGTCCAAATCCACGTCCACGTCCACGTCCAAATTGCTTATTTTGTCCATATTCATTACTAGTCACAACATTCGCTTCAGGGAATGGTGTTGAACCAGTTGGACGTGCTTGATGATTTTTCAGCAAGAGTTCATTGTTTTGCTCGGCAAGGAGCAAAACTGATATAAGTTCAGAATATTTTTTGTATCCCCTTTCACGATATTGTTGTTGCAAGAGCATATTATTGGCATGGAAAGTGGAGTAGGTCTTTTCCAACATATCATTATCAGAGATATTTTCACCACATAATTTCAATTGTGAAGTAATCTTAAATATTGCAGAATTATACTCGCTTACACTTTTAAAATCTTGTAAGCGCAAGTGTAACCAATCATAGCGAGCCTTAGGAAGTATGATAGTTTTCTGGTGGTCATATCTTTCTTTCAAACTGTTCCAAAGGGTTAAGGGATCTTTTACAATTAAGTATTCAGTTTTTAATCCCTCATCAAGGTGGTGGCGGAGAAATATCATAGCCTTCGCCTTGTCTTGTTCAGAGGACTTATTCCCTTCTTTTATGGTGTCACCAAGACCCATAGCGCTAAAATGAATTTCAGCATCCAATATCCATGTCAAATAATTTTTTCCCGTGACATCAAGTGCGTTGAATTCAAGTTTTGTGAGGTTTGACATTTTTAATACTATAAACATAAATCAAATTAGTATATAAAAACAAGCATATACAGAAGTGCACAATTCATAATAAATCATAAAAATATATATACAAGTGGCATAATATTAACAAATCGCAATCACATTACTTAATCAAAGTCTAGTACTATTTAATCAAGATTTTAGCAAGCCTAATTTTAATATGTTGGCATTATTGAAATGGACCTTAAAAATATCCTTTTAAAATTTGGTATTTAAAATTAATCATCTTGTAATGCTGACAATATCATAAACTATTGTGAAAAAGCGAGAGGAGGTCATAAGATTAAAATTAAAGAATCTTGTTTCCAAACAATTCAATATGCGAAAAGCTTGGAAGATTAAATATTGCAATGATACCGGTAAGTACTTGATCAACAACAAAAAGTTATCAAAATGATAATAGTTTTCCTTTTTATTGCAAAATGAACGAAATAGAAGGGTTTGTTAGAAATGAAATGCGCATCAGTACTAAAGGTAGTAAAATAAATAGTGGCTTCCTGGTTCCAAGACATTAATAAACAACTTTTGTTAGTCGAAGGAAGTTCGAGCTTACTAATATCTAATAATATGCTAAATTTCGTAGTCAATACCTGGTGTGTGCATAATAATTCTGAATTATATTAAGGATTGCAATGCAGCCATTATCTTATGGTTAATTAGGGCATACAAGTACATACGAAGACTGTGTTGACATGCAAAACTCATTTCAAATACTATATTTTCTTTATTAGCACAAGTTTGATTTATGTTAGAGATAACATACATATGAACCACTTGATAATGGCATATACACATATATGTCTCATTTAAAATTATAGTTCACGTGCCTGAAAACGCAGCCAAACGTGAATTCCATTCAATGTAATACATAAAAGCTCAGAACACATTGCATTATTAGTGCATTGACAAGGATTAGTTATGAACTTATGATGACTAAACATATAATTAGAACAGAATTAGAAATACAATAATAGAGTCTACTCATTCCAATAAATCATCCAATTATATACATACACAACACAGAAGTCAGATTGTAATAACAAACACCAAATCAAATACTAACAAAACAACAATATACATAATTCAGAGATCCCGTGCTTAGGAAAATAGCAGCCACGTACATACCTTAAGTGTCCCAGTTACAAAGTGTAATTATGGGAGACAAGAAGAAGCATCATAGATCGTGCTGATAACGTTTTATGATAGAATAAGCTATATATAAAATATAGAGAGAATAGAGAGAGTTAGAGAGAAGAGACCATCTTTTATTCATATCCCTAACTCCTGATCATTACATGATATATATAGTGTTTAGAACATATAAGTTACATCACTTGGAAAGCTAAAAGCTTTGTATTAAGTTACATAAGTATGAAAGGTCAAGAGTTAGAAAATCTAAAGGTCAAGAGTTGAGATTCTAGAGAGTCATACAATAATGTTTTATAACATACTCCTATTAATTTTTTTACATCAATACTTTAGTACTTGATATTTGATAATACAATTTAATTTTAAATATAAAAAATGTTAAAATTAAGTAAGCATTCATTCCCCAAATAAATTAAAAGAGTGGGTATATATTTCACAAGCGTACAGTGGGTTGGGTGCATAGCGGCGTTGGAGTAACCCTAAAACCCCTTGGAAAAGCAATCGGAGGAGGAAGAATGGTGAGAGGAGATAAGCAACAATCCAAATCTCATGGTAAACACAAGAAACGTCCACTACTCGGCCCCAACAAACCCAAATCCAATAAAGCAAACAAAAACAAAAACAACAACAATGTAGTAGAAGAAGCAGCAACCACCACACCTTCACAGCAATTGTCTTTCTTCCTTAATCACTACCAGTCCACTAATCAAATCCAACTCTCTTCTCTTGAACTCGATTCTATTCAAGGTACCGTTGTTTCGATTCTTGCTTATCCCGATTTGTTAAAACTCACAGGCATTTGTAAGACATAATTATTAAAAAATATAACTAAATTTATACTGTATGTTTTAATTTAATTTCATGCTTTTAACTATACTGGTTTTTCTTTTTTGCTTTTCCGTTTACATCGATTTTATGTATTTAAAAGGAAAAATAAAAAAATAAACTTAAGGGTTTTATATCAAACGTCGATTGATCTCATTAAAAAGTATCAAGTAGCTCCCCAGTCTCCACGGGACTCATTTAAGCCACTAAACTAACCCCCTGCATTCACAAAAATAATACAGTTTATGGTGGCCTAAGTGAATAATACAATCTATCCAAGATTGAACTTTTTTTGGCCACCATAAATTTTATCCAAAGACACTTACGCCACCATAAATTGTATTATTTTTGTGAATGCAGGGGGGCAAATGATATATTTCTTAGTTTAGTAGCTTGAATGAGTCCCCGTGTAGACTGGGAAGCTACTTGATACTTTTTAACGAGATCAGTGGCCCGTTTGATATAAAACCCATAAACTTAATATCTTAGGTTGAGGAATGAGTATTGTTATTTCATAATGCAGATAGTTGTATTCTTGAGCTACCTCCAGGCTTGCCTCAGGATGCCACCACTTTAAGTGAACATATGAAGACTGCTTTCGGACAATCATGGAGACACGAGCTTTGTGATAAACAGATTCTACAAGGGAAGATTGAACCCGGGAATCCAGCACTTCTTGTCATTAGTTTGTCTGCGTTGAGATCATTGGAACTATACAGGTTTCTTGCTTCTTCTTTTCGCTCGTAGTACAAGACTTTATTTTGTTTTAACAAATTCAAATATTCAATTTGAGTAGCTTGTTTCTTCTCTTACAGGGGATTAAAACCATTCAGTACAGAATGTCCTGTTCTAAAGCTTTTCTCCAAGCATATCAAGGTTGAAGACCAGGTAGTAATAATATATTCTTTTTTTGTGAAAAATATCCGAGCTTGAAAGTTCAAACAAAGATTTAAATTGGTTCTTAATTTTTTGTTTATATGGTGTCTATGTGTACACATCTTATGTTTCTCTCGAAAATATACTCACAATTGACTAACAGTAATAGATTATGCTTCAAGAAGAAAATAATTATGATGAGGATGTCTTTTAGTGGAAATAACCAGAAAAATTATGCTGTCAAGCCACATAGTGTGGAATATATAGAAGTTGTTAAAATGTGGGTTTATGCTCTTATAAGGGGAGGAAAATCGTTCTATATTCGTGTTTATCTTCCTCTTATAAGAGGAAGAAATGCCAAAACCAGCTTATTGTGAATGTTGAAATTTTAACATCATCATAATTTCCTACTTACGAAAAATAAATAATCAAGATTTGGGAGAATAGAAACTGGTCAAGATTCTTTAAAGTTTTCTATTCATTATTTTGGAAGTCTGTGACAGCTTGTCAATATGTTTTTTTTTAAAAAAAATATAAACATAGATAACGAATCCTTATTAAAGACTTATAGTTGTCATTCTATGACAAGTTTGAGACATCCAGTAATAATGAATAAACATTGGGAATATGGATGATTAAGTCGAGTTAACAGTTGTTTTTATTCAGTTGCACCAACCGATAGAGATAGATTGTTGTTTGATTTTTGAAGTACTTGTTTGATGGAGTTCGTGGACATTATGATCGTCCGTGTGATCAGTTAACTTGTTACATTTTTGAGATTATAAAGAACAAAAACAGAAAACCTGAGATTAATGGATTTTAAAAATATTTGTTCGATGTCTTCACTGTTAGAATGTAAACATGTACTTCAATTCTGTTAAAAAAATTTTGGTACTTAGAAATGTTATTGAGAGCCTTGGTTATGATCTCTTTGAGAATTTAAACTTTTTATTCTGTTTTCCTGTACTGTTTTCTATAATTATAGTTTCTCGAAGATTGATATTGTCTTGTAATAATAATGAACAAGTTTAGACTTGAAAGGTCTAGAAATACTATAGCTTGTTATCTGGTAAATTTACTTGAATGAGCAAATGTAATCAATAGTAGTGTATCTGAAATTCTAATAGGAGCAATAAGAGTCAAGAATTGTGAATTACTTGTATGCCTGAAACTTTTAACAGGAACAATAAGTCAATAATTCTGAAATACTGGTATGCCTGAAAGTTAAATTTGGTAACTAAATGATTGGGTTACTCTTTGTAACTTTTTTTAGAAAACCTTGGGCTATATGATTTTGCTTCCCAGTCAAGGATAAAAGTGTTGTAAACGTAGAACCTTGAATCAAGTGACTTGCTAGGATCAACTTAACTATGATTTTATATTTTTATCTCTCAAGTTTAGAGTGTCTGTATTTAATAATTTTCTTTGACAACAGATGTCCTCCTTAAAGAATCGTGTTAATATTGCAAGTGGCACCCCAAGCAGGTATGGAAGGGGTGTTGTATTTTTTCTTGTCAGTATTACATTAAATATGATGATCCCATTGTTCTTGTACTTATTATTTCGTGTAACTTTAGCTGATAAAAGTTCAGACACGATTTTTGATTTCGAACCACTAGACTTCTCCTAGAAAAAGTTGGGCCTGGAAATGTACAAATGATATTCAAGCAAGCTTAAATTTTTTAGCTATTAATTGATTTTAGTAGTATGCAGTTGAGGAATATATATTAGTGGCTGAAACTTATTGCTAAAAAATATCTAATCTTAATTGTATAATAATAACAGTATATATAAGGTATGATTTCTATTTTTTTAGCAGGTACACGTTATTTCCCATGAAAACACTTCCTTGACGCAGTTCAAAACTTCAAATTCTGATAATTTGTCATTCTATGAGGCAATTCCGAAGCTAACTTTCTTTTGACCATCTTAAAGAGTTTTGTACAATATAGCATGCTGTATTTTCCTTTTTCAAGTATAAATATCATGCATGATTTTAGTGCTCGTTTAATCTATTTAAGTTATCTGTACAACGAAACACAAACAACATCTTTCAATATGCTTATAGGATCAAGAAGCTAATTGATATGGAGGTTTTAGGATTGTCACGGTTACAAGTTATTGTGCTTGACATGCACACAGATGTAAAGGGCTATTCATTACTTTCACTTCCTCAAATCAGGTATGACGATTCCTGTCCCACATATTCCTACCTCGTTTAATCTTTGTAGATTTATTGTAAATGTATTTTTTTGTAATTACTTTTAACGAATGAATAACAGAGACGAGTTTTGGGAGTTGTACAAGTGCTACTTTCACCAAAAAGTAGTGGAAGGTGATCTTCGCATCTGCCTCTATGGTCAAATACCAGTTATTTACAAGGGAAAGAAAAATATCATTGGTAAGTGAAGATACTCAAAGCTGCTAAACATTGTACGAAGAAAACAACACATTATATTTTGGTTCCCCCCGAGCAGGCCATTCGAATGTTATATTAAGCTTGGCAGGACTTTGTATTGCATGTGAGATATCGTGTGTTTATATTGTCTTCCTGATTCAGAGATATAGACATTCAAGAACTTGTAAGGAGTTTTGTCCCCAGGCACGCTTTGAAAGCAAGGCCTGAGCCCGGTTTCTGCCTTGATGCTTGTGTTAATTTAATATATGATTACAATGCGTTTGAGTTAAAAATGACTGTGGCTAGTGATTGGCCAACTTTTTTTTTTTTTGAAACTAGAAGTTAGCCAACTTTTGTTGTTGTACTTCATTTAATATGAAGCTTGGGCTCCTTAGTGGGGCTTATATGAAGCTTGGGCTCCTTGGTGGGGCTGGATTAATGAGTGAACCCCTGAACAGGAAGCTGAACTCAGTTAAAATGAGAAACAGGGTGACAAGCATATTGCTCTGCCGAAATATGGGGCAGTCGTGTATTATTTACGGTAAATTTAAATTTTATTTCCATTTATTTGCTGTTACGCAGCCCTTACAACTGTAAAAAAAAAATGGAAATTTAACTTCCAATTTTCAGTTGCATATAAGGTTGCATATCCAACCACGTATGCATATAAGGTTGCATATGCAACCACGTATGCAACTGAATGTAACCTTATATGCAGCTGAAAATTGGAAGTTGAATTTCCATTATTTTGCTGCTGCGCAGTTCTTATATACATATACAAAAAATGGAAATTCAACTTTCAGTTTTCAGTTACGCATAAGGTTGCATATGCAAGCACATATGTAAAATCTATGTAGTTTTGCAAATAAACTGATATTTTTGCAAATATTTTGAGAAGATGGTAAAATTGTAATTTTTTTTTTAAAAAAATAGTATTTTTGGTAAATATTCAAAAGAAAAACTTAGAGAAAATAGTGAACCAGAATGAGAGATGAAAAATATTTGTCAGAATAAAATTAAAAACAATTGCTTAAAAGTTAGAATAAATTTTATTATACTCCCTTCCGATTTCATTCACCTGAAACAAGCAAAAGATTGGGCTTGAACCACTTCTCGCAAAGCTTGAAGAGGGGGACTGTGTCAGAACATGATGAAATAGACAACATAGCTGTTAATAAAAGAATTCAGCACATGATACATCATTATAACTCTTGTACTAGCAGCATTTGGTATTCCCAAAATTTTTAAGGCAGTTATTCAGTTATCTGGCGGGATGCGGCTTTGGTGATATTCTTTGGGAAGATCTGTCTCTGCAAAGAAGTTGCACCTGGAAGTCGATGGAACGAGTCTTCCAATATGTGAATTGGCTTGAGGTAATTTGTTGATTGGACCAGTATTTGGATGGGATACACTACTTTGTTGATTGCATGTGTGCACGTCGCCCAGTGCCTTGTTTTTTCTGTCCTTAACAATGCTTGAACTGTAAACATACTCGAGCTTTCTTGAAAAAATTCCATTTGCCAGTGTTTGATCCACTTGCGTTTGCAGGTCTTGATGTTCTTTTCACAAGCTTGTGCTATACGCTGGCCTGTTTGGTCAACTTGGTGTTGAGTGCAAGTATTAATTCTTCCATTGTAAGTTTTTCCAAAGTCATACTGTCAAGGCTTTTCGAGAAGTGTATGATAAGCATAAAGCATCCATGGAGGAGACCACGGGGAACCAGACTTTCTTTAATTACTTTTGGCTTGATGAAAATGGAACATTCCGAGTTCTTTTTGAACCTTAAAGCTTGTATGACTTTAGATGCTTTTGCTGTCTTAACATTGACTTTCAAAGGCTTTACTAGTAATAATATTTTTCAGAAAGCAATGTCTATTAAAATTTATTTTAAAAGTATTTTTCTGATTGGTGCATTGAAAACAATTTGGTAGAATTTGCCAAGGCTGCAAGACAGGGAACCCTTGCTCTCTCTTCTTGCTTTTTTTTAGAGCTCTTCGATAAGCTTTAGAAATGAACCAAAACTGTGATACATTAAAGTCTTAAATAGTTGAATGCTCCGTCACTAGCCACTATACATGGCCACGGTTTGTGAACCGCCGGTTCCGGTTCGTAAAAATCTTGAACCGGAACCTAAACCTTAACATGATATAAACCGCCGATTCCGGTTCAGACGGTTCAGGTTCAGGGTTTGACCCGATTTTGACCCGGTTCAAGACCCGGTTCCGGTTCCGGTTTGAACCTTATATATACATTATACTTGATACGTTTTTTTTCGAAATACGATAAGTTTTTCTGAATTTTGATGGAATGAATTATAATTTAGAAGTATTGTAATTCTAAGTAATTTTTTAAAATTTGTAAGATGCAAACCGTTTTAAAAGTTCAAGGATATAATAGTTTCACTTTTATTAAGTGGTACTTTCACGTAAATTAATTTAATGTTAAATTCATTGGTACTTTTTTTTTATTAAAACATTAGTAAATATATTACAATAAATTTTAAATGTTTTACAAGAATACAACAAACAATAAAATTTATTACAATAATTTTTATAATCTATACTACATTAATACATAGCAGTCATTACTAACGGTTAACCACCGGTTCGAACCGCCGGTTTGAACCGCCGGTTCACCGGTTTCAATACACACAAACCTGAACCTGAACCTTTAAAATAAATAAACCGGCGGTTTAGGGCCGGTTCCGGTTCGGACCGGTTTGGACCGGTTTTGACCCGGTCCGGTCCGGTCCGGTTTTCCGGTTCCGGTTCCGGTTTGGCCATGTATACTAGCCACCAATGGGTTGTGCAACAAGCTATTCTTCACTTCCGAATAGCTCATTTGTTTAACAAATTAATTGATCAACTTTTTTCTTCTTCTTCTTCTTTTTTTTTTTGTATCAGCATCCACTAACCTGCTCTCTTATCGCAGATTATTCAAACGTTGATACATGACCTTCCTTGAGCTTCTTCATAATATTTTTGGAGTTGGTAAATTAAGTTTTCCGATGGGTCAATCGTTGGGTCAGAACTCATCTTGCCTCCTGAAGTCATTATTTTCTTCTTTGGCATCATCTGGACAGCTATCTGGTGGTCGATGTCTCCCTGGTCTGAAAGCCATCATGCTTGCCAGAAAGCATGACGTAAGACTCTGATTTTTTTGAGAATAAATTATTTTTACAGATATCTGAAACATGTGCTTTCAGGGGGGAAAAAAAAATTATTTCAAAATTTTCGGTCTAAAGGTAATAAAAGTCTTTAGTCGTTACTTAATAGAGTTAATTGCATTTTGCATCCTTCAGGTTTAGTCCAATTTCAATTATGTATATGTAGTTTCATAAATTACACTTTGCATCCCCAAACTTTAAATCATAAGCCAAATCACAATCCCTTATACATTTTCTATCAAAAATAATATTGCTTTTAACGAATACATTAACAAATGCGATATAAAATGATTGCAATGATGATATAAATTATAGATTTTAAACATGTAACTAATTTTACACTTTAAAATTCTTTAAATTATAATTTAATATTATTTTTTGACCATTAATCAATTATATTATATTTGTAAAAAATTAAACTAATATGTTTTCATTAAATAAAGTTGTGACTATTATGATATATGATACGTATAAAATCATTAAAATATATTTATACCATCTTAAAATATAAATTATATAATCACTACACAATTTTATATCGCATTTGTCAATACAATCGTTAAAAGAAATATTATTTTTGATAGAAAACATATAAGGGATTGTGATTTGACCTATAATTTAAAGTTAGGGGATGCAAAGTGCAATTTATTAAACTACATATACATAATTGAAATTGAAGTAAAGCTGGGGGATGCAAAGTGCATTTAACTCTACTTAATAAAACAATACTTTCACTTAAAGCCAACTTGTATAGTCAAGGATCAAATTCTCAGCTGAAGTTTGGATTTATCATGAAGTTGTTGATAAAAGGAAGAGAAAGCAACTTTAGTAAAATTCCTAACAAGAATTGAGAACAAATGTTCATGTCCTCGGATTGGATTCTACTATGGTCTCCGGAAGAATGATTATTTTACATCACTTCTAGATTACAGGCAATTAACTAATCTAATCTTCTACTACATAATAATAAAGAATGACCACACTGGTGTGCCTTTCAAACAAAGGCAACAATATGCTTATATAACTAAGAGCAAGTTCCTATTTGAGTTCCTAACTTGAAATTTAGGAAATTTAGCACTAAATACCACTCCAACAGTGTCCTACTGTTCTAAAATACTAGAAACTACTAGTCATTCCCTACTTTTGAGTAATGTTTGGCCATCCATAACTCCATTTTTATCAATTAAAATTTCACTTTCCTCCAATTTTGTACTTCTATTTTCTCTCTTACACTTAAACTTATTATTTTAGTAATAGTAAATATAGGTATGATTGTTGGAGTTCATAGACAAATAAAGTCCTTAAATCACTAAAAATCATTATTTTATTATATTTATAATGAACAAACTATGGATATGTTGGACTTGCTCTTATCTTAACCTAATCACCTTCCAATGCAGCAAAAATGGCTGGAAAGCAAACACTTTCCAGTTTTCGCACTTCTTAATACAAGAAATGCACAACTAACCACACTATCATGTTAGAATTCCAGCCCCAGGTAGAAATAGATTTATGTAAAGTTGTTTTTTTATGTATAAAATTTGACCCCAAGTCCACAGCCACCAACTTTGATACCTTGACAGTTGACACTAACAAACATAAGAATATTGTTAAAGCTTATTAACTTTAGTATCCATTTAGCAAAAGAAACAAGAAATGGGGAAGTCCCAAAATAAGTCGATTCCAATCCTCTGGCTTTTTTGTTTCATTAGATGTATTTCTATTGTTTCTTGTGCAAACTCTTCATGCCCCATTGATTTTAGTTATGTCAACACATTACCATGGGAGATATCAAATTGCCTAGATAAACCAGTAAGGCAAGAAATTTGTTGTCAAACCATTAGAAGCCTCCTTGGTGTTGGTCTTGCAAAATACCTTAACGAAACTTCAATGTTCTACTTTCCAAACTCAGAAACTGCAACTTCTTGTATGTCTATTTTCACTAACAAGCTTGCATCCATGTCGGTTAAAATTTCGTGCACCGATGATTCATATAACCAGCTAGTGGTTAACAGTTCAAGTAATTGTGGTGGCATTACAACACTTAAAGAATGGAAAGAAAAAGTTGGTCTTACCGAACTAGACTCAGCTTGCAAAGGGAATTTATCTACTCTCAGTCAGTGCAGCGCCTGCTCTGAGGCTGGGCAAAGGGTAGCTCCTCGCTTAGAGTCTATGAGGTTAAACTCCACGAAATGTTTTTATTACACTTGTTTGTATGCTGCTGGAATTGTTAATGAATACGGCCCTGACAATGCAAGAATAGCTGATTGTGCACTAGGGTTGGATGTGGCCAAGTCAACAACTAAGAAGCGGAAAAATGTATTCAAGGTCGTTTTTGGATTGTTAGGGGCAATTGTTGGAGTTTTGACAACATGGGGCTGCATCGTAATTTATCAAAAAATGAGAAAGAAAAGGCGGCAAGAAGCTTCACGCGAAGAATATGTAAGGGGAGTGAAGGCCAAGGTGTTGCCCAACACAGGTGCAAAATGGTTCCATATAGCTGAGCTTGAGCAGGCAACTAAAGGATTTTCAACAAAGAATTTGATAGGGCAGGGAGGATTTGGAGTGGTCTATAAAGGTGTACTTCTAGATGGCACGATTGTCGCAGTGAAACAACTTCTTAATATGGATATAAATGGGGATGATCAAGAATTCACTAACGAGGCGGATATTATAAGCAAAATCAGGCACAGAAATCTTCTTGCTCTAAGAGGGTTTTGTGTTACAAGCGATGCGATTAAAGGTAACAGAAGATATCTTGTTTATGATTTCATGTCAAATGGTAGTTTAGATGAGCATTTGTTCAATTATGAAGAAGGGAATTCTATAGGTAGGCAGCCATTGGGTTGGCCTCTGCGCAAGAACATTATTATTGATATCGCGAAAGGGCTTTCTTATTTGCACTATGGACTCAAACCGGCCATTTATCACCGCGATATAAAGACTACAAACATACTTTTAGATTCAGAAATGAAAGCTAGACTAGCTGATTTCGGATTAGCCAAGCAAACTAATGAAGGAGAATCACATCTTACAACTAAAGTAGCTGGCACATACGGATATTTAGCTCCAGAATATGCTCTTTACGGACAACTAACTGAGAAGAGTGATGTCTATAGCTTTGGCATTATAGTTCTTGAGATCATGAGTGGGCGAAAAGTACTCGACACATTTTCAACATCTTCAAGACTTTTAATTACGGACTGGGCATGGGATCTTGTAAAGTCAGGAAATGTTGACAACATTTTGGATGATCGAATGGGAGAAAATGGATCAAAAGAAGTAATGAAAAGATTTGTACATGTTGGTATACTTTGTGCTCATGTAATGGTGGCATTAAGGCCCACGATTTCCGAGGCATTGAAGATGTTAGAAGGTGACATAGAAGTTCCAATGCTGCCTGATAGACCATTACCTCTTAGCCATGAGTCATTAAGATATATCCCAGAGTTCAGTATGTCAACATTTGGAAGATCAAGCCTTGATATATCAGGTGGCACATCAAGTATTGATACATCAAACTCGAGGTCTAGCAATTAGATTAGCATGGAGAGTGGAGATTCTGGAGACTATAGAATGACTAAAGGAGTACTTGCTTTTACAATCTTAAATATATATGTAGAAAATGCAGAAGCTTATTTATAGTGGTACAAAGGAAATGAAATTGCTACGATGCTAAATGCCTATCTTTGTTTTCCTAATATAACATTTTGTTATCTATTCCTTGTTTGTCCATACAAGCTAGACTAGAATAATACTCATAGACATTGGCCTCATTTGATTTTGTCTCTTTTATTATATTTCTTTCTTCATGTAATTATTGGAAGCTTAGGTTTCACTCTCATATCTAGGACTACGACCTCCACTTCTTAATTTTGCTATGCAACTCTAAATCAAAATAACCGCCTACAAATTCTTAAAGGTTGGAAGGAATGCAGTGATGGGAGGATGAAATGAAATTTTATGATGAAAATGATGGAAGCAGGATATACTCAGTCATTTTGAAATGGAAAGGAACGAACTACAAATCAGTAGAATGTGAAGAAAGAACACATATTTTTGTCGTACCTCTCCTAAGATTCGGTTCAAAAGTCATTTCGTTCTCACGTCTTTTTGTTCAGTCGAAGTGAACACAACCTAAGTGCTTTTTCTGACGTCCACCACGATTATTCCTTACCAAGCTCAACTCTTTCGACTAGATCACCACGATTATTATTTATTCCTTACCAAGCTCAACTCTTTCGACTAGATCACGGCTAAATAGTGTACAAGAACAAAACTACCAAAAAGCACACTCCCAGTTTTCTCAGACCTAGTTTCATTACTTTTATTTGGTCTTAAAGATGAATTATTTTTCATTCTTGTACTTTGTTGCAAGTTTTGGTCCTTAAGTTGAAAATAAGAGCACAAATTTTCCTTATGTTTTTTGCTAAATGTCCTTCCTTTTGAATGCATAACAAGTTTCTTGTATTTTTATCTTTCGCTCAAGGCATCATTAACATTTGTTACTGTTCACTCTCTTTGGACCAAACGAACAAATAGTTCGTAGGTAATTGATGTCTTAGAAACTTACCTTGGCTAATGGTTCATGTCTTATTTATTTTTAGAGAAAAAGGCATTTTGGCTGGCTATCTTTTTTGTTTTTGGCACTTGGATGACTGAGAATAATTTTTGACATTTTGTCTGGCTGTAATAAATTTTTTAAGCACTTGAGGGGCTTTCGTCAAAACGCCAGTAACGCCGTCTAAACATCAGGGGTAAAATTGTCTTTTCAGCACTGGCTTTACTTTATATTATTTTCCTCTCAATTGTAGCTATAGAAGAGGAGAAGAGAAGGATTTTTGACGAGGAAGAAAGGCGGAAACATGCTGCGAAACAAAAGCTTCTGGAATTGGAGGCTAAAATTGTTGGGATTAATCTTAAACTCTGTATTAGTTTCTTTATTTACGTCACGGAAATCATTGATTTAATGTTTTGTTTCACCGAAAATTCTCTCTGAATTCCTGGAGTTTGTTTTTGTTTGAGCTCAGTTATCATTTGTTCGTCATTATCAAAACAAAAGTATTATTTCTGCTCACCAAGTGTTCGAAAAAATGTATGAATCGAAATATGAGTTTGATAATTATTGTCGTATGTGTATTGTTTGGTGTGTGACTGGGTGTTGTTGTGGGGTCTGTTCGGAGTATATGAAGGAGGCAGTGATGATTGGTAAGGCAAACTTGCTACTATGACATTGTCATTTTATTGTGTTTCATTTTTGTGGTCGTTTCTGTTGGAAATGGAGGCCGGGGTGTGGAAGTCTGCGGAAGTAGTACTGTTGTGGCACAACAGCAGAAATGGCGAGGTTTGGTTGATTTTTTTTTTTGGAGCTGTAATAGTATAGAGTGTAGGTGAGGTATCGTTGGAAAAAAAAAACAAGGAGGCAGTAGCAATGGGTCAGGGATGGAGATTTTGGGTGCTTATGTAGTGTATGGTGCTGCTGGTGTAGTGTTGCTGCCTAAGAGGTAGTGGGTATTATGTTGAGCCCTTGCTTGAAGGCTGGTAGTTGGCTGCAGGAGGCATTAAGAAAGTTTTTTTTCGTATCTATTTTCAGAAGAATGATGGAGGATTGCTGAGATGATGAGTGTTGTCCTGGCAACTTGTGATCATAGGGTGGTTGAGAAGATTCAGAATGTGATGAGGTAATTGATGAACAGAGCACTCCCCTCTACCATGGCTACTCTTCCTCGTTCCGGGACGAGGGCCATTTGTGTATGGCCGGGTATAAGACAACTGTCCCTTAGAAAACATCTTTTATATGGGTTTATGCGCTTCTTCTCTATGGTGCAATGACTAATTCTTATTTAACTTACCGAGAGGGATGAGTCCAGAAAGTTTATTGTTTTGAACTTCTAAAACTTCTAACAGGGGAGCATTGGCTAATTGACCTGGGATTTTACCGGACAGATGATTGAAGCTTAAATCCAGCCTTTTTAGCATTGCCATGTTTCCTATGCTGGAAGGAATTTGTCCAGTCAATCTATTGTATTGCAATGTAAGAACATTTAGCTTCTGCAAATACCCTACTTCCTTTGGTATGCTTCCACTCAAATGATTACAGCATAGCTCCAAAACTGATGAAACAAGAAATTTAATCCTTTTGTCAGATTCTATATTCAGAAAATCAAATTTAAGCAGATAAGAAATTTTAGTCCTTGTTCCATATGATTGTGTCCACCTTAATAGTTATGCAGTGAAAAAACCATGAAAGAAACCAAATATACACTGTATATCCCACTCCGAAGTGAGAGTAAGATGAACACAGACCTTGCCCTCACTTCGAGGAGTATTTAGGCTGGAAATGAGACTTCAATTAAGATATAAACCTTTCTTTGTCTACATATTACTGTGAATCTATTTTTTCTTTTTTCATTTTTGGGAAAAAAAGTTTCAGTATTGGGATGAAAGCATTCATGCAAATATTAGAAAAACATAAAGTTCCAAAATAATGGAATCATGAACTATTAGAACTGATTTTAGAATGATATAAATGTCATTCCCATAAACAACTCATATTGCTAGACATAAGTGCATTTTTAGGACTTGTTTCTGAGAAAACAAAAAATACATTCCCCAGAACCAAAAGAAATCACATAAATAGAAGTACTACTAACCTTGGAGGCTAGCCATGTTGCCAATCTGAGGAGGTATAACTCCAGAGAGATTGTTGACATTGAGATAAAGATCAGTCAACTCAGTGAGATTAGAAATTTCAACAGGTATTACTCCAGACAAGGAGTTGTAATGCAAGTAGAGACCAGACATCTTTTGTATATTTATCTGCTGCAAAATTGATTGTTGGAACATTAATTACCGAAAACACCCCTGTCATTTTCAAGTTTTGGGGTTATATTCTAACGGCACTTGACGGAAGCCCCTCAAGTGCTTAAAAAATTTATTAGCCAGACAAAATGTCAAAAATTATTCTCAGCCATCCAAGTGCCAAAAACAAAAAAGATAGCCAGCCAAAATGCCTTTTTCTCTTATTTTTATGAAGTTATAATCAAATGTTGTCTATTTGAAATATTATCATATGCCTTGGCAAGTCCTTTAATGTTCAACAAGTCATTCACTTGCACAAGATCTTTCTTTTCCTTCTTCTGTAGAACCTACAATGTATAACTGATGGGTGCTTACAAGTTGGTAAACTAAGAATAGATTACGTTAAACTAATGTATCAAAATCTAGATAGGAATTTGAAATAATTTTTCGTTTCTTTTAGAATTTAGCACTTTCCTTTCCTTTCTTTGAAGGATGGAAAACAAAAAATAAAAAATAAAAGAGAGAGAGAGAGAAAGACAGGAAGGAAGGAGTTAAAATAGGCCAGCACTTTTAGTGGACTTGGTACCAAAAAGTATACTTTCTTGCGATCATTATTAGGAATTTAGGATCCATCTTCAGGATGAAGAGAATGCATGGACACACACCTGTTAAAGGCATGCCACTATGGGCCAAATGAGCGGGCTGTGTGAGTCGGGCCGGGCTTTGCCCGGTTCCGGTTCAGTGGGGGACGATTCGTGAATGGCACGCTGGAGAATCGGGCCGGGCTGGGGTCGGTTACAGTTCAAGAATACTAGATTCGTGGTCGAACAAACGGTTAAGCAACGGGCCGTGCGGGCCGGTTAAAGCGGGCTACAATTTTTTTTTTTTAAAACACCGATCAATTCATTCATTAATTTATTATACTTTATTATACTGCTAAAAGATTTTGAAAATTAATTTTATAAATGTAGTTAAAAGAGGACGGTACCTCATATAAATTTTATTAATTAAAAATATTTTACAAATGATTTGAGAGGACCCCTCTCTAAAAAAATGGAACAAACCGCATTAACATACAATAATACAATACAGTTAAATAAACTATCCACTATTTATACAAATTAAATAAACTATTTACTATAATTGTTGTTCGGTTGTTGAGGTGCCAGATTCTGATGAACTATCCATTATTATCCATGGATCGTCTTCACCATCTTCGTCTTCGTCTTTCTTTTCTTGTTGTCTTTTTGCGGCTTGATCCCAATCTTTTTTGCAAACACAAATTTTTACCGCGTCTGGTGCAAGACTTGATCTCTTCTCGTCTAGCACTCTTCTACCTGCACTAAAAGCGGACTCGGACGCAATTGTAGAAGCAGGAACGACTAAAATATCCCTTGCAATTTTTGCTAAAACCGGAAATTGTAACTCATGATTCTTACACCATGTTAGTATTTCAAAATCATCATTTAACTCATAACTATAAGAAAAAAAATTCGTTAATCATACTAAAAGCAGAAGGAGGTACAGGAGCAGATGAAGTGGAAATTCTACACCTTTGTTTTTTTGTTAGTATAGATGCAATAGTACTATTAAACCTACTAACACCACTACTACTCTTAGGTGGCATAACATTTTGAGTTTTAGGAGCATGCAAATCTATAAGTTTATATAACAAGACTAAATAGTTATTTACATATAGCACATGATCATAATCAACTCCTAAAACTTCATAATAATGCTCTAACATATTTTCTAAACCTTCTTTTCTAACACCGGGATCAAGAAGACATGCAATACCATAAATATAAGGAAATTCTGTTAATTATTGGATCCACTTAGTTTTCATATCAAAAATAACCGCAAAAAAAAAACAACAGCTTTTTCATAATTAAATAAACTAGTAACAATATTAACACATTCAATAATAACATGATGTACATTTGGTTCATAAACATAAGAAAAAACCGTAGTAGCATGTGCAAAACAATCAAGTAAGTCACGGACGGTAGATGTCAAATGCCAATCATGATCGGTAAGTAATCCACCTTCGTATTGGTGACTCAGGTCATCATTTTATAACACGGTGATAATGGCTCTATGTTTAATTGCTTCATTTAATAATTTATAAGTCGAACTCCATCTCGTAGGACAATCGATACCCCACTTCTTCGGCCTTAATCCATTATCCTTACACAATTTCTTGTACCTGGACCTATATGTACCCGCTAAACGTAGATACTTAACTACTTTCCTAATAGGTTCTAATAAATGAGTTAATTGTGCAATTCCTTGTTGGGCCGACAAATTAATGATGTGAGCACAACATCTAATGTGTAAAAATTGTCCATCTAAAACTAAAGGAATATCAGTCCTAATATAATCCATACATTTGTTATTAGCAGCAACATTATCTAAAGATATTGTGAATACCTTCTGAAACAAATTAAATTCATTTATTGTTTCTAAAATTCTTTGTTTTATGTTATAACCCGAGTGTGACTCATCCATAACATCAAATGCAATAATTCGTTTTTGTAAAATGTAATCACTATCAATCCAATGAGCCGTAATACAAATATAAGGCTCACCTTGGCTCGAACTCTAACAATCACTAGTTAAAGAAACCATACCACCAAAATTACCTAAATATTCAATTAGTTCGACTCGTTGACTATAATATTGTTTTTGTATGTGACGTTTAAGTGTGTCCCTAGGAATTCTTTTAAAGGCCGGATTTATTGAATTCTTCATCATATGCTCTAAATTTGGGCTCTCACCGTGGGAGAAAGGTAACTCATCTAAGGTAACATATCTAAAAAAATCATTAATCATTCTATCTCTACTATAAGCAAAAGGCATACCTCCACCGGCCGACGATGTCATAAAACCACCAAGTTATGTTTGTTGTGGACCTCGACGTGCTTCTCCACTTTCATGATTCGCCTTCGTAATTTCGTGAATATTTTTCAAGTACTGATTAAGTGTACCCGTACCTTGTCCCTTAGTCCACGTAAACGGTGCTTGTTGTCGACCATTTTGTATACAAAGCAAACAGTGAACTTTATATTTTGGTGGAGCATCCGATATTTTAACTCTATCAAAATATGTCCAAACATGCGAGGATTGTCTCGAACTCGTGCCACCTACAAAAATTTACAAAATTAATACATTAGAAAAGAAATAAAAAAGTTCAACTGGACAAAATTTAGATTTACGAAATAAAAGAACTATAACTTGAAATTAAAATTGTAAATTTTCAAAATGTAGGTCCGTGCAATTAAAACTGTAAATAAAATTAAACAAATTTAGAAAATGAAATAAAATGAAAAAACGATTTTAAATTGAAAATTTAAAAAATGAAAAAAATTTAAAAATTTTAAAAACGAAATTAACGAACAAAAAATGAAATTAAAAATACCTTCTTCGGTGTTAGACTCGGGAGCTCGAGGTGGTGGCATGCTCGACGTCACTGGGGTTGAACCTTGAGAAGACATACTGCCCATTCCTTCCATTTTTTTTTACAAAAAAATAATTCGTAAAATTGCAAGTAGTCAATATCGAGAGAGATGGAGACTGGAGACAGTGGAGTGGAGAGAAAATGAATAAATTACGTAGTGCTTAATGAGTAAATATTGCAGTTGCGGGGAGGGAGAGCTTCAGAGATTGAGAATTCAGAGTTGAGAGAGATGAAGAATGGTGTGAAGGAAATGGGGTGGGTATTTATAGGGAGCAGTGGGACGTAGCCGTTGGGGAGTAGGAAGAAGCACCACAACAACGAAAACCTACAAAGTAAAGAAGCACAACAACGGCTACCTGCAACTCTGCACTGCAACTGCAACAACGGCTAGAGAATGGACAGGACAGAGCGCGTGGTAGCAACTCGCGGTCCGGGCCGTGCCGGGTCGGCCGGTTCAGCCGGTTCAGCCGGGTTGCAGGCCGGGCCGGGCCGGTTCTCGGTTTACAGATACTAAACCCGTGTTCGGATCGGGTGTTTTACCGGTTTCGTGCCGGTTCGGGCCGATTCAACTCGGGCCAAATTAAACTGGTTAAAAAGCCGGGCCGGTCCCAAGCGGGCCGGTCTGAACCGCACGTTTGGCCGGTTCTAGCTATGGGATTTCTCATACCATAACATGGTAAATCCCAGTGTGTACAGTAGCAGAACCAGAATTTAAAATAAACCATGAATAAAATATTTAATTTAAAAAAATTCACTTATTATCCGGGATTAGGCTGAGCTCAGAGTAAAATCTGAATTGATTTTTAAGGAGGAGATAAGACTTAAAATAAAAAATTCACTAAATTTTTTGTTCAGTCTGGGTTTTAGTCCAAGGTACCCTTACTGGTTCCGCCCTGTACAATATGTATTGCTAAGTTACACATCTATAACAACATATCTGCAGGATTCTCACGAGAATTAGAACCAAATGTCTTCCACAACTCTTTGATGGCCTAATACTAATATCAAACTGGTAAGCCTGTTTTGGTTACAGGCAGTAGCACTACCCAGTACTTGAGCAAGAATTAACATAATTTAACTAAAAAATCAGCTAAATTTGTAGCAAGATTTTATGCAGAAAAGTGTAAATGCAACATCTTTATCGCTTCATTTATATAATTTTGTCACCGAGTGCTGCCAACCAATCCCACTGCATGCATAACTTTACTTTTCATCACTTATCATTATCATATCCTACAACTACTTTTTTTTTGATATTCCGGTGTCCGGGCCAGCTTGCACGCACCTCGGATAATCCGGAGGGCATACTAGCACACTCATACCCCCGAGCATGGTAGCCCACTTAATCCCGGAGCGTCCCGGGAATCGAACTCGTGAGCTCAAGGTAGTAAGCCTTAAGCGCCACTGCTCGACCATCTGAGACACCCCGTGGGGTTCCTACAACTACTCTTCTGGTCTTGTTCTGACTCATGTTTTTTGAATTTCCCTGTAATGATTATTAAGGTTAAAGGGTCTCTCCTGTTTTACTCCAACTTTTGATTACCACTAAACATATGACCAACATACACACAAATATGGAATCATAATACTAACTATCGTCCATCATCCACATAAAGCACTCTTTAGTATAGGGTCATGAGATCCTCGGCTCCCCTCTTTGTTTATCCTAAAAATGGTATATCCTATTATGCGGCTTTCTAGCTCTATATATGAATACAACTTTGTTGGCTTAGAATTAGCTATATCACATATAAAATGCTGAGTCTAAACTTATGGAAAAGTCTCATCTATTGGTGAGTAGGTTATAGATTTACTAAACTTCTAGTTCTATAAAACACAATATCTTGTTTTATTATTATCTGTGAATGGCGAATTCTTCAAGAGGAAAGAATATAGAGGATGCATACGCTAACCTCTCGCTGAATAACGATATGGAAGAAGGGATCATCTTGGAAGATATTCCGGGCAACGATGTAAAAGAAGGGCTAGATAGATGCTTGGTAGGCAGATTCATTTCTAATAATAAAGTTAACTTCATGGCCATGCAGGATACTCTATCGTCAATTTGGAGGTCGGTTAAAGGAGTGTTCATATAGGAAACAAACCAGTTAAACACGTTCTTGTTCAAATTCTTTCATGAACGGGATATGCAGAGGGTGTTGGAGAATGGGCCGTGGACATTTAATCAACAAGCTCTGTTCAATGCAGAAGAACAGCTAAAGGATGTCCAGTTATCGGAATTAACCATGTGGGTACAAGTATATGATGTACCTATTGGCTTCAACTCTGAAACTACCTTAAAGTCTATAGGTAATTTTGTGGGGAGAATTATTGAAATGGACCCAAGAAACTTTCAAAGAGCATAGGAGCTACCTAAGAATTAGGATAGCAATTGATGTCTTCCGTCCTTTGAAGAGACAGATGAGAATTAAGAAAGCAGGGGGAGAATGGATGTGGATACAGTTTAAGTATGAACGGCTTCCATCATTCTTTTTCTACTGCGGCAAGATAGGTCATTCAGAGAAGTTTTGCGAAGACATGTTCGATAATACTCAAGGAAGTGAAATAAGGAAATATGATAGTTCATTGCGGGCACCTTTAAGGAATCAAAGTATAAGTAAGGGGAACACATGGATTAGGGGGGCAGATGGTGCAGTTCTAACTCCGGCAAGGATGTTCGATAAAGATGGCCAAGATGGGAGGCAAGTGATCTACAGGAAGAATTATAACAGAAAGTACAATAATGATGAGCATAATTCCAGTCAAACAGCCGAGATTAGTGGAGGGGATCATTCTAAGGTGGTCCAATATGTCGGGACAAAAAGTATGATTGGTCAAAACGAGAGGCGGGAAACAAATATTGCTGGGATAGGGCGGGAAAAATATATTACGGAGATAGAGACAAGTTGTCTCTCTTTAATGGCTCCCACTAATACTACAACTGGACAAAGCTCAAATGTAGTGATGGATGTAAATAATGATACATATAATGAGCTCTTAATAACGGTCCAGAAAAGAAGAAGAATGGATGGGCTTACAAAATATGGGCCTCAAAATTCTGAAATAGAAGTGGATACAACAATGACAGACCCAACAAAAGCTGATGCACAGAACCAAAAAAACGAGGAAACGGCGGGTGCTGGGGGACAGCCCCGCCTAGAATTATGAGTATAATCAGTTAGAACTTTCGAGGGGTTGGCCACCATTCGAGCATTCGGTTCCTTAAAGACCTGGTTTGCCAGGAAAGGCCAGCCTTTTTGTTCCTATGTGAAACGAAAGATAATAAAGGAAGGATGGAGGTTTTAAGGAGAAACTTAGGTTTCGAAGGTCTTCTAGTAGTCGAGCCAAGGGGCGTAGTGGGGGATTGGCATTGTTGTGGAGAGAAAAAACTCATGTGCAGTTACGTAGCTTATCTCGCAACCATATCGACGTCGAAATTTGTATAGAAGATAAGGACAAATGGAGGCTAACGGGTATATATGGAGAGCCAGACAGAGCTCAGAGACATAACACTTGGGACCTGCTCAGGAACCTGTCAAGAGATTCAAACCTACCGTGGTGTACGATAGGAGATATGAACAACATTGTCGATCAAAGTGACAAAAATGGAGGTGCTCAGTATCCAAGTAGGCTGATCGAAGGTTTTAATGACCTTATTACAGAGATAGGATTGATTGACATGGATCTTGTGGGGCATCAATATACATGGAAAAAGGGTAGGGGTCCAGAAGATTGGATAGAAATTAAACTGGACAGGGCCTTAACAACAATGTCATGGCTTAATATGTTTCCACTCGCAAAACTCTACAACCTTGAAGTAACCACATCAGATCACAGTCCTATTTTATTAATACCTGAGAAGAATGAGAAGGTGCTAAAAAGACGCAGTTTCAGGTTTGAAAATGCATGGCTAACGGAGCTAATGTGTAGACAATTAGTTTTGGAGAATTGGACAGAAGGAGAAGATGAGAGTATTCAACAGAAGGTGAAGGCGTGTAGTGAAATTCTAGAGAAGTAGGGCAAAGAAGTGACTGGAAAATTCAGTAGGTGAATAAAGAATTGTAAGATAGAGTTGAAAAGACTGAGAAGACAACGGAGTGCCAGTTCGGTGGAGAAATATAAGGAAACAAAGAAGAACTTGTTCCTTATATTGGAACAAAAAGAAATTTTCTCGCGCTAAAGATCGAAACAACTCTGGTTGAATTCAGGAGATAAAAATAGTAAATACTTCCATGCTGTTGCGAGTGCAAGAAGGAGAAACAATCAAATTCATAAGTTAAAGAATTGGGAGGGAGAATGGTTCGAGTGGGATAGTGGCTTGGAGGAGCATATCTCAGAATACTTTGGGCACTTATTTACCGCAACTCATTCCAACAGAGAAGAAGTAATCGAATGCATAGAGAGTTTGGTGACGGTGGATCAAAATATAGAGTTGTTGAGACAGGTTACGATGGAAGAAGTCAAAGAAGCTCTATTCCAAATGAATCCAGACAAATCGCCAGGTCCAGATGGAATGACCCCTGCATTCTATCAAAAACACTGGTCGATAGTGGGTAAGGACATATTTCAGTTAGTGGAAAATTTCTTTCAGAATGGAGAGCTCCCAAACGGATTGAATGAAACAAATATAGTGCTTATTCCGAAGAAAAAACATTCGACAAGGGTGGGTGATCTACGTCCCATATCGTTATGTAATGTCTTAGTAAAAATTATTACTAAGGTGTTGGCAAACAGAATGAAACACATCCTAGATATGATAGTATCGGAATGCCAGAGCACTTTTATTCCCGGGAGGCTTATAACAGATAACATTATTATAACGACCTAGAATTTTTCGCAATTTATTAATGTGTATTTAATTGTTAAATGTGGAAACTATGTGATTTATGATGAGTATATTTTTGTGAAGTCAAGATATATGTGAAATCATGTTGATGTGATTATATGATGATTGGTATGTGTCATATATGTCCGTGGAATTTTATTTATATTTTTGGAGCATTAAAAGTATTTTTAAAGTGCAATTTTAATCTTTCGAAAATCATATAAAATCATTGGAGTTGTTTTAAATCATGAAATCTTTTGCATTATCATCTTTGAGATATGATTTAGTTTTTAAAATTAGTGTGAATAGTTAATTGTGTGTTTTGGTATTTTAAAATGATTTAAAAATTATTATTTCTTTTAAAGATTCTTTATTTTGAAAATTCATAGAAAATTCATTTTTGAGATTAAAATTATTTTAAAAATATGGGGATGTTCCTAATTTCATAAATTTTATTTTAGAAATTTTTATTTTATTTTTCTCACCATTCCTTAATTTTATTTCGAATTTACATTGATTTAAAATCAAATTTTCAGAAAAAGTAATTAATAATTGTCAAAAGATGATTTTGCCCCTGCTTGTAAATATCAAGCGGTGGTCATGTGGACGCACGATGTTGGACAGAATCCCGAACTCGGTGTTTAGGAGCGAGCTTGAAGTGGCACCTTTTTCTGCGAAAGTTAGGGAAGGAAGGTTGAGATGGTTCGGCCACGTCCGTAGGAGGCTGGTTGAAGCCCCTGTTAGGAGGGTCGAGAGTCTTGCGGTTGTAGGGGTGAGGAGGAGAGGCAGGCCGAGGAGGTCGTGGGAAGAGCAGCTCAGGATGGATTTGAAGGCCTTGGACATAAATGAGACCTTGCTCGCGGATAGGTGTTCTTGGAGGCGGCGTATCAGAGTGGTGGATTCCCTCTTAGGGTGTGGCTGTGTTGTCGAGAGCCTCAGAGTTGCCTTGTCTCGGTTAGCCATTTTTTAGAAGTACGGTTGTAGCGTTCTCACTTCTCATTTTTTTTTATTGTCTTCTGTTTTCGGGTTTTGCAGTTGCAGGGAGCTTGGCGCGGTGTTATCTCTGTGCGGGTTTTGTCGTGTGGGTGGAGCTCATCAAGCTAGGAGTACCTTAAATCCTCACAGGTATGTATGCCTCATGTGGAGAACGCCATGGGCCTCAGGTATGTCATTGTCCATCTCCGTTTCTTTTCCGTTGTATTTTCCACACTTTGTGTATGTCGTGCACTCAGCCGAGGGTCTTCACGGAAACAGCCTCCCTGCTCTAAAAGCGGGGGTATGGTCTGCGTACAACCTACCCTCCCCAGACCCTGCTCTGAGCGGGATATACTGGGTATGTTTGGTTTGGTTTATTTTGGTTTTTGTAAATATCAAGAGACCATGTCTCTCCTCTTCCAGATCATTCTCTCGGCTTCTCTCTTTCTCAATTTTTGCCGAGAGCTTTTTCTCTCTCCCTTGGGTAACTTCTCTCCTCTTTTCCTTTTCGGTTCTACACCGTTTTCATGATCGGAACCCATATTCTTGCTCGGTTTTCAGTCCTCTTGCCCGTACTGTTCTTGCATGTTGTTTTTAAGATGAAAAAGTTGAAACCCATTTCGGGTTTTGCTTTAATTCGACTTATTTACAATGATTTATGCATATTAGCGATACCCATGATGATTAGTATCTGTTTTAGTACTTAAATCATGTTGGTATTGTGTTGATTATGTTCGTTTGTATGTATGTATATGTCGTGTGTATATATATCCGAATTTTTGCGAATAAAACTTCTTAATTCTTGATTATTTGATGAGAATGATTCGATATTAAGTAATTAGAGGTAGAGACTTTGTGTTGGAAGCTCAATTAAGAGTACCACCGGAGTTTTTGCCCGTTGGCAATGATTTCTTAATGAGCCGGTGAATCGATAATGATGAACATGAGTCGTATAATTGATTTTAATTTTCTGCGTAGTAATTATTATTGTTGTAAATTCTAAAATTTTTTTAAATCTAGAAATTAAATTCGAATTTTGTATGGTGAGCATGAATTATTTGGATTATTATGAATTATGTGATTTTAATGATTAGTTAAATATAATTTAGTGATTATCGATAATTTCTGATGATTTCAAATTAAGTGGTATTGTAATTAATATAATTTTGGGGCTTATAGGTGGATTTTAAAATCCATCGAATTCTTGATTGTGAATTTGAGTCGGATGTTCTCCGACGGGATAGTCTATTTTACAAAGGAGATGCTGCTCGTTTTTCATTTAATTTATAATTGTAAAGTGTATAGTATGATAATATAAGCTAATTGTAAATCAAGTTGACCTTATCTATTAAGTGTTTAAGTGACAAATATAATTTGTTTGTGCTATGTGTTATGTGCTTAAGTGTTGACATGATTATAATAAATCGTTTGGTAAGTATAGTTAAAATGTGTTCTATGTATTAAGTGTTAATGTGTTATAGGATTCGTGGGTAGAATAGAGTTGGATGATTAAGGGTAAAAGTATACTGAAGTAGTACCTTACTTGTATATAGGTACCAGTAGAAGGCCGATTAGAGCCGGTACGTGTGTAATTGGAGTCTTAGAAGTGAGATGTGATGATCGGACTTATCAAGCATTTTGGTTCACGAATTATGGAGGAACGATAGACGTATAATCGATTAGAGATCAACATACAAAGAAGTAGAGACTGAAGTATAGAGAGTAACGAATCAATGTGTTGGAATCAAGATTATATATATCGAGGCAAGTGTTTCTATTCCTCCCTTATTGTTCAAGTGAAGCATATCTGCTCCTGTTATTTATAATACGTTTCATTCAAATCATTGTGAAAGTACCCTGTACCTTCTTGTATATCTTGTGATCTGTCTTTTGATATATATATTGATTGCTATGCACCCTATAACTACCTTTCTTTAGACCATCAGTGAACTTTGATTCTATAATCTGTCCCTTGTTTTAAATTTGGACCTTTATCATGTCTATTGTCTTATACATTATAGACCCAATCAGACTTTTAAGTCTTAAATACGATTTATAAAACTTAACACCTGTTTTATAATTTATGGATTGATAACTTTTACCAGTGTACCAAGCCATGTTTTCTTAACTTCTATCCTACCGACTATTGTTTTAGTAAATCAAGTTCTACTGAACCTTTATTTTAAAAGAACCAGGTTTAAACATCCCATGTTTAAGGAATAATATTTTATTAAACTTGGCTTTTAATGCATTTTACTTCAACGAACCTTGTTTTAAGAAACTATATGCTATTCAAGCCTGTTTTGAAACTCATAATCAAACGAACATTGATTTAGAAAAGTGAGACTTATTTATTATGCCTTATCTAACCATTGATTTATTGATGCAAGACCTTTATATTCATAAACTGATTTATTACCCTTATTATTGTTTCTTAAACTTTACCACTTGATCAGTTACCTTTAACTAGTTAAAATTTACATCGTTGACCTTTGACTTGAATCTATTCCCTTGATTCCCTGATCAAAGCCTTGATTTAATTTGAGTCTATATCTTACTGATCCAGACTTATACCTTTGTGCCTTGATGTCAGAGAACTTAGTCAAACCCTTTGACTTTTATCATTGTAAATCAAAATGAGTTGTTTTCTTAATATACTTTGAAGTTACTTAGACTGGGCTGATTTGTTATTAAAGAGTCGAAGGTACTTCGAAGTAAAGGTTTTCGAAAAGATTAAGTATTAAAATGTTTTATGAAGTTAAAAAGAGTTTTGCAAAGCTTAATATTTTAAAATGAGATTTTTAATAAAAATGTTAGGAACTCCGTCTAAAGGGTTTCCACGAATTCCTGACGATTGGAGAGACGGGGCGAACGGGTAATGCTGGTTCCGTTGATTTGTGTATGTATTAGTGTAGTTCTGGTCTGTCCAGTTCGACACCTTTATAGGCCAATGTGTTGCCTCTTGGGAACCCAAGCTATCCTAATGAGAGGAATTGATGTCCAGAGGGACTTTGTGTCCGGTATGGGGACTTTATAGGCTGATCACCCGTATTGTCTGTTATGAAGTAAAAACCTTCAATCAGTTTTTTTAAAGTGATGACTACTTTTAATTTACTATGAAATGATATTGGTTTACCGCTTGAAATGTCAATTGCTTTACACAGATTTTGAGATATCTACTGCTGCTTTATTTATCAACTTATGCCCTGTCATTATCAAATGCCAGTATTGCTTTTACTATTTCCAGCAGACCTATTTCTATCTTGTTATCAGTTGATCCCCTGTCATATTCAGGTGTCAGTATCATTTATGTTTTGAAGAAAGAAAAGTTTAATCCTCTAATGGAAGTTGAATTACTCTCTTCAATTAAATGGATCATTGATATTGTTCATCAATGAATTATAGAGATATTATTGTTTCACTTTATTAATAGCTTGCTGAGCATTGTTGGCTCATTCTTGCTTTATTTTCCCTTCCCTTTCAGTTAGGGTTACAGATTGACTATCTACAAATGACAATTCAAATTGAGAGCGATGAGGTGATCTCTAAAGAATAGATTACAGAGTCAGCATGGACTGCGCTTCAGATAAGAAGGTATAATAGTTATAATGGTTGTTGTAATTTAGATTCTTGTTTCATACTATAACCTGAGATCGATCCTCGTAGAGGGGTCGTCTGTATGATTAAGTTATACTTAATTGTATTGGTTGTGGCACCAAATCCTGACCCCAGATTTGGGGCCGTCACAGGTTGGTATCAGAGCAACAGGTTATGGTCACTGAAACAAGTTAGGACAACTAGGAGTAAGTATTTGAGTTAGACGTTAGGTAGAACGATTTAAGAAAAGGCTCGCCTTAGGATCGGTGAGATGAGTGCTGCGGCGTTATATAGTATTTCGACATATCGTGCGAGTAGGAGATCGATTCATCCGAAGGACCGGCTATGGACGAGGCAACTAATTCAGAGCTACAAATTTGGAAGACGTCATCTGAAGACCCTCGTATACTTTCTATGATTCCTTCTGTGACTTTAGCTACATTGCGAATGTTACAGAGAGAGTACAAGAAGAACTATAAGCATGATGCGAACGCGAATACCGATATTTGTTTGGAGTAAGGGCATAACTATTCTCTATTAACCATTGCTCTCATTTAATTCATTGTCTGAGAAAATTGTTTTGGAAAGGAATCAATTCTTATTATCATTCTGAATTGTTGTAACTAATTCACGGTTTATATTGTCGCTGAAGCATTTGTTGCACAGTGGTGATTAAAAATCAAGAATGAATTGAGATCTTCTTATTTTTCAACTCATTATTGTCAGGCCGGTTTTGGCAACTAAGTGTATTAGCGCTTAGCCGATAAGAGTGAGATTTTGGGTAATTATGAATTTCTTAAATGTTTGTTTAATCAATAGTTGATGCATCCGTGTGATGATCGATTATACTTCAATCTTTGAGAAGCTTTGTATATCAGATATACTTAAACACAATCCTATTCTTTCCGAAATATACTCGATCCCACTTTATACGTGAAAATTTTGTGATTCTTGAACTCTTTTCATTTTTCCTTGTATATTTAATCTTCTTTATTCAAACTGGGATGAACAACCCTATATATATAGGGGATTCAGGGACATTCTATCTTTGTGATAGAAGTCTGGTGGGACGCCACTAATTGTATTTGTCATGAGAGTACTAAAGGTTGCCTATGAAACGATGCATATTCTGAAAAGAAAACGCAGAGGTCGAGAGGGAGGAATGGCTATCAAAATAGACATGAGTAAAGCGTACGATAGGATCAAATGGGATTACCTCAGGGAAATTCTAAGTAACTCGGATTTCATGATTGGTGGATTCATCTCATTATGCAATGCATGAATTCGGTCTCATATCATGTAGTCCATGGAGCAAACGAAATGGGGTCAATAATTCCATCTCGTGGTCTCCGTCAAGGAGACCCGTTGTCACCGTACTTATTCATTCTATGTTCTGAGGGTTTATCAGCTCTTCTAAAGAGGTATGAAAGACAACACCTTATTTCTGGGGTGAAAATTTGTCGCAATGCCCCTACTATAAGTCATATGCTTTTTGCAGATAACTCGTACCTGTTTTGTAAAGCTTCTGATAGTGAAGCTATGAGAATAAGCGAGGTCTTACAAATTTATGAGGAGGCATCGGGACAAAGGGTAAATGTATCAAGGTCGTCAATATTCTTTAGTACAAATATTGATCAGGGGTGTAGAGAAAATGTCTGTCACACTTTACAGATGAATGAATCGGATGATAACAGTACCTATCTGGGGCTTCCAAGTTTAGTGGGAAGAAACAAATCAAGTGTTCTAGGATTCTTAAAAGACAGAGTTCGAAATAGAGTCCAATCGTGGAAGGAGAATGGGTTTCACAAGCGGGTAGGGAAACTCTAATTAAGAGTGTGGTTCAGTCACTTCCAACATATGCTATGAGTGTTTTTCTGCTTCATATGGAGATCATTAAAGACTTTGAAAGAAGTCTATCAAAATTCTGGTGGAAAGGAAATTCAAATACAAGGAAGGGCATTCATTGGATGAATTGGAGTAGAATGAGCAGTCATAAAACAAATGGTGGCTTAGGTTTCAGAGATTTCCATGATTTCAACGTAGCTCTGTTAGGAAAACAGGGCTGGAGGTTTTTAACCAGACCCCAGAGTTTGGTGAGTAGGGTTTATAAGGCTCGGTATTTCCCAAATGAGAATTTTTTGGATGCAAGGTTAGGAAACAACCCCAGTTTTATTTGGAGAAGTATATGGGAGGCAAAAGGAGTAGTTAGAGATGGCTCTCGGTGGATGGTGGGGTCAGGGATTAACGTTAGAGTTAGGGGTCAGCCATGGCTGCAAGATGATATTAATCCTTACATCACTTCTGAATTGCAAGGAATGGAGATCATCAATGTGGCAGACCTAATAACTGGTAAAGAAGGTGAAGAAAGAAGTTGGAATGAGTCTTTAGTTTTGGAATCGTTTAACCCTAGAGACCAACATTGTATTTTAAACATGGTTTTTGGAGGGGAGAATGATGAAGATTATCTGTATTGGAGATATGAAGGTAGTGGGGAGTATTCAGTAAAAAGTGCTTATCGGATGATTCAGAACCAAAAAGGTTTATGGCAGGTCTCGAATGACACAAGTATTTGGAAGATCCTATGGCGAATCAAAGCGCCACCTAAGGTTCTAAATATGGCGTGGAGAGCTCTCACTCAATGCTTGCCAACGAAAGTTAACCTATATGCAAAATATGTTCCAGTTACGACCATATGTCCTATCTGTAATGGAGAAGAGGAGACGGTGGTTCGTGTTTTAGTGAAATGTCCATTTGCTAATGATTGTTGGAGAAGGAGGGATGCAAGATTTCAAGGGTTAGAGGTAGATAGCTTCGAAGATTGGCTGGATCAGATGCTGATCCGTTCGAAGAAAGAGGAGCATGCAGAGATCGTAACTCTGTGTTGGGCCATTTGGAACGCAAGAAATATGCTGGTTTGGAATAATAAGAAGCTTGTAGTAGAGAGTGTCGTGATGTCGATGAAGCAGTACTTTGCAGATTGGAGTAATGCCCAGAAAAATTCAACCCAAGCTCTGTACCAGTTTGTAGAACATGGAGACGGAGCTCATCACTGGGTAAAGCCTAAACAGAATGCAGTCAAGGTAACAGTCGATGCAGCACTTTTTGCTGGAAGCTCTTCATATGGAGTGGGAATGCTAGCTCGTAATGAGAAGGGAGCGGTGCTGCTCGGTAGGTCGGAGACTTTTAGTGGTAATGTTCGTCCAGACTTTGCAGAAGCAGTGGCCATTAAGGAAGCATTAAGCTGGACCAAGCTAAATAATTGAAAGGAGACTGTGCTTGAATCAGATTGCCTGGCTGTGGTTCAAGCTATTAGAAGTGCAGTTACTATGGCTTCTCCTTTCGGCAAGGTAATAGTGGAGTGTCGAAAGATGATTAAGGAATTAAACATCGAGTTGTTTTATATTAGACGATCGGCTAACACGGCTGCTCACTTCATTGCTAGAGAGTCGAGTTCCTTTCCCGGTCGAGTGTTTGATGGGGGGTCTGTTCCCGTCAACTTAGAGGCTATTTTGTTGTACGATTTAATGCTTAATTCAATATATATATATTTTCGTCAAAAAAAAAACATACACACAAATTGTCACTACCAGGCTACCAGCATAAGCAAATATCCAAAACATGCAAATTATATTACTCTTGATACAGTGAAAGTAGAACTTAAATAACTCCTTATATAAAAGATCCCAACGAAAAACAATACTCCCTCCGTTTCAAAATAAGTTTCCTATTTCCTTCTGACACGTTTGCCAACACACATTTTTAATCGTTAATATCTTGAATTTCGTATTAGTATTAAATATAAAAACTTCACTGTATTAAAGTATTCATAAATACGAATCCAACAAGATCACTCATGACTATATTTTGTCTTATAGATTAGACGTAAATTAGTAATTTGTCTAATGTCATGAACAATCCCGACATCTGGAATGGGAAACTTATATTGAAATGGAGGGGGTAGTAAAAGAATACAAAACTTAATGCATTCTCATAAGTTAAGTATACATTAAACAGCCAAATTAGCAGTAGACCACACAGTACTTACCCTGCGGAATTGTGTGAAAAATAATTTGTGACAGGAGTATTAGTGAGTAGTAGTAGGGCAAATCCGCAAGATCTATGACGAAGAAGAAGAAGAAGTTGGAGATGGCCAAAGCTGAGCATTCTTCACCTTTGAAAAGCTCGAAAGTAATCCTAAAGGTGTCACCTCCCCAATCACTGTCACTTTCTTTGTTGCTCTATCAATACTGAATGAGGTCACTCCTGCATTAGTTCATCAAAAATTTTACAATTTTATTCCCTTATCTTAATGTAATTTTGATTCTTATCTATGGATCGACCCTTTCAATTTGAAACAACCAATTAAATTAAATGAAACGTGTACACTTGGATCAAGGGACTGAGTATTGACGAAGTAAGAGGTACACATATCTTGCCCCTACTCTAGGGAGTAAAGAAGTTGTTTCCGCAAAGATAATTAATTGATTACCTTGGTGTTGGAAGCCATATACCCATGATGGGCCGAACCAAAGGCCCAACAAGAAGAAGCCCAAAATGGCTAACGGTCTCCTCTTTTCTTGAACGGTATTTATCTACTTTCGGTGGTGGAAAACACAATGATGCCCATGGGGCCCTTTTAAGGTAACGGACATAATTTCTAAGGTATAAATATAGAATTGAACCCACAAGAGAAGGGACATGCTCATAATTTACTAACACACACACTCTCTTTACGTTCAAAGTACTCTAAAAACGCGACTTACTTACTCTCACACCGGAGGTGAATCGGGGGGACAATCCCTCGCATTCTTCTCACTTTTCAGGGTCAACCCGAAGGCCGACCCGGTGGAAATCCAGTCGTAACATTTGGCGCCATCTGTGGGACCGTAGAGATACAATCTGTGTTAAAATTTTGGCAAACTATGACAATCGAAGAAATACCCAGGAATAACGAAAGCACCGTGATCGGAGACAGTCCCGCCACGCAAAGGACGACTCCGGCCGCCCAAAGAATGCTCGATTTCAATGAAGACATGCCCTCCCCCGAAGAACAACAAGAAATGCTCGCGAAATGGAGAGAAGAGAAAGCCAAAGGAAAGGAAACAGAGAAGGCGAAAAGCTAGAACAAAGCAGCAAGGCAAGCCGAGCTAAGGGAAGCCGACCAAGTAAAGCTACAAACCTTGAAACTCCAAAGAGAGGAAATCGAACGACAGGAGAAGACATTGCGCGAAGCCCTGGAGGCCGAAGGCCGGACACCCAAAGATGACCGAAAAGATAAAAGGGTCAGGGACGATGAAGATGAGTCATGGAACTCAGAATTACAATCTAAGAAAACCAAGTCGAAGGTTGTAGATTCCTCGGACTCGGAAGAAGAAGGTTCGCTAAGACCACGGTCGATTGATTCTTATGGACAAATTAAAAGGAAGTTCTTGAGAAATTACTCCCATTTATGCCGAAGAGAAAAAGACACTGAAGCCCTAATTCACTGCAGACAAAGACCGAATGAAGAATTAGGGGACTACCTAGCAAGATTCAAAGAGGAAGCCGGAATGGTCACAAGCCTCGATAAGATCAAAGCCGCTGGATTCCTTTCAGCAGGTCTCGACCCTGTGAAAGGCAAGAAGCTCCGGTCATCTCTCTATGACGTTCCCCCAAAATCACTAAACGACATATACGTTCGGGGAGAAGCAATACGAAGGAAGTTGGAAACAATTGGAGGGTACAAAGAAAGTCGAAGGAACGACAGAGACGATAGAAGAGGCGAGCGCAGGGACGACCGAAGGAATCATAGCAACACACGAGGAAGGATGAACGATCCAAAAACAACAGGACAAAGACAAGACAAAGATAGTACTGTGTTCACTCGCCTCAACACACCCATCTCCAAGATCCTCCATGAAATCAAAGGAAAACCAGGGTTCGTTCGACCACCTCGAATAAAAACCCCTGAGTCCAGAAGAAACGAAAACAAGTACTGCGAGTATCATCGGGATAAGGGCCACAACACAGATGAATGCTACCACCTAAAGAAGTTGATCGAAAAGATGATCAAAGGCGGGGGGTTATCCCAGTTCGTGGGCGACTTAAGAGAAAAGCTCGATGCGAAGGAAAGAAAAGATCCCGGAGAAACCGAAAGACCGGAAAAGTATAGAGGCGAGGTCCGAACGATCTTTGGCGGCACAATACTTGATCGGGACAGTAAGACGGCCCGAAAGAAATACACCAGGCAAATATACAGTCTTTACCAATCGAAAACAGCCAAACAACCATTACCGATCAACTTCACGGAGGATGATTACGAGGACGTCATATGGCCACACGAAGATCCCCTGGTTATCAATCCGGTAATCGGAGATAACAAAATCTGGAAGGTGCTAGTCGATGAAGGGAGCTCGGTCAATATCCTATACCACAGGACATACTCTAAAATGAACCTAGGAGGAGAACACCTCGAACCATGCCACGAGGCACCCTTATACGGCTTCGGTAATCAACCAGTACCGATCGAAGGTACCATCAGATTAAATGTGCTCCTAGGAAAAGCGCCATATACCGTGGAAAAGGAAGCTAAATTTTACGTCGTTCGGGTAGACAACCCATACAACGGCATCCTGGGCAGACCCGTTTTATCCCTATTCCAAGCCGTATCATCCATACCGCACTTGAAGCTAAAATTCCCTACCGAGCAAGGGATTGGAGAAATGAAGGGCGATCAAAAAGCAACAAGAATCATCATGTTAGAAGATTTTGACAAAGATAAAGACGCAGAATTGGTCGAATCCGGGAAAAGGAAAAGAGACGAAGACACCGGGGGAAACCATCAAATGCTGAACATAGAGATCGAGAAGTTTGGGACCGATCTCTCCTGTCCAATTGCCGAACCGGCAGCCGAAATCGAAGAAATCGAATTATATGTGGGCCAATCCGGGAAAATGATCCAAATAGGCAAGGGGATGGAACCAGAGCTGAAGGAGAGGGTCATTGCCGTCATCAGGGAATTCCACGACGTATTCGCTTGGAATCCCGAAGACATGCCTGGATTAGACCCTTCAGTCGCGAAGCACTGTCTAAACGTCGAACCCGACGCCCAACCTGTAAAACAGAAGAAGAGAAATTTTGCCATAGAAAGACAAAGGGTTATCCAGACCGAAGTTGAGAAACTACTAGAGGCCAAATTTATCAAAGAAATTGATTACCCCGAATGGTTGGCGAACGTAGTTGTCGTCAAAAAGTCAAACGGCAAATGGAGAATGTGCGTCGATTACACTGACCTAAATAAACACTGTCCGAAAGACCACTATCCCCTACCCAACATCGATCAGCTAATAGACGCCACATCGGGACATCAGATTCTCAGTTTTTTGGACGTTTTTTCAGGATATCACCAAATCGCCATGAATGCCGAAGACATTCCGAAGACAGCATTCATCACCCCGAACGGCACTTACGCATACATAAAAATGCCCTTCGGGCTAAAGAACGTGGGGGCAACTTTCCAGAAAATGGTTAACAAGCTCTTCAAAAAGCAAATAGGACGAAGCATGGAATGTTACGTGGACGACATGATCGTAAAGTCACCCTTCCAGGATCATGCAAACGACCTGAAGGAATGCTTCGAAACGTTAAGGGAAAACAATATGAGATTCAACCCGAACAAATGCACGTTCGGGGTTAACAGCGGAAAATTCCTTGGATACATGGTGAGTGCCCGAGGGATTGAGGCAAACCCAGAGAAAATCAAGGCCGTCATGGATATGGAAGCACCCAAGACAATAAGAGACATTCAGAAATTAACTGGACGAATGGCAGCTCTCCGGAGATTCATTTCCAGGTCTGCTAAAAAAGCGTTACCATTCTTCGAGGTGCTTCGAGGAAAAAAAACTTTCGATTGGGGACCAAATTGTCAAAAGGCATTCGAAGAAATAAAGGAGTATCTGGTGAACACCCCTCTCTTGATGAGACCGAGACCAAACGACCTAACGCTTGGAGCTGTACTGGTCAAACAATACGAAGGAAACCAACACCCGGTATTTTACGTATCTCACATACTGAAGGACGCCGAAACTAGATATCCAAATGCAGAAAAATTTGCCTATGGGTTGGTAATGGCATCGAGAAAATTACGGCACTACTTCCAAGGCCGAACGATTCAGGTCGTAACCAACCAACCACTGAAGAAAATCATGCGCAGGCCCGAGGCATCAACAAGGATAATCGCCTGGTCGGTCGAATTGGGAGAATACGATCTGGAGTTCATTCCCAGAACGGCAATTAAGGCACAAGCTTTAGCCGACTTCATGGTGGAATGCTCTTTCTCCAGTCCGAAGGATTTGGTCGCCGAAGAACAACCGATCCATTCTCCAGGTAAATGAAAACTGTTTGTAGATGGTTCTGTGGCCGGATCCAAGTGCGGAGCAGGCCTGATTCTAACCAGCCCCGAAGGATTCGAAATATGTCAGACAATTAGGTTCACCTTCTCCTTAACTAATAACGAGGCCGAATATGAGGCCCTGCTAGCAGGCCTAAACTTGGCAAGAAATTTGGAAGTGAAACACTTAAGAGCCTTCAGCGATTCAATGTTGGTCGTCAAACAGTTCTCCGGCGAATACGGACAGAAAGATCCGCGAACGAAGGCATACGCCACCAAGGTGCACAAGAATTCCGTGCTATTTGAGTCATTCGAGCTAAGCCAAGTAGCCAGGGAAGATAATAGCTGAGCCGACGCCCTGTCAAGGCTAGCTTCGGCAGAAACCCAAAACCTCACAGGTTCTATCTACCTGACCGAAGTAAAATCGCCTTCGATAGACAGAAAACACTGCCTGGAAATACACCAAGGAATCAATTGGATGACACCGATCAGAGCCTTCTTAGAAAAAGATACCCTACCACTCGACAAGAAACAAGCCCAGAAGATAAAATACCGATCCGCTAGTTACTCAATTGTTGGAGGAAGGCTATATAGAAGGTCGGTCACCCAACCGATGCTGCGATGCTTGGACCCTGAAGAACAATTGATGGCATTGGAAAGCATTCACGAAGGTATCTGCGGGGAACATCTAGCCGGACGGTCACTTTCCTTCAAAATCCTTAGGCAAGGATTCTTCTGGCCAACATTAAGGGAGGATGCTTTGAACTACGCGAAAAAATGCAAACAATGCCAGTTATTCAGCAACGTTCCGAAACAACCCCCAGAGGAAATGACATCGGTACTCAATCCCATTCCCTTCGCCATGTGGGCAGTAGATATTGTCGGCATCTTACCCACAAGCACTAAGCAGGCTAAATATTGCATCGTAGCCATCGACTACATGACTAAATGGGTAGAAGCCAGACCACTTTCCGCCATCACCGAAGATGCAGCTAAGAAGTTTGTGTTGGAACAAATAATATTAAGGTTCGGCATCCCGATGATATGTATCTCAGACAACAGAACCCAATTTATTGGAAGCAAATTTCGGAAATTCTTATTCGAGTTCGGAATACAACAAAAATTCAGCTCGGTCGGCCACCCACAGGCAAACGGGGCGATCGAAGCAGCCAACAAAATCATATTCGACGGAATTAAGAAAAGATTGGGAGATTCCAAGGGCCTTTGGGCCGAAGAGTTGCCATACGTCCTTTGGGCCTACCGAACGACACCGAGATCATCTACTGGCGAAACTCCTTTCAAGCTTGCCTTCGGCACTGACGCCCTCATGCCGACCGAAGTGGGTCTAGAATCATACCGAACACAGGTGTTCAACATTGAAATGAATGAATACGGGCTTCGGGCAAATATAGATTTGGTTGAAGAAGAAAGAGAGGCTGCCCACCAAAGAAATTCGAGATATCAGCTTCGAGCAGCCCAATACTACGATTCTGGAATAAAGAAAAGATCTTTCCATGTAGGGGACCTAGTACTTCGTGAGTTAGCAACTTCAATGCCGACCAAACAAGGCAAACTTATGCCAAATTGGGAAGGTCCTTACTTGGTGGTTGAAGTGGTCCGTCCAGGAACATACAAGCTAGCTCATTCGGACGGGAGCCACATCAAGAACACATGGCATGCTTCACGCCTTCGCCGTTTTTATCAGTAAGCTTCCATATATGTATTTTCAATGTATACCCCACTATTTTTTACCCTTGAAATAAGCAGAATTGAGGACTCATGTTTTTAGTATTTAAGCTACTTTGACATAATTAAGGAGGGAGGATACATTTCCAACAAATCAAAAGACCTTAATTATTGACAAACTCCTTAAATACTGGGGAAATGCTAGGCCGAAGGCCAGAGATGCATAAAAAATTATGCTAGGCCGAAGGCCAGAGATGCATAAAAACAAGAATTATGCTAGGCCGAAGGCCAGAGATGCATAAAAATTATGCTAGGCCGAAGGCAGAGATGCATAAAAACAAGAATTATGTTAGGCCGAAGGCCAGAGATGCATAAAAACAAGAATTATGCTAGGCCGAAGGCCAGAGATGCATAAAAAATTACGCTAGGCCGAAGGCTAGAGATGCATAAAAACAAGAATTATGCTAGGCCGAAGGCCAGAGATGCATAAAAATAAAAAATTATGATGCTAGGCCGAAAGGCCGAAAATGCATAAACGCGAAAAATATGGCAAAAACAAAGCGCCGAAGATGCGTAAACATAAATTATGCTAAGGCAAAAACAAAAAGGCGAAGATACAAGACAGAATCAAACTGCAATATTTATACAATAAAAAGGCCCGAAGGCACAAATATCACGCCCGAAGGTAACATTAAATGTTACAGCAAAAGTTGCTAAAAGACAAACTACACTACTCATCAGAAAGCTCTTGATCTTCGCCCGAAGAAATATCCAGCGGCTGATCGGACTTCTCCCTGCCGACTGGATCAGTCATACCAAGCTCGGTATCAATCAGCTGGGTATGATCGAAGCCTAAGGCAATTGCCTTAATGACAGCATCATCATAACCCATCTGATAACACCGCTCTTCGGTACGCTCGAGCTTCTTTACCAACTTCCGAGAACCCTTTCTCGTGGTCTTCAGCTGCTTGTTTCTCCATTCCAGACGCTTCTGCAAAACATCCAGCTTCTCCTGGAGCCCATCATTCGCCGTCTTCAAGGATTCCGACTGACCCGTAACTCTTTCGAGCTCGACCGTCGAATTCCGAAGGTCCTCCTCGGCCTTAACCGCCCTCGACTCCAGCTGGTCGACCCTTTTCAGCTTTTCTTGCATCGCTTCGACCCTCTCAGTCACCACGGCGGACCAAGAAGCACCCTGTAAATAAACAAAGGCAAAGATCAAAAGCTGAAGACAAAAAGACGAATGACGGACAAAATTTATATTACCATGGAGAGGAGGGCCATCATCTCAGTGCAAGCCTGAAGGTCAGTCGCCTGATCGTAAGTCGGTCTGTCGGCCGGAAGAACGAGGCCTCTGCACAGATCGGGGCCTATAATGGTCGAGGCCGGAGGAGCAGGGACAATAATCTTATCGGTCTCCAGGACGCCCCATTGGGGTGCATACACCTTCAAGCCCGAATCTTCCGACCGAATCCTCTTCCTTGGTTCATTCAGAGTAGTAGGGTCAACATCATTCCCCAAATCCAAATTCTGAATCGGATTTGAGGTTGGATTAACCTTCACCAAAGCCCTATCTCCTTCATCACCGACCGAACCGCGCGTCTCTTCGGCCTCCTTATTCGCTTCGGCCGCCAGAGCTGCGGCTACAAGGTCGGCCGCCTTTCTACGCTTCCTCTCGATGATCTCATCATGGGAAGACACTGCACAAAACAAAGAGAAAGGTTAAGGCATAAATAACCGAACAAATACATAAAGATGTTTTGACAGAGTATGGACACAAGCATATCGCGAAAAAACAAATACAAGACACAAAGAAAACGGAAAGACAAGAGAAAGTTACCACTACCCCAAAGACCGATCAACCAGTCGTTATCCCGACTGAGAGACAACGGGACTTTATCCATCTCTTGGCCACAGAGCAAGCGGTAATCATGCTTATCCGCCTCCGAAAGCGGGGTACGAAACTTCAACATCGAAGGATCGACATCCTTCCAGACACCAAACTTCTCCATCCTCGGGCCAGAGACGAAAGCCCACTTCAAATGAGTCTCTTTGTTGCTGGAATTCGTGAACGCCCAATCCGCCCTACCTACCCGGCGAGCGATTGTATAAAAACCATTACTCTTCGAATTCCGCCGAAATTCGAAATGATGCCAAAAAAGATTGGTCCTTGGTATCATCTTCACGGCCAAGCACCGAGCCTGGAAGACGTTAATCTGAATAAAGCTGTTCGGGTCCAACTGACCGATAGCTACCCCTGTCTGCTTGAGGATGCTCCTCAAAATGCACAACATCGGCAGGCGAAATCCACACTTGAAAGCAGCTTCAGAAATGCCCGTAGCTAGACCTCCTCCGTACGCCGCCGGCACTTCGGGATTGTGCCAAATCCTGTCGTTCTTCCTTGGAGTGTAAAAATACCAAACGTGCTTCTCCACGACATATTCCGAAGAAAATCTAGCGATTGTACTTTCGGCCAATCTCGACCGATGGTTGGCTGCTGGAAACTCTTCGACGTTGCTGAAAGGGGACACTTCCGAAGGACCCGCACCTTCGGTCGATCGATCCATATCCCTGCATTCGGAAATGTAGAGATTAGTCGTGTACTCGGGCCGGAGTAAGAAAACATTTAACAAGAAAGAGAAAACCGAGTACAGTGGGCCAGGATCGATCGAGAATGTCCCATGCCCCGAAACAAAATTAGAAGACCAATCCCATACAATCCCCTAAAACTCATCCTAACCCTGAATGAAATCCTAATCAATCCCTTAAAATCCTATGGGAAGCTTTTCGAAGATCAACAAGATTCAAGAGCCTTTCTTTTTGTCCAAGAAAAACGCAGAAAAAAGGAATATGGTCTAGAAATAGCATACGGCAATTTCAACATATTAAAAGATGCATATATATACATACAATCATACGTATATATACAGCGATTTTCACAAAAAAAGGGGCAAAGAAAAGCTTACTTATTCGAAGATTCTCGAGAAGATCGTATTCCTGAGGATAAAATGCTTGAACGTGGGACTCCAACGAAGTCGGAGAACTCAAGTTTTCCGGGGAAGAAGCGACGGTTCCAATTGTCGATATAGATTCTCTTTAAAGAAGGGCGTGTTTGAAACATTTTGTGAGATGGTGTAAAATGAGAGGGATGTGGGTCGCGTAATTTTTTAAACAAAAGATATGTGACGCTTGGAGATCTTTCGAAATCCAACGGCCCAGATTGAAGCGCAAATCTCAAAATCAGACAGCTGTCCCTCATAAAGGAACACGACTCCCCAAGAGAAAACTCGACTCTTGTCCATCGCCGTGCAACCGAACGAATGATCAGATAAATTCGACAGACGCGACCGAACGGAACGTGTCAAATGAAAAATATGGGTTTTTTAGCCTTCGTCCTAAAAACATTACCGAATGAAGCCTAGGGACATGTTGGAAGCCATATACCCATGATGGGCCAAACCAAAGGCCCAACAAGAAGAAGCCCAAAATGGCTAACGGTCTCCTCTTTTCTTGAACGGTATTTATCTACTTTCGGTGGTGGAAAACACAATGATGCCCATGGGGCCCTTTTAAGGTAACGGACATAATTTCTAAGGTATAAATATAGAATTGAACCCACAAGAGAAGGGACATGCTCATAATTTACTAACACACACACTCTCTTTACGTTCAAAGTACTCTAAAATCGTGACTTACTTACTCTCACACTGGAGGTGAATCGGGGGGACAATCCCTCGCATTCTTCTCACTTTTCAGGGTCAACCCGAAGGCCGACCCGGTGGAAATCCAGTCGTAACACTTGGATTCTGGAAATGTGTTTTCTCACTTTTCCTTCACACCCCTTGCAATGAATTGACACCATAAGTTCCACCGCCTGCGCAAACAGTTGGTTTTTAGTAATATAAACACAAATAACAGACATACTTGAATTTAACCATACATATCTGCAAGTTTATACACAACTAAGCTTTCATTGAACTAATGTACAAATATATCTCTAAGAATAAGGAGATACTGAAGAACCTGGTTACAGGACTGCGATTGAGCTGAGGAAGATTTGAGAACCAAGCATTCATCTTTCCGCTCAGATTGACTAGCAACTAACTTTCTGTTGAAAGATTTTAAAACGAGAGAGTCATTAGAGCTCATCGGTTGGACACAAGGCCTCGAAGCCTGATTGATCGAAACTAATGTAGAATCATTGGAGCTTAGGCTCCGAGTAATCACAGGTCCTTTGGAGCTTAGGCTTTGAGTCCTTAAAGGTTCACTAGGAACCGATGTAAATAAACTATCATCAGTGTGCTGTAACACTTCACTCAAAGTTTTGTCACTTAAAAGATGCCTACTAGAGGATCCATGAGGCGTAGTAGTTAGATCATTAATAATTTCTACTGAGCTTCTTTGTAGTTCTCTGTTGCTTTGAGAAGCAAAATAAGAACGATAACCAGAAGCACTTTTCCTAATTTTTGGTAAGTGTGGTGAACAAGGAATTGCTGGAATGTCATCCTTTGATTTCGGTCGATGGTGATCACTTATATAGTGATTACTTGGACGGTCCATAGATCTCGTGCCATGGTCCTTGCAGACAATGGCACGTCGATCCGTGCTTGAACATATGGCAGTGGAAGCTGGAGATGCACACAAGAAGTCTATTGATTTCATGGATAGAAAGAAAAATGAACAAGTGAAGAAGAATATGGCTTGGTAATTAACTAAATATGCATGATCCAAGCATCACTAAAATGTGTTCACTTTAGCCCACCATTTTACTCGTGTAGTAATACAGTAAATTAGTCATTTAAATGATTGAGGTTTATTATTAAACCAAAAAATTACCTCCATCAAACAAAAAATGAATTTAAGAATATTACATGTATTAGCTTATACTGTACTTATGCATAAACTTCACGCTCCTAAAAATATAAAAACATAAAACCACACAGTGGTGTATAAAACAGAGTAAAATAGGTGGTAAGTTGTCAGGGACAGCTTGAGTAAGGTGATGTTAATGGAATAACATCAGTGCACAGTTCACGGGTGCCAAAATCCCATATTTTGGAGATCTTGAATTTATATTAATATTGCTTAATTTCCCGACATATGTGACATATGAGACATTTTAAATATATATGTTTCTATAGTAGAATCAAATGGAAGCATATAGTCTAAATATATGTAGAATCAAACGTATTTTGTTTTTCGGTTCTACAATGCAACCATATTAGATCAGAACCAAATATACAAATGTACAGGAGAATTGAAAAATACTAATAGTTCTAATTTAGAACCAAATTTCAGACCTCCAAAATATACATGAACCTATAAACAAGATTTAACAATCAAATCTACTAAACTTTGGTTTTATTATAGAACTTTAAACAATTTTACCAAAAACAATTTTTACCTTACGATTTATACACAAAATCCCTTAGACCTCAACTAATGTATATTCTAATGTAGAATTAAAATACAACTATGATTTTGTAGCAGAATCAAAATACACAAAACTGGTTCTATTACAGAACCACAAATACAACAGAATTTTTGGCACTATTTTAGAAACACAAAATTGGTTCTATTACAGAACCACAAATAAAACAGATGTAGTTACACATGAAAATAATTACAAACTCGCATTCTACTACCAAATCAATGTTATAACCATTAAAAACTAATTCTATTACACAAAACTGGTTCTATTACAGAACCACAAATACAATAGATGTAGATAAACATGAAAATAATTATAAACTCGCATTCTACTACCGAATCAATGTTATAAACAATAAAAATTGACTGACATCAACAAGAAACTATAGAATCACTATAGAACCAGATCTAGTTAAGCATGCATATACATTTTTTAAATCAAAAAAACCTAATAATACCTATTCTTCTCGGAAACATTTTAATCTCTATATCCGATGGAGATTAACCTGAAAATTACAATTCAAAACCCTAAATTAACGAATTGAAGAAAAATAAGATTATAATTGAAAGAATAACGAAAATTATAAGAAAAATAAGAACCTTCCTTTGATGAATAGCTCGAATCTGAAGCTTTAATGGCGTAATTGTGCTATTTTCTGTTCGATTTCTCTCTCTCTCTCTCTCTCTCTCTCTCTCTCTCTCTCTCTCTCTCTCTCTCTCTCTCTCTCTCTCTCTCTCTCTCTCTCGGTGAGCAGCTTGTGTGTGTATAGCTATGTGTATGTATTGTTTTGTTCCGTACAACGGTTAGCTAATTTATGACACATGTCTAGAGTGTGTTTCTATTTTACAAAATAGCCTTAGTTTTTAGTTTAACTACAAAAATGCCATTAATGAATCTGGACTGTTTGATTAAATGAATGACTAAGATTATGTTTCTCCCCAATTCTCCATATAATTTGTTCTCTCTAGGAGGGGACTCTCTATATATATATATATATATATATATATATATATATATATATATATAAGTTTTTGCTCAAGTGGGAACCTCTTATTTTGGTGAGATATGAGATCTAATCTCATCTCTTCATTTTAATTTAATCTAATGGTCCCGCTAGGGGCACCCACACTAATAACCTACACCCTCACACACACTAACCCCACCCCCTGATGACGTCTTCATGATGTCATAAATATATTTTTTATAAAAAAATTGAATTTTTTTTGAAAAAAAATCGGGAAAAAAATTCTGACGTCATGCTGACGTCATATTGGTGATTTTGTACAAAATCTAGTATTTTTGTTGAATTCTGGTGATTTTTTTCGAAATCTGGTGATTTTTGTTGAATTTTGGTATTTTTTACGAAATCTGATGATTTTTTTATATCTAACAAAACGCGAAAACCTATTCAAAAATACCAATTTATTATCCTTATTATGAATATTATTATATAATTCATATAAATTCTACCACACAATATAATAAGATCACTATAATAGGTGGTCTGTATATTATACTATATCCATTAATAATTTATACCACAATAAATTTATTAACCTTAGGGGTTCAATGATTAATCTTTGGGGTTCAACATTTCCATTTTTGGGTTTTAAAAATATTCGGAACGACGAATAAACCGTATACGAACTTAGGGTTTAGGGTTGCAACTTATCCTGATTTTTAAACGCGTTAGTGTTTAAAAATCAAGTCACCGGATTCAGTTTTTTAATTAAAATTTTTAAATTTTATCTATATTCCCCCGGGATTTCAACGGTTAACCTTTGGGGTTCAACGTTTCTATTTTGGGTTTTAGAAATATTCATAACGACGAATAAACCGTATATATTTAGGAGAAAAAAATAAAAAAAACGCTATAAAAAATACTAGATTTTGTAAAAAATCGCCAGAATTCAACAAAAATCACCAGATTTTGTAAAAAAATCACCAGTATAACGTCAGCTTAACGTTAGAATTTTTTTTCCCAAAATTTATTTTCAAAAAAAAATTTAAAAAATTATATTTATGACATCATCATGACGTGGGTTCTCATAGTTCTCATAATAAGAGGGTTCTCAATGGAGCAAGACTATATATATATATATATGGTGTTGCTCAAAAGAGAACTCATTTTTTGAAGAAAACTAAGGTACTAATCTTAACCATTGGATGTATTATAATCAACGGGCTCGCCAGGGGCACCCACATACTAATCAAATACACTCTCACACACACAATCCCACCTAATCCCCTCCGTTTTTAATTTGATTTTTCCCATCAATCGGTGATATTTTTTTAAAATATAATTTCACCACATTTTTCTCCATCTCCCAACGATCAATTTGCATACCATATGTGCTATATTTCGACGTAATTTAAATAAATTTTAATTTAGTTTTCTTAGTTCTCCTTTTAAGGGGTTATATATATATATATATATATATATATATATATATATATATATATATATATATATATATATATATATATATATATATATATATGGGACGCCTTCTACAGCCAAAGTTGGATATAATCTAATATCCAACCAACCCATCTGTGACCATCCAGTAAGCTAATGCACGGCTAGGATTTGAAAAGTTTACGCTACATTATATAGCGTATTACGCTATATAATATAGCGTAAGTTTATACCAAAATCCCTCCGTTTCTAATTTGATTTTTTCCGTCAATTGGTGAGATATTTTTGAAATCCGACTTCACTGTATTTTTCTACATCTCACAACGATCATTTTGCATACCATATTTGATATATTTCGACACAATTTAAATGGGGGTTTTGAAAACTTTAACTTACGCTCTATTATATAGCGTAATACGCTATATTATATAGCGGAATACGCTATATTATATAGCGTAAATCCCCTCATCCTGACCGTTGATTGGATGTTTTAACGGTATAAGATGGGTTGGTTGGATATTACAAAATATCCAACTGTGGCTGCTGACCCATATATATATATATATATATATATATATATATATATATATATATATATATATATATATATATATATATATATATATTCTAAAATATATTTTTTTAGAAAATAAGATGAAAAATAAAGTAAAGTAAATTAAATAATAATTTTTAAAAATTCTAATGTTGCTAATATGAGTAAGGTTCCTGAGAACCCTCTTAAAAACAAAATCAGAGAATCCTCAGATTCAAAAAAGAGATTCTAATTAATTTTTTACTTATTTTTTACGAAATAATCATATTTTAATATTTTAATTGTTACAATATAATTTTTAAAGTCAAAATTTTAATCATTAATTCAATGTTGAAAAAGATTTATGCAAAATTTTAACATTTTCAACTGAGATTCAAAATTAGATACAAAAAATTTTTGAGATTCAAAAATAATTTCTTAAAATTTATGAGATTCAGAAATAAATTTTTAAAATATTTTATATTGTTTAATATTTGCAAACAAATGGTTGCTAATAATTGATTTGTTGGAAGCATCATTAAAAAATTTATTTATAATTTTTTTTAAAATTTTAAATTAATTTATTTAAAGATGTTTTCTCGTTCTAGGGCTTTTTTCCGGAACCCGGCCTTAATATCCTTATTAATTAAAATCTTAATTAGTCTACTTAGCCGCATCTAGTGCGGCCAAATAGGATTTTATTTATAAATTTATAATTAAAAAGACATAGTAATATATTATAAATTTTATCGAATTTTTTTTAGTTATAAGAGATAAAAAATATTTAGAAATTTAATTAAATTTGAATTTTCTCTGCAATCTATTTTAGGAACTTTTATTTGCATTTCACAAATGGTTTGAAATAAAATTATTATAAATAATTTTAATTTTAACATTATGAAAATCAAAAAAGTATATAATAATATTATAATATAAGCATCATATTACGAATAACAAAAACTTATTAAATAAATAATAACTATACTTTAGTTAGCAGTCACCCCTCATACCAATTTGGATTTTAAATATAATTTGATTGAAATTTTTATGAGTTTTTCGGTTCAAATTTTTGTTTATTTAGATTTTTTCCTTGTCTGAATTTAATAATTCTTAAAAAAATTCATTAATTAAAATCTAAGATTACAAAATATTGAAATTGCAAATGCTACTTTTATTACCTCTAATTTACTTTCTCGAAAAACAGGATTTTATTACAAAATAGTGTTGATATTACATTTATGCAGTCGACATTTTCATACATAAATACATATTATGCAAGGAATTTAAAATAAAATAAAATAATTTTGGTTCACTTCCTTAAGTAAGATAAATACTTTGAAAGAATTTAAAAATAAGAGTACACAAAATTAGAACTGTTTTAGTAATATATTTCTTCTCTTCCATAAAAGAGACGCATAAATTTTAAAGTAAAAGTTAGTTAAATTTGATTGTGAGTTATATCTTGTTCATATTTTTAGTAATTTAAAAATTTTAAATAGTAAATCAATTATATTTTTTAATAATATTTTTTTAATTATATCAGTTTGAAATAGTTTTAACTATAAAAATTTTATACATCATCATTTATGTGGAACAAAAGTAGTAATTAATTTTTGATAATCAATTAGTGGTAGTTTATTTTGGGTTTAAAATATTGACACAATATTTTTCAACCTATTCTATCTTAGTTAAGCATTTTGGTGTTTTGCACGTGCCTGAGTTATCAAGCGCCACTTTTTAACGAGGTGTGCACTTTTTTTTTGTTTTGAACAAAATTGAAATTTCATTAAAACGAAGAATTACTCATGAGAGTCTCCAACAACAGTTTTGGAGGAAACTAAATAAATTGTAGTGATTAACTAAATAAGATAGTCTTGCCAACTCATGGGCAACCTTGTTTACATGCCTTCTAACAAACACAATCTTAAAGCTCGGCTCATCATCTAACCAAATCAAATAAGAATGAAGAACATGGTCAACTTTCAATCAATTTCCGATCGGAATCAAACATAACATTCTGGAGACTCTTAGCAGCTATCTATGAGAATGTGCCTCAGACCTATTGCCTTAGTTGCAAACACTACGATGACTTGTTTCTTTTTGTTTTCGTTAGCTTTTCGCCAATCATGTACTATCTTGGTGCTCCAATCTGCTGCTAGGGGTGGTGATACCGACTTTCCTTTCCAAACCTTTTTGTTACTGTTAAAGATATATGTGAATATATTTTGGTACTATAGAGCGTCCTATGGGTTTTAAGGGGCAGCAGCCTGGAGTTCTTAGCCCTAGACCACAACAAGCCTTCACAGGTTCAACAGTTGAGCAGTCAGCTTCTTATATTCCAACGGATATCGAGTCTGCGATGCATACGATGACTCTCAATCAACCTGATCCGTCGTGGTACATGGACATCGAAGCTACTTCTCATATGACATCCTCGAATGGAAATTTCTCGTCTTATTTTAATTTGAGCAATCATCATAATGGTATTGTTGTTGGTAATGGTCAAATTATTCCAATTTAGGATTGTGGTCACACTTCATTGCCTTCTCCTAACCCTCCTATGTCTCTTAAAAATGTCCTCCATGCTCCCAAAATTTTTAAAAATCTTATTTCTTTTCGTAAATTTACTACGGATAATACGGTGGCGATGGAATTTGATCCTTTTGGGTTTTCTGTGAAGAATTTTTAGACGGGGGTGCCAATAATGAGATTTGAGAGTCGGGGCGACCTTTATCCTCTTACCAACTCGATCAACAATCAAGCTCTTCATTCTACCTTTGCAACCTTCATCACTTTGGCATGACCGTTTAGGCCATCCTGGTACCAAAGTTGTGGATGCTCTTAGACTTAATAAAAGCATTGATTGTAATAGACTATCTAGTTCTAGCATTTGTCGATCTTGTGTTTTTGGGAAACATATTAAGTTGCCATTTGTTCCTTCTAGTTCGAGTACTTTAATGCCATTTGATATTATTCATAGTGATCTTTGGACATCTCCTGTTTTAAGTACTATGGGACATAAGTATTATATTGTGTTATTGGATGATTTTTCTAATTTCCTATGGACTTTTCCAATTGCTAAGAAATCGGATGTATTTGATAAATTCTTGGCTTTTAAAGCTCATATTATGAAAAGATATCTTCGATATAATATTTATTTTGGTATTTGTACGATTTAACATAAAATTTAATTACAATTAGTTATCCTCTCCACTAGGTCATTAATCTAATTGATTTCGTCAAAAGTCAAAAGTCAACTCTAGCAAAATTTATCTTCCTACTTATAAGAGATATTCCATTATTGCGAAAAACTAAATTACATATTTTTAGGAAATATATCTCTAAGGCAATAAAGATCGAACAAGAAATATCGAGATGTGATATTTTTTAGATCTTCTTTGCAACATTGATAAGGCGACAAGCTCAAACAAAGAATATTCGAGGTTTAATATTCGTTAGAGAACTCGTGCTACAAACGATCAGTTTTTATTCGAAAAATATCTTGTCTTCGCACTCAAAATATATTCTCATCAAAGAAAAGACTTATTATCCTCAAGAATATTAATATTCAGTGGTAGAATATTAACACTCATTTTTATTTTGTGCCAGAAATATTTAAAGTAATTTTTCTCCCGCCTCCTAAATTTATTCTAATTTCGGAGAAAATTATTTTAAATACTCAAAAAATATTTACTACACTCTCAAAATATTTGATATATTAGGAAATATATTCTAAGTATTTATTCTAGTCAAAACATTGGTCAAAAGATATATCTATTTCACGAAAAAACCAATCGTATTTTATTCGGAACCGAAAGCTGATTTAATCATATTAAATCCAAATAGAATACTTCCACTTGCTAGAATGACTTGGAACTTGAGATGGATCACTTAAATGCTATTTTCTATGCATAGTAAAAGTTTCGTAATTTTTCGAAAATTTTGGTCCGGACACGAAAATCGAGACAGTGGGTTCACAGTTGACCACGTTTGACCAAGTTAAAGTTGACCAAAATTGACAAAACTTTCCAGAAAGCCATTTTATAATATTCCCAAGTGCTCCATAAATTTAGTTTTATTTATTAGGAATTTTCATATTTATCGGATATTTAATTAACGATACATGTTACGTATTTAATCGTTAATTGGTACGAGTCCGATACAATAAATAACACAACTAGTTTCTAAATACCAAACCCACTTCAAAGAAACACAAAACCACTCTCAACTAACACAAACCACTTTCCACCTCATCAATCCACACCTTTTCAATCTCAACCACTCCGTTTTCCTCCAATCTCAACCATTCCTTTTACATAACTTCTCCTATAAATAAACCCCCTCCCACACCCTTTTTCAATAAGCTAAAGAGCCAAAGCATTGCTGGGATTTTAGAAGTAAAACCTCTCTCCATCTATCCAAACACTTTAAACACTTACTTCTTCTCAAAAACGTTCTCTCTTCAATATATCTTCATATATTCAAGGTTTTTGATTATACAAGCTTAGTTTCTTCAACCAAGCTCTCTCCCACCAAGAAAGCTCCTCAACCACTACTTTCCGGCCTCCCGAAGGGCTACCCAAGTTCGACCAATGAGCCAAAATCCGGCCGAACCTCCGGCGAATTTTTCCGGCGAACTCCAAAAGTGGTAATATTTTAGCTTCTTATCCGAGTCTTAACCGACCATAATTTTATTTCATTATAAGAGCTCTTAAACTTCATCTCTTCATATTATTAAGCTCTTATATCAAAAATTTTTATTTAAACTTTAACGCACTCATTTTGGCCATTTATTGTTATAATATATATATATATATATATATATATATATATATATATATATATATATATATATAGGGGGCTACTCCAATACAAACCTCCTTAAAATACAAACCTACAAACCAAGCATAATCTAATATTTCAAGCTAATCTAATGACCAAACTAGGGGTACCCCAATACAAAAAATGCTTAAAATAATTGGCTCTATCTAAAAAATAAAATAAAATAAATAATATAAAAATAAAAAAAATTCACTGTTCACGTGATGACGTGGCAGTGGATTTCACTGGTTAACGGTGCTTCGCACCTTCTCGTACGGCGCTTCGCGCCTTTATCATTCTAAAGTTGTAAGGAATGGCAATCAATGGTAAAGGCAATAGACGATTGACGGGTGTGTCGAGGGCCTGCGGCCCTCATGACTACCTAACTCATCCGTTTACTGTCTTAAATGCTTCGCATTTCCACGGCAAGTTTTTTTTTTTTTTTTTATGGATAGACCCAATTATTTTAAGCATTTTTTGTGAAGGTACCCTTGGCGGGAACCTTAGAATAAATGAAATATAATTAATTTAGTGTTGGTTTGTAGGTTTGTATTTTAAAAGTGGTTTGTATTTGAGCACTTGCCTATATATATATATATATATAAAACTGTGCTAAGGCTTGATTTAATTCCCATCTATCACCTCTAGTGTTCCGTGGGAAGAAAATCTTTAAAGCTTATATTATATTTATTTTCCACACCTTTTTATTCTCGTCCTCACACTCGTGAGAGATTTTATTTTCCGCACCTTTTTATTCTCGTCCTTACACTCGTGAATGATTTTATTTTCCGCACCTTTTCATTCTCGTCCTCACACTTGTGAGTGATTTTACTTTCCGCACTACCTTAACGCATAATAGCGGCCCTCGTTGTTATTATATATATAATAACGAGCTACTTTTCCGTCGTGTGAGTTATATTTGTGTGTGGTGTTTAATTGGCCAAATCATATTAAAAGTGCAAAACGTTAAAGTTATATTGTTAAACTCTCGTTCAAACCTATATATACGATTAGTCCAAAATAAGACTATATCGAACGAGAAGTTGTTTATCAAACATCCTTAAAGCTACAAAAGCTATATATATATATATATATATATATATATATATATATATATATATATATATATATAACTTCGAGTATGGACTTTTTGTCAACTACGAGGTAATTTCGAGTACACTTCGATATCTAAAAAGTCGAACAAAAGTATACTATTATTAGCCTTATAAGCCTACGAGCTTAAAGGACTTAACTTACAAACTCCGAGATATATTCAAATCTCATTATACGAAGTATTGTGTTAAAAGTATTCTACGATTTATAAATTATATCGAATACAAGAATACACATAAAGTCATAAGCAAATAAAATCTTATAGATTTAACATACTTCATATTCGTACAAGAATATTAAAGTCACTCTCGGACATACAAGTCCAAAACTCTTTTTATATTAAGGTTTGTTTCGTAGATATTGTATTCTAACTCTTGCAGTGAGGTGAAGTTGAAGTGAGGTGATTCTCGTTCTAAGACCCAAGTCCTAGGTGCTAACGGGGAGTTAGTAGCCTTTGCACCGTGAAGAAGAGGAAAGACCCAAGACCTTTCATCTAAGACCCAAGATCGGAAAAAGCTAAGGATTCATAGTCTACACAAGGGTTCTACATCAACTTTGAAGAAGTAGCGGGGAGTTGTTGTCTAAGATAAGTTGTGTAGGTTTTACAACGACTTTGAGGGAGTAACGGGGAGTTACGGTCCAAGATAAGTCTTGTATTTATTTTTATATTTATTGTGAGGTAGTGTCGGGGAGACACGTACCAAGACCAATATTTGTAAGGTTGTAAAGGCTTCTCTGCCTACTAAAGGAGCGAGTTTATTTTTAAGAAAATCTCGAGTCCGGAGAGGAGCTCGGGGACTAGAGTAGGGGTGAGCGAATCCATTAGGGGTTGCGCCATCGCGAACCAGGATAAAATCTCCTGTGTGGTATTTTCATCCCTTTTCTTTTATTTCTGCACTTATAAACTACATAACGACTCGGTAAAAGTTTTAAAAAGGGAAAAATATTTTTAAAACGCCATAATAATTTTTAAATTGGATATTAAGCTATTCAACCCCCCTCTTTAGCTTAAATTGGCCCTCTTACGGGCCCTAACATATTCTCACCCAATTCGAGCGTAACATTAAAAATGTGCAATGTGATAATGGGAGGGAACTTGATAATAGTCCTTTCTGGGATTTTTGTAAGAAAAATGGCATGTTTTTTCGGTTGTCGTGTCCTTATGCTTCTCCTCAAAATGGGAAAGCCGAGAGAAAAATCCGAACTATTAATAATGTCACTAGAACTCTCTTAGCACATGCCTCTCTCCCTCCATTTTTTTGGAATCATGCATTACAAATGTCTATATATCTTCTAAATGTACTTCCAAGCAAGATCTTAGGAAATCAATCTCCTCTTGAAATTCTATATCAACGGGTTCCCTCTGTTGGTCCCTTTGGATCGTAGTGATTTGTGTTTAACCCGTTTAATGATTACAAAGGGGGTTAGAAGATTTAGCTTAATCGCTACGGTGCAAGCGATTCAAATCCACGATCTTCTATTGCATTCCCTTACTCCCTTGAACGAAGTGTGGCCTTTGATCCTCCAAGGTTTAGCCTCCAAGCTCTAGAATTCAGTACCCTTATTCTTGGAGACATAATGAGTATTTATAGGCTACAATAGGGATCAAGGAGTAAATTGGGTCGGGCCTTGTAATGATAACTTGGGACAAGCCCTTTATCATTAATATTAATTAATTCCACTAAATAATTAATATTGCAGCACCCACCCAATTCCGGTAATTTATTTAATTAATTAAATTGGCTCCTTTATCATTTGCTTATTAAATTCCCCATGTTTAAAATTTCGCATGTCCATTAATTAAATAAATTACTGATAATTCATTTAATTAATATCTTTTATCCTTGATCATCCACTCAACCTTTATTTAATTATGCCGGAATAAATCCACCTGCAGGGTTTCACATAATTAAATCTTTTTGAGCTTTCAAGGGGACATCATTAACCCGAATATTATCAGGACATGGATTCCTTCTATAAATAATATTCACCATGTATATAATTCCATCACCCAAAATATAATGATATAATTCAAAAGAATTATTTCATATATAATTCAAAGCATATAAATAATATACACGTGTCAATTACTATATCCGGATTAAGAACCTAAGCATTAATAATAACATAGAATTTTAGTTCTCCTTCTTAATCAGTATAAGGGAACAATTCTAAATTTGATCCTGTTCAATATACACAAAGTATACTAGTATTATTTATTACTAAATATAAACTAATCTAAATAATACTACAACCATACCAGTGGATATATAAACCGTATTTAATAATCTAATATTCTGTATCCCATTTGATTCTAGATTGTCCACAATATATAATATTAGACAGCATGTAAATATTTAAATGATTCTGAATAAAACTGGCCAGAAATAAATATATATACTTCAAATAAATATTTTCAGTATACACTAACAATCTCCGACTTATACTCAAAATTTTCTATGAGTATATCGGTGTTTATTTAATCCACTATTACACAAAAAACTATGTGTCCATCCATCTGACTCCTATCGCTTCCACATGCCTGTCAAAAACCTTGGCTGGCAAGCTCTTTGTGAAAGGATCTGCCCGATTGTTTTCTGATGATATGTGAGCCACAACTATATCTCCTCACTTTACGATTCTTCGTATGAGATGATACTTACGTTCAATATGTTTAGCTACTTTGTGATCTCGCGGTTCCTTCGAATTTGCCACAACACCAGTGTTATCACAATACACTGTCAAGCTCCTAGGCAAATTAAGTACCACATCCAAGTCCAAAAGGAAGTTCCTGAACCATACAGCCTCCTTTGCAGCCTCAGAGGCCGCCACGTACTCGGCTTCCATGGTAGAGTCTGCAATGCATTTCTACTTTACACTCCTCCATATAACGGCTCCACCTCCCAAAGTAAAAACATATCCCGAGGTTGATTTCCTCTTATCCCTATCTGGTTGAAAATCTGAATCAGTATATCCCAAAGGAAATAGATCTGAGGCCTTGTAAATTAACATATACTCCTTAGTCCTTCTTAAGTACTTGAGTATAGTTTTTACTGCACTCCAATGTTCCTGACCTGGGTTCGACTGATATCTACTAACCATGCCTACAGCAAAGCAAATGTCAGGCCTCGTACATAACATAGCATACATTAAGCTTCCACATGCCGAAGCATAAGGAACTACTTTCATGCTCTCTATATCCTTAGTTGTCGAATGACACTGCTCCTTGGATAGAGCAACTCCATGCTTAAAAGGTAGAAAACCTTTCTTAGAGTTCTGCATGTTAAAACGAGCTAATACTTCATCAATGTAGGGCTCTTGAGATAAAGCCAACATCCTTTTCTTGCGATCCCTTATTACTTTCATCCCAATGATGTATGCCGCTTCACCTAAGTCCTTCATGTCAAATTGTTTAAACAACATACGTTTACTGATGACAACATCTCAACATTGTTTCCAATGAGTAAAATGTCATCTACATATAGTACTAGAAAAACCACTGCATTACCCTCACTTCTCTTATACACGCATGATTTGCTTGGACTTTGATCAAATCCATATGACTAGACTGCATGATCAAAACGAATATTCCAGTCCCTAGAAGCTTGTTTTAGTCCATAAATGGACCTCTTAAGCTTACATAAAAGATGCTCTTGGCCTTCCTTAATGAATCCTTTTGGTTGCTGCATATAGATGGTTTCCTCAAGACTTCCATTAAGGAAAGCTGTCTTGACATCTATTTGCCAAATCTCATAATCGAAATGAGCTGCTATAGATAAAAGAATCCGGATCGACATAAGCATAACAACCGGCGAAAAGGTTTCCTCATAATCGATCCCTTCTTTCTGAGTATACCCTTTCGCAATAAGTCGTGCTTTCCAGGCTTTCACCTTTTGGTTAGATCCTCTTTTCTTCTTGTAGATCCACATATATCCAATGGGTTTTACACCTTTGGGTGGTTCCACGAGCTCCCAAACTTGATTGGAATACATAGATTCCATCTCAGATTCCATTGCCTTTTTCCATAGATCTGCATCTTTATCTAGAATTGCCTCTTCGTATGTCCTGGGATCCTCATCATGTTCGCTAGAGACCAAGTCCGAGGACTCTCCCAAAAACATGAATCTATCTGGTTGTTGAACAACCCTCCCACTACGACGAGGCACTGATGCAGTATTAATGTCAAGTTGTGCATTTTCTTGTGGTTGTTCTACTTGTACTATTGGCACTTGGGGATTATCTGTCCCTCCCACTAGTTCCTCTAAAACGATACTACTCATTGGTTTATGATTCATAATATAGTCTTCCTTTAAGATTCTAGCATTGGTGCTAACAATGACATCTCGATCCCTAAGATTATAAAATGAATAACCTTTCGTTTCCATGGGATAGCCTACAAATAGCCTTACTTCTGTACGAGATTCTAACTTGGTCGCATTCTTGTTCAGCACATGTGCTGGACAACCCCTAATCCGAATATGTCTTAGACTTGGTTTGCTACCAGTCCATAATTCTATTGGAGTCTTGGGAACCGACTTAGAAGGTACCAAGTTTAGAAGGTAACCCGCTGTTTCTATTGCATATCCCCAAAATGTCTTGAATAAATCCGAATAACTCATCATCGATCTAACACTCTCTAAAAGAGTCCGATTCCTTCTCTCTGCTACACCATTCTGATGAGGTGTGCCAGGTGCAGACAACTGGGATGTAATCCCATTTTCTGATAAATATTCCCTAAATTCTCCAAGCAAGTATTCGCCACCACGATCTGATCGTAGTGACTTGATACATTTTCCAAGAATCTAGCATTGGTGCTAACAATGACATCTCGATCCCTAATACTATAAAATGAATAACCTTTCGTTTTCATGGGATAGCCTATAAATAGCCTTACTTTTGTACGAGATTCTAACTTGGTCGCATTCTTGTTCAGCACATGTGCTGGACAACCCCAAATCCGAATATGTCTTAGACTTGGTTTGCTACCAGTCCACAATTCTATTGGAGTCTTGGGAACCGACTTAGAAGGTACCAAGTTTAGAAGGTAAGCCGCTGTTTCTATAGCATACCCCCAAAATGACTTGGGTAAATCTAAATAACTCATCATCGATCTAACACTCTCTAAAAGAGTCCGATTCCTTCTCTCTGCTACATCATTCTGATGAGGTGTGCCAGGTGCAGACAACTGGGATGTAATCCCATTTTCTGATAAATATTCCCTAAATTCTCCAAGCAAGTATTCGCCACCACGATCTGATCGTAGTGACTTGATACATTTTCCAAGAATCTAGCATTGGTGCTAACAATGACATCTCGATCCCTAATACTATAAAATGAATAACCTTTCATTTTCATGGGATAGCCTACAAATAGCCTTACTTTTGTACGAGATTCTAACTTGGTCGCATTCTTGTTCAGCACATGTGCTGGACAACCCCAAATCCGAATATGTCTTAGACTTGGTTTGCTACCAGTCCACAATTCTATTGGAGTCTTGGGAACCGACTTAGAAGGTACCAAGTTTAGAAGGTAAGCCGCTGTTTCTATAGCATACCCCCAAAATGACTTGGGTAAATCTAAATAACTCATCATCGATCTAACACTCTCTAAAAGAGTCTGATTCCTTCTCTCTGCTACACCATTCTGATGAGATGTGCCAGGTGCAGACAATTGGGATGTAATCCCATTTTCTGGTAAATATTCCCTAAATTCTCCAAGCAAGTATTCGCCACCACGATCTGATCGTAGTGACTTGATACATTTTCCAAGATGTCGTTTCTCCGCACTTGCTTTGTACTCTTTGAATTTTTTAAAGCACTCAGACTTACGGCGCAACAAACAAATGTACCCATATCTAGAATAATCGTCAATGAAAGTGACAAAATACTCATAACCTCCTATTGCTTGGATACTCATAGGTCCACATAAATCAGTATGAACCAATTCTAATACTTCTTTGGCTCTATTTCCCTTTCCTTTAAAAGGTCTATTAGTCATCTTACCTTCCAAGCGGTATTAATAAACCGGAAATGGCTCCGCTACCAACGAGCCTAATGGCCCATCTACTACCAGTCTTTGAATCCTCCTCAAGTTAATATGACCTAATCTTAAGTGCCAAAGATATGTTTGGTTCAATTCAGAAGGTTTCTTTCTTTTATTTGAGCTAGAAAGAATGTTATTAGTTTCCTTTTGTTGCAGCATTGGTTGACCAGGATTATATATATAAATTGTCTTGCAATGTACCAGAACATATAATTCGTTTATTCATCATAATAGAAACATTATGATCCAAACAAACATTATAACCATCTATAACAAGTTTAGAAACCGAAATCAAATTCCTTCTAAACGAAGGTACATAAAGACAATAGTTCAAAACCAAAATCCTATCATCTCCAAAAGATAAAGTAATTATTCCAACTGCAACTACTGCTACTTTCGTAGCATCTCCCATGAACACATATATCTCGCCATCTCTAAGCACTCTGGTTTGCTGGAACCCATGCATAGTGTTACAAACATGGTCAGTGGCTCCTGTATCTACACACCAAGTGTAACGCCCCCAAATCCGGGGTCAGTAGATTTGGGCGTCACGCTAACAAACTCAATAATTCTAACAAAAATTGGCCATGATGTATTCGTAAATACAACATTAACCTGCTGAATACTAAACTAAAAATCTGAAATCAACGTAAAACTGAAATAAAAATAAAAACTCAATCAAAAGCTCTTTGACCCCGATACCAACTAAGGATCTTAGGTTACAGTTCTAGAAACAAGAAAACCCAAAACCAACTTAAATACAACTCTATATACAAAACTTTATACAGACTTAAATCACTGGTATAACTTCGAATGGAAGTATTCCAGGCCAACTAATCAAATACATACTATAACTACTAAACTATAATTACATACAATAATTCAACTTTAAATCTAAATACCATGATCCACGCCATCTTCACAATAGCATCCTGCTTCTTCTTTCCACTTTCTGAACTGCACAAGCTAAGCCTCGCCAACTAGTTTACTAAAAAGTTAGATTTTAAAAACAACAAGTGTGAGCCAAAGAATGCTCAACAAGTTATATACATAGAACTGAACTGGATGAAATAAGAATGCAATAATTGCAATTCAAGAAATAGGAACAATAAATATGAGCGACGGAATGCTCGCCAATTTATAATCAATACTATAATTGAAATCTGGATTCTTAACTTTAACAGAAGATTAATATCATTTAAAACATTTATAACTCGAAATCAGAATTTAATAACTGAGAAAGTTCGTAATACTGGATTAAATACTTTTAATACTGCAAAATACTTTAACTACCTCTTTAACAAAACTCCAAGAAATTCTCACTTATTCAAATCTCATTCATGTCAACTAAGCGTTTGCATACCTAGCTGCCTAACCGGCCTGATAATCATGAGTTTAAATAAATAAGAAGATCTCAATTCCTTCTCGATTCTCATCGTCACTGCGCAACGAATGCCGCAGCAACAATAATAACCGTGAATTAGTTTTCACCGTTTGAAACACTAATATAAATAACTTTCCACTTTTATACTAATAGTACTTATTAATTCAAATCATACTTTATATCCATCATACTGGGAAATAAAAATGTACTTTAACTTAAACATTCTATCATAAGAATATACTTGCATAAAAACAACGTTCAATAGAATTGGAGTTTTAATCATACTCTGGACATTACGGGTGATCAGCCACGTAAAGTCCAGCCAAAAACAATACTCTGGGATCCCCTCACTAGGCACTTATTGACATTGGCCTTTACTACTCTGACCATGAAGCTGGTCCACATTTTATAAAAAAATTTCCAATTCCATTAAACTAATTTACTATCAATAATCTCAGTGAAACTATAAACATTAAGAACATTGTACTAAAACAATAATAACAATACAATACCTGCAATAAAACTTTAACAGAATATTACTATCAACATTTGAGAAAGAATAATACTGGCAATAGAACTTTGAGATACTATATAAACATGATACTTGAATAAAACATTTTCTTAACAGTAATCCGAAGGAACATGACAAAAGCAATAAAAATTTGAAGGGAATACTTATACTGAGTAAACACATATTTATCTCGCTTGAACGATAAGCGAGGGTTAGTACACTTTCCTCGTTTCCACGCGTCGATTCGCTACTTACTTAACCTCGGTCTTTACTCGATCACGCCTTCGTTTCCTTCAATCGCCTCGTCAACACGCTTACTGGGTCCATATCGAATCCCTAATTATACTCGAATAATAGTAAAGTACTATTTAGTACATACACACCCAATTTGATAATTAATTACTTATAACTCGCAAAGCAATACATATATATAAATATATATACCCACACCTCATTAATCATCACATATGTACTTAAACACTTATACACATATATGCCTTTAAATCTTTAAATCAAATAATTTAAATAACTTAAAACGCAGGGGATTTTTAGAAAATTTCGACATGTAGTATTCGTTTATCGGACTATGGGCACAGCCCCTCAAATACAATTCATCCCTGCTTTTCAATTCAGCCAATCCAAGGAAATAACAAGTTGTTTCTATGACAGCAACATAAATTAAACAAATAATGAAAAGTACCCGCCCGAACATGCGGCAACTAAACACATAAGAAAAGTATCCGCCCAGACATGCGGCAACTAAACATGTAAAGAAATTTACCCGCCCAGACATGCGGCACCTCAACACGTAAGAAAAGTAAATTGATAACTTAACTTTACTATAAATTTCATTTGAAAACTAAATTAAAACAAACCACATAGCCTCGAGGGCCATTGGTATTTTTCAGAAACCACTACTGAACATTTATACAAATATACAGTTTTATACAACAATACATCACTTAGTGAATCATTAATCCCAAGTACTATTTACTACTATCGACACTCAAATAATCACATATAATCCAGCACCAAGAATTTAACAAATAAGCACTTAGCAAATAAACAATTACGACTAGCAACTCAAATAAACTCTAAACACATTATATACGACAATAACAATTAACAATTAACGATTTCTACTTACTAATCCGAACTTGGACTCACAATTATCCCCTTAACAAATAACAATTACTAACCCAAACGTATATCAAACCCACAAACTAATACCAAAATCATAATTAGCCACTAACAATTATAACTAACGACCAACAATTACAATTTGCAATTACTAACCGGAACATTTAATTGGCTCAAAATTAAACCCAACAATCATAATTAACTATACTCTCCGAATAACTTCACGAAATAAAACAATATTCACAATTTAAGATATTAATCTAATCATAAAATTAACACATAATCTCACAATTAAATTACCACAATCCCAATAATTTATATACTTTCCGAATTTAATCTACGAAAATTAAAACAATATACTCGCAATTACACAACTAAATTTAACACGAAAATTAAAAATACAAAATTATACCATTTTGATTCGACCCGAAAATCAAGCCACCGGAGTCTCCCTTCCTCTCTCCAACTGCTATGCGCGCTGCCACCACTACTCCGCCACACGGCCGCCGCCAGCTCACCACCAGGAAGGCCACCAGTCGCGCCTCCTCCCCTGCTACTTCCGGCCAGACCACATACACACACGCGACGCACACACTCACACACATATCTACGCACACACGCATATATACACACACACACACATATATAAACGCACCAAATACTCTCAATCTCTCCTCTTTCTCTTCTATCTTTCCTCCCAATTTCTTTCTTTCTCCCGACCCTTCTCGAATTCTCTCGACTGATTAAATGGCTGCTGCGTTTTCTCTCTTAAATGGGCTTGGCCCAATTCCTTTTATTACTACTACAATTCATTTCGGGCCCAAACACATTCTAATAAGCGACTTATAAAAATCACAATTAAATAAAACTTCCGAAAAATTACACTTTTCATTTTTAAAATAAAGAATATAAAATTACAAGCACGTACATATTTTCGTAATATTTTTCGGATCAAAAATGAATTAAATATGAATTTTCAAAGTTTTGATCCTTTAAATACAATAAAACTCTTAAAATCATTATAAAATACTAAAACACCCAAATTAATCCACCCAACACTTTTAAAAACTCAATAAATATATAAAGATAATTTTACAAAAGATTTCATGATTTGATCCAACTTCGATAAATAAATAAAGATTTTTGAAGATCAATAATACTTGATTTAAATACTTTTAAATCACTAAAAAAAATACAACTAAAAATACTGGGGCACACATAACTCAATATATACTCATATAAACTCGATACTAAATATCGTTGAACTCCACAACGATATTCTCAAATCCAATTCCATACTTTAAATACTAATTAACATAATTAAAAAATAATAATAAAAATAATAATAATAAATCCTAAAATAATCCGGGATCTTACATTCTACCCACCTTAAAAGGATTCCGACCTCGGAATCAGGTAAAGAAGGGTTACTGGGGTTTACTCTACCAACTCGGGTTGCACCCGCAACTTTACTAATCTGTACTCTGGATACTTATTTACTATACTGGGATTTCTACTGATCTCTCTATATGGAAAAACTCTAATCGTAATACTATACGTCACGCGTTACTAGTATTCTAAACTCGATTGGCATACATTCAAGACTACTCGAGATATGATGATTCATGATATTTGAAGAGAACGATTTCACATCGTAGCAAAGGTTCCACAATTGTTGAATTAATTATGAGTTTTCAAACAAATATTCTTTGAAATGAAAGATTACTGAGTGATCAACATGATCAAATGAACCTTGTTGCGTGCCTTATTCAAGACATGACTAAAGGTAATTAACCTTCTTGTACTTCACAACACACAAGTGATGGCGTCCCATCAGACTGCTATCACACAGACAAACAGTCCTTGTGTCCCCTATAAATAGGGTTGTTCGCCTCAGTTGGAGTAAAGAAGCATAAAATGATTCGAACATCGAATTAACAATCAATTGGTAAGAAATTCTCAGACATACCCCTGGATTACAACTAAACGGATTCCATGGGTACTACTTCAGAAGAAAGAATAACCAGAAAAGAAATGACTTGCAGAATACTATGAAATAATGATTTATCAATAATAGAATCATTCACTGATGAAGAAAATTAGAAACTCAAATATCACTTGACAGGGTTTTAGAAATAAAAGAAATAGGCATCAAAACAACCTCTGTCATAACTGGAATCCCAAATTCGGGGAAAAACAATTGTCAAAATAACTCAACAAAGGAATATTTATCAAGAAGAAAGGTATTGCCAAGATCTCTCCACTGGCTCGTAATCCGCCCTAAACTCTTCTACTATACGTCCTAAGGTCACCTATTCTATACGTCGTCGTCACTCGCACTAAACTCTTCCACTACCTGCATCTACAGTCACAAGGGTTCCTACCCAACTCAGCTCACTATCTGTCACCACTCACATCTTAACTCACTAACTGGTACTATATCCAATAGTCCAACACGAGTCCTATATGAACTCTGACGTTCCTTACTTAACTATACACACTCCTACACACTCTCGTTTCTGGTTTACTATAACCTACGCTCTGATACCAACTTGTAACGCCCCCAAATCCGGGATCAGTAGATTTGGGCGTCACGCTAACAAACTCAATAATTCTAACAAAAATTGGCCTTGATGTATTCGTAAATACAACATTAACCTGCTGAATACTAAACTAAAAATCTGAAATCAACGTAAAACTGAAATAAAAATAAAAACTCAATCAAAAGCTCTTTGACCCCGATACCAACTAAGGATCTTAGGTTACAGTTCTAGAAACAAGAAAACCCAAAACCAACTTAAATATAACTCTATATACAAAACTTTATACAGACTTAAATCACTGGTATAACTTCGAATGGAAGTATTCCAGGCCAACTAATCAAATACATACTATAACTACTAAACTATAATTACATACAATAATTCAACTTTAAATCTAAATACCCTGATCCACGCCAGCTTCACAACATCATCCTGCTTCTTCTTTCCACTTTCTGAACTGCACAAGTTAAGCCTCGCCAACTAGTTTACTGAAAAGTTAGATTTTAAAAACAACAAGTGTGAGCCAAAGAATGCTCAGCAAGTTATATACATAGAACTGAACTGGATGAAATAAGAATGCAATAATTGCAATTCAAGAAATAGGAACAATAAATATGTGCGATGGAATGCTCGCCAATTTATAATCAATACTATAATTGAAATCTGGATTCTTAACTTTAACAGAAGATTAATATCATTTAAAACATTTATAACTCGAAATCAGAATTTAATAACTGAGAAAGTTCGTAATACTGGATTAAATACTTTTAATACTGCAAAATACTTTAACTACCTCTTTAACAAAACTCCAAGAAATTCTCACTTATTCAAATCTCATTCATGTCAACTAAGCGTTTGCATACCTAGCTGCCTAACCGGCCTGACAATCATGAGTTTAAATAAATAAGAAGATCTCAATTCCTTCTCGATTCTCATCGTCACTGCGCAACGAATGCCGCAGCAACAATAATAACCGTGAATTAGTTTTCACCGTTTGAAACACTAATATAAATAACTTTCCACTTTTATACTAATAGTACTTATTAACTCAAATCATACTTTATATCCATCATACTGGGAAATAAAAATGTACTTTAACTTAAACATTCTATCATAAGAATATACTTGCATAAAAACAACGTTCAATAGAATTGGAGTTTTAATCATACTCTGGACATTACGGGTGATCAGCCACGTAAAGTCCAGCCAAAAACAATACTCTGGGATCCCCTCACTAGGCACTTATTGACATTGGCCTTTACTACTCTGACCATGAAGCTGGTCCACATTTTATAAAAAAATTTCCAATTCCATTAAACTAATTTACTATCAATAATCTCAGTGAAACTATAAACATTAAGAACATTGTACTAAAACAATAATAACAATACAATACCTGCAATAAAACTTTAACAGAATATTACTATCAACATTTGAGAAAGAATAATACTGGCAATAGAACTTTGAGATACTATATAAACATGATACTTGAATAAAACATTTTCTTAACAGTAATCCGAAGGAACATGACAAAAGCAATAAAAATTTGAAGGGAATACTTATACTGAGTAAACACATATTTATCTCACTTGAACGATAAGCGAGGGTTAGTACACTTGCCTCGTTTCCATGCGTCGATTCGCTACTTACTTAACCTCGGTCTTTACTCGATCACGCCTTCATTTCCTTCAATCGCCTCGTCAACACGCTTACTGGGTCCATATCGAATCCCTAATTATACTCGAATAATAGTAAAGTACTATTTAGTACATACACACCCAATTTGATAATTAATTACTTATAACTCGCAAAGCAATACATATATATAAATATATATACCCACACCTCATTAATCATCACATATGTACTTAAACACTTATACATATATATGCCTTTAAATCTTTAAATCAAATAATTTAAATAACTTAAATCGCAGGGGATTTTTAGAAAATTTCGGCATGTAGTATTCGTTTATCGGACTATGGGCACAGCCCCTCAAATACAATTCATCCCTGCTTTTCAATTCAACCAATCCAAGGAAATAACAAGCTGTTTCTATGACAGCAACATAAATTAAACAAATAATGAAAAGTACCCGCCCGAACATGCGGCAACTAAACACATAAGAAAAGTATCCGCCCAGACATGCGGCAACTAAACATGTAAAGAAATTTACCCGCCCAGACATGCGGCACCTCAACACGTAAGAAAAGTAAATTGATAACTTAACTTTACTATAAATTTCATTTGAAAACTAAATTAAAACAAACCACATAGCCTCGAGGGCCATTTGTATTTTTCAGAAACCACTACTGAACATTTATACAAATATACAGTTTTATACAACAATACATCACTTAGTGAATCATTTAATCCCAAGTACTATTTACTACTATCGACACTCAAATAATCACATATAATCCAGCACCAAGAATTTAACAAATAAGCACTTAGCAAATAAACAATTACGACTAGCAACTCAAATAAACTCTAAACACATTATATACGGCAATAACAATTAACAATTAACGATTTCTACTTACAAATCCGAACTTGGACTCACAATTATCCCCTTAACAAATAACAATTACTAACCCAAACGTATATCAAACCCACAAACTAATACCAAAATCATAATTTGCCACTAACAATTATAACTAACGACCAACAATTACAATTTGCAATTACTAACCGGAACATTTAATCGGCTCAAAATTAAACCCAACAATCATAATTAACTATACTCTCCGAGTAACTTCACGAAATAAAACAATATTCACAATTTAAGATATTAATCTAATCATAAAATTAACACATAATCTCACAATTAAATTACCACAATCCCAATAATTTATATACTTTCCGAATTTAATCTACGAAAATTAAAACAATATACTCGCAATTACACAACTAAATTTAACACGAAAATTAAAAATACGAAATTATACCATTTTGATTCGACCCGAAAATCAAGCCACCGGAGTCTCCCTTCCTCTCTCCAACTGCTATGCGCGCTGCCACCACTACTCCGCCACACGGCCGCCGCCAGCTCACCACCGGGAAGGCCACCAGTCGCGCCTCCTCCCCTGCTACTTCCGGCCAGACCACATACACACACGCGACGCACACACTCACACACATATCTACGCACACACGCATATATACACACACACACACACATATATATATAAACGCACCAAATACTCTCAATCTCTCCTCTTTCTCTTCTATCTTTCCTCCCAATTTCTTTCTTTCTCCCGACCCTTCTCGAATTCTCTCGACTGATTAAATGGCTGCTGCGTTTTCTCTCTTAAATGGGCTTGGCCCAATTCCTTTTATTACTACTACAATTCATTTCGGGCCCAAACACATTCTAATAAGCGACTTATAAAAATCACAATTAAATAAAACTTCCGGAAAATTACACTTTTCATTTTTAAAATAAAGAATATAAAATTACAAGCACGTACATATTTTCGAAATATTTTTCGGATCAAAAATGAATTAAATATGAATTTTCAAAGTTTTGATCCTTTAAATACAATAAAACTCTTAAAATCATTATAAAATACTAAAACACCCAAATTAATCCACCCAACACTTTTAAAAACTCAATAAATATATAAAGATAATTTTACAAAAGATTTCATGATTTGATCCAACTCCGATAAATAAATAAAGATTTTTGAAGATCAATAATACTTGATTTAAATACTTTTAAATCACTAAAAAAAATACAACTAAAAATACTGGGGCACACATAACTCAATATATACTCATATAAACTCGATACTAAATATCGTTGAACTCCACAACGATATTCTCAAATCCAATTCCATAATTTAAATACTAATTAACATAATTAAAAATAATAATAAAAATAATAATAATAAATCCTAAAATAATCCGGGATCTTACACCAAGTGCTCGTAGATATAGCCGTTATATATGTTTCTGTAACTAGAGAAAGAGACTGTTTGCACTAATACACGCAAGCGTACGTGGTCACAACTAATATAGATATAAGTCAAGTTCGTTCCCACAGAGATCTGGTTTAGGTTTCAATTCAGTTAATGTACTTATGCAACAATGTATGATTATCCTTCACTGCTAAGACAAATAACAAATTTGGGTTTTGATTAATTAAAATTAACTAAGAAGCAAATTAACAAACTAAGAATTAATTAACTAACGAGAATTGAAATCGAATTACTTATGAGAATAAAAACATGGGATCCTAACTTCATTAAATACTTCGCTTAAATCTGATGCCTTTAATCACTATATGCAATGGTTATGATATCTGATCGGATAACACGAAACAAGTACACGCTACCTGTCAGCATACGTATACCAAACTACCCATACATCCACAAAAGAGATAGAAGATGAATAGACGCCAATTATGCTTAGACCCTATATGTCTATAGCATTTGAGAACATAACGGTTGAGGAACAAGTTATCCATATTGATCACATAGGGCAACATAATATATTTCTATTTATACTACAAATCATGTTGATAAACAATCATGAACCTATGCTAGCATGGCAAGTTCTATATCTCAAGATCCACTTTCACTTCACAAGAGATTAACAGATTAGATGTTAGCTACGCATCTAACAATTAAGCACAACCATACGAGGATATCAATTATACATCACACACTGATCTTCAAAGCATCAAGATACTAAAGCTCCATAAATAAATCCGTTAGAATCCCATGACAACGATTAGTTCATAATTGAACCGCTCGTCATCATGGGATCTGATGAAACCATGATAATAAACAAAGTTTGAATAAAAACAATAGTGCTAGAGTAATGAGTTAAGAACACAAATCCTAAAAACATCCAAGAGCATCGCCTAATAGAAGAAAACAAAAAGTAGATCTAGATCTCCGTTGCTTGTCACGGGCGTTGGAATCCTTCTCCAAGTCTGAATCTCCGTATCGGCTCTCTCTCTGTGTTATGGAGGGTTAGTTCTTTTTATGATGATAGAATGTGTTTATATAGGCCCCCATGTCTTGTCCAGCAAGAAATTCCCCAAAATAGAATTAAAATAGAATTTCTATAGTTCGGCACAAAATACGTTTCCTAAACGGATTCTGTAGGAAAATTCGTAGCTAACTTTTCTTCAATATTTTTGGGCCGTTCCAGTCGTATTTGGACATCTAAACCACTTTAGAATGAAAGAGAATCTCGTTATCTTCGCGTGGACTGTAAGATCGTCCAAAACGGACTTATAGAACTCAAGATATGGCCCAAACAGTGAATCAGGATTTTCATGAAAAATTTCGGGCTCGGCAGAATGCTCCCTGCGCTGCAGCGCACCTGTACCACGCCGCAGCGTGCCATTGAACCTATTGAAACAGATCCATCTTCTTCCGAGCTTTCCAACGACTACTTACGGGCCTCAAAAGGACTTGCAGAACTCCAGATATGGCCAAAATAGTGAAGACTGCGCAGCCTACCTGGAAAATCCGAAATTTTAATCAAATTAACCTCCAACTCTCTTCCGTGAGTTTCCGTTCTTCATATATTGAGCTCAAAATCACCAAAGCATCATAGAAACACATCATACCTGCCTCAAGCTAGTAGTTCTATACAACTCACAAAAACACGTTAAAAACACAACATACTTGAGGTCAAGTAAATCCATTTAAGCCGACAAGAAGCATTCTAAGTGGATATAAATCCACTTATCACACCCCCAAACTTAAACCGATGCTTGTCCTCAAGCATAAAACAGACTCGATACTACCTAATTAGTACCACTTCCGTAGGTGATCACGGTTGCATTTTGCATATGCAACAAGCTCTTTAAACCCCTAGGCAGCCATAGTGGACGAGTAAGGTCTCGTGAGGGCCTATAGCGAATGTACCCACAAAATCCTTCTAACTAAACGATGCAAAAACAATGCAATGCATGAATGCAACTAATATGAAAATGCAACGATCCCCTCGAACTAACCAAAACCAACTAGCAAGCAAATATCTCAAATAATGCAACTAAATCCAAATAGAGCTCGACTAAATCCCTGTATACTAACAATACATGAATAGAAACGTGCGTGTGTGCGATGCTCATCAGAAATACTCCCAAAACTAGATCAAAATCATACCTATTCTTCGCCAAGACAATCACAGGTTTATAAATAGAATAGAAGGTAAACACTTCATAGCCTAGGAACACCTCCATCCTCATCTGAATTAGCCAGAAATTCATGCTTTTTTATACACAATAACGCATGCTTATTTAACCGTGCAATGGATGAGACCCCAAAAGGATTATACAATAATACCCATGTAACGAGCGTTAGGTTAGTGGATCCCAGACTATAAAAGCCTTAGGTCACTAGGCACAAAGTCCCCGCGAACTTAATTGCTCGAGTATTAAAGAGCTCACACTAGTTAATTCTGAATTTAAACAATTAAACAATTAATTTTTTTATATATATATGCAATCTGGAATGAGAATTCTCATTTCCAACCCTAGACTACTCATATAAATATGAGCCGACTACTAGCCATTTGACCCCTAGCCATTATTGACAATTATTTACAACTAGCATGAAATCCTTGGTTTCCCCCAAACTTAGACTTAAGTGCTCCTACGTCATTAAGGGAATAACGAAAATTCTAAATATAAACAAGTGATTAAACCAAACAAGCATAACCTCAACCTAGCCCAAAAGCAAACGATGAGACTCTGAAAAGATTTTGTTTCTGAAACATGCAAGTCAATTCCTAGGAACTATAAATCAACCCTCTATTCATCATTACCACACTCAAATAGACATCGACCTATCAGAATTAGCTCATCCTAAGGGATCATGAAAAATGCATGCCATGAAAATTCAACTAAAATGAACTCACATGTATAAAAACAAAATACAGAATGTCCTACATGAAACAAACATGCAATACATACAAAATACGAATGAATTACTACTAACATGCAAAATATGATTTCCTACATGAACAAGTGACACACTACTACATACTACAACATACCTAACACATGGGTTGCCTCCCACGAAGCGCTTGTTTAGAGTCAATTAGCTTGACTACGTCCAAGCCTCCATTAAGGATGATAATAGTTGGCCTGGTCATCTCTTCGTGAGACTTCATCGTCATCACGGCGGCACACTTTCTGCCCCTTCTCCTCGCTTGGCCTATTCGTATAACAACTATGTCATATTCCAATGCCTTCATCGATTGACCCAAAATCTGTCAATTTGTAGAACAACACACATTCGCGGGCTTCTCTTGAATATAATGGAGGAGGGTAAATGTAAGTTGCTGAAGCCTTTGGTTCCTCAAAGAGAACTTCCTCCATTGGCTCTAATGCGCTACCTCCATCTTTATACTCTGAGACAAGTAGAAGACCTTCATCTTTCCCATGGTCATCAGACTCTTGGTACGCACATACCAATTCTTGAAATTTGTGTAGCTCACCAGTGTCTTGGAATTTGTCTTCCTCAATTATGCATGCAGTACCTTGCTCCAAGTCACCGTTATTTTCTGGAATTGCCTTTAGTATGAATTGCTATTTCTCTTGTTCCAAGGCACTCAAAACTTGAGCAACTAGTGTCTCCAAAGATTTGATAGACTCTTCATTACTCTTTGCAAGCATCCTAATCTCCTCCATAACATCAACCTCATCTGACTGAAAAGTAGGAGTAGGTTTCTGATGTTGAAACTCTTCACTACCAAAGAAATATGACATATTTGGAACATCTTGCTGGTACTGTTGAGGATGGTATTGAAAATATGGTTGTTCCTCATAAGTGACATATGGATCAACTCCTTCATAGTAACAATATTGTGAGGTCTCATGAACGCCCAAACATTGCTCACATTGCTGAGGCATGGATGTCCTCGAATATGCCCCACCATGGCAACTCCTCACCTGCCATTTTCAAACACTCAAGTACCTAAAACACACCGAACTAAACAAGATAGGTAAGTAACTAATCCGAGTCAATGAACTTTAATAACCATTGATGACAAGCACATAAACTAAAAATAAAACACCGATGATCCTCGGCACTGGCGCCAAAAACTTGTTTGCACTAATACACGCAAGCGTACGTGGTCACAAGTAATATAGATATAAGTCAAGTTCGTTCCCATAGAGATCTGGTTTAGGTTTCAATTCAGTTAATGTACTTATGCAATAATGTATGATTATCCTTCACTTCTAAGACAAATAACAAATTTAGGTTTTGATTAACTAAAATTAACTAAGAAGCAAATTAACAAACTAAGAATTAATTAACTAACGAGAATTGAAATCGAATTACTTATGAGAATAAAAACATGGGATCCTAACTTCATTAAATACTTCGCTTAGATCTGACGCCTTTAATCACTATATGCAATGGTTATGATATCTGATCGGATAACACGAAACAAGTACATGCTACCTGTCAACATACGTATACCAAACTACCCATACATCCACAAAAGAGATAGAAAATGAATAGACACCAATTATGCTTAGACCCTATATGTCTATAGAATTGGAAAACATAACGATTGAGGAACAAGTTATCCATATTGATCACATAGGGCAACATAATATATTTCTATTTATGCTACAAAATCATGTTGATAAACAATCATGAACCTATGCTAGCATGGCAAGTTCTAAATCTCAAGATCCACTTTCACTTCACAAGAGATTAACAGATTAGATGTTAGCTACGCATCTAACAATTAAGCACAACCATACGAGGATATCAATTATACATCACACACAGATCTTTAAAGCATCAAGATACTAAAGCTCCATAAATAAATCCGTTAGAATCCCATGACAACGATTAGTTCATAATTGAACCGCTCGTCATCATGGGATCTGATGAAACCATGATAATAAACAAAGTCTGAATAAAAACAATAGTGCTAGAGTAATGAGTTAAGAACATAAATCCCAAAAACATCCAAGAGTATCGCCTAATAGAAGAAAACAATAAGTAGATCTAGATCTCCGTTGCTTGTCATGAGCGTTGGAATCCTTCTCAAAGTCTGAATCTCTGTATCGGCTCTCTCTCTGTGTTATGGAGGGTTAGTTCTTTTTATGATGATAGAATGTGTTTATATAGGCCCTCATGTCTTGTCCAGCAAGAAATTCCCCAAAATAGAATTAAAATAGAATTTCTGCAGTTCGGCACAAAATATGTTTCCTAAACGAATTCTGTTTTGAAGGAAAATTCGTAGCTGACTTTTCTTCAGTATTTCTGGGCCGTTCCAGTCGTATTTTGACATATAAACCACTTTAGAATGAAAGAGAATCTCGTTATCTTCGCGTGGACTGTAAGATCGTTCAAAACGGACTTATAGAACTCAAGATATGGTCCAAACAGTGAATCAGGATTTTCATGAAAAATTTCGGGCTCGGCAGAATGCTCCCTGCGCTGCAGCGCACCTGTACCGCGCCGCAGCGTGCCATTGAACCTGTTGAAATAGATCCGTCTTCTTCCGAGATATCCAACAGTGAAGACTGCGCAGCCTAACCGGAAAATCCGAATTTTAATCAAATTAACCTCCAACTCTCTTCCGCGAGTTACCGTTCTTCATATATTGAGCTCAAAATCACCAAAGCATCATAGAAACACATCATACCTGCCTCAAGCTAGTAGTTCTACACAACTCACAAAAACACGTTAAAAACACAACATACTTGAGGTCAAGTAAATCCATTTAAGCCGACAAGAAGCATTCTAAGTGGATATAAATCCACTTATCAGAGACATACCAGTATTGTTTGTCTTCTTAGGAAGAGGACAATCTTGTTTCCAGTGACCTGACTGCTTGCACCTGAAGCACTTGCCCTTAGGCTTTTTCACAGCACCTTGAACTCCCACTGCATTAGCAACCTTTCCAGCTTTCTGTGTCTAAACCTTTTTCTTCTTCTTGCCTTTCGGCTTAGAGGAAGAAGCTTTCTCAGCCACATTCACTTGAACATTCTGCTTAAAGAGTCCTTCAGCTGTCTGAAGTTCTGTCAGAAGTTTCGCGAGACTATGAGCCTGTTTGGCTCAACTTAATTTAAGTTCTTATGGTCTTATTTTCGGGTAAAAATTTCATATTTTGATAAAAAAAAATTTATACAAGTATTTATTGTATGTTTGAGATTCTATAATTTGCAAAAAAAAAAAATTAACTTTTTTCAGAAAAAAATAGGAATCTCTAACTTTGTCTTAAAATAAGTTGACTTATTCTGAAAAAAAGTTCCCCCAAACACCCCCTATACATCCTTTTGTTCATGGTGTAATTCAAGCGGAACTGCTCAAAACTTTTGGGCAGACTCATAAGGATGATATCGATCTGGGTTTCCCCATCAATATCAGCACCAAGGATCTCCATCTCATTCAGATGAGACATCATCCTGAGAACATGATCCCTTACAGGTGTTCCTTCAGCCATCTGAGTGTTCATTAAAGCCTTCATTGCTACTTGCCTAGCAGCCCTATTTTGTTCTCCAAAAAGTTCCTTGAGATTAAAGAGCATATCTGAAGCTGTGGCTATAGCCTGATGCTGATGCTGCAAAACACCCGACATTGCTGCCAGAATGTAACATCGCAACATCTCATCAGCCTTAACCCACCGCTTATAATACTCCTTCTCACTTTCAGGAGCATCTTCGACAGGATGATCTGGCTTGGTTTGATAATTACAAAATTTGTACTCCTCAGTAGTCAACACTATGTTCAAATTACGTTTCCATTCAATATAGTTTGGTCAAGTAAGTTTGTTATCCTTAAGTATGGTGAATAGTGGATTAAAGCCCATAATGATCTAATCTTGAGAATCATACATGTAACACATAATCAGAGAGTTGCACAAATCTTAAAACCTATTGGTTTCCTCTAACAATTAATTAAAATTAATGCACAAATATTTAAACACCATAAGTATCTGGTATGCCACGATGGGTGACATATATACCACTTAAATTCGTTTAAAAATTACTTCGGTCCTATTACTAAATAATACGACACGTTATGGTGGACTATATATTATTTTTCATAGCTAAGTGTATACCATTATCAAATCTTAAATTGCTCCAACTAAATACATCCGTTTGATATATTAATGGATAATTCCCAGGTCTCGGAGGAGTCACAACGGCTATGACACCCCCAAATCTGAGGTCAAAGATTCAGGTCGTCACATCACCATCCAACCATATCATACCTGTATTAACTGTACAACTCAACAATACATCCATCCAGACCTCAATCTTAAGCACAAACAAGTTAGAGCCTCAGAAACGATAATCAAAAGTGCCACTAAATATTACAATTCATTTGTACAAATCAGAGCCTTACGCAATTCCACTTATACAACTACACTTGAAGACAAGTCTCCCTATTACAGTTGAAAACCTATCAGACTTACTCTGTAGTATTTATCAGGAACTAAATCATCTCCGGGGTAAATCTTCTACTCCTCTTCTGCTGTTGCGGAGTTAACCGACCAAATTCTTCTCTTTCTGAAAAGTTTTTATAAAGCAAGAATGAGCTACATAACGCTCAGCAAGTTCACCATTTTGAAAAATAATAACGTAGTTTATTTCGAAAACATTCCCAACTATATGGGTGTATATCTCAGGTTTCAAAACATAATTGGACAGTATAAATGTCCGAGTTTGAATAAAACATCCATACTCACTAAGGAGCTTTAAGAATAACATATGAACCAGTTATAAGGTTCCTATTTCAATATATCACAAATTTGAAAATATATACATATGAGTATATCATTTTCGGCAAAACACTCTACGGTTAACATACTGTACCGGGAATACATCTTTGCAAACCTCTTTCCTTCCATTAGCTTGGAAGGTTTCTCATTCAAAAACATTTCATTCTTTGAAATAATTGCAAGAGTGCACTAACACGTGCCAATCTTTATTGAAAACCTTGCAGTTCTAGATACTGCACGATGTCAATATTTTTCTTATCAAAAGCCACACCATCGGCAACTTGGCACTTAGGCCCAAGAAGCAGTGTTTGAGTATTTTTCCAAAGTGGAGGATGGGACTGGAAGAAAACATAAAACCTGACAAGGATTGACGATGATCAGTCGCCACATCCAAGTCCAATAATCCGCGGGTCTTCTCTACCGGTAGAAGGATAGAAACTACATCCGTAACTATCCTCGGGTGAAAACTACATCCGTAATCACCCTCGATGAAAACTACATCCGTAATCATCCTTCGGCAACACCTGGGCCGGAATAATAATTGATGGACCGCCTGGCTCACGGCCGCTTACACATCCCGGGAATCGTTCGTCAACGGTTCCCACACCTGCCAGAGTCCCTTTTTCTTTTTCTTTTGAAAACTTGATTTTGATTGAAAACAGAGTAATTGAGGTCCAACATCAGTCGACCGATGATTCTTGAAATCACACAAGAAGCAAACCTGACCGGGGGTTTTCGAAAATGTTTTGAGTTCGAAAGAGTTCGAGTTTGAAAGTATTAAAGGTATCTTGGATTAACTTTATCTTTAAAATAAAGAACAATAATTAATAAATGATATTTTAAGATTTAATATTAATAATTAATAAAATAATTATTTAATAAAATAAACTTTTAATCCAAGATAGGGTTTCGAGTATTTACGAAGATATAAAAATAATTACTTGAGTATACGATACTCCCCGAATGACCCTTCGGGTTTTCGCAATTTAATTACGATATAATAATATACCGCTCCCCGGTCAATAGTATATACGGACCGCTACGACCTCTATTGCTAGAGTCGTTGTCCGAAGAAAACATTTCAATCTAAGTTCAAGGGGTACAAACATATATGTACTTATACATCTCAATTGCATCAATACTTCGATAAACATAACATTTGATATGATTGAAAACTACAAACACAACAGTGAAAGTCCTTGTATATGTATAAGTTTTGAAAAGTAAACTTGCCTTGGTTTGGTTGGGGTGGTCGAGCGTGCGGAGTGGAACGATCTATACATAAGCAATAACCGCTCGTTAGTACCTTAACAATATCTCTTTAATTACGGGGTTTTAGGGGGTACGAAATTAACTTAATGACTTCGTCTTATGACTCTCTATCCCCACTATAGGTTCATGTCATCACTCGATTACGCTCGTCACTTATTCGACTTAATTTGGTTACCATATCCGAACCATAATCATTACCCCTAGAATTATACTCCACTTAACGACTTTTTCCCTTGCACGAATTTTACTCTAGCATTTTTATAAAATTGAAAAATTCATACTTTACTCCAATTCTTTCTGGGTGGCCTTCACCACTACATTTCCTAGCTTCTCAAATTTTACCATGATCCCACATAAATTTTTAGGGGTTTAAACAAGGTTCACAAGGGGGTCACTTAGTGCAGTCCGGAATCCAGAAACACATTTTACTTCTCCGGCCATAACTTAAGATCTATACATCACCTAGGCATGAACCTTACATTTCCAGAAACTACATTCAAATATCTTTCCAACAATATATGGTAGGACCTCAGGGGACAAGATTTTGGGGTTCAAAACCATGTTACAAGACAGGTCAAGTTTCTGGAAAAATTCAGCATGTATGTTTCACTTAGATCAACCAATATTCTTACTTCCATAACACAACCAACATCTAATTCACTTAGTTCATGCTTTATAACATTCATGGAGATACATATACTAACCACAAGCATCAAAATCACAATCACAACACTAAAACTCTAGATCCATATCATCCATCACTTGAACATCCAAGATTAACAATTAATATCTTGAAATATAATGGATGAAAGGGCTTGAAACTCTTAGTATACCTTGCTTAGATGATGGAGAGAGCCTAGTAATTATGCCTTGAATTACGAGTGAGGAGAAATGGAGGAAGAAGAAATTTTTTCTTCCTTTTTGAAGCTTGGCCGAGAGCTTTATGTTCAAGGGGGGGAGGGCTTTTGTTGTTTTGATTTTTGTGTTTGTTGGAAATAATTGTGTTAAAGGAGTTGGGTGATACATAATGGTGTATGTATAAGCATGGTACAACCTAGGGTATGGCCTCTTGTACTCCTGTCCCCTCCTTGGAAAAAGAAATGTAACTAGCTACTATTCCTCTTACCATTTAGTTTAACTAGTTTGCTTTCTCCTAACCACTTGGTTGCATGGGACTTGCATGCAATACTACTCCTTGTATCATTATTCTTCCACCAATGCTTGAAATTTAATCTTTAATTCGTATCGTATCTTAATTAATCTCTCGTAATAATATTTTGTCGCGTAGAGATTTCCCCTATAATTCCTTAAGTACTTAATTGTGTAATTTCCTCGAATATCCATAATTCCTCGTCATAATCCTTAAAAAATCTTTTAATACTCTAATCATTCTCAAATCCCAAGTTTTATAAATCTTACTAACAATAAGACTCTTGCCCTCAACAATCTTCTCTTTATCTTATATAGTGAATGTAACAACATAGTTTCTCAGACAATCAATTCCATTAAACAACAGGGATGACTAGAAAGGTTCCAAATTGACAATGTCACGTGATATTAAATAAAAGAAAATATTACCAAAAATTAGGGTTCTTACAGCCTCCCCTCCTTAAAAGGATTCCGTCCCGGAATCATGTTGAAAACAGTTGGGGGTGCTTTTCACGCATCGCGCTCTCTAGTTCCCATGTTGATTCTTCGACATTCTGGTTCCTCCACAAAACTCTCACTAGTTTGACAACCTTGTTCCTCAGCACCTGTTCTTTTCTATCCATGATTTCCACAGGTTGCTCCTCATAGGTTAAGTCTGGCTGCAGATCCACCTGATCATGTTCTATCACGTGTCGGAAGTCGGTATGGTAGGGTCGTAGCATGGACACATGGAACACATTATGTACTTTCTGCAAGCTCGGGGGTAAAGCCAATTCATAGGCTAACTTTCCAACTCGTTTCAAGATCTCAAAAGGTCCAATAAATCTTGGGCTTAGTTTCCCCTTCTTACCAAATCTCATCAATCCCTTCCACGGTGATACCTTCAACATCACAAACTCTCATACCTCATATTCTTTGTCCTTGCGGGTCTGGTCCGCATACTTCTTCTGTCTGTCTTGGGCTGCTACCAGCCGTCCTCTTATGAGTTCGATAGTTTCTCTTGCCTGTTGGACCAGTTCAGGCCCTAAAATCTTCCGCTCTCCAACTTCTTCCCAACACAAGGGAGACCGACATCTTCGTCCGTATAAAGCTTCATATGGGGGCATTCCTATACTCGCATGGTAACTGTTGTTGTAGGAAAATTCGATCAACGGCAAGTGGTCATCCCAACTTCCCTTAAAATCGATGGCACATACTCTCAACATGTCCTCTATAGTCTGGATGGTTCTCTCACTCTGTCCGTCTGATTGTAGTATACAGTACTCATGTTTAACTTGGTCCCCACACAATCCTGAAAACTCCTCCAGAACCTGGGGTTGAACCTTGGGTCTCTATCAGATACAATGCTCACAGGAACCCCATGCCTTACCACGACCTCCTTAGATATCTCATAAAATTTGACCATTCGAAATAATGGGATTCGAAAAAAAAAAACTAATGACTTTTACATACACTCGTCTGTACCGTAAAGACGTAATATCAATTCGAAATCTTCATTTAATACTTCGTACATATCGTGATTGCAAAAATTCCTCATCCACCCATAAAATTACTATTCGCCCAGGTTTCGAATATTCCCGAAAATTAGGGTTAATGCAGTCTCCTCTCCTTAAAAGGATTCTATCTTAAGAACCTAAGGATAATAGTTGTGGATACAATTCCAACCTTACCCTTTCCAACTCTCAGGTTGACACTTCAACCCTTTTGTTCTCTCACCTTGGCCTCACCAACGCTTTACTGTTGTTTCTCAACGCATGCTCTCCTCGACCTGTATTCCTTATCGGTTGTTCTACGATTGAAAATTTCTATCCCACTACTTAAGCGTTCCTCTTCTACCTTGTATCGTTGGCCCGTGAATACTTTGTGGTCGTGTTTTGTAATCTGAGACAACGTCAATACCCACGGTATTCCTCATATTCCTTCGCTTGATTAGCAGGCATGTGTTGCCTCCCGTCAGCCGTTACCACTTGCTATGGATACTGTATAGTCTTCGGTATACGTCGAACTAGTTCCGCTACTATATCCCTCGTTCATTGACTTCTTCGTAACGTAAGAATAACGAAATTTCTTCTTTCGTAGCACGCTTTACAAGAGACGTCTTTACGCTCGCATGGTGACGATCGTGATAACAACATTCATTTCATGGATAAGTTTTTATTCTCGACTGCCCCGTGAAATCTAAGGCACGACACTAATTATAAGTTCGATCATCTGGATAATTCTTCTTCCCTGTCTGTCAGCTACAGACCAAATTAGTACATACGCTCCATCTCTTTATTATTTGTACTTGAAAGCACCTTCAATATTCGAAGTTTAACCTTAAGTCTCTATCTGACGTAATCACTGCAGAAGTTTTATATTGTATCACCATCTCTTCCGTATATAAATCGATGATCTTCTAAATGGAAAGTCTCTCGTATGTAAATCACTTGGTCCAACAATTATAAATCGACTAGGGCCATCTCTTGGCTCGGTCTTCGGCGACCTACTCATGAAGTTCATTATAATTCTGTCCACGTTCAGAATTTTCTACAGGCGGAATTAATCCAGTAGATCTCCATCGTTTTGTTTATGACATGTTGCGTTTGTACTTAATAGTTTGTCAATACCATTCTTCATATCCGTTTGCCAAACATTCTCTTAATTCTCTGTACATCTTTGTCCTTCCCCAAACTTTAGTCATTTCCCTCTAACATTATTCTTTATTGTATATACTCTATTTTCTCGGTCAATACTGACTGCATTCCAATTTCGAATAATACCTTCTATAGGTATCGGCCACCACACTGGCCTTCCCTAGGTAATAACAAATTTCTCCATTATACTCCCTGTTCCCTTTCGTCACCTTCTCTTTCTTATGTTTAGTTCTACTATGAAGATATACTTATGGCACTTGTGGAGAAATTTTCAAACTTTTCTCATATGGTTAACGTCTCAGTTTTATGCGTGAACGCCATCATGACTAATCCCAGACTCACGGTTAGTATATCCTATCCCGTAACCTTTATGTTGTTTAGAAGTATACGCTATCATCTCCTTTCTACTGCATCAGCACACCTCTTAAACTCTTGAAAGACGCATCATCGTGACTCTCAAAGTCCTCTTTTTATCATCAAGTATGGCTAACAACGAGGTTGTTGCTAATATCTCATTTCATCCAAAAACTTTGTTCATTAATCCATAAAGGCTTCTGACTCATTAGTCCATTCAAACGATGCTACCACAATTTTATAACGTTTATATTAGTGTGAAATGCCAACTTGGCACAGTACAGAGGTCGATCTTGAGTTGGTAAAAGCTTCTCTTCAACCTTATCTAAAAAAACAACTACTCATTTTAACTAGTCAACAATTTCCCCATTTTCGATAAGGGTATCAGTTCTCGATGGTATATGTAAGATGTCATACGCTCGTCCTCCTTTACAACTGGCGCCAATCAGCCTGAGACCTGCCTGCGGCTGCGATTCCCAATAAACTTGATTAGGTGGTAATCTCGAAGGATAATTGGCATATATCCATGCATCCATTTGCTATTAGGGGCTTGTTAAACTATATGTCTCTCTATGTGCATCAATCCCTTTAAGCTAAGTAAAGCTTCACATTCTTGACACGATATTTCTTCCTTTCTCATCCATCTCACTTCCATGTTAGTTTCCTCCAAGGATATGTTTTACATCGCAATCGATTTGCATTTCCTGGATCAGGAAAAGGCTTGGTAACTCCAGAATTCATTAATATAACATCCTGACAACGGTTGGTAGAAGCGTACTCCCACCCACCTCATCATTTCTTATAACTTTCCTCACACTGATATTAAAGGTCTTGTGGTATGCCCCGTCATGTTATTTCTACTTTAATAATTACTCGGCATAACGCACTGGCTGCACAATTAGAACATTTGGTTTTTGATCTCATATTGGTGTAACGGTTCATAATTGTACCTCCCGTTCACCTTGGAGTAATCACTTTGAAAGGAATGGTTTCAAAATAACAAGGTCCAAAAGATAATTTCAATAAGAATTCCACATTGGATGTTCCAGGAATGTTGATGGTTCCAAATAATAGGAGTCTCGATGTAAGGATGGACAGAAAGAATACAACAAGGTTTATTCCTTCCCGTCCTGATAATTTTGTAATATGATACCATAGAGAATGTTGCACAAGGCAATGATTGTTGGATACAAAAGTCATAAAGACGGTCTTTATACAATTCTTACATCGGGTGGATACTTTTCCTCCTGAATAATAAGAGGAAATCTAAAGTCGCATTAATAAAGGTCAGCCAATTGAAAGCAATTCTACTCCATGACAATTAAAGAATGAAGTAGTTTGTCATTCAAGTAATCAATGGTTTCAAATGAATTCTCATTGTATGAATGAAAGAATAAAATATTCAAGTGATATAAAGTCTGATACGAAGATGGGTAAGAGTTCAAGTCGAGTGGGCGACCTCACTAGGTCTCCATCAAGTTATTCATCAAAACTTTCATCATCATATTTTACCACATGCAAAATGCATTGCGGAATGAATTAAATTGGGAGTTGGACCAGTGGAACAATAACTAGTCCTTTTCAAGAAACACTAGCAACTAGCTAGACAAAATTTGCTAGTTCACCTGTTTGAGACATCATCACCAGCTAGGACAATTAGCTAGGTGTTCTTCACAACATTTACAATTTTGAGTAGTTAGAACAATCAACTAGTCTTTCATATTGACATAACGACTAGCCAGTTTCAATTGGATAGAACGGAATTTCAACATCGTAGCCACTAAAGAAACTTTAGGCTTCTCGGACAACGAATGAAAATAAGATGTTATTAAGTTTGAAAAAAGAAAACTATAAAATCTGAAGAGGATGTTCTAGGTATCGGAACAATCGATAACCTCTCATCAAATATTACTTATCAGTGAAACGGTCCACCCAAGGGTGCCTCCGTACACATGCTTTATCAGATCCGACAATAGAATTAAATCCGGAATACCAATATCAAAATGATATCCTTACTATGATTTCAATGTACGATGTACAATCTTATCTTGAATAGAAGAAAAGAATTCATGAGGGATGTCTGAACATTAGATCATCCATTGTTAGGTCCAAACGTGTTGTAGAGGGGGGGTGAATACAACTTTTCGAATATGAGAGGCAATAAAAACGATGCAATAAATGAACACACAGATTCAAGGAATATATTTCTTTATATATAACTTGAAAGGGTTGCTACAACATTCATTACAAAGTATAACAGAAGTTGAGAGAGAAGTGAATGATACTAAGCTCTGTGAATGCACTCTCTCTTTTTCTCTTGTGTTTTTCTCTAGAATTGCTCACTAACTAAAACATTACACAAGTACTTCTATTTATACTACATGTAATCTATGTCCTGTAGTCTTCAAAGACTAAGATGTACGTGGCCCAATGATGTCCACATAATTCTTGCCTTATCTTGAAAGCTTGGAAATCTGCCAATCAGAAGATGCCATGTGTCATGTTGAAGCTGCACCTAAGTAGAACTTCTACTTGAGAATTTCTACTTGGCTATCTCGAAATTCCTAAGTGGAACTTCTACTTGGCTATCTCGAAATTCCTAAGTAGAACTTCTACTTGAGAATTTCTACTTAGCCATCCAGAACATTTAGTACTTAGAAAATATTCTGGTCTTCAACTTGAAACTTCAATGCACATCTTGAACTTGTGATATCTTCATGTCTTCTTTATTCTTCAACAAGCTCTTGAACATGGTTCTTTATTACTGACATAAACTTGCTATCAATGTCCTGACACTTGATGCAATGGTCTGGTTCATAAGTGACTAGTCTTGATAGTGTTTCTGCTTCTTGAATAAATTACCATATTCACTGAATAATTTGGCTTTCCAATATTTGCTTTCCTTCTTCTTCACTTGAAATCAATTGGTCTTGTTGATACTGATAGTTATGATCTTGATTCTTGATTTATCGAATCACTGAGGCATGAACAACTTTAACTTGAACTTCTCTCAATGATTTCTTCTTGGCTTGATCATAGTTAGCATGTTTAATTGTATCAAGTACCTTGTCTTCATTTAGTGTTGATTTCTTGTGACTTCCTGTTCTTGATTGTCTTCTGGTTAAGTATCTTTTCCTTTAGTTTGAGTTACATTAGTTATAGTGTTACAAGTTTATACACTCTGCCTTTCAATCTCCCCCAATTTGATTGTCTAACAATGACATTCAAATTAATGAAGGATAACTCAACTAAACAATGAGACGAGAAAAGATAATTAACATTACATTCTTGAATAATATACAATTGAAAAGAACTTGAAAACAATACAATGAACATAAAAACTAGAAACAGAATTCGAACCTCGAATTAAAGATCATTTGAGTGATTCCCATCACCTGGATTATTTCATACCTTTTGGTCAAGCTTGTATCACCTTATTGGATTCACTCTAAGGTGAATTTTCCTCAAGTGAGTTAAAGCAACCGAAAGACATGAAGTTTTTCCAACTTCAAGTTCACACCACTCTGACCTTTAACCCTAATTCCGTTTCCTCTTTCTAGCTTCAGCAGCTTGGTCTCTTTCTTCTTTCTGCCTTTTGAGCTTCTCTTTCTGCTGCTTTTCTTTCTTGTATACTGGATCTTTAAGCTGCTTCCACCTAGCATTCAACAGACTTACAGCTTCCATTTCTAGAGGGTTCTTGGGCTCTGGATAAGGATGTTTGAAAAGCCTTCTGAGTTTGTCCACCTCCTGAGTAGTCCTGATCTTTGGAATATCCTCAAAGTTCTTCATGATGAGCTGAGATTTCCAATGAGTTTTATCAGCTTTAAACTGACAATAGATCATCTTGGGGTAGCCCTTGACACGGTTAGTATTGTGGACACTAGCCGCATCTCGCTCCATTTGCTTCTTTTCCACCACTACTTCAGACAGGTAACTCACGAGTCTCTGCTTTTCTTCAACAAACTTGTCTTCCACTTCGCCCCATTTGAACACATATAACACTTTCTCTAGAAATGCAGCATCTTGAGTCTGTAGCAGCCATTGTCTACTCATATGCAAGAGTGTTTGTTTCTGGTCTGCATCTATGTATGCTAAGGCATCAGCTGTATCATCAGCATAAGAGTGTATCCAGTATACACTATCTTTCCCTGGAACGCCAACTGCCTCCCTTATTTCTCCTTGTTCCAGTTCTCCAGAAGGAAGAGTCAAAGCTTCATCTACATTCTTCATTGCTTGAAGAATATTCCATTTCTGTTCTATCAGCTCCGGCTCAATCTTCACGTTGTCGAGAGGGTTTGGAGCAATGACATCACACTTCCACACCTCATTGCTCTTCAAGAATATGACTCTTTCAATGATCCTCACGGATTTATCTTTAAGCTCAGAGGCGAATCCCTTACCCATCATTTGTCTACATACAGCTTTAAGAGATTCCACTGAAAGTTCCATTAAGTCCTTTTCCTCCATGCTCACCCTCTTCATCTTTCCTTGAACCACCATCCGGACAAAATTTGGATAAGCTGAGAATTCTGGACCCTTGTCCTCTGCTAGCTGCATTAACTGATCTCTGTACAGAATGCTTAGCTCCTCAGATTGAGAGTACTGAATTTTAGTCGCTAGCAAGAACAACTCTGACGCAGATCTTCTCATTATGAATTGGTCATCCACAAATAGGAAAGATGTTGGGACTCCTTCTACCAAAGACAAGATAACCTGCCACTCCTTAAGATTTGCATTGTATCCAACCCTGACTTTAGAAATTAATCTCTTCAAAGCATTTATATAGTCCCCAGTCATTGGATTCTGCAAATTCAAGTTGTAGAACAGATCATCTGCATCCTTGTTATGAACTCCTTTTGCACATGGTCCCATCATTATCTTCCTTGCTTCATCCCATTTCTGCCCTATCCTTCTTTTGTCCAGATCAACTTGAGGATTGGCTAGCCTTGCAAGCTCATACTCATACTGCTTCCCTTGTAGCTCCACCTTCTGTTCTAGGAACGCAGCATGTTCTTGCATCATCTTCATTTTATGGAACTGAGCTTGTTCCAAGGCTAACTGTTGAGACTGCAGGGTTTCTTCATCAACAGGATCTTCTTCAGGCATTCTGAAAGACATACCAGCACCTCCACCTTGTTCCTTCAAAGATCGCTTTACAGCATGTGCGAAAGGTACGTCTTCCATATCAGAATCTGAGTCTAGTACCTCCTGTACTGTGTCCTGATGACTCAGGTCAATAACTGGTTCATCTTCTTCAACCATTATTGCCTTACCCTTTCTCCTCCTCAGAGCCTCTTCAGCAACAGCAGGCTCAATTTCTGGTTCCTTAACAAGATCAGCGGGTTCTTCAATTTCTTCGATGTGAACTGCCTGCTGTCTCGTCTCCTTTCCACTCTCCCCCTTAGGTGAGTTATCCTGAGCTCCACCATGGTCTTCAGATCCACCAGCTGCATAGGAACCTCCAAAACCAGAACCAGAGGCTCCCGCTCCACTAGCACCACCTGCACCACCTGCTCCAGCATCGGGGGGAGGTTGTTCCGTCTCGAAGCACTCCGGGGGCACAAAACTCCTGACTGCGAACATCATTCTACTGATCTCCACAATCATTGTATGCATTGTAGACTCCAATGCCCCCATCCTCTCATTGAGAGTGCTTCCCAAGACACCACCAGCATGGCCCAAGTCATTGACCTTATTTGTCAAATCATCAAAAGCTGTAGCTTGACTTGCCATTCTTGCTGCGTAGTCGTCTAGAGTCCTTTGGTTGTTTCCAATATTGACCCCGAACTGCACCATTGTCTGCCCGAACTGCCTCATCTGATTTTCCATTGAAGTCATACGAGTATCAAAATTTTCAGTATTAAGGGACGGTGTTTGGTTTAGGTGACCTCGCTCTAATACGCGTTCTGTTGGTATTTGGCGCTCGGTTTCGGGCCTTAAAAATGAAGGTCCCTCTCTCCCTAACCTCTCACACACACTCCCTGTCTCACGCTCGTGTATGTCTTCAATGACTGATCCTAAAAGTGAAGCAGTACCTGCAGAAACTTGATAAGAAATGTTGTTGACAGTTATGGGATCAAATTCTGTTTGTTCCTGAGTTGGAATCTCAGTCTGAGAGGCTGCAAAGTGTCCTTGTACGACATCAGAACCGATCCTCTTTGCAGCATCAGTACGTACCGGTGAAGGTACGGTTGAAGTTCTTAAGACTTCATGTCCTCTTGAAGCAACAGTATCATCAAGAGGCACATCATCCTCACCAAAATCAAAATCCCTATGTGCAGAATGTTCAAGGGGTGAACCACTCGCGTGAGGTGGAGTGGTTGCGTGTGACACGCTAGGGTTTGACTGTGGTTGTGAAGTAGCAGCGTGGAAAAGTTTGGCTTTCTTGCGAAAAAGTTGCTGCTCTTCGGGTTCATTCTCCTCATCATCTTGTATAAATATACGTGCTGGTTTTCTGACTTCCGTTAACAGGGGTGATAAAGAGTAGGAATGTGTATCAGACTCAGAGTCAGAAATATGGCTCTTACCCTGGGATAGATCCTGCGGGTTAGCAGGCTCATGGGTCGCGGAATCAGAAACGTAGGAGGAGGAATGAATAGTATGCAGAGAGAGATTACCTGATTGATTACCTTGTGCATCATCGCTTTCCTCATCTGGAATCTCATCAAATGCCTCAGCATGAACAGATGGATTTTGAGCATGTGATGAGACTTGTGATGATGCCTCCAAATTGGTAACTCCTGCATCATATCTAAGCCACATTTGAATATTTTCAGGAGTAGACATAGGTTTACCTTGATGTTTATCCTGATTAGCAATGGTTGCGAGTGACTTAGTGCCCATCCCTAGTGATTCAGATGTGGGGCTTCTGGCAAATCCCTGTCGAATAGCAAGAGCATCCTTCGGTATTAAGTCATTGATTAGCATTTGAAGAAACCGAGGAAACCAGCAGACGACATCAGTGGTAGAGAGGTCTCTGCTTGCAAGGGATCCCATTGAGGCCACTATCTCAGAGAGAACTATGCGTCCATAGTTTATATCCAGTTCTCTTGCTAGGGCTACTGCAAAGGTTTGCATGGGAATCGGAATTTGATGAAAGTCTTTTTCGCGTGCCCGAAAACATCTTGTGATGGCCTCGAAAAAGTAATTCCATTCCGCATGGAAGAATTGCTTTTGGATATTTCCCGTGATTGGGCCTTTTGTAGGATAACATCCAATTTCTTCAAAGAATCTGAGGCGTTCTGCAGCAGTAGGTTCTGGATCATAGGCATCTTTAATTGGGAGTCCTAGAACTCTGTTGACAATTTGTTCTGTCACCTCATATTCCTGACCCGCTAAGGTAAACCTGAAACCGTAGGGGGTTGATTTACTCCCAAAAGTAACCGCACTAGTCCATAATTGCTGTAAAGCATCATGTACTAGTGTAGGTTTAGCAGTAAAAGCTTGGCTAGCTTTGGAATACAAATTGAGAAATCGTATCCAAAACTTAAACCGCGGGAGTTGATCACCAATTTCCGTAGAAATATTATAAAAATTGTTTTTAGCAAGGGAAAATTGGTGAGCCATTTTGATTAAATGTTTTTCTTTAAGAAGATGTGAATTTTATTTTAATTTAGAAAAACAATTAATTTTCCGAATTACAAAAGAGAATTGTAACCCTTTTAATTTTTCAAGAACACCAAATGGAATCTGAGAAATCAAACTACGGGATTCAATTCAACAACCAATTACTATTTCGTGTGTATACCAGTTGAATCGTGTGTGTTTATAGATGGACAAAATGGAATCGCGTTTATGAACAGTACACAAACAATATGTGTTCGTGTGTATGTATATGCGCGTGTATGGATGTTCACAAAACACACTAACACAAAGATTACTGTTAACACAGACAATAGCAGTCAACAAATCGGCAGTAATTCGTGATTAGTACGAGTTTAATCACAAAAACAAGGATCAAAGGTATGTAATTAGTAAAATCGCACTGTTCTTGTGAAACGGCTGCTGAAAATTAGAATTAGGTAAAGTGAATTTAGGCATCGAGTTAGAGATGTATATATAGGTGAATGAGAAATGACAAAAATGTCCCTGTTAAAAAATGTGAAAAGTACTAAGTCCATACAGGGAACATCTAAGTCGAACTCTATCTCGAACTTTTCTATCTCGAACTTTTCTATCTCGAACATCAAGTCGAACTTCGAGATAAAGTTCGAGATAGAAGTTAACTCGAACAATTATGCACAAAGAAGCACTTTAACCAAAATTACAGCAGAAACTATAGGGAAATACTATCTTGAACATTATTGATTTGTAGTAAACTTGGAAAAACAGAAAATTCAAGATACTTTTCGATTTAGAGTCTATCTCGAACATCAAGTCGAAATTCGAGTTGAGTTTCGAGATAGACTAAGTACTCTATCTCGAACATCAAGTCGAACTTCGAGATAAAGTTCGAGATAGAAGTTAACTCGAAGTTAATCTCAAATTCTTTCCAAAATACTTCCTTGAATCAAAAAGTCCAGGGTAATTCAAGATATGTTTTGAGTTAGGAGTGTAACTTGAAAAATTCCCTTTAGCTTAACTGAGAACTCTATCTCGAACACCAAGTCGAAATTCGAGTTGAGTTTCGAGATAAACTAAGAACTCTATCTCGAACATCAAGTCGAACTTCGAGATAAAGTTCGAGATGGACTAACTCGAAGTTAATTCTCAGTTCTTTTCAAAATATTCCCTTAATGGAAACTTCATCTCAACTTTAGAGATAAAATTCGAGATAGACTTTATCTCGAATATTTTGAAGATAGAACTAGGCACACTGGTAACTCGAACTCGAACTCTAAGTCGAATTTCGAGATAGGTACTAACTCGAAATTCTTCCCAGACTTAGAATTTTCAAAACTTCACCCTGGAAGCTCAAGTCGAAATTCAAGTCGAATTTCTACATGAGTTTCGAGATAGAGACTAACTCGAAATTTTGAAGATACATAGAATAATTTGACAATTTTTCTTTGAAAAACTCAACAATTAATTTTGTCAAATTAATATAAATATCAATTCAAGGATTTTAATATATGACATAATTAAAACATTCCTTGATAATTCTAAGGCCTCTAATTACATGAAAAACACAGGTAAATTCATCTAAAAATCATGCAATATTTAGACTATTATGAATTTAACTCCCCCTATGATCATGCAATCTAACAAGCATAAATTCACAGATTTGTGCTATAAAAGACACTTAGAACACAATGAATTCATGCAAAATCACACTATATGCAACCTATAACAATCATTAATTAGGCATATTAAAGTCTAAGCACATAATGATTGATTAGCTTGCACATACAAACATAAACATGGATTTTACAGATAGAAGGCTTTACTAACTTGTGTTAAGCATTCCCAATTCACCAACCAACCTATTGAATGTTACTTCATCAAGAGGTTTTGTGAATATATCTGCAATTTGTTGCATTGTGGGCACAAAATGTAGCTCCACAGTCCCCTCCTCGACATGTTCTCTTATGAAATGATACCTGATGTCGATGTGCTTGGTTCTTGAGTGATCTACAGGATTGTTGGTTATGGCAATGGCACTTGTGTTGTCACACATGATTGGAATTTTCTTGTGCTCCATGCCATAATCCTTCAATTGGTTCCTCATCCACAGTATTTGAGCTACACAGCTTCCAGCAGCAATGTACTCAGCTTCAGCAGTAGAAGTAGATACTGTATGTTGCTTTTTACTTTGCCAGGACACCAATCTTCTGCCAAGAAATTGGCAAGCACCAGATGTGCTTTTCCTATCAATCCTGCAACCTGCATAGTCTGAATCCGAATAGCCAATAAGATTAAAACCTGTATCTCTTGGGTACCAAATCCCTAGATTTGGTGTGCCCTTGAGATACCTAAAAATTCTTTTGACGGCTACGAGATGTGATTCTCTAGGATCCGCTTGGAACCTTGCACATAAACAAGTTGCGAACATTATATCTGGTCTACTTGCAGTTAAATAGAGGAGTGAGCCAATCATACCTCGATAGCTTGTGATGTCAACTGATTTACCTGATTTGTCTTCATCAAGCTTCGTGGCTGTTGCCATAGGAGTCTTAGCTGCTGATGCATCTTCTAGATTATACTTCTTGAGTAAATCTCTGACGTACTTGGATTGACAGATAAAGATACCATCTTTTCTCTGACTGATCTGTAATCCAAGGAAGAAGGACAGCTCTCCCATCATGCTCATCTCATATTTTTCCTGCATTAGCTTGGCAAATTTCTCGCACAAGCGCTCATTTGATGACCCAAAAATAATATCGTCCACATATACTTGAACAAGTATTAAGTCATTTCTCACAACTTTATAGAACAATGTTTTATCAATTACTCCCCTAACAAAACCATTTTCAATTAAGAATAGAGATAGGGTTTCATACCATCGCCTTGGGGATTGCCTGAGGCCATAGACAGATTTGAAGAGTAGATACACAAAATCTGCATGTTCTGGATCAACGAAGCCGGGCGGCTGTTCCAGATACACTTCTTCTTCTAACTCTCCGTTCAGGAAGGCACTTTTCACGTCCATCTGGAATACCTTGAAGTTCTTATGTGCTGCAAATGCCAAGAACATCCTGACTGCCTCAAGTCTTGCAACTGGTGCATAGGTTTCATCATAATCAATTCCTTCTCGCTGAGAATAACCTTTTGCAACCAAACGAGCCTTGTTTCGTGTTACAAGTCCGTTTTCATCCAGTTTATTTCTGAATACCCACCTAGCTCCAATTACGGATTTGTTCTTTGGTCGGGGTACCAGTTTCCAAACTTTCTGCCTTTCAAACTGATTGAGTTCCTCTTGCATTGCAATCACCCAATCAGCATCGCCAAGAGCTTCTTCTATTTCTTTAGGTTCAAGCTTGGATAAGAACCCAGAATATAAGGAGATATTAGCCATGTCAGCTCTTGCAGTTCTTCTAGTAGTCACACCAGCATCTGGATCACCAATAATTAACTCAAACGGATGGTCTCTATTCCATACCCGTTCACCTGGAAATTGTCTAGATGATTCAGCTTGACTTTCTGAGTTGGGGTGCTGACTACTTTGAATATTTTCACTAACTCCCCCTGAGTTAGTGCCAGCTCCTACAGAACTAGAGTCAACTCGACTCGAGCCTTGAACAGTAGTCCTTGAGCTGCTATTTACTCCCCCTGAGTTGTTGCCGGTTGGTACTGAAGAAGTCTCTCCTGATCTTGTAGAATTAGCTTGTTCACTAGACTCAGGTTCTTCACGTACGCTTGGAACATTTAATGGAACAACCAACTCAGGTTCATCTTCAAGATCTTCTAAGTCCAGATTCTGAAATTTTAGGGACTCAGGTTCACTAGAATCTCTTGAAATTGATGAGAGTTTGGTATCGTCGAATCTGACGTTGTAACTTTCAGTCACTTTTCGATCATTCACCAAGAACACTCTATAAGCTGCCACCACGTCTGTAGAGTAACCAACAAAGATTCCTTCACGAGCTTTTGCTGCAAACTTGCCTAGATTTTCATCATCTATAAGCACATAGCATTTTGCTTCGAAGACATGAAAGTATTTGATTGTTGGTCTTCTGTTGTTCATTAGCTCACATGGTGTCTTTTCTTTATCTTTTATGATCAAGGTTCTATTTTGAGTGTAACAAGCGGTACTCACTGCTTCGGCCCAGAAATACAAAGGAAGTTTTGAATCATACAACAAAGTTCTTGCTGCTTCAACCAAAGTTCTATTCTTCCTTTCAACTACTCCATTTTGCTGTGGAGTTCTCGGGGCTGAATACTGACGACGTATTCCCTTAGATACACAGAAGTCATTTAGCACTGCGTTTTTGAATTCAGTGCCATTGTCTGATCTAATCGTCTTCACAGTAAGTGTTGAAACATTCTCAATTTGAGTGATGTGATCAATGATTAAGAAAGGTACTTCGTCTTTCGTCATTGCGAACAATACCCATGTATACTTGGAGAAGTCATCCACGATTACCAAAGCATATCTTTTCCTAGACAAAGATAGGACATTCACTGGGCCAAACAAATCCATATGAAGAAGTTGTAGAGGCTCAGTAATACTAGAAATTTCTTTGCTTTTATGCGATGCTCGCTTCGACTTTCCCATTTCACAAGCTTCACAGAGTCCTTTCGGAGCGAACTCCATTTGAGGTAGATCTCTCACCAATTCTCGCCTTGCGAGAGCATTCATCGTTTTGAAGTTTAAGTGAGATAGCTTTTTGTGCCATAACCAGCTTTCATCATCCGAGGCTTTGCTGTAGAAACAGGTGACCTCATCCTGATTTGCTGAATCCATATCTGCAACAAAAAGATCTGCCTTTCGAACTCCTCTTAAAGCTAGTGAGCCTTCCTTGATGTGAGTGATTGAGACACCTTTCTTGTTGAAGACAATTTCGTAACCTTTGTCACAGAATTGACTTATACTCAACAGATTGTGCTTTAGTCCCTCAACATAGGAAATATCTTCAATGATGACATTGCCAGTTTTCAGTTTGCCATATCCCTTAGTCACACCTATGCTGTCATCTCCAAAGGTAACATAAGGGCCAGCCTTCATAACCAACTCTGTAAGCAGGGACTTGTTTCCAGTCATATGCCTCGATGCTCCACTGTCTAGCACCCATATAACTTTATTTCTATTCTGCTTAATGCCCTGCAATGACAGATTGGTTAGACATTCTTCGGAACCCAACTTTGATTGGGCCCGGCTTTTCGATAAGATCGAGAATCAACAGATTTAACAACAGGAGATGCACTTTTCTTCACATTACTAGAGCTTTCGACTATCTCCTTTCCTTTCTCAGACTTGACAGATTTGTCAGTCTTAGGAGAAGGTTTGTCACTCCTAACTTTAGGAGGACTGACAGTCTTGGCTCTACCATACTTTTTCTTGATATTTGAACTAGCAACAGTATTTGAGCATGACTGGCTAGATGCATTCATTAAATGCACAAAAGTTTGCATGATATTAAAAGTGCATGGCATACAGTTAGGTTGACCACACTGTGCATGATTCTGATGCAGATTATTCATTGTATGTGTGGTAGGCATGGCATGTGCAGCAGGAACATTCATGTTAGCTTTGCATGCATAAGAAAGATGTTCAGTAGATTTACAATGATAACATGCTTTCTTTATTCGTTCAGCCTTAACCTCTTTTATGCCTTTTTCTTTCTTTCCTTGTTGTTTAACAGCCTTAGCTCCTAATCCCAGTCTAGATTCATCTCTAGGGAAATTGATTTTAACTTGTTTAATAGGAGTTACAGGTTGTTCTTTCTGGCGATCTTCCATCTCAATCTCATATCTAGCTATCAATTCAGTCTCTTCTTCTTCTATTCTAGGAACAAGATGTTTGTAGATAGGTTTGACAGCCGATTTAAGAATTCTAGGTGTTTCCTGTTTAAGGTCACTGGAACTAGGGTCAATAGGTCTCTTCCCTTCTTTCTTAGATAAGTCAGAATAGTCAAGTCCTACACCTACTCCAGTTATCTTCTTAAATACGTCATTATCTACATACACTTTACTAGCTGCTAGTTTGTAAGCTTCGCATTTTGTTTCTAACTCAGCTAGATTGTTCCTAAGACATGCTTCTACTTCTTCCTTAAGGACGAGCTTGTGTTCCAGAGATTTAATAAAGTCTCTTAGAGAAGTATCTACAGTGCAAGCAGCCTCTAGCTCTTCCACTTTTGCCTCAAGCATTCTGCATTTGGCAACAAGTGTTTTCTGTTCCTTTTGAGAAGAGTCTAGGCTTTTGCACAACATATAGATCTCTTCACTAAGAGCCCCGTTCTGTTCTTTATAATCATCAATAGACATTTCTACTTTAAGAGTCAGAACTGGTACCTCTGGTTCCTCTGATGTCTCAGCCATGAGCGCAAAGTTTGCTACTTGAGTAACATCTTCCTCATCTGAATCATCCCAAGCTCTTCCTTCTGTCACCAATAAAGCTCGTTTTCCATGTCTTTCCTTCAACAGTGCTTCATAGTTGCTTTTGAGAGCTTCAAATGTTTCTTTTGGATAAGTCTGTTTAGGCTTTTTGCAGTCCGAGGCAAAGTGTCCAGCTTCACCACAATTATAGCATTTGAACTTCATTTTGAAATCCAAAGGAGATTTGTAGCTGGTATTCTTGCCTTTTCCTTTGTAGCCTGACGAACTACCACCACCCTTAGCAGCCCGATAATAAGATGAAGATTTTCTCTGTGGTCGGTTGCTTTTTCTAAATCTCATGTTGCTGAACTTCCTTGCCATGTATGCCACGACACTATCGTCCATGTTGTCCAGCTCTTCTTGGGTGTAGTAGTCATCATCACTGTCAGATGCGCACTCGTCATCATTATCAACTTGATGTGGTGCAAGTGATGATTTAGGCTTTGCTGCAACCATTGCCTTCTTAGACTCTTCCTCATCAGCAACTAATCCTGATGCACTTTCTTTTGACTTTGAATCATTGTCCCATGCTTGATCTTGAAGCGTTTCCAGCTCATAGGTCTTTAATATTCCATAATACTCTTCCAGAGAAGTTGTATGCAAATCTCTGGTTTCTCTGATTGCGTAGACCCTATGCTCAATGCTTTTTGGCTGGTTCCTCAGATATCTCGTATTTGTTTCAACCATGGGGAGAGTCACACCTCTCAGATTCAAATCCAATACCAACTGACTGAATCGTAGGTAGACATCTGTTATGCCTTCTCCTTTCCTTATTCTAAAGGTGTCATACTCCATCTTGAGTATGAGTGTTTTGTTGCTTCTGACCTCTGCAGATCCTTCCATGACAACTTCTATCTTGTCCCAAATCTTCTTCGCTGTAGTCAGACCTTTGACTATGTTGAACATTTCATGATCAAGAGATTCCATCAAGGTTTGTCGTACGGCAGTATCCAAAGCTATTTGCTCTTTATCAGCATCCGAAAAGTCCGCTGCCTTTTTGGGCTCAGACCGAGGTGGTATAACCACTCCTCCTTCCGTATGTGAAGGAATAACTGCCATTGGGACAAATTTACCCTTGTCAAGGACTTCCAGATATTCAGGGTTAACAGTCTCTAGATATAGTCTCATTCTGAAAACCCATTCTTCATAGTGATCTTTGTTGAACATTGGGATCTTGAATGCATTTTTAGGAGCCATCTCAATTCTGGTCACTAAAAGTTTCTAAGTACCCAAGACTAGGCTATGTAGAATATTTATGTAGAACTTTTGCCTAAGTCGAAATTTCTCTAAGTAGAAATTTTGCTCAAGTCGAAATCACTAAGTAGAAATTGTCCAAGTCGAAATTCTATGTAGAAATTCTCAAGTAGAAATTCTATGTAGAACTTTTTGCCTTAGAATAATTTTTCTGCAGATTTCTTTAAATATTGAATAAACAATATTATCACTTTAACACTTTTTGACTTTGAATGCTTTACTCACCAAACCCACCTAACCCACATGCTAGGTACTGAGTATGTCTTTTACTTTCGGCTGAATAAAGTAAATCAAAGAATCCAAAAACCACCTTTTTATTCTTTTACTATTGAAAAGGAGATCAAAAAGTTGTTGGGTTGTATTCTTTGATAAGAACAGATGATGAACACTCAAGAACACCAAATATGAACTAACCCAGATAAATTCACAAAAATTAATTAAAATACACCCAAGCTAAATAATCACACCTGGAGTATTTAAATAATTTTTCAGATGAGTTTTCACTACCAACGAATTAAAACACACTTTTCGAGAAAATGAAAAGTAGATCTGAAAAATGAAAACTCACGATTCTTCTACTCAACACAAGGATCTATGTTTTGTATGTTAAACATATAGCTCTGATACCAATTGTTAGGTCCAAACGTGTTGTAGAGGGCGGGTGAATACAACTTTTCGAATATGAGAGGCAATAAAAACGATGCAATAAATGAACACACAGATTCAAGGAATATATTTCTTTATATATAACTTGAAAGGGTTGCTACAACATTCATTACAAAGTATAACAGAAGTTGAGAGAGAAGTGAATGATACTAAGCTCTGTGAATGCACTCTCTCTTTTTCTCTTGTGTTTTTCTCTAGAATTGCTCACTAACTAAAACATTACACAAGTACTTCTATTTATACTACATGTAATCTATGTCCTGTAGTCTTCAAAGACTAAGATGTACGTGGCCCAATGATGTCCACATAATTCTTGCCTTATCTTGAAAGCTTGGAAATCTGCCAATCAGAAGATGCCATGTGTCATGTTGAAGCTGCACCTAAGTAGAACTTCTACTTGAGAATTTCTACTTGGCTATCTCGAAATTCCTAAGTGGAACTTCTACTTGGCTATCTCGAAATTCCTAAGTAGAACTTCTACTTGAGAATTTCTACTTAGCCATCCAGAACATTTAGTACTTAGAAAATATTCTGGTCTTCAACTTGAAACTTCAATGCACATCTTGAACTTGTGATATCTTCATGTCTTCTTTATTCTTCAACAAGCTCTTGAACATGGTTCTTTATTACTGACATAAACTTGCTATCAATGTCCTGACACTTGATGCAATGGTCTGGTTCATAAGTGACTAGTCTTGATAGTGTTTCTGCTTCTTGAATAAATTACCATATTCACTGAATAATTTGGCTTTCCAATATTTGCTTTCCTTCTTCTTCACTTGAAATCAATTGGTCTTGTTGATACTGATAGTTATGATCTTGATTCTTGATTTATCGAATCACTGAGGCATGAACAACTTTAACTTGAACTTCTCTCAATGATTTCTTCTTGGCTTGATCATAGTTAGCATGTTTAATTGTATCAAGTACCTTGTCTTCATTTAGTGTTGATTTCTTGTGACTTCCTGTTCTTGATTGTCTTCTGGTTAAGTATCTTTTCCTCTAGTTTGAGTTACATTAGTTATAGTGTTACAAGTTTATACACTCTGCCTTTCATCCATGTCCTCAGTAATTTGTTGAATACTTATGAGCTCAACTGAAGAGTGCAAGTATGAAAGAAGCAATCAAATATCGATATTCGTTAAGTAGTATTCGTCGATTAATTAAGGAAGTATTTGTTGAACATTCCTTGGATAATTGAAAGAGAGTGTAAATAGTCCTGAGCAGAAATAATTATAAACTTCAAATAGAATGCCCGGGGATCAATTAAGATACTTTGGATGAGTCCCGGTTTAGAGAAAGTATATCACTGGCTGTTATTCCACAAGTTGGAAGTAGAAAGCTAGGAGGGTTACCTGATATAAACTAATCGAGGTAACATGGTTAGTGAACAGTTTAAAATGAAGTAGTGCACCAGCCGGTAGTTACCAAAATAAGTTAATAATCATTCGTGCATCTCATTATCACCACTATGAGGGTAACTCCATCTCTTCGTAATACAAGACACCAACTAGTGTGTCTCTCAATCGTCATCTTAAAGTCATTTATCGAGTTGGGGTTTCACCAATATATCTGTCATTTCCGTGCTTTATCTTGAAGACCAAACTTCACATTATTTCGGGGACACCTGCTAAGTCCATAGGGTCCTACTTCATGCCTTCCGACATGAATCACAAGTGGCCAGTTCCCCCTGGGAACAGATCAAAGAGATCTCTCAGGGATCTCAGTACAGTCCATAGGTTCAGTGGCGGGTGTGTGTATGTGAACATATACCAAAAATATTGAGGTCTACAATACATATATACGTAGTCCCTGCTAACATCTCTATCAAAGGATCCCACCCTAGACCCGCTGGTCCTTTCTTTTGGTAGACTCTGAGATCACTGTATCGCTTGTTGCAACCATATTCAACTTCTCTTGAGTCCCTTTGTTAATCCCACTTGTTTGTTCTCTAAGTTGAACTACCAAGTTCTAGTGTCCGAATCATGCGAGGAATTATCTAGCACGCTCATCTTATGATAACATTCTCGTATAACACATGTAAAATTTGCCATCAAGGGTAATGAAATCCACAACGACATAGTGACCAACTTTCAGGTAAACCCGTTACTTATCGAAAATTAGATCTTATAGCCAAAGTAAAAGACTTTCATTAATCCAAGTACTAAGTACCCTTAATTATGTAGGGAAGTCCAAACTTCTTGATTCTTAAAATGCCGCCTCCTAAACTGTGGAGGACCATGGGCCACAAAATTTATGCCAGCCTAGTCATCCGATCATATTGGCAATATCGCCTCTGCCTCAGCTGTTCTTGAGATTTCGCTCTGCTTCCTATATCATTACCTATGATAGGTCATGTACGACTCTCAAACCTCTATTCATCATTCTGAAGGTCTCTAGGGATTCTATCGACCCTAGTATAATACCTTCAGCAACACTCCCGTCCATTCTACTTACCGGTACCTCTTCCGGTAGTCCAATCATAAGTTTACTACGATCTCTTATGTCATTCTCCTACTTAGACTTAACTCTCTACACTCTCGTTTCTGAGTACTGTAACTTATCGCTCTGATACCATTTCCGTGACACCCCCAAATCTGAGGTCAAAGATTCAGGTCGTCACATCACCATCCAACCATATCATACCTGTATTAACTGTACAACTCAACAATACATCCATCCAGACCTCAATCTTAAGCACAAACAAGTTAGAGCCTCAGAAACGATAATCAAAAGTGCCACTAAATATTACAATTCATTTGTACAAATCAGAGCCTTACGCAATTCCACTTATACAACTACACTTGAAGACAAGTCTCCCTATTACAGTTGAAAACCTATCAGACTTACTCTGTAGTATTTATCAGGAACTAAATCATCTCCGGGGTAAATCTTCTACTCCTCTTCTGCTGTTGCGGAGTTAACCGACCAAATTCTTCTCTTTCTGAAAAGTTTTTATAAAGCAAGAATGAGCTACATAACGCTCAGCAAGTTCACCATTTTGAAAAATAATAACGTAGTTTATTTCGAAAACATTCCCAACTATATGGGTGTATATCTCAGGTTTCAAAACATAATTGGACAGTATAAATGTCCGAGTTTGAATAAAACATCCATACTCACTAAGGAGCTTTAAGAATAACATATTAACCATTTATAAGGTTCTTATTTCAATATATCACAAATTTGAAAATATATACATATGAGTATATCATTTTCGGCAAAACACTCTACGGTTAACATACTGTACCGGGAATACATCTTTGCAAACCTCTTTCCTTCCATTAGCTTGGAAGGTTTCTCATTCAAAAACATTTCATTCTTTGAAATAATTGCAAGAGTGCACTAACACGTGCCAATCTTTATTGAAAACCTTGCAGTTCTAGATACTGCACGATGTAAATATTTTTCTTATCAAAAGCCACACCATCGGCAACTTGGCACTTAGGCCCAAGAAGGAATGTTTGAGTATTTTTCCAAAGTGGAGGATGGGACTGGAAGAAAACATAAAACATGACAAGGATTGACGATGATCAGTCGCCACATCCAAGTCCAATAATCCGCGGGTCTTCTCTACCGGTAGAAGGATAGAAACTACATCCGTAACTATCCTCGGGTGAAAACTACATCCGTAATCATCCTCGAAGAAAACTACATCCGTAATCATCCTTCGGCAACACCTGGGCCGGAATAATAATTGATGGACCGCCTGGCTCACGGCCGCTTACACATCCCGGGAATCGTTCGTCAACGGTTCCCACACCTGCCAGAGTCCCTTTTTCTTTTTCTTTTGAAAACTTGATTTTGATTGAAAACAGAGTAATTGAGGTCCGACATCAGTCGACCGATGATTCTTGAAATCACACAAGAAGCAAACCTGACCGGGGGTTTTCGAAAATGTTTTGAGTTCAAAAGAGTTCGAGTTTGAAAGTATTAAAGGTATCTTGGATTAACTTTATCTTTAAAATAAAGAACAATAATTAATAAATGATATTTTAAGATTTAATATTAATAATTAATAAAATAATTATTTAATAAAATAAACTTTTAATCCAAGATAGGGTTTCGAGTATTTACGAAGATATAAAAATAATTACTTGAGTATACGATACTCCCCGAATGACCCTTCGGGTTTTCGCAATTTAATTACGATATAATAATATACCGCTCCCCGGTCAATAGTATATACGGACCGCTACGACCTCTATTGCTAGAATCGTTGTCTGAAGAAAACATTTCAATCTAAGTTCAAGGAGTACAAACATATATGTACTTATACATCTCAATTGCATCAATACTTCGATAAACATAACATTTTATATGATTGAAAACTACAAACACAACAGTGAAAGTCCTTGTATATGTATAAGTTTTGAAAAGTAAACTTGCCTTGGTTTGGTTGGGGTGGTCGAGCGTGCGGAGTGGAACGATCTATACATAAGCAATAACCGCTCGTTAGTACCTTAACAATATCTCTTTAATTACGGGGTTTTAGGGGGTACGAAATTAACTTAATGACTTCGTCTTATGACTCTATAGCCCCACTATAGGTTCATTTCATCACTCGATTACGCTCGTCACTTATTCGACTTAATTTGGTTACCATATCCGAACCATAATCATTACCCCTAGAATTATACTCTACTTAACTACTTTTTCCCTTGCGCGAATTTTACTCTAGCATTTTTATAAAATTGAAAAATTCATACTTTACTCCAATTCTTTTTTGGTGTCCTTCACCACTGCATTTCCTAGCTTCTCAAATTTTACCATGATCCCACATAAATTTTTAGGGGTTTAAACAAGGTTCACAAGGGGGTCACTTAGTTCAGTCCGGAATCCAGAAACACATTTTACTTCTCCGGCCATAACTTAAGATCTATACATCACCTAGGCATGAACCTTACATTTCCAGAAACTACATTGAAATATCTTTCCAACAATATATGGTAGGACCTCAGGGGACAAGATTTGGGGGTTCAAAACCATGTTACAAGACAGGTCAAGTTTCTGGAAAAATTCAGCATGTATGTTTCACTTAGATCAACCAATATAATTACTTCCATAACACAACCAACATCTAATTCACTTAGTTCATGCTTTATAACATTCATGGAGATACATATACTAACCACAAGCATCAAAATCACAATCACAACACTAAAACTCTAGATCCATATCATCCATCACTTGAACATCCAAGATTAACACATTATATACATGGATCTATCATTGAACATCATAAACATTACATGGCCAAAAGGGTTTATGATTTTTATACCTTATTGAGTACCTAGGAGCCTTGGGTAAGCCTTACAAAACTCAAGAACACCTTGAATGATCTCCTACAACCCTTATAATCCAAGATCTAAACGAAAAACTAAACATGGTTACTATTCACAATATCTTTAACAATTAATATCTTGAAATATAATGGATGAAAGGGCTTGAAACTCTTAGTATACCTTGCTTAGATGATGGAGAGAGCCTAGTAATTATGCCTTGAATTATGAGTGAGGAGAAATGGAGGAAGAAGAAATTTTTTCTTCCTTTTTGAAGCTTGGCCGAGAGCTTTATGTTCAAGGGGGGGGGAGGGCTTTTGTTGTTTTGATTTTTGTGTTTGTTGGAAATAATTGTGTTAAAGGAGTTGGGTGATACATAATGGTGTATGTATAAGCATGGTACAACCTAGGGTATGGCCTCTTGTACTCTTGTCCCCTCCTTGGAAAAAGAAATGTAACTAGCTACTATTCCTCTTACCATTTAGTTTAACTAGTTTGCTTTCTCCTAACCACTTGGTTGCATGGGACTTGCATGCAATACTACTCCTTGTATCATTATTCTTCCACCAATGCTTGACATTTAATCTTTAATTCGTATCGTATCTTAATTAATCTCTCGTAATAATATTTTGTCGCGTAGAGATTTCCCCTATAATTCCTTAAGTACTTAATTGTGTAATTTCCTCGAATATCCATAATTCCTCGTCATAATCCTTAATAAATCTTTTAATACTCTAATCATTCTCAAATCCCAAGTTTTATAAATCTTACTAACAATAAGATTCTTGCCCTCAACAATCTTCTCTTTATCTAATATAGTGAATGTAACAACATAGTTTCTCAGACAATCAATTCCATTAAACAACAGGGATGACTAGAAAGGTTCCAAATTGACAATGTCACATGATATTAAATAAAATAAAATATTACCAAAAATTAGGGTTCTTACAACGGCCTTGCTTAATACCCAATTCCTAAACAAAATTCTCCATATTCAACATCAAAAAGAGTATCCAATTTTCGTAACGAATTCTATGAAACTTGGTATGTCACGTTAGGGTGATCTATATACCTTTCAATATTCGTAATTTAATTTAAGAATTTTGTTCTAGTAATTTCTACAACCTTTCAAAATACCGTAAATAGTACGCCACGTTAGGTGATCATATATACCATCTACATTATTTAAAAGGTTATATTACATACAAAATAATGGAGACCGTGGGATTTAATTCCTAATTAATTCCCTCACCCAGTTAGAATTTTTTATTAAAAAATGAGGAATTTTAAAATTAAATGGGGCCTATGTCGTTACAATTATGTCTAGCATGCATTCAAAATACACACATAATTTAACAACATAAAACATTTAATTAAAGCAATAAATAAAAAATCTATGTTCATGTCGTCCTAATTATGTTAAACATGAAATTAAAAATTACACACATAATAATTACTTAAAGCAATAATTAAAAATTAAAATAATAATTAAATCCACTATTATGGCCCCAAAATATTCTACTGCAGTCCCTGTTTGCCAAATTGTTGCTGACCACTTTAAACAAAACAAGCGCGTGCAGGGGGAAAAATTCTGCTTCCAGAGTCAGTCGCGCAGGCGCTGCCTGCGTTTCTAGCTTCCAGAGGCAGTCGCGCAGGTTCTTCCTGCGTTACCCTCCAGAAGCAGCTGTTGCGCGGGTTGGATGTGCGTTATTGTCTCTGTACAGTTTTTTTTCCTTACGCGCGCCTTCTTGCTTCTCGACTCCTGGATCTTATTGTTCGTTCTCCATTTTCAACAGCCAACAACAGTCTTCAATAGCTTGCGCAGCGGAATAACTTTTGCCTCCGTTTTGATTTCGGATCACACGTAATTGTTACAAAATACCATGATTTTTACAAAATCCATCAAACAATTACATAAAAAATAAAAAATAGATCTAATACAAAACTACTTTTGTAAAATCTATTCTAGCACGATCAACCCTCGTGATTTACAACCATGATAAACCACGTGGAAACCAAACATAAATTAACCACGATTAAACTATGTGGGATCCAAACACATAATTAAAAATCATGGCCACAATAGTGGATAACAACCTGCAAAAAAATTATATCCAATCACACCACTATACATACATAACCAATTTTAATTACGACATGGATGTCATCAAACACAAACATAAGTCCACTAAACCTCAGGTTCTTGATGAAAATTGTTGGTCCCTTTGGATCATAGTGATTTGTGTTTAACCCGTTTAATGATTACAAAGGGGGTTAGAAGATTTACCTTAATCGCTACGGCGCAAGCGATTCAAATCCACGATCTTCTATTGTATTCCCTTAATCCCTTGAACGAAGTGTGGCCTTCGATCCTCCAAGGTTTAGCCTCCAAGCTCTAGAATTCAGTACCCTTATTCTTGGAGACATAATGAGTATTTATAGGCTACAATAGGGATCAAGGAGTAAATTGGGTCGGGCCTTCTAATGATAACTTGGGCCAAGCCCTTTATCATTAATATTAATTAATTTCACTAAATAATTAATATTGCACCACCCACCCAATTCCGGTAATTTATTTAATTAATTAAATCAGCTCCTTTATTATTTGCTTATTAAATTCCCCATGTTTAAAATATCGCATGTCCATTAATTAAATAAATTACTGATAATTCATTTAATTAATATCTTTTATCCTTGATCATCCACTAAACCTTTATTTAATTATGCCGGAATAAATCCACCTGCAGGGTTTCACATAATTAAATCTTTTTGAGATTTCAAGGGGACATCATTAACCCGAATATTATCAGGACATGGATTCTTCTATAAATAATATTCACCATGTATATAATTCCATCACCCAAAATATAATGATATAATTCAAAAGAATTATTTCATATATAAATCAAAGCATGTAAATAATATACACTTGTCAATTACTATATCCGGATTAAGAACCTAAGCATTAATAATAACATAGAATCTTAGTTCTCCTTCTTAATCAGTATAAGGGAACAATTCTAAATTTGATCCTGTTCAATATACACAAAGTATACTAGTATTATTTATTAGTCAATACAAACTAATCTAAATAATACTACAGCCATACCAGTGGATTGTCCAACACCACCTGTGCTGTGAACCTTATTATACTATATAAACCGTATTTAACAATCTAATATTCTGTATCCCATTTGATACTAGATTGTTCACAATATATAATATTAGACAGCATGTAAACATTTAAATGATTCTCAATAAAACTGGTCAGAAATAAATGTATATACTTCAAATAAATATTTTCAGTATACACTAACACCCTCATATTCTCACATTCGGGTATTTGGTTACTTGTGTTATCCTCTCATTCCCTCTACCATAATTCACAAATTGCAACCTCGTTCAACACCTTGTGTATTTTTGGGATATCCCCTTAATCACCGTGGTTACAAATGTTATAATTTATCGTCAAATAAAATTATACTTTATCGCCATGTGTTATTTGAAGAGCATGTGTTTCCTTTTGCTACGTTGCATACCTCATCCCCATATACTTATGATTTTTTATTTGATGGATTGTCACCATATACAGTGTATCATCTACAAAATCAAAGTGCTCCTGTGTATGCTCAGCCGCAAAATCACCAAACACAAAACCCATTTCCTGCTTCTGACCCACACGGCCCAGAACATGGCAACCCACATCATTCCCCTCCAGCGAGCCCGTTACTCTCAAGCCTAACCAGCTCTCCTACTGGACCTTCGCCTAATCCTAGCCCATCTCCCCCCTCAAGTCCGACACCTATAGTCCAGACATCAACATCTGCTCCTTCCCACATCAAACAGCCCACCATGATCACAAGGAGTCAAATGGGTATTTTCAAACCGAATAAGAAATATTCTGATCATGCCTATACTACTATGGTTACTCGGTCACCTTTACCCCGTAACCCGGTTGACGCTCTTCGTGACCCGAATTGGAAAATGGCCATGGATGATGAATATAATGCTTTTATTAAACATTAGACGTGGGAGTTGGTGCCCCGTCCACCTGATGTTAATGTTATTCGATCTATGTAGATTTTTTCTCATAAAGAAAAATCTAATGGTGTGTTTGAACGGCATAAAGCCCGTCTTGTAGGCGATGGGAAAACTCAGCAGGTTGGCATTGATTGTGGCGAAACCTTTAGCCCAGTAGCGAGACCGACTACAATTCAGACATTTCTTTCTCTTTCTCTTTCGAAGGCATGGCCCATTCATCAGCTAGATGTGAAAAATGCCTTTCTTCATGGTGAGCTACAAGAAACAGTTTATATGCATCAACCTTTGGGGTATCGTGATCGTATTCATCCAGATTATGTATGTTTGTTGCGTAAGTCAATATATGGACTTAAGCAGGCACCCCGGGCTTGGTATAAGCGGTTTGCTGATTATGTCATTTCTCTTGGTTTCTCGAATAGCAAATGTGATAATTCATTGTTCATTTATCGCAAGGGCTCTGACATGGCTTATATTTTGCTTTATGTTGATGATATAATTCTCACTGCCTCATCTAATGCTCTCCGTCTATCTATTATGAACCTTCTTAGCTCAGAATTTGCTATGAAGGATCTTGGTCCCTCGAATTATTTTCTTGGAATTGCAGTGACCCGGCATAAGGGAGGTATGTTTCTTTCACAACGGAAATATGCACAAGAAATAATTGAGAGGGCTGGAATGTCATCTTATAAGTCATCTCTTACTCCGGCTGATACGAAAGCCAAGGTTAGTGCTTCTACTAGTACTACTTTTGAGGATCCTTCTCTATATAGGAGTCTTGCTTGGGCACTCCAATATCTTACTTTCACTCGACCGGATATATGTTATGCTGTTCAACAAGTGTGCTTACATATACATGATCCAAGGGTTGACCATATGCTAGCCCTTAAACGCATAATCCAGTACATTCAAGGTATGCTTGATCATGGTTTACATCTCTAGTCATCTCGATATCCTCTCTTGTCTCTTATACTGATGCTGATTGGGGTGGGTGCCCTGACACGAGACAATCTACATCTGGTTATTGTGTGTTTTTGGGTGATAACTTGATCTCTTGGTCTTCCAAGAGGCAACCAACTCTCTCCAAGTCTAGTTCAGAGGCCGAATATAGGGGTGTGGCTAATGTTGTATCTGAATCGTGTTGGCTCAGAAACTTGTTATTGGAATTGCAGTGTCCAGTTATAAAAGCTACTCTTGTGTATTGTGACAATGTTAGTGCGATTTATTTATCGGTAATCCGGTGCAACATCAACGTACCAAACATATTGAGATGGATAATCATTTTGTACGGGAAAAAGTTGCACGAGATCAGGTTCGAGTTCTCCATGTGCCATCACGATATCAAATCGCGGATATTTTTACAAAGGGTCATCTGCGTATTCTTTTTGAAGATTTCAGGGACAGTCTCAGTGTTCGTCAACCTCCCCCTTCGACTGCGGGGGTGTGTTAAAGATATATGTGAATATATTTTGTTACTGTAGTTAGTTATGGATATATTTAACTTCCATAATTATAGCCATAATGTAGGCAATGTATATTGTATATATTCCAGCAAGTTAATGGAAATCCCTTGAGGAATTATTTCTATTAGTTAATCCAAAACGAGATACCCCATAGAACTACTGCGATTTTGATGATTTCTTCAGTTTTTCCTTCATTGATTTTCTGAATAAGCCAATTAAGTGCATAAGAGATCGCTTGCATATCATAGTTTAACCCTACATAATTCCAGCACTGAGATTCGAATTGGCAATCGAAGAATACATGAAGCATATGTTCAATATCTCTGTTACACATAGGACACGTAATGGGAAGAGACACCCCTTTAGATTTCAATCTATTCCTGACTGGGACATTATTTCGACAAAATCTCCACAAGAAAATTTTGATCTTATGAGGAATTGCCAATTTCCAAACTTTACATCAGCCCCCATTCTGGGTTACATTGGTATTGCTCAAGAATTGCTCATACCACATTTTATAAGCCGTCTTCACATCATATTGATCAGTCTGTGAATGAGACCAAGCCACATGAACACAAACCTCTCTTTTAGAGATATAAACAACAAGAATAGCTTTTACATCCTCGTGAAAAGCGTTCTTTAATAAGATCAACATTCAATATTTTGTACCTGGAATAAAAAGAATAGAAACACATTCATTACGACCTTTATAGCTTTTCCAATTCTCCACCTTAAAATCACACTTTTTACGTAATCAGGGATCTTTTACTGCCATAATATTCTTACTATCCCCCGATATCCACCTGTAACCCTTTAACAGCTCCTCCTTGGCAGTGTAAATATCTGCCCAGATAAAACTTGAACCTGTGCCTTTCGATGCTCTTAATAGATGGGAATCAACAAAATACCTAGCTTTAAACACACGAGAAACTAAGGTCTGAGGCTGGTGCATAAATTTCCAGCAAAGTTTACCCAAAAGAGAAATATTAAAGCCTTGCAGACTCCTGAAACCCAGACCACCTTTGCATTTTGACAAGCTCATGGCTTCCCACGAAAGCCAGTTAATCCCTTTACTAGACCCATTATCCAAGCTCCACTAGAACTTGTTTCACATTCTTTCAATATCCTAGCATAATGATTTAAGCAATAAGAAGTAAGATTAAAAATATTAGAAAATTACCTTGACGAGTTTGTAGACCAACACGTCACCATTTCATTCATTATAATACTAGTCGATTAAGGCTTTTGCTTTATAATAATTTTTTTAATTTAAATAAAGATTATTTAATAAAAAAGTCAACAAAAATAAATCTATAAATATCAATAATAATTAGCGAACACAATATTGTATAAAGTAAATATACATAGATAATAAGATAAATTATTCATTTTATTTGTCTCACAAATAAAACCTACATTGTGTACAATAAAAAAAGGAAAAATAGGAAAAAAAAAAAGATTCAGGAGGCTTATAAGAATTAGATAAAGTGCCCGTTTGGCATTTCATTTGGTAGGGAACTTATGGCTTATAAGGCCATAAGTCCTTATGGTGGGTGTTTGTCAAAATAAGTTTTAGCTAAACTTATGACTTATAAGTTCATAAGTTGAATGTTAGGAATTCTTAACTTTCAAACTTATAACTTATAACTTATTCTCGATATACGTAATATATAATATCCTTCAAATCTTCAAAACCATATATCTCTCGATCCATTCATTAGAAAATTGATATGTATATATCAAATTTTCCTATTCATCGAGATCTATCCATTGATATCCATTGTTATATATAAAAAAACAAATATTTTGAAAAATATAAAAAAAAGTTAACTTATAAGTTCTGATTTACCCAAACAGTCTACTGATTATAAGTTCTGATTTACCAAACACTCTAATCTCTACTCTACTTATCACTTATATGACATAAGTGCTTATAAATCATAAGCTACTCATTTTAAGGTAAGCCAAACGGCCCCAAAGATGATTGAGTTAACTTGATATTTGGGTTAATTGGCTATTTCATAACTGAACTCGTGCCCAACTTGGAGTTGGGTAACTGAACTCAAAAAACTTGCAAATAGGTAAGTAAACTAATAATTTATTGCGATTGAACCACTAAACACGAAATAACTTGCAGCGCCGTTAACTCGTGTTGACTTTTAACGGTGCTCCGTTAACTCTTGCCACATGTGACGACATGTCAGTATTTTAACTTAAAATTAAATCGAAAATAAATTTACTTATTTTCTTCTTTTTTTTCTCCTCTTTCTTCTCTCTCCCCTATACTCTCTCTTCTCAGTTCTCTCTCTCATATCTCTCTCCCCTTTAATCTCTCTCTCACTCCTTTTTCTTCTTCTCAGCCACATTCCATTTCCTTCACCAATAACCAACAGCCCAACCTCCCCATATCATCTCACAACTCATTTCCTTCAACTGTCCATCACCTCCCTCCTCCATCTTCAATTACCCAGCCCCCAACTCTGTCTTAACATATAACCACACACACACACTTGAAAATTCGCAAATTCGCGATTCACAAGTGAGGGGAGGAGAGACATAATTTTTATAATCCCACGACTACACACACTCGCAGATAAAGATGAACACAGATATATACCTATTCATATACACCGGCCCATAATCGAACACACATACACCCATACAGCCACCACGCAGCCTACACCGTAGCAGAACACGCACACCACGATACACACATATCACAGACCCATCTCGAACCCACACGGCTCTCCTCTCATTGTTCAACCCTTCTTCTTCTTCACCTCATCTGCAACTCCTCCGACCTTCACAACCAACACTGAACTACTCATTTCGCCCCTTTGTCTACATCCGTTCACCCACCTATGTTCTTTACCAACAACTCCACAATGCAACACCACTCGAATGAGTTTTTTTCTACCTAATTATAATCGAAATCCACAAAAGGCATCACTCAATCAAGGTCAAGTACTAATAAATCGAGGCATACGATTTATAGACTCCAATTTCCAACTGAAAGAAGAGATAGTCACTATCAGTATTATACATATAATCTAATTGAACATAATATAACTCACAATCCATTACGAAAAAATGCGAAGTACTAATTAATCATTCGAGGAGAGACGAGGGAGTCGGGGAGAGATGGAGGCGGCGAGAGGAAGAGATACGGGCGGAGGGAGAAATAAGGGCGAAGAGATTGAGAGAGACAGAGATGGGGTTTAAGAAAGGGAGACGGGGCGGAGAGATATGAGGGTGGAGAGATTGAGAGAAAGGGAGGCAGGAGAGAGAGGTGGAGAGAGAGAGAGAGAGAGAGAGAGAGAGAGAGAGAGAGAGAGAGAGGAGAGAAGGTGGAGGTGGCTACCGTCGGTGGATATTAAGAAAGAAAGGAGATGTTACAGGGAAGAGAGAACAGGGGTTTTGAGGAAAGAGAAAGAAAAAGAAATTAAAAAAAAACAACTTATATTTACTCTAAAAAAGTTTCTTTATTTAAGTAAAATTCTTGTTTTTAATGAATTAAACCATCTCAGCGGACAACGTGTATAATTTTTACACATCAGCACTCCACATCAGCGTTCCGTCACGGACGTTAACTAGAGTTGACGACGATTGGCCAATTGCAAGTTTTAATTGCTTTAATGAGTTGACTGCAAAGTTTTTGAGTACGATTACCCAACTGTAAATTGAATATGAGTTCAGTTATGAAATAGCCAATTAACCCCTTGATATTTTGATACCATCTCCATAAAGAAAAGTTTTTGCTTTTTCTCATATTTACTTTTCTTATAACTCGAAAGCAATGGTGTATCTAGTTGATTATAATTATATTTTTAACTCTGAAATAAATGAGTGGATTTTAACCATTTCACTTCTCTTACGTTAATGTAGTTTTCAGTTTCAAGAAACTCGAAATGCTAATAAATTCTTTTGAAATGAGATTAATTATCAAGTGACTCATTGTTTAAACTTCGATACATTAAGTAGCTCATCAATTTTTTATTGTTTGTCTTGAACTAATTCATTACAATTCAATAAAGGGATATTCCATTTGGTACCATTGTACTTTTGGCTTTTCCAAATGGTATCATTCAATATTTTTGGCTTCCAAATGGTACACCTAAAGTTTTGACTTCAACCATCCAATAGTACTCTATTAAACAAAAGTTAATTCACCGTTAAACCAGTCTTAAACAAAGTACAAAATGGAGCATAACAATCCCTTTCTGCACCTCTTTCCACCCACCTTCAATTCACAGCCTCCCCTTTCCACCCACCGTTCCCCTCCGCCTTCTTCAACAACACACTACCGTTCACCCATTTCCCCATTACCGTTCGCTCCTTCACCAAGAATCACCTCGCCCCTCCTCTCTCATTTTCCTCCGTTCACGCCTCAACCATCCCATCTCCACCAAACCTCCACCTCCGTTTTTCTCCACCCAGCTTTTACAACACAACCGCAACTCCGGTGGAGAATTTCAATTCGGTCAATTCCAGAAATGGTACAGTCGCTCACTAAACTTATATACACAGCTTCCTTTCGATTAACTAATCATATAATGAGGGTTACCAGAACTTGAAAAATTCAATTCGAAAATGAGTTGGGGGTTACCGAAACTTGGTTTTTGGCTTCAAGGAATGAAGGTTGGGCTTCAAAACACGGTTCCCTGGCGATGAAACAGCGGGGAAAAGAAAAGGAACGAAGAAGAAGGCGTAGCGGTGGCAAGAAAAGAGGGAAGAAGGCGGTGGTGTTAACAGGGAGCTTCGATTTCTGGTTTAACACAACCCAGGACCACTGTGTGTGCGTGTATATGTATGGGTGCGTGCGTGTGTTTGCTTGTGTGTGTTTACGAGGTGGGAGAGAATTTGAGAGACTAGAGAGATTGAGAGAGGCGAGAGAGAAAAAGAAGTGAGAAAGCAGTAGAACGCTGAAGAATTAGTATTTTATCTAATTTTCATTTTATTTAATTGTTAAATTAATAACGTTTGTAAACGTTTTTAAAACGGAGTGTTATTGGGTGGTTGAAGTCAAAAATTTTGGTGTACCATTTGGAAGCCAAAAACATTGAGTGGTACCATATAGAAAAGTCAAAAGTACAATGATACTAAATGGAATATCCCTTCAATAAAACTCTAGACATCAAAGAAACCTTAAGTTTAATGTTTGTCGTTAAAAAATTTCAAAAAATTGTGTTAGAATCCACGTGGACCTGATATGATCTACTATTGATAACTCAACTCAACGTGATTAGCGTATTCTGTATGTCGGACTCCCCATAAATGACAAAGTGTTAATAACATCTAAAAATAATGTAGTCAAGAATCAATTGAAAAGATTCGCTAAGTTCATTTTTTTAATATCAAAGATTTGTTTTTTTTGTAAAACAAATGAAAGATTAGTTTAAAGAATCCTAAAAATAAATTGTTGTGAAAAATATAAGCTGATCAATTAATGTGCATGTTTAGCAACACTTCAAATAAGTGTTTTTGGGCTTAAAAGCCCAAAATCACTTTTGCCAAGTGTTTCTTTTGGAAATAAGTTGGAAGTTAGAAATCCTAACATTCAACTTTCAGCTTATTCTGCACGCAGTATATGGGGTGTTTGGGGAAACTTTTTTCCAGAATAAGTCAACTTATTTTTAAACAAAGTTAGAGATTTCTAACTTTCCAACTTATTTTCCAACTTATTTTTACAACTTATTGAATCTCAAATATACATTAAATACTTGTATGTATAAAAAAAATTATCAAAATATAAAATTTTTACCCGAAAATAAGTCAGTAAGTCCTTTAAAAAAGTTTTCCCAAACAGGCACATAAATATCATTCCAATCTTCAAAATCATATATCTTTGGATTCATTCATTAGGAAATTGATATTTATATATCAGATTTCTTTACTCGCCCATTGATATATATATATATCTTCATATTTATAACAAATATTTGAAAATAATAAAAAAAGTTAACTTATAAGTTCTGATTTACCAAACATTCTACTGACTAATAAGTTTTGATTTACCAAACACTCTACTGACTTATAAGTTTTGATTTAATTATACATTTATCACTTTAAACTATAAGTTACTTATTTTAAGGTAAGCCAAATGGACCCAAGTGACATGACAAAACTAGTAAATATTATTTTACAATACATGTCATCCTTTTTCATTTATCAAAATTTTAAAATTTAATAGAATATCTCTTATTTGTATCGACCAAATTTTTTTACTGAATTACTTGATATATTAGAATGTAAACAATGAATCATTTGATAATTAATCCGTTTTATATCAATGTAATCATATTAATTAGGCGCAACATATAAATCGAGCGCAACATATAAATGATCGCCATCACAGACATAAAAAATGCCATCCTCGAAGTGTACTTTACTCCGATTTTAAAAAATGAAAATATTTAAGTTAAAACAGTTAATTGCATTTTAATTGCATCCATCAACTTTACTCCAATTTCAATTATATCTATACTATTATATAAATTCCGAAACATTGAAAGTTTTGGTGCCTGTTTTTTGGTACTCAGTGAATTTACTTATATACCCTTCATTATAAAGAAACATAAATACACCTAAAATAAATAATAACATAATATAATTAATGGTAATTAGTCGAGATAATACCTTTTACAAACACCTAAAAACATCAATCGTATCATATCTTTCCATCATTAATATTTTCTTTCCAATTAAAACACTTTATAATTAATGATAATTAGTCGATTAAGATAATAAAATTAATGGTAATTAGTCGATTGCCTTTTTCAAATTAATATAATAAAATTAATGGTAATTAGTGATTGCCTTTTTCACATTTACTTTTAGTTGAACATATTACCTTTTATAAACACCTAAAAACATCAATGTTATCATATCTTTCGATCATTAATATTTTTACGTTACCTTTTTAATTTACAACAAATCTTACAATCATTAATATATATATATATATATATAGGCAAGTGCTCAAATACAAACCACTTTTAAAATACAAACCTACAAACCAACACTAAATTAATTATATTTCATTTATTCTAAGGTTCCCGCCAAGGGTACCTTCACAAAAAATGCTTAAAATAATTGGCTCTATCCATAAAAAAAAAAAAAAAAAAAAACTTGTCGTGGAAATTCGAAGCATTTAAGACAGTAAACGGATGAGTTAGGTAGTCATGAGGGCCGAAGGCTCTCGACACACCCGTCAATCGTCTATTGCCTTTACCATTGATTGCCATTCCTTACAACTTTAGAATGATAAAGGCGCGAAGCGCCGTACAAGAAGGTGCGAAGCACCGTTAACCAGTGAAATCCACTGCCACGTCATCACGTGAACAGTGAATTTTTTTTTTTTTTGTTGGATAGAGCCAATTATTTTAAGCATTTTTTGTATTGGGGTACCCCTAGTTTGGTCATTAGATTAGCTTGAAATATTAAATTATGCTTGGTTTGTAGGTTTGTATTTTAAGGAGGTTTGTATTGGAGTAGTCCCCTATATATATATATATATATATATATATATATATATATATATATATATATATATATATATATATATATATATATATATATGAAAATATCACATCATATTTCTCAATTATTAATAAAATATATTAAAAATCGTATACATTGTTTATAATAATGAAACAAGAATATAATCTGTAAACATGAGTATATTAAATTATATTAAATAAAAATTTAAAAAATTATTAAAAATAATGATTATGCAAAAACATAATTATAATATTAAATAAAAATTATAATATAATACAAGAAACCCGTGCATTGCACGGGTTATAAGCTAGTATATGTAATTTTATAAATTATACTTTGTATTCTAAAATTGTAAATCACAAATCGAATCACAACCCTTTTTATGTTTTTTTTTGTCAAAAATATTTAATTTTTAACGAATATATTGACAAATGTGATATAAAATTGTTGCAGTGATGATATAAATTTTAGATTTTAAACATGTAACTAATTTACACTTTTTAAAATTTTAAATTATAATTTAATAATATGTTTTGACCATTAATCAATTATAATATATTATTATTACAAATTAAATATTATGTTTCCATTAAATAAAGTTGTGACTACTATGATATATGATACATATAAAATCATCAAAATATATTTGTACCATTTTAAAATATAAATTATATAATCACTGCACAATTTATGTCGTATTTATCGATACATTCATTAAAAGAAAACATATAAAGAGTTGTGATTCGATCTATGAATTAAAGCTTAGAAATGCAAAATGTAATTTATGAAATTACAAACGATCGAAATTGAAATGCAAAGTGCAATTAGCTCAAGTTAAATTTGTCAAAAAAAGAACATCAAAATAAAAACTTCATGGATTTACGTCCAATTTCACTTTGTAATGTGATTTACAAGGTCATATCCAAAGTTTTGGGAAATCGGATCAAAACGGTCATTGATTTAATCATCTCAGATACTCAGAGCGCATTCATACCAAGGAGGCTTATCACAGATAACATTATGATAGCTCATGAGCTAATGCACTTCATGAAAAGAAAAACTACGGGCAAGCAAGGTTGGATGGCGTTGAAAGTAGATATAAGCAAAGCGTATGATCGCGTTGAGTGGGATTTTTTAGAGACTTTCTTAAATAAGATGTGTAATAACCCTAACTTTAGCAATGCTACAGTGATCACATGAATAGTAAATTTTGAGGATTTAGGGAAATGGTATGTAAGTACTCTATACTTGAAACAGAAAATGAGTAAACACAAACCATATTAGTGTTGTACTAGGAAAATAAGTGACTCGAAATGACGATAGATTTCAGAAATTCCTGAATATTGATTTTTGAGAATTTTGATTTCGAATAAGCTTCTATTGGATATTAAGGAGCATGGAGATATTAAAGGAATTATATATTGAGGAATTAGTGAATTAGGGTAAACTAAGGGATTATTAAGTTAAGGAAATACCAACGGAATTTGGATTTTTAAATGATTTCAGAACCACTGAAATAATTAGGTATATTCAAAACGAATCACAATTAGACGAGTATGGAAACTAAACAACCAAGATTTATAAATTAACAAGGATACCTACCATATTATTAATTACCAAGAGAATTAGCATAATACTTAGAAAAATCAAGAAAAGAGATTAAGAGATCATCAATGACATCATTAGGTGATATCAATTTCCACTAACACATGTTTAAGAGGTAAATTAGTCATTAACCAAGGTAAATATCTACATGACTCCACAAGACTCTAGAATTTACAAGATTAATCAAGATTAGATCAAAAATCAAGAGAAAAATCTCTCTCCCTTCCTCGTTCATTCCATTCGGCCTTCAAAGAAAAAAAAAGGAGAAAAACAAAATCAAAACCCAAGTTCTAGCCAACAAGAAATCAAGGAATAATTCATGGAGGATCTTGGAGGATAGATTAAGACATGCACAAAGTTTCATAGCCAATCATCATCATTTACATAGGTAATAAAATCACCAAAATTACTAGATGAATAGTAATGAATAGTGTTTTCCAAGAACTAACTTTGTTTTATGGTTTCTTTAGTTGATCCAAGCTAGTATAAGGTTGATTAAGCATATCCCAAGGCTCATTAAGTGTTATTGAAGCTTCAAGAAGGTATAAATCTCAAGACCCTTTAGTAATACTTTGAATATATGATGGATTATAGAAAGTTTGGTGATTAAGGTTATGATAAGTGATTATTCATAATGATATATGTGTTTGTAAGTGTTTTAAGTTGAATATGGAAGTGGGTTGTGATTGTAACCATGGTTGGTATGATGACCACATGGTGTAGGGTTAATATATGTGTTTGGTGATGGATTTGGAGGAGTTGAATTTTGGAAAGTATGAAAATATAGTCGTTATAATGCCCGATTTTCGTTAAACCAAATAGATGCCCTGTTTTTGGACACCAATGCCGTACGGTAGCTCCCTGCCTAGAGTACCAAGTGACCATGAGATGATAGAGCTTAGTTCATAGATAGTTTTGATATAAAGTACGTTAAAATCTGATGAACGGTTTAGGAGAAAAGTCAGTTTTAGTGAGAGACGTTCGAGAACCGAGAAAACGTAGTTGTATCAACTTTGAGGCTATAATTACCATACTTAAACATTTTTAAAAGTTACGAAATTTTGGGATATATACTAACAGTGATCCTTTCGTTTCTATAGAAACGGGAGACGAGCTCAGGATCATACCTACTCGCATTAGAGATCCAGGCAAGATTTTTCAATCTCTACTTGGAAATTATTTACCTTCGAAGAAAATAATTTCATGGAATATATATATATATATATATATATATATATGATTCTATTGATGCTATTTTAGTAAAGAATTTATTTCCTGCTTTTGGGAATTAAAGAAAGATGGATATGGATATATAGAGATGATTATGCATAAGTGAACATGCTTTATGATTAAGAGTTATATGAAAGAATGGTATCAGTTGTTATCTAGGGTTATATGAAAGAATGGTATCAGTTGTTATCTAGGGTTATATGAAAGAATCGTATTAGTTGTTATCTAGGGTTATATGATTTATATTGTCATTCTTTTTAAATATTGTGATTTAATAAATAGTATTTGATTGTTATTATTTACTATTTTTTTAAAGTAGATGGAATATTATATATATATATATATATATATATATATATATATAAGAGTAGTGGATTTCATTGAATACAGAGAGGATGTCTGAGTCATAATCAGAGTATTATGGCATAAGCTTTAAGAGTGATGACACAAGTGAATGTAAATGGAATAATGGTTTGAAAAAGGGGGATTGCAATAGTATGCGTAAGAGGCAATGTGGGAGTTGCACAGTCCGGCACCCAATTTTGCGTAAGGGCAGTGTGGGAGTTGCACAGTCCAGCACTCAATTTTTATTACGGCCCAAGAGTTGCCGAAGGAGGATGTAGCAGGTGGCCTTCCTCCAGGGATGATTGTCATTCCTTCTACTAGTAGTAAACAGAGAGCAGATACGGTCAGGCGACTGATCATCGTCCTACGTATCCGGCGCTATCAGATATCCCCAAAGATTAAAAGAAAGAATTGATAATGGATTCCAAATTTTATACTGAAAAAGGAAAATAGTATGAAATGACGGACTTGTTTTATAATAAGAAGAGAAACTGATATTATATTATATTAGAAGAGAAACTAATATTATATTAGAAGAGAAACTGATATTATATTAAATTAGAAGAGAAGAGATATTTAAATCCTATATATATATATATATATATATATATATATATATATATATTCCTTTTGGTACAAAAATATTTGGAAGGAGTATTTATCAAATAAAAATAATTTTTTCATAATAATTATGATTTGTCTTCTATTTATTATACAGATATACTTATGTTTTTTTTCCTTTGATGCTAGTTGATAGAATTTATCTTGCTGAGTTATTTTAGCTCACTCTTGCTATTTACTTATAGAACAGCTAGGTCGCATGCCGATACTCCGTACTATACCCCGCAAGAGGGTAAGGGAAAGGCGACCTTTTGAGAGAACGCTGGCACCTATCCCGGAGGTAGCGTATAGACAGGCGGGTCCTGGTAGACTTATGTACATTAAGTGTGTAAGCTCATGTAATAAACTTTTGGTTGTTGGAATGCTTCATGTAGAAGTATTATTCAACAACGTACTTAGTAAGATTCTGGGTTTGTAATAACTCCTTAACTCTAAACTTTTAATATTGTGGATGTTGTTCTCTGAGCATATGACTGGTGTGTGTTAATATTAAAGTGTGGGGTCTATTGTGTGAGTTTTATTATGCATTTATATTCCAGCTGCCAAGAGTAGAATTTTAATGAATGGAAATTGGACCGTGATGACCTGGATCCATGACCCCGGATCTAGGGGCGTCACAGATGGTATCAGAGCTAAGAGTCATAATGCTCAGGAACAAAAGTGATAGTAATAAATGTATCAGTAATAATATAAAATTTTGAACTCCCATCGAGTTCTGGGGTGGTATATCGCATGTAGCATTTATTTTAAGCAGTGATTATAATTTTATAGATTATTACTAATAGAATTTTATGTTTTATTATAGGGAGTGGAGATGGGTGAGCCGAGTCGGGACCCCCAATGGCTAGGACTATCAGAGCAGGATATTGTAGACTTACAGCTAGCAGGTGTAGAGGTTCCAGAGTATGTTGTCATTGACCTCAGGGGGAGACGTCGTGCGAGTGCTAGAGAGAGATATGAGTAGAGCCTGAGAGAGGAGGCAGAGGAGCGCAGACAGAGAGACGCTATGGCTATGGTACCATACACCAGTAGACCCCCTGTAGGATCTGATGAGGCAGTCCCTTCCCGGTTGAGGTCGGAGATTCCAGAGGAGGAGATGCCACTGCGTAAGAGGCCTAGGTTATCGGTTATAGCTGAGGAGCAGACTGAGTGGAGGGACATTCACATGATTCCTACTCCTGTCCTACCTGTCCCAGTGCCATCACCAGTTCTATCTTCTCTACCGAGCCCTGATCCTTTAGAGGACCCAGTAGAGCAGTTCACTCCACCGTGACACTTTATCTTTGCAGAGGATGAGTTGGAGGAGGACCCATCTGAGGATGCGGAGAGAGAGTCCATTCCTCCCTCCCCACCAGCATTTGCACCTCCACCTGTAGATGCACCTCCCCCAACTGCTATACCCCCTCAGGCAGGTGATCCACTTCCAGCTATTCTATTGTCAGAGTACTTTGTCTTACAGGGATAACTAGAGGAGTCCCGTAGGATGATAGATACTCTTTTACAGAGATCGAACAGAGGGAGGGGAGGTACTATTCCCGATTGTTTGTCTTTGGGCTTAGTTAGTATTGAGCTGCGAGCACTCGGCGATATTAGGAGGTTGTTGGAAGATAGAGGGGACCCAGCATGGAGAGCTCAGATAGTAGACACGGTCACCTCTATGGTAGTGCAGATCAGGGATGTTGTCAGAGCGGCGTTACCGTGAGTCGGAGTAGTGGTCTTAGTCACTAATCAGACTAGTCACCTCGTTGATGTCATTTTGGGGATTAGTTTAGGTGTTCACTGTCTTAATCCCAGTCTGATTAGAGGACGGCTAGTAGTACTTTTGTTATAGCATATTAGTATGTACGGTTATGTTTTGGGGTTTCGAACCTTGTACTCTATGATGTATAATATTAGTAGTAAAAGACGTTGTACCCAAGTTGTAAAATATTTATGTAAATTAATGAAGTTTGTGCATTGTGTCTAAATTTTACTGTATTTTAATATTAGATGTTGAGATTCAAAAATATTGCTGTATATAAGGTGTTTGACTTAAATGAAAAGGTTATCGTGCTAAAGGCGATACACTTACTTGCTAAAGTTATAATATAACTAGATGCAAACCGCGTGGAGATACGAATATTGTGATTTATAAATGAGTTAACTAACGATATAATTGTGTATATAGAAATGATGTATATTGTACCCTAAATTTGGGTAATTAATGGAGAATATTGTTATATACAGAATCATGCCGCCTAAGCGTAATAATAGAGCGAATGCAAGGGAAAATGAGAGATATGAAGGAAGTCAAAATAGGCAGGATGAAAATGCTCATAATGAACGAGATCATGAGGAAGAAGAAGAGGAATCAATTGGCCAACAAGGAAATCCGGGAGGTGATCCCTTTAACCAATTCATGGAACTATTAAGGCAGAATTTAGCTAATCCACCGAATCCCCAACAACCACCTGTTCTCCCCAATCAGGCAGCTAACTCCTTTCGTGCCTTTAAGTCATTAGAACCCCCAGATATTTGAGGGAACTGCTAACCCAGTAGTATCCAGAACCTGGTTAAAAGAGATGGAGAAAGCTTTTGAGATATTGAGGATAGAGGAGGATCAGAAAACAATCTTTGCAGCCTATCTCTTAAAGGGGGAGGCAAATTATTGGTGGGAAGCTAAGAAGAATCTAAAAGGTGCGGGAGTGATAACCTGGGAGCGTTTCACTAGGGTGTTCCTAGACAAATATTCCCCTAGGTACCTGGAAAACCAAATGGAAATAAAATTTTTGGAGTTAAAGCAGGATAACCTAACAGTGGCAGAATATGAAACTAAGTTTACTGAACTATCTAGGTTTGTTCCAGAATTGGTGCGTACTGAAGAACAGCGAGCGAAAAGGTTTCAACAAGGATTGAAACCATGGCTACGGACGAGAGTGGCACCATTTGAGTTAACTGATTATGCTGCGGTAGTTCAAAAAGCATCTATTATAGAAGCCGAGAGTGAAACTCAAATAAGTCGAGAGAATAAGAAAAGGAAATTTGAGGGTCAGAAAGGAGGTTCAAGTGAAGGAAGTTACTTTAGCAAGGTCGGTAAAAGACAAAAATCTTAGTTTGTGGGAAGGTCAGGGAGTAACAAGGCTGTTAGTGAGACTGTGAATCAGGGTGGTAAGGCTTCAGGAACATTTCAGTCTAATCAATCATGACCACCATTACCAGATTGTAACACGTGTGGTAAGAAGCATATGGGAGTATGTAGAGTGTTGGGAGTAACTTGTTATAAATGTGGACAAAAAGGACATTATCTTAACCAGTGCCCATCAACTGATAAGAGTAATGTCAAGTGTTACCATTGTGGGAAATTAGGCCACATAGCTCGAGATTGTCGTTCTAGTGGGTCATCTGCGATAGGACAAAGTATGACTGCTTCAAATAGACCTACTGCCAGGGTGTACAATATGACTTTAGGAGAAGCGTTGAAAAAGCCGGATATAGATGCAGGTAAAATATTTTTCTTTTATTATTTAACCTCGTAAGTGTAAATGTTTGGTTAGGGATCGACTAAGTCAATGAATGGTGTAGGTAGGTTGACAATCTAGATAAGGAAAATCAGTATATGTTAAGGGTCAGAGAACTCTATAGAAAGGAGATTAAGAGTATGAGAGAAAGTGTGAAAATATATTTTTCAAGGATAAAGGAAAAGTACATTCTTGTTTAGGTACGAACAGGAAATATATATTATAGGTAATATTTTCTTACAATTGTTTTAAGGGATATTAGTAGAAATTATTTCTGGAAAATTTTACAGAGATATATATATAAGGATTGGGATATTAATATTTATGTCATGATAGAGATCAAAATATAGCCAAACCATAGTGAGATACACTACCATTCAGAAAAGGCCAATGTGGTGGCGGATACCCTTAGTCGAAAGAGGAAGGAGAGACGAGATAATATGGAATGACTGAAAACAGGAGGGAATTTGCAAGAAAAAGATAGTGAAAGTACTACTATTGATAAGCTAAATGGCATGTTGATAAATGACAAGCAAGTTTATATTGGTGTATTTTTGTGCAAACAAGATAGAGATATTATGAAAGGAAAAGGATAGAGGAAGTAGTGTGGAAGTTAGAAGGTGTGAATGAAAAAGGTACCTATGGACATTTCCAACATGATTCCGGGACGGAATCCTTTTAAGGGGGGGAGACTGTAATAACCCTAACTTTAGCAATGCTACAGTGATCACATGAATAGTAAATTTTGAGGATTTAGGGAAATGGTATGTAATTACTCTATACTTGAAACAGAAAATGAGTAAACAGAAACCATATTAGTGTTGTACTAGGAAAATAAGTGACTTGAAATGACGATAGATTTCAGAAATTCCTGAATATGGATTTTTGAGAATTTTGATTTCGAATAAGCTTCTATTGGATATTAAGGAGCATGGAGATATTAAAGGAATTATATATTGAGGAATTAGTGAATTAGGGTAAACTAAGGGATTATTAAGTTAAGGAAATACCAAAGGAATTTGGATTTTTAAATGATTTCAGAACCACTGAAATAATGAGGTATATTCGAAACGAATCACAATTAGACGAGTATGGAAACTAAACAACCAAGATTTATAAATTAACAATGATACCTACAATATTATTAATTACCAAGAGAATTAGCATAATACTTAGAAAAATCAAGAAAAGAGATTAAGAGATCATCAATGACATCATTAGGTGATATCACTTTCCACTAACACATGTTTAAGGGGTAAATTAGTCATTAACCAAGGTAAATATCTACATGACTCCACAAGACTCTAGAATTTACAAGATTAGACCAAAAATCAAGAGAAAAATCTCTCCCCCTTCCTTGTTCATTCCATTCGGCCTTCAAAGAAAAAAAAGGAGAAAAACAAAATCAAAACCCAAGTTCTAGCCAACAAGAAATCAAGGAATAATTCATGGAGGATCTTGGAGGATAGATTAAGACATGCACAAAGTTTCATAGCCAATCATCATCATTTACATAGGTAATAAAATCACCAAAATTACTAGATGAATAATAATGAATAGTGTTTTCCAAGAACTAACTTTGTTTTATGGTTTCTTTAGTTGATCCAAGCTAGTATAAGGTTGATTAAGCATATCCCAAGGCTCATTAAGTGTTATTGAAGCTTCAATAAGGTATAAATCTCAAGACCCTTTAGTATTACTTTGAATATATGATGGAATATAGAAAGTTTAGTGATTAAGGTTATGATAATTGATTATTCATGATGATATATGTGTTTGTAATTGGTTTAAGTTGAATATGGAAGTGGGTTGTGATTGTAACCATGGTTGGTATGATGACCACATGGTGTAGGGTTAATATATGTGTTTGGTGATGGATTTGGAGGAGTTGAATTTTGGAAAGTATGAAAATATAGCCGTTATAATGCCCGATTTTCGTTAAACCAAATAGATGCCCTGTTTTTGGACACCAATGCCGTACGGTAGCTCCCTGCCTAGAGTACCAAGTGACCATGAGATGATAGAGCTTAGTTCATAGATAGTTTTGATATAAAGTACGTTAAAATCTGATGAACGATTTAGTAGAAAAGTCAGTTTTAGTGAGAGACGTTCGAGAACCGAGAAAACGTAGTTGTATCAACTTTGAGGCTATAATTACCATACTTAAAACATTTTTAAAAGTTACGAAATTTTGGGATATTGTAGTGGGGTGGTCAGGGGACCATTACCAGTTGACCTTGCCTTAAAATTTGGAATTTATATTTTCTGAGAATTTTTACAGTCGAGTGTGGTTATTAAGGGAAATGGTGGAATACACTAAAACTTTGATAGAGTTTAAAAATGGTTAAGTTCATGTAAACTTTTGGTGCATAAAAACTATGTTAAACATATAATATGTGTCAAGGGTGTTATTATATAGATATTAGGTGATTAAGTGGGATATATACTAACAGTGATCCTTTCGTTTTTATAGAAACGGGAGACGAACTCAGGATCATACCTACTCGCTTTAGAGATCCAGGCAAGATTTTTCTATCTCTACATGGAAATTATTTACCTTCGAAGAAAATAATTTCATGGAATATATATATATATATATATATATATATATATATATATATATATATATATATATATATATATGATTCTATTGATGCTATTTTAGTAAAGAATTTATTTCCTGCTTTTGGGAATTAAAGAAAGATGGATATGGATATATAGAGATGATTATGCATAAAGTGAACATGCTTTATGATTAAGAGTTATATGAAAGAATGGTATCAGTTGTTATCTAGGGTTATATGAAAGAATGGTATCAGTTGTTATCTAGGGTTATATGAAAGAATGATATCAGTTGTTATCTAGGGTTATATGATTTATATTGTCATTCTTTTTAAATATTGTGATTTAATAAATAGTATTTGATTGTTATTATCTACTATTTTTTTTAAAGTAGATGGAATATTTTATATATATATATATATATATATATATATAAGAGTACTGGATTTCATTGAATACAGAGAAGATGTCTGAGTCATAATCAGAGTATTATGGCATAAGCTTTAAGAGTGATGACACATGTGAATGTAAATGGAATAATGGTTTGAAAAAGGGGGATTGCAATAGTATGCGTAAGAGGCTGTGTGGGAGTTGCACAGTCCGGCACCCAATTTTGCGTAAGAGGCAGTGTGGGAGTTGCACAGTCCAGCACTCAATTTTTATTACGGCCCAAGAGTTTCCGAAGGAGGATGTAGCAGGTGGCCTTCCTCCAAGGATGATTGTCATTCCTTCTACTAGTAGTAAACAGAGAGCAGATACGGTCAGGCGACTGATCATTGTCCTACGTATCCGGCGCTAGCAGATATCCCTAAAGATTAAAAGAAAGAATTGATAATGGATTCCAAATTTTATACTGAAAAAGGAAAATAGTATGAAATGACGGACTTGTTTTATAATAAGAAGAGAAACTGATATTATATTATATTAGAAGAGAAACTGATATTATATTAGAAGAGAAACTGATATTATATTACATTAGAAGAGAAGCGGATATTTAAATGCTATATATATATATATATATATATATATATATATATATATATATATATATATATATTCCTTTTGGTACAAAAATATTTGGAAGGAGTATTTATCAAATAAAAATAATTTTTTCATAATAATTATGATTTGTCTTCTATTTATTATACAGATATACTTATGTTTTTTTTTCCTTTGATGCTAGTTGATAGAATTTATCTTGCTGAGTTATTTTAGCTCACTCTTGCTATTTACTTATAGAACAGCTAGGTCGCATGCCGATACTCCGTACTATACCCCGCAAGAGGGTAAGGGAAAGTCGACCTTTTGAGAGAACGTTGGCACCTATCCTGGAGGTAGCGTATAGACAGGCGGGTCCTGGTAGACTTATGTACATTAAGTGTGTAAGCTCATGTAATAAACTTTTGGTTGTTGGAATGCTTCATGTAGAAGTATTATTCAACAACGTACTTAGTAAGATTCTGGGTTTGTAATAACTCCTTAACTCTAAACTTTTAATATTGTGGATGTTGTTCTCTGAGCATATGACTGGTGTGTGTTAATATTAAAGTGTGGGGTCTATTGTGTGAGTTTTATTATGCATTTATATTCTAGCTGCCAAGAGTAAAATTTTAATGAATGGAAATTGGACCGTGATGACCTGGATCCATGACCCCGGATCTAGGGGCGTCACAAGATGGGTTTTGCTGAGAAGGTTATAGAGCTTTTTATGGCTTGTATCTCTTCAGTCACCAATCAAATTTCTCATGCAGGAAGAGTATTTGGCTCCATCGTTCCATCTCGAGGTATTAGACAGGGGGACCCTCTCTCCTCCTATCTATTCTTAATATGTATTGAAGGCCTTATTGCTCTCATCCAAAATTATGAAAGAAGAGGCTTGATGTAAGGAATTAAGGTATCGCGTTCAGCTCCGTCTATTTTGCATATGTTTTTTGCAGATGATTGTTATATATTTTGCAAAGCAAGCGTCAAATGTGCTAACCAGGTTCTAGGAATGCTGCAAGTTTTTGAGAAAGCCTCAGGTCAGCAAATTAATGTTGACAAGTCCTCTATTTTATTCAGTAGAAATGTAAACATTGGTCTCAAGCAAGAATTGTGTCATCAGTTGGGTTTTATGGAAGCAGGAGACAATAGTACGTACTTGGGCTTGCCAAGTCTCTTGAACAAAAATAAATCAGCAGCTTTTGGATTCATTAAAGAGAAACTTCAAGAAAAATTACAAGGCTGGGATAAAAAGAAGCTCTCGAAAGGAGGGAAGGAAATTCTGCTTAAAATAGTAGATCAATCACTACCTAACTATACCATGAGCGTCTTTCTTCTTCCTCTTGAGGTCTGTAAAAAACTAGAAAGAACCATGTGTAAGTTTTGGTGGAAATCAGATACAAGCAAGGAGAGATGCATTCACTGGATGTCTTGGGATAGAATGAGTTCGAGGAAAATCAATGGAGGCATGGGCTTTCGCAGTCTCAGGGATTTTAACATTGCTCTCTTAGGAAAGCAAGCTTGGAGATTGTTAACCAATCCAGAGAAGCTAGTGTCTAAAGTTTTTAATGCCAGATATTTTCCATCAGAGTCGTTCTTGACAACCAAAATTGGTAGCAATCCCAGTTACATTTGGCGAAGCGTGCTTGAAGCCCAGAATTTTATCAAACAAGGTAGTTCTTGTCGAGTAGGGAATGGCCAGTCATTGTTTATAATGAATGTTCCTTGGTTACTGGATGTCAACGATCCTTATGTTCATTCTGACAGTGAAGCTCTGATAAACCAAAAGGTATCCTCTCTAATGGTCACAGGAGAAAAACAGTGGGATAACGAGGTTATAAGAGATATTTTTGATGATCGGGACGCGAACCTCATTCTATCTATCCCACTAGGAGATGATGATAATGATAATTGGTATTGGAGATGTGAAAAGATGGGAGCTTATTCGGTTAAAAGTGCCTATCTCCTTCTTCATGATTCAGGGAGAAGCAATCCAGGAGATGACAATTCAGGTTTTTGGCGCAAAAACCTGAATAATTCAGGAGATGACAATTCAGATGATACCTTCGAAAGTTAAAAAATTTCTTTGGCGTGCTGCAACTAATTGCTTACCTACAAAGGATCTTCTCTGTAGTAAAAGAGTCCCAGTGAATAATGTTTGTCCCAGTTGTAACGAAGCTTCAGAATCAGTCTTGCATTCTTTGGTAACTTGCCCTTTCGCGCAAAGCTGTTGGCACAAAGCTGCATTACCAATGATAATGAGTGAGTTTAACTCCTTTTCAGAATGGCTCCAGTTAGTATTCACTCATAGAAACGCAACAGCAGTTAATGTTACAGTCATGGTTTGCTGGGTTCTATGGAAAAATCGAAACGATTTAGTGTGGAATCAAAAATGTTTGGAAGTGTCAGACATGCTAGCTACGGCAATCTCTGTCCTTAACCAGTGGCGTTTTGTTCAAGATAAATCTTTTGACAATTCTTTGGGTTTTATGAACCAAGAGGATGGTCGTGAACAATGGCAGGCTCTAGTGTTAAATAGAGTTAAGGTTAATACCGACGCAGCAATCTTTGACGATCTAAACCGATTCAGCCATGCAGTAGTCGTTCGGGATCATAACGGCAACCTGATAGAGGCCAGATCGACATGTTATCAAGGTACAGTGTCTCCAGACCTTGCAGAAGCGATGGGAATTCGCGAGGCCCTTAGCTGGGTTAAAAATTCAAAGCAACAAGATGCGGTTGTTGAAACAGATTGTTTCAAATTAGTGCTGTGGATCCGTAGTTCTTTCGTCACTCTATCGTATCTGGGAAGAGTAGTGAACGAATGTATGAGTCTCCTGGCGGGTCTGCAAATTCAAAACGTGAAGTTAAGATTTATTAAACATTCTGCGAATAGCGTAGCTTACTATTTAGCGAGATATAGTTCTTCACTAGCTGAGCGTAGGTGGAAGATGGAGAATGTCCATCCAGAATTTTATTCTGCTTTATGTAATGATTTAAAGCAATAAAATTTCTTCCTTTGTTGGCAAAAAAAATAAATAAATAAAATAAAAACTTCATGAATCATGATGTAGCTTCAAGCCCAATTACTCAACAACCTTGTTATTAATGCAACACAAACCAAAGCCCAAGATATATAAACAAGACCCAATTTGACACCGGCGATCACTCCTACTCTCATCAGTACCATCACATTTGCTTCCCAAAAAACACACACACATACATAAACCCCACTCAACATCTCCATTGACATTTATTTCCATCATTTCTCACTAGAATGGATGCTGAATTATTAGAACTACAAAAACAATTCGAATTCGCACAAGCAGCAAAATCAAGCGTACGCTTATCCGATCGAAACGTCGTCGAATTGGTCCAGAAGCTTCAACAACTTCACATCATCGATTTCGATCTCCTCCACACCGTCTCTGGCAAAGAATACATCACTCCCGTACTCGCCCTATCCCCCTCTTTTCGATAAATGAATAATCTCGATAAATAAATGAATACTCGATAAATTAATAATCTCTATCATATGATGTGGACTGTTTTATTTGTACCTTTGAATTTAATTTAGTGTATAATTAAATATATTTACATTGTGTACTTTTATGTGATAGGAACAATTGAGGTTGAAATCTCGATACATGAATACTCTGATTAATTAATAATCTCGATAACATGAGGTGGACTGTTTGTTTTCTAAATTTGAATTTATTTTAGTATGTAATGATTTATATTTATCTTTCGTGTTTTAATGTGATAAGAACAATTGAGGCATGAAAATGAGATTGAAATATTGATAAACTAGTAGTAGATAAAAATTAATAGTCTTGATAACGTGACGTGGACTGTTTCATTTATAAATTTGAATTTTAGTTTAGTGCGAAAGGAATTATATTTATGTTGTGTGTTTTTATGTGATAGGAGCAATTGAGGCACAAAATTGAGGTTGAAATCTCCACAAACTAGTACTAGATGAATTAATAATCTCGATAACACGACATGGGCTGTTTTACTCATAACTTTGAATTTAGTGTGCAATGGATTATATTAATTTTTTTGTGTTTTTATGTGATAGGAATGTTTGAGGCACAAAATTGAGGTTGAAACTCAAGAAACTAATACTAGATAAATTAATAATCACGATAACATGATGTGGACTGTTTAATTTATAGCTTTGAATTTAGTTAAGTGAGTAATCAACTTTTTTTTTTGTATTGTGTGTTTTTATGTGATAGGACCAACTGAGGCACGAAATTGAGGTTGAGATTAAGAAACGAGGGCGAGTATCGTTGATTGATTTGGCTGATATAACTGGGGTTGATTTATATCATGTTGAGAAACAAGCTCAGAATATTGTATCAAATGATTCGTTGCTAATGTTAATTAATGGTGAGATTATAACGAGTTTTTACTGGGACACTGTTGCGGAGGAAATAAATGAGCGTCTACAGGAGTGTAGTCAAATTGATTTGGCGGAACTTGCTGCTCAGTATCAAGTTGGTTCTGAATTGCTTGTTACTGTTTTGGAGCCTCGTCTTGGAAATTTGGTAATTATGATTTTACGCTTGTTTGTCGTTTTGTTGTTTATGCTGTTAATCTAACGGTTTTTCATTCTATTTTGTGATTTTACATCTATCTGTCATTTTTTGTGTTGGCTGTTAATTTAACGGTTTTTTGTATGATTTGTTGGGAGATAGAAATGGAGGTATTTTCCGGACCATTTCTAAATTTAGCAAATGAATTTTTCACTTATGAGGCGAATTTGTTATTTAAGAGGATTGTTAATGGGTTTATTTATTACCCCTTTATTTATTTATTACCCCTGACGTTTAGTTACTGCGTATAGTATTTGGTATTTAACGTATCAGAAGAGAATTATAATAATACAATTATTATCCAGTTCGGTAACGGTTTGTATTGGATTACATAAATTAATAGAGCCTGGACATCCTATGTTGGACTAATGTTCTTGTTGTTTTACCTTTAAAGTTACTAAATAAAGGTGGATGTATATAGGCATTTTTTTTTTCTTACTTATACATAATATACAAGGTTATCCAAACAGACTCTGAGGTGATAAGTGTAGTCCAAAAATATAAACATATGTTTCAATTGTTTAATTAGTTGAACTGTTATATATTTAGGTAAAAGGTAGACTTGAAGGTGGGCAATTGTATACTCCAGCATATGTTACCCGTGTTAATGCAATGGTGCGTGGTGCTGCGAGGGGAGTTACTGTTCCAATGAATTTGTCAGCTTTGTGGAGCTCGTTGCAGCTTCTGTTGCAAGAGATGGATGGAGCTAGTGGCGTAGCTGTTGATGGGTCTTTTTTTCAGTCATTGTTTAATGGATTGGTGAAGGAAGGTGAGATTCTTGGATCAGTTCGAGCAGGAGTTCACTGGACACCCACAGTATGTGATTGATTTTTTTTCTTTGTAATGTAACATAAAGTTAATACACATTCCAGTAACGTTTTTTTATGTGTACTTTTAAATCGCAGGTCTTTGCAACTGCTCAGAAAGACTCTGTAGATGCTTTCTTTTCACAGGTATGAATCATAAGTTTTATTTAGATCTATTGTAATGACTGAAAAATTATATGCATTATTTACATACATACTTGTCATGTTGTCCAATAATCAGTCATGTTCTCTGCAGTGGCCTTTCTTGTTGGCATTTAATTTTAAAATCAGTTGATTGTTTTAACTGTCTACTTGTCTGCTCTGTTTCTACTATTCTGTATAATTATAAGCAGAAGGAATCAGGTTTTTCGTCTTGAATTTCCTTATCATAAACCAGTTGATAAAAGTTAAATGATAAACCAAGTAGCATATAGGTTCAAATTTGGCAAAGAGTGGTTCATCTTTCGGGAGCAGGGGTTACATTTTGGGAATGAGAAAGAGAAACACAAATGTCATCTTTCAAATTGAAAAATAAGCACGTTTTTGCCTGCAGTTTCCCAGGTATAAGGTCTTTGCTATATGGAAGATCAGGTATCATGTCCGCAGAATAAAAAGGTTGACCTTTGTCTAAATTCGAAACTAGTTCAATTTTCAAAAGACTATTATTTCCAAACACTTTTCTGAAGGAGGTTTGTTTTGTTTTACAGCCTTACTGGTACAATGAAAACTATACATAATTGAATTTCAAATTAGTATTCCAAAGTAGACTTGGTCCTGAAGACATTTTTGTACATAGGCAGTGGAGATTCCTTCGTTCTTGCTCGTTTGTTTTTGCAGTCAGATAAAAGTCTTCACCGAAGCAGCATATTCTAATATAGAATTACGTGGTTAGGCAGGCAAGATTGAGGGTTTACTATATGACTTTCGTTACATAGAAGTATGTGAAGTTTTGAATGTATTTTGACATTTTGTCAGTCCAATGAAAACAGTGGGTAGATCTATTATATGGGCATATTAAGACTCATGCACTGCCGAGTGCAGATCTATGCTAAAATTGATGACTGTACTCTAAAGTAGGCACTGTACTTACCACTCTACATGACCTTGTTACTCATTTTCTCTTGTATTTTATGTTTAGATTCTTTTATCAGTGTGCATTTTTTTTTTAATAATTTTCAAGGTGACCAACAAAAGAATAAATATCTGAACTTATTGCTGATGGTAATTACAACCAAGGTGATTACAACTTGGGTTTCAGTTGGTAATGATTTTACAATAGGCAACATCTTTGTTGACACTTTCAAGGTCATGGTAATTATCAAAGCTGTTATATAAATTATTTGTATAGTGTCTACATATTTGTTTTTAGGATGGAGGACATAATGTTGCATCTATATGGAATCATTGCGACTCTTTTTTACCCTAACCTTCAGTTGTGTAGAATATATGTGATATATATGTATATGTTATATGTTGTACGTTTTATAAGTATTTATTTACATTTGCATTGAGACTTTAATTTCATAATTCCATATTATGAAGCTCCTCTCATTCTTTATCTGTTCTCATTTGTGGTGCAGAATTCTTTTATCAGCTATGAAGCTCTAAATAAATTAGGAATTCCATCAGCCTTACAGTTTCTGCAGGTATCTTAAGGTTCTGATGCATGCATATGATGTGTTTCTACTGTAGTCTAAGGAAGTGAGTTCTTATTTATTGAAGTTTCTCTACTTTTTTCTGATCAAATTAAGGAATTGTGTACCAATTTAGGCCCGATATCCTGAAGGTATACCTCTAGTGACGGTATTTGTTCACTCATCAATGATTGATATCTTGGATGCTGCCGTAGAGGATGCAATAGTACGTGGTAGCTGGTAAGTGCCCTAATTCATTTTGTTAATTATAATGATATTTCAATGGCTATCTTTGTAGTATTTACTGCATACTAGTATCCATGAGGACCAAGGAGTTTCTTGATGAACTTCTCATTTTATCATGGTCTTTAGATGTGCGATTCAGATACCATCCCCACCATCTAAGAGAATTAGTAAGCCAGCTTTTGCATGAAGACTGGATCGAGAAGTACCAAACTCTCGGGAAACAATCAGTCATGGCATCCACCTGCATTAATGCACGTGTTGGATTTGCAGAATTGTATGCCAATGTAGCAAAATCAAATATGTTTCATAATATTTATGAAGACTCGATAAACTGTATGCCAATGTAGTAATACCCCTATTTGGTCTGACATCTTGTATTCTTGGAACATACGTTTCGATCTTCAACCATCAAAGCTATGATAATAAACTTCATGACAGTATATTAAAAACACTAACAACCAAGTAAAAAATTAGCACCTGAAACGAGAGTATACATTGAGTATTTGAAAGTCGACTTCTATCCTTCTTTGCTTAATTGCCTTCTTTCCTTCTAATTTCAGTCTATACTTCTTTTCCTTATTAACATGTTTCAACCTCTTTAGTTGTCATATTTTCTTCATATAATTTCCTACAAAACAAAATTAAATCAATATCTAATCAAGTCCGAATTTCATTTTGGAAACTTTGCTTCGCATTTGTGCCGGTGAGTCTGACTTCCTCCTACAAGCTTTAAGTTTTCAGTGGAACTGGTGTACTTGTTGCTTATGATATTGATATTATGTTGCCTTCTTTGTAAGTTATGATCGTTATATATTGAAAAACTGATTTGAGAAGTCTTGGCATTTGTTTTCCACGACATTTTCTGAGCGTCTTGGCCCATTGGCCTTCGTGTCCCTGTCATTTGTTTTTATTGGAAAGGGTTACACACATAGCATAAGATAGAACTAAATGAATATTCAAATCAATCTCTTCTCTCGATTTACATTCCAAGGAATGAGTATCTTCCGGGCAAAGTTCACTAATCTTTTATTCTTCGTATCATTGTATTAAGAAACAATTATCGGATAATTGCAGGATTGACAGCCTTACAGTCTTACCAGCAGCCTTTACCTCCCAAGATGCTTCTAAGATCTTGTCTCTTTGTCCATCCATTCTGGTGGCCCTTAAGGTAGTTCTTTTGTCGATCAATTTTATTTTGTCTATTTCTCTGTTTATTTTGTCTCTGATCTTGCACTTTTCGATTGTTTACAACAAATATGAATTGAAAGTTATATTTTTGTTTTCCTTTCAGTCTAATGAAGTGCACATATTGGGGGATTCGTATGTGTTTAGCAATGGATTCGTTAAGGTAGATCCTTTACCATCCTTGTGACAAGGTCTGATTACATTGGCTTGTATATATCTATATGATTTCCATGTGCTGGAACCATTGTATTGTTCCTGAATTTTAGGAGAAGGGTTGGCTGAAGATGATTGCTTAGTTCTTATTTTGTGGGAGAACCTACTAAATTTCTTTTCCAGATATTTAGCATAAAGGCAGACCACCTCTGGGATTATTGAACCAACAGTTTAGTCATATATGTAGTTAATGAATAGTAGACTGTAAGATAAACCAGACTCAATAAGTAGTTGAGTTTTCTTTTGACATGATAGTGGCCATTTTCTTGACTGCCATACTGTCCAGAGTGCTGATGTAATCAAGTATCCTATATCTTTTTCCTGTCTCTCTTAAAAATGTGGAAGTCATAGCTCGTACCAGTTACTTTTTAAATTAAAACCTAATAGACTCAATGATTAATATTGATTCCGACATGCTTAAATTTGGTATGCACAAGATTATTGACTGTTTTATATTAAAAAGATAAACTATAATCGACAAAAATCTACTCTTAAGTGCTCGAATTTTTGCCCTCTTAATATTTGTGACTTTATCCCCATATCATCACAGGTTCCTTATGATTCTAGTAGCTGTTCAATAAATTTGAAGTCCTTATAATTTTAATGTGATATACTCATTTTGTGCTGTAAATTATAAGGCGGTTCTGGATCTTGGATACTAATATTGAATATCGACTCAAGAATGAAAAGTCATAAGTTCTAACCACAGTTTTAGATTCTTGTGGAGTGAGTATATTGCTTTTTTGCTTTCTTGACAGAATCTGTTTGATAGCTTGGATAAGGAATCACAAACCTCAAGTCTTTCAGCGCTATTTGGGACACAGGCTCCTGACAGTTTGGATGCCTCAATTGATTCTAAAGACCGTAAGAGTCTTAACAGTAACCTGTCTGAATCAAATGAAACTGGTGGTGAGGTTGCTAACAGCAGGCATACATCGGAGATAGGATCGAAGAATAAAAGGGGAAAATCTTCAGGGAGTGCAAAGACTGGAGCAGCTGAAAACAGTCCAGATATCCAAGCATCTGTTCCTAATAAATCTAAGAGAAACCAGAAAAAAGGCAAGGCGATGGCCGCCCAAGTTTCAGATTTGAAGCCAGGGGGGAAGAAAAATGCAGATAAAATGACTGAAGATAACATCAATATTTTTCCAGAGAAGTTGCTGATTGAGAGGATTAACAAGCTGGTACCTGAATTTGAGGAGCAAGGTGCATTGTCTTCTCTTCTGTCTTTGCTTAAATGATAAGGAGGCTTCTTAGTATCCAGATTTGACAAGCACAGATATTATTTTGTAGGAATTGGTGATCAGGAAATAGTTCTCTCATCTTTGGCGCAGCATCTGAGACCGATGCTCCTTCATTCATGGCAAGAGAGAAGAAAGGCTGTCTTTGCAGACAATGCACAAAGGATGAAGCACTTATTGGACAATTTACAAAAGAAACTTGATGAGGTATGGACAGATCCAGTGTTTAATGTGTATATAAATGTGTGACTAGAAATTGACCTACGCCTTAGCATGGGTATTCGACTGTGTTGAAATTTTTTATGGGATGCAGTCTTGTAACGATATTTCTTAAGATCGATACAAAAAAGTAAGAAAAGTAGTGAATTTTTTATTCTAATCAATGTATCCCTATACACATAGTTTACACATAAAAGACTATTTCATATGTTTTAAGAACAAATACTTAGCAAATATGACTTGCAAACAATACATAAAATTATAATCAAAATAAATTATTCAGTGTAATGGGGAATTCCTAATTTTCATCGTGGGACTTATATATTTAAATTTTAATTATTATCTAAAGCAGTTTCTAGTATGGATTGGAGTTCTAGACTAGATGGCCAGTTTGGAGTATGGTGGAGGAATTGGTTGATATTAATTATTTTCTCAAAAGAAGTGTAGTTTCTGTCTTTTTGAATTTTGTAATTTCAATGTCTTGCAAATCTTCATATAAGAAAATATACTGGATTTCGGGAAAACCAGTCTCAAATATTTAAATTTGAAACAGTTATGTCTTTGCTTTTTGAATGGGTCCCTTCCCAACACTTATATAGGCTTTTATTCATGTACTACTGGGTAGATAGTAAAATATGCTTCTCATGTTTTAACTTCTGTTTTCTGCAGTCTTCACTAAATATGCAGTTGTATGAAAAGGCATTAGACTTGTTTGAAGATGACCCCTCAACCTCAGTATGCTTCTGGCTTTAACACACCGGTTTTAGCTAGTGTCCGTTGATAATGCATGTGACATAAATGTTTCTTGTAATGGACCAGGTTCTCTTACATAGACATTTGCTGAGAAGCACAGCAACCCCTATGGTGGACATTCTCTTATTGAACTTGGTACATCTCTAGACACTTCCTTCAAGTCCCTTAAACTAAATTGTGATGTGTTGGCTTGGAGTGTGGGCCTAAGTATAGAAATCTTTTGATCGCAGGATATGCACAATAAATTAAAAAATGGAGTTGAGATTGAGGAATCTCAAAATCCTGAATCTGTTTCATTTAGCTCTGCAGAAAGACTTGCTCTTGTATGACTTTTCCTCTCAATATTGTAATCTCATGAAGTTACTGTGTTAGCTTTGGTATTTATTCCCCTTTTCTTTCTTTTATTTAGGCAAAGGGTTTGCCTGGATCTCTTTCTGTTAAAGCTTTTGCACTCATTGAAGCTCTAGAAGGGAAGGCAAGTGATTTTTTTTTTGGTCAAAGCTAATAATTATTCACATCATCACCAATCCGCCCCAAAAAAGAGAAATGCAAAAGACACAAAAGACAATAAAGCATTTAGATTACCAATTTTCTGTGCTATCATTTTGCTATATTAATGAATTGAGACATGTGACATGTTTTTGCTAATCTTCTCTACATAACGATCTTTTGTCTGGTCCCTTTTTCATATTGTTCCACTTAAACAACTATTTCTGGTCATTTTGAAGGTGTCTTCAAGCGTTGCATGTCTTCTACTAATTCAAGGCTCTGATATGTTTAATATTTTTGTACTGATAACTAAACATGTTCTTCCTTTTAATAGAATAAACACTTTCAACACAAGTTTATTCAATCAAGATTATCCTATTTGGTCTTCTAATGTTGTACATGTCATACTTGTTTTATATGATACAGTGGATAAACTTTATTTTGTCTGTAAAGGCTTTACATTTTGATGCTTTTGTATGACAGAGGGTGGACAACTTTTTAGCTTCTCTCAGGGAAATGGCAGAAGAGAGGTGTGTGACTGATAATCGTGATCACATCTGCTTTTTTGAAGAATACTTTATAATGCTGAAATAAATGTAATGTTCAGATTTTGATTAATGCAGTGGCATATCTTTGAAGAAGCTTGATAAGAAATTGGAAAGAACTCTTCTTCATTCTTACCGCAAAGTATGTTTGATTCTATCAGTTATTTTGTATGCTTAAATTTTATGTATTTGAATTGCAAGAGAAACTTGGCATAAATATGGTTCCTTGAACTGAATGTAACGTTTGAAGTAGTTTACCAGGGGTAATCATGATAGCCGTTGCCAACTGTCAGAAGTTGGGCTCACTTCAGCCTTTTGTTACCTTCTCTTTAAAATAAAGATATTTGAATCTGTCCCAATATAAAAAGGGCTTACTTGACTTGATATTCAAGAGCTTCCTTAGTCGTAGGTTTGTAAGCGGTGAAGAATTCTGTTAGTGTATTTGTCCCTCTGACACCCTGCTAAGCAGTACACCCTTTCCCCTTTTTGCACGGGTACAAGTTACAACTTTCCCTCAGCACCAAATAGATTATATCCTGTATATAGTAAGGGTAAGAGGGATCTTATCCAAAAGTTTGTCGTTGTCGCTTGAGACATCTATTTAAGGTTTTTATCAATTAAAAAACACTTAATTATATAATTATATAAAATTGATTTGTATTCGAATTAGGATTCCTATCAAGTCTTGGTGATAGTATAAATGTATAGAATCTAACTTTATCTGCTAACTATGATATAAACTATGATGTATTTGTTAGCCAATTAAGAAATTACTAGAAATATAAATATCTAAATCTAAATAGAATAAGGAGGTTATTACCAAGTAATATAATAGATTAAGAATTTTAATATTAACAATTAAATTATATTTTATATATAGTGTATACTTTAACCAATCCATATATCCTAACAACTAAAGAAAAAGTAAATCAGAAGCTAAATCTAAAAAGGACGTTGTTACCGTGTATAGAGAATAATAGATCAAATTAATATATTTGTACAATATATAGATTTTTAAAAATTAATAAATTTAATTTAAATATATTATATATTTAAAGATTAATAAATGATCCGTCATCCGTGCATTGCATGAGAATATACTAATATATAGAATAGGTGGACAATGTTGTAGGGATTCTTCCAGTCTTGATGATAAAAAGGAATTAGACAATATACATTTGTGTTCATATGTAAAGCCTCTCATATTTTATATTATATGCAGGAACTGGTGTCACAAGTAGCTTCTGAAACTGATCCCGTTGCTCTTCTGCCCAAAGTTGTTTCTCTATTTTATATACAGGTATTATTATTTTTTTCCTTTTACACTACTTATCTAGACTATCTGCTCTGATGGAGTAGCTAATTTTTATCTCTCTTTTCTCTATTAGGTTCATGTCAGAGCTCTTCAAGCTCCTGGGAGGGCCATTTCAGTTGCTGTGGGTCGGTTGAAGGTAAATTATGTGATCTCTTCAGAAGTCTTTGATTCTTTTTATTTTCTTTAAGCTCTGGAAATTAGTTTGTAAAAAGCAAGTCATATAGTTGTTACTTGCTTGCCAATATAAGCAGTTAGTATATTAGTAACATCTTGGAGAAAGTTGTGGGGCTATAAAAAGAGTTTGAATTATACTGTTAGGAAGTGCATTACAGCGTGCACAGTTATTTGAATATATGAAGCAACTGGACATTCTGTTGGACTAGATATATTGTTAATTAAATATGGCCTCCCTACTAAAGCAGTAATAAGGTGTGCCTGTTCAACACTGTTCATTAGTCTTAACTCTTAAATTAGCACATTTTAGTTTGTAAACAGTAACTCTACCTAAGTGTTTACCTATGACTGTGAGTACATATTTGGATACAAATTTCTTGATCGTATTCACATGTTATGTCAGCACGACCATCTCGGTTTGTTCTACAGCCAGAAATTGATGTAGTTTTCTTAATATTTTGACTTTTAGAACCCAGACGAATTGCTAATAATTTCTTACCCTAACAGATGAAGCTTTATGATTCTTCCCATGTCTTACATGATCCGATACATCTATTTTAAGATATGTAAAGAGTGTAAGCGGGAGATGTACAACTACAAGGGTCAATGCAGTAAAGTGGGAAAGCCTAAATATTAACTGAATCTAATTTTCAGAGTCTTATCTTGTCCTGTGTATGGGGAGGCTTAAATCATGGTCAAAAAGTGATCTCGTTTCAAGGACTATGGTTGTCCTTCGTTGGATGGAACAAACTTTTTTTAAATGTTCAAGTACTACTCGGAAGTGGCAATTTGAGCTTATTTCACTCCTCTATAGTATGATTGATAAATTTTATTCCTTACACATTGTGTTATATTTCAGGATAAATTGGATCAGTCGGCGCACAAGATTTTGGTGGATTACCATAGCGCTACAGTGAGCCTTTTAGCTCTAATATCTTCTGGGACTGGCGAGGTAAATTAGTATTTTACATGCTAACTATTTTTTTACTGTAAAAAGTTTCCAGTTTTCTGTAGGGAGTTTACAATTTATAAGGTATAATTGGTTTGATGAGATTTCTTGGTCTTGCAATGAGAAATTTATGCAATTATATGGGTTCAGTTTTTCTTTGTGTGTGTGTGTTTGTGGCAACGTAGTATTGTTCCTGGTATTGCAGAGGGGATTTGTTTAGAAAATTTATGCTGTCTGAAGCTTTTGGTATCTTACAAGTCATTATTGGGAGAAAATTTTAGGATTAGTTCTCGTTAATAGATTAAAACTTAACAAGACTATCCTCCCTTTAATGCCTTCCATATCCTTTAAGTGGCTGTATTACTACAACAAGACTATCTTTCCTTACTTTAGGTCAAGTAAAATGCCTTCCATGTTTTTGCTCCTTAAGCTTAGTCCTCTTTACAAGGTCAAGTTTGGTCTTTGGGCGAATTGAAAGAATCTATTTAAGTTTCAACGATTGTTTTTAGGTAAAAAAAAATGGTGTTACTGATTGCATAGTCTGGTGGAAGTAGGATACACTGCCGTTCATAACTGAAAGCTAGGTCTACACCTAAGAAATTGACAAAATGATTGTTGTAATTTTAGTTTATGGTTTTTACAGAATGCCATATGATCTGGTGCTAGTGTGCATTGATTAGTTGCTATAGTGCTTTGATTATTTTTAAGATATTGCTGTTCTTGTCAGATTAAACACTGCTTGTTCACAAGATTCTATATTTCACACTCTCAAGCAGCATACATGATAAACAAAAAGACAAACATCTTGTTATATGTTGCTTAGAAATGTTATCATTGTTTTCCTAATATGGCAGAAAGAAGACTGTTCATCCGATCGTATTTTGAGCAAAAGGGAGCTACTGGAGAGTTTAATGCCAGCATTGAAGGGCTTGGTCTTGGGCACCTCGCAACCTTGACCTAATATATTTCAATCTTATATTCAGCAGGCTATACAAATTATGAAATGAGTCTATCTTTAAATAGCTTAACATGTCGCATTAGTGTTCTAGGTTTCCTAGGCAGCTTTTATGGGTTACACCCTCGGTAGTTTGCACTACACTCAGGATGGGACACTAAGGTGAAAAATGTTATATGAAGTAGGTTTCTTCATAAATAGATTCAAATACCCTGGGCCCTGCTCTAATGTCAAATGTATGACTGACTCTGAGGCTTTGTGCTCGGTTTCGTTGGAAGATTGAAATTATATAGATAAATGGAATTAGGTGGAAATGAAATAGAATTTGTGCTATTTTGTGGCTAAATTGCCTTTTGGTGACTACTGACGTGTAGTATCAACTTTTTGCAGGTTGGTGGCTTTCTCGTATTTATCATTTTAATGGCATGTACCTTTTTTTTTAAAAAAAAAAAAAAAACCCAATAGAATGGGTAGCGTGGTATTCCGTCTAAATCAGCTGACAAAATTTTTATAATCGTGTTTTGCATTACGAAACCTCATAAATTTACTTAAAACATTTTTTTTTAACAAAATTAAGAATTAGACACTCTTTTGTGAATAAATATGAACTATACATACACATAAATATATCAGTTAATTAGAAGGTTAAATTGTAGTTAGGTTACTCAATTGACTGAAAACTTTCAATTAGGTCATCCAACTCAAAAATTTTTTAATCAAGTCACATAATTGATAAAAACTTCCAATCAGTTTACTGGGATTTACGAATGTTAAAAATAGACGGAAAGATGACTCAGCATGCTAACATAGTTAGCTTTTATCCGATTGGCTAGCTTTCAATCAGGTAACATAACCTGATTAAAGCTTTCAATCTAGTCACATAACAGATAAAAACTTTCAATCAGGTCACTGAGATTTTACGTGCCTGATTGATGCTGAGTCATCTTTCCTCCGTAAATTCCAGTGACCTGATTGAAAGTTTTTATCAGTTATGTGATCTGATTGTCTGATTGAAAGTTTTTTGAGTTGGATGACTCAACTGAAAGTTTTAAATCAATTGAATGACCTAACTGTCATTTAACTCGTTAATTAGATGAACACACACATATTCAATTCACACAGTATATATTAACTAGCTTTTAATATATTTTCATGTTGAAGTTGCAGTAAATATATCTATGTTTAACATTTTTTTAAAATAATTTGTTCTTTAATCCATGTACTATAAAGGGTGATATACCAAACTACCCATATTTCAGCTCCACGTGCCCGAAATGCCCAGTTCTGGAATCGGTGACATTTTTACCCACTACATACGCCCACCACATGGGCGTATGCTGCGAAACGTGACTGTCATGGGTATATGTATCGTATACGTTGATGCTATAGGTGTAATCAAGATGAGATACGCCATTGCCAGATATACGCATCTAGCAGTGGCGTATCCATCGTCTTCTTCAATTCACATAAATGCGAGCTCTAGTGACTTTTGTTTTCGAGCGATTTTCGACGAGACGTCCGACGAAGCTCGTTCATGACCATCTTGTAATTCTTCCGTCACATATATTATGAAAATCGAATCATTTTTTCACCTTCTACAACCATATACCATTTAATTTTCGATTCTAATCCCGGATTTTGAAACCCTAAAATCGATTCTTTTTTCGATCTCGTTTTCCGATCTGCCTTTACACGCCCCTGCGGGGCCAAAGATTAATACAAAGATAGGGAGAATGGTAAAGGAAGGTTTGTTGATCGTTTTGATGTGCTAATTGAGTTATATTAGGGAAGTTTGGTCGACCAACTATTTAGAATTTGAATGAATTAAATATATAATTGGTTTAAAAACATAAATATTTAAATATACACGATAAATGATTGAAATTATGTTAAAAAGATAGAACTCTAAAAATAATTGAAAAATTGATCTATGTTATATATAAAAAAGTAACATAATTAACATTAAATAAAATCAAAAAAGATATAAATTTTCAAATCATAAATATTACGAAACTACAATAATTATTTATATTGATCAGTTAGACTATAAGTCGATTATAAAGTATGGTTTACATAAATTTTTATATAATATGACAAATTGATCAATATAATATATAATGATTGAGTACTTAGATCAGTATACGATAAAATCAAAAAATTTGATTGTAAATTTCATATATATGCATGGGTCATTAAGGTCGTTTTATAATATTTAACATCAACTGAAATATTTGTAAAATTTTAAAATTGAGTTAAAAAATAATTCAAAATATAATTAAAAAATGGTATGTAAAATTACAAAATAAATATTAAAATATTAAAAAAATTAAAAAAATTTTGTTTATCATATTTTTAATTACAAAATTATTTGAATATATATAAAATTTTGGGCGTGAAATTATTTCAGTGCCCCGATTCTAGTTAGTACTTAATAAATAATTTAGTAATTAACTTAAATTAAAATGGTTCAATGAATTTCCTAATTACTTTGGTACATATATAATAGTTAATAGATTAGATGAATAGTTATACACACATATAAGTAGAGCTGCACAAAGGTTCAAAATCGGACCGGACCGGATCGACCCGGACTGGACCGAATACCGGATTTTATTGAATTCATGGACCGGGGACCGAACCAGTCATAAACGGTCTTGGGACCGGACCGGACCGAAAAAACCCGGACCGGACCGGAACCGGACCAGTATGGACCGGTTAGTTAATATTTTTTAGAAAAATAATTTTTATAATTTAATTTTCATTCTTTGTTGATATTTAAATTACTTGGTAAGTTAATTTAAGTTTAAAAATAAGTAAATGTCATATTATTTGTAAAGTAACATTAAATCGTAAACATAATTATAAATTATATATAGTATGAAATATGAAATTTAATCATTTATATTATAGTGTTTATATATACTATTTCATAAATTTATTATTTACCAATTTGGATCACTAAAATATGTTATGTGTTAATATTTAATCATTAATCTATATAATGTAAAAGACAAAATAGTGTAAAATTAACTATATACATAAAATCCGGTCCGGTCCGGTCCGGACCGGGTGTTTTCAGGGTTTGGACCGGACCGGACTGAAGACCGAATTTTTTTGATTTTATTGACCAGGGACCGGACCGATTATATTCGGTCTGATCCGGTCCTTGGACCGGTAGACCCGGTCCGGTCTAATTTACCGGTCCAGACCGAAAAGTTGTGCAACCCTACATATAATGGGGTGCATACATACGGAGTCGAGATAATTTACCTAGTATAAAGCTTCTCTACTCGACCTCCTTAAAATTCATGTTTTTAAGAGTAAATTGCATTGTAGTGGCCAGATAAATTAAGTTTTTGCACTTTGATGGCCAAAGTTGCAAATCTTGCACTATGATGGCTCGAAATTCTTTTTTTATCCACTTCAATGACTAACGTCTATCTTTCGTTAAAAATTAAAGCACGGTTACTGACTATTAATTAATTGGAAGGGTATAATCGTCTTTTTCTACTCTAGATCTATACAAGTATACCCTATAGTTTCTTCTTCTCTTTATTACATGATTTCTCATCTCGCTGGCAAATCCTCCGCTCACATCTCTCCTCTCATCTCACCGAGATTACTTCCCTCTCATCTCTCTCCCACAACTCTCTCCTCATCTCTCTCCTCTCTCACATCCTCTCCACTCTCCACCTCATCGAGACTCTCGTAACAAAGTGTATGGATGATTTTTTGACTACAGGGAAGCCGTTGATTCAGAGTGATCTCGATATCGCGATTAATTCGATATCAAAACAGGTTGATGACCTGGATTTGTTAGTTAGGTCTGGTGTGTTGCAACAATCGTCTGCGATTGTGTTAGTTGAGCCGGAGAGTGGTTGTGGATTGTGAGAGCTAGGGTTTTATGTTCGCGATGTGTTTACGAGGTTGCAAATTGGGGGAATTGAGTTCAAGGACAAGGCGATGGAGTCGTTGATTCAGGTTTTGAGGAATGATGAGAAAGCAGGGAGTGTGGTTGCGAAAGAGGGGAATGTTAGGTATTTGGTTTCGTTGCTTGATTGTAATGTGGATAAAGTTATGGAGGGGAGAGCAGACTAGTGTAGCAGAGTTTCGAAGGGATCGAAAATTTGAAAACACTAGCCATGTCTCCTGGGGAGAATCTGCATGTTCTTAATGCACTAGATGTTGCGAAAACTCAATGGTATCATTTCACAGCAATCATAGTTGCTGGAATGGATTTTTTCACTGACGCCTATGATCTCTTTTGCATATCTCTTGACACTAAATTGCTGGGACGCATATATTACCATGTTGATGGTGCTGAAAAACCAGGCACTTTATCTCCTAATGTCTCTGCTGCTGTCAATGGTGTAGCTTTTTGTGGGGTTTTGGCAATCATAATTTCAGCTTCATTTGATGCTAGATTCAAGGCTCCGGCTTATGAGGTGCAGCAGATTTTGGAGGAACCAGGAATTCATTTTGGCTTGAAGATCTTTCCAGCTATATTGAGATCAACGTGCCATGGCATATCAGCTGCATCAGGGAAGCTTGGAGCAATAGTAGGTGCTTTTGGGTTCTTGTATTTGGCTCAGAACAAAGACAAGGCCAAGACTGATGCAGGATATCCTGCAGGCATTGGAGTAAAAAATACACTCCTCGTGATAGGCTTCATCAATCTCGCAGGCACATTGTGCACGTTTTTGGTGCCCGAATCTAAAGGGAAATCTCTGGAGGAGATTTCAGGTGAGAATGAGGACACCAAAGCAAATGCAAGTACATATGAAACAAGATCTTAGTTTAAGCAGTGGCTGTAAATTATAGAAAAGTACCATGATGAACTGATATTGTCGCATCTGCAGAATTTAGTTTAAAGCTGCAAGGGCATAACAGATCTGATGATCTATAGTTTCCCTTGAGACTTGTAGTATCTATAGTTCGATACCAGCTAAATATGCGAATTGTATAGCAGTTTTGGCGCCCCTTGGATGAAGAGGACAATAATACCCCTGCCATTTTAACTCCGTTAAGGCCATGATAACGGAAGTCATTTAAGTGCCTAAACAAAGAATTTCGAGCCATCATAGTGCAAGATTTGCAACTTTGGTCATCAAAGTGCAAAAAATTAATTTATCTGGCCACTACAGTGCAATTTACTCTGTTTTTAATTACTTATTTTATGCAAATTAGCTTATAACTTGTAAAACGCACGACTCCTTTTTTAATATCTATAATTATATTAATTTTTTTAATATTTATATGTTATTAATTTATATATTAAATTATTGTTAAAAAATTGATATATATATATATATATATATATATATATACATCCTTTATTATAATACTTGAGTCTACCAATGTGCAATTAACTAATCAGAAAATTATGAATTATTTTAGAACCAATCGGAGCTAACTCCTAAATTTAGACCAATCATGTTATATTAAGAATTTTCCTTCTTTACCATCTCACCCTACCTCTTTACTCATGGTTAGTTAACACTTCTAATTTAAATACAATAATGATTTATTAAACATATCCATAAATAAATATTTTTAAATCAAAAAATATTTACTAGAAAATCACAATTTTAATTTGAAATCAATCATGATATACTATTATAAATTTTAAATTAAATTTCATAATTAATCACTCATTAATCAACCACCCTTTTAATATAATGTCAATCACAATCATTTTATCATACATTATAAATTGATTTTTATAATATATATTGTATAATTATAATCAATTTAAATAATTATAATCTAACTTAACTAAAAATCTGAAAAAAATCGAATTTGAAATCAGATTTTAAATAACTTGGATAAAATTCATACCTTCAAAAATATATATTCAAGCTAATTTATTATTAGACAATTAGATAATGGCTTGAGGGCACGATATGTGATTTGATATTTAAAAATATTTTTGATGAAATCGAACTACTAATTTTCAGTTTTATTAGCTGCATTATGAGATTGAATTTTTATCTAGGTTCAAGTAAAATAAAATAATCATACAAGATTAAAATCTCATAAAAATCAAGGGGGCGTGATTTTTTTTCTTTTACTATGAGGTGATTTTCTATTTAAATGTTGGTACCTTGCAACTTTCAATACTAATTTATGCTAATGTTTTCATGTTGGTTGAGTTGTTGCCATAATTATATAATTATAGCGTAATTTAGTAAATATATAGTTATTATTTAATAATGTGAGAATAAATTATATGAGAAACTTATTATCGAATATTTTGATTAAAAGTATATGTAATAAATAAGCATGTTATATTAAATAGTTATTATATTTTAATTAGAACTGTTAACTAACTGCGATTAGTAAAGTGGGTATAGAAAAGTAAATAAGGAAAATTATTAATATAACATGATTGGTTTAAAATTTAGGAATGGAATCTGATTGGTCCTAAAATAATTCCTCTTTTTTGATTGGTTAACTGTATGGTGTGGTAGACTCAGGTATTATAATAAAGGATTATGAATTATTTTAGAACCAATCAAAGCTAACTGCTAAATTTTAGACCAATCATGTTATATTAAGATTTTTTCTCATTTACAATCTCACCCTACCTCTTTAACCATGGTTAGTTAACACTTCTAATTTAAATACAATAATGATTTTATTAAACATATCCATAAATAAATATTTTTTAAATCAAAAAATATTTACTAAAAAATCACAATTTTAATTTGAAATCAATCATGATATACTATTATAAATTTTAATTTAAATTTCATAATTAATCATTCATTAATCAACCACTCTTATAATATAATGTCAATCACAATCATATTATCATACATTATAAATTGATTTTTATAGTATATATTGTATAATTATAATCGATCTTAAATAATTATAATCTAACTTAACTAAAAATCTGAAAAAATCGAATTTGGAAATCAGATTTTAAATAACTTGGATAAAATTCATACCTTCAAAAATTTATATTCAAGCTAATTTATTAGTAAACAATTAGATAACGGCTTGAGGGCACGATATGTGATTTGATATTTAAAAATATTTTTGATGAAACCGAACTACTAATTTTCAATTTTATTAGCTGCATTTTTAGATTGAATTTTTATCTAGGTTCAAATAAAATAAAATTATCATACATGATTAAAATCTCATAAAAATCAAGGGGGCGTGATTTTTTTCTTTTACTATGAGGTGATTTTCTATTTAAATGTTGGTACCTTGCAACTTTCACTACTAATGTATGCTAATGTTTTCATGTTGGTTGAGTTGTTGCCATAATTATATAATTATAGCATAATTTAGTAAGAGAAAAATGTTCCTATAGTTAACTATAGGTAATTACCTATAGTTATATGCATTTTTAGTATTAAAGGTTGATGGCATTTTTGTAATAATGAAATCCACTCCCACGTATTTACAAAAATAGTCTTCCAATTGTATTATAATATGTGTTAACTATAGGCAATTACCTATAGTTAACTATAGGATCATTAAGCCCATTTAGTAAATATATAATTATTATTTAATAATGTGAGAATAAATTATTTGAGAAACTTATTATCGAATATTTTGATTAAAAGTATATATAATATATAAGCATGTTATATTAAATAGTTATTATATTTTAATTAGAACTGTTAACTAACTACGATTAGTAAAGTGGGTATGGAAAAGTAAATAAGGAAAATTATTAATATAACATGATTGGTTTAAAATTTAGGAATGAAATCTGATTGGTCCTAAAATAATTCCTCTTTTTTGATTGGTTAACTGTATGGTGTGGTAGACTCAGGTATTATAATAAAGGATTATGAATTATTTTAGAACCAATCAGAGCTAACTCCTAAATTTTAGACCAATCATGTTATATTAAAAATTTTCGTTATTTACAATCTCACCCTACCTCTTTAAACATGGTTAGTTAACACTTCTAATTTAAATACAATAATGATTTTATTAAACATATCCATAAATAAATATTTTTTAAATCAAAAAATATTTACTAAAAAATCACAATTTTAATTTGAAATCAATCATGATATACTATTATAAATTTTAAATTAAATTTCATAATTAATCATTCATTAATCAACCACTCTTATAATATAATGTCAATCACAATCATATTATCATACATTATAAATTGATTTTTATAGTATATATTGTATAATTATAATCGATCTTAAATAATTGATAAATGGATTTTATATCCATTTAGAGCATTCTAATTCGGCTTAAATTTATTGCTTTGGCCTCAAGTTTGTGGTAGTTTTGATGTGTTTTGCTTAATTGTGCAGGGTTGAAGAAATGTCGATTAAAGGTGTAGTTTCCGTCGTTATTTGGAGTTGATTTATGATATGGAATGAAGAATGGAGGCTAATGTCAACTCCCAAGAAGTATACAAGTCATTAAGGATGAAAGACGGAAGCTCATGCAAAAGGAACGGAAGAAAAAGCTTAAAAATCGAAGAAAAATCAATTTTCGCAGATCGGGACCAAGCCGGGAGCCTAATTGGCGCCCCAGAGCTGTTTATGCAGATTGAGCTGGTGCATCAGGCGCCAAAACGGCGCATCAGGCGCTGCGGCACGCGGGTGAAAAATCAGCCAGAATTTCTGATTTTGTTTTGGCCATATCTTGAGTTCTTTCTAGAAGTCCGTTTTGGACGATCTTACAGTCCACGCGAAGCTAACGAGATTCTCTATCATTCTAAAGTGGTCCAGATGTCCACTTACAACTGGAACGGCCCAGAAATATTGAAGAAAAGTCAGCTACGAATTTTCCTTAAAAACAGAATCAGTTTAGGAAACGTATTATGTGCCGAACTGCAGAAATTCAACTTTGACAAGGAAATTTCTATAATTCCTACTTCTAATAAGTATGGTAATTGCTTTGGGCGGCTAGAACATTCCAGAATCAGATCTACACATGGAATTTGCAATTCTATTCTCATTCAAGAACGGAAATTGCCAATCTTCTATTCCAACTCTAGAAATGCAATTGCTTGGTGGACAAGATTTCTAGAGCCTATATAAACACATCCTACCATTGTAATTTAGAAGACCATTACATATCAATTACTTAGGATTATTTGTATCTTTTTATACTTTGTTTTTATCATGGTTTCATCAGATCCCATGATGACGAGAGGTTCAATTATGAACTAATCGTTGTCATGGGATTCTAACGGATTTATCTATGTAGCTTAGTAGTTTGATTGCTTTAAAGATTTATGTGTGGTGAATTCTTGATATCCTCGTATGGTTGTGTTTCATGTGTTTAGATGAGTCATGAACATCTAATTTGTTAATCTCTTGCGAAACGAGAGTGGATCTTGAGATTTAGAACTTGCCATGCTAGCATAGGATAGGTTGATAATATTATCATGATTTGTGGCATACATAGAGATATGATGCTACCCTATGTGATCTATGTGGATAACTTGTGCTTCAACCTTTATGTTTTCAAATTCTATAGAGATATAGGGTCTAAACATATTTGGTGTCTACCCATCTTCTATCTCTTTTGTGGATGCATGCGTAGTTTGGTATTAGTATACCGAGAGGTAGCTTATACTGGTTCCGTGTTGTCTGATCAGATATCATAACCATCACATGCATTGATTAAAGGCATCAACTCTAAACGAAGTAGTTAATGAAGTTAGGATCCCATGTTTTCTCTTGCAGACGTAATTAGAATTCAATTCTTGTTAGTTTGTTAATTCTTAGTTTTATTAATTTGTTTCTTAGTTAATTATAGTTAATTAAAATCTTGTTATTTGTCTTAGCAGTGCATAATAACCATACATTGTTGCATAGGTACAAAACTGAATTAAAACCATAACCAGATCTCTGTGGGAACGAACTCAACTTTATTCTATATTACTTGTGACCACGTACGCTTGCGTGATATTGTGTTAACAAGTTTTTGGCGCCGCTGCCGGGGACCATCGGTGTTTTATTTTTGGTTTATGTGCTTGTCAATAGTGGTCGTTAGAGTTCACTGACTCGGATTTGTTTTTCTTACTTATTTTGTAGTTTGGTGAGTTTCAGGTACTTGAGTGTTTGAAGATGGCAGGCCAGGAGTTGCCATGGTGGGCATATTCGAGTACATCCATGCCTTATCAATGTGAGCGGTGTTTTGGCGTTCATGATCCCTCACAATATTGTTACTACGAAGGAGTTGATCCATATGTCAGTTATGAGGAACAACCATATTTTCCATACCATCCTCAACAGTACCAGCAAGATGTTCCAGACATGTCATATTTCTTTGGAAGTGAAGAGTTTCAACATCAGCAACCTACTCCTACTTTTCAGTAAGATGAGGGTGATGATTTGAAGGAGATTAGGAAGGAGATTTTGATGCTTGTAGAGGGTCATGAGAAGAATCTCAAATCTATGGAGACACTAGTTGCTCAAGTTTTGAGTGTCTTGGAACAAGAGAAACAGCAATCCATACGAGAGGCAATTCCAGAAAATAACGATGACTTGGAGCAAGGTACTGCATGCATAATTGAAGAAGACAAATTCCAAGAGGAGGTGAGTGTTCACAAGCCATGTGAGGAATTTGATCATGCTGGTGAGGTGGATGCTTTGGAAAGGGCACAATTTGAGACAGACACTGATGAGCTGCACAAATTTCAAGAATTGGTATGTGCGTACCAAGAAGACACTGATGAGCTGCACAAATTTCAAGAATTGGTATGTGCGTACCAAGAGGCTGAAGAACATGGGAAAGATGCAGGTCTTCTACTTGACTCAGAGTTTAAAGATGGAGGTATCGCATTAGAGCCAATGGAGGAAGTTCTCTTTGAGGAACCAAAGGCTTCAGCAACTTACATTTATCCTCCTCCATTATATTCAACCGAAGGCCGCGAAGGTGTGTTGTTCTACAAATTGACAGATTTTGGGTCAACAGATGAAGGCATTGGAACATGACATATTTGTTATACGAATAGGCCAAGCGAGGATAAGGGGCAGAAAGTGTGCCGCCGTGATGACGATGAAGTTTCACGAAGAGATGACCAGGCAAACTATTATCATCTTAATGGAGGCTTGGAAGTAACGTCAAGCTAATGACGTTAAAGAAGCGCTTCTTGGGAGGCAACCCAAGCATTGTTGTATACTGGTATGTTTTCTACTTTCCCTCGTATTTACTTCCATTCAATGAGGACATTGAATATTTTAAGTTTGGGGGTGGTTTGAGGGATAAGTAGTGTATGTAGTTGTGATTGTTAGTCACTGTGTTCATGTAGTAAATTATGCATTTATGTTCATGATATCTACGTTTGTTTCATATAGGACATTCTATTTTTATATATCATGTGAGTTCATAATAGTTTGCATTTGCACCCATGCTTGAAAGGAATTTTGTGTTGTTGACGTTTTTTGATTGAGAAGTGATATGCTTTGTTCTTGTGCACACACATACACTAGTAAGTTGAAGCTAGTAGACTTATTGAATGTTGTAAGTAATTAGAAGGACATGAATACGTGCAAGTTGATTTAGTTTGCATGCTTTGAATAAAAGTAGGTGCATTAGAGAGATTTTTGCTTGGGATTGAGTATGTTTTTCCCGCCAAGTGAGCTTTTGAGCCATATTGCATTTGTTGCAATTTTATTCGTTTGCTTGAGTGTCCACGGATTGTTTGCATTGCTAGCAGTTGTTTGAGGTCTTTCTTGAAACGCATGACATTATTTGACGATTAAAATGATAAAGGCATTAGGATTAACCGCATATTTTCCCATATTACCACACCATGTTTACATGATCAATTAGTTAAACCGTTGAGCTTAATCCTATTTTTTCGGTGACATACCACATTACTTGCCTAGACCTTTTTCTTGTATTGGCCTTACATTAATTTGAACCCGCATTGTCAAAGGCTAGTAGGGTGCTTAAGGGAGTAATAAGGTGTGCAAGAAAGGGTTTATTGTTGGTCATAAGTTTGGGGGAAATATTGAAATTTGGAAATTGGGTTTGGTTGTTGCTTGATAGTCGGCGTATGTAATAAAATTGTGGGATCATTATTATTGTTTATATTATTGTTTGTGTTATATTTAGCTCTCGGAAAAAAAAAAGAAAAAAAAAGGGAAAAAAGAAAAAAAAAGAAAAAAAAAGAAGAAAATATATATATATATATATATATATATATATATATATATATATATTATGAGAGCATGTTTGTGTTTGTTGTGATCCTATTTCAGTCGACTAGTCGAGTATTTTTGTTGGAAGAAAAATAATAAATTATGTGGGGGGAAAAATAGGTGGTTGTGTATGATTTATTATAAGTTCCTACTAGTTTTTGACACTTCACCTGTTTTGGCTTATTTGACATACCTTGTCCCTAGCCCCGTTACAACCCAAATAAAGACCTTTTGATTATCGCCATTGATGTATGTTGTGTTAAGAGTTAGATTGATACCAAATGTCAAGCATGCTTATGATTTTGTTGGAATTGAGTGATACACTTACCCTTGTTCTTGAGTGAATATTATTTTATGAGTGGATTGTGAGTGTTTGCTTGTTTTTGCGTATGAGATCCCGAGTTTTGTCTCAAAGATGTACTCATGTAGTCTTAGCATGTTTAATAACTTATTCTTACACTTGACATGGACTTGTGAGAACTTATGCATGTTCATTGAGTAGACTATGTGAATACTTGCACTTTCGACACCAAGACATTGCGTATTTACCTTGATTCTTAAGTTGATATGGCATGAGAGGATTTGAAGGTATGGTAGGATATTAATTGCATTTTCATTTAGTTGCATTCATGCATTTCATTGCATTGGATTTTGTGGGTACATTCACTATAGGCCCTCACGAGGCCTTACTCGTCCACTAGGGCTGCCTAGGGGTTTAAAGGGCTTGTTGCATATGCCAAATGCAACTGTGATCACCTACGGAAGTGGTACTAGTTAGTTAGATAGTTTGTAATTGTTTATGCTTGAGGACAAGCATCGGTTTAAGTTTAGGGGTGTGATAAATGGATTTTATATCCATTTAGAGCATTATAATTCGGCTTAAATTGATTGCTTTGGCCTCAAGTTTGTGGTAGTTTTGATGTGTTTTGCTTAATTGTGCAGGGTTGAAGAAATGTCGATTAAAGGTGTAGTTTCCGTCATTATTTGGAGTTGATTTATGATATGGAATGAAGAATGGAGGCTAATGTCAACTCCCAAGAAGTATACAAGTCATTAAGGATGAAAGACGGAAGCTCATGCAAAAGGAACGGAAGAAAAAGCTTAAAAATCGAAGAAAAATCAGTTTTCGCAGATCGGGACCAAGCCGGGAGCCTAATTGGCGCCCCAGAGCTGTTTATGCAGATTGAGCTGGTGCATCAGGCGCTGCGGCACGCGGGTGAAAAATCAGCCAGAATTTCTGATTTTGTTTTGGCCATATCTTGAGTTCTTTCTAGAAGTCCGTTTTGGACGATTTTACAGTCCACGCGAAGCTAACGAGATTCTCTATCATTCTAAAGTGGTCCAGATGTCCACTTACAACTGGAACGGCCCAGAAATATTGAAGAAAAGTCAGCTACGAATTTTCCTTAAAAACAGAATCAGTTTAGGAAACGTATTATGTGCCGAACTGCAGAAATTCAACTTTGACAAGGAAATTTCTATAATTCCTACTTCTAATAAGTATGGTAATTGCTTTGGGCGGCTAGAACATTCCAGAATCAGATCTACACATGGAATTTGCAATTCTATTCTCATTCAAGAACGGAAATTGCCAATCTTCTATTCCAACTCTAGAAAGGCAATTGCTTGGTGGACAAGATTTCTAGAGCCTATATAAACACATCCTACCATTGTAATTTAGAAGACCATTACATATCAATTACTTAGGATTATTTGTATCTTTTTATACTTTGTTTTTATCATGGTTTCATAAGATCCCATGATGACGAGAGGTTCAATTATGAACTAATCGTTGTCATGGGATTCTAACGGATTTATCTATGTAGCTTAGTAGTTTGATTGATTTAAAGATTTATGTGTGGTGAATTCTTGATATCCTCGTATGGTTGTGTTTCATGTGTTTAGATGAGTCATGAACATCTAATTTGTTAATCTCTTGCGAAACGAGAGTGGATCTTGAGATTTAGAACTTGCCATGCTAGCATAGGATAGGTTGATAATATTATCATGATTTGTGGCATACATAGAGATATGATGCTACCCTATGTGATCTATGTGGATAACTTGTGCTTCAACCTTTATGTTTTCAAATTATATAGAGATATAGGGTCTAAACATATTTGGTGTCTACCCATCTTCTATCTCTTTTGTGGATGCATGCGTAGTTTGGTATTAGTATACCGAGAGGTAGCTTATACTGGTTCCGTGTTGTCTGATCAGATATCATAACCATCACATGCATTGATTAAAGGCATCATGTAATAACCCTAACTTCAGTAATGTTACAGTGGTCACATGAATAGTAAATTCCGAGGATTTAGAGAAATGGTATATAGGTACCCTATAATGGAAACATAAAATGAATAAACAGAAACCATATTAGTGTCGTACAATGGAAATAAGTGACTCGAAATGACGTTAGATTTCAGAAATTCCTGAAGCATGGATTTTGAGGATTTTGATTTCGAATAAGCTTCTATTGGATATTAAGGAGCATGGAAACATTATAAGAATTATATATTGAGGAATTAGTGAATTTAGATTTAACCTAGGGATTATTAAGTTAAGAAATACCAAAGGAAATTGGATTGTTAAATGGTTTCAAAACCCCTGAGATAATGAGGTACATTCGAAACGAACCATAATTAGACGAGTATGGAGATTAAACAACCAAGATTATAACATAACAAGGATATATACCACATTATTATTACCAAGAATGCTAGTAAATTACTTAGGAAAATCAAGAAAAAGATTAAAGGATGCATTGGATGACATCATGAGTGACATCACCATCCACTAACTTGTTTTAAGGGCAAATTAGTACTTTGGCAAGGATTAAACCACAAAAATATCTACCAAGCTTCCACCATACACTAGATTAACAAGAGATTAGTAAGATAAGATCAAAAAAAAGAAGCAAAAGAACTCTCCCCCTTCCTCATCTTTCCATTCGGCCCAAAGAAAAAAAAAGAGAAAAAGGAAAATCAAAACCCTAGCAAAAATCAACTACAAATCTAAGGAAAATTCATGGAGTTTCTTGGAGGTTAGAAAGAGATATTCCCAAAGTTTCAAAGCCAATCATCATCTTCTTCATAGGTAATAAAATCATTCAAGTTACTTGATGAATAGTAGTGAATAGTAGAATCTTAGAGTTAACTTTGTTTTTATGGATCTTTTAGTTAATTCAAGGTTGTTCAAGGTGTGTCCAAGGATTACTAAGGATTATTAAGTGTTCTTCAAGCTTCAAAAAGGTATAACAACCCTTGCCCTTTTGTGTTTATGATGGATAATGTTATGTTTAGTGATTAAGTGGTATAAAGGTTATGTTTATGATGTTATAGTTGTTTATATGTGTTTGAATGATTATGGAAATGTGTTGTGGACTTGTAACCATGGCTGGTGAAGCATACCACATGGTGTAGGTGAGGATTATGGTGTTTGATAATGGATTTGGAGGAGTTGGATTTATGAAAGTACGAAATTATAGCCGTTATAATGCCCGATTTTCGTTAGGATGTAAGTTGCCCTGTTTTGGACCCCCTGCATCCGTACGGTACTCTACTGTCCAGGTCCCTAATTAACTATGAAATGATAGAGCTTAGTTCATAGATCGTTTTGATATAAGGTGCGTTAAAATCTGATGAACGGTTTAGGAGAAAAGTCAGTTTTAGTGAAAGCGGTTCAGAAACCGAGAAACTGTAAATGTATCAAACTTGAGGTTACAATTACCACACTTTAACATTGTTAAAAGTCACGAAATTTTGGGATAGTGTAGTAGGGTGGTCAGAGGATCCTTGACAGTTGACCTTACATTAAAATTCGAAATCCATATTTTCTGAGAATTTTTACAGTTAAGTGTGGTCGTTAAGGAAAATGGTGAAAACCCCTGAAACTTCGATTTAGGTTATAAACGGTTGAGTTCTTGAGCCTTTGGGATAATAATAATACGTTAAACATATATTAAAGTTTCAAAAGGTAATGTTATACAAGAGTGTAGTGAGTAAGAGATGTGGTTCTAACGATGGTCCTTTTGTGTTTATAGAAACTCCGGAAGAGGGACGAGCCATATCGTCAGGATATCGAAACCGAGGCAAGATTTCTTCTATCCCTATTTGTAAAACTACTTATCTTCATAAAGAGACTTGATTTTGTGAAATATATATGTGATGCTATTATTACTATATTGTGAAGAAATTGTCCTCCTTGAGTATTAATATTGAAAAGAAAGATATCTGAAGATGTATATGAATATGGATATGAGTATAAGATGTATATGAATATGAATGAGAGTATGAGATGGATATGTATAAAGATGATTATGCATGAATTGAACAGGCCTTATGATTAAGAGAATAAGAGAGAATGGTATCAGTTGTTATCGAGGGTTATATGGTTATAATATTATATTAAAAATGTTCTTATTGAGTATCAGTGGTTTAATAAACATTATTTGATTAACATTCATTACTCTTAAAGTAGATGGAATATTTTACGAAAATAAAAGTATATTTGATTTCTGAATTTGAAAGAGAGGTCTGAATCATAATCAAAGCCTTATGATATATATATATATTTTATAGAAGTAATGTGTGAGAATGGAAATGATATGAGAGAATGATATGTGAAAACGAAAGTGAGAAAATGGAAATGTGGAATGATATTTTAAAAAAAAAAAAAAAAGAGAATAACGACGTGATAAAAAGGGGGATTGCAACAGACTTGCGTAAGTGGCTGTGTCAGGGCTGTGTGCGACACAGTCCAGCATTTATTATTTTTATTACGGCACGAAGATGCCAAGGGAGGATGTTAGCAGGTGGCCTTCCTCCAGGGATGATCTTCATTCCTTCTACCGGTAGTAAAAAGAGAGCAGGTACGATTAGGCGACTGATCATCGTCCTAACGTATCAGGCGACAGCAGATATCCCCAATGTTTTTGAAAAGAAAGTGTAAACAATGGTTTTCAGATTTCTATACTGAAAACAGAATAATGATATGAGATGATGGAATGATAGTTACAGATGAAGAAAAACTGATATTATATTATTTCAGATTTCTATACTGAAAACAGAATATTGATATGAGATGATGATATTATGGATACAGATGAAGAAAAACTGATATTATATTAATATAGATTACTTTCTTATAATAGTGAGTGGATGATGTATTATTAAATAGGAGCTTTACTCTTCCTTAAGGAATTTATTTGTTCCCTGCTATTACATATGCCTATACATATATGTATACTTGTTTACATTTTAAATTTTAGTTACAGAATGATCTTGCTGAGCTATTATAGCTCACTCTTGCTACTTATGTATATAGCAGCTAGGTCCCATGCCGATACTACGTACCACACCCCGCAAGAGGGTAAGGGAAAGGCGACCTTTTGAGCGAGTGCTGGCGACCATCCCCGAGGTAGTGGCAAGCGACGGGGCTTAGTATACTTATGTGAATTAAGTGTGTAAGTTGTAATAAACTTTAGTTGTTGAAGTGCTTCCTGTAGAAGCTTTGTTCAACAATGTACTTAGTAAATTCTGGGCTTGTAATAACTGCTAACTTTAAAACTTTTAAATATTGTGGTTGTTGTTCTATGGGCATATGACTGGTGTGTGTGTGTATTAGTGTGGGGTCAACTGCCTATTTATTTATTTATAAAAAAAAAAAAAAGACTACAGAGATATTGATATTGATCGGAAATTGGACTTTGACGGCCCGGATCCTTGACCCCGGATCCCGGGGCGTCACAGATGGTATCAGAGCTAAGAGTCATATGCTCATAAACAAAAGTGATAATAATAAATGTATCAGTTATAATATAAATTGTGAACTTCCATCAAGTTCAGGGGTGGTATATCGCAGGTAGTATTTACTTTAAGCATATATTATAATTTATTAGACTGTTACTAATAGAATTTTATGTTTTATTATAGGGAGCGGAGATGGTTGAGCCGAGTCAGGACCCCCAGTGGCTAGGGAGGTCAGAGCAGGAGCTATTAGATCTTCAGCTGGCCGGGGTAGAGGTCCCCGAGTATGCAGTTGAGGACCTCAGGGAGAGACGCCGGGCGGCGGCTAGAGAGCGATTAGAGAGAGATGAGGCAGAGGAGCAGAGACGGAGAGATGCTGTGGCCCTAGTGCCATATATGGGTAGACCTTCTACAGGATCTGACGAGGCAGGTCCTTCCAGAGTGAGATCGGAGATCCCAGAGGAGGAGAGGCCACTGCGTAAGAGGCCTAGGTTGTCAGTTATACCTGAGGAGCCGATTGAGTGGAGGGATATTCAGATGATTCCCACTCCTGTCCGACCCATCCCGGTGCCGTCACCAGTTCCATCCCCACTACCTAGTCCTGACCCTATAGATGATCCTTTTGAGCAGTTTACCCCTCCAGGGCATTTTGGTTTCTTTGAGGAGGAGGAGGATCCTTCAGAGGATGCTGAGACAGAGTCGGTTCCTCCATCCCCACCCTTTGCACCACCACCACCTCCACCTGTGGATGCACCTCCCCTAGCTGTACCCCCTCAGGAGGCACCCTTACCGGCGGGTGACTCACTTTCAGCTACCTTATTGACCGAGTACTTTGCTCTTCAGGGACAGTTGGAGGAGTCCCGCAGGACTATAGACACCCTTCTACAGAGGTTAGAGAGAGGGAGAGGAGGGGTTATCCCGGATGGGATATCTCTGGGGATGATCAGTATTGAGCTACGAGCATTGGGAGATCTTAGGAGGTTGTTGGGAGATAGGGGAGACCCGGCGTGGAGGGCCCAGATAGTTGATACGGTTACTACCATGGTGGTCCAGATACGGGATGTTGTCAGGGCAGGGGTGTGAGCCGGGATAGTAGTTGTCACTAATCAGACTAGTCATCTTGCTGATGTCATTTTGGGGATTAGTTTAGTTGTCCACTGTTTTAATCCCAGTCTGATTAGAGGACAGTTAGTAGTACTTTTGGTGATATCGGATTAGTATGTACGACTATGTTTTGGGTTTCGAACCTTGTATTAGATGATGTATATTATTAGCAGTAAAAGATGTTGTAACCAAATTGTAAAATATTTATGTACATTAATGAAGTTTGTGCATTTCTATCTAAATTTTTGCTGTATATTTTTGTATAATAAATGTTGAGACTCAGAAATATCGATATATAAAAGGTGATTGACTTAATGAAAAGGCTATCGTGTTAAGGGCGATACACTTACTTACTAAAATTATGGTATAACTAGATGTAAATCGCATGATAAAGATATTGTGATATGCAAATGAGTTAATTAATGATATAATGATGTATATGGTAACCCAAATTCGGGTAATTAATAAGGACTATTGTTATGTACAGAACTATGCCGCCTAGACGTGACAGTAGAGCGAATGCAAGGGAAAATGAGAGAGACGAAAGAAGTCGAAATATCGAAGGTACTAGACTGAACGAAAATGCTCATAATGAAGAAAATCATGAAGAAGGAGAAGAGGAATCAACTGGCCAACAAAGGAATCCGGGAGGTGATCCCTTTGCCCAATTCATGGATTTATTAAGGCAGAATTTAGCAAATCCATAGAATCCTCAACCACCACCTGTTCTCCCCAACCAGGCAGCTAGTTCCTTTCGTGCCTTTAAGTCATTAAAGCCCCCAGAATTCGAGGGAACCACTAACCCAGTAGTAGCCAGGGCATGGCTAAAAGAAATGGAGAAAGCTTTCGAAATACTGAGGATAGAGGAAGATCAGAAAACAGTTTTTGCAGCCTACCTCCTAAAGGGAGAGGCAAATTACTGGTGGGAAGCTAGAAAGAACCTAGAGGAAGCGGGAGTGATAACCTGGGAGCGTTTCACTAGGGTGTTCCTAGAAAAGTATTCTCCTAGGTATCTAGAAAACCAAATGGAATTAAAGTTTCTGGAGTTAAAACAGGATAACCTAACAGTGGCAGAGTATGAAAATAAATTCTCAGAACTGTCGAGGTTTGTTCCCGAGTTTGTGCGTACTGAAGAACAACGTGCAAAAAGGTTTCAACAAGGGTTAAAACCCTGGTTACGAACGAGAGTGGCCCCATTTGAGTTAACTGATTATGCTGCAGTGGTTCAAAAGGCATCAATTATAGAGGCCGAGAGTGAGCAAGCTCAAATAGGTCGAGAGAATAAGAAAAGAAGATTTGAGGGCCCAAAAGGAGGTTCAAGTGAGGGAAGCTACTTTAACAAAGGAGGTAAAGGACAAAAATCTCAATTTGTGGGAAAATCGGGGGGTAACAAGACTACTAGTGTGACGGTGAGTCAAGGTGGAAAATCTTCGGGAACATTTCAGTCCAATCAATCACGACCACCATTACCAGATTGTGAGACGTGTGGTAAAAAGCATATAGGAGTCTGTAGAGTGCTGGGAATAACTTGTTTTAAGTGTGGACAAAAAGGACACTACTTTAACCAGTGCCCATCAACTGATGCAAACCCTAGAAGAGATGTTAAGTGTTACCAGTGTGGGAAACTAGGACACTTTGCTAGAGATTGCCGTTCAGGTGGGTCATACGCATCAGGACAGAGTGGGGCTGCTTCAAATAGGCCTACTGCTAGAGTGTACAACATGACCTTAGGGGAAGCGTTGACAAAACCAGATGCGGATACAGGTACTTGCTTTTTCGATTTAAATTTTGTGTGTAAGTCTTTGGTTAAGGATCGACTTAATCAATTAATGGAATAAATAAGTTAATAAAATAGATAAGGAAAATCAGTATCTGTTAAGGGCTAGGAAACGTTACGAAAAGAAAAGTAGGAGTGTTTTGGGAAAACACAAGCTTGTCGAGACGAACAGGAAATATATATTATAGGTAGTATTTTCTTACAATTGTTTTAAAGAATATTATTAGAGCTTATTTTCTGGAAAATTTTACAGAGAGGAGCTATAGGAATATTGAGGAATTAATATTTATGTCATGATAGAGATCAGAAGATGGTCAAACCATAAGTGAGATACACTACCATTCAGAAAAGGTCAATGTAGTGGCAAATATCTTCGTCAAAAGAGGAAGGAGAGACGAGATAATCTGGAATGACTTGAAACAGGAGAAGATTGGTGAGGAAAAGACAGTAAAAAGGACTGCTATTGATAAACTAAATGGCATGTTGATGAATGACAAGAAGTTATGTTAGTATATTTCTGCGCAAACAAGATAGATATATTATAGAAGGAAAAAGGGTAAAGGAAATAGTGTGGAAGTTAGAAGGTGTGAAGGAGAAAGATACTTATGGACATTTCCAACATGATTCCGGGACGGAATCCTTTTAAGGGGGGAAGGATGTAATAACCCTAACTTCAGTAATGTTACAGTGGTCACATGAATAGTAAATTCCGAGGATTTAGAGAAATGGTATATAGGTACCCTATAATGGAAACATAAAATGAATAAACAGAAACCATATTAGTGTCGTACAATGGAAATAAGTGACTCGAAATGACGTTAGATTTCAGAAATTCCTGAAGCATGGATTTTGAGGATTTTGATTTCGAATAAGCTTCTATTGGATATTAAGGAGCATGGAAACATTATAAGAATTATATATTGAGGAATTAGTGAATTTAGATTTAACCTAGGGATTATTAAGTTAAGAAATACCAAAGGAAATTGGATTGTTAAATGGTTTCAAAACCCCTGAGATAATGAGGTACATTCGAAACGAACCATAATTAGACGAGTATGGAGATTAAACAACCAAGATTATAACATAACAAGGATATATACCACATTATTATTACCAAGAATGCTAGTAAATTACTTAGGAAAATCAAGAAAAAGATTAAAGGATGCAGTGGATGACATCATGAGTGACATCACCATCCACTAACTTGTTTTAAGGGCAAATTAGTACTTTGGCAAGGATTAAACCACAAAAATATCTACCAAGCTTCCACCATACACTAGATTAACAAGAGATTAGTAAGATAAGATCAAAAAAAAGAAGCAAAAGAACTCTCCCCCTTCCTCATCTTTCCATTCGGCCCAAAGAAAAAAAAAGAGAAAAAGGAAAATCAAAACCCTAGCAAAAATCAACTACAAATCTAAGGAAAATTCATGGAGTTTCTTGGAGGTTAGAAAGAGATATTCCCAAAGTTTCAAAGCCAATCATCATCTTCTTCATAGGTAATAAAATCATTCAAGTTACTTGATGAATAGTAGTGAATAGTAGAATCTTAGAGTTAACTTTGTTTTTATGGATCTTTTAGTTAATTCAAGGTTGTTCAAGGTGTGTCCAAGGATTACTAAGGATTATTAAGTGTTCTTCAAGCTTCAAAAAGGTATAACAACCCTTGCCCTTTTGTGTTTATGATGGATAATGTTATGTTTAGTGATTAAGTGGTATAAAGGTTATGTTTATGATGTTATAGTTGTTTATATGTGTTTGAATGATTATGGAAATGTGTTGTGGACTTGTAACCATGGCTGGTGAAGCATACCACATGGTGTAGGTGAGGATTATGGTGTTTGATAATGGATTTGGAGGAGTTGGATTTATGAAAGTACGAAATTATAGCCGTTATAATGCCCGATTTTCGTTAGGATGTAAGTTGCCCTGTTTTGGACCCCCTGCATCCGTACGGTACTCTACTGTCCAGGTCCCTAATTAACTATGAAATGATAGAGCTTAGTTCATAGATCGTTTTGATATAAGGTGCGTTAAAATCTGATGAACGGTTTAGGAGAAAAGTCAGTTTTAGTGAAAGCGGTTCAGAAACCGAGAAACTGTAAATGTATCAAACTTGAGGTTACAATTACCACACTTTAACATTGTTAAAAGTCACGAAATTTTGGGATAGTGTAGTAGGGTGGTCAGAGGATCCTTGACAGTTGACCTTACATTAAAATTCGAAATCCATATTTTCTGAGAATTTTTACAGTTAAGTGTGGTCGTTAAGGAAAATGGTGAAAACCCCTGAAACTTCGATTTAGGTTATAAACGGTTGAGTTCTTGAGCCTTTGGGATAATAATAATACGTTAAACATATATTAAAGTTTCAAAAGGTAATGTTATACAAGAGTGTAGTGAGTAAGAGATGTGGTTCTAACGATGGTCCTTTTGTGTTTATAGAAACTCCGGAAGAGGGACGAGCCATATCGTCAGGATATCGAAACCGAGGCAAGATTTCTTCTATCCCTATTTGTAAAACTACTTATCTTCATAAAGAGACTTGATTTTGTGAAATATATATGTGATGCTATTATTACTATATTGTGAAGAAATTGTCCTCCTTGAGTATTAATATTGAAAAGAAAGATATCTGAAGATGTATATGAATATGGATATGAGTATAAGATGTATATGAATATGAATGAGAGTATGAGATGGATATGTATAAAGATGATTATGCATGAATTGAACAGGCCTTATGATTAAGAGAATAAGAGAGAATGGTATCAGTTGTTATCGAGGGTTATATGGTTATAATATTATATTAAAAATGTTCTTATTGAGTATCAGTGGTTTAATAAACATTATTTGATTAACATTCATTACTCTTAAAGTAGATGGAATATTTTACGAAAATAAAAGTATATTTGATTTCTGAATTTGAAAGAGAGGTCTGAATCATAATCAAAGCCTTATGATATATATATATATTTTATAGAAGTAATGTGTGAGAATGGAAATGATATGAGAGAATGATATGTGAAAACGAAAGTGAGAAAATGGAAATGTGGAATGATATTTTAAAAAAAAAAAAAAGAGAATAACGACGTGATAAAAAGGGGGATTGCAACAGACTTGCGTAAGTGGCTGTGTCAGGGCTGTGTGCGACACAGTCCAGCATTTATTATTTTTATTACGGCACGAAGATGCCAAGGGAGGATGTTAGCAGGTGGCCTTCCTCCAGGGATGATCTTCATTCCTTCTACCGGTAGTAAAAAGAGAGCAGGTACGATTAGGCGACTGATCATCGTCCTAACGTATCAGGCGACAGCAGATATCCCCAATGTTTTTGAAAAGAAAGTGTAAACAATGGTTTTCAGATTTCTATACTGAAAACAGAATAATGATATGAGATGATGGAATGATAGTTACAGATGAAGAAAAACTGATATTATATTATTTCAGATTTCTATACTGAAAACAGAATATTGATATGAGATGATGATATTATGGATACAGATGAAGAAAAACTGATATTATATTAATATAGATTACTTTCTTATAATAGTGAGTGGATGATGTATTATTAAATAGGAGCTTTACTCTTCCTTAAGGAATTTATTTGTTCCCTGCTATTACATATGCCTATACATATATGTATACTTGTTTACATTTTAAATTTTAGTTACAGAATGATCTTGCTGAGCTATTATAGCTCACTCTTGCTACTTATGTATATAGCAGCTAGGTCCCATGCCGATACTACGTACCACACCCCGCAAGAGGGTAAGGGAAAGGCGACCTTTTGAGCGAGTGCTGGCGACCATCCCCGAGGTAGTGGCAAGCGACGGGGCTTAGTATACTTATGTGAATTAAGTGTGTAAGTTGTAATAAACTTTAGTTGTTGAAGTGCTTCCTGTAGAAGCTTTGTTCAACAATGTACTTAGTAAATTCTGGGCTTGTAATAACTGCTAACTTTAAAACTTTTAAATATTGTGGTTGTTGTTCTATGGGCATATGACTGGTGTGTGTGTGTATTAGTGTGGGGTCAACTGCCTATTTATTTATTTATAAAAAAAAAAAAAAAGACTACAGAGATATTGATATTGATCGGAAATTGGACTTTGACGGCCCGGATCCTTGACCCCGGATCCCGGGGCGTCACACATCAACTCTAAACGAAGTAGTTAATGAAGTTAGGATCCCATGTTTTCTCTTGCAGACGTAATTAGAATTCAATTCTTGTTAGTTTGTTAATTCTTAGTTTTATTAATTTGTTTCTTAGTTAATTATAGTTAATTAAAATCTTGTTATTTGTCTTAGCAGTGCATAATAACCATACATTGTTGCATAGGTACAAAACTGAATTAAAACCATAACCAGATCTCTGTGGGAACGAACTCAACTTTATTCTATATTACTTGTGACCACGTACGCTTGCGTGATATTGTGTTAACAAGTTTTTGGCGCCGCTGCTGGGGCCCATCGGTGTTTTATTTTTGGTTTATGTGCTTGTCAATAGTGGTCGTTAGAGTTCACTGACTCGGATTTGTTTTTCTTACTTATTTTGTAGTTTGGTGAGTTTCAGGTACTTGAGTGTTTGAAGATGGCAGGCCAGGAGTTGCCATGGTGGGCATATTCGAGTACATCCATGCCTTATCAATGTGAGCGGTGTTTTGGCGTTCATGATCCCTCACAATATTGTTACTACGAAGGAGTTGATCCATATGTCAGTTATGAGGAACAACCATATTTTCCATACCATCCTCAACAGTACCAGCAAGATGTTCCAGACATGTCATATTTCTTTGGAAGTGAAGAGTTTCAACATCAGCAACCTACTCCTACTTTTCAGTCAGATGAGGGTGATGATTTGAAGGAGATTAGGAAGGAGATTATGATGCTTGTAGAGGGTCATGAGAAGAATCTCAAATCTATGGAGACACTAGTTGCTCAAGTTTTGAGTGTCTTGGAACAAGAGAAACAGCAATCCATACGAGAGGCAATTCCAGAAAATAACGATGACTTGGAGCAAGGTACTGCATGCATAATTGAAGAAGACAAATTCCAAGAGGAGGTGAGTGTTAACACAAAATCACGCAAGCGTACGTGGTCACAAGTAATATATAAGGTTAAGTCCAAATTCGTTCCCACAGGGATCAGGTTATGGTTCTTTTCAGTAAATGCACCTATTCAACAATGTATGATCTTAATTCACTGCTAAGACAAGTAATTAATTGAGATTTTAATTAACTAAATTTAACTAATATGCAATTTTAGAATTAACTAGCTAATGAGATCTAAAATCAAATTACTTATATGAGAATAACATGGAATTCTAACTTCATTATCTACTTCACTTAGAGTCGCAGCCTTTAATCAGTACATGTGATGGTTTTGATATCTGATCGGACAACACGAAATAAGTAAAAGCTACCTCTCGGTATACTAATACCAAACTACGCATGCATCCACAAAAGAGATAGAAGATGGGTAGACACCAATTATGTTTAGACCCTATATCTCTATAGAATTTGAAAACATAAAGGTTTAAGCACAAGTTATCCACTTAGATCACATAGGGCAGCATAATATCTCTATTTACGCCACAAATCATGATGTTAAAACATCAACCTATCCTATGCTAGCATGGCAAGTTCTAAATCTCAAGATCCACTCTCGTTTAGCAAGAGATTAACAAATTAGATGTTCGCGACGCATCTAAATACATGAAACACAACCATACGAGGATATCAAGAATTCACCACACATAAATCTTTAAAGCATATAAACTACTAAGCTACATAGATAACTCCGTTAGAATCCCATGACAACGATTAGCTCATAATTGAACCGTTCATCGTCATGGGTTTTGATGAAAACATGATATAAAACAAGATATGAATAAAAGAAGTAATTATATTAATAAACAAAGAGTTAAGAAAACAAATCTATAATCCAGAATAACACAAAGGCTGAAGTAGATCTAGATCCGTTGCTTGTCACTAGCGTTGAATCCTTCTCTCCTTTTCCCCCTTGCAGATCTAAGCTATGTTACAATAATAATAACTAATAATATGTCTATTTCTATTACAATGGTATGATGTGTTTATATAGGCACTACAAGTCTTGCCCAGCAAGAAAATACAAAACAGAATTATAATAGAATTTCTGCAAGATACGTTTCCTAATTTGATTATGTTTTGTAAGGAAAATTCGAAGCTGACTTTTCTTCAGATTTTCTGGAACGTTTCCCACGTAATTGGACCTCTGGACTATCTTAGAATGATAGGAAATCTCGTTATCTTCGCGTGGACTGCTTACGGGCCTAAAACGGACTTCTAGAACTCAAGATATGGCCAAAACAATGTAAACTGCGCAACCCTTCTCGAAAATCCGAATTTTAATCAATTAATTCCCAAAAAATTATAAAAGCATCCACTTTAGTCAACATTCTCGTAATCCTGCACAACTAAGCAAAACACATCAAATCTACAACAACTTGAGCCCAAGACAATCAATTTAAGCCGAAATTAAGCGATCCAAGTGGATATAAAATCCACTTATCACACCCCCAAACTTAAACCGATGCTTGTCCTCAAGCATAAACAATTACAACTAACTAATTAGCTAGTACCACTTCCGTAGGTGATCACGGTTGCATTTGGCATATGCAACAAGCCCTTTAAACCCCTAGGCAGCCCTAGTGGACGAGTAAGGTCTCGTGAGGGCCTATAGCGAATGTACCCACAAAATCCATTTAACCTAATGCAATGCAATGCATGAATGCAACTAGAATGAAAAATGCAACGATCCCCTTCAAACTAACCAAAACCAACGAGCAAGCAAATATCTCAAAGAATGCAACTAAATCCAAATAGAGTTCGACCAAGTTCCCGTATACTAACAATACATGAACAGAAACGTGTGTGTGTGCAATGCTCATCAGAAATTCTCCCAAAACTAGGTCAAAAATCATACATGCTTTTCGTCAAGACAATCACAAGTTTATAAATAGAATAGACCGTAGACACTTCATAACCTAGGAACACCTCCATCCTTATCCAAGGTAGACAGAAATTCATGCTTTTATTACTAAACAACTACGACACATAATATACAAACATGCTTATTTAACCGTGCAATGGATGAGACCCCGAAAGGCTTATACAATAATACCCATGTAGCGAGCGTTGGGTTAGTGGATCCCAGACTATAAAAGCCTTAGGTCACTAGGCACAAAGTCCCCTAGAACTTAATTGCTCGAGTATTAAAGAGCTCACCCTGGCTAATTTTGCATATAAACAATTGACATCATTTTTTTTTTCTTTTCTTTTTTTTTTCTCTTCTTTTTTTTTTTCTTTCTTCTTTCTGCTTTTTTTTTTCTATGCAATCTGGAATGAGAATTCTCAATTCCAACCCTAGACTACTCATATAAATATGAGCCGGCTACTAGCCAATTGACGCCTAGCCATTATTGACAATTATTTACAATTTAAGCATGAAATCCATGTTTTCCCCCAAACTTAGACTTAATTGTTCTAGGCCATCAAGGGAATAATGAAAATTCTAAATATAATCAAGTGATTAAATCTCAAAACATCCAAACAAGCATGATCTCAACCTAGCTCAAAAGCACCCAATGAGACTGTGAAAAGATTTTGTTTCTGAAGCATGCAAGTCAATTTCATAGAAACTATAAATCAACCCTCTACTCATCATTATCACACTCAATTAGACACCTACCTACCAATCAGAATTAGCTCGTTCTAAGGGATCATGAAATATGCATGCCATGACAATGCAACTAGAATGAACTCACATGATATACGAAAAATAAAAACAGGATGTCCTACATGAAACAAACGTAGATAATACGAACATAACATGAATGAATTACTACTAAGCATGCAAAACATGATATCCTACATGAACATATATATACAACAACAACTACTAATCCCTCAAACCACCCCCAAACTTAAAATATTCAATGTCCGCATTGAATGGAAGTAAATACGAGGGAAAGTAGAAAACATACCTAACCAGCTGAACCATAACCCTCCTCGGATGAATCTGGTGGAGGATAATGCGTACGAGCTCCATAGACTAGCCACCTCCCAAATAACAAGAATCCTACAAAACCCCCAATTACAAGAACACAAATTCATAATAAAAATAATATTAGAGAAGATTTAACCCAAGTACGAATCAAAGAGGTGAACTTGTAATTAATTCCTCTTTAGAATTGAATTTAAATAAATAGAAGAGGAATTGGATTTGTATGTATGGGTGTGTATATATAATGGAGGGATTGGATGAATAAAATTAATGTGAAAAGGAAAAATTTTGGGTGGGTATGAAATTTGATGTAGGATAGAAATAGGATTTGATGAATTAAAGAAAAAGAATTAGAATAGGTTTAGAATTTTAGAAGAGAGGTGGGGGTTTTGGAATTGAAATAGGATTAGGATAAAATTTGGGGTTTGAATTTTTGTTTTGTTTTGTTTTGGTTTTTTTTTTTTTTTTTTTTTACAAAGGGAAGAAAAGAAAGGAAAAAAAAACAAAATAAAAAAAAACTAAAAAAAATGGACCTGCGCAGCCTGCATAAGCAGGCGCAGCCTGCCTACAGATCAGTCACGCAGGCGCAGCCTGCGTAACGCAGGCGCAGCCTGCGCGACATCCAGTAACGCAGGCGCAACCTGCGTTACACGCCCGAAATATATATATATATATTTTTTTTTTTTTCACACAACACTCACAACACTCATTTTTTTTACACCAATTTTTTTTTTTTTTTTTTTTTCACGAAGGCGTGGGTTGCCTCCCTCGAAGCGCTTCTTTAACGTCAATAGCTTGACGTTACTTCCTCAACTCATGGCGGTTTCAAAAGAATAACTGAACCGTCTTCAACAGATAGACCATTCATACGAACGTTGACATCTTGATTGCTTGCTTTCCACAAATCACTTCCATCAGATTTCAACCTAATTTTACTACCAAATGGCCAAATCTTATTCTTTTTCTTCTTCACACCTCTCAGGTGCTTCTCTGACTCAACCGGTTGAACAAAAATTTCCTCATCCTTATCATCTGCTTTCCACCTTCGCAACACGTTATCATGCCCCTCTTCAAAAATCACTAGCTCATTATTCAAAAGGACATACCTCAAATGTGGTGGAAGTTTTCCAAGCTTAACATTCGAAAGATCTCGAATTGAAGAACTTTCAATGAAATCACTGATGTGACGCTTTAGCACGTGTGTATCCGACTTTTCGCTCAACGACTGATCAAACTTCTTTCTCTGACCCGTATCAACTATTTCCACACTACAACACTCTTCATCCTCTGTCGGAAATTTCATTGCCTTGAACACATTAAAGGTGACCATCTGATCTTGCACCCTCATTGTAAGCTCTCCTTTTTGCACATCAATCAAAGTATGGCCTGTAGCTAGAAAAGGCCTTCCCAAGATTATGGGAATCTTCTTGTCTTCTTCAAAATCCAAGATAACGAAGTCAGCAGGAAATATGAGCTTATCAACTTTCACCAAAACGTCCTCCACTATGCCCCTAGGATAAGTGATTGACCTATCAGCCAACTGCAAAGAGATGTTGGTTGGCTTTGGCTCCGGCAGACCAAGTTGCTTGAACACAGATAAAGGCATGAGATTGATGCTAGCTCCCAAGTCACACAAGCACTTGCTAAAAGAAAGGTTGCCAATAGTGCAAGGGATGGTGAAACTTCCCGGATCTTTAAGTTTGGGTGGCAACTTCTGCTGCAGAACTGCACTACACTCCTCCGTTAATGCCACTGTTTCAAATTCTTCCAACCTTCTCTTTCGTGACAAAATATCCTTCATGAACTTTGCATACCTCGGCATCTGCTCCAATGCTTCAACAAAAGGAATGTTAATGGACAATTTCTTGAAGACATCCATAAACTTCTGGAACTGAATTTCTTGACTTTTCTGCACGCGTCGAGGAAACGGAGGAGGAGGATAGAATTGATTATTCTTTGAAGATTGCTCCGAAGTAGACTTTTCAACAGGTTTCTTGCTCTTCTCACCATCAACCTGATCAGCCACTAAGTCAGATTTCTCAATTTCTGGCACTGCAGATTTTTCAACCTGCTGATTCTGAATATCTTCATCTTCTTCAGCTGCTGATTGAGGGCCTGCTGTAACCTTTCCCGATCTTAAAGTCACTGCATTAACCTGTTCTTTGTTCCCCCTTCTGCCTGGATTTGTTTTCGTATCACTAGGAAGAGTCCCCTGTTGCATGTTCAACAAAGCACTTGTAATCTGTCCCATCTGGTTTTCCAAGATCTTTTGAGAAGCTTGAAGGTTCTTCAACATCATCCTCATATCATCCGTTTCTGATTTTTCATTAGATGATTGCCCCGCATGAGCCTGGGGTTGTTGCTGCTGAAATCCAGGAGGTTGATATGGTGCCCTTGGAGCATACTGTTGTTGATAGCCTTGATTGAATGGTCTAGCTTCCTGACTTTGAAACTGCTGATAGGACTGCTGAGGTTGTTGAGCACTTTGGTTGTTGCTCCAGCTGAAGTTAGGATGATTCCTGTTGTTCGGATGATAAGTGGCTGGGACTGGTGCAGCAGGTCTTTGGAAATTACTAACGAACTGTGCTGATTCAGAAGAGATAGCACACTGACTTGTCTCATGTGCGCCCGCACATAGCTCACAAATACTAGCCACCTGCTGAATCCCATAATTAGCAAGAGAATCCACCTTCATCGTAAGAGCCTTCAACTGAGCTGCAATAGCTGAAGCTGTGTCAACTTCAAGAACACCTGCTACCTTACCATGAGAAAGCCTCTGGGTTGGATTTTGATATTCATTAGCAGCCATCATCTCAATAAGATCATATGTTTCCTCATAGCTCTTCGCCCACAGAGCTCCACCTGATGCTGCATCTAGCAAAGGCCTAGACTGTGCTCCCAACCCATTGTAAAAACCATTAATAACCATCCAATCAGGCATGCCATGATGTGGACACCTACGAAGCATCTCCTTGTAACGTTCCCAAGCCTCACACAAAGACTCGCCAGATTGCTGCTGAAATTGAGTTAACTGGTTCCTTATTGCTGCAGTTTTCGCCATAGGGAAGAATTTAGTAAGAAACTTCTGAGCAAGATCATCCCATGTAGTAATGGAACCAGCTGGTAGAGAATGTAACCAGCCTTTAGCCTTATCCCTCAAAGAAAATGGGAAAAGTCTCAACTTGATAGCATCCTCTGACACACCATTAAATTTGAAAGTGTCGCAGATCTCGATAAAGTCCCGAATATGCATGTTAGGATCCTCCGTAGAAGCACCCCCAAACTGAACCGAATTCTGCACCATCTGAATTATGCTCGGCTTGATCTCAAAGTTGTTCGCTGCAATAGCTGGCCTGACAATACTAGATTGTATGTCATTGATCTTTGGCTGCGAATAGTCCTTCAAAGCCTTGACTGCTGCTGGTAATTCTGCCATCTCTACAGTAGTTTCAAGTTCCTCTTTCTGATTATCTACTACAAGACCGTCTTCTGCCAGTTTTTCCTTACGAGCCTGCAAACGTGTTCGCATACACGTTCAAGTACCTGAAAACACCACGAAACAAACAACTAAGTAAGAAATCCGAGTCAGTGAACGCTAACGACCACTAATGACAAGCACATAAACTAAACAAAACACCGATGATCCCCGGCAGCGGCGCCAAAAACTTGTTAACACAAAATCACGCAAGCGTACGTGGTCACAAGTAATATATAAGGTTAAGTCCAAATTCGTTCCCACAGGGATCAGGTTATGGTTCTTTTCAGTAAATGCACCTATTCAACAATGTATGATCTTAATTCACTGCTAAGACAAGTAATTAATTGAGATTTTAATTAACTAAATTTAACTAATATGCAATTTTAGAATTAACTAGCTAATGAGATCTAAAATCAAATTACTTATATGAGAATAACATGGAATTCTAACTTCATTATATACTTCACTTAGAGTCGCAGCCTTTAATCAGTACATGTGATGGTTTTGATATCTGATCGGACAACACGAAATAAGTAAAAGCTACCTCTCGGTATACTAATACCAAACTACGCATGCATCCACAAAAGAGATAGAAGATGGGTAGACACCAATTATGTTTAGACCCTATATCTCTATAGAATTTGAAAACATAAAGGTTTAAGCACAAGTTATCCACTTAGATCACATAGGGCAGCATAATATCTCTATTTACGCCACAAATCATGATGTTAAAACATCAACCTATCCTATGCTAGCATGGCAAGTTCTAAATCTCAAGATCCACTCTCGTTTAGCAAGAGATTAACAAATTAGATGTTTGCGACGCATCTAAATACATGAAACACAACCATACGAGGATATCAAGAATTCACCACACATAAATCTTTAAAGCATATAAACTACTAAGCTACATAGATAACTCCGTTAGAATCCCATGACAACGATTAGCTCATAATTGAACCGTTCATCGTCATGGGTTTTGATGAAAACATGATATAAAACAAGATATGAATAAAAGAAGTAATTATATTAATAAACAAAGAGTTAAGAAAACAAATCTATAATCCAGAATAACACAAAGGCTGAAGTAGATCTAGATCCGTTGCTTGTCACTAGCGTTGAATCCTTCTCTCCTTTTCCCCCTTGCAGATCTAAGCTATGTTACAATAATAATAACTAATAATATGTCTATTTCTATTACAATGGTATGATGTGTTTATATAGGCACTACAAGTCTTGCCCAGCAAGAAAATACAAAACAGAATTATAATAGAATTTCTGCAAGATACGTTTCCTAATTTGATTATGTTTTGTAAGGAAAATTCGAAGCTGACTTTTCTTCAGATTTTCTGGAACGTTTCCCACGTAATTGGACCTCTGGACTATCTTAGAATGATAGGAAATCTCGTTATCTTCGCGTGGACTGCTTACGGGCCTAAAACGGACTTCTAGAACTCAAGATATGGCCAAAACAATGTAAACTGCGCAACCCTTCTCGAAAATCCGAATTTTAATCAATTAATTCCCAAAAAATTATAAAAGCATCCACTTTAGTCAACATTCTCGTAATCCTGCACAACTAAGCAAAACACATCAAATCTACAACAACTTGAGCCCAAGACAATCAATTTAAGCCGAAATTAAGCGATCCAAGTGGATATAAAATCCACTTATCAGTGAGTGTTCACAAGCCATGTGAGGAATTTGATCATGCTGGTGAGGTGGATGCTTTGGAAAGGGCACAATTTGAGACAGACACTGATGAGCTGCACAAATTTCAAGAATTGGTATGTGCGTACCAAAAAGACACTGATGAGCTGCACAAATTTCAAGAATTGGTATGTGCGTACCAAGAGGCTGAAGAACATGGGAAAGATGTAGGTCTTCTAATGGACTCAGAGTTTAAAGATGGAGGTAGCGCATTACAGCCAATGGAGGAAGTTCTCTTTGAGGAACAAAAGGCTTCAGCAACTTACATTTATCCTCCTCCATTATATTCAACCGAAGGCCGCGAAGGTGTGTTGTTCTACAAATTGACAGATTTTGGGTCAACAGATGAAGGCATTGGAACAGGACATATTTGTTATACGAATAGGCCAAGCGAGGATAAGGGGCAGAAAGTGTGCCGCTGTGATGACGATGAAGTTTCACGAAGAGATGACCAGGCAAACTATTATCATCCTTAATGGAGGCTTGGAAGTAACGTCAAGCTAATGACGTTAAAGAAACGCTTCTTGGGAGGCAACCCAAGCATTGTTGTATACTGGTATGTTTTCTACTTTCCCTCGTATTTACTTCCATTCAATGAGGACATTGAATATTTTAAGTTTGGGGGTGGTTTGAGGGATAAGTAGTGTATGTAGTTGTGATTGTTAGTCCTTATGTTCATGTAGTAAATTATGCATTTATGTTCATGATATCTACGTTTGTTTCATATAGGACATTCTGTTTTTATATATCATGTGAGTTCATAATAGTTTGCATTTGCACCAATGCTTGAAAGGAATTTTGTGTTGTTGACGTTTTTTTGATTGAGAAGTGATATGCTTTGTTCTTGTGCACACACATACACTAGTAAGTTGAAGCTAGTAGACTTATTGAATGTTGTAAGTAATTAGAATGACATGAATATGTGCAAGTTGATTTAGTTTGCATGCTTTGAATACAAGTAGGTGCATTAGAGAGATTTTTGCTTGGGATTGAGTATGTTTTTCCCGCCAAGTGAGCTTTTGAGCCATATTGCATTTGTTGCAATTTTATTCGTTTGCTTGAGTGTCCACGGATTGTTTGCATTGCTAGCAGTTGTTTGAGGTCTTTCTTGAAACGCATGACATTATTTGACGATTAAAATGATAAAGGCATTAGGATTAACCGCATATTTTCCCATATTACCACACCATGTTTACATGATCAATTAGTTAAACCGTTGAGCTTAATCCTATTTTTTCGGTGACATACCACATTACTTGCCTAGACCTTTTTCTTGTATTGGCCTTACATTAATTTGAACCCGCATTGTCAAAGGCTAGTAGGGTGCTTAAGGGAGTAATAAGGTGTGCAAGAAAGGGTTTATTGTTGGTCATAAGTTTGGGGGAAATATTGAAATTTGGAAATTGGGTTTGGTTGTTGCTTGATAGTCGGCGTATGTAATAAAATTGTGGGATCATTATTATTGTTTATATTATTGTTTTGTTATATTTAGCTCTCGGAAAAAAAAAAGAAAAAAAGGGAAAAAAGAAAAAAAAAAGATAAAAAAAGAAGGAATATATATATATATATTATGAGAGCATGTTTGTGTTTGTTGTGATCCTATTTCAGTTGACTATATATATATATATATATATATATATATATATATATATATATATATTATGAGAGCATGTTTGTGTTTGTTGTGATCCTATTTCAGTCGACTAGTCGAGTATTTTTGTTGGAAGAAAAATAATAAATTATGTGGGGGGGAAATAGGTGGTTGTGTATGATTTATTATAAGTTCCTACTAGTTTTTGACACTTCACCTGTTTTGGCTTATTTGACATACCTTGTCCCTAGCCCCGTTACAACCCAAATAAAGACCTTTTGATTATCGTCATTGATGTATGTTGTGTTAAGAGTTAGATTGATACCAAATGTCAAGCATGCTTATGATTTTGTTGGAATTGAGTGATACACTTACCCTTGTTCTTGAGTGAATATTCTTTTATGAGTGGATTGTGAGTGTTTGCTTGTTTTTGCGTATGAGATCCCGAGTTTTGTCTCAAAGATGTACTCTTGTAGTCTTAGCATGTTTACTAACTTATTCTTGCACTTGACATGGACTTGTGAGAACTTATGCATGTTCATTGAGTAGACTATGTAAATACTTGCACTTTCGACACCAAGACATTGCGTATTTACTTTGATTCTTAAGTTGATATGGCATGAGAGGATTTGAAGGTTTGGTAGGATATTAATTGCATTTTCATTTAGTTGCATTCATGCATTGCATTGCATTGGATTTTGTGGGTACATTCGCTATAGGCCCTCACGAGACCTTACTCGTCCACTAGGGCTGCCTAGGGGTTTAAAGGGCTTGTTGCATATGCCAAATGCAACCGTGATCACCTACGGAAGTGGTACAAGTTAGTTAGATAGTTTGTAATTGTTTATTCTTGAGGACAAGCATCGGTTTAAGTTTGGGGGTGTGATAAATGGATTTTATATCCATTTAGAGCATTCTAATTCGGCTTAAATTGGTTGCTTTGGCCTCAAGTTTGTGGTAGTTTTGATGTGTTTTGCTAATTGTGCAGGGTTGAAGAAATGTCGATTAAAGGTGTAATTTCCATCGTTATTTGGAGTTGATTTATGATATGGAATGAAGAATGGAGGCTAATGTCAACTCCCAAGAAGTATACAAGTCATTAAGGATGAAAGACGGAAGCTCATGCAAAAGGAACGGAAGAAAAAGCTTAAAAATCGAAGAAAAATCAATTTTCGCAGATCGGGACCAAGCCGGGAGCCTAATTGGCGCCCCAGAGCTGTTTATGCAGATTGAGCTGGTGCATCAGGCGCCAAAACGGCGCCTCAGGCGCTGCGGCGCGTGGGTGAAAAATCAGCCAGAATTTCTGATTTTGTTTTGGTCATATCTTGAATTCTAGAAGTCCGTTTTGGACGATCTTACAGTCCACGCGAAGCTAACGAGATTCTCTATCATTCTAAAGTGGTCCAGATGTCCACTTACAACTGGAACGGCCCAGAAATATTGAAGAAAAGTCAGCTACGAATTTTCCTTAAAAACAGAATCAGTTTAGGAAACGTATTATGTGCCGAACTGCAGAAATTCAACTTTGACAAGGAAATTTCTATAATTCCTACTTCTAATAAGTATGGTAATTGCTTTGGGCAGCTAGAACATTCCAGAATCAGATCTACACATGGAATTTGCAATTCTATTCTCATTCAAGAACGGAAATTGCCAATCTTCTATTCCAACTCTAGAAAGGCAATTGCTTGGTGGACAAGATTTCTAGAGCCTATATAAACACATCCTACCATTGTAATTTAGAAGACCATTACATATCAATTACTTAGGATTATTTGTATCTTTTTATACTTTGTTTTTATCATGGTTTCATCAGATCCCATGATGACGAGAGGTTCAATTATGAACTAATCGTTGTCATGGGATTCTAACGGATTTATCTATGTAGCTTAGTAGTTTGATTGCTTTAAAGATTTATGTGTGGTGAATTCTTGATATCCTCGTATGGTTGTTTTTCATGTGTTTAGATGAGTCATGAACATCTAATTTGTTAATCTCTTGCGAAACGAGAGTGGATCTTGAGATTTAGAACTTGCCATGCTAGCATAGGATAGGTTGATAATATTATCATGATTTGTGGCATACATAGAGATATGATGCTACCCTATGTGATCTATGTGGATAACTTGTGCTTCAACCTTTATGTTTTCAAATTCTATAGAGATATAGGGTCTAAACATATTTGGTGTCTACCCATCTTCTATCTCTTTTGTGGATGCATGCGTAGTTTGGTATTAGTATACCGAGAGGTAGCTTATACTGGTTCCGTGTTGTCTGATCAGATATCATAACCATCACATGAATTGATTAAAGGCATCAACTCTAAACGAAGTAGTTAATGAAGTTAGGATCCCATGTTTTCTCTTGCAGACGTAATTAGAATTCAATTCTTGTTAGTTTGTTAATTCTTAGTTTTATTAATTTGTTTCTTAGTTAATTATAGTTAATTAAAATCTTGTTATTTGTCTTAGCAGTGCATAATAACCATACATTGTTGCATAGGTACAAAACTGAATTAAAACCATAACCAGATCTCTATGGGAACGAACTCAACTTTATTCTATATTACTTGTGACCACGTACGCTTGCGTGATATTGTGTTAACAATAATTATAATCTAACTTAACTAAAAATCTGAAAAAATCGAATTTGGAAATCAGATTTTAAATAACTTGGATAAAATTCATACCTTCAAAAATTTATATTCAAGCTAATTTATTAGTAGACAATTAGATAACGGCTTGAGGGCACGATATGTGATTTGATATTTAAAAATATTTTTGATGAAACCGAACTACTAATTTTCAATTTTATTAGCTGCATTTTGAGATTGAATTTTTATCTAGGTTCAAATAAAATAAAATTATCATACATGATTAAAATCTCATAAAAATCAAGGGGGCGTGATTTTTTTCTTTTACTATGAGGTGATTTTCTATTTAAATGTTGGTACCTTGCAACTTTCACTACTAATGTATGCTAATGTTTTCATGTTGGTTGAGTTGTTGCCATAATTATATAATTATAGCATAATTTAGTAAGAGAAAAATGTTCCTATAGTTAACTATAGGTAATTACCTATAGTTATATGCATTTTTAGTATTAAAGGTTTATGGCATTTTTGTAATAATGAAATCCACTCCCATGTATTTACAAAAATAGCCTTCCAATTGTATTATAATATGTGTTAACTATAGGTAATTACCTATAGTTAACTATAGGATCATTAACCCCGTTTAGTAAATATATAGTTATTATTTAATAATGTGAGAATAAATTATTTGAGAAACTTATTATCGAATATTTTGATTAAAAGTATATATAATATATAAGCATGTTATATTAAATAGTTATTATATTTTAATTAGAACTGTTAACTAACTGCGATTAGTAAAGTGGGTATAGAAAAGTAAATAAGGAAAATTATTAATATAACATGATTGGTTTAAAATTTAGGAATGGAATCTGATTGGTCCTAAAATAATTCCTCTTTTTTGATTGGTTAACTGTATGGTGTGGTAGACTCAGGTATTATAATAAAGGATTATGAATTATTTTAGAACCAATCAGAGCTAACTCCTAAATTTTAGACCAATCATGTTATATTAAAAATTTTCGTTATTTACAATCTCACCCTACCTTTTTAACCATGGGTAGTTAACACTTCTAATTTAAATACAATAATGATTTTATTAAACATATCCACAAATAAATATTTTTTTTAAATCAAAAAATATTTACTAGAAAATCACAATTTTAATTTGAAATCAATCATGATATACTATTATAAATTTTAAATTAAATTTCATAATTAATCATTCATTAATCAACCACTCTTTCAATATAATGTCAATCACAATCATATTATCATACATTATAAATTGATTTTTATAATATATATTGTATAATTATAATCGATCTTAAATAATTATAATCTAACTTAACTAAAAATCTGAAAAAATCGAATTTGAAATCAGATTTTAAATAACTTGGATAAAATTCATACCTTCAAAATTTGATTTTTTTAAGCTCAAAAATATATTTATTCGTAATTTGTTAATAAAATTAATTAATAAATGCATATAAGCCAACAATACAAAATCGGATTTGAATCAAATTTTAAATAACTTGAATAAAATTCATATCTTCAAAGATTCGATTTTTTGAAAGGCTCAAAAATATATTTATTCACAATTTTTTAATAAAATAATTAGTAAATTCATATAAACGAACACTACACATATTTTAATTACTTTATTTATTAAATATATGCTATAAGAGTATTATTATTGGTTGGTAAATAAATTATCAATCAAAAAATTAAAATTATTTTAGAGGCAATCATAATTTACTTCTAAACTTTAAATCAATCAATCACATACAAAAATATTATTATTTACCATTCTTATTCAAATTTTACTAATCGCAGTTAAATTAAATTTAAATATAAAATTATCTGATTTAATAACTTCGCATCACATTGTTTTTAATTTTAAACAATATCTACTAACCATAAATATTATTTTCTATATATCCACATAACATTATGTTACATATGTTTATATATCTTTTAGTTATGAATTGTTTTTGAACATACTTTATTGTATTAGTTAACCAATCACAAGATTGTGAAATATTTTAACATCATTCAGAATCTATTAAATTTTAGACCATGTATCTCTATTGGATATAGATTCTACGGTTCAGCCAAGATTAAACTCAAATCACGTTACACTCAATAACAGTTAATTTTTATATTTTCATATCAATTAACTAAACATAATAACTACTAATTTTTATTTTAACGATTAACTAATAAACAATTTACATAAAATAAAATTTTACAAACTAAAAAATATAATTATTATATCAATTTAAACATTACAGGAAATCTAAGCCGCTTATTCCCTATTCCCCATCGGATAGAGCCAACTTTGATAAACAAAGTGTATGCATCAATTCTCCTCATGCCTAAATCATATCAATTTCGGTTAAGGTACTACTTTATATCTTTTTATTATATGACATACTATACTTGAATAGATTATCTTTTTATTTCGATTATATATATGTATCGTATGTTTCGTGTTTTAATTGTCCAATAAATTCAACAGAAAAACATTTCTGACAAAAAAAAAAATAGAAAACGATTTAGGTTATTATCATCCCCAGTCCAGATTCCCCGGAGTTACTTCCCATTACAATATTCAGTAGTAAACTCCAATAATTCTGCGACTTACAAAATTGTAGGCCTCAATCCTTATCACATTACAGTGATTTGTTTACATTATTAGGCGTGCCTATAGATAAATGTTATTTTACAATATTGGGTTGTCAATGTTATTCAATGATTACTTAACAATTTTATTCTAAATACAATAATTATTTAATTAAAAAAAAATACATGAATCTATTATATCTATAATAGATATTTTGATATCTCAAACTCTCAATTCAAAATCATAAGGTACAATCAAAATCATGAATTAAAAATTGTTAATAATATAAAACTATTTACCACACCATTCTATCAAAATTTAAGTTATGTAAAGTATTAAGTTGTTCGGTCATAAAAAAACTAGGATCAACCAACTAAAATATTAGAACGAATTTTAAACCAATCATCTTTTAACATTTCAATTACGAAATTTTTTAACTATGCAATAATTTATGGAAAAAAAATTTGTCTCGACAATATACTTGAATTAATCAAACTATTAAATATACTCTTAAATAGTATTATAAATTATTTGGTATATAAATTATAAATTAAAAAATAAAAAATATTACAGAGTCAATAAAAATATTGTTAGTGAATTTTTTCATAATAAATTGGTCAATTTAGCACAAAAGAACATACACATACTAATATAGATCACTAATTTCCTTTATCCAAGAACCACTATTTATTTATAGATAGTTAATTCATCAATAAAAGAACATATGTCATCCATAAAAATAATCAAATCTGTAAAAATCATCAATAAAATGGCATACAACATCTAAAAAATAATTAAAATTGAACAAACACATACTAATAAAAATCACTAATTTCCTTTATCCAATCATTGAACATATCTTCAATTATGGTACATCCCTCGCTTATATCACTAAATTATACAGCTTTTTCGGCGAGATAATCTAACAATTTGTTATAAACGTGAGGAATATGTATATCTAATTTGCCAGAACGTATTCAAACAACCAACCTCAACTGTGATTCTATACTATCCAAATCAATGAACTATCCACGAACAGGATATTAGGCTCTCAATAAAGAGAGATATTTATTGAAAGTCAAAGTAAAATCAAGAAAAAGAAAAAGAGGCTTATCATTCACAAGGAGATAGTACAAAATCTAATATTTTGGTTAAAGGGTGCCCTTTTGAATTTTGTATTCTTGAAATTAAAGTAATAGTATCAATTTCCATATCTTAACCTAAGAGCGTATATTGAATTTGCTTGGTTGATTGATTATAATTATTTTTTAATATCAACAAAGCATAAAATATGGGTAAGAAAACTCAATAACTTGGTAGAAAGATTCTACACAAAGAGAGATATTGTTAACGAGATAAGAAAAAATAAAAAGGAGAGTTTCATTTTGTCTGGGAGACTTTACACCTTGCATACCACTCTTAGTTGTGTTTTGTAACATCTCAATGTTGTTCTAAGACATATAATTATATACTAGCCTATAACCCGTGCGATGCACGGATGATTTTTAATATTTTTATCTTATTTTTTTAATATTTTTATATTATTATTCATAATTTTAATATATGTTTTTCAATTAGTACAAAAATAAATTATAGAAGATATTAAAATATAATAATACATATTTTATATTTTATAGTATTCTAAATGAAAGTGTTTTTCTTCTATATTAAAAATAGATAATATAACTTAAATTTAATATAATTTTATTGAAATTTATATTATATTTTTATATAAACATTATTTTCAATATTTGTTTAATTTTAATTTAATATAATTTGATATATTCATATTTAAGGATTATACTTAAGTTCTTATTATAAACAATGTATACTAATTTTTAATATATTTTATTAATGATTGAAAGATATGGTGTGATAATTTTTTAATATATATTAATGATTGCAACTAAAAGTAAAAACGTGAAAAAGACAATCAGTTAATCATCATTAATTATATTATGTTATTCTTTATTTTAATATTTAGAATAACCAAACCGAAAACCAAACCGACAAACTTTCATTACAAATGCAAGTTTTATCAGAATGCTAATAAAATTTGTGAATATGGATAGAAAACTTGGCATACTTTGTATTGCATGAATTATCCGCGAGTTTAAAATTTTTAAAATGAAAAGAAGATGGGGTTTAAGATTAAATAATTTTGTTAAAGAAACCACTTTAAAAAAATTAAAAGAACTGGGCTTGGAAAATAAAAAGATATAATTGGGAATTAAAGGTCTTGGACATCTAGTCGGACTCTGATTTAGCAGGCCTAATTCGATTATGACTAACAGTGTGTGTTGTATCACCAAAAAAAGAGTGACAAGAAATGATAGTGTTTTTCTTCTATATTAAAAATAGAAAATATAATTTTTAAATTTAAAATAATTTTGTTGAAATTTATATTATAGTTTTATATAAACATTAATTATTTTCAATAATTTTTTTAATTTTAATTTAATATAATTTGATATATTCATATTGATTATACTTATGTTTTCTTATTATAAGCAATGTATACTGATTTTTAGTATATTTTATTAATGATTGAAAGATATGGTGTAATATTTTTGAATATATATTAATGATTGCAACTAAAAGTAAACGTGAAAATGGAAATTAGTTAATTATCATTAATTATATTATGTTATTATTTATTTTATAATTATGATAACCAAACCGAAAACAAAACCGACAAACTTTTATTACAAATGCAGGTTTTATGAGAATGCTAATAAAATTTGTGAATATGGCTAGAAACGTGAGTTTAAAACTAAAAAAGAAGTTTAAAACTAAAAAAGAAGCTGGGGTTTAAGATTCAATAATTTTGTTAGATAAACCACTCTGATTTAACAGGTCTAAGTGTTGTATGACCAAAAAAAGAGTATCAAATCAACAACCAATGTTGCATTTACAATTAAACCCTTGTTTTAGCTGGGTTATTTACCGCTGGAAAAAACCCTAATTGAGTTTCTACGTGAAGGTATATTCAAAACCCTATAACCCCTCTTTGTTTTTTAGTACACTTGATCTATATGTGTGGGATTGTATTGCTATTGTTTTTTTATATTAAAGTTGTCAACTTTATGTTGGATTTATGTGTAGGTTACTTTATGGGTTGATATTCATGAATTTGAATTGAAAGTTTGAAGGATAAGTCTGTTTTAATTAAGTGAAATTGGGTGGAGTTTGTGTTAATTATGTTCGTGGTTTTTGTGAAATTGCGATTTTGCTATATCTTGTACGTGTTTTGAATATTTTTTGTTCACTTTAAAAAAATTAAAAGTATTGGTTTGGAAAATAAAAAGATATAATTGGGTCTGGAAGGCCTTGGATATCTAGTCGGACTCTGATTTAGCAAGCCTAATTCGACTATGACTAACCGTCGTGTTTTGGTGTGTGTTGTATGACCAAAAAAAGAGTACCAAACCGACAACCAAATATACCATATTTCACTTATAGTAGTATAGTATAGATTTACATAACTTGAATACATAGTAATATTTCATATAATTGTCATATTTCACGTATTTCATTCATTTTGTGTACACGAAAACATTCGTGTAGTTTAGTGTCATTTTGTGTTCTAATTTTGTGTACACGATTTAATATCATGTCATTTTCGTTCAAGATCCTAAAATACATGACATGAATGTAAAAAATGATTTGTCAGGTCTATATAAGCTATTCTTCTTATATATGTCGGTAAAATATACTCACTGTTAAAGGAAAATGAATTTCAAGTTATTTAACCCAATATCTAAATTACAAGGACACATATATAATAATGTGTTTATGTGTTTATATATTATACACTTGATTTCAGTTTTATGGACAGTAGCTTATTTTCACAAGTTAGTCAAATTAAAAAAAGATAGGTGATACTCATTTTCATAAGTCTTATTTAGGAATAAAAGAAAACTAAAATTTATTATTCCATGTTTAACTTGAAAAGAATAAAAAAACCAAAATACAAACTTCCAAACTGAAAATACACATTTTAAGTTGTCTTTACAAATAAGCTAAGGGCAATAACCATAAAATCTAACAATAATACGTTACTCCAAGAGCGCGATATATTGAATTTGTTTGGTTAGTTGATAATATTTATTTTCTATAGTAAATCAATTCATTAATAAAAGGACTTATAATTTGTAAAAATGATATTGAATGATCACATAGAAAACTAGATTAGATGAAAGTTTCTATTGTTATAACTACGTTCATTTCATATATATTGCACAGTAAATATCCTTTCTCATATTGCTGAAACATGCAACCTTTTTTAGATTGAAAGTCTAATGATTTATTGGAGTTGTGAGGATTAAGTTTCTATACATTTTTAATCTTTAATATGTAATCGAAAAATTAATCACGATCATACAAATATTTTCAATGAATTAATATAATAAATATTTTAATGATTCGATATTGAATAAATATATCGAATTCTCAAAATATGGGTGAAAAATTTGTTAACATGGTACGTAGAAATATTCTCTAACAGAGAGAGAAATAAAATGAAAGCTAAATTTTTATAAAAAACAATAAAGAGGGATTCAGAACTTTCAACGAGAGTTGTATTTGTTTTCATGATTGTTCATAATATTATTATTAATACGAATTCACGGATAACTAATTTTATACTTAAGTTAATTAACATTCCAATAAAATTATATTTTTTTCTAAATAAAAATAAAAATAATATATTTATATTAATTAATACAATTTATCGGTCGGTAAAATGTCCAAAACTTTGGTAATCGGTAGTCTGGTCTTCAGTACGACAAAATAAATAAGAACTGTTAGATCATAAAATAAATAGATGAAAAATGATGGATCTAGCATAAAAATGTTTTATTTTTAACATGTAAACTAAATAGTGTATTTATAATGAAATATGAAAAAGTGTGTGTCAACGATTTAAATCATATAATTTGGTTTTCTACATTGAATAAGATTATCATTGTAGGTATCTACACTGAATAGGATTAATGTAAAAATTCGTAATTATATTTTCTCTTGATATTCTGAGTGCTTTCATTTCGATAATAATTGTTAAATTATCACTAAATTAAAGATAATTTTGTGAGTTTCGCATGGGACGTAAATCATCCAAATCGGATTTTTAGATCTCAAGATAGAGCCAAATAGTAATGTATAGATTATTATTTGAAACACGTTCAATTTTAATGGTCTTGTATGTATAAATTTCTTCAAAATAGAATAATGTAATTATAATTCTATCTATTACTGTATTGTATTAGGATTTATTTTCCAATTCATTCTAGAGATCTTTTTAATTTGTTTATTTGTAATTGATTTTAATTTTTTTATACATATTTCACGGTAGTAGCTATAAGTGTTTAGAGTTGAATATCAATATTAAGATATTAATAATTCGATATGAATTTAATTTGGATAATCCACGTAAGCGTTGTACTTTAATTTTTTTTGCTCTGTTTTGTTGTCTGAATCTGTATCTGTATGCATCAATGCTGAAGGACACATGACAGCTATCTGTTTTTTACTTACAACCTCCACGGTCTTTTTTAATTATAATCCTTTTCATATTATAATTTTCTTTCTAAAATTCAATTCCAATACAAACTTTTTTAATGATATCCTTTTTAGATTATAATTTCCTTTTTAATATAATATAATCTTGATCGTCTATTTTTAAAAATATTAGATTCAACGATTGAGATTATTTTGGTAGTACAGTGACCAAACCACATTGATCAAACCAAAATTATGGATAAGATCACTTTTACGCTTAATATATATAAAGATATAATTTGTTTGTTTGTTTTTATTTTGAAATGCAAAAGATAATATATTGAGAAGATTCAGAATACAAACAAGAATAAACCACTGCAGCCCACGCCGTTTGGGATTGCTTAAAATAAGTTACTTTTGACTTAATGAAGGTGTTTTTAACTTAAAGGAGAAAGTAAAGTTGTTTACTTTAAGTTGAATGAATGTGTTTGGGTAATTTTACTTAAGTTAAATGGGGGTTTAATAAAATTGAGTTAAAGTGAAATTTGACTTTAAAAAATTTTAAATTCATAATATTTAAACTTTACAAGAATCGAGAAAAAAAAAAATTCAAGAAGCCATAAGTCATAAGTAAAATGTACCTAAATGGAGCTTATGTCTTAAAACAGTTTTTTAGTTTAAAGCCGACTTAAAACCGTGGTACCCAAACGCACCTAAAACAACTTAAAGCCAAATGGGTTGTTAACAAGTGGTTGACAAACGGCCTGTTTAACTTGCTGATCCACTAGCCAACCAAAACAACTAAACCATACTCGATCAAACAGACCTTAAAATATTAAGACCATATACTGACTCTGCTAGTTCTACCTTAAAATATTAAGACCATATACTGACTCTGCTAGTTCTATATTCTTTCCAAAGGCAATTCCAATGACCCTGTCATTTGATGTTCTTTAACAATCCCTGCTGACCTCCTCCGCCCCTGCATTATTACCACCCCATCAACCCGATCAACCTCATAGACTGCTAGAAACTGATCCTCAACCCAACTTCCATATCTCAAAAATCCTTCCAAAAAGACACTCTATTATCACCATTCAGTGAAAATTTAATTAATCCAATAGATCAACACCATCCCTGAACCATATAACTTCTCTGCATCCCCTGTTTAGCTAAGTGATCCGCACCCATGTTATTATTCCTACCTATATGAGAAAAACTAATGTTAGAGTTTTTCACAATCTCTTCCTAGGAGTCATTACCGTTCTCATTGTTTCTAATCAACCCAGCTTTTATCTTTAGAAATAAAATCCAAGACCTCTTTACTGTCAACATTGAAGAGGCATTAGGCATTCCTCCAATCACTTTTAACAAACTCTTTTGCCAAGTATGTAATTGCCTCTAGTTCTGCTCTGAAAACATCCAAAGCATTAGATGGACCCGAAAAAATGAATGCCAGCGTGTTCTCTGAGTGCTTTAAATAGCCACCAATTCCAGGAACTATACTTCCATTTTCCGAATGTTTGAGAGCACCATCTGAAAAACCCAATGAATTCATGATTCTTCTCTTCCGGATTTAAACCCAATAACTTTAATGAAATTCTTACTGCACCTTCTGGGTTAACCTTCCACAAATTACTTTGATGGTCCAGAACAAAACCGTTAGCTGCACACCATTTCAAAGAGCACATCTTTATCAAAAATATCACTTCATCCTCACTATATCTTTTCTTTTCAAAAATCAGTGTATTTCTCGACAACCACAAGGACCAGAGAGTTGAGATTAGAGTAATACCCCAAACCTGACATATCACAGGACTCTTAAACCATTCCATCCATTTCCAAATTTCTAGTTCAAGCTGAATACCAAACCTATTTGATCGTTTTGTTTTGTTTTTTTAAAAAATTACCGAGTGTGCAAAAATTTTAAAGAAATTAATATCATATATCATATACTTTTATAACATTTTAGGATGTAAAATATGTAAGCTGTTATGATCGATTTCGATGGAATATCAAAATAAATGTCATGTGGCATGAGATAAAATATAACATTCTTATTGATTTTTTGTTAGAAATGATAGTAGTGTCAAGCAAAATTGTTATTTTTTTGGCATCCTTCCAAAATAGCAAAAACACATACACTCCATTTTTTAATATAATTATAATCATACATTTTTAATATTTTTGAATGCCACCATTAAAATTGATAAAAAAGTGTAAACTTATTAAAGAGAGAGAAGATAGTATTATAATATTCTGATGATTTGACAATTTTGACATCTTATTGTCAACTTTCATTGAATATGTTACTGAAATCTCTAGTTGCCTCTTAAATATCTTAAATATAAAGGTCAACAATACTTTTTATTTTAACTGCTAATTACTAATTACTGTATTATTCATATTTCAAATTGTACTAGAACAAATATTCAAATTCAAACATATACAAGTAAATATTTATTAATAAATTTTTTTTTTCAGTTTTTAAGAGTTTTGTAGTAGCTATTAAATTGGAAGACTGTTAAGATATTTCTTCTAAAATCTCAAGGGGCAGTTGGGTTTACCTGAATATATTATCTTAACATCCCTTCTCACTGAAAAGTTCATTATTTAGGTCAAATAATCGATCATTAATTCATGTTTTTTTGATCAATTTTTAATATTAGGTGAGGATCTCATCCCTTCCGAACTAAGACTCGAAACTGAAATTACCATGTATCATCTTAGGAGTTAGATTTACCACAATCATGTATCATCTTAATAATGAGAGAAGAAACTCTTAAGAACCGCTAGAAATCTTTAAAACTTCATTTTTCTTCGTATTCTTTATATATTTAAGAATTTGTTTAAATATATTTTGAAAACATGGATAATAATAATTTTTTTTGCTAACTTGATACATATTAAAAAGAGAAAAAAAATTGAGAAAAGAGAATTGAGATGTATAGATTGTCTCATGAGATTGCAGTCAAATTATAAACAAAAATGGAGATAGCAAAGTGCAAGTAAGAAAAGAAAGAACAAGATATTTCTGAGAAGCTCTTAGCAATAATAATAATAGATCTCCGACCAACTGAAATGGATAGCTCCTACTTATCCTAACACATGACAGAGATGCTAACGGTAATGGACAAACAGCTAAGCTAGGAATAAGGCCAATCATGTGGTCCTTACATTTAGGGAACAAAAAAACAAAATAGCAAATTAACTAACTGATAGAAGACAAAACAAGTAGCCAGGCAGAAATATAAGATAGCATTTGTCTGGCAACAATCTTGTTATTACTCCCCCTCAAGCTGAGCTGGGGATTTTGCTGCTCCAAGCTTGTGCAATAGATGATAGTGCTGCTTTACTGAGACCTGTTTGGTCAGTATATCTGCGAGTTGAGCATGTGAAGGAACGTGGTGTGTAATGATGTCGCCTGCAGTAATCTTATCTCTTATAAAGTGACAGTCGACTTCTATGTGTTTGGTGCGTTCATGGAGCACTGGATTTGCTGCAATCTGAACTGCTGCCATGTTATCACAGTTTAGAACTGCAGGTGGTAAGTTTTTGAGACCCATATCTTTTAGGAGAGCAGTGACCCAAGTAATTTCGCATGCAGTTAGGGACATTGCCCTATATTCTGCTTCTGCAGATGATCTTGCCACTACAGCTTGTTTTTTGGACTTCCAAGATATGGGGGAGCTGCCTAGGAGAATGCAAAAACCAGAAGTTGACCTCCTTGTTGATGGACAACTGGCCCAATCACTGTCTGAATAGGCCTTGATTTGAACAGCTGAAGATGCAGCAAGAAGAATTCCTTGACCAGGATTGTTCAATAGGTACCTTAGCACCCTTTTTGCTGCTTGCAGATGAGCAGTTGAAGGTTGTTGCATGAACTGACTCAGAACATTGACAGAGAAATTGATGTCTGGCCTTGTAACAGACAGATAAATCAATTTTCCTATGAGCCTTTGGTAGTGAACTGGATCAGACAGGAAATTTCCTGTAGCTGGGAGGAGTTTTGTGTGAACATCCATGGGAACTTTAAGTGGAGTACTATGGAGAATATTGTACTCTTGCAACAGGTGTAGAGTATATTTCTTTTGAGATAGAAAGAATCCACTTTCTGTTCTGTGAATCTCTAACCCTAAGAAGTAAGACACAGGGCCCAAATCCTTCATGTGGAAGTTGTTTGACAGCATGATCTTGAGAGACTTGATAGTAGAATCAGAATTGCCACATATTAATAGATCATCGACATAGACTAGGACCAATGTAATGAAGTTGTCATTTGTCTTTGTGAAGAGACTATAATCTGTCTTGGATTGAGCATATCCAATAGACAACAGTGTGGTGGAGAGCTTTAAGAACCACTTCCTAGGGGATTGCTTTAACCCATACAGAGATTTGATTAGTTTGCAGACCAAACCCGAAGTTGTTGACCCTTTTTGCAATTGCTGATTTACTGTAATTCTGCTTCCATACCCATTGTAGCCTTGGGGAAATTTCATGTAGACTGATTCATCTAACTCACCATGCAAAAATGCATTGGTGACATCCATTTGGATGGCATTCCAGTTCTGAACAGCTGCAACTGCTAAAAGGGTTCGAACAGTAGTAAGTTTTGCTACAGGGGCAAAGGTATCTGTGTAGTCTATTCCATATTTTTGATTGTTGCCTAGAATTACCAACCTTGACTTGTATCTCTCCACACTGCCATCTGTCCTATATTTTGTCTTAAACAGCCACATTGTACCAATTGCCTTCTTGTCTGCAGGTAGTTGTGTAATTTCCCATGTCCCATTTTGTTCAAGTGCATCTAGCTCAAGATTCATTGCTTCAACCCAGCGCAAGTGTTGAACTGCTTGATTGAAAGTCTGTGGGTCATTGGTCTGAGTCACAGCTGCTAGGAAGCAAGAGAAATGAGGTTGGATTATTTGATCAGCCACTTGAGCAATGTGTGCACTTTGAGTTGCATTGTTGACATAGTCTTGAAGCCAGGCTGGTTTTGTGGTGTTTCTGGTGGACTTTCTTAGGACAGGAGGTTGTTCAGGTGAGTTTTCTGGGCTGGCTGGAGGAGTGGTATGAGTGTGGGGTTCATCTTCTAAGACATAATCATCAAAACAATAGGCCTGAGTTACAGAATCTGGCATAGGCATAGGTAATGGTTGGGTGTATTTGATCGAAGAGTTTTTGTTGAAAGGGAAAATGTCCTCGTAGAAGATTGCATCTCTGGACACAAAAATTTCCATGTTAGCCAGGTTAAGCAACCTATGTCCCTTTTGATTAGGGGGGTATCCTACAAATGCACAGACCACTCCCCTATTCTGAAATTTGTCTGACTTGGATGAGGTGTTTGAAGCAATAGCTAGGCACCCAAACACTTTGAAATTGTCATAGTCCACAGGGTTTTGAAACAACACCTCATAAGGTGTTTTGTTCTTCAACACAGGTGTTGGCAATCTGTTGATTGTATAGACTGCAGTCATGACAAACTCTCCCCAGTAGCTCACAGGTAGGTTTGACTGCAATTTCAGAGTCCTTGCTACCTCAAGTATATGTCGATGCTTTCTTTCAACCCTTGCATTTTGCTGTGGCCTATAAATGCAAGAGGTTTGATGAACAATTCCAACAGAGGCATAGAAAGCTCTGCACAATTCATCCCTGAATTCCAGTGCATTATCTGACCTGATGACCTTGATATCTTTTTCAAAGTGATTTTTGACATAATTGTAGAATGTCTTTATAATTGACAAGTAGTCAGACTTATGATGCATCAAGTACAACCATGTCACTCTAGAGCAATCATCTACTACTGTTAAGAAGTATTTATACTTGCCCCTAGTATTAACTCTATATGGCCCCCATGTGTCAAGATGAATTAACTCAAATGTATTAGATGCATGGGAAGTACTAAGAGTAAAAGGAAGCTTAGTAAACTTTGCTGAGGGACAAGTAAGGCACACCTGATTATTTTGCAAAACAGCAGATTTCAGGAACTTGATTGTCTGCATTGTTGACTTTGAGGCATGTGCAAGCCTGTTGTGCCACAGAGTGAAATTCTCAGTCTTGGTAGTCATTGCTGTCCCAACTAGACTGCTTCCATTGGTTACCTGAGAACTCCCCACACCACTGTTATCAAGTAGATAATATAGGCCATTGTACATTTGTCCTGCAGCTCTCACATTCTTGCTCACAGAATCAGTAATGAGGCATGTAGAAGGCTGGAAATTGACATCACAATGATTATCTTTTGCCAGTTGGTGGATTGAGAGAAGGTTATGTTTGAATTTTGGAACACACAACACATCTTTCAAAAGAAGACCATTATTCAGTAATATGTCTCCAGTGTGTGAAATCTGAGCAGCATCTCCTGTGGGCAAGTTTATATTTGATGTTAGAGGGGCAACCTTTACATTTGACATTTTCTCCAAAGAGTGTGTCATGTGGTTGCTAGCTCCCGAATCAACAATCCAGACATCTCTTTGTGTAAATGATAGGTTGCAAGTCACCATTCCTGAGAAACAGTTGTTTATGTCGAGATCATCTTCAGTATCTGAGCCCCTCAATCCTTGCACAGCACTACTAGGGATGAGCTTTAAGAGGTGTTCCAACTGTTGAGAAGAAAATTTAACTTCTTGAGAAGAATTAGAGTCACAGCTGCTATGAGAAGCCATATTGGCCATTCTTTGTCCAGTAGATTTTGCAGTTCCTCTTTGAGCACTGTTCTGGACTCGTTGAGATGGTTTTTTACTCTTGTAGTGCCACTTTGGATAGCCTACCACTACCCAGCATTTGTCTTGACTATGTCCCTTTCCTCCACACGCTTGGCAGAGGTTAGTCTTGTCAATAGCACTCTTGCTGAACATGGCATTAATGTCCAAATCGGTTCCAGATAACACATCTCGCTGAGCCTCTTCTTGTTGTATGGCTGCATAGGCTGCATCTACAGAGGGTAGAGGATTTTGCATGAGCAGCTGGCTTCTCTGTGGGCTGTAACAGTCATCCAGTCCATTGAGAAACTGGAAAAGTTTAGACTCACCCTTCATAGTTGCAATGGCTCCAAGCAAAGCTGTAACATCTTCAGCAACAGTAGAGATAACAGGTAACATAGTCATAGAGTCTATTTCTTCCCACAAGATACTTATGGTTGTATAATATTCTGTGACAGTCATCTTGTTTTGTCTCAAACCAAAGAGCTCTTTGTTTAGCTTATACTTTCTAGAACCATTACTTAATAAAAAATGTTTCTCTAATTGTTTCCACACTTCACTAGCAGAATTGATAAACAAAATTGACTTTCTAATGCTATCAGATACATTACTATGAAGCCAAGATATTACCAAATCATTGCAAGTGTCCCATTGGGCAGCTTGAGTCTCATCTGTGGTGCTCCTTGTCACTGTACCGTTCACGAGCCCAAGCTTGCGTTTGGATGATAACTGTATCTCTATCGAGCGTCTCCAAGCTCTGTAGTCACTGGCCCCTTGAAGTTTTGCAACGCTGACAGAGAGGGGGCCGTCTGAAGGGTGTAAAAAGAGTGGGTTTTGCATATCAGCATAAGTGAGACGAGCTCCAGTGGCCATGTTTGTGGGATTCGAAAAATAGATCTCACAGGCTTAAAACCAGGGGATAAGAAAGGTGTAGAAACAAGAGATGAGAGATCTATTACAAAGCTGAGAAAGCACACAAAAAATATCAGATGTTAGAGCACCTGCAGCTTTTATACCATATAAACAAAAATGGAGATAGCAAAGTGCAAGTAAGAAAAGAAAGAACAAGATATTTCTGAGAAGCTCTTAGCAATAATAATAATAGATCTCCGACCAACTGAAATGGATAGCTCCTACTTATCCTAACACATGACAGAGATGCTAACGGTAATGGACAAACAGCTAAGCTAGGAATAAGGCCAATCATGTGGTCCTTACATTTAGGGAACAAACAAACAAAATAGCAAATTAACTAACTGATAGAAGACAAAACAAGTAGCCAGGCAGAAATATAAGATAGCATTTGTCTGGCAACAATCTTGTTATTACAAATGTACCCATTTTATTTGAGAAAAGAGAGCTGAGATATATAGGCTAGCTCATGAGATTGAAAACAAACAGTACCCGTTTTATTTGAGAAAAGAGAACTGAGATATATTGAGATATATAGGCGGATTCATGAGATTCCAACCAAACAATGCTCGTTTTGTTTAGAAAAACCTTCATTTCTTTCATTTTTATTTTCTCTCTTTAATATTGCTTCTTCTCTTCTTTGTGTTCTCTGTCCATCCTAGAAACCAAAGATGGGTGTTCCATGAAATTTTTCATGTGAATGATTCATGGACTGTAATGACAACTTGCTGTAGAAACTTGGGAAATTAGATGAATGTAAATTTTTTTTCAGTCGCATACATTTTTTTCCATGCAATTGATTTTGTCTAAAAAAATTACACGCTTGCAGCAGTGTATGATATTCAAATTTCTTGAGTAATTTCACTCTAGAAATGATTAAGGCCAATACATTTTTTTTATTCTACAAACAAAAAATATTGAATAGTACAAATTAGGCAGCAAAGAATTGGAAAATGCAGAACATATGGAGTTAGGTAGCATTTGAATACTGCTGACTGATGCCAGCAGACACTTCATGTATGGAGTTAGGTAGCATTTGAATACTGCTGACTGATGCCAGCAGACACTTCATCTACAGCTTGATTCTCTATGTTCACCTTGATCTCATTCATTACTGCTTCACCAATATTACCTCCTACAAAAATGTTGAACAAGTTACGAATGTAATCAAGTGCCGCATTTTTCGACACGAATGAAGTGATGATATATGAAGAGATTAGGAAGTAACCTGAACCAGCATTGTGCATTGATGCCACGGATGTTTTCTTCCTCTTGTGGTGCACCCATGCAAGAAAGCTAACAAAAGCGGACACAAGCAGACCAGATGGAATAGTGGTACCAAGAATTAGCGGCGTCTTTTTTTTCTTTTTTCCAGTTGAAGGTGACCCTGTTAGTGTTGGGAATCCAGGCGTATCCGTATTGGTAGTGGTAGTAGCAGTGGTTGTGGCATCATCGCATTTCCCAGATGTACACAAGTCAGAGTTGCCTGTCACACTGCTCCCGTTCGATTTTCCAAGTTAAATAAGTTTTACATAAATCCAGGATATGACATTATCTTGTATTGTATGAACAAAAATGGGCTTACTTTAGTTTGATATTTTTATTTTTTGTAATTGATGTCGGTATGCTTCCACTTAGCTGATTATCCGCCAAATTCCTATGGAAAAAAAGTACGTAGTTCATTAGAAATTTTCGATTAGTCGATTGGAATATGAGACACAATAACACAAATGTTGGCACACTACTAAATACTCACAATTCTTTAAGGTTAGGCAAGGTGCCAAAGTAATCCGGGATAACTCCAGTGAAGCTATTATTTTGCAAATATCTGCAGTATGGACAATTTTATCATACAGTATATGTATGTGTAAATTAATACATATTTAAACGAAGACAAGGAGCCAAGGTTTCCTTTTCTTTTTGTGAGGCGAAGGAAGGCCAATAAATGAATATAAAACTCACATTGTTTTGAGACCAATCATGGAGCTTAAATCTGGAAGTGACCCTGTCAGATAAGCACTGTCAAGATGCCTGTTAATCAAGTTTCACGTCAGTAATGAAACCAATAATCAGCAATACTGGAGTCCTGACCTGACATAATTGTACAATTTCAAGCTGGTAATTAAGGATACTGCTTTCCTTACGTAAAGAAAACTATGTATTTTTATTTAATCTTTTTTTGAAAGAACGAAAACTACATTTATGCGATCATGTTTTTCGAAGTCAGACGATCAAGTTTTCCGGATAGATATATGATTATGATGTTCAATCTCTACAGAAATTAGACTGTAATATATTAAGATTATTTGAACACTTTGTACAAGAGAAGGAAGGTCATTTACAGTGCTGTTACACGAGGCGTGGCGTCATTATTACATTCGACCCAGTTCCAAGTAAACGTTGCTGGAAGGCAAGGATCACTATAATCTTGCAAAACAGGATATGCTGTTTGAAGCAAAGCCAAAGCTTCCACTTAAAAAGAAAAACCAAAATAAAACACAATTATTAGAGACTTCTAAGTAAAAAATGTCTAGCGCGCTTGTACGTATGTAGATGTTAGTACTAGGTAGTTGTTATACTTACAATCATCAGCATGTGTTCCATTTGTCACTTGGTCCTTGCTCACATAAAAAAGTTCCATGGCATTGATGAGAGGCGGGAGCACGGAATCCGTAGTAGCAACCAATGACAATGTTGAGTTGGAAGAAACATCCACCGTACCCGTTTGGTGTTCCACATCATTATAAGGTGGTACAATATTTGAAACAGACTCGTCTTGGTTGTCGACATAAATCACAAAGGATCTTTTTCCTATCACCTCAGTTGGTTCAGAAAAGTACATGCTTATGTACACAGAAACAACATCAGATGGAAATCCAGAAGCAAATACTAAATTATCAGAAGTGCTTGCTGTTGTAATTGCGTTCCGCAGCACCTCTATGGGGAGATCCTTTACTGCAAAATCAAGTGCATCGTCTGTGAAATTAATTTGTCCTCTCCCTAGTACAGCAGGAGTCCAAATTCGATCATAATCAGTTGGCAACCTAGAAAAGGCAAAAAAAATTTAGCCAAGTAGACAAAAATTTGCACCAAGTAGTGCACGTAGCTCCAAGCTGGATGACAGGGTGAGTCACAATGTGTTTCACATAGGAGTCTAATTAATTTATCACAAACAGTTTCTAAAAATGTACAAATTGCAAAAAAAAAAAAAAAAAAAAAAAAAAAAAAAAAAAAAAAAACCTATATACAGACAGCTTGTTTAACAGGGTAAAACCCAAAGAAAAAAAAAAAATATTTGATACCTGATAATATCATCCGCACCATAAGCAACCCTACTTTTCAAAAGCAAAGCGTAATTGGAATCTGCACTGCCGTAGATGTCCGAATCCATGCTAAGAACTTCAATAGCTGACATAAAAGGATGCTGATCGGGCTTTGTCTGTGCTACACACACACTTATAACATCACGTTTCACAACATATGTAACTTCATACGTCACAACTTCATCGTTTGAAGTCTCAACAGTGGTCCAGAAATTTCCATCAAACTGAAGATCAAATTTAGGTGGAGAGGACCTCCCATCATAATTTCCATAGTTAAAGCTTGCACGAACAAGAAACCTTTCACCTTTATTCGCAACAAAATTATAACAGTTCTTCTTACCAGCAGTGAATACTCTAAGGGGGTGGTATTGTATTATGACTTTTAATGACAATTTTTGGGGGAATGATTTTAATGGATTTTATAGATTTTTAATGATTTTTAATGACTCTTGTTCAATTACCAAGATTTCGAGATACTTTTGATGACTCCTAATAAAATGACTTTTAAAAACTTTCGTAGACTTTTTGATAGATTTTGTGGTGTACTAGACTAACTACAACGATCATATATTAGCCTATATTGTGAAACTCTTTAACATTTCTTCACTACAACTCTTTAACTTTTTGATAGATTTTGTGGTGTGCTAGACTAACTACAAAAATCATATATTGCCACTATTCAATATTCTCTATTTGGTTTTGTTTTTGAAACAGAGAATAATATTGTTGCAGAATGCCAAAAAAGGATGTCCCTTAAGCTGCAGACAATGACCTCTAAGTTCAAATTGTTAGTCTGTATTTTCTGTTCAGGTAATAAGGAATGTTGTCTTCCTTGTGTCATTTTTTATGTATCAATTTAATTGGTTCACTGTGTAATCATTATTAAACTTTAAGTGACAACTGGTTAGCTTATGTATAGACATGACTAGCTTGTATACTTACAATCATCAGCATGTGTTCCATTTGTTAGTTGGTCCTTGCTCACAAAAAATAATTCCATGGCATTAATGAGAGGCGGAAGCTCTGAACCCGTAGTAGCAACCAATGACAATGTTGTGTTGGAAGAAACATCGATAGTACCTCTATCGTGTTCTACGTTTCCATAAGGTGGTTCAATATTTGTATCCGAGACCTCTTGGTTGTCGACATACAATTTATAGGATCTTGTTTTTGTCACTTTAGTTGGTTCAGAAAAGTACATGCTGATGTACACAGAATCAACATCAGATGGAAATCCAGAAGCCAAAATGAATACATCTGAAGTGGTTAATGTTGTAATTGCGTTTCGCAACACCTCTATAGGGGGGCTCTCGCCTGTTATAACAAAATCTAGTGAATTGTTTGTGACAGTAATTAGTCCATCCCCTAAAATTGCAGGAGTCCAAGTTCGATCGGAGTCATTTGCTACCCTGAAAAAAGAAAAAGCAAGAAAATTTTAGTAGCTCTTCGGTGAACAATTAACAGTAAGTAGTGCGCAAAGCTCCATGATGACTTAGTGAGTCTTAAGACTATGTGTGTGATGTAGAAGTTCCAAAAATCACAAAACAATTTCAGAAAATGTAAAAAGAGAAAGAAAAGCAAAATTTGTACAGACAGCATTATCGGACAATATCCTAGTTAGCTATTAGCTAATCGTCGAGAGTGAAAAACTCAAATAAATATGTCTTTGACATGGATACATTAAAAAGCAAAGAAAACTTGATTAGGATTAAGGTCTAGTTGAAAATATACTATCTAGAGCAGTACCTGATAACAGCATCTGCCCCATAAGCAACCCTACTTTGCAGAAGCAAAGCATAGTTAGAATCTGTATTGCTGTAAACATCTGAATCCACGCTACGAACTTCGAGAGCTGATATAAAAGGAAACTGATTGACCTTTGTTTGTGCTGCGCACACACTTAAAACTTTGTTTTTCACAACGTATGTAACTTCATGAGTCACGACTTCATCGTTTGAAGTCTCAACAGTGGTCCAGAAATTCCCATCAAACTGAAGATCAAATGTAGGCGGAGTGGACCTCTTGTCATAATTTTCATATTTGAAGCTTGCGCGGACAAGAAACCTTCCACCTTCATCCACATCAAATGCATAACAATTCTTTATCCCAGTAGTGAATACTCTTAGAGTGTCCATTACAGGATCAGGATCTGCATTGCTAGATTGCACGCTTTGTATCGCCCCATTTTGTGTAAGGTCTCCGTCTCCTTGCCATATTGTACCAAAACCGTTTGTCTTGCCCAATGCAGAACCACAATCAATGAAATAGGCAACTGCAAAATGATCGCTTATAGACGAGGGTTAGCTTTTCGACTTTGTTCACTCGTAGGACAATTTATTAAAAACTCATCTATAACCTTTATTAATAGGCAAAACCATGGTACTACTTTTTTTTGTTCGCAACATATTTTGGTTTCACCCCTAAACTCCTAATTCTACTTGGTTCGCACCATATTTTGGTTTCACCTCTAAACACCCATATGTATACATACAAACTCCACCAACATTATAGTAAAACACAACCAACGGATTAAACAAATATCCACCAACGGGGAAGAGTATATTATCTACTCTTAATTAAACTTTACCGATGGGACACCAACGGTACAATCTACTTACAAATATAATATAAATTTATAAACGAAGTGATCACCATCCATCAACTAAGTATAAAAAAACAATACTATTCAAATTTGTGAAAAGGTAAGGATTCCATATCGCATAACAATTTAATTTTTTTTTCAACATAAACGCTTTATAGCGAGCCAAGTTGTGCCCATCTGTGTGCTCTTTAATACTCCTTTAAAATACTCCTTTAATTTTTAAAAATTATAATAGATTTTAAATTTTGTTAAATTCATTAAAATATAGGTTTTATATTAAGTAGATTTAAAATGGGTTTAAATTAAAAAGCTATATCTATTATAATTGGAATAAGTTTAAAAAATAATTACTTTTAGTTAGTATAAGTTCAAAACAGTATGAGTCTTAAAAAAGATTGCTAAAATGATTAGGAACATGTGTTTGTATTTTATTTGGACCAAGAAACGAAAATTAAGTAATAAAAACCTAATCTCGATACTTAAATTTCAATATTAAACCTTATTATGTATATTCATAAATCAAAATAATTAATTAAGAATAATTAAGTGAAAATAATTAAATATTGAAGGTACAAAAAATAGATACCAAAAATATTAATATTTCGTTTTAAAAATATAATATAGATAACAAATAATGTCATATAAATGTAATAGTAAAATAAAATTTTAAAGATTATTATTAATAGATTATATAAAATGAAAAAATTTAAAGTTTTAATATCAATAAAAATAAAGAAAAATGAGTAATTTTAAAAAATAAACTCGACCCGTGGGTCGCATAGATTATCAACTAGTATATATAATATAAACATGCAAACAAGTAAAACAGAGCAAACACACTCACCATCGGCACTAACACGAGACACAGTAACAAAAGTCTTGCCATTATATGAGATGACTAATGCTAATAGTATAGTATATTTTTTCCAATGCAGCTTTGATCTTTATATGGGAGTAGTCATTTGACATTTTGTTAACAACTCAATATCACTAGTGTTCATAGATTCATGAATTAATTCAGACCTCACAAATTCTTTCAACTTGTCTAGTAGATACATGAATTGCATGCTTTAGCAATACTAACAAGTTTACTTTGACATTTTTTGGCATTAGTATGGTCGTATACAGGAGTCAACCTTAAGTTTTTTCCACAATTTTTGTTAAAGTTGATACTTTTGGAGTTGTGGCGAAATTATGGCTCCAGTCCCGGTTGACCTCGAGAAACCGTTAAAAATATCATTAATTCCGATTAAATTAAAAAAAAACTAGTTAAAGTAATTTTTTAGACCCGATTAAAATTGTAATTCTGATTCAGCTTCCGCTTACATGTATACAAGATTTCGCCCTGTTTGGGAATGTATTAGTAAATTGAATTAACAGGAAAAAAAAAAGAGGCGGTTTTGTAATTGAAAGCCGGTAAACGCCTTGTATATAAGTCGGTGAACGCGTTACGTGCTAAAGTAGAACAGAATGTAGAGATTGCATTTGCATGGCAACTCATTTGCAGAGGAAAATCCAAATAATGATAGCCCATTAATTTGACTAGGGGTTCCCATCTAATTGTGCATGGGCATGGCATACCGGTCCAATCAGTAAGCCTTCAATATGAGTCCAAAACAATAGTCATTTGATCTCTTAGGACTTACCACCTCACGATCATAGTTTCGATTCCTAGAAGGCATGGAAATAAGTGGACTGTCATATTCGATGGGTACAAGTGTGGTAACAGTTTTCCGGATTAGTTGAGGTGCGAGAAAAACTGATATAAACACCGAATTATCAAAAAAAAAAATAAAATCATTTGACATTTAGTATCTCTAGATCCTTTAATAAACGTGTGAGAAAAGTTTAGTTTTCGTTAGTTAATATCTGGTCATTGTTAAGTGTTAACAGGAATATAGTGTTGTTTACTTCGGCAGAAATTGAAGTAAAATAGATCTCTACTCTCACTACCTCCACCCCATATAGTAATTGTCTTAATAAATTTTAATCAATATAATTAATGTACAAATATGTAACTCCAATATAATTACATAACTCATGTCACTATATATTCATTACATTTAGTAAAAACATTATTCATGTATTTATTTCTAAATTAATTTGACAAATAAAGTCAAATACAACATCTCCCACTTGACTATTTGTCAAATATTATTCGTGACTCCCACATTTTCTAGAGTCTATATGTATTCTAAACCTTCGTCAGAATAACATACTATATTTAAGTCCATCAAACCAACATACTTGAAAATATATCACTAAATTCATTTTCTTTTAAAAATGATTCGGAATCACAAGTAAAATTATGTGTCACGTTCACATCATATAAACATTCATACTTATCACTTTACCAACTCTATCAATTCCCGAAGTCGAATTCTCAATTACCAAGATCACCTCGATACATTTATATCGCAATAAACAATAACTCCAGGCATGTCTACCTAATTCACCTATTTATTAAAAATACTCTTCAAGTACATGATCATAATCCTCTTTACAGCCTCTCACTAGGCTAAAAAGAACTTCAATATCCACTTACAAAACTCACTTGCATGCCAAGTAAAGTCATTCAATCATACAATATAAGACACATCGAAATTCTGATTACTTGCGCATTTGGTACAATAAACGATTCCTTTTTCGCATTACATGTTTCTCCCTCATTCTTAATCGTCGGACTTCCTCAAACGATTAAGCTATTTACCCAAATACCTTTTCTGGTTCAAACTCAATATTCAAAAATAACCCTTTTAATTCACATTTCTCAAATCTATAAATATTCACAGTTGCAACCCCAACTTTCCAATTCAAAATCAGTGTTCCTCTTTATCCCTTACAAACCGGATTCTTGGAACATATGAAATTTTCCCAATATCTTTCATCCCAGGTTTCTAAATGAGATCCCACAATTTAACTTTTCCTTCTCATTTTTCGTTAACAACTTACCATCAAAATATACGTTATAATCGTAAACGAACTCCCACTGCCAAAAAATACAGATACAATTGTCTAATTCTTTTATCGATATAAAATTCCCAATTTTTTTATTATTCCGGTGGATCACACAACTGCCACTTTTATTTCAATTCAATGAAATAAAATTATTTCGATTTCTCGGTTCCCTCGCTACAAAAAAAAACATATTTCACTATTATATACATAATAGTTTTTTATCCACTCAATTGGATTTTTAAACATTTCATATTCAATAAAATAATCCATTACTAATATTCAGATCCGACTCATTGTTCTTGATCGATCTTGTTAAACAAATCATAAAGTACTTGTTTCAAAAAATAGTTAGTTTTCGTGCTCTCCATTACGAGCGACAAAAACAACTATTTTCTCTATATTCTGAGCATTTCTGTTCAAATAAAAATTCAATATATTTTCTGATGATAATTTCAAAATTATATTGATACCTTTTCTCGTTATTATAGAAAACAACAAATTATTATTTATTTAATTCCAGACACTTGTCCCAATTTTCTTATCTTTTCCGCTCTTTATTCTGAGAGCCACAAAATTTTCTCTAGTACAATATAATTTATTTATTTTTAATAATAACTTTCAAATTATTTAAAATAATTTATTTCTCATTATTCGACTACACCAATAAATTGATGTTTCACTTGCTCTCTATTCCGAGCAATATTAAAATTTTCTTTTAATACAATACCGTCTGTTTCAACGGCAAATTCAAGTTCTCGCACAATCCAATAACAAGCCATTTAATAACAAAACCAAGGCATGCAAGAACAGATAATCAATATCGATCAAAATAAGCACAAAAATAAATAAATTATATTCACACAATTCAAGCACAAACTATCACATCAGAGAGAAGACACGAGAATAAAAAATTGGATAATACATCAAGGATTGAATACAAGCCTACAATCTGGAAAAAAAATAAAACACATAGAGTACACAATAAAACACAGACTGCAAGTCAAATAGCAAAAATCTGGACACCGAAAAACCACAGATGGGTGGCAAGAAGGTTGGCCACAAAAAGACAAAAAAAAAAAACTTAACTCATCCACTAACAACTAATCACAAGCGAACAAAAATTCATTAATTAAAACAATATAAAATGACTTCCCATGAAGACGAAAAGGATATATATTGAATAGGCAAAACAATAGGGGCACAAACACCGAGATCACATCAAGCGTGGGGAAAAGAATTGCAGAATCAAAACAACCCCAAACTAAATCATAGGAAAACCAGTAAACAAACCGATGGTCCACCGGAAAAAACAATTTCTTTAGCTCTGATACCAATGAAGTAAAATAGATCTCTAAATAAACTATGATATGATTTTATAGATTTCTGTAAATAGAAAATTGATAGGGTGAATTGGGCTTCCGGTAGGGAATGGAACAGGCTTCAAATCTCCCTCAATTGTGTGCCTCTTTCTTATGGAATATATCCAATATTTATAGGCTATTCTCTCACTACCTCCACCCCATATAGTAACTGCCTTAATAAATTTTCATCAATATAATTAATGTACAAATATGTAACTCAAAATATAATTACATAACTCATGTAATTATTATATTCATTACATTTAGTAAAAACATTATTTATGTATTTATTTCTAAATTAATTTTACAAATAAAGTCAAATACAACAGAAATTGTTTAATTTCTTACGAGCCAGGTAGATAAATTTATTGATTTTCCAAACTTACAACATGTAAGAATTATTTTGTCGGAAGTCTAGTATTTGTGACATGTTAATTTGTAGGAAGTCCAGGCACGAGAGTTCCAATCCAATAAATTGTTACAAATTATATTTTTTTGGAACGATGCAACCAGAATAAAAATTATGAACTTCTTTTAATTTTCTACACTACACAGTAACTAGAGAATGTCATTTCGTAAAACATGTACACAAACAACAACTTAAAATGTGGCGCCATTAATAGAGATAGGATTATGCACAAACACATGGATAGATGAGGTTCTAACTTATTGGTGAAGGCTCAGGTCTTGTTGAACATAGGTTACAGGTTCGATTTCCCTCTCCGGTTTGTAGTTTGCATCGTACTTCTAACTCAATTGAATATAAAATAAAAAATTGATAGACGGACAGACTCATAGCGCTATGACTCTACGAGCCAGATAAGGAAATCAAGAGGTATTGAGGTCTGCTATGTGATTTTGGGCCTGCTGACTAATTACATTGGATACCTGGTGTTGAGACATACATGTCTAAAGATGATAATAACAAATACCACAAGGCAAAAAATGAATCAAGGAATCAAAGCTGACAAACAAATCAGGAAACTAACTGAAATGCAGATCAACTAAAGCTACATCTTGTGAATGAACTCTGCAAATAGTTAGAGAGTATTTCTGCAACAAGCCATGAGATGCTGTAATCAAGTATCTGTAATCAAAAGAGATTTTGTTGTACTCATGCAAGTATATTCGAGAAGTCAAGAAAAAAAAGAGTTCGAGAAGTCAAGCCTCTATAATATCTCCATTCGAGATATCATACACTTGGTAGATTCGAGAACTCTAGAAAAAGGGTTATTCGAGAAGTCAGGATATTGAGAAGCTTCAATTCGAGAAATCTACAAGTTAGCTCGTTCGAGAAGTCTTCAAGAGAGCCTATTCGAGAACTCGATAAAAGGTCTATTCAAGAAGTCTCTATTCGAGAAGTCCTCATTCGAGAAGTCAAGACGTATCAATTCGAGAACTCAGCTTGAATATTCTAAAGTTCTCGAATGGAATATATCGAATGAAGAACAGACCCAGAATTACTTTGTAACCCGTGACTTATAGACAGTGATCAATTAAACAAAGGATGTTACGAGTAGGGAATCAAATTGTAGATATTTGAACTCAAATTCTTCCAAGTGAAAGGTGAAATCAATCACTGTTTATCTGAATTCAAGGGCAAGAATAAGAGTGAAAGCAGTCTCCAACATGATTACATTACTACTAAAGAATTCAAAGGATATCTTGATGAATGTATAAGGACCAGCTGATTTATCTGGGAAGTTCAAGCATAGCTCAATAAGCAGAAAAGCTTATTGACTTACTAAAAGATTATCTTTTGCTAAAGCAACTTTTTAGGGATAAAGATTCAAATCAGAAAAGATCTTTTGCATAAAGTATCACGTGGGCTTGAGAGCTAAGTCAATTCAAGAACTTAGTAACTTATGAAGAAGGAAACATGCACTGACTTGAAGCATGCTAGAATTGTCCAAATCAAGAAGAGAAGACATTCAAGACATTTCCAGAAATGGTTATCACTTCAAGCATGTGTGTGTGACAAGTTATACCAAAAATGTTTTTTTTACATTATACGTATGCTACTTCTCTTCATATAGTTTAAATAAGCTGTATGAGCAATATAGTTTTAATAAGAAGAAAACACCGAGCATAACTCATATTGCATTAGGTTTTCTTGTAAACACTAAGACATTGTAACCGCAGCTGTGTATTCCTACACAAAGTATTTTCTTCAATACAACCCTCAGGTGGACCGAACAAACCGACCTGAAATTTTTATATATTGTGTTGCATGTGTCTTAGTTATCTTGTTTACTTTCTGTTCTTATAACAAACTATCCAACACCTCATTAATTCGAGAAGAATTAAGTCAAGATTATATTCAACCCCCCCTTCTACAATCTCGTGGTGTATAAATGGGAAAACCTGATTTATGATTTATTTCTCCATGTTCATCTTTATCTCATTCATTATTGCTTCACTATTCTAACTTCCTCCACTATGTCCTGCACACAATACAACATGTTACATGTGTCAATACATCAGGTCATACAGACTCAGTGGCGGATCTAGGAAGAGTCACGGAGAATACGTATTCAGCTAAAAAAAATTGTTGATTTTTAATTCATTAATTTGGTGTCCCGTGTAAAATGTATTCATGAATCCGCCCTTGCACTGATAACATGTATGATGAATTTTTTTTACCAATTGTTAGGCATGAATGAAAAGAATATAGATTAACAGATATATTAAGACGTAACCTGAAACAACATGGTGTGTTGAAACCGCGGATGGTTTCTTTCTTTCGTGGTGCATCCATGCAAAAAACTTACAAAAGCTGAGGCAAGCAAACCAGATGGAATTGTGGTACCAAGAATTAGCGGAGTCTTTTTGTTTTTCTTTTTTCCAGTTGAAGGTGGTGACCCTGTTATTGTTGGGAATCCGGGCATATCTGTAGTGGCAATGGTTGTAGCATCACATGACTTCCCGGATGTACACAAGTCCGGGCTGCCTGTCACAGTCCTCCGGTACAAATTTTCAATAAGCATTCCATACGTAATTACAGAGTTTGACATTTCCTAGTAAACATGAATCAACGAAAACGGGCTTACTCCAATTTGATATTTTTACTATTTGATAGAGACGTAGATTTGCTTCCGCTTAGCTGGTTATCTGCCAAATTTCTTCAAAACAGATTATTAAAGTTTATCAGGTGTTCAACTTAAATATATGAAAAAATGTGCAGGAGAAATATGTATGTCATAGTAGAATGAACGATGCTCACAAGGCTTTAAGGTTAGGCAACGTGCCAAGGTAATCAGGAATAACTCCAGTGAAGCTATTATTGTGCAAATCTCTGCATTGTGGCAATTTCATAAATATTTATGTGAATATACTTTAAAAAAATTAGCAAAAAAGAAAAGAATATACTTGAAGGAAATAATATCTATATATGTATGCAGAAACGGACCCAAGGTTTCTTGTTGATCCTTTAGGAAAGTGTTAGTATGTAACAAAGACTTCAATCACGTTACTTAAGAACTCACATCGTTTGGAGACTAGTCATGGAAATTATATCTGAAAGGGACAACGTTAGATCAAAACTACTAAGATGCCTGACAACCAAGTTTGATGTCAATGATTCAAATAGTAGTCAATAGCGCTATAAAATCCAAATACTTTAAAATGCAGTTTATGATTAAGAATTCTTTGATCCTCTAAGAGTCAAAAATAATAATCAATAATGCCATTGTCGGATAAACTTGTCGAATTGGATAAAATTTGTATGATAGTTGATATGTCCCGTATGTGAGTTAGATAAGCTAGAAGGAGGGGTTGAATAACTTATCACCTTCTTAAAATTTAGAGCTTGACTTTTCGAAAATTCTTTCCTCTTTTTAAACTTTGTTACTTGTCAACAAGTAAATAAAGTGCAGAAAATAAAGAGAGAATGAAGAGAGAGTAGAATACGGTCAATTTTATCCTGGTTCGCGATGCCCACAACCCTTAATGGATTCGAACACCCCTACTCCAGTCCCCGAGCTCCTCCCCGGACTCGAGATTTTCAATACTACAAAGAAACTCCTTTATAGTAGACGGATAAGCCTTTACAACTCCTTTAACCATTATCTATTTATCTTGGAGCAATACACACACGTATCCTCCTAAAAAAAAATAGCAAATATAAACTACAAAACTTGTCTTGGAACGTAACTCCCCGTCACCTCCTGAAAGACTTTGTAGCACCCTTTAGAAGACTATGTACTTCTACAACTTTGCCGATCTTGGTTCTTAGGTCTTAAGTCTTGGGTCTTCGCTTTTCTTCACAGTGCAAAGGCTACTAACTCCACGTTAGTACGCCTAAGACTTGGGTCTTAGAACAAGAGTCACCTCACTTCACTTTACCTCACTGCAAAGGTTAGAATACAAGTCCAACAACAACCAAGCAAGAGATATAAAAATCCGTGCAAACTAGTATGTTATGGTACTAGTCACGGGGACGCTATTACGCGTTAAGTTAGTATATAACGGCAAGGGATAAGTCACAAGTATGACTTGTCACACAAGGGGGAAATGCAAGACAATAAGTAAACGTGCAAAAATATATCCGTGAATGCAAGCACACTAATTACACACTACACACAAGCACATAAACATAACTCACATGTACGTAAAAGTAGTTCGTTATAAAATAACGAGGGCCGCTATTATGTGTTAAATTAGTGCGGAAAATATATATATAAAAATGTAAGGGGATATATCACTACACCATATATGGGCTTTTGCAAGCCCAACATACATTTGTGTTGCATAAAATGTTGCTATAAACAAGAAATTTACTAATTTATTGCAACATTTTTGAAAAGTGTTGTATAAAATACGAAAGTGTTACAAGCCAAGAAAATATTTTTACAATTTTGAACAATTCCAATACTTTTAAAAAAGCGTTACAATATCCTTAACACTTTTAGTCAAAATTTTAAGCGGGGATTCAATTTTTCCAATGGGCGGGCTTCTAAATTTTGGCCAAAAATTTACTCCCTCTGTCCCAACCATTTCTTTACACTTTCCTTTTTGGGATGTCCCAACCAATTCTTTACGTTTCCTAAAATAGTAACTTTTAACAATAAAATACTTTATTACATCCACTACTTCACTCCACTTTTTCAACACTTTACACTATTACACCCACTAACTCACTTATTTTAACAATAAAATCACTATTACACCCACTAACTCACTTATTTTAACAATATTACACCCACTATCTTGGTTTCCGTGCAAAAAGCAAATGTAAACAACCCCTTGGGACGGAGGGAGTATTACACAAAAACTAGTTTTGTTACATAAACAAAATAGCTGCGGTCTCTCCCTCACTCTCTCTCGTCTCTCTCCCTCTGTCTCTCTCTCTCTCTCACCTTTCTCTCACTCATCTCTCAGGCAGAGCTTCGATTATAAGATAGTCAGATCCCAAAACCCCAAAATTGATTGGAGCTTTATTTAATTATGGTTTCAATTTGGGTTTGAATGAGAGGTAACTTTCAATTATGTTCGATTATAACATACTTATGTATGTATATGTATGTATATATATATGATTTAAGATAAATGTATGTATGCTTGTTGAAATTTTCGTTATACATGTACGATTTTCGATTAAATTAGTAGAATTTAATGTTAATTTTTTGGGGAAATTTTGTGTCGGTACCTTCTCTATGCATATAACAAGGACACTTCTAATAAATATATCGAATACGATTGATTATGTTAATTAAATGACAGGGAGTAATAATTTGGGTGTTACTATGCAAAGTCACATGCTTGTTGTATTAGCAGCTTTGTATTATCTTCCTATAGTAAGTTTAATTGTGAATTATTCAGTTGGCGGAAAGGTTGATGTTAATTGTACTCTTTTTGGGGATATTGGCTACAGAGTGCAGACAAACGACTTAAAGAAGTGGAGGTTTGTGTTCCGATAGTTTATGGAACTGTCATTCTGGCTAGGGAAAGAGGCAACTGAGTAAGTGTGATTTAATGCTAGACGCTAGTGCACCTGTTTTACAGTATGGTGTAAAACATACTGCAACGAATGAGCATCTGGGAATGGTGGTCAAAAAAGTCGTGTTTCAGCTACATCCGAGTTTTAATAACCCTATCAGAATGATTGAATCACCACCATTTGAGTTATCAGAGTGTGGTTGGGGTAAATTTGAAATTGCTATCACCCTTTACTTCCATGCTGATGTTTGTGATAAACCGGTGACCTTGTGAGCTATTTATTGCTATTATTGTTATTATTTCTATATTTTTGTTATGTTTACTTTCTCTCCCTTGCAATTTAACTTTAATAATCGTGTGTTACTTCTAGATTACAGCATTTGAAGGTGTACTCTGAAGATGAACCTGGTACCCAGTCAATTAAGTAACCTGTTGTCATGGAATCTTACGACGAAGTTGTTTTCCCTGATCCTTTTGAGAACTTTTTTGCTCATGTGCACAATCATCCAGCCGTCGTATCATCTGTTTCTGCAACATTGGACCTGCATTTAGGTAGAATTTATTTTGGTTGTACTTTGAACTCTCCCATGCACAATCTCTGTTAAGTTTAGGTTTTGATTGATGATTCTCTCTGAAATAATTGATGAAGTTAATGAAGTAAAGGAAGAAGAGACCAAAGATCATCCACTTAGTGGTTCAAAAATTTCTCAAAGGGGGATGAACGATCAAAGCTTACTGCAGCTCGTCAATAGGTCATAATTCTTAATTGCTTTCTTTAATTGACAACTGATACTTGGCCTGCACAATATTTCATGCAATTTTCTCTCCCTTTGCATTTATAGAATATTATGTTGAACAAGATTCTGGTCCTCACACGTTGGTGTTCCCAAATAATAATAATGATTATATCTTGCGTATGTTAGAGTGAAAATGCTTCAAACATAATATACAAAACTATTAAAATGATACATTACAAAGTACTTAGGACGACTGTGACAACGTTAGTAAGGGGCAAATTGATGTGCCAGGTCTACCGACTTCCTTATACCCAAGGTTGTCAATATGTGTAGGCGGTCGAGTAGTCATCTTCTATGCCATAAGTTGAATACAATGTGTTCTGCTTATCATCAATTATATATTTTAAGTTTACAAATCCAAGAAACCAAGTCATCTTAAAGTATATAGAGAGGAAGTTGTAGTCTTCTGGGGATTCCTCTGGGAAATAATTCATCGTTTCTCCAAAGGCCAGCTTTTGCTCCTCCAAGGATAAGAAAGGCAATCTGGGATGGAAGCACAAACTCCACAACTGAAGAAGGTTTGATATGCATAGGCTAATAAGTTTTGATATAATGTGCTAAAAATGTAAAAGTCATCGCTCTTAAGACACATCCTAATTTAATACCATAGAAACATCAGTTCACTACAACAGAAAGTGCTGTAGATATAAAAATTAACAACCTGTCATAAAAAGTTTATTTTTTTCTAATTTCCATTGGAATATTTTTGTATAGTCCACAATCCCACTTCGAGTTGAATATCATACTGAGTAAAATTCTACTGACATGTTTAAAGCTGATGTTTCATTTCTCTATTGTTTTTTCTTTTTCAAGTTTACATGTTTGGCCTAGGTTTTTACTACATACAACAACCATTTCAGAGCAAAGATGTAATCTGTCTCGCAAACACTCCATTTTTATTTATAGATAAAGTTTTCTCCTGTCATACCGAGTATATTCCACTGGCATGTTTAAAACAGATTCACGGTCCATATCTCTAGTGTTTTTGCTTTTGCAAGTTTATATGTTTGGCCTAAGTTTCTACTGCATACAGCAACCATTTCAGAGCAAAGATGTGATCTCTCTTCCAAAAACTCAATGTTTATGCTTAAATAAAGTTTTCTCCTGTTGCTTCCACTGACAGTCACTTGGAGAGTAGCTTAAGAAAAAAGTTTCTCCTCCAACTCAACAACTGAAATAGGAACGAGGAGTACATGGTAGTAAGTAGTGATAAAATGTGCTTGAAAGGCATTTTTATGAATAAACATACTTATTTACTACCATAGAATACACTTTAGTATAGGTACGATCTTACAGTCGAGGCGTCTTGATTTATGTGTTCATGCCTTATCAGTTGTCATTTGACACAACAAAGCTGTACTGCAGGAAAAGAACTAGAAGATCCTAGAGTGTTAACAGATGTCGGAGATGTTCCTGTACGAGAGCTACGAGACTGTGGTATAAGTGATGACAAATTGATGAACATTATAAGTGAGTCTGTAAAGCTGGTGATGGAAGAAGTAAGCTGCACTTCTTCTTACTATTTGTAGGCTTTTACTTTTAACATACAAGTGTATTTTTGTAACTAGAATAAAATCTGTGTGCAACATTCTGCACAATGTTTAGCTATTTTTACCTCTTTTTCATGAAAATTGAAAAGTCACTCTTTTCTTTTATCACCTTTAAGGATCCGCTGCGCCCTTTGGTTTTAGGGGGTGATCACTCTATATCATAACCTCTTGTGAGAGCTGTATCTGAAAAGCTAGGAGGGCCTGTGCATATTCTTCACCTTGATGCTCATCCTGATATCTATCACGCTTTTGAAGGAAACAAGTACTCCCATGCTCATCCTGATGCTTTAGTATTTACAAACGATTTTATTTGGTTTTTGAATTCCTTTATTTAGTACATAATTTTCTTCTGCAATATAATTTCCTTAGTTTAAGTTCCTGTAAAAATGAACTAATTTATCTATACCAGCTTCTGCTAAATTCTTCGTTTCTTATTTAATACACTTTTAACCACTAAACTCGTGGAAATAGTGCACCATCAGATTTTACAATTTTCTGTTCTTTTTACACTTCAATCAGTAACTTGCGGAAATGAAATAACCTTTATCCACAATTGTATCCTAAAGGTTGACAGTGCCTAAGATTTTTGGTACATATGTGCCACCTGATGGTGACATGTGAAGAGCAGAAGTGACATATATTTCTCACTCCAAATTATAAAAGAATTTATTTCTCACTCTTACTCCAAAGCAGTTACTTCTTGTCGCTGTCCTGCAGAAAAATTCAGATTTAGTGCGAAAAGTGAGGATATGAGTACCTTTCTGCAGGAAGATGTGCAGGCAGATGAACAGGTAGGTATATCATCTCATACTTCGAGCTTATTAATACCCCTGTTTTTGCGGTGCAAGGCACCATCAATACATACCATTGATTGTGCACGTGCTTTCTTTTTCATTTTCATGCATTGGATTCTGCAACATTGATTTTAGCTTTCTATTAATTGTTTTTCATGTGTATAATTCGAGTCAAATTGGTGTTGCAGGGAAAGTTTTCGAGCAGAGTCAAATTCTATTAATAAATTCTGGAATTACAAATCAGCCTTTTGGTGTTCATTCATACCCACTGAGGCAAAGGTGCTCGCGAGGATGACAATCACGATGACGATTTAATGATTGATGATCAGTACTTTTATTATATGTGCATACTTTTGGTAGCTTGGTACTTTGACATGAAAGACCGAGGTTTATCTAGATTTCGGGTGTGTAAGTTGACTATGTGTTTCGACTTCGAATTTATGTACCAGGTGTAGGATGATCTTATGGTATAAGCCGATCGACTTTGTTTGGGCTTTATTGACATATATTCTGTTGGATTTTCTATCTGGGAAGTTGGAAATGTGATTCTGGTTTGATATGCTTTTGTATTGGTTTATTAACATTTCAAACAGGATATTGCAAATTGGACTAATACAAAGCGTTGCACATAAATGTTGCAATAAGTATATAAATGTATTTCAATAGAAACAAAAGTGTTGCATATAAATGTTGCTAAAAAAACAAAAAGCATTACAATACGGGAGAAAATGTTACATAAAAATGTTGTAATAAATTGATTTTGCAACACTTTTAACTAAAATATGTTAAAAAATGGTGTAGCAATAGTCTATTGTAACATCATAAAAGTGTCACTAAACATGACAAAAGTGTTGCACTAACGGGGATATTGTAATACTTTAAAAATGTTTCAATAAGTAGGTAAAACGTTGCTATAGGGGTCTATTGCAACGGCCGTAGATGCAAGGCTGAATTTTGGCAAAAGCGTTGCAAAAACCTCTATTGTAACACTTTTGGGGTCTTATACCACACTTTCTTGGCGTTGCAATAGCCCATATATGGTGTAGTATACAACAAGCAAGCAATCAAGCAAGCAAGCAACAAGAGTAACAAGTGCTAAAAGCACTTCGGCCGAATGTAAACCAAGATGGGGGCCGAATGGATTCAAAGTCCTAAAACAAGTTCAAGTAGTCTTGTTTGATAAATCCTTGTTCAAGATATAAAGATAAGACATGTGAGTAACCAACTTGAACAAGAAGACTACCAAAGTTAGTATATTCGGCTGAAAATAACAATGTGGCCGAATATTACTACTAACTTGTTTTAAAGAGGTAGCTTGTATAGTCTTGATTCTTTAAGTCTTTGTTTGAAAAACAAACACAAAAAGAGCAAAGGCCTTGGTTACACAAGACTAACAACCAACTTATCTTTTGATTTCAAATAATCAAGTTTAAACCAATTAAGGTGAAAACAAAATGTAAGCTTTTTGTTCTGAAATCAAAAGATAGTTAAACTAGCCTTTTTAATCCAAATACTCAACTTGGATTGAAGGACTTAAATGAGGTGATTCACAAATTCAACCTCAAGAACACACCTTACAAGATGTCAAATATACACTACACGAATATACTTCAAGAACAAGTGTATATTAGTGACAAAATGCAAGAAAGTTGAATATTAGTGTTTATAAGTGTAGATCTAAACCAAACAAGCAATAAACACTTAATATTCAAGCCACCCACCACCACTTCTACTATATATATTCGACTTATATATAAGAGAGTGAGGAAAAATTAAAACAACTTATAACCCTTGAGATCTAGAGAGAAAACAAGAGAAAAAGCTAGTAACGAAGCCAAAAACACACAAAAAGAGTCGCCGGAAAAGTCGCCGGAAAATTGCCGGAAAAAGGCTTTAAGGTCAGACTTTTCGAGGCTCAAAAGGTCACCTATAAACTGTTAAAACAAGGTTCAAAGACCACAAAAAGATTGGTCACCAAAGGTTTAAAGCATAATGTAATGTAATATGTAATAGAGGACATATATAACTCAACTAGGATAAAAGATAAATAATATTAACTCTATACAGGGATCGTGAAATTTGAAGAACAGGAATCAACAAGGATCAAGTCGCTGAAAAAAGTTCATTAACATGATCAAGCCTCAGTGACAGAATAAGATGTACAGATGATTTAGTTGAAGGGCCAAAAAGATTCCATGTATTTATATTATTTGAAGATACTGCTGCAGGCTAATCAATTGGAATGTAACGAAGGTGTGAAGATCAAGATCAGTGCTAGTCACTTGTGAACCAGACCAGTGCACTAAGTGTCAGCACATACGAGAAGGATCAACACATTAATTCACAGAAAAATTGCTAAAACCTATTGACGATCAATGATAGACAGAATATTTCAAGGTATTGTCAAATATTAATTTACTCTGAAAATTAACTAAGTAACAGATTAATTAATTATTTATAATAAATAATTAAATTAATTTGGTACTTGAACTATTTTCTGAGATGAATTAATTCAGCAGAATATTTGAAACAGAAGAGAGAAGCCCAAAAGAAGCAGCCAAAAATAGTAATACTATGCAAAGTTACTATGCATGGTTACTATGCGCGGTTACTATGCAGGTACTATGCAAATAGTGGTTACTGTGCAAATAGTGATTACTATGCAAATAATGGTTACTGTGCAAATGGCGGTTACTATGCAAATGGCGGCTACTGTGCAAGTGGCGGCTATTATTCAAAAAGTGGCTGGTGGGGCCCACGGGGGTTGTTGGAATGGTACAGCATAGTAACTTTCTAAAACCTATAAATAGGCCTGTTGTATTTCATTTCAAAACACACCTCAACATACAACTTTCTCTTCTCTCTCTTATATCTTCTTTGTGTAAGCTACTAGACAGTCCATATAGTAGGAAAGCCGGCTTAGCCCGCTTTCAGGAAGTGTCGGGTAGAAGGTCCTCGTGCCTAAACTATCCTAGGAGTGTTTGGTTTTGTAGCTGATCCATAGGATTAGATTGTGTAGCAAACCTTCGGGTTTTATCTATTTAAAGATATTTCCCAAACAGTTGTGTTATTTCGATTCAGTATTTTTTAATCTCATATTCACATCAAAAATCGAAATATTTCTAAATAACGTATTCAACCCCCCTTCTACGTTATTCCGGACCCAACAATTGGCATCAGAGCCACTTTGTTATTATACAACAGTTAAGATCCAAAAAGCTATACAATCATGATAGAGAAAACACAAACTCCAATAACAAGCAGATATGAATCAATCAGAGTTCCAATACTCAGGGCATCAGAATATCCCATATGGAAGGTGAAGATGGTAATGTTTTTGGAGGCTACAGATCTAGAGTACTTAGACAGAATCCATGATGGTCCACATAAGCCGACCAAATTGTCTGTTGTAGTTGATAAAAATGAACAGAAAACGATTCCAAAGGAGAAGAAAGACTACACTCCCGAAGATATCTCCTCTATTAGCAAGGATGCCAAGGTAAGGTATTTATTACATAGTGCTCTTGACAATGTTATGTCTAACAGGGTCATTGGATGCAAAACTGCTAAGGAGATTTGGGATGCTTTGGAAGTCAGATGTCAAGGAACCAAAGCCAACAAGAAGAACATGAGAACAATACTCACACAGGAGTACGAGCACTTTGACTCGAAGTCTGATGAGTCATTAACAGATCTATATGACATATTCCTGAAATTGTTGAATGATTTGTCACTGGTAGATAAGGAGTATGATCATGAAGACTCCAATCTGAAATTCTTGTTGGCTCTTCCTGAGAAGTGGGATTTAAAGGCCACTACCATCAGAGACAATTATGATCTGGAAGACATGTCTTTTGATGAAATCTATGGAATGCTCAAGACTCATGAGCTTGAGATGGAACAAAGAAGCAAGAGGCATGGAGGCAAGCCCAAGTCAATTGATCTAAAAGCTGAGGAGAAAGCTTCTAAAGAATTTCCTGTGAAAAGAGTCAATCCAATGGAAAGGCTCGTATTACAAAGTCTGATACTGAGTCATCAAACTCTGATGATGACTCAAACTCTAACAATCTCACAGACTCTGATGATGATGGTAGTGATGCTGAGATGATACAACTTGAAGCCTTGATGGTAAAAAGCTTCAAGAAGATGGCTTACAAGAACTTCAGGAAAGGAAAGAAGTTCACACGAAGAGATTCAAATTCCGAAAAGAAGAATTTCAGAAAATCTGAGGGAAAGGAAGGCAGGTCTGGGAAAATGGACAAGTCCAAGATCAAATGCTATAATTGTGGTGAGAAAGGACATTTTGCACCTGAGTGCAAGAAAGCCAAAGTTGATAAAGGTCAAGCTTACATCACAAAGAAGAAGGACTGGGCTGAAGGTGAACTATGCCTTGATGGCAAATGCTGATAGTATCTCTGAAGCTACTGAGACCAAGGTACCTCACTCTACTCTAGCTTTTGATACTACTGATATATCTGAGTTAAGACTCTTTCTTAAAAACTTGCATGTTAGCTACAAAGATCAGACTTTAGAAAATGAAAGAATAAAATCTGAAAGTCTAGATCTTAGAAAGAGAAATGACTATCTAGAATTAGAATTAGTCTAGATGTTAAAAATTCAAAAAGAGAGAGATGATGCTATTATTGTTAAAACTGAATTATTGAAAAAGCATACTTATCTTGAATCTGAACTTGCTAAAGAAAGAAACATTATTAAAACTTGGACTAACTCTGGTAAAACTACTCAGATTATCATAGAGAATGATTGTTGGAAAGAAAGTCTAGGTTACACTGATAAAAAAGAAAACCGCCAACCTAGAAGCTGAGACCTCTAAACCTGTATTTACTGAAAGGGCTGCAAAGCCCAAAATTAATCTTGTGAGGTTTGTACCCAAATTTGACAAACCAAAACAGGATGAAGTTAAATCAGTAAATATTGACTTAATGTCTCAAAAATAGCTTAAACACAAGCTGAAAGAGATAAAAGGAGTGAACAATGTAAAAGAACCTAGGAAAAACAGAAATGGAAAGGTAGACATCAATAAAAGCAATAACTATATGCCTATTCCCAATGCTCCTAGGAAGAAATGTCACAATTGTGGAAATCCTAACCATCTTGCTACTTTTTGCAGGAAAAATAAAAATATAAACTCTATACCTCCTAAGTCAGGAGCTAAGAGTGGTCCAGTTAGGTTTAAGCCGCAAAATCCTTGTTTTCACTGTGGCAGTATTTGGCATTCTATTTATACATGCAAAGAGTATCATAATTTGTATTATGATTATTATGAACTTAAACCCTCTTTGAATAAATTCAAGATTGATTCTACATGTATAAATTCTGATAAAAAGTATGTTAGCACAAACTCTGATAAGACTTCTGCTGCAAAAGCTAACAGACTTCATAAGGCCAAAGGATCCAAGCAAGTCTGGGTCCTTAAAACTAATCATTAGTGGTTTTTGTGATTTCAGGGTAACAGGAAAAATATCCATGTTCTGGACAGTGGATGCTCATGACACATGACTGGAAATAAAGCCCTGCTATCAGAATTTGTGAAGAAAGCTGGCCCAAGTGTTTCTTATGGAGATGGCAACATAGGAAGGACTCTGGGATATGGCAATATCAATCTTGGGAATGTCATCACTGAAGCTGTAGCTCTAGTCTCAGGACTCAAACATAATCTGCTAAGTGTGAGTCAAATCTGTGACAGAGGTTATCATGTGGATTTCTTTGAAGAACACTGTGAAGTTATAAGAAAATCTACAGGCAAAGTTGTTCTGAAGGGATACAGGAATGGTAACATTTATGAAGCCAAGCTTTCAACAAACTCTGAAGGCTCTGCAATCTGTCTACTGAGTAGAGCATCAATTGAAGAAAGCTGGAACTGACACAAGAGACTTTCTCATCTGAATTTCAACAGCATTAATGAGCTAGTGAAGAAAGATCTTGTGAGAGGATTGCCCAAATTAGTTTTTACTCCAAACGGCTTATGTGACTCATGTCAGAAGGCAAAACAAAGGAAAACTTCATTCAAAAGTAAGACTGAATCCTCAATTCTTGAGCAATATCACTTATTGCATGTTGATTTATTTGGTCCAGTAAATATAATGTCTATTGGAAAGAAAAGATAAACGTTGGTTATTATTGATGAATACACCAGATATACATGGGTGTATTTCATGCACAAGAAAGAAGAAACTGCATCAATCTTAATAGAGCATGTTAGACAACTGGATAAAAGATCTAAGCATACAGTGAAAATCATAAGAAGTGATAATGGCACTGAGTTCAAGAATGCAGCCATGGAAGAATATTGTAAAGAAAAGGGAATAAAGCAAGAATTCTCTGCACCAGGAACTCCACAACAAAATGGAGTAGTAGAGAGAAAGAACAGGACTCTCATACAAGCTGCAAGGACCATGCTTGATGAAGCAAAGCTGCCAACTTACTTCTGGACTGAAGCTGTGCAAGATTCTTGTTTCACACAGAAGGCTACACTCATAAACAAGCATGGTAAAACACCATATGAGATGGTGAAAAATAAGAAGCCAAACCTGAAGTACTTTCATGTGTTTGGATGTAAGTGTTTTGTTCTTAAGACTCATCCAGAAAAGCTTTCCAAATTTGATTTAAAAGCTGATGAAGGAATCTTTGTTGGATACCCACTATCCATAAAAGCATTCAGAGTCTATAATCTGAGAACAAAAGTGGTCATGGAATCTATCCATGTGTCTTTTGATGATAAGAAGATAACAGGACTTGAAGATTTTGATGAACATGACCAGCTGAGATTTGAGAATGAAGAAATAAATGTTGATCTACAAAATTCTGATACTCTTTCAGACTATATTGTTCAATCTATACAAGTAGATCAGGCGGCTGCACATGTTGAGGGGGAGTAAGTGAACGATAAAAATGAACCCCAATCAAGTGAAGAAACATCAAAGAATGCATCTATTGCTAATGATTCATTAAACTCTGATTCATCAAACTCTGAAAGCAACAGCTAAGGGGGAGCAAACAATGATTTTGGATCTACTAGTCACCATACTCAACACAATTATGAACTTGGAGAATCATCAAGATCAAATCTGCCGAGACAAAGGGTATGGAGTAGAGCGCATCCCTTTGAACAGATCATTGGTGAACCGGACATGGGTGTACAGACTAGAAGAGCAACACAGAATGAATGCAATTTCACAGGATTTTTATCTCAAATTGAACCTAAAAAGGTTGATGAAGCTCTTGATGATCCAGATTAGGTAACTGCAATGCAGGAAGAACTCAATCAGTTCGAAAGGCAGAAAGTATGGAAGTTGGTGCCAAGACCAAAAGATAAATCTGTAATTGGTACTAGATGGGTGTTTAGGAATAAACTGGATGAAAATGGTATTGTTACGAGGAACAAGGCTCGATTGGTAGCAAAGGGTTACTCTCAAGAAGAGGGAATTGATTATGATGAAACCTATGCTCCAGTTGCAAGGCTTGAAGCAATCAGGATGTTCTTAGCATTTGCAGCACACTCCAACTTTAAGGTTTTTCAGATGGATGTGAAGAGTGCATTTTTGAACGGAGATCTAGAAGAAGAAGTCTATGTTGAACAACCCCCTGGGTTCGAAGACAAGGAATTTGAAGGTTTTGTGTACTTTCTCTTCAAAGCTCTCTATGGTCTCAAGCAAGCCCCTCGAACATGTCAAAATACATAAAGGATCTTTTGAAGAAGTATGGGATGGAAGAAGCAGCTACTGCCAAGACGCCGATACCAACTGTTGTCAAGCTTGATCAAGATAAATCTGGTAAGTCAGTTGACATCACGAAGTATCGAGATTCTGACTTCGCAGGTTGTATGATTGATCGGAAAAGTACTTCTGGAAGCTGTCAGTTTCTAGGAAGAAGGTTGGTATCTTGGTACAGCAAGAAGCAACACTCAGTATCTACCTCGACAGCCGAAGCAGAATACATTGCGGCAGGTAGTTGTTGTGCTCAGATCCTATGGATGAGGAATCAACTTCAGGACTATGGACTCATGTTGGACAAAATTCTAATTCTATGCGACAACACGAGTGCCATTGCCAACAATCCAGTTCAACATACCAGGACTAAGCACATTGATATCAGGTATCATTTCTTACGAGAGCATGTCATGAATGGAACTGTGGTATTATATTTTGTTCCCACACATCAACAAATTGCAGACATCTTTACTAAACCACTGGATGAATCCACTTTCTCCAGGTTAGTTGGTGAACTTGAGATGCTAAATATGTCTAATTAATTTTGGATAATCAATAACTGCAATTTGTTATAAGTTCACATGTATTTTAAATGTCCATATGTTTAGGACTTGTGAATTTATTTGCATCCAGTCCTCATATTACAGTTATCTCTATATTAATTACCATGCTTATAAATGCTATATTTTATGGTAATTAGTTAGTAAATAATTGTGTTAATTGTAGCATAATTAAATAAATATTTTATTGACATATATCAATTAATGATACTTTGTTAATTTTATGTCTATTTAATTATGAGTTTGTCTGATTATTGTGGAATAATTCTTGAATTATTGATTGGTTATTTTAAATCCACAATAACTAGAAATAATAAGTGTGTATGTGTGTGTGTACATAGGCTCATAGGTTTCGATTATAAGATGTTTTTTCGGTTGACAGGTTTCGGTGATAAGATGTTATTCGGCTAAGTAGGTTGTTAGGTGAGAAATTATTGAGCGGTGTAATTTTTCAAACATAACCTATCACGCTCTCACCTAACCCACTAGTCCTTGAAACCTTATAAATGATGAGTTATTGTTTGTGTTTAACATCTTCATTTTTTAGATATACAGAGCATATACGCACAATTGTTGAATATTTCGAGCTTTGATCGGACAGATCTCTCAATCTAGCTGGTGGTGTTTAGATCGAATTTCATATTCTTGCTTTATACATCATCCTTTATAAAAACTAACCCTTGTTTTTGAATTTCCTCCAAGTTTTGAAAATGACATTGCAGGGAAGCTTTTTAATTGCTAAAGTTAATCCTATTTCCATTCAGCAAATCGAAACCATTCTTGATGAACAATTTCGGGCTTGGACACAATTTCTGAATGAACATTCATTAATTCGCTATGATTTAGTTACACAAGTGCAGCTTAACCACGTTGCATTGCGTGAACTATATTGCAGTGCGGTTAACACTTCTGGACAGGACGGGTGTGCAATCACATATCGACTGTTTGGTAGGTCGATTAGGGTCACTGAACGAGATGTTAATCGAATTCTTCATTTTCCTATGGAAAATCGTGTTTCTGATCCTACACCTGAACAAATTAAAATGTTCTTTCGTTTTATAAGGTACCAAGATAACAATTTCAATACTGGTAATCTTTCTAGAACGTTTCTAACCCAGTACTGGAATTTCTTCTTTCACACTCTTAACCATGTTTTTTCCTCAGATAGAACAAATCAAGATCGAACACCTGAATTTATTCAAAAAATAGGGTATGCGGTCGCCAATAATTTGAGAATTAATTTTGGAAAAATAGTGCTTGGACAAATCATTTTAAAGATGAAACACTTGGGAAGAAGAGATGTTCGGACTTAAAATGTCAAATGTCTGTATCCAAGGTTTCTACAGCTAATATTAAATGATTTTTTGAATGATGAAGATAGGGTACGCTTGGAAAATGGTCAAAAGGTGGAATGTTCTTACATGAAGACGAATGTAATTAATTACATAAGTAAAAAGAACTATACGGATGTGCCTACAGTCCTAAATGAATATGTAAAGACTGTCCCACTTCCGTTGTTACCAAGACCAGTGTGAGCAGGTATACGTCAAGGTAATATTTCAATCCCTGCTATTCCAACCTCTGTATTCCCTGTCGTGTCACAGGAAATACAGTTTCTACAGCCCTTAGTGGCCATCTTACCCGACCAAGAGCAGGAAATCCCACCGACTCTAACACAGGTCGAAGAGCCCATTCTACAAATGCAAACACAAACACAACAAACTCCTACACCTCAATTATCATTTAAACGACCAGTCATCCACATTATTGAGGGAGATAGTGCCTTAGCAACACCACATAAGGAGTTAGTTACATCAGCCACTCTACCTCATTCTAAACGGAGTAAACCCAATCAACCTGAGGTAATGGCAACTGTTATTGAAACAATTCTTTCTTATCCAATGAGTGCAAATGTAAATGAGGCTGAATTGATGGGAGCAACTATCTTGAGTTCCATTTCACGGAACATAAGAGTGGTTGATGATCTTTCTAAAGATCAAATGCCTTCACAGGCATCCGAGGTGGAATTACCTACCTCAATAACTGTTGGTGTATCTTCCATTTTACGGAAAGATCCATCGGTAGGTGGTTCTTTTATGAACCAAGTGTCTTCATAGACGTACGAGGGAAACTTGGGTTTTGTGCCATTTAATCGATTCAAGTTTAATCTCCCAGAGGGAAAATCTCTAGATCTTTTTCAAGATTTACCACTCTTTACCAGTGGTTGGCAACTTGCTTCACGCGAGGAGGAAAGCTCACGAACTTTCATTGCACCATCCATGACCTCTGAAAAAGGGGCTAGGATTATTTCATTTGTAGGTACACATATCGGTGGAAGCTCTGGAGGAGAGTTGAGGGAAACACGAACAGAACATGTAAGTGTAACCCAAACCACTAAACCGAGTGAATATAGAGTGTTGAGTGAAACACCTGCAGAACGTACGAGTGAGCAACCTACTCAACCACATGCACCTGTAACCAGAAAGGAATACAACAGACTCCTTACATGGGTCCAAACAATGGAGAAAGAGTTGTCAAATATCTGTAAGTCCATTGCAGAAATCAAAAATTTGCAACTTATTCAACATGATGCATTCCAGGTTCAATTAAGTTCCATGGCAGCCCAGTTTAGTCATGCAATTAATTCCTTGGTGAAGACAGCTTCGTCCAATTTACCAACTCCACATCCTACTATTCTGGAGGATAACTCAACTGAGGGGGAGAAGGTGGATGGGCAAGAAGTTACTAGACATAATAAGGGCAAGGAAAAGATTGTTGACACAAAATTAACTTTATTTTGGGAAAGGAAAAGCTAATGGGAGTATTAGTGCTATGTGCAAAGAAAGCAAAGGCAAACTTGAAGATATGTTCAGTCTACAGGAACAATTGTCTTGGACTTGGTTAATTTTAAAAATCTGGAAAATGTATATATATGATCCAGAATGCACTTTAATATTATTTATCTTTGAACTTTATTTGTTGTTATATCAGTTGAGTTATCCTCTAGGAATTTGCTTGTCAAACCCTAACAATCAAATTGGGGGAGATTGTAAAGCATAATGTAATGTAATGTAATATGTAATAGAGGACATATATAACTCAACTAGGATAAAAGATAAATAATATTAACTCTATACAGGGATCGTGAAATTTGAAGAACAGGCATCAACAAGGATCAAGTCGCTGAAAGAAGTTCATTAACATGATCAAGCCTCAGTGATAGAATAAGATGTACAGATGATTCAGTTGAAGGGCCAAAAAGATTCCATGTATTTATATTATTTGAAGATACTGCTGCAGGCTAATCAATTGGAATGTAACGAAGGTGTGAAGATCAAGATCAGTGCTAGTCACTTGTGAACCATACCAGTGCACTAAGTGTCAGCACATACGAGAAGGATCAACACATTAATTCACAGAAAAATTGCCAAAACCTATTGACGATTAATGACAGACAGAATATTTCAAGGTATTGTCTAATATTAATTTACTCTGAAAATTAACTAAGTAACAGATTAATTAATTATTTATAATAAATAATTAAATTAATCTGGTACTTGAACTATTTTCTGAGATGAATTAATTCAGCAGAATATTTGAAACAGAAGAGAGAAGCCCAAAAGAAGCAGCCAAAAATAGTAATACTATGCAAAGTTACTATGCATGGTTACTATGCGCGGTTACTATGCAGGTACTATGCAAATAGTGGTTACTGTGCAAATAGTAATTACTATGCAAATAGTGATTACTGTGCAAATGGCGGTTACTGTGCAAATGGCGGCTACTGTGCAAATGGCGGTTACTGTGGGCCCACGGGGGTTGTTGGAATAGTACAGCATAGTAACTTTCTAAAACCTATAAATAGGCCTGTTGTATTTCATTTTAAAACACACCTCAACACACAACTTTCTCTTCTGTCTCTTATATCTTCTCTGTGTAAACTACTAGACAGTCCATCTAGTAGGAAAGCCGACTTAGCCCGCTTTCAGGAAGTGTCGGGTAGAAGGTCCTCGTGCCTAAACTATCCTAGGAGTGTTTGGTTTTGTAGCTGATCCATAGGATTAGATTGTGTAGCAAACCTCCGGGTTTTATCTATTTAAAGATATTTCCCAAACAGTTGTGTTATTTCGATTCAGCATTTTTTAATCTCATATTCACATCAAAAATCGAAATGTTTCTAAATAACGTATTCAACCCCCCTTCTACGTTATTCCGGACCCAACAAAAGGTGTGTGTTTGGGAGCAAGAATGGTGAAGAAAAACAAGCCTAAATGGTGTTTAATCTTGAAATAATTTAGGCTAGAAGCAAAGAAACGTTTTTGCAACTTTGGCTACTGGAAAGAGAGTGTTTCTAATCTTATTTCACCAGCATATACTTGGCTCTAGGGGGCTTGGAAAATGAGGTGGGGTGGAAGGTTTTTTATAGCAAAAAAAAAAGGCATTTACCTTTATTTTTAAATGGAAAAAGGCACATGGCTATAAGGCAAGTGGGGGGAATCTTCCTTGAATCCTAGCAGCTGTGCAACAATTCAAATTTGCATGGGAAAGAGTGCCCATACGTTTTTAATATTTACGAAATGATTAAAAACTGAAAAACGCGCGTACCAACGAGACGAAATGGGTTTAATCGTAATAAATTGAAAAATCATTTAAAAATTATGAAATTTTGGGAATCCCCTAGAAATGTTCCCAGAGGAATATGGTCAAAATTTCACCATGAAATGAGTTGACCATCTATGACTTTTAAGCAACCGATAAATCAATTACGTATCGATTTTAGGGGTCCCGGAAAAAAGTCATCCCAAATTTACGAAACTTATTCTATAATGTCCTATGGAGCAACTAAGTACATATCCAAAGTTTTAAGTCAAAACGATGTGTGAAATTATTGTTACAAATTTTTTGAATGTTAAAACAGCCTTCCGGAGCGACCGAAAAATTCATTTGTCTTTACCGACAACTTAGACAAAAAATTTGACTTAATAAAAATTGAAATATAATATTTTATGTAAAATAATGACTATGAGGTCCAAGGAATATTTAAGTTCAAATTTAAAAAAAAATTTATCCGGATAAATAAGGATTTTTGGGTATTTCGGAATAATTCTATTTTTGGTCTTTTGGCATGGCTTTTGGCAAGGAAAATTGATTATAAATATTAAATAAATATATCAAGAATATTTGAGAGTAAAACATTTAAGAACAACACTCTTTTAAATAAATCAAACAGTTTGACTCGTAAAAGCAGTATTTAGAAATTCTCGATATTTGTGCCTTCCGAATGTCTAAAATCTTTTGACATAAATAATCTAGAACACAAAATACCATTTAACATGATATTCTCATCCTAAGTCAATGTCGGAAAACATTTTTGGTTCGGTTTGACCGATTTGACTTGATACCGGAAAATGTCGTCTTCGGGGGAGGATTCTAAGTGCAATCCTAAATCTAATTTAATTTCACTTTTTATTTTTACAAATTCCAAAACCTAAAGAGGGAAAGCAATGACTCCCTAATGTTAAATCTCTACAAAACATACTTTACTTTTACGTGGAAAAAACAGAAAGAGCGTGATGGTAATATTAAAGTTACTAGGGACAGAATATTATTTACAGTGCTGTAACACGAGGCATGGCATCAGTACTACATTCGAGCCAATCCCAAGTAAATGATACTGGAAGACATGGATCGACATACCAATCTTGCAAATTAGTAAATATCTTGTGAAGTAAAGCCAGAGATTCCACTGTTTGACAAAAAAGTAACAATTATAACGATGACAAGATTACAGGTATGTACTTGCTAGCTAATATACTTACAGTCATCAATATTTGTTCCATCTGTTAATTGGTCCTTGGTGACATAAAAAAGTTCCATGGCATTGATGAGAGGCGGTAGAGCTGAATCCGTGGTAACAACCAGTGAAAAAGTTATGTTGGAAGAAACATTTAGGTTACCTACAATTTCTTGTGCGAATTCATAAGTTGGTATAATTGGGTCTGAGCTAGCCTAATTGTCAATATATAACTTGAAGAACCTTGTTTCTGTCACCGCAATTGGTTCAGAAAAGTACATGGTTAAGTACACAGAAACAACATTAGACGGAAATCCAGAAGCCAACATCAATTTATCTGAAGTGCTTGATGTTGCAATTGCATTTTGCAGCACCTCTTGAGGAGGGCGATCTGCTAGATTAATAGTAATATATATAGCATCACCAGTGACGTTAACTTCTCCATCTTGTAATGTAGCAGGAAGCCAAATTCGATCATAGTCACTTGATGACCTCAGGTAGATGAGAAATAATAAATTTGCAGCAAGTGGTGTAAATTCAATATGATCTTGTGTCTCAAGGACCTTCATGAGTTCAACATATATACAAGTGTTATTTATCATTACACAAGTTTAAGAAAATATAATATCACATTAGAAGTTAAAAGGAATTTCCAAGTTGAGCTGGTTTACTTTACAAAGCCGACTAACACGCTAATTCGATCATAGAATAGTTTGACCAAAAGTTTTCGTTTGAGATATATTTTTAAGGTACATTCAAGGAGATATAAAAGCAAAAATGCAAGAGTACCTGATAAGAGCATCTACACCATAAGCAACCCTACTTTTCAAGAACAAAGCATAACTGGAATCTGCCTCCTTGTACATATTTGAATCCGTGCTGAGAATCACAAGAGCTGATATAAAAGGAAACTGATCAGGTTTTGTCTGTGCTACGCACACACTTACAACATCACCTTTTACGATATATGTAGCTTCATAAGTCACAACTTCATCATTTGAAGTCTCAACAGTGGTCCAGAAATTTCCATCAAAATAAAGATCAAATGTAGGAGGGGAGAACTTCTTGTCGTAATTTCCATAATTAAAGCTTGCACGAACAAGAACCCTTCCACCTTTATCCGCATTAAAAGCATAACAATTCTTTTTCTGAGTAGTGAATACTCTAAGAGTGTCCATCATCGGATCAGAGTCTGTATTGCTTGATTGCACCCTTTGTATCACTCCATTTTGAATCTTGCCAAACGTTTATATAACTATCTGTGTAGAACGCTGTAGATGTTGAACCACAATCAATGTACTAGTAAATTGTAGTTTCAGAGAAAAAAGTATGAACATTATTTATTTCAAAGCCACCTTATAACAATTAAGTTCTTACAACTGCATTCAATCATCAGAAGATAAATAAAAAACTTGCATAGAAAACATGCAACTAAGTAAAAGCTTGGAAATGCCAAATTAAACATGCTCACCATCCGTGCTAACCAAGAAATCGCAAAGAGCTAGTAAGAGAAGTAATATGAAAAGTTTGGCCATCGAAAGAGATGACGAGTAATGAGAGTATGCTATGAATGAAGCTTAGAGCTTTTATAGAAGAGAAGTGTTATGACTTTATCTTCATAGCTTGATATGGCTGCAAGTTCATACTTTTTCACTAAACATAATATTAAAAACTATTAAATACAAATATATGATCCAATCAAACACTGATCATAAAACCTTGACGTTGTTTAAGAGCTGATAACTTAACATGGTAATTAGAGCCTACAACACTACTTTCTCCCGTTGTCTCCCACCGATTTCCACCTATTAACCTTAATCCCTAACCTTAAGCAACCATGACTAAAGTTACTGGGCAGCCTTTAACCCTTGTAATTATTAGAAATCCCTTAAAATATTTTTGGGTAAAAGGTACCTGGGTAAAAGGTACCTATACAACTGGTGATATATATGAAAAAACTCAGACAGGTATTTTTCCATACACATGCACTGTTTAAACCACAAAAGGATTTCGAGTGTAGGGAAATGTTAATTGTTTATATATAATCCAGTTAAACTCTCGTCCTAACATCTTGAAATCTCAAAATAGATGCTAGCTTAATAAAAACCAAGTGGTTGATCAATGTTAGTCATTTTGAGTCTTGATTTCGACTGAAATTCGTAAGGTATTCATACCGTATCTTGTTTCATACTTATCCAAAAGAGTGCAACACATATTTATGCAGTCAATTTGATTAAGAAAAAACCATAACTAACATTACAAACTACCAACATTTTTGTTCAAATTGGGTTTGAAAAACTATCCACCTTCAATTTTATCCAAAATCCGTGGTTGACTGTTGATTCCTATTGTTTCTTGTATAATTTAAAATTGAGGATCATTCCTAATATTCTGATTTTTCAACAAGTTTACGTCGACATATTTGGTGTTAACATCGCAGATCGGAGTCAACGGTTAATTTTTGGACCTTTAATGGTAAAGTGGACATTTGATATATAGTATTGTAGCTGAACGCTGACTTCTGCTAATTGTGTGATTAAAATTAACAAAATCCAGATTATATTCCTGTTCCTATGACCGGTGGTACCTAGTGTAGTGATGTGCTGAGGTACTATATCTGGTGTAGTCATTTGATGCACAAATCCACTGGATGCTAATCAATTTTGCATTTAGATAACTTCATCATTATTGGTCAAAACATGTTAGAAACTAGTGCGGCTTTGTTATTTAAATTAAATCAGGTAATCAGGTGACATGGAAAAAGATTTTATAAAGTAATAGCTCAATACAAAAATGAAAGCAAATGAGTTGGACAGTTGGTAGATGTAAGTTAAATCATATATAACAGAGTTGACGGTAAATTGTTTGTTCCTTGGTCGCCGAACCAACTTTTATTCTAGGCTCCAAAATCTTCGACATGTAAAAGCTTGTGTGAACGTGTTCAGCCAGTGGCCTCGTCTCATATGAGGAAGCTTGTGGCGAAGATGAAGCACATGAAAGTATATTTGATGCACTTTTGTCCAAGCATCATCATGGAAATTATTTGCAATCATTGATATGTACAGAGCTCAATGCAACTTCTTCATGGCTACATTGCAGCAACTGCAACAAGCTAATCATCATGTTGTTACAGTCTCATGAAATGTGTTTCAAAAGAGATGAACCCTTGATATCTTTGTCTTTCATGTCTCCTTCTCAGAATATCAGAATCTACAAATACAAGGAAATCTCTGGATGAGCATTAGCTTCACCTTAACTTTAAACAACCTAGTAAAATTTAAAGGAACGTTATGGTGTGTCTGGTGAAGCTCAATTATTTGGTCTTCATAAGGATCTTAGTGAAATTAGTCAAGGAAATAGCAATGTTGCAGACTATTTCACTAAACTCAAGATGCCTTGGGATGATATAGATGTTCTTTGCTTCGTACCTGTTTGTACTTGTGGCTGCAAGCGTGGTGCTACACAGAAACTTATTGTGTTATAGCAAAATTAGCGTGTTATACAATTTCTCATAGGTTTTAATGAGTCTTACAATGTTATGAGAGGATCTATTCTCATGACTTCACCTCTTGCTTCCATTGGTCAAGTTTACAGTATAATTCTACAAGAAGAAGCACAGAGGGACATACATTCTTTGAGTCATTTTATGGCTGACTCAGCTTCTCTAAACGTTGTTGCTTCACGACCTGGTTTCTCTCAATTCAAACCAAAACATCTTAATCAAAAAAGGCCTAAGTCTTCCCTACATTGCATTTATTGTAAAAACTCAGGCCGTGATCTCATGGACAAATGCTACAAACTTCATGGTTTTTCCAGTGACTTTAAATTTAACAAAAAGAAGTTTGCTACAAATGTTGATAGCAATTCTTCTTGTGAATCTGGTTTAACTGCTCATAACTCAATTGCTTTACCATCTGCTGGTTCACCTGTTTCTTCTGCTAGTTCTTCTGTAGGTTTGTCTGCTTGTTGTTAGGCAGATTGGTAGGCAGCCTACCATACTATTTTTCTTGCCAAACTTCACCAATCCCCCTCCCCCCACCTACTACATATTTCCTACTATAAATACCCCCTCCCCTTCATTACTAAAACTACACCAAATTCTCTCTTCTCTCTCTATATAGCTGCTAGATAGTCCGTCTAGTAGGAAAGCCGGTTTAGCCCGCTTTCAGGAAGTGTCGGGATAGAAGGTCCTCGTGCCTAAACTATTCCTTAGGGTACTTGGGCCTGACTGCAGCCATCGGAGGTGGTCCCGCTGCAGGGATCTTTCTATCAGGTTGTGTGGCACTGTCCGGGTTGGGAGAGGGAGAGAAGGAAAGGTTGTCGGAAACAGTGATAGGGGAGGTTTTGAGATAAACACTTCAGTGAGTTGGGGATATACATAATAGGTATCGTAGGGTTGAATTTGTGTATAAAATTCAGGGGCCAGATACCCGGACATTGTAATCTCTTTTATCTAGTGTGAAGTTGTTACTCTTGTGGATGTAGGCTGGGCCGAACCACGTTAAATCTCTTGTCTCTTTTACTGTATTGTTGGTTTGTTGCTTTATTACTATCACGTATATATGTGGGATCTAAGCACACATATTTACCAAATCGCTTCCGTATTCGCAGGGAATCGGGCAAATTCCTAACAGTTGGCATCAGAGCTAGTTGTGTCTAAATTATTGGTGCCGAAGGAAAGTCGTTAAGAAAAGTGGTTGTCTAATAAGGCACCGTTTTGACGGAAGTGCTCCAATTGTTTCTTACACTTACCTGGCCAATTGATTTAGTTGTTTGGATTGGTTTGTATGTACAAACGGAGATCATGACAAGTATTAGAGGATTCAATGTGACTCCATATGATGGTAAAGGAAGTTTTACTCTTTGGCAGAGAAGGGTAAAAAATATCCTAACCCAATAGAAGCTAGCAAGGGCTTTGAAGGGGAAGGAGGGAAATCCAACAACAATGAGCGCTGAAGATTGGGAGGATGCTGAGTCGCAATGCATGAGTACCATCAGACTATGCATTGCAGATAATATTATCAATAATATTGTTGACGAAAGCACGCCGAAGGAATTATGGTCAAAGTTGGAGACATTGTATCTCGGGAAGAACTTGACTACAAAGTTAAATCTGAAGCGCGAGTTATACAAGCTGAAGATGGCAGCTCAAGACAATATTGTTTAGCATATGAATGTGTTTAATGGTATTGTTGATCAACTTGAAAAGGTTGATGTAAAATTGGAGGAAGAAGATAAGGCCCTTATTCTTCTTACTTCACTTCCGGAGTCATTCGATCATTTGGTCACAACCATTTTGTACGGAAAGGACACGTTAAAAATGGAGGAGGTTCAGTCAGCACTTTTCTCAAATGCTGGAAGGAAGAACCAAGATGGTGATAGGAACGGAATGACAGTTTTGGCTTTGCGTAGTCAAAATAATAGAGGAAGGGTTGCTGTAAGAGGATCTACCAATAGCAGGGGTAAATCCAGATACAGTGAAAATGGCATGCAGTGTTTTGGTTGCAAGGAGTGGGGTCATATTAGGTCGAATTGTCCGCTTAATAAGAAGGATCCAGATGCATCATTGGCTGTGGTTACTCTCGATTGTGAAGATGTTTGCACTGTCTTCAATCGAGGTACTAGTTCTCCAGGAGAATGGATATTAGACTCAGGGTCAACTTACCATGTATGTTCCGAGAGGGGGCATTTTGACAAATTCCAAGATACAAAGAATGAAACAGTTTCTTTGGCTGATGGATCTACTTGTGAGATCAAGGGGATTGGAATTGTGAAAATCAAAATGTTCGATGGAATAGTTCGCAGCTTGAACGGGGTAAGATATGTGCCTAAGCTGGGGAAGAATCTAATATCTATCGGTCGGTTAGCTTCAGAAGGCTACAGATGCTCTGTAGTAAGGGGAGCTATGAATATCAAAAGAGGCCGTGTGGTTCGGATGAAGGGAGAGCTACGTGGGGGAATATATCGTCTAATTAGTACGTGGCCAGAACGTACTTGAACTTCGAAAATCTGGTTATCTCGTGCACGAGGGAAGAGTGACTTGAAGGATACTGATGCGGTTGTGTTGTCTTCCAATCTAGACGATGGTGCAAAGACTGTTGGGATGGATGCTTGGTCAAAGGGCTTCCACGACATCAACGAGTAGTTGGTGTGTTGCAGCTGCATATGGGCATCGATCAACACAAATCAAGTGAGCAGTGAACCATGCAACAGATTGATTTGTTTGATATGCAGTTGGGGAGTAAATGAAAGATCGATGGTCACACTTGTGTGTGTGATGGTCACACTTACGTGTGTGATGGACTACATATAGGATTGGCCGACGTGAATCAAGTGAGTATGTGTGTATACAACAGATTACTTCACATGTATGTAGTTGGACAAATAGAGGTCAATGGTACACTTGTGTGTATAGCAAGTGGGCATTCGAGAATGAATGTGCAAACTAGGGTATAGTTTGGAGTCTTGGACTCGGGGGGAGTTTTGTCATAGGGAATGATTTAGATCGAGGAAAAGTTGGAGTTATGCCAAACAGGGCGCATGTATGGACTGCAAGTGATTAACTGTGAGTTTGGAAAGAGGGGGAGATTGTTAGGCAGATTGGTAGGCAGTCTACCATACTATTTTTCTTGCCAAACTTCACCAATCCCCCTCCCCCCACCTACTACATATTTCCTACTATAAATACCCCCTCCCCTTCATTACTAAAACTACACCAAATTCTCTCTTCTCTCTCTATATAGCTGCTAGATAGTCCGTCTAGTAGGAAAGCCGGTTTAGCCCGCTTACAGGAAGTGTCAGGATAGAAGGTCCTCGTGCCTAAACTATTCCTTAGGGTACTTGGGTCTGACTGCAGCCATCGGAGGTGGTCCCGCTGCAGGGGTCTTTCTATCAGGTTGTGTGGCACTGTTCGGGTTGGGAGAAGGAGAGAAGGAAAGGTTGTCGGAAACAGTGATAGGGGGAGGTTTTGAGATAAACACTTCAGTGAGTTGGGGATATACATAATAGGTATCGTAGGGCTGAATTTGTGTATAAAATTCAGGGACCGGATACTCGGATATTGTAATCTCTTTTATCTAGTGTGAAGTTGTTACTCTTGTGGATGTAGGCTGGGCCGAACCACGTTAAATCTCTTGTCTCTTTTACTGTATTGTTGGTTTGTTTCTTTATTACTATCATGTATATTTGTGGGATCTAAGCACACATATTTACCAAATCGCTTCCGCATTCGCAGGGAATCAGGCAGATTCCTAACACTTGTTTGACTCCAGAAATGTACAATCAACTTGTTAGTCTACTCAAGTCTGCTCAACCTGTAGAATCTGTAACCTCAATAGCTAATTTTGCTGGTAATTCTATTGAACCTTCTTCATATATCACTTGCTTATCTGCTTTCAATAATAACATTTGGATCATTGATAGTAAAGCAAATGGTTATATGTGCTATAACAAACAATTGTTCACCACCTTATTACTTTACCTCAGCCTTTGAATATTTCACTACCTAATGGAAACATTATATCAGTCACCCTTATAGGTTCAGTAATATTTCCTAACAACATCATCTTAGAAAATGTCCTTTATGTTCCTCATTTCAGTTTTATCCTGCTCTCTGTCAACAAGTTATCTTCTCAATTAAATTGCTCTGTTTATTTCACTAATAACACTTGTTGTCTGCAGGGCTCTTCTCTGAAGAAGCCACTGGTTCTTGGTCAAGCACAAAGAGGTTTGTACCTTCTTGATTCTACTGCTCAACTTTCTTAAAATTTGTCATAGTCTACTGTTTTTAATTCTTTTTCAAATTGTAATGATTCTACACTTCTCTGGCATACCAGATTAGGGAATTTACCTTTCAGTAAACTCAAAACTTTGCACATATGTAATGCTAATATGCCAGATTTTCCCTGTACTGTATGTGTTAAGGCTAAGCATCACAGATTACCTTTTCCTCATAGTACAATTCAAAGTTCTAATAAAATCCAACTTCTTCATATTGATTTATGGGGTCCATATTCTCCTCCTACATATAATAAATACAAATAATTTTTGACCATAGTAGATGATTTTACTAAGGCCACTTGGACTCATCTCCTAAGTCATAAAAGTAATGCTTTTACTTTTATTCAATCTTTCATAGCTATTGTTGAAAATCAATTTCACAGTCAAGTTCACACTGTTCGAACAGACAATGCACTTGAGTTGGGATTAAGTTCTTTTGCACAATCTTTTTTTTGCTTCTAAAGGCATATTTCATCGGACATCTTGTGCTTACACTCCACAACAAAATGGAGTTGTGGAGAGAAAGCATAAGCATCTATTAGAAACCTCTAGAGCCCTTCTTTTCCAATCCTATCTTCCCATAAGGTTTTGGGGTGAGTGTGTACTTACTGCCACTTACTTGATTAATAGGTTTCCTTCTAAGGTTCTGCACAATGAGTCTCCCTTTGAACTCTTGTTTTAGAAATTACCACAGCATTTTCATCTTAAGCCTTCTGGTTGTCTTAGTTATATCTCTACATCTAAAGTGCATAGAGATAAATTCTCTTCTAGAGCCATTCCTTGTGTTTTCATAGGATATATTTCTGGAAAGAAGGCCCATAAATTTCTAGATCCTGAAATTAAAAAGATTCATATTTCTAGAGATGTAGTTTTTCATGAGCATATTTTTCCATTTGTCAATATTTTTGCTTCTCAGTTTTTGCCATTATTGTTGAGTATGAAATACACACAGAAAAATACAGATGGGGGTGAATATATTTTCAAACTTTTCTTGATTTTTTTTAGAATCTGAACTCGTTTGAATTTGTGTTTGATTGTTGTAGTTGAATGTGTATGTGTTTAACAGATATTACGTGTGCGGAAATACCTTACGAATTAATTGCTTGTACGTTTAGTTTATTGTCTTGCATACCGCTTGTGTGACAAGTTCCTCGTGTGACTTATCCCTTGCCGTTATTTACTATTTTCCGCACTATTGTGTAGCGCATAATAACGTGTTTCTTAGAGTTCCTCGCACTTGCGAGTTGAAACTTTTTTGTTCGTCCTCGCACTTGCGAGTTGATATTTTTCTTTCGTCCTCACACTTTGGAGTTGAATAATTAAGCATCTTGCACACACCAAGAAAGTACTATAGCTCGTTCGATTGATGTCATGACTCGCTCATCTTTACTAAGAATCAATTATTTTAACGCATAATAGTGTCCCCGTGGCAAGTACCATAACATACTAGTTTTGCACGGCCTTATTATATAATCTCTCACATATTATTTGCTTGTAGCTTTTTGTTGTATCTTTTTAGTGAGGTGATCATCGTTCTAAGACCCAAGTCTTAGGCTTGCTAACGGGAAGTTAGGCATCTTTGCACCGTGAGTAAGAGGAAAGACCCAAGACCTAAGACTCGAGACCTACAAAGGTAGCACCAAGGCTATCTTAAGGTTCTCCGAGACTTTGAGGAGGTAACTTGGAGTTACACTGCAAGACAAGTTGAGTAGGTTTGCTAGTTATTTTGAGAAGTTAACGGGTAGTTACGCTCCAAGATAAATAATTAGTGGTTTGCTTATATTTTGAGTAGGTAACGGGGACTTACGCTCCCAGATAAATATATAGTGATTTAGCTTATATTTTGAGAAGATAACGGGGAGTTACGCTTGAATATAAATACATATTACCTGCTTTAAGGAGTGTTCACTTATAGTGGACGAAATCTTGAGTCCGAGGAGGAGTTCGAGGACTGGAGTAAGGGTGTTCGAATCCGTTAAAGGATTGCGGGCATCGCGAACTAGGATAAATCATTCGTGTCAAACTCTTTTACTTTCTTCTTTTATATTCCGCATTTTATATTACTTATTTATAAGTAATTAATTTTAAAAGGAGAAAGAAAATTTAAAAACGCCAAGCTCAACTTTTAAAACGTTGATAAGCTACTCAACACCCCCCCTTCTAGCTTATCGTACAAACATTCGGGGCCCATCATTTGTGTTTTTACTTAATTATCTGTACTTACATATTAGTATATTTTTATCTAAATACCCTTACTTATATCTATCTATACTATTATATTAAAGCCAAAATATTGAAAAATATGAAAAAAATACACAATTGTAAATAACTAATTCATTTCCTTTTTTATGTAGTGCATGTTAACTTTTATATTTTTTCAATAACTAATCAATTTCCATTTTCAGGTAGAATTACCTGTTCTATTTAATAAAATATTGTAATTACTAATAACTTATCGATTACCTTTTTGAGATAAAATGCATTATCTTTTCTATAATTCTTATTAAAATCCCACTTTTTTCTGAAAATATCATGGGCACCATACATATAATTATTATAATTAAATAATATCATTTAAAAATTTTGAACCTATAAAATTCGTGTCTTAAAATTATCAATAAAACTAATAAAAAAATTTGTGCATTGTACGGGTTCTAAGCTAGTTATATCTTGACTGGTTTCAAACTAAAATATTGATTTGTAAGTAAATGTTTTTTATTTAAAAAAATATGTATTATATGGGTATGTTAAATACAATTAATATTGTATTTAAATTTCAATAAAAAATTTAGCTAACCATGATTTGTAAAGTAGGATGAGAATTTTAACAAGGAAAACTTTTAGAATATTTACTAAAAAGACCATTTTTTCTATTTTTTTTTTGTGATTTTACCATCTTCTAAAAACATTTGCAAAAATATCTTTTTCATTTTTTTTTTAAAAAATACCAAATTATTTGCAAAAACACGATCTACTGCAACCTATTACCTGTTGGTTGCAAATAGTTGCATTTTAAAAGCCCAAACTTATTTAGCAAAAAAAAATCCCAAACTTTTTATGTAATCTGATTTGTCTAAAATTTAGGAATGAGCTTTGCTTAATTTAAAATAATAATCTATATATATTATAAATTAGTGGATAGCCCTTACCTAAGGTTTGGTATCCATATTTAGGTTTGGACAAAATTTTGTATTGATTTTAACCCAGTGGATAATCCATTTTTAGGTTTGGTATCCATTTTACGTTTAGAAAGATCCAAATTCATTATTTAGCCCATTGTGAATTAAAGAAAGTTTGTATACAAATTTAAATACAATTAATATATTCTCATAATATTTATGGTAAGATTATTAATTAAATTTTGAATAAATCTTTTAATTTTGGTAAGCTTAATAATACATAATATCACATAACAGATATAGAAAATCTAAATAATTTATCTTTGATTGCATTTGTTATAATATAGAAAATTAATATTTTATTAATATTTTTTCTTTCAATATTAATTTATTTGATCTTAAATATAAAGAAATTTTCTTTATTTAATCGTTATTATTATATATCACAATTATTATGAAATTTAAATTAAACTATCGTGTGCGTAGCACGGGCTATAATCTAGTAATTTTTTAATTGGTTAACTTCACATTAATCTCAGATATTATATTAAACCATTAATCGATATAAGCTACATTTAAATAAAATAAAAGAAGAAGAAAGATGTCACGCCCTCCCGACCCGGGGCCTAGATCGGAGGGTCACTGACACACTCTAAATACAAAACAACCTAAAAATATATAAATATAGATATAGCATGCTGACTGGCCCCAACTCTACTATCCAAGACCTTTCACAGGTAATGGTATGAAACAAGCAAGCCATCGTCTAACTACTTACTATTACAAACCATAATCAAATTATTATTACAAACCTTAAATTCAAATTCTCACAACATCTAGTTCTCACATCTGCTTCATAAACCAACCCTCTAAAATATCCTCACTGAGCTGTTATTGCATCTACCTCGGGAGCAATATGAAACTGGACCAACTCAGGGCCACGATAAGTGCGTTTCCTCGCAGTCTGAATGGTATGGACCATGATTCTTATGTTACTGTCAAAAGGGTAGATAAAACAAAAATGAGCTAACGCTCAGCAAGTAAAACATGATCTCAACTGAAAACTGTAAAGTAGGATATCGCAAGGGTTGACAGTAGAATAGAATCTGGTATAATTGTCTGAGAGTAACAACGATGATCCTGGTATATGAACTTGACAGGGGATCAACTTATAACAAGGTAGCGATAGATATGTTGGGGATAATAAACAATATTGGCATCTGACAATGGCAGAGCATAATTGATAGTTAAAGCAACAGTAGATATTTCAAAATCTGTGTAAAGCAATTGACATTTCAAGTGGTAAAACAATTTAATTTCACAGTAAAGTAAAAGTAATCATCACTTTGATAAAAACTGATTGGAGGTTTTATATCCCTTTTTAACAAGACAAAATGGGTGATCAGCCCATAAAGTCCCCCCATATCGGACACAAGTCCCTCTGGGTATCAATCCTTTCATTAGGATTACTTGGGTTCCCAAGAGGCAACACATTGGCCTATAAATAAAAGTTTCAAACTGGACAAACCAGAACTACATTGTAATACACAACCAGACGGAACCAGCATTACCCGTTCGCCCCATCTCTCCAATCGTCAGGAATCCGTATATAAAAATATTTTTGATGGAATTCCTAACACTTTTACAAAATCTCTTTCGGAAAACACTTTTGAAAACATTTTAAAATCTGGAAAACATTTTAGTACTCAAATCCTTTCAAAAACCTTTACCCCGAAGTACCTTCGACTCACTGATAACAGATCAGCCCAGTCTAAGTAGCTTCAAAGCATTTTTTTTTGAAAACATTTCATTTTGATTTGAAAAGATATAAGTCAAAGGGTTTGACTCAGTATTTTGACATCAAGGAATAGAGGTACAAGTCCGAATCAACAAGATATAGACTCAAAGAGCAGGGTATAAGGGAACATTTCAAATCAAAGGTCAAAGATATAGGATAATTCTTAGTTTAAAAACATTTGATCAAGTAATAAGGTTTTAGAATCTTTGATAAAAGAAATCAAGTTTGTAAAACAGGGTTTAAGTCAAAAATGAGTTTTGATAAGTATTTTAAAATCAACATAGGGTATCCGGGTCACGAACATAGGTTAACTTTTAACAGTGGTTTATCGGTCAGTCCATTAGGTTTGACTTTGGTAAGTAGTATGGTATAGATGGTCAAGAAGCAGTTAAAAAGGATTTAACAATGAGTATCAGGGTTATGGCATAAACATATGAAAGCAGGATATATAAACATGGCTCAACATGGTATAACAATTTCAGGAATATGAACTTTCAAGAAGAGACAGAATTACTTGCCTTCAGTAGTATGCAACAGCAAACAACTCAGCCTACTGGTAGTCAACCTTATCCTTTCCTTTATCGCTAGGGCCTACGTCCTTCAAATCTACATAAACCATAATCACTCTCTTAGTACACTATACTCCTAATACGACTCATCCTAATCTGCCCAAACGATTTCTATATCGCATCACCACTTAACATATATATCATATACTTGTCGCTATTCAAATAAGCACTTAACATATAGTAGTTAAGGCATGCAATTCATATAAGTCACTTAAGCACTTAACATTTAAGGTCATCTTGACTTGTAATCGACTTATAAGAATATACTATAGGTTTTAATACTTATAATTCTAATGAAAATCGAGCAGAGTTTCCATTGTAAAGAGGACTAGCCCGTCGGAATACAATCGGCTCAAATAAACTAAAATAGCCACTTAAGGCAACAATGGTTCAATATCATCACAACAATCTATTTTAACACAACTACTAACTTCAATTTACATAGACAATTTATACTTACGACTTGCAATTCACTACTCCATTATAAGCTTATAATACAACAATGATCCTTATTATCAAGATGTCCATCCAACTCTATGAATCAAACACACTTACTAAACATATTCTAAACACACCTCAAGAACACAAAATTTGTAGACAACTTAAAGAGCTTTCCAAAATGATAAGAAACATCAAAAACGACGAAGTAATAAATTTAGAAACAATTAGAATGCGGACTTGTCAAAACAGATTTTTCACAGCCCTGAATAGTTCGAAAGATTACAAATTTTCGGTATAAATATGGACTCAAATGAAAAAGGGTAAAATATAAAAGTTATAGAAACTTCCGAGACCTTTCCAGAATGGTAAGGCTCATAATTTTTGAATAATTATTCAATTAACTACGGATTTTGAAAGTTCAAGTATCATAATCCCGAATCAGTATAGCTGGCCACAAAAACTACAGAAAAACTCATACTTGAAAGCAAAATCTTAGAAAACTTAAAGAATGAAAGTTGTAGATAATTAAATTATCTTTCCAGAGAATCTAGAATCAAAACATTCCGATCAATAGTGAATCAACTACGAATTTTCAAAGTTCAACAATAAGAATTCTGAGATCAAATAGACAGGTTCCACAAATCGCAGAAAAACACATACATACAAGCAGAATCTCATAAAACTTAAAACACGAAAGTTGAAGATAATTAAATTATCTTTCCAATGAAACTGGAATCAAAACAGTCCGATAAATAATGTGTCATCTACGAATTTTTCAACTTAAACAGATTCATGAGTTCAATAAAAATCAGAACTTAGTTAAACCATACATTTAATCCGAAACAAAAATGAGATAAAATAATATTTAAGGATCTTGATCTATACCCTTAATTTGGGAATGATAAAAGAGAGGAAAGACTTGATTATTTTGTGCTTTGAATTTGAATAACTCCCTATATGAAAATCAAAACCGAGAATTCTTTCTCCGAATACTCTTTTTACATGAAAACTAATAATGGAATGATGGAAAAGGAGATGAAATTGGATTGGTGGCTTGGTGGGGGGGGGGGAGATGATGGTTCGGTGGTTTAGAGGGAGAGGAGAGAACTAAGGAGTGGAGAGGAAAATGAGAGAATGTGAGAATGAGAGTTTGATTGATTTCTTTCTTCTTCTTCTTTTTTTCTATTGGTGGACACATGTCACACATGCACACACTCTAGAGGTGACTCACCTCTTTGAGTCCTCCAGCATGTGACATGTGTCACACATGCATAAATACTGAAGGGTAAAATCGTCATTTACAAATTATATAATCTGATTTAACAATAAAAAAATTGATTTATTTGCTTTAAAAAAATCGAAATAAATTAAAAAGTTTGGGGGGAAATAACTTTTAAAATTTGTAAATAAAATTTAGAAAATTACAGACCTCCTCATATTTTTAGAATATTTTTGGGATCAAAAACGAATTTTCTATGAATTTTCGAAATAAAGGCTCTTTAAAAGAAATAAAGATTTTTAAATCATTTTAAAATACCAACACTCACAATTAAATATTCACACAAATTCTAAAAACTAATTCACATCACAATGATGATAATGCAAAAGATTTCATGATTTAAATCGACTCCAATGATTTTATATGATTTTCGAAAGATTGAAAATGCACTTTAAAAATAGTTTTAATGTTCTAAAAATATAAATAAAATTCCACAATCATATATGACACATATCAGTCATCATAGAATCACATAAACATGCTTTCACGCATATCTTGATTTCACAAAATTATACTCATCATATAAATCACATAGTTTCCATATTTAACAATTAACTAAGCATTTATAAATTGCGAAAAATTCTAGGTCGTTATAGCCTTCCCCCCTTAAAAGGATTTTGTCCCCAGAATCTCACTTAAGTAAACAGATGAGGATACTTAGCAAGCATCTCGCTTTCAAGCTCCCAAGTCGACTCTTCGACTCTAGGATTCCTCTACAAAACTTTAACCAATCTAACAACTTTATTCCTTAGCTTTCTATCACTTCTATCCTGAATTTCTACTGGTTGCTCCTCATAAGATAAATCTGGTTGAATCTCAATAGGCTCATACTCGATTACGTGACTCGCATCAGGATTGTACTTCTTAAGCATAGATACGTGGAATACATTATGAATATGGTGCATGCACGGTGACACTTTAAAATCTTGAATGGTCCTACATATGTCAACTTGTAAGCAACCTTTCCGACTCGCTTTAAAATCACGAATGGTCCTACATATGTCGGACTCAACTTTCCTTTCTTACCAAATCTCGTAACTCCTTTCCACGGTGACACTTTTAACAACACTTGATCTCCTATTTCAAACTCATATCCTTCCTCTTCAAATCAGCATATTTCCTCTGACGATCCTGGGCAGTAATCAATCTCTTTTGAATAACTTCAACCTTCTCCTTTGTCTGCCGAAGCAGCTCTGGTCCTAAAATCTTTCTCTCACCAACTTCTTCCCAATACACTGGAGATCTACACTTTCTTCCATACAAAGCTTCATACGGGGGCATTCCAATACTCGCGTGATAACTATTATTATATGAAAACTCAACTAACGGCAAATACTCATCCCAACTTCCTTTAAAATCCATGGCACAAGCTCTTAACATATCTTCTATCGTCTGAATTGTTCTCTCACTTTCTCCTCTGTTGGTGGATGGTAAGCTGTACTCATCTTCAGTTGGGTTCCTAGACATTCTTGAAATTGCTTCCAAAATCTCGAATTAAATCGTGGGTCTCGATCAGACACTATCGAAACAGGAACTCCATGGCGTGACACTATCTCCTTCAAATACAAATGCACTAACTTATCCAGAAAAAATCTTTCGTTATCGGTAAGAAATGTGCAGACTTCGTCAATCGGTCAATAATAACCCAAATCGCATCGTAATTCGCTTTAGTTCTCGGTAATCCAACTACAAAATCCATGGCAAGGTGCTCCCACTTCCACTCAGGGATATCCAATGGTTGTAACAATCCACATGGACTTTGATGTTCCGCTTTAATTCTCTGGCACGTATAACACTTACTTATCCATTCGGCAATTTCTCACTTCATATCTGGCCACCAAAAATTCTCCTTCAAATCTCAGTACATCTTTGTACTTCCAGGGTGAATAGAATATCTTGAACTATGGGCTTCACTCAGAATTTCATTCTTCAATTCCTCCAAATTTGGAATCCATATCCTCTTTCCAAATCTTAAAATACCTTGATCATCTTTTTGTGTGCAAATTTCTTCTTTGGTCAATGTATTCATCTCACAACTCATCACTTCTTCCTGGCATCTTAGAATCTTCTCTAATAACTCCGGTTGAAAAGTCATCGTACTCAGAAACTCATCAGCATCCTTTGAATCATAAACTTTAGACTTAACTTCTCAAAAGTCATCGTACTTCAAACTCTTATGATCGGTGAAAATTTCACACTTCTCTCCGTAAAAATAATGTCTCCAAATCTTCAGCGCAAACACAATTGCAGAATAGTGTGTCGGGTACTTCTGCTCGTGCGGCTTAAGCTGTCTCGAAGCGTACGCAATAACATTTCCGTGTTGCATCAAAACACATCCTAATCCTTTGTGCGAAACATCACTATATATAACAAAATCTCCCTTATCGTCTGGCAATACTAACACTGGCGCGAAAACTAATCTTTTCTTCAATTCTTGGAAACTTTCCTCACACTTATCACTCCAAACAAACTTCTCATTTTTCCACGTCAATCTAGTCAACGGCGTAGCTATTTTCGAAAAATCTTGAACAAATCTCCGGTAATAACCTGCCAATCCTAAGAAACTTCTTACTTCAGTAGGAGTTCTCGGTCTACTCCAACTCACCACAGCTTCAATCTTAGCGGGGTCTACCGTAATTCCTTCTTTGCTAATCACATGACCTAAGAATTGCACTTCTTGCAACCAAAACTCACACATAGTAAACTTAGCATATAATCTTTCCTTTCTCAGGGTTTCTAATGCGATTTTCAAATGTTCGGCATGCTCTTCAGGGTTTCTCGAGTATATAAGGATGTCATCAATAAATACAATAATGAATTTATCCAAATACCTCTTGAACACCCTACTCGTCAAATCCATAAATACAGCTGGCGCATTCGTCAATCCAAAAGCCATTACTAAAAATTCATAATGTCCATATCGCGTGCGAAAAGCAGTCTTTGGAATATTTTCTGGTTTAACCTTCAATTGGTGATAACCTAACCTCAAATCAATCTTAGAAAAATATGCAGCATCCTTCAGCTGGTCAAACAAATCATCAATCCTCAGCAGTGGATACTTATTCTTGATAGTCAACTTATTTAACTCTCTATAATCAATACACAGCCTCATACTTCCATCTTTCTTCTTGAAAAACAACACTGGTGCTCCCCACGGAGACACACTTGGCCTTATAACTCCTTTGTCCAATTAATCTTGCAATTGAGTTGCTAACTCCTTCATCTCAGCAGGTGCCATCCTATAAGGTGCTTTAGACACTGGCTCGGTTCCTGGTGCCAAATCAATCAGGAACTCAATCTCTTTATCAGGAGGTAATCCGGGCAATTCGTCAGGTTATACGTCGGGGAACTCATTCACAATTGGAATATCTTCCATCCTAGGGGCTTGTTTTTCCGTATCAACTACATGTGCTAAATAAGCTTCACATCCTTGGTTTAACAACCTCTTCGCTTGCATAAACGTTAAGAATCTCTTATCTTGCTTCTGTCCTTGAAATATAACTTCACTACCATCCTCGGTATGCAACTTAACCTGCTTCTTCTTACATTCAATTTGCGCATCGCACTCAGTCAACCAATCCATTCCTAAAATAACATCGAATTCTCCCAACTTAAAGGGTATTAAATCCGCATAGAAAAGAAATCCGCCAATCTCAATATTACAATTCGGATACTTCCGGTCTAAAGAAATCTTATCCTGGTTGGCAACTTCTACCACTAACGCTGTGTCTAATGGACGAATCTCACAGTGCAACTTATCAAGAAATATTTCATATATAAAAGATATAGTAGTTCCTAAATCAATTAATACTTTAGCTTCAAAAGAGTTGACAGGAAGCGTACCTGCAACCACGTCGACATCATTCATAGCTTCATTGACAGACATGTTGAAAGTACGAGCTCTAGGTTGGGATGCTTGATACGGTGCTCGTTGGGGTGCTGGTGGTGCGGTAATTCTCAACACCTTGGAAGTCTGGACAGGCTCCTTGCAATTACGAGCCATACACTACTAGAAACAGGTCAATAGACATCGGCTAAAAACCGATGTCTGGCCTTTTTTCAACCGATGTCTATGTGGGTGTAGAGAAAGGTCCAACCCTTTGAAACCGATGTGAAAGAGTATCTATCACATCGTTCACTTCCTTTTCACATCGGTGTGTAACCGATGTCAAAGATTATCTATCACATCGTTCACTGGAACCTGCCTGATGTTAGATACTGTCTGAAACAACGGTTACTAGCAACTAACCGATGACAAAGAGTGCTTGAGACATCGTTTATTGTAATATAACCGATGTGTATCATACATATTAACATCAGTTAGACACCGATGTGAAAAGCATCAACAATGTGACACTATTGTGCTTAAATTACATCAGTTTGTTTGGTGTTAATGATGTTACTGTGTGCAAATTACATCAGTTTGTTTAGTAATAATGATGTTACTCTGTGCAAATTACATCAGTTTGTTTTGTAATAATGATGTTATTGTGTGTATTGATGCAACTTATCAATCCAAAACTCAAACACTTACATAAATAACAAAAACTTCATTATCATTATCAAAAAAGGTTAATAATATACAATAATGACTATCCGCAAAACTAACAAACTAGCTACATTTCAAGTTAAAATGCCTCTTCAAGCTACCCCTCAATCAAGCTTTACATTGGAATAGAGAAGTGTATCCCTCGTAATCGGCATATACAAAAGAAAGTAACTCTGCACAATGACAAACACCGATAAGCAACAATAGTGAGGTTTGGTCCACAATGAAATGTTCAAACAGGTAAAAACATTCTCGCTCAAGAAGATCATGCCAAATGACCACATGACATTCTCGTTCAATAAGACCTGTGCATTTTCAGAATTACTTGAAGCTACAAAAGACCATATAATCAGAGAAGCCTAGTGATGTATGGAATGGAATGTAATTGATATAACCAATCAATCCTAGTTCCAGAATTGTAAGAACTTAAATGATACAAGTTTTTGGGACAGAACAAGTGATAAGTGCATATTTTTGCATATTTTTATTACCTATTTATTGCTTGAACTCGTATTTTAATAAATTATTTTGTTGCATTTCAGGAAATTCGTAAATAAATAAAGAAATGGCAAAATAAAGAAATAAAGAGCAAGGAAGGGAAAAAGAGGAAGAAAAAGGACCAAAAATGAAAGAAGGAAAAGAATTAGGAGCTTGGAGCAAAAGGAATATTTCAAGACAAGTGGAAGGTGGAGATGATCCCAACACATTATATAAGTGTATGGTCAAGATCAACTCTTCAAAGCTTAAGGGGGAAGGGAACAAATAGATGACTAGGATTTCACCACCACACACCACAAATGTATGGTGGGGATTTACCCAACACCCCCTTAACCCTAATTCCTATCCTATAAATACCCCCTCACCCCCCTTGTATTTATCAACTTAGATTTTAGGTAGATTTAATTTCTTGTATTTTTCTTAGTTTCAAATCTTGTAAACACTCCTATTATAATTAATGCAATTTTTATTTTCTTTACTTCTTGTCTTGCTCTTTCGTTTACGTTTGCTTTATTTTCGTTATTTTCGTAAATCCGATTAGTGGACAAAGTAGCGAAAAGATAACTACTATGGGTTGAAAGTAACGATTTTTAATTTCTTGTTCTTAGATATAAATTTTAATTTTGCCCCTTTAAATTTCCATTTTATTGTGGGTAATTTAATTTCAAATCAACGTTTTAGTATAATTTTTAATTTCATAGTTAATATTTTTACTTTCATATTTAATAAAAAAATAAACACAAAAAAATTACTAAATTTCATTTCGTATTTTTCTGTTAATTTTTGGCTTTAATTCGAGACCTCCCCTGTTTTAGTTGTTTAATGTTTACCCAGTTTCTATTCTTCTCATTCCTTCGTTAAAACACTCACCAAACCCAGCCTCCTTTCCCTTTTGTTTTATTCGAACAAAAACACAACAGCTTTGATCTTTGTTTTCTTAATTTTTTTTTCTTTTTCTTCTCTCTCTTTTTCAACACGAATCCACTTCCTTTTCTTTCTTTTTTTTGTTCTTGTTCTTGTTCTTTTGTTTTGTTTTCGCTTAGTTCAACAGACTCTCACCCCAGTTCTTTCTTTTCTTTTTGTCATCAAACCCAGTTCGTGATTCTTCTTTTTTTTTTTAATGCTTTCAAATTAAGTAGCCCAACTTTATTTGTTAAATTTAAGTGCTTTTTTTTAAGTCGTAGTTTTCAGAATTTTGTTGCCATAATAGTCTTAATCATTACTTTCTCTAGTTATTGATTATGACATTATTTGCTTTAATTATACTTCTAAGCATTTACAAGGTTTTAATGTCCTTAATTTTGATTACCGTTGTGTCATTTAGTCTTTATTTACTAAGCCATTTTCAATTTAGACCCAAAGCCCGACATTAATTCATGTCTTTCTCTGTTTATGTTTCTGGCCCATCTAGTTATAGTCCTCCCATTTCTAATGCATGCTTCATTTTCATTTTACATATGCAAGATATTTGTGTCATGTTATTAGATTTGTTCACATGCGCTTAGAAATTTTAGTACCATTTTTTTTTGTTTTGTTAAATTTAATGTCAATTGCCTAGAATAAACGCAGTTCTCGTGTCTGAGCTTCTGAATAATCTTTTTTTTTACGTTTATTATAAATAATTCCACTCAAATTAAATTGTCCTAATTCGCCTAAATTAAAAATAAAGGTTTGCGAAAATGTTAGTCTCTGAGGATCGAATCTAAAATTACTAAAACGAGATTGTGCACTTGCAATCATTTCTACACTTATTTTTAGCACATCAAGTTTTTGGCGCCGCTGCCGGGGACAAAAATTATATTAAACAAAAATTACAGTCGGGAGTCGCCTAAGATCTTAAAAATAGTGATATCTCTTGGTTGTAATATCTATAATACTAGTGATGTTTCCATTTAACAAATATGTACATTGCAGTGGGAATATATAATAGCAAGTTGCATGCTTCTCACTCTTGACAAACAAATTTAGCAGAATACAAGGTTCAGTACTCTCAATTTGACACAAAATTGTAGATTTAAAAAGAATAATTACAGTTACCCCTAAGGGAGTGGATATCAAAAGAATAATTACAGTTAGCCATGCAAGGGTTCGTCTGACCAGCAGCACTTCTGCAATTATCAGTGCTCCCGGTCCGCTCCTTCTCTTCTCTAGTATACGTGGTGCTGGATGTGAAGTGAACTTCACATTTAATATTGAATCTTCTTCTGAAGAACATGAATCCTTTAAGAAGATGACTCCAACAATTTGACCTGGTAAGGAACCATTAATGAAATTGTCTCTTTAATAAAAACAAGTAAATTATGGGCCAACACTTATCATCAGATAACACTTAACAGGATTGCACAGGTTAAATTAATAAATTATGCTAAGCTATGAGAGGTGAAATTACAGACATGTAATAAATATTTTTGAAATAATTCCTGGCGCTAGAAATTTTATCTTATATGCCAAGTAAGAAAATTCCATTTTATGCACCATCATATCAAACTCCATTAAAGTGGACATAGTCCACCATTATCATACAAGAAATTCTAATGAAAACAAAGAATTGTAAAGACAATACACACTCATACATACCTTTGTGTGCTGTGTGCAAGGAATCAAATATCTTGGACACTGTGGTAGAAACTAACTCCATTCCTTGCTGAGCAACACCATCTATTCCATATTGCTCTTGCAAAACCTGGAAATAAACCACAAAACCTTGAAAAATTCCAACTTCATATGAAGCAACAATTCTAAAATCAGATCTGCATAGAATAAGAAAAGGAACTGCGAAAAAGAACAAAGGTAAAATAAAGGAAAATTGGTATGAGAACACGTTGGGAGAGAAGGGGGCAAAGAATTTTTTAGAGAGAACACCTAAATTTTAGAGTTCATATCATTTAGATAATCTCACAACTCTAATAAGCACTTGATCATTCTGATCAAATGGAAATAACCAGTTTCAGCACTTGGATTGAGCAACTCGGTGCAATGTAAGAAATTTTACAGTTGTAGAATAAGCAAAAAAACAAAAAACTTTCTAGAACAACCTCGCATAAGTTTGTCAACGAATAGCTATATTATTATTCAATTTTATCTTCCTCCACATTTCCTGTCGATGTTGTACTACAAGATTAGAGACCATAATATCTATTCTCTTATCAGGCGTTTCAAGACATATAACCAGTTTCACTACTCAACTGTATTAGTTGTTATGTTACTAGCACCACCCTATCTTACTGGGACTCTATGGACATAAAATTTAGATATAAATTATATAGTACTACCTTAATTCCTTTAAAACTTCTTGTCTGTAACTCAGCTGGGTTATGTGTATTTCCAGATAAATCTTGATGTAATTGCATTTCCCTTCGAATATTGCGGATAAGGGAGAGAAGACTTTCAATGAATTCTCTGTCCGCTTTCTGCACATTATAGGGGAAATATATGAAAAGATAGGGTAAGCAAAATGAAACAAAGATACGATTCTCAATGAACCCCAACAATTCTAAGAAGGACAAATATAGATAAAGTAAAAACAAAAAAAAAGTTGTATATTTTGCAAAAACCTTTGACATATCAAGCTTCAAGCGGATACCACCCTTCAAGGGGATAGTCAACTTGCCACTAAATGCTGTTACGGAACTAGCAACATATGATCCTCCCAACAACGAAGCCTGAATACATGGACAAATCACATCTCATTATCGAAATAGATTATATTGCAGCGCCTAAAAGTAACTACAACAAAAAAACAACTGAAACATAAACTATAAAATGAACACTTACTAGGCAAGAATTCAACTCTAAACTTATTGTTGTAGTGTCTATATAAGCCCAAAAGCCGTGTATCTCATATAAAAACCAAAAATCATTATTAATAAATCAAGAACACAGAAAAAGGCTCAAACTTTATAAAAACCCAAGATACCAAAATAGTAAAAATGTGGACAATCACAAATAATAAACAACACATCCTAAATGCTAAACAAACAGAATCGTACCCAAATTAAAACAAGATCGAAAATATCTTACCCATTTACTAAATCAAGTCGAGATGAACAATTAATCGATTAACAAATCAATTAAGAACATATACCAGCTATTTGACCAAGTAACTACAATAATTGGGAAATTAGGGTTACAATTTTAGTTTAAAAGAGAGAGTGAAAGAGGGAGTGAATTATGATGTGCCAAAAATATGACAATTAAATATCGCAAGCGCACGATCATCGTTTTAGTATTTTAAGATTCGATCCACAGGGAATAATTTTTATTTCGCGATCCTTAATTTTTAACTTAGGCGAATTAGAACAATTTGGGATTTTTTTGTAAAATTTGGATTTTTTATTTAATTCCTAAATATATATATATATATATATATATATATATATATATATATATATATATATAGGATTAAATCTCAAAGTGCTCATTGAAGTGGAGGGCTGATATCAAATTGCTCACTCTAGTTATCGGCATCTCATTTGAATCATTAAAGTCATAATAAATATCAAATGGATACCTTTAAAATATACTCGAAAAATAAAAATAATTTTTCATTGATTTCTACTTATTTTTCTTGAATGCTTCTATAACCAAACGAAAGGTTAATAATTCTAGTATTTCTGATAATATATTTAGATTTTTAAAAATTCACTTACTATTTATTTTTAATTTTATTGCATTTTCCTTGTTTTAATTAAAAATAAATAGTAAATAAACTTTTTAAATTCTAAATATATTATAAAAAATACTACAATTATTAACCTTTCATTTGGTTATGGAACCGTTCAAGAAAAATGCGTAGAAATCATTGAAAAATTATTTTTATTTTTTGAGTATATTTTAAAGGTATCCATTTGATATTTATTATGACTTTAATGATTCAAATGAGACGCCGATAACTAGGGTGAGGAATTTGATACTAGCCCTCCACTTCAGTGAGCACTTTGAGATTTAACCCTATATATATATATATATATATATATATATATATATATATATATTAAAAAGAAAATTAAATTAATCTACTTAAACTAAAGACTGAATTTTTTCATTTTTTTGAATTAAAATTACCTAAAGAAAATTTTAACAAATTTTAAAGGAAAATCTAATTTATTCTAATTTAATTTAACGAATTATAATTTAATAGAAAAATTAGCCACTCTTAATTTCTAATTTTGTAAATTTGAATTTTTTTCTATTTAGTGATTAAAAGAAATTTAATCTAATTTAAAGCAAAATTTAATTTATTCTGATTTTAATATAAGAAATTTAAAAGTAAAACAAAAAATAATTTATTTAAAGATTCTAAATTTGAATTAAAATTGGATTTATTTACAGGAAATTTTAAAGAAAATTTGACATAGAATATTTGAAAAATTAACAAGCCATAATCGAAAAAACATAGAATCAGCACAACTCGGTAATGAACGAAACAGAAATAACGACTAGAAAACCAAAACGACAATTCAACAAAAATGCAGCTAAAACAAAACTCAGCACTTAACCAATCAATTAACATGAATTAACACAAACTGTCCAAACTCATCACATTAGCAGCACATATACACGAACGTAACTTGGATAACGAAACTCAGTTATACAGCAACACGAAACGCAGCAAGAATATAGACTTGAAAACTTTGAACCAAACTCGCGAACTCATCTATAAAGTAAGTAAATCAAAGCTCAAATCAAAACTTTTCGACTCGGCAACACAGACAAAGATAGCTCCATCAATTCGATAAACTAGCAAACATACTAAACGGAATTAATAAATAAAACCAGTAAGAACAGAACAATTAAACTCGACCACAGCAAATCGACGAAAACAACAACTCGCGCAAGAACTGGATTAAATAGTCGAAACGTAGTAATAAAACGGACAGGTTTATGGGTTGGGTTGACTCGGACTAAACAGAAACTTGGAACTCGACACTACGCAAAAACAACGATTTGGTATTAATTACAAACTTCGAATAGCAGCGAGAAATCGAACTTTAGTACAAATAACGAATCAGCTTGGCAAAACAATTAGCTATCTAAAACTCGACAAACGCAAAACTCACGGACACGAAACTCTGAATATCGACTTGGCACATTCAATTCACAACAACAAACCAAACAAAACAACCTCGATCAATACACAACAATCCGAACAAAACAGCAACCGACTCGATGAAAACTCGCAATTCAAGATATCAAAACAAACCAACAGCAACGTAAATGACTTATCAACAGAGAAATTGAAACTAAAAGACAGGTAAAGGAAGGGATTGATGTTGAAAACGACGATGGAAAAGACAAGGGGCTGGGGATTTACGATTGCTGTGGGTGTTTGTGTAGGTAGAGAGAGAGAGAGAGAGAGAGAGAGAGAGAGAGGGGGGGGATATTGTGGTGAATCGAAACTAGAGAGGGGAGAGGGAAAAGGAGTCAAGAGAAGAGAGGGATGCAGGGGTTTTGTGGTTTGGTCGAAGAAAAAGAAGCAGGGGAGGGAGACACTAAAAATTCTGCAAATCTCAAATTGCACTACAACCTCAATGAACCGAAAATGAAATTGGGGAAGAGAGTTCGTGTATGTTGAAAAAGAAAGAACAAAACTACGAATTGTGTTTGTTGAGGGAGGAAAATCTTGCTGCTGGGTTTTGATGGATAAAGTAGAAGATACAGGGGAACAAAAACTGGGCTTTGAATTAACTAAATAAACGAGAGAGACAATAAATACAGGAAAAAAAATTATGAACTAAAAAAAATTGTTTACACAGCAAAGAAAATTTACAACTGCATTTAGGAATGTACTAATCATAAATCTAACTAAAAAAATAGTGTCTTTACAAGAGAGAAAATGAGGCTATTTATAGGAAATTATTGGGTTTTTGGTGGGTGTGGATTAATCCTCACCATTCATTTGTTTGGTGGGATTAAATCCTAGCCCTCCATTTTTATTTATTTTTATATTTATTCTTTTTTTTCTTTTTAGTTTTTAAATAAAAATTCAGCTTTTGCACCAAACTCCCTTCTCTTTCTTTTTCTTTTGTTTTGGTCCTTCTTCTTCTTCTTTTTCTCTTTCTTGACCTTTATTTCTTTATTTTGTCATTTCTTCATTTTTTTCTCGAATTTCCTGAAATGTAACAAAATAATTTATTAAAATACGAATTCAAACAATAAATAGGTAATAAAAATATGCAAAATTATGCACTTATCAAATGCCCCCATACCTATCTTTTGCTCGTCCTCGAGTAAAACACAAAGAAAAAAAATGCAGAATGAAAAACCTGTACTCACTATCGTAGGAATCACGGGTAATTTTAGGTTTACCAACCCGTTAAACTCATAGACGATCTCTACAAGAGGAGTGTTGTCTCCTAAGGGTTTACAGAAGATATACCCATAAAATCTTTGAGATGAGTCAGCAAGTATCCAACTTTCCTCTTTCAATCTAGCTTTCATTGGTGTCAACAAAACAATTTTGTAGGAAAATATATATGCCTTAAAGATTATTCTAATAATAGCCAAGTTATAGGTTCCCACAATCCACTTGATTAGACTCTAAAAATTTACAAAAAATCCCAAGGTGTGTAGTGAATTTAAGGCCTATGATGGATAAAGTGCATACGAACATTTTCTCTTTTTCAACCAATATTGAACTGACCCAATCTCTATCAAAACAAGTATCTAGCCAAACTTCACGTTCTTAGTAGTTAGACCGACCGTGCAATGGTTGAGGTCCCAAAAGACTTTTGCATCAATACCCATTTAGCGAGTTTTAGGTCAACAATCCCAAACCACAAGGGACCTTAGGTTGCTAGGCACAAAGTCCCCTCGGACTTACTTACTCGGGTTATCAATGAGCCCAACCTAGCCGATTTCCCTACTAAGAATTTATTATTACAAAATTATACTAGCACTCTACAACTGCAAATATTTATTGACTCTTTTTCTTTCCTTTTTTTTCATATTTTTTTTAGACACTATAGGAGCAAAATCTTGCAAAGGTTTGATTCGACATTGTTCTAACATGTGGGTTCTCTCTCAGGTATCGAATAACATTCCTATACAATTTTTCCATCAAAGGTCTTGTGCAAATGTGTCGTCTTGGACTTTTAAGCAAAAAATTGTTCGACACAAGTTTCATGAGTGAATCCTTACTTGACTACTTTCAAATTATCTAAAGGCATTATACATATAATTTTCGAAAAATAGTCAACACCAACTAGTTCTAGAATTTAAAGAGTGGGAAGGACAACTAAGCTAAAATATCTCTATTTTTGGATTTTTAAAATTTTTCAATTTTTTTGGATTTTTCAATTTTATGTATTTACACTAAAACCCTCCCCCATACCTAAATCATGCATTATCCTCAATGTATGCAAAATGAACGAGAATAAAAGAGAGAGGAGGAAATACCTGATAAGGGATGACGGAGAATGACAAACTTTTAAAAACAAGAAAGAAAACAACTCACACACAACTCCTCCCCCATACCTACATTCTACTATGGGAGGTACAAAACAAATATTTACTAACCAATACCTGCTCTCGGAAAAACTATTTTTGTTATACACCCAACATATTTCAGAAACTCACCCACAAAAATAGCATAGACCACTCGAACGATCCGATTTGGCGCAAGAATAAAACTCATATACCTAACTTCATCCATAGACCACGAAGATGCTTCTTTTTGTTGTTTAAGCAAATTAATTACGATAAGATGTTGGTCATGAATATCATGAGTTTCGATGAAAGATAGAGCACGAATGGAAAATGAAGAAATAGAAACGGGTGGGGGTGGCTCTTCGAAAAATGTTTTACCAACAGAATTAGGATCACAAGAACTATCCTTATGTTGGGTTTCCAATTTGGAACAAATATTCATCATCTCTCCAAACATCTCTTCCGAGGTCAAATCCTTAAAAGATTCGTGAAGCTCTAGATCGGTCTCGTAATGCAATTGAAAATCTTGTTTAAGAAGAGACTCAATCTCATGATCGTCCAAATTTGACCTTGAAACAATCTCCTTAACTAGATTAGCTCCTATTGGTTGAGTATGAAGTTCTTTGGGTTTTTCGGGAAGTGGTTTGGAAGATGAAAGGAAAAGTTCACTAGAAGAAGATGATGGTTGTCTAGGTGAAGCCACAAACTCAGAATCATCGTGATTCTTCGTTTGACCTAGAGAAAGAATGATGCCAGCATTAGAATCTTCTTCGTGTGAATCACCACCGAAAGGAGTGTCAACTTGAACATTAGACCTAGGAGAAATGATATCATCGAAAGTATCGATAGGTCTTTGAGTGATAAGAAATTCAGGGTTGACCTCGGGTGGATTCGGAGTGGTTATCGTCTCACGCTCGCATATGGTGGCTAATTGATTCACTTGAAATTCTAACTTAGATAAGGCTTGAGCATTGGAGTTCAAAATTTGCTTATCAGAAGTTATGGTTCGCATGAAGTTTGCTTGAGAAATCAATAAAGCCTCGATACTCTTTTCTAAGGTGTCAAGTTTCCTACTCGAATCATGAAATCCGGGTGGGTGGGCGGTTGTTTGAATTGAACTCGAATAAGGAACTTGACTCGGAATTGGATAAGAGTTCGGTTCTTGAAAATGTGGAGGCGGAGTTTGATAGCTATGACCTTGGTTCCATGAGAGATCGGGATAATCTCTCCAACCGGAATTAGAAGACGATGTAAAATGGTCATTTCGAGAGGTTGGTTGAAACATGGCGTTGACATGTTGAAAATCGAGACTCGGAGAATTGAAATTTGGGTGCCAAGACGTGTGTGAAGGGCCTCTAAGGGTTTCTAAGGCTTCGAGTCGTCTAGTAAGAGCATCTAATTCGGAGTCGATTGCAATATCGTGTTCACTATAATGCAAATCACTAAAAGTACTATACGACTCGTTATATACACTAGGTTCCCAAGTTGACTCACACCACATCGTATTATTTGCTAACTCCTCGTCAAAATCCCAACCTTGGTAATAACGCTCCCTAAATGCTACGGACATGGTAAAGATTGATCAAGGGTAAAACCTCGTAGCAAGTAAGTGAGAAAATGAAACACACAAAATAAATTGTGAAAAATCAAAAGAAAAATCTAACCTAGGTTCCCTAAATAAAATAACTAGACATTGCTCACATAACGTTAAGACACACTAAAAAATTCGTAAATTAAGAATTATTCAGACCGATTCGGCCAGATTAGAGCAGGCAGTGCCAAGAGGCCAAACTCGTCACTTAGACACCAAATCTTAACAGCCAGGCGAACCTTAGACACTGAAGGTCGTGAATAAGTCTTAATTACATTTTTTTTGATGCAACAAACAACAAGATATATACAAAAACGATGAACAATTATGGATGCTTACACTATGTGTCCTAATCTAAAAAAAATTTAACGTACCTTTGGGTCCTCCAGCGATCACTACAATTTACTAGGTACGAAAGATTAAAAAAAATAAAAATCTAGATGATGTGCCCTAAGTGATTAAATGCATGATGCAACAATTATGTATTTATTAGCTATTTTTTTTTTCAATTTTCAATTTTTTTTTTTGATTTTTGAATTTTTTTGTGATTTTCTAAAAATAAAAAGGATGAAAAGAGAAAAATACGGGTTACCGAAGCACGCTTCCAGAAATTCCAATTTTTCCACGCTACGAGAGAAAGGTCCCGAAATTTCACACTTTCCTGGAAAAAAACGAAATAAAAAAAAATTAAAGCAAAAACTAATCCGAAAAATTAAATATTAAGGCGTGAAAAATAATTAGTTCCCCGGCAGCGGCGCCAAAAATTTGATGTGCCGAAAATATGACAATTAAATATCGCAAGCGCACGATCATCGTTTTAGTATTTTAAGTTTCGATCCACAGGGAATAATTTTTATTTCGCGATCTTTAATTTTTAATTTAGGCGAATTAGAACAATTTGGGATATTTTTGTAAAATTTGGATTTTTTATTTAATTCCTATATATATATATATATATATTTTAAAAAGAAAATTAAATTAATCTACTTAAACTAAAGACTGAATTTTTTCATTTTTTTGAATTAAAATTACCTAAAGAAAATTTTAAAAAATTTTAAAGGAAAATCTAATTTATTCTAATTTAATTTAACGAATTATAATTTAATAGAAAAATTAGCCACTCTTAATTTCTAATTTTGTAAATTTTAATTTTTTTCTATTTAGTGATTAAAAGAAACTTAATCTAATTTAAAGCAAAATTTAATTTATTCTGATTTTAAAATAAGAAATTTAAAAGTAAAACAAAACAGAGATAACGACTAGAAAACCAAAACGACAATTCAACAAAAATGCAGCTAAAACAAAACTCAGCACTTAACCAATCAATTAACATGAATTAACACAAACTGTCCAAACTCATCACATTAGCAGTACATACACACGAACGTAACTTGGATAACGAAACTCAGTTATACAGCAACACGAAACGCAGCAAGAATATAGACTTGAAAACTTTGAACCAAACTCGCGAACTCATCTATAAACTAAGTAAATCAAAGCTCAAATCAAAACTTTTCGACTCGGCAGCACAGACAAAGATAGCTCCATCAATTCGATAAACTAGCAAACATACTAAACGGAATTAATAAATAAAACCAGTAAGAACAGAACAATTAAACTCGACCACAGCAAATCGACGAAAACAACAACTCGCGCAAGAACTGGATTAAATAGTCGAAACGTAGCAATAAAACGGACAGGTTTATGGGTTGGGTTGACTCGGACTAAACAAAAACTTGGAACTCGACACTACGCAAAAACAACGATTTGGTATTAATTACAAACTTCGAATAGCAGCGAGAAATCGAACTTTAGTACAAATAACGAATCAGCTTGGCAAAACAATTAGCTATCTAAAACTCGACAAACGCAAAACTCACGGACACGAAACTCTGAATATCGACTTGGCACATTCAAGTCACAACAACAAACCAAACAAAACAACCTCGATCAATACACAACAATCCGAACAAAACAGCAACCGACTCGATGAAAACTCGCAATTCAAGATATCAAAACAAACCAACAGCAACGTAAATGACTTATCAACAGAGAAATTGAAACTAAAAGACAGGTAAAGGAAGGGATTGATGTTGAAAACGACGATGGAAAAGACAAGGGGCTGGGGATTTACGATTGCTGTGGGTGTTTGTGTAGGTATAGAGAGAGAGAGAGAGAGAGAGAGAGAGAGAGAGAGAGAGAGAGAGAGAGAGAGAGAGGGATATTGTGGTGAATCGAAACTAGACAGGGGAGAGGGAAAAGGAGGCAAGAGAAGAGAGGGATGCAGGGGTTTTGTGGTTTGGTCGAAGAAAAAGAAGCAGGGGAGGGAGACACTAAAAATTCTGCAAATCTCAAACTGCACTACAACCTCAATGAACCGAAAATGAAATTGGGGAAGAGAGTTCGTGTATGTTGAAAAAGAAAGAACAAAACTACGAATTGTGTTTGTTGAGGGAGGAAAATCTTGCTGCTGGGTTTTGATGGATAAAGAAGAAGATACAGGGGAATAAAAACTGGGCTTTGAATTAAGTAAATAAACGAGACAGACAATAAATACAGGAAAAAAAAATTATGAACTAAAAAAAATTGTTTACACAGCAAAGAAAATTTACAACTGCATTTAGGAATGTACTAATCCTAAATCTAACTAAAAAAAATGGTGTCTTTACAAGAGAGAAAATGAGGCTATTTATAGGAAATTATTGGGTTTTTGGTGGGTGTGGATTATTCCTCACCATTCATTTGTTTGGTGGGATTAAATCCTAGCCCTCCATTTTTATTTATTTTTATATTTATTCTTCTTTTTCTTTTTAGTTTTTAAATAAAAATTCAGCTTTTGCACCAAACTCCCTTCTCTTTCTTTTTCTTTTGTTTTGGTCATTCTTCTTCTTCTTTTTCTCTTTCTTGACCTTTATTTCTTTATTTTGTCATTTCTTCATTTTTTCTCGAATTTCCTGAAATGTAACAAAATAATTTATTAAAATACGAATTCAAACAATAAATAGGTAATAAAAATATGCAAAATTATGCACTTATCAAATTAGGGTTCTTAAGAGGGGGTTGAGAGAGAGAGAGAGAGAGAGAGAGAGAGAGAGAGAGAGAGAGAGAGAGAGAGAGAGAGAGAGAACCCCAGTTGCAATGACAACAACATCAATTTCTCCCTGCTTACAGGTAGAACCTGAGTACACTCCATCCCTGGGCCCTTTTGTTACAGGAAGGGACTCACCAGTCAAAGACGACTCCAAAGTGTTACAAAAGAGAACGTTAGCAGCTGTACTAAAACATAAATATGAAAACAGAATGATAAATTAAACGTTAATGCTAACAGAAAACCCACCTGATCAATTTTCAAAGGATCACCTTCAAGTAAACGAGCATCTGCAGGAACTCCCTAAAGTTTAAAAAAAACTGCATAATATTGTTTTAAAGTACAACTAAATTGGTACTTAAGAAATACTACGCAAATTTTTTTCTTTCTATTTACAAACCTGATCATAACAGAGAATATTCTACTTTAACCTTAACAGAATTGTTCATGGCGAGACCCTGAAATAAAGCAAATGAAATCTTATACGCTTTGTTTCATTTCCACAAAAAAGGGCAAAAATAAGGGTTGCTCTTAAAACCTGACAGTGAGAAAAAGAAAAGTATTCACGACTTCCTTGCTAATTTAGGTGTTAAAATAATTTTTTTTTTTTGAAGTCAAAGAAATTAAGAAAATGAGACCACTGATTTGAAGGGAGGTCCTGGTGATAATTGAAAGGGAAGAATAGTATTGTGTAGGCATAATGGTATTCCAGTAAAAGAGGTAGTTTAAATATTTGGTCAATAGTCTAAGAAGTATAGCCAGTCCTTGACGATTAGAACCTTCATTTATCAACCATTTACAGCTGTTCCTTTCATTGTAGTAGGATGAGGCAATATGACACTGACCTTCACTTCGCTCGAGACAGTAGGTCTTGGAGGAAATTCCACTCTGTGAGCATTGCTGATTGTTCCTTCATGTATAATCAGATCTTGAGTCTGTCCATGCCCGAAAGTACGTCTATCGAAGAGCATTTGGTACATCAGTACTCCAGCTGACCAAACATCAACCTGATAGTATAAAATGGATACGCTTTATACAGCAAGGAAATTTAATGGTGAGCTAGGACCTAGGAGAAGCAACTAAAGTCATATAGTCGTGAGCCCAACAATTAATCTATGCTACATAGGCCAATAATAAAACCTATGTTACACAGACTAAGAACCGAAAACAGTTTCTTAGCACTAGACGTACTCTGTGTTGCATATATTTAGCAGGAAACTCTGTGTTTCCTTTAAGGCCTTTTTTTGCTTAATAAACATTCAAAACATATATAGCAGCGTCAAAAACAAGTAAACACTTACGAATATGAGCTTTAGAGCACTACCCAAACAAGTTCTTCCTCGATCCTCTCTAAAAAACAGACATATTCAAAAAATTAGTAACTAAAAATATAAACAAATTAATAAAATTGTTTGGGTAAATGATTCTTACCCAAACAAATTCTCCTTTTAAATGTTGCTCCTGAATTAATAAGAACAAAGAACAAACGAATTAGAAAATTAAAATTTTGAACCCAAAAATCCCTAATTTAGAAATGAAAATCAAAGTTATTCGAGTTTACTTATACATGCAAGTTTACTCACCGATTCAAGCTTTAAACTGTTGCTCCTGCATTAATAAGAACAAAGACAAAACGAATTAGAAAATTCAAAACTCGAACCCAAAACTCCCCAATTTAGAACAGGTAAAATCAAAGTAATAATTCGAGCTTACTTACACATGCAAGTTTACTCACTTAAAGATTCAAGATTTTAAGCAGTAAGCAAATGGATTTGTGAAGTGAATTGACCAATTAACAATTGACGCGTAGTTTGAGAAATTAGGGTTACGAGAGAGAGAGAGAGAGGGAGAGAGAGAGGGAGAGAGAGAAGGAGAGAGAGAGAGAGAGAGAGAGGGTGATTGTTGAGAGAGAGAAAGAGGGGGTGGTTGTTGAGAGAGGTGAGGTGAGAGAGAGAGCCGTCGCCAGAGAGGAGAGAAAGAGAGATAGAGAGCCCGTATATTTTGTTTTAATTTTGTCTGGAAAGAGCTTGTGTACTTTGTTTTTGTCTGAAAGAGCTCAAAAAAGGGGGGAATTAAAATATTGGCTAAGGGGGGAAATAAAGGGGGGAACTAAAGTATTGGCTAAGGGGGGAAATTTTGTGTGGGCGCGGAGTGATTTTTTTTTTTTAAGCATACTTTAGACATCGGTTTATTTTTGACCGATGTCATAATATATCAAAGACATTAGTTGTTTTCCTAACCGATGTCATTGATTTTTTAATGATATGTCAATGACATCGGATGGCTGGTAATGTGATTTCATAATATATTAAAGACATCAGTTATTTTTCGACCGATGTTATTGACAATTTTTACATCGGGGACATCATGAACCGATGTTAAAGGGGCGATGTCTATTCTACTTTTTCTAGTAGTGATATGTCCCACTTTTCCACATTTATAACAAGTAATTTCTACCAACTTCACCTCTGGACACTCATGAGCATAATGTCCTTTCTTCTGACACTTAAAACAGACAATGTTAGGCTTACTGCAGATACACGGGTGCTTTCTTCCACAAATCTTGCAGTCTTGTAGTATGGGTCTCGTTACAGCCTGAAGGTTCCCTCCTTGGGGTCTATGGTCTTGTCCTCCATTACCACTCTTGAGTCTCTGAAAATTTCTATTTCCTCCTTGTCTATTTCCAAATCTTCCCATATTCTGAAAACTCTTCTGACCTTCAATCTCCGGACTCTTTTCAACTTTCTCAAACTTCCTCTTCTTTCCAGCCGTCTCCTTCTGGTTAAAATCACTTTCTCCTTCAATTACCATGGCCTTCTAAACCACGGCAATATAAGTCCTCAGCTCAAATGCAGCTACTCTACTCCTCAACCACGGTTTCAATCCATGCTGAAACTTCTTCGATTTACTGGCATCATTACCTACAAACTGAGGTGCAAATCGGGACAACTCTGTGAACTTGGCTTCATACTCAGCCACAGTCATATTCTCTTGTTCAACTCTAAAAACTGAACCTCCAACTGGTCCTGAAGATATCCTGGTAAATACTTCTCATTAAACAGCTCTATAAACCTGTGCCAAGCAATCACTTCTCCTTCAGTAGCTCTTACTGACTCCCACCAAAAGTTGGCCTCTATTCTCAAATAAAAACTAGCAAACTCCACTTTCTTCCCTTCCTCAACTCCGACTAAAGCAGATGCTTTCTCAATATCCATTAGCCATGATTTGGTTTCTACTGCATTCAGAGTACCTTTGAATTCGGGTGGATGAACAGCTTGAAAAGATTTAAAGGTAACGGCATGTTGGGCAGCTTGATGTTGTTGGTGCTGAATAAAAGCGGCAGTTTGTTGTTGTAAAAGTTGAAACATTTGGGCTATTGTTGGGTTATCTTGGTTTTGCTGGTCTTGGTTATCATTGTTGGTAGTAGATCTTCATCTGAGAGGCATATTTCTGATAAGAAGGTAAACATTTGGTAAACAACAAGTAGGTATATTCAAAAGAAAACAAGGTTCCTCCGTCTGGTACCAATAGACGATCGGTTCCGATTAAATCAACATGATATGGGTACAGTTTAAATCATACAACATGTTTTATATGAACAGGTTAATAGGTATGGAAGTACGGTATGTAAAGACGATATGTAAAAACGATAAGTAAAGCAGTGGACACAGGGGTATATGAATAACATACGTCTCGAAGACGACAATAAACCAACATCCAGAGTTAAGGGTATTCAAACCCTCCTACAACAAGGCTGTAATATCGAAAGTCTAACAACATTAACAACTGAAACTATCCATCTACTATAAATAGGAAAACAGGAAAACATCCTATAGATGACTCACCGTGCTCGGTGACAGAAGGGGTCACGACTGGTACTGGGACAGGAACAGGCACGGTATCGGTAACAGGCATCACCTCGGAAGGACCGGACTCCTCGGATAAACTACTAATATCGGAAGATAGGGGTGGTGCATCATCGACAATATCCATGTCTTGTAGTAATCATATATATATATATATACATAGAATATAAATGGGTCAAGCTAGGTTAGTCCAAGAAATCTATCGCGAAGGGAAAACCCAAACCTATAGTCACTTCCTAACATCTATCACTCTTGAATCCTAGTTGTATCTACTTCTTTTATTAGTGATCCTAAATTTCCTAGCTTGTTCAGTGACCAAAACCCGTAGCTCTGATACCAACCTGTCACGCCCTCCTGACCCGGGGCCTAGATCGGAGGGTCACTGACACACTCTAAATATAAAACAACCTAAAAATATATAAATATAGATATAGCATGCGGACTGACCCCAACTCTACTATCCAAGACCTTTCACAGGTAATGGTATGAAACAAGCAAGCCATCGTCTAACTACTTACTATTATAAACCATAATCAAATTATTATTACAAACCTTAAATTCAAATTCTCACAACATCTAGTTCTCACATCTGCTTCATAAACCAACCCTCTAAAATATCCTCACTGAGCTGTTATTGCATCTACCTCGGGAGCAATATAAAATTGGACCAACTCAGGGCCACGATAAGTGCGCTTCCTCGCAGTCTGAATGGTATGGACCATGATTCTTGTGTTATTGTCAAAAGGGTAGATAAAACAACAATGAGCTAACGCTCAGCAAGTAAAACATGATCTCAACTGAAAATTGTAAAGTAGGATATCAGAAGGGTTGACAGTAGAATAGAATCTGGTATAATTGTCTGAGAGTAACAATGATGATCCTGGTATATGAACTTGACAGGGGATCAACTGCTAACAATGTAGCAATAGATATGCTGGGGATAATAAACAATACTGGCATCTGACAATGGTAGAGCATAATTGATAGTTAAAGCAACAGTAGATATTTCAAAATCTGTGTAAAGCTTTTGGCATTTCAAGTGGTAAAACAATTTAATTTCACAGTAAAGTAAAAGTAATCATCATTTTGATAAAAACTGATTGGAGGTTTTATATCCTTTTTTAACAAGACAGAATGGGTGATCAGCAAATAAAGTCCCCCCATATCGGACACAAAGTTCCTCTGGGTATCAATCCTCTCATTAGGATTACTTTGGTTCCCAAGAGGCAACACATTGGCCTATAAATAAAAGTGTCGAACCGGACAAACCAGAACTACACTGTAATACACAGCCAGATGTAACCAGCATTACCCGTTTGCCCCGTCTCTCCAATCGTCAGAAATCCGTATATAAAAACATTTTTGACGGAATTCCTAACACTTTTACAAAATCTCTTTCGGAAAACACTTTTGAAAACATTTTAAAATCTGGAAAACACTACTCAAATCCTTTCAAAAACCTTTACCCTGAAGTACCTTCGACTCACTGATAACAGATCAGCCCAGTCTAAGTAGCTTCAAAACATTTTTTTTTTGAAAACATTTCATTTTGATTTGCAAAGATATAAGTCAAAGGGTTTGACTCAGTATTTTTACATCAAGGAATAGAGGTACAAGTCTGAATCAACAAGATATAGACTCAAATGGAATCAAGGCTTCGATCAGGGTATAAGGGAACATTTCAAATCAAAGGTCAAAGATATATGATAATTCTTAGTTTGAAAACATTTGATCAAGTCATAAGGTTTTAGAATCTTTGATAAAAGAAATCAAGTTTGTAAAACAGGGTTTAAGTCAAAATTGAGTTTTGATAAGTATTTTAAAATCAACATAGGGTATCCGGGTCACGGACATAGGTTAACTTTTAATAGTGGTTTATCGGTCAGTCAATTAGGTTTGACTTTGGAAAGCAGTATGGTATAGATGGTCAAGAAGCAGTTAAAAAGGATTTAACAATGAGTATCAGGGTTATGGCATAAGCCTATGAAAGCAGGATATATAAACATGGCTCAACATGGTATCACAATTTCAGGAATATGAACTTTCAAGAAGAGACAGAATTACTTGCCTTCGGTAGTATGCAACAGCAAACAGCTCAGCCTACTGGTACTCAACCTTAGCCTTTCCTTTATCGCTAGGGCCTACGTCCTTCAAATCTACATAAACTATAATCACTCTCTTAGTACACTATACACATAATACGACTCATCCTAATCTACCCAAACGGTTCCTATATCGCATCACCACTTAACATATATATCATATACTTGTCGCTATTCAAATAAGCACTTAACATATAGTAGTTAAGGCATGCAATTCATATAAGTCACTTAAGCACTTAACATTTAAGGTCATCTTGACTTGTAATCGACTTATAAGAATATACTATAGGTTTTAATACTTATAATTCTGATGAAAATCGGGCAGAGTTTCCTTTGTAAAGAGGAGTAGCCCGTCGGAATACAACCGGCTCAAATAAACTAAAACAGCCACTTAAGGCAACAATGGTTCAAATATCATCACAACAATCTATTTTAACACAATTACTAACTTCAATTTACATAGACAACTTATACTTACGACTTGCAATTCACTACTCCATTATAAGCTTATAATACAACAATGATCCTTATTATCAAGATGTTCATCCAACTCTATGAATCAAACACACTTACTAAACATATTCTAAACACACCTCAAGAACACAAAATTTGTAGACAACTTAAAGAGCTTTCCAAAATGATAAGAAACATAAAAAATGATGAAGTAATAAATTTAGAAACAATTAGAATGCGGACTTGTCAAAACAGATTTTTCACAGCCCTGAATAGTTCGAAAGATTACAAATTTTCAGTATAAATATGGACTCAAATGAAAAAGTGTAAAACATAAAAGTTATAGAAACTTCCGAGAACTTTCCAGAATGGTAATGCCCATAATTTTTGAATAATTATTCAATTAACTACGAATTTTCAAAGTTCAAGTAACATAATCCCGAAGCCAGTATAGCTGGCCACAAAAACTACAGAACAACTCATACTTAGAAAGCAAAATCGTAGAAAACTTAAAGAATTAAAGTTGTAGATAATTAAATTATCTTTCCAGAGAATCTAGAATCAAAACATTCCGATCAATAGTGAATCAACTACGAATTTTCAAAGTTCAACAATCAGAATTCTGAGATCAAATAGACAGGTTCCACAAATCGCAGAAAAACAGATACATACAAGCAGAATCTCAGAAAACTTAAAACACGAAAGTTGAAGATAATTAAATTATCTTTCCAATGAAACTGGAAGCAAAACAATCCGATAAATAATGAGTCATCTACGAATTTTTCAACTTAAACAGATTCATGAGTTCAATAAAAATCAGAACTTAGTTAAACCATACATTTAATCCGAAACAAAAATGAGATAAATAATATTTAAGGATCTTGATCTATACCCTTAATTCGGGAATGATAAAAGAGAGGAGAGACTTGATTATTTTGTGCTTTGAATTTGAATAACTCCCTATATGAAAATCAAAACCGAGAATTCTTGCTCCGAATACTCTTTTTACATGAAAACTAATAATGGAATGATGGAAAAGGGGAAGAAATTGGATTGGTGGCTTGGTGGGAGGGAGATGATGGTTCGGTGGTTTAGAGGGAGAGGAGAGAACCAAGGAGTGGAGAGGAAAATGAGAGAATGTGAGAATGAGTTTGATTGATTTCTTTCTTCTTCTTTTTTTCTATTGATGGACACATGTCACACATGCACACACTCTAGAGGTGACTCACCCCTTTGAGTCCTCCAGCATGTGACATGTGTCACACATCCATAAATACTGAAGGGTAAAATCGTCATTTAAAAATTATAGAATCTGATTTAACAATAAAAAAATTGATTTATTTGCTTTAAAAGATTCGAAATAAATGAAAAAGTTTGGGGGAAAATAAATTTTAAAATTTGTAAATAAAATTTAGGAAATTACAGACCTCCTCATATTTTTAGAATATTTTTGGGATCAAAAACGAATTTTCTATGAATTTTCGAAATAAAGGCTCTTTAAAAGAAATAAAGATTTTTAAATCATTTTAAAATACCAACTCTCACAATTAAATATTCACACAAACTCTAAAAACTAATTCACATCACAATGATGATAATGCAAAAGATTTCATGATTTAAATCGACTCCAATGATTTTATATGATTTTCGAAAGATTGAAAATGCACTTTAAAAATAGTTTTAATGTTCTAAAAATATAAATAAAATTCCACAATCATATATGACACATATCAGTCATCATAGAATCACATAAACATGCTTTCACACATATCTTGATTTCACAAAATTATACTCATCATATAAATCACATAGTTTCCATATTTAACAATTAACTAAACATTTATAAATTGCGAAAAATTCTAGGTTGTTATAAAAGGAAAACCCAAAGTTTATAGGCCCCCGGTCCCTGGCAAACGTATGCCAGGGACGTCTTAAGCAACATACGGCTTTAAGTCGTTGGATCAGCCATCCAACGGCTGTGATTTAAAAAAAAATCCCCGTACCGCATAAACTTTCTACGGTACGGTGTAATTACATTTATGCCCCTGCCTCCCGTACCGCAGAAAGTTTCTGCGGTATGGTCCTGTTCCCTTATCCCCAACAGATTGCTGCTTCCTCTCTCATTCACACAAATAACATATATCACAATTATCTCTGCCGACAGCCAAGTTCCTGCAGAAAAGTCCGAGATCTTCATCAATTTTGAAGTAATCTTTGTCCCTATTATTCTTGTTATTTACTATGGCGGATAGGTTATTTGCTCGTATGTTTGGTGGGAAAAATAAAAAAGATAATGAAAAAAAAGAAGAAAAAATTGGAAATTCATTGCATCTTGATGATTTAAGTATGAATGATGTTTTAGATGCAAGTAATGATGAGCCTAGCACCCCTAAATTTGTTTATAATGATGAGTTCATTAATGTTGATGAAAATGATGAATTTGGTAATATTGAGGAAGATGATGATTTAGATAGTGAATATGAAAATCAGGAAAATGAGGAAAATGTTGAGTGTGAAAAATTGTATGAAAATGTGGATGGAAATGGTGTTCCATATATGCATCAATTGTTTCATACTTTGGAGGATGCGGGAAAATTTATTAGGGCATATGCCCTAAGAAACGGATTTGGAATTAAAATTCAATCAACCCATACACGTTCTAAAAGTAGTGAAATATATGCTCGTATGTATGTTTGTAGACTCGCGGGTAAAAGTGGTGAAAGTAGTTATTCTAAATGGCGTAGAGAAAATCTTCCTAAGTGTGATTGCAAAGCAAGAATGTATGTCAATTATTCAAAGAATTTAAGTCTTTGGGAGATAGCTAGCCTTGAATTAACTCACAATCGCGTCCTAGTCACTCCTACCAAGATGAAGTTGAAACAACGAGAAAATAATGTAAGTACCGCTACTCGTAGTTTGATCAAAACTCTCTATGGTTCGGGAATTCGTAATTATCAAGTAATGAATGTTATCGGTAATATTCATGGAGGTAATGAGAAAGTAGGGTTTGGAACTCAACATGTTAGGAATGTGATACGGGATGAGAGGAAAAAAAGGTTTGAAAAAGGTGATGTCCAAGCCGCATTAGACATGTTACATAGATTGAATGAAGAAAGTGGTTCTAAATTTTTTATTAGAACACAAGTTGATGAAAAACAACGTCTGAAATGTCTTGTGTGGGTTGATCCTAGATGTTTAATGGCCTACCAAAATTTTGGTTATGTTGTGGCATTTGACACGACATATCGGACAAATAGATATGCCATGCCATTTGTCCCTTTTATCGGCGTTAACCATCATTACCAATCGGTGATATTTGGTTTTGCACTAATGCGGGATGAACACACAACAACTTTTGAGTGGGTTCTGAGCACTTGGATTGAAGCTGTGGGTGGTAACCATCCAATGACTATAATTACCGATCAAGATCAAGCCATGTCAAATGATATTGCAAGTGTGCTCCCGAATTCTACCCATATGTTGTGTTCGTGGTACATTAGTAACAAATTCCCGGAAAAACTAGCACATTATTATTCCTCCTTTCTGGACTTCAAAGTGGACTTTAACCATTGTATTTATAACTCCTTGAATGAATATAAATTTGAGGCTAGATGGGAATCCTTGGTCGAGAAGTAAGCGTTACAAGAAAACAAGTGGCTACAGGGGCTATATGAGTTGAAAGGAGAAATGGATCATTGCTTATACTAGGAACACATTTTCCGCGGGTCAAAACACTACTTCAAGGAGTGAGGGGATGAATTCTTTCTTTGGTAGTTATGTGAGTTCCGCCACGGGGTTGAAAGAATTCATTGAAAATGCTCAAAAGGCATTGGCAAGGCAATTTGTACGGGAGAAAGAAGAAGATTATGTCACATGTACTTTAAAGCGTCCTTTGAAAATGCATACCGCCTTAGAGATTCATGATTCCAAAATTTATACCAAGGAGATTTTAGAAGATTTCAAGCTGAATTGGTTGAATCTTTACAATAATTTGTTAAGAAAGACAAAAAAGCTTGCGAAGAAGGGGCGAAGGAAGGGGACGAAAATACCTACTACTGTTTATATAGGCAAAATTTAGGACCAACATCAAAACTAAATTATGTTGAATTCAACAAAGAAACTTTGACGGGGATGTGTATGTGTAGAATGGTTGAACATTTAGGGATACCTTGTCGACATATGTTGGCGGTTTGGAATAAAAAACAAATTTCGCAGATTCCTGACCATTTCATACTTCGACGATGGACTATGCATGCTAATAGAGTGAACGGCATGTTGCCTTACGAGTTGAACATGGGGTCATGTAATGACATGACCCCAACCGATAGATTTAATAGCATGACAATGCTCACGATGAGTTTTTTTCATAGTAGCATGGCATCTAAGGAACGATATGACTATGCCGTCGAGGTCATGAATCGAGAAATACCAATTCTTGAAAGTATGAGGGTTGACGGAGTTGAATCTCATGAAAGCAATGCAAATTCGTACGATGCAACATACGAAGATGAACCAATTTGTGACCCTATTGTGTCCCAAACGAAAGGGAAAAAAAAATGTTCATTTCAAAAGTCCCGTAGAATCGCTTGGTAAACCCAAGAGGAAATGCACATATTGTACTTTTGAAGGTGTTAGAGGGCCCGATCAAATAAGCCTTTGGGGGCCCAATCCAATAAGCCTTTGGGCTTATGACCGTTAAAACCATACGATTGGACCAGGCCCATCCGAATCCAGCTGAAGTTAGTAAAAACAGTCGACCGTTGCCAGTGTAACGCCTTACAATTTATCGCCCTCCATAATTGAGAATCAAGAGGATCATCAACGGTACTACTCATAGACACAATATAAATAGACACAATTATCAGGTGATAAACACAATCACACACACTGAGATACACTGGTTTACATAAGCTTTACGTTTACGTTTCCACCACATTTTACTGATTCTCACACCGGAGGTGAATCGGGGGGTAACACCCTCACATTCTTCTCTTTGCAGGAGCTACCGAAGCCTGTTCCTGGCATACCTAGGATAGGTTTGTCCGAAGCATAAATCGAGTCCTGACATTTGGCACCGTCTGTGGGAAACGTATAAGCTTCTTTTGTGAATCATGTTACCTCAGGATTCTAAAAATCTCAATATAGAAACTCCTACTTCTGAAGAAATAAGGCTACAGAATGTCAAAGGAAAAGCCACTGAAGAGGAAGGATCCTAGGGGGCAAAAAGACGGGCCTTGCAGAAGAAGGCAGACGAGTTAAGATTGGAAGCCATAAAACTCCGGCGCGAAGAGGTTGAGTTGGAAGAAAGGATAGCGCGAGAAGCCCTTCAAACTGGAGAAGAGGATCTCGTGAGTGAACCTCAGAAAACAGTCTCTAAGGGCTGAAGAGAAAAAAGGTCCCGACCTCACCAGGAGGTGTCTTCAGAATTCGAAACACATTCCTCACACCCGTCCCAAGATCCTTCGGACTTAGAGGAAGAAGAAGCAGGCTCTCAATGGAAAGATAGGCTTCAAAGAATGGAGAAATGTATGTTTGGAGACTAGAAGAGGATGCGTCGGGAGCCCGTTGTAACTGAAGAGATTGAACAATATAGACCACCCCCAGGTCGTAAGTTCCCGAAAATGACTGAATTTAGCGGCAAGGGAGACCCGGAAGATCATTGTGAAAGTTTGATGACAGGAATGGGTCATGACGATATCATGCTATACAAAATGTTTAAAACCTATTTGAAGGGTTCGGCCTCTTTGTGGTATCAATCGATGAGGCCTAGATCCATACCTTCTTATGATCGACTGAAGAGCAAGTTTTTGAGGCATTATTCCCACCTGTGTCGGAGAGAGAAGGATACCGAATCTCTTATTCATTGTCGCCAAATATCTGATGAAGAATTGGGTGATTTCCTAGCCCTTTTTAAGAAGAAGCTGGCATGGTGACCAACCTGGATAAGGTCAAGGCGACAGGATTTCTGACTGTTGGCCTTGACTGAGTTAAAGGAAGAAAGCTTCGGTCGTCCTTATATGATGTTCCCCCGAAGTCACTCAACGACATCTATATCCGAGGAGAAAGTATCAGGAGAAAAATGGAGTCTATCGATGGATACAAAGAATCGTCTAAAGACAATCGAAGAAAGGGCAGTCAGGGGAAGAACGACCGAAGGAAAGATGATTCCCGGCGAGATGGTGACCGAAGGGATGATAGAAGAAACGATTCAAAGAAGGGAAGGGAGCCCATGGTGTTTACTCCACTAAACACTCCCATCTCAAAGATACTGAACGAAATCAAAGGCAGGTCTGATTTTCGGAGACCGGCGAAGCTGAGGGTACCTGATCATAAGAAGAATGGGAATAAATACTGTGATTACCATCAGGGCAAAGGCCACAACACAGACGAATGTTTTCATCTGAAGAGATTGATAGAGAGAATGATAAAAACAGGTGACCTAAATCAATTTGTTAAAGATTTAAGGGATCGTTTGGAACCAAAAAGGAATGACTCAGGTCCGAAAGAAACCAGAGATCGGAACGAAGAGGATGACAACCCTAGGCAAAGGGAAAGAGACGAAGCCCCCATAATATAGAGGGGAGGTAAGAACCATCATGGGGGGTACAATACTGGATCGAGGTAGCAAAACGGCCAAAAAAAGGTATGCTCGTCAAGTCTACAATCTATATCACCATACTACACAGGGCAAACAACCATTGCCCATAATGTTTACTGAAGAAGATTATGAAGATGTCATTTGGCCGCACGAGGATCCTTTGGTAGTGAATCCGATCATCAGCCAGAATAAGGTATGGAAGGTACTGATAGATGGTGGTAGTTCGGTCAACATTTTGTATCACCGGACTTATGAAAAAATGAATCTGGGAGGAGAACAGCTGGAATCTTGCAATGAACCCCCACTTTACGGCTTTGGTAACTCACCGGTTCCGATCGAGGGAACGATCACATTGTCCCTGATACTGGGTAAACCTCCCTGCACTGTGGAAAAGCAGGTGAAATTCTATGTTGTCTGAGTGGATAGCCCATATAATGGCATCCTCGGGCGTCCTACTTTAACGGCTTTCAATACCCCATTTGAAGTTGAAGTTCCCTACCGATCATGGCATCGGCGAAATGAAAGGAGATCAAAAGGCGGCCTGGATCATTATGCTAGAAGATCTAGATAGATCCGAAGAAGAAATCAAAGATGAAGGTAAAAAGAAAAGGCGCATAAACGATCAGGCCGGAAGCATTAACCACACGATGAACATTGAGCTAGAAAAGTTTGGGGACAATCTCTCAAACCCTATAGCCGAACCAGCGGTGGAAACTGAAGAGGTCGAATTATATGTAGGCACTTCGGGTCGAATGATCCGTATCGGGAGAGACATGAACGATGATCTGAAAGCGAAAGTGATTGCCGTGATCCGAGAGTACCACGACATATTTGCCTGGGGTCCTGAAGACATGCCCGAACTTGATCCGAGCATTGCCCAACATAGTTTAAATGTGAAAGAAGGGGCCAAGCCAATCAAACAGAAGAAGAGAAATTTCGCCATGGAAAGACAAAAGGTAATTCAGATAGAGGTGGAAAAGCTATTGGAAGCAGATTTTATTGAAGAGATCAAATACCCCGAATGGTTAGCTAATGTGGTAGTGGTCAAAAAGGCAAATGGCAAATGGAGGATATGCGTCGATTACACCGATCTCAATCTCGCCTGCCCGAAAGACCATTATCCACTTCCCAACATCAATCAGCTCATTGATGCTACATCAGGATATGAAATCCTAAGCTTCCTAGATGCATTCTCAGGTTATCATCAAATCGCCATGAAATCTGAAGACATCCCTAAAACAGCATTCATCACCCCGAAAGGAACATATGCTTTCATTATCATGCCTTTCGGCTTGAAGAACGCGGGGGCCATATGGAATGTTACGTGGACGACATGATAGTAAAATCTTTGTTTCGGGATCACTTCGATGATTTGAGAGAGTGCTTCGAGACGCTAAGAAAAAATAACATGCGGAGCAACCCGAACAAATGCATGTTCGGAGTATTTAGCGGTAAATTCCTTGGTTATATGGTGAGTGCTCGAGGCATTGAAGCCAATCCAGAAAAGATAAGAGCGATAATCGACATGGAAGCTCTGAAAACAATTTGGGACATTCAGAAATTGACTGGAAGATTGGCTGCCCTAAAAAGATTCATCTCCAAATTGGCCGACAAAGCTTTACCCTTCTTTGAGGTATTAAAAGGTACGAAGACTTTTTCGTGGGGTCCAGAATGTGAGAAAGCTTTCGAAGATATCAAGGAGTATTTAACGAAGGGTCCGTTGCTAATGAGACCGGATCCACAAGAGACTTTACAACTATACTTGGCTGTAAATGATCGAACATTGGGGGCCGTCTTAGTCAAGCAACAAAATGGAAACCAATATCCAGTTTTCTACATTAGCCACATGCTGAAAGAAACAGAAACCAGATACCCGAATGCCGAGAAATTTGTTTATGGGTTGGTCATGGCCTCAAGAAAACTGAGACATTATTTCCAGGGGAGGACGATACAAGTCACGACCGATCAACCTTTGAAAAAGATGTTACAGAGACCAGAGGCTTCAAGCAGAGTTATCGCCTGGGCTATCGAGTTGGGAGAATTTGATTTGGAGTATGTGCCGAGGACTGCGATAAAAGCACAAGCCCTGGCAGATTTCATAGTAGAGTGTTCGTTCACTGGGTCCGAAGGGTTGCAAGTCGAAGAAAAATTGATACAAGCTCCTGGCAATTGGAAGTTGTTTGTGGATGGTTCGGTGGCTGGAAGTAAGTGCGGAGCCGGTCTAATTCTTACAAGCCTTGAAGGTTTTGAGATATATCAGGCCATCCGATTCACCTTTTCCTTAACCAACAACGAGGCTGAATACGAAGCACTTTTGGTTGGGATGAATTTGGCAAGAAACCTAGAAGTCAGACATCTTCGGGCATTCAGCGATTCGATGCTAGTCGTAAAGCATTTCTCAGGAGAATATGAACTAAGGGACGCCCGAACCAAAGCCTATGCAGCCAAGGTAAAAGAAAATTCCCTGTTGTTCGAGTCTTTTGAATTAACCACTGTTGCCAGGGAAAACAACAGCCGAGCAGATGCATTATCTATACTAGCTTTGGTCGACACTCAGAATCTCATAGGCTTAATTTACCTCACTGAAGTCAAAGCGCCCTCCATCAATAAAAAGGTATGTTTCGAGATTCACCAAGGGATAGATTGGATGACTCCAATTCAACTATTCCTAGAAAAGGGGACACTACCATTGGAAAAAACCGAGGCTCAAAAAATCAAAAATCGGGCCACCAGGTACACAATTATAGCAGGAAAAATGTACCGAAGATCGGCTACCGAACCGCTGCTGAGATGCCTGGCTCCCGAAGAACAAAAAACAGCTCTAGAAGCAGTTCACGAAGGAATCTGTGGAGAACACTTGGCAGGCCGTTCTTTGGCTTTTAAAATTCTAAGGTAGGGATTCTTTTGGCCGACCCTACAAGCCGATGCACTGAGTTATGCGAAGAAATGAAACAATGTCTGTAACACCCCCAGATCCGGGGTCCGGGATCCGGTGGTTACGGTTTCCAATTCTGTCCATAACAATTAAACTTTCCTTAACATAAAATAAATTACGTCTCTATGACCCAACACAACAATATAAAACACACCCGTTATAGTCCCAGAGATGAAATCAGAGTAACAATCAAATTTTTATTAATCACATTATGAGTTCTTACAATCCAAAAGGATTTCAATATAAATACATACCCTTTGCCATCCATTTACATAAGTCATACTAGACTATATTCTTGGTACTGAAAGAATAAATATACCCTACCAATAGCTTCTTCTACAGCTCTGGTAGTCTCATCGTCCTCGCCCGCGTCGAGTGCGCCTTGTGCGAGTCATCTGGTCTAACTGTTGTTGTGATATAATAATAAAGCAAGGGTGAGCAATAGCCCACCAACAATAATATATAACTGAACAATAATGTATAACAGTTCAAAAGTATCTTTCAAACCATATGCCATGCATTTACGGAAATGATGCCAGTATAATATGAACGATGAAGTTACAAGGTAACTTAAAGTATTTGTTTGAAGAAATATCTGCTACATCAAAGTAAGCGAGATATTCTTATTGTTATTAAGAAGAGGAACTTGCAAGAAAAAGGTTGCAATTCCAGTTATGACTCTTTTCCAACTCTGCCAACAGTAATCATGTTGCAGGAAATAAATGAATTTGGATGATGAACCAATGATGGAGTATTCACCGCGCCCGCTGTTCCAATCTTGATGATCAGTCGAGATCGTACAGCTCAATTTAGATTTACTACCGGTAGAAGGAAGAACTGACGGCTTTACTTGTGTACCGCCTTACTAGCTCTCCCCGGCCAATGGTTGGGCCAAAGGGGATGGACCGGCGCTACTCGGCCTCTTACACGACTCCTAGTTCAAATAGAATTCATGATTCTGAATGTAACGTTCGTCCCCCTTTCCCCAAGTATAATACTTGTTGATAAGACTCCACAAAGTAGTCGTATCTAGTTGGAAAGGAAAATTTACCAATAACTCCCAAGCTATTACTTGGTAACGGATATCAACTTGTTCCAGTAATCTTACCCCTCGAAAGATGAGAAGGTAAGCAACGACTTAATAAGTCAACAGCACCCGAGTTGCGAGTGAAGGGAATACTTTATGACCGGGAAGTCGACAAGATAAATAACATTTTTCCAAGTAAGGTTCCCTTATTATTAAGAAGATAGACTCAAAGATGAATGATGTCTGGGAACCTTTCTTGATATAAGATTAATAATAATATGACTTTGAAATATTTTCTGTAATAATCGAAGAAGATAAACCTTATCGAGGTTATTCTAAGTATGGAATAAATATTCAGAGAATATTTATTGAATTAAAATATTTTACAGAATATTTGGGAATATGAAAGAATATCTTTAATCAGAGTATTTCTCAAAATAATCCCTGAAGAGATATCAGGGGAATATTTATTGCATAATTAAATAATCAAATGAATATTCAAAGTAATATTCATTACTTAATAAGTCCTGAAAGGAATATTTAAAATATTTAAAATAATATTCGGTGATTAAATAGAACCCTGATGAATATTCAAAATAATATTCATAATTAATTAGGAATTTAAATGAATATTGATAAAGTAATATTCATTTAATGAATAATATTCTAAATGAATATCAAGTAATATTCATTTAGTAATCCAAGCTTTAAGGAATATTCGAGATAATATTCGATAATTAAATCAAGCTTCAGATGAATATTAAAATAATATTCATCAAGTATTTAATATCTTAAATGAATATTCAAAAGTAATATTTATTTAATAAAATATTATTCTAAAAGAATATCCAAATAATATTCGTTTAGTAGTCTCATCTTTAGAAGAATATTCGAAATAATATTCGATAATCAATTCGACTCTGAATGAATATTGACAAATATTATTCGTCGAATGATTACGTTCAAATAATTATTTGAAGTAAGGATCATTAAATAAATAATCTCGAACGAATATTCAAATAATATTCGTCGCCTGAATAATGGAAAATATTTACTTAAATATTTTCCTCCGAGGTAATCTCGATATATCAAGGAATATTGACTCCCGGTCTATTTTTGATGACTAAGATGTATACGCCCTTCTATGAGGGTCTTACAATAACCGGCTTATAACTGATGTATAACTATCTAGCTTATAAGCCAACAATAACATTCAGGGAACAAGTATATCAATTCAACTTGAAAGTAGGCATGCATGCAATGGCATATGTATATCAGCAATCATATATATATATTTATTCAATCACAACAACAGCCTAAAAGAAGGGAATTGAAACTTGCCTGGTAGTCGAGTACGGTAAGGGGTAGTGGTAGCGGGTCCCGGTTCAGCTTGGTGATCTATAAATAGCCAAGGCATTCGGGATTAATCACTTAACATATTAAAAGTTAAGTTATACTTAAATCGAAACACGTTCTCGAGTTATCTCGTTATAGCCCCTTTAGTGGATTACTTATTATCACTGATCCGACCCGACATTCGTTCGTTAATACGACATGTCATTGTACTTATACTTGGGACATACTTAAGTCATATGAGTTCTAAAGTCGATCGTTACGAACCAATACTATACTCCGAGTTTTATCGTCCGTTTTCTAAGTGTTTTACCGAAGTTATAAAAGAGTCGTCTTTTAGGGGTTCGTTCGCGTTTAACCTCGACTCGAACATTTTTAATAAATCGAAAAATGATCCTTTTGACATACGGTTTTCTTTCACGCCTTCCTTTTTACCTCTAGTATTTATTTACCAAGATTCACCATGACGTTACATAGTTTACGAGGGTTCAATTACAGTTATGAACTTTCGTTTACGGATTCGAACTACTTTTAGTAATTTGGTCATAAATCCTAAACCGTAAGTCCGTTTCACGTGATCTTTATATCAAAACGAAGCTTAGAACATTACCTATCCTATAATGGCAGATTGCAAAGCTAGGCAGTGAGTTACATCTACTGTCCAAGTTGTTTTTCTTAAGGTTAACGAAATTTCGGCATTACGACGGCTATATATCGAACGTTCCAAAAATTATAACAATCCAACCAAGCCACACCGGGCATCCACACAACTTATCACATGATTATGAACATCATCAAGTCCAGATCATACCAGTTTACCACAATAATTAACATGCTTTCTTGCTCAACTAAATCACTTACTAATTATGCTTATAATCATGCTAACATCATAACCAAGCTTAGCTCATCAAAAACATCCATAAACTTAAAGTTGATCTAGGGTTTCAAGAGTGTTATACCTTCTTGAGAGTATGTACTAGCCTTACAAAGCTTGTTATAGTCCTTGGATAGCCTTAGGGTAGCTAAGATCAACCATGAAAACAAAAAAAATCAAAGATTAGTTCATGAAACACTATTCATCCTCCTCTTTCATGATTTTTTTGAAAATGGAAACAAAGGAGTTTGGACTTGAAATTTTTAGGAGATTGCTTTTATGAAATATAGGACTCACCATAAAAATTTGATGATCAAACAAGGAGTGGAAGCTTGGTTTGGAAATCTAAAAATTCCAAAAATTCGAAGTCTTGTTTCTTGAGGGGAAAAACAGGGTGATTTTCTTGAATTTATTTACCTATCCAAACGATCTTCAAAAATTATGAAATTTTGAACGAATACTCTACATATATTGAGGAAGCTATGGTTAAAATTTGGTGATCTATGAATGGGTAGAAGTGGAGATATGAATTTTTATTTCATGGTGGTTCTTGCTGGGCAGTTTGAAGAAAATGGAGAGAGATGGAGTTGCTTGGCTTTTCTCTCCCACTTTGTTTCAATTGATAAATGATATGTTTCTATGATATTTCCCTTGCCAAGGATCAGATGTAACCAGCCTTGTCACCCCCCAATCCATGTGCCAAAGATTTGTGGTTAGAAAGAAAAAGAGTAACAAGGTGCATTGTTGGCTTGTTCTTGATCAAACACCTCATGAATCCACTTGTTCTTGATTTGTTTCACACTTAATCCTCTTATGACTTGCATGAGCTGATCTTGCATGTAATATATCTGTGTTGTGTTGTATTTTAAAGCTCATTAAGCGTTTGTTTGATCGCTTAATCTCGTTTTAAAAATTCTAGCGATTTCTAGAACGCTCGTTTTTCTAACTCGAAGGTTTTTGTTCTAAATCCTTAAATCGTATTTAATAAAAATAAAATCCTTGATATAATAATTCTCTTTTCTTGTTCGCATTGACATGCTCTTCACTGCTCGATCCAATTTTCCATAAAAATAAAGTTTGGAATTTCTGAATTCCGATCGCGTTTACATACACTTATTTACCTTGTAGATTACTAATATGACTTCGAAATATCCATACCATGTCTCGTACATAGGTGGCATGAAAAATTTCTTAAACCTCAAAAATCACTATACATCCACAAAATCACTATGCACGTACAGGAAACACTATGCACGTACGGGAAATACTATGCACGTACGGGAAACACTATGCACGTACTCATTTCCCTTCAAGGATCCATTAGCTCCTTCCTGGATGGTAGATTATTCTTATCTAGGTCCTCAACCATCGAATTACTCTATTCTGACAATATACCAATGCATCAAGATCATTGTCCAAAGTAATATCCATTCATTACAATCATTGTTCCTCATTTTATCATTACTTAATAAAAAGTTTTAATTATATCCAAAATTTGGGGTTCTTACAATGTCAGCTTTTTAGCAACGATCTGAAATAACCTCCCGAAGAGATGACTTCTGTCTTAAACCCCATTCCCTTCGCCATGTGGACCGTGGATATTGTCGGAATTCTACCTACCAGCACCAGACAAGCCAAATATTGCATTGTGGCAATTGATTACATGACCAAGTGGGTAGAAGCACGCCCTTTGTCCTCCATTACCGAGGAAGCAGCCAAGAAATTTATGTTGGAGCAAGTAATCCTCAGATTCGGGATTCCCAAAATTTGTGTATCAGATAATGGGACCCAGTTCATCGGAAAGAAGTTCAAGAAGTTTCTAGCTTTCTTCAGAATTCAACAGAAATTTAGTTCAGTTGGTCACCCACAAGGAAATGGGGAAGTAGAAGCCGCAAACAGAGTCATCTTTGATGGGATAAAGAAGAGACTCGGAGAAGCCAAAAGGTTATGGGCTGAAGAGTTACCATATGTGTTATGGGCTTATCGCACCACACCAAGATCTTTGACTGGAGAAACTCCTCTCAGTCTATCGTATGGGATCGATGCAATGGTACCAGTAGAAGTCGGCCTAGAATCATACCGAAGTGAAGTATTTAATCTCGATACAAACGAGTTGGGCCTCTGAGCTAATGTGGACTTATTAGAAGAAGCCAGGGAAACGGCATACCTACTAAATATCAAGTATCAACAGCAGACTGCTCAATACTATGACTCAGGAGTAAAGAAAAAGTCTTTTAAAGTCGGTGATCTAGTCCTTCGAGAATTAGCAACTTCTATGCCAAACAAGCAAGGGAAGCTTCAGCCAAACTGGGGAGGACCCTATGTGATTATTCAAGTCGTTCGACCAGGGACTTACAAACTAACTAAACTAGATGGAAGTCCGATCAAAAACACATGGCATGCTTCCCGATTACGCAAGTTTCATCAGTAAGCTTTTTGTAAGAAATATTTCAACTTCAATTATCAATAAAGGCTTAATTTTGTTTGGCCCATTTATACTTTTATCGATAATACAACCCGAATGGCCGAAACATTACTCGGCCGGGAAAAAAGAAAAAAAAATTCCCGAAAAACAAGTCCAGTTCGCCCAATAGGTCTTCGGGAGGCAGGATTCGCCCAAAACCGAAAGAAGAAACCTTCGGCCAAACTGCGACTCGGGGGCAACCCGAAGAGGTGAGTGCGAAGGGACTTCACCCGAAGCATAGAATTCCGAAAATTACTCCAAGTAAGGAAAACGTTTTTTTTTCCGAAATTTACTTCGAGTATAGGAAACACCCAGCCTGAAAACCTCTAAGAGGATGGCCAAAAAATCTCAAAAATTGTTTAAGCAAAAGGAAATACAAGTGAATTAAAAATCCAAAAATTGCGGATGCATAGGAAAAAAAAAGTAACATAAAAATCCGAATATTTGCCCAATAAACAATGTGAAACAAAAGTGCCCGAATGCTTTGATTTCATTATTTAAAATTACAAATTAGCCTAAAAAGGCAAAGAAAAAAAAATAATTCAAGGGACCGCATTCTCCGGTTCAGACTCCCTTAGTTGGCTTAGCTCGACCTTTCGGCTTTCCATCCAGTCGAGCAGATCCTCTGTATCGGCCATCATCTTGTCATTCTGCTGCCACAAAGCATCATTCTCATTGAGAAGCTCAGCATTTTCGGCCCGAGCAGAAGAAAGCTTGGATTTCAACTCCTCGATTTCCTTCTCCAACGAAGGAATCGTCTGTTTAATCTGCTTTCCTTGGTGATAAAGCAAAATATCCTGATTGTTCACTTTCTCGGATACAGAAGCGGCCCAAGGGGTAGCCTGAAAAGAAAAGAGGCGAATTAAAAACTAGTATAAAGGCAAAAAGAACAACTTCGGTGAAAAAACACTCCTTACCAGGGTAAGATGCCCCAGAAGATTGGCAGTAGCTTCAGCCTTGTCAGCAGAATCATAAAGGAAACGATCCTTCGGAAGAATGAAGGACTGGCACATATCCCCAGCAATCTTCTTTGAAGCAGCCGAAGCAGGAGCTCCAAAAGAATCTGACTCCATCACGACCCATGAAGGTCGATAAGAGTTTACATTAAACTCCGTACCCTCAACAAGGCTTTTCTTCTCCGAAATGCTCGGAGGATCATCCTTCGGGGAGGAAAGAGGAACAGAAGAACCGGTAGCTGATGTATTCTTAGGACGTCTCTCCGCTGCTCTCCTCCTCATTTCTGATCGACTCGACACTGGAACAAAAGGAAAAAGCGTTAATCACTACAAAACATCAGATTAACCACATATCAAGATGAAAGAAACGAACACACTTACTGATTATCCACAAGATGAATTCAAAGAGACTGAAGTTCGACGGAAATTAGGGGAAGGATGGAGAAATCTTGAGCGAGATTGAAGATAGAGTAATCTGCGATTGAACTTACAAGTATATTTATAAAGGAAATTGACGGCCCTGATGAAGTGCCGTTTGAACAACCTCTGCCTAAGATGAAGGCACGTGTCTCCCCAAGAAAGGAGCGGTCAAACTGCCATTAAATGGGGGGAAATACTAAAAGTCTCCACATTTAAAAAAAAATGTGTGGGGAGAAAATATTTGTCATGGCACAAGTAATTAAGTCCCAGTTCGCCCAAAAGGTCTTCGGGAGGCAGGATTCGCCCAAAACCGAAAGAAGAAACCTTCGGCCAAACAGCGACTCGGGGGCAACCCGAAGAGGTGAGTCCGAAGGGACTTAATACTTCAAATAAAGAAAAAATTACAAGGTTAAGTGTCTTTGGGAGGCAGGATTCGTCCAAAACCGAAAGAAGAAACCTTCGGCCAAACTGCGACTCGGGGGCAACCCGAAGAGGTGAGTCCGAAGGGACTTAATACTTCAAATAAAGAAAAAATTACAAGGTTCAGTTAGCCCGAAGGTCTTGGCATCGAGAGACTTCGCCCGAAGCATAGAATTTCGAAAATTACTCCCGAAAACTATTTTCGAGTATATTTTTTATCGAGAAATGTGTACAGGTTATTTCAGGTATGATTCATTAATATTTGGAGAAATACTTGGAGAAAGTTATTTAAGAACAAATTGATCATGGAGCAAAAAGCTAAGGGAAATTCAGTAAAATAATCCCGAAGGCAAGAATACACTGCAAGCCCGAAGGCAAAATTACATCACAAGCCCGAAGGCATAAGTTCATTACAAAAAATGGCATAAGTTCATTACAAAAAATTAACTCATTCTGAATCGGGATCGGAGGAAACCACCAAAGGCACATCAGGAATCTCCGGGCGAAGGACTGGATCGTCTTCAGGGTTGAAAAGGATTTGCTTATAGTCAAAACCCACCTTGTGAGCAGCAATGACAGCATCATCATATCCCACAGCAAATCCCCTATCTTCGGATCGGGAGATGGTATTCCTCGCCTTCTTCAGTTCCTTCTTCAAACGGCGCAGCTCCAATCGATTGGCCTCCTTGTCATCGGTCAGCTTCTTCTTCTCCTCGATCAAGGTGTCGTTCCGAAGCATAAGATCATTCTTCTCTTGTTGGAAAAGGCCTTCTTTTCGTTGAGACTCCGCCAGAAGATCCTCAAGCTTCTTTACCTGATTTTCCAAAGGATTAACCTTATCCTTTAGAGAAACAATCTCTACATTAAATCCCCGTATGATGGCAGCCTGATCTTTGACCTTTTCGGTCACACCTGCGGCCCAAGGAACGGCCTGAAAATGCACCACAAAAGGCATCAAGACGGAGAGATATAAACAAAGGGAAAAATATATATGTAAAATAAAGTATATTGAAAGGAACTTACCAAACTAAGGTGCCCTAGCATGTTCTCACAAGCCTCCACAGTAGGAGCTGCATCATAAACCAAGCGATCGGCCGGAAGAACAAAAGAACTGCACAAGTCTTGGCATAATTCCTTGACAGGCTTCGGGGCAGGAGCACCTAAAGAATCAGTGTCCACTACACCCCATGAAGGTCAATAAGTCTTCAAGATAGGAATTGAATCATTGGTTCTCCTCTTCTTCTCAGATTTATTTCCATCCAAAACAGGAGATTCCGAAGGGATCACAGCAACAATGTTACTGGTAGGAATCTCTACTTCTTCGGCCTACATTGGCGTAATTTCTTGCACCACCAGGGGAGCCTCTACCTCTTGTAGAGTCGAAGCAACGTTCCCTTGAGAAGTGCTCCCGGATCCACCAGCCAATAAAGCCTTCCTTTCGGCCGCTCTCCTCCTCATATCGGCCACTGCAGACACTGAAAGAGAAACAATAAAAGGAGGTTAGCTATTAAAAAACATGAAGCGAAGAAGTAAAATAAAACTAAAAGTACCCATCATGCTCTTCAGCCAAGCCCCATCTCTAGTAGTAGACAATGGGAATTTGTCTTCGGGAATCAAGGGAGTATTTAGTTTTCGATAAAGAAATTTCTCTTCATCGAAAAGCGCTTTAAGCTTGACCCTATCAGTCTCAACTTCTTTCCACTCCGAAAATCTATGAAGACCAGGGCCAGTAACATAGCACCAGTGATTGTGCGTCTTCTTATTGCTTGAATTAGTGGCCGCCCAATCGGAACGACCCACTCTTCGGGTAATATTATAAAAACCCGGAGACTTGGCATTTTCTGGAAAGTCATAATGGTGCCAAGAGAACTGATAAAGGAGGTACTTCATGTTGCAAACATCGGTATTGGAAAACGTTCATGTGGATGAAACCATTCGGGTCTAGCTGACCGATCGCTATACCTATGTCCCTCAGAAGAACTTTTATAAGGGGCAACAAAGGAAATCGGAGCCCACATACGAAAGCAGTCTCCGATACACATGTGGCGATCTCTTCGGGTTGATCATTGACTGATATGCCCGGGGTTTCGTATATACGATCGGTAGAATCGGGTAAAAAACAACGATAACCTTCGGGAAAATCGAATTTGACCCTGAAAGTATCTAAGTCCTCTTGTTTCAAAACAGAAGATAGATTAGCGGCAGCATATACGGTGCCATCTTCAAAAAGCAAAGCAGGAACATGGCCCACAGCATGCCCCGAAGGACCTGTTTCAGGGTTTGCCATTGAATCTGGAAAAAGAAAGGTGAGTCGTTAGTCCAATACTCGGGGACAGAAAGACAAAAATCAAATAATAAACTATAGCCGAAGGAAATCCTCGAGTATGAATAGACCAACGATAAATTGAAAAAGACAAAGAAAAAGGGGACTACGGCGAAGGAAGTTCTTGTACTCAAAATCAAGAAAAAATCGGACACTCGAAGAGACTTTACACATTGGAAAAAGTAAGCGCATTATCTAAAGAGAAAGTACTTTTGAAAGAAAAACATCAAAGATATGCAAAGAAATACGGCAGAAAGGGACTTACTTGTTGAAGAGAGTTGTCGACGTTGGAAGTTGAAAGTCCGTTGATTGCTCTAAGGTCTCGCACAAAAAGAATCCCGAAAGCAAATAGAGTAAGTAAGATACAAGGACGTAAATATATATACAGAAATGAATGGATGAGATGTATAAACGGTTCAATACCCTTGTCCCAGATGATGACACGTGGAGGACCGTTTAAACAAAAGGGATGTAAACTGAATACAACTGTCGCCTCAAAAGATGCACCAAAGGGAAAGATATCGATCGACTAGACTCTTCGGCCAAGATAGACTTCGGTCTTATTTCCAAACCGACCGAAGCCCGGGGACATGTTAGAGGGCCCGATCCAATAAGCCTTTGTAGGCCCAATCCAATAAGCCTTTGGGCTTATGACCATTAAAACCATACGATTGGACCAGGCCCATCCGAACCATCCAACTGAAGTCAGTAAAAACAGTCGACCGTTGCCATTGTAACGCCTTACCATTTATCGGCCTCCATAACTGAGAATCAAGAGGATCATCAACGGTACTACTCATAGACACAATATAAATAGACACAATTATCAGGTGATAAACACAATCACACACACTGAGATACACTGGTTTACATAAGCTTTACGTTTACGTTTCCACCACATTTTACTGATTCTCACACCGAAGGTGAATCGGGGGTAACACCCTCGCATTCTTCTCTTTGCAGGAGCTACCGAAGCCTGTTCCTGGCATACCTAGGATAGGTTTGTCCGAAGCATAAATCGAGTCCTGACAGAAGGACATGACAAAAGAAATTGTCCTCGAAGACTACAAGATTTTTTTTTTTGCTAGTTAAGACTACAAGATTTAAATGCTCAAATTGGTCAAAATGCTCAACATCAAAGTGAAAATTTGTAATTGCTTCACCCCTTATCTTTACTTATTCAATTTTTGCATTATATTATGTCCTTCTCATATTATCCAACAATTTCTTTGTAATTGTCATTTGTAGGTAACATGGATGGTGGTGATGTTTCGGATGTTTCGGATGTTAGTGATTCACTTTCGCCTTCTTCCGGGGGAAGTAAGTCATACATTAGTGATATATCGGACAATGCAGCGGATGAAATATGTCGTAATTTACCAGAATACTATGACATAATGGGGGAACCCCTTGAGCCTCCACCGATTGTTGAGGAGGAGGATAGTGAGTTATATCCTCCGGAGGAAGAGGCCTATAGGTCAAACAATTGGACCGAAGCATGTCGTTGGATGGCCACCGATGAAGTGATGGAAAGAGTAGCGTATAATTTGGATCCCTACTTTCATCCATTCTTGAACTTGGGCAAGGACACCGAAGGCAAGTGGAGGATATCCGAGTGGGATGGTGGATGGCTTGAGTATTGTGATAGGATTAGTGACATTTACAAATTGAGGCCTCGGGAAGGTTGCACACGCGATCAAATGCGTACTGAATACATGAAGGGATGGGTTTCCCAACTTAAGGATATTAAGCATCCTCGTTGTGATGTAACATTTAATCTCTACGATGGATCGATCCCTATAAGTGTCTCCCTTAGGGACGACTCTCACACTCACCCCGCCGTTACTAGTGGTGTACTCCACAATGGTTGTGTTGTTGTCTTGTACCATGTTGCCGCGTTTGTGGATGTCGAGGCTCCTCCCGGGAGCCCTTCTCATTATTTGTCGGCCGGTTTCTCCAATGTGTTGGCTTTGTTTGGTTAGCAATTTCGGAGTTGTAATGAATTTATTACAATTTTAATGAACTTTGGTGTAATTTAGTAGAATTTTAATGAATTTTAATGACCTTTGGTGCAATTTCTTATCAATTTAATGAATTTTGGTGTAATTTATTTTTTATTTTAGGCAATTTTGAATTATTTTAATTCATAAGCAAATATAAGATTTTTTTTTACAAAATTTCACTTATTATTACATTTTGAGATTTTAGAAGGTGTGCATTTTGGTCTCAGGCCTCCACCGCTCAACCATCGCAGAAATGAGCCTCACATCATTAGCCAACACAACATGGCGGTTGTGAAAGGCATATGACTCAGCCTATTTGTAGTTAGAGGATCCTAATCAACTTAAACCAAATTGTAATAAGTAAATATACATATGAACTGTCACAGGAATCTCAAGAAGTATTATCTGTCAGAAGAAAGAAGAAAAGTCAATCTATAGTTTTGATGTCATACACTGGAAGACGATCCAGTTATATGATCAAGCCCCAGTATAGCATTGAAGTGAATGGATTCATTTGAACAGTGACAGAGATTTTTTGAGTGATAGTTTGAAGGTCAGTTACAGTACAAGAGAATTGAGAGAAGAAACAAACCACAACCTAAAGTCAAAAGTGAAGAAGCATCGTTGAAGTTAGTCGTTCATGAACCAGACAGTACATCGAACGTCAACACAAATCAGTGGTAATTCTTTACTACCTTTAGTGGTTTGTAAGAATTAGATTAATTATTTATTGATTTAATTAAATTCATTTATAATTGATATAAATTATTTAGTTGATTTAGTTAAATGAATTAGTTCTAGAAGAATTAATTAATTAATTTAAATTAATTATTGTATCAATTAAATATGAATTAGTTAATCATTAATTAATTAAATGGATCAATATGACTTAAAGAAAGAAGATTGGATTATGTCTTGGAGAAGAAAAATTCGGTATGACCTAATTTTAAGTCATACCGACAGTAGCTTTTCAGGATTATGTCTTACCGACCTGATTAAGTCTTACCGACCTCTGCCAGCTGTTGTAAGTCTTACCGAACTTCTGATTAAGTCTTACCGACAAAATGTATGTCTTAATGGAGGTTTGTGTAAGCCTTAATGAAGGAAAACCAAGTCTTGGAAGCAGTTTAAGTCATGCTGAAGCATTTAAATATCCTGCAGAAAGCCAGCAAGACCTGTTACTGATATAAAAGAACAGAACAGAGCAGATTAAGTCATAACGGAAAAACACAGCAGAACAGAATTCTCTCTCAAGAATATCAAGAACACCAAAGCTTAAACAATTCCCAGAAATTCAAGTTCTTCATCTTTGTTATATTCTATCCGCTAGAACTTGTTTATTTGTGATTCTTGTACTACTAGCGAATTAAGTTTCCTAGTTCTTATCTTGATTATTATTACCTAAATTAGAAAAGTTCATGTCGAATTTTCTAATTAGTTATTAACATCTTGATAAGTTGTTATACTGATTTTGTAACACCACATCAAGTTAATATACAATTATATTCAACTTGAAAAATTGTGTTAAATAATTCCGCACATAAATTTGTCTTTATCAAATTTTATTTAAAGGACAAATTTCGATAAAAAGGTAAAGATTGTATACAACCCCCCCTTCTACAATCTTATCGGACCTAACAATTGGTATCAGAGCAGATTGATTGATACACAAATCAAAGATCCCATTTTACTCGATTAAAAATCATCCCCGAATTTTTTAACTCTCTTAAAAAATTCATCATGTCTTCTAAAGTTGGAACTGTGAAAATTCCCATATATGACAAAAACAGTTATGATATGTGGAAGAACAAAATGTTAATGTTCCTCGAGGTTGCAAATCCTAAATACATGAAAGTCTTATCAGAAGGACCAATAATACCTTTTGGATTAATTCCTGAAGTTGTTACTGATGGAAAAGTTATTTCCCCTGCAAAGTTTGTACACAAAGATTCTTCTGAGTACACTCTTGTTGAAAGAGAAGAAGCTGGACTTGACATTAATTTAAGACTGATCTTAATAGATTCTCTAGACTCTGTGATGTACAGTCATGTGATTAACTGTAAGACTGCAAAGCAAATGTGGGAAACCATTGAAACTGTGAATGAAGGAATAGAGGAAGTTAGGGAGAATCGTCTAGAAATTCTGACATCTGAGTATGAACACTTTCGATCAGCATACAATGAAAGTATTCAAGATGTGTTTGAAAGATATAACAAACTTGTCAACAATTTACAGATGCATGGCAAGTACTACACTCAGAAAGAGATCAACAGAAAATTTCTACTGTCAATGCCTGTTCATCTAGAACATAGAATTATAGCTATCAGAGAGTCGAGGAATCTAAGTGAAATTACTGTAGAAAGACTCTTTGGTGTTTTAAAAACCTATGAACTGGAACAATCTCAACAAAAGGAGATTTATGGAAAAGGAAGAGTTGCTAATACTTCTACAGCTCTTATTGTTGAGAACAAACAGGAAGTGGAAGATAAGGTTATTCAACCTTGTAATGTTGACAGTGGTAAGCTTGAAGTTGAAGTTGGTCAAACGAATGCTAGTCCAGATGAAGGAGACTTCTATTCGTTAGAAGAGCTAGATCAGTTGGAAGATGAGTCCATGGCTTTGTTGGTAAGGAAATTCAGCAATTTCAGATTCAGGAAGAATCCCAAGTTCAGGTACAAATCTAACTATAACAGGTTCCAGAGAGGAGGTTCTTCATCCTCAAGTAACAGAGGAGGTTACAAAACTGGAACAGTTGAAAGAAGTAAAATTAGATGCTACAACTGTAATGAACTTGGACACTTCGCTACTGAATGTCAGAAGCCAAAACAAAACCAAAGAAAAGACTTTGGATCTGAGAAGAAGAAGACAGGTAAAGCCTATGTGGTTGCTGGAAAGAATTGGGATGATACAGACTCTGAAGATGAAGAGTATGGCAATCTTGCCCTGATGGCAAAATCTGATAACTCCAGTGGTACTTCATCTGAGGTATCATGTACTGAAAGTCAATATATTTATCAACTTAGTGATACACTAGGTAATGCTAATAGAGAGATTGAAAGGATCAATTTGTTAAATACAGATCTTAGTAATCAATTATCAGAATTACACGATGTACAAAATTGCCATGATAAACAAAAATCAGAAATAAGAATTCTAAAAGAACTTGAGAGGTCTCTAGAGTTGATAGTGGTTCAACAACGTGAAACAATAGCTGAGCTAGAAATAAGGGTTAGTGCTACTTCTAATTCATGTAAAGTGGCTAAAGAGTTGTTTAACCAACAAGCTATTAATCAAACCGTAGGAATTGGGTTTGATTATAATGAAGCTATTGGACGAAAAAGCATTATTACCCCTAATCGTGTCAGTGCTGTAGATAGGGGTATACCATTAGTGCTTAAGGGTGTTAGTAACCCACTCTTTAAGACATCCATAGCAGAACTTTTGGATACAACATCTTTAATCATTAAGGAAGAGATGCGCATTGAGGATTTAGCTAATGGCGTAGTCTTAGAAAGTAATCAAGTTGTTAAAAATGATGAAGATAAAAAGTCTGTGTTTAAGAAAACAGAAAGAGTTGGTGAGTCTACTAGTTCCTTGAAAACTAGTAGTAGAAGTAACAACATAAATAAATGCAACAACATATCTACCATGCATGCTATTCCTGTTATTGATACTGCTCATAAAAAGTGTAATGCATTTAATTGCATGTCTTGTGCTTTTAATATAATGTCTGCTTACTTTAACGGTAATCATGCATGTGTTGATAAGAATGTTCCTAGACAGCATATGAGCAGAAATAAACATGTTAGATCCAGGACTGTAACATCACCTAATTCTAAGATTAGGACTTCAAGTCCTTCTCAGGATATGGTAAAGACATGGTTACCCAAGCTGAAACCAAAACAAGTTAAAGCTGTTTACAGGGTTAAATGTCCAGTACCTGAAGAAAATGTTGTTAAAATAAAAAGTGTTGCTTTACCTGATAAAGGTCAATTCTTTAAGTACTCCGGACCCAATCAAATTTGGGTTTCGAAGAAAGTCTAACCAATTTGTCATTGCAGGGTTTGAAACAGGTTGAACGAGTCATGTGGATTCTGGACAGTGGATGTTCAAGGCATATGACCGGAGATAGAGCCCTGCTGACAAATGTGGTGGAGAAGGCCGGCCCAGTCGTTACCTTTGGAGATAACAGCAAAGGTAAAACTGATGGATATGGCAGATTAGAAGCTGGAAATGTTATCGTTGAAGATGTCTCTTTTGTGAACGGCCTTGAGCACAATTTGCTCAGTATTAGTCAATTCTGTGACAAAGGTTATGAAGTTCATTTCAACAAGAAGAATTGTCTAATATCACACAAGAGAAATGAAAGGCCACAGTTGACTGGAGTAAGAAAAGGAAACTTGTACATAGCCAATATGAACTCTGAAAGCACAGAAGAAATTAGATGTTTTTATTCAAAGGCATCCACTGATGAAAGTTGGTTATGGCACAAGAAACTTTCTCACCTAAACTTCAAAACAATGAATTCTCTAGTGAAAAGAGAGTTGGTGAGAGGTTTACCTTCGATTGAATTTACTCAGGAAGGTCTATGTGATGCTTGTGAAAAAGGGAAGTTAAAAAGGGCAACTCACAGGAGCACTAACATATCATCAATAACTGAACCATTACAATTTCTCCATATGGATTTGTTTGGTCCAGTTAGTGTGATGTCTATGTCAAGGAAAAGATATGCTCTAGTGATTGTTGATGATTTCTCAAAATTCACATGGGTACTATTTCTGAACTCAAAAGATGAAACTCCACAACTGGTAGTTGATCACATTAAGTTAATTGAGCTGGATTCTAATCGTCTAGTAAGAGCTATAAGGTCAGACAACGGAACTGAATTCAAGAATGCAGTTCTGAATGACTTTTGCACTGAAAAGGGTATAACTAGACAGTACTCAGCTCCCAGAACTCCTCAACAAAATGGGGTAGTTGAAAGAAAGAATAGAACCTTGATTGAAGCTGCACGTACTATGCTAAGTGAATTAAGGCTTCCATTGAGCTTTTGGGCTGAAGCTGTCAACACTGCATGCTATACCCAGAATCGAACACTTATCAATAAAGACTTAATGAAGACACCATATGAAGCTCTACATGACAAGAAACCAACTCTCAAGTACTTCCATGTATTTGGGACAAAATGCTTTGTGCTGAAAGAAGGAGATGATCAAGGTGGTAAATTTGAAGAAAAAGCACATGAAGCAATATTTATTGGTTATACTAGAAGAGCCTACAAGGTGTATCTTATTGATCAACAAAAATCTATGGAAAGTGTCAATGTTACATTTGATGACACAAAACTCCCAAATATCCAAAATGAAGATCCATCTGAAAAGCTTAAGTTTGATGATATGTCAGACTCGGATTCAGATGATGACAATCAACCTGACGTTGTTGCTGATAATAATAATCCAGATGTTGGTGGTAATGATCAAGGTGATGCTGGTGAAAACAATGATAATTTTCAAGACACCACTGATACTCTTGAACCATCAATAAGTCAAACTGGCAACAACTCAGCGGGAGATTATGAAGGGTCAACAAGTCATACTCAACATCATATAGAAGATCAAGGCGAATCGTCAAGATCAATTCTTCCCAGACAAACTGTTTGGAATAGAGCTCATCCTTTTGAGCTGATTCTTGGTGATCCAGATGTTGGTGTGAAAACAAGAAGAGCTTATCAGAATCAATGTAACTATTCTGGGTTCATGTCTGTCATGGAACCTAAGAAAGTAGAAGAAGCTCTATCTGATCCTGATTGGGTGATTGCTATGCAAGATGAACTCAATCAATTTAAGCAACTAGAAGTATGGAAGCTGGTACCCAGACCTAAAGATAGAAAAGTGGTGGACACAAGATGGGTATTCAGAAACAAACTAGATGAAGATGGCACTGTGATAAGAAACAAAGCAAGACTGGTAGCTAAAGGTTATTCTCAAGCTGAAGGCATTGATTATGATGAGACTTATGCTCCAGTGGCAAGACTTGAGGCCATCAGAATATTCTTGGCATTTGCATCCTATTCAAGATTCAAAGTTTATCAAATGGATGTCAAGAGTGCCTTTCTGAATGGTAAGCTAGATGAAGAAGTGTATGTAGAACAGCCCCCTGGTTTTGAAGATCAAGATCATCTGGACTATGTCTACTTTCTTTACAAAGCTATCTATGGTCTTAAGCAAGCCCCAAGAAAATGCTATGACACTCTCTCTGAATTTCTATTAGAAAATGGTTTTATAAGAGGTGTCATAGACAAAACGCTCTTCACTAAAAGACATAAGAATGATATAATACTAGTCCAAGTCTATGTGGACGATATTATATTTGGGTCTACTAATGAGCTTCTATGCAAGAAGTTTTCTAAGTTAATGTAGGGTCGGTTTGAAATGAGCATGATGGGAGAACTGAAATTCTTTCTTGGATTACAAATAAGTCAGAGACAAGATGGAATATTTATTTGTCAATCCAAGTACATTAAGGAGCTCCTAAAGAAATATCACATGGAGGAGTGCTCATCAGCAAAGACACCATCAACTATAGCTGTCAAAATTGGTTTATGTGAAAGTTCTGCCAAGGTAGATATCACAGGCTATAGAGGTATGATTGGCTCATTGCTTTATCTAACTGCTAGTAGACCAGATATAGTGTTTGCCACATGCTTGTGTGCAAGGTTCCAAGTGAACCCTAAAGAAATCCATCTCACTGCTGTCAAAAGAATCTTAAGATATCTAGAGGGTACGCCTAATTTAGGCATCTGGTACCCTAATGAAACTGGTTTTACTTTAATTGGATATACATATTCTGACTATGCAGGAAGTGTTGTAGACAGGAAGAGTACATCTGGGAGTTATCAATACCTAGGTGGAAGATTGGTATCCTGGTTCAGTAAGAAACAGCAAGCAGTTTCCAACTCTACAGCTGAAGCCGAATATATAGCTGCTGGAAGCTGTTGTGCTCAGATCTTATGGATAAGGAATCAATTAATGGATTATGGCATTGTATTGGAAAATATTCCTATTTTATGTGATAATACAAGTGCCATAGCAATCGCCAGCAATCCTGTGCAGCACTCAAGGACAAAGCACATTGACATAAGGTATCATTTTATAAGAGAGCAAGTAATGAATGGTACAGTACAACTACTATTTGTAGGCTCTGGAGATCAAACTGCGGATATTTTTACTAAGTCGCTTAATGAATCCTCATTCACTAAAATCGTTAGTGAATTGGGTATGTTAAACAGTCCTAGTAATTAATACTATTAATATCTGAAATTTGATTTTTAATAATTTTGCAAGTGATTATTCTGTGAATATTTGTTGTTTGAAATCACTTGTATAATTATTTTACCATCTGATTTTCTTGCTTGTTAAGTTATTTTCACTCTGTTTATTCATATTATTTAATACTTCATACTTCTGTATTTTTAGAATATTTGTAGATATTTATTTCTATTTTAATAATTAATTTATCATATGTTTTGTAATGTTTGTCCTGTTAATATTGCTTTGTTTTCGTTAATAGGATAGCATATGGTATTTATAGTTATTTTTATTATTTGTTTAATTTTCTATAATATTTTTATTATTTTTATAAGTTAATTGTATATTTTATTGTGTTTTTTAATGTTTGTTTAAAGTAAATATGACTTAAAATTAGGAAAAACAATCAATATGACTTAACTTAAAATCGGTATGACTTAAACAGGTTAAGTCTTACCGAGTTTTTTTTAATTAAGTCATATTCGCTAGTCTGTTAACATTAAGTCTTAATCGATTATAATTTGTATATATTATTTTTACGTCTTGTCTGTATATATGTATAAGTCTTAATCACCTGTATTTAATTAAGTCTTAATTACTTATTTGTTAAGTCTTATCAGTTGAGTCCTATTAGTTTTATTAAAATTAAGTCTTATTTCTAAATTTAAGTCTTAATCAGTTAATATATATTTAAAGTAGCTAACAGTTTTAAGTCTTATTAGTTAAGTCTTGTTAGTTATTTTTTAAGTCTTATTCGTCTAACTAGTATATATATAGTAGTTAGTAGTTTTTAGTCATGTTAGTTTTAGTCTTTCTCTCAAGTTAAGTCTTAGAGAACAAAAACAGATACATACATATACACGCGTATATACAACCAATTCATGCCCGATTTTCATCTCGAATCTTGTTGATAATCACGAACTAATCACATAACTCGACTCCTTGTTCGATTACCTTCAGATTGATTGCTTAAACACGAGATTTGGTTCAGTTTTTGAAGGTTTTTTAGTTTCGAAAATCGTTTTTCAAGATCTGTTTTTCTGAAAAACTGAGTTCGATTCTTGCAAATCTAAAAATATACTTGTGTTCGTGTGTGTAAGAGGATCATTGTGTGAATTTTTCAGAATTTTTGGAGAAATTTTAATTTTTTTCGAATTTTTAATTAATTATTAATTCGAAAAATTAATTTTTAAATTATAATTTTGTAAAATCTGAAATTTTCAAAGAAATTAAATCTTGATAAAAATGGCTGATCGATTTGAAATTATTAAACATAATTTAATCGGTTATTTTGATCCAGAAAAATGTTCAGTTGAACGTTTTCGACCGTGGATTCGATTTTTAAATGAAAATTTACTGGTTCGCACTGCTTTGAGATTGGATGCTCCATTGAAAATTGAACCTTTGCGTATCATGTGTACTACTGCTGTCATTTCTAATGATAACAGATCATTTGTCTTCTCTGTAGGAGACAATCAGTACACAGTGAATGAAAATACAATAAATACGGTCTTAAATTTTCCAACTGATAATTTCGAAGAATTACCATCAGATCAAGAATTGATAAATTTTTTGAATAGTGTATTCTATCAAGACAGTCCTGATCAAACTGTCTGGAATAAAAAGAACTTTGTTCAGGAATGGGATTATCTGTTTGACACATTAGGTAGAGTCTTTGCCAATTCTACTAAAGGGAACTTCGGGGTATTACCATCCTTCTTGCAGCATATTGGATATGCAGTTGCACACAACCGAAGAATTAATATTGGTAGACTACTGTGTGTTCCGATGGTTAGAAGAATCATTAATGCAAAGAAGAATTTTGATAATGGACAAAAAGTATCATGCTATTATCCAAGATTTTTGTCATTGATTTTTAATCATCTTGTGGAACTAGAAAACCAAGCCCAATTCCTGAATGGAGAATCACTGGCGTCAGGTAAACCTACTACCAGATTGTTCACTGAGTACAACAACAAGCCAAAATTCACAAACATACCTGTAGTTGTCACCCAATACATGTCAAACTATATACAACTACCTGTCATTGAACCTGTACCAGAACCTGAACAACCTGAACAAAACCCTGAACCACCAGTGGAAAACATACTTGTTGATAATGAAGTTCAAGGCAATCAACGAGTTGAACCTGCTCAGCAAATTGTTCCTCAGCCAGCTGCACTTGCTGTTGAACATCCAGTGCAAGAAACTGCATCTGTCCCTGAACCTGAATCAGATCAACCAATCTTATCAGAGACTGTTGCGGAATCAGCTGACCAGGTATTGCCTTCTGTTCCTCAAACTACTACTTCTCAATCTATTTCTGGAACCCAAGTGGTTGGTAGGTCTGACCAAGGGGTTGTAGTACCACAACCTCTAACCAAGGTCGTAGAGCCAAATACTCAACCAACAAAACTCATATCATTTCACTCCAGAAAGAAATTGCAAGTTCAAAGAAGTCGAATCAGTAGTGGTAGTATGAGTGAACCCACAGCTCTGCCTCTAGAAAAGAAAAGTAGAACTCAAACTGAGGCAACTGTAAGCCCGTCTATATCCTCCCAACAGGATATGGAAGTTGATATGGCCGTTACACAGTTACTAGAATCATCTTCTCAACAGGATGATTCTATTGAAATTCGCCATAGGGCCGTGGCACCTTGTAGTGAGTCAAGCACACCACCCCTATTACTAACAATGGGGGAAGACATACCTTTAGATGAGTCTCAGGACACACTGCAAGGAGAGCACGTAGAAAATGTGACAGTGCCTACCATAGTTACGGTAGAAGAGTCTTCACAGGCTTTAGAGGGAAATCTTGGTTCTCAGCCAACTTTAATAGAACCATCATCTCCCCTCCCAGGACAAACACTCCTGGCTCCCTCAAGGGATTTTCCACTCGCAGTTTCGACTGGAGAAAGTGGAAGGCAACTTGATCAATCTACTACTGAAGCAATTCAGTCAACAATTTCAAATGTTCAAGTAGATTTGATTAAGGAAAGGGATTTGCGAACTCCCATTGCACCACCACTGACCTTCCTAGAGGAGGCTAGGGTGATTTTACATGCAGGTACAAATCTGGAAGCAGCTAAGGAATCTGAGAGGAGTGATGTGAGGAATACCATAAAATTGAGTGAAACACATGCACTTCAGGTGAGTGGATCTCAAAGTGAACGTCAGGTGAGCGCACACACTGACACATACACTCTTTCACTATTAGAAAAGATAACTGCTTTAGAGAAAGAACTTGCAGTCAGTAAGGCTGAAATAGAAATCCTTAGAGCACAAGTGGGTGAGCGATCTTCTTCATCCACCTCTGTCAACAGTCAGCTTGGTGTAATCAAGAAGGACATAAACTACTTAAAGACATCTTTCACCAAGAAAATAGATTCTCTCGAACTCTCTCATGAAAAGGCACTTGATGACTCTGGAGATATTACTGTTGCTCAAGACATGTTAATTTCTGAAATTTCCATGAAAGTTGACACTCTACAGTCAGAGGTACAGCACAATCAGGAATCTACTGATTCTCGTCTGGACCAGATCGAAAAGCAAAATGCACACCAGGCTAAAGGGTTAAGACATCTGTTTAATCTTGTAAGTCAAAGTCGCAAACCTACAAATGAAGAAATTGAATTCTTTACAAGTAAGGGTGGTGATGATGATGAACAAGATCCTGAAGCTGGGGCAACTGATAAATCTGTAGAGGATTCCTCAACTAAGGGGGAGAAATCAAAGGGTTCACAAGACAAAACTAAAGAAGGAGGAGACGGAGAGGGAAAATCTGGAAAATCTGACCAAAGTGAAGATAAGAGGAAGAAAGTAGTTGAAGAAACTGAAGAAGAAATTCAAGACAAGAACACAGGTTATTATTACACGGGTGAATCGGATAACTTCGATGTTTTTGCTGATCTTGAATTCCCTGATCAAGGTGAAGAACTTCCTGAACCTGATCTTAGTCACTGGGAAGATGAAGGACCAGTGATATCTGAATCTGAAGCTCAACAAGCTGAGAAAGAATCTGAAGAATTATTTGCTCAGAGGGAAGCTAATTTACTGATGAGAGAAGAAAAGCTTCAAAAGTCATTAGAGCAAATTGCACGAAATGAAGAACTTTAGAAAGCTGAACAGCAAGCATTACAACGATTACATGCTATAAATGTTGAGAAGAGAAAAACATATATCAGACTAAAGAGCGGTGACAAATGGGAACGTGCTCAAAGAGCAATTGATTCACCTCAGAGTTCTGATTATGAAGATCGTCATCTTGGACAAATTCTCGATGAATTCAAACTGGCAAATCCAATTCATGATATGTATATAAAGGCCTTACAGGTAGAAGTCATCAGGATAACTACTGCATTTGAACCCAAATCTGATGAGCTGGTAATATTTGTGGATTGTCATAAAGTTGGAACTTTCAGAGTATATATTCAGTTCTTTTATGACAGATCGCTGACAGAAATTTGGGTACTTAGGCCTAAGGTAAGAACATCTTCTGAGCTAGGTGTGTTGTTACATGAGAAGTTCAAAGAATTTGCTGAAAGAGCTGGACCAGAAGTGATTAAGGAACCTCCACAAGTAAAATTTCTTAAGGGAGAGGTACTTCACTCAATCAATCTTCAGACAGATGAGTTATATGAACATCATGCAAAACACTTGGTATATGCTGAATATGCTCTCAGAAATCATGGATTCTTGACTGAAGAAAAGGTAATAGCTGCAGATCACATTCATTCCTATGCACAAACGAACATAAAAGATTATAAGAAATTTCAAGGTGAACTGAGAAAGAAGCTTGGAATTCCTTTAGTCTTACCTCAAGGATTGTCATCAAGAAGAGAACGTCTTGTTGATTCTGATTTACACATGAAATTTCAAGTCACAGATGAGCCAGAAGAAGGAGAATTCAGAAGGGAAGACAACTGAAGAAAAAGAATTGCTCTACATGTTATATCTTTAGAGCTTAGATAAATCTTGATAGGAATTTGTATCATATGATCAGTCTAGAGGATCATCTATCTTGTATTTATCTTTCATGTTTGAATCTGGCAAATGTTAAATATAAACCAGAACTTTTTTTTCATATTTACTTAGTATTTAAAGTTTTATCTTTCATTTGGTTAAGTTGGATTAGTTGAGGTATCCTCTAGGAATTTGCTTGTTATTGTCTAACAAACAAATAGGGGGAGATTGAAAGGCATATGACTCAGCCTATTTGTAGTTAGAGGATCCTAATAAACTTAAACCAAATTGTAATAAGTAAATATACATATGAACTGTCACAGGAATCTCAAGAAGTATTATCTGTCAGAAGAAAGAAGAAAAGTCAATCTATAGTTTTGATGTCATACACTGGAAGACGATTCAGTTATCTGATCAAGCCCCAGTATAGCATTGAAGTGAATGGATTCATTTGAACAGTGACAGAGATTTTTCGAGTGATAGTTTGAAGGTCAGTTACTGTACAAGAGAATTGAGAGAAGAAACAAACCACAACCTAAAGTCAAAAGTGAAGAAGCATCGTTGAAGTTAGTCGTTCATGAACCAGACAGTACATCGAACGTCAACACAAATCAGTGGTAATTCTTTACTACCTTTAGTGGTTTGTAAGAATTAGATTAATTATTTATTGATTTAATTAAATTCATTTATAATTGATATAAATTATTTAGTTGATTTAATTAAATGAATTAATTCTAGAAGAATTAATTAATTAATTTAAATTAATTATTGTATCAATTAAATATGAATTAGTTAATCATTAATTAATTAAATGGATCAATATGACTTAAAGAAAGAAGATTGGATTATGTCTTGGAGAAGAAAAATTCGGTATGACCTAATTTTAAGTCATACCGACAGTAGCTTTTCAGGATTATGTCTTACCGACCTGATTAAGTCTTACCGACCTCTGCCAGCTGTTGTAAGTCTTACCGAACTTCTGATTAAGTCTTACCGACAAAATGTATGTCTTAATGGAGGTTTGTGTAAGTCTTAATGAAGGAAAACCAAGTCTTGGAAGCAGTTTAAGTCATGCTGAAGCATTTAAATATCCTACAGAAAGCCAGCAAGACCTGTTACTGATATAAAAGAACAGAACAGAGCAGATTAAGTCATAACGGAAAAACACAGCAGAACAGAATTCTCTCTCAAGAATATCAAGAACACCAAAGCTTAAACAATTCCCAGAAATTCAAGTTCTTCATCTTTGTTATATTCTATCCGCTAGAACTTGTTTATTTGTGATTCTTGTACTACTAGCGAATTAAGTTTCCTAGTTCTTATCTTGATTATTATTAACTAAATTAGAAAAGTTCATGTCGAATTTTCTAATTAGTTATTAACATCTTGATAAGTTGTTATACTGATTTTGTAACACCACATCAAGTTAATATACAATTATATTCAACTTGAAAAATTGTGTTAAATAATTCCGCACATAAATTTGTCTTTATCAAATTTTATTTAAAGGACAAATTTCGATAAAAAGGTAAAGATTGTATTCAACCCCCCCTTCTACAATCTTATCGGACCTAACAGGTTGGTAAATATCCCAAACCCTATCATTTGTAGAAGCTCCCTCCCTCTATGGCCTTCTTAACTTCCAATCCCGCAAATTCCTATTACCACAAATGCACTCCAACTCCTCTCTCCCACTACCATCCCACACATCCTCGCTAACATGATAGCGGTTATCCCAAATAACGGTCGTTCTACTAGGACCCGGCAAAACATCAGTCAAATCATCGTGGAAATGCTCCATACCCTGCGAATTACATAAATTAAATACATAAAAAACAAGTTCCAATAACAACTATAATAAAAACCAAATGAAATCCTCAATTCCAATTTTGACAAGAATATACCAAAAAATTCAATTCATACTCATAATTCTTAAAAATGCAACAAATAATCCTCCTAAGTACACGAAATATACGTAGAAAATCAACAAACCCTAATTTCATTTTCAAGTCCACATTTCGAATTTACAAGTAATTAAATAATTCACAAACATAAATTCAACAAAATTCCCTCTAAAATCCAAAAAAAAAAAAGCCCTCTAAATTCAATAAATATTTATCTATTCGAATGATAACAATTATACGTACAACATCATGCATTGAACACCCAAAAATCGCCTAAAAAATACATACAATAGATACAAAATCATTTATAAACACCTAATAACACAAAATTGAGGAACAATGGTCCCATACCTGTAAAACGAAGAAGAATGGCGCATGTTTAAGTGTCCAAGTCGCTGAATTTCGCTCTCAAATCGCACAAAATCGCCCCTTCTACAGCAGTGTATTTGTGAATCGGTATTTTTGTGAGAGGTTTTAGGGTTTAAACTGCTATTGTCGAGAAAATTTCAGAAAAACAAAAGGGTACGTACCGCAGAAACTTTCTGCGGTACGGAAGGCGGGGGCATAAATGTAATTACACCGTACCGCAGAAAGTTTATACGGTACGGGGATGATTTTTTTTAAATCACAGCCGTTGGATAGCTAAGTCATCCAACGACTTAGAAGCCATATGTTGCTTAAGACGTTCTTGACATACGTTTGGCAGGGACCGTGACCAAGTTTATAAGGTTTGAAGAGAATGGGCCGGACAACCTTTTGGGCATCTTAGCTTAAACCAAAATCCGAAAGTAAATTGGTAGACCACAACTCACATGACTAAGGCCGAGAGTCAACTAGTTGCGTTACTTGTGTACTAGTAATGTTCATGTTGTTGTCTACTTCTCTGTTGAAAAAGGGTTAGGAAAGTGTGTGTAAGGCAAGAATGGCGAGTGAAATATCAAAAACAACAGCAATAGTGGCATGTACATCCATGACTATGTTGTATGTAGCTATTTTATACACACCCACTTTTGTCCTTCGTCTCCCACCGCCCCATTCTTTTAAATCTTTCATGATCCGACGTTTCATTTGCGCCGCTGTTTCTTCCCTTGTTTCTCTCCTTCTATGTGCTTTTATTCTCCCTGTAAGTGTCTCTCTCTTTCTTCTCTTTATTATTTGTAATAATAGCTATTGTGATGTGTGTCGATTTGAACCAGGATTTGGATACACCGGACCTAAAATTAAATATTTCTATTTTTTTTAATGTTAGCCGGGGCTTGATTATAAGTTTCTACTCAATTGTCGGCTAGGACCAGGGGAGTAGCTACTGAATCTAGGACTACTTTTTTAGTTGGAGAGGGGGGCCTGGGGGGATGTTCTGCACACCTAAATTGCACAGAAATAAGTGAATTGGTGCAGCTGCGAGAGTTTATTCAAGGGGTAGCAGGTTGATTTTTCGTAAAGATGTGAATTGTAGGGATTTTTATTCTTTGCAAAAAAAAAAAAGGGACATAGAAGTACACATGAATCAATAAGTGGGATCGAAATGGTAAAAATTGCATCCTAAGACTCCGAAATCATTATCATGATGCTGACCACTTTGTGAAAGTTCTAAGAATTGTAAAACTACTCTTAATATAGAAAATAAGAAACTCTCTTCATGTCAAATGATAGTGATGAATTTGTGTTCAACTAAGGAATATATATCTTAGTACGTAGTATCACCTATCCAGGATGTCACACTTGCAAACTTTTGTGCTTGATAATGATCTTCTTCTTTTAACATTCTGTGGGTGGAACCCTTACAAGGTAATGGATAATTTTGCAATCAATTCACCGTAGACTATTGTTTTGTACTTCCTATTATATTTTTCCACAAAATCCTCTCCTAGCATCTGTTTGAAGTTTCACCAGGTGCATATTCAGATGGATAATATGCGGCCAGTATTAGTCTAGTGGTCCTAAAATTCCTGAACAAGTGAACATCTATATCACTTTACAACGGTTTTAGAAATCTCTTTCATTAAGTTTTATGTAGCTATGAGGAAATAGGAAATAATCGTTTAAACTTAAAAAGATATTGGGGCACCCAAAAGTTTTGCAGAACCACTATACAAAAGAAGTGCAAATCTGCATATTCATCCAACTCTCTTCTAGTCTAAGATATATACAACAAACTGATCATATATTTGCATCTAAACTTCATCTCATTTCTTAAATGCTCAACATCATTGTTGGGTGACTAAGAATATAACATAGGACAGTTGTTTAGTTTGACTGTGTCCAGACTTTGGTCATGCATGAGGAGTAGAACTAACCCTATTCTTAGCATTAAATTGTTCTAAGTTTGTGTTAGTGAGCTGTTTTGTTCTCCATCGATTTGATTGTCTGGCGTCAATATAATGATTGTTTTATATGCACTATTGTGTATAGGTAGTCTCTTGTATATCAAACTGAGCAGTCGACCAGTCGTTATGTTTAATTATGAACTGTGCAATATATAGTGTGTATATTTTTAGATATGCAAATGTCATTGGTTGTCTCTTGTATATTGAACTGTTCAATAATGATTGGTTCCTTGTTCTCAGTAATCTGAATGGTTAGAAGCAGTTATTGTACCCTGATATGGTTAAATATTAAGGTCGTATTATATTGGCTTTCATTCTTTGAATGTTCAATTCATATCAGTTTCTTTCTTCTTTTACCGTTAATGTTGTATGGTTTAGTACGTTGAAGCATCCAGACCAGTTGAACCTTCTTTAATTATTTTCCGAACTTTTAATTAAACAGTTTTTCTTATTTCTCTCTTTATCTGCTAAAAATGTCAGGTCAGAAGATGGGACTCATCAACCTTATTGGGTGTATATGGCATTCGACTGGATCACATTGTAAGTGTCTCAGCTGAAATAGCCCCAATCAAGATTATATAAATATAAAGAATGAGATCTGCTGTGATGTTTGTTTGGTATTCTATTCATACCTCGTATTGTTTGCAGATTCAAAAAGGGTGACTATTGCTGATTTCATGCTGAATTGCAATTTTGTGTATGAAACAGTGGCAAGCTGTCATCATTCCTCTTTCCTTAACATCTTTAATGTATGCTGGATCTCTAGTCCTGAAGTCTTTGTTCCTGCTGGACTCGTGGAAGGATCAGTGGAATCATGGTGATCGAATGTCAGTTGACAGCGTAAAAGACATTTTAGGCAAATCAGTTATGTGGATGCAATCAGTTTCTTCCAATATCATGGTCTGGCGCAATTTCATTGTGGTCAGTATTTTACCCATTATCATGTTAATCTAACATGAGCAATTAATTTTGGCTTAAAAGGGTTTTTAAGAGGCAAAGTTAATATAGCATGATCATTCCTGTTGGGATCATGCTTTCTGATGGTTGAATTTTCTTTGTCAATGACTAACCCTTTGAAACTGTGAACTGCTAGATTACCTTGCAAAATCTTTTTATAGCTAGTTTACCAGATATTAGCATGCACACTCATGGTAGTAATTTCTTAAACGTAAAGTAGTACTACAAATGAACCTTTACTCTTGTTGTCTGCTACTCTGCTCCATGATAACATCTGTAATATGAATTCCACAAGTTGCCTTTTCAACGTTATCTGAACTTCCTAAAGGCTGGAGGAGACTCACCCAACTACCTCTTTAAAGTTACTAATAACAAATTATCATAAATATTCCCTGTTGATTATATGCAACTTCACAAGTCCAAGATAATGTTTGACAAGAGAATAAAAATGCAACTGAAGGGAGGATTCCTATTTCCTGCTTTAGTCGTCTAATTAAATAGCTCAAGGCAAGTTATCGTTTTCCTGAAAGAAGTCAAATAAATATATATGTGATTCCCAGATCTATCGCATAGTCTACAATACTCTTCACCATCTAATACATAACCTTTTCACCCCTGATACTCGCATAGTTACCAATTTCTCTTCTTCTTTCTCATAAGTTATCAAGTCATCTCGATCAGTCCTTTTCTTTGTTATTTAGGCTATTACTAAATTCGTTCGATCATAAAATTTAAGACGAGAAGGCCGACTTCACAAAATCTTGTAAACTTTCTCTCCCAGAAAGTTATACCCCTTTCCATTGTCAACCACATATCATTTCCTTATAAAAATAAAAAATTAAAATATTTGTCAAAATCTTTCTTGTAAAATTTTACACCCAATCCTTGGTATACTATCACCTTTAAACAGATACCCAAATATCTAAATTAATCAGCTTTCTGGCAATCCGACATGTCAAAGCTTATTTCTAGCAATCCAACATGTCAAAGCTTAGTCCTACTCCTATCCTCAAATGGCTTTACAAAAATATCTTAATAAAATCAATAACAGAAATACAATAGATTTAGCATCCAGACGTATAATTGTGAACACCAGATCTAAGAAAATACATCTAATTTTGAATAGATGCCATCCACTCTCTCACCTCCTATAATGTTCTCGAAAAGGCTGTAGTAGTACATATATTCCTATGTTACTACTTAGGCTCATCAAATATATAATGTTCAAGCTCTTTCGGACCGTTCCAAGAGTTAAAAACGTTACTCTGCTGAAGTAGGGCAGTCACAAGCACACTGAACCCCTTAATTACAGCTATTGTACCAACTAGGTGACTTAATTTTATTTATTTATAATCCTTTTCGTGCCTTCAGATCATCATAAATATGCCAACGAAGTTTTTTTTTTTATTTAGCTCAGCACCATGTTATGCCTTCATTCCTTGTATGCCAGAAATCCATTAAGATTCAACTAAACACCCCACTGCAACAATATTTCTTTTAAATAGCAAGGTTGCTGAACCAAAATTTGAACGGGAAACTGTTCTATAAATCTGAACTTTTCAGTAGTTCTGAACTGATTTCAGACAAATCTCAAAGATGGAAACTAAAGAGGACTGACCAAAATCTGAACCCAAACTGACCTTGTCGGTACATAGTCAATATCGTAATATTTACAAGAGAGAAAAGAGCGTAAAGAACTGCAGATGTTTACATTCTGTCCTGAACTTTTAGAGCAGTTTTTTATTTTTTTTTTTTTATTTTTTTTTTTTTGACATAGAAAACATGAAAATCTGAAAGGAGAATCACTATCAGACCTTAAAATATTTCACAAGGGTTCCGAAACGTCTTGAATTTCAGAAAACAGCCATACGTAACTTAAGATGTGAATTTTTCAAGTTAAGCAACCAATCTGGATATTTGAAATTCTGCACTGCACTTAAAGCTAATTTTATCTAGTTATATCGATATCGGAAAATCTTTGTTCTCCAACGAAGGCCAACGAGATAATTAAAGTACTAATCAGACAGTAGTAATCCAATCAAAAGTATTATGGCTGAGCTTCCTCGCTTATTAATATGAACTTGAATGTAGTTGTTTTTATTTCTTCACGCTTAATAATGAAGCCAACGGGAACGAATGCCGAAAACGTATTGACCCTTAATAAAAGATGATAAAAAGACAGCTTGTTTGCATGCTTTATATGATCCATTTCTTCCCTTGAATGTGCAAGTTTTGTTTATAGCAATTTCACATGATTACAAATATTATCCTTTTCTATAGCATATGTTGCCTTCTCATTTTCCAAGTATGCAATTGCCTCACGCAATTGTTTAATCATATAACAAGAACCCCCATCTCCAAATGGCACAGAATCTTAGTCATTACACGCATATAATTTTTCTTAAAGAGTTTTAGAAAACTCTTTGGACATAAATACATATTATAATGACCCATAAAATTTTTCTTAATAGAAAACTCATTGGACATAAATACGTAATATTTCTTAATGTTATCATGTCTGACTCTCGATGAGGGTTCTTGCATGTTATATCAAATTATCAATGTCACTATATACCATGAGTGTCGTAGCTGACCATGTTTCTTATATAAAAATTGGCACTGTGATATATATAGTGAAGAGGATGATGATAACTTTTTTATGCTAAATCATTAGATATATCTACTTGAACTGCAATCATTAGATATCTTTGGTAATTTTGTTTAGTTAAGAGTTAGTTCTATTCAGTGAACAATGAGAAATTTTAGAGCTTACCTTTTTCTGTGGTTGCTCACGGTCGTCCATGAAACAGGCACCAGTGACAGAAGAGTTGGTATTCAGAGCTTGTATGATACCTTTGCTTTTCTGTGGAGGACTTACAACATACAATGCTGTGTTTCTTTGTCCTGTTTTCTTCAGCTTAGGTAAGTCAGATGACATTTATTTCATTAGAATTCGTAATATATAGTTTAGCTTCAGGGACCGTAGTGGATAGTAGTCTATATTTAATAGGCTTGGGTTAGCCCTGATGAACTATGAATGGTCATCTGGTTTTCAAGAATGGAGCATAACCTTGATAATAGTATCAGTCAAAACTTTGTTCATCTAATTATTATATCTCTTGGCATATAAATGTTAATTATTATGTTCACTAATTTTGTGCAGCTCATTTAAACCATTTACTGGATACCCTGCAAAATCGTAGCTTGCTCCAAGCTTCAATCGTCGTAGGTATGTGCTTTTATTTATAAATTAGTCCAGTTACAACTTGTATTCATCAACACCTATTTAATTTCTGTTTTTTTTCCATGTAGGTTTCCAGCTTGGCTATACAGTTATTTTTGGCTGGTATGCCTCCTTTCTCTTCATTCGAACAGGTAGACGATGCTTTACTCTATAACTATTTAAGATTATCTTCTAATATTGTTGTTTCACTCAAACTTCTTAAGTGATTAATGTTATGGACTATAAGGAGTTGCACACTCTGGGATCCTATGGCCATAATTTGAGGGCTTGCTTATACATGTTTACATATATACAAGTACAAACAGCTATTACTCTTTCCTTTCTAGAATTGATCAAGCTATTGTCTTTGTAGTTCATATAATTAAAAACGGAAGTAGTAATGTATTTTGGCATTTGTACAAGTTTGTTGTTCCGCTCGTTCTTTGTGAGCTAGGTTTCTGTCGATAGGCACCTGTTATAATTTGTTAGTTACTATGTCATCCATTCCTCATCATTCTTCTCCAATTGTTTTATTGGTGCTTATACTGTAGCCATCCATTTTAAATGCCAAGGCTCTTCTACAACTTATAAAGTGATGATCATTAATATTGTTGAAGTTGCTTATTAATGTACTAATAATATATTTCTTTTAATCTACTGGGGTACCGTTAATTAATTTTTGGGCACCTTTTTGGTTTCGTTAACACATTAATATTTGTTAATTGCAGGGCATCTTTTTGCTCCAATTATTGCTCATATGTTCTGCAATTTCATGGGCTTGCCTGTAGTCTATTCGCAGAGGACAGGTATGTATCTTTACCTGACCCTAGAATGTATACATGGGATGTACATGAGTAATAGAAAGTTGTTCTTTGGATTGTTTTTCCAGGTCTGATAACTGTGGCTTCTATAGCTGGGTTGCTGGGTTTTGTTTGGCTTCTGTTTCCACTAACTTACCCTACTTTGTATAATTATAGAATTGATAAGTGTGCGTGTTGGCAGCGGTATTGTACTTGGAAATAGACTTCAAATTTTGGAAATTATTGTTCTCCTACCTAGAGTAAAGGAACGACCCAAAACATAAATTTTAATTCAGAATACGTTCTTCACAATTCTTGATGTTGAGTTTCCAGAGTCCGGTGCTTTTTATTATTGTTTAAATTGCTTCAGTATTTACATTGTTTTAATTAGTAACATACTGACTAGAGAATACCGGATCATGCATTCCCTTTTTCCCATAGTCAGCTTGGTTCCTTTTTCAGTTATTGCATTTTCTATGAATTCGCAAATAATAACTTTCTGCTTCAAATCTTCCCAGTTAAAAAAGAAAGTGTAGAATCTATGTTTTTATTCACCATTAAATTTAGAATATTTGAAAGATATTCATTCAATTGCAAGTGCATTTTGATTAAATGTATACGGGGAAAGCCAAGTTTGGGAACAAGTGAACATTCATCATCGCGCATATAGGGCAAACAAGTTCGAGGCAAAAATAATTAGCAAGAAAAAATAGGTTGGAGGCAAAAATTTATGGCAAATTACATAAATTGGCCCCTTGGATCCAAAAACCTATTTAGCCCTTCAACTTTATTTTGTATTAGAAGGTCCCTCAACTTACATTTTCTCATTTTAAGACGTATTAATTAGGGCTATAGACATAAATGACCGATTTTTATAAACACAATGACAAGAATAACCAATCTGAAAATTATGAGCAAAAGTAACCGATCGAATACGCAACTGAGGTTAGGGTATTATAGAATGCGCATTTGGTAACAGGGTATTTCAAGTTTTTATTAAAGTTACGCATAAGGGGCTGGAGTATTCCTCTTTGGATACCCTGGTACCTTATGCGTATCCTATATAAATATGCAATACTTCTTTCTTGAAAGGACAACACAGCTGGTTCCTTGACATCCCCATCTGCACATGCCCAGCACTTTTTCTTTATATTATTAAGTGTTTTTGCACTTTACAAGTAGCAGTAAGACATACAACCATAAAACGTAATACACATTTACCAACCATGTATTAGAACGGTTATAATTGGCCACTTTTTTAAAAGTTGTCATTTTCGTTACAAATCTTTAAAATGAAGTTATTTTTGTCATTTTTTCTATTAATTAAGAGTCTTTTTCTAATATGTACCATTTTACAAGATCATTTATAATTGTGTCCTATTTTTATTTATAATTATAAATATTTCTTAAATTATGAATATGTTCCATTTTTTAATATAATCACGATTAATTCATTAACTACACATTATCAAAAGACATTTTGGTCCTTTTTTATTGGTTACATAATATTAAATCGGATATAGTATGAATCGAAATACGTTGTGGGGAAGGTGTATGCCTACGATGGCTTGTATCAGGTAATTCACTGTGCTAGATGGATGTTCCTACATATGTACGTTTGCAGATTATGTAACATTTTGGTGGGGTGCAGGTTGTCAATTACTGGGAAGAAATAGGCATATCTGGCTTTACAATTTATAAATTTCGACTTAAGAGGCTTGAAGGGCAGCCTTCTTCAAATACAGGATGGAGGAGATGAAGAATAGTATCCCTGCGGGGCCGACGTCGCAGGAGTGGTGCCAGCGGTGGCAGTGATGGTGGTGATGATGGTGATGATGGTCGGGTTTAGAGAGGAGAAGAAGGATGGATGTTTTATTGTTGTGGGTATTATGGTCATAATATACACATAATATATCTATTATAATTATATGTATATGAGTTAACTTTAACAATAGAACATAATTACAATTATTCAATAAAGAGGGAAATATTTTTAATTGATCTTTAGAAATGGGACATATCAAACTAATACCCATTAATTAATTGGCTTCTATAATTATCAATCATGAGTTTTATTTATTATATAAATTGAAATGGAATAAATATTCTACAACACACAAATAAAAAATGAAATGTCTAATAATTTTATTAAGATATTTGAATATTTAAACTTTAAAACTATATATTGTAATATTTTTTAATATTTTACATAACAATATTGAAAACAGTTTATAATTTATATTTTTTTTGATGTAAATACATAATATTTTGATAACTTATTTTGTTTGTAAAACATTGTTAAAGTTAAGTAAATTTAAAAAATAATAATTGTGAAATTTGTAATACTTAATTTTTGAAAAAATTAACTTTTTATATTTATTAATGAGAAAGTAAGGCCTAAAGTTTATCGAAAAAATGCCCAAAATACCCACTTTTCAGGTACCCACTGTGACAGCCCCAAATCCGGGATCAGGAATCCAGGCCATCACGGACCAATTTCCATTTAATAACATTCTACTCTTGGTAGTTGAAATATAAATGCGTAATAAAACTCCACAATAGACCCCACACCTAATAATAATATTACACACCAGTCATATGCTCAGAGAACAACATCCACAATATCATAAGTTTAAAGTTATGCAATTATTACAACCGAGAATCTTACTTAAGAACATTGTTGAATAATGCTTCTACAGGAAGCATTTCAACAACCAAAAGTTTATTTCTCAAACTTACACACTTAATACACATAAGTCTACCAATACCCATCTGTCTATCAGCTACCTCAGGGATAGGCGCCAACACTCTCTCAAAAGGTCGTCTTTCCCTTACCCTCTTGCGGGGTGTAGTGCGGAGTATCGCCATTTGACCTAGCTGTTATATACATAAGTAGCAAGAGTGAGTTATAATAGCTCAGCAAGTTAAATTTTGTAAACCAGCATCAAAGAAAACACACACACACACACACACACACACATATATATATATATAAACGGAAGACCCATCATAATCATTAAGAAAAGAATTAATTCTTATTTATTAAATACACCATCTATTTATCATTATAAGAAAAGAAATATAGAACAATATAATATCAGTTTCTCTTCTAATATGATATAATATCAGTTTCTCTTCTAACCATAAAAATAATTCCATAATTTCATACCATTTTTCCTTTTTCAGTATGTCAATCTATAACCATTATCAATTCTTTCTTTAAATACTTTGGGGATATCTGCTGTTGCCTGATACGTTAGGACGATGATCAGTCGCCTAATCGTACATGCTCTCTGTTTACTACTAGTAGAAGGAATGATCCAACCTGGTCATCATCCCTGGAGGAAGGCTCTCTGCTACATCCCCCTTCGGCATCCGTTGGGCCGTAATAAAATATTGAGTGTTGGACTATGCCGAACACAGCCTCTTACGCTTGCTATTGCAATCCCCCTTTTTGTCAAATCGTTATTCCATTTATAAAACACCATTCCATATTTTCCGTTTCCATTTCCATTCAAATATATCATTTCCATTTCCATATATCATCATCTTTAAAATACATACATCATAATACTTTGATTATAACTCAGACATCTCCTCCGAATTTAATAAAGTCAAATATGCTCTTATATACAAAATATTTCAACTATTTTAAAAGTATTAAATAATAATCAAATAATATTTATTAAATTACAAATGTTTAAAGATTATCTTTAACATAATATCATAAACCATATAACCCTAGATAACAACTGATACCATTCTCTTTCATACCCCTTTAGATCATAGAGTATATTCGCTCTTTCCATATTCATATCCATATCCAATAATCTCAACAAACAGGGAATATATCCCTAACCATATCATCATATAAGATTCATATATTATCTACCAAAACCATTTTTTTTCTTTGAACATAAAAAGTTTATTGAAATAAGGATAAAAGAAATCTTGCCTCGATCTCTAAATCCTAGAGGTACGACCCGGTGTTCGTCTTGAGTTTCTATAAAAATGAAAAGGATCTTTGTTAGAATATATTCCACTTAACCACCCAACCTTTATATAATAATACCCTTGACACAAAATATATTTAACATATCATTAATACTCCAAAAGTTCCAAGAACTTAACCATTTTTAGACTCGATTAAAGTTTACGATTTACACAATTTTTTTTAACAACCACTCTCGATTGTAAAAATCCTCATAAAATATAAATTTCTAATTTTGACACAAGGTCAGTTGGTAATGGCTCTCTGACCACCCTACTACAATATCCTAAAATTTCATAATTTTTAAAGATGTTTAAGTATGGTAATTATAGCCTCAAAGTTGACACAATTACGTTTTCTCAGTTTTCAAACGTCTTTCACTAAAATTCACTTTTCTCCTAAACCGTTCATCAGATTTTGACGTACTTTATATCAAAACGATCTATGAACCAAGCTCTATCTTATCATGACCAGTTGGTATGTCTTACTGTCCTTAACCATTTCGAGATTTTCTGCCTTAACAAGATAGTTTATGTTTTAACGAAAATTGGGCATTATAACGGCTATACTCTCATACTTTCCATATTTTTACCCCTCCAAACTCATCACCCAACACATATCACAATCCATACACCATGTGCTCATCATACCAGCCATGGTTACAAGCACCAAACACTTCCATAATCAACCAAACACTTATAAACACTTATACAACCATGATTTCATGCTTTATACAAGTTTAAACTAAAAACCAACCATAATCCATCATAAAATCAAAAGAGTAAGAATGTTTATACCTTCATTGATCTTGTTAAAGCCTTAATAAACCTTGTATGGTCCTTGTATCGCCTTAGTATAGCTTAGATCTTTCAAAGAAAATCAAGAACAAGTATTTAGATCTTGAAATTATTATTAGTCCGATTTAAAGAACTGCAAAAATGAGGCCCTTACCGTGCCTTTTTGGACAAACCTTGTGAAATAAGAGTTGTAGACTATCTCAAGAGCTTTCTAAAAAGCTATAGAACGCAAAATTTGACCGAGAAACGAAGGAGATATCGCAGTTCTAAGTTGACTGTAACAGTTTGGCCGAAAGTTGCTAAAATGGAGAGAGTGGTGGAGTTGCTTTGCTTCTCTTGGCTAATCTTGCATTATTGTAGTGTATTTAGATGAACGGCTGTTCGTTCAAAAATTGAATCCAAGGTTTAAAATGTTCAACCAAACATTCGTCCGGATCAAAAAATCCAACCAAGTTATGCTTCACAATTTCGAAATTCTCAGCCATTTTAATTGATTTTTACCCCTTTTAAAAATCTCAGATTTTAACACAATTAAACAATTAAAATGTCTTAATTCGAATTAATAATAAATTAAAAATTCGAAAAACTTCAATGTTGTTCAAAAAATCTGAAAAATTCAGGAGATGATTTTGATTCACTCACAAACACGTATGTATTTTTAGTTTTCTCAGAATCAAACTCTAACTCGATGAATTTCAGATCGAATTTACGATTTTCGAAAAACAAAACTATCAAGAACTCGACCAAATCGTGAGTTTGAACAATCAAAACAGAGTTTTTGATGCAAGGAATTGATGGGTGATCTTAGTTTATGATTTCCGTTGAGATTTTGAGGCAAAAATCCGGCAGCACTTCGTCTCAAGATTGTGTGTATTGTGTGTATCGATTGAGTTCTCTGTAACTTAACACGAGAGATAATATGAGAAATAATGTGAGGAGAGATAGTACAGATTATATACACAGACCATCTATACTATTACCGACTTCCTATACTATTTCTCACATTATTCCTTTATTATTTCTAGTAAATTATACTATTACCGACTCTCTAAACTATTACTCACATTATCCCTTTACTATTACTAAGATATTATGCTATTACTGAATATCCGTACTATTACTGATTTATTTCTATTTACTGAATTACTATACTATTACTAAGACACATACTATTACCGACATACTTATACTATTAATAACATAAATAATTCATATACTATTTATAGAATTACTATATTATTTCTAAGATCTGTTTATACTATTACCGAATTATGTAACTAGTATATTATTTACAGAAATAATTTAGACTATTACCGAATATTAATATTATTACTAAACTGATGTATTATTACTGAATTTCTATACTATCACGAATGCACACATAATTCACATATTATCAAAGAAAAATAAACTTAGTAATAATAAAATTATATGTACAACTAACAGACTTAGCAAATTACAAAATTTGACTAACATGATCATAGGTTGTCCCTTAAATGGAAACGAAACATTAATACCAAAAGGACAAACACTACAAATAATAAAAAAAACTAAATTAATAAATATTTACATAAATATTTATAGTAAATTAATAAATCAATATATTTTCTAATAAAATAACTTTCATATAGAAAATTATTGAAAAAGAAAATATGACTTATTAAATTATCACAAATATTCAATAGTGACTTTAAAATAATCACATTTTCAAGAAAAATAGATTCTCATCAATTTCAACTCATAAACTTTGAGAAAAATATTTTTAAAGAACATGAATTATTCTAAAATTACAAGAAGTAAATAGAAATATATTAAGAAGATAATCACAATGATTTAAGAATTAACAAGCAAGAAGATAAGTTGATAAAATAATTATACAAGTGATTTGAATAATAATTAATAACAAGATAATCACTTATAAATTATTAAAGAGCAAACCTCAGATATTAACTAGTTTAATTACTAGGACTGTTTAACATACCCAATTCCCCAACAATTCTGGTGAATGTGGATTCATCAAGAGACTTAGTAAAAATATCTGCTGTTTGTTCTTCCGTGGGTACAAAAAGTAACTCCACGGTACCATTCATGACATGCTCTCGAATAAAATGATACCTAATGTCGTGGGCACAGGATTGTTGGAGATTGCTATGACACTTGTATTGTCACACAAAATTGGAATATTGTTAAGTACAAAGCCATAGTCACGCAGCTGATTCCTAATCCACAAGATCTGAGCACAACAGCTTCCAGAAGCTATATATTCGGCTTCAGCTGTTGAGTTGGAAACTGTTTGTTGCTTCTTGCTGTACTAGGAGACCAACCTACCACCTAGGAATTGACAACTCCCAGAGGTGCTTTTTCTATCTACAACACTTCCTGCATAATCTGAATCTGTATATCCAACAAGGTTAAAACCAGATTCTTTAGGGTACCAGATACCTAAGTTAGGTGTACCCTTAAGATATCTCAAGATTCGTTTAACAGCACTGAGATGCACATCTCTAGGATCCGCTTGGAACCTTGCACACAAGCATGTAGCATGCATAATATCAGGTCTACTTGCAGTAAGGTAAAGTAATGAGCCTATCATACCTCTGTAACTTATGATATCTACCTTGGCAGAATTTTCACAAGCTCCAAATTTGACAGCGGTAGATGATGGTGTTCTTGCTGAAGATGAGTCCTCCATTTGATATTTCTTAAGAAGGTCCCTCACATACTTGGATTGACAGATAAAAATTCCATCTGTCCTTTGACTTATTTGCAATCCAAGAAAGAACTTCAGCTCACCCATCATGCTCATTTCAAATTTACCCTGCATTAACTTAGCAAATTTCTTGCAAAGAAGATCATTAGTAGACCCAAATATTATATCATCCACATAGACTTGGACTAGTAATGTATCATTTTTATGTTTCTTTGTGAAGAGAGTTTTGTCTATGACACCTCTAACAAAACCATTTTCAAGTAATAATTCAGAGAGAGTGTCATACCATTTCCTTGGAGCTTTCTTAAGACCATAAATTGCCTTGAAGAGAAAGTAGACATAGTCCAAAAAATCTGGATCTTCAAAGCCAGGGGGCTGTACTACATATACCTCTTCATCAAGCTTACCATTCAGAAAAGCACTCTTGACATCCATTTGATAAACTTTAAAGTTTGTGAATGCTGCGAATGCCAAGAATATTCTAATGGCCTCAAGTCTAGCCACTGGAGCATAGGTCTCATCATAATCAATGCCTTCACCTTGTGAATAACCCTTTGTACCAGTCTTTCTTTATTTCTCGTCACTGTGCCATCTTCATTTAATTTGTTTCTGAATACCCACCTAGTATCAACCACTTCTTGTCCTTAGGTCTGGGCACCAGCTTCCATACTTTTTGTTGTTTGAATTGATTGAGTTCATCTTGCATAGCAATCACCAAATTAGGATCAGAAAGAGCTTCCTCAGTTTTCTTAGGTTCCATCTCAGATAGAAACCCTGAATAATTACATTGATTCTGAAAAGCTCTTCTAGTTTTCACACCAACATCTGGATCACCAATGATTAGCTTAAAGGGATGAGCTCTATTCCAGACAGTCTGTCTGGGAAGATTAGATCTTGATGATTCACCTTGATCTTCATTGTGATGTTGAGTATGACTAGTTGATCCTCCATTATCTCCCCCTGAATTATTGCCAGGTTGACTATATGAATGTTCAAGAGTGTCAGGTGTATCTCCAATATTATTATTGTTTCCACCACCATTACCCTGATCATCACCATCATCATCATTGTTGTCATTATCATCAGCAACAACATCAGGTGGATTGTCACCATTTGAATCTGAATCTGTCATGTCATCAAAAGATAGCTTTTCAGATGGATCTTTAGTTTGGATACTAGGAAGTTTAATGTCATCAAATGTTACATTGACACTTTCAAGCATTTTCTGCTGATCAATCACATACACCCTATAGGCTCTTCTTGTGTAACCAATAAAAATTGCTTCATGTGCTTTGGCCTCGAATTTTCCACCTTGATCATCTCCTTCTTTTAGCACAAAGCATTTAGCCCCAAATACATGAAAGTATTTGAGTGTTGGTTTCTTTTCAGTTAATGCTTCACAGGGGGTCTTCATCAAGTCTTTATTGATGAGAGTTCGATTCTGGGTATAGCACGCATTATTGACAGCTTCAGCCCAAAAGTATAAGGGAAGCCTTGATTCACTTAACATAGTACGTGCAGCTTCAATCAAGGTTCTATTCTTTCTTTCCACTACCCCATTTTGTTGAGGAGTTCTTGGGGCTGAGTACTGTCTGGTTATACCCTTTTCAGTGTAGAAATCATTTAGAACTGCATTCTTGAATTCAGTTCCATTATCTAATCTTATGGCTCTCACTGAATGCTTTGAGTCCAACTCAATCAGCTTGATGTGATCAATCACTAGTTGTGGAGTCTCATATTTGGAATTTAGAAATAGGACCCATGTGTACTTTGAAAAGTCATCAACAATCACAAGAGCATATCTTTTCTTAGACATTGACATCACATTAACTGGACCAAACAGATCCATATGTAGAAGTTGTAAAGGTTCAGTTATTGAAGATATGTCAGTGCTCCTGTGAGTTGCCCTTTTTAACTTGGCTTTTTGACAGGCATCACATAGTCCTTCCTGGGTGAATTCCATTGGAGGCAACCCTCTCACCATTTCTCTCCTAACTAGAGAATTCATTGTTTTGAAGTTTAGGTGAGAAAGTTTCTTGTGCCATAGCCAACTCTCATCAGAAGATGCTTTAGAGTAGAAACAGTTGATTTCTTCAGAGCTTCCAGTGTTCATATTGGCCATGTACAAATTTCCTTTTCTAACTCCCAGAAGAGATGGTTGTTCATATCTTTTGTGTGTGACCAGACAATTCTTCTTGTTAAAGTATACTTCAAATCCCTTATCATAGAATTGACTGACACTGTGCAAATTATGCTCCTGTCCTTTTACAAAAGATACTTCATCAATGATAACATTTCCTTCTTCAAGTCTGCCATATCCATCAGTTCTACCTTTGCTGTTATCTCCAAAGGTAACTACTGGGCCAGCTTTCTCCACCACATTTGTCAACAGGGTTCTGTCTCGAGTCATATGCCTTGAACATCCACTGTCCAAGATCCAGGTCACACGATCAACCTGCTTAACACCCTGCAATGACAAATGGATTAAACCTTCTTCGGAACCCAAATTTGATTGGGTCCAGAATACTTAAAGAATTGGCCTTTGTCAGGCAAAACAACATTTTTGACCTTAACACCAATTTCACCATTAAGCAATAAGCTTTTAACCCTATAAACAGATTTGACAATCTTTTGTTTTATCTTGGGTATCCATGTTTCTTTAGCAGCAATAACATTTGTTTCATTGACTGGACATTTAACCTTGTAAGCAGCCTTAACAAAGGTTTGTTTAGGCTTTGGTGCAAATGTCTCTCTCCTGACTTGAGAAGGACTAGCAATCTTTGATCTAACATTTTTATTCTTATTCATATGTTGTCGAGGAGCAGTCTTACCAGCACATGCTTGATTACCATTAAAGTAAGCAAGCATCACATTAAAAGCACAAGACATACAATTGACAACACCACATGCTTTATGCGAATAATCAATGATAGGCATGTTATTGTTCTTTATCAACTTGTTACCACTTGATCCAATTTTAGATGAACTAGTTGACTCAACAATCTTAACTGGATATTTAACAGATTTAACATTATCAAGGACTATGCCATCAACACTGTCTTCATTTCTCATCTCTTCCTGGATAACAAAAGAAAGCATATTTGGTGGTTCAACAACAGACTTTCTGAATAGAGGTTCGTTAACATTCTTGAGCACATGTGGTATACCCCTTTCCTTAGCACTAACAAGGTTAGGAGTATTTATGCCCAAGGATCTAACAGCCTCGTTGTAGCCATACCCTATTCCTACAGTTCGTTCTACATCTTGTTTATTGAAGAGCTCTTTAGAAACTTTAACCGAGTTAAAGCAAGACCTAACTTGTGTTTCAAGTTCATAAATCCTAGTAAGTTGTTTGGACACAACTTCCACTAAAGACTTATCCATTTTAATAAGTAGTGTCATTTGCTCTTGTTGCTGTTCTTGATTAACATGCACCTTTTTCAGCTCTAACACTTCATTTTCAAGATTAGTGTTTAACAGAACTAATCTAGCAATTTCATTCTGTGCATTAACCAAGGAATCACCTAATTGATGAACCAAGTCAGAGTCAGTAAACTTTACCTGAGAATTAGAAACAGTAGATGAATCAGCATTTGCCACCATATCAATATTTCCATATTCTTCATCTTCACTATCTGTGTCATCCCAGCTTTTACCGGCAGTAACATAGGCTTTTGCAGGCTTTTTCTTTTCAGGAGCAAAATCTCTTCTCTGGGCTTGTTTGGGTTTCAGACACTCAGTGGCAAAATGTCCAAGTTCATTGCAATTATAATAACGAATTTTACTTCTATCAACAGTCCCAGTTTTATAGCCACCTCTGCTACTAGAGGATGAAGAACCTCCTCTCTGGAATCTGTTATTAGACTTGAACTTGAACTTTGGATTTCTTCTGAATCTAAAGTTACCAAATTGCCTCACCATTAGTGCCATGGATTCATCCTCCAATGTTCCAATTCTTCTAATGAGTAAAACTCACTTCCATCCTGAGTAGTTGGAGTCTGACCCTGTTCCACTTCAGTCTGCTCCTTATCTGAATTGCAAGGTCGAACAACCTTGGCTTCCACTTCTTTTGGAGACTCAACCACTAAAGCTGTAGATGTGTTTGCAACTCTACCTTTACCATAAATTTCTTTCTGTTGATCTTGTTCCAGTTCATAGGTTTTCAAAACACCAAAGAGTCTTTCAAGAGAGGTTTCATTCAGATCTCTGGATTCTCTAATGGCAGTGATTCTATGTTCCAGGTGAGTAGGCATAGTCAGTAAAAACTTCCGATTGATCTCCTTCTGTGTATAGTGCTTACCATGGATTAGCAAGTTGTTGATTATTTTATTATACCTTTCAAACACTTCTTGAATGCCTTCATTAGGAACATATCTAAAGTATTCGTATTCAGAGGTTAGGATCTCAAGTCTGTTCTCTCTGACTTCATCCGTTCCTTCATTATGGTCTCAATAGTTTCCCACATGTGTTGAGTAGTTTTACAATTCATCACATGGCTATACATCACAGCATCCAGGGAATCTATTAGGATGAGTCTTAAGTTCTTATCCAGTCCAACATCCTCCTTGTCATCAGGGGTATACAAAGCAGGGTCCTTTTCATAGGCTCTACCAGCGGTTACAACCACATTATTAACAACAACTTCTGCTTCATAGACCATAGGAATTTTAGGTCCTTTTTTCAACACACCCAAATATTTGGAATTTGTAACATCTAGAAACAACTCCATTTTATTTTTCCACATATCATAATTATCTTTGTCAAAGATAGGTATATTAACAATGGCTTTAGAAGTCATGATGAATTTTTAATTGAGTTAAAAATTCGAGCTTGATTTTTAATTGAGTAAGGATAGGATCTTGATTTGTATGTCAATCAAAAGGCTCGGATACCAATTGTTAGGTCCGTTGAGATTGTAGAAGGGGGGTTGAATACAATCTTTACCTTTTTCTCGAAATTTGTCCGTTAAATAAAATTTAGTTTTAGACAAATTTGTGCGGAATTAATTGAAACAAAATTCAAGTTAAATATAACGATATATTAAACTTGATGGTTGTTACAAAATCAGTACAGAGTGTTATCATGTTAATAAAAACTAATTAGAAAATTCGACATGAACTTTTCTAATTTAGTTAATAAAAATCGAGATAGAAACTAGGAAACTTAATTCGGTAGTAGCAAGAGAGTTACAAATAATTAAGTTCTAATGGATACAATTTTTGAAACAAAGAACTTAAGAATTTATGGCAATTTAATTCTTCTTGGTTGAGCTTTAAAGATGAGAGAGTTTGATGTTCAGTTCTGTCTTTAATATCTTTTGTCTCGTGTGTGTATACTGTCTCTGCTCTTCTTTTCTTTTATAGCCACGAACAAGACTTCACTTCCTGCACGTCTCTTTTAATTCATTCGGTCATAGTATAACAGGTGCAGAAATAGTGTAAATCATTCCCCTGAAATAGTATAACAAGCTGAGTAATAGTCAAGCCAATGTCGGTGATAGTATGGCTTGTTTCTCGGTAATAGTTTAGCTTTCCTTCGGTGATAGTACAGCTGCAAAGGCTCGGTGATAGTATACTTTCGGGGATAGTATAACTTCGGGAATAGTATAGTATACTATTACTGATTAGTAATAGTATCTATAATACTCCAGAAATAGTATACTAATAATTCCAGAAATAGTATAACTCAAATTCAGAAATAGTGTAACTGAATTTCAGAAATAGTATAAGGAAATTCTCCGAAATATTATAAACCATAAACTATTTCTGTTTGATAATTCAAGGATTAATTAAATAATGCAATTAATTTATTTAATAAATTAATTCTTGCAGAATTAATATTATTAAATAAATTAATAATATGATATAGTTAATTAATAATTGAATTATTAACTCTTGATGTACAATGCTTCTTTTGAACCACTGTAGATAATGAGGAACTTCCACTGGATAATTGTTGATGTTCGATGCACGGTCTGGTTCATGAACGACTAACTCCAATCTCTATTCTTCATTTAGACTCTTAGCTGTGGTCCACATAATTTCTCAACACTCTAAAATTCTTCTGTACTGATGCTGTCTCCACAACAATCTCTGTCACTTTAAATGAATCCACTTACTTCAATGCTATACTGAGGCATGATCAGCTAGCTGAATCTTCTTTCAGTGAAAAGCATCAAAACTATAGATTGACTTTCTTCTTTCTTCTGACATATGATACTTTGTGAAATTCCCGAGACAGTTAATATTATTTACTTATTACAATCTAATTTAAGTTGAGTTAAATCCTCGAACTACAAATAGGCTGAGTCATATGCCTTTCAGGGTTTTACCAGAGACTTTCTTAGTATTTTTACCAACATCTTTAATCCTACTTTATAATCCTTGAATTTAAATTTCTCAATATTTTTATTAAATCATTAAGTCCTTCAGTATCTAAGGAAATCTCAGAGAAAATAAAAGTGTTAATTTCTGAATCTGATATCCTTTACATACACTCATTTTGTTTACTGATCATCAATACGAACTCAGAAATCCTTTCTGAATACTTCTCTGTAGTGTCATCTAATAATATTCCAAATTCCATCAAAACACTATTTCCTTAAGATATAAACCATTTAATATTTCCATACTCCTTAATATCACATTCCATAGAGTCTCAATTGAAATCGAAAATCCTTAAAAGTCACACTCAGGAATTTCTGAAATCCGTCATCGTTTCGAGTCACTTATTTTCATAGTACATCACTAATATGGTTTCCGATCATTCATTTTCTGTATCAATTATAGGGTACCTACATACCATTTCCCTAAATCCTCAAAATTTACTATTCATTTGATTACTGTAGCATTGCTAAAGTTAGGGTTATTACACCCACCTCCCAAAATACCCACGCGCGGAGACTGCTGCCCAAAATACCCACAAGACATGCCAGCGCATGAGGCGTATCTTGGGTTACGCATTTCTGAGTTGCGTATCAGTGGTCACGCATGTTGGAGTTGCGTGATGACGTCATATGACATCATTCTTCATAGAAGATGCCAGTCGTCTCTCTCGGCTCACAATCGTCACCATGGTCGCCAACCTTCGATCTCAGCCATCTATTAACCATCTCTTTAGCTGAGCACATAAAAACCATCGTCACAGATCACTCTACCTTCTCCCCTATCCGTTTTTTTGATGCCTGGCCCCGCAGGGGCGTGTTGAAGTGTAATAAAAATGGTACAGACGTATAGAGCTTGAAACGACGATTCCAGTGCTATATGTTGAGATATTATTTGCTGTCAAGATTAGATAGGCTGTTAGTTAGTTCCCGCTATTTCCATTTACTCTCCATTGTATATAAGACGATAGAACAGATTGTAATGCCTCTCTTAACTTTTACACAATGTAGACATAACATCTTTCTCTCTCTCTGTAAATACAACTTTTCATCAATGAAGTTTGATTTGTTCTTCTTATTATTCTTAGTTATTTTACATCTGATTCACAAAATGTAACATGGTATCAGAGCAGGTTTGTGAAGTTTTAATGGTGGATCCGACCCGATTCATTTTGTTCTCGTTGATCATCGTCTTCTTCCATCGATCGTCGTCGTCTTCTTCCATTGATCGTCATCTTTTTCAGGTGTTTTCGTTTATTTGTCTCATTTTCTTCAACGATTTCTGTATCGTTTTGCTGTATTTCTTTCAAAGATTATACACATAGTTGTTAATTCTTGCGACGTTGTCACTAAAATCATTTCATAATCATCTCTGATTTTGTTTCGTGAGTTTCGTTCTTATGAACATTGATTTTTGCATCCTGTTCTTCAAGAACACTCTGTGATTTCTCTAAATTTTCCAATAGCGATCTTGATCGATCTGTTGATTACATTTTGATTTTATATAATCAATTTGTTTCTGTGAATTCGATCTTGTTGATCTTATTTTCGGCTGATCTTGTTGATCTCATTCTGATTTTATCTCTATATCAATGTGTTAACACAATATCACGCAAGTATCGTGGTCACAAGTAATATAATTCAAGTTCGTTCCACAGAGATCTGGTTAAGTTTCTATTCAGTTAATGCACCTATTCAATAATGTATGGTTATAACTCACTGCTAAGACAAATCACAAATTGGGGTTTTAATTATCTAATTTAAACTAAGATGCAAATTATCAAACTAAGAATTAATTAACGACTGAGATTTAAAATTTAATTACTTATATGAGAATAAACATGGGACTCTAACTTCATTATCTACTTCATTTAGAGTTGACGCCTTTAATTAATGCATGTGATGGTTTCGATATCTGATCAGACAACACGAAACAAGTATAAGCTACCTCTCGGTATACTAACACTAAACTACACATACATCCACAAAATAGATAGAAGATGGGTAGACACCAATTATGTTTAGACCCTATATCTCTATAAGATTTGAAAACATAACAGTTGAAGAACAAATTGTCTATTAAGATCACATAGGGCAGCATAATATCTCTATTTACGTCACAAATCATGATGTTAAAACATCAACCTATCCTATGCTAGCATGGCAAGTTCTAAATCTCAAGATCCACTCTCATTTCACAAGAGATTAACAATTCAATCTAGATGTTAGCTACGCATCTAAAAGCATTAAGATTAACCATACGAGGATATCAATTACACACCACACATAGATCTTTAAAGCAATCAAACTACTAAGTTACATAGGTAAATCCGTTAGAATACCATGACAATGATTAATTCATAATCGAACCACTCGTCATCATGGGATCTGATGAAACCATGATATAAAACAAGATATGAATGAAAGAAGTAATAATATTAATAAAACAAAGAGTTAAGAAAACAAATCTAGAATCCAGAATAACACAAAAGATGAAGTAGATCTAGATCCGTTGCTTGTCACGAGCGTTGAATCCTTCTCTCCTTTTCTCTCTTGCAGATCTAAGCTATGATACAATAAAAAAAAAAACAATACAAATTACAATGCTAAGATGTGTTTAAATAGGCTCTAGATTTCTTGCCCAGCAAGAAATTACCTTCTATTACAAATAGAATTCGATTAAGGTACTAAAAACTGCCCAAAATACAATTAAAACTTGAAAAGGGTAAAACAATAATTTCCTGCTCCCATCAGTCTGTTTGCCACGCTGCCTGCACCCACCACGCGCAGCCTGCGGGTGGAAGACCTGTCCAATGTTGTAGAAAATCTCCCAAACTTTGCGTGGATAGTAAGATCGCTGAAAACGGAGTTCTAGAACTCCAGATATGGCCAAAACAGTGTAGACTGCGCAACCTTCCCGGAAAATCAGAATTTTAATCAATTTAACCTCCAAAAACGACAGAAGCATCCACCATAATCGACATTCTTGCAAACCTGCACAACTACACAAAACACATCAAAACTACAACAAACTTGAGTCCAAGACAATCAATTTAAGCCGATATGGAATGCTCCAAGTGGATATAAAATCCACTTATCACACCCCCAAACTTAAACCGATGCTTGTCCTCAAGCATAAACAACTAACTCTACCTAATTAGTACCCCTTCCGTAGGTGATCACGGTTGCATTTGACATATGCAACAAGCACTTTAAACCCCTAGGCAGCCCTAGTGGACGAGTAAGATCTCGTGAGGGCCTATAGCGAATGTACCCACAAAATCCAATGCAATGCAATGCATGAATGCCACTAATATGAAAATGCAAATGATTTACTACTAATACATCACCACACCTTCAAATCCTCTCATGTCATTTCAACTTAAGAATCAAAGTAATAATGCGATGTCTTGGTGTTGAAAGTGCAAGTATTCACATAGTCTACTCAATGAACATGCATAAGTTCTCAAAAGCCCATGTCAAATGTAAGAATAAGTTAGTAAACATGCTAAGCCTACAAGAGTACATCTTTGAGACAAAACTCGGGATCTCATACGCAAAAACAAGTAAACACTCACAATCCACTCACAAAAGAATACTCTCTTAAGAACAAGGGTAAGTGTATCACTCAATTCCAACAAAATCATAAGCATGCTTGACATTTGGTATCAATCTAACTCTTAACACAACATACATCAATGACGATAATCAAAAGGTCTTTATTTGGGTTGTAACGGGGCTAGAGACAAGGTATGTCAAATAAGCCAAATCAGGTGAAGTGTCAAAAGCTAGAAAGTACCATAATAAATCATACACAACACCCTATTTCCCCCTCACATAATCTATTATTTTTCTTCCAACAAAACACTCAACTAGTCGACTTAAGTAGGATCACCACAAACACAAATATGCTCTCATAATATATTTTTTCCTTTTTTTTCTTTTTTTTTCTTTTTTTTCATTTTTTTTTTCTCATTTTCCCGAGAGCTAGATAAAACAATAATATAAACAATAACAATGATCCCATGAATTTATTACACATTTCGACTGTCAAGTAAACAACCAAACCCAATATTCAATATTTCCCCCAAAATTATGACCAACAATAAACCCCTTCTTGCACACCTTATTACTCCCTTAAGCACTCTACTAGCCTTTGACAATGTGGGTTCAAAATAATGTAAGGCCAATACAAGAAAAGGTCTAGGCAAGTAATGTGGTATGTCACCGAAAAATAGGATTAAGCTCAACGGGTTAACTAATTGATCATGTAAATATGGTGTGGTAATATGGGAAAATATGTGGTTATTCCTAAATGCCTTTATCATTTTAATCGTCAAATAATGTCATGCGTTTCAAGAAAGACCTCAAACAACTGCTAGCAATGCAAACAATCCGTGGACACTCAAGCAAACGAATAACTTGCAACAAATATGCAATAAGGCTCAAAAGCTGACTTGGTGGAAAAACATACTCAATCCCAAGCAAAAATCTCTCTAATGCACTGACTAGTATTCAAAGCATGCAAACTAAATCATCTTGCATATATTCATGTCCTTCTAATCACTTACAACATTCAATAAGTCTACTAGCTTCAACTTACTAGTGTATGTGTGTGCACAAGAACAAAGCATATCACTTCTCAATCAAAAGCGTCAACAACACAAAATTCCTATCAAGCATGGGTGCAAATGCAAACTATTATGAACTCACATGATATACGAACATAAAAACAGAATGTCCTATATGAAACAAACGTAGATAACACCAACATAAATGCATAATTTACTATTTCTAATATGCAAAGCATGAAATCCTACATGAACACATAATACAACAACAACTACTAATCCCTCAAACCACCCCCAAACTTAAAATATTCAATGTCCGCATTGAATGGAAGTAAATACAAGGGATAGTAGAAAACATACCTACAAGGCGCCTTACATATCCTTCCCCATCGCAACTCAACATACTTGTTCGGCAAAAATCCCCTTTCTTTAGCAATTGGCCTCAACAACAACGGATTAAATTCAACCTCCACCGTCGAAGACAAAAATTTTACAACACTAGCACCACCTCTCCCACGCTTAGGAGCCATAAGAATCAATACCCAACTCACAAGAAGCTCAACCAATAATCACCAAGCAATATCACACCAAAAACAGCCCAAATACCAAGAATAATACAAAATCCCCAATTTACAAGAATACAAATTCGTAATAAAAATAAGATTTTAGAATAAACCAACTACGAATTGGAGAGGTGATCTTGCAATTAATTCCTCTTTAGAATTGAATTTTTAGAGATTTAAAGAAGTAGAAGAGGAATTGGATTTGTATGTATGGGTGTGTATATATATAAGATGATGGATAGGTTTGGTAAAAAAATTTAGAGAGTAGGAGAGATTTAGGATGGTATGGAATTGATCTAGAATAGACATAGGAATTAGGGATTAAAGGATTTTGATTTAGGATAGAATTTGTGATGAAGAAACAAAATTTCGGTTAAAAAAAAATCTGGAGGGGCTGTAACGCAGGTGCAGGCTGCGTTATAGGTGCGCAGGCTGCGCGAGAGTCAGTAACGCAGGCGCAGCCTGCGTCACAGAGGCGCAACCTGCGCGGAGAACAGACACGCAGGCGCAACCTGCGCGAAAATCAGACTATTTTTTTTCCTACACTAATGCATGGGTTGCCTCCCACGAAGCGATTCTTTAACGTCAATAGCTTGACGTTACTTCCTCAACTCATGGCGGTTTCAAAAGAATAACTGAACCGTCCTCAACAGAAAGACCATTCATATGAACGTTGACATCTTGTTTGCTTGCTTTCCACAAATCTCTTCCGTCAGACTTCAACCTAATTTTACCACCCAACGGCCTAATCTTCTTCTTTTCCTTCTTCACACCTCTAAGGTGCTTCTCCGACTCAAATGACTGAACAAAACTTTCTTCTTCCTTATCATCGGTTTTTCACCTTCGCAACACGTTATCATGCCCATCTTCAAAAATCACTAGCTCATTATTCAAAAGGACATACCTCAAATGTGGTGGAAGTTCCCCAAGCTTTACACTCGAGAGATCTCGAATTGAAAAACTGTCAATGGAATCAGTGATGTTATGCTTTAGCACGAGCGTGTCCGATTTTTCGCTCAACAACTGATCAAACTTCTTTCTCTAACCCGTATCAACTATTTCCACACTGCAACACTCTTCATCCTCTGTCGGAAATTTCATGGCCTTGAACACATTAAAGGTGACATTCTGATCTTGCACCCTCATTGTAAGCTCTCCTTTTTGCACATCGATCAAAGTACGACCCGTAGCTAGAAAAGGCCTTCCCAAGATTATGGGAATCTTCTTGTCTTCTTCAAAATCTAGAATCACAAAATCGACAGGAAATATGAGCTTATCAACCTTCACCAAGACATCCTCTACTATATCCTTCGGATACGTGATCGACCTATCAGCCAACTGCAAAGAGATGTTGGTTGGCTTTGTCTCCGGCAGACCAAGTTGCTTGAAAACAGATAAAGACATGAGATTGATGCTAGCTCCCAAGTCACACAAGCACTTGCTAAAAGAAAGGTTGCCAATAGTGCAAGGGATGGTGAAACTTCCCGGATCTTTAAGTTTGGGTGGCAACTTCTGCTGCAGAACTGCACTACACTCCTCCGTCAAAGCCACTGTTTCAAATTCTTCCAACCTTCTCTTTCGTGACAAAATATCCTTCATAAACTTTGCATATCTCGGCATCTGCTCCAATGCTTCAACAAAAGGAATGTTAATGGACAATTTCTTGAAGACATCCATAAACTTCTGAAACTGTTTCTCTTGACTTTTCCAGAAAGCATCCAGGATATGGAGGAAGAGGATAGATCTGATTATTCTTTGAAGATTGCTCCGGAGCAGACTTTTCAACAGGTTTCTTGATCTTCTCACCATCAAACTGATTAGCCACTAAATCAGATTTCTCAATTTCTGGCACTGCAGATTTTCCAACCTGTTGATTCTGAACATCTTCATCTTCCTTAGCTGCTGATTTAGGATCCCTCGTGACTTTTCCAGATCTCAAAGTAACTGCATTGACCTGTTCTTTGCTTTCCCTTCTGCCTGGATTAGCCTCCGTATCGCTAGGAAGAGTTCCTTATGACCTATTAAGTAAAGCACTTGCAAGCTGTCCCATCTGGTTCTCCAAGGTCTTGAGAGCAACTGCTTGACTTTTAACCATCATCCTCAACTCATCCATCTCTGATTTTTCATTAAAAGATTGCCCCGCATGAGCCTGGGGCTGCTACTGAAATCCCGGAGGTTGATATGGTTGCCTTGGAGCATACTGTTGTTGATAGCCTTGATTATATGGCTTTGCTTTCTGTCCCTGAAACTGCTGAAAAGGCTGTTGCTATTGTTGAGCACCTTGATTATTGCTCCAGCTGAAATTGTGATGATTTCGATTATTAGGATGATAAGTGGCTAGAACTAGTGCAGCAGGTCTCTGGAAATTACTCACGAACTATGCTGATTCAGAAGAGATAGCACACTGATTCGTCTCATATGCGCCCGCACATAGCTCACAAACACTAGCAACCTGCTGAACTCCATAATTTACAAGAGAATCCACCTTCATAGTCAACGCCTTCAACTGAGCTGCAATAGCTGAAGCTGCATCCACTTCAAAAATACCTGCTACCTTGCCTTGAGATAGTCTCTGGGTTGGATTCTGATATTCATTAGCAGCCATCGTCTCAATAAGATCATAAGCTTCATCGTAGCTCTTAGCCCATAGAGCTCCACCTGATGCTACATCTAGAAAAGGTCTAGACTGTGCTCCCAACCCATTGTAAAAACCGTTGATAACCATCCAATCAGGCATGCCATGATGTGGACACCTACGAAGCATCTCCTTGTATCGTTCCCAATGTAATAACCCTAACTTTAGCAATGCTACAGTGATCACATGAATAGTAAATTTTGAGGATTTAGGGAAATGGTATGTAAGTACTCTATACTTGAAATGGAAAACGAGTAAACAGAAACCATATTAGTATTGTACTAGGAAAATAAGTGACTCGAAATGACGATAGATATCAGAAATTCCTGAATACGGATTTTTGAGGATTTTGAGTTCGAATGAGCTTCTACTTTATTAGATATTAAGGAGCATAGAAATATTAAAGGATTTATATTTTGAGGAATTAGTGAAATTAGGTTAAACCAAGGCAAGAGCAAGTCAAGGAAATGTCAAGGGAATTTGGATTGTTAAACGATTTCAAAACCACTGGGATAACAAAGTATATTCGAAACGAATCGCGATTAGACGAGTATGGAAACAAAACAACCAAGATTAGTAATATAACAAGGATACATACCACATTATCATTTACCAAAATTAGTAGCATTTTACTTGGAAAATCCAAGAAAAGGATTAAAGGATCATCCAAGTGACATAAGCAATGACATCACATTCCACTAACACTTATTTAAGGGCAAATTAGTCATTAACCATGGGATTTATCCACAAAACTCTAGAATTCTCAAGAGATTAAGACAAGATGAGATAAGATTAAACAAAAAGCAAAAGAACTCTCCCCCATCCTCTTCATTTCCATTCGGACAAAGTAGAAAAAAAAAAGAGAAAATGGAAACTTGAAACCCTAGCTCCAAGCCATCTAAAATCAAGGGAAAATTCAAGGAGCTTGCTTGGGTATAGATTAAGGTATGTTATGAATCCTAGCTTCTAAATCCATTCCATTTTTTAGATAAAAAATCATGAAGGTGATGATGAATAGTGAATGAATAGTAACTTATATGGATTTTATGTTTTGTATTGAAATATTAAGGTGTGTTAAGGTTGGTTAAAGGTGTACCAAGGATAACAAGCATATATTAAGAGTATTAAAACTTCAAAGAAGGTATAATCTCTTCACCCCTCTTGAGTTTTATGATGAATATGAATGGTATTAGTGGATTAAGTGGTTATAAGTGATGAAATCATGATTATATATGTGTTTAAAAGTGTTTATATGGTATATGAAAGGAGTATGTGCTTGTAACCATGGTTGGTATGATTACCACATGGTGTAGGTGATGGTGTATAACGTGGATGATGGATTTGGAGGAGTTGAATTTTGGAAAGTATGAAAATATAGCCGTTATAATGCCCGCTTTTCGTTAAACCAAATAGATACCCTGTTTATGGTCCCCATATTTGTATGGTAGGTTTCTGTCCAAAGCACCCACTGATCATGAGAGGGTAGAGCTTGGTTCATAGATCGTTTTGATATAAAGTACGTTAAAATCTGATGGACGGTTTAGGAGAAAAGTCAGTTTTAGTGAAAGACGTTCGAGAACCGAGAAAACGTAGTTGTACCAACTTCGAGGCTATAACTACCATACTTAGACATTTCTAAAAATTATGAAACTTTGGGATGTTATAATAGGGTGATCAAAGAACCCTTACCAACTGACCTTGTGTCGAATTGTGGAATTTATGAATTATGAGGATTTTTACAGTCGAGAGTGGTTGCTAAGGAAAGAATGTAAATCGTTAAGAACTTTAATTGGGAATAAGAATGGTTAAGTCCTCAAGACCTTTTGAGATAGTAATGGGATATTATAAGGGTGTTATTATATGAGAGTAGGTGGTTAAGTGGAATATGTTCTGATAATGATCCTTTTTGTGTTTATAGAGACTTCGGGAGAGCCACGAGCTATACTTCCGACTTACAGAGATCGAGGCAAGATTTTTTTATCCCTACTTTGAAAATTATTTATCTTCGGAATAAAAATGATATCATGGAATATATATATATATATATATATATATGTGATGTTATTGTTGCTATGTTGCAAAGAATATATTTCCTTGATTTTTGGAAATTAAAGAGAGATGGATATGATTTATGAAATATGGATATAGAGATGATTACGAATGGAGCGAATATGCTCTATGGTAAAAGAGATAAGAAAGGGAATGGTATCAGTTGTTATCTAGGGTTATATGGTTTATAATACCATATTAAAAATATTCTTTTTGAGTATCAGTGGTTTAATAAATATTATTTGATTATTATTTACTACCTTTAAAATAGACGGAATATTTTATGAATATAAAAGTACATTTGATTTCTTGTATATGAAAGAGATGTCTGGATCATAATCAAAGCATTATGTTATATATATATATATATATATATATATATATATATATATATATATTTTATAGAGGTAATGTGCGAGAATGGAAATGATATGAGTGAATGATATGTGGAAATGAAAGCGAGAAAATGGAAATGTGGAATGATATTTTATAAATGGAATAATAATTTGACAAAAAGGGGGATTGCAACAGACTTGCGTAAGTGGCTGTGTCAGGGCTGTGTGCGACACAGTCCAACATTTATTATTTTTATTACGGCACGAAGATGCCAATGGAGGATGTTAGCAGGTGGCCTTCCTCCAGGGATGATCCGGTAGTAAAAAGAGAGCAGGTACGATTAGGTGACTGATCATCGTCCTAACGTATCAGGCGACAGCAGATATCCCCAATGTTTTTGAAAAGAAAGTGTTGACAATGGTTTTCAGATTTCTATACTGAAAACAGAGTAATGATATGAGATGATGAAATTATGGTTACAAATGAAGAAAAACTGATATTATATTATTTTAGATTTCTTTCTTATAATAGTAAGTGGATGATGTATTATTAAATAAGAGCTTTATTCTTCCTTAAGGATTATAATTGATTTCTGCTTATATATGCATATATATGTATACCTGTTCACATCTTAAATTCTAGTTTACAATATTATCTTGCTGAGCTATTATAGCTCACTCTTGCCACTTATGTATATAGCAGCTAGGTCCCATGCCGATTCTACGCACTACACCCCGCAAGAGGGTAAGGGAAAGGCGACCTTTTGAGCGAGTGCTGGCGACCATCCCCGAGGTAGTGACAAGCGAAAGGGGCTTAGTAGACTTATGTAAATTAAGTGTGTAAGTTTGTAATAAACTTTTGGTTGTTGAAATGCTTCCTATAGAAGTATTATTCAACAATGTACTTAGTAAGGTTCTGGGTTTGTAATAACTGTTTAACTCTAAACTTTTAATATTATGGATGTTGTTCTATGAGCATATGACTGGTGTGTGTGTGTGTATTAATGTGGGGTCAATTGCATAAGTATTAAATTTAAAAAAAACTCAAGAGATATTGATATTGATCGAAAATTGGACCGTGATGACCTGGATCCTTGACCCCGGATCTAGGGGCGTCACAGATGGTATCAGAGCTAAGAGTCATAACGCTCAAGAACAAGAGTAATAATAATAATTGTATCAGTAATAATATAAATTGTGAACTTCCATCGAGTTCAAGGGTGGTATATCGCAGATAGTTTTATTTTAAGCATTGATTATAATTTTATAGATTATTACTAATAGAATTTTATGTTTTATTATAGGGATCAGAGATGGGAGAGCCGAGTCGAGACCCTCAGTGGATAGGATTGTCAGAGCAGGAGCTTGTAGATCTACAGCTAGCCGGGGTAGAGGTTCCCGAGTATGCGGTCGATGACCTCAGGGAGAGACGTCGAGCGGCAGCTAGAGAGAGGTGTGAGCAGAGACTGAGACAGGAAGCAGAGGAGCGTAGACAGAGAGATGCTGTAGCCATAGTGCCATACAGTGGTAGACCTTCTACAGGATCTGATGAGGCAGGTCCTTCTAGAGTGAGATGGGAGATTCCGGAGGAGGAGGTCGTTACGTAAGAGGCCTAGGTTGTCAGTCATAGCTGAGGAGGAGGAGGAGGAGGGGACTGAGTGGACCGATATCCATATGATACCTACCCCTGCCTTGCCTATTCCAGTACCATCACCAGTCCCATCTCCCTCACCGAGTCCTGGCCCTCTAGAGGATCCAGCTGAGCCATTCACTCCGCCTGGACATTTTATCTTTCCAGAGGATGAGATAGAGGAGGATCCGTCTGAGGATGCAGATACCGAGTCTATTCCTCCATCCCCACCATTTGCACCTCCACCACCTCCACCTGTACAGGCACCTGTCCCAGCTGCTATGCCCCCTCAGGAGGCACCCTTACCGACATGTGACTCACTTCCAGCCATCCTGTTGATAGAGTACTTTGCCCTACAGGGTCAGTTAGAGGAGTCCCACCGGGTGATACACACTGATGTAGAGGTCAGAGAGAGGGAGAGGAGGTATCATTCCTGATGGTATATCCTTGGGATTAGTGAGTGTTGAGCTGCGGGCCCTGGGGGACATTAGGAGGCTGTTAACTGATAGAGGAGACCCAGAGTGGAGGGCTGCGATAGTGGATACAGTCACGTCTATGGTAGTCCAGATCCGAGACATTATTAGGGCAGGACTGTGAGTCGGGGTAGTAGTCTTCGTCACTAATCAGACTAGTCACATTACTGATGTCTTTTTGGGGGATTAGTTTAGTTGGTTACTATTTTAATCCCAGTCTGATTGGAAGACAGCTAGTAGTACTTTTGTTGTAGCAGATTAGTATGTACGGTTATGTTTGTAGATTTCGAACCATGTACTCTATGATGTAAAACATTAGTAGTAAAAGACGTTGTACCCAAGTTGTAAAATATTTATCTAAATTAATGAAGTTTGTGCATTCTGTCTAAATTTTTACTGCATTTTAATAATAAATGTTGAGATTCAAAAATATTGATGTATAAAAGGTGATTGACTTAATGAAAAGGTTATCGTGTTAAGGGCGATACACTTACTTACTAAAGTTATAATATAACTAGATAGAAACCGTGTGGAGATAAGAATATTGTGATGTGCAAATGAGTTAATTAACGATATAATTGTGTATATAGAACTGATGTATATTGTACCCTAAATTCGGGTAATTAATAAAGACTATTGTTATGTACAGAACTATGCCGCCTAGACGCGATAATAGAGCAAATGCAAGGGGAAATGAGAGAGACGAAAGAAGTCAAAATATAGCAGGTAATAGACTGAATGAAAATGCTCATAATGAAGAAAATCATGAAGAAGAAGAAGAGGAATCAACTGGCCAACAAGGAAATCCGGGAGGCAATCCCTTTAACCAATTCATGGAACTATTAAGGCAGAATTTAGCTAATCCACAGAATCCCCAACAACCACCTGTTCTCCCCAATCAGGCAGGTAATTCCTTTCGTGCCTTTAAGTCATTAAAACCCCCAGAATTTGAGGGAACCACTAACCCAGGAGTATCCAGGGCATGGCTGAAAGAGATAGAGAAAGCTTTTGAGATACTGAGGATAGAGGAAGATCAGAAAACAGTTTTTGCAGCCTATCTTTTAAAGGGAGAGGCAAATTACTGGTGGGAAGCTAAAAAGAATCTAGAAGGAGCGGGAGTGATAACCTGGGAGCGTTTCACTAGGGTGTTCCTAGAAAAGTATTCCCCTAGGTATTTGGAAAACCAAATGGAAATAAAGTTTCTGGAGTTAAAACAGGATAACCTAATAGTGGCAGAGTATGAGACTAAATTTACAGAACTGTCGAGGTTTGTTCCCAAGTTTGTGCGTACTGAAGAACAACGAGCGAAAAGGTTCCAACAAGGATTGAAACCCTGGTTACGAACGAGAGTGGCACCATTTGAGTTGACTGATTATGCTGCAGTGGTTCAAAAGGCATCTATTATAGAGGCCGAGAGTGAACATGCTCAAATAGGTCGAGAAAGTAAGAAAAGGAGATTTGAGGGTCAGAGAGGAGGTTCAAGTGAAGGAAGTTATTTTGGCAAAGCTGGTAAAGGACGAAAATCTCAGTTCGAAGGAAAGTCAGGAGTTAATAGGACTGTTAGTGAAACTGTGAATCAGGGTGATAAATCCACAGGAACATTTCAGTCCAATCAATCACGACCACCATTACCAGATTGTGACACGTGTGGTAAGAAGCATATAGGAGTCTGTAGGGTGCTGGGAGTAACTTGTTTTAAGTGTGGACAAAAAGGACACTACCTTAACCAGTGCCCATCAACTGATACAAACCCTAAAAGAGATGTTAAGTGTTACCAGTGTGGGAAATTAGGACACATTGATAGAGATTGCCGTTCCGGTGGGTCATACGCGCCAGGACAGAGTGTGGCTGCTTCAAATAGGCCTACTGCTAGAGTGTACAACATGATCTTAGGGGAAGCGTTGACGAAACCAGATGCAGATACAGGTACTTGTTTTTCGATTTAAATTTTGTGTGTAAGTCTTTGGTTAAGGATCGACTTAATCAATTAATGGAGTAAATAAGTTAATAATATAGATAAGGAAAATCAGTATTTGTTAAGGGCTAGGAAACGCTATGGAAAGGAAAGTAGGAGTGTTTTGGGAAAACACAGACTCGTCGAGACGAACAGGAAATATATATATTATAGGTAGTATTTTCTTACAATTGTTTCAAGGAATAGCATTATAAGACTAGTTTCTGGAGGATTTTACAGAGACGAAATGTGTTAAGATAAAGTACTAATATTTTATGTCATGATAGAGATCAGAATATGGCCAAACCATAAGTGAGATACACTACCATTCAGGAAAGGCCAATGTGGTGGCCGATACTTTAGTTAAAAAGAGAAAGGAGAAATGAGATAATATAGAATGACTGAAAACAGGAGGAGATTTGTAAGGAAAAGACAGTAAAAGTACTTCTATTGATAAACTAAATGGCATGTTGATGAATGACAAGAAAGTTTATATTGGTATATCTTTGCGCAAACAAGATAGAGATATTATGAAAGGAAAAGGATAGAGGAAGTAATGTGGAAGTTAGTAGATGAGAATGAAAAAGATACCTATGGACATTTCCAACATGATTCCGGGACGGAATCCTTTTAAGGGGGGAAGACTGTAATAACCCTAACTTTAGCAATGCTACAGTGATCACATGAATAGTAAATTTTGAGGATTTAGGGAAATGGTATGTAAGTACTCTATACTTGAAATGGAAAACGAGTAAACAGAAACCATATTAGTATTGTACTAGTAAAATAAGTGACTCGAAATGACGATAGATATCAGAAATTCCTGAATACGGATTTTTGAGGATTTTGAGTTCGAATGAGCTTCTACTTTATTAGATATTAAGGAGCATAGAAATATTAAAGGATTTATATTTTGAGGAATTAGTGAAATTAAGTTAAACCAAGGCGAGAGCAAGTCAAGGAAATGTCAAGGGAATTTTGATTGTTAAACGATTTCAAAACCACTGGATAACAAAGTATATTCGAAACGAATCGCGATTAGACGAGTATGGAAACAAAACAACCAAGATTAGTAATATAACAAGGATACATACCACATTATCATTTACCAAAATTAGTAGCATTTTACTTAGAAAATCCAAGAAAAGGATTAAAGGATCATCCAAGTGACATAAGCAATGACATCACATTCCACTAACACTTATTTAAGGGCAAATTAGTCATTAACCATGGGATTTATCCACAAAACTCTAGAATTCTCAAGAGATTAAGACAAGATGAGATAAGATTAAACAAAAAGCAAAAGAACTCTCCCCCATCCTCTTCATTTCCATTCGGCCAAAGTAGAAAAAAAAAAAGAGAAAATGGAAACTTGAAACCCTAGCTCCAAGCCATTTAAAATCAAGGGAAAATTCAAGGAGCTTGCTTGGGTATAGATTAAGGTATGTTATGAATCCTAGCTTCTAAATCCATTCCATCTTTGAGATATAAAATCATGAAGGTGATGATGAATAGAGAATGAATAGTAACTTACATGGATTTTATGTTTTGTTTTGAAAGATTAAGGTGTGTTAAGGTTGTTTAAAGGTGTACCAAGGACTACAAGCACATATTAAGAGTATTAAAGCTTCAAAGAAGGTATAATCTTTTCACCCCTCTTGAGTTTTATGATGAATATTAATGGTATTAGTGGATTAAGTGGTTATAAGTGATGAAATCATGATTATATATGTGTTTAAAAGTGTTTTTATGGTATATGAAAGGAGTATGTGCTTGTAACCATGGTTGGTAAGATGACCACATGGTGTAGGTGATGGTGTATAAGGTGGATGATGAATTTGGAGGAGTTGAATTTTGGAAAGTATGAAAATATAGCCGTTATAATGCCCGATTTTCGTTAAACCAAATAGATACCCTGTTTTTGGTCCCCATATTCGTACGGTAGGTTTCTGTCCAGAGCACCCACTGATCATGAGAGGGTAGAGCTTGGTTCATAGATCGTTTTGATATAATGTACGTTAAAATCTGATGGACGGTTTAGGAAAAAAGTCAGTTTTAGTGAAAGACGTTCGAGAACCGAGAAAACGTAGTTGTACCAACTTCGAGGCTATAACTACCATACTTAGACATTTCTAAAAATTATGAAACTTTGGGATGTTATAATAGGGTGATCAAAGAACCCTTACCAACTGACCTTGTGTCGAATTCTGGAATTTAGGAATTATGAGGATTTTTACAGTCGAGAGTGGTTGTTAAGGAAAGAATGTAAATCGTTAAGAACTTTAATCGGGAATAAGAATGGTTAAATCCTCAAGACCTTTTGAGATAGTAATGGGATATTATAAGGGTGTTATTATATGAGAGTTGGTGGTTAAGTGGAATATGTTCTGATAATGATCCTTTTTGTGTTTATAGAGACTTCGGGAGAGCCACGAGCTATGCTTCCGACTTACAGAGATCGAGGCAAGATTTTTCTATCCCTACTTTGAAAATTATTTAACTTCGGAATAAAAATGATATCATGGAATATATATATATATATATATATATATATATATATATATATATATATATATATATATATATATATATATATATATATATGTGTGTGTGTGTGTGTGATGTTATTGTTGCTATGTTGCAAAGAATATATTTCCTTGATTTTGGGAAATTAAAGAGAGATGGATATGATTTATGAAATATGGATATAGAGATGATTACGAATGGAGCGAATATGCTCTATGGTAAAAGAGATATGAAAGGGAATGGTATCAGTTGTTATCTAGGGTTTTATGGTTTATAATACCATATTAAAAATATTCTTTTTGAGTATCAGTGGTTTAATAAATATTATTTGATTATTATTTACTACCTTTAAAATACACGAAATATTTTATGAATATAAAAGTACATTTGATTTCTTGTATATGAAAGAGATGTCTGGATCATAATCAAAGCATTATGTTATATATATATGTATATATTTTATAGAGGTCATGTGCGAGAATGGAAATGATATGAGTGAATGATATGTGGAAATGAAAGCGAGAAAATGGAAATGTGGAATGATATTTTGATAATGTGTATTTCATACACATTTTGTCCTTTATTCTTTTGCATTTTTGTTAGTTTCGAATGTTGTTTTATCAATATTAATTATGTTTTTCATCTTTCAGGCCTCATGCTTAATTGTAGAAAAGATGGATTATTTTGGGCTTGGAAGGCGAAGAAATTCAAGAGGATAGTTAGAAGATGCATGCTCGCAATGCCGGGAGGTGTTTAATGCATTATATTGAAGATTTTATCTCGTACGGGCAGCTGTACGGCCGTTCAACAGGCCGTTCAAAGGAGCAGAATTTTCGTACGGGCAGCTGTACGGCCGTACAGCAGGCCGTACGGAGCTGCTGAGTATTAAATGAGCATATCATCTCTTAACCTAATATCATATCTACACATCTTATTCTTGCCTCCTTGCTTAGCCTCTTCAAGAACCAAATTAGGGTTAGTCAAGTAGAGAGAAAAACATCAATTACTCATAATCTAGCATTGATTATGAGTAACTAACTTCATATATTTGGCTCAAGGAGGAGCTCTTGTATCAAAACCCATTTCATTTAAGTAAGATCTATTTCACTCTATCTTGAATATTTGTGTTGTATTGTTTATGATTTTGCTTGGAGATTGTAAGTTGCTTCACCTTACTCTTCTTGTAATTTTAATTGCTAATTGTTTGTGCTAATCCGTAATTGTTAGTGCGTTCATTATAGTAGCACAAGATTTAGTGTACCTAAATCCACAAAATTCGAGTGCAAATACCTAGGTTGAACTTCTCATCCTTGGGTTTGTCCTAGCCTCTCTTTGTTTGATTCCTTGATTTGGTTAAACTAGTAGTGCTTCATTATTGGTTGCTATTATCAAGAGAACTAATTTATGTGCTTCACTAAATTAGTGTTTTTAGAAGAGAAATAAGTGATTGTGTGCTTCACCAATTATCTTGGTTAGGTAGAGTTGATTAAATCTTGCTTATATGTGTATGGGTGAAGAACTTGAGTTTCCATAATCCTTGGGTCAAATATCTCTTTATCTTTCTAATTAACTCATTGTGTTTGTTGTATTGGTAAAAATCGGATGATTGTAAGTTTCTTAATCATATCTCTCTAGCAAAGTATTTATTGTATTCAAGGTGTTTGATAAAACACCACAACCAACTCAAAAACCCCCACAATTTTACCTTACACTAGTATTGAAAGCTATTCCCTTGGGTTCGATCCCTACTTGCCACATTTGCTATATTTTATAGTTAAGTGCGAACATAGTAGAGCATAAACATTTATCTCTCAATTTGGCGCGTCGACGACGGGCGTGGCCAAATTTTGGCGCCGCTGCCGGGGAACTAGTTTTAGTTCAATATTAGTGCGCGTATAAAAATTGTGAATATTTTAGTTCCATTGTGCATATTTATCTATTTTTCTTTGATTTTAGAAATTTTTGCTATGTATGACTCGATCCTCTTGTTTAGGTGATCTTGCGTATTCATCCAATCCCGAGAGACTCTTGCGAAGGAATCAAAGGAATTCAAGTGCCAATATAGATTCATCAAGTCAATTTATTTCTAGCTCACCTTCGGAAGAGGAAGAGGAGTTTAACGAGGGTCCTACCCTTGTTATTCCTATCTCATCACCGGACGACAACATTGATCAAGTCATGGAAAATCCTAATCAACGTACACTCAAGGAGATTGCTTCTCCTAGCTCCGTTCAACTACCATTGTGCATTGTATTTCCGGGAGGACAACCATTTGAGCTAAAGGGTGGTCTTATTGCCCTCCTTCCCAAGTTTGGAGGTGAAGGCACAGAAGATCCTTTTAGGCATCTTCAAGAATTTGAAATGGTATGTTCTTCAATGAGGCCAAACAACGCTACGGAAGAACAAGTGAAGTTGAAAGCATTTCCCTTTTCCTTGAGAGACAATGCCAAGGCATGGCTATTTTACCTTCTTCCAAACTCAATCACTACATGGGAGCAAATGCGAAGTGCTTTCTTGGGGAAATTCTTCCCTACCTCAAAGGCTACGGGCATCTCCAAAGAAATTTGTGGCATTCGGCAATACTCTGGAGAAACATTGTATGAGTATTGGGAAAGGTTTCAAAAGCTTTGTCAAAGTTGTCCTCCACACTTGATATCGGAAGAGTTGCTCATTCACTACTTCTATGGAGGCTTGGAATATAGTGCTAAATTGCACCTTGACGCTTCAAGTGGTGGAGTTCTTGTGGATAAAACGCCGGAGGAGGCTAGAAAGTTAATAACCAAGATTGCCGAGAATTCTCGCCAATTTGGGGATCGTCAAGTGCATGTCAAGAACCCTTCCGTGAATGAAGTGGCAACTCAAAAGTTAGAGGGCCAAATCTCGGACCTTACATCATTGGTTCGTCAATTAGCCGTTGGGAATCTTCAACAACAAAAATATTGTGGTGTTTGCAATATGTCGGATCATTCTACTAACGAATGCCTATCATTCCAACAACCCGAAGAGCAAATTAATGCTATTGGAGGTTTTTCGGGACAACCACCTCAAAGGAAGTATGACCCCTATAGTAACACCTACAACCCCGGTTGGAGAGACCACCCTAATTTTTGATATGGAAATCCCAATGCACCAAACTCTAACCAATACCAAAATCCAAACACTTACAACACCCAACATCAACAAAACCCTCCTCCATACTCACAAAAACGGCCCAATCAAAATTTTCAAGCTCCACCACCACCTCCATACAATTCCCAAGACCATCAAGGGTCTTCTTCATCTTCATTGTCATCACTAGAAGAAATGATAAAGCAATTGGCAACAAACAACCTCCAATTTCAAAACATCACTTCTCAAAATATATCCAACTTGGAAAAGAATACTTCCCAATTTCAAAATAATACTTCTCAAAGTATATCCAATTTGGAAAAGCAAATGAGCCAACTAGCTACAACCGTGAATCGATTGCAAAGCCAAGGTTCTAGGCAACTTCCTTCTCAAACGGAGGTGAACCCCAAAGAAAATGCTAGTGCCATGACCTTGAGGCGTGGGAAAGAATTGGAGGACCTTCATGCGAACGCCAAGGGTAAGATGGTGAATGATAATGAAAATGGAAAGGTTGAAAATGATGACATCTTGGGGGCTAATGATGAAAACCGTGAAGATGAGATGGAAATTGAGGAAGAGAAAGTTGATAAGGGAAAGAAAGAAAGTGTTCAAGAAGACGTTCCACAAGCAAAGAAGCCAAGGTTCATTGATGAGGATGTGGTTATTCGACCTCCATTCCCTTCCAAATTTTCTAAACCAAAGAAAGATATTGTTGATAAGGAAATGCTTGAGACCTTCCGAAAAGTGGAAATCACTCTCCCATTACTAGATGCCATAAACCAAGTTCCAAAGTATGCAAAGTTTCTCAAAGATTTGTGTACTAACAAAAGGAAGTTAAGAGGTGATGAAACTATAGTGGTGGATGAGAATGTCTCGGCCGTGATGCAAAGGAGGTTACCTCAAAAATGTTCAGATCCGGGCACATTCACTATTCCTTGCAAGATTGGAGGTAAATTCTTTGAAAGAGCTATGCTTGATTTAGGCACCTCGATCAATGTGATGCCCCTCTCCATATTCCAAACTTTAAATTTGGGGGCACTTGAGAATACGAATGTAATCATTCAACTCGCGGATAGATCTAATGCCTATCCCGAAGGGGTAATTGAAGATGTGCTTGTTCATGTTGATCAAATGGTTTTCCCCGCCGACTTTTACATCTTGAAAATGGAAGATGGTCCATCAAACATCAAGTCCGCTCCAATTCTCTTTGGACGTCCATTTCTTAAAACGGCGAAGACCAAGATTAATATGGATGATGGTTCTCTCACTATGGAGTTTGGCAATGAAGTTGTTAAGTTCAATATTTATGATGCCATGAAATTCCCTAGTGAGTCACACTCAATTTGCTCCATGGATGTTATTGATGGTTTAGCCCAACAAGCTTTTGACATGGGAAATAAAGAAGCTCTCCAAGTGGTTATTGAGGGATGTGCAAATGAAGATGATAGATTCCCTAATTCGGAAGAAGCCAATGAGGCAATTATGGAGCTCAATGTATTGCAACCTTTACCCCAAAGGTGTGAACTTGCAAAAATTGATCTTCCCTTGTCTTATTCCAAATTACTCCCTTCTATTGAGAATCCTCCTACTTTGGAATTGAAAGTGTTGCCTAATCATCTCAAATATGCTTATCTTGGGGACAATGAGACTCTTCCCGTAATCATAGCTTCTAATTTGAGTAACGTACAAGAAGAACGCCTCTTGCGGGTTCTTAAGGATCATAAAAGTGCTATTGGGTGGACCATTGCCGATATTAAGGGAATTAGCCCTTCCACTTGCATGCATCGCATACTCTTTGAGGATGGAGCTAAACCTACTAGAGACCCTCAAAGAAAACTTAATCCGACAATGATGGAAGTTGTTAAAAAGGAGATTCTCAAGCTACTTGATGTGGGAATCATTTTTCCAATTTCGGATAGCGAATGGGTGAGTCCGGTACATTGCGTTCCTAAAAAGGCGGGTATCACTCTTGAAGAGAATCTTAAAGGTGAGCTTGTATCTACCCGAGTCCAAAATGGGTGGCGAATGTGCATAGATTATCGCAAGTTAAATGCGGTAACTCGAAAAGACCATTTTCCTCTTCCTTTCATTGATCAAATGTTAGAGAGGTTAGCCGGGAAGGAATTCTATTGCTTTCTAGATGGATTTAGTGGATATCATCAAATTGTCATTGCGCCCGAAGATCAAGACAAAACCACATTTACTTGTCCTTTTGGTAAGTTTGCATTTCGTAAACTCTCATTTGGCTTATGTGGTGCTCCCGCAACTTTTCAAAGGTGTATGGTGAGTATTTTCTCCGACATGATAGAGAATGGAATTGAAGTCTTTATGGATGATTTCTCTATTTCGGGTGATTCTTTTGATGAATGTCTTCAAATCCTTACTCATGCTTTGGATCGATGCTTGGAAACTAATCTAGTGCTCAACTATGAAAAATGCCATTTCATGGTCCAAGAAGGTATTGTATTGGGGCATATTGTGTCTAGGAAGGGCATTGAAGTTGACAAGGCAAAAGTTGATATTATTGCAAGTCTTCCGTACCCTTCAAATGTCAAGGATGTGCGGTCTTTTCTTGGTCATGCCGGTTTCTATAGGAGGTTTATCAAGGATTTTTCCAAGGTTGCTCTTCCTCTATCATCTCTTCTACAAAAGGATGTGGAATTTAAAATTGATGAAAAATGCAAGGCGGCTTTTGACCATCTCAAGGAAGCTTTAACTTCGGCTCCTATCATTAAGGCTCCGGATTGGTCTCTTCCTTTTGAGATTATGTGTGATGCTAGCAATTATGCGGTTGGTGCGGTGTTAGGCCAAAAAGTTGACAAACGATCTCATGTGATTTATTATGCCTCTCGCACACTCAATTCCGCCCAAGTGAACTATACCACCACCGAGAAGGAATTGCTTGCTATTGTCTTTGCTCTTGACAAGTTTCGTTCATATCTTCTTGGTTAAAAAAACCAAACTCTGCCCTACGTAAAGTTTGCCAGGCGATTCAATCCGTCTCCGATTTACTCACTAAAGTCTTCCGACTAGTTCCGGGTTCTGTTGCCCGACGGCGTTCTTGAATGAAGTCTATCCGAACCCAATTAGCACTGGAATGGAATGAGATAAGAATCTCTGGAGATCTTTCCTCTCAACCCAGTTCCAACAATACACTTCTCGGACACGGCGAGACGAGCCGTTCATGCCGCCTTAAGACATCTCTTGGCGAAAAAAGAGTCAAAGCCTAGGTTGATTCGGTGGATTCTTCTCCTTCAAGAATTTGACTTAGAAATCAAAGATAAAATAGGTGCCGAGAACTTAGTGGCGGACCACTTGAGTCGACTTGTGAGGGAGGAAGATGTTTCTCCTCTTCAAGAATTATTTCCGGATGAGCACTTATTTGGAATTCAAGGCGAGGTGCCATGGTATGCGGATCTTGTGAACTACATTGTATGTAAAACTTTTCCTAATGGCATGCCTAAGTATCAAAGGGAGAAGTTAAGAAGTGAAGCCAAACACTACATTTGGGATGATCCTTATCTTTGGAAACATTGTGCGGATCAAGTATTGAGAAGGTGTGTTCCCGAGTCAGAAATTTCTTCAATTCTTCAATTTTGTCATTCTTATGCTTGTGGAGGTCATTTTGGAAAAGATCGAACGGCAAGAAAGGTGCTTGAATGTGGATTTACATGGCCAACACTTTTTCGTGACTCTCACGATTTTTGTAAGCAATGTGAGCCTTGTCAAAGAACCGGAAATATTGCAAAAAGGAATGAAATGCCCCAAACTCCAATTATTGTGGTAGAAATCTTTGATGTGTGGGGTATTGATTTTATGGGACCATTCACATCTTCTTCTCATGGAAATCTCTATATTCTCTTGGTCGTGGATTATGTCTCTAAGTGGGTGGAGGCCAAGGCAACAAAATCGGATGATGGTAAGGCGGTTGTTGCATTTCTCAAGTCTCAAATTTTCAACCGATTTGGTGTCCCCAAAGCTATCATAAGTGATCAAGGTACCCACTTTTGTAACAAATTGGTGGGAAATCTTCTTAAATCTTATGGGGTCTATCATCGAATGGCAACGACTTATCATCCTCAATCTAATGGTCAAGCCGAAGTTTCTAATCGGGAGATTAAGTCTATTCTTGAGAAGGTGGTGAAACCTTCAAGGAAGGATTGGTGTGTTCGTCTTGAAGATGCTTTATGGGCATATAGGACGGCATTTAAAACTCCTATTAGTATGTCTCCTTACAAGTTGGTTTTTGGTAAATCTTGTCATCTTCCCGTTGAGTTAGAGCACAAAGCTTATTGGGCAATCAAGGCTTGCAATATGGATTTAAATGTTGCCGGGGCTCATCGGAAACTTAACTTGCTTGAATTGGAGGAAATTCGTAACAATGCCTATGAGGATGCTCAATCATATAAGGCTAGAGTTAAGGATTTCCATGATCGTTCGCTTGTTCCTAAATCATTTTATGTTGGGCAAAAGGTTCTTCTCTACAACTCACGTCTCAAGTTAATGCCCGGGAAGCTTCGATCTCGTTGGTTGGGCCCATTTGTTGTTGTGAAAATCTACCCTCATGGAGCGGTGGATTTACGAAATTTATCTACCGATAAAGAATTCAAGGTGAATGGTCACCGACTCAAACCTTTCTATGAGGGATTTCAAGAATCCACCGTTGATGTCATCTCATTAGCGGATTCCCTTCATGGATGAGTTTCTCTTACGTTAGTTGTGTGTCGGTGCTACGAGGCACATTCGGGAAGTCGAGCTAACGACAGTAAACAAAGGCGCTGTTTGGGAGGCAACCCAAGGTACGTATGTATTTATATATTTTTATGCGTGTGTTAGATTTTGTTCCTCGCTTGCATTTATGTATAGCGTTATGCATATTGTGAGTTCGAGGATTGATCTAAATATTAGTGAGTGGGGATTCCATTTTTCATCTATCTTAAGTCTAAAAAAAGGGGTGTTAGTTAATTATTATGTATTTTTGTGGTGTGTTTAGTGAATTTTATAATAGAGTTTAATAAAATAAAAAAATGTAATAATAATCCCCCGCTCAATAATATTTAGTATCGTTAATTCTAATTTTTATGATTTTATATATTTATTCCACTCGTGCCTTGATGTGTTTGTTCATGTTTTCAGGAATTAATATTTTATTCAAGCATTCAAGGATTTGTGGAAATTTTTTTGAAAGAAAAAAATTAAAAAAAAATACAATTTTGTAAATTTTCAGGACTGTACGGGCAATCGTACGGGCTTCAGGCCGTGCAGCAAGCCGTGCAGCAGCCCGTACTTGATTTTTATGGTTTCTGTCCGTGTTGTAGTTCAAATTGTGTGTTTTTTTCAATTCATTACCCACTTCTTGTACTGGCAGTACAGCTCATAAAACAGAAAAGCAAAAACAGAACAAAAGCAATCTCAAAAGCCATTTTCACTCATCAATTTTCAGATCTGTGCATAATCGTCTCAAAACTTCAACCACACCTCATTCTCCGTTCCATTCAACACCACCAAACACAGCCCCGCTGTTCTTCACCTCGCGCACTCCAGCAACAACCACACTGCAATTACAAACACCATTTCCAGTCATGCCATTTCGATTCAACAGCTCCGTTTATCTCCCTTTCCGTTCGACCCTCTCCACCCTCGCATCTCCGTCCACTCGGCCGTCCCTGTTCCTCCGCTTCCACCATCAACATTGCCACCTCCTCTCGCAAACCAGCACCAGCACTTCGACTTTACAACCTCGCAACTGCTGCGTCCCTACACCACCATCAGTCCTCACCTCGCCCAACACCATTTCTCCTCCGTCTTTTCATCACATCGACAGCACCCACCACAGCCTTCAATTCTTCTATCCTCCACCAACCGCAGACCCACCTCGCGCTTCATCTTCCCATCTCTATCACCACATCGCCCAGCCCTCCCCTCCAACTGCTCTGTCGCCCTCCTAGCAGTTCATCCCCCAACCATTCCCCACCGTCTTCTTCCATCTTCCCACCGTTTTTCCGCCACTCTTTCACCCCTCCTCTTTCCCGTCTGTTCCAACACTCCACCCCATCTATCCCGTTCTCCCTTGCCACCTGCAACAATTCTTCCTGCAAATCCACGATCTTCACTAACACAACAAACTTCCGCCCAAAGCCACCTCACATTCCCTCCTTACCGTCGTCTCCCACCTCGAGTTCAATCACCGCAGCACTCCTCTTTCAAATCGCAAACCACAACCCTCATCTCCACCCCATCCATTTCACCCCCCCTCCTTTTCTTTTTTTTCCCCCCGTTTCCACTTCTCCCCGTCTTTCCTCATCCCCCCCCTCCCCTGTTTCCAAAATAAACACAATAAACCCCCTCCCCCCCCCCCGTTTTGTGTATTTTTTATATATTTTTGTTTATATTTTATTTTGTTTAGTTTAGTTTTAGTTTCATTTCATTTATTTTTATTCATCGTTTTAATTTTGAGCTTTGAATGTGATTTTTGAAATTTGATTTTATTATTAATTAGTTAGTTTATTATTATTATTATTATTATTATTATTATTATTATTATTATTATTATTATTATTATTATTATTATTATTTGTTTATTTGATTTCTTAAATTTTATTTAATTTTTTGTTTTATTTTCAATTTAATTTGAATTTTGATTTTAAATTTTAATTTTTTTTCTTTTATTATTACTTGCTTAGTTATTTTATTTTAATTTTTAATTTAATTTTCGAATTTTTTTTATTTTATTAATTTTTTTTATTCACTTTAGAATTTGATTTTTGATTTTATTATTATTTGGTTAATTACTTAATTTTTCTTTTTCTTCTTTTCATAATAAAAAATATATAAATAAATAAATAAAATAATTACTTTTAATATTTCCATACCCTTAATTAGTGTAATTAATTAGCTTTGAGGGGTGTATTGTCGTGTCGTTGATTATTGTAGCTTGGGTGTTTGCGGTGTGTGGCTTCATTTCATTTCGGGGTTTACCATTTGGTGTTGAATTTTGTGGCGAATTGGTGGTGGGATTAGTGTTGGTTTGTTGGCTATCTTTGTGTTTGTGCTTGGTGCTTCTATTGGGTGGTTGTTTTGGCTGGTAATTCGGAGTTGGGATTAATCATCATGAGTGGGGTTTCTTCTCAACGCGGTAAAACGAAGGAAAAGCTTACATCTAAGCGTCGGAAAACCACTTCTTCATCTTCGGAGACTAAAATTTTTCTAACTCACAAGGAATGTGAAGAATCGGGTCTACCGTTACCCCCTTCCAATTACGGGCTTGACTTGCACTCTGCTAATCCTAGCTTGTCATTCTCCGGTGATGCTCTTGAAAGGTATAATTCCATTTCATCGCTTAAAGTTTTGCCTTTTCGCTATTTTGATAAGCATGTCATGGAAAAGCTTGGTATTTTGGAAAATGTTAAGGAAATTTTGACTACTTCCGGTTGGCCTACATGGTTAGATATGGATGAGCCGACTTGTCCGGCTTTGGTTTATGAATTCTTTACTACCGTGAAGTGTGATGTTGAAGTTGTGAATGAGTTAAGCATACCCTCTCGCTTCACTTTTAGGATGATGGGTTTATGGTTTAATGTTCGTTTGGAGGAGATTTGTAATTGGTTTGGGTGGAAATACAATAGAGGCTTTCAGACACTTTCCCCCCGATTTCAATATTCTTTTTGGCAGGAAATTTCTTTGGATGATCAATGGCCTTCGGGTGGTCGGATTAAGTCCACCAAGATCAAGGACCCTAGTTCGTGCTACATTCATCGGGTTATGGTTCATTCTTTGTATGGTAATGAAGGTTCAAATAGCGCCATTTCTTTGGGAGAGCTTGGGGTTCTAAATTGGTTGTATGATGAGTTTCTAGTAGACTGGGGTTATGTATTCTCTTCTCGGTTGTTGGAGCTTACACGGCGTAAAGGAAAGGGTTCCCTTATCTTTGGCGGGTTTATCACCCGAATTGCTACCAAGTTAGGGATTATTGATCGGGATTCCTCCCCGGTTTCATGGATGGAGGGTGGTCAACCCGTAGCTACTATTGACTTTGCAGTTTTGAAGAAAATGGGGGTTATCTCAGGGTCTTTTGATAATTTTCGATGGACGGGGCATAAATCTTCTCAGCCCGAGTGTGACACATCTCCTACTCGGCCCGAGGAGGAGCCGGTTTCTGAGCCTTTGCTACTTTCTGAAGATCGACATGCATCTCCCTCTCATAGTCATGCCGAAGAGTTTTCTGAACCTCAACGGGCCTACTTACAACGCATGGAGCAATCCATCAAGGACCATGTTGATATGAGGTTTTCTGAGCATCGAGAGTGGATGAAGCAGTTTTATGCTTCGATGATGGCTCATGGTTGCACTAGTTCTCGGGATCCACCCTTCGATCCTCCTCACGATGCTTGAGCTTCTTGGTTTTGCTCCCGGTCCTTGTTGCCTATTTCGAGGGGAGTTTTCTTTCACTTTTGTTTCTCTCTCATTTTTATTTGTCATGCATGAGGACATGCCATGTTTTAAGTGGGGGAAGAATTGTTTATTTTGGATTGTTTATTTTGATGTCCGTTTCGTTTGCATTTGTTTGTAAAATTTATGACATTGTGAGCTTGTAGTCTTGTTTTCTCCTATTACGTGTCTAGCATTATCAATTTGATGTGAATCTATAAGATTGATGCACCTCTTTTGCACTCACACACTCTTAAAATGGCATGAAAAGTCTAGATGTTTGTAATTAAATTGTGAGCATGACGATTATCTCTTTGCATACATGGAATCAAATCGAGAAGATGTTATTAAAACTTAAACCTTGTGAGGCCTTGAACGATGATTCTTTTGCTTGTGTGTTGCTCCCTCTTTATGTGTGTTTGTTGCTCTAGGGCTTGCATTAAACCTTCATTCATGGATGCACCATAATAAGGAAATTCTATTTAGGACAACCTTTTTGACCTTTTTAGCTTGTGAACCATGAAATAATCCCTAGTTACCCCCTTTGAAGCTTATATCCATATTTTTCTTCATCACTCTCCCCTTTTATACATGAGCCATAGCCAAATACTTCACTCTCGACCTAGTTGAGCTAGTTGAGTCTTGGAAAGAATTGATTGATGAGCATGTGAATTTGGAGAAGTTGTGAAGAGGAAGGATTCTAATTATTGTAAGTGGGAACTAGTTTGATGTGCATATCTAGATGTGTTTCAAGGTTCATTGTAGTATTTATTTATGTTATGCATTCCCTTTGCTAAAAAAATAATAATAAAGAGGATGTAAAAAAAAAGAAAAAAGAAAAAAAAACAATAAATCTTTGTACTTTATTTTGTTTCAATTTTCTTGGTAAATGTGGTTGTGTTTTGTAATTGTAAATGAGTGAAGACATTCTTTAGTTTGGAATTTGGTGGATGAAGCGAGCAAGCGTCATTTTGACTCAACTAGCGAAACTTTTACACCTTCCTTGAACTTAAATTTTCACACCTTCACCCAAGCCTCATTACAACCCATTTTATGAATTCCTTGTTTTTGGTGCGATCCGGAATTTAGGTGAACATGCAAGGTCAAGTAGAGCGCATGCATTTAGACTTGGAGTTGAGTGAAATCTCTAGCCCATACTTGTGTGATACATAATTGAGAGATGTGAGATTTTTCACCATATAATTTCATCTTCTTAATGTGAAGCCGGGTATGCTTTGTGATCATCTTGTCTAGCGTTCACGATTGAAGTGCATTCATTCTATCTTTAATGTCATGGTCCATTTTGCACAAGGTGTGTCATCTTGATTCTTGAATTGGTTGTTAACTCGTTATAGTGGATGACAAGGTGAATAGCTCTATATGTTTGATTTTAGTTACAAGTAGACAACTCGGACATGTGAGTGTAGTAGTTAGTTTAATTAGTAGGTATTGTTAGTTTTTTGTTTGTTGGTGATTTTTGTGATTTTGTGGGTACATCATCTATAAACCCTCACGAGACCTCACTCGTCCACTAGGGCTACCTAGGGTTCCAAGGGCTTGTTGCATATGCCAAATGCAACCGTGATCACCTACGGAAGTGGTACTAGTTACGAGTATATGGTTTTGTTAATTTTAGTTTGCTCGGGACTAGCAAAGTTCAAGTGGGGGAAGATTTGATAATGTGTATTTCATACACATTTTATCCTTTATTCTTTTGCATTTTTGTTAGTTTCGAATGTTGTTTTATCGATATTAATTATGTTTTTCATCTTTCAGGCCTCATGCTTAATTGTTGAAAAGATGGATTATTTTGGGCTTGGAAGGCGAAGAAATTCAAGAGGATAGTTAGAAGATGCATGCTCGCAATGCCGGGAGGTGTTTAATGCATTATATTGAAGATTTTATCTCGTACGGGCAGCTGTACGGCCGTTCAACAGGCCGTTCAAAGGAGCAGAATTTTCGTACGGGCAGCTGTACGGCCGTACAGCAGGCCGTACGGAGCTGCTGAGTATTAAATGAGCATATCATCTCTTAACCTAATATCATATCTACACATCTTATTCTTGCCTCCTTGCTTAGCCTCTTCAAGAACCAAATTAGGGTTAGTCAAGTAAAGAGAAAAACATCAATTACTCATAATCTAGCATTGATTATGAGTAACTAACTTCATATATTTGGCTCAAGGAGGAGCTCTTGTATCAAAACCCATTTCATTTAAGTAAGATCTATTTCACTCTATCTTGAATATTTGTGTTGTATTGTTTATGATTTTGCTTGGAGATTGTAAGTTGCTTCACCTTACTCTTCTTGTAATTTTAATTGCTAATTGTTTGTGCTAATCCGTAATTGTTAGTGCATTCATTATAGTAGCACAAGATTTAGTGTACCTAAATCCACAAAATTCGAGTGCAAATACCTAGGTTGAACTTCTCATCCTTGGGTTTGTCCTAGCCTCTCTTTGTTTGATTCCTTGATTTGGTTAAACTAGTAGTGCTTCATTATTGGTTGCTATTATCAAGAGAACTAATTTATGTGCTTCACTAAATTATTGTTTTTAGAAGAGAAATAAGTGATTGTGTGCTTCACCAATTATCTTGGTTAGGTAGAGTTGATTAAATCTTGCTTATATGTGTATGGGTGAAGAACTTGAGTTTCCATAATCCTTGGGTCAAATATCTCTTTATCTTGCTAATTAACTCATTGTGTTTGTAGTATTGGTAAAAATCGGATGATTGTAAGTTTCTTAATCATATCTCTCTAACAAAGTATTTATTGTATTCAAGGTGTTTGATAAAACTCCACAACCAACTCAAAAACCCCCACAATTTTACCTTACACTAGTATTGAAAGCTATTCCCTTGGGTTCGATCCCTACTTGCCACATTTGCTATATTTTATAGTTAAGTGCGAACATAGTAGAGCATAAACATTTATCTTTCAATTTGGCGCGTCGACGACGGGCGTGGCCATATTTTATAAATGGAATAATGAATTGACAAAAAGGGGGATTGCAACAGACTTGCGTAAGTGGCTGTGTCAGGGCTGTGTGCGACACAGTCTAGCATTTATTATTTTTATTATGGCACGAAGATGCCAAGGGAGGATGTTAGTAGGTGGCCTTCCTCCAGGGATGATCTTCATTCCTTCTACCGGTAGTAAAAAGAGAGCAGGTACGATTAGGCGACTGATCATCGTCCTAACGTATCAGGCGACAGCAGATATCCCCAATGTTTTTGAAAAGAAAGTGTTGACAATGGTTTTCAGATTTCTATACTGAAAACAGAGTAATGATATGAGATGATGGAATTATGGTTACAGATGAAGAAAAACTGATATTATATTATTTTAAATTTCTTTCATATAATAGTAAGTGGATGATGTATTATTAAATAAGAGCTTTATTCTTTCTTAAGGATTATAATTGATTTCTGCTTATATATGCATATATATGTATACCTGTTCACATCTTAAATTCTAGTTTACAATATTATCTTGCTGAGCTATTATAGCTCACTCTTGCCACTTATGTATATAGCAGCTAGGTCCCATGCCGATTCTACGCACTACACCCCGCAAGAGGGTAAGGGAAAGGCGACCTTTTGAGCGAGTGCTGGCGACCATCCCCGAGGTAGTGACAAGCGAAAGGGGCTTAGTAGACTTATGTAAATTAAGTGTGTAAGTTTGTAATAAACTTTTGGTTGTTGAAAAGCTTCCTGTAGAAGTATTATTCAACAATGTACTTAGTTAGGTTCTGGGTTTGTAATAACTGTTTAACTCTAAACTTTTTATATTATGGATGTTTTTCAATGAGCATATGACTGGTGTGTGTGTGTGTGTATTAATGTGGGGTCAATTGCATAAGTATTAAATTTAAAAAAAAAAGACTCAAGAGATATTGATATTGATCGGAAACTGGACCGTGATGACCTGGATCCTTGACCCCGGATCTAGGGGCGTCACACCCAAGCCTCACACAAAGATTCTCCATATTGCTGCTGAAATTGAGTTAGCTGGTTCCTTATTGCTGCAGTTTTCGCCATGGGGAAGAATTTAGTAAGAAATTTCTGAGCAAGATCCTCCCATGTAGTAATGGAACCGGCTGGTAAAGAGTGTAACCAGCCCTTAGCCTTATCCTTCAGAGAGAATGGGAAAAGTCTCAATTTGATCGCATCATCCGGCGCACCATTAAACTTGAAAGTGTCGCAGATCTCAATGAAGTCCCTGATATGCATGTTAGGATCCTCCGTAGGAGCACCCCCAAACTGAACTGAGTTCTGCACCATCTGAATCATGCCCGACTTGATTTCGAAAGTATTTGCTGCAATAGCTGGTCTGACAATGCTAGACTAAATGTCATTAGTCTTTGGCTGAGAATAATCCTTCAAAACCTTAACTGCTGCTGCATCACCCATCTCTACAGTAGTTTCAAGTTCCTCTTCCTTATTATCTACTACAAGACCGTCTTCCACCAGTTTTTCCTTACGAGCCCGCAAACGTGTTCGCATACACGTTCAAGTACCTGAAAACACCACGAAACAAACAAACTAAATAAGAAATCCAAGTCAGTGAATGCTAATGACCACTAATGACAAGCACATAAACCAAAAATAAAACACCAATGATCCCCGGCAGCGGCGCCAAAAACTTGTTTACACAATATCACGCAAGTATACGTGGTCACAAGTAATATAATTCAAGTTCGTTCCACAGAGATCTGGTTAAGTTTCTATTCAGTTAATGCACCTTTTCAACAATGTATGGTTATAAATCACTGCTAAGACAAATCACAAATTGGGGTTTTAATTATCTAATTTAAACTAAGATGGAAATTATCAAACTAAGAATTAATTAACGACTGAGATTTAAAATTTAATTACTTATATGAGAATAAACATGGGACTCTAACTTCATTATCTACTTCACTTAGAGTTGACGCCTTTAATCAATGCATGTGATGGTTTTGATATCTGATCAAACAACACGAAACAAGTATAAGCTACCTCTCGGTATACTAACACCAAACTACACATACATCCACAAAATAGATAGAAGATGGGTAGACACCAATTATGTTTAGACCCTATATCTCTATAAGATTTGAAAACATAACGGTTGAAGAACAAGTTATCTATTAAGATCACATAGGGCAGCATAATATCTCTATTTACGCCACAAATCATGATGTTAAAACATCAACCTATCCTATGCTAGCATGGCAAGTTCTAAATCTCAAGATCCACTCTCGTTTCACAAGAGATTAACAATTCAATCTAGATGTTAGCTACGCATCTAAAAGCATTATGATTAACCATACGAGGATATCAATTACACACCACACATAGATCTTTAAAGCAATCAAACTACTAAGTTACATAGATAAATCCGTTAGAATCCCATGACAACGATTAGTTCATAATCGAACCACTCGTCATCATGGGATCTGATGAAACCATGATATAAAACAAGATATGAATGAAAGAAGTAATAATATTAATAAAACAAAGAGTTAAGAAAACAAATCTAGAATCTAGAATAACACAAAAGATGAAGTAGATCTAGATTCGTTGCTTGTCACGAGCGTTCAATTCTTCTCTCTTTTTCTCACTTGAAGATCTAAGCTATGATACAATAAAAAAATGATACGAATTACAATGCTAAGATGTGTTTAAATAGGCTCTAGATTTCTTGTCCAGCAAGAAATTACCTTCTATTACAATTAGAATTCGATTAAGGTACTAAAAATTGCCCAAAATACAATTAGAACTTGAAAAGGGCAAAACAGTAATTTCCTGCTCCCATCAGTCTGTTTGCCACGCTGCCTGCGCCCACCACGGGCAGCCTGCGGGTGTAAGACCTATACAATGTTGTAAAAAATCTCCCAAGCTTCGCGTGGACAGTAAGATCGCTGAAAACGGACTTCTAGAACTCCAGATATGGCCAAAACTGTGTAGATTGCGCAACCTTCCCGGAAAATCAGAATTTTAATCAATTTAACCTCCAAAAATGACAGAAGCATCCACCATAATCGGCATTCTTGCAAACTTGCACAACCACACAAAACACATCAAAACTACAACAAACTTGAGTCCAAGACAATCAATTTTAGCCGATATGGAATGCTCCAAGTGGATATAAAATCCACTTATCACAATGGCTACTGCACACCACCTGTTTGTGTTTTTGTTTGATCTGTTTTTTCACCAAATTTTTGCGTATTTGTTCAACAATGATCGAAACAATATCATTTCTCTTGTTGCACTTTATCTGTTCGACCAAATTACACAACGAATGTTGTTGACTGTTTCTTGATTTTATCTTGAGTGATTCTATCTTTTCTTGAAATTGTTCTCATCTTGAGATTCACTGAACTATTGGATCATTATTTATGATTTTTCCTCTGAATATTGTGATTACTTTGTGATCATTTTTTTTCTGTTTTTGCCGTTTGAGTTCGTTTTTACGACTCTGTGAGGTCCTTCTGATTCTAAGCCCCATTGTGGGTTGATTGTTCTAAACTCCCTGGAGTTCTTTGATTGATTTGTTGATCATTATTGGTGTTTCTCTAAGCCTACTTTGTAGGTTCTGATTGTTTTTCTCAAAGCCTGTTTGTAGGTTCTAAATTGTTTTGTGATTTGCCTGGACTCCTTTGTGAGCTAGCAATCAATTTTTAAGATCTTATGGGTCATCATTCTAAAATCCTTATGGATTTCTAAAATTCTGATTAGCATGCTGAGATTTGCTGCATTGACAGCCTTCTATATCCTATTCTGTGAGGTCAGAATTTTGTGATATTTTGAGATGGAATCTCCTGTGTTTTGTGTTGTTGTTGCTGATTGGTTGTATCTTCAAGTTAGAGGCCAATATTTCTGGATATACCCCTTTCTGGATTGTGTTTTGACTGATATTCATGTTTTTTGCTCCTAATTGAGTTTGTGCCTTTCTGCCTTGTGTCCCTTATTGAGTTTTAATCATGTCGTATTGACTGAAATGTTACCTCAGAATTCCCTCGGATCATTAGTTTTATACACCTTTGTTGCTGTTGTCTTACTATTGAAGACACCATGAATTGCGGTTACCATTTTTCATCTGCCTTACTCACCCTCATGTACCGAGCTTGCTGTCTTGTGGCTTATCCTTGTTTATGTCTTTGTGATAGCAGTATGTTTGAGTATGTCTCAGTGTTGTCAAAGCTTTGATGCTCATAGTTTGGATGTTGCTGTCAATACAACAATCATGCTTCCTGATGAATCCTGATGCTTCCTGATTCTTATGTCAGTATAGTTTATGTGAAAAGTTTCTGTTCTTGGCTCATGGGTGTAGTGGTAAAGCGGGAATTTTTGGGATAGGATTTCTAGTTGTCCTGTAGCATCCCATAATCCAGGGTACAGATCTGGGGCCACCAACCACAAAAAACATTATACAACCTGAAATATAAACAACATATAATAATAAAACCCCTTAACCAAGATCGCATACAGGTTATGGTATGAAACAACTGTCAAATTACTATTACAATCCAACCTCAAAATAAAAATGTTTTACAATCTTTGTGAATAAACAAAATCACTGTCTAACTATATATCCAACCTTGACAATTCCCAATCCACTATCCAACGAAATCCATAACTCGGACGTCTCCTCTCGCTGCCGGAAGAGCAATACCAACTGACCACTAGGTCCACTACTCATCTCTATTAACTTGAGAAAATAAACAAGCAAGAGTGAGCCAACAATGCTCAGCGAGTGCAACTAGTGATACAATATCAACAACAGTTATAAGTTTTGAAAATCAGGAAGAATTATCAAATGCTTCGAAAGGTATCAACTAAGTCAAATATCCTTATTATCACGAGGAACCAACATTGCATCACTGGAATGGGGTGTATCAACAATATGAACGGATAAAAGTTCTGATAGCAAGATCTAATTGAAATAAGCTTCAAGGGAATCGGGTATCAAAACAACCCAATCTCAATGCATAGATTAGAATTGGATTTTTTTTTATTTATTTAAAAAAAACAATAAGGTTAGGCTGCTGATCAGTCACGCACTAACCCCGGACAAACGCACACAACAATGTCCTTTAATGGATCCACGACACACATTGGCCTCATTAATTTCTGACCACGAATCTGGTCCGACCCCTTTACGGTCCATATTTTGAAAAAAAATCCAATTCTAAATCATACTCACTAGGTGTCGGAACAATCGACCACCTTACCACATCAACTAACTGGAAAACTCACGTTCCAGAATAACAATTCATAATTAAGAATCACTGATGATGTATTATCATCAACTGGTATCAACTAGATCAACCCAACAACAAGGGTAAATAAAGAATGATAATATTAGTAGATGTCGACAAGTTCGACTCGATAAATGGGGTAATGAATGAAGATCAACAATCTCACAAGGTATCGACAAGTTCGATACTAATAATTGGGTGTAAATGTATGAACAATACAACAATAAGCATCAAAAAGTTCGATGGAAGTAATTGAGGTGATACATTTCAACATTAAAATAATTAAAAACTAATTTCACTTGAACGAGAAGTGAAAAGAAATACTTGCAATATAATTAACAATAACTGAGATTACAAGACAACGGTTATAGACAAGTGCTAAACATCTAATTAAATTTCTCCCAACATATTGAAAAGTTTGAATCAATATAAGCGAGTAAAACAGTTTAAACGTCTATTTGTAAAAACAATTACAGGATGATCAATTGCAATTTAGTTTGAAGAAAACATTTTCAAGAAGGGGTTCACTGGAGAAATTATGTTAAGAATCATGAATCTCATTAACAGGTATTTGTGGGGATTTAAAACTTGGATTCTCTCTATTTAGAAAATCCATTAAACATTTTTAAGGAAAATGAAAGTTAGGGCATTCCACTAAGGAGCCCAATAACATTCCATGTACAAAATAATATGCGGAAGAAGTCATTGGTAAGATTCTTTAAAAAATCTGGTAATTGAACTATGGGTGGGGAAAATAAACATTTTCACGCTAATTTAAGAAGTATATCATCTTCCAAGTACACTTGACCAAATACTTTTATACAACAAGAAACTGAAGTGCATCACTTGAACAATAAGTGAAAAGCAATAACACTTGCCTCGATTCGCGGAGTTCCTGATTTCACATCAATACTCAACTTAGCTTCTCGTCAGTCTCTTTCTTTACATATGGGTTTCTTACTTGGCCATATTTTCATCTTTCTTTCATACTTTACCAATTCCACGCCAGCCCACCCGCTGACTGGACAATTATTCCTCTGTTCGGCTTTCCGTTTACCCGCTCTGCTCTTAGCCGAGTCTCCTACTCGAACCTTTACAAGGTCAAATACGGTTTCAGTACTAATTCAAGCAAAACCTTATCATTTGCTCTATTCTACCCATGCGCGTCCTATAACGCTTACATATACAATACATATAGACATATTCATTCATATTCACATAATAGTCTTACTATAATCAACCAAGTCACATAAACACATCACATAACCATTTCAAAACAACACAACCACTTAATATTTAAATCATGATATATTCTCGAAATAAACCACTGATACATATACTTAACCCTTAGTAATCATAACACACTTTCAAGCATTGAAATTAAATAAGTTAAATAGGTTTTAAATAGATTTGCAGGGGATTTTTAGAAAATTCCGGCTTGATATAACGCCCTAGAAAATTTCATATTTATAAATGTTTATTTAATATTAAATGTAGAATTATATGATGAAAATATTTTATTTTATTATTTTTATTTTTTTTAAAAAGGGTCATTTATATGTGATATCGTGTTTACATGCTTAATTGATGATCTATATGTGCCGTGTAAGCTCGTGTATTTTTGACGATTAAAATCTATTTAAATTATGCATTATTAATCTTTGAATTTTTTTTATAAAATCCTCGGAGTATTCAAAAATCCCGAAATCTTTTGCAATATCATATTTGTATATTTATTTAGTCTTTAAAATTATTGGAAGAATTATTTTGGGTGTTTAAGTATTTTAAAATGATTTTAATTGTTATATTGCATTTTAAGGAACCAAACTTGTAAATTCCGTATTTAAATTGTTTTGATCCTAAAAATATTTTAAAAATATGGAGAGATAGATGATGCTATTTTCTACATTTTAAAAATGATAATGAAATTTTTCTCAAATATTACTTATTTATTTCCCATTTCACTAGGTAATATTTTTTTAATTATTTTGAATAGAAAATTTATTAATAAATTGTAAAATACCCTCCCCTTATTATTTCCTTAGCAGATTGGCCTAAACAAAAAAAAAAAACATCAACCTCTCGAAGTCTCTAGTGTTCTCTCTGTTCTCTCTGATCTCTCTGAATTCTCTTGTCTTCCCCCCCTTCACGAGTTTCTTGCGGGGTATGAAGCTTGACACATGATTTTTTTTACTACCAATCCATTCTCTGTTTTTCCTATTTGTTCACTCTCTTCCTTCTTCCTGTAATTCCAGCCGTGTGGGTGCGTGTATGTACGATATAAGTATATGTATATAGTGTTTCTGTGGTGTTGTTGTGTACCTCGTGAGTATGTGTTCTTGTGCGTGTATATGCCTATGCGTGTGTATTTAGTTCGAGCTGTGTGTGTGGAAGTTAAGTGTTGTGTGGGTTGCGGATTGACATGAGTTTTCGGTTGGGTTTTGGTGACCAAATTGGGGTCATCTCGTAGTGATTGTTTATGGTTAAGTGATTCAGGGATTAAGCTGTAGAAAGTCGAGTTAAATGATTGATTTGTGTGAAATTTTGAACAGGTTTTGACTGAGTTAGTTTTGCCAGAAATTTTGATCGATTTTGTTTTTATATTTATTTGACTGTCAGATCTGATTATAGTTTTAGTCGAGTTGGTGGTGGTGATTCCAATTGAGTTCAGTGTATGCGTTTAGTGTTAATGTTTGTGGTTAAATGTATATATTGGTCTCTGATTTGGCTGCGTTCTAGTTCATCTGTCCTCCCTTGTTTTGATCATCAAAAGTGATGTGTGTGGGTTGGAAGAATTGCGTGTGTATGTGTATAATTGGTGACCTATTTCCCTTAGTTATCCCCTTCGAATTGAGTGTATGTTGACTGCAAACGGTGTGTACAGAGTGTGTGTTGGTATGTGGTATAAAGTGTTTAATTTTGCCGAGTGTGGGTTCGATTCCCAGAGACTTCACCGAGATGTCATCTGGTTATTGTTTTCTTTTCCTGGTTATAAATTAAATTAAGTGCTGGCTGGCCTGTATGCTATTGAGTTAAGGTGTAATTGATATGTGTTAGTCGAGTAAGTGATTTTATTTAATTAAGGTAATTTCTTTTAAAGCGAATATTATAGATAACGAATTTTTTTTTAAAAAAAAAAAGATATCTAAATTCAATTATGTGCTTAACTTCTAATTTACGTGCTAAGCGTTAAGTGCTAGTTTGTGTGTTAGGTGTATGTGGTAATTGTTATAAGTTCATAAGTGGTTATATTAGAATAATTTATGACAAAAGTAAGTGGAATTGAATTCAAATTGAAGCAGGGGATTTCTTGATCTTTCTTGTGAGTTGATTGTATTTCCGGCAAGTTAAATCCTATTTTAAAGAAGGTGTTGTCCAAGTTTTGTTAGAATTATTTTATATTTTGTATGGTAAATTGACAAGAGCTATTTATAAATTGATATGATGTACGTGTTAAAGAGATATAAGTATAAGTTGATACTACTTGGTACGTGCTTATGTGATTTATATGATTGTAATATCCTATTCTGCGAGTATGATCAATGTGTGCTATATGCTAAAGTTGTAAAGCGTTATAGGACGCGTTTGGGTAGAACGAGTTAGACGGTTAACGTTATAAGCATACTAAAATAGTAATTTGCCTTTCTATAGGTACGAGTATGAGGTCGACTGAGAGCCAACGCACGTGTAGAAAGAATCTAGAGGAAGGAGACAATCATCGGAAATAGATGAGTATAATAGCAGAGTGACAGACAAAGTGTAGAGGAAAGATGAATGTATAGCCGAGCCGAGGCCAATGTATAAAGAAGTAGAAAGTAATGTAAAGTGAATGACGAATCACTGTGATGGAATTGGAAACTTCAAGTATTAAGGCAAGTGTTTTTCCCCACTTCTTGTTCAAGTGGAATTATTGTTTAATTATGTTATTCTGATATCATCTCAATTTCTTGCCGATACCTGTTAAAGTCATTGTTTCTCTATTGTATCACCCCAAATTGTTGTGTCGACTTTGTTGACCCTTATAGTTATTGTTGTTTCTTCAGTTATAGTCTAAATCCTTATGTCAATCTCGTCGATAATTGTCCTATCGTATTTCTTCAATTATATTCCTTATTTCATTTCAAATAGCTTCCTTCTTTAATTAATACACAAAGGTCTATACTCAAAGTATTTTATATCTATTTAATTCTCTTTAATTAATATTCAATCCTAAATACTTCAAATTATTTTACAAATATTCTTTTCCTTTATTAATATTTTAATACTTGATATTTTAAAGGATTTCTCAATAATATACCATTTTATATGTCTTCAAAGGAATTTAAAAGATATTTTTTTTAATCAGAGGAAATTCAATATTTGAACATTCGACCCGACTCTTTAAGAAAAATCCCTAGAGATAAATTATGATTTTTCCTCAATAAATATTCTTCGAGCATGGTTTATTTCAAAATATTGTATAAATAATTATTCTGAAATTATTATCGTTATGAACTACCTTAAACTAATTCGAGGTTTATATTGTAGTTGAAGCATGTGTTGCTCAATGATGATTAAAGCCGAGAATGATTTGAGATCTTCTTATTATTCAACTCATTAGTGTCAGGCCGGTTTGGCAGCTAAAGCCTATCAGTGCTTAGCCGACGAGAGTGAGATTTTGGATAATTAAGAATTTCTTGAATATTTGTTTTTATCTATTTAAATCTTTTATGTGGTTTCAAACTCTATAATGAGACTCTACCATTTTGGTAATATTGGACAAAATAAATTTTTAAAACCAAATGCGGTAACTCAAATCTTCCTATGAACTTCAGATTTCTTCATTCCTTGATTATTTTATAAATGGTTGTTCAACTTTGAGCATCTTATCAATTGCTTTATTCTTTAATTAATTATGTTCCCTTGTTGATATATGATTCTGTTATGTTGAACCATACCATGTTTAGTAAATCTTATTGCCTTGTTGTTTATAACTCTTTATATCAAATGCTTCTCAGACCCTTCATCTTTCATTTGATGCTTATTAAAATGGCGTAATTATTTAAAGATGTTTTTAAATTTCCTTATACTGGGCTGATCTGTTATCAGTGAGTATAAAGGACTTAAAAATGAAATGTTTAAATTATTAATAAACAGTTATAAATTGGAAAAGCGTAAGAGGCTAGGGTGGTCCTAGTCCAGCACTTTTATTTAGCGTAAGAGGCTAGGGTGGTCCTAGTCCAGCATTAAAGGCCAATGTGTTGCCTAATTGGGAACCCAATTTCAAAGGAATGGGGACTTTACGTGGCTGATCACCCGTATTGTCCGTAATCAGGATAATAATACAAACAACTTAAATGTCTTAAAAAGGTTTTATGAAAAGTATGTTTGAATGATGAAATGGTTTAAAAGAAAAGAATGTTTTGATAAGATATATATGTTTCAAGATAAATGCTCATTAGTTTCGAAATAGTGGATATCAGAGTTAGTCGTTTCCTATCTTGATTAAAATTTGGAAACTCAATAAAACAATGAGATTAAGGATGGATAGAAGTTTCCCAGTTATTCCCTTCGCGAGTAACATCGTACGTTGAAAGTGGAGTAAGAATAATTGGGGGATTTCTTGATATTCTTTTTCTCAAAGTTTTATCTGAGACAGTGATGGTTTGTAGTAAACGGAAAAGTTTTACCTTATGATTTAAATTAAATGATCTCTTGAGATAGGGCATTCATTGATATTGTTCATCAATGAATTATTGAGATATTGTTGTTTCACTATATTATTAACTTGCTGAGCATTGTTGGCTCACTCTTGCTTTATTTTCCCTAACCTTTCAGTTAGGATTAAGGGTGGACGTCTACATCTTACAAATCATATGAGAGCAATGAGGCAGCCTATACAGGATAGATCTCGAAGTCAGAGCGGGTAAGCACGGATTGGAACTAAGCTTTAGATTGGACGGTATATTGATTGTATTCAGGGTAGTGAAAGAAATGGTAATAATTTGTATAGTTTAGTTTCTTGTTTCATACCATAACCTGGAATCGATCCTCGGTGAGGAGTCGTTAGTGTATTAAGTTTTAATTGTATTTGTTAAATTGGAATTTGGTTGGGTGGAATACAGGTGGATAGTCCGATTTACGAATACTTCATGCCGAATTTTTTTAAAATTCCCCTATATCAAAGTCTATTTTATTATTAAAAGTATATTTTTAGTATTGGGAAGTTGGGGCGTTACACTTGAAGTATTCGTTTATCGGACTATGGGCACAGCCCCTCAATATCAATCAAAAACAATTCAACCCTGCTTTTACAAAAATAAAGCTGCCTCAACTTGCAGCAACATAAAATTAAACAATTAATGAAAAGTACCCGCCCGAACATGCGGCAATTAAACACATAAGAAAATGTATCCGCCCAGACATGCGGCACATAGCACATAATAATTTATATTAACATTAACTACTACTTACGCTACATCAATGATCATATCACTCACGCATTTTAATGATACACGTGACGATCAATCATTGATATTCGTAAGCCTTAGGGAACAACCCCTAGCACTAACTATTACTTACGCTATATTAATGATCACATCACTCAAGTATATTAATTATACTCGTGATAGTTAATCATTGATATTCGTAAGCCCGAGGAACTAGTTGTAGAGAATTACACAAGTTCTTAAATATTGACACTTAAGACTTGTGATCTCATTACAACTCCTCGCAGATAAACACATAACATATCATATTCATAATTAGTAAAACCACATAAACTCCACATATTATAATTACCAACATACTTTCCGAATTACATTTCGGAAACACAACAATATTCAAAATGTATAACCTTAACTTAATTACAACCATATTATCACAATTAACCACCCATAGCCCCCACAACATATAATCAAATCCACAATTAATCCCCAACAATTATACTTAACAATTATACCCTCCGAATTAAATCACAAAAATTAAATGAATAACATCAAGATTAAATCGAATCAAATTACAACAATTAGCAATTAACAATAAACATTACCCAATTACTAACCCGCACATTAATCGGGCTCACAATTAACCTCAACAATTATACTTAACTAAACTCTCCGAATTAAATTACTAAAATTAACACAATAATCTCTCACTTTAAAACAATTTAAATTATGACAATATTCTCGAAATTCAAATATAATATAATTACAAGAATTAACATATTAAACTAGCCATTTAAGCTAATTAAATTACAACAATAATCTCGCAAATTTAAACTAATTTAAACAATATATCGAAATTCACAATAAATCTAATTATGAACATTAACACAATCTCACAATTTAAAACTAATTAAATTACAACAATTTACACAATTAATATAAAATTGACAATTAAATAATTACATCGAAATTGAAAATAAATAAATAAATAAATAAAAATATTATACCTTTACGATTTCGGTTCGACTCGTCCGAAAATCAACCACCGGAAAAATCTCCATCATCTCTCTCCCTTCTCTCTCTCTCTCTCTCTCTCTCTCTCTCTCTCTCTCTCTCTCTCTCTCTCTCTCTCTCTCTCTCTCTCTTCCCACTGCTACCCACTGCCCAGCTGCTTGCCTCGTACCTCCACTACTCCGGCCACCACCATGGCCTGCTACGCCGCCAGGGAAGCCACCGCCGGCCGCCTCACGCGCGGTGAGCTCTCCCCCCTCCCCCCTCCGCTGCATCTCAGCCTCTTCCCTTTTACACACAAGTATACACGCATATATGTGTATGTATATGTTGATTGATAGCTTCAATTCCCCCCCCCCCAATCTCTCTTTTCTTCCTCCCCAATTTCTCTTTCAATCTCTCTTTTCTCTTCTTCTTTCTCTTTTCTTCTTCCCATTTTTTTTTCTCTGCCGACCTCTCTAGAACTCTCGGCTGTTTTTCTTTTATTGGGCCTGGCCCAATATCTTCTTTTCTCCACTCTACCCTCTTTTCGGCCCAATAATATACTAATAACCGACTTCTATAAATCGCAATTAAATAGAATATTCGAAAAAAATTACACTTTTCATTTTTAAAATAAAGAATATAAAATTACGAGCACGCACATATTTTTAAAATATTTTTCGGATCAAAATTGAATTAAATATGAATTTTTCAAGTTTTGATCCTTTAAATACAATAAAATCCTTAAAATCGTTTTAAAATACAGAAACATCCAAATTAATTCACCCAACCATTTTAAAAACTAAATAATATTATAAAGATAATATTACAAAAGATTCCATGATTTTTAATTCCTCCGATAATTTTATAAAATTTACAGAGGATAAAAAATGCATGATTTAAATATATTTAAATCCTCAAAATAAAAATAAAAATACACCAATCTTCACAACTTACCCAAATCATCAAATAATCACATAAACAGCATCTCACATACATTTCACCTTTACAACAATATTCACATAATATAAATTATAATTTATAATAAATAAATATTATTAAAAATCGAAATTTTCTAGGTCGTTATATGTCCTGATTGTGTTGGTTTGCCGGAGGAAGGCTGATTGTCCTTGATGCTCTTTCTCGGAAGTTTGCTGTTTTTGGAAATGTCAAGTTCAGGAGTATGCTGGTCGTTTGGGAAGGAAAGGTTAGTTGTTGCAGGACTTATTAAGTGGTGGATTGAGAAGCAAAAACTTGAGAAGCTTCCTCTTGTAGCTTTGGGGGCTTCTTCAGATGGATACTTTGTTTCTACTCTAACTGATTTGAGGTTCAATAGTATAACACTAATGATTGCTGAAGGGTTGTTTAGTCAGATAGATATTCAAAAGAAGTTTCAGTCAGGAATGGTTCAGTTTTTAGAAATTGCTGTCCAAGTTGAAGGTTTCCAGATTCTTCCAACCTCCAACTTGAGGGGGGATGTTGAGATATTATTTGCTGTCAAGATTAGATAAGCTGTTAGTTAGGGAGTTAGTTAGTTCCCGCTATTTCCATTTACTCTCCATTGTATATAAGACGATAGAACAGATTATAATGCCTCTCTTAACTTTTACACAATGTAGACATAACATCTTTTTCTCTCTGTAAATACAACTTTTCATCAATGAAGTTTGATTTGTTCTTCTTATTATTCTTCGTTATTTTACATCTGATTCACAAAATGTAACACTATATAAAACGTTATGGAAAAACTGAGGGATGGTGTTGAACTCTTGGATGGACGGAATCGTTAAAAAACGGCAAGAATCGTTGTCTTCGTCGCCTCCTCTGCGAAGATGGAGATGTCGTGGGATACGCCAGTTCAATAGGCGTGTCCATAGACACACATGTGTATGTGGCGTATCAAGCCCTGTTTCAGCCAACACCAACAGCGCCTCCTGAAGATAAGCTAGTTCAGTAGGCGTATTGCGTGATGCGCCACACACCCTGGCGCATCTAATGGGCATATTGGGCAGCTGTTAGCGATTCTGGGTATTTTGGACAAGCGGAGCTAAAAAATGGGTATTTTGGGCACTCACCCGAAAATTTAATTTGGACGTGAAGTTGGCATACTCTATTTGGTAAAATTTTAAAGTTTGAAAAAATAAATTAGAATTGTTATATATAATTATATACTAACTTATATGTTGAGTATTGAATACAGTAAAAGAATACAGAGGGGGGTGAATGGATTCTTGAACTTTTCTTTGTTCTTGAATCTTTGCAGCAAGATATGTATTGAGTGTGTGAGATATGTAAGTGCGGATAACAAAGACAAACACAACATAATATTACTTTAATCTAATATTTTATTAGATAAAGATTTTGCTACAATCTGTGAATACAAATGATAGTATTCTTAGCTTCGTTTTTCTTAGAGAGATATTTCTTTTTGATGTATATGAAAAACTTATCTCTTATCATCTAAGGAAGTGAGGCTGTATCCTTATAGACATGGATACACCTACTTACTACAAATAAGGTAGGTAAACAAAATACTTTCCAGTCTGTCTATCTCATTTGAGTAAGTGTCCAAACGGCTACAGATTTGACTTTGCAAAGCCTGTTCAGATCCACTTCTTTAGCTCCTTGTCCCTTTGTCTTATCTCTCCAAGCTTCTTTGTAGGCTTTCCAATGTGCTTTATAGTACATAGTCAAATAAAGCGTCTTGGCTTGTTGCAGGTTTTTGACTTGTACAATTCTTCAGTATTTTGTCTCCAATAATGTATTCGAGAAGTGGCTAAGTGAATGATTCGAGAACTAGAATTTACTTAATCGATAACTCTGAGTTCTCGAATAGTGTTATATTGACATATCGAATCACTTCTCGAATAGCTCTTTTCTCTGGGACTCCTTGAGATATCGAATAGAGCATTTTGACATATCGAATCCCTGAGATGTCGAATCGCTTCTTTAGTCCTTGAGATATCGAATAGAGCATTGACTTGTTGACTTTTAGAGAACTCGAATGATGCTTTGACTTGTTGACTCCATGAGTTCTCGAATAGAGTAATAGACATATCGAATCTCTGAGATATTGAATGAGATATCAAACAGTGTTAGGTCCGATAAGATTGTAGAAGGGGGGTTGAATACAATCTATACCATTTTCTCAAAATTTATTCATTAAACAATTTTCACTTAAACGAATATTTTGTGCGGAATAATATAACAAAAATTTCAAGTTGAATATAACAATATATTAACTTGATGGGTGTTACAAAATCAGTCCAAATGATTATCAAGTAATTAATAACTAATTAGAAAATTCAACATGAACTTTGCTAATTTAGTTAATAAAATCAAGATATCAATTTGTGAACTAGGAAACTTAATTCGCTAGTAGTACAAGAATCACAAGTAAACAAGTTCCAATGGATAGGATATTACAACTGAGATGAACTTGAATTTACAGAATTAAATTTGTAGGTGTTCTTGAGCTTGAGAGAGAGGGAGAGAATGGCTGTTGTGTATATTTCTTGTGTTTAGCTCGACTGATTTTTAATCTTCTGCATTCTGCTTCCTTAAATACACAGCCATAGTCATATTACTTAGTTTAAACTGATATGACAATCATTTTACATTAATATGACAATCGGTATGACTATCAATTGAATGTAATATGACTGTCCAGTTTAAATATGACTTTCGGTATAACAATCCAGCTCAATATGACATTCGGTATAACTCTCCATGTCAATATAACATTCGGTATAACTCTTCATTTGAATGAAATATGACTATCTCCTTTGAACTGAATATGACTATCTCTTCTATAAACTGAATATGACTATCGGTATAACTATCAGTTTGATAGTTATATCATCATATTTTTCAGTTTATAATTAATTAAATGATTTATTAAAAATCATTTAACTAATTATTCCTTTTTAATATTAATTCTTATTTAATTAATCTAATAATCACTTTAACAAATATATTAATTCTGATAGAATTAAATTATTTATTAACTTAATTACTTGACTTAATCAATTAAAATAGAATTAATATAAATTCTTTAATAGTCAATACTCCGCTAAAAACCACGTAATTATGATAAGGAACATACATTGGCATGATGTTGACGCTCGATGTACTGTCTGGTTCATGAACGACTAACTCCAATCTCTGTTCTTCATCGTGACTTTAACACTGTGGTCTTTTTATACTCTTCACTCTCATCAATCATTCGGTACTGAAATTGTTTCTTGTCACTAATAGAAATCTCTGTCTTCTTAAATGAATCCACTTGTTTAAATGCTACCTTGAGGCCTGATCAGATATCTGAATCTTCTTCCAGTGTAAAACATCAAAACTATAGATTGACTTGTTGATTTTTCTTCTGACGGTTATCATCTTTTGAGATTCCTGTGACAGTTGATATTATTTACTTATTACAATCTAGTTTAATTGGATTAGGATCCTCGAACTACAAATAGGCTGAGTCATATGCCTTTCAAACAGTGTATTCAGAGATAACGAATAGTGTCTTCTGAGATATCGAATCCCTGACTTCTCGAATGCTAGACTTCTCGAATAGACAAATGTACTTCTCGAATTGGTACTTAGGCAAATTCTACATTTCTTCAAATCCCAACTGTGATTATTTGGCAGCCTTTATCTCCTTGCTTGAGGCATGAACCTTGGAACTTCTTTCAAGCATTATTCTTGACTTAATAGGTACATTTACACAGCTAGAATTTGATGCCTATTACAAGTACAGAACAAATAGAAACTCTAAAACTAGAGGTTCCCTCAGTTAAGAGGTCATGTAGGTAATGCATAGCATTACAAATAACTTAGGCTTGTTATTAGATGTATTCAGGCATGCCTCTGTGACTAACAATCTCCCCCAAATTGTGAGTAAGACCCTTAGTCACAATTTCATGTCTGATAACAAGCCTAACATACATAAAGATAAAACTTGACAGTACATGTACGAATTTTGATTAGCAATATGGATAGAACTACAGGGTGAGTAATCTTACAGCCTATGTTGAAGTACTAGCCATTATCATTTGTTTCCCTTTCCATAGCTTTGGCTTGCAAATCATCATATGCTTTCTGTCTTCTTTCTTTCTCCTTCCTTGTATTCTCATCCATAGCTTTTATTATTTCTTCCATAGCATCCAATTCTTCAAGCAAAATTGAGTCTTTGAAATCTTCAAGTACTGGTTTCAGAATGTTTGCAGGATAGTGGTTGAGTAGGTTCATTCTGATGTGGACTTGATCCCCATTTCTCCTCCTATACTTCACCACATAGGGATTAAACTGAACTCTACACAACCCCTTTGCCCTTAGCTTTTCTACTTCAATCTCCAGTCTCTCAATTTCTTTCTCCCTTGCTAGCCATTTTCAAGACACTCTTTTCTGATTCTCTCCTCATGATCTCTCTTCATCTTCACAAAATCAATTAGCTCCAGCTTCCATACTCTTTCCACTTTATCTTCTGAGCTCAACAATGCAATGATTCTTTCTATGTCATGTAGCTTGCCCCAGTGTTGACATCCTCCTTGTTTGAATTTCTCCTCCCTTCCATCAGTATATTTGATCTCAAGGTAGTTATCAACAATGGCAACATGGTAGATTCTTTGAGCTTGTAAGAATTGCAGTTGGTCTTCATCAAAATCTTCATCTAGTGGTTGGAGTTTTAAGCCTGGATAGATTGTCAGAGTCCTTGATTTGGATAGCTTTGGTTTCCTTACAGCTTGTTTGAATTTGATCCTTTTTACATGGTTGCCTGGCAGTAGCATGTGACCTTTGTTTGTAGACCATTGTAGTATTCCATTAGCAGTTTACTTTTTGAAATATACAGATGGTTTCTTGACTTGAATCTTCTTCTCTTCTTGAGGTGGCAAGACAGTTGCAGATGCCATAGATGTAGATTTTGGTAGGTCACTACTAACAGTATTCACCCTAGACTTAGAGTCTTGTGTTGTGGTGAGGTTACTGTTAGCAATGCCTAAGGCTTGCTGTCTTCCACTTTTCCTCTCAGAGACTTTACCTTGATCATCATCATTTTTCTTATCCTTGTCATCCTTCTTCTTCTTCTTATCTTCATCACCCTTATCACTCCTGTGATGTCTTCTCCTTCCATCACTCCTGTCTCCATCCTTGTCTTGATCACCATCCTTGTTTGGGTTGAACTTAGCAGATTCAGGTACAATGCCAGTTGCAATGTATGACCTGAGATAAGATATAGCTTCCAATTCTTCTGCTGTTCTTAAACCCTTCTTCTTGTTCAGCTGCTCAATGATGGCAATAATGAGAGATTTGTTATGAGGAATTAGATGCTTAGGGATGACCAGCTGCTTGATATCATCAATTCTTGTTGCAGCCTGATAGATGATGGTTCTAGGATTTGTGAATACTTCAGGTAGCCTTGCTGGTTGACCATCCCTTAACTCTTCAAAGAGACTATTGCAGTTTTCATCCTTCTTTTCAATCATTCCAAGGAACACATCCACTTCTGAGTGCTTTAGACCCTGTAGAGTGTTGATGGTTAAGTGCCATATCTTATTCTTTCCTACCATCATTATCTCTTTGAGCCATAGGCCATCAACTCTCCTTGGTACTACAGTGAGATAGTCAATCTGATTCTTCAAACTCCTATGATATGATAGAGCATCACCAGCCTGTTCTCTTGAGACTTTCAGAAACTCCAAGAATGCATCATCATGATAGACATTTGAGTTTGCAATTTCTTGTAGCTTGGCCTCAGTGACCACCTTCACTTCTACTGGCTTGGCACTTTTAGATATGGAGAATGGAGGTTTATTAGATGGCATACTCCCTGCAACCACTGTGGTTGTGATAGATTGATTTTGACCACCAGGAGTAGTGACATGCACATTTGGTAGAGTGATAACTGGCAGAGAAGTAGGAGGCTCATCAACTTTGTCTTTTCCTTTGCCAGGCACATGAGTTAAAGATTTTGAAGCTCTTTGATGGCCACCCTCATTGAACTTGATGCCCTTTCCTAGTGGTCTCTCCCCCTTTGGATTTGAGTTTCTTGATGTCCTCTTCTCCCCCTTAGGCTTGTTGTCAGGCACAGAGGCTGTAGGAGTGACCTTTGGGGTTGAAGATTCTTCAGGTAGAGGGAGACCCATGTGCTTCATCATTGCAGACAACATTGATAGTTGATGTAGAAGAACATCAGCTGTGGTGGTGGCTTGAGTGTTCAACTGCTCAGTAAGAGTGTTTACCTTGTCTGTAAGATGAGCATTAGACTGAGTGAGAGTAGCTACCTCCTTTTCAAGTGCATCTACCTTGCTGAACAATTCAGTAGATTTGAAGCCAGATAGGGATTGTTCTCTAAGTCTCTGCACTTCAAACCTAGTCATATCATGCACTGGGACTTCAGTGATTAGCTTATCTCCATACTAATTGGCAAAAAGTGTCCTAAGCATGGCATTGGCCTCAGTTGTCTGATCAGCGAGATTTTGGAATTTGTGCCCCAGTCCTGTGACAGCATCTTTGAGAATGGCTAAACCATTGTCCATCTTGGTGCAGGTAGACTTACAGGCTAGAATATCCTTGACTACAGTCTCCAATTGAGGGAATTTGGAATCAAAAGTCCTCTTTATCTCTCCCACAGACTTGTCTGTTGCATCACTTACCTTGTTGACTTCTGATTTGACACCTTTACCCAGGTAGTGTGCAGCCTTGAGGAGTCCCTTGTATGAGTCATTGATGGCTTCATACACTTCACCAGGAGTTAGGGATTTAGCATTTGAGCCCAGTGAAGTGATGTATTCCTCTCTTAGATACTGAAGAGCTTCATTGAGAGTGAGATCATAAGTTCCTTGCATCCAGGCATCTACATTGCCATCTCTCTCAGCCTCATCAAGTATCTTTGTTTTCTGCATCTCCACATCATCTCTATGGCAGAGCAATATTGCTTCATAATCTGTATTTGGCACATTGGAGGTGACCAAGTTCTGGGCTATCTTTACAAACTCAGGAATCTGATCCACAACTAAGCTTTGAAGTGCTCCAACCGTCAATTGTGGTGGAACAGATCCTGATCCTAAAGCACTGTCATGTTGCACAGGCTTCAGCCATTGGGATAGAAAGTCAGAGCTAGAGCTAGGCAAGCTAGACTCTTCAGTTACAGATGCAACTTCTATAACCGGATGGAAAGACTCTATTACTGTTGTCTCCACAGGAGTGGGATGAGTTACAACAGTAGTTGACACAGGCACAGAGTCTCTAGTTAAAACTAGTGAATCCTCTGTGTTTATGATGGTGTCATTAGGAGATGCCCAGCATGCATTCCCTGACCATCTAAATGTGGTACCTGGGTGGTGAGCAAGGTGTCATGCACCAAGTCACTTGAATCCATTGGCTCATCAAGAGAAAAGAATTCTTGATGATCAATGCCTTGCTCCTCAATTGCTTGAGTTGCAGGCTCCAAAGAAATATGAGTGGTAGATTCTGGAAGAGAAGTGTGTTGTAGATTAGATTTTGGCAACTCCCCCTGAGAGATAGAGGGAGTTTCAATTGTGATGTTCTCTCCACTCAGTGTTGTGCCGGCCTTATCACTCCCATGTGCTGACTCTTTACAAATAGATGCATTGGGGAGGATGCTTGATTCTATAGATGCACCCTGTTCAGAGGATACATCTAGTGAGCTGTGTGCCCCTGATTTTACAACTTCAGCCATTTGGGTGACTGAAGAGGTGGTTTTAGATTTCTTCTTCTTCTTTGGCCTTAGTAAGGGTGACTCAGGTTCCTCACTTTCTATACCTAATTCTACAGCCAAGGCTGCTTCAGTTAAGATTTTTAGAGGTTAAGAAGCAACCTGTTTTCTCTTCTTTTTACTAACATCACCCTTTTGAGAGGATGATGCAGTTGGCTCTGTGTTTGGTAAAGTGTTTGGCTGAGAGGGTTGGTTAGCAGGCTCTGGGTTAGCATTTTGCTCTACTTGCTTGGGCCTAGCTAACTCAGATTTTGAGGCACATATTGGCATATTGTGGGGGTAAGTCATAAATAAACTCTCCATAAGGGGAGTTATTTTGAGTCTTACATCCACATCATTCCTAGTCTCCAAGCTACCAAAAATGAGTTTGGTCATGGATTTCGGATAGCCTATTCTATTTTTGTCTAACCCAGGCAATTCAATCAATTTAACATCTACGAAATTAAGTACAGATTGAATAAAGCGAGGGAAGAAAATTTCATTACCTCTCTTTGCTGAGTTCTTACCAAGTCTCCCATACAATTCTTGCATTATGATCAAACCAACATGAATCTTTCTCCCATATGCTAGAGCATATCCTATTTCTTGAACAGGTGTGCTGATTTGATCAAAGCTGGACTTCCTTGCTGTGAAGACTTGAAGAAGAGTGGCAAAGACATAGCTCCATTCTTTCCTCAAGTACTTCCTATTCAAATTTCCAAGCTTGATTTTATCTAAGTAGTTGATAAAATCAAAGAAGTCTTCCAATTCCTGATCAGTAGCTTGACTGTCATACACTCCTTGTTGTAACCCCAGTGCTTGATTCATGTCTTCAGTAGTGATGGTGATTTCCTTGTCCTGAATCTTGCAATAGATTATGTATGAAGTTATTGCATTCTCTAGGGCCACGACCTCCACAGTAGAAGTTCTCCAAAACTGTTCTAGTAGGTCTAGATACAGAGTTGGGTTGGCTGAGAGTGCATCCTTGATGTATGATTCAGCCATCCACGAACGAAGCACTTAAAGTTTGCATTGGGTGCTTCAACATCATTGGTTATTGCTATGAAATTGGTGTGGGTAGGAATTGTGAGTTGGGTATTTGCCATTGTTACACAGAGAGATGAGAAGAGAATGAAGGTTGAAGAAGAAATTTAGCTTTTGCCGTTAGGGTTTTCAGAGGTTTTGGAACTTTAGCTGCTTGAGAAATCGAATGAAATGATTTGAACAGTTGTGGAATTGTACATATGTGAGTGACTTGAGTTGTCGATTAGATATAAGTTTTGTATCGACAAGTCAGTCATTCGAGAAGTATAAAACAACTATTCGATAAGTCAAGAAAGGCTTATTCGATATCTCAAGCAGTTTGTAACTCACAGCTGGCAGTTATTTAACTCAGAAAATAATTCTAAGCTAAATAAAATATGTTTTTATGAGCGAAATGAAATTTTGAATATAGATCCAAAAAGCGATTAAGTGTCAGCGAAAAATCAGCCTTTTCAAATGATTCGATAACTTAAATACAGTATTCGAGAACTCCATCACTAGAGAACTAAAATACTCTATTCGAGAACTCAGAGTGTGCTATTCGATTTCTCCAAAAGACATTATTCGAGAACTCAAGAGGGTTCTAGATAGGCCTATTCGAGAACTCGAGCCATGACATAACAATGAACCATTCGAGAAGTCTGACTTATTGAACTATACTTTTCACTCATAAAATTCAATTTTCACTATCTTTTAAAATTTACCAGAACTATTCACTGAAGAATATTCTACCAAATTAAATAGTGATTCTCTCAAAATTTCACAGAAATTTCAAGCTAAAGATGTATGATTTTCAACATATGCAGCATTATGGAATATTTATAAATCATACTCCAGCCAATAATTACTTCAAAAATATTAAGCATTTGATAAAGTAAGTATTTACTGCTGCAACAATCTAGTTGATATATTCACTTAGCCAGAATTTGAAGAATTTAGCATTCCAATCTCACTAACCAACCTTGTGAAGGTGGCATCATCTAATGGCTTAGTGAATATGTCAGCTAGTTGTTTTTCTGTGGGAACATAATGTAACTCAATGGTTCCATTAGTTGCATGCTCCCTTATGAAGTGATATCTGATGTCAATGTGCTTTGTCCTAGAATGATTGACAGGATTGGAAACTATAGAGATTGCACTTGTGTTGTCACACATGATTGGAATTCTTTCCAACACTAGTCCATAATCTCTAAGTTGGTTTCTAATCCAAAGCACTTGAGCACAACAACTTCCAGCAGCTATGTACTCAGCTTCAGCTGTGGAAGTTGACACAGATTGTTGTTTCTTGCTGTACCAAGAGACTAACCTTTGTCCAAGAAACTGGCAGCTACCTGAGGTGCTTTTCCTATCCACTCTACATCCAGCATGATCAGCATCAGAATAACCAACCAGATTGAACCCTGTGTCCTTAGGATACCATAACCCCAAGTTTGGTGTGCCCTTCAGATATTTAAAAATCCTCTTTATTGCTATCATATGTGATTCCTTTGGATTTGATTGAAACCTTGCACACAAGCATGTTGCAAACATGATGTCTGGCCTACTAGCAGTGAGGTAGAGTAGAGAACCAACCATGCCTCTGTAGATTGAAATATCTACCTTCTTGCCCTTAACATCTTCATCTAACTTGGTGGCAGTGGTCATGGGTGTCTTTGCAGGTGAACATTCTTCCAAGTCAAATTTCTTCAATAGATCCTTGATGTACTTGGTTTGACTTATAAAAATGCCATCCTTCCTTTGACTAACTTGAAGCCCAAGAAAGAATGTTAATTCTCCCATCATACTCATCTCATATCTGCTCTGCATGAGTTTAGAGAATTTCTCACACAGCTTCTCATTTGTAGAGCCAAATATGATATCATCCACATAGATTTGAACTAAGATAATATCATCACCATGTTTCTTGTAAAACAGTGTCTTGTCCAGTGTGCCTCTAATGAATTGATTCTCCAGTAGAAATTGTGATAGTGTGTCATACCATGCCCTAGGAGCTTGCTTAAGTCCATACAATGCTTTAAGCAATCTGTAGACAAAGTGAGGGAATTGTGGATCCTCAATGCCATGTGGCTGTTGCACATATACTTCTTCTTCCAACTCCCCATTCAGAAATGCACTCTTGACATCCATTTGATAAACCTTGAAATTAGAATGTGCAGCAAATGCCAAGAAAATTCTGATGGCCTCTAGTCTAGCAACAGGAGCAAAAGTCTCATCATAGTCAATGCCTTCCTGTTGAGAGTATCCTTTTGCAACCAACCTTGCTTTGTTTCTTATGACTACACCATTTTCATCCATCTTATTCCTTAGAACCCATTTTGTTCCAATAATGGTTCTATCCTTTGGTGCAGGCACTAGTTCCCATACTTTTCTTCTTTCAAATTGATTTAGCTCCTCTTGCATAGCAATTATCCAATCAGGATCCAACAATGCATCATCAAGTTTCTAGGCTCAATTTGGGATAGAAAGCAACCATAGAGACATTCATTTAGAGTTGCTCTCCTTGTCCTCACTCCTGTATTTGGATCTCCAATTATCTGATCTGCAGTATGTGATCTATCCCATTTCCTTGTATGTTCAGATTGATTTCTCAGCCTTGATGTTGCTTCATCGTCCAGATCATGATCATTTACATTTCCTCCCCCTGTGAAGTTGCCACTAGTCACATGTGTGTCTTGGATGCTTGTTTCTTCATTGTTGGTTGACACAGGTTCTTCATTCACTTGAGTTTGTTGGATTGTGGGCTCAAATTAAGTTTCAATCTCCTCATCAGAATCATCTAGATTGTCAAACTTCAAAGGATCTTTATCTTCATCATTGGCTTCTTCTAATCCAGGTAGTTTGCTGTCATCAAATGTCACATCTGTGCTTTCCATAACTTTCTTTTGACTGATGACATAAACTTTGTATGCAATTCTTTCCATAGAGTAGCCAAGAAAAATTCCTTCAAATGCTTTTGCATCAAACTTTCCAACATATTCTGAATTGTCTTTTAACACAAAGCATTTGCTTCCAAAAGTATGAACATACTTTAGAGTAGGCTTCTTTCCAGTCATCAAGTTGTAAGGTGTCTTTCCAGTGTTTTTGTTGATGAGGGTTCTGTTTTGGATATAGCATGCAGTGCTCACAGCCTCAGCCCAAAAACATGTAGGCATCTTTGCATCAAGTAACATTGTTCTAGCAGCCTCAATCAGAGTTCTATTCTTTCTCTCAACAACTCCATTTTGTTGTGGAGTCCTTGGAGCTGAGAATTGATGAGAAATACCATTCTCTTTGCAGAATGCTTCAAGCATGGCATTTCTGAACTTTGTTCCATTATCACTCCTTAATGCAATCACACTTGCATTGTTGGCCTTTGCTTCCTTGTCAATTTTCTTTATATGCTCAATGATTACTTGTGGAGCCTCATCCTTTGATGCCAGAAATTCTACCCATGTATACCTTGTGAAATCATCAACCATCACTAGAGCATACTTCTTCCTTCCTAGTGACATAATATTGACAGGCCCAAACAAGTCCATATGAATTAGTTGTAGGGGCTTGGTTATTGATGTCACTGTCTTTGACTTGTGGCTTGATCTTTTCATTTTTCCTTTTTGACAAGCCTCACACACTCCTTCTTGACAGAATTCAAGTGTGGGCATGCCTCTCACTAACTCCCTTTTGACTAGAGAATTAATGCCTTTGAAGTTCAAGTGTGATAGCTTTTTGTGCCACAGCCAACTATCTTCATTTGATGCTTTTGAGTAAAAGCAACAAATTTTGTCCTTGTTTGCAGAGTTCATATTGGCTACAAACAGGCTCCCTTTCCTTACTCCAGATAGAGCAAAGTCACCAGTCTTCTTGTGGGTGATCAAACATTCATCTTTGTCAAAATTCACTTTGAAGCCTCTATCAGTAAATTGACCAACACTCAGTAGATTGTGCTTGAGCCCCTTGACCAGTGCTACATTTTCAGTGATGACATTTCCAATTTCCAACTTGCCATACCCAATGTGTTGCCAATGCTGTCATCTCCAAAAGCAACCATTGTGCCAGCCTTCTCTTCATACTGTGATAGCAGGGCCATATCACCAGTCATATGGTTTGAGCATCCACTGTCCAAAATCCACATGACCTTCTTTTCACTTTCTTTGCCCTGAGAGTCTGATTCAGATGGTTCTTCCTTGGAGTTGGCCATCAAGGCATAGTTGCAGAATTCTTGTTCTTCTCCATCACTATCAGAATCATCCCAACACTTCCCTTCAGCTATGTAGGCCTTACCTGGTGTATGCTTCTTTAGCAGAGCCTCATACTTAGCTTCAAGCTCAAGAAACTCCTTATCCTTCTTTTTAGGCTTCTTGCATTCACTGGCAAAATGCCCTAGGTCATTGCATCTATAACATCTCATAGATGACCTATCCACATAGCTGGTTTTGAATTTGTTTTTGTTTGCTTTCACAGGTGCCTTGCTCTTGTTGAATGAATGATTTTGAGATCTAGACTTGAAGGGCTGATTCCTCTTAAATCTGATGTTTGGGAATTTTCTATCCATAAAAGCATATGAAGTGTTTTCCATGGCATCCAACTCTTCAAGAGTGTAGAACTCATCTTCTTCCTTTTCATCAACAGGTTCAGTCACTTCTTCTTCAGTTTCTTCATCATCTACTATCTCTTCTATTCTCAACTGACTTGTAGATGCTTCCAGGTCTTGAACAGATTTGTTGACAATCAAGGCACTGGATGTGTTTATCATTCTGCCTTGGTTGGCTTGGATAGCCCTCTTCTGAAGCAGCTCAAGCTCATGAGTCTTTAAAACCCCATAGAGCACATCATATGTGACTTTGTTCAAATCTCTTTCTCTTAGAGATATGACCCTTTGCTCTAGATGGTTTGGTGCAGATAGTAGAAACTTCATGTTTAATTCCTTAATGTTGTAAACCTTCCCATTCATTTGAAGCTCAGTCACCAGCTTGTGAAATCTCTCAAACATATCAGTAATACTTTCTTTGGACTGTGCCATGAAAGCCTCATACTGTGTGACCAGTATCTGTTTCCTATTCTCTCTTACTTCCTCTGTCCCTTCACATAACACCTCGATGTGGTTCCACATGTCCTTGGCTGATGTGCATGATGCTATGTTGGCAAATATCGACATATCCATGGAGTCTATGATCAGCAACATGAGATGACTGTCTAGGGCAACCTTTTCCTTCTCTGAGTCCGTCCATTTGGATGGCTCTTTTGTAACATATGATCTAGGAATGACTATTGTGCCCACTGTAGATTCAGCAATTTCTTGTTGTGGTACAAATGGACCATTCTTGAGGATGTCAGGGTAGAGAGGATTGGCAGCTTTGATGAACAACATTATTTTTATTTTCCAGAGGTTGTAATTCTCTTTGTCGAACTTAGGGACCTTTACCGTACCTGTAGTCTTTGGTGTATTCGAACTCATGATCGTTTTCTGTTTAGATTAAACAGCCTGCTCTGATACCACTTGTTGAGTATTGAATACATTAAAAGAATACATAGGGGGGGTGAATGGATTCTTGAACTTTTCTTTGTTCTTGAATCTTTGCAGCAAGATATGTATTGAGTGTGTGAGATATGTAAGTGCGGATAACAAAGACAAACACAACACAATATTACTTTAATCTAATATTTTATTGGATAAAGATTTTGATACAATCTGTGAATACAAATGATAGTATTCTCAGCTTCGTTTTTCTTAGAGAGATATTTCTTTTTGATGTATATGAAAAACTTATCTCTTATCAGCTAAGGAAGTGAGGTTGTATCCTTATAGACATGGATACACCTACTTACTACAAATAAGGTAGGTAAACAAAATACTTTCCAATCTGTCTATCTCATTTGAGTAAGTGTCCAAACGGCTACAGATTTGACTTTGCAAAGCCTATTCAGATCCACTTCTTTAGCTCCTTGTCCCTTTGTCTTATCTCTCCAAGCTTCTTTGTAGGCTTTCCAATGTGCTTTATAGTACATAGTCAAATAAAGCGTCTTGGCTTGTTGCAGGTTTTTGACTTGTACAATTCTTCAGTATTTTGTCTCCAAGAATGTATTTGAGAAGTGGCTAAGTGAATGATTCGAGAACTAGAATTGACTTAATCGATAACTCTGAGTTCTCGAATAGTGTTATATTGACATATCGAATCACTTCTCGAATAGCTCTTTTCTCTGGGACTCCTTGAGATATCGAATAGAGCATTTTGACATATCGAATCCCTGAGATGTCGAATAGCTTCTTTAGTCCTTGAGATATCGAATAGAGCATTGACTTGTTGACTCTTAGAGAACTCGAATGATGCTTTGACTTGTTGACTCCATGAGTTCTCGAATAGAGTAATAGACATATCGAATCTCTGAGATATCGAATGAGATATCGAACAGTGTATTCAGTGATATCGAATAGTGTCTTCTGAGATATCGAATCCCTTACTTCTCGAATGCTAGACTTCTCGAATAGACAAATGTACTTCTCGAATTGGTACTTAGGCAAATTCTACATTTCTTCAAATCCCAACTGTGATTATTTGGCAGCCTTTATCTCCTTGCTTGAGGCATGAACCTTGGAATTTTTTTAAGCATTATTCTTGACTTAATAGGTACATTTACACAGCTAGAATTTGATGCCTATTACAAGTACAGAACAAATAGAAACTCTACAACTAGAGGTTCCCTCAGTTAAGAGGTCATGTAGGTAATGCATAGCATTACAAATAACTTAGGCTTGTTATTAGATGTATTCAGGCATGCCTCTGTGACTAACATTAGATTTCAGACGTGAAAATCAAGTAGATCAATCGTAATGTTTGGACCGAAGAAAACTATTGAATACAAGTTGAGGGGTTACTTCATTATATACGAGGAGCTTATTGAGTTATTACTTCATTTTATTGCGAGTTGAGGAGCTTACTGGATTTTTTTATGTTTGAATCATGTGTTTTTGATAAAGTTTTGATAAAATTAAGGGTTTGTACTTATTGTCTTATTGAAGATGTTACATGGAAGACACATCATCACTATCATCTTATTTGGAAGATATTTTGAAAATTAATTTTGGACTTCCAAACATTTCTCCCTTTTGATATCCAAAAACTGCTTTGCAACGATCATACACGTGAAAAATATTATGATGAACCAAAAAAATTTGAGTAGACCAGATTGGCTAGATAAACGTTATCAATTTTGAACTTACAATTTTTATTGAGCATCTTCGGTTCGCTAAAATAATAAATTATACTGATTATGTAAAATATATTAAATTTATAGAACTTTGTACTTCGATGATATTGACTATATTAATTGGCTATATCCTAAAAATAGTATGTTATTATTATTTGAATATGTTATAAATAGAATATAGAGTATCATTTTGAATATAGTAAAAGATGACGTGGAATCTTCCTCGATGTCTTTAGAATTTCGGCAAATATAACCAATATCCGGAAATTGGCTAAAATTATTGATAAGAGAAATGTCACATTGGAGTTCAATTTTTTTTACATAATAATCTCTATAATTTTCATTTATAGTATATTTTAATTACTTTAAGCTAAGAGTTGTATATGATTGGAGATATTTTTAGCATATAATATTAGCTATTTTTCTTAGAGCATCTCCAATCATGTAGATCCGTTAGGTAAAAATCAAAATAAATTACCATAAATAAGAATTATAAAGAATTTGTAAAATTTTGTCCCCTATAACGGGACAAAATCCTTATGTAAAAATTTAGACAATCATAATAGATTGGCTATATTTGTCGAACCTTTAGCAACCTGTAGTAAAACTCTACATCATCAATTACAATATTTAAATAATATATACTATTTTTAACAATTTGAAATAATCATAACATACTAATTTTAAAATATAGCCAACCAATATAGTCAATCCATTGGAGTAAAACATGTTACATGTTTAGCAAATTTTACATAATCAATATTTAGCCAATCACTTTTACGAAATACCGTTGGAGATGCTCTTATATTATTAAATTATTATTATTATTATTATTGACCATGTTAAATTTGTGAGCAGTAAATTTGTCCTATATTTTTTTCATTAATACTTTTTTCATTAGTACTTTTTAGGGTATTTACCAAAAATACTACTTTTTTTTAAGTTTTTTTTGCAATTTTACTATCTTTAAAAAATATTTGTAAAAATACCAATTTATTTGCAAAAATACCTAGTTGCATATGCAATCTTATATGTAACCTATACAACTGAATGCAACTGAAAACTAAAAGTTGAATTTTCATTTTTTTTCCGACTTCTAGTTATATATAAGGGCGGCGCAGCAGCAAAAAACAAAAATTTAGCTTTTAATTTTTAGTTGCATATGTAACCTATGCAATTGAATGCAACTGGATGCAACTAAAAACTGAAAGTTGAATTTCCAGTTTTTTCCAATTTCTAGTTATATATAAGGGCTGCACAGCAGTAGAAAATGAAAATTTAACTTTCAGTTTTTAGTTGCATTCAGTTGCATACGCAACCTATACAGCTGAATGCAACTAAATGCAACTAAAAATTGAAAGTTCAATTTTTATTTTTTTTACTGCTACACAGTCCTTATATACAACTGGAAGTTGGTAAATAAAATGAAAATTCAACTTGTAATTTTCAGTTGCATTCAATTGCATATGCAATCACATTTGTACGCAGTCAATACAAATAAGATAGTATTTTTGCAAATAAGATAGTATTTTTGTAAATGATATAGTATTTTTGAAAATTATTTTTTATTTGAAAAGCATTTTTTCAAAAAAATTTCTAGACAAGGGTATATATGAAAAAAACTCTAATTTTTATTCGAGTATAACGATTTTTTACCAAAAATTCTAAACAGATCACAAGTCCTTAAGCTAGTTAAATGTAAAATATAATTATATTTTGCTGGTAATTATATAAAAATAATTTTGGCATAAGTTTTGAGATGTCAATATTTTTCTAAAGTTTATTCCAAGATGATACATAACAATATTTACTTTGACAGCAATTATAACTTAACTAGCGTTCTACCCGTGTTACGCACCGACAAATAATTTTTTTTAATTAATTAATAAAAATATATTATTTTTATTGTTATTTAGAAAAAAATATAATTTCATTAGAATGTAAATTAACTTAAGTATAAAATTATGTATCCATTAGTTCATTCCAATTGCATTAATATTAATATTATCAACCAATTACCGAAATATTTACCATCCCGCAGAAAAATTCAAAAACTCTCTTTATTGTTTTTTCTCTTTTTTATTAAGAATATTTCTACCAAATTAATAAACTTTTTACCCATATGTTGGATTTTGTTCTTTTGGGAATTCGGTATATTTAAATATTCAGTCTCATGGATCCCTATAATATTTATTATATTAGTTCGTTGAAAATATTTGTATGGATTGTGGTCAATTTTTCGAATACATAATAAAAATTCATATATACTAATTTCTCACAATCGCAACGAATTATTAGATTGTCTCCAAAAGAAATTTACATGTTTCACCAATATGAGAAAGGATCTCTACTGTGTAGGATCCACGAAACGAATGTAGTTATGATAAAGTAAACTCTCAACTAATCTAATTTGTTATGTGTTCGTTCAATATTATTTTTACAAATTATATATCATCTTATTAGTGAACTGATATACTATAGAAAATAAATATTATCAACCAATCAAACAAATCCAACATGTTGCGTTGTTAGAGTAAGGTATGACTGTTAGAGTTTTTGATATTATCCTTAGTTTGTTTGTAATGACAACTTAAATATGTATTTTCAATTTGGGAGTTTGTATATTGGATTTTTTATTCTTTTCTATTAAAACAGACATTAAAAAATATGTAATACATGGATATGTTAAATCAAGTAACTACTATATTTAAATTATAATTGTTGACTAACCATGGTTAGTATAATAGGATGAGAATGGTAAATATAGAAATCTTTTAATATAATATGATTGGTCTAAAATTTAGGAATGACCTCTGATTTTATCAAAAAATTATCATAACATTCACATCCTCCACCGAAACGTTCTAAGCCTCTCTTTATTGCTTTCTCTTAATTTTGTTTTCATTTGATTTTTCTCATTTTTGAGAATCTTTCTACGAAGTTCATAAGCTTTTTTACCCGCATTTTAAGTTTCATTATTTTGGAAATTTTGTATATTTAAATGTGTAATATTGTGGGTTTCTATAATTTTTATTATATTAATTCATTCAAACAATTGTAGGAGTCGCGATCGATTTTTTGAATACATATTAAAAATTCATAAACATTACTGTTATAAATCATTAGATTATCTCTCAAAAAAAGATTGCATGTTTATTTTCTTTCAAAAGTTTCAGCGATATGAGAAAAAATCTTTATTGTGCAAGATCCATTAAATGAACGTTGATATGATAAAAAAAACTTTCATCTAATCTAGTTTCATATGTGTTCGTTCAATATCATTTTTACAAATTGTAAGTTCTTTTATTATTGAATTGATTTACTATATATAGAAACATAAACATTGGGCCTGTTTGGGAAAACTTTAAATAAGTCCTTATGGACTTATTTTCGGGTAAAAATTTCATATTTCGATATTTATTTTTATTCAAGTATTTAATGTATGTTTGAGATTCTATAAGTTGCAAAAAAAAAGTTAACTTTTTTCAGAAAAAAATTAGGAATCTCTAACTTTGTCTTAAAATAAGTTGACTTATTCTGAAAAAAAGTTCCCCCAAACACCCCCATTATCAGTCAACCAAACATATCCAATATATCTTACTCTTAGAGTAAGTTAAGATTGTTAGAGTTTATGCTGATTGCCCTCATCCTATTTTTAATGACAACTTAAAACATGTATATTCATTTTGGGAGTTTGTATGTTAAATTTTTTATTTTATTTTATTAGAATATGGTATATTAAATATTAATTTTATTTTACACTTAAATAGGAAGGACAAATTAATACGATCTGACGGTACCCAATCTGGAACCCAAAATTTTGGATATATCGAACCCAAATTTTTTGATTATTTAAATTTTAAACCCGTAGTTTCGATTTGGATTTGGATTTCAATTGTACCGAACCGATATCCAATCCAAAACCCAATCCAATATTGAAACCCGGCACATAAATAATATAAAAATCATAATTTAAAATTATTTAATGTAATATTTTAGATATAACACATTGAATATTTTTTATTTAAATATTTCATTAGAAATAGTCAATACTAATATAGTAATTAGAACTTCTATATCACTATCTCAAGTTTTATTGAAATATTTAAGATTTAAATTTTTTTAATTTACATAAAATTTTCATTTGTGTTGTATACGAAGAATTATTTTTGGCGAATTTCAAATTTTACTTAGTATGTTAGTTCAATTCGTACATTATGTTACATTTAACTGCTTATTTAAATTAATCATTTTAATTTTTAAGTATTTTCTACATATAATAAATATTGTTTGTGTGTAGTAATTTATTAAATTTGACTACATTATGGATACACGAAAAAAATCAGATCTAATCCGAAACCCGACGAATTTGGTTTTGGATATTGAGTTTTGGATTTCGAATTGATTGTTTTTTAAAACCCAAAAATATTTGGATATGGATTCGGATTTTACAAAACTCGAACTGAACCTAACCCGTTGTCATCCCTACGCGTAAAATAAGATATTTGAAAATGAGTATCGCGTATCTTTTTTCCAATTGACTATCATGTTAAAATACAAAACTGTACATGAAATAAAATCAAATGTGTTATAAATAAAACATAATCACATTATTTTATATGTGTCCTTGTAATTTAATTATCGAGTTATAAAACATGAAATTAATTTTTCTTTAACAATGAGTATATAAGTTAGAAGAAAGCCTTACGTGTAGACCTGACAAACTCAAAACGTTACTAAACTACACAAATTTTGCATTGTACACGAAACGAAAATAGTACGCGAAAGATAAAATGTGACAATCACAGATAAAGTTACTTTAAGCTCAAGTTATTTATGTATGATACTATATAACAAAAAACAACATTGAGATGCAATAAAACAAAACTAAGAGTAGAGTACATAAAATGAAGGCCTTTTTTTAAAATTATGTTTTTTGTTAATAAATATCTATGTTTGTTTAATATCTATCTACCAAGTTATTAATTTTTTACCTATTGTTGTGGAATAAAAACGAGGGTTTGTATGTATTAAATACAAGGGATGGTGAGCTTCGAGCTTTAATGGCTGTTCTTGTGTTCGAGACTAATCGGTCCTCACAAGATGCCTACGTATCTCTGTATTGCTAGAGAATCAAGCCAACGTAGTTCTGAGAATGAGGGGTCAGGCCCTTTATATAGGCTGTAGGAGCCTTAGAATTATGGTAGGAGTCAAAGACTTGGTAGACAAGTCTTCCTTGAGGAAGGTTCCAGATCTATTCCTTGTAGGAATCAGTTTCCATATCGGATTGGATGCCTTGGTGGCTAAGTCTGATGGAGATAATATCCTTATCCAACTCTTATTGCTGAGCTGTTTATTTCCCTCAATATTAATTACGAAATTAATATCAAAATAGGGATTCTGACCTCATTAATGGGCCCCACGTTTGGACCATGTTGGGTCTAATTAATGCCATATTAAATGTGTCTTTAGGGCTTATTTTTAGCCCATATCATTTGCCCCCCAACTTCTAGGAAAACTGATCAGGTTTTCCTAGAAGTTTTAACGGTCCTTTCCAAGACTCGGGTCAGGGTTCATCTTTATACACTAGTGTTTCACGAGTATTGTCTTTATGTAAAGCGTGGAGCGACCGACGCGTTTATGACAATGTTAATTCGATGTTAATCGGCACTAATCAGCCTTAACGACATTTAAACAATGTTTAAACGACGTTGAACGGCATAAAACGGTACTAACTAGCCTTAAACGACACTTAAACAACGTTTAAGTGACGCCAACCGGCATTAAACGATACTGAACGGTGCTTATCGGCACTAACGGTGCTAATCGGCACTTAATCGGTGCTTATCGGCACTAATGGTGCTATCGGCACTAACGGTGCTAATCGGTACTTAATCGGTGCTTATCGGCACTGACGGTGCTATCGGCACTTAATCGGTGCTTATGGGCAGTAACGAGCCTTGAACGACACTTAAACAATGTTAAGCGATTCTAAACGGTGCTAAACGGCACTAGCGGGGGTCCGGGGGCAACAGCCCCCGGGCGGGGTCCAAGGGGCGGCAGCCCCTGGCGGGGTCCAAGGGGCAGAGCCCCTGGCTGGGGTCGAGCTGCCAGGTCAGCTTGGAAATTTTTTATTTCCAAGGGCTAGTACTATTCAGAAATTTCGACCAGGAAACTTCACATTTTTCGACCAGGATTTCGACCAGGATTCTGGTCGAAATAAGGTCTCATTTTTCTCCTGGTCGAACGGATTTTCGACCAGGATTCCTGGTCGTTTCGACCAGGATTCTGGTCAAAATAAGGTCTCATTTTTCTCCTGGTCGAACGGATTTTCGACCAGGATTCCTGGTCGTTTCGCCCAGGATTCTGGTCGAAATAAGGTCTCAATTTTCTCCTGGTCGAACGGATTTTCGACCAGGATTCCTGGTCGTTTCGACCAGGATTATGGTCGAAATAAGGTCTCAATTTTCTCCTGGTCGAACGGATTTTCGACCAGAATTCCTAGTCATTTCGACCAGGATTCTAGTCGAATTAAGGGTCCAATTTTCTCCTGGTCGAACGGATTTTCGACCAGAATTCCTAGTCATTTCGACCAGGATTCTGGTCGAATTAAGGGTCCAAAATTTCTTCTGGTCGAACGAATTTTCGATCAGAATTCCTAGTCATTTCGACCAGGATTCTGGTCGAATTAATGGCCTTTTTCGTGGCTCAGTCGAACAATTTTTCGACCAGGATTCTTGGTCATTTCGACCAGGATTCTGGTCGAATTAATGGCCTTTTAATGGCTTGGTCTGTCAAGACCTCGATTTTACGTGACTAAAAAGTAAGGTCTCAATTTTCTTGAGCCCATGACCGTGCCTAAAGCAAACTTCTCTATAGCGGAGTGATTCAGGTCAGCTTCATGAAGCACCTTGGTGACATAGTAAATGGGTTTCCAAACCTTCCACGAGAAAGCTTCAAAATCCTTTCAAAGGTTTCATGCTTGCCTAATCTTACATAGAATTACTTTGAACCTTTCATCCACCTTGTTGGAATGTTGATTCAGTTACTCATTCTTGAGTTGTTCACGAATCTCTTGATCCAAGGTTGGATCTGATAGCTTTGTTGGCCTTCTAAGGCTTCAACTTAGTTCCTTAGCCCTTGATTTATAACACAAGGTCTGGATTCTAAGGTTGATGTTGGTGTTCTGGATCACCAACACGAGGTTTCAGGTCAATATGAGGTGTTTGTTATGCCTTAAATGGTTTCGTGAACCTTGACTTGTGACCTTCCGGGCCTTAACTTATTTGCTGAGACCTTGGTTTTAAGGTTATTATCAACCCTTGATTCCCTTGATTCTCATTCTAAGATGTAGTAATGATGAAGTCCCTTAGTTCTTGCCCCCCTTGCTTCATACGGAGGAGGTCTTACTTTTCAGTTGATCGTTCAGGGAGTTCACTTGCTCCTCAGCGTTTGACTTCAAGTCCGGTGTGTCTTGGCTGGTTGTTAACCTTCTTTTCTTGATTCTAGGTTTCCAACCTTCTTCTTATGCTCACAGGACCTTGCTTTGGTTTATATTCGATTGAAGGCTCTTGATTCGAGTCCTTAAACTTCAAATGACAAATTTGATTAGAGGCAGACAGCCTTTTTGGCCATCAAGGCTAAAATTTTGTGTCGGGATTTGAGATTCAAGATTTTAAGTAAGGAATGACAAAGGACCTCTCATCTCAACACTCTCACTAACTGTTTCTGTGCCTTCAAGGCATTATCAGGGAGCCAACTAGTCTCGAGATGAGCTCGAAGAGGGTCTATCCTTCAGCTTACATCAACTGGCGCTACCAATTTTGATTCGATGGTGGGGTCTTCAGGTCCTGGAAGCAAAAGCTCTCTGCATAATTCTTTATCTCAGAAGAGCCATACTTAGACTGGGCTTCGGCCTTAATGTTCTTTTCTATCTTGGGATATACTCAACATGGCATTTATCGAGCGGGGCTATCACGGCTTTCACAATCCTTAAGTGTTTGGCCATATTCTTTTCTCTAGCCTCAAACTCTCCATTGACTTGTGAGACTACCAGATTTGAGTCTCCACAAACTTTCAGGTTCTTCACCCTCAGGGCTCTCGTCAATCCAAGGCTGGCCATCAGAGCTTCATACTCCGCCTCGTTGCAGGTTGTTTGGAAGTCCAATCTTCAAGGCATACTCGAGTGTGAACCCATCGGGGCTTTGCAGAACTTAACCTGCACCACTGGTTTTTGTTTTAGATGCCCCATGAAAATAGAGCTTTTTGTTTTTGATGCCCCATCAAAATAGAGCATCCAATATTCCTTCTTCTCTTCCAGGGGTTTCTCACCTTGCTGACCTTCCTGGTCTATTACCTCCTGCCCCCCGACTTCTTGGTTGTCAATGGTATATTCAACCACGAAGTCAGCTAGAGCCTGAGCTTTGATGGCCGTACTAGGCTTAACATCGAATTCTTTTAGTTAGATTGCCCACTTGATGAGCCTTCCATTGGCTTTCATGCTATGCAATATGTTTCTTCAGCGGGTGTTCCATCAGGACTTCAACGTTTGTCTTTATCCAGGATCCTTCAAGGACTTAAACTCTTATCTGCTGTAACCTAACTCTACCATTCGAGGTATGCATTCGTTTGTTTTCATTCGTGTATTCTTTTATTTTCGGTACTTGGTCTTCTTTGACTCACACATCAGGTGCTTGGCACATAAATAAAATCACAATCAATGAATGGAAAACAATCTTACATTAATAACTTGAAATGGGTTCAACCCTTACATAGAGTACTACTGTCCTACTCGGAGCAACATGCTCTGCAATGGTTTTAATGAACCTTATTTCTACTTCTACTATATAAATATGAAGCTAAGTCCTACTAGAATAACTTAAGCCCAATCGGGGTTTTGCAAGACTAGGCCTGCACCACTTGATTTTGTTTTTGATGCTCCATCAAAATAGAGCACCCACCACTCCTTCTGGTCTCCTCATTCTTATTCTGAAGTTCACTTCCTGCTTGGGGTACTACCTCCTGCCCCCCGACTTCTTGGTTGCCAATGGTACACTCAACCACAAAGTCAGTTAATGCCTTAGCCTCAATTGCTGTCCGAGGCTTCTGTGTGATGTCCCCTGCTGACCTTTCTTTGTGTTCCTTACCACTGTGGACATCTATGTCTTCAATCGGAAGGACCTGCCCCCTGACTCCATCAGGCCTTAACGAGGCCACATAACAGCTTCGTGCCATCTTCTGATCACCTTTATGTTCTCCAACACCATTCCTGGTAGGTAACTTGATCTTCACATGATAGGTTGAGGCAACAGCCTTAAATGCATGAAGTCCAGTCCTTCCAAGGATAGCGTTGTACGTTGAAGCTGCCTTGATTACCAGGAAGTTCAACATCTGAGTGGCCTCCTTGGGCTCTTGCCCAATAGTTACAGGCAGCTGAATAGTCCCTTCAACTTTGGATTTTACTCCATTAAATCCGTATATAGGCATGTTATTGGGGGTCAACTGAGAATCAGTGTATCCCATCTTCATAAACGCATCATGAAACAGAATGTCAACGGAAGCTCCATTGTCTATCAAGACTCGCTTCACCTCCGAGTTTCCAATCACAGGAGTTATGACCAACGGGTCATCATGGGGGAACTTCACCCCTTCCAAGTCTGAGTCATCAAAGCTAATCGCTACCTCAGTTTTTGCACGCTTCGGGGCCTCTCCCACGATGTGCAACACCTCTCGGGCATAAGCCTTTCTAGAGTTCCTAGTTGTCCCGGCCGCAGTTGGGCCTCCTGAGATCATGTTGATTACTGGCCCTCGGGGCTGTGGGTTGCGATCTTGATCGTCATCCCTTCTATTATAGTCTCTTCTCTGATTAGCACGGTCTTCACCCTTAGTGAAGTGCCTCAGCTTCCCTCTACGGATCAAAAACTCAATCTCATCTTTGAGTTGCTTACAATCGTCAGTGTCATGCCCCACGTCTCTATGGAATCTGCAATACTGATTCTGGTTTCTCTTTGCGGGATCACCCCTGAGTGGCTTCGGCCATCTGAAATCCTTATCATTCTCAATGTCCAACAAGATTCGACTCCTAGGAGTATTCAACCTTGCATACTCAGTGAACCTTGACCCTTGATTCTTCTTAGGGGCAGAGTCGGAGTCCTCGCTAGTTCGGGGATATTTGTCCCTAGCATCATACTCTTGATCATCATAGTCCTGGTCTTGCTTTCGCTTCTTGGAGTCATTGTTACCTCCTCCTCCACCTACGGTGGTTTCTTTCTTCAAGCTATCCTCAGCTTTAATATACTTATCAGCCCTTCGTTGGAGCTCAGCCATGTTCTCAGGGGGATGCTTCGCCAATGATCTCTTGAAGAAGAGGTCAGTGGTTCCGTGTTCCAGGGCTACCATTGCCACCTTATTTTCCAAATCAGTGATATTCAGGGTCTCCTTAGTGAATCGCTTAAGGTAATCCCTCAGATTTTCATTCTTTCCCTGCACTACATACATAAGAGATGCAGAGCTCTTCTCATGCACCCTTCCGCTAATGAATTGGCTAACGAAAGCGGCACTCAACTCCTTAAAAGAGCCAATAGAGTTCGCAGGCAATCGGCTATACCATCTCTGAGCCATGCCCGACAGGGTTTGGGGGAACGCTCTGCACTTTAGGGCATCACTTGCAGGCTGCAGCAGCAGTGCGTTCGAGAACGTCCTGACGTGATTTGCGGGATCACCCGTTCCATCATAAGCCTTAATTGTCGGCATCTTAAACTTCCTAGAAATATGAGCATTCATCACCTCCTCAGTAAACGGGGGTGTTGGATCATCAGGATCTCCTAGAGGCATCAGATCTTTGGGGTTTCCCTTGGGAATTTCCATCCTTGTGGTTGTTCTTCCGAATGAGGCATCAGCCCTTCTTTGTCTCCTTGAAGACCTCTCCAAATCAATGATGGGAATCGTTCCTGAGGTTGGAGGAGGTCGAGTTTGATTCTGTCTTGCTTGCTCCATTGCTATGTCATCCTTCAGCCTTTGGATCATAGCCTCGTGAGCCTTAATCCTCTCCTCAGCCGTTGGTGGAGGTCCATCATGGATCCCTTGAGTCCTTCCTTGAGGCTCTCTTCTAGAACGTTGCCTCCTCGGGGCTTCATCACGATCATCATCCTCAGACGATGAATCATCAGTATAAGGGCCAGAGTAGTCATCGTAATCTCGGTCCCGGATTTGTAAGGCATGACCACTTGGTCCTGAACCTTGAGTCATCGGGGGGTAGTTGGGCAGACCGTACCTGGGATTAGTGTTCAAGGGGAGATCCGTAGTATGGATCTGTACCCCTGGTGGCGGGTTGTTCGGATCAACAATCTGGAGAGAGTTGGTCGCTTGTCCTGCCTGATTGGTCAGAGGCAACGCACTCTCAGCATGGGGGATCACCCCTGGTTGCTGAGAAACTTGAGAGTGGATGATGACAGCTGATGCTGGGGGAGCCCGTTGAATGATCGTCCCTGATGCTGGGGGAGTCTGTTGGATGATCGCCCCTGATGCTGGGGGAGCCTGTTGGATGATCGCCCCTGATGCTGGGGGAGCCTGTTCGGTCAGGGGTGGAGCAGAGCTGAGTGGCACGGCCTCAGTCACAACTGGTGTTGTTCTTCGTGTTTGAACCATGGTTGATGTTGTCTTCCCACAGACGGCGCCAAATGTTGTGGAATAAAAACGAGGGTTTGTATGTATTAAATACAAGGGATGGTGAGCTTCGAGCTTTAATGGCTGTTCTTGTGTTCGAGACTAATCGGTCCTCACAAGATGCCTACGTATCTCTGTATTGCTAGAGAATCAAGCCAACGTAGTTCTGAAAATGAGGGGTCAGGCCCTTTATATAGGTTGTAGGAGCCTTAGAATTATGGTAGGAGTCAAAGACTTGGTAGACAAGTCTTCCTTGAGGAAGGTTCCAGATCTATTCCTTGTAGGAATCAGTTTCCATATCGGATTGGATGCCTTGGTGGCTAAGTCTGATGGAGATAATATCCTTATCCAACTCTTATTGCTGAGCTGTTTATTTCCCTCAATATTAATTACGAAATTAATATCAAAATAGGGATTCTGACCTCATTAATGGGCCCCACGTTTGGACCATGCTGGGTCTAATTAATGCCATATTAAATGTGTCTTTAGGGCTTATTTTTATCCCATATCACCTATATTTAAGGTTTTATTGATATTAAAAAAGATATATTATCAACCAACCAAACAAATTCGATATGTCTGCTCTTAGGTTAGTAAATTTTTGTACCTATATTTTAGGATTTGTTGAAATTAAAAAATAAATATTATCAACCAATCAAACAAATTCAATATATCTGCTCTTAGATATATTGATTTTAGATTGACAATTTGAAATATTAAAATATGATATAGTATACATAAAATTTATTCATGTATTAGTATTATAGTATACATACTTTTAATAAAATAAGCATAGTCTTTAAAATAAAATTGTCAAGTAACCAAAATATATAAATAAGATTTAAAATGATTCGATTATTTTGATTTTAGTGGTAATTTAGGAGTGTTTGTAATATATATTTATAATATTATGAAATCAGTTAATATTATATATTTGTATAATCTTGATTGAATTTAGTTTAAAATTGTAATTTTTTATAATTTTTTTTGACATTAAAAAAATGATATCTGTGGATACGTTAAATTTTAATAAAATAATTATTGTATTAAAAATTAAATTGTTAAGTAATCAAGATAAGTAAATTAGGATGAGAACGATAAGACTCTTTTAATTTTAGTCGTATATTTTGAGTGGTTCTAATTTATATTTATGTAAATTAATCTTTAATATATAATAGTGTAATTTTAATTTATTGTAAATAAAAAAGTGGTAAATTAGTTAATATTATGAAAATCAATTAATATTATATATTTATACAATCCTGATTAATTTTAGTTTATAATAATTATTTATCATAAATAATTTTGAAATTAGAAAATATGTAATATGTGGATGTGTTAAATCAAGTTACTATTAAAGTTAAGTTAGAACTGTTAACTAACCATGGAATGTTAAATAAAGAAAAAAAAATTTTTGTCAGGAAAGAAAACTTTTAAAAGAATAAGATTCGTCTTTAATTTAGGAGTGGTCTTCTAATATAATTCATAATTTTCTGATTGGTTAACTATATATTAACTATACACGGATAGACTCATTCTGATTGGTTAACCATATATTAACTATACATGGATAGACATCTACACTATTATGTTAAAGCCGAAAGATTAAAAGTTTGTCGATTTGGTTATCCTGATTATTAAAATAAATAATAAAAGAAAATAATTAATGGTAATTAGCCATTGCCATTTTCACATTTACTTTTAGTTGAAGATATTACCTTTTATAAAAACATCAATTGTATCATATCTTCAAATCATTAATATTTCCTTTCTAATTAAAATATATTACCTTTTTTATTTAAAACTAATCTTACAATCATTAATATATACCAAAAAATATCACACCATATTTTTAATTATTAATAAAATATATTAAAAATTCCTACACGTTGTTTATAATACGGAAACAGTAGTATAATCCGTAAATATAAGTATATTAAATTATATTAAATTAAAATTTAAAAAAAATATTAAAATAATAATGGGCTTTTTTCATAAATATATATAAAAAAGTAAAATTTTGCAATTTTACTTTTGTTAAGAAAAACTATTTGCAATTTTACTAACCTAAGTTTTAAATTTGCAAAAATACTACCTATTAGGGCAACCCTCCTTCCCCTGCCCAGCTGCCCAACAGCCTGCCCGCCCAATTCAACCACATTGAATCACATTCAACACTTTTTTTAAGGTGGGGTGCTATTTTGGTTGCAACTGAATGCAACCATATTCAACACTTTTTTTTTGCAGGATGCTATTTTGGTGGATTTGGGTTGCATGGCCCCGCAGGGCAACCACATTCAACTTTTTTTTAAAAAAAATGATGGGGTGATTTTGGTGGATTTGGGATGCATGGCCCCGCAGGGGCAATATTCAACTGAATGAAACCACATGCAACTAAATTTCTGATTTCAAGTTTCATTTTTCGGTTGTCATATATATATATATATATATATATATATATATATATATATATATATATATATATATATATATATATAAGAGTTAAAAAATGAGGTCGAAAATATGACAACTGAAAAATGGAACTTGAAATCAGCAACTGAATGCAACCACATGCAACTAAATTTGCAACTACATCCAACTTTTTCAGTTGCATTCAGTTGAATATTGCCCCTGGCGGGGCCTTGCAACCCAAATCCACCAAAATCACCCCACCATTCAGTTGAATATTGCCCCTGGCGGGGCCTTGCAACCCAAATCCACCAAAATCAACCCACCTTTGGTTGCATTCAGTTGAATATTGCCCCTGGCGGGGCCTTGCAACCCAAATTCACCAAAATCACCCCACCTTAATAAAAAAAGTTAAATGTGGTTGCATTCAGTTGAATGTGGTTGCATTCAGTTTAATGTGTTTGCATTCAGTTGCAACCAAAATAGCACCCTACCTTAAAAAAAAGTGTTGAATGTGGTTGAAAATGCTGGGCAGGCCGGGCGGCGGGGGGGGGGGGGGGGGGAAGGGTTGACCTAATTTGTAGTATTTTTGCAATTTTGAAACTTAATGTAGTAAAATTGCAATTAATTAAAGAAGATGGTTTTTTTTGCAAATAGAAACTTCAAATGTAGTATTTTTGGTAAATTCCCAATAATAATTATATAAAAACAAAATTGTAATATTAAATAAAATTTAATAAATACCTAAAATATCGTATCTTTCAATCAATTTAAAAGACGTTTACTTTTAATTGAACATATTACCCTTTATACACACCTAAAATATACACACCTAAAATATCGTATCTTTCGATCATTAATATTTCTTTTCTAATTAAAACACGTTACCTTTTAATTTAAAAAATAATTGTACAATCATAATCTTCCAATCATTAATATTTCTTTTCTAATTAAAACATGTTATCTTTTAATTTAAAATATAATCTTGCAATTATTAATATATACCCAAAAATATCACACCACATCTTTCAATCACTAATAAAAATTAATAATAGAAATTACCGTTAGATTTTAGCAAAAAAATTAGAATCGTTAGAGCTGATGATTAAATACTTTATATGATTAAGTTACTTTACAAAACATTCAAGATTCGATTTTCGTCAATGACGTATTTAATTTAAAATTTCATAATATAAGTTTTAAATTATGCATATCATTAATTAAATTTATAAATATTATTTTAATTTAATTTAAAAAACTTATTAAAATAATAATTATATAAAAATATAATTGTACATAAAATAAATTTATTTCATGTAAAAAAACCCCGTGCATCGCACGAGTTATACGCTAGTGTATTATAATAAAAGAAAGATGTTTTGATATAAGAAAAGTATAATTAATGAAGAGAAAGATGAATTAATTAGTTGTTTTTCGAGATTGGTTTTAGCACAGCGGGGGAGGTGGGTTGGTCTTGATTGCGAGGATTGCATGGTATAATAATTAAATTATATCAATTGATTAATTATATTATTTACTAAAAAATTGTATCGGTTAATTCATGGTTAACTTAAATATATGTGGTTAGTATATTGGTTAAAATTTAATAGAAGAAAAGTTGAAAAATGAATATTATTAATCTAAAATTTAGGGCAGCTAAGTAATAAATTTTTAACTAAATTTATACTTATACTGGGATGCTTAATTGTCTAGGGCCTGGGTGCAAGTTTTGTTCGCATGGAACTAAGATCATTCCGTAGATACTATGATCAATAGCCAAGTAATAATCTTTTAACTAAAATTTAGTTATGTTTTTAAAGAACAAAATATAAGTATAAATTAAAATAATAAATACTGAGTAGTCCAAAACTAAGTAAAAAATATATAATTAGTATCTCAAATGTGTTGTAAATTGGGGTATAACATATAAAAAATATATTTAAATCAAAATTATGCAAATATATAATTACATGGAAAAAGCGGAGGTGATTGATTATTCGTTGTTATTGAATAATGTTTTGATATAAGAAAAGTATACTCAATGAGGATAAAAATGAATTAATTACTCCCTCCGTCCCGTTTTTATTGTCCATTATTCGTTGTCCCAAAAAAATTGTCCATATTCATATTTATGGTAAAATGATACTCTTAGTTGGAGTAATTGTTTTTTGAGATTGGTTCTGCCAACAATATGTTGGTGCAGTGGGTTGAACCCTTGTCTCCTTTGTAGGAGGTCAAGGGTTCGACCCCTGGGTGTGTGTGAGTTTAGTTTGTATTAGTTTCCTTTCTTTGTATTTGTATTTGGCCGGGGGTCCTTCGGAAACAGCCTCCCTATTGTATAGGGGCATGGTCTGCGTACATCTACCCTCCTCAGACACCACTTTGAGTGGTATTATAATTGAGTAAAGTTTCGTTTCGTTTCGTTTTTTGAGATTGGTTCTATTATAGCCAAAGTCCAACCATTTTATTTTTCTTCTCAATTCTTCTTTGTAAAAAGGAAAAGAAAAAAAAAGGAAACTTGAGCCTAGCTAATAACCGGCCCGACCCGACCCGAAACTTGACAAAAATAAAACCTTCCAATTTTGGGGTTTTTGGTTCTTTCTTTCGCTTCAAACTTTCTTCTTCTTTAATTAAATATATTTAATAATTGGATAAAAAGATTCTCACTTTTCAATAACTGGGTCTCTGATAAAAAGGGTCAACAAAAATAATCTAAATTTGTGTGCAAAACCATGTTTTGTACCAAAAGTGTAAAGAAAACTTATGGGTTTTTGTTAAATAGCAGTTTGCATGTTTTGTACCAAAAGTGTAAAGAAAACTTATGGGTTTTTTGTTAAATAGCAGCAGATGCATTAACAGTGTATCTAAATCAACTAATCACTAATGGCTAGAATTTTCAAGTGGGTCTTGTTGCTTCTTCTGATATTTTCATTGCCAACAGGTTCACCAAGTACGTGTGTATATAAGAATATGTTGTGTGTGGTATAATAATTAAAGTATATCAATCGATTAATTATATTATATATTAAAAATAATGTATTAGTTAACTCATGTTTAATTTATATGTGATTAATATTTTGGTTAAAATTTAATAGAAGGAAAGTTGAAAAATAAATATTATTGATCTAAAAATTTAGAGAAGGCCTTTAATTGGTCCTAAAATAATTTCTCTTTTTTGACTGGTTAACTGCATATTATGGTAGACTCAGGTATTATAATAAAAGATACAGATTTAAAAGAAGTTTGAGAATTTTTATAAAAGATACAGATTTAAAAGAAGTTTTGAGAATTTTTTTGAAGCATCAAGCATTTCTCTCAAACTGCAAATTTATACTCCTCTAAATTATCACAACTATTTTTACAAATATATGGCAAACAAATTTTAATTGAGGGGCTGAAAATCTTCACTCTATTAAATTATCAGCAATTACAGCGAGGAAAAGACAGGCTGAGTAACTTACCCTAATTAATATTAGTATAGTTTCTTTATTGCCCTTTTTCAACGGAGTTAATTAATTCAATTTCCTTATTCAATTCATCCAGAATGGTCACCATTAACATATGTTCACACCTTAATGGCTTCAACTGTTAAATTCTTCTGACCCCTTTTCAATTATTTATACACCTCCATATTATTTCAACATGTATCTAACTACTACCTCTATTTTATTCCTTCCATTTGTCTAAAAAATCACACACAACACAAAAGAATATGTCAATTTCTCAGCTGGCTGGCTGGCTGGCCGAGTTAACTAGCTGGCTCCCAAAAACTTCTGTCTGGCACTCAAAAATTTTATCACTCTATTAATAAGTATATATTTATAGAAAAATGGTCGTCATGGATTTCTCATGAGATTAAAATATAAATAGCCTATAAATTAAGTGATTCCGCAAAAACATTTTTATAAATTTTAATTTTTCTCACTAAGTTTACCTAAACATCATTAAATATGTATTGAAAAGCTTTTAATCTCGGGATTACGAATCCCCTATATTTATCATTCTACACAAATGAAGCTTGTTCAAAATTTTATCACTCTATTAATAATCTTTTTTTTTTTTTGAAGTAACTCTATTAATAATCTTAAAACCCCTTCATTTTTTAGACTGTTTCAGTTCTGGGTTTCTCTCTTTTTCAGCTCAAACCATCTAAAAGGTGCAATCTTTCTGATCTTTATCTACTAATCTTTAGTTGGTATTTTTTATTCTAGTGTTTTTGGTTTAATATTACTGAATCTTGGAGAATCTTGGGTTTTGAGTCTGTTTTAGGTCAAGATTTCATCTTTTAGATCTGTTAAAATGATGCATACTTGTGTGCTAAAGTTGCTCATCCGGGTATTTCTTGTGTTGATCTGTTTTGCTTGCTTTTGTTGTGGATTTAATCCTGCTGATGAGTATTATATAAATTGTGGATCCACTGCAAATGTTACAATTGGTAGTCAGGTTTATTTGGCTGATAGTTTAGCTTCAAAGTACCTTTCTAGCCCAGATAATATTTTAGGGACTACCACTTCAAATTCTATTCCACAGACTGATGAAAATGGTCTGTATAGGAATGCTAGAATTTTCACGAAAACTTCGAAGTATACCTTTTCGATTAGCCAAAAGGGGAGGGTTTGGATCCGGCTTTACTTTTCGCCGTTTGTGTTTAACAGTTATAATCCAAGTACAGCAAGTTTTTCAGTTTCGATTCCCAACCATGTGTTGCTTAATGATTTTAAATCTAGTTCTGTTGCTAAAAAGGAATTTTTAGTGAACATAACTTCTGAATCACTTGTGATCACTTTGTCGCCTTCCGCGAATTCCTTTGCATTCTTGAATGCTCTAGAAGTTGTTTCTGCCCCGGATATCCTTATCACTGATGATGCGCAAAATGTCAATCCTGCTGTGAAGTTTGAAGGTTTGCTGACACAGGCCTTGCAGACCGTTGCTAGGGTTAATATGGGAGGGCCGACTGTTACTGCTAAAAATGATACACTTGGTCGAACTTGGGAACCTGACACAAAATATCTTTTGGATGTTAATCTTGCTGGAAATGTATCAAAGCTTAATTCTGTCAAGTACCCTCCGGGAGGAGCTACAGAGGATATTGCTCCAAAAACTGTTTATGGTACTGCAACAAAGATGAGATCTGAAGACGACCCCAGCAGCAATTTTAATGTTACATGGGATTTCCCTGTTGATCAGGGGTTTCAGTATCTAGTACGCTTTCACTTTTGCGATGTTGTAAGTGTTTCTCCCAATGAGCTCTACTTCAACGTTTTCCTCGGTCCTACTAATGTTTTACCTGACTTCGATCTGACCATCATAAATCAGAATATACTGGCTACTGCAGTATACAGGGATTTTGTAACTTCTTCCGTATCTAGCAGTAAGCTTCGTGTGAGTATTGGTCCATCTTCCGTGAACAATGTTTATCCTGATGCAATTCTTAATGGACTAGAGATAATGAAGCTAAATAATTCTTTTGGAAGCCTTGGTGGGTCGGAGGCTGCACCATCTTCGTCAGGATCAGGCTCAAAGTCAAATGTCGGAGTAATTGCGGGTGTAATAGTTGGGATTGCAGTTGTTTTGTTGATTGTTGGAATATTCTTTTATATTCGCAGGAAAAGAAGACTGGAACGTCTTCACCATTCAAAAACATGGGTCCCTCTGTCTGTTAATGCTTCGTACACAATGGGAAGTAAATTCTCTAATGGAACAGTTACCAGTGCCGGATCAGACTTTGGCTATCGGTGTCCTTTTGTGGCAGTTCAAGAGGCAACTAATAATTTTGACGAGAGCTGGGTTATTGGGATTGGTGGTTTTGGGAAGGTTTACAAGGGAGAGTTCAGTGATGGCACAAAAGTGGCAGTTAAAAGGGGTAATCCCAGGTCCCAGCAAGGTTTGGCGGAATTCCGTACAGAAATTGAAATGCTGTCTCAATTCCGTCATCGGCATCTTGTTTCCTTGATTGGCTACTGTGATGAAAAGAGTGAAATGATTTTAATATACGAGTATATGGAGAATGGAACTCTCAAGAGTCATCTGTATGGCTCTGGTCTTCCTAGCTTGGGCTGGAAAGAGAGACTCGAGATATGCATTGGATCAGCTAGGGGACTTCACTACCTTCACACGGGATATGCCAAAGCTGTTATTCATCGTGATGTAAAGTCTGCAAACATATTGCTCGATGAGACATTCTTGGCCAAGGTTGCTGATTTTGGCCTATCAAAAACAGGACCCGAGCTTGATCAAACCCATGTGAGTACAGCAGTGAAAGGGAGTTTTGGGTACCTTGATCCCGAGTATTTCAGAAGGCAACAGCTCACGGAAAAATCGGACGTGTACTCATTTGGTGTTGTTCTGTTTGAAGTTCTATGTGCAAGGCCTGTTATAGATCCATCTCTTCCTAGGGAGATGGTCAACTTGGCTGAATGGGCAATGAAATGGCAGAAGCGAGGACAACTGGATCAAATTATAGATCCTAATCTTGAAGGCAAAATCAAGCCAGATTCTCTTCGAAAGTTTGCAGAAACTGCAGAAAAGTGTTTAGCTGATTTTGGTGTTGATCGGCCCTCAATGGGAGACGTCCTTTGGAATCTTGAGTATGCACTTCAACTTCAGGAGGCAGTTCTTCATAATGATCCCGAAGAAAACAGTACCAATATTATCCGCGAGCTATCTCCTCAACTCAATAACTTCAGTAATGACGACTCCACCACATCTGCTGGACAGCATGAAATGTCGGTTGTAGATGATGATCTTTCAGGTGTTTCAATGAGCAGAGTATTCTCTCAACTGGTGAAGTCTGAGGGCAGATAGTTTACTGCAAATGGTATGTCATATTCATTCATATTTTTAAGGTCTCGCATTTTTTTGGGTGTTGAAGTGGCACTGTCATCTATGTCGGACATGTATGAAGGTTGGGACAAATCATAAAAACAGGCTTGAGTCCGCCAATGCATCGTCACCTTCTCAGAATGACTGAAGCACTATGATAAAGGAATGTAATTGCATTGCATGTTCCATGGATGCATAGACAAAGATTTTTATTTAATGACAATTATATTTATTGTAATTTTCTGCAATTAGTAGTTTGAAAGATGCGACGTTTCTTTAGTGTGTAATGTTGATCTTTGGTAGAACATAGTTTCGTTGGTCTCCCTCTATTTAAAAGTACAACAATGTGTTAATCTAATGGTCTCTGAAGACTGAACTTGATTATACTTCAATAGCAATATTATTTTCTCATCACATTACACATCTTTTGGTTTCGAATGTTGTTTCTTGAGCGCCTGCCTCCTGGACAGGGTTGTATTTTCTTTTGTTAAATGATTGAACTTTCTTAGCCAAGTGGCCATGTGTAATATTAGGTAGTTTATTGTTAGGCCAGGTATTGTTTTATTGCATGAAATATGGAATGGCAGCATATAGACAACCCTCACAGATGATTGTTAGGCCAGGTGAAAACTTCATGTGAGAAGACAGACTGAGAAGTGGGAATAATTGATGGAGAAACCACCATGCATGTGATGAAATTCGACAAACTGACAATTCAATTGGCACCAAATAGGGAAAACTGATGGTATACACTACACACTAGGGGTGCCCATGGGTAGGGTTAACCCGATATAACCGACCCTACCCGAACCGAATTCGGCCGACCCAAACCGAAAAAAATAAAACCGAAAATTGATTGGGTTAATTGTTATCAAACCCGAATTTAATGGGTTGGTTAAGGGTTTGGTTTATTTTTAATCTAACCCAACCCAACCCGGAATATACATATGGGCTGGGCCTCTTGTACTCCTTACTCTTAGATATTTGTCTACTATAATGCAATAACCTTAACTCCTTAACTGCATATTTGATAAATATTAAGTAAACTGTTGCTTCTCTACTGAGTTCTCTCTGCTTTTATTAGACTAAATGTGAATACTCCACTTGATGTTAATTTTGTTCCATAGTTATGTACTCCAAATATGCTGGATTAAAGGCACTGATGGTTCGGATTACATAGCTCTAAGGGAATGTGACATAATGGCTGTGCTATCATAGTTCAACATTGTACCCATGTCGTTATACTTTGTACTTGTCACTTGTCTGTCTTCCCTTATTATTATTGTAATGTAAGATGTCAATGGAAGTCATTGGAAATATTTTGAAGTCTTCTCCATGAGTTGTTAACCTAACTCGACCCCGACCTAACCCGAACCAAACCGAACTAATTGGATTGGATCGGGGTTGGGTTACATAATATTTTTTTAATTAATGGATTAAATTTTTATCAAACCGAATTAACTGGGTTGGGTCAAGGTTTGACCAAAACCCGACCCAACTCAGCCCATGGGCACCCCTACTACACACACATATGGTGTCTATCTGTGTATGTTCATCTACTATTACCCACCTAAGAGAATGCATGTAATATGATTCTAGTCAGGTATTTGTAAACGTGTCAATTTGTATTGTCCTGTAATTTATTAAAATTTCAATGAAATGAATATATTTGTATATTGCAATCAAATTCTAGTAGAAATCAGGCAGTGGTATCAAAATTTATCAAAAGAAAACTGTATTTATAGCAATGGTATTTTGTTTCAAAAGATGTCAATAATCGAATCGAGTTAGAATCGAGATTTTTCTGGCATTGTCATCCATGGTCATCGTGGTTTTGGATGGGGACACAACAGCCCCAAACCATTATCATGTGACGATTAAGTGAGATATTGTCAAAACGAAATCATTGTGAAATTGGCTTTGAAGTCATGAACTAATATTGGGTAGTACATTGTTAGATTAGGGTTTAGTAGGGGCAAACGTTTATTACGTATGGTGAAATTATATGATATAATTTTTTTGTGATATAAGTATAATAGGTTTTTTTTATGAAAACAGGACCATCTGTTTACGCATCGCAATTTTTTTTTTTTTTTTTATAATTTAAATTGCTGATGTCATTAGGTATCATTAGAATTTAGAGCATCTATGTAAACAGAAATAATGAACTGTAACCGCACCAAAAATATGCTCTCGTCGCACAGCCATGTAAAACCAAACCAAACCAAACATACCCAGTATATCCCGCTCAGAGCAGGGTCTGGGGAGGGTAGGTTGTACGCAGACCATGCCCCCACTTTTAGGGTAGGGAGGCTGTTTCCGTGAAGACCCTCGGCTATGTGCACGACATGTACGGTGTGTGATATATACAAAGGAATCTATAATATATGCGACAAAGTTCACAGCAATACCTGAGCCCATGGCTTTCTCCCCACGGGACTTACCTGCAATGCCCCTAGATACCACCAAGCGAAGCTCCCTGCACCTGCACAACCGGGAAACATATGATAATAAAAATGAAAACTGAAAATGGAAAAAGATAGCGGAGAATGCCGAACTCCTAAGATAAGGCCATCCGAGCCAACCCAACTCTGAGGTTCTCCACTACAGAGCCGTCCCCTAGAAGAGAGTCCACCACTCTGATCTGTCGCCTCCACGAACACCTGTCAGCGGTCATGGTCTCACTTAGGTTCATAGCCTTCAAATCCAACCTAAGCTGCTCTTCCCATGACCTCCTCGGTCTGCCTCTCCTCCTCACCCCAACAACCGAAAGACTCTCGACCCTTCGTACTGGGGCTTCTGGCCGCCTCCTACGGACGTGGCCGAACCATCTCAACCTCCCTTCCCTAACTTTAGCAGAAAGTGGCGCCACTTCGAGCTCTGTCCTGAACACCCTATTAGGGATTCTATCTAGCATCGTGCGGCCACACGACCACCGCAACATCCTCATTTCAGCTGCTTCCAACTTGCTTTCGTGGGTCTTCTTCGCTGCCCAGCACTCAGAACCATATAACAACGCAGGCCGGATAGCCGCTCTATAGAATCTCCCTTTCAACTTTAAAGAAACCTTCTTGTCGCACATCACCCCTGACACTGCCCTCCACCTTTGCCACCCAGCATTGATACGATTCTTGACATCATCTTCAACCTCACCTTCCTTCTGGATGATCGACCCCAGATACTTGAACTTATCCGTACGCGGGACGATCTGATCTACGATCTTAACCTCCACCCCTTCGTTGATGGCCTCGCCACTGAAGTTGCACCAGAGATACTTGGTTTTAGTTCTACTCACCCGCAAGCCTTGTGACTCCAAAGTTGATCTCCATAGTTCCAACTTCTCGTTGACCTCCCCCCTTGACTCCGCCACTAGCACAATATCGTCAGCGAAGAGCATGCACCACGGGACGGCGTCTTGGATCCCGCGTGACATGACATCAAGGATAAGTGCGAAAAGAAGAGGACTAAGGGCCGATCCCTGATGAAGCCCAATCTCAACAGCGAAGAAACGAGAGTCACCCACTGGGGTCCGGACGCAAGAACTAGCTTGGGAGTACATGTCTTGAATCACTCTTACGTACGACGACGATACACTCCGCTCTACGAGGGTCTTCCAAATCGCTTCACGGGGGATACTATCATATGCCTTCTCGAGATCAATGAACACCATATGGAGGTCTTTGCGGCGCTCCCTGAACTTCTCCATAAGGCGTCTGACTAGATGGATGGCCTCGGTCGTCGATCTCCCCGGCATAAAACCAAATTGATTCTCTGAGATTTCAACTTCTCTTCTAATCCGGCCTTCTACCACTCTCTCCCAGAGTTTCATAGTATGGCTGAGTAATTTAATACCCCGATAGTTACAACAGCTCTGAGCATCTCCTTTGTTCTTGAAAAAAGGAACTACGACTCCATTCTGCTAGCATCTTAGCACCCAAGAGGAGATCATTGAACAGATTTACTAGCCATTTAACGCCAACTTCGCCAAGACAAATCCACACCTCGATTGGGATCTGATCCGGACCCACCGCCTTCCCTTTCGCCATCTTACGAATGGCCCCCTTGACCTCGTCCTCGCTGATACGCTCACATGGAGGCGAAGGGGGGATCTCTAGTTCCCCACCGGCCCAACTCCTCCTATTCTCATTGAAAAGGTTATGGAAGTGTGCAACCGCTTAATCTAGAGTCATATCAAATCATATGTCAACTTGTTTGTGTGTCAGTGAGCTATTATGAAGACAAATGGCACATGCACCAGTGCTTAGCCAATTTAAGGTACAGGAGCCCATCTCCCGTTCTTATGATTCAAAATATAAATTTAAATCACCAATTGATTCAAATTATGAACCAAATTTTTAATCAAATTACTATTTACATATTATATTACATAAATAATATGTCAGATTCAAATTTTAACCCAAATTACTATTTACATATTATATTACATAAATAATATGTCAGATTTGATATGGGTAGAAATAAAATCCTATTATAATTAATATAGCATTAATTATGTAATAAATGAGGCCCAATAAGAAGGCTCGAAACCCTAATTGGACTTGAATTCGTTATACTTGGATCAAGGATGCGGCCTGTATCGGGGACGCCCTATACAAGGCCCGCTTCTAGAATTCTTGATTTGGAACACAGAAGTCTATAAGGAAACTGAATCCTTGATTGACACAAATTAGAACTACCGACTTTGAAAAAGACTTAGCCTCCAAGGCACACAGTCTGACAAGGAAACAAACTCCTACAAGGTAGGAGTCTAGAACTTTCCCCAAGGAAGATTTGCCTACCAAGTCACCTAACCCTACTACGATTCTAAGGCTTCTTAGCCTATATAAAAGCCTGACCTCTCATTCTTAGAACTAGGTTTTTGGCTTGATTCTCAACCTCGAGATGCGTAGGCATTCTATGAGGATCGATTAGTCTCGAACACGGAAACAACCATTAAAGCACGAATCTCACGAACCCTAGCATTAAATACGCACAAACCCTAGCCAAAATTTAATAACCTAGTTTTTATTCCACAATATTTGGCGCCGTCTTTGAGACAACAACATCAACCATTGCTCAAACACGAAGAACACCAGTCACAACCGAGGCGACTACTGTCACCTCCGCCCCGCCCGTCGTTACTGAACAAGGGTCGATACCCCCATTAACTCAGATGACCACTCCGACTCAAGTCTCTCAACCTACAGGGATGACTCCCCATGCTGAGAGAACCCTACCAGTGGTCGTCCACCCAGGGCAGGAGACTAACCAACTTCAGATGATGGTTTCTCCTATATCCAGTCATCCACCACTCCTAGGAGTTCAGCTCTCTACCACCGTGCTCCCTGCAAATACTAATCCGGCATACGGGTTGCCTAACTATCCCCCAAATCGAAGGGATCCTAGACCAAGCGGTCATGCCCTGCAGATACATGAGCCGTATCAACCGCCTTATATTAAAGGTTTGGCCCCTCCTAAGCAAGGATATTATGATTACTCCGGGCCCTACACTGATGATTCGTCTTCTGAGGATGATGATCGCGATGAAGCCCCTAGGATGCGACGTGCAAGCAAGGAGCCTGTGAGAAGAAGGACTCAAAGAATCCATGATGGACCCCCCAAATGACTGCTGAGAAAATCAAGGCTCATGAGGCTGAGATTCAAAGGTTGAAAGACGACATAGCGAGAGAGCAAGCAAGGCAGAATCAGAATCGACCTCCTCCAACTTCAGGAGGGATTCCCTTTGTCGACTTGGAGAGGTCCTCAAGGAGACAAAGAAGGGCGGATACCCCAATAGGAGGAGCTACAAGGGCAGAGGCCCCTAGGGGTGATCCCAAAGATTTGATGCCTCTTGGAGATCATGATGATCCCACACCCCCGTTTACTGAAGATGTGATGAATGCTCATGTCTCTGGGAAGTTTAAGATGCCTACCATAAAGGCCTATGATGGAACGGGTGATCCCGCAAACCACGTAAGGACGTTTTCAAACGCACCGCTGCTACAGCCCGCTAGTGATTCTCCAAAGTGTATAGCGTTCTCCCAAACCCTGTTGGGTATGGCTCAACGATGGTATAGCCGATTGCCTGCCAACTCGATTGGCTCTTTCAGGGAATTGAGCACGGCTTTCATTAACCAATTTGTTAGTGGGAAAGCCCATGAAAAAAGCTCTGCATATCTTATACAAGTGAAGCAAAGAAAGAATAAAAACTTAAGGGACTATCTCAAGCGCTTCACCAAGGAAACTTTGGATGTCCCTGATTTGGAAAATAAGGTAGCTTTAATAGCCTTGGAAAATGGAACGACGAATACCTTCTTTCAGATGTCGTTGGCAAAGCATCCCCCCGAGAGCATGACTGAGCTCCAAAGAAGGGCAAGTAAGTATATCAAGGCTGAGGAAAGCATGAGGAACAGCGAGGCCTCCCCGTACATGGTGGAAACGGGAACTCTAAGAAGCGAAAGCAAGAGCAAGAGTACGATGCTAGGGACAAGTATCCCCGGATTAGCAAGGACTCTGACTCTACACCTAAGAAGAGTCTGGGACCAAGATTTTCTAAGTATGCAAGATTGAATGCTCCTAGGAGTCAAATCTTGTTAGATATCGAGAAGGATAAGGATTTTCGATGGCCGAAGCCACTCAAGGGTGACCCCACAAAGCGAAACAAAGATCAGTACTATAGGTTCCACAAGGATGTGGGGCATGACACCGATGATTGTAGGCAACTCAAAGACGAGATTGAGTTCTTGATCCGAAGAGGGAAACTAAGAAAGTTCACAAAAGGTGAAGATCGTGGAAATCAAAGAAGGGATTATGACATGAGGGACAATGATTGTAGGGATAATGATCATGATCGCAACGCACAGCCCCGAGGGCCGATTATCAATATGATCCGGGGAGGTCCGACAGCGGCCGACACGGCAAAGAACTCTCGAAAGACTTACACTAGAGAAGTGATGCACATCATGGGAGAGGCCCCGAAGCGTGCAAAGACTGAGGTAGATATTGGTTTTGATGATTCAGACTTGGAAAGGGTGAAGTTCCCCCATGAAGACCCATTGATCATAACTCCTGTGATTGGAAACTCAGTAGTGAAACGAGCCTTGATAGACAATGGAGCTTCTATTGATATTCTATTTCGCGATGCGTTTGTGAAGATGAGATACAATGATTCTTAGTTGACCCCCACTAACATGCCCATATACGGATTCAATGGAGTGGAGTCCAACGTTGAAGGGACTATTCAATTGCACATAACTATTGGGCAGGAACCTGAGGAGGCTACTCAGATATTGAATTTTCTGGTAATTAAGGCAGCCTCGACATACAACGCAATCCAAGAAGGACCGGGCTTCATGCGTTCAAGGCTGTGGCCTTTACCTATCACATGAAGATTAAGTTTCCAACCAGGAATGGTGTTGGAGAACAAAAAGGTTATCAGAAGATGGCAAGAAGTTGTTATGTAGTTGCGCTAAGGGATGATGGAGTCGGGGGGCAGGTCCTTCCGATTGAAGACATTGATGTCCGTGGAGATGATGAACACCGAGGGAAGCCAGCAGAGGATCTGGTCCCTATCCCTCTAGAGCTAGGAGACCCTGAAAAGGTGACACATATTGGAGCTTCTCTAAAGGAACCCTTGAAGGGCAGATTGATAACATTCTTACAGGGAAACAACGACGTGTTTGCTTGGACAGCAGCTGACATGCCAGGAATTGATCCCCAACTCATAACTCACAATTTGAATGTCGATCATAAGTAGAAGACAATAAAACAAAAGAAAAGGAACTCAAGAGGCCATTAAGCAAGAAGTGGATAAGCTGGTTTTATTGAGGAGATTCAGTTCCCTGAATGGTTGGCTAACCCGGTAATGGTCAAGAAGGCAAATGGAAAGTGGAGGATGTGCATAGACTTCACTGACTTGAATGATGCATGTCCTAAGGATTGTTTCCCTCTACCAAGTATTGACACGCTGATAGATGCCACAGCTGGGCATGAGATGTTGAGCTTCATGGATGGTTTCAGTGGCTACAACCAGATTAAGATGCACAAGGATGACATCCCAAATGTATCTTTCATAATTGACTTTGGTGTTTTCTGTTACCTTGTCATGGATTTTGGACTAAAGAATGCGGGATCCACCTATCAACGATTGGTTAATAAGATATTTGCCCATCTGATTGGGAAAACCATGGAGGTCTATGTTGATGACATGTTAGTCAAGATCCTGTTCAAGGCTGATCATATTGAGCACCTCAGAGAGGCATTCGAAGTACTGAGGCATCATAAGATGATGCTGAATCCAGCAAAGTGTGCCTTTGGTGTTAGATCAGGAAAATTTCTTGGTCTGATGGTTTCAAAGCGAGGCATAGAAGCCAACCCTGATAAGATCAAGGCGATTCTGGATATGGATCCACCACGCTCTATGAGAGATGTGCAGAAGTTGACAGGCCGAGTTGCAGCCTTAGGGAGATTCATCTCCATATCTGGTGATAAATGCTTGTCTTTCTTTCAAGCATTGAAGAAGGTGAAGAACTTTGAGTGGACACCTGAAAGCCAAGAGGCCTTTGAGCAATTAAAGAAATATATGGCTGAAGCCCCGTTGTTGGCCAAACCTAGTCCCGGAGAGACACTTTATACCTGGTAGTATCTGAACAAGCACTGAGTGCCATCCTCATCCGAGAACAAAGCAAGGTTCAGAAACCTATCTACTACGTGAGCAAGGTATTGCATGGAGCTGAGTTGAATTACTCTCCCATCGAGAAATTTTCTTTGGCATTGGTAACAGCCTCGAGGAAGCTACGACCGTACTTCCAGGCACATCAAATTGAAGTCTTGATGGACCAACAACTGAGAAACATATTGCATAGCCCAAAGGCCAGTGGAAGGCTGATTAAGTGGGCAATTGAACTCGGAGAATTTGACATCACATACAAGCCTCGGACAGCCATCAAGGCTCAGGCATTGGCAGACTTCGTGGTTGAATGTACCATTGGCAACCAAGAAGTCGGGGGGCAGGAGATAACACCCAACCAAGGAAGTGAGAATCAAGATAAGGAACTTGTACCTGATCAGAAGGAGTATTTTGGTGCTCTATTTTGATGGAGCATCAAAAACAAAAACAAGTGGTGCAGGTTTAGTCTTACAAAGTCCCGATGGGTTCACAGTTGCGTATGCTTTAAAGTTGGATTATCCAACAACTAACAACGAACTTAATATGAAGCCTTAATAGCCGGACTGGGCTTGGCCAGAATAATGAGGGTTAAGAACCTCAAAGTTTATGGAGATTCAATACTGGTAGTCTCGCAAGTGAATGGTGAATTTGAAGCCAAGGATGAAACTATGGCAAAGTACTTGAGAGTTGTAAAAGCTGTTATGACTCAGTTTGATGAGTTCTATGTAGAGCACATTCCGAGAGAAAAGAATGTTAAGGCCGATTCCCTGTCCAAGTTCGCTTCTTCTCAGATAGAGAATTATGCAGGGAGTGTTTACTTCCAGGTCTTGAAGGCCCCAACCATCAATTCAAAACTATTGGCATCGATCGAAATTGGGGGCTGTTGGATAGACCCTATCAAAGCTCACTTGGACACTGGTTGGCTCCCTGACAATGCCTTGGAGGCACGAAAACTGTAAGAGCGTTGAGATATGCCTTGATTGAGGGCATCCTTTATAAGAGGTCGTTTGTCATCCTGTACTTAAAGTGCTTAAGGCCCCAAGAGGCAAAAGAAGCATTGGAAGAAGTTCATAAAGGGATCTGTGGGCAGCACCTGGGGGGCAGAGCCTTAGCTCATAAGATCACTCATTTAGGGTTCTATTGGCTAGAGATGTTAGCCGATGCACAGAACTATGTCAAGAAGTGTGACAGATGCCAGAAACACACTTCGATTGTGAGACAGCCACCAGAGATGTTAACATTGATTAACTCTCCTATCTTGTTTGCCATGTGGGGAATGGACATACATGGTCCTTTCCCTGTAGCTTCAGCACAAAGGAAGTTCCTGATAGTGGCCATCGACTACTTTACCAAGTGGATTGAGGCTAAGCCCTTAGCCAAGATAACCACAAAGCAAGTTGCTCAGTTCTTTTGGGAGAGCATCATCTACAGATATGGTATCCCACGAATCCTTGTGACGGATAATTGGCGACAATTCAATAATGAAGAATTCAAGAAGTACTACAATGAGAATGCCATCGAGCTCCGCTTTACTTCAGTAGCTCATCCTCAAGCTAATGGACAGGCCTGGACAGGCCGAGGTAGCAAACCGATATCCTTGATGGATTAAAGAAGAGGGTCGAACGCTCAAGAAACACTTCGGTGGATGAGTTGCTGCCTATACTCTGGGCATATCGCACCACCCGCAAGGTGACGACCGGAGCAACCCAGTTCTTGCTGGCTTATGGAGCCGAGGCAGTTGTGCCCTTGGAAATTACATATGCATCACCAGGAGTGGAAGAATATGAACCTGAGACTAATAAAGAAGGCATGAGGCTCACCCTTGATCTGATTGATGAGGTTAGGGATGAAGCAAATTCCAGGAATGCAGAGCATCAGAAGAGAGCATCTTTCCACTACAACCAAAGGGTTAAGGAGAGGTTCTTCCGACAAGGCGACTTAGTTTTGAGAAAGACAAAGGCCTCTAGAGTTGGCCAGAAAGAGAAGTTAGCCCCTAACTGGGAAGGACCGTACCGAGTCAAGAAGACATTAGGACGAGGATCCTACAAGCTGGAAACCTTGGACGGGAGTGAGGTGCCCCGTACTTGGCACGCATTGAACCTCAAGATTTACTATGTTTAAGCTATCCTAGTAAGGACTTAGCTTTCTATCTATTTAGTAGAAGTAGAAATAAGGTTCGGTGAAACCATTGCAGAGCATGGTGCTCCGAGTAGGACAGTAGTATTCTATGTAAGGGCTGAGCCCATTTCAAATCATTAGTGCAAGTTTGTTTTCCGTTCTATGATTCTGTGATTTTAATTATGTACCAAGCACCCGATGAGTGTAAGTCTAAGATGACCAAGTACTGTAAATAAAAGAACATACGGATGAAGGAAAACAAGTGCATAAATAAAGTACCTCGAAGGGTTAAGGTTCAAAGTTACAACACAACATTGATAAGAGTTTAAGTCCATGAAGGACCCCGAATAAAAGATAGATAGATAAAGGCCATATACGGCTAATAAGCCATGCAAGGCTCGATTAAGAGAAACCATCTACTTCTTCACAGGAGCTTCTTCTTCTAGGGAAGAACCCTCCTCATCAGAATCTCCTCATCCGAACCTTCTTCCCCGGAGCTGCTATCCGCATCATCTCCAACTGCCCTTGGCTGTTCCTTCATAACTTCTTCTTCTTCTTCTTCAGAGGAAGAAGAACTAAGCTGGTTCCGAAGTCCTTTTCCTCGAAGTGGCTGTTTGAATGCCACCTTTCCTTTTCCTTTCGAAACAGGATCCTTTCCTTGAGAACGGGATCTAGAAGAACCCGAGGAGCCAGGGCCAACAGATTGGGCTCCCCCTTTAGCACTGGAGCCGGATGATCGGCGACCACCCCTCGAGTCAGAAGCATGCACAACTATGGTACTCCCACCAGCAGCCCAGTTAGGGCTGGGAAACTCTACTGGGTCAACCACCTTGGGGTGTCTCCTACTAACAACAGCAACAGCTTTGTCCAACCCAAGGGTAAGGGACTCTAGGAAACTCTGTTCCTTCATGTTGATCAATGAAATCAAGAAAAGTGTCAGATTTCATGTAGCAGTCAATGATAGCATTGTGACTTGCCTTCATTTAGCCCTCAACTAGCTCGTACTTCCCTTTGTAGGAAGCCACTTCATCCTCAGCTGAATATGCTCTAGTTTCCCACTCTTTCATCTCCTTCTCTATCCTGGCCTTCTCCTTGGCCAACAGTGTCTTCTTTTCTTTCAAAGCTTTGCCTTGAATGATGGATGATTGAAAAAAGGCATTGGCCTATAAAATAAAAAAAACACTAAGTCAGAAAATGCTAAGTCAAAATTTATAACTCCAGAATAATGGAATACATGCCTGATAGAGAGCTTGGGCGCCCAGTTGCTCTGTGTCAGCCACACCAGTGCCAGTAGTGACATTTACCATGTCAATAGGGGTGATGCAGCATTTGGACCAATCAAGTGCCAACAAAGAACTCCCAGATATTGAGTCGTGTGAACAAATGCCCCATTCGGGCACAAAGGCTGATTTGATGTTTCCGTCGGCATCCCTGAATCTTTTTCCAAAGGTCTGAGAGCACTTCAGAAAATCAGGAACTTTGGAAGAGGAGGGATTAGCTGCCTTCTCTGCTTTCTTCATCATTCGTTTGGTGACCACTTCAGCGTTTGCAGGTTGTTTGTCAATCACGTCAGCAGCTGAAATAATACAGGGCAAGGAATCAGAATAAGAACAAACATAGTTCACTATAAGTAAGAAACAATGAAAAGTTACCCTCCAAAGGAAGTAGACTAAGGCCTGCTTCCACAAGTTTACGTTCACTAAAAAAGGCACGATAATGAGTACGACCATCATCGACAATGAGTTTGTCCCGATCAGATAATTGAGAATTGTCAAGCTCAAACAAGGGATACCCGCTGTCAACAACATGGTTGAATGAGGATCTGAAATACTCCCCCCAGTCACCTCCTCTAAGAACAAGGATAATAAAATGACATTGCTAGTGATGGTAAGAATCAGGGAAAGAAGCCTCATTTACAATATGAGGAACTCCTGGTCGGTGCTGGCAAGAAATCCAACCTTTCCTTGTAGTCGGGTTGTTCTTGAACAGGAAGAGGCTCCTAAACAAGGGGATGCTGAGGGGAATCCCCTCCTGCAAGCACCTCAACACAAAGACGGAGATGAGCTTCCATGAATTTAGGTATAGCTGACAAGGGTTGATCTTGACCTCGGCTAGCAACCTTAGGACAAAGGGATGAAAGGGGAATCTGAACCCCGATTCCATGGCACTCTTGTAAGCGAAAAGCCTCTCAGGGTGCCAATTGCACGTCCTGTCACTTGGGTCGGGAACGGCACATTTGATGTGAAGATCATACTTCTTCTTAAGGGCTGTAGTCTCGGTCTTAAACCTAGAGCTTAGAAATCGAAACGAGTCAAACTCAGCATTGGAGGGGAAGGCATCTCCCATCTCATTATGTAACTCAATCAAAGAAAGAACTGGATGATCAAGAACAAGAGGAGGAAGAGCTCTATTACCTTGTGAAGCTCGAAGTTTCCCTCGAGCATGGAGCCTCTCAGCCTCGGATGCAAGAATTGGAACTCGATCAGCCATCTTGATTCTTGGATGACAAACAAGAAATTTGAACTTGAGAGAAAACTTATAGAATGAAAATTTTGCAAGAAAAGTTGTGAATGAAATGACTTCCCCTCTCACTCTTTTATAGGAAAAAAGGTGACCTCCAATACCAGGTCACATTTTTGGCGACCTGCATTTACAGGTTTAATAAAGCAGAATGATCGAAATAAATGAGAAACTCGAAGGAAAATATGGCAAAACAACGTTTCCTCGGAAAATAAAACGAAGAAAATGAGAGAGCCGAAAGAAAATATGAGCTGAAACGATAATTAAAACGATCAGTTCGAAGATTAAGGTTAACTATTTTATGGGAAGGAAATCCAATTAGCAATCCTAATTAAGGATTAGCATATTGATTAATTCTCTCCTTTAAAAAATATCTGGGATGAAACTTCAAGAAAGAATGTCAACAAAAAACTTTGAATCTTGGTTTAAGAATCAAGAAAAACAAGAAGTTAAAGCTATGAAAGCCATGGTGCCAACAAGGAATTCAAGAACTCAAAAATAAGGAATTCAAGAAGTTCCATTCAAAACAAGTATAATAGCCGAAGCTACAAGGATGAAGAGCCCCTCGAAGGCCCCTCAGCCGAGCAGCTCAGGCCGAAGCACCTCAAGGAGGGCAACAACCGAGGCCACAAGTCCGAGGCACCTTAAGGAGACCTCAAGGCCGAGCAGCCTCAGCCGAGACACCTCCATGAGGGCAACAGCCGATGCCACAAGGTCGAGGCACCTCAAGGAAGCCTCAAGGCCGAGTAGCCCTAGCCGAAGTCCCTTATGAAGGGCAACAGTCGAGCACTCCTGGCTGAGCACCTCCCGAGAAGCCTTAGGCCGAAGTCACATAGCCGAGGCAACCCATAGAAGCCTTCAGTCGAAGAGAAGAGGCCGAGGAGGCTCCAAGGGCATAGAAGCCTTCAGCCGAAGAGAAGTCACAAGCCGAGCAGCCCTTGCAAGGGACTAGGCCGAACAGACCAGGCCGAAGTGATCCTTGGAGGGTGATGGCCGAGTAGAAAGTCAAGAAAAATAACTCCCTTATTTTTCATGTCCTCCTTGACTGTCATGACTACCTCGTCTCCGAAAAAAATAATAAAAAAATGCACGATTTCTTGATGTCGAAATTAGTGACCAAATTTCAGAAATTCGAACCGAAACGATAATTTCTGAATAGCATTAGCTCGACCCCAGCCAGGGGCGCTGCCCCCTTGGACCCAGCCAAGGGGCGTTGCCCCCGGACCCCCGTTAGCGTTGTCTAAGGCCGATTAGCGCCGTTTAGTGCCGTTTAACGCCGTTAGCATCGTTTAACATCGTTTAAACGTCGATCAAGGCTGATTTATCCAAAAATGAGTAAGCATCGTCGTAAATGCGTCGTTCTCTCCATGCTTTACAATCAAGACGATATTCGGGAAACACTAGTGTACAAAGATATACCCCGAGTCTCGAAAAAGGCACTTATAAACTTTCGTGAAAACTTGAAACGTTTTCACAGAAGTTTGGGGGGCAAATGATATGGGTAGAAATAAAACCCTAAAAATATAATTAATATATCATTAATTATGTAATAAATGAGGCCCAATAAGATGGCTCGCAACCCTAGTTGGGCTTGAATTCGTTATACTTGGATCAAGGATGCGGCCTGTATCGGGGACGCCCAATACAAGGCCCACTTCTAGAATCCTTGATTTGGAAGTCAGAAGTCTACAGGGAAACTAAATCCTTGATTGACACAAATTAGAACTATCGACTTTGAGAAAGACTTAGACTCCAAGGCACACAGTCAGACAAGGAAACAGACTCCTACAAGGTAGGAGTCTAGAACTTTCCCCAAGGAAGACTTGCCCACCAAGTCACCTAACCCTACTACGATTCTAAGGCTCCTCAACCTATATAAGGGTCTGACCCCTCATTCTCAGAACTACGTTTTTGGCTTGATTCTCAATCTCGAGATATGTAGGCATTCTGTGAGAACCAATCAGTCTCGAACACGGGAACAACCATTAAAGCACGAAACTCACGAACCCTAGCATTAAATACGCACAAACACTAGCCGCAATTTAATAACCTAGTTTTTATTGCACAACAAGACTATTTAATCTTAAATTAAATATTTAATCGTTATTAACTACTTATATTATATTTAATAAACTAATTAAATTAAAGATATAAACTTTTAAATATACATAAATAATATTAAAATTGTGTTCTTAAGACATTCATTTTATTAATTACATATTGTTATTAATTAAATAATTAAAAAATCATAAATCAATTGTGAATTTAATATACAAAAAAATATATAAAAAACAAAGTCATTATTTTAATATTAAATCAACTAATAGTGAATAGTGCTGATCCAAATCAGGATTACCACAATACACTAATCCAAATTTAATAATCTACCTCAAATTTGGATTTTTAAATCACTGTTGGGTTTGCCCTATTATCAACAAAGTCAAATACTTGATACCTCGCTTTTGTTAATTATTAATTCTTACATATTACAATATTTTAGCATGTTAAATAATCATAAAAAGATAATGAAATTCGAATAATCAAACTCACATAAAATTCACTATGTTTATTAAAATTCAGATAGATATTTTGGAAAAAACATAATAGAAAATGAGGTTATTAGAGATAGGGTGAAAGTATTCCCTCTGTCTTAAACTACTTGTTCATTTGATTTGCACGGTGAATTTAAATACTTTTTATAAAAAAAAGGTTAAATATGTTCATGCATTCAGGAAATAGATATTGTTCACAGTGGATTTTGCTTAAGTATTTTGTTGTTATATTTGTATTTGAGTATAATTTATTCTTAATTTTTTAATTAATTAATATTTAGTTATATCTCTAAATTGATAATTTGGATGTAATATGTGTAATAATTTATAATAATTTAAATTTATTGCTATTAATTTATTTTGATATTTGTAATAGATGGTTGATCCGTAAATCGAACCGCATTAACTGCACTTTCGTGATTGGAATTAATGTGAATAATCGTAATCGCAAATGCGGTTGTGGTTGAAATTTTTATAAAATCGCTATATACGGTTTCGTTCGAATTTTAGTCCAAAATTGATCCAAACCGCGAATACCCCTAGAATAGATCATATGAGCAAATCCGTTGATGTGACGCCCTCCCGATCCGGGGCCTAGATCGGAGAGTCACTGACACACATCTATATGCATACAACCTAAAATATAATATAAATGTAACATGCTGACTGGCCCCAACACTACTATCCAAGATCTTTCACAGGTAATGGTATGAAACAAGCAAGCCATCGTGTAACTAGTTATTATTACAAACCTGAATTCAAAATATATTATTATAAACCAAAGATTCTCAAAAGTTCCACTGCTAATTCTCACAACTAACTAAAGATCTCCTCACTAAGCTGTTATTACATCTACCTCGGGAGCTATCTCAAAACGAACAAACTCAGGGCCACGGTAAGTGCGCTTCCTTGCGGTTTGGATTGTACGAACCATGATTCTTAGATTACTGTCAAAAGGGTTAGACAAAATAATAATGAGCCAACGCTCATCAAGTAACTAAAGATCTCAACTGAAAATAGTATAACAGGGTATTGCAGAAGATGACAGTAATTCAAGATACGACATAAATATGCTGGAAGCAGTAAAAGCAATACTGGCATTTGGTAATGATAGGATATCAACTAATAATCAGGATAACAATAGATATTTCAAAACTGTGTAAAATAATTGACATTTCAATCGGTAAACCAATTTAATTTAATAGTAAATAAAAAGTAATCATCACTTTAAGAAACCTGATTGGAGGTTTTTATTTCATAACAGACAATACGGGTGATCAGCCCATAAAGTCCCCATACCGGACACAAAGTCCCTCTGACCATCATTTCCTTTCATAGCTTGGGTTCCCAAGAAGTAACACATTGGCCTATAAAGGTGTCGAACTGGACAAACCAGAACTACACTAATACATACTCAAACCGACGGAACCAGCATTACCCGTTCGCCCCATATCTCCAATCGTCAGGAATCCGTGGAAAGCATTTAGACGGAGTTCCTAACATTTTTATTAAAAATCTCATTTAAAACATTAAGCTTTGCAAAACTCTTTTTAACTTCATAAAACATTTTAATACTTAATCTTTTCGAAAACCTTTACTTCGAAGTACCTTCGACTCTCTGATAACAAATCAGCCCAGTCTAAATAACTTCAAAGTATTTTAAGAAAACAACTCATTTTGATTTGTAATGATAAAAGTCAAAGGGTTTGACTAAGTTTTCTGACATCAATGAAATAGGGATACAAGTCTGAATCAAGAAGATGTAGACTCAAAGGCATCAAGGTAATTGATCAGATTTCAAGTTTAAGGTATAATATTAAAGGTAATTTAATTCTTGGATCAGTGTTTAGCTCATGAAGAAGTTAATGTGTTTTAGGGTCAACATAGGTTAAACTGGATACGGACATAAGTCAAGTGGGACACTGGTATATCGGTCAGTCAATATGACATGATTATAGTAAGCTGTAGGACATATATGGTCAAGAAGTAATTAAAAAGAATTAGTATTGTTTAACTCTGAGTGACAGTATGGTCAAGAAGCAATTAAAAGAATTATGTTGGTCTCGGGTTTACATGTGTTTAACCAGGGTTTATCAATAAAGATTTTGGATACATGCAAAGGTAGGTTTACAACAGGAGTATGATCAACATGGTATAAGATAGGCATGCGTGAATCAACAAGATATAACAGTTTCATTAATATAAACTTTCAGAGGAAAGACAGAGTTACTTGCCTCCGGTAGAATGCAACAGCTAATAGCTCAGTCACTGGTACTCGACCTTAGCCTTTCGTTTATCGCTAGGTCCTACGTCCTTCTTATCTACATAAACCATATCACTACTTTAGAATACCATACTTCTAAATCGTCTAATCCTAATCTACCCAATCGCTTCTTATAACGCATTATACTCATCATATATCATACATACCTGATAGTACACTAAACCACCTTGTAAACAGATAATCATTCAAACACTTAACACAAAGCACATGCATTCCATATAAGCCACTTATACACTTTAGCAGATAAACCTAACTCATAAGCAATTATGCTATCCAGGTTTACATTTTACTATTTATAATTTCCTGAAAATCGGGCAGAGTTTCCTTTATAATATGGACTATCCCGTCGGAAGATATCCGACTCCAATTCACAATCAAATTCCTACGATGGATTTAAGATCCACCTACACTTTCTAGTGGATATACATAATCATATACAAACTATACTACTTCCAACTCTCTAAATCCGAAATCATCAATCAATTATCATTACTTATTATTTAACAAAATCACTAAATCTTTTTCAACAGATCACAAACTCATTTAATTCATATTTAAATCCAAAAATTCGAATCTCAACTCATAATAATTCTAAAAATCACACTTAGCAATTAATCAAAGATCATCTATTACATATTCAAGAAAACCGATTTTTAAACTATTATTTAAAATTATAAAAATTCGAATAATCCAAACAAATCACAAATTTAAACATGCATCTTTATAAATTTATATAATTCGTGTCTTAAAATCTGAAATAACTACTAACTTCAAAATCATCAAGAACAATCTATATAATTCACACTCACATGTATATATTCGAATTTATACTCAATTAACTCAAATAAAATCCAAACATATGTATATACATGCAGCCCTATTAAATCGAATAAAATTAAATAAAACAATACTATCATGCATCAAAACTCAAAAGATCAAGCGTATAATTTGATGGATCAAATCCTCATAAATTATCACATAATTCAAATATGATCCAAGAAGAAAATATCATCAAAGTTCTCGAAACACTCATGCAAGGCTCAAATCGATACAAGCAGAAATTTTTAAAGTTTATAGGCCTCAAGTACCATCATTGGGCACCATCGGTTCACCGGAGTTCATCACCGGTGGCGGTGGACTCGGGGGTACCCTTATTGAGCCTCCAATCCGCGAAATTCCTCCGATTTCACTAACAAAGACTCAACAATTCCTATAAACTCGAATCCATCATGAAAACCCGAAGGTTGGATCAACTCAGCACAAAACCCACATATATATACAAGCATATACACACACGGGTCAACACCAACTATACAAGAACAGGAAAATAGCTCGATAGATTGAAAGTAGAAGGTATAAGCATCACGAATGTGTAAACATCAGAGCCAAACCGCAAGAAAAAGGGGTTGCATGCAGGGAAACTCGAAAACCGAGGTGAAGGAACTCATGAGAGAAAAATAGAGAGAACAGCCGAGAGAGAAGGTGAAGAAAGAAGGAGAGGTAGTCGCCTCTTGTCAAATAAGATAGGGGCAAAACTGTCTTTTCATATTTGCTATTTTTTACTTTACTGAAAATCTAGTTTTAATCATTTTAAATTCGAAATAAAATGAAAGAATGGGGTAAAAATATTTTTAGAAAATTTTAAAATAAAGTTTACAAAATTAGAAGCATCCCCATATTTTTAAAATAATATTTGGATCAAAAATGAATTTTATACGAATTTTCGAAATAAAGGCTCTTTAAAAGAAATAATGCTTTTTAAATCATTTTAAAATACCAAAACACATAATTAAATATCCACACTAATTTTACAAACTAAATCTTGTCTCAAAGATGATAATGCAAAAGATTTCATGATTTAAATCGACTCCAATGATTTTATATGATTTTTAAAAGATTAAATATGCACTTTAAAAATACTTTTAATGCTCTAAAAATATAAATAAAATTCCACGGACATATATGTCATATACCAATCATCATATAATCACACAAACATGATTTCACACATATCTTGACTTCACAAAATTATACTCATCACCTAAATCACATAATTTCACATTTAACAATTAAATAAGCATTTAATAAATTACGAAAAATTCTGAGTCGTTATAGTTAATGTTGTTAAAAGTGGTGCTATTGCTATAATGTAGCATGTGAGAAAAAAATACCAATCCAAGAAACATGAATGTAAAATAGCTAAATTTTATAATTGGTACTAAATATAAAACTAAATATAAATATTGCTATAATTAACACATAAATATGTAAGTGATAAATGAATTAATAAAAAAAATATGATAAATATAATTATACATTTAAAGATTAAAAAGTTTAAAATTTTATTTAAAAATATTTAATGTCATTTTGAAACTGAACATCGAAATCTAAATTTAATTTTGATTTTAAAATATAAAATTATTACACTCATTTTAATACCAACACTGGACTTGCTACAAGACTTTATAACACTTTAAAGAATGTCATGTCATTTGTGTCCAAAATATAGTAGAACCTCGATAAATGAATATTCGATAAATGAATAATTTTATCGAATTAATAATTTTTTTCGGTTCTGACATAATAAAAATATTATATTTTTTTACCTCAATAAATAAATAATCTCGATTAATGAATAAAAATTTTCAATTCCGAACATATTTATTTATTGAGATTTAACTGGATATATTGGGGGTGTGGGATTTGTTTGTTGCAGGGTCAGAGTCTGTCTGTTGTATTAATGGAGAATATGGTCACCTTTTCTTCACTTAACCAACCACCAATCAGTCAATTACAACCACACATGATACTAGAATAAGATCCGAATAAACTGTTTGGAGAAACAAAGTTTTAGGCAGTTTAGCCACACCCTTGGCCAACGGCCAGTGTAGGATTGTTACCGATGTGAATCGAGTCGAGTTTTGTTAAAATCAAGTCATGTTCATTTTCTTTTATTAAACGAATTACATTAAGTTAAATTTTGTTATTGAACAAAAAATGATATACAAAATTTACTAGTAAATAATCAAACCAAGCACAAGTTTAATCACAAACAATTTAAATTGAGCCAAATTCAAACCAAATGTGAGTCGAGTAGTTCACTAATAGTATGTTTTAAACTCAAAAAAATCTAATTTCTAAAATGATTTATCCAATTTACATTCTCGCATCCGAATCCAATCTTAATCAAATTTTAAAATTTACATGATTTTATGATATAAATGTAGGAGAATAATAAGTGAATTTCGGATCACATTTTATATTATCCACCAATATATATGGCATATAAAAATTTGTTCATGCAATGTTCACTATACTTGCAAGCATTGATATAATATACGCATATCTAATCCGTATGAATAATAGCTTATATAATCTAATTGTTAGAGATATATTATAGTAACTAAGATATATTAGAGAGGAGAAAGAGATAAGAGATGAGATTGTATTATTTTCAAGTAAGTCTACAATGATATGTAAGATGTCTATTTATAGGCCTACTACATGAATGTTACAAGGACTTGAAAAGTTAAGAGTTTAAGGATTTAAGAGTTTAAGAGTTTAAGGATTTGTAAAGCCAAAAGTCTAGAAGTTGAAAGACTAAAAGTTTTGTGCTAGAAACTTCAAGGACATCCATTCACAACACTCCCCCTTGGATGTCCATTTTTCAATAATTGTGTCTCGTTAAAACCTTTCTAGAAAAAAACCCATTGGGAAAAAAATTCTAGTAAAGGAAAAAGAGTACAACGATATTGAAAATTACTTTAGGTCCTTAAGTCGGCGCATTCCAATCATATGTACCAACTTCTCAAAAATTGTCGGGGGCAATGACTTTGTAAGCAAATCCACAAGATTGTCACTGGAACGTATTTGTCGAACTTCAATCTCTCCATTTTCTTGAAGGTCATGTGTGAAGAAGAATTTGGGGGAAATATGCTTAGTTTTGTCGCCTTTAATGTAACCTCCTTTTAACTGTTCAATACATGTTGTGTTGTCCTCAAACATTACTGTCGGGGTTGTCCTATCATGATGCATGTCGCATGATTCACGAATATGTTGACATATTGTCCTTAGCCAAACACATTCTCGGCTGGCTTCATGAATGACAAGAATTTCTGCATGGTTAGAAGATGTAGCAGCCAAAGACTGTTTCACAGAACGCCATGAGATGGCTGTATCGCCATAAGTAAACAAATAACCTGTTTGTGATCGAGCTTTAGCTGGATCTGATAAATATCCTGCATCTGCATAACCCGTTAGTACTGCTTTGGATTTATTAGAATAAAATAATCTCATATCAGTTGTGCCCCGGAGATATTGAAAAATATGTTTAACTCCATACCAATGTCTCCGTGTTGGAGCACAACTGTAACACCCCCTTCCTAAAATGGGAGGAGATATTACGTATAATCCATAAATCTGCAAACAGAGCACTAAAAATAATCTCTAAATAATGATTAAACAGTCTAATAACCTCCAAATAATATTAAAACTCCAAATTATAGTTCAAACCAATATATATGAAAAACTAAAATCTCTAAATAAATGTTCAAGTCTAAATAATGCTAGAAGTCCATAAGTCCTAATCAATGGAATAAGGGTAGCTCTCCATCACACAATCTCAGATCCCCCTAAGCACCTGCCAGAAAAAGAATACGGCATGAGCCAATCGCCCAGTACGGATTTGGAGTACAGTTTATAAAACAGAAAAATAGTTATTTAAATTTGACAGTTTATAATAAAACATTTATTTCAGAAATAAGCATGGCTGAAGCAAGGAGGGGTTAGGATATTTCATACCGAGATCAGAACAGAACAGACACAAATACACACATCATAGGGTACCTAATGCATGCAACAAACCGGATAACGTGTACGGCATATACAACGTCACCGCCAAATCAAATCACAAATCAAATCAAAATCTGGGTTCACCCACGTATCCTGAAACAAATATCAAAATGCGCAAAAGCTCGCCACCTGAGCTATCAGAAGGATACGCTGTGACCAATCACACTGCCACGGAAGTGTCATGTCATTGGTGCCGCAATGACATGGCTGTAGTACCCCTACAGCTGGTTAACTCGGTATACCCTATATCGCTAAGGGTTCAAATAAAATACTTCACAAAATCTTTGAAATCACAATAAACAAATATTTGAACATTTCCAACAAATATATAATTTGCAAAATTCTAGAAAGTCACAGAAACAGATATTTAAATATTTTCAAAACGGATATAAAAATCACTTTCCAAAGTCCACGAGTCAAAACATTTTTCAAGATTAGAACAGTCAAAACAATTAAAACCAAGTGAATAGATTTGAGGACAAAACAAATTTAATATAACTAATTCTAAAATGAGTAGCGCTGAATAAAAAGGAGAGAGAATCCGTACCTCGAAAATAACGATCTCAAACACTCACGAAATTCACAAATGATCTGCTAATTTTCCCACTCCCGATCTAATTACAAAATATAATTTATAAAATTATAAATTATTTTTATATCATTCAATTTATTAACACATTATACTGAAACCAGTAGGCCTAATCAATCAGTTTCAGTTTAATACTAATACACAGGTTCTGTAACTAAAACATTTAAAGTGAAAACATGTAATGTCCCTGACTTTGTTTTATACTACATGCTGATCAACGTAAATGGCCACCAATATACATATAATATGTATTAAAATAAAGCATGCATTCATTGATTATGACCATTAAAATTAACAAGCAAATCTCATAATTAAAAGCACCTATTGTATTAATGGATCTAAACTAATTCTAAACTAATAAATAAAACAATCACCAATGGCCTTATAATGAAACATGTGTGATACATATAGATAATTAAATAATTAAAACATGATTCCTGGACTAAGCTATTCATGTTCATCAAAATATAACATATTAATATTATTTTAGTGTACAAGGATTATAACTAAATTAATCAACTCAATACTTATCTTTGTTATAGAAGATCAGGGAGTACCTTAGTTTTCTAGCTTTCAACACATACTCTCTCTGCTTTTCTACTACACCGCTGCGACTCTGTTAATAGAAATTAGGTTTGATAATTTTTACAGGAGACGTGATAGTTATTATATAGAGTGATTAGCCTATACTAATTAGGAGTATTTGACACATAATTAAATTAAAATACATTTCTTATTCTATTCTAATTAGAAAACAAATTTCATTAATAAATCTGATAAATTTGATTATTATTATTATTATTATTATTATTATTATTATTATTATTATTATTATTATTAAATATCTAAAAATCCTATATATTACATACATACCCCCTTAAAAAGGATTCCGTCCCCGGAATCAAACGAAACTAAAACTCGTACCTGAATCGAACATGTGCGAATATCTCTCACGAATAGATTCTTCTAATTCCCGTGTAGCCTCTCTTTGAAAATGGTTTTTCCACATAACTTTAACAGATGGAATAGTATTCTTCCTCCAAACTCGTTCCTCTCGAATTAAAATAATTTCTACTTCCCCTTCACAATAAATATACCCTATAATTGTATGGAATAAATACATATCCAAGTGAAATTTTCTGTACTTGTAACCCCTAAAATTTGACACATGCATGACATTCAGGGATAAGAGGGACATGAAATAACTGTGCTGCTAGTGCTACTCTATAAACAACTTCCATAACTCTCTTTGTAACATCAAAAGACCAACATATATTAATCCAAGTTGTCTCTTTTTACACCAAAAATATCACACCCTAAAAACAAATGACATTTTCAAGAATCAAAATTCATTGGGTTCAAATCCATCAAGGTTTTATTAATCCACATAATTCTTTTGATCACTTTAAATATCACAAGTCTCTTCATGTAAATGACGCCTCAAAAATTTTAAACCAAGAAGTACTACCGGTAATTCTAGATTGTAGGTGAGATATGTACACAAAGTACAAAATGATTACAGTTTTAAAAAAAATGTATCGATAATAGTTTAAACGAATATTTACCATTTAAATAGAGAGGGAGAAAACAATGAATTCGTACATGATATAATTGTTAAATCAATTTTAAAATATTCGAAATCAGGTGTATCGCTAGCGGTACCTATCTAAATCTAAAAATGAATTTTTATAATCACATATTAATATTAAACACAATTATATACTAATAATAGTCATAACTAAAACAAATACCAAGCCAGAGTACAGTAAGTTTAATAGACTAAAAAAAAATTACTGAATGTATAATAGTAATTTTATGATATGATAACTATTACATGAATTAATGCCCAAAAAAAAATTAAATGAATGAACAAAGTAGCTCGGACAATCAACGATTCAAGGTAACCCAGGCACTACCAATAAGCACACTGAACTAATAAAATAACAAATAAAAAAAATCACTTTGATTACTATAAACTAATAAAATAATTAAACAAATAAACAATGATCAGTTAAAAAAATATAAATAATTAGAAAAATTATTAATTAGCACAAATCACTCCGGAAGTAGTCGAGAGTGAACCAAAAATCGAATGATGACATGTAGCCAATGTATGTTTACAAAGTAACATACTGTTTCTTAAAAATAATTTTAATAATAATATAAATATAAATATAAATATATATATATATATATATATATATATATATATATATATATATATATATATATATATAATAAAATGCATGACAATATGATTTTTGCGTTTGTACTAAAAAGAAAAAAAATCCCATATACATATACCATTTCTAACATCGTGTAAAAGATTTCGGAATAATTTTCATTTGATAAATTAATTTAAAATATAAATTAAATCATAATTAATCGATACAGGTTGCACACAATGATATAAACTTACTTATTGTACCTTATGAAATATCAAAACTTATCTCACTCTAAAAAAAATAGAGCCATGAACTTAATATACATCAATATACAACTAATACATAATAGGTTGGAAAATAATTAAATTCATCAATTAGACATAACACATAACTACAAGATGTAACTTTCCTTGTACCTGGCTAAAATAATGAAACATTTATGGTCCTTCTTGTTCTTTCTCATCTCTTCCCTCGCACCGCTCGATCTATTTTTTTTCGTCTCCTCGTTCTCTCCTGATGGCTAGTGGGACTAAATACACAATACATCTCTTAATTTAAGGTTCATTATTGATATTAATTTATTTTAAATTCCAAAATTAACAACATATGTGTCTCTACATGTTCATTATACCTGTATCCAGATTACGCCCGGTCATAACAAAATATATCCAAACTGAAATAAAATAAATTATCATATATTGTAAATAAAATAAAAATAATATTTAACTCATCTTAAAATAGTCCACACGTGTAAACTATATGGATAGTATCTAATGTGAAACAAATATAAAGGAAAAACAAAAATTTGTAGTTCTTAATAAAATTATTTTCTAAAGCACAACATTGAATATTAAATAACTTGCATACAACATATATTATAATAAATAAGGAAATTCCATTTGGTACCATTGTACTTTTGGCTTTTCCAAATGGTACCATCAAACATTTTGGTCTTCCAAATGGTACACCTGAACTTTTGGCTTCAACCATCAGTGTCACTCCGTTAAACAAAAGTTAATACAACTGTTAAGTGCAACTAAAATAGTCTTAAACAAAATACAACTGAAGCAGTCTTAAACAAAAAGCCCTGTTTTGGCTATAATTAAACCACCATACCAAAATAACAACCAAAACATAGTCATTGCAAACGATCCTAGGAATCAAACTAAAACACATAACAGGATTCAGAAACATAATTTAGCTACAAAGAGCATCAAACTTGAGGTTGGGATTGGGATGCTGGAAATTGAGAAACATTGATTTCAGATGGTTGGGCTGCTGCCTTGGATACTTTTGCTGCATTGGACTGGTCTCTAACCCTGGAATATCTAACAACCACCGGTCCACTACCTGCTACATTCTTCTCCTTTTCAGTTGGGCCTCCCTTACAAGTCCTAGCATTGTGACCAAGACAACCACACTTGGTGCATTTCACAGTCTTTGCTCTTTTCGCCTTCTGTTCTTCTCCTGTTTCTGCATGGTCTCCCAACCCCTCTCTTCAATGTAGGTGGCATGACTGTAGGCAGATCTTCATATGTAGGCCATTGTTCCTTGTCAGGTAAGGGGTTAATGTGAAAAGTGTAGGACTGTTTGTATGTCCTGACAGAGTACCATGTGCTGACAACACTATGTGGATCAATCTTGGCATGAACCATAACCCTTACGGCATGCCTACATGGGACCCCTGAAATCTGCCATGCCCCACAAGAACAGACTTTATTATTTAAGGAAAAGGGGAAGTGAGATTTACCCTCATGTATTTCATATTCCCCTGGCTTCGACATATATGCTTTGCAACTTATAGTGTCCTTGCTAATGACCTTGAGCATCTTCTTTATGTTGGGACAAAGATCATCATCTTTCCAGCCTAATGCATTTTGATGCCTTGTTGAGATTCTAACCATGCATACTCTTCTGATTCCTATATCAAACATGCATATATAAGTAGTTAGTACTGAATAATGCGTTACAAACAAAGTTTGAAGTTTGAATAATGTACCTTCAAGTAAGGTTAAGACTGGTCTACACTTATCAATCCCAAGAGTGGAATTGAAACTTTCAACAAAGTTTGAAGTATTAGAATCATTGCAAACATTGGGGTCAAATTTGTGTTTGCTCTAAGTAGAAGGGTCACCTAGTTGTGCAAACCATGTCATCACTTTGTCACCACCAGCTTCTTGAAGCCTTTCCATGGCCTTCCTAAATGTGAATTGTGAAGTGGCATTACAAGTCCTCCAAAACAGGATGTACATCAAAGGACCAGAAAACTGCTTTTTGTAGTTTCTACTTATGTGTCTACAACAATATCTTCTTTTCACCTTTGGTCAGACATCCATTAGAGCAAGATCAATCCCCTAATGCAGTTCAACAAGAAAAACAATTACATAAACATAAACATAAACAAAATGCAGTTAAAGTAAGTTAGTTAAACTTATACCTTTTGTATGTCAGATATCACTGTCCAGTCCTCCCTGCTTGAGTCCTTCACAATGTTATAAACATTCCAAAAAAACCAGGACCAATTCTCTTTGTCTTCCACACTTACTATACCATATGCCAATGGAAAGATTTCATTATTGGCATCCAAAACCACTGCAGAAAGTAGAATACCTCCATAATCTCCCTTTAAATGTGTCCCATCAACTCCTATTAGTGGCCTACAACCTCCAAGGAACCCTCCAAGGTACCAAATGGAATTTCCCTAATAAATAACTTAATCCCATCCAAAACCTAATTAATGAACTTGTTAAATTATAACACTAAAACATTTTATTAGATACATATAATTAGAACATTAAAGAAAATCATTGTCCAATTGCACAGTAAGAAAAGAATTCGATTGTTAAGGCATATTAAACTAAATTTATTGGTCTTTGAATAATTCTTGATACTAGGCAAGAAAAAATAATTAAAATTAAGATTAAAAATCAAAAAGATTTATATGCTTTTAAAACCTATTTGGGATGCCAAATGACCTTGCAAATAACATAGATAATTTCAAATACCTTGATACTTTTAAAAAAAAATCTTAGAATACATAACACTTACATTCCTTTACTGAATTATTAATTTCGGGCGTCCCTAAAATTAGTAATATCATTTCATTTAATTATTTATTTTGAGCGTCCCCAAAATAAAATAATTAAATAAAAAAAATTAGAATGAGTGTTTTAGGCATAATTTGAATAAAATTGAGAAAACATTTCTATTAGTAAAAAGAAATGGAGGCCACCGGTATCAAAACAATGTGAATATACTATAATCTTACAAGTTAACTACTAAACATATATGAGTATGGGAAATAATAAAAATAAGCAAATTCGGAAATTTTACAAACAGATAAATAATAAAAAAATATCGAAGATTTGTATTCTAGAAGACTTAAATTTTACTTAATTGGAATAAGCAAACAAAAGTGCACAATAGACCTTTTTCTATCTATAATTCAAAATGTAAGAATGACTCACAAACACAAACACGAAACAAATAGAAATATTATTTAAAATTTAAAATAATTTACAAAAATTAATAAGAAGATAAAGGTAGTACTCAAGAGATATTAATTATCACATATACTAACAAACTACATGAAAGTCAACCCATACCTCACACACTTACAAATGTTTTACAGAATTACAATATAAACTAATATCATCTTATCCTGAAGTAAAATTTAAAGTTAAAACAATTTTTATCTAAAACTTTTATCTCCAGTAAAACTAACAAAATTTTCATGACCCCAATAAGTTAAGGCTGCTATTAAATAGATTCTAATATGTCTGTGTCTTCAAAGATCATTTGTTTTGCTTACAAACCAATTGTTGCACAAATTATACTCAACCTAACTATACTTAAGCGATTGATAAATAAAGCATTATCCTCAAAAGCAACATACTCTTACAATTATCTAACACTCTTGATACTTAAAAATAGTAACATTCATTTTAGGACCTCTAAAAATGTAAGACGACTTACTAACAAGGAGAAAACTCAAAGGTACTGAATTGATGACAGAGAAATGATGGATCGAGTAGATCCATAATCGAATAAAAAAAAAAAATAAATTAATCCTATATAAAAAAAACATGTGTATAAACATATTTTAATAAAGTTCACAACAAAGAGATGGGCCGAAGTAGTTTAAAAATATCATAAAAGTAAATTAGTTCTCAAATAAACAAAACTGAATAAATTTTTAAAACATTGAACCCATCCTAACGTCTACCCAAACTCACAGGTCAACCTAAATAGGTTTTCTACAAGATAGAACCTAAGCTCTGATACATCAATGCACCGATAGCACTAAGATATGGCACTTCAGGACCAAGTACTTCTTCGTTTTCCTCTCTTGGCCGGAACACATCCTTTTTCTTATCAAGTAAATGGATGTGATTTGTCCATGTAAAAACATTTTAAGATTTTTTCTGTATATGCTGACTGGTGCACAAATATTCCACCAGATAGATGCTCAATCTTCAATCCAAGGCAGAATTTTGTTTTTCCAAGGTCTTTCATTTCAAATTCTGCCTTTAAATAATCGACTGTCTTTTGGAGCTCTTCAGGAGTTCCGATAATATTTATATCATCAACATATACAGCAACTATAGCAAATGAAGATTTTGTCTTCTTTATAAAAACACATGAACAAATAGGATCATTCTTGTACTGTTCCCTTAATAAATAATCACTTAATCTTTTATACCACATTCGACCAGACTGTTTCAATCCGTATATGGATCTTTGTAACTTAATCGAATAAAGGTCACGTGAATGTGATATAGATACTTCAGGTATTCAAAATCCTTTAGGGATCCTCATATAAATATCTTTTTCGAGGGAACCATACAAGTATGTTGTCACAACATCCATTAAGCGCATATCTAATTTTTCAATAACGGCCAGGCTAATAAGGTAACGAAAAGTAGTAGCATCCATTACAGGGGAATATGTTTCCTCATAATCAATGCCTGGCCTTTGTGTAAATCCTTGAGCAACTAGACGTGCTTTGTATCTCACAATTTCATTTTTGTCATTTCTCTTTCGTACAAATACCCATTTATAACCAACGGGTTTCATCCCTTCAGGGGTTCGGACTACAAGTCCAAAAACCTTATGTTTATTAAGTGAGCTCAATTCTTTTTCAACTGCTTCTTTCCATTTTGTCCAATCATCTCTACGTCGACATTCATCAACGGATTTTGGTTCAAGATCCTCATTTTCAATCATTATATCAAGCGATACATTATATGCAAAATTTTCATCGACGATGATATCATTTCGGTTCCATCTTTTTCCCGTGACAACATAATTGATTGAGATCTCTTTATTTTCCTTTTCAGGTACCTGATCCTCTTCTGGGGTTTCATCTTTCATGTCACAGGACTCTTCTAGAGTCTCTTCTGGAGATTTTATTTCCTCTATTTGGGCATCCTCACTCTTTGCTCCTTTTCTTTTTCGCGGATTTTTATCTTTGGAACCGATCGGTCTACCACGCTTCATGCGAGGTTTTGATTCATTTGCTCTAATTAATTGTCCTTCAGGGACTTCTATTTTTACAGGAGCATTTTCAGCTGGAACGTGTGACTTTGTTACTCTATTTAAATCAGTGAATGCATCAGGTAATTGATTTGCAATGCCTTGTAAATGAATAATTTTCTGAACTTCCAGTTCACATTGATTTGTTCGAGGATCATAAGTATTCAATGTTGATGCATTCCATGTAATTTCTTTTTCCAGCTGTTTATTTTCTCCCCCTGATTTAAGGATAATCTTGTTCTCTCCCCCTAATCTCGGAAAAATAGTTTCATCAAAATGACAGTCTGCAAATCTTGCAGTAAACATATCCCCTGTCAATGGTTCAAGATATTTTATTATAGAGGGAGATTCATAACCGATATATATTCCCAATCTTCTTTGGGGACCCATCTTTGTTCGTTGTGGTGGAGCAATTGGGACATATACCCCACATCCAAAAGTTCTCAGATGGGAAATATTAGGCTCTCTTCCGGAAGCCAATTGCAGGGGAGAAAATTTATGATAACTTGTAGGTCTGATACGTACAAGTGCTACTGCATGCAAAATAGCATGCCCCCAAATTGAAGTGAGATTTGTTCTCATAATCAATGGTCTGGCAATCAATTGGAGTCGTTTGATGAATGATTCTGCGAGACCATTCTGTGTATGAACATGAGCAACAGGATGTTCAATATTGATTTCAATTGACACACAGTACTCATTGAAGGCTCTAGATGTGAATTCTCCTGCATTGTCTAAACGGATTGTACTGATATTATAATCAGGAAATTGTGCTCTTAATCGAATTATTTGCGCAAGTAGTCTCGCAAACGCCAGGTTATGAGACGATAATAAGCACACATGTGACCATCGAGTTGATGCATCAATTAATACCATAAAGTATTGAAATGGTCCACATGATGGGTGAATGGGCCCACATATATCACCCTGTATCCGTTCTAAAAATCTAGGAGATTCTGTTCCAACTTTTGCCAAAGAAGGCCTGATTATTAATTTTCCCTGAGAACAAGCAGCACAGGAGAATTCATTCAATTGAAAAATCTTCTGGTTTTTCAATGGATGCCCATGTGAGTTTTCAATAATTATCCGCATCATAGTTGATCCCGGATGTCCCAACCGGTCATGCCAAACAATAAAATTGCTTGTATCAGTAAACTTCTGGTTTACGATTGCATTTGCCTCAATTTCACGTATATTTGTATAATATAATCCGGAAGAAAAAGCGGGTAGTTGTTCCTTCATATATTTCTTACCTGAAGTGATGCATGTTATACAAAGAAATTCTTTATTTTCTTTACTGATTGTTTCAATATGATATCCATTTCTGCGAATATCTTTGAAACTCAACAAGTTTCTTTGTGATTTTGGAGAGAACAATGCATCAGTTATAACAAATTTTGTTCCTCCAGGTAATAATAAGTTAGCTCTTCCAGAGCCTTCAATCAAATTAATACTTCCGGATATATTGTTAACATTGCCTTCGTACTTGTGTAAAGAAGTAAAATATTTTTCATTTCAAAGGATAGTGTGCGTAGTTGCGCTATCAACGAGACAAATATCTTCATCTATTTTATGAGCAGTGCAAGAATGAGAGATATCCATATCACTTCAAATAAAAGCACACATAATTAGAAATTTCATAATAATTAAGCACATAAAGTCTTACACATAATAATTAAATTAAGATAAACAGTCTTTCAACCTACTAAGTATAATAATATATGTATCATTCATTGTTGCTTTCTTCAGGGATTTCATAAAAATCAGACACTTCCAAATGTGTCATATCAGAGGGGTTGTACTCGGGTCCATCACCTTGAAAAGCAAAATTTGCTTCAACAGATTTTTCTTTCTCCTTCTGGGATGCTTGGTACAGGTCAACCAAGTGTTTGGGCGCACGACAGGTACGCGACCAATGACCCTTCATTCTACATCGAAAACAAACATTCTCAACATTCTTTTGTACTCTTTTATCTTTCTCCACTATCTCCAACTTCGGGTTGGAATTTGGTTTTCTATGTTTGAGAAAACGGTTGTTTCTCACAAAATTTCCTTGACCGCATCCACGACCGCGTCCACCACCGCGTCCACGCCCAAAATTATAAGATGCCACATTCACTTCAGGGAAAGGGCTAGATCCAATAGGGCGAGACTCGTGATTCTTCATCAAAAGCTTATTATTTTGCTCAGCAACAAGAAGACATGATATTAAATCTGAATATTTTGTAAAACCTTTTTCACGATATTGTTGCTGGAGGAGTATATTTGAGGCATGAAAAGTTGAATAAGTTTTTTCTAACGTGTCCGCGTCAGTAATATTTTCTCCACATAATTTTAGTTGAGAAGTTATTTTGAAAAGTGCGGAGTTATATTCACTGACGATTTTAAAATCTTGAAGCCTCAAATGCATTCAATTATTACGAGCTTTTGGAAGAATCACAGTCTTTTGATGATCATATCTATCTTTCAAATTTTTCCAAAGTTCAAGTGGATATTTCACCGTAAGATATTCGGTTTTGAATCCTTCGTGAAGGTGGCGGCGAAGAAAAATCATTGCCTTTGCGCGGTTTGATTCAGATTCTTTATTTCCCTCTTTGATTTTGTCTCCAAGACCTTGTATGGCTAAATGAATTTCGATATCCAATATCCATGATAAATAGTTCTTTCCGATAATATCAAGAGCCTCAAATTCAAGTTTGGTAAAGTTTGACATTCTTAAGAAAAGATAATCACAAAGTTAAAACAATAAATCATAACAATAATAAATTCCAAACATGAATATAATGCGAAAATATGTAGATAGACAAATAGATAAACAAACAAGAAACTCATTGTTTCCTATATTCTAAAGAAAACTTAAAGGATGTCTCGGTCTATATGTATGAAAACAAATTATTAAGAATTGCATATATACTGATTATTATATACATTAACGTGATGGTACATGGTGTCATGTAGATCTATAATATTATGCAACCAATATCTCATAAACCACTTCATTCATAAGACTTCAATATATTATATGGGAGCTTAACATACATGCTTAAAATTTTATACATTTAGTTCACAAAACATATGTAAAAGGCAAAAATACATCCATTAATAAAGACGCGTACCTTAGAGTTGGATTTAGAAGATAAGAAAACTACTGACCTTTTTGTGCGAACCTTCAAACCTCCCAGCAAACTAACTTCAAAATTTTTTTTAAGCAAATCGTGTTGATAACGTGTTAGAGATATATTATAGTAACTAAGATATATTAGAGAGGAGAAAGAGATAAGAGATGAGATTGTATTATTTTCAAGTAAGTCTACAATGACATGTAAGATGTCTATTTATAGGCCTACTACATGAATGTTACAAGGACTTGAAAAGTCAAGAGTCTAAGGATTTGTAAAGCCAAAAGTCTAGAAGTTGAAAGCCAAAAGTCTAGAAGTTGAAAGACTAAAAGTTTTGTGCTAGAAACTTCTAGGACATCCATTCACAACACTAATTACCTTTTTTTTTTTTTTTTATATCTCAGATTCATAAATTTAAGCACTATGTCAGATATCACAACGGTAGATATTCGAAGTGAAATAAAACTAAATTTTATAAATAAAGATTTTTAATAATTAACTATTCAATAAACATGATAATAATTAAAATGAATTGTATCATCTATACTATTCATCTATCTGTACTATAACGAGCAAGTACATTTTGTAGTTTGGTTAACCCAATATTTTGGTTATTCTTTATTTTTGGTTATCCCTTTCATTCACAAGCGTTAGATTTGCAACTCAAATAAATAATAATAATTGGATACAATACTAAAAATTGTTATATATAAAGATCTAATTTCGAATCCCACCAACAATATTTTAATTTATAATTAATATTAAAAGATGATATACAAACGTTGGAGGTTCGATTCCCGTCAACAATATATTAGTTTAGAAGTCTAAGTTTCGAATCCAACAACATATTAAAAAAAGGATTTATAATATTACATAATATTATAATAATAAAAATACTACACTATATATAAATTAAACAAAAAAAATAACATGTACTTTGTACGGGTTGATAGGCTACTTTCTACAAACAGCTCAGATGTTATAATTCGAACCCAAGGAGGTGATCAAGCCCGGAATTGCGCCACTGTTAACCAATCCGGACCCGCGGAGACAATTCAAGCTCTGGGTAGCAGAACATGTGACATCTCAAAATCCCTGTCATCATCAGGGGTCCCAGTTGACAACAACAACTAATGATTACCAATAATTGGCACAGTCCAAGAATGAGGATGTCACACTCTAAAAGGTACCTGACATACTTTTCCACAATTATTCTCCTGGACAGGTGTCGTGCATCTGTGCGCCCCAGGTGTCCTACCTATCTAGGACTCAACGATCATGATTTAAGATACCAACCCCTAAGCCCTAATCCTTGGCCTATAAATAGACCAAGAAAAGAAGGTTTATGGGTTACATTCTCTTTTACACACTCACCACCTACACATACCCTCCACTTTAGATACTTCATATTCTTGATATTATCTTCCTCAGCCTTCTCTCATTATCACGCCGGAGGCGCCGCGGGTCCAAACCCCTCTTCCGATGTTGTTTTGCAGTAGCCCAACCACCAGCTAAACCGTACCAGGGCGATGGAACGGCTGTGGAGGAGTCCAACGGAATCTGGAGTTATCATTGGCGCTAGAAGGAGGGGGTTGGCTCTGTCCTTTGGTCTCGGTGCCACTGGACTCGACTCCATCAACAAGTTCTTGAAGAAGAGTCTTAATCAAACCAGTAAGATCTAAAAACCATCTGAACCTTCAGTAAAATTGCAACCTTTACACCTCTTCAACTATGTATACATGTCTTTGGCCCTGTCTAGCCTCTGTTAATCTTGATCTGTTGCTTGCTCTTGATAAAGTTCGGATCTTTAGCCTTTAGACCTGATTAATAGCTAGATTTATATGACTGCTTGATATGTTGAAGTCTTGGCTTAGTCTTACTTGTTTACGTTTTGAACCACAAAATACGTGCATACATACGTTGTTTTCACGAAAAATAAAACCCAGATCTGTTGTAAAGCTTCTATCTTGTGAGAAATATTGTGTTGGAAACCATATTCTGTTGAAATCATGCCAAGGGGAAGCAAATCTACCCAAAGACTAGAGCTGGAAAAAAAAAATCCAAAAAATCCGATATCCGTCCGAAATATCTGTATTCGTATCCGGAAAAAAACGGATATTATCCGTATCCGAAGTCAACCGGATATTATCCGTATCTGAATTCGAGAGTTTAGGATAAGAATATGGATATAGGTATATCCGTATCCGAAAATATCCATATCCGAAAGTAATTATATATAATATATTTTTAATATATTTTTAATTTTTATCATTTACTCTTAAAAATAAAATATGATGAATTTGATATAAAATGAAATAAAAATTAGAAGTAGACTAGTAGTGTAGTGGTACACCGTACACGTTCTAATTTCTAAAATCTAATTATCTAAAGAATAAAGTAGCTACCTAATTCACTAACCTAAAACCTAATTCATGTTCTAATTTTAAGCTGCGCCGCTCTCTGCCTCTCTTCTTCAGACTTCAGTTATTCGATCTTCACCGCTCGCATCGCCGCTCGGCCGCTCCATGCCTCCATCGCCCTAAAAAGGTTCGATACATACATGCTATTTATTTTCTTTTATTTACCCAAACATATACTTACATATATATACAAGGAAAATTGACAACAAGGGGGGAAGTTATTAGGCTGAACAAGAACATATGAGGTATAAAATGGTCTTCTTGATTTTATTGTTTTCTTGGTTTTTGAGTGTGTTTGTGTTGTTTTTAGTTTATTGATTGTTTGGTTTTTAATGATTGTATGTTTGTTGATGTTTTTCCTTTTTTGTTATGTCTATTTTTGTGTTCCTGATTTGGGAATTTTGTTGTCTGGATCATCAATGTCCTTTTTTCTGTTTTTGATAGATACACTCTTTTGGATATATATAAGATATTGAGATGGATCTATAGTTTGTCTGTCCGGAATGTATCTTTTTGTTGCATTAGATTTTACAGTGAAAATATGGATCCATCGAAATTCTTTGTAATGAGATATTTACTTGATTATTTGTTTATTATTTGCAGATCCTTAATTCATTAAGGTCTCTGTCAAAGTGTCAATGGAACAAGGTAGACTTGTGTAGCTTGTGTTTAAACATCTCCAACTGATTTGAACAAGTTTTGATTCATACAGCCTTTAATTATTTTTATACTTGTGTGTGTATAAAATTGCAGAAAAAACTTCAAGTTCAACTCCATCTACAACCTCTAGTTCAGTTGGCATGACATCAACTAAATGTGTAGAAAATGTTTCCAAGAATAGTGACCAGGATTGCATAACAATTCCAGAAGATGGTGTGGAAGCAAAAAAAACCCGAAGAAAAGGAGAAACCGGCCAAGAAGCAGAAGGTGTTGACATCAGTTGTTTGGAACCACTTTGACCGTATTGAAAGCATAAAAGAAGGTACTAAGAAAATTACTACTCTATGTAAATATTGTCACAGTCCTTTTAATGAGGCAAGTGACCAGGGAACAACTCATTTGAAAAATCACGCAGATAAGTGTCGAATGAGATTAGTTAAAGTTCCTGTATCCCAAATGCTTTTAGGAAAAAAGTTAAGTAAAGAGGATTCTCGGCCGAAATTAGGGGTTCATAAGTTTGATGTTGCTACTGAGTGAGAGTTATTTGCTAAAATGGTTGCGAAACATGATTTACCTTTTTTAATGGCAGAATATGATTACTTTCATCTTTGGATATCTTACATAATGCCTTCTTACAAACATCGGGGTAGAAAGACGGTAAAATCTGACTTGGTAGGTGCGTATGCGGCTGAGAAAGAGCGAATTTATAAGGAAATTGAAACTTTGACTTCTAGAGTTAGTCTCACTACTGATGGGTGGAAGCCAAAGCATCAAAATAGATCATATTTTTGTGTCACTTGCACTATATTGATGCTGATTGGGTATTGCACAAACGAGTTATTTCTTTTCATGTTGTCCCATACCCTCATTGTGGTGTTAATTTAAGTGCATGGTTAAAAGAGAGAATCTTGGAGTGGAATATAGATAATAAGTTATCTTAAATTGTTGTTGATAATGCTTCTAATAATTCGGGGATGCTTTTAGGTATTAAAAATTGGTTAAATGGGAAAAGAGCACTTGTTCACAATGGTGACATGTTTCACATGCGTTGTGTGGCACATATTATGAATTTGATTGTTAAGAGTGGGTTAGAGATGCTAGATCAATTAATTGAAAAAATTCAAAAAACTGCAAGGTATATTGCATCTTCACCGCAAAGGGATGGGAAGTTCACCCTTGCATTGTCTCAAACCAAATTAAACAGTAGGAGACGAATCCCTTTAGATGTTGACAATCGTTGGAATTCAACTTATGAAATGATTGTTGCATCACTTGAACTCCGGCCTGCTATTGATCGTCTACAAGAATTAGACCCCGAATATAAGTATCTGCCTTCTGAAATAGAGTGGGAAAATTGGAAAAAAGTGTGTGATTGTTTGAAGATTTTTTCAGATATTACAAAAAAACATTCTGGTGTGAAATATCCAACTGCAAATTTGTATTTTATTGATGTAGTTCAGATTCGCAGGAGCATTAAGATATGGCTGGATGTTAGGTCCAAATGTGTTGTAGAGGGGGGGTGAATACAACTTTTCAAATATGAGAAGAAATAAATACGATGCAATAAACGAACACACAGATTCAAGGAATATATGTCTTATATATAACTTGAAGTGGTTGCTAAAACATTCATTACAAAGTATAACAGAAGTTCAGAGAGAAGTGAATGATACTAAGCTCTGTGAATGCACTCTCTCTCTTTTTCATGTGTTTCTCTCAACTATTGCTCTTACAAAAACATTACACAAGTACTTCTATTTATACTACATGTAATCTATGTCCTGTAGTCTTCAAAGACTAAGATATACGTGGCCCAATGATGTCCACATAAATCTTGCCTTATCTTGAAAGCTTGGAAATCTGCCAATCAGAAGATGCCATGTGTCATGTTGAAGCTGCACTCTAAGTAGAACTTCTGCTTGAGAATTTCTACTTAGCCATCTCGAATTTCTAAGTAGAACTTCTACTTAGAAATATTCTACTTGGACATCTAGAATATTTAGTACTTAGAAAATATTCTGGTCTTCAACTTGAAACTTCAATGCACATCTTGAACTTGTGATATCTTCATGTCTTCTTTATTCTTCACCAAGCTCTTGAACATGGATCTTTATTACTGACATAAACTTGCTATCAATGTCCTGACACTTGATGCACTGGTCTGGTTCATAAGTGACTAGTCTTGATAGTGTTTTTGCTTCTTGAATAAATTTCCATATTCACTTAGTAACGTGGCTTTCCAATGTTCGCTTTCCTTCTTGTTCACTTGAAATCAATTTGTCTTATTGATACTAATAGTTATGATCTTGATTCTTTATTTCTCAAATCACTGAGGCATGAACAACTTTTACTTGAACTTCTCTCAATGATTTCTTCTTGGCTTGATCATAGTTAACATGTTCAATTGTATCAATTACCTTGTCTTCATTTAGTGTTGATTTCTTGTGGCTTCTTGTTCTTGATTGTCTTCTGGTTAAGTATCTTTTCCTTTAATTGAGTTACATTAGTTATAGTGTTACAAGTTTACACACTCTGCCTTTCAATCTCCCCCTATTTGATTGTCTAACAATGACATTCAAATTAATGAAGGATAACTCAACTAAACAATGAGACGAGAAAATATAATTAACATTAAAGTCTTGAATAATTTACAATTGAAATTGTTAAATATAATTGATGTGTTTTAATCAGTGTTTAAGTGTTACAGTGAATTATCAGAGTTTAGCTGGAAGCAGTCAGAGTTTAGTGTAAACTCTGATAGATGGAAGCTCGACAGAGTTTGTCAAACTCTGTCTGGAGACAGCGTCTACTGGTCGACAGTACTTGAAGATTTATTATGGAAGCGATATCTTTGAAGATTGGACAGCTATCAAAGAGATCGAGTTGACTTAGGAGACGTGTGACAATCTGTAATTGATATCATTGTATAGCTGATTATTAGGAATATCAATTAGAGATTGTATCGTAGCTGTATGTTATATAAATACAGTTAGGTTAACCCTAGAAGGGTATCGTATAACGAATTATCTTTATTGTAACCTAGCAGCTCTTTGTGATATTTTACATCACGAAGAGGGTTCGTAATACAAGAAGTTTTTAAGTGCATAAACATTTTTACTTGTTAAACTCTCATACAAAGTTGATTATTAATTGTGTATTCGGCCTAACAGAAATGTACTTTAAAACAATACAAAGAACTTAAACTAGAAACAGAATTCGAACTTCGAATTAAAGATCATTTGAGTGATTCCTATCACTTGGATTATTTCATACCTTTTAGTCAAACTTATATCACCTAATTGGATTCACTCTAAGGTGAATTTTCCTCAAGTTAGTTAAAGCAACCGAAAGACATGAAGTTTTTCCAACTTCAAGTTCACACCACTCTGACCTTTAACCCTAATTCCGTTTCCTCTTTCTAGCTTCAGCAGCTTGGTCCTTTTCTTCTTTCTGCCTTCTGCGCTTCTCCTTCTGCTGCTGTTCTTTCTTGTACACTGGATCGTGAAGCTGCTTCCACCTAGCATTCAACAGACTTACAGCTTCCATTTCTAGAGGATTCTTGGGCTCTGGATAAGGATGTTTGAAAAGCCTTCTGAGTTTGTCCACCTCCTGAGTAGTCCTGATCTTTGGAATGTCCTCAAAGTTCTTCATTATGAGCTGAGGTTTCCAATGTGCTTTATCAGCTTTAAACTGACAATAGATCATCTTGGGGTAGCCCTTGACACGGTTAGTATTGTGGACACTAGCCGCATCTCGCTCCATCTGCTTCTTTTCCACCACTACCTCAGACAGGTAACTCATGAGTCTCTGCTTTTCTTCCACATACTTATCTTCCACTTCGCCCCATTTAAATACATGTAATACTCTCTCCAGAAATGCAGCATCTTGAGTCTGTAGCAGCCATTTTCTACTCATATGCAAGAGTGTTTGATTCTGGTCTGCATCTATGAATGCTAAGGCATCAGCTGTATCTTCAACATAAGCGTGTATCCAGTATACACTATCACTTCCTGGAACACCAATTGCCTCCCTTATCTCTCCTTGTTCCAGTGCTCCAAAAGGAAGAGTCAGAGCTTCATCTACATTCTTCATTGCTTGAAGAATATTCCATTTCTTCTCCATCAGCTCCGGCTAAATCTTCACGTTATCTAGAGGGTTTGGAGCAATGATATCACACTTCCACACCTCATTGCTCTTCTTGAATATGACTCTTTCAATGATCTTCACCGATTTTTCTTTAAGCTCAGAAGCGAATCCCTTACTCATCATTTGTTTACGGACAGCTTTGAGAGATTCCACTGAAAGATCCATTAAATCATTTTCCTCCATGCTAACCCTCTTCATCTTCCCGTCAACTACCATCTGGACAAAATTAGGATATGCTGAGAATTCTGGACCCTTGTCCTCTGCTAGCTGCATTAAATGATCCCTATACAGAATGCTTAGCTCCTCAGATTGAGAGTATTGAATTTTTGTTGCTAGCAAGAACAACTCTGACGCAGATCTTCTCGTTATGAATTGGTCATCCACATATAGGAAAGATGTTGGGACTCCTTCTACCAAAGACAAAATAACCTGCCACTCCTTAACTGTTGCATTGTATCCAACCCTGACTTTAGAAATTAATCTCTTCAAAGCACTTATATAGTCCACAGTCATTGGATTCTGCAAATTCAGGTTGTAGAACAGGTCATCTGCCTCCTTGTTATGAACTCCTTTCGCACAGGGTCCCATCAATATCTTCCTTGCTTCATCCCACTTCTGTCCTATCCTTCTCTTGTCGAGATCAACTTGAGGATCAGCTAGCCTTGCAAGCTCATGATCATACTGCTTCCCTTGGAGCTCCACTTTCTTTTCTAGGAACGCAACACGTTCTTGCATCATCTTCATTTTATGGAACTGAGCTTGTTCCAAGGCTAACTGTTGAGCTTTAAGGGTTTCCTCATCAACAGGAATTTCTTCAAGCATTCCGGAAGACATCCCAGCACCTCCACCTTGTTCCTTCAAATATCTCTTTATAGCATGTGCCAAAGGTACGTCTTCCATATCAGAATCTGAGTCAAGTACCTCCTGTACTGTTTCCTGATGACTCAGGTCAACGAATGGCTCATCTTGCTCAACCATCATTGCCTTACCCTTTCTCCTCCTTAGAGCCTCTTCATCAACAGACGACTCAATTTCTATTTCCTTGACAAGATCAGCATGTTCTTCAATTTCTTCGATATGAACTGCCTGCTGTCTCGTCTCCTTTCCACTCTCCCCCTTAGGTGAGTTATCCTGAACACCACCTTGCTCGTCAAATCCACCAGCAGCATAAGAACCTCCAAAACCAGAACCGGAGGCTCCCGTTCCACTAGCACCACCTGCACCAGCATCGGGGGGAGGTTGTTGCGACTTGAAACACTCCGGGGGCACAAAACTCCTGAATGCGAACATCATTCTACTGATCTCCACAGCCATTGTATGCATTGTAGACTCCATTGCCCCCATCCTTTCATTCAGAGTGCTTCCCAAGACACCACCAGCATGGCCCAAGTCATTGACCTTGTTTGTCAAAGCATCAAAAGCTGTAGCTTGACTTGCCATTCGTACTACGTAGTCATCAAGAGCCCTTTGATTGTTTCCAATGTTAATCCCGAACTGCCCCATCGTCTGCCCGAACTGCCTCATCTGATTTTCCATAGAAGTCATACGTGTATCAAGATTTTCAATATTAAGGGACGGTGTTTGGTTTAGGTGACCTCGCTCTAATACTCGTTCTGTTAGTATTTGGCACTCGGTTTCGGGCCTTAAAAATGAAGGTCCCTCTCTCCCTAACCTCTCACACACACTCCCTGTCTCACGCTCGTGTATGTCTTTAATGATTGATCCAAAGTATGAAGCAGTACCTGCAGAAATTGGATAAGCAATATAATTGGCAGTTATGGGATCTATTTCTGTTCTGTCCTGAGTTGGAATCTCAGGCTGAGGGGCTGCAAAGTGTTCTTTTACAACATCAGAACCGATCCTCTTTGCAGCATCAGTACATACCGATGAAGGTACGGCTGAAGTTATTAAAACTTCATGTCCTTTTGAAGCAACAGTATCTTCAAAAGGTACATAATCCTCACCAAAATCCCTATGTGCAGATTGTTTAAGGGGAGAACCACTCTCGTGAGGTGGAGTGGTTGCGTGTGACACATTAGGGTTTGACTGGACTTTTGAAGTAGCAGCATGAAAAAATTTGGCTTTCTTTCGAATAAGAGGCTGCACTTCGGGGTCACTCTCCTCATCATTTCCTACATATACATGTGCTGGCTTTCTGGCTTCTGTTAACAGGGGTGAAAGAGAATAAGAATGTGTGTCAGACTCAGAAATATAGCTCTCACCCTGGAATAGATCCTGTGGGCTAGCAGTCTCTTGGGTCTCGGAATCAGATACATAGGACGAGGAATGAATAGTATGCAGGGAGAGATTACCTGATTCATTACCTTGTGCATCATCGCTTTGCTCATCAGGAATCCCATCAAATGCCTCAGCATGAGCAGACGGATTCTGAGCATATGATGAAACTTGCGATGATTCCTCCAAATTGGTAACTCCTGCATCATATGTAAGCCACAGTTGAATATTTTCAGGAATTGACATCGGTTTACCTTAATGTTTATCCTGATTAGCAATGGTTGAAAGTGACTTAGTGCCCATCCCTAGCGGTGCAGATGTTGGGCTTCTGGCAAATCCCTGTCTAACAGCAAGAGCATCCTTCGGTATTAAATCATTAATCAGCATTTGTAGGAACCGAGGAAACCAGCAGACAATATCAGTTGTAGTGAGGTCTCTGCTTGCAGGAGATCCCATTGTAGCCACTATCTCAGAGAGAACTATGCGTCCATAATTTATATCCAGTTCTCTTGCTAGGGCAACTGCAAAGGTTTGCATTGGAATTGGAATTTGATGAAAATCATTTTCGCGTGCCCGAAAACATCTTGTGATGGCCTCGAAAAAGTAATTCCATTCCACATGAAAGAATTGTTTTTGGATGTTTCCAGTGATCCGGCCAGTCGGAGGATAACATCCTATTTCTTCAAAGAATGTGAGGCGTTGTTCCGCTGTAGGTTCTGGATCATAAGCATCTTTGATCGGGAATCCCAGAACCCTGTTGACAATTTCTTCAGTCACCTCATATTCTTGACCCGCTAAGGTAAACCTGAAACCGTAGGGGGTAGTTTTGCTCCCAAAAGTAACCGCACTAGTCCATAATTGCTGTAAAGCATCATGTACTAGTGTAGGTTTAGCAGTAAAAGCATGGCTAGCCTTGGAGTACAAATTAAGAAATCGTACCCAAAACTTAAACCGCGGGAGTTGATCACCAATTTCCGTAGAAATATTATAAAAATTGTTTTTAGCAAGTGAAAATTGGTGAGCCATTTTAATTAAATGTTTTTATTTAAGAGATGTGAAATTTTTAATTTGAAAAACAAGTAATTTACGAATTAACAGTTTTATCCCTTTCAATTTATCGAGAATACCAAAAAGCAATCTGAGAAATTAAACTACGGGATATGAACAGTGGGCAATTACTAAATCTGAATATTCAATGAGGATGTATATTCGTGTGTATACCAGTGAAATCGTGTGTGTATATGGATAGAGAATATGGAAATCGTGTTTTGAACAGTTACACAAACACTTGATGTTCGTGTGTATGTATATGCACGTGTATATGAGTGGTTACAAAACACACCAACACAAAGATTAATGATAACACAGACAATAGTAGTCAAAAAATTGGCAGTAATTCGTGATTAGTATGAGTTTAATCACAAAAACACGGATTAGTGGTATGCAATTTGTGAAATCGCCTTGTTTTTATGAAGCGGCTGCTGTAAAAAAGAAATTAGGTAAAGTGAATGATGCATCGAGTTAGAGATGTATATATATAGATGATTGTGAAATGACAAAAGTGTCCCTGTTAAAAAGAGTGAAAAACACCAAGTGCATACAGGGAAGACTTAAGTCGAACTCTATCTCGAACATCAAGTCGAACTTCAAGATGAAGTTCGAGATAGATGTTAACTCGAACAAATAAGCACTTAAACCAATTTAACAGCAAAGACTACAGGGAAATCATATCTCGAACTTGATTGGTTTGTAGTAAACTTGGAAAATTCCCCTCCAGAAAAAAAACAGAGAAATTCGAGATACGTTTCGAGTTAAGAGTTTAACTCTATCTCGAACATCAAGTCGAAGTTCGAGTTGAGTTTCGAGATAGAGACTAACTAGAAGCTATTCTCAATTCTTTCCAAAATATCCCCTTGAAGCAAAAACTACAGGGAAATTCGAGATACGTTTCGAGTTAGGAGTTTAACTCGAAAAATTCCCCTTAAGCAACTGAGAACTCTATCTCGAACATCAAGTCGAAATTCGAGTTGAGTTTCGAGATAGAGACTAACTATTCTCAATTCTTTTCAAAATATCCCCTTAATGGAAACCTCATCTCAACCTTCGAGATAAAGTTCGAGATAGACCTTATCTTGAATATTTTGAAGATAGAACTAGGCACACTGGTAACTCGAACTCGAACTCAAAGTCGATTTTCGAGATGAATTTCGAGATAGACACTAACTCGAAATTCTTCCCAGACTTAGAATTTTCAAAACTTCACTCTGGCAGCTTAAGTCGAAATTCAAGTCGAATTTCTAGATGAGTTTTGAGATAGAAACTAACTCGAAATTTTGAAGATATTCAATTCTAAGGCCTCTAATTACATGAAAATCATAGGTAAATTCATCTAAAAATCATGCAAAATTTAGAATACTATGAATTTAACTCCCCCTATGATCATGCAATCTAACAAGCATAAATTCAAAGATTTGTGCTATTAAAGATACTTAAAACACAATGAATTTATGTAAAATGACATTATATGCAATGTAACACCCCCAGATCCGGGGTCCGGGATCCGGTGGTTACGGTTTCCAATTCTGTCCACAACAATTGAACTTTCCTTAACATAAAATAAATTACGTCTCTATAACCCAACACGACAATATAAAACACACCCGTTATAGTCCCAGAGATGAAATCAGAGTAACAAACAAATTTTTATTAATCACATTATGAGTTCTTACAATCCAAAAGAATTTCAATATAAATACATACTCTTTGCCATCCATTTACATAAGTCATACTAGACCATATTCTTGGTACTGAAAGAATAAATATACCCTACCAATAGCTTCTTCTTCAGCTCTGGTAGTCTCATCGTCCTCGCCCGCGTCGAGTGCGCCTTGTGCGAGTCATCTGGTCTAGCTGTTGTTGTGATATAATAATAAAGCAAGGGTGAGCAATAGCCCACCAACAATAATATATAACTGAACGATAATGTATAACAGTTCAAAAGTATCTTTCAAACCATATGCTATGCATTTACGGAAATGATGCCAGTATAATATGAACGATGAAGTTACAAGGTAACTTAAAGTATTTGTTTGTAGAAATATCTGCTACATCAAAGTAAGCGAGATATTCTTATTGTTATTAAGAAGAGGAACTTGCAAGAAAAGGTTGCAATTCCAGTTATGGCCCTTTTCCAACTCTGCCAACAGTAATCATGTTGCAGGAAATAAATAAATTTGGATGATGAACCAATGATGGAGTATTCACCGCGCCCGCTGTTCCAATCTTGATGATCAGTCGAGTTCGTACAGCTCAATTCAGATTTACTACCGGTAGAAGGAAGAACTGACGGCTTTACTTGTATACCGCCTAACTAGCTCTCCCCGGCCAACGGTTGGGCCAAAGGGGATGGACCGGCGCTACTCGGCCTCTTACACGACTCCTAGTTCAAATAGAATTCATGATTCTGAATGTAACGTTCGTCCCCCTTTCCCCAAGTATAATACTTGTTGATAAGACTCCACAAAGTAGTCGTATCTGGTTGGAAAGGAAAATTTACCAATAACTCCCAAGCTATTACTTGGTAACGGATATCAACTTGTTCCAGAAATCTTACCCCTCGAAAGATGAGAAGGTAAACAACGACTTAATAAGTCAACAGCACCCGAGTTGCGGGTGAAGGGAATACTTTATGACCGGGAAGTCGACAAGATAAATAACATTTTCCAAGTAAGGTTCCCTTATTATTAAGGAGATAGACTCAAAGAAGAATGATGTCTGAGAACCTTTCTTGATATAAGATTAATAATAATATGACTCCGAGATATTTTCTGCAATAATCGAAGAAGATAAACCTTATCGAGATTATTCTAAGTATGGAATAAATATTCAGAGAATATTTATTGAGTTAAAATATTTAAAGAATATTTGGGAATATGAAAGAATATCTTTAATCAGAGTATTTCTCAAAATAATCCCTGAAGAAATATCAGGAGAATATTTATTGAATAAATAAATATTTAAATGAATATTCAAAACAATATTCATTAATTAATAAGACCTGAAAAGAATATTTAAGGTAATATTCATAATTAATTAGGAATTTAAATGAATATTCAAAAGTAATATTCATTTAATGAATAATATCCTAAATGAATATCAAGTAATATTCATTTAGTAATCCAAGCCTTAAGGAATATTCGAGATAATATTCGATAATTAAATCAAGCTTCAGATGAATATTAAAATAATATTCATCAAGTATTTAATATCTTAAATGAATATTCAAAAGTAATATTTATTTAATAAAATAATATTCTAAAAGAATATCCAAATAATATTCATTTAGTAGTCTCATCTTTAGAAGAATATTCGAAATGATAATCGATAATCAATTCGACTCTGAATGAATATTGAGAAATATTATTCGTTGAATAGTTACGTTCAAATAATTATTTGAAGTAAGGATCGTTAAAATAATTAGTCTCGAACGAATATTCAAATAATATTCGTCGCCCAAATAATAGAAAATATTTACTTAAATATTTTCCTCCGAGGTAATCTCGATATATCAAGGAATATTGACTCCCGGTCTATTTTGATTAATAAGATGTATACGCCCTTCTATGAGGGTCTTACAATAACCGGCTTATAACTGATATATAACTATCTAGCTTATAAGCCAACAATAACATTCAGGGAACAAGTATATCAATTCAACTTGAAAGTAGGCATGCATGCAATGGCATATGTATATCAGCAATCAAATATATATATTTATTCAATCACAACAACAGCCTAAAAGAAGGGAATTGAAACTTGCCTGGTAGTCGAGTACGGTAAGGGGTAGTGGTAGCGGGTCCCGGTTCAGCTTGGTGATCTATAAATAGCCAAGGCATTCGGGATTAATCACTTAACATATTAAAAGTTAAGTTATACTTAATTCGAAACACGTTCTCGAGTTATCTCGTTATATCCCTTTTAGTGGATTACTTTTATCACTGATCCGACCCGACATTCGTTCGTTAATACGACATGTCATTGTACTTATACTTGGGACATACTTAAGTCATATAAGTTCTAAGGTTGATCGTTACGAACCAATACTATACTCCGAGTTTTATCGCCCGTTTTCTAAGTGTTTTACCGAAGTTATAAAAGAGTCGTCTTTTAGGGGTTCGTTCGCGTTTAACCTCGACTCGAACATTTTTAATAAATCGAAAAATGATCCTTTTGACATACGGTTTTCTTTCACACCTTCCTTTTTACCTCTAGTATTTATTTACCAAGATTCGCCATGACGTTACATAGTTTACGAGGGTTCAATTACAGTTACGAACTTTCGTTTACGGATTCGAACTACTTTTAGTAATTTGGTCATAAATCCTAAACCGTAAGTCCGTTTCACGTGATCTTTATATCAAAACGAAGCTTAGAACATTACCTATCCTATCATGGCAGATAAGGTCTCTGGACAGTAGGGGTTCGACATGGAAAATGGCATACAAAACATGGTATTGTAAAATCGTGCATTATAACGGCTGTAAATCGAATATCTACCAATTTCGAATCTTCCCATATACATAGTATCCAACCCAAACAACATATACATGTTATTTAACCATGAACTAAGGCCAAGCAATGCCTTTCCGTTCATCTAAACTATTTTATCCTCTTATATCAACATATCACTACATAAGCATGCTTTACTAATTACCATAATCATACAAATCTAAATTCTCATCAAGAACATCATTAAACATAAAGTAAGGCCTAGGGTTTCAAGAGTGTTATACCTTCCTTGAGGTGTGTATGCACTTAGTAAGCCTTGTATAGTCCTTGTATAGCCTCCATGAAGCTTGGATCATCAACCAAAATCAAGATTCAAGAATTTTTGTTCTTGAGGTTACTATTCATCCTCCACTTTCTTGATTTTTTTGAAAATGGAAAAAGTGGTGTTTGGGGCTAAGATTTCTAGGGTGTCATTTTTATGAAATATAGGATCTATGATAAATTTATGGAGATCAAACAATGGTGGGAAGGATGATTTTGTTCTTGGAATTAAGATGAAAGCCGAATGAAGCTTTCTTGCAAGGGGGAAAGAGTTTTGCTTGGTTACTTTGCTCTCATCCAATATTACTTGCATTATTATGAAAATATCTAGTATAAAGTGGCTTTAATAAAGTGCCCATATCATTGCATGCATCATCCTTGCCAAGTGTTGGTATTTAGTGGTGTTTGATGACATGATCAAGCTAAGTACTTGGTTGTCTTTCTAATCTTGCTAGTTACTCTTGTAACTACTTAGTTACTTGAGGTTATCCACTAACACATGCATGCATCTTGATCCCCTGCTTGTTTCTTTGTCCGGTTATTGCTCAATTCATTGATCGTTCGGAGGAATACCTCGAAGATTTCTAATTAGGGTTTTACCGGAAACCGTCTTAATATTTATACTTTCATTTTCCATCTTTCATTCTAACTTTCCAATTTATATTCCTTAAATCCATTCGTTAAATACTTAAGGCTATCAGTGTCCAGGGAACTCTCGGAGAAAATAAAAGTGCGGTTTTTCAGAATCCGACAGCTTTTACATACACTTATTTTCCCCCTGGATCAATAATACGAACTCGGAAATCCGTTCCGAATGCTTCTATATAGTGTCGTCTCATATTATTATATACTCCCACCAAAACACTATTCATTCTGTATTCTTTACTTGTTCTCTTAGGGTGGTACAATTGTCCGTATTCTCTTTCGATCGTTCCTTATCCTTTTTACGGAACTACTGGATTAATCGTTACCGATCTGGATGACATGAGAATATTCTTCTGCTTGAAATTGCCATATCTTATTCCCTTAGAAGATAGATTATTCTTACCTATGTTGTTACCCTTTAGCATTCTTCAAGACAAAGAAATAATAAAGTCGAATTCCATTCATTCTTTCCAAATATCAATTATTACATTGTAGCCATAACCACTCCTCAGTGGTTTCCTACCTTTATTCTTAAATCAAATATAATAACATCCCAAAATATCAAATCCTCAAAGTTAATATCTCAATTCTTGGATTATAATAATATTTAATCCACTGTCCGGACAAATATTATACCGAAAAGAATTTGGAATTTCTGAATTCCGATCGTCTCTGCATTCACTCATTTCCTCCGCGTATTACTAATATGACGTCGAAACATCCATATCACGTCCCGTACATAGGGTGGAGTGAAAAGTTTTCCAACTTACAATATCACTATTCATCCACCAAATTACTATGCACGTACAGGAAACACTATGCACGTACGGGAAATACTATGTACGTATGGGAAACACTATGCACGTACTCATTTCCCTTCAATGATCCATTAGCTCCTTCCTGGATGGTAGATTATTCTTATCTAGGTCCTCAACCATCGAATTACTATATTCTGACAATATACCAATGCATCAGGATCATTGTCCAAAGCAATATCCATTCATTACAATAATTGTTCTTTGAAACCACCATACATTAGAGCTGGTGACCTTGTTGTCGGAATCATTGTTCCTCATTTTGTCATTACTTAATAAAAAGTTTTAATTATATCCAAAATTTGGGGTTCTTACAGTCTCCCCTCCTTAAAAGGATTCCGTCCCGGAATCAGGTAGGAAGCAAAGAGTCGTTTGCCTGTCGTTCACTCTTTAGCTTCCCGGTCAATTCTTAGTCGTTCTACCCTTCCTCAGCACATCTTCTAGTGCTACAATTCATACCTTATCCTTTTTCCATCAACGTTGCTACTTTTCGTACAACTCACTATCCTGGTTATACTCTTACTCAGTCTTATCCTTATTGATACCTGCAGTAACATTGGTATCACTATCACCCTACGATTCGGAGGTAACCTCGCTCGTACCGTGCATTTCCTGATCGCTTTAATCTTCGCAATCTCGATCAATATAGAGAAGTGGAAAGATTTATTGAGAGATCACTATGATCAATTGAACATTTGTTATATTGCATAGTTAGTACAGAAGGGGGCCAGCCTTTAGTACTTGACAAGCAATTAAACAAGTCATGGCATTCCACTTAGACTTCGATCACATAGACAGATAGTCACGTAGCAGTACCTCCCCTCCTAAAAGGGTTGTTCTTCTCAATTCATAAAGAAGATGAATAAGAAAGAAGAAGAGAAAAGAGTTCTAAAGGATTATAGAAAGCTTTCATGATTGTAGAATATCATACTCAGAATTTACCTCTGAACTATAGAGGTTTATCAAAGAAGAAATTAATCATAATTATATCCAATACTATTTGATCGTAATCTCACGTGTCAACATATCTTGCTGCTTTGTCCATTATTCTATGGACAAATACTCTTGTTCAATCTTAGCGATACTCACAGTCGGGAAATCCTTCAACCTTTCAGGTTAAATCTTAGATTTCTCACTTGACATCATTATTACTGACATCCCATATCATGTTACTAGCTTTTTCATAACTATAATATTGACACTATCAGGTTGTCATCCTGAGAATTCATTAGAAAACCCATTCATAACATTCCTTGCTTCTCATTCCATAGTTGCTTCCCCAGCCTTTTCTTTATCAATCACATCCTTCTTATTAGCTGATTCTTACTCATTTCTATTATTTACTTTCACCTTCACCTCTTTATTGAGACACCTTTTTGCACTTGGTACCTCCTTATCGGTATTCCGTCTCATTTATTCTATAATCATCACGTTATTTCAATTTAAACTTTCCGAAATGAATCTGGCCCGATTCCTTTAACTTAGATTCATATAATCTACTTCTGCCAACCTTGTTTCTCATTACTTGTTCTTTTCTATCCGTGGTTTTCCACAGGTTGTCTTTCGTAAGTCAGACCAGGTCGTATATCTACATGCTCGTACTCCTATCATCTGTTGAACATCTGCATTTTACTGGCGTAGCCTGGCCACATGAAAACCCGTTATCACCGTGCTATAATTTTGGGGGTAAGGCTGGCTCGAATACCGCCGTCCGAACACTTTAAACTCTCAAGCGGCCCAATAAGTCTTGGGCTCAACCGCCCTTCCCTCCAATTCTCATTAATTCTTTCTACGGGAATACGTTTAGCATCACGAATTATCAACCTTATATTCTCTATCTTGGTTGTGCAGAAGTACACTAACACAAACTTGCTTGTCATTCATCAACATGCCATTTAGCTTATCAATAGCAGCACTTTCTTTATCTTTACGTTGTCATCTCCTTTCTTAGAAGAATCACCATCGCTTGTTGTTTACGTAGTGCATTAATAGCTAACCCTACGGGTTTCAAATCCCTTAGGGAGACAAAGTAATCATTATTCCTTATCCATAAGGAACACTTCCTGAACTTGATGTAGATGTAACGTGAAGCAGATAGAATTGCAGAAGAGTTTCAAGCATCGCAGCTAGGTCCGGTTGATGAAACTATCACTTATGCATCTTCCATAAAAGACTGGAAGCTTAACGGTTTACTTCATCAATTTTGTACCATGGTCCTGGTTTGCCTCAAAACGGGACCTTCTAAGGTACGTAATATGCTTAAGACTCCATCAGGAATCGAATCTTTACTTAAACTATTATTACTGTTAATTCTTGCACAGTCATCAGAAGGAATGTAAATTCCTCCATTCCGATATGACCTTCAAGGTCCTTCCAAATATCATCCTGTTTCTTCGGTATGAACATTTGTAATTATTCCTTTATACTTAGATTGTCGGCCACCTCATTGGCCTTTCTTGATGATAATGATTTCTTGTAACCCATGTTTTCTGGGTACATTCCAGCTCAAGTTTTTCTACCTCATTCCCATCACTGTTGGGTTAAAGCATTCTCCCTTAAGCTCTGCTGAAGGAGAAAATATAACTATCAGTCATTTCCATAAGTCATTGCTTCCACCTACCCGTGGGAACTTTATCACGTTTATTCCCAATCCTACTTAGGATACTTCTTTTCTTAGTTCTTTCTTTATCTTAGGATAATCTCAACCTTTATAGGTTCAACCCATACTTCCTCAGGGTTTCATACATGCCTCATCTGGCATTATTGTTACGATGTCATACATTCCTTACCAAACTTCCATTTTTGAAGTTCGGAATATTACCCTATTTCCTTGTAAGGTTTCGTAGGCCATCCTTATCATTCCTCCGGTATTTTCTGGGTACCGGGTATATCAAAATGTCATTGATCAATACTCTAATAATTCTATCTATGTTCTTTCCAGAACTCTTTTTAATAATCCTTACCGGTCATTGTTGCCTTAGCAAGTCCAGCTCATATCATCTGAAGTCATAATGTCGTTATTAGGGTTAATGCCACCCCTTGTGCATTCCCCAGGGTTTGTCTTAATTTATGGATATCCTATCCTTAATTTAACTGCCAAGGAATTCTTGCATCTTATAATTGGCAATCAGATCATGTATCCTTAATAAAGGTCTCTTTTCAATCATTCTAATTTAATAATCGATCGGTGGTTTAATGCCACCCTCTTCTTTCAGATAGTTGTCAGCCTATTTGGCCTTCCAAAAAGGCAACGTATGCCTATCTCTTCTCTTACCGAACTTGTTAATGGTAGCAAGGATGTTCTGGAAGATATTGGTTGAGTTCAACGTGAATCTCTTAGTGCTTATCGTTCTTCGCAAAGGTACTTGCCTCAGACAAAATTCCTACAGCATACTGTTCAATTTCTGACCTTTTCTATACCCTCTTCATATACCTTCATTGTTTACTTTCCTCCGTCATAATATATTCATGGTATTCATGATACCCTAACATCATACATCTCAAGTCACTATACTTCCATTTTACTCGAAATCTTGGACAACCATATACACATGAGTCACTTTAGTACGGGTGACCCCATCCCAAAAAGGTCTAGTTAATTCCCAATCAAAACATGGGTTGTTCGGCAGAAGATTCAAACGATCTCATTAACGTTTCCTTTATATCAGAAGCCCTTGCAGTCGGTGCTTTCTTAGAAGCAACCCTGCTTTGTCTTTTCATTGCTGGTCTAGTCACTTTATAGTCCGTTGTGACTTGGCCTCAACTGGCCACACATAAAAATATATGATTTTAGGGGTTGGCTAATAGCATTACTTTTCTAGCAATTGCCGGCATAGTGCCTTCTTCTTTGATACCTTTCTACCTTTCCAGAACTTTACTCCATATAAGTCTTAATCGACTACTCGGCACCGTCTCCGGTCACCTTTCCTCCACTTTTATCTTTTCAACTATTCTTATCAATCCTGCGTGCCACACAAGTTTACCATTCCTGGCATAACAGCCTTTTCATTTAAGTCAATCCTGGAATTTCTCAGTCCGGCTGGTTTCTTACTTACATTTCCTATTTTCGTCCAATCTCACTTCATCATTTTATCACTACCGTCGATTGTAATGCTCAGGGTCCGTTTACTAACCCATTTTACAGCATCCTTACCCAAATCACAGGGTTTGCTCCAATTTTTACTCTCTTCCATGACATTCTCTGATAATCAGAAAGACAAGGTTTGCCAAAATTCACAAAATTCCTTTCCAGACTCAGGGAAATTTTGATCAATCTACCCACCTGCTGGTAACATTAAGGAGACCAGTTTCGAAACCTGAAGAATAGTTCTATGAACCTCCAAGCAGGTGGAATCATAAGCAGTCGTAGTTAACGAAATAATCATCATCAGATTGGAAGTTTACCCACTGGAGAGGAATCAATTATATCCATCCCTTAGAAGGGAATCAATAGTTTCAAACTGAAACCTGTCACAACGTCCTGATATTCAATACTACCAAATGTCGGTCTACCCAACCCTTTATGTGAAGCGTCATTGGAAGCACAAAGTCTCCTCTTTCCATTAAGCAGTGCCAGCTCTTGGTCATTACCAATTTCACCTTTTAGCTCCAGGAAGATTTTCTCACATTTTTCTCTTTAACTGCTGATCGTATTACTTGATCTATTATAATTCCGTGTCGGAGTAAACTTAAGGTAACTACTATAATCCATTCAAAGAGAAGAAGGAATTTAATATTCCTCTGAATCACATGCATCTAACGTTTCTGGTTCATCATTTAACTGAGTTGAATTAACTCTATACTCAGTCTCTGGCAGTAGTCTCATTACGAGTTCATCTTGACTCACTGGTCTTATCTTCCGGTAGGCTCTGAGATCATTGTCTTGCTTACTACTTCCTTATATAACTTTACCCAATCATGCTATCACTTCCCAATGTCTTTACTTTCTAAATGATTCATTCATAAAATGAACATTTTCCTTAATAAAACCACCTTATTAACCTCAATTTGGTTCCATAATTTACACCCTACGACACCTGCCTTCTCATGGCGAATTATTACTGACCATATTCATACTAATTCATTTATCAAATGATATGGCACTTACTGCCTCCTTCTCAACTATTCCTAGGGACTCTGCCACTCGCCCTAAATCGATGTCTTTGATAATCATATATCCCTCTAGCTCTTTCTTTGTTAAGATGAAAATCTCTAAAGATTCTCATCTATTTCCGTATAAGATCTCAAGTAATTCTTCCAATCATTCTTTCTTGCTGGTACTACATCTGGTAGTCCGGCTATGAATTCAACATGCATCTTCAGATCTCTTAATAATATCTCGGTTCTTTATATTCACTTTTCTGAGCACCATATCTTAATCATCACAGTCATTCTGGCTGCGACCCTCATTACCCATTGGTAAGCTCCTTGTCCTAACAGGATTTTCCTTATCTGCTGGAACCTCTTCCGGGTCTCCAGTAGGGTACTCCATCGAATTACCCGCTGATCTTCAGCATATAAAGCATCATCGCGCTGTTGCTCGTATGCCTCAAGGTCAGTCGCCTTACTCGTCGATACGATATCGAGCTAAGTTACTATCATTATACTTACGAGTTCCCATAAGGGTTTTATATGTCATCACTACATTAAGTAGTCCGACTATGAACTTGGCAAGAGTTCTTATTATCTTATTGAATTTATTGTTTTAACGTCACCTCATCTCTGGGGTTTATAACGTACGCTCTGATACCACTTCTGTAACACCCCCAGATCCGGGGTCCGGGATCCGGTGGTTACGGTTTCCAATTCTGTCCACAACAATTGAACTTTCCTTAACATAAAATAAATTACGTCTCTATAACCCAACACGACAATATAAAACACACCCGTTATAGTCCCAGAGATGAAATCAGAGTAACAAACAAATTTTTATTAATCACATTATGAGTTCTTACAATCCAAAAGAATTTCAATATAAATACATACTCTTTGCCATCCATTTACATAAGTCATACTAGACCATATTCTTGGTACTGAAAGAATAAATATACCCTACCAATAGCTTCTTCTTCAGCTCTGGTAGTCTCATCGTCCTCGCCCGCGTCGAGTGCGCCTTGTGCGAGTCATCTGGTCTAGCTGTTGTTGTGATATAATAATAAAGCAAGGGTGAGCAATAGCCCACCAACAATAATATATAACTGAACGATAATGTATAACAGTTCAAAAGTATCTTTCAAACCATATGCTATGCATTTACGGAAATGATGCCAGTATAATATGAACGATGAAGTTACAAGGTAACTTAAAGTATTTTTTTGTAGAAATATCTGCTACATCAAAGTAAGCGAGATATTCTTATTGTTATTAAGAAGAGGAACTTGCAAGAAAAGGTTGCAATTCCAGTTATGACCCTTTTCCAACTCTGCCAACAGTAATCATGTTGCAGGAAATAAATAAATTTGGATGATGAACCAATGATGGAGTATTCACCGCGCCCGCTGTTCCAATCTTGATGATCAGTCGAGGTCGTACAGCTCAATTTAGATTTACTACCGGTAGAAGGAAGAACTGACGGCTTTACTTGTATACCGCCTTACTAGCTCTCCCCGGCCAACGGTTGGGCCAAAGGGGATGGACCGGCGCTACTCGGCCTCTTACACGACTCCTAGTTCAAATAGAATTCATGATTCTGAATGTAACGTTCGTCCCCCTTTCCCCAAGTATAATACTTGTTGATAAGACTCCACAAAGTAGTCGTATCTGGTTGGAAAGGAAAATTTACCAATAACTCCCAAGCTATTACTTGGTAACGGATATCAACTTGTTCCAGAAATCTTACCCCTCGAAAGATGAGAAGGTAAACAACGACTTAATAAGTCAACAGCACCCAAGTTGCGGGTGAAGGGAATACTTTATGACCGGGAAGTCGACAAGATAAATAACATTTTCCAAGTAAGGTTCCCTTATTATTAAGGAGATAGACTCAAAGAAGAATGATGTCTGAGAACCTTTCTTGATATAAGATTAATAATAATATGACTCCGAGATATTTTCTGCAATAATCGAAGAAGATAAACCTTATCGAGATTATTCTAAGTATGGAATAAATATTCAGAGAATATTTATTGAGTTAAAATATTTAAAGAATATTTGAGAATATGAAAGAATATCTTTAATCAGAGTATTTCTCAAAATAATCCCTGAAGAAATATCAGGAGAATATTTATTGAATAAATAAATATTTAAATGAATATTCAAAACAATATTCATTAATTAATAAGACCTGAAAAGAATATTTAAGGTAATATTCATAATTAATTAGGAATTTAAATGAATATTCAAAAGTAATATTCATTTAATGAATAATATCCTAAATGAATATCAAGTAATATTCATTTAGTAATCCAAGCCTTAAGGAATATTCGAGATAATATTCGATAATTAAATCAAGCTTCAGATGAATATTAAAATAATATTCATCAAGTATTTAATATCTTAAATGAATATTCAAAAGTAATATTTATTTAATAAAATAATATTCTAAAAGAATATCCAAATAATATTCATTTAGTAGTCTCATCTTTAGAAGAATATTCGAAATGATAATCGATAATCAATTCGACTCTGAATGAATATTGAGAAATATTATTCGTTGAATAGTTACGTTCAAATAATTATTTGAAGTAAGGATCGTTAAAATAATTAGTCTCGAACGAATATTCAAATAATATTCGTCGCCCAAATAATAGAAAATATTTACTTAAATATTTTCCTCCGAGGTAATCTCGATATATCAAGGAATATTGACTCCCGGTCTATTTTGATTAATAAGATGTATACGCCCTTCTATGAGGGTCTTACAATAACCGGCTTATAACTGATATATAACTATCTAGCTTATAAGCCAACAATAACATTCAGGGAACAAGTATATCAATTCAACTTGAAAGTAGGCATGCATGCAATGGCATATGTATATCAGCAATCAAATATATATATTTATTCAATCACAACAACAGCCTAAAAGAAGGGAATTGAAACTTGCCTGGTAGTCGAGTACGGTAAGGGGTAGTGGTAGCGGGTCCCGGTTCAGCTTGGTGATCTATAAATAGCCAAGGCATTCGGGATTAATCACTTAACATATTAAAAGTTAAGTTATACTTAATTCGAAACACGTTCTCGAGTTATCTCGTTATATCCCTTTTAGTGGATTACTTTAATCACTGATCCGACCCGACATTCGTTCGTTAATACGACATGTCATTGTACTTATACTTGGGACATACTTAAGTCATATAAGTTCTAAGGTTGATCGTTACGAACCAATACTATACTCCGAGTTTTATCGCCCGTTTTCTAAGTGTTTTACCGAAGTTATAAAAGAGTCGTCTTTTAGGGGTTCGTTCGCGTTTAACCTCGACTCGAACATTTTTAATAAATCGAAAAATGATCCTTTTGACATACAGTTTTCTTTCACACCTTCCTTTTTACCTCTAGTATTTATTTACCAAGATTCGCCATGACGTTACATAGTTTACGAGGGTTCAATTACAGTTACGAACTTTCGTTTACGGATTCGAACTACTTTTAGTAATTTGGTCATAAATCCTAAACCGTAAGTCCGTTTCACGTGATCTTTATATCAAAACGAAGCTTAGAACATTACCTATCCTATCATGGCAGATAAGGTCTCTGGACAGTAGGGGTTCGACATGGAAAATGGCATACAAAACATGGTATTGTAAAATCGTGCATTATAACGGCTGTAAATCGAATATCTACCAATTTCGAATCTTCCCATATACATAGTATCCAACCCAAACAACATATACATGTTATTTAACCATGAACTAAGGCCAAGCAATGCCTTTCTGTTCATCTAAACTATTTTATCCTCTTATATCAACATATCACTACATAAGCATGCTTTACTAATTACCATAATCATACAAATCTAAATTCTCATCAAGAACATCATTAAACATAAAGTAAGGCCTAGGGTTTCAAGAGTGTTATACCTTCCTTGAGGTGTGTATGCACTTAGTAAGCCTTGTATAGTCCTTGTATAGCCTTCATGAAGCTTGGATCATCAACCAAAATCAAGATTCAAGAATTTTTGTTCTTGAGGTTACTATTCATCCTCCACTTTCTTGATTTTTTTGGAAAAAGTGGTGTTTGGGGCTAAGATTTCTAGGGTGTCATTTTTATGAAATATAGGATCTATGATAAATTTATGGAGATCAAACAATGGTGGGAAGGATGATTTTGTTCTTGGAATTAAGATGAAAGTCGAATGAAGCTTTCTTGCAAGGGGGAAAGAGTTTTGCTTGGTTACTTTGCTCTCATCCAATATTACTTGCATTATTATGAAAATATCTAGTATAAAGTGGCTTTAATAAAGTGCCCATATCATTGCATGCATCATCCTTGCCAAGTGTTGGTATTTAGTGGTGTTTGATGACATGATCAAGCTAAGTACTTGGTTGTCTTTCTAATCTTGCTAGTTACTCTTGTAACTACTTAGTTACTTGAGGTTATCCACTAACACATGCATGCATCTTGATCCCCTGCTTGTTTCTTTATCCGGTTATTGCTCAATTCATTGATCGTTCGGAGGAATACCTCGAAGATTTCTAATTAGGGTTTTACCGGAAACCGTCTTAATATTTATACTTTCATTTTCCATCTTTCATTCTAACTTTCCAATTTATATTCCTTAAATCCATTCGTTAAATACTTAAGGCTATCAGTGTCCAGGGAACTCTCGGAGAAAATAAAAGTGCGGTTTTTCAGAATCCGACAGCTTTTACATACACTTATTTTCCCCCTGGATCAATAATACGAACTCGGAAATCCGTTCCGAATGCTTCTATATAGTGTCGTCTCATATTATTATATACTCCCACCAAAACACTATTCATTCTGTATTCTTTACTTGTTCTCTTAGGGTGGTACAATTGTCCGTATTCTCTTTCGATCGTTCCTAATCCTTTTTACGGAACTACTGGATTAATCGTTACCGATCTGGATGACATGAGAATATTCTCCTGCTTGAAATTGCCATATCTTATTCCCTTAGAAGATAGATTATTCTTACCTATGTTGTTACCCTTTAGCATTCTTCAAGACAAAGAAATAATAAAGTCGAATTCCATTCATTCTTTCCAAATATCAATTATTACATTGTAGCCATAACCACTCCTCAGTGGTTTCCTACCTTTATTCTTAAATCAAATATAATAACATCCCAAAATATCAAATCCTCAAAGTTAATATCTCAATTCTTGGATTATAATAATATTTAATCCACTGTCCGGACAAATATTATACCGAAAAGAATTTGGAATTTCTGAATTCCGATCGTCTCTGCATTCACTCATTTCCTCCGCGTATTACTAATATGACGTCGAAACATCCATATCACGTCCCGTACATAGGGTGGAGTGAAAAGTTTTCCAACTTACAATATCACTATTCATCCACCAAATTACTATGCACGTACAGGAAACACTATGCACGTACGGGAAATACTATGTACGTATGGGAAACACTATGCACGTACTCATTTCCCTTCAATGATCCATTAGCTCCTTCCTGGATGGTAGATTATTCTTATCTAGGTCCTCAACCATCGAATTACTATATTCTGACAATATACCAATGCATCAGGATCATTGTCCAAAGCAATATCCATTCATTACAATAATTGTTCTTTGAAACCACCATACATTAGAGCTGGTGACCTTGTTGTCGGAATCATTGTTCCTCATTTTGTCATTACTTAATAAAAAGTTTTAATTATATCCAAAATTTGGGGTTCTTACATGCAACCTATAACAATCATTAATTAGGCATTTTAAAGTCTAAGCACATAATGATTGAGTAGCTTGCACAAACAAACATAAATCTGGATTTTACAGATAGGAGGCTTTACTAACTTGTGTTAAGCATTCCCAATTCACCAACCAATCTATTGAATGTTACTTCATCAAGAGGTTTGGTGAATATATCTGCAATTTGTTGCATTGTGGGCACAAAATGTAGCTCCACAGTCCCCTCCTCGACATGTTCTCTTATGAAGTGATACCTGATGTCGATGTGCTTGGTTCTTGAGTGATCTACAGGATTGTTAGTTATGGCAATGGCACTTGTGTTGTCACACATAATTGGAATTTTCTTGTGCTCCATGCCATAATCCTTCAATTGGTTCCTCATCCACAATATTTGAGCTACACAGCTTCCAGCAGCAATGTACTCAGCTTCAGCAGTAGAAGTAGATACTGTATGTTGCTTTTTACTTTGCCAGGACACCAATCTTCTGCCAAGAAATTGACAAGCACCAGATGAGCTTTTCCTATCAATCCTGCAACCTGCATAATCTGAATCCGAATAGCCAATTAGATTAAAACCTATATCTCTTGGGTACCAAATCCCTAGATTTGGTGTGCCCTTGAGATACCTAAAAATTATCTTGACGGCTACGAGATGTGATTCTCTAGGATCCGCTTGGAACCTTGCACATAAACAAGTTGCGAACATTATATCGGGTCTACTTGCAGTTAAATAGAGGAGTGAGCCAATCATACCTCGATAGCTTGTGATGTCAACTGGTTTACCTGATTTGTCTTCATCAAGCTTCGTGGCTGTTGCCATGGGAGTCTTAGCTGCTGATGCATCTTCTAGATTGTACTTCTTGAGTAAATCTCTGACGTACTTGGATTGACAGATAAAGATACCATCTTTTCTCTGACTGATCTGTAATCCAAGGAAGAAGGACAGCTCTCCCATCATGCTCATCTCATATTTTTCCTGCATTAGCTTAGCAAATTTCTCGCACAAGCGCTCATTAGATGACCCAAAAATAATATCGTCCACATAGACTTGAACAAGTATTAAGTCATTTCTTACATTTTTATAGAACAATGTTTTATCAATTACTCCCCTAGTAAAACCATTTTCAATTAATAATAAGGATAGGGTTTCATACCATCGCCTTGGGGATTGCTTGAGGCCATAGACAGATTTGAAGAGAAGATACACAAAATCTACATGTTCTGGATCAATGAAGCCAGGCGTCTGTTCCAGATACACTTCTTCTTCTAACTCTCCGTTCAGGAAGGCACTTTTCACATCCATCTGGAAAACCTTGAAGTTCTTATGTGCTGCAAATGCCAAGAACATCCTGACTGCCTCAAGTCTTGCAACCGGTGCATAGGTTTCATCATAATCAATTCCTTATCGCTGAGAATAACCTTTTGCAACCAAACGAGCCTTGTTTCGTGTTACAAGTCCGTTTTCATCAAGTTTATTTCTGAATACCCACCTAGCTCCAATTACTGATATGTTCTTTGGTTGGGGTACCAGTTTCCAAACTTTCTGCCTTTCAAACTGATTGAGTTCCTCTTGCATTGCAATCACCCAATCAGCATCACCAAGAGCTTCTTCTATTTCTTTAGGTTCAAGCTTGGATAAGAACCCAGAATATAAGGAAATATTAGCCAGGTCAGCTCTTGCAATTCTTCTAGTACTCACACCAGCATCTGGATCACCAATAATTAATTCAAACGGATGATCTCTATTCCATACCCGTTCTCCTGGAAATTGTCTTGATGATTCAGCTTGACTTTCTGAGTTGTGGTGCTGACTACTTTGATTATTCTCACTAACTCCCCCTGAGTTAGTGCCAGCTCCTACAGAACTACTGTCAACTCATCTCGAGCCTTGAACAGTTGTCCTTGAACTGCTATTTACTCCCCCTGAGTTGTTGCTGGTTCGTACTGAAGAGGTCTCTTCTGATCTTGTAGAATTAGATTGTTCACTAGACTCAGGTTCTTCACGTACACTTGGAACATTTAATGGGACAACTAACTCAGGTTCATCTTCAAGTTCATCTAAGTCCAGATTCTGAAATTTTAGGGACTCAGGTTCACTAGAATCTCTAGAAATTGATGGGAGTTTGGTATCGTCGAATCTGACGTTGTAGCTTTCAGTCACTTTTCGATCATTCACTAAGAACACCCTATAATCTGCCACCACATCTGTGGAGTAACCAACAAAGATTCCTTCACGAGCTTTTGCTGCAAACTTGCCTAGATTTTCATCATCTATAAGTACATAGCATTTTGCTCCAAAGACATGAAAGTATTTGATTGTTGGTCTTCTGTTGTTCATTAATTCACATGGTGTCTTTTCTTTATCTTTTATGATCAAGGTTCTATTTTGAGTGTAACAAGAGGTACTCACTGCTTCGGCCCAGAAGTACAGAGGAAGTTTCGAATCATACAACAAAGTTCTTGCTGCTTCAACCAAAGTTCTATTCTTCCTTTCAACTACTCCATTTTGATGTGGAGTTCTCGGGGCTGAATACTGACGACGTATTCCCTTAGATACACAGAAGTCATTCAGCACTACGTTTTTGAATTCAGTGCCATTGTCTGATCTAATCGTCTTCACAGTAAGTGTTGAAACATTCTCAATTTGAGTGATGTGATCAATGATTAGGAAAGGTACTTCGTCTTTCGTCATTGCGAACAATACCCATGTATACTTGGAGAAGTCATCCACGGTTACCAATGCATATCTTTTCCTAGACAAAGATAGGACATTCACTGGGCCAAACAAATCCATATGAAGAAGTTGCAGGGGCTCAGTAATACTAGAAATTTCTTTGCTTTTATGCGATGCTCGCTTCGACTTTCCCATTTCACAAGCTTCACAGAGTCCTTTCGGAGCGAACTCCATTTGAGGTAGATCTCTCACCAATTCTCGTCTCGCGAGAGCATTCATCGTTTTGAAGTTTAAGTGAGATATCTTTTTGTGCCACAACCAGCTTTCATCATCCGAGGCTTTGCTGTAGAAACAGGTGACCTCATTCTGATTTGCTGAATCCATGTCTGCAACAAAAAGATCTGCCTTTCGAACTCCTCTCAAAGCCAATGAGCCTTCCTTGATGTGAGTGATTGATACACCTTTCTTGTTGAAGACAATTTCGTAACCTTTGTCACAGAATTGACTGATACTCAACAGATTGTGCTTCAGTCCCTCAACATAGGAAATATCTTCAATGATGACATTACCAGTCTTCAGTTTGCCATATCCCTTTGTCACACCTATGCTGTCATCTCCAAAGGTAACATAAGGGCCAACCTTGATAACCAACTCTGTAAGTAGGGACTTGTTTCCAGTCATATGCCTCGATGCTCCACTGTCTAGCACCCATATAACTTTATTTCTATTCTGCTTAACGCCCTGCAATGATAGATTGGTTAGACATTCTTCGGAACCCAACTTTGATTGGGCCCGGCTTTTCGATAAGATCGAGAATCAACAGATTTAATAACAGGAGATGCACTTTTCTTAACATTACTAGAGCTTTCGAATTTCTCCTTTCCTTTCTCAGACTTGACAGATTTGTCAATCTTAGGAGAAGGTTTGTCACTCCTAACTTTAGGAGGACTGACAGTCTTGGCTCTCACATGCTTTTTCTTGATGTTTGAACTAGCAACAGTATTTGAGCATGACTGGCTAGATGCATTCATTAAATTCACAAAAGTTTGCATGACGTTAAAAGTGCATGGCATACAATTAGGTTGACCACACTGTGCATTTCAGATGCAGATTATTCATTGTATGTGTGGTAGGCATGGCATGTGCTGCAGGAACATTTATGTTAGCTTTACATGCATAAGAAAGATGTTCAGTAGATTTACAGTGATAACATGCTTTCTTTATTCATTCAACCTTAACCTCTTTTATGCCTTTTTCTTTCTTTCCTGGTTGTTTAACAGCCTTAGCTCCTAATCCTGGTCTAGATTGATCTCTAGGGAAATTGATTTTAACTTGTTTGATAGGAGTTATAGGTTGTGCTTTCTGGCGATCTTCCATCTCAATCTCATATCTAGCTATTAATTCAGTCTCTTCTTCTTCTATTCTTGGAACAAGGTGTTTGTAGATAGGTTTGACAGTTGATTTAAGAGGGATAGGAATTTCCTTTTTAAGGTCACTGGAACTAGTGTCGATAGGTCTCTTTCCTTCTTTCTCAGGAAGGTCAGAATAATCAAGTCCTATACCTACTCCAGTTATCTTCTTAAATGTGTCATTATCTACATACAATTTACTAGCAGCTAGTTTGTAAGCTTCGCATTTAGTTTCTAACTCAGCTAGTTTGTCCTTAAGACATACTTCTACTTCTTCCTTAAGGATGAGCTTGTGTTCCAGAGATTTAATAAAGTCTCTTAGGGAAGTATCTACAGTGCAAGCAGCCTCTAACTCTTCCACTTTTGCCTCAAGCATTCTGCTTTTGGCAACAAGTGTTTTCTGTTCCTTTTGAGAAGAGTCTAGGCTTTTGCACAACATATAGATCTCTTCACTAAGAGCCCCGTTCTGTTCCTTATAATCATCAATGGACATTTCTACTTTAAGGGTTAGAACTGGTACCTCTGGTTCCTCTGATGTCTCAGCCATGAGGGCAAAGTTTGCTACATGAGTAACATCTTCCTCATCTGAATCATCCCAAGCTCTTCCTTCTGTCACTAACAAAGCTCTTTTTCCATGTCTTTCCTTCACCAGCGATTCATACTTGCTTTTGAGGGCTTCATATGTCTCTTTTGGATAAGTCTATTTAGGCTTTTTGCAGTCGGTAGCAAAAAGTCCAGCTTCACCACAGTTATAGCATTTGAACTTCATTTTGAAATCCAAAGGAGATTTGTAGCTGGTATTCTTGCCTTTTCCTTTGTAGCCTGACGAACAACCACCACCCCTAGCAGCCCGATAGTAAGATGAAGAATTTCTCTGTGGTCAGTTGCTCTTTCTGAATCTCATGTTGCTGAACTTCCTTGCCATGTATGCCACGACACTATCGTCCATGTTGTCCAGCTCTTCTTGGGTGTAGTAGTCATCATCACTGTTAGATGTGCACTCATCATCATTATCAACTTGATGTGGTGCATGTGATGATTTAGTCTTTTCTGCAACCATTGCCTTCTTAGACTCTTCCTCATCAGAAACTAATCCTGATGCAGTTTCTTTTCCTTTTGAATCATTGTCCCATGCTTGATCTTGAAGTGTTTCCAGCTCATAGGTCTTTAATATTCCATAATATTCTTCCAGAGAAGTTGTATGCAAATCTCTGGTTTCTCTTATTGCGTAGACCCTATGTTCAATGCTCTTTGGCTGGTTCCTCAGATATCTCGTATTAGTCTCAACCATGGGGAGAGTTACACCTCTCATTTTCAAATCCAATACCAACTGACTGAATCGTAGATAGACGTCTGTTATGCCTTCTCCTTTTCGTATTCTAAAGGTGTCATACTTCATCTTGAGTATGAGTGTCTTGTTACTTCTAACCTCTGCAGATCCTTCCATGACAACTTCTATCTTGTCCCAAATCTTCTTTGCTGTAGTCAGACCTTTGACTATGTTGAACATTTCGTGATCAAGAGATTCCATCAAGGTTTGTCGTACGGCAGTATCATAAGCTATTTGCTCCTTGTCAGCATCTGAAAACTCCGAGGCCTTTGTAGGCTCAGACCGAGGTGCTATAACCACCCCTCCTTCCGTATACGCAGGAATAACCACCATTGGAACAAATTTACCCTTGTCAAGGACTTCCAGATATTCAGGGTTAACAGTCTCTAAATAAAGTCTCATTCTGAAAACCCATTCTTCATAGTGATCTCGGTTGAACATTGGGATCTTGAATGCATTTTTAGGAGCCATTTCAATTCTGGTCACTAAAAGTTTCTAAGTACCCAAGACTAGGCTATGTGGAATTTCTGCCTAAGTCGAAATTTCTCTAAGTAGAAATTTTTGCTCAAGTCGAACTTCACCAAGTAGAAGTTATCCAAGTCGAAATTCTATGTAGAAAATCTCAAGTAGAAATTCTATGTAGAACTTTTGTCCTTAGAATAATTTTGCTGCAGATCACTTTAATATTGAATAAACAATATTATCTCTTTAACACCTTTTTGACTTTTGAGGCTTTACTCACCTAACCCACCTAACCCACGTGCTAGGTACTGAGTATGTTCTGATGTACTTTCGGCCGTGAATAATGCAAATCAAAAATCCAAAAACACCTTTTTAGTCTTTTACTATTTATCTGTTTGAAAAGGAGATCAAAAAGTTGTTGGGTCGTCTTCTTTGATAAGAACAAATGATGAACACTCAAGAACACCAAATATCAAAGTACCCAGATTAATTCACAAAAATTAATTAAAATACACCCAAGCTAAATAATCACACCTGGAGTATTTAAATAATTTTTCGGATGAGTTTTCACTACAAACGAATTAAAGCTCACTTTTCCAGAATTTTAGAAAAGTAGATCTAGAAAATGAAAACTCACGATTCTTCTACTAAACACAAGGATCTATGTTTTGTATGTTAAACATATAGCTCTGATACCAATTGTTAGGTCCAAATGTGTTGTAGAGGGGGGGGGGTGAATACAACTTTCAAATATGAGAAGCAATAAATACGATGCAATAAACGAACACACAGATTCAAGGAATATATGTCTTATATATAACTTGAAGTGGTTGCTACAACATTCATTATAAAGTATAACAGAAGTTCAGAGAGAAGTGAATGATACTAAGCTCTGTGAATGCACTCTCTCTCTTTTTCATGTGTTTCTCTCAACTATTGCTCTTACAAAAACATTACACAAGTACTTCTATTTATACTACATGTAATCTATGTCCTGTAGTCTTCAAAGACTAAGATATACGTGGCCCAATGATATCCACATAAATCTTGCCTTATCTTGAAAGCTTGGAAATCTGCCAATCAGAAGATGCCATGTGTCATGTTGAAGCTGCACTCTAAGTAGAACTTCTGCTTGAGAATTTCTACTTAGCCATCTCGAATTTCTAAGTAGAACTTCTACTTAGAAATATTCTACTTGGACATCTAGAATATTTAGTACTTAGAAAATATTCTGGTCTTCAACTTGAAACTTCAATGCACATCTTGAACTTGTGATATCTTCATGTCTTCTTTATTCTTCACCAAGCTCTTGAACATGGATCTTTATTACTGACATAAACTTGCTATCAATGTCCTGACACTTGATGCACTGGTCTGGTTCATAAGTGACTAGTCTTGATAGTGTTTTTGCTTCTTGAATAAATTTCCATATTCACTTAGTAACGTGGCTTTCCAATGTTCGCTTTCCTTCTTGTTCACTTGAAATCAATTTGTCTTGTTGATACTGATAGTTATGATCTTGATTCTTTATTTCTCAAATCATTGAGGCATGAACAACTTTTACTTGAACTTCTCTCAATGATTTCTTCTTGGCTTGATCATAGTTAACATGTTCAATTGTATCAATTACCTTGTCTTCATTTAGTGTTGATTTCTTGTGGCTTCTTGTTCTTGATTGTCTTCTGGTTAAGTATCTTTTCCTTTAATTTAGTTACATTAGTTATAGTGTTACAAGTTTACACACTCTGCCTTTCACTGGAGTCCAGTGATGACTGGATTAGTTTAATGGCTAGTAAAATGCAACTTAAATTCGATAAGTATTGGGAAGAATGCAACATGTTGTTGACCGTCGCCATTATTCTTGATCCTAGATATAAAATTCACATTGTCACTTATGCTTACAAGGGTATGTACGATATCCGTGCTGACTTTTATATAGATGTCATGCGTGAGTTTTTAGATCAGATTTTCAATGAATATTCTGAAAAATTTGGAACTAATAAAGGGTTTGTGGAAAGTTCTGGTAATGCGAGTTCTGCTAGTGCAAGTTAAGTTCGTGGAGAATGGTTGGGAGGTTTCCAAGACTTCATTGCAAGTAGTAACTCAATGGGAAACACAAGAAAAAGTGAGTTGGAGGAATATTTAAAAGAAGGGCTTTTTCTGACGGAGAATGAAGTGGAATTTGACATTCTTCAATGGTGGAAGCATAATTGTCCTAAATTTCCAATACTTGCACGGATGGCTCAAGATATATTAGCTATTCCAAGTTCTTCTGTTGCATCTGAAAATTCTTTTAGTAAGTGTCGTAGAATTATCACAGACACTCGTTCATCTCTAAATGATGACTCGGTGGAAACTTTAATGTGTGTCAAAGATTGGCTTCCAGACATCAACGAGGGTACGTGTTACATTTTGCATTTTTTAATTACGCATTTTACTTCTGGAAAAGCTTTAATATTGTTATTTTTATTATATGCCAATCTGGAAAAGCTGTCGAGGATGAGACTTATGATTTTACTTCTAATGAATGGGATGTCGATTTTTAAGCCTCCAAGGCTGCAATCTGGACCATCTGGTAAGCTAAGGTATTTCTTACATGGTTTAATTCCTGAGACAAGCATCGTGCATAAGCCTATTTTCTTATGTTCCTGCTATATATATGCATTCATTTTTTTGTTTATGATTTGTATGATCTTATTATCTGTTGTTTGTGCATATTTATTTGATCTGTTTAATTGGCATGAAACTGGTTTTAAATCTTGTTTGACATTTGATTATATATTAAGAGAGTTGAGAAATTAATGTGTTATATTAAGTCCCACCAATGGATCTGTTTTACCTGGATTGTTTGTCGTCCGATGTGTATAGACTAGAGACTATACAATTTCATGAATACAATAGGACTGCGGACTGCGAAATCAGGTATAAAGAGGTAGAAGATTATATAAAACTCAATATGTTCTGAACACCTTTGTTAATTAATAGTATCTGTTTGCACAAATACACGCAAGCGTACGTGGTCACAAGTAATATATTTTAAGTTCGTTTCACAGAGATCTGGTTAAGTTCTTTTCACTTAATGCACCTATTCAACAATGTATAGTTATAACTCACTGCTAAGACAAATAACAAATTGAGGTTTTAATTATCTAAATTAAACTAAGATGCAAATTATCAAACTAAGAATGAATTAATTACTGAGAATTAAAACTGAATTACTTATATGAGAATAAACATGGGATCCTAACTTCATTAAATACTTCGCTTAGAGCTGATGCCTTTAATCAATGCATGTGATGGTTATGATATCTGATCGGACAATACGAAACAAGTATAGGCTACCTCTCAGTATACGAATACCAAACTAATCATACATCCACAAAAGAGATAGAAGATGAATAGACACTAATTATGCTTAGACCATATATCTCTATAGAATTTGAAAACATAACGGTTTAAGCACAAGTTATCCATATTGAGCACACAAGGCAGTATAAGTATTCTCATCTTACACTACGAATCATGTTGATAAACAATCATGAACCTATGCTAGCATGGCAAGTTCTAAATATTAAGATCCACTCTCGCTTCACAAAAGATTAACAAATTAGATGTTCGCGACGCATCTATCAATTAAGCATAACCATACGAGGATATCAAGATTTCACCACACACAAATCTTTAAAGCAATCAAACTACTAAGCTACATAGATAAATCCGTTAGAATCCCATGACAACGATTAGTTCATAATCGAATCGTTCGTCATCATGGGATCAAGTGAAAACATGATAATAAAACAAGATCTGAATAATAATAAAACTATAGTAAGAGAGTTAAGAAAACAAATCCCAAAAACATCCAAGAGTTCGCCTAATAGAAGAACAAAAAGTAGATCTAGATCTCCGTTGCTTGCCACGAGCGTAGGAATCCTTCTCCAACTCTGAATCTCCGTCTCTCGGCTCTCTCTCTGTGTTATGTTGGTTGTTGGTTTTGTTTTATGATGAGAGGATGTGTTTATATAGGCCACCATGTCTTGTCCAGTAAGAAACTACCAAAACAGAATTATAATATAATTTCTGCAAAATACGTTTCCTAAACTGATTCTGTTTTAAAGGAAAATTCGTAGCTGACTTTTTATTCAGTATTTCTGGGCCTTTCCAGTCGTAATTGGACCTCTGAACCACTTTAGAATGAAAGAGAATCTCGTTAGCTTCGCGTGGACTGTAAGATCGTCCAAAACCGACTTGTAGAACTCAAGATATGGCCCAAACAGTGAATCAGGAATTCTGCCAGCGACCGTGCGCACCCTGCGCCCAACAATCTGTTCCACGAGCACCCTGCGCGTACCACGCACTCCCTGCGCCCAGAAATCTGTTCCAAGGCTGTAGAAAATTTCGTTGTCTTCGCGTGAGCTGTAAGATCACTGAATTCGTACTTCTAGAGCTCTAGATATGGCCAAAACAGTGTAGACTGCGCAACCTACCCGGAAAATCAGAATTTTAATTAATTTAACCTCCAACTCTTAGTTCTGCAAAACTCAATGAAAACACATTAAACACACCACATACTTGAGGCCAACTAATCAATTTAAGCCGATACGAAGCATTCCAAGTGGATATAAAATCCACTTATCACACCCCTAAACTTAAACTGATGCTTGTCCTCAAGCATAAACAAATATAACTATATACAACTAACTTCCGTAGGTAATCACGGTTGCATTTGGCATATGCAACAAGCCCTTTAAACCCCTAGGCAGCCCTAGTGGACGAGTGAGGTCTCGTGAGGGCCTATAGTGAATGTACCCACAAAATCCATCTAACTAAACAATGCAATGCATGAATGCAACTAAAATGAAAATGCAATGATCCCCTTCAAACTAACCAAAACCAACTAGTAAGCAAATATCTCAAAGAATGCAACTAAATCCAAATAGAACTCGAATAAGTCCCCGTATACTAATAATACATGAACAAAAACATGCGTGTGTGTGATGCTCATCAGAAATACTCCCAAAACTAGATCAAAATCATACGTATTCTTCGCCAAGGCAATAACAAGCTTATAAATAGAATAGACTGTAGACACTTCATAACCTAGAAATACCTCCATCCTCATCTGAGTTAGCCAGAAATTCATGCTTTATTACTAACAACTACGACACATAATACTATATACAATAACGCATGCTTATTTAACCGTGCAATGGATGAGACCCCAAAAGGCTTATACAATAATACCCATGTAGCGAGCGTTAGGTTAGTGGATCTCAGACCATAAAAGCCTTAGGTCACTAGGCACAAAGTCCCCTAGAACTTAATTGCTCGAGTATTAAAGAGCTCACCCTGGTTAATTTTGCATTTAACAATTCACTTAACTTTTTTTTTTCTTTTTCTTTTTTTTTCAATGCAATCTGGAATGAGAATTCTCATTTCCAACCCTAGACTACTCATATAAATATGAGCCGGCTACTAGCCATTTGACACCTAGCCAACAACTAGCATGAAATTCTTGTTTTCCCCCAAACTTAGACTTTAGTGCTCCTACGCCATCAAGGGAATAACGAAAATTCTAAATATAATCAAGTGATTAAATCCAAAACAACCAAACAAGCATGATCTCAACCTAGTCCAAAAGCAAACGATAAGATAGTGAAAAAGTTTTGTTTCTGAAGCATGCAAGTCAATTTCATAAGAACTATAAATCAACCCTCTATTCATCATTACCACACTCAATTAGACATCGACCTACCAATCAGAATTAGCTCATCCTAAGGGATCATGAAATATGCATGCTATGCAACTATAATGGACTTACATGGTATAAAAACAACAGAACGTCCTACATGAAACAAACATGCATAATAGGAACAAACATGCATGAATTACTACTAATATGCAAAACATGATATCTATATGAACACAATGACACACAAATAACTACTACATACCTAACACATGGGTTGCCTCCCACGAAGCGCTTGTTTAGAGTCAATTAGCTTGACTACGTCCAAGCCTCCATTAAGGATGATAATAGTTGGCCTGGTCATCTCTTCGTGAGACTTCATCGTCATCACGGCGACACACTTTCTGCCCCTTTTCCTCGCTTGGCCTATTCGTATAACAACTATGTCCTATTCCAATGCCTTCATCGGTTGACCCAAAATCTGTCAATTTGTAGAACAACACACATTCGCGGGCTTCGCATGAATATAATGGAGGAGGGTAAATGTAAGTTGTTGAAACCTTTGGTTCCTCAAAGAGAACTTCCTCCATTGGCTCTAATGCGCTACCTCCATCTTTATACTCTGAGACAGGTAGAAGACCTACATCTTTCCCATGGTCATCAGCCTCTTGGTTAAGGATGGGCATTCATCCCGGCCCGCCCGATCCCGATCCGATCCCCGCACCGAATGGGGCGGGGATTCGGGGATTTTTTCGGGTACGGGCCGGGGAGCGGGGAAAATTTTCAAAAAAAATCGGGGAGCGGGCCGGGGCCGGGTTTTTATGTGTCCCCGGCCCGATCCCCGACCCCCGCCCCGATTTTTTCTACCCGACCCGATTTTTAATCCCGACTCGATTTCACCACACTTCATATCGGAAACAAAATGATGTTTTAATTTTATATGTTTGTTTTTCTAATTGTTAAATAACTTCATTTCCATGTTATTTATAATTGTTTCCTTAAGTAGAATTTTATTTGTATCTTAATTTAGTGCATTTGAGCTCACTAGTTAGTGTTTAAAATTATTTAAAATTATTTTTTGTTTTAAATAAAATTCCCCGATTCCCCGCGGGGATCCCCGTTACCTGTTTGGGCCGGGGACGGGGAATGAAAAATAGTCCCCGACGGGGATCGGGCCGGGGACGGGGATCGGGTTTGAATTCGGGGATGGGGGCGGGGATAGCACTCCCCGGCCCCGAAGTGCCCCGACGCCAATCCCTACTCTTGGTACGCACATACCAATTCTTGAAATTTGTGTAGCTCACCAGTGTCTGTCCCAAATAGTGCCCTTCATCCACCATACTAGCATGATCAAATTCCTCACATGGCTTGTGAACGCTCACCTCACCTTGGAATTTGTCTTCCTCAATTATGCATGCAGTACCTTGCTCCAAGTCACCGTTATTTTCTGGAATTGCCTCTAGTATGAATTGATGTTTCTCTTGTTCCAAGGCACTCAAAACTTGAGCAACTAGTGTTTCCAAAGATTTGATAGACCCCTCATTACTCTTTGCAAGCATCCTAATCTCCTCCATTACATCAACCTCATCTGATTGAAAAGTAGGAGTAGGTTGCTGATGTTGAAACTCTTCACTACCAAAGAAATATGACATATTTGGAACATCTTGCTGGTACTGTTGAGGATGGTATTGAAAATATGGTTGTTCCTCATAAGTGACATATGGATCAACTCCTTCGTAGTAACAATATTGTGAGGTCTCATGAACGCCCAAACATTGCTCACATTGCTAAGGCATGGATGTCCTCGAATATGCCCACCATGGCAACTCCCCGCCTGCCATTTTCAAACACTCAAGTACCTGAAACACATCGAACTAAACAAGATAGGTAAGTAACTAATCCGAGTCAGTGAACTTTAATGACCACTGATGACAAGCACATAAACTAAAATAAAACACCGATGATCCCTGGCAGCGGCACCAAAAACTTGTTTGCACTAATACACGCAAGCGTACGTGGTCACAAGTAATATATTTCAAGTTCGTTCCACAGAGATCTGGTTGAGTTCTTTTCAGTTAATGCACATATTCAACAATGTATGGTTATAACTCACTGCTAAGACAAATAACAAATTGAGGTTTTAATTATCTAAATTAAACTAAGATGCAAATTATCAAACTAAGAATGAATTAATTACTGAGAATTAAAACTGAATTACTTATATGAGAATAAACATGGGATCCTAACTTCATTAAATACTTCGGTTAGAGCTGATGCCTTTAATCAATGCATGTGATGGTTATGATATCTGATCGGACAACACGAAACAAGTATAGGCTACCTCTCAGTATACGAATACCAAACTAATCATACATCCACAAAAGAGATAGAAGATGAATAGACACCAATTATGCTTAGACCCTATATCTCTATAGAATTTGAAAACATAACGGTTTAAGCACAAGTTATCCATATTGATCACACAAGGCAGTATAATTATTCTCATCTTACACTACGAATCATGTTGATAAACAATCATGAACCTATGCTAGCATGGCAAGTTCTAAATCTTAAGATCCACTCTCGCTTCACAAAAGATTAACAAATTAGATGTTCGCGACGCATCTATCAATTAAGCATAACCATATGAGGATATCAAGAATTCACCACACACAAATCTTTAAAGCAATCAAACTACTAAGCTACATAGATAAATCCGTTAGAATCCCATGACAACGATTAGTTCATAATCGAATCGTTCGTCATCATGGGATCAAGTGAAAACATGATAATAAAACCAGATCTGAATAATAATAAAACTATAGTAATAGAGTTAAGAAAACAAATCCCAAAAACATCCAAGAGTTCGCCTAATAGAAGAACAAAAAGTAGATCTAGAACTCCGTTGCTTGTCACGAGCGTAGTAATCCTTCTCCGACTCTGAATCTCCGTCTCTCGGCTCTCTCTCTGTGTTATGTTGGTTGTTGGTTTTGTTTTATAATGATAGGATGTGTTTATATAGGCCACCATGTCTTGTCCATCAAGAAGCTACCAAAACAGAATTATAATAGAATTTCTGCAAAATATGTTTCCTAAACTGATTCTGTTTTAAAGGAAAATTCGTAGCAGACTTTTCTTCAGTATTTCTGGGCCGATTTTTGACCGCCTTTTGACCGCCTAGGCCGATTTTTGACCGCCTAGACCGATTTTTTACCGATTTACAGAAAAAACGTTTTTTTAGCCGCCTAGGCCCGAGTCGAGACGTTTTGGGGGCGCCTAGCGACTAGGCGCCGCTTAGGCGACCGCCTAGGCCGATTTTTACAACACTACTTTAGAATGAAAGAGAATATCGTTAGCTTCACGTGGACTGTAAGATCGTCCAAAACGGGACTTGTAGAACTCAAGATATGGCCCAAACAGTGAATCAGGAATTCTGCCAGCGACCGCGCGTACCCTGCGCGCAATAATCTGTTCCACGCGCACCCTGCACGTACCACGCGCTCCCTATGCCTAGAAATTTGTTCCAAGGCTATAGAAAATTTCGTTGTCTTCGCGTGAGCTGTAAGATCATTGAATTCGGACTTCTAGTTATCTGGAGCCAAAACAGTGTAGACTGCGCAACCTACCCAGAAAATCCGAATTTTAATCAATTTAACCTCCAACTCTTAGTTCTGCAAAACTCAATGAAAACACATTTAACACACCACATACTTGAGGCCAAGTAATCAATTTAAGCCGATACGAAGCATTCCAAGTGGATATAAAATCCACTTATCAGTATTAGGCTATCAGCAAACTAAGGTATATGAGACATTAGATTTTATCCTTAAGAGCAAGCAACAATAACTTAGATTGCACTGAGTGGAGTTGATTAATTCATTAAGTGTAAAAACAAAATGAAGTTGCTTCTATTGTAAACTCTTGAATGAAGTTTCTTCTGTTGTAAACTCTTGAAGTGGCCATACAGTCGTTCAATGTATTCAAAATAGTACAAACTGAACTTCACAAGAATAAATATGGTGTTTATTTCAGACAGCCATTGCACATGGATACATCTTTTACAGGTCTTGAATATTGAATATGGTATTGAATATGGTGATATTTTAGTTGTAATTTGTAGTTATATTCTTATCTCAATTGGAGGGGTTTTTTCCAACTTATATGCCAGAGGGGGACAACATGCTACCAAGTATCTAGCCTATAACAAATTTTGCAGAGCCAACAGAGTTTCAAAGAAGCTGAAGGGTGCACCTCAAAGAAGTGAAAGTGATAGTATTTATCGAGTTTCCATTGTAATGAATTTTGATGAACTTGCAAATTATTTAAAGACAATGATGTGTAATGAAGGTTTTATGATATAAATTTGGCTTAATGGCCTTTTAGCCCTCAAAGTTTCCACCAAAATACCCATCAGCCCTCACTGTTTCAAAACGTTCCTTTTGACCCTCCAAGTATCCGTAAAGGTCCAATTAGCCCTTATACCGGTATAGGAAATGGTGAGTTTGGGTGATTGTTGGTTCGTTTTAATCGACACAACAACAATACAGCAAAATTCCGGCTAGAAACCGATTAAAACGAACCAAAAGTCACCCAAACTCACCATTTCCTATCCGGTATAAGGGCTAATTGGACCTTTACGGATACTTGGAGGGTCAAAAGGAACGTTTTGAAACAGTAAGGGCTGATGGGTATTTTGGTGGAAACTTTGAGGGTTAAAAGGTCATTAAGCCTATAAATTTGCATATGCAAATTTGGATAATGTATATGGTTTTTGTAATTTGTAAATTAGAACCAGACATCTCTTTAATATGCTTGTTTTTTTTGTTTGTTTTTTTGTGCAAAATATGCCTGTTTTTTATAATAATGCAAATTTCAAAAAAAAAAACTTTTTTTGCAAAATGGATTCGGATCCGGATATTATCCGTATCCGGATAATATTTGTCGGATTCGAATACAGATAAGGTTTTACGGATATTCCCGAATTCGAATACGGATACGGTTGTAAAAAATGAATTCGGATATAGCTGTATCCGTATCCGTATTATCCGTTTTCCACCCCTACCAAAGACAGACCGCCAGTGCCCGGGCACAAGAGCACAATCCGGCCCCGGACCTACCCCTAGTTCCGGCTACTGCTAATCCGGTTCTAGAAAGGATAGGGATTGGGCCCGGAGATGCTAGAATTGAAATCGAAGTCATCCAATATAGTTATACTGATGTGCCTTTGGCTGCAATGCACATGGAAAACCTCACTAGGGAGGATCTGGCAGAGGCAATCCGGGCATTCCGAACAGCTTGGACTGCACCACCTCCCGAGCCTGAGCAAGCTGAAAATTCTAAGGATTCTGAACATTCTCACCTATCCCGAAGGTCAGTCTTCGACCACATTAGGGATAAAGGTAAAGACAAGCAGACCACCCATAAAGCTCAAAGCAAAAACCATGAAGCCGAGAAACATAAAAAGCTGGTTGCACTCAAAGAAAAAACAAGCAAGAGGAAGAGGCCAAACTTGAACTCAAAATCCAGAAAAGAATCCAAGAAGAAGAGGATCGGGTCCTACGGAGATCCGGATCCAAGAGGGTATACAAAGACGTTAGTCCAGAGATCATTTCGGATGAAGAGGAGCCTGAGGACAACCTGATCCAAATGATACATGAGCTTCAGAAAAAGGTTGGACATGACTCCGGGTTGGAGATTGAAGGAACCTTGACTCCATTCAGCCGATCTCTGAAAGCCATGCCAAGGCAAAAGAGCTTGAAACACTATAATTTTTACTCATTCGATGTAATAGGGGACCCTGAAGAACACGTCAACTATTTTGAGCAGATTGCTCTCATCTACTTTAACAATGACATCACCAAATGCCGATTTTTTGCATCAACCCTGAAAGGAGGGGCCTAGAGATGGTTCAGCCGGATTCCCTCCTGGAGCATTCATAGCTGGAAATAGTTTCGTGAATCTTTCCTGAAGAGATTTAGAGCCAACCGAACCCACAAATTGCATATGTGCCACCCGGAGACAATCAGGCAATATGACAATGAGTCACTATCAGCATACATGAAGCATTTCCAGGAGGCAATATGAAACCGATGTTCTACAAGCCATGAGAATGACCCGTCAAGGGACTTCATCCAACCGAAGTCAAGATGATCGTCCTCGGGGCGGTTATCAGCAAGACAAGCGGTTCAAACGAAACAGACAAACTAACTATATCAAAAACTCACAGCTCTCAGTACCAGACAAAGTCTCCTAACCAACATCCAAGCCAGATGCAAAACCCCCGAAGCCTGCCAAATCGGAGCCAAAGCCCGAACCTGAATGGACTCCTTTAAGCCGAACCCGGTCTGATATACTGAAGGAGTTTCGGGAAGAGCCGTATTTTTATTCGCCGAAGCCAATGTTGACAGCTCCGGAAAATAGAGCCGCACACAAGAAATGCGATTACTGATAAGCGTGCATTTAATAATAATAATGTCCCTATATTTAAGTTATTTTGCAATGATTTAGATTTTATTTAATAAATTCTAATGTTTTATTGTAGATATCAAAGAGTTATAATAAAGGAAGTCTAGGAGTTTAAATAGCAAGAGTTGGAGATAAATTTCATTAAAATTCGGATTTTTCGGGTAGCTTGCGCAGTCTGCACTGTTTGGGCCATATCTGGAGTTCTACAAGTCCGATTCGGACGATTCAAGATCCAACGGAAAGCTTATGAGAAGATATTTATTTCTGAAGTGGTCTTGAATTTAAAATCCAGCCGAATCAGCCCAGAATCTGAGTCAAAAAGTCAGCTACAAATTTCCTTTCTTGGAATTCAATTTTAATTGGGAAATCTCCTTGTAATAGTATTTAATAATTAAAAATACTTTTATTAGAGGATATAAGATTAGATAGATCAGACCTATTACCTAGAGGGGGAGATACAACGAGAGAGAAGGAGCCACACAAGGGAGGAAGAGGAGAAGCTATTAACAAGAGGAGTTCAGCCATTGAAGACATTCAATTGGCTTTGTTTTTTCTTATCTTTTTTTATCCTTTCTTATGAACATTTATTGGTTAACTTTTGATTGTTTTGATACGTTGATTATGAAACAAATTTATTGAGTTAGGATTTTTATGGAACCCTAGTATGGGATTGTTGGTGTTTTGATAAGAAGTACTATTTACATTTCATAGTTTATTGGTTCAAGTGGATTTCATGTTACATATTTGCTATTGTTTGGCCAACACTAGTAGACGAGTGAGTTAATTGTAATACTAAGAGGGTTATGATTAACAGACATAAAACTTGAATGGTGCATGATTATATCTGTTGGTATTAATTTTGTGACGGTATAGACATATATTGTTACCTTGCATAACCGTGTGAAATTGGTGCTTAATTGTATTCTGGAAGTTGAATTGGGCATAGACATATATTAATTTAATTACAGAATCTATACCATAGTGATTTCGAGAGAAACCTATGAGCGTTGAATTTCTGGTTAGTAGATTGTGATTTTGCTACAATATTACACTGCTTTATTGCCGACATGAACATATTAGGGGGAAGTAATTATCTTGAATTAATTTCTCGTATCTAAAACTCTCGTAACTCTCTTTGCTAGTACAATATTAGTTAGTTAATTCAGTTATTACTTGATTTGTTTAATTAGAAATACCAAAATCAATTCCTGTGTTCTATAACCGAATTGTTTGATATTAATTGCGATTTATACAATTAGACAGTCCTTGAGGAACGACATATGGTATTTACTAATGTATTACTTGCTTGCGATTGTGTACACTTGCACATCTGTATTTCACGCAACAATTACCACGGAACTCATGGTCATACTACTGAAAATTGTCTCTCACTCAAATACTTCATTGAAGACCAAATCAAGAAAGGAAATATGGGTCAGTATATTGCAAGAAGAACAATGGAGAAAGGAAAGGGTTCTGGAGCAGGAAAAAAGCATGTGGTTAACGTAGTAATGGGAGGATCCAGATCACCTCCGCCAAGTCCAAGCTCCGGTGATGAGGTGATGATGGTTCAATCTTTCCACGAACAAGTCATAACTTTCAGACCCAAATCGTAATGAAGCTTTAGTGGTCAGCCTGGAGATAGCTGACAATGAAGTAAAAAGGATCCTGGTCGACAACGGATCGTCAGTTAATATTATTTTCAAACACACCATGGACAGGATGCAACTGGGCAGTGTAAGAATTAATGAGTGCAGAGAAGATCCTCTTTTTGGATTTGGAAACAACTTGGTCCCGATCCAGGGAACTCTACACCTCCCGGTCCTATTCGGGGTCAGCCCTAAACAAGTAACCCACACGGTAAAATTCTATGTAATCAACTCCCCCTCATCCTATAATGTGATTCTGAGACGCCCAGCGTTAACCCAGCTCCGGGCCATAACCTCAACCCCACACTTGAAGTTCAAATTCCCTACCTCTTCGGGGATCGGAGAAGTCAAAGGGGATACAGAAATGGCAGGATGATGCTACGGGCAAGCCTTGATAATGGCCAAAACCGATCCGGAAAACAAGAGGAAAGCCTCTTCGTACCAGAAGAATATAATCCGGAAAAAGCACAGGGCAAATTTCAAAAGCGGGCCCATAAACGAGGTACAAAACATTGAAAGCATTGAAGCACCCACCAAAGAATGTCTAATTTCCAAAGCACGGGAATACCTAGAGTCAAATACTCAGGCCCGGATTCAACAATTTACTTCCAAAAAGGAGCAAGGCAAAGTGGAGCCAGCAATCCAAACCGAAGCCATCCCGATTATGAAAGAATATCCGGACCGGAAGGTAAAAATCGGTTCTGGTCTACATCCAACTTTCAGGGCTAACCTGATCCACTATTTAAAGATTACTCTGAAGTTTTTGCATGGAGCCCGGAGGATATGCCTGGCCTTGATGAGTCTGTGGCATTGCATACCCTTGATGTGCTCCCGAACAAGAAGCCAGTGAAACAAAAATGGAGAAACTTTGCTCCGGAAAGACAGAAACCAATCGATGAAGAGGTAGAAAAACTTCTCAAAGCCGGGATCATCTTCGAAATCAAATACCCTGACTGGGTAGCAAATGTGGTCATGGTCAAGAAGCCAAATGGAAAATGGAGAATGTGCGTCAATTACAAAGACCATAATATAGCATTTCCGAAAGACCCTTACCCTTTGCCTAGCATCGATCAACTTATCGATGCAACTTCCGGACATGTGATGTTCAGTTTCATGGACGCCTGCTCCGGATACAACCAGATAAAGATGAACCCGGTGGACATAGCCAAAACTGCCTTCATTACTCACGGGGATTTGTACGCCTACCGATATATGTCGTTCGGATTGATGAACGCCGGATCAACTTATCAGAGAGCGATGGTTGAAATATTCAAAGATCAGCTCAGCAGAAACCTAGAATCCTATGTGGATGATATGATAGCAAAGTCAAGAATGATTGAAGAACATGTTCCAGACTTAAAGGAATGCTTTGAGAATTTGAGGAAACACAATATGAAGTTGAATCCGGAGAAATGTACATTTGGAGTGGAAGCAGGAAAATTTCTTGGATTTATGATAAGCCATCGAGGGATTGAGGCTAACCCAGAAAAGATAAAACACTACACCAAAGATTGTATATTGGAACGACAGGAATACATTGCTTTAAGGCATATATTCGTTGCAGTAGAGTCTATGGCAATGAATTTGCAAAATTTGGCCGTTGCATCCGCTTCCCTTGCAAAGGTCGATTTAGCAACGTTTTTGATACCATACAGCAACATAATTAAATCATTGCAATAAAATTCAGTAGCAACATTTTAGGCTCTATAGCAACAATTAAAAACTATTGCAGTAGCATAAGAAAGTAGTTAATTGACACTTTAAGGCAACATTTCTGAGACAAATTCCAATGATTTTTTATAGATTAATGCAACATATTTTGACCCTATTGTAACATTTTTTCAAAAAAAAAAATTAGCAGGATCATGCTTGAAATACACTAAACCAGGCCATTTATGGCCAAAATTCAAGCATCATCAACATTTCATAAACCATGGCAACTTAATGCCAAATATCCAAATGTAGCATTACAGTGCTACATGATGAACAATTCATAAACAACACCATGTTACGACATGGTCGTACAAACCATTCAAAATGTGAAGTAAAAATGAAATGACCAAGGCACATACATATAGCCACGAAATAGTCACGCACAAATTTAAACATAAAGTACATGCAGTCTACCAACTGTTAACACATAATTTAAACATAAAGTGACAGAAATGACTCATGCATCATCATCTTCATCTTCAACATCTCATTCATTTTGGAATTCTTCCATCTGGACTCCATGACAGTGTAGTAACTTGTTCATCGGCATGTCCTCGGAGAAAATCCACTAGTGTCCATCGAATTCCAGATATATTTCCTGTAGTAACTCCCGATCTCACAGCGCTGCATTGCCAGGATAAGAAGCAGACCAGATGCAAATTCCACCTCTAATGTGTACCAACAACATTATGATTAGTAATGAAATTTGATATATAAAGCCAAAAACAACTCATAGTTGTGAACAAAAAGAATTAATTGTGAAGTTAAAAATATGGCACTAATATTAAATGGAATCAGTTAGTACTGTCAACTACTACAATTGAAAAAAGCTATGACAAGCCTTTTTCGTAAAACATACTATTCCATCCCACATCAAGAAGCTTCGCCATCTGGACATTATACTCGAAAAATTAAGCAAGTCGCTTCGAATAAGGCCAACAGTTATATCTATGTTGAATTTTCGGTCTTCGTCGGAGTAGATTACCTATACATGGAATAGATGGATCTGAAAAGAATATATATAATTTTAAAAGCTGCAACATTTTTACAATTTATAAGTTTACCACTGCTTCAACAAGGTAATGCTGCAGCCTTCCAGCAGTCTATACACCTTTAGCAATGTTGACAAGTTTCCTACTAATACCTGGACCATTTGTTCAGCCAACAGCAAATAATGCAATGGGTTATAGTCAAAGCGATCTTAAACAAGAATAAGATCTGCCAATCTTTTGGAACATGTGATGCTTATTACTTTGGTTACTTCTGTGCTTTATTTATAATAATTTGACTCTGTAAACAGTTTACCCTGGCTGGTTATAGAATCTCAAGACAAAAATAGATAAATAGAAAGATCTGTGGTATTCAATTTCACTCACCTGATCAATCTCATAGTCTTCCAATTCCCCTAAATCTTGAGAGTACAAACGGTTCCACACAACACTGTTATATCCTCTTGTGGCAATAAAAGGGAGTTGTTGATGGTCATCACTCTCACTAAGACCTCTCATCCAAGTCAAAACCTCCTTATTCAACCTCTCTATACCATAGGCAGCTGCAATATTACCACATGCATCATAAGCCTGTTTCATATATTACAAAAATTTAGTAGAATAACAAAAAAAATAATCTACCGTGGTGCGGTAGAAGGCCTCCATGACAAAACAACCAATCATTAACTTTAAGAACAACAAGGGTGCTTTGCCAATTCAGATGCTAAAGGATCTCCTGGCCTAAAGAGAACGGATCTTGCTATCACCCCCTTTTGTCGCTGTCCTAATGTTTAAATAACTCAATGACAATAGCTAGAGCAATAAAAAAGAACAAAGTAGCTGTTGTTTCTACACAAGGTAAAACAACGAAGAATCGTAGATCAAAGAATATAACAAAACATGATACTTGCACCTCCTAATATTTGGTCCATATAGAAATACAAACAGTATGAGAACCCAAATAATCCAGTTTTATGAGCTGACCAAATTGGCAAGTCAATTTAATACCTCAATATTATGGTAGATCACATTATGTACAAGGAAGAAAGATCTAGATAAACCAAGGTGTCTGATTACGGCATACTTTACGGGAAAAACAACATAGTACTCGTGAATACTATCATTAAACGAGTTCTTAATACCTAGAAGTAATATGCTTACATTCTAGGCTACAGCGGACACTATGCTGGTAGATACAAGTTTTGAAATTAAAATCATTAGATAGATAAGTTGAAAGAGCTTGTTGGGTTCATATATTATCATATATAGATTCATGTAAGAACCCAAAATTTCGGTAGAATTAAAACTTTTCCTATTATGATGAAGTGCATCAATGAATAGTGATTTGGTGGATGAATAGTGATTTTGAGGATTAAGAAAATTTTTCATGCCACCTATGTACGAGACGTAGTGTGGATATTCCGAAGTTATACTAGTAATCTACGGAGTAAATAAGTGTATGTAAATGTGATCGGAATTCAGAAATTCCAAACTTTATTTTCGTGTAATATTTGACCGAGAAGTGAATTATATATCAGTAATATCAAGAAATGAGATATTTAACTTGAGGAATTGAGGAGTTAATATTTCGGAATTTTATTATAAGTGATTTGAGAATTTGGAATGAAAACCACTGAGGAAGTGAAACAAACGTTCTAGAAACCGCTGAAACTTTACAATGAGATTAAGCGATTGAGCGAACGAAGCATGGATTAAGGATATGGTATATTAATAGTCCAAGGAAGGATGTATTATGAGAAAGAAAGAGGATTGAGAATAAACTCCTAGAATTAAGAAATAGAGAATGCTTGAGAAATCGGGAGAACGTTTTCTGAGATAAAGAGAAATAAACAAGGGATGTTGGAATTAATATTCATTCGAGGTATTGTGCCATATTAGAGCAATAATATACAAAGTATAAGTGGTAACGTATTAATTTTATTCACGAGACAACAATGAAATCAAATTGTTGGAAAAGGAAACAAACCAAGGGACTAATATGAAAGAAACAAAAGATGAGGACTTTGTTGCAATTGTTGTGGATAAGGAAATCCAAGTGATCCAATGAGGTGTTGACAACACATTACAAGAAGATGCATCCAAATATAGATAGATATTACATGTATTAAGTCATTACCCATAACAAACACAAAGAAAACTCCATCTCTCCATTTCTCCACAAGCTGTCCAGCAGAACCAACCCTCAAAGAAAAATATATATCTCCATTTCTATCCATGATAAAATCACCATATTTTAACCACAACCTCTCCACTCCATGGTAAATATTCGCTCAAAATTTCATTGCATTCTAATGAGTGTAGCCTAGTTAAATCTCCTCCCCAATTTGAAGAAGCAAACTGTCCTGGTGCTTGACAGTTTCTGGGACGATTTTCAATCGGACGTATCTCCTTCATTACTCAATGTAATTTCGTGTTCTTTATATGGTTAGAAAGCTGTGAAGATGGTCTACAACTCTCATTTAGAGGCCTCGATCAGAAAAGCTCGGTAACGGCCTCGTTTTCCATGATCTTTCAGTCGGGTTCTAATAACTCCGAATTACTAACTTTGTTTTCTTCATTTCTTTTGATCATTCAAGCTTACCCAAGGCTATACAAGGATTATACAAGGTTTAGAAAGCTATTACACACATCAAGGAAGGTATAAAACTCTAACCCCTCTTGGCCATGAATTATTTATGGTGTTTAATGTTAGATCCATGGATGTTAGTGTGAATCTTGGACATATAAGTTATGGATGATGTAGATCTTGAGTTTAAATGTTGTGGTTGTGATTTTTAAGCTTGTGATTAGTGTATGTAACTCCATGTATGCTATAGAGTATGATTTTGGTGGTTTAGATGATGGTTGTGATGTTTATATGGGATTCTTGAATGGTTAAGTGGTTAAAGCATGCTGTGTAAATTTTCTGGGAACTTGTACTATCTTGTAGGAGGGTTTTGAACCCCTAAATCTTGTCCCCTGAGGTCCTAATGCATATTGTTGGAAAGGTATTTGAATGTAGTTTCCAGAAATATAAGGTTCATGACTAGGTGATGTATAGATTTTGAGTTATGGCCTGAGAAGTGAAAAGTGTTTCTGGAATCCGAACTGCAATAAATGGTCCACTTGTGAACCTTGTTTAAACCCCTAAAAAATTATGTAGGATCATGGAAAAATTAGGGGAGCTAGTAAGAGCAGTGGTGAAGGCTACCCAAAAAGAATTGGATTAAAATATGTATTTTTCAATTTTATAAAAATGTTAGAGTAAAATTCGCGCAAGTGAAAAAGTCGTACGATGAGTTAGTGGAGTATGAATTTAAGGGGGGATTGATACGCTTCGAATATGGTAACCAAATTAAGTTGAATAAGTGACGAGCATAATCGAGTGATGACATGAACTTATAGTGGGGCTAGAGAGTCATAAGACGAAGTCATTAAGTTAATTTTGTGTCCCCTAAAACCTTGCAATTAAAAAGGGTATTGTTAAGGTACTAACAAACGACTATTGGTTATGTATAGATCATCATTCCACTCCGCAAGCTCGACCACCCCAACCGCACCAAGGCAAGTTTACTTTTCAAAACTTATATATAAGGATTTTCACTGTATTGTTTGTGGCTTTCAAACGTATTATATGCTTATGCTTTATGAGGTTATGTTGGAGTTTGAGATATATGCACATATGTGTTTGTACACCCTTGAACTTAGGATGAAAATGTTTTCTTCGGACAACGACTCTAGCAATAGAGGTCGTAGCGGTCCAAATATACTATTGACCGGGGAGCAGTATATTATTGTATCGTGATTAAATTGCGAAAACCCGAAGAGTTATTCGGGAAGTATCTTATACTTAAGTATTTATTATTTCTACGTTGTTAAAAATACTCAAAAATATCTATCTTGGATTAAAAGCTTCTTTTAATTAAATAATTATTTTATTAATTGTTTATATTAAATCTCAAAATATCATTTATTAATTATTGTTCATCATTTTAAAGACAAAACTAATCCAAGATACCTTTAGCGTGTTCAAACTCGAACTCTTTCGAACCCAAAACATTTTCGAAAACCCCCGATCAGGTTTTACTTCTTGTACGTATTTCAAGAATTATCAGTCGACTGAGGTCGAACTTCAACTACTCGAATTTTCTATCAAAATGATTTTTGAAAAGAAAAGAAAAACGGGACTCTGGCAGGTGTGGGAATCGTTGACGAACGATTCCCGGGATGTGTAAGCGGCCGTGAGCCAGGCGGTCCATCAATTATTATTCCGGCCCAGGTGTTGCCGAAGGATGATTACGGATGTAGTTTTCATCGAGGGTGATTACGGATGTAGTTTTCACCCGAGGATAGTTACGGATGTAGTTTCTATCCTTCTACCGGTAGAGAAGACCCGCGGATTATTGGACTTGGATGTGGCGACTGATCATCGTCAATCCCTGTCAGGTTTTATGTTTTCTTCAAGTCCCATCCTCCACTTTGGAAAAATACTCAGACACTGCTTCTTGGGCCTAAGTGCCAAGTTGCCGATAGTGTGGTTTTTGATAAGAAAAATATTGACATCGTGCAATATCTAGAACTGCAAGATTTTCTATAAAGATTGGCACGTGTTAGTGCACTCTCGCAATTATTTCAAAGAATGAAATGTTTTGAATGAGAGACCTTATAAGCTAATGGAAGGAAAGAGGTTTGCAATGATGTATTCCCTGTGCAGTATGTTAACCGTAGAGTGTTTTGCCGAAAATGATATACTCATATGTATATATTTTCAAACTTGAGATATATTGAAATGGGAACCTTATAAAGGGTTCATACGTTATTCTTAAAGCTCCGTAGTGAGTATAGATGTTTTATTCAAACTCGGACATATATATTGTCCAATCATGTTTTGATATCTGAGATATATACCCATATAGTTGGGAATCTTTTCGAAATAAACCACATTATTATTTTTCAAAGTGGTGAACTTGCTGAGCATTATGTAGCTCATTCTTGCTTTATAAAAACTTTTCAGAAAGAGAAGAATTTGGTCGGTTGACTCCGCACCAGCAGAAGAGGAGTAGAAGATTTACCCCGGAGATGATTTAGTTCCTGACAAATACTACAGAGTAAGTCTGATAGGTTTTCAACTGTAATAGTAAGCCTTGTCTTCAAGTGTAGTTGTATAAGTGGAAGTGCGTAAGACTCTGAATTGTACAGATGAATTGTAATATTTAGTGTTACTTTTGATTATCGTTTCTGAGGCTCTAACTTGTTTGTGCGTAAGATTGAGGTCTTGATGGATGTATTGTTGAGTTGTAAAGTTAATACAGGTATGATATGGTTGGATGGTGATGTGACGACCTGAATCTTTGACCTCGGAATTGGGGGTGTCACAATTCATATATGTTATCTTAAGTGAGGTGAGACATGCACTTAATCTTTAGGTTGATTTTTGGGCTGGCACTAGATCATTTTATGAAAAGGGCGATGTTCATGTATAATTTATTTCTATGAGATCTCTGAGTCACTCTGATGTAAAGTGTTTACAATTTCTACTATCGCTTACTAAAATAGTAATAATCATAAGTATTATATAGAGTTATATCTATGTTGTATGGCCTGCACGATGAGAATTCGAAGTCAGCTAAGGTGGAATCAAAAACAATATTACAGCAACATAATTTTACAATCTTTAAGTAGCAATATGTGTAGAGTAAAATGAACTTTAGATCCAATTAAGCTCATGTCATTCAATTTTGAGAACTAGTTTCATTTTCCATACTCAACGAAGAAAACCTTTAACTGACCTTTTCCGTTGCAACTTGTTCAATGTGAGCGCATCCCAGATCAAGGTTATCATTAGCAACAAGCTGGACAGCTTGTTCAAGGAGTTCGTTTGCAAGTGTCAAACCATGGGCTGAGCTTCTAAAGTGACTTATAATTGAAGCCCGTAGAAGTTCCTAACAGAACGAATTACATTATAAGTACCACAATTAACGAAATCCAATTAACAATTATAAGTAATTAACACTACAACCAGAAAAAACAATAATGCTTCCACGACAAAATCAGCTAAATTTCAATAGTAGAAAAGAAGAAGCAACGACAACGAACCTCTGGAAATGTAAATAGTAAACGAAGATAGCACTTGTAGAAGCCCTTGAAGCAAGCACCAAGCTAAAGCATTTTGAAGTAGAAAAATATTAGGTATTGATACTAAAGAGCTGAATCGCTAATATTGTAATTAATTGTTGAAACATATCAGAGCTCTAAACCAAAGTATTTCCTCCAAGCACTTAGTTGAACAAATGATCACAATTATATCGAGGAGAACTGTAGCAGTAACATGGTTTTCATGGCCATCTGGCATGAACTTCGCAAGCGCAAAATCTAATATCTGAGAACCATCAATTTAAGGAAAACGTGATTAAAATAGAGGATACTGATATCAAAGTAGGACAAAGATTTGGAATAAGAAAAATTATAAATATAAGGAAAAACGTCTGAACATGTTTGAACAACCATAGTAATCCTATATAAGAAACAGAGCTTATAAAAACCCCAAATTATAACATTAACACCCTAAATATAAACCCTAATTAAGAAGTGGCTAGCTAACATTCATACAAATTTAAGCCTATATATACCAAATTCACACCGACATTAACATATATATATAAATAGGCAAAGTATCAAATAGAAACCAAGTCTTAAATAGAAACTAGAAACCACTAATATTTTATATAACTGAAATCACTATTCTACAACCCCCCCACCCACCCCCCACCCACCGTATTCTATAACCCCCTATCCACCCCCCACCATCACCACCACCACCACCACTGTCCCATCACCTGCACCCCATCACCACCATCTTCCGACGAGCTCGAATCACCACCATCTTCTCTGACAACAATCCATCTCTTGCCACCACCTCCTTCCTTTCTGACCTCTGGTCCCGCAAGGGACACCATCAAGCTCCGGCGATTTGCTAATACACACCATCAATTTTATTACTTTTTGCTTGGTGTATGAGTCCGAGATTAAATGTTTAGATATATATGGGTGTATGTATGGTTGTATGTGTCTATTCAAGTATAATCGGAAATGATGATTGCCGCACAGTGCTTGACTTGTTTTGTATTCGAGGAGCCAATGGTGGTGTGGGGGGTAGGGTGATGGAAGAAGAAATGGGTTTTGTTCTGAAGCTTCTGCTAAACTAGTCGGTGATTTCCACCGTATAATTTAGTGATTTTGGTAATATAAAAGGCTGATTTCTATAATATATTTTAGTGATTTCTCGGGGGCTGGGTCTGGTTTCTAGTTTCTATTTTAAATTGGTTTCTAGTGGAGTAGGACTATATATATATATATATATATATATATATATATATATATATATATATATACGTATATACAAATTTAAGCATATATATACCTAATTTTTTGATACAAAATTGATTTGGGGTACATACCTTATCCGAGTTTCGATTGAGTTTTCTTCGAGAGTCTTCTTCAAGAAATTGAGCTTTGCCTGAGTCGTCTTATTTGTTCTTGGATTGAGTTTGTGTTCTTCGATTGAGCTCTGTTGTGTTTTTTGTTTTGACTTGGGAAATAGTTTTGTCTTTTTTTTCCTTTTTCTTTTAGTCTGATAAATGTTTGCCCGACAGATTAAATTTCTGTAGCCCGCTCAAAATATTAAAGCAATTTTAGAAGCCCGCTAATTTTTTGGGCCCAAAAGTTATATTTACTGCAACGATTTAAGAAAACTATTGCAAAAGACTACATATTTTTAACTCTATTAATTTTTTTTAATGCTATTGCAATGTCTTTCAAAAGCATTGCAATTTCTGTGATTTGGTTTCTCAATAGCAATGCTTTTTCACAAACCTTTAAAAATATGGTTGCAATAGGCAATCTATGGTGTAGTGAAAGCAATATTGGAAATGAAACCACCCCGGACCCAGAAAGAGATTCAGAAGCTAGCAGGATCACTAGCAGCCTTAAGAAGATTCATTATGAAGCTTGCGGAGTGCTGTTTACCCTTCTTTAACTTGCTCCGCAGAGCCAAAAACAATAAAGAAATAGCTTGTGGCCAGGTGTGTCAAGAAGCGTTCGACAAACTCAAGGAATACTTATCTTCACCACCAATCCTGATAAAGGCCGAACCTGGAGAGCCTCTATTCCTTTATCTCTCTGCAGGTCCCCGGGCTGTCGGGGCTGCATTGATCCGGGAACATGAAGGACACCAAAAGCCAGTTTATTATTTCAGTCAAGTTCTGGAAGATGCGGAGACAAGATATCCGAACCTGGAAAAGTTTGCCTTTGCTTTGGTAACCGCTTCTAGGAAGCTGAGACATTATTTCCAGGGTCATGAGATTAAGGTAATGACGGATCAGGCCCTGAGAAAGATCATTCACAAGCCAGATGTTTCAGGCAGACTTGTCAATTGGGCAGTGGAGCTCAGTCAGTTCCAATTAACCTTCATACCTCGGACATCTATCAAAGCTCATGTTTTAGCGGATTTTGTTGCAGAATGCACTTTCCCGGAGTTAAAGGAAAGCCCTATGTTAATTGACTCTGGAGAAGAAACAAACAAAGATTTAGAAGCTTGGAGTCTATATGTCGATGGCTCGTCAACTAATGAAAGATCTAGAGCAGGGGTAGTATTGAAGAGCCTGGATGAATTTCCAGTAAAGCAGGCGATAACTTTCAAATTTTTGGCAACTAATAATTAAGTAGAGTACGAAGCGATGTTGGCTAGCCTCAGGTTAGTCCGAACCTTGAAGATTCAGAATTTAAATATTTATAGTAACTCTCAGATAGTGGTTAAGCAAACGAACGGAGAGTATATTTCCAAAGACCCGAAGTTGGCACAGTATCAAGCCCTGGTAAAGAGTTATCTAGCCACGGTTCCCAAGTACCAGGTCGGACAAATATGCAGAGAGGAGAACTCCGAAGCGGATATATTATCCAAACTAGTCCAGAATGTTGCTGAACTGGATGGATTAGTTTATTTTGAGGAGTTGGAGAAACCAACTATTGATAGCCTGGAAATTATGGAGATCGACAACCAACCGAGTTGGATGACTCATTTTTTTTTTATCCAGACAAAAGGGAACTGCCTGAAGATAAAAGCAAAGCTAACAGGATTAAAGCTAAAGCCCCTAAGTTTTTTATGAAAAAGGGGCAGTTGTATTGTCGGACATTTTCAAGCCCGGTCCTCAAATGTATTGGTCCGGATGAGGCCACCTATTGCCTACAAGAGGTACATGAGCGGATTTGTGGAGATCACATGTCTGCTAAATCCTTGGCGTATAAGATAATCAGGCAAGGATATTACTGGCCAACTATCCACTCCGATGCAGTAGATTTTGTCAAGAAATGTAAGAATTGCCAGCTCTTTAGCAAAGTTCCTAGGCAAAGCCCGGTCTTACCATCTTCAGTGTTATCCCCGGTCCCTTTTGCTGTGTGGGGATTGATATTATGGGTCCTTTTCCTCGGGCAAAAGGAGACTTAAGGTATTTTTTAGTAGCTATTGATTATATAACCAAGTGGGCTGAGGCTAAAGCCATGAGGATCATAAACCAACAAGATTGTATTCGGTTCATGGACAACATATTGATGAGGTTCGAGATACCTCAGGTTTTGGTTTTGGATAATGGACCACAATTTGTCGGTTCAGACTTTGAAAATTACTTGAAGGAGAGGGGTATCAAGCATAAGAAGTCTTCGGTTGCTTATCCTCAAGGAAATGGACAGGTGGAAGTAACAAACAGAATCTTGCTAAAGGGAATTGAAAAGAGACTTCAGGAGAGCAAAAATAAATGGCCCGAGGGGCTTCCTAATGTGCTCTGGGCTTACAGAACTAACCCTCGAACCAGTACTGGAGAAACACCGTTCAAACTGGCCTATGGAACCGAGGCAATGCTCCCGATTGAAGTGGGCTCGCCATCACACAGGGCTATTAACTTTGAAGAAATTGTGAATGAGGAAGGGCTTCAAATTAACTTAGATCTGGTGGATGAAGTCCGGAACAAAGCTGTTGAAAAAATGGAAAAGTACAAGGAAAAGACTAGAGAATATTTCGGAAAGAAGGCTAGAGTCAAAAACTTTCAAGTTGGAGACCTGGTTCTTCGTGATACCAAAGCTTCGGATCCAACTAATACTGGGAAGCTCATGCCTAAATGGGAAGGGCCATACAAAGTTAAAGAAGTACTCCACCCTGGAACATACAAGTTGGCAAACATGGATGACTCCGAGGTCCCCAACACCTGGCATGGCCTCAAACTAAGGAAGTTCTACCAGTAAAAAGCAAGCCAAAGCCTGAAAAATCGAATAAGGAGCTCTATAAAAGCCCAAAGTCTTCAACAGTTAGAGTTAGTCACCGTAATGAAGCAAGAATAAGGAAAGTTGTAATGAAACTATTTATTTCAATGAATCCGGCCTTCGCTGTTTGTTCTTAGAAAATTTTGTTATTTACATTTTCTTCTGTAATAGTTTTTACCTAAAAATTTTCAAAAATCCTCGGTCCGGAGCAATAAGCAACTATTGGGCCGAGGCAAGAGCAATAAGCGGAATTTATAAAATATTTTCTAAGTCAAAAATCCTCGGTCCGGAGCAATAAGCAACTATTGGGCCGAGGCAAGAGCAATAAGCGGATATTATAAAACATTTTCTAAGTCAAAAAACCTCGGTACGGAGCAGTAAACAACTATTTGGCCGGGCAAAATCAATAAGCGGATTTTATAAAACATTTTCTAAGTCAAAAATCCTCGATCCGGAGCAATAAGCAAATATTGGGCCAAGCCAAGAGCAATAAGCGGATTTTATAAAACATTTTCTAAGTCAAAAAACCTCGGTATGGAGCAGTAAGCAACTATTTGGCCGAGGCAAAAGCAATAAGCGGATTTTATAAAACATTTTCTAAGTCAAAAATCCTCGGTCCGGAGCAGTAAACAACTTTTGGGCCGAGGCAAGAGCAATAAGCGATATAGGATTTGTCTTAACCAAACATGGGTTGAGACAGGAGCAATATGCAACAACCACCACAATCCGGACTCCTTCCTATTAAGGTAACCCGGATTGGGAGCAAATAGCGCGCAAATTTTCTAAGTAACCTAAAGTTTGTAAAACTTTAGACTTAGAAAAATTTGTTATTTTCTCCTACGAAAGCAGAAAATAAAAAGTAAGAAACAATCTTTTTCATTTCATAAAGAGGAGTACAGAGTTTATTCTCAAAACGTAATCCTACTCAAGCAAGGGTTCTAGGCAACTTTGGCCCCAGAAGTCGAAGAAGGACCACGGGAGCCTCCTCCATCTGCTCCATGCTTTTTCTTAGCATCTTTTTGGGCCTCCTTGCATTTTGCCAAGGCCTCCTCGATTTTCCGAAGAACTTCTGGTAGTTCAGCTTCAGTCTTAGGTCCATCGAAGACCATTCCGTCTAAGATGACTTTGTTGTTGTCGTAATCGTAAATCACACCAGGGCCCATGATTCGAAACGTTTCTAAGAAAAAGAGAGAGTTTGAGAAATAGAGATAATGATGATAGAAGAGAAGTAGTGATAGCTATCACTATTTATAGAGGTAAAATGAGGGTAAAGCTCTTGAAATTCAAACGATGCCATTTCCCTATGAGGCGTGGAAAACTGAGTTGGAGTTAATACTCGGGTCAAATACGAAGAACAAGAAGTTTGACCAAGAAGAATGCAAGTCTCAAAATATTTCAATAAATTTTGAGAAAATTCAGAAAGGAAAGACCTCGTTTATCTGCTTATTGTCTTTCTAAGTAACCTAAGGTTGTTAAAACTTTGGACTTAAAAGAATCTACAACTACCACAATCCGGACTCCCCTCTACGAAGGAAATCCAGACGAGGGGCCAAAACTCATAACTAGCCCGAGGCCAGAGCAATAAGCAACACTGGGACCAAGGTATGAGCAATAGGCAAAAATCTATTGAAAAATTTCTAAGATTAGACGCTATCACAACAGAGACAAAAGCTGCCAAAATAAAAAAAAATCCGTTGGCTTAATTCTTACCACCTGGGACCGAACCAGCCGTATGATTCGAAACATCCCAGCGAAAATTCGGTTACAAACAAATCCATAAATTCAAAATTCTAGACACAACAAGTTTATCGAGATAGAAAATTTTCAAGTAATCATTCTATAGGAGGGTTCTGGGGAGGACGATCCTGATTGTAGGCTTCCTTATCTTGAGGAGGATCCTGAGCATCTTTTTCGTTTCCATCCTTTTCATCTTCTTCAGAATCTGAATCATCCCTGGAGTAATAAGGCTCCGGTTCCTCTCCGATTGCAATGAAATGCTGCTCAGCTCCGATGAAAAGAGGCTGGAACTCGTCCCAGGTAGCTTTGGGGTTAACTTTCAACAGCCTCTGAGCAACAACCCAGGAGCGGCAAATCTTGGATGCAGCCTTCTTTCCTAGTTCAGTAAAGTACTCCTAAGAGGTTCAGAATTCAGCAATTGTGGTGGCTGGATCTTTATAGCTAGCAACCTTTGTTCGGAGCTCCTCATGTTCTCTTTTTGCAGTCTGGGCCCGAGCTTCAGCATCATCAGCCTTCTTCTGGAAAACGGAGAGCTTGTCTTCAGAATCCTTAACTTTTAGCTCCAGGTCTCCAATGCTTTTCTTCAATTTGGAGTTGGCATGATCAAGGTCAAAGATTTTAATGTCCTTCTTCTCCGAGTCAGCAACAGTGGCCCGGGCTGCTTCAATTGTTTCCAAACCCTTGCTACCAACTAAAAATACTCCAGCCATCTAGGAGCCCAACTGGAAAAAGATGCAAAGTAAATCAGCAAAATATCTCCCAGTCAAAGATAAAAGTTAATGATACGTGGAAATTACCTTCAGCCAGGTTTTCATCATCTCCTTGGAAAGAGGGTCAAACCCTAGGGACTTGTAGAGTTCCCATTCCACCTTGCTTGGGAGATTGGAAAGTATCTGGCTGCATTTCTCAACCTCGGACATAGGACTCTTACCCTTGTCACTTGGTCGTGTAGGTCCGGAGACTATACCCCAAGTCTTAACATTTCCAGGCGCTCCGGGCACAACACCCAATGGAGGAACAACAGAACCACCTCCTTCAGTAAGATCCACAATAACATCGCCCTCCTGGGTTCTCTTTGGCTTCCTCAAAAGCTCCGGAGCTATCTCATCCTCCGTCCTCGTGTTTACAGATTTTCCATCCTGCACTGCTCCGGTCTCCGAGGTTTGCTCAACGCTCGGATCCGTCTTAGAGCCCTATCCTTCACCAGCTTTCTTTTTGTTGCCACTTTTCTTAGTACGCTTTTGGACCTTGTGAATCCCACCAATTCCTTGAAGAGCCGTAGCCAAACCCTCCGTCTCCGCGTCCAAAGCTTTCATCCTCTGCTTGTAGTACGAACTATAATAAGGTAAACCTGAAAAGAAGAAAAAGAATGAAGAAGTTAGAATAATCAACATTGGGAGATAACGAGTCAAAGCATAAATAATTATACACCACTTACATCCACAAGAATGTAATATATTATGATCCATGAAGGAATGCCGGTTCATGGAAACACCAAAAGCCATACAGAATTCATGAACCTTGGTCCGGGCATCTCCCTCTACCATATACTCCAGAAACTCACGGAAAGCTTCAACCCGGAATAGAGGCATGAATTCCATGTCTTCAAATTGTAGGAACCCCCACTCCTCATGCCAACCCTTGAGGGAGGACTGCATTGTAACAGGCATGGCCCCACCCTTCTTTAAACCACATCTATCATAGTTAAACCGGAACTCGTATAAGGGCCTTAAGTTTGATTTGGATAAAGAAAATATGTAGTGGAAAAGTTTAAAGGTGGGAAGGTATCCCTTGACGGTACAATAGCCTAGCAACCACATGATCCATTTAACTGTGTTAGGAGCAAGCTGGGATATGGGAATCTTGTACTGAAGCTTGCACAAACACTTGATAAACTAGTGGCAAAGGGGATTGAACCCGGACCTAAGGTACTTCAGAAACATACCCACCAATCCATCCCCGGGCCTATGATAAACTTGCTCATTGGCTTCGGGCCACCTCCAAACAACCTTATCCTCTAGATGAAAGCAAGCCCTGAAACACTCATCTAATTTGTCATTTACGGTAATGTCTAATAAAGGTGCCATAGGAGTGTTGGCTCCGGGGAGAATCGACAGTTCTTCATCTATGGAGCCTTTATCATATAAGATAGGGCTTCCAGGAACAGAATTGAAGTGTTTAGATAAATCCCTATAATAGTATTCGTCCGGAATGGAAGTGTCCTTTTAAATAAAAAAGTAGTCAACGTCTCTCCACAATCCGTAAGGGGTACTAAGGGTTTCTCCGGGCGGAAGTATAAAGGTAGGAAGCTCGGACAATGTTTTCTTAACGGGTTTTGTCATTGTGAAGAAGATGTAGAGCACGGTCCGGACTCAGAAGAAGGTTCAGGGTCTGAGGAAGAACTCGACGGTTCAAAAGAAGATCTTGGTCGTTTCGCCAATTATTTCTTATACACCATAAAACAGTATGCTACCCAGGATACCCACCAACAACATGGCCCCGAATCAAAAAACAAAAACAAAAGAAAAGCACAAATATCATAAACACTTACACGAAACCCAAAAGCCAATCCAAAGATCTACACAGATATATACACAAATATACACACACATCCATTGAAAACCTCTAAATATAAAGCCTAGAAATCCCTAATACTAAGAAGCCGAATCGAAACTGCAAAATTCAAACTCACGGAAACACTAGGGGTCGAAACTAATAGTGTCAATTACAATTGTGAAAACTAAGCAGAGATTTGACAATTACGAACACGGATTCAAACAATGAAATATGAACTGTTTAAAGTACGAACAGTTCCAAATTGTTATGGATAGAGTTACTTGGCAAGCAGGAAAAGCAAAAGGATATAAAAAAAGAGAAATAGAGCAAGGAGACTTACAGAGGGGCAGAGAAGACAGGGGGAGGTCAACCAACGATCAACGATTGTCAATAGCGAAAAAATTGAAGAAAAGAAAAGGCGGAAGAGTTTTTCAGTAAAAATAAAAAGGGGGAAGAAGTACATTCGATTGTACTTGTTGAGAGGTTAAAACAGAGATGTGGGGGGGATGTGGCCACATGGACGGCCAGGATGAATCTCAAATAGAACAAAATGGCTGTCAGAAAAAGAGTAATTATGAAGGCACAGTACGCGAGAAGAATGGAGTAACTCTGGAAATTTGGAATTTTGCATAAAAAAGAGATATAAAGCTTGAAACTGTTGAAATTCAAACAAACCCCGAGGTACTCCAAGCCCCGGATCATGTGCTTCGCTCACAATCCGGGCCTGGGGGGCAAGAAATATGGAATTTTTCTTCTAAGTTACCCAAAATGTTCAATTTTTGGACTTAAGAAGGGTTATCACTCCAAGCCCCGAAACATGTGCTTCGCTCACAATCCGGGCCTGCGGGGCAAGAAATATGGAATTTTTCTTCTAAGTTACCCAAAACGTTCAAGTTTTGGACTTAAGGAGGGTTATCACTCCAAGCCCTGGATCATGTGCTTCGTTCAAAATCCAGGCCTGGGGGCAAGAAATATGGAATTTTTTATCTAAGTTACCCAAAATGTTCAAGTTTTGGACTTAAGAAGGGTTATCACTCCAAGCCCCGGATCATGTGCTTCGCTCACAATCCGGGCCTGGGGGGCAAGAAATATGGAATTTTTCTTCTATGTGCGTTCAAGTTTTGGACTTACGAAGGGTTTTTACTCCCCCATCCAAACAAATCTGCATAGGGGAGTGGGGGGCAAATTATAGGCTACTTTCTACAAACAGCCCTGATGTTATAATCCGAACCCAAGGAGGTGATCAAGCCCGGAACTGCGCCACTATTAACCAATCCGGACCCCTAGAGACAATTCAAGCTCTGGGTAGCAGAACATGTGGCATCTCAAAATCCTTGTCATCATCAGGGGTCCCAGTTGACAACGACAACTAATGATTACCAATAATTGGCACAGTCCAATAATGAGGATGTCACACTCTAAAAGGTGCCTAACACACTTTTCCACAATTATTCTCCTGGACAGGTGTCGTACATCTGTGCGCCCCTGGTGTCCTACCTACCTAGGACTCAACGATCATGATTTAAGGTACCAACCCATAAGCCCTAATCCTTGGCCTATAAATAGACCAAGAAAAGAAGGTTTAGGGGTTACATTCTCTTTTACGCACTCACCACCTACACACACCCTCCACTTTAGAAACTTCATATTCTTGATATTATCTTCCCCAGCCTTCTCTCATTCTCACGCCGGAGGCGTCGCGGGTCCAAACCCCCCTTCCAGTGTTGTTTTGCCGTAGCCCAACCATCCGATAAACCGTATCAGGGTGAGGGAACAGCTGTGGAGGAGTCCATCGAAATCTGGAGTTATCACGGGCTATATGCTAATTCCAAATAAATCAAATTAGCCAAACTCTCTGATTTGCAACAACTTGATAAAAATGAATCTCAATTTCTAATCACATTTTCTTAATTTTTCAGTATTTGTTTAACTTCTAAGTAATATCTTGTAAAAGTCTAATGAATATAAAAACTTTTGACGCCCCCAGATCCGGGGTCGGAGATCTAGGCGCTCACGGTCCATTTTCCATTAATAACATACCTGTCCTTGCAGATAATATATAAAACAGCCATCGACCCCACAATAAAACTCACACCGCACACACACACAGGTTAGAGTCTCAGAAACGTCATACACTTGATTGAGCAAAAGTAAAGGTTTCAGAGTTATTACAGACCGAATTAAACAGCATTTATGCTACCAACAACACTTCGATATGAAGCGGTGTTAGCGGCTTGAATGTTTGTTACGGTACACTGCTTTGCACAGGTCATACTTATAAATAAAACGTACTAACAAAAGTTGCCAACCAATCCGGCTAATGGGGCCTACCGGTGGAATCTCAACTGCTGCCTCGGGCCTAGTCACCTGCTTTCGGGCAGTCTGTCTGGGTCTTGCCATTTCTCTTAACTGTTGTGTTTGTAAATTTGAAAACAAGCAAGAGTGAGCAACTATAGCTCAGCAAGAAATATATGTATAAGGTAAGCAATATAACATTACATGTGTTTAGCAGTTATTAAAGTCGTTTATATCAATCGGTTATAAATCATTTGTCATCGTTGATAAATTTCAAAGGTGCACCAATCCGTGCCCTTGTTTTCAAAGTAAACTTGCAGTTCTAGATACTGCATGAAGTCAACATCTTTCTCATCAAAATAGAACACTATCAGCAACTTGGCACATAGGCCTAAGAAGCAGTGTCAGAGCATTTTTCCAAAGTGGAGGATGGGACTTGAAGAAAACATAAAACCTGACAGGGATTGACGATGATCAGTCGCCACATCCAAGTCCAATAATCCGCGGGTCTTCTCTACCGGTAGAAGGATAGAAACTACATCCGTAACTATCCCCGGGTGAAAACTACATCCGTAATCACCCTCGATGAAAACTACATCCGTAATCATCCTTCGGCAACACCTGGGCCGGAATAATAATTGATGGACCGCCTAGCTCACGGCCGCTTACACATCCCAGGAATCGTTCGTCAACGATTCCCACACCTGCCAGAGTCCCTTTTTCTTTTTCTTTTATAACTTGATTTTGAATGAAAATTGAGTAGTTGAGGTCCGACATCAGTCGATCGATAATTCTTGAAATCGTACAAGAAGCAAAACCTAACCGGGGGTTTTCGAAAATGTTTTGATTCCGAAAGAGTTCGAGTTTGAAAGTGCCAAAGGTATCTTGGATTAGCTTTGCCTTTAAAATAATGAACAATAATTAATAAATGATATTTTAAGATTTAATATTAATAATTAATAAAATAATTATTTAATATAAGCTTTTAATCCAAGACAGGTATTTTTGAGTATTTATGATTATATAAAAATAAATACTTAAGTATATGATACTTCCCGAATGACCCTTCGGGTTTTCGTAATTTAATCACGATATAATAATACACCGCTCCCCGGTCAATGGTATATTTGGACCGCTACGACCTCTATTTCTAGAGTCGTTCTCCGAAGAAAACATTTCATTCTAAGTTCAAGGGGTACAAACATATATGTGCATATATCTCAAATTTCATCATAACCTCAATAAGCATAAACATATAATACGATTGAAAACTACAAACACAACAGTGAAAATCCTTATATATGTAAGTTTTGAAAAGTAAACTTGCCTTGGTGTGGTTGGGGTGGTCGAGCGTGCGGAGTGGAATGACGATCTATACATAACCAATAGTAGTTCGTTAGTACTTTAACAATACCCTTTTAATTACAAGGTTTTAGGGGACACAAAATTAGCTTAATGACTTCGTCTTATGACTCTCTAGCCCCACTATAGGTTCATGTCATCACTCGATTATGCTCGTCACTTATTCGACTTAATTTGGTTACCATATTCGAAGCGTATTAATCCCCCCTTAAATCATACTCCACTTACAACTTTTTCACTTGCGCGAATTTTACACTAATATTTTTATAAAATTGAAAAATACATATTTTAATCAAATTCTTTTTGGGTAGCCTTCACCATTGTAATTACTAGCTCCCCTAAATTTTCCATGATCCTACATAAATTTTTAGGGGTTTAAAGAGGGTTCACAAGTGGACCATTTAGTGCAGTTCGGATTCCAGAACCACTCTTCACTTCTCAGGCCATAACTCAAAATATGCACATCACCTAGTCATGAACCTTATATTTCTGGAAACTACATTCAAATACCTTTCCAACCATATGCATTAGGACCTCAGGGGACAAGATTTAGGGGTTCAAAACCCTCCTACAAAACAGTACATGTCCCAGAAAATTTTCACAGCTTGCTTTCTTACTTAACCATTCAAGAATCCTATGTATACATCACAACCATCATCTAAACCACCAAGATCATACTCCATAGCACACATGGAGTTATATACACTAACCACAAGCTTAAAAATCACAACAACATTTAAACTCAAGATCTTCATCATCCATAACTCATATGACCAAGATTCATACTAAAATCCATGGATCTAACATTATACACCATAAATAATTCATGGCTAAGAGGGGTTAGAGTTTTATACCTTCTTGAGTATCTAGGAACCTTGGGTAAGCTTTACAAGTCTCAAGAACACCTTGGATGAGTCCCTACAATCCTTATAATTCAAGATCTAAAAGATAAACATTCATGGTTACTATTCACTCAAACTTCAACAATTTATATCTCAAAATCTAGTGGATGAAAGGGGTTGAAATTCATAGCATACCTTCTTTATAAAGTGTAGAGGACCTAGGATTTTTGTCTTGAATTGTAAGTGGTGGGAAGTTGAAGAAAAAATTTTCTTCTCCTTCCTTTACTAGCTTGGCCGAGAGCAATAAGAACAAGGGAGAGAGAGAGTGGTTTGCTTGGGTGATTTTGAATAAAGTGATATGTAATTGTGATGTGTATTTGTTATATGTATTATTGTATCACATGTTGACAAGCCTAGTAGTAGACTAGACACACCATACCTCTTTGTCTCCTAGAATAATGCACTAACTAGTTACTATTCCTCTAGTTGCTTTTGCATTTCTTGTTTGCTTTTCTAACAACCTAGTTGCATGTGACTTGCATGTAATATCTTTCCTTGTATCATTATTCCTTCACCAATGCTTGGCACTTAATCTTTAATTCATATCGTATCTTAATTAACTCCTCGTAATAATATTTTGTCGCGTAGAGATTTCCCTTGTAATTCCTTAAGTACTTAATTGTGTAAATTCCTCGAATATCCATAACTCCTTGTCATCATCCCCTAAGAATCTTTTAATACTCTAATAACTCTAAAATCCCAAGTTTTATAAATCTTACTAGCAATAAGACTCTTGCCTTCAGCAATCTTCCCTTTTTCTTACATAGTGAATGTAACAACATAATTTCTCAGATAATCAATCCCATTAAACAACATGGATGACTCAAAAGGTTCCAAATTCACAATGTCATATGATATTAAAAAAAATATTACAAAAATTAGGGTTCTTACAGCCTCCCCTCCTTAAAAGGATTCCGTCCCGGAATCAGGTTGAAAACAGTTGGGGGTACTTTTCACGCATCGTGCTCTCTAGTTCCCATGTTGATTCTTCGACATTCTGGTTCCTCCACAAAACTCTCACTAGTTTGACAACCTTGTTCCTCAGCACTTGTTCTTTTCTATCCATGATTTCCACTGGTTTCTCCACATAAGTCAAATCTGGTTGTAGGTCTATCTGGTCGTATTCTATCACATGCCGAAAGTCCGTGTGGTAGGGTCGTAGCATGGACACATGGAACACATTATGCACTTGCTGCAAGCTCGGGGGCAAGGCTAGTTCATAGGCTAACTTTCCAACATGCCTCAAAATCTTAAAAGGTCCTATAAACCTCGGACTCAGCTTCCCTTTCTTTCCAAATCTCATCAATCCCTTCCACGGTGATACTTTTAGCATCACGAACTCTCCTACCTCATATTCTTTGTCCTTGCGGTTCTGGTCTGCATATTTATTCTGTCTATCCTGGGCTGCTACCAGCCGTCCTCGTATAAGTTCGATAGTTTCTCTCGTCTGTTGGACCAGTTCGGGCCCTAAAATCTTCCGCTCTCCAACCTTTTCCCAACACAAGGGAGATCGACATATTCGTCCGTATAAAGCTTCATATGGGGCATTCCTATACTCGCATGGTAACTGTTGTTGTAGGAAAATTCGATCAACGGCAAGTGGTCATCCCAACTTCCCTTAAAATCTATGGCACATACTCTCAACATGTCCTCTATGGTCTGGATGGTTCTCTCGCTCTGTTCGTCTGATTGGGGGTGGTATGCAGTACTCATGTTTAACTTGGTCCCCACACAATCCTGAAAACTCCTCCAGAACCTGGAGTTGAATCTTGGGTCTCTATCAGATACAATGCTCACAAGCACCCCATGCCTAACCACGATATCCTTTAAGTAAATATCCACCAGCTTGTCGATAGTGTATCTCTTATTGATTGGAAAAAAATATGTTGACTTGGTCAATCTATCGATAATTACCCAAATGGCATCATGATTAGTCTTGGTCCTTGGTAATCCGACCACAAAGTCCATCGCAATATGCTCCCACTTCCACTCGGGTATCTCTATGGGTTGCAACAATCCACTGGGCCTCTGGTGTTCGGCCTTCACTCTTTGACATGTCAAGCATTTACTTACCCATTCTGCCACGTCCTTCTTCATATTTGGCCACCAATAGTATTCTCTCAGATCTCTATACATCTTAGTGCCTCCAGGGTGAATTGAGTACCTTGAACTATGAGCCTCTTGCAAAATCTCGTCTTTTAATTCCTGAACATTCGGGATCCATATCCTAGATGCGTACCTCATAACTCCATTCCCATCCTTTTCACACTTAATTTCCTCGCCAGTCAAAATTTTCTCCATCGAATTCTTTTCTTCTTCTATCTTCTTTTCCTGGCATAACTTAATCTTTTCCAATAGCGGTGGTTGGACTCTTATTTCCCTTAGACTCTCTTGTCCAGTTCCTGGTAACCTCAGTTCAATCTCCAGTTTCTCAAGGTCCTTGATCAACTCGTCCACTGACGTTATCATCTTGAGTTTTTCCTTTCGGCTAAGTGCATTGGTCACCACGTTGGCCTTCCCTGGGTGATAATGAATCTCACAATCATAATCCTTGATTAGCTCTAGCCATCTCCTCTGCCTCATGTTTAACTCTTTCTGACTGAATATGTACTTTAAGCTCTTGTGATCCATGTAGATTTCACACTTTTCTCCGTAAAGATAATGCCTCCAGATCTTTAAAGCGAAAACTATCGCCGCTAATTCCAAATCATGGGTGGGGTATCTTATCTCATACTCCTTAAGTTGTCTGGACGGATATGCAATCACTTTACCGTGCTGCATAAGCACGCACCCTAAACCTTTATGGGATGCGTTGCTATAAATCACAAAATCTACCTTATCATCGGGTAGGGCTAGTACTGGTGCTGTCACCAACCTCTTTTTCAACTCTTGAAAGCTCTCTTCGCACTTTTCAGTCCACACAAACTTCTCGGTCTTGCGAGTTAGTCGGGTCAAAGGGGCTGCTATCTTGGCAAAGTCTTGGACAAACCTCCTATAGTATCCAGCCAATCCTATAAAACTTCTCACCTCTGTCGGAGTGGTTGGTCTCTCCCAATTTGATACAGCCTCTATTTTGGCTGGGTCCACTAGGATGCCTTGATCGATAATCACATGCCCTAAAAACTGAACTTCCCTCAACCAAAATTCACACTTCGAGAACTTAGCGTACAACTTTTCTTCTCTCAATGCTCCCAACACAATCCTCAAGTGCTCTGCATGCTCCTCCTTCATCTTGGAATAAATCAAGATGTCATCGATGAAGACTATAATACACTTGTCCAAGTACTTCTTGAAGACTCGATTCATTAAGTCCATGAAAGCTGCGGGGGCATTCGTTAACCCAAACGACATCACTAGAAACTCATAGTGTCCGTACCGGGTGCGAAAGGCCGTCTTTGGTATATCTTCTGGTTTAATTCTTAACTGGTGGTACCCGGTCCTCAAATCAATTTTAGAAAAATAAACTGCGTCCTTTAGTTGATCAAATAGGTCATCTATCCTGGGCAAGGGATATTTATTCTTTATAGTCACCTTATTCAACTCTCTGTAGTCTATACATAATCTCATACTACCATCCCTCTTTTTCACGAATAACACCGGGGCTCCCCACGGGGACACACTAGGTCTTATCATCCCTTTATCCAACAACTCCTGTAACTGAGTGGCCAGCTCTTTCATCTCCACTGGGGCAAGCCTATATGGGGCTTTCGAAATTGGGGCCGTACCAGGAACTAAGTCTATAGCGAACTCAATGCCTCTATCAGGTGGTAGTCCGGGAAGATCATCCGGAAATACGTCCGCGAACTCATTAACGACAGGGATTTCCTGTAGGTTTGGTGCCTCCTTCTTGGTATCCTTCACATAGGCTAAATAGGCTTCACAGCCTTTACGTAACAGCTTCTTAGTTTGAATCACAGTCAGGAACTTTTGGTTTTTCCGTTTTCCACTAAACACTACTTCCTCGTCCCCTGGCAGTCTCAAACTTACTTTCTTCTTTACACAATCAATCTGGGCTCTATGGGCTGTCAACCAATCCATACCTACTATTAAGTCAAACTCTCCTAGTTTAAAAGGTATTAAATCTACCCGAAAGTGTCGCCCTCCTATTTCTAGGTCACAGCCTGGATATACTTAACTAACAGGGATAATTTCATGATTAGCTATCTCTACTTGCAGTCTGTCTTTCATTGGTTCAGCCTTAAGGCCTAACTGACATACAAAATCTAAGGATATGAAAGACTTGGTAGCTCCCGAATCAAATAAAACATTTGCCTTAACTGAGTTGAGTAGTAGGGTACCTGTAATCACATCCGTGTTCCTCACGGCATCTTGCACCGTCATGTTAAAAGTTCTTGCAGTAGAGGCCTTGTTAGAAGCAGTTCCACTTACTCTTGACGCAGCTGGCCCAGAGGACAAACATTCCCTCATTCGGTGCCCTGGTTTCCCACACTTGAAGCAATTGCCTCCGACATTGGTGTTGTTACTAGTTCCTCGACAGGCGTTAGCATAATGTCCCGTCAACCCACACTTGAAGCACTTCACATCCTGTAGGTTACACACGCCCGCATGCTTCCTTCTACATTTATTGCAATCCGGGGGTAGGGCTCGGGATGGGGTAGAGTAAGACGATCCCTGTGGTCGGCCGCCCTGGCCCACACTCCAACTTTCAGCTCTCTTGGTTCCAAAGTTTCCGCTCGGTTGGGACATCGCCCCTCGCTTAAATTTGCTCGGAAAGCTCCCACCCGCAGAGTTTCCCTTTCGACTATCAAACTTCCTCTTCTTTCCTTCCCTCTCCTTCTGCATCTGTTCACTCCCAGCCTCAACAATTGATGCTTTCTGTACCAGGGTGGCATAGTCTGTCAGCTCAAGAACTGCCACACGATTCTGAATCCATTGCTTTAGCCCCAGTTGAAACCTTCGGGCCTTCTTTGCCTCAGTGTTCACATATTCCGGCTCAAACCTTGACAACTCAGTAAATTTGGCCTCATACTCAGCCACCGTCATGTTACCTTGCTTTAGTTCCAAAAACTTCAGCTCCATTTGGGTCTCCATGAACCTAGGGAAGTACTTTTCCAAGAACAGCTCGCTAAACCTCTCCCAGGTCACCACACCTCTTCCCTCCAAATTCTTCTTAGCTTCCCACCAATAGTTTGCCTCACCCTTCAAGAGGCAGGTGGCAAAAATAGTCTTCTGCCCCTCAGCGACTCCTAGTATCTCGAAAGATTTTTCCATTTCCTTCAACCAGGCTCTTGCCTCAACCGGATCTGCAGTTCCTTTAAATTCTGGGGGTTTCAGGGATTTGAAGTTCCGGAAAGCATTTGCATTAGCATTGTTGGGTGGTTGCTGAACCGGGGGACGGTCTAAGTTCTGCCTAAGTAGTTCCAAGAATTGTTCCATAGGGCCTACCCTTGGATGTTCTACCTCTCGGGTGTCATCACCAGCTTCTTCTTCGTCATAGTCAGAGTTATCAAACAAGTTATGGTCGTTGCCCTCATCCTCACTCAGGTTTACATTCTCCCCTTCATGGTTCTGGTGGCCTCCTGTCCCATGGTGGCTACCCTGGCCTTCAGAACTGACCGGGTGAGCTCGAGTGTTCATTCTTCTGGGTGGCATGATTCTGATAATGAAACAAGAAATGGGTTAGGGTTTTCCAATTACCTGACAGCGTTTACACGAGTCAGGAACGTATCGTTCCTCCTCATAAGGGTGGAAGTTGCAAAAGTTTTAATAACCTGATGCTGGTGATAAAACGTCAAAACATTTTTGGGAAAAATCGCTATGGGGTGCGAAAACATTTACAGGAGTTTTCGAGATTTCAAAACTTCGAAAAGATATTTTTTATTTTTTTGAAAAGATTCATTTTAAAATTTGTAGGAACATTTGGAAATTTGTAGAAAACAATTTGAAATCGCTTGTCGTAAATTTAAAACAGTATGGTTGTATTTGCGGCTTGTAGAAATTGTATATTCACAGTTGTATATCAAAACAGTAAAGCATGGCATCGGAAAGTAAGGCAGTTGTGATAATATCAAGGAAACTGAAACTAGATAGATACGGTACAAGAGTTATCACAAAGTTTGGATGTTAGAGCCTAATACATAGTTCCAATGTCAAAGTCTAGCAAAAGTGGAACAATAACAAGTACATCATCTGAATAGTCAAGGCAACACAAAAGTAGGGCTACATCCGTACATACTATCCGAAGTCACATCTACATATCTGTAGGTCAGTCTACTCATCCACTGGTCAGAAAGGATACCACTGCACAAGTCAACTATCCCGAAAATCGACACACTAATGTCATCTGAACCTAGAGGACTGAGCTATCCGTAACACATCATGATGCCACCCCGTGACGGAGCAAGGCCCTCACTCGGGAAAATGCACGACGCACAACACGCCTAGCATCCCTAGCCTGGACCACTCCGCCCCCGTGGACTCCCAAACCGATAATCCTCGCGCGACTCCTCCTCTCAATCCTATGGAGTCGAGCTCTAGTCCTCCTAGCAACAGTAGTCCTCATCTCAGCCTGAATCCTCAATCGCGCCTCGCGCTCCTCCACTAGTGCCCGCCTCGCCTCATTAAGTCTGGCCTCGGCAGAAAGTAGGTCTCGGGTCAGGAACTGCACCACGTAGGCATGCTCAGTGCCCGACACCGGGGGTAGGTCCATCTGCGGGGGTGGTATGACAGGGACATTAGCAGGAGCAGGGGTAGGGTCAAGCTCTTCCTCGCCAGAAGTATCATCCTCGGAGTCATCATCCGATGAAACAGGGCTCGATGACTGCGGAGAGGGTGGGGGTGACACAACACGACCCTCACCAGATCGCACGCTCTCCTCGTCATTAGCTACAGGGGAGGGGGTAACAGGATCAGGCTCAGGCTCAAAGGGCTCCTCATCGGGATCCTCATCATCAGTATCTCCTATCAGTGTAATCCAGGGGCCAAGCTCAGGGTCAGCACCCATGTCCTCCTCAGGATCCTCGGTATCTCGCATCAGTGCCTCATCATGCTCTCTCTCATAGGCCTCAAGGTCTGGTATCTCCGCCATCTACACAAGGGAAATAAGGTGGGTCATTAACCATAAAGAAAGGTTTAAGGAGTAGTTCCCTCACGGGCCTTAAAGTCAGGGCTATATCCGATAACCCGACTGCAAACTCGATGAAAGTTCTAGGTATTATTAGGGTTGTTATTAAGGTTATTATTATTGTTATTATTATTAGGGTTGATTTCTTAAATTACTATCGTTTCTGAGAACTGTAACCTCGCTCTGATACCATTTCTGTGACGCCCCCAGATCCGGGGTCGGAGATCTAGGCGCACACGGTCCATTTTCCATTAATAACATACCTGTCCTTGCACATAATATATAAAACAGCCATCGACCCCACAATAAAACTCACACCGCACACACACACAGGTTAGAGTCTCAGAAATGTCATACACTTGATTGAGCAAAAGTAAAGGTTTCAGAGTTATTACAGACCGAATTAAATAGCATTTATGCTACCAACAACACTTCGATATGAAGCGGTGTTAGCGGCTTGAATGTTTGTTATGGTACACTGCTTTGCACAGGTCATACTTAGAAATAAAATGTACTAACAAAAATTGCCAACCAATCCGGCTAATGGGGACTACTGGTGGAATCTCAACTGCTGCCTCGGGCCTAGTCACCTGCTTTCGGGCAATCTGTCTGGGTCTTGCCATTTCTCTTAACTGTTGTGTTTGTAAATTTGAAAACAAGCAAGAGTGAGCAACTATAGCTCAACAAGAAATATATGTATAAGGTAAGCAATATAACATTACATGTGTTTAGCAGTTATTAAACTCGTTTATATCAATCGGTTATAAATCATTTGTCATCGTTGATAAATTTCAAAGGTGCACCAATCCGTGCCCTTGTTTTCAAAGTAAACTTGCAGTTCTAGATACTGCATGAAGTCAACATCTTTCTCATAAAAATATAACACTATCAGCAACTTGGCACATAGGCCTAAGAAGCAGTGTCAGAGCATTTTTCCAAAGTGGAGGATGGGAATTGAAGAAAACAAAAAACCTGACAGGGATTGACGATGATCAGTCGCTACATCCAAGTCCAATAATCCGCGGGTCTTCTCTACCGGTAGAAGGATAAAAACTACATCTGTAACTATCCCCGGGTGAAAACTACATCCGTAATCACCCTCGATGAAAACTACATCCGTAATCATCCTTCAGCAACACCTGGGCCGGAATAATAATTGATGGACCGCCTGGCTCACGGCCGCTTACACATCCCGGGAATCGTTCGTCAACGATTCCCACACCTGTCAGAGTCCCTTTTTTTTCTTTTAAAACTTCATTTTGAATGAAAACTGGGTAGTTGAGGTCCGACATCAGTCGATCGATAATTCTTGAAATCGTACAAGAAGCAAAACCTGACCGGGGGTTTTCGAAAATGTTTTGAGTCCGAAAGATTTCGAGTTTGAAAGTGCCAAAGGTATCTTGGATTAGCTTTGCCTTTAAAATAATGAACAATAATTAATAAATGATATTTTAAGATTTAATATTAATAATTAATAAAATAATTATTCAATATAAGCTTTTAATCCAAGATAGGTAATTTTTAGTATTTATGATGATATAAAATTAAATACTTAAGTATACGATACTTCCCGAATGACCCTTCGGGTTTTCGTAATTTAATCATGATATAATAATACACCGCTCCCCGGTCAATGGTATATTTGGACCGCTACGACCTCTATTGCTAGAGTCGTTGTCCGAAGAAAACATTTCATTCTAAGTTCAAGGGGTACAAACATATATGTGCATATATCTCAAATTTCATCATAACCTCAATAAGCATAAATATATAATACGATTGAAAACTACAAACACAACAGTGAAAGTCATTATATATGTAAGTTTTGAAAAGTAAACTTGCCTTGGTGAGGTTGGGGTGGTCGAGCTTGCGGAGTGGAATGACGATCTATACATAACCAATAGTCGTTCGTTAGTACTTTAACAATACCCTTTTAATTACAAGGTTTTAGGGGACACAAAATTAACTTAATGACTTTGTATTATGACTCTCTAGCCCCACTATAGGTTCATGTCATCACTCGATTATGCTCGTCACTTATTCGACTTAATTTGGTTACCATATTCGAAGCGTATTAATCCCCCCTTAAATCATACTCCACTTACGACTTTTTCACTTGCGCGAATTTTACTCTAACATTTTTATAAAATTGAAAAATACATATTTTAATCCAATTCTTTTTGGGTAGCCTTCACCACTGCAATTACTAGCTCCCCTAATTTTTCCATGATCCTACATAAATTTTTAGGGGTTTAAAGAGGGTTCACAATTGGACCATTAAGTGCAGTTCGGATTCCAGAACCACCCTTCACTTCTCAGGCCATAACTCAAAATCTACACATCACCTAGTCATGAACCTTATATTTCTAGAAACTACATTCAAATACCTTTCCAACCATATGCATTAGGACCTCAGGGGACAAGATTTAGGGGTTCAAAACCCTCCTACAAGACAGTACATGTTTCCAGAAAATTTTCACAGCTTGCTTTCTTACTTAACCATTCAAGAATCCTATGTATACATCACAACCATCATCTAAACCACCAAGATCATACTCTATAGCACACATGGAGTTATATACACTAACCACAAGCTTAAAATTCACAACAGTAACATTTAAACTCAAGATCTTCATCATCCATAACTCATATGACCAAGATTCATACTATAATCCATGGATCTAACATTATACACCATAAATAATTCATGGCTAAGAGGGGTTAGAGTTTTATACCTTCTTGAGTATCTAGGAACCTTGGGTAAGCTTTACAAGTCCCAAGAACACCTTTGATGAGTCCCTACAATCCTTATAATTCAAGATCTAAAAGATAAACATTCATGGTAACTATTCACTCAAACTTCAACAATTTATATCTCAAAATCTAGTGGTTGAAAGGGGTTGAAATTCATAGCATACCTTCTTTATAGAGTGTAGAGGACCTAGGATTTTTGTCTTGAATTGTAAGTGGTGGGAAGTTGAAGAAAAAATTTTCTTCTCCTTCCTTTACTAGCTTGGCCGAGAGCAATAAGAACAAGGGAGAGAGAGTGTGGTTTGCTTGGGTGATTTTGAATAAAGTGATATGTAATTGTGATGTGTATTTGTTATATGTATTATTGTATCACATGTTGACAACCCTAGTAGTAGACTAGACACACCATACCTCTTTGTCTCCTAGAATAATGCACTAACTAGTTACTATTCCTCTAGTTGCTTTTGCATTTCTTGTTTGCTTTTCTAACAACCTAGTTGCATGGGACTTGCATGTAATATCTTTCGTTATATCATTATTCCTTCACCAATGCTTGGCACTTAATCTTTAATTCATATCGTATCTTAATTAACTCCTCGTAATAATATTTTGTCGCGTAGAGATTTCCCTTGTAATTCCTTAAGTACTTAATTGTGTAAATTCCTCGAATATCCATAACTCCTTGTCATCATCCCCTAAGAATCTTTTAATACTCTAATAACTCTCAAATCCCAAGTTTTATAAATCTTACTAGCAATAAGACTCTTGCCTTCAGCAATCTTCCCTTTTTCTTACATAGTGAATGTAACAACATAATTTCTCAGATAATCAATCCCATTAAACAACATGGATGACTCAAAAAGTTCCAAATTCACAATGTCATATGATATTAAAAAAAATATTACAAAAATTAGGGTTCTTACAAAACTCGTAAGTTTTGATGACATTTTCGGAATATGGCTAGTTTCAAGAAAATGACATATTTAGGCAGTATTAGTTTGTCGAAAAATAACTATATTTTGAAAGAAAGAAATTCTGAATTTTTACGAATTTTTTTTTTGTCGAAATATATTATTTCACAAAATAATTTTCACAATTTTGCTATTTCACAAAAACACTACGAAAAAGGATTAGGAAAATGTTATTTTGACAAATGTTACCCCCTTTTCAAAAGGAAAAAAATAATTATCCAGATTTCTTTAACTTCTTTTAGAAAGATTGTTCTTTCGGAAAAATATTTTATTTTTCTTTCCTTTTTTTTTTTGCTAAAAACGATAAATCGTTTCATTGATATAGAATATAAGATAATACATTTCAATGATTGTTGTGCCCAAAATTTGTAATGGGCTTAATTTTAGGCCCATAGAAGTTGAGGCCTGTTAAGTTATTTGGTAGGCAGGCGTTTCGGAAGGAAGCTGTGCAGGTGCCATTTTGGAGGGAAGCTACGCATGTGTCATTTTGGAGGGAAGCTGCGCAGGTGTGCTTAAAGGCTCCACCTCTGGTTGCCGAATGGATAAGGATTATCTCCTAATTTTTAGGGGATGCGAATTGAGTCCTTTTAATGGTCTATTTCATTGAAAGATACATTCCTAGCATGATAATTATTGAATATTTGCGATATATACATGGAGTTATTATAGGAGTGGGATTTGGGAGTTCTACTTCGAATAGGACTCTACTAGGTGGCTAGCTAAATTAGAGATAAGTAATATATCTGGAAAAAACTCGCTTATTTCGTGGCTTAATCAACAAGGAAAGGATTCCTAACCTAAAAGAACTACATTAGGGCTTGATTCCTATAAATAGGATATGTAGGAAATTAGCGAGGGGTTCGATTTTTTACTTTTTCGATACACAAGGCACGTGTACCCTGAGTAATCACATTCTGGGCATATTTGGCCGGAGATCTTTGCCATTGCTGTCCAGTAACCTTGCTAATCCAGCCCTTTAAACACTAAACACTATTATCAGGTTCAGCTGTCCTGTTTTGTTACAGCTGTTCGGTTTGTTGAATTATCCGAAAACCAAGGATAATTTCTGTTATTCCAGCGAGGCTTTCTCGGGGTGTTATGTGAATTTTTTGCACAACATTTTTGGCGCTAGAAGGATGGGCGTTTCTCTCTTAAAAAATTAGTTGGTGAATCAATGTCGGAAAATTCCGAACCTATTCGGACGCCGAGCGGCGAGGATGGTAGGCGTAAAACCAATCCTGATGGTGAAGTAACTGCTAAGGATATCCTTAACCATCTTCAAGCTATGGATGGTAGGATTGACCAGTTCGAAAGGAAATCATCATGGAAAAAGAAAGGACAAAGAAAGCATAGGTCCTCGAAGAGGCGCTTTAGAGGGCGTGAAGTGACACCAAGAAATTTGGATTTTGGGAGTGAAGAAGAGCCTGAACAGGAGGCTCGAAAAAATAATTTCTCTGATGTTGAAACGGATCGAGAGAATGTGGATTGGAAGGAAGGTCCTGTGGATTCCCCAACTAGGAGTGTGAGCGTATTTGATCGAGTCGGGAAGAAGCTCAATAGCAAAGATTTACGGCATGTGTTGGATTGAACGAAGGAGAAGGTGGATGGAAATGACAACCTTGACAAGTCTCAGTCGAGGGGTTCTAAGAGCTATAGGAAGGAAAAATCTAAAGATGAGGAGCAGACCCATGACAGGAGGTCTAAGTCCACCAAGCTCCAATCAGCCGTCGGGAGTGAAGACAGCTCTAGCTCCCGAGACAGTTCAGCTCACAAGCAGAATGGAGACTCGAATGGAGACACGAATGAGAGTGAGGAATACCTCTCGGATGGAGAGGATGCAAACTATAAGGTGGCTGATTTAAGGAATGCTCTGGAAAAAATTAAAGCTGAGAAGAGGTCGACATCAGGCTTAGCTGTAGCTTCACCTTTCACTAAAAAGGTCCGAGATTCACCCCTTCCACCTAGATACAGGGGGTAGGAGATCTGAATTTTGATGGCACCACGGATCTAGTGGAATATCTCAGCCGTTTTAGTACTGAGATGGAGGTGTATCAAGTCAGGGATCGTACAAAATGCCGGCTGTTGGCAGCTACGCTAAGGGATAATGCTCATCAGTGGTTCAAGAGGCTACCATCTAATTCAATTCGTTCCTGGAGGCAAATGAGCAGGCTCTTTGTGACTCAATTTCGGGCTACTGTGGCATTTGCACCTCCTGCTAACACTTTGGCAAATATCAAGCAAAGGAAGAAGGAAACTCTCAGAGAGTATTTCAAGCGTTTTAACGCAGAGGTGCCAAAAGTGAGGAAGGCTACAGATGAAACCTATAAAAATTTTCTGATAGCTGGGATATGGCCTGAAAGTGATATCTGGAAGGAGCTTCAAAAAGAGGAACCTGTCACGCTGGCTGATTTTTATGCACGAGCTGAAGCTCATAAAGTAGTTGAGGAATCTATGGTTAAATTGAGGAAAGATAACAACCCAACTGGTTGGAATGGGAGAAAAAGAAGCAGGTCCTACAGTCCTAGAAGAAGAAATATGGATAGGCGTGCTTCCTATCATGGAGCTTCAGCTTCCACCGAAAGGGAAGCTGGTCGCAAGGAAAGGACAACACTTCTAACTGTGAATGCAACTTGTTCAAGGAGGTCTGTGGAATATAAGCCCCCACCCTTGAAGAACTACAATAAATATTTAGAGTATACCCCGTTGGCAGCACCTCTTGAGCACGTGTTTGAGGTTGGGGACAAAGCTGGAATGTTCATGAAGCCGACTCGTATCGGTCCACCTGGGAGGAGGGACCTATGAAAATATTGTACATTTCATGATGCAAATGGACACGAGATAGCTGACTGTCGTCACTTGAAGGATCATGTTGAGGATTTAATTAGGAAGGGATACCTTACAGAATTTATGGCACAAGAGGCGAAAAAATATAAAGATGAGAAAGGAAGAAAGAAAGGAGGCAGAAAAAATGATACCTGATCGTACCGCAAGGGCGAATAGTATCCACACCATAATAGGAGGTCCATATATTAGAGGTACGAGCAGGAACTCTATGAAAAACTTTGCACGGGAGGCTAGAGGAGCTCCCCTCACTAATGTCTTCCACCTGACTGAAAAACCCCCAAAGTTATTTAAAGGGGAAGCTGGAGACATCACCTTTACTGAGGAGGATGCTAAACATGTACATCATCCACATAATGATGCCCTGGTGGTCATGTTCTCCTTTGGAGGGATGAATCTACATCGGATCTTAGTGGATAATGGAAGCTCATGCAATATAATAGCTTATGACACCTATCAGAAAATGGGACTCCTGGATAAGGAGATGTTCCCTTCGTACAACGACTTATATGGATTTACTGGAGGTCTAGTTCAGATTGTGGGACGAGTGAAGCTCCCAATCAGGATGGGGAATGAACCTTATGTGGCAACTCAGGTTGCAGAGTTTATGGTAGTGAATGAAGACATATCTTATAATGCTATCATGGGTAGGCCTTTCTTGAAGGAAATGCGTGTGATGACCTCTATCTACCATCTCTCGATGAAATTTCCAACTCCTAATGGGATTGGGTGCCTACGAGGATGTCAGTCAGATTCACGGGAATGTTACGGTAAGGCCTTGCGTACTGCTGAGCAGGCTTCAAAACATTTGCTACTGGTAGATGGTGGAACAACTAACAACTGTTATTGTTATCTGGGACTCCCAAATACTTTGGTTGGAGAGTCTTTTCAACAGAAAGGAGGGATATGTGAGAAAGAATCATGCAATGCAATTATGATTTTGCAACATCCAGATGAAGACCCTTACGTGGATGTAGCTTCATTTTTGGGGGTAGGTACTGGAAGGGAGGTGCTCATGCTGGAGGCACCTCAACTGAAAAATGGAAATGGCAGTAATGATTTTGTTGAAGGCATCGTGGAAGAAGTCAATAATAGTGACTTTGAAGAGGTGGAAATTTTAGAGCAGTCGTAGGTAGAGGTACCTGAATCTACCCAGGTGGAGGATAAAGGGAACCTGGTGGAAATTGATTTGGATCCTAGGATGCCCGAATCCAAAGAAAACGCTGGTGCTGCAGGGGACACTGTATCTTTTATGGTGGATAACACTGATTCTGGTAAGGAGCTGAAAGTTGGAAAACAGCTGGATCCGAATATGACGGAAGCTCTGATGAACTTCCTTAGAAAGAATGTGGATGTATTTGCTTGGGATCATTCAGATGTGATTGGGATAGACCCAAAGATAATGTGTCATCGTCTTAATATTGATCCAGAGGTGAAAACGGTAAGGCAGAAAAGAAGGGCCATAGGTGGTGAAAGAGCTTCTGATTGGAGAGAAGAGGTGGATAGATTATTGGCAGCTGGTATGGTGAGGGAGTCTTTTTACCCCATGTGGTTGGCAAATCCGGTGCTGGTTAAAAAGCCCAATGGAAAATGGTGTACTTGTGTGAATTTTACAGACTTGAATAAGGCGTGCCCAAAGGATAGCTTCCCGTTTCCTCGTATTGACCAGCTGGTGGATGCAACTGCTAGGCATGCCCTGCTGAGCTTTATGGACGCATATTCAGGATATAATCAGTTTCCTATATATGGCCCGGACCAAGAACACACTTCCTTTATAATAGATAGGGGTTGTATTGCTACATTGGGATGCCTTTTGGTTTAATCAATGCGGGAGCTACGTATCAGCGTCTGGTAAATATGATGTTCAAGGATCAAATTGGGAAAACAATGGAAGTATATGTTGATGACATGTTGGTAAAGTCAAAAAAGGCAGCTGATCATGTTTCGCACTTGGCAGAAATGTTTGACATCTTGAGGAAATATAGGATGAAGCTCAATCCTTAGAAATGTGTATTTGGGGTAGAATCTGGTAAGTTTCTCGGGTTCATGGTTAATCACCGGGGTATTGAAGCTAACCCTGCAAAGATTAAAGCTTTGTTGGAAATGAAGTCACCCAAGAGCGTTAAGGAGGTTCAGTCATTAACAGGAAGGGTTGCAGCTCTGAACAGATTCGTCTCAAAATCTTCAGTTTCGGCAATTAAGAAAGGAAAGAACTTTGAGTCGATGGCTGAATGCGAAGCTTCTTTTGAGAAGCAAAAGGAACAGCTGGGTAGTCCCCTGCTCCTTTCTAAATCGGTCGATGGTGAGGCTCTGATACTCTACCTAGCAGTTTCTGAGTATTCCATTAGTGCGGTGTTGGTTCGGGAGGAGGGGAAGGTGCAATTTCCGGTGTACTATGTAAGCAAGAGGTTGCTGGATGCAGAAACCCGATACACTAACATGGAGAAGTTAGCCTATGCATTAATTCTTGCTTCAAGGAAGCTTCGGCCTTACTTTCAGTCTCATAAGGTTGAGGTACGGACTTCTTTCCCGCTAAGGGAGGTGCTTCATAAACCTGAAGCTTTTGGAAGGTTGATGAAGTGGGCCATTGTATTAGGGCAATTTGATGTTGAATATAAGCCGAGGTTCGCAATAAAAGGGCAGGCATTGGCTGATTTTCTTTTGGAATTTCCTCCATCATTTGAGGTAAGGGGAGATGAATGTGTACCTATTGGTGAGCTACCTATGACAGAGGTGCCTCTGGAAAATTGTGCTCCGTGGTGGACTTTGTATGTGGATGGGGTAGCTAACTCTAATAGAGCAGGTGCCGGTATAGTTTTTGTAAGCCCTGAAGGACATAAGTTGCAGAGTGCTATTCATTTTTCATTCTATGCAACTAATAATGATGCTGAGTATGAGGCACTAGTTGCCGGCTTGAAGTTGGCTTTGGAAATGAAGGTGGAAAATTTGACAGTATTCAGTGATTCAATGTTGGTGGTTTGGCATGTTAAAGGAGGGTTTCAGGCTCGAGGCCCTCGCACTGATTTATACATGAGATATGCACAGGAATTGATAAGGAGGTTTAAGGAGGTAAATTTGGAACAGATTCCTAGGTCGGAGAATGCTGAGGTAGATGCACTGGCTAAGCTAGGCTCTCAAAGGGAAGCTACTTTGCTGGGAGTCACTCCCCTAGAGGTTCAGCTTCAGCCAAGTATTTCAAAAGTTGAAGTATTGAATGTGGAAGCTACGGTGAAAGATCACTGGGTGACTCCAATTGTGGAGTATATCACTAAAGGAGTTTTGCCTTCAGATAAGGATGAAGCTTGGAAGTTGAAATACAAGGCGGCAAGGTATGTAATTTATGAAGGAGTACTGTATAAGAGGGGTTTTAATAAGCCTTTGCTGAGATGTATTTCCGGAAATGAGTGCGAGTATATCATGCGGGAGGTGCATGAAGGGATTTGTGGTAACCACTCTGGAGGAACCTCTTTGGCACACAAAATACTTCGTCAAGGGTATTATTGGCCAACTTTGCAAGGAGATGCTCACAAGTATACTCGAGCATGTGATCGCTGTCAGAGGTTCGCGAAGTTGGGTGTCAACCCAGCCGTACCCCTTAAACCTCTCACTAGTCCTTGGCCTTTCGCGGTTTGGGGAATAGATTTAATTGGGGAGCTTCCCAAAGGCAAAGGAGGAGTAAAATATGCGGTTGTTGCAGTGGATTACTTTATAAAGTGGGCTGAGGCAGAACCTTTGGCTACAATAACTGCTGCAAAGTTGAAGGAATTTGTGTTTCGAACTATAATTTGTAGGTATGGAGTACCTTATAAGCTCATCTCAGATAATGGGAAGCAGTTTGACAGCAAGGAGATGCGGGGTTTGTGTGAGGATCTTGGAATTCAAAAGGGGTTTTCAGCTGTTTGTCATCCTCAAAGTAATGGTCAAATAGAGGCTGTGAACAAGATAATAAAACATACTCTGAAGGCCAAACTGGAGGAGCGAAAGGAAAGCTGGCCGGAGAAGCTTCCAATAGTGTTGTGGTCCTATAGTACCACTCCAAGAACTACAACAGGTGAATCTCCGTTCACTTTGGCATATGGATGTGAGGCAATGGTGCCTGTTGAGATAGGAGCTGGCTCATTTAGGAGGGAAAATTATAACCCTGAAGATAATGAGGTGAATCATCGCTTGTACCTGGACCTTGTTGAAGAGGTACGCATGAATTCACAGCTGAAGCTGGCTGCATATCAGCAACGAACTCGGAAGTATATTGATAAGAAGGTTCGAGCTCGCCCGTTGAAGGTAGGTGATTTGGTTTTGAGGAGGGTGCTACCCAATATGAGGGTACCTGGTCATGGTGCGTTTGGAGCCAATTGGGAAGGACCTTATCTTATAAAGACGGTTCTTTGGGAAGGTACTTATCATTTAACTGATTTGGATGGGAAGCTGATCCCTAGGGCATGGAATGCCGAACATTTGAGGAAATATTACCAGTAGGTGCATTTTGCAGGTAACGCTTTCAAGTAGACCTCTTTCAGGTATAGGATTAATAAAGGTAGCTTATTAGTTGTAGCTGCCATCTTTAGGACACATAGATGATTTGATTTTGTCTTGCTATGCTCGGGGGGTAGTGTATGTACACCTTACCGATAGGAAATATCATGAAATTCTGCTTCTATGAGGCCAATAAAGTTGTTGGTTTCTTTTATATATAACATGTTTTGTTCTTATATTATGCTTTGTTTTCTTTATGTGCTTCGTGGTGCAAGTATGGAATGGCATGCATAAATATGTGGTTTTTAGTTCTTCATCATAGCTGTTAGCGTGTTCAAGAACTAGGGGTGGTAGGTTATGCCACCTTTCTTTAGTTATTTGGATGATTTTAGGGAATAAAAACTTTTTTTGGAATGTAAAATTTATTAAGGAATTTGATTTTGAAGTGGATTAGGGTATGTGGAGAACTCCATAGAAAGAGGTTCTCAAAATTGATCCACCTATGAGGTTCTTCCAATATGGAAGCTGTTTGGAATTATGGTATCAGGTTCATGTGGATCCCAAGGAATCTGGGCGCATGAAGAGCCAATGGATAAGGATATATCATGTAGGAGCCGGAATGCAGGCTACATGAAGTGGAATAATTTATATAAAAATTTACAATGAGCTTCAGCTGGTTGAAAAGGTGAAGCTCGCATATAAAGAACCTTATGTTCAAACTTCTGGAAAACGGTTTTATGGATTCATTTTACAAAATAAAATAAAGTCATATGGGAACCAGAACATTGGCCATATGATAACTCTTTACATGGAAGGATTAGGTGCGAGCAAATTGGAAGCTCTACCTCAATTTCGAATTTTACACATCAATGTGTATAATTATTTAAGGACTATTATCCATAAGGATTTTATGATGAATGGAATGAAATATCTAAAACATGGAAAAAGGATCGGTTGGGTGTTAAACTATTATGACCACCAAATGTATTAAATCATGTTAAGGGAAGCTTCATGATATGTGTATTGGAAGGATGTTTTTGGTTTTGGAAACAGGAATTACCTCATGTGGTTTTAAACAACTCTATGCATTTGAATCATTTCCTTTAACTCTAAATGGACAGTATCTACTTAACAGAAAGTGTTAAGACATGGATTTGTAATATCAAGAATTCATGGTGAGCTTGACATTTTTACGAAGCTGATTTAATTAATCTAGCTATAGTTCACATCCAGGTTTAGGTATGTGCTCTGTCAATAAGAATATATACACTCAGCATGTTAACCTTATATGAATGATACGAACATGGATATATGGAAAGCAAAGATGCATAAATTAAAGGAAAAACCAAAGTTATGGATTACATCTTGTGAGGCAATACGAGGAGCCCACGACCTCATAAAATTCAAAGTTAATGGCTACCAAAGCCATTTAAAATGATTTAAAAAGTTTAAACCCACGCAGGGGTAGAACAGTTCTTCAATAATAGGAGAATTAAGGAGTAGGAGTGTCAGGGGATACCTGAGTTGTTGGAGCAGGAGGAGTGGGGGCAGCCTGGTTGGAGGCATCTATCTGAGCATAAGCTACCTCTCCCGAAGGAACCTCCACCTCATTATCTTTTACAGCTGGTTCGACGGCACCCACCTTGGCTGCGGCAGATTCCTTCTTTCTGATATCCTCCACTGCTTTAACCGCATCCTCACCTAGCTGGGACCAATCGAGGTCAGAAAACTTGAGGTAGGTAGATTCAATGTAGTCGTTAATGGAAGCTTTATATCCAGTACCATAGGCTTCCTTCCTTTTCCCCTTCTGGACAGACCTTTCTTGAGCAAGCCTGGTATTTAGAGCTTCCATCTTTAGCTCTAGCTCATGGATCTCTTTGGCATGAGAAGAAACCAACTCTTCTTTCTTTGCATCTAGGCTGGAAACTGAGTTGGATAGCTGGTCACGTTCTTTCAACAACTTAGTTTCAGAAGATTTGAGATTCTTGTTAGCATCAAGGTATTTTTTCTTTTCTTCATCCTTGGCTTTGATGGATGACTTAAGTTGTTTCACCTCTTCAGCAAGCATCTGGTCACCTCTGGCTGCCTCCACAATTTATTCGCCATGTTTGAGGTAATGGAAAAGACTTTGGGCATTGGCATGAAGGGCAGCTTTTGCACCCTCAGCTAGTGACATCTTGTCCCAGGCAGCTACACTTTTTTCAGGGATCTGATTCCCTGTCATCTCAAAGAAATATTGCATATGGGGACCGAAACTTTCAATCTCTAGAGAGGATGACGTTTTGGTTCTCATGGTAGAACGGGAGCCAGGAGCACGAGCTCGCTCTGTGACAGGTGGAGGCAGTTTTCTCTTCGATGAATTAGATGATTTTTCCAGATGGGGAGAAGGAGCTTCGATTTTCGAAATCGGAGTGGCTGCAATAGGGGTGATCGTATCATCATCATCATCTTCGAACATCTCTTCGTATTTGGTCGACTTCTTAATGAAAGAAGGAATTCCTGAAGCCATGTCTGCAAGAATTAAACAATGTGGATACTGGTTAGCAAGTCATAAACTACAAAATAGATAAGGAAAAACTGTTATACAAATGTATATTAATGATATGGATGAAGTAATAAGCACCTTCAGCTAGTTGGAGCTAGGGTACCTCTCCCAAGTATGAAATCACAACTCATGAGGTTATCACGAGTTAATAGGCTGAGGCCATTTCCTAGTCCAGCTGACAAATTCAGTGCTTCTATATCACGTTCGAGAGTTCGACCTCTTAAAGTGGTCTTGGCAGGAATATTTGGTGAAAGATTGAAATCTTTTCTTAACTGTGGGCAATCGTAACAGTAAAGAAACTGTTTGAGCCAGTCGTTCATTCCTCTCTTACAACTTTTGAAGCATTGGCCTTCATGGACACTCCAGGCAGTCAAGTAAAAGAAACCTGAATTTTTTCCGGTTGGCTTTAGCTGGTAAAAATACCCTAGCTCTCGAGCAGAAAGGGTCTTATCAAATTCATTATGGTATAGAATATATATACACATCGCCGTGCGATATGAGTTGATGGTGAGTTGGATAGGAGCTATGTCAAAAAATTCAAGAATCTCTCGGATGAAAGGGTGTAAGGGCAGAGATAACCCTAATTTGAAAAATTGAGCTGACAAAATGGCTCGAGGTAATAATTGTCCAGGCTTGAACCTGTCAAACCTATGGCATCTCTCTTCGGGGGAGGGAATGACCAAGGAGCAACCTATACGGTGTGATTGGGTCAGTTTCTTTAATAAGGGAGCAGTCATGGAAGTACTTAAATGCTCACAGGACAGGTTGGCAGGAGGTTTTTCCAAGGTGCTGCTTTCTAATTCATCTGTTAAAGAGTCTGTTTTGGGAAGAGCTGCCGAGATAGTATGTGAGGGGGTAGCTTTTATGGAGGAAGCTTCATCAGTAGTAAGTTCTGGAGGAAGGTTTGGTGTTGTTGATTCTAATGACATTTGTTCATCTGATGAGGTTACAAGGATAGCTGGTCGAGTGTTTCTGGTTTTATGAGTAAAAAGGTTGGTTCTTAAGAGATGGGTTTGTGCAGGTTCAATTATTTTGATTTTTGAACGAGTCCTGGTGCTAATGGAAGAAGATGGGATAATTTTAGGAGCTGGAGTAGTAGGGGGAAGCTGGTTTGTGCCTAAGAGCTCTGGAGAGTAAGCGATCTCCTCAGAGGTGGAGTGCTGAGAGCTAGCTACAGCTGACCCACCAGACATCTGCACAAAGTGAAGCAGGATGAGTAGGTGACCAGTGAGTCCTCCCAAGTGAGGTGTCTTAGCAGACGTGTGTGAATAAACACATACAAATGCCTGGGAGCAATGAAAGACCATGTTCGCATAAATGGCTAGCTGGACACAGGTACGCCCATCAAAGAACCTTAACCACTTTTTGTGAATCGGGTATTTCTACATAATGCATACATTATTTATACGGATTCAATTAAAGATAAGAATTGGTACATGTATTATAATAGCCAATATCAATGGACTTCTGGAAAAGGCGAATCACATATGGGTTTTTACAAAAACATATAATACTAATGGGTTTACGAATGTCGATCTGTAAGATTCGAGTTCGAGGGTTTTGATTTCTAGAGAATATCATGGTCATAGAAGGAGAATACATGGTCTAATGGCGATTTGGAAGGCAAATCACATAGCAAGACGATTCGTATGACAGTGATGACGGTGTGTGTGTGTGTGTATCTAAGTATGCATATACAAGTTCAAATCGGAACTAAATTAAGACATGCAATTATGAAAACAGTAGTAAATCTATTCAGAAGATTGAGAGGTGTAAAAGGAATCATACCTCGGTAAGATTTGGAGGGGTCGAGTTGCTGTAATTGGAGTGTCGCCGGAATGGATCGCCTGAGTGGAACTTCTCTTTAGGAGACGAACCGTTTGGGAGAAAAGAGAGTGTGTACTCGGGATAATAGAAAAGAAGAAGAGAGGGTGAACAAGTTTTGATATATATAAAAAGAAAAGAAATAGGTTGTGGCGTGTAAAAATGAATTGTGTATAGGTAGGAGTTATAGCTGCATTGGAATATGTACCGGTGAGAAGCTGAATTTGCATAGAACACGGTTTTTCAAAGAGAAAATGGGATTTTCGGTGTGAATTTTAATTTGTAAGTTGTCTTTTCAAAATTAATTTTTGGGAATTCACTCAAGGTATCAGAAGGATTTATTTTTTCGGAGAGAATTATTCAGAGGAAAGGATTTTTTGGTAGGGGTTATAATTAGGTGAACCTAAGTTAAAAATAGAAAAAATGGGGATTTATTTCGTGTGAAATTCTTTAGCAGCAGAAATGGTGTAGGTTTTAATTAAAAGACAAACAATGGAATTCTGGGGTGTTGTTGGTCTAGTTGTGGTAAGTTCATTATCGAAAATACGAGATATAGGGGTAGTATGCTGGAGCTGGACATAAAAGCGAAGCTGAGCCTAAGAAGGGATGGCAAGGTTCCTTTTGCATTTTATGGCTGCAAGGAACCGAGGGTAGTTGTTGTGCCCAAAATTTGTAATGGGCTTAATTTTAGGCCCATAGAAGTGGAGGCATGTTAAGTTATTTGGTAGGCAGGTGCCATTTTGGAGGGAAGCTTTGCAGGTGCCATTTTGGAGGGAAGCTGCGCAGGTGTCATTTTGGAGGGAAGCTGCGCAGGTGTGCTTACAGGCTCCACCTCTGGTTGCCGAATGGATAAGGATTATCTCCTAATTTTTATGGGATGCGAATTGAGTCCTTTTAATGGTCTATTTCATTGAAAGATACGTTCCTAGCATGATAATTATTGAATATTTGTGATATATACATGGAGTTATTATAGGAGTGGGATTTGGGAGTTCTACTTCGAATAGGACTCTACTAGGTGGCTAGCTAAATTAAAGATAAGTAATATATCTGGAAAAAACTCTCTTATTTCGTGGCTTAATCAACAAGGAAAGGATTCCTAACCTAAAAGAACTACATTAGGGCTTGATTCCTATAAATAGGATATGTAGGCAATTAGCGAGGGGTTCGATTTTTTACTTTTTCGATAAACAAGGCACGTGTACCCTGAGTAATCACATTATGGGCATATTTGGTCGGAGATCTTTGCCATTGCTATCCAGTAACCTTGCTAATCCAGCCCTTTAAAAACTAAACACTATTATCAGGTTCAGCTGTCCTGTTTTGTTACAGCTGTTCGGTTTGTTCAATTATCCGAAAACCAAGGATAATTTCTGTTATTCCAGCGAGGCTTTCTCGGGGTGTTGTGTGAATTTTTTGCACAACAATGATAATAAAACCTTACCATTTAACCGAAAGGTATGCTAAATCAACCCATGAATCAAACGACCTGTTAGAATGTGATTTCTCGGAAGCTTAGATAATAAAAACCTTTATATCTGACAAGAAGAGTCTCGTTAAAATCCTAAAAAAGCAAAATTTTATGGGGAAAAAATTTAAGGGGAAAAAGAATGCTCTGCTAAGACCATGATTTATTCGTATTTTATTTTTCTGAAAACAAAAGAACACATAAAAATTAAAAAAAGTTTTTTGAGATAAATTTAGATAAACACAAAAAAAAAATATGAAGTAAGTAAATACTAAATACCTGAAAATCCAAAATATTTATAATCTATACTATTATATAAAAGCCGAAATATTAAAAGTTTGGTTGGTCGGTACGGTACGTATTGATTTTACTTATTTACCCTTACTTAACGGTATATATTATTTTTAATTAAGTATCCTTACATAATTACTTATAGTTACTAATAACTAATAAATTTCTTTTTTAAGGAAAAACATCTTATCATTTCTATTTTTAATAACTAATCAATTTCCTTTTTCACGTAGAAAAGATTATCTTTTATATTTTGTCTAACTAAAATTTTTCCACTAATAAATTTCTTTTTTAGGTAAAACATGTTACCATTTCTATTTATCAATAACTAATCAATTTCTTTTTTCATGTATAATACATTATATTTTATTCAACTAAAATTTGTCCTTTTCTAAAAAAACTATAAGCAATTCTATTTAATAAAGTAAAATGTTACAAGTATAATTATAATTAATAATAATTAACCAATTGCCTTTTTCAACTAAAATATGTTGCTTTTTCTATTTTTTTTATTTTTTCCCAATAAAACCTATTCGTGTAGCTTTATTTAAGTAAAATAAAAAAATAATATTATAATAACTTATAACTAACCGAATACGTTTTTTAGCTAAAACATATCATTTTTTCTATATTTCAAAGTAAAATCCATCTTTTTCAAAAAATATCACGGATAACATATATATAATTATTATCAGATCATATTATTTAAAACTTTAATCCTAAAAATTCGTTTCTTAAATTTTTTTAATTAAAATAAAAAAAAATCATTATATTAAAAAATATCTGTGCATCGCACGGGTTTTAAGCTAGTATTATATAATAACTGAAACATTAAAAGTTTGATTGATTGATCGATCAGTCGGTACGGTATCTGTTGATTTTACTTATATATCCTTATATAACGGTACATATTATCCTTACTTAATTACCTATAATCACTAACAAGTTGTTAGTAACAACTAATAAGTTTCTTTTTTCAGTAAAACATGTTACATTTTCTTAATTAATTTTCTTTTCCATGAAACTGACATTACCTTTTTTATTTTACCTAACTAAAATTTTTTCTTTTATAAAAATATTATAAGAAATTCTATTTAATAAAAAGATATTATAATAATAATTACTAATAATTAAACAATACCTTTCTCAGCTAAAATACGTTTTTTTTTACTAGCTTATAAGACGTGCAACGCACGACTTCTTTTTTAATCTTTGTAATAATATTAATTTTTCAATATCCATATATTATTAATTTACATATCAAATTTTTGTTAAAAAATAATATATATAAGATTTTACAGTTCAATTTAATATATGTGTTATATCTTGAATTCTTAAAATTTGATTTTGACGATTTTACAGCTCACATGAAATTAATAAAATAATCTTTAATTTAGTGATGGTTTAAAAATTACTTTCCAATTAAAACTACGCAGAAAAAAAAAAGAATAAATTAACGATTTTTTATTTTGAAAATTTTATTCGATTTATGAAATCTACTTATATTTTCTTTTGATTATCAATATACCCTTCTTATTATTTGAAGATAGTTATACTAACAACAAAATACAGTTTTAATAATAAGTGTAAGAGTGATTTTGTCCAAAATTTTGGTTGTCGGTAATCTGATATTCAGTACGACAAAAAAAATTAGAACTGTTAGATCATAAAATAAATAGATGAAAAACGTTGGATATAGCAAAAAAATATTTTACTTTTTAACATGTAAACTAAAAGTGTATTTATACTGAAAGACGAAAAAGTAAATGTCAATGATTTAAATCATATATAATTTGATTTTCTACATTGAATAGGATTATCAATGTATGTCTTCTACACTGAATATGATTAATGTAAAAATTCGTAATTACATTTTCTATTGAGATTTTGATTTTTTCCATTTCGATAATAATTGTTAAATCATCCTTAAATTAAAGATAAATTTTATAACTGGGCTGTAAAATCATCCAAAGCTGATTTGTAGATCTTGAGATAGAGCACAAGTAGTAAATATAAACTTCTTTTAGTATTAATAAAAAAATAAATATAATTCAATTATATCTTTTCATAGTGTAATTTTCTTTTCGAAATTCAATTCCAATACAACCTTTTTTTAATAATATCCTTTTTAGATTTTAATTTTTTTTAATATGATATAATCTTAATCGTCTATTTTTAAAAGGATTAAATCGACGGTTGAGATTAATTTGGTAGTACAGTGACGAAAATTATAGATAAGATCCCTCTAATGCTTATTATATATAAGGATATAATTTTTTTTAATGAAATCTATTCGGGTACCTTTATTTAAGTAAAATACAATAATAAAATTAAGATAAATAAAAACTAACCGATTACGTTTTTCAGCTAAAACATATCATCTTTTCTATATTTTCAAACCAAAATCATGCCTACAAAATATCATATTATAAAATCCATCCTTTTCTAAAAATATCATAGATAATATATATATATATATATATATATATATATATATATATATATATATATATATATAGGCCTTTGCTCTATACAGAACACTCTTATATAACAAACAACAAAGAACACCTTAGATCTATTAGATCCTTTGGCCCCGCCAGGGGCACTCAATACAAAAAGTTGTTATTTTTTACCCTCTATCAAGTCTGCAAAAAAAAAATTGAAAATTACTGTTCACTGATGACGTCACTGATGACGTCATCATGACGTCATCAATGAACAATAAATTTTCAAAATTTTTTTTTCTGGTTTGCTAGAGGGTAAAAAAATAACAACTTTTTGTATTGGGTGTTATGACGGAACTCTTAAATTACATTAGATATGATGTGTTCTTTATTGTTTGTTATATAAGGTGTTTGCTATGGAGTGCAACTATATATATATATATATATATATATATATATATATATATATATATATATATATATATATATATATATAGGGGGCTACTCCAATACAAACCTCCTTAAAATACAAACCTACAAACCAAGCATAATCTAATATTTCAAGCTAATCTAATGACCAAACTAGGGGTACTCCAATACAAAAAATGCTTAAAATAATTGGCTCTATCCAACAAAAAAATTTAAAAAAAAAATAATAAAAAAAAAAAATTCACTGTTCACGTGATGACGTGGCAGTGGATTTCACTGGTTAACGGTGCTTCGCACCTTCTTGTACGGCGCTTCGCGCCTTTATCATTCTAAAGTTGTAAGGAATGGCAATCAATGGTAAACGCAATAGACGATTGACGGGTGTGTCGAGGGCCTGCGGCCCTCATGACTACCTAACTCATCCGTTTACTGTCTTAAATGCTTCGCATTTCCACGGCAAGTTTTCTTTTTTTTTTTTTTTTTTATGGATAGAGCCAATTATTTTAAGCATTTTTTGTGAAGGTACCCTTGGCGGGAACCTTAGAATAAATGAAATATAATTAATTTAGTGTTGGTTTGTAGGTTTGTATTTTAAAAGTGGTTTGTATTTGAGCACTTGCCTATATATATATATATATATATATATATATATATATATATATATATATATATATATATATATATATATATATATATATATATAATTATTATCAGATTATATCATTTAAAATTTAAGCCTACGAAATTCATGCCTTTAAATTTTTAAATCAAATAGCCGAAACATTAAATGTTTTAAATCAAAAAGCTAGAACATTAAAATCCATATTTTTCTAAAAATATCACGGACAATATATATCTAAACTATTATATTAAAACCGAAACATTAAAAGTTTTGGTTTTCGGTTTGGTTATCCTATTTATTAAAATAAAATTTTTGGTTTTCGGTTTAGTTATCCTACTTATTAAAATAAATAATAACATAATATAATTAATGATAATTAACCGATTACCTTTTTCACATTTACTTTTATTTGAATATATTGCCTTTTATAAACACCTAAAAAATCAATCGTATCATATCTTTCAATCATTAATATTTTCTTTCTAATTAAACATGTTACCATTTTGATTTAAAACTAATTTTATAATCATTAATATATACCCGAAAATATCACACCATATTTTTTAATTATTAATAAAATATATTAAAAATCTGTATACATTGTTTATAATAGGTAAAAATTAGTATAATATGTTAATACGAGTATATTAAATCATATTAATTCAAAATTAAAAAATATTCAAAATAATGATTATATAAAAACATAATTGTAATATTAAATAAAATTTATAACATAATAAAAGAAACCCGTGCATCGCCGCACGAGTATTGAAGTTTGTCGGTTCAATTTTCAGCACGATCATCCTAATTATTAAAATAAATAGTAAAATAATATAATTAGTTATAATTAGTCGATTGCCTTTTTTAATTAAAAGAGGTTTTCTTTTAATTGATTGATGATATTACCTTTTATATAAACACGTAAAATATCGTATCTTCCAATCAATAATATTTCTTTCTAAATAAAACACGTTAACTTATATTTTAGAAATCACTAACAAAATATCTTACAATAATTAATATATACCCAAAAATATACCACTATATCGTCTAATCACTAACAAAATATAATAGAAATCTGTAAATAATGAATAATGACCGTTAGATTTTTAGTGAAAAATCAGAACCGTTAGATCTAATGATTAGATATAGTATATATTTAAATTAATTGACAAAAATTTCAAGATTCGAATTCCGTCAACGACATATTTATTTTTAAAATTTTATAATATAAGTTTTAAACCACATAATTTTGCAATTATTAATGTATACCCAAACATTTTGCTTTCAGATTTTTGGTATTTAATAAGAACCGTTAGATGTAATTATAAGGTATATTTTATGATTAAAGTAGTTTACTAAAAACTCAAGTTTCGAATCCCGTCAACAACATATTTAATTTAAAATTCTATAATGCATATCATTAACTAAATTTATATTAAATTATATTAAAATAATTTTTACAAAATAATGATTATATAAAAACACAATTATAGAATAAAATAAAATTTATAAAATATTAAAACAAACCCGTGCATCGCACGGATTATGAGCTAGTATATAATTATTATCTGATCATATCATTTATCATTTTAAATTTACAAAATTCATGTCTTAAATTTTTTAATTTAAATTAAAAAAATTACATTGTATAAAGAATATCCATCCATCGCATGAATTTTAAGCTATTATTTTATAAAAACAAACAAAGCAACTAACAAAAATTTTCATTTGTCATTAGATTGAGAAAACTTTAGTCCTTTACGCGATCTGGATTCTGGACGAATATACTATTGCTCTAGTGGTAATTATTGGGCCTGGGCTGCAGCCTAGAGGATATAATAATAATTGTCCGTGACAAAAATTCTTAATTAAAAACGAAGGTATGATTCAGGTTAGAACAATTTATATGTGAGAACAGTGAGAATAATTATTCTGCATTCTTTTAAAAAGTGCGAAGCAATTTTTTTTGATAATTCGGTGTCCGGATCAGATTTCCCGCACCTCAATTAATCCGGAGAAATACTAGCACACTCGTACCCATCGAACATGGTCGTCCACTTACTTTCATGATTTCCAGTGGGATCGAATCTATGATCTTGAGATGTTAAGCCCGTAAATCACGGTACCAACCAACCGAGATATCCATGGTGGGTAAAAGTGCAGAACAATTGTTCTGCATATTTTTCACATTTTTATTATTGTATTATTATACTACAAAATAGAATTCTCACTGTTCACATACTAACATGTATTCTCAGCAGAGCATGACCCAAATCTCATGTATTCACTCTCTTCCTCAAAAAGTGACGATAATAATTTTCAAATTAAAACTATTCAAGTTTGACATATATTTTATATTATTATTTTATAATTGTACAAATTTAAAAAAATTGACTTTGATAATAAGTCCAACATATTTTTTAATGATAGTTTTTCATAGTTTTTATGTTTAGAATTATTTTTTAATTATTGGTCAAATTATATTAATTTGAATTCAAACTTTCATAAAGCCGGATGGAGAGTCTTCTTTACTCCCTCCATTGTTTTTAGGGAATTTATAAAAAATACTATGTTTTCTACTTTATTTTGCAATATACTTTCTTTTCAAATTAATTACAATTATACTATTTTAATTGCAAATATACTATCTTTTCTAGTTGTTAGGATACTGACATGTGTACTATTTCTTTAATCTTCCCCTGCCCCCCATGTGCACTCCCTTTTCTAGTAATTGACAATTTGACTTCACGTGTTTTTGTTCAATCCTTTCATCTTAATTCATTTTTTGGGTTCGTCTTCTACCCATTCCACATAACTGCTTACAATCAGAGCAGCCTTGAAAATTGTTCTTGTTAGATCAAAGGGCGGACATTGTTTATAACTGCAAATATATATTACCTTCATCCTCCTTCTTACGTGTATTATGATTGTTTTATAAACTTTATACATTAAGTTTAGAAGTTGTAATTGAGCTACGATCAAAGGCCATCATTGTATAAAAAGTTGTTGAATTCCACCCATTCAACAACTTGAGTTCCGATCTAATACTATTTTAATACTTATAAGTTGTTCCGATCGTAGCTCAGTCTTCTTCTTCGATCTGTTAGAGATCGGGACCGCAGGCCAGAGTTTCGAAAAATTCGCGAGTTCGAAAGAATTCCGGAGAGCTTCAAAGGATTCCGGCGAACTTCCGACGAGTTTCGAAGGGTTGCTGTTAGTTGCGTTTCAGTTGATTTCAGTTGATTTCAGTTGATTTTGGGTTGCTTTGGTGGATTTGGATTGAAATAATTAAGTTGCAATTAGTTGATTTGGGTTGCTTTCAGATTTACTAAATTGTCAAAAAAGTTGCAACTGGTTGATTGTAGTTGCATCCCGTATTTTTGCAATTTTTTCAAAATATGGTATTTTTACAAATAGAACTTTAAAATAACAGTATTTTTGTAAAAAAAATTATATACTTGGGTATTCTTCAAAAAAGCCCTTTTTTATATGACGTTTTACATTTTGTACACATTTCAAAGAGTTTTGATTAGATTTTTAAAATTTAAAATTTTTTATTTTTTTTAAAATTAAATCATATAATATATTTTTTTATTAAAAAAATTGAAAGATTTTAATTTTAAATATCCCATCAAAGTACGAGAAAATGACCAAAATAACATAAAAACACAACCTAGCAGCCCAAAATTATCATTGGCGCGCCGCGTGTCCGAAATAACCAGGGAACCTCACATTTGCGGTGCGCGTAGATGGCATACGCATGTTCCACATGCGCATCCGGTCACGCATCTCCCAGATGCGTGATGACGTCATTGTTGAGACATACATGTCTATAGATGATGATAACAATTACCACAAGGCAGAAAATGAATCAAGGAATCGAAGCTGATAAATAAATCAGGAAGCTAACTGAAATGCAGATCAACTAAAGCAACATCTTAAGAATGGAATTCTGCAAATAGTTAGGGGAAGTATTTCTGTAGCAAGCCTTAAGATGCTAAAATCAAATATCAGTAATCAGAAGAGAGTTTATTGTAACCATGCAAGTTATTTCGAGAAATCAAGAAAAGAAGAGTTCGAGAAGTCATTTGAGAACTCTAACAAAAAGGGTTATTCGAGAAGTCCCAGTTCGAGAAGTCAGACTGTTTTCTCATTCGAGAAGTCTGCAACATACACCAATCAAGAAGTCTACATAATAGGCTGTTCGAGAAGTCATTCGAGAACTCATTAAAATGGACTATCCGTGAAGTCAACATTCGAGAATTCAAGACTCATCAGTTCGAGAACTCAGCCTGGTTTCTTAATAATGCCATAGTTCTCTAATGGAACATATCGAATGAAGATCGAAACCCAGAATTACTTTGCAACCCGTGACTTATAGACAGTGGCCAATTACACAGAGGATGTTACGAGTAGGGTGTCAAATTGTAAATATTTGAAGGCTCAAACTCTTCCAAGTGAAAGGTGAAATCAGTCACTGTTTATCCGACTTCAAGGGCAACAATATGAGTGGAAGCAACCTCCAACATGATTACATTACTACTGAAGAATTCAAAGGATATCTTGATGAATGCATAAGGATCAGCTGTTTTATCTGAAAGTTCAAGCACAGCTCAATAAGCAGAAAAGCTTATTGACTTTCGAAAAGATTATCTTTTTGGTTAAAGTTACTTTCAGAGATAAAGATCCAAAGCAAAAAGATCTTTTGCATAAAGCATCACGTGGGCTTGGAAGCTAAGTGAACTCAAAAACTTAGTAACTTATATAGAAAGAAACATACACTGACTTGAAGCATGCTGGGATTGTCCAAATCAAGGAAAGAAGATCTTCAAGACATTTCCAGAAACGGCTATCACTTCAAGCATGTGTGTGTGACAAGGTATACCAAAAATGTATCGTTACATTTCATTCCTATAGTTTAAATAAACTATATGTGCAGCATAGTTTTAGCAGAGAGAAAAACATTGAGCATAACATACTGATGTGTCGAAAATAGACAATTTAATATCGCAAGCGCACGATCATCGTTTTAATATTTAAGATTCGATCCACAGGGACTAATTTTATTTCGCGATCCTTAATTATTTAATTTAATCGAACTAGAACAATTGATTTTTGGAAAATTCAATTTTTTACTATTTAATTCCTAAAAGAAAATTATTCTAAATTATTTTTAAACTAAATCATTATAAAAATTCTAAATTAAAACTAGATTTTATTCTAAACATTTTTTTTAAAAATTCAAATTAAACTAACTTTTTTTTTCCTTAAAGAAAATTTATTTACAAGAATTTTCAAGAAATGGACATGAGGTGTTTGTAAATAGAACTAACCGAAAACAAATCGACAAACGCAGGAATATTCGATCTCATAACTCTCTATCATAAAAACAAGACTACAACTCTGAATATTCAGAAGACTCGACAAACAGGAATCAGACTGGCACAGGCGCACAGCACCGTACGGGACAACAATTCCAAACAAAAACTCGACAAGCAGAACTCAGACAACAATACTCGACAGCAAGCACAATCAACTAAACAAACTATCATAAACTCTAAACACAGCAACTCAGTCGAAAACAGAGAATAAAACCAGTAAAATCAAAACGAGAACTCAGCTTCACTACTCAACATTCAAGCAACAAAAACGAAACTCAGTGACAAGCTTAGTACTAAAAACTAAACGAACTACGACTAAACACTAAACTGGTGACACGACCCACAAACACTACAACCACAGCAAACCTCTACAACAAGACGCAACTAGAACTTAGTTAAACCCAGAAGAAAACTTAGAACTCGGCAATCGTGATTCGGCAAACATAACGCTAATAAGAAGAACAATGCCAACAACAACTCGACTTCGACTCAAAACAATAGCAAAACCCGCGGGTCAACTCAGAAAACCAGCATCATTCGCCAACAACAAAATTGCAGCAACATCTACAAACAGTAAATTAAAACTAAACCAGGACTTAGAAAAACAGCAACAAACGCAGCAAAATTACTCAGTCAATTCAAGACCATCAAAAGGATTACGAACTCAGCTCGGCATCAAACAGAAATCAAAAAACTCGATCATTTGACTCGACTAACAACTCGGTAAACTGAAAGGCAGCATCGTACAGAACCAGCGAATCAGAGACCACAAATCGACAGTAAACTCGGCCACAACCAGCAAACTCATATCCACAAAACTATTCGACTATAAACACTATAAGCAAACTCAACTAAACCCAGCAACTACTTTAACCATTCGAACGAACCAACAATAAACAAGTAATTAAGTGGTGACTCGACTAAGAAAAAGCAGCAATTAAGCAAACCGAACTCAAAAATACATTCAACAACACCAACAAGATCGAACCGAGTGAACTCGGCCACACTCAAACCAAACACGAACACGAACTCCGAACAATAATACCGGCAATTAGATCAGAAAAATAGATGAACAATAACCAGAAGAACAATTAGAATAGTGTTAAAACGGGGGAAAAGAAAAACAAAATGAGAGAAGTTGAAGAGGATGTAAAATAAGAAGGAGTTGGGTTTGATATTTTGGAGAGAACAGGGGAGAGTTCTTTTCTTCGAATTAAAACAAAAACAAACATAAAATACGAACTGTAATTTTAAAACTAATATTTTTGTGGTTTTAAATTATTTTTTTATTACACTAACACATAAAATATTAAAATTAGATTTATAATTAAAAATTATGAAACCCACAATAAAATGGAAATTTAAAGGGGCATAACTAATATTAAAACGAAAATTAACATTACGAAAACAAGTCCTTTAAATCGATACTTTCAATACCGAGTGGTTAGCGTCACTACTTTATCCACCCCGAGAATTTACGAAATTAACGAAATAAAGAGCAAGGGGAGAAATGAAAGAGAAGTGAAAGAAATTAAATGAGACTTGAAATTGCATACAAAAAAAAGTGTTTACAAAAAAAAATTACAACTATAATTTGGGATATGAACTACTACTACTATAATTCTAGGATATTCTAGGAGTGTTTTTACAAGTGAAGAAGGAGGCTATTTATAGGAAATAATTAGGGTTTTTGGTTGGTGTGGGCTAATCCTAGCCATTGATTTGGTTTTTGTGTTGGCTTAATCTTGGCCGTCCATTTGATTTGGTAAAAAATGCACCACCACCCCTTGCTTTTCCTTTTCTTCTTGTTTTGGTCCTTCTTCTTCTTCTTTTGTCATTTATTTCTTTATTTTGTCATTTCTTTAGTTATTCTTGAAATCCCTGAAATGCAACAAAATAATTTATTAAAATACGATTTCAAGCAATAAATAGGCAATAAAAATATACAAAATTATGCACTTATAAAATGCCCCCATACCTATCTTTTGCTCGTCCTCGAGTAAAACAAAAAGAAAAATGCATAATGAAAAACCTATACTCACTGTCGTAGGAATCACGGGTAATTTTAGGTTTACCAACCCGTTAAACCTATAGACGATCTCTACAGGAGGAGTGTTGTCTCCTAAGGGTTTACAGAAGATATACCCATAAAATCTTTGAGATAAGTCAGCAAGTATCCAACTTTCCTCTTTTACTCTAGCTTTCATTGGTGTCAACAAAACAATTTTGTAGGAAAATATATGCCTTAAAGATTATTCTAATAATAGTCAAGTTATAGGTTCCCACAATCCACATGATTAGACTAAAAATTTACAAAAAATCCCAAGGTGTGTAGTGAATTTAAGGCCCTTGATGGATAAAGTGCATACGAACATTTTCTCTTTTTCAACCAATATTGAACTGACCCAATCTCTATCAAAATAAGTATCTAGCCAAACTTCACGTTCTTAGTAGTTAGACCGACCGTGCAATGGTTGAGGTCCCAAAAGACTTTTGCATCAATACCCATTTAGCGAGTTTTAGGTCAACAATCCCAGATCACAAGGGACCTTAGGTTGCTAGGCACAAAGTCCCCTCGGACTTACTTACTCGGGTTATCAATGAGCCCAACCTAGCCGATTTCCCTACTAAGAATTTATTACAAAATTACACTAGCACTCTACAAACATTTATTGACTATTTTTTTTCTTTTTTTTTTCTTTTTTTCTTTTTTTTTTAAACTATAGGAACCAAATTTCGCAAAGGTTTGATTCTACATTGTTCTAACATGTGGGTTCTCTCTCAGGTATCGAATAACATTCCTATACAATTTTTCCATCAAAAGTCTTGTGCAAATGTGTCGTCTTGGTCTTTTAAGCAAAAATTTGTTCGACACAAGTTTCATGAGGAAAACCTTACCTGACTACGTTCAAATTATCTAAAGGCATTATACATATAATTTTCGAAAAATAGTCAACACCAACTAGTTCTAGAATTTAAAGAGTAGGAAGGACAACTAAGCTAAAAATTCTCTTATTTTTGGATTTTAAAATTTTTAATTTTTTTGGATTTTTCAATTTTATGTATTTACACTAAAACCCTCCCCCATACCTAAATCACGCATTGTCCTCAATGTATGCAAAATGAACGAGAATAAAAGAGAGAGGAGGAAATACCTGATAAGGGATGACGGAGAATGACAAACTTCAAAAAACAAGAAAGAAAACAACTCTCACACACACACAAAACCTCCCCCATACCTGAATTTCACGAGGGGAGGTAAAAGAAGAAAAACCGACTTAGCCGATGCCGGTAGGAAATTTTGGGTGAAGCTGTGAGAAAAGATCAAGACATATTTGAAAATTTTGGTTAGAACAGTCTTTTTCAAACAGTGTGGGATCATGCAACCTATTAGAACAAGAATCACTAGTGTTCACCCTAAACCAACTTGAGGCTTTTTTATTTTGTTTAAGAAGATTAGGGACAATGAAAGTCTGGTTAAGAGTCGAATCACTAGGAATGACAAAAGATGAGAGTTCGTTTTCTCCTAAAGCCTGTTGATCAAACTCGGGATGATAAAAAACAAGTCAAATGCAGGTGGATGTGGTGCAACGGGACTCTCAATGACAGGCTCACTACTAACAATCTCGGGTGGGGTCTCCCACTTGGAACAAATGGCATCCAACTCGCTCAACATCTCTTCCAAGGTCATAACCCTTAACGAATCAGCATACTCTTGATTAGGCTCATATTTGACTTTGAACTCCTCGTTGAGAAGAGACTCAATCTCACTATCCTCAAAACTAGACCATGTGGCAAACTTGTTGACCACGTTAACCCCTATTGATGATTAATAAAGCTCATTGGGTTCTTTCCCTACATTGAAAATATTAAGGTCAATGGTCATGTTACCGAAAGTGAGTTTCATCGAACCATTCCTACAATTGATTAAGGCATTAGATGTAGCAAGAAAAGGTCTTCCTAAGATGACAGGAATTTGGTTCTTGGAATTCGAAACGGGTTGAGTCTCGAGGACAACAAAGTCAACCGGAAAGATAAAATCGCCAATTTTAATCAAGACATCTTCAATTAATCCCTTGGGCATTTTTATAGAACGATCGGCAAGTTGAAGTGTCATATTTGTCTTTTTGAGCTCGCCTAAACCTAGCGCTTGATAAACGGAAAATGGAAGCAAGTTCACACTAGCACCTAAGTCAAGTAAAGCCTTGTCCACGAAAGTATTACCTATGACACATGAAATAGTTGGACAACCGGGGTCCTTGTACTTCACGGGAATTTGGTTAGAAAGAATTGAGCTCACTTGGGACGTCAAGAAGGCTTTCTTAGGGACTTGGGTAGTTCGTTTATGGGTACACAACTCTTTAAGACATTTTGCATAGGAAGGAACTTGTTGAATCACGTCTAAAAGAGGAATGTTTATCTCGACTTGCTTGAAAACTTCCAAAATTTTGTCTACTTGAGCCGATTGCTTGGGAAGGAGGAGTCTTTGAGGATACGGAGCTTTTGGCTTAAAGACTCGCTCATTAGACACATCGGGAAGGGATTTTGGAAGTGGAGTATCAGACGAAGATTTGGTAGGTGAAGAGGAAGAAGGTATTTGGGAAGATGAGGAAGGTTTATGAGAAGATTCTGTTGAATCAGGAGTTGAGTGATTAATGTTATGGTCAGATTCAACATTTGACTCTTCCTCTTTTTCTGGAGACTCGACACCTACTTGATTGTCAACTTGATTCCCCGACCTTAAAGAAATTATGGCATTAATACTTTCAGGAGGTCTTTGGTTAAGGGGGAATCTAGGGTTTACCTCAGGTTGACTTGGGAATTTATTCTTCTCACGTTCACTCATGGTGTTGGCTAACTGATTCACTTGAACTTCCAACTTAGATATGGCTTGAGTACTAGCGTTCAAAATTTGCCTATCTTGAGTCATGGTTTGCATGAAGGCTTGTTGAGATTGAGCCAAATTAGTTGTTGATTTTAAAAGCGCATCAAGGCTCTTTTCCAAGGAATTAAGTCTCTTATCTGACTCATGAAAGCCGGGAGGGTGGGCGGGTGTTTGAGTCGGAATAGGACCATGATTTTGAGTTGGGTTTGGAAAAGGTCCTTGGTTTGGAGGTGAGTAAGAATTCTGATTGGGCCTTTGAAAAGAAGGTTGAAAAGAAGGTGGCGGAGATTGAAAATTTTGGCCCTGGTTCCACGAGAAATTTGGGTGATTCTTCCAACCGGGATTGTATGTGGGTGCAAAAGGGTCATTCCTAGGGTTGGGTTGAAACACCGCATTGATTTGTTGAAAATCTTGGAAACTTTGCATCCCTTGATTCGGGTACGTAGACATGTGTGAGGGACCACTATGCGTTTCTAGGGCTTCGAGTCGTCTAGTAAGGGTGGATAACTTGGCATCGGTTGCGATGTTACTTCCAATTGAATGCAAACCCCTAGAAGATGAACTAGACGATTCGGTAGACTTATTTGGTTCCCTAGTGGAATCCCACAACATTGTCTTCTCGGCTAACTCTTCAAAAAATTTCCACCCTTCGTCCTCGTCCTTATCCATGAATTTCCCTTGGCACATAGATTCCAACAATGCAGTTGTTGAACCATCTAAGGCCTCGTACACAATCTTACAGAGCCTCCATTTTTCGATTCCGTGGTGGGGACATTGAGATAAAAGATTTTTAAAGCGGTCAAAACACGTCCAAAATGGTTCGTTGTGTTTTTGACGAAATTGATTAATCTCATTAGTGAGTTTCGTAGTTTTATGGCTTGGAAAGAATTTTTTTAGAAAGATGACTACGAAACCCTCCCACGTGGAAATTGAATTAACGGGAAGACTATACAACCATTTCTTAGCGTTTTCTTTCAAAGCGAAGTTGACAAGTCTAAGCCTAATGGAGTCCTCGGAAAGTTGTTGGAGTTTTTGCAATGCGCAAACCTCCTCGAATTCATGAAGGAAAAGATACGGATCCTCACCCTCACTCCCGGTAAATTTAGGTAACATTCTAATAAAGTGGGGTTTAATCTCAAAATTATTACCAGTAACCGGTGGAAGAGTGATACACGAGGGTTGAGCGGAGCGGGTGGGATAGCAACGGTCCTTAAGAGACAAGGCCATGGTCACTACGGGGTCAAGAATTTCTACGGGTTCGGATTCTGAAGAGGATGAACACTCAATTGGCCTCACTAGCCTAGCCGAATTATCTCTAACCCAAGTAGTGCGCCTGAACAGGAAGAAAACACTTAGCAAATAATTTGCGAAAAAATTAAGCACACAAAATAAAGGGTGAAAAATCAAAAGAAAGATTTAACCTAGGTTCCCTAAATAACGTTAAGACACACTAAAAATTCCGTAAATTAAGAATTATTCAGACCGATTCGGCCAGATTAGAGCAGGCATTGCCAAGAGGACAAACTCGTCACTTAGACACCGAATCTTAACAGCCATGCGAACCTTAGACACTGAAGGTCGTGAATAAGTCTTAATTACGTTTATTTTTAGGCACCTTTCTAATTGAACGTGAAATCCTAGGGGCAAACGTCTAATTAATGCAACAAACAACGATATATATACAAAACTATAAACAATTATGGATGCTTACACTACGTGTTTTAACTAAAAGAAAGAAAAAATTTAACGTACCTTTGGGTCCTCCAGCATTCACCACAATTTATAAGGTACGAAAAATCAAAAGCAAGAAAATAAAAATCTAGATGATGTGCCCTAAGTGATTAAATGCATGATGCAACAATTATGTATTTACTAGCTAATTTTTTTTATTTTTGATTTTTGATTTTTTTTTGTGATTTTCTAAAAATAAAAAAAAATGAAAAGAGTGAGATACGGGTTACCGAAGCACGCTTCCAGAAATTCCAATTTTTCCACGCTCCGAGAGAAGAGATTCCCGAAATTCCAAACTTTCCTAAAAAAACGAAATAAAAAATTAAGGCAAGAAATAAAACTAATCCGAAAAATTAAAATTAAGGCGTGAAAAATAATTAGGTCCCCGGCAGCGGCGCCAAAAACTTGATGTGTCGAAAATAGACAATTTAATATCGCAAGCGCACGATCATCGTTTTAATATTTAAGATTCGATCCACAATGACTAATTTTATTTCGCGATCCTTAATTATTTAATTTAATCGAACTAGAACAATTGATTTTTGGAAAATTCAATTTTTTACTATTTAATTCCTAAAAGAAAATTATTGTAAATTATTTTTAAACTAAATCATTATAAAAATTCTAAATTAAAACTAGATTTTATTCTAAACATTTTTTTTAAATTCAAATTAAACTAACTTTTTTTTTCCTTAAAGAAAATTTATTTACAAGAATTTTCAAGAAATGGACATGAGGTGTTTGTAAATAGAACTAACCGAAAACAAATCGACAAACGCAGGAATATTCGATCTCATAACTCTCTATCATAAAAACAAGACTACAACTCTGAATATTCAGAAGACTCGACAAACAGGAATCAGACTGGCACAGGCGCACAGCACCGTACGGGACAACAATTCCAAACAAAAACTCGACAAGCAGAACTCAGACAACAATACTCGACAGCAAGCACAATCAACTAAACAAACTATCATAAACTCTAAACACAGCAACTCAGTCGAAAACAGAGAATAAAACCAGTAAAATCAAAACGAGAACTCAGCTTCACTACTCAACATTCAAGCAACAAAAACGAAACTCAGGGACAAGCTTAGTACTAAAAACTAAACGAACTACGACTAAACACTAAACTGGTGACACGACCCACAAACACTACAACCACAGCAAACCTCTACAACAAGACGCAACTAGAACTTAGCTAAACCCAGAAGAAAACTTAGAACTCGGCAATCGTGATTCGGCAAACATAACGCTAATAAGAAGAACAATGCCAACAACAACTCGGCTTCGACTCAAAACAATAGCAAAACCCGCGGGTCAACTCAGAAAACCAGCATCATTCGCCAACAACAAAATCGCAACAACATCTACAAACAGTAAATTAAAACTAAACCAGGACTTAGAAAAACAGCAACAAACGCAGCAAAATTACTCAGTCAATTCAACACCATCAAAAGGATTACGAACTCAGCTCGGCATCAAACAGCAATCAACAAACTCGATCATTTGACTCGACTAACAACTCGGTAAACTGAAAGGCAGCATCGTACAGAACCAGCGAATCAGAGACCACAAATCGACAGTAAACTCGGCCACAACCAGCAAACTCATATCCACAAAACTATTCGACTATAAACACTATAAATAAACTCAACTAAACCCAGCAACTACTTTAACCATTCGAATGAACCAACAATAAACAAGTAATTAAGTGGTGACTCGACTAAGAACAAGAAGCAATTAAGCAAACCGAACTCAAAAATACATTCAACAACACCAACAAGATCGAACCGAGTGAACTCGGGCACACTCAAACCAAACACGAACACGAACTCAGAACAATAATACCGGCAATTAGATCAGAAAAATAGATGAACAATAACCAGAAGAACAATTAGAATAGTGTTAAAACGGGGGAAAAGAAAAACAAAATGAGAGAAGTTGAAGAGGATGTAAAATAAGAAGGAGTTGGGTTTGATATTTTGGAGAGAACAGGGGAGAGTTCTTTTCTTCGAATTAAAACAAAAACAAACAGAAAATACGAACTGTAATTTTAAAACTAATATTTTTGTGGTTTTAAATTATTTTTTTATTACACTAACACATAAAATATTAAAATTAGATTTATAATTAAAAATTATGAAACCCACAATAAAATGGAAATTTAAAGGGGCATAACTAATATTAAAACGAAAATTAACATTACGAAAACAAGTCCTTTAAATCGATACTTTCAATCCCGAGTGGTTAGCGTCACTACTTTATCCACCCCGAGAATTTACGAAATTAACGAAATAAAGAGCAAGGGGAGAAATGAAAGAGAAGTGCAAGAAATTAAATGAGACTTGAAATTGCATACAAAAAAAAGTGTTTACAAAAAAAAAATTACAACTATAATTTGGGATATGAACTACTACTACTATAATTCTAGGATATTCTAGGTGTGTTTTTACAAGTGAAGAAGGAGGCTATTTATAGGAAATAATTAGGGTTTTTGGTTGGTGTGGGCTAATCCTAGCCATTGATTTGGTTTTTGTGTTGGCTTAATCTTGGCCATCCATTTGGTTTGGTAAAAAATGCACCACCACCCCTTGCTTTTCCTTTTCTTCTTGTTTTGGTCCTTCTTCTTCTTCTTTTGTCATTTATTTCTTTATTTTGCCATTTCTTTATTTTGCCATTTCTTTAGTTATTCTTGAAATCCCTGAAATGTAACAAAATAATTTATTAAAATGCGATTTCAAGCAATAAATAGGCCATAAAAATAACAAATTATGCACTTATCACATACATTGTAGTAGGTTTTCTTGTAAACACTAGTACTTTGTAACCCGCAGCTGTGTATTTCTGATAAGTGGATTTCATATCCACTTGGAGCGCTTCATTTCGGATTAAATTGATGTCTTGACCTCAAGTATGTTGTATTTTTGGTGTGTTTTTGTTTAGTTGTGCAGGATCGTAAAACATCAGCTAGGGTTGGTGATTTCCATTGTTTTTAGAGTGGATTTTGAGCTAAGGAAAGAAGAATGAAGTATTTCCCTATGATACCATGTAGATTGTGAGTCAAGGGAGTGAAGAATGGCAGATAACGCAAAAGAAACGGGAGAAAACGGAGTTTAAACGAAGAAATTAGCAAGAAATCAGTTTCTGGAAGAATGTGGTAGCGCAGCCGTGCCATGTTAGAGCGCAGGGGTGCCAGAAACATGCTGAGTAGCGTAGGGGCGCTCCCTAGTGGCGCAGGGGCGCTACCTGTCGCTGGAAAAATCCTGAAAAATCTTGTATTTCGACTCAGATTGGTATTTTCGGTAATTTCTTGCTGGAAAAGACTCACAGGGCCTATATAAACACGTGCTACCATCCTTGAATGGACAACTACTTAGAAAAGCATAGAGAGAGCCAGAGATAGAGAGTCAGACTTGGATACGGATTCCCGGAAGGACGTGACAGCATCCGGATATCTAGATCTACTTTTGTATTCTTCTAAATTAGGCGATACTCTGGATTTTGGATTTGTTTTCTTAAACTCATTACTCTAGTTTATTTATAATCTTTAATACGTTGTTATTTACCATGGTTTCATCAGATCCCCTGATGACGAACGGTTCGATTATGAACTAATCGTTGTCATGGGATTCTAACGGATTTATTTATGGAGCTTTAGTATTTTGAAGCATTAAAGATTTGTGTGTGATGTATAATTGATATCATCGTATGGTTGTGCTTAATTGTTAGATGCGTAGCTAACATCTAATCTGTTAATCTCTTGTGAAGTAATAGTGAATCTTGAGATTGAGAACTTGCCATGCTAGCATAGGTTCATGATTGTTTACCAACATGATTCGTAGTGTAATTTGAACTATCTTACGCTGCCTTGTGTGATCTTTATGGATAACTTGTTCTTCAATCGTTATGTTTTCAAATTCTATAAACATATAGGGTCTAAGAATAATTGGTGTCTATTCATCTTCTATCTCTTTTGTGGATGTATGGGTAGTTTGGTATGCGTATGTTGACAGGTAGCGTGTACTTGTTCCGTGATATCCAATCAGATATCATAACCATTGCATATATTGAGAAAAGGCGTCAGATCTAAGTGAAGTATTTAATGAAGTTATGTTAGGCTGAATACACAAATAATAATCAACTTTGTATGAGAGATTAACAAGTAAAAGCGTTTATGCACTTTAAAAACTTCTGGTATTTCAAACCCTCTTCGTGATGTAAAATATCACAAAGAGCTGCTAGGTTACAATAATGATAATTCGTTATCGATACCCTTCTAGGGTTAACCTATCTGTATTTATATAACATACAGCTACGATACAATCTCTAATTGATATTCCTAATAATCAGCTATACAATGATATCAATTACAGATTGTCACACGTCTCCTATGTCAACTCGATCTCTTTGATAGCTATCCAATCTTCAAAGATATCGCTTCCATAATTAATCTTTAATCACTGTTGAACAGTAGACGCGCTTCCTCCAGACAGAGTTTAACAAACTCTGTCGAGCTTCCAACTGTCAGAGTTTACACAAACTCTGACTACTTCCAGCTAAACTCTGATAACTCCCTGTAACACTTAAACACTGATCAAAACACATCAATTATATTTAACAATCTCCCCCAACTTGTTCATTATCAAAAATGTACAAGTTAATAACAATAATTGATGATGTCAAAACAAATGATAAATACAGTGTTTATACAGATTCAGAGTTTAAGCTTGAAGACTATAGAGAATAAGAAAATTCTTACAGAACTTTAATCTCTAATCATTTCAAGATCTGGCATGGTTCTGAGATAATCAATCAGCAATCTTCTTTCTGCATTTTCAAGTTCAGTCTTCATTGCTTCTTTGATTTCTCTGAGTTGAGGATCACTTTCATCTGTTTGGTAAATAGCAGCCCTAAGATCATAAATCTTGTTTCTTCTCATTTCATTACCCAGTCTGATAAATCTGTCTTTTTCTGCCTGAGTATTGAATTCAAGTACTGTGATTCCCAAATCAGTTTTTAATTTTGCAGTACCTTTCTTCATTTCAATGAGATTGCCTTGATAATCCCTGTACTTAGGAATGTATCTGCTATTGTATTTCTGTCCTCTAATAGCCAGATTCTGAATCATCTTCTGTCTTAGTACATGAGCAACAGATTGAGTCCTTCGACTATTCACCTTGAGAAGATATAGAACATACTCTAGTTCTTCCCAATATTTCAAGATGATATCATTCTCACCAACTTTGAATACTGTCCCATCAGCCATGAAGTAAAGAAGAAAATCTTTATCTAAACTCTTCTGATAAACCAACTGCACTGATTCCAGTCTATCCAGACTCTCTTGAGGTACACCACGACCTGGAACAGCCAGTGAAGAAGGATCTCTAGGACCAGTATATTGCCTCCTGTCTCTATGTGAGCCTAATCCAGCTTTATTATTTCCAATCTTACCAGATAAAGCTCTTCCATCAGAAATATTCATTGAGACTCCAGATAACTCATTTGGATCAGAAATTGTTCCTTTGCCAAAAACAGATTTCAACTGAGAAGATAGAGGTTTAAACACAACTTGTGTAGCAACAGAGGTTGTATCTTTCTTCTTTGAATCTTCTCCTTCCATAACAATACCTTTCAGCTTGTGTTTAGCTTCAGATTCTGTTGATTTCTTAGATAAATGTAATCTTTGATCAGCACCAACATTTTCCTTGATTACAACGCCTTTAAGAACAGGCCTAGGAGCTTTTTCTTTTTGTACTTTGTCAGACTTTAAAGCTTTAAGATGTTCTTCATGTAAACTCTTTTCCTCAGCTTCAATGTCTTCAATCGTTACTCCTTCCTCATTCTCTTCAATGAATAACTTGGCAGCCAACTCTTCATCAGTTTGTGGATTTGAAGATAACAGTAAACTCTTAGTCCTTGAAGTTCCTTGAGTATCAGTATTTCTTCCAACAGACTGTGATTTGGATGACTTACTAGTTCTCAGAGTTTGAACCTCCTCAGCCTTTTTCTCTCCTTTGTCTTTGTTACCTGCCCCTCCATCTCCAGAACTATCCCTTCTAACAACTCTCTCCCCCTTTTTGACATCATCAGGCATAAGGATAGAAGTAATTAACTCCAGAGAGGTAGCAATAGAATCAATTTTAGCAGATAAATCAGACTGATTCTCTTCAACTTTACTCAATCTGGCAAGGATATTGTCTTGAGCTTTAGAGAATTTTGTAGTCACTAGTTTGGAATGTGTTTCCATCTTCATCTCTCTAGCTACAACCTCATTTCTCAAAGAAGTGATTGCCAAATTAGTATCATCAAATCGTCTATCCAGAGTTTTAACTTGAACTATAGTTGCTTTCAAGCAAGAAAGAATCTCTGGATTAGAGATAGTATCAGCACTTTGCTTAACAAACGTAGCTGCTCTTCTTGATGGAAAAATACAATCTTCTTTGTACCATTCAGCAGCATTCTTGGCAAATTGTGCTCTTTCAACTTCATGAGAAGAACAAGGTTGAGAAAAAGGTGTATGTTTATCATCAGTTTGTACTGGTGCACTCAGAGAAGTATCAGAGTTTGCACTACTGTCACCTTCAGCTTCAACACTTGTAGCTTTAACTGGTTCATCTTCAACCATAGATTTAGCAATATCTTCTGTAGGCTTTTGAGGATTTTCTTCATGTTGCTCAGGCTCAGCAACAGGCATTGACTGAGAAGTTACTTTGGTTGCCTGATCAATTTCTTCACCTTCTTCAACAGTGTGATGAGCATCAGATATTATCTCAGTATGAGATGCCACAACTTCAGAAGGTACAGATGTAAGGTGATCAACTACACCAACATTAGAGATAGGATCAGAAAATGGCATAAATGAATCAGGAACATCATTTATTGGAGAAACACCATCTCTTGCATCCTCTTCCGCAGGCATTTTATCCTCTGCAGGCATTACATTCGCTGCAGGTACTACATCCTCTGCAGGTATTGCATCTGTCTCAATCTCAACAGAAGATGTTTGCTGTGAAACAACCTCTGGAGCTTCAATATCGTCATCCACAGAATCAGAGAATAACACTTTTCTTCGTTTTGCTAGTGGTACATTATCTGAATCCTCTTCGCTAGTTGGTGGAGTTCGTTCTACCACTGAGAGTGACTTAGATATGTTTGCCCGAGCTTTCATTCTTTTCCCCCTTCTAGTGTAAACAGCTTCAGGAGATTTCCGTTTTGATTTTCTTTGTGTCTCTACTTCCTGCTTTAGACTTGCACGTAGTTTAGTAACTGCCTTCTTAGCTCTTTGCATTTTAGACTGTGATGCTGGTGGAGATTGTGACGAATCAGAGTTTGTGTTTGAAGTGGGTGAAGGTTGCTTTGCAGGTGAGTCAGTGTTTGGTTCTAGTTGAGGTTCAAGGTGTGGTTCAGGTTGTTGTGGTTCTTGTTCAGGTTCATCTTGTTGTGGTGCATCGTGTTGTGGTTCCTGTTGGTCTTGTTGTGGTTCTTGTGGTTGATTTAGAAAATTTCGTAAAGCAAGAGGCATGATAAACTCAGGAAGATTTTCTTTACCAACATCCTTGTTAGTCATATCAGAGAATATGCGCTTATTGACTCTAAAAGGATCAACTGTATCAGTTTCATCAATGTCAAGACCAGGTACACATGCATTGAACAACATTTGACAGAAACGAGCATAATAAACAGTGGTAGTCTCTGACAATTTATCACCTAAATTCATCAAAACATATCGACCAAAATCAAAATTAATACCATAGAGCAAAGAATACCCGATATGGAGACTATCCATTGGAATGGCATCCCAGTTTGTGACTTTCTTCTGGAATGTTCTTGTTATGCAATCAAAGAAGAAATTCCATTCCTTTCTTAGATTTGGTCTCTTTATGCTGCCAAGCTTGTCAAGAGATTCCATGTAACCTATCTCTTGTAGCATATCTCTCAGATAACTTTCACTAACCAGAGCATAAGAAGTATGTGTGTCAAAACCCATCGTATCTCGTACAGTCTGTGGAGTAATCACATGGTCTTGATCGTCATAGGTGAAGATAATGGTAGGAGTTCCACTTTCTCCTCCATCCACATAAACTGAGTTCTGCCAGAATGAAGCAATTTGAGACGCAGAAAGAATAGCAGGTCCAGTCAGAGCTTGTCCAATCTCTGAATCCCTCAAAAAGTTCTGCATGAGATGAAACGATTCTGGAACGCGTTCATGATAGAGTGGAGCTTCATAGTTATTAGGAACAAACCGTAAGCCAAGAGCAGTGAATGCTTTAGATGCCATTGAGTTAAGAATTCCCAAGAATTTCCAAACGATATGAATGTAGAAAAGGTGTTTGCGTGAGTGCCCAAGAGAAAAATAAGAAAACTGTGAGAGTAAGAATAAAGCACACTTGTTTGGACACAAAAGTGATTAAATTAATAAAAACTCAATCTCTTATGTAACAAACACTCAAACAGTTCCTTGATTAATGTGTAGTGGGACACGATAATAGGTAAGTGGGACACATTAAAGACGAGTGGGACATGTGCGCCTATTTTTAAAAAGAGTATATTAAAATTAAAACATTAAAATATTTGATTTTAACAAAAATCAAATAATACTCTTTTAAAAATATCTGGACCCAAGTAAAATCAGAATTTGAAACGTTTACCTGTTGCCTTTAATAACCAGAATACGAAGCGATTAAGAACTTCGTTCTTACCCATCTCTATTTAAGGCCTAGAGACTTGATCAGATTATTTCATTAAACCTTTAACCTTTCAGTCTCCCCTGTAAAATCACAAACCTTTCAAACCAAATACTCTTGAAAAACAATGGCTAACCTTACCATCAAAGAGAAAAACCTTCATCTTGTCGAAAATAGAGACATCTTCAGCTATACTCGTGAAGAGTTTGAAGCGTTTGAGTGGGAAAGGCAGCTTGAGACGCTGTGGCTGCAAATGGATGCTGGTCTGGAAGAGCTCGAGAGAGAGAAACCTGCAAGGGTGATCGACATCGATGCTGCCCTCCAAGCAACATTGGCATGGCTCTCCTCGAAGGCATCCTCATCCACCACCACCAACCATTGTTAATGAATATGTCAGCAAAAATAACCTTATCCCTTCAACTTCCACCCAAATAAAGTGGCAAAGATGGGATCTGGGAGTTTTTGCTAACAATGGAGTGGTGTGGACGGACCTTTTACTTTCCTGTTGAATAGATTAGCAGATAGAGAGAACAAAAATATGTAATATTTGCTTGTAATCTCTTTCTTATTATCAATGAAAATTTTGCTTTTCTAATCATATTCATTGTTTTCTGCAACTGTTATTTGAGTGATATGAACTGTTCTTCAAGAAAATGCATCAAGAAAAGAATATGAAAACTAATTAAAGTAATCATATAAAGAACACATTCATCAACTATCCACTGAAACAGTTGTCAAAAACCCTACTTACTCCAAGACTTTCAAATTGTCTAAGTGAAAATTTACCTTAGAGTACAAATCACGAATCAACAGCGTTTGTCAATTCTCCAACTTTATCATCGAAACCCTTTCATAAATCGCACAGTTGTGAATATGTGTGTGTGTGAAGCAGAGTTTACTAAGTCAATCTTTAGAGCATCTAATTTTTCATAAAATCCATAAAGTAAATCAATAAACACTGGATGCACAAACTGTCATAGTAAACACTGACTGTGTGATGAAAGCTAAACTCTGAAGTATTCGAACTTTATACAGTAATTTTTATTTTATACCCTCTTTATATACACATTTTTTTTCATTTTTTTTCATTTTCATCTTTTTTTTTTTTTTTTTTTTTTTTTTTTTTTTTTCATTCCAGTAATCAGAGGTTGGAACCAGTCACCAAAAATTCAAAAATTTTAGCCCTTATCATTTTGATAAGTTCCTGGGTCATCCTAGTATTTAACTAGTCACCAAAAATCAGAGAATTTTAGCACATATTATATACCAATAGGTTCCTGGGTCATCCTAGTATCCAACATAATCTCAAAGGAGTATAACAACCTATATACACTTTCTTTGGGGTATTGCAGTAAACATTTTATTTTATCAGAGTATAACTAACAGAGTTTAGAGTTCATCAACATCAGTAGTTCTTCATGAAAGGTAATGCACACAGTATTTATAGACTCAGAGTTTAGGACAGAATAAACTAAGAGATGCTATAAATATGAGCCAGTATCATGCTGTGTTAACTTTCTGCACAATCTAAGATTAGATCTCAATAACTCAGAGAGATTCATGATTAATTGCTGAGAATCATGCTTCATATATATTTCTTCATTGGTGTTTTCATTCAGACAAAAATCAACTCAAAGTTCACAGAGTTTATCAAACTTATTAACAGTGTATGACATATATACATTCGATATCTCAAGGACTCAATATGCCAAAATAACACTATTCGATATCTCAAGGATTCGATATGTCAAAATAACACTATTCGATATCTCAAGGATTCGATATGTCAAAATAACACTATTCGATATCTCAAGGATTCGCAGAGAAAAGAGCTATTCGAGAAGTGATTCGATGTGTCAAGATAACACTATTCGAGAACTTAGAGTTATCGATCAAGGCAACTTCAGTTCTCGAATCACTCACTTAGTCACTTCTCGAATACATTCTTGAGGACAAGATATGACAGAGTTTAACAGAGTATGCATAACAGAGTTTAATCAACAGAGTTCACTTAGTATTTAACCAATCAGGAAATATGATTAATACATCACATAAGTAAAGTTTGAATCTAACCAACATTTCTAGTCAGAACCAGAGATCATTCCTAGTTCATTAACCAGCCTTGTAAATGTAACTTCACTCAATGGTTTAGTGAAGATATCTGCAAGTTGTTGTTCTGTAGAGACAAAATGTAGTTCAATATTTCCTTCTTCCACATGTTCTCTGATGAAGTGGTACCTTATGCTGATGTGCTTGGTCATTGAATGCTGTACTGGATTACCTGTCATAGCAATAGCACTTTGGTTATCACAGTAAATAGGTATATTACTGTACCTCAATCCATAATCCAGCAATTGATTCTTCATCCATAAGATCTGTGCACAACAGCTACCAGCTGCAATATACTCTGCTTCAGCTGTAGATGTGGAGATTGATTTCTGTTTCTTGCTGTACCAGGAAACAAGTCTGTCACCAAGAAATTGACAACTTCCACTAGTGCTCTTTCTGTCTACCTTACAGCCTGCAAAGTCAGCATCGGAATACCCAAGTAGCTTAAAATCTGATTCTCTGGGGTACCACAGACCTAATGATATGGTGCCCTTGAGATACTTGAAGATTCTTTTCACAGCTGTCAGATGTGGCTCTCTAGGATCTGCCTGAAACCTTGCACAAAGACAGGTTGCATACATGATGTCAGGCCTACTAGCTGTCAAGTATAGAAGAGATCCTATCATGCCCCTGAAGTTTGTCATATCCACTGAAACTCCTGTGTCTTTGTCCAGTTTAGTTGCTGTTGCCATGGGAGTTGATGCAGATGAACAGTCAAGCATACCAAATTTCTTGAGAAGATTTCTGGTGTATTTTTCTTGATTAATGAAAATTCCATCTTCTGTTTGTTTCACCTGTAGGCCTAGAAAGTAACTAAGCTCTCCCATCATGCTCATTTGATATCTGGATTGCATGAGCTTGGCAAACTTCTTACAGAGTTTATCATTAGTAGACCCAAAGATGATGTCATCAACATAAATTTGAACTAAAAGGAGGTCACTTCCTTGGTTGAAATAAAACAGAGTTTTGTCAATTGTACCTCTGTTGAATCCACTTTCGAGAAGAAACTGAGCAAGTGTCTCATACCATGCTCTTGGTGCCTGCTTAAGTCCATATAGTGCCTTATCTAGTCTGTAGACATAATCTGGATATTTGGGGTCCACAAATCCTGGTGGTTGTTCAACAAACACTTCTTCTTCAAGCTTTCCATTCAGAAAAGCACTTTTCACATCCATCTGGAACACTTTGAATTTCTTGTGAGAGGCATATGCTAGAAAAATTCTGATTGCCTCCAATCTTGCTACTGGAGCAAATGTTTCATCATAATCTATTCCTTCTTGCTGTGAATAACCTTTTGCTACCAGTCTAGCCTTGTTCCTTGTGATAACACCTTCACTGTCAGTCTTGTTTCTGAAAACCCATTTAGTACCAACAATAGATCTGTTCTTTGGTCTTGGTACAAGGGTCCAAACTTCATTTCTTTCAAATTCATTTAACTCTTCCTGCATTGCTGTTATCCAGTCTGCATCTTGAAGAGCTTCTTCCACTTTCTTTGGTTCATTTTTAGACAAGAATGCATGAAATAGACATTCACTTGCAGTAGCACTTCTTGTCTTTACTTTTGCATCTGGATCACCAATTATCAAATCAGGTGTATGTGATTTAGTCCATTTCCTAGCAGAAGGCAAATGACTTCTATCAGCATCTGATCCTCCCCCTTGATCCATGCTCTCCTGATTCTGTTGTGATCTATTTTCGTTTTCTGAGACTCCCCCTGAACTTGACTGTCCAGAGTCAGAATTTGAATTTTCAGAGTTTGAAGCATCAGAGTTTGATCCAGATTTTTCAGTTGACTCAGTATCAGTGTTTGAGTCTTCATCTTGATTATGCTCCCCCTCAACTGATTCTCCTCTTTGTTGTGACTGAGAAGTTTCTCCAGAATTTATCAGTAGAGGTTCAGAGTTTGTTTCAACAGAGTCTGTCAGAATTGTTTCATCAGAGTTTCCTTCATCAGAGTTTAAAACTTCATTTTCAAAGTTCAGTTGATCATATTCGTCTTTGTCTTCAAGTCCAGTTATCTTCTTATCATCAAAAGAAACATGTATTGATTCCATGATCACTTTAGTTCTCAGATTGTAAACTCTGAATGCCTTTGTTGATAGTGGATAGCCAACAAAAATTCCTTCATCTGCCTTTAACTCAAACTTGGTCAACTGTTCTGGATGAGTCTTCAAAACGAAACATTTGCACCCGAAAATATGAAAGTATTTCAGGTTAGGCTTCTTTTTCTTCACCATCTCATATGGTGTCTTTCCATGCTTATTGATCAGTGTTGCATTTTGAGTAAAACAAGCAGTTTGAACAGCTTCTGCCCAGAAATAAGTTGGCAATTTTGCTTCATCAAGCATAGTTCTGGCAGCTTCAATTAATGTTCTATTTTTCCTCTCAACTACACCATTTTGTTGTGGTGTACCAGGTGCTGAAAATTCTTGTTTCACTCCATTGTCCTTGCAGAATTCTTCCATTGTTGCATTTCTGAACTCAGTTCCATTATCACTTCTGATGATTCTCACTTTGTTGCTTGATCCTTTGTCCAGAAGCTTCACATGCTCCATCAGAGTTGATGCTGTTTCATCCTTCTTTGCTAGAAAATACACCCAGGTGAATCTAGTGTATTCATCAACAATGACTAAAGCATATTTCTTCCTTGCAATAGACATAACATTTACTGGACCAAATAGATCAACATGAAGAAGATGATGAGGATCAGTGATAGAAGATTCTGTTTTGCTCTTGAAAGATGACTTCCTTTGTTTAGCCTTCTGACATGAGTCACATAGGCCATCAACATTTAACAGGGTCTTTGGGAGTCCTCTTACAAGATCCTTTCTGATCAATTCATTGATGTTGTTCAAGTTCAAATGTGAGAGTTTCTTGTGCCACTTCCAACTCTCTTCATTAGACATTCTTGTAGACAGGCAAACAGCTTTTCCAACAGAGTCTATCAAAAGCTTGATTTCATAAATGTTGTTTTGCCTGTGACCAACTAGAACAACCTTCCCTGTAGATTTGCTGATTACTTCACAGTATTCAGGTTGAAAATCTACATGATATCCCTTGTCACAGATTTGACTCACAGATAGCAGGTCATGCTTGAGTCCTGGGACATGAGCTACATTGTTGATGATGACATTTCCAAGATTGATATTGCCATATCCCAATGTTCTTCCTATATTGCCATCACCATAGGAAACTTTTGGGCCAGCCTTCTCCTCATATTCTGATAGCAGGGCTTTATTTCCAGTCATGTGTCCTGAACATCCACTGTCCACGACTAGGGTTGCCTCCCTGTTACCCTGCAATCACAAACAATTACTGAGGATTAGTTTTAAGGATCCAGACTTGCTTGGATCCTTTGGCATTCTTAACTTTGTTAGCTTTTGCAGCGGAATTAACATTATCAGAGTTTGAGCTAACAGTATCAGTGTTTGCACTTGCAGTATCAACTTTAACCCATTTTAGATTGGGTTTCAGTTCATAGTAATTATGATAGATAGCATGATATTTTCTGCAAGTATAGATGGAATGCCAAGTGCTTCCACAGTGTGTGCATAGAGTCTGTGGCTTAGTTCTAGCAGAATCCTTCTTTACCTCAGACTTTGTAGGTAAAGAATTTATATTTTTATTTTTCTTGCAGAAATTTGCAAGATGCTTAGTACTACCACAGTTATGACATGTCTTTCTTGGAGCATAACTAGCAAGCATTGGTTTATTTCCTGAAGTAATGCCTACTTTTCCATTTCTGTTCTTGTTTGACACTTTCTTTTTCTCAACAGATTTTAACTCCTTCAATTTATGTTTGAGTTGTTTATCTGTCATTGAACCAATGTTAACCTGATTAATACTAGTTTTTACTGGTTTACTATTGACAGCTTCTTTTTCATTCTCAGACAAAAATTTACTGGTTCCATGAACAAATTTAGTTCTGACTTTAACTTGATTTTGAAATCTAAGTTCGTCTTCCTCATTATAACCTAGACCAACAGTGTCTGTTTGAAAAATCTGTTGAGTGTCCTTTCCAGAATTAGTCCAAGTCCTAATTTTCTTATTTGCTTCCTCCAACTCAGATTCTAGTTGTTTATATTTCTGAAGCAAAATCTGTTCTTTGCAAACAGCATCATCTCTCTCTTTCTGAACTTGTTGCATGTTTTCAAGTTTCTCTTCAACAAGTTTATTTCTCTCTTTAAGTTCAGAATTTTCAGCTTTTATCCTCTCATTTTCTAAAGTCTGATCCCTATAACTTATATGCAATGACTTAAGAAAGATTCTTAATTGAGCAATGTCATCAATATTATAAGCATAGGTAGTTGGAGGTACCTGATTTTCAGAGGATTCTGATTCAGTAGTAGCCATGAGAGCATAGTTCACTTCTTCATCAGAATCTGAAGTATCTGCCCAATCTCTGCCTTTAGTGTAGAGTACCTTTCCAGTTTTACCCTTCTTGCACTCAGGAGCATAGTGACCCATCTCCTTACACTTGTAGCATTGAATTTCAGACTTATCCTTCTTCCCTTTAGAGTCTCTCTTATCAGACTTCCTGTAGCTTTTCCTGTCTTCATTTGAATCCCTAGAAAACCTTTTTCCTTTCTTGAAATTCTTGAAGCCCATTTTCTTGAAAGTTTTCACCATCAGCACAGCCATTTTTCTCATCTCTTCTTCATCATCCTCAGAGTCAGATGATTCAGAAGAGTTTGAATCATAATCTGAGTTTGGTGAATCACTTTCTGAGTGTATGACCAAAGCTTTTCCCTTCATTTTCCTTCTTGATGCCTCTTTCTTCTGAGGCTTCTCTTCAACATTAAGAGCAACTGACTTTCCTTTTCTACTTAATCTCCTGTTTCTCTGCTCCATTTCCAATTCATAAGTTTTGAGCAGTCCATAAATTTCATCAATCTCTGTTTCAGCAAGATCATAGTTGTCTCTAATAGTGGTTGTTTTCACATCCCACTTTTCAGGTAGAGAAAGAAGAAACTTGAGATTAGAGTCTTCTAGATCATACTCTTTGTTGACCAATGACAGATCATTAATCAGTTTACAGAATCTATCAAATGTTTCTGTCATGGTCTCTTCAGGTTTAGCCTCAAAATGCTCATACTCTTGTGTGAGTATGTTTCTCCTATTCTTCTTAATAGCTGCAGTTCCTTGACACCTGACTTCAAGTGCATCCCATATCTCTTTTGCAGTGGTGCAGTTAATGACTTTGTTAGACATGACATTGTCTAAGGCACTATGTAGTAAATGCCTAACTTTTGCATCCTTAGCAATTGATGATAGATCTTCAGGAGTCATGTCCTTCTTTTCCTTTGGAACCATTTTTGCTGCTTCACCAGCAACTGCAACAGATAGCTTTGTAGGATTGTGAGGACCTTCATAAATCCTGTCAAGATATTCTGGATCTGTAGCCTCCAGAAACATAGTCATCTTGACCTTCCACGTAGCATACTCTAATGGCCTCAGAATAGGAACCCTGATTGGTTCATAACGACTCACAGTAGTAGGAGCCTTTTCAGAAACAGTAGGTGTTGGTGGAGGAATTTCTGACATGATTATTGTTGTGTTTGGATCTTAACCTGTAATAAAGTAACAGATTGGCTCTGATACCACTTGTTAGGCTGAATACACAAATAATAATCAACTTTGTATGAGAGATTAACAAGTAAAAGCGTTTATGCACTTTAAAAACTTCTGGTATTTCAAACCCTCTTCGTGATGTAAAATATCACAAAGAGCTGCTAGGTTACAATAATGATAATTCGTTATCGATACCCTTCTAGGGTTAACCTATCTGTATTTATATAACATACAGCTACGATACAATCTCTAATTGATATTCCTAATAATCAGCTATACAATGATATCAATTACAGATTGTCACACGTCTCCTATGTCAACTCGATCTCTTTGATAGCTATCCAATCTTCAAAGATATCGCTTCCATAATTAATCTTTAATCACTGTTGAACAGTAGACGCGCTTCCTCCAGACAGAGTTTAACAAACTCTGTCGAGCTTCCAACTGTCAGAGTTTACACAAACTCTGACTACTTCCAGCTAAACTCTGATAACTCCCTGTAACACTTAAACACTGATCAAAACACATCAATTATATTTAACAAGTTAGGATCCCATATTTTCTCTCATATAAGTAATTCGATTCCAATTCTCGTTAGTTAATTAATTCTTAGTTTGTTAATTTGTTTTTTAGTTAATTTTATTTAATCAAAACCCAAATTTGTTAATTGTCTTAGCAGTGAATAAAAACCATACATTGTTGCATAGGTGCATTAACTGAATTGAAACCTAACCAGATCTTTGTGGGAACGAACTTGACTTTTTCATATATTACTTGTGACCACGTACGCTTGCGTGATTTTGTGCAAACAATTTCTACACAGAGTATTTTCTTCAAATACAACCATCAGGTGCACCGAACAAACCCACCTAAGATTTTTTATATCTTGTGTTGCATTTGTCTTAGATATCTTGTTTACCTTGTTTACTCATTGTTCTTATAAACACTCGATCTTAAGAACTCATCAAGTCGAAAGAATTTAGTCAAGATTGTATTCAACCCCCCTTCTACAATCTCGTGGTGCTTAACTAGGAAATAACAGTCATATGACGTCGTTTTCACACAAACCACTCCGGCGTGTCTCCTCCCCTCAGAATCGCCCCCCGTCGCCTCCCTCCATTCTCCACACTCCGACTACCTCCACTGCTCCTGATGGTATCAAAACAAAGCCCAGAGCTCCCTCTTCCTTTTCCCCCATTTGATTTGTTGATTCTGGCCTCGCAGGGGCGTATACGAACATATCATCTGAAAACCAAATCGAAAAAACGAGCTTGGTTTGGGGCTTTCGAATCCGGTGAAACAAATGAAAAACGAATGGTCTCAAGTTGTAGACGGTGTGAAGGCGATCATTTTGGTGTATGGTAAGTGAGTGCTCGATACCTATAGGGGGTGAATGAAGTGATCAAATTTTTGGACGGAAAATGAGTCCGGCGCGAGCTTAGAAGACGGTGAACAGTGCCAGGAATACGCATGTTGGCCATACGTATCTCCAGACACGCATGCTCAACATGCGTAACCCAGGCACTATTCACGATTGGAGAAATTAAATTTTACAAAGTGTTCGCAGTGTAAGAATGCGTGGTCAAGCTCCACGCAAGTGTGTAATGCGTAGACCCTGTACGTATGCCGCCAATGCGTAGCCCGTTGGTTATTTTGGGCATATTCCCGCCCGTGATCATTTTGGGCACTCCACTTTTACATTTGGTTATTGAGGACTTTCACCCTCAAAGTACCTTCTAGTGTGTATAAAAAGTCAAGAGTCATAAAAGAAATGGAGGGAGTAAGAAAATAAAATGACCGATGTATGCAAATTTTTTGCGACAAAGTTTATATATTTCTTGTTTTATTATATTTTTCCAAACTTTTTGATTATATTTCTTAATTGTAATAGAATAAATTTTAAATGTGTTACATTTTTTATAAATATATTAATATTTAAATTTAAATATAATAATATAAATCTTGGTATATTCACAAAAATACCCAAATTTTTGAAATTATTTTCTAGAAAAACTAACTAAAATTGCAAATGAGATTGCAAATGTTGTATTTGGGATTGTAAATAAGGCTGCAAATGTTGCATTTGGGATTACAAACCAGGTTATAAAGATTGTAATCGAAATTTTTCCAAAAATGTCTGCAACATGGGTATTTTTGAAAAAATTCCTAATATTATCTTTTATATGATAAAAAAAGGTTTTTAATTTAATTTCTAAATACATAAATTACTTATCCGACATCATAAATAGGACAAAAGAAAAGTAGACAAAATAAATCGGACTGACGAAAACAGAAGTTTAAGTTTATAAATCAACTAGCATGATAGCCCGTGCAAGGCACGGGCCATATTTTAATTCATACAATCTTTCGCAAACACTTAGTCATATCTTTTTGTCAATCTATTTCATGTACTTCGATTTATTTAAGGCCAACAGACAACAGTTGGTAACCGTTAAAATTTTGAAATATTAATGAATTCTAAATTTTGAGTATCATACAGAATCAATCCCGAGACTAAACCGCTCAAGCTAATGAATGTGGCACCAAGAAGATGATGTAATTTAGGGGTACATCTTTTCTAATAAGTAAAAAAAATAATTAAAAGTATGTAGAAATGATATTCGAGGCACATTTTGTTCAAGTTAGCACCAAAAATAGTTTAAGATATAAGGAGTACCAAAAAATAAATCGCATGTATGTGATTTTGATTTATAGTTAAGTACAAAATTCAAATTCACTTGGAACTTTCAATTTCTCAGTTCCAACCTAGGTATATCATATTGATGTGTCAAATTACACCTAACCGCAAGCGCATGGTGTCTATTGCTAGTACAGATGGCAAGCGGGTCGAATCCACAAGGAGACAGGTTCTACTAATTCCTTTTCAGTTATCGTTAATTGTTTCAATGGTCAGACGAATATTGGAGAATATTAATTAACTAATTAAACAAGATTAACACTAATTAAACAGATGATAAACAAATTATTTAAAACCTAGGGCAATCAGGTCAACCATGCTTACACAATTGGCTCTTAAGCTAAAGCAATCAATGTGATCCTATAACTAGAGTATGTTAATCTCTTTCAAGCATTAACACTCTCGAAACATTCAATACAATTAACCACTTTTAGTAATTCAATCAATCAGGTAATTAGAGTCAAGTTAATCTCTTCCAAGCATTAACGCTCTCAGAAATCCAATGATGCTTCCACACTCAAATTCAATTTTGCTAATCGTATGTGTGCCTCTAGTAAGTAAATCTCTCGATCCATACCCCTATTTGCATATAATTAATCCATGATATCGGCTGATTACACAAATTAATGATTAAAACATATCAATCAGAATTAACCATAACCAATCAAACCACTATGAAAATTATGCCAATATTAGTGCAAACATGGCTTCCCTTTAAGCCCTAGAAATAACTACTCGCTAATAATTAAATAAGTAAAACAACTAGTAAAACAAGAAAACATAATTAAACTAACAAGAACAAAGAAAAGATTAAGAGAACAAAACCTTCAAACTTCAATGTTGTCACCCGAAAGAAGAGTCATGGTGTTTCTCTACATCTCCAACTAATAATAAATATCTACTCTAAACTATATTATCTGATCTAATATTACATTCTTAATAATGTGTCCCAAGATGTGTTTATATAGGCACTCCAATTCTTGCCCAGCAAGAAAATACCAAATCAGAATTATAATCGAAGTACGTTTCCTAAACTGATTCTGTTTTAAAGGAAAATTCGCAGCTGTCTTTTCTTCAGTAATTCTGGAACGTTCCAACTGTAATTGGACCTCTGGACCACTTTATAATGATAGAAAATCTCGTTATCTTCGCGTGGACAGTAAGATCGTCCAAAACGGATTTCTGGAACTCAAGATATGGCCTAAACAGTGCAGCAGCCCTTCTAGTCCAATAATTCCGAAATTTCATCTATTTTATCTCCAAAATAGCTCTTTTTGCTCCAAATCCTTCCAAGTCATGAATTCTTTATTTCCTACAATAAAACAATCAAATCTATTAAATAAAAATCCAAATCAATGCAAAACACAATAAATATGAGAATAAAATCATCTAAAATATATATAAAAATATATTCTATCAAATATTTGTAACAGTACTCGTTGAATGTAAGAAGAATGATCTTTAATAATGATACATATGAGTTACTCATTATCGAACAAGTGCTATTGCAACAATAATGTGTCGTTTAATCTATTTTCTACCAGTAATTTTTAAAAGATTATCACGATAATGATATGCTATTTAGTTTGTTTCCATTAGTAATAGTAAACTAGCAAGAGTAGATAGGTGGATCATTACATATGTGGTAGGAGATGTATTTTGACAACAATAGCACAAACTATTTTAATATTAGGAAAAATCAACTAAAACTTATGATGCATCCATACAAACTAATATGCGCTACAGTTGAAAAAATCATTTATTTTTTAGGGAAATTCTCAATGGTACCACTGTACTTTTGGCTTTTGCCAGTGGTACCATTACAAATTTACCTTACTTAACGTTTCTATAACGTTTTTCTAACATAATGGTATTTCTATTAGAAAGTCAATTTGTTAAGAGTACCGTTAAGAGGAGTCAAAAACGTAGTGGTACCATTGACAAAAGCCAAAAGTACAGTGGTACCATTGAGAATTTTCCTATTTTTTATACAGTATTAAAATATCAATAATCGAACATTATGTTATAGGTAGTCATACATAATTTAACATCTTTCTTTAGAATATATAATCTTGTTTATAATACTACATTATTATTCAACTATACATTTTATTTATTTATTTATTTAATCGATAACTTATATAGAGTCTAAGTCTAGCATATTATCCAATTCTAATTTTTTTTATATAGATATATATTATACCTAGTATTAATCATATTAAGGGTCTGTTTGGTATTGATGTTTCAGACTGCAACAACAGTTTTTTTAGAAAATATGGTTCAAAACAGCTTAGTAAATCTAAAAGCAGTTTTTCAACAACATTTTTATAAGAAAAAATTGCTTTAGGATAAACATTATTTTTTCATAGTAGCAAATTTTGTCGACAACAATTTTAGATGAATGCATCAAACCCCAATAATTTTTCTATAAAATAGGATATAAACAAAAACAAAAAAAAGACATAATTTATTCAGTGATTGTGAATTTAACTCCATTTGTATTTAGAGGTCGTAAATTCAATTCCCTTGATTAGACCAAAAAATCATGTCCTGTTTTCCTTCTGTATCATATAACCTAATTCGATGGTAGATAAACTCATGTTGTCTTGTGTACCATGTGAATGCATATCTTGTTTTTATGGCATATACATAATGTACATAAAATATTATTGTATTATAATTTCATAAAACTATCATTCTAATTTTAGAACAATTTAGTTTTCGATGATAATTTTCTTTTGTAGTTGTTAAAACACTTCTATCTTTAATGTATGACTTGTATTTTAACTATGATAATTATACATACACATATTCTTATGGCATTATCAATATTATGATTATGAGCTAATTTGGTATAAAAATCTTCAATTTCCATATATGTCGTCCAATAATCTAATACATATATTTTGAATGTCATTGTGTCAACACCATATTTTTTTAAAATTTTAATTATAACTTATCCAACATTTGTCAACGGATTGGATTAACATAGTATTGTCAAACTAATGTATCAAGATTTGTATTTATTTGATTGAAAATTAATTTACCAATTTTTAATATATTTTATTAATAGTTGGAATATATGGTGTGATTGCAAGATTAATTTTAAATTAAAAGGTAACGTGGTTTAATTGAAAAGGAAATATTAATAATTGAAAGATATACAACTGATTTTTGAGGTATTCATAAATGATAATATCTTCAACTAAAAGTAAACGTGAAAAAGACAATCAGTTAATTACTATTAATTATATTATATTATTTATTTTAATAATTAGGATAACCATACAGGAAAAAAAAACCACCAAAACTTTTAATGTTTCGATTTTAATATAATAGTATAGATACGTAGTGGTCATTTTCTGTAAAATAACATAAATAACATTACATATTATTATATAATATTACATATCATCAAAATGATATGTATGAAGTGAGTAGTTTAGAGATTTACTAAATAACACAAAAATCCATAACAAATTTATAAGTTTTTGGAAGGGTTGAAATTTTGATAATTTTAAGTTTAGTAAATCTTAAAAAAATAGTAAAAAATTATAGGAAGCGGGTTTTTTTTACATGTGATCGATGATTTTCAAAAAGGCACTGAAAATTTTGATGTGGTGTAATGGTTGTGTATGTGAACATAAACCACTTGTATCTTGAAGGTCATGAGTTCAATTTAAATAACACGAAAATCCATAACAAATTTATAGGTTTTTGTAAGGGTTGAAATTTTGATAATTTAAAATTAAGTAAATTTCAAAAAAATAGTAAAAAATTTTAGGAAGTGGCATGTGATCCATGATTTTCAAAAAGGTACCAAAAATTGATGTGGTGTAGCGGTTGTATATGTGAACATAAGCCACTTGTATCTTTTAGGTCATGAGTTCAATTTAACCTAAGTAATTCTTAAACAAATATTAAAAATTGGGTTTCATGTGCCTGAGAATGACCTTAGGGTAGAATCCTGAGGTTAAAACAATTTCAATATAAATTTAAGGCTGTTTATGTAAATTACTGATAAAAATTTTGTATTTACAAAAATGCCCCTGCGGGGTCCCTTACTTTATAGGTAATATTTGTTATAACCTTAGGGGAGATCCCTGAGATTGTCCTTAGGCCCATTTTTCTCTTAAAAATTTATAGGAAGCGGGTTTTTATGTACATGTGATCGATGATTTTCAAAAAGGCACTGAAAAATTGATGTGGTGTAGTGGTTATGTATGTGAACATAAGTCACTTGTATCTTAAAGGTCATGCGTTCAATTTAAATAACACGAAAATCCAAAACAAATTTATAGGTTTTTGTAAGGGTTGAAATTTTGATAATTTTAACTTAAGTAAATCTCAAAAAAAAAAAGAGTAAAAAATTTTAGGAAGCGGGTGTTTTTATATACATGCGATTGATGATTTTTAAAAAGGTACCAAAAATTGATGTACTGCAGTGGTTGTGTATGTGAACATAGGTCATTTATATGTTGAAGGACATGAGTTCAATTCCCAAGAAAAACATTTTTTTTATATTTTAATTTAGTAAAGGGTTATATTTGTAATTTACTAATTAGGTTTGAAATATCTTGTTAGTCTATAATAGATATAATAATGGATGGATCGTGCATTTACATAATAAATTTGCATTATTGCTGACCTCATTACGTGTTTGAATCATCTCTTAAAAAGAATGTACATATGACTTTATAACTTTAGCAAATTTAAGAAACGAAAGATCAATCCCCGATTGTGGATACAGTTTATCGAAAATTATAAATCATTATTATTGAAAAAGTGCGGTCACTAAGGACCTTTTTAAATCGAAAAGACCATAGCTCTAAAATAGCAAGATAAAAACAATAATCTAATCATATGACTAGCCGTTTTCTGCCAGTATCTATCAAAGGGAAATAATCATTCATGTTTATGTGTATCAAATTTCTTAAATTAGTGCTGGCTATCCTTTATAATGAAGACAAGGATAAAAAAGGGAGGAGAAAGGCACTTTAAAAAAGTGTGGTTGCATGTGTGTGTCATTCACTAATGCAGTCCTCCGATGAAGCCGGCACAAATCAAACTTTCCGAGTTTACGTTCATATAACATTTTAAACATTATGTTTGCATGCTTTCTTTCTTTTTTCTGTTTTCCATAACAAAATGACCATACATGCGTCATGGGTGCACTTGTGATTATATATTGACATTTCAATGGCTTTGTTTATTATGACTACTAGCTTTAAACCCGTGCGTGCATGCTTTTATCATTATTTTTATTCAATTATTTTAGATTATATATATATATATATAAATATTTGTAAACTTATCTTGTAAAAACAAAAAATTTATGTGAACTTATAATAATAATTATTGAAGTTATTTTGGTTTTTTGTTAGTTTTCATTTTTTTCTCGGTTATGGAATTTAATGTTTTTGTAATTTTTAACTTACTAAATTATTTTAAAGGTTTTGTTGAAATATATTTTTAGTTAATAACTATGTTTTTTTTTGTTTGGTTTTTTTTGTTGATTTTCTGTATTTGTTTTCCTGTAGTACAGAATCTATAATCTTTGTAAATTAAATATTTGGTTTTTTCGGTGTTCCGTATTTTTAGTATGATTTTTAGAATTTTGTTTGCTATTAAATTTTTAAGTATATCTTTTTTCATTTTTTTGAAATATTTTTTTTCTTAAAGGGTTTTTGTTGATTTTAATGTAAATTACTTTTTAAAATTTAGAAAATTTCTTTTTTTTTTATTATTTCATATATCTTTTGTTTTTTCATATTAGGTTAGATGTGATATACGTAGTTGATATCTTTTTTCCTTTAAATGTTTGTGCTTCTTTTATGTTGGTTTAGATTTTTTTATGTATACTATATTGGAGTAATTTGTGGTCTTCAGTTTTATTTTAAATTATAGTTTGTTCTATATAATATATTTTGTTAAGGTTGAGTGTCATTTTCAATCATTTTATGTTTTTTATACATTTTAATATTTTTTAATTTTTTTTTAGAATTTTTGTTAATTGCGTGGTTAATTGTATTTTTTTTAATGATTTTCTTAAAAATTATATATATTTGAACATTTAGCCTAACATATATTTTAATATTTCATTTTTTGAAGTATTTTTTTCTATTTCATAAGATTATATCTAATATACTTGAAACATGTTGGAACTTATTAGTATAACTATATTATTATTTTTATTAAGTAATTTAACAAATGCGTGGTTACTAAGTATTCTTTAGAATTTTTTGTTATATGTGTTATATATATTTTGTTAAATTTTGATGTTATTTTTTTTATTTGTTTGTTTTGTTTGTTTACTTTGTTTATTATTTTTGTTTGTTTGTTTGTTAATTTACTTTGTTTATTTTTGAAAATGATATGTTATTTGTTAATAGTGTTGTAGGATTTGTGTTTGTGGTCTTCAATTTTGTTTTAAAGAATATATTTTATTAAGGTTGGGTGTCATTTCCAATCATTTTTTCTTTTTTTTAAATATTTTCTTTGTTGCATTTTTGTTGATTGTGTGGCTAATTGTATTTCTATTTTTGTTTTTTTATATATTTTTAATGATTTTCTTGCAAATTATATATATTTGAACATTTAGCCTAACATATATTTTAATATTTCATATTTTTGGGGGTATTTTTTTTTCTATTTCATTAGATTATATATAATATACTTAAAACATGTTGGAACTTATTGGTATAACTATTTTCTTTTTTTATTAAGTGATTTAACAAATGTGTGGTTACTAAGAATTTTTTAGAATTTTTTGTTATAAGTGTTATATATATTTTATTAAATTTTGGTGTTATTTTTTTATTTTTTTTATTTGTTTGTTTTGTTTTTTACTTTGTTTATTTGTTTAATTTGTTTATCTTTGTTATTTGTTAATAGCGTTGTAGGGTTTGTGCTACAACAAATCTTTCTCTCCTCTAATTTTTGTTAAGAATCTTGAATTTACTATTTACATTTGTTTAACGATTATTCTACTTTAATTTAACTGTGAAAATAAACATTTTTCATAAATTATATATATATATATATATATATAATGTCACAAATTACATTTAGTTACAAATCAAAATAAAAAAAAGTTATAGTTCCTGTTTTTTTGATGGTTAATAGGTCCATAATTAATCATATTTTTAATACCTATTTTATGTCCGTTTTCGTAATTTTATTAATTAATAAATTGTTTTATTTTGTTTTGTAGGAAAATAAATAAAAACAAATTTCAAGCAGGAAAAGGTGCAAAAAGGGAAAGGAGGTGGAAAATACTTAAAGTCAAGGAAATTGGAGGAAAAATCGAACACTTATCCGAGAAGAAAAGGAAATTGAAGAAATTATATTCAAGATTGGATTGTAATCAAAGGGGCCAAACCCAATATTTTCCCCTATATATGGCCTTATCTCTTGTATTTTAAACACGAATTGAGACACCAATTTAGATTCAACAATTAGGAGTAGGTGTAGGTTAATACTGTTTTACTTTTTTGTTTCAAACTTTTATGTTCGCAATTTTAATTTGTAGCAGCAGCTTTGTTCATTCAGCTTTGTTTTGTTTTCTATTCGGCGTTAATTCCTTTACCAGCAAGAGCTTGTGTTCGTTGACTTGTTTTCAATTTCCAGGGAGTTTTGTTTTAACCGTATGCATGTTTTTTTTATTATATATTATATTCATATAAATTGTCTTAGTTTATTAGGTTGTCGTGATTTTAAGTATAAGTTAATTGTTATTTGTTTCGTTAATTTGTTAAGCATGTATAGCTAAATTTTCTTGTCCTAGGATGAAGATGAAGTAAATTAATTGCTTTTGATTTCTTCTCGTTCCTATTAATTGATTCTCATAATTTTTCTTGGTGCTTAATTGTTCGATTAACAAAGTGATTTTGATATATTATTGTTACCGGATTTATTTTTCATAGCCTATGCTTGCTCCTTGAAGTTTTGATAGGTTATTGTTAGATAACAAGTTTCATAGTATATGCTTGTCTCGTTAATTGATATATCTTATTTGTGAAGAAAAGAGGATTGATTTTAGGGCGAGTTGGTATTAATTGTGATTGATTAGTGGATTCGGATTCCTAGGTTTTCCATATTATTTGATAATCTTTGTTAATTAGGTTAATTAGGTTAATTAAAACTCATCTCAAACCTATTTGTCTAGTTGCCTGATTTAATTATTAGGGTTTTGAAAATTCATAGTCTCTGTGGATCGACCTGTATTTGCTACAATTAACCACTGTGCGCTTGCAGTTATTTTACACATCAAGTTTTTGGCGCCGCTGCCGGGGACTATTGGTAATTTTTGCTCCTTGATATTAATTCTTCGGATTAGTTTCTTGTTTTCTTTTGTTGTTTTTTTAGGGAATAGTGAAGCGGAGAAAAGCTTGGACAAAAAGATCGTTAGAAGGCCTCGTTGTCTCTTTTGAAATTTTTGGAAGCGCTTTTCGGTATTCCATATCACCTCTCTCTATTTTTCTTTTCTTCATCATTATTAAAAAAATACAAAAAAAATTAAATATTTGAAAAATCCAAAAATATTAGTTAGTCAATTTTTTGTTTAAAAACCAATTTGCTGCATCATTCATTCTCTCATATAGGATCACATCATCTAGATTACACGTAGTGCACTGCATCCATAAGTGTTTATTTTCTTGTTCTTTATGTGTTGCATCATTCAATCAATCTTAAGGGTGCCACCCAAACAAGATAAGGTGAGGGATTTCATCACCCTTTCCTTGGCCCACAAATCACTAATTCGTTCATCTTGCATTCCCCTTTCCTTAATAAAATTAAGTAGACGTTGGCCCCTAGGATTTCACGCTCAATTAGGAAGAGAATCTAGGAGGAACAAATCACTAAGTATTCTTTCGTTTGGTGTCTAGGCAAGCGTGACGCTTACCTGGCTAATTTGGATTGGTGTCTAGAAAGGTGTTTAGCCTCTTGGCAATGCTTGCACCTGCCTGGCCAGTCAGGACGAGTGCTTTTTGAGTTGTGACTTTTAGTAGTATCTTATTGTTAGGAGCAAGGTCTAGATTTTTCTTAGGATAATATAGATTTTCCTTTTGATTTTCCATTAATAGTCATGTCTATTCAACCTGTAGGAGTTAATTTGATAGATGAGGTTGTTTCGTGGTCAACTCTTGAGGATAGTTCAATTGAGTCTTTTCTTGAGGAAGATGTTTTGTTAGAGTATGAGAGTAATAAAGAACTTCATGAGTTGTATAGAAATTTTTCTTCTGATGAGATGTTAGATGAATTGAATGCTATTTGTTCTAAGCATGAAACCCAACTTGAGGATATTTCTTTTGATCCTAGGTTTGTTGTTAAAACTTCTGTTGGTGAGCCACCCACTTTCGTTCATAATCCATCTTTTTCCGTTCTTGATCAGTCTTTGATAGTTGATAATGAAACTTATCATGTTCTTTCTAGTGATTTAGTTCATGACCAAGAATTTCAAGTGATTAATTTGCTTAAACAACTTAAAGAAGCTTCTAATTGGTCTATGAATGATGTTAGGTGTATGAGTTTTATTTTGGTGCATGATCAAGTTTCTCTAGTGGATAATGATGTTTTTGTGAGTGAGTTTCACATGTGTGTTGATTGTGTTACGAATGTTATTTTCCCTCGATCTGGTATTGGTTAGTAAGTGTTTTTTGTGTCTCCCATGACCAAGTTTAGGTATGGGGGAGTTTGTGTGTGTGTGTGTGTGAGTTTTTGTGTTGTGTGTTTTTGTTGTGTGTGTGTTATAGGTAATAATGTATCTCCTCATCCCTTATCAGGTATTTTCGTCCTTTTACTTTGTCACTTTTCTCTCATTTGCATACATTGAGGACAATGTATGATTTAGGTATGGGGGAGGGATTTAGTAGTATTATTATTATTATTATTAAAAAAAACCCAAAAAAATCGAAAAAAAATTGAAAAATGGAAAAAATACAAAAATAATTCTAGCCTTGTGAAATGATTACTTGTTAAAAGTTAGCTTGATGCACCCTTACATGCTATAGTACTCTTGTGTTTCTGATGCTTTTGATTGAGAAGTGATATGCTAAGTTCTTGTGCACACACATACACTAGCGAGTTGAAACTAGTAGACTTATTGAATGTTGTAAGTAATTAAAAGGACATGAATATGTGCAAGAAGGTTTGGTTTCCATGCTTTGAGTACAAGTAGGTGCATTTAAGAGACTTTTTCTTGGGATTAATTATGTTTTGCCACCAAGTGAGATTTTGAGCCTATATGCATATCTTTTGAATTTTATATTCATTTGCTTGAGTGTCCACATGTTGTTTGCATTGCTAGCAGTTGTTTGAGACCTTTCTTGAAATGCATGACATTATTTGATGATAAGATGATAAAGGCATTTAGGAATAACCTATTATTATCCAAATTACCACACCCTTTATATATGATCAATTAGTTACCCCTTTGAGCTTAATCCTATTTTTTCGATGTCACACCACATTACTTGCCTAGACCTTTTTCTTTTGTAGCCTTACGTATACTTGATCCCAATTTGTCAAAGGCTAGTAGGAAGTTGAGGCAGTAATAAGGTGTGTGAGATGGGGTTTACTTTTGTTCATTAATTTTGGGGAAATATTGGATTTTATTGCTTATTTGTTAGTCGTTGTTCAAGAAATTTTGAAGAAGGATTGTGGTTGTGTATATATTTATAGTATCTATCTTAGCTTTTCAAAAAAAAAAAAAGAAAAAAAAATCATATGAGAGCATAATTATGTTTCCGTGTTTTTGTGAACCTTCTTCATTCGTCTAGTCAAGCTGTTTGTTGGAAGAAGATTAGAAAATCCATGTATGGGGAGAAAGTATGGTGTTGTGTATGATATATTATGGATTATACTAGCTTTTGACACTTCACCTTATTTGGCCTTACTTGACATACCTTGTCCTTAGCCCCGTTACAACCCAAATAAAGACCTTTTGATTATCATCATTAATGTATGTTGTGTTAAAGTTAGACTGATATCAAATGTCAAGTATGCTTATGATTTTGTTGGAATGGAGTGATACATTTACCCTTGTTCTTGAGTGAATATTCTTTTGTGAGTGAAAGGTGAGTTGTTACTTGTTTTTTTTCATATGAGATCCCAAGTTTTGACTCTAAGGTGTACTCTTGTGGGCTTAGCATGGTTACCAACTTATTTTTACACTTGACGTGGACTTTTAATGACCTCTGCATATTTTTTTGAGTAGAATATGTGAATACTTGCACCTTACACACCAAGACATTGCAAATTCACTTTGATTCTTTAGCATGAGATGACTTGTATGTGTGGTGTTGCATTGAGCAATCTTTTACATGAGCTAGATGGATTTTGTGGGTACATTCACTATAGGCCCTCACGAGACCTCACTCGTCCACTAGGGCTGCCTAGGCATTTAAAGGGCTTGTTGCATATGCCAAATGCAATCGTGATCACCTACGGAAGTGATATTATTTATTTAGGTAGCATTTTTTTTTTTTATTTTATTTTTCTCGAGGACGAGCAAAAGATAGGTATGGGGGCATTTAATAGGTCCATAATTAATCATATTTTTAATACCTATTTTATGTCCGTTTTCGTAATTTTATTAATTAATAAATTGTTTTATTTTGTTTTGTAGGAAAATAAATAAAAACAAATTTCAAGCAGGAAAAGGTGCAAAAAGGGAAAGGAGGTGGAAAATACTTGAAGTCAAGGAAATTGGAGGAAAAATCGAACACTTATCCGAGAAGAAAAGGAAATTGAAGAAATTATATTCAAGATTGGATTGTAATCAAAGGGGTCAAACCCAATATTTTCCCCTATATATATGGCCTTATCTCTTGTATTTGAAACACGAATTGAGACACCAATTTAGATTCAATAATTAGGAGTAGGTGTAGGTTAATACTGTTTTACTTTTTTGTTTCAAACTTTTATGTTCGCAATTTTAATTTGTAGCAGCAGCTTTGTTCATTCAGCTTTGTTTTGTTTTCTATTCGGCGTTAATTCCTTTACCAGCAAGAGCTTGTGTTCGTTGACTTGTTTTCAATTTCCTGGGAGTTTTGTTTTAACCGTATGCATGTTTTTTTTTATTATATATTATATTCATATAAATTGTCTTAGTTTATCAGGTTGTCGTGATTTTAAGTATAAGTTAATTGTTATTTGTTTCGTTAATTTGTTAAGCATGTACAGCTAAATTTTCTTGTCCTAGGATGAAGATGAAGTAAATTAATTGCTTTTGATTTCTTCTCGTTCCTATTAATAGATTCTCATAATTTTTCTTGGTGCTTAATTGTTCGATTAACAAAGTGATTTTGATATATTATTGTTACCGGATTTATTTTTCATAGCCTATGCTTGCTCCTTGAAGTTTTGATAGGTTATTGTTAGATAACAAGTTTCATAATATATGCTTGTCTCGTTAATTGATATATCTTATTTGTGAAGAAAAGAGGATTGATTTTATGGCGAGTTGATATTAATTGTGATTGATTAATGGATTCGGATTCCTAGGTTTTCCATATTATTTGATAATCTTTGTTAATTAGGTTAATTAGGTTAATTAAAACTCATCTCAAACCTATTTGTCTAGTTCGCCTGATTTAATTATTAGGGTTTTGAAAATTCATAGTCTCTGTGGAATGACCTGTATTTGCTACAATTAACCACTGTGCGCTTGCAGTTATTTTACACATCAATGGTAGTGATGCAAACAAATTTTTCTTATAAAAATAATTTGTTTAGTAATTTCTTTTGAAAAACAAATTATATTTAGTTAAAAATCGAATAAAAAAATTACATTTGTTTATATTTTTTTATAGATTGAATTTTTATACATACACTATTTATTGACAATATGTATCTTCACAATTTTAAAATATCAATAAAACAATTTACATTTGTCTATGTTTTTTTTAAATTTATATTTGTTTATGTTTTTTTATAGATTGCATTTTTTTAGTCATAGATTTCATTTTTTTTAGTTACACTATTTATTGACAATATGTATCTTCACAATTTTAAAATATCAATAAAATAATTTACATTTATTTATATTTTTTTATATATTGCATTTTTGTTTGTGTTTTTAATAAATTGCATTTTTATAATTATAGATTATATTTTTATATATACACTATTTATTGACAATATGTATATTTGTTTATTCTTTTGGTGAAGGTGAAGATTAAGATTACCAACGATAGTGTTTCACTCTCACTCTTTCTCTTTTTAACCCTCTTTCTCTTTTTAACCCTGACGACCAGACGACCACCCAAACTCCCTTACGCTAATTATATATAGGATATAATGAGGTCTGTTAAGAAAGGGAGACTGGGAAGGGAATATTAATAAAATATGTTTTCAGTATTATATTTTATTCGTTCACTAAATCAATATTTAAATACATAAAAATTGATTTGGTACAAGACATACTAAGTTATCACAAGCATTCATAAGTAAATTTCTTATTTTCAATAATATAAATAAAAACAATATCTCAACATATCAGAATACACAATATATAAACATCTTTTAATAATATACATTAAAATCCCCCTCAAACTCAAGATACTTATATCGAAAGTTTGCCAAAATATAAAAAATCAAATCATCTGCTCCAATCAATAGTCGTCTTCGTTATAACTTTCATCGCTTCACGATTCTCCTCAAAAATTTTCTTTTTGTCGTTGGTTTGTGACAATCTCCTACAAAAACCTATCATTTTCGTCCTTGTGTTTTCTATCATATTTTTTATTTTTATTTTCACCCACGAACTCTCGCAAATTGTTTTTCCCTCACACCATGAACTCTCGTAGTGTTATTTTTCTTACCCACGACCTCTTGCGGATTCTTCTCACACCACGAACTCTCGTAGTATTAATTATTCTTGCACCTACCAACTCTAGCAGGTTTAACTTCTCTCGCACCCGCAAACTCTTACGGGGATGACCTAGGCTCTTGATGCTATGATAAAATATTCTCATACTTCTCTTCTCATTCACAATTAGAGGCTTCCAATTATAAATGAGAATAGAAGTGTTGTTGGAGGAAATTCGTAACAACACGAAATCAGAGGATTGCTGGAATAAAAGAGGATTGCTGGAATAACATAGCGAATTTGTATGAATATGGATGCTTTAGGGGATTAGGGATTGTAAAAAAGAGAGGGGCTGGACTTGGTAGATGTCTCGATTTATCTCGTGTATCGGAACCCTTTTTCCAAGATGTCTGTGTACCAATTTATATTCGATCAAGCCTACACAATTCTGTGAAATTGTGTCTATCACTGTGAGACTTTAGGGATAAACTTTGTTAATGTGGGAAATTACTGATTTTATCTGATTTAATCTTGGTGTTGTGATATCTTCCTGATTTGAAGAATATTGTTTGAAGATATTTTCCGTTATTCATTGATTGAGATTGATTCTTTCCTCGTTTCAGGGAGAGGATAAAACTTAGCGATTAAGCAATAATTATTATTCTGAATTAATAATTAACAAATATTAGAAATTTGGGAGATTATTAAACATGCCAAAAATATGGCATAACAAGAAGTATGAGATCTTTATCAAATACCCCCTTATCTTCTTTGCTATTTTGTATATCTTCATCACTAAACTAAATGATAAAAAATGCCCGATCTATCTCTATCATTCCCAATTTTTGAATTATATTCTCATAAGCCTCCAATTATAAATGAGAAGAGAAGTATGGGAATATTTATCAAATACCCCCTTATCTTCTTTTCTATTTTGTATATCTTCATCACTAAAATAAATGATAAAAAATACCGGATCTATCTTTTACCGTTTTTTGAATTATATTCTCCTTCATTCCAAGATTTGTTAGAACAAATATTTATTTGTAAAGAAAATTCCACACCAAAATTCAAGTTTATGTTTATTTTCGTGATAGTGCACCATTTATTTTTTGAGTATGTAAAAACTCAAACTAAGATACAAATTATCTATCTTTAGTGAATAGTATAAAGTTATCGGGTTATTTTTTAGCGTAAATAGATGATAGTCGACTTCCAAAATTGCCCTTTATCTATCCCCTTCTCCCCCTTCCCACTTCTCATCTCAACCCTAGTCGCCTCAGATCTTCATCATTCACCCCTTTCCTTCTATTCTCACAATCTGTTCTTTCTGTATTTTTTCCAACTCTGGGACCTCTGTCCTTCCTCACTTTGTTCAACTCTTTTGGATTGAGCAAAAGATCTTTTCTAAGGTGTTATTGGAAGTTTAGTCTACACGATCCACCTTGTTATCTAAATCGAAACTTATCCATGAGCTGCATACCACGAATTCGTGTCTATACTTTAGTTTTCTTTTTGAAGAGGAAACTAAAGATGGGTTGCGAATAAGGGAGAGTTTGGGCCGGTTTGGTCCCGTTTTTAGATAAAACCTGATCATTTATCCGATTTTAGAAATCATAAATTGCAACCACAACCAAACCATCGGTTCAGAATCGATTTGAAAAACCTCGGTTCGATTTTTATAGAATTGGTTTCGCTTTCAAAATCAGAGGGAAAAAAGAGAAATATATTACTCTACGATTTTTATAAAGTTGAAAAATTCGTATTTTGCCTTAATTCCTTTTGGACAGTCTTCCTCGCTATAAGATCTAGCTGCACAAAAATTTTCATAATTTTATTCATTTTACTAAATCGAGCATATTTCTTAAACCGTAAATCGTTTTTAGGTGATTCAAATTCTCATGTAAACTACAAGATCATATCTTCATGTTTCCAATCAGTTTGGTTAAAAAATAGCATCTAACATAATCGTGGTTTTCTGCACAAATTAATCTAACGCAAATCCGGCATTATAACGGCTATATTTCGATTATTCCAACTTCTCGTATATACCAAGTACATCATCAAGGCAACCAAGCAACCATAACATCATAATATCATCATCAAAAGTCTTAAAATTCAGTGGTATCTCCATTTTACCATGATCCAAGATTTTTCATAAAATCAAAAGCTCATAATCATTTAAAGTCTCAAAATCATGACATATATCTCAATTTTGTAAAATCTCTTAAAATCAAAGATGACAAAGTTTGGTTGAGACTTGATTACCTTCTTGGAGCTTGAGAAGTCTTGCTGAAGCTCAATACACCACAATCTAACCTTGGTTGGTCTTGATCTACCTTAATCTTAAAGATCAAATAATGTTCTTACATGAGTTCACTATTCACCAAGCAACTTCATGAATTTTTCTACCCTATCTATACTCCATGAAAAATTATGAAACTAAGTACATACCTTAAGTATATCTTGAGGAATTTTAGGATAAAATTTGAGGATTTATAAGTAAGAGAAAGTGGAAGAAATTTTTTTCTTTTCTCCTTGTTGGTATGGTTCGGCCGAGAGCAAGATGGGAGGGAGTGGGAGAGATTTTTGTGACTTTGTTTGTATTATGTACACAATAATGTGATATATCTTGGGGTTATAAAAAGGCTACTAGCTAGGTTAGTCAAAATTCTAAGTCTAAAAAGGCTAGAAGTATTGCTTGGTGATCCTTAAATTCATGTAACTATGTTTCTAAGTATTTAGTTTAGTTTCAACTAATTCCTAACTACTTAGTTGGCTTGGTTGTTGACTTGGTTAACATATTGTCTACCACCTTGCATGTAGTTGTATAAGCTTTGCATGGCACTTGCTAATGTTAATTATTTTCCAATTTTTATTCCATCATTTCCATTTAAACTAATTTTTTTATCCATGAAATGTTCTTAACGTATAAAATCTTTTCAAGTGTTCTTCATTCCACCAAATTCATCTTAGTGCTTATTCCATATAAATTCCCATGTTTATGAATCCCTTGGTCGTGGATTTTCGTATTTATCGCTTTCCGAAAATTGTAAGTCATTAACAAAGCAGGAATTTTTGATTTCTGACGGCTTTTGCATACACTCATTTCACTTATATAATCTTAATATGAAATTAAAATCCTCAAATTTCCATTACATAATCTTGAGTAGGATTTTTTTTTCTTACATACCAGAATTACTATTCATCCGGGTCTTTTCTACAGTAGTACAAAAATCAGGGTTATTACAGTCTCCCCCCTTAAAAGGATTCCGTCCCGGAATCAGTCTGAGAATAGATGGGGGGTACTTCGCTTGCATCTCATTTTCCAGCTCCCAAGTTGATTCTTCGACGTTGTGGTTCTGCCATAGAACTCTGACCAGTTTAACAGCCATGTTCCTCAGCACTTGTTCCTTGCGGTCCATGATCTCCACTGGTTTCTCTACGTAGGACAGGTCAGGTCGCAGGTCTACTTGCTCATGCTCTACCACATGCTTGGCATCCGGGTTGTACTTCCTTAGCTTCGATACGTGGAATACGTTATGAACTTGTTGTAGACTTGGAGGTAAAGCCAATTCATAAGCTACGGGTCCAATACGTCGCAAGATTTCAAAAGGTCCAATATACCTAGGGCTCAATTTCCCTTTCTTTCGAAATCTCATCAGTCCTTTCCAGGGGGATACTTTTAACAACACCATGTCCCCTACCTCATATTCCTTGTCTTTTCGTGCTAGATCAGCATACCTGCGCTGTCGATCTTGGGCTGCCGCTAGTCTTCCTCTAACTAACGTTATGGCATCTCTCGTCTGTTGAACTAGGTTGGGTCCCAATATCTTTCGTTCACCAACTTCATCCCAACACAGGGGGGAGCGACACTTTCGACCGTAGAGGGCTTCGTAAGGAGGCATCCCGATCCTTGAGTGGTAGATATTGTTATACGCGAACTCAATCAAGGGTAAGTGTTCTTCCCAACTTCCTTTAAAGTCTATGACGCACACCCTCAACATATCTTCCAAGGTTTGGATAGTCCTTTCACTCTGTCCGTCAGTCTGAGGGTGATATGCCGTACTCATGTTCAGTTTAGTCCCTACTCATTCTTGGAAGCTCCTCCAAAATCTGGAATTAAACATGGGGTCTCTATCGGATACAGTGGTTACTGGGACTCCATGTCGCACTATAATCTCCTTTATGTAGATGTCTACAAGCCTATCGATAGTGTATTTCTCATTGATTGGGAGAAAGTGAGCAGACTTGGTTAGTCTATCGATGATCACCCATATCACGTCGTGGTTGGTTTTAATCTTGGGTAGTCCTACCACAAAGTCCATGGCAATATGCTCCCACTTCCATTCTAGAATCTCTAAGGGTTGCAGCAGGCCGCTGGGTCTTTGGTGTTCCGCCTTTACTCGTTGACAGGTTAAACATCTATTCACCCATTCTGTTACGTCCTTCTTCATGTTAGGCCACCAATAGTATTCTTTCAGGTCTCTATACATTTTGGTGCTACCTAGGTGTACCGAATATCTAGCGTTATGGCCTTCGTATAAGATTCCGTCCTTCAATTCCTGAACATTCGGGACCCATATCGTTGTTGCATATCTCATGATCCCATTCTTATCTCTCTCGCACTTGATTTCTTCTCCGGTCAGGATTTCGTCCTCCGAATTAGCTTCCTCTTCCATCTTTTGCTCCTGACGCCGCCTAATCTTTTCTAACAACGGCGGTTGGATTTGGATTTCCATTAATATTTCTTGGGTCTCGTTTGGTCTCCTGATCTCTATCTCTAGTTTCTCGAATTCTCTTGCCAAATCCTCCATTGAGGTTAACATCTTGAGCTTCTCCTTCCTACTAAGGGCATCGGCCACCACACTGGCCTTCCCCGGATGATAACGGATCTCACAATCGTAATCCTTTATTAGCTCTAGCCACCTCCTCTGCCTCATATTTAATTCCTTCTGAGTGAAGATGTACTTGAGGCTCTTATGGTCCGTATATATCTCGCATTTCTCTCCGTACAAGTAGTGCCTCCATATTTTCAGGGCGAAAACTATCGCGGCTAGCTCTAGGTCATGGGTAGGATACCTCACTTTATACTCTTTCAATTGCCTAGACGCAATCACCTTGCCATGTTGCATGAGCACATAACCAAATCCTTTGTGGGATGCGTCACTATAAATCACGAAGTCTCCCCTTTCATCTGGTAACGCCAGCACAGGGGCGGTCACTAACCGTTTCTTCAGCTCTTGGAAGCTTTCCTCACATTTCTCAGTCCATACAAACTTCTCTGCCTTTCTGGTGAGTCGGGTAAGCGGGGCTGATAATTTGGAAAAGTCTTTAACGAATCTCCTATAGTAACCTGCCAATTCTACGAAGCTTCTTACTTCTGTCGGGGTAGTTGACCTCTCCCAATTTGATATGGCCTCTATTTTGGTAGGATCAACTAATACTCTCTCACCGCTTACCACGTGGCCTAGAAATTGCACTTCTCTTAGCCAAAATGCACACTTAGAGAACTTGGCATACAGTTTCTCAGCTCTCAGAATCCCTAAGACTATCCTCAAGTGTTCCGCGTGTTCTTCCTCAGTCTTTGAATAAATCAGAATATCGTCGATAAACACTATGACGTATTTGTTTAGATACTGCTTAAACACGCGGTTCATCAGGTCCATAAAGGTTGCTGGTGCGTTGGTTAACCCAAAGGACATGACCAGGAATTCATAGTGTCCATAACGGGTCCAGAAGGCGGTCTTGGGTATGTCCTCCTGCTTGATCTTTAATTGGTGATATCCGGTTCTCAAGTCTATTTTTGAGAAGCAAACTGCTGCTTTCAGCTGGTCGAACAGGTTATCGATTCTAGGTAGGGGATACTTATTCTTAATGGTTAGTTTATTCAGCTCCCTATAGTCTATGCATAATCTCATGCTACCATCCTTCTTCTTCACAAACAACACTGGAGTGCCCCATGGAGGTACACTCGGCCTTATCAATCCCTTGTCTAACAACTCTTGTAACTGTGTCGCTAATTCCTTCATCTCCACGGGAACTAACATATATGGGGCCTTAGAAACAGGTGCAGTTCCGGGTGCCAACTCTATCGCGAACTCGATCTCCCTATCAGGTGGCAATCCCGGAAGTTCTTCGGGAAATACATCCTCGAATTCTCTAACGACAGGGATATCTTGCAATTTATGGGCCTCCTGTTCTGTGTCTACAACGTAGTCCAGGAAGGCTTCATTCCCCTTACGTACCAGCTTCCTAGCTTGCGCGACGATGAGGAATTTTCAAGTTTGTCGCTGCCCCTTAAAACACTACTCTTTTCTTTCCTGGTACCATACCTAAGATAACGTCAAACCCTCCTAACACAAAAGGTATTAGGTTGGCTTGAAAATGGCAACCCTTTTATTTCTAGATCATAGTCAGGGTAGAATTGATTCACGGGAATCACTTCACGATTCACTATTTATACAATTAGCTACTCTTTCAGAGCCTCCGCCTTAAGATTTAGTTTGCATGCGAATTCTTGCGATATAAAAGATCGGGTAGCTCCAGAATCGAATGAGACATTTGCATTTACCGATTAAAGGTTTAGGGCACCTGTGATAACATCTGAGTCTCTGACAGCATCCTACACGGTCATGTTAAAGGTCCTAGCAGTAGGGGGTCGATTGGAAGCTGCTCCACTCACTCTTGACCCAGGAAGGTTCAACTTAGGACAGTCCTTCCTCATATGCCCGCGCTTCCACATTGGTAACACTTTGGGACTTGGGTTTGTTGGTAGCAATTATTAGAGTAATGCCCCGTGCGCCCGCACTTGTAACACGTCACTGTGGATCGGAACGTCCCCAGATGCTTCCTTCCACAAGTCTGGTGATTGGGTGAAAGTGGTTGCTCTAGACTGTCCACCTCTCTGATTAACGCTCTCGCTTCCAGCCCTCTTTGTAGCTAGACCAACGGTAGGCTGAAATGCAATTGCTCGGTTGCATTTGTTAAAGCGGCGCCCGCCACTAGATCTTCCTCCTAGACTCACCGCCTTCCTTTTCTTGTTTTCCTTTATCCTCAGGCTCATCTCGCTCCCGACCTCCACTATTGAGGCCTTCTGTATCAAGGTGGCATTGTCTGTTATTTCCAACATAGTGACACGATTCTGAATCCATGGTTTTAGCCATAGCTGAAACCTTTTTGCTCTATCCTCTTCAGTATCCACAAGTCTAGGCACGAATCTAGATAGTTCTGTGAACTTGGCCTCATACTCAGCCACTGTCATGTTCTCCTGTTTCAGCTCCAGGAACTTCAGCTCCATCTAAGTCTCCACATACTTGGGAAAATGCTTATGCAAGAACAATCTACAGAACCTCTCCCAAGTCACTACGCCTACTGGTTCCAAGTTACGTTTAGCTTCCCACCAATAATTCGCTTCTCCTTTCAGTAAGTAAGCACCAAAGACCGTCTTTTGGGTCTCATCCACACCTAAAATCTCGAAGGATTTCTCCATCTCTTTTAGCCAAGCTCTTGCTGCTACAGGGTCAGCGGTGCCTTGAAATTCTGGGGGTTTCAGGGATTTGAAGGCTCGAAAGGCGCCAACATTGGCGATATTGAGGTTCCTTAGTGGTGGGGGTGGTTGCTGTAGGTTCTGCCTGAGAAAATTCATAAATTGCTCCATAGGGTTTTCATCTATGCCTTCCTCGATTTGAGTGGCTTCCTCCTCTACCTCCTCCTAATCTGCATTTTCATGCTCATTAAATCCTTGCCCTTCTTCTTCATAGGCTTGGCTTTGGCGCTCTTCCTCTATGCGCTAATCATTGCCATGGGTGGCAGATTCAGCATTGCGGTTTACTGTGTTTCGTCTGGACGGCATCTTTCTGAAAACATATGCATTTATATATACATAATTGTTAGGGTTACCTTGCATAAGTAAGTGCTACCTCAAAAGGATAGTCCATTTCGCATACATCTGTGTTTTCTTGTTGTAAGTAGTTGATATATAAAGCATTGTACGTAATGAACTTAAACAAAATTTATTGCCGAAATGAAAACAATCATATATATATATCGGGTACCATAAAAGGGTTACCCTGAAGAGTCACAGGTCACATAATACATCATCTAAATACATAAGGCCTACCAAAAGATACAAGACATGCTTTTCCAGTCGGACTAGCTGCTACCTACTACTACTATACCAAAAGTACAACTACCATCTACAGTCCTCACTGGAAAGCTAACAATCATAATATATCATCAATAACGGTGGGAGCGAGTCGCATCCCTAATCCTCCTCATAGCTGATGACAGGATCCGCTCGGCCTCACTCCTCCTAATCCTCCTGTCTGAGCGGGATGATGCTCTAAGCCTGGTGAGAGCTCTCCTTTCTACACGCAGTATCATCCATCGTAAGCCCCTGGTTACTGACTCAATCCTCTCCCGACGGGTGTGGTGACGGGACTTCCTCTCCTCGCTCAGCTGGAATCTAAGCTCCTCAATCCTAGCATCCGCGGCCACCAGCCTAGCAGTCAATCGGGCCACCTCATAATCATATTCTGCAGCTAGTACAATGGGAATCGGGGGTGGTGGTGGTGATGGTGGCTGGCTTTGCGGAGCCATCTCAATGTCGGCATTATCTGGGATGAGCTCCTCGGAATCCTCGGCAGGAAGTGGACTCCACGGTGGGGAGTCGAGCGGGGATGGCTCCCTACGGGGAGGGGAGTACATGGGTATGTCTGTCCAGGCTACTGAGTCATCCTTTGGGTCCTCTCCCATGGTGGGGTCAGCTGGAGCATCGTCCCTAGGGTCCTCCTCCGGATCCTCCTCTGGGTCGCTCTCCTGATCATCGGAGTCCACCATATCATCTCTGGGTACAGGGTCATCCGGACTGGCCTCCATGGGGTCGTCCTCAACAGGGTTCGTAACAGGCTCCTCGATCGGGTCCATAATCGGCTCCTCTACTGGGTGCATGACCGGCTCCTCTACTGGGTCCATGACCGGGTCCATAGCTGGCTCCTCAGGGATCTACACAGGAAAGGGAAAAGTGTTACTACCTCAAAAGTTTTAATATGTGATAATCTTAATGACTTAGGTTCGGTAGGGCTATGTCCACTAGCCCGTCCGTATACTTGGTAAAGGTTTGGACCCTTAACCTACCTTCCGCTTCTGAGACTATAACCTAGAGCTCTGATACCATTTTTGTAACACCCCTAGATCCGGGGTCAACGATCCAGGTTGTTACGCCATACTAGATTCCAATTTTATCAATTACCATTCCCGTTTATTAACCATTTTATTAATTACTAATGTTCTACGTTGGCAATGACCCCTAAGTCAGTAACATCCATCATAGGTTATAAGCTCAGAGCGAAAGCAAAATAATACTTAGTGCACCAATACAATCCAAAGAGTTAATTTATTACAGGCCCAAATGTTTTAATCTAAACAGGGTTTAAAATCCACAAAAGTTGTCACCGCAGGTGGTAGTAAAGGTGGGATAGTTTTATGGATTTCAAAAGCTTACACAGGTCATGCTTGTAAATAAACCTAACCAATCTAATCTGTATGCCTATCCAACTTAGCCTGCTCACCGGTGGTAATGCTACTGGGTGCGGCCTCGGTACCTGTCTCGTAAATAGCCTCCTAAACTTATGACCAGTTAGCACACTTTTTTGGGGGGTCTGCCTTGTCCTTGCCATGCTTATCTGTTGTTATTTGTGATATATATAGAAAAAGCAAGTGTGAGCATAATTGCCCAGCAATGTAATAATAGTACTGCAAGATAGTGTTTTTATATCCGAAAACGGAGTGGCATAATATAATATACTACAGCTTTTAAAACAGCATTAACTTCTCTTGAGTCATTTTAAAACAAGAACGTTTGGATAAGAATCTTTTCTTGATAAGTTCAACACCGACAACACTATCGGTACTGGAGCACCTGGGCTTTCAGTACAGTGTAGCGGCACAATTCCAATTGGAAGGATAGGACTATTCCGGAGCACACCCGGTACAAGGTGATCAGCCATTGTACCGTACAAAACAATACTTCGCTACTAGTAGACGGGTGACTTACCTACTACAGAGGTCGTGGCCCGACCGCATACGGGTCTTTAGCTGGCTACCCGCCAGTGCAAATATCGTGATGGCTATCCGCCACCCACATCGATATATGCATAACCGGATGGGCTTGCTACCCGCAAGTCGTTCCAATTCAAAACAACCTCCAGTCCCAGAGTTATTAAACCAGGTTTGAAACCTTTTTAAAATCGTCACTTCCGAAAGAAAACATGGAAGTATCTTCATCTCACAGGTTGACCTCCATCAATTGATCCTTTCTACTCAGGGAATTCTTTTCAAATCAACTTGGGAGTTATTCGGAGTTTTCTTAAAGATTTTTTTTTTTTAAAATCTGACCCTCCTTGATAAGGCAGGGCCACTACTTGGGTTTATAGCGAAGGGAGAAAACATTTCTAATTACTCCCAAAACTTTGTGTTCCCAAATTTGATAAGTTCGTAAACTGTTGGGGTTGTATTTACGAAATGTAGGTAATTATAAAATATTTGAGAACCCCTTCTATTTTTTAAATATTTTTCTGAAAGCCAGAAAATATTTAAAATAATTTTTAAAGGCCATAAATAATTTTTAAATAGGCCAAATGGGTTTTAAATAATTTTAAAATAATTTTTGAATATTTAAATCATTTTTAAATAATAATAATTAAATAATAAATGATTATTAAATAAATAGACAATTAATCATTAATTAAATAATTAAATAAATTAATTCTAAATGAATATTTAAATTAATATTCTTTTAATTAATAAATATTCAAATAATATTTATTAAATAATTTAAAATAATTAATTCCGATATTTATAAATTTTAAACTATCGGAACTTACTCGATTATCGAAAATATACGTCTCCGGGGCTACCGGGTTTTACATAAAATACTCCGACTCCCGACTTATATCAAAACTACTTACGCTCTACCCGAGCCTTGATCACAGCCAGATATGTACGTATAAATCAGTGGGGTGTATATATATGCACGAAAACTTTACAAGTACTTACAGAAAATCATACATGCATTTATAGATTTCTCATAAGACATATATAAAACAATGCATGCATTTATATCACAACAACAGTTTTTAACATACTTTAAGTTGGGATATAGAAAACTTGCTTGACGAAGTCTGTGAAGTGGATGCGTACGTACTAGGGTGACGATCTATAATCAACAAGGAAACGGTAGGGTTAGTTTCGTATTCGAACCAGGTAACCTATGTTCATATAACGAGACTAATTTCCTTAAAGGACTCTTAGTGTTTATGTTGTACTTATACACTTATGGTAACGTTCCTTGTCCGAATTAAAATTACCAATTTTATTCGGATCGAGTTTGTTTGACATTATTCATTCGTCCCCTAACGACATTTTTCGTTCGCGCAACTTTGGTTCGAACATTTTTTATAAAATCGAGAAATTAAGCTTTTCGTGAAATTCTTTTTTCCAGTCCATCCTTACTGCACTTAGGTCCAATTATCAATTTTTCATGTCTTATAATCTTTTACAAGGCCATTAACCAAAGCCCAAAAGACGACCTTCCCCTATTATGAAATTTACATGTACAATTTCGACTCTACGATTTTTATAAAATTGAAAAATTTATATTTTGCCTTAATTCCTTTTGGACAGTCTTCCTCACTGTAAGATCTACCTGCACAAAAATTTTCATAATTTTATTCATTTTACTAATTGAGCATAATTCTTAAACCGTAAATCGTTTTTAGGTGATTCAAATTCTCATGTAAACTACAAGATCATATCTTCATGTTTCCAATCAGTTTGGTTCAAAAATAGCATTTTACATAATCGTGGTTTTCTGCACAAATTAATCTAACGCAAATCCGGCATTATAACGGTTATATTTCGATTATTCCAACTTCTCGTATATACAAAGTACATCATCAAGGCAACCAAGCAACCACAACATCATAATATCATCATCACAAGTCTTAAAATTCAGTGGCATCTCCATTTTACCATGATCCAAGATTTTTCATAAAATCAAAAGCTCATAATCATTTAAAGTCTCAAAATCATGACATATATCTCAATCTTTGTAAAATCTCTTAAAATCAAAGATGACAAAGTTTGATTGAGACTTGATTACCTTCTTGGAGCTTGAGAAGTCTTGCTGAAGCTCAATACACCACAATCTAGCCTTGGTTGGTCTTGATCTACCTTAATCTTAAAGATCAAATAATGTTCTTACATGAGTTCACTATTCACCAAACAACTTCATGAATTTTTCTACCCTATCTATACTCCATGAAAAATTATGAAACTAAGTACATATCTTGAGTATATCTTGAGGAAGCTTAGGATTAAATTTCAGGATTTATGAGTAAGAGAAAGTGGAAGAAATTTTTTTTCTTTTCTCCTTGTTGGTATGGTTCGGCCGAGAGCAAGATGGGAGGGAGTGGGAGAGATTTTTGTGACTTGATTTGTATTATGTACACAATAATGTGATATATCTTGGGTTTATAAAAAGGCTACTTGCTAGGTTAGTCAAAATTCTAAGTCTAAAAAGGCTAGAAGTATTGCTTGGTGATCTTTAAATTCATGTAACTATGTTTCTAAGTATTTAGTTTAGTTTCAACTAATTCCTAACTACTTAGTTGGCTTGGTTGTTGACTTGGTTACCATATTGTCTACCACCTTGCATGTAGTTGTATAAGCTTTGCATGGCACTTGCTAATGTTAATTATTTTCCAATTTTTATTCCATCATTTCCATGCAAACTAATTTTTTTATCCATGAAATGTTCTCAACGTATAAAATATTTTCAAGTGTTCTTCATTCCACCAAATCTCTGTTGGGTTTAAACCCAATACGAATAGTATGGGTTTTGGTGATCCAAAACATATATGGATTGGGTAATAATTATGTGTTTAGATAATTATTATAGATGGTATATTTAGATATCAAGTATGATAAGGATTGTAATTGGAAACCAAGTATGAAAAGGATATCTTGGTGGCTAACTTTGTGATGGCTATATATACATAGTCATATCGTATTTGTCTGTGGGAAGGTGAAAGCTTAAGAGATGTAGTCTTAAGTATTGTTTGAGGATGCTTGAGCATTGTTGGCTCAAGTATCGGGTTGGGACACCGTTAAGGTGTTATTGTCTTGATGTATTATTGATATTGTTAAGATTAATAATACAAGTTTGGGACGTGGGTGTTTCCCCGTCAAGTATTTGTGTGTTCTTATTTTGTGCTTTGGTAGATCTTGTCAACTTATCGATTGGTTATGTGTGTGCTCTGTTTTGGTGATTGTGAATCTCGGATTGTGTAAGTCACTTAACCTAACAATCTCATCTTAGTGCTTATTCCATATAAATTCCCATGTTTATGAATCCCTTGGTCGTGTCACGGTTTTCGTATTTATCGCTTTTCGAAAATTGTAGGTCATTAACAAAGCAGGAATTTTTGATTTCTGACGGCTTTTGCATACACTCATTTCACTTATATAATCTTAATATGAAATTAAAATCCTCAAATTTCCATTACATAATCTTGGGTAGGATTTGTTTTTCTTACATACCGGAATTACTATTCATCCGGGTCTTTTCTACAGTAGTACAAAAATCAGTGTTATTACAACTTTTGTGATCAAAATGAGGTGATTGTATTCAAGAGTGTTGAGTGAGGAGCAACTCCAATCTTGTAATGCATTCATATTTAGTGGATTCGTGATTTTACCCTCCCTTGAGGGGTTTTCATGTTAATTTGTTGTGTTCTTTACTTTCGTGTTTGTTATTTTGTTTAATTAACGTTGATTTATAATGGATGCGCAACATTTTATTTAAAACTAATGGTAGTCCAAGCGTTAAAATTCTGGTGGTTTACCAACACTTTTCTATGCTGATTTGGAATAATTATTGTCATGGTCTCTTCACAATTATTTATCATGACTCTGACAGCCTAAACCTCAATACTTATAGAATATACGACTTGGTTGGTCTTGAGAATCTATTCCAGGTTTACAGTATTAAAACTAAACAATGCATCAGTAGTGGCGTAGTGCTTTAATTATTGAGTTAAAGCCAGATATTAGTGTGGTGCTTGCTGTCTCTAGTTCCTTAGAACAAGAACCTTTGGACAATATTTGTTTGCGGGTTTGTTGTGTGATGTGCAAAGTTGCAATTGAATCTAGGGGGACTAAGAAGAGGACTTAGAATAAGACCATTCCTAAAGGTGCAAACTTGATTAAATTCAAGTTTCAATTTGCTAACCTTCCTTCTACTAGAACTGATTTGCAGGGTTAAGACAATGTTGTCCACACGCCTATTGTTGAGGGCATATCTCTTGATGTTAAAAGGCGAATGAACAGAAAAGAAGTTAAGCTTGAAAAGTTGTATGAAGTTGTTGATGTTATTTTTGTGATGGAATTTAGTATGGATCATAGTGGACTACTACACTTGGGGATTGTGTGGTACTTGAGAAGCTGCATCTAGGATGATTCTCTCCAGGTTGATCGTGCCTGCTAATGAGAGAGGAACAAGACTTGTTTTATATCAACAATCGAAGTAGTGGTAGGAATGAAGGAAGCAGGAAGGCTCTGGCTTCAGAAGCGGGTTGGCTTGTTACCATTGTGAGCGGATTTGAGCTAAACATTGCGTTGGACTCTGTGTCGCAATCTGTATATGAAGCCATGTTGCTTAGGAGGTGATACAGGCAGGAGCCTTTGTGTTGTTGCAAGAGAAGAGATTCTATAACTGGACAAATTGTCATTTAAAATGCAAAAGGATCAGCTTGATCAAACAAAGAACATGGCCATGGTGGTCTCTGATATTTGCAGGATTTATAATATGCTCTCAACATCAACAAGTGTAGGTACTATTTTGCAGGGAGCTTATGTGATCCAGGTTGCATGAAGGGGCACATGGACTGTGAAAATGGTGCTGGAGATGGTTGGTGACGCAGCACGGAAGCCAAGAAAAACAAGCACTAATCCTCACCAGGACTCTTACACGAGAAATCCTTAAAAACCTTAAATCCATAAAGCGATCCTTGAATCCACAAGGAATTTCAAGAGGAAAATCTCTGGGGTTTTAATTTCAATAAAAGATTATCGTCTAATAAATCACGATTTTGTTTATATGATCTTAATCAATTGATAAACAATAATATTAGTGATTATCCCATGAGATACGGGATATACTTTAGTAACAACTCATCAAGAACTGCATACGAGTTTGATCCACTATAGATAGTGGTATGTAGGCAGTTTGCGGGATTCTTTCGAATCTTCTTCGACACATTAACACCTTGAGGTACTGAGAGCACGTATGTACTCTTGTGTGACACAGCTTAATTAGAGTTCTTGGCAGGCCAACACATCGATATTGTACAGTTCTTGAGCTCTATTCTCGCAGATTCAGTATAATTTCTCGAGAAATCACCTCTCGTGTTCTTCGAAAGCCTAGCTGTGAGCCTTTCTGGATCGCTAATCGACATCACATTTTACGATGCTATTTCAGCAAAGACCTCCACGTAGTCATGCTAAAATCCTCAACATATTGTAAACTTGATTTCACTCATTTTATGGAGTTTGGGTATCTGTAATGAATTCTCATTTCTTGTTTATAAAATTTAATTTAAATAGGTAGTGAAAGAAAAGTTGTCAAGTTGAAAGTAATTTAATTGGACTAAACTCCGAGTAAATCAATGGGGTTTGTATATTCTACTCCTGAAACAAGAAAATAACAAATAAAATATATTGATTACAAAATTATAGTTATTTAATTAATTTAGTCCTGATTTTATTTGTTATATAACGCGAAGCTTAATTCAGTTTCTACAAAATTACGCTTCATAGAATCTTATGTACGTGCAAAATCTGCACCAGTGTGCACAAAATACGTCTTTCTTCTTATAATTCTTGTATAAAAAAAAAGTTTATTTGTCAACATTCCTCTAGCCATAAGCCCATGACTACACCTTTAACTATGGGGTGTTTTGGGTAACTTTTTTCCAGAATAAGTCAACTTATTTTAAGACAAAATTAGAGATTCCTAACTTTCCAACTTATTTTCCAACTTATTTTTGCAATTTATTCAATTTTAAACATACATTAAATACTTGTATAAAAAAAAATATCAAAATATAAAATTTTTACCTGAAAATAAGTCCATAAGCCCATGAAATAAGCTTAGCCAAACAGGCTATATATTTCAATGCATCCGTCTTATTTTATCCTTGCAATTATTAAGCCGTCACAGATACTTTTTTCTCGTTGTAGTATTAAAGTAACTAGCATGATAGCCCGTGCAAGGCACGGGCCACATTCTAATTCATATAACATTTTTTTAATTTTGCGATAAAATCAATTTTATCCTCTTGTCCGTCTATTTTATCTTTCACGTGCAACGGTCTATCGATTCAATAGTTATAATCATTTTAAATTTAAATTATTAGCACACTCTAAATTTTAAGAATCATATTTTTAGTGGTACTTGTTTAATACGAGAAGAATAACCAACAAAAGTGGTAGATTAGAATTAATCGTCAACTATCAAATATTTCCACGATAATAGTGTTTTTCAGTAGAAATCTTAAAAGAATCACCACGACAACAATTTTTTAACTACTTTCAATTTTAGCCACAACATATTTTAAATATCTATTTTATCTTCTACCCATATGTCTACCTCATATCTTCTCCAATATATTACTGATCAGGTAGCCTACCTCACATCTCTTCCAATTTATTACTGATTAGGTACGTTCTCACTTCAGTCTCTTTCCGGCCATTATCCTTCCACCTCGCTATACCTCTCAGATCCGTTCCTTCCTTCAACCACATCATATATGCACATTCATTTTGCCACACCACCTCTCTTTCGTCTTTAACAATCTCAAATTTGTTCATCCTTCCTCTCTTCGATCATCTCTCATTCTTCTTTACAACCTCTCATCGACCTCCATTTTCATATTTATATAAAATTATTGTTGTTGTAGTTACGAGCTGAATAGGTATTATGATAATAAAATAGTTAATTGTGATACTTCTCACACATTAAACATGTATACGTTTTTCAAATGTTATTGTGATAACACTATATTTTTTTAATTTCAATCAAACTCGTCTAACATTTGTCAACAAATTGGATTAACATATTATTCTCAACTATTTAGTTGTATTACCGTTTGTTCCTAAGTTGATAAAGATATTGATGTACCTATTCTTTTGTTGGTATTTATTTGATTGTATTTCGTAACTAGATATCCAAATTTAACACTAAATGAATTCATGTTGTTTGGGAATGGGTATCAGGTCAATTCAAGGTCAGGGAGTGCTCCTTAATTTGGAGTATCCTACTTTCACGCAATTCTCGTTCAATCCATTTGCCCCTCATTCTTCGAGAATCAGAAAGATCCTTTTCAAGTTTGAATTAGTTCATTTGGAATCTGGGTTCTTCTATATTTACTTAGTTTACTTATTTTCTTTTTAATTTTTTTTAATATTTTTCCCTCTTTTTTTTTCATATCATTCCTTATGTCCCATAGGTTTGATCATTTGCCGAAAATATTAAGCCTACTAAAGGCACCAAAACAGAGGGAAAGTCGAAAGTTGTCATATAAAGGATATGAATTGTGCATTTCAAATACTAATTTCAGATGCTCACGATTTCGATAGCCATACCAGTGATTTGGCGAATTCGAACAAAATCGTTGAACCTGTTCCGATTCTTGAACGAGAATTATTTCGCTCCTGATTCCTGCCCCGAAAGGAAAATAGGTATCCCCGCGAGAAATCGTGAATTTTAATTTTCTTAATTAATATTTCGAACTTATTTTTAATTAAAATTTTGAACCTAATCATTGAACCTGTATCGATCCCAAAATGGGGATTATTTTCCTCCCTGATTACTATCCCGAACAGAGAACGAGGATCCCATGAAAAACTGAAGATTCTTATTTTTTTTAATTAAAATTTATATATACTCTAAAATATTGGATAATAAAATTATTTTGATAAATCATGATAAATTTATTACTATATTATAAATAGCGATTTGAATTACTTTTTTATAATAAAAGATGAAAAATATTATTAAAATTAATTTTTTTATGAAATGTTAAATTCATAAAAAAATTGAATCTTTGAATTACATTTATTTTTAATAATCTAGAATATATATATTTAAAAATTTATTTTTCTTAAGTATGATAATCGACTGGGGAACGGGAATTGGGGATTGAGCCATGATGCTTTAATCCCCCAAATTTTTATTTTATAACATTCCATGTTTCTTGTCCCAAACTCGAAAAGTTTCTCGAATCTCCAAACGGGAAAGGGATTAGATCGGGGTCGGGCAGACCGGGAGAAATGCTCATCTATAAATATTGTCATTCGTGTACCATTTGAATGTGTATAGTATATATTTAAAGTTCTATATATTTAATACACGTACATTCAGTTGGTTATTCATTCTGTTAAAAATATCTCACATGTTCTTATCATTTAATTAGTTTTATAAAGAATAAATTTGAAAATTGATATTAAAGCGAATGTAGCAAGTGGATTGCTTGCGTATGCAATTATTGATTTTAAAAAGTTTATCATTAAGTATTCTACCGTTGTGATAATATATGCGAACATAAGAATATTATTATTATTAAAGGGAATGTAGCAAGTGGATTTTTTGTGTATGCAATTAATGATTTTAAAAAGTGTATCCTAAAGTGTTCTATTGTAGTGGTAATAATGTGGACAAAAGAAGATTGGTACATGGACGTCAAGGGTTCAAATCCATTGAATTTTTTTTTTTTTTAATATTAACATGATTGTAGGGATATTTTAGTAAATTACTAAATGGATGAAAAAACCTTGTTAACCTATAATATATATATATATATATATATATATATATATATATATATATATATATATATATAATGGATGAGTTCTTGGAGTATGTATTTAATGAGTTATAAAAAGGTTTAAAAAACTTCTTTGGTGTAGTGGTTGGAGATGTGAAAGTAATAATCCTTTCTTTACATAAGGTCATGGGTTCGATTCTCATGACAAACATTTTTTTTAGTATTAATATGATAGAAGGGCAAATTAGTAAATTACTAATAGGCTTGAAAACCCTTGTTGGGAGAACGAGGATCCCATGAAAAACTGGAGATTCTTATTTTTTTTAATTAAAATTTATATATTCTCTAAAATATTGGATAATAAAATTATTTTGATAAATCATGATAAATTTATTACTATATTATAAATAGCGATTTGAATTACTTTTTTATAATAAAAGATGAAAAATATTATTAAAATTAATTTTTTTATGAAATGTTAAATTCATAAAAAAATTGAATCTTTGAATTACATTTATTTTTAATAATCTAGAATATATATATTTAAAAATTTATTTTTCTTAAGTATGATAATCGACTGGGGAACGGGAATTAGGGATTGAGCCAGGATGCTTTAATCCCTGAGCTCGTTCCCATCCCCCAAATTTTTATTTTATAACATTCCATGTTTCTTATCCTAAACTCAAAAAGTTTCTCGAATCTCCAAACGGGAAAGGGATTAGATCGGGGTCGGGCAGACCGGGAGAAATGCTCATCTATAAATATTGTCATTCGTGTACCATTTGAATTTGTATAGTATATATTTAAAGTTCTATATATTTAATACACGTACATTCAATTGGTTATTCATTCTGTTAAAAATATCTCACATGTTCTTATCATTTAATTAATTTTATAAAGAATAAATTTGAAAATTGATATTACAGCGAATGTAGCAAGTGGATTGCTTGCGTATGCAATTATTGATTTTAAAAAGTTTATCATTAAGTATTCTAGCGTTGTGATAATATATGCGAACATAAGAATATTATTATTATTAAAGGGAATGTAGCAAGTGGATTTTTTGTGTATGCAATTAATGATTTTAAAAAGTGTATCCTAAAGTGTTCTACTGTAGTGGTAATAATGTGGACAAAAGAAGATTGGTACATGGACGTCAAGGGTTCAAATCCATTGAATTTTTTTTTTAATATTAACATGATTGTAGGGATATTTTAGTAAATTACTAAATGGATGAAAAAGCCTTGTTAACCTATAATATATATAATATATATAATGGATGAGTTCTTGGAGTATGTATTTAATGAGTTATAAAATGGTTTATAAAACTTCTTTGGTGTAGTGGTTGGGGATGTGAAAATAGTAATCCTTTCTTTATATAAGGTCATGGGTTCGATTCACATGATAAACATTTTTTTAGTATTAATATGATAGAAGGGCAAATTAGTAAATTACTAATAGGCTTGAAAACCCTTGTTGGCATATAATATATATGCATATAATATATATAAAGGATTGCGGAAGCATGGCATATCGCCGAAACTTAAAAAACATTGACAATAGTTAATATGGGGCATCCTGTAATGCAACACTTTTAGGATGAAGTCAAAAACATACGACAAAATTTGTTTTCCCCAACCGTATTCAAAATCTAACGCAATCGAAAATTTTGGTTGTCATCTTACTCTTTTCCAAAGGAAAAAAAAATATCATTTGTAGGTTCCGTCTGTCAGACTTCAAATATTGCGCTTACAATATATAATTCGATAGGGAATGGCCTTGATTAGATTGAAAGTTGTTTTAAGTGACGGGAATAATTATTTTTACACATGATAGATTATATGTTCATTTTTTTATTTTTTATTTTTTTACAATTTATACTATTTTTGAAATTTAAGAAAAAAGGTTCGCTAGCACAGTGAAATTTTATCGATATTTTTTTGGTAATTAGTAGGTATTTCTTTTTTGTTTATTGTTTCTGTTTCGTACATTATTATCCACTAGTACAAGTCATGAGGTCATATACCACAAAAGAAATGTGTTGAAAACTACAATTCCGCATGGACCCAAATTCTTACCTCTTTAAATTCACGGCCGAACAAGTAAACTGCAATAATCCATTGGTCGTGCTAATCATGTGCCATTCTTTTTTATCCTCACTTAATGCCAAACCATTGAATCCTGCTCCCTCCCACAACCATCCAAACACATATATTCGACCTTGACACACAATTTTTTATCCATCTTTTCTTGCATTCTAAGCTCTCCCCCTTTCACTACCAAAATCTTTCTAACAAGTTATAATCTATATGGCAGCAACATACAATTCAAATTGTTACGATGATGACTGGACTCCGATCCGAGCTACCTACGAAAACTTGTACAAGTGGCCCGAATCCGATGCTGAATTCGTAAGGTCGGTCAGTTGTAAAAGCCGTCGGACAGATAGTGATTCGTCCACACGGCCTTTTATGAGGTCATCTTCGACAAATGGTCGTTTGGATGGATCAAGCCAACCAAGGATGGTGGATAGCATGTCATGCAGGCAAATTTACTTAAGAAGCTACACATTTTCGAGAAAAGAAAGCATGCCTCAAAAGGCAAGGAAATGTGCATGTCGGATTAAAAGAAGTGTGTCTGTGCGTGGACTACTAGACAGGAAGGTCTCCGGTGGTGCTCATGGCAGTGTTGTGGTGATTCGAAGGGCTAAGGACATTTCGTGTGCGGCAATGAACGGGTTTTTCCGACGGTTGTTGTCTTGCACCACCAAAGTTGACGTCGTAGGTTGATCATAGTACACATCTATATAGCTAGTAAGATTATATATTATGAGGATATGAATATATATGTTCCACTTTTAATTTATCTTATAATTTTACACTCTATTTGGTTTTTGTGTATTCATGTACACATAAATGCATATCGATAATGCCGAGGGATGTGTAAATTAAATAATGTATCATCTTATCTCTCATTTCACTGTATATGTTACCATATTGCAACTATGATCAGTTTAAACTTTCAGTGGAGTACATGTTTTCATTTTATCATCTTAGTAGTTAATCTGATTGTTAGTTTGACTTGAATATGTGGTGGGCGGTGGTCGCCGGCGGCGGCCGTCGGCGGCGTCACTGTAGCCGCCGGATTTGACCACACCTAATCCACCTACCACACCTACCCCTTTATTTATGTCTATAAATAGAGATGCTTGTAAATATTGTAAATCATCTGAAAAATCTTGTAATCTGTTTATCCTCTCAGATCTATAAACTTATTTCTCTTCTGCATATCATCTTTCTTGCTTCCGTTATAACAAATTGGTATCAGAGCTTTGGTCGAAACTGCCGCAAAATTTTTTGCCGGATTTTTTAAGCTCGCCGGAGTTACTGTTCATCGCCGGAGAAGACGACACCGTTCAGGCGGAGTTACTGTTCATCGCCGGAGAAGACGACACTGTTCATCATCGGAGAAGACGACACTGTTCATACGGTACTGTTCATACGGCACTGTTCATACGGTACTATTCATACGGGACTGTTCATACGGCACTGTTCATACGGTACTGTTCACGGGCACTGTTCACGGGCACTGTTCACATGCACTATTCACGGGCACTGTTCGCATATACGGTTCTGGGAGAAGATGTCTGGTGGTATTAACGTTAAGGTCGACAAATTTACTGGGAGAAATAGTTTCAGTCTGTGGCAAATCAAGATGCGTGCCTTGTTAAAGCAACAGGGGCTCTGGACGCCGTTGAACACAAAAACGGCTGCTTCTGGAAGCGCTGAGATGGCCAGTCTAGAAGAAAAGGCACACTCAACAATTTTGTTGTGCCTTGCAGATGATATTATTACTGAAATCGCGGAGGAGGATACCGCGTCTGGTCTGTGGTTGAAGCTTGAAAGTCTCTACATGACGAAGTCTTTAACAAACAAGTTGTTGCTGAAGCAACGTCTGTTTAGTCTGCGAATGCAGGAAGGTATGCCTCTTCGAGATCACTTAGATCAATTAAACACAATTTTATTAGAATTGCGTAATATTGATGTTAAAGTTGAAGATGAGGATGCTGCTTTGATTCTGTTAGTTTCTTTACCATTATCATACGAGAACTTTGTGCAATCGTTTATTGTTGGTAAAGATACTATTTCTCTAGAGGAGGTTAGATCTTCTCTTCATTCTAGAGAGCTGCGCCATAAGGCGGCTGGTACAGGTGCAGATAATCATGCTGCTGGGTTGGTAGCTAGCGGGAGTACCGGACATGGAAAGTCTGGGAAGTATAAATCCAAGAAACCAGCTTTTAAGGGTTCGAGAGCTAATGATGTCTGCAATTACTGTAAAGAGAAGGGACACTGGAAATCCGACTGTCCCAAGAAAAAGAAGCAACATGATGCTTCTGCAGATACTGCTGCTGTAGCTGATGCTACTACTGAAGAAGATATTGCTCTAGTTGCTGTCAAGGACACACATCACTCTGATGTGTGGATTCTTGATTCTGGAGCGTCTTATCATATATGTCCGCGCAGGGAGTGGTTTACAACCTACGAGCGAGTAGACGGTGGCAAGATTTCTATGGCTAACAGTTTTACTTGTGAGACGGTTGGAATAGGTTCGATTAAAATTCGGACACATGATGGTAAATTCTGCACATTGAATGATGTTAGGCATGTTCCACTTATCACAAAGAATCTGATATCTTTGAGTATGTTAGACAGCAAGGGTTTCAGTTTTCAAGGTGAAGGTGGAGTTTTACATGTCTGCAAAGGTTCTGATGTGATTCTGAAAGGTGTTAAACGTGGTACCTTGTATCTTCTTCAAGGTTCTACGTTAACAGTTTCTGTTGCTGTTGCGTCTTCGGAAATTGAAAAAGAAAACATGACCAGGTTGTGGCATATGAGGCTCGGTCATATGAGTGAAAGGGGGATGCAAATTCTGTCAAAAGCTGATCTTCTTTGTGGTCATAAGGTCACAGGTCTTGAGTTCTGTGAACATTGTGTTTTTGGAAAGTTACATCGCAGCAAGTTTCCTAAAGCAACACACAGAACAAAAGGCACACTTGATTACATCCATTCTGATTGTTGGGGACCTTCCTGGGTGGAGTCTTTAGGGGGTCACAGATATTTTGTGTCAATGATCGATGATTTCTCAAGAATGACTTGGCTGTTCATCATAAAGCACAAAAGTGAAGCCTTCAAGGTTTTCAAGCAGTGGAAGGTGCTAGTGGAGAATCAAACAGGGAAGAAGATTAAGAGGCTGCGAACAGATAATGGCCTGGAATTTTGCTCGTCCAAGTTTGCAGATTTCTGCAAGAATGAAGGGATTGCTAGGCATCATACAGTCAGGGATACACCACAGCAGAATGGTGTAGCAGAGCGTATGAATCAGACACTTCTGGAGAGAGCTAGGTGTATGCTTTCTAACTAGAAGATTCTGGGCAGAGGCGGTTAGTACAGCGTGTTATTTGATTAATCGTGGACCTCACACAGGTATCCATCTCAAAACTCCTGTTGAGAAATGGTCTAGTAAGCCTGCTGATTACTCCAATTTAAGAGTTTTTGGTTGTACTGTTTATTATCATGTAAATGAGGGTAAATTGGAGCCAAGAGCTAAAAAGGGAGTATTTGTTGGCTATGGGGATGGGGTTAAAGGTTATAGAATCTGGTCTCCGTCTGAAAATAGGGTTATACTGAGTAGAAATGTAGTCTTTGATGAAAATTCTATGTTTAACCCTACTGTGAAGTCCACGATTGGTTCAGAAAGTGGTGGTGTTGAGAAACAGGTGGAGCAGGAAGTCACTCAAGATGAGAGTGAACCACAACAAGAAGTTCAACAACCACAGTCAGAATCAGAATCATCAGTACCAGTAGTAAATCAGCACAGTTTAGCTCTTGATCGATCGAGGAGAGCTAAGTATGGAGTGCCTCCAAAGAAATATGGTTTTGAAGATATGGTGGCATATGCACTACAGGTAGCTGAAGAAGTGGACCCTAGCTCTGAAGAGCCATCCACTTACAAAGAAGCAGTGACATGTACTGAATCTACAAAATGGTTTGCTGCTATGGGAGATGAAATGGAGTCACTTCAGAAGAATAAGACTTGGGAATTAGTCAAGCAGCCTCGAGACAGAAAGATTGTTACTTGTAAATGGGTCTACAAGAAGAAGGAAGGAGAAACATCGGTTGAGGGTATCAAGGTGGAGATTTGTTAGTTTGACTTGAATATGTGGTGGGCGGTGGTCGCCGGCGGCGGCCGCCGGCGGCATCACTGTAGCCGCCGGATTTGACCACACCTAACCCACCTACCACACCTACCCCTTTATTTATGTCTATAAATAGAGATGCTTGTAATATTGTAAATCATCTGAAAAATCTTGTAATATGTTTATCCTCTCAGATCTATAAACTTATTTCTCTTCTGCATATCATCTTTCTTGCTTCCGTTATAACACTGATTTCTTTGCTATATATATATGTATGAATTATTGAATCCTTGTTCGCGGAAACATAACAATTGTTTACTACTACTATACTTTATATTATTTCTTTTTAAATTTTCACTATGTCAAATTTTGGCTTTCGCCACATAAAATATGTGTGGCTGTTTACGTTATGTCACGTTTTTTTTTTGCCCAAGTCTCACCAAAGGATAGAGTATCGTAGGTACCATACAGACACTCGTTTGATTCGTGACTGTAACTAAAAAATGAGTGATTAAAGTATACCACTATTTTTGTCTGACAGCCCCCTTTAAGCTCAAAAGTATGACTAAATATCAACATTCAGCCACAGAACGCCTAGTGGCTAAAGAGTATTAATAACTTCATATATACATCAAAGACTTAGTTTTGGTGGCACTATTTCTTAGAAATCGTGGGAAAAAAGTTTAGTATGGCTACATGAAAATAATTTTGTGTGGCCGTTTCTATTATATTTTTGTCACTATAAGAAAATTGATTTTAGTCACAAAACTTTTTAGAAGCTATAGTGTGGCTAAAGGATAGTAATAGCCACACACACACTACAACAAATGTCAAGGTCATTTTTGGCCTATTTTTGGTTGGAAGAATGCTAAAAAAAAGTATACAAAATTAAAACGGAACCTGCAAATATTCAATAACTCAAGAGCACGGGCTAGTTCCCTTGGGTTTATAATGACAAAAGGTTTTTAAAGGGAACATAGTTACATAAACCAAATCATAAACAGTTCTGAACATCGACTACTGCACCATAAAGCTAAGGTTTAAAGACCAGAGTCCCCACGGATTAAATGAGAGAAACACGTGCTCACAGAAATACATTTGCCAAATCCGGAACTTCATGAAATTCAGTAAAAACAACGTTTCCTATACTGAAACCATGCCATGACACCAACTGCAGCACCACCCAAGTGAGTAGATCCAGAAACTCGCGTATCTCCCTGAAAAATGAAAAAGAAGAAGAGAAGTTTCAGTTACACAAAACTTATTGGGAAGGAACCACTATGTAGATAGCAGATACATGCTGACATGAATGTTATTGAACTAAGTAGTAGCAATGTGTTCCTGAAAACATGAGCACAACATAGATGCATTCAAGAATGTTGGGCTACGAGTTCTGGTCAAGGTAATAAGAATCTAACTGTGACAAAACAGAACACTTGATGCCACTAAATAATAAATAGATAATGAGCACTTGACAAGGTTGCTTAGTGTAAGACCCCAAATTTTGGATATAATTAAAACTTTTTATTTTGTACGGAGGTAATGGTGAATAGTGATTACGACTACGATGTAACGATTGAGATAATGAATGAAAGGAATAGATTTGGATTCAAATGTTTATATACCATGAAGAATACTATGGGTTGACAACTTAGGTAAGAATAATCTATCTCCTAGGGGAATAAGATATGGCAATTCCAAGCCGGAGAATATTCTCGTGTCATCCGGATCGAAAACGATTAGTCCAGTGGTTCCGTGAAAGGGTTAAGGAACGTCCGAGAAATAGCAAGGACATTGTCACAAATATAGGGAATAAAGGAAGAATAAAGAATGAATAGTGTTTTTGGTGGAAATGAGAATATTATGAGACGACACTATATAGAAGTATTCGGAACGGATTTCTGAGTTCGTATTAGTGATCCAGGGGAAAATAAGTGTATGTAAAAGCTGTCGGATTCTGAAAAATCGCACTTTTATTTTCTTCGAGAGTTCCCTGGGCACTGATAGACTTAAGGATTTAACGAAGGGATTTAAGGAATTTGAATTCGAAAGTTAGTAAGAAAGATGGAGAATGATAGTATTAATATTAAGAAGATTTCCGCTAAACCCTAATTAGAATTCCGTGAGATATTCCTACGAACGATCAATCGAAACGAGCAATAAACGGACAAAGAAACAGCAGGGAATCAATATACATGCATGTAGTGGTGGAAAATATCTAGCAAACCAAGTGATGACTCATGCAACTAGCATACTTAGCAAGGAAACTAGTACTTAGAAAGCAAACCATTTAGTTAGCTTATAACCATCCAAAACACAACACATGTCTTGCAAAAATACATCATCTAGTGCATCATCACTTTATTAAAGTAAAAAGAGATGAGATATTATCCAAGGCTCATCCACTTGATGCATAATTGAACAAAACAAACCAAGCAAAACACTTCTCTCTCTCTTTTTTCTTCCATTCGAATTTTGCATAAATTCCAAGGGGGAAATCCCACTTCCAACCATCATTTGATCTTGTAATTTTTATGGTGAGTCCTATATTTCATAAAAGTAATATTCTAGAAATTTCAAGCCTAAATTCCTTTGTTTCCATTTTCAAAAAAATCAACAAAGATGATGGTGAATAGTGTTCTTATGAACTAACCTTTGATTTTTATGTTTCTTTTGATTGATCTAGCTAGCTTAAGGTCACATAAGGATAGATCAAGGCTTGATAAGGCTACATCACTCTCTAAGGAAGGTAACAAGCTCCGAAAAACCTTAGTACATTTTGAGATTTTATGAGTTTTATGGATGATTTAGTGTTAGTATGCTATGTTATGCTTAGATCTATGTTATTAGTTGATTATGGTTGTTGTTTGGATTGTGATCCATGAGATGGTTGAGATGAGATGTTGTTAGACTAGTCATGATGTTATCATGTGTTAGAATGGATGGGGTGTAGTGCTTGATTGATTCACGGTGATGTGAAAACTTTGGAAATCGTGTAAACATAGCCGTCGTAATCTCGAATTTTTGATAATCTTTAAAAACCGTGCATCACAGTAGCATGAACTAACTGTCCAGTGTTGTATTTTGCCATGATGAGATGGATAATGTTCCAAGCTTCATTTTGATATAAAGAACGTGTGAAATGGGCTTACGGTTTAGAATTTACGGCCGATTTACTAAAAGTAGTTCGAAACCGTAAACAAAAGTTCGTAACTGAAATTGAACCCTCGTAAAATACGTAAGTTAGTGGCGAATCTTGGTAATTAAATACTAGAGGTAAAAAGGAAGGTGTGAGATAAAACCTCATAGCAAACGGATCGTTTTCCTATTTTATAAAAATGTTCGAATCAAGGGTAAACGCGAATGAACCCCTTAAAAGTATAACTTTGGTTATAACTTAGAAAACGAACGATAAAACTCTAGGTATAATCTCGGTTCGTAATCGATCGACTTTAGAACTTTCACGACTTAAGTATATACCAAGTCTGGGTATGATGACATGTCTTAATAACGAACAAATATCGGATCGTATCGGTGATAAAAAGAGTTACACTAAAAGGTGTATAACGAGATAATTTGAAAACGTGTTTCGATTTAAGTGAAGTTATACCTAGAATTTTAAAAGGTGTTAAGTGGTTAATCTCGAATGTTCTGATTGTTTATAGATCATCGAGTAGACCCAGGACACGCTATCTCCACCCACACCCGATTACCAGGCAAGTGTTCAAAACTTTGAACCTGTTGTTGTGATAATATATATATATATATATATATATATATATATATATATATATATATATATGTGTGATTGCCATTTTACATATGCCATAGCATGCATGCCTATTGTCAAATTATATTATGATACCTGTTCCCTGAATTGATATTGGCTTATAGACTAGATACGAATTATCAGTGATAAGCCGGATTGTTTTGGTAAGACCCTTAGCGAAGGGCATATGATATTCATTCTAAATATAGAACGGTAGTCGGTATTTTGAGATGTAGATAGTCGTGGAAACCCGGAGGGATTCCAACGACAGATTATTATTTATCTGTGGAATGTTATTGTTAAACGTTATTTATATTTCATAAAGTATCAGTTACTTGGAAATATTTCGAGGAATGTTATTCGGGTATTATCTCAGTCGAGAGATATTAAATGAATGTTAGTTTCGAATATTCATTTAGAGTTGATTATTTAATGAATATTATTTTGATATTCATTAGAATGTTATTTATTAAATGAATATTACTTTCGAATATTCATTTAAGGTTTTATGTACTTGATGAATATTATTTTAAAATATTCATTGGAAGTTCTATTTACTTAAGGAATATTATTTCGATTATTCCTTTAAAGTTTTGATTACTAAATGAATATTATTTGGATATTCATTTAGAAGATTATTTATTAAATGAATATTATTTTCAAATATTCATTTAAGGATTGACCTATTTATTGAATATTATTTTAAACATTTATTGGAGTTTAATTATTTAATGAATATTATTTCGAATATTCATTTAAGGAGGGATTTATTTAGTAAATAATTCCATATATTCATTCGAGGATTACTTATTATAATTTAATAATATTCCGTAATTATTATTGAGTTAATAAATATTCTTGGAATATTTATTTAAATCTTTTAAATTCTTTTTAAAAATGATTTATATTAGTCGGAGATTATCTGTCACCTCCAGATATTATGTAAAATATTTCGGAGTCTTTTTACGACTATTTTATCAAGGAAAGGTTTCCAACTCATTATTTTTCATTTAAATCTATTTTAAAAGGATTTAAATGCTCGCTCAAACTTCCATGTTATAGGGGAACTTACTTGAGAAAGGTTATTTATCTTGTTGATTTCCCGGTCATAATTAATCATTTTCACTCGCAACTTGGTTGCTATGGACTCATTAAGTCTGTGTGTACCTTCTCATCATTCGAGGGGTAAGATTGTTGGAACAAGTTGATATCCATTAACAAGCAAAAGCTTGGGAAATGTTGGTGAATTTTCCTTTCCAACTAGATACGACTACTTTGTGGAGTCTTATCAACAAGTATTTCACTTGGGAAAGGGAGGACAAACTCTACGTTTCAATGCTGTGGATTTATTCGAACTAGGAGTCGTGTGTAAGAGGCCGAGTCGCGCGGTCCATCACAAGGCCTAACCATTGGCCAGGGAGTTACTATTAAAGGCAATCGACAAGTGGAGCCGTCAGTTCTTCCTTCTACCGGTAGTAAACTATATTGGGTTGTACCACCCCCGACTGATCATCAGGGAGTGGGACAGCTAGCGCGTGATAACTCCAGTATTGGTTCATCTCCCAAATTGGGAATTCCCTGCAACATGTATCGAAGAGACTTCTTTCAGGTTGACGGTGTCTTCCGCAACACGTATCGAAGAGACTTCTTTCAGGTTGTAGGACTTCGAAAAATGTTAATAACTGGAATTGCAATATTTTCCTTGCAAGTTCCTCTTTATATGATAAATGATAATATCTTGTTTATTTTGACTTAGCAGATATTTCCACAAAATAAATACTTTAAGTTACCCTGTAACTTCATCCTTTACGATGAGACTACCAGAGCCGAAGAGAAAGCTCTTGGTAAGATAGATTTATTCTTTCAGTACCAAGTACATGGTCTAGTATGACTTATGATAATGGATGGAAAAGAGTATGTATTCATATTGAAATTCTTTTGGATTGTAAGAACTCATAATGTGTTTAATAAAATTTGGTTGTTACTCTGATTTCATCTCTGGGACTATAACGGGTGAGTTTTATATTGTTGTGTTGGGTCATAAAGATGTAATTTATTGTATGTTGAAGTAAGTTCAAGTACTGTAGACAGAATTAGAGACCGTAACGACCGGATCCCGGACCCCGGATCTGGGGTGTTACACTTAACTTAATTAATCTAAACCATCGTATTGTTATACACCATTACAAACTACTAAGATTTAATATTACTAGCTTATAACCCATGCAATGCACAGGTTTCTTGTTTTATATTATAAATTTTATTTAATATTATAATTATTTTTTATATAATCATTATTTTTAATAATTTTTTTAATTTTAATATGATATAATTTAATACACTCATGTTTACGGATTATACTAATATTTCCTTATTATAAACAACGTATACGATTTTTAATATGTTTTATTAATAATTGAGAAATATGCTGTGATATTTTCGGGTATATATTAATGATTGTAAGATTTGTTGTAAATTAAAAAGGTAACGTGTTTTAATTATAAAGGAAATATTAATGATTGAAAGATATGATACGATTGATCTTTTTAGATGTTTATAAAAGGTAATATCTTCAACTAAATGTAAATGTGAAAAATGTAATCGACTAATTACCATTAATTATATTATGTTATTATTTATCTTAGGTGTTATATTTTTCTTGAAAATTATGGTGTGATATTTTCGGGTATATATTAATGATTGTAAGATTTGTTTTAAATTAAAAAGGTAACATGTTTTAATTCAAAATAAAATATTAATGCTCGAAAGATATGTTACGATTGATGTTTTTAGGTATTTATAAAAGGTAATATGTTCAACTAAAAGTAATTGTGAAAAAGGCAATCGACTAATTACCATTAATTTTATTATGTTAATCGACTAATTACCATTAATTATAACGTTTTTTAATTCGAAAGGAAATATTAATGATGGAAAGATATTGTAACGCCCCAACTACCCAATAATAAACATATACTTTTTATAATAAAAATACTCTAATACACTTGAATAAATATATATACGACACTGCCTCAAAACCTTTGTAGGAAATAATAAAACCATGATTTAACCATTTTTTTAAACAAACTGAGAAATAAAAATAAAACTCACTACACACATAACTCTATCAATTAAACCCGCTCTCCTTTATTGAAATTGATTAGTTAAATAAATGAACTTTAATGCAGGGGAATTTTAGAAAATTTCAGCATGAAGTATTCGTAATACAGACTACCCACTGTATTTTGACCCAACCAAATTTCATAAAAGAAAACAACTGCAAATCCAACTACTTAAGAACATAAGCACCTGTTCAACCTGTCCTAACCGATCAGGTGAACCATACTACTATGTCCTCCCGATCATAAAACAAGATCGGGGCACCACAACCAAAATTAAATACTTATAAGCTGATAACCAGACATTAAGTCATAATACAACACCCCACTACTAACCCGGATCTCTAACAGGTAGTGGTATGAAACAAGCAGCTACTAACTAAACTATTACATCATATCACTAAAACCTTAATTAAAAGCTACATACATTCCACAAATATATACAACTATCTGATAATATTATACAAGTCTTAACTGATATCCAGATGTTCAACCTTCTTGCAGAGTAAAACTAGGCTGTCTATGGTCCACAACAAGTTCTTCTCCTGATATAGCATCTAATTTGTATCCTTTTCTTCTTAAACTGAAAAAGGGTTAGAAACAATGACAAGGAGTGAGCCAAATGCTCAGCAAGTATAAAAAATGTGTGCATAACTGAATTAAACTGCAGGTCTGATAAAGATCAATAATCAACAATATAAAAGCTTGAGAGCTGTAGAGATATATCATTTTATTTAAATCAGGAAATGGGATAGAATTGGACTATTATGCATTTTATAAATAAAAACAATAATAAGGTTAGGTTGCTGATCAGTCACGCACTAACCCCGGACAAATGCACACAGCAATGTCCTTTAGTGGATCCACGGTACACATTGGCCTTAACATCTGACCTCGAATCTGGTCCTCCTCGAAGGGTCTCCATTAAAAAAAAACAACAGTCCAATCCTATAATCTGAATGTCAGGTGTCGGAACAAACGACCACCTCGACCAGCCAAACATACTGGAATCTCACGTTCCAAGTCAACAACTCCAATCTCAAGAATAAATGAGGTTTAATAACATCTGACCTAGATATCGACAAGTTCGATATAAAAAAGGGTACTGATTTGGAATATGTCACTAGGAAGAATCAACAAGTTCAATTTTATTGTTCTGGGACAGGACAAACAGATATGCATATTCATTGAAAAATAACTGAGCAATAGTATCAACAGTAAATCAAACTAATATCTTGAACAAGTTATGATAAGCATGATTCACTTGAAAGATAAGTGAAATAGTTTACTTGCCTTATACTATCAACTACATACCACTAACATAAACATATAACTACAACTAATAAGCACTTAGCAGACAATAACATAATAGAATATAATTCAAATACCGCACCCAATAGAAGTACACACACATATATACATATATATACGAAAATGAAAGATTAGAATTTTTAGAAAATTTTGACGGCATACCCTTTATATGGGTGACTACCAGTCGGAACATAACCGACACAACCAACCAATAATCATCATATTACACCTAAAATTGGAATTCATATCCAATAATCAACCCATTCGAGTAATCACAGTTTCATTCCAAACAATCCATTACATACTAAATAAATTTGTACCAATACGAAATTAAAATTACAATTTATTCCCAGAATCAGTCAAACAAAGAAGTGAATTAACATTTATAATCGAAATAACAGCAGTTATAAACTTCGAACCATCAGTAACACCATAACAGAAATCGAATTGTAGTAGCAACAATTATTTGCATAAACTTACACACGGACACACCCTTGTTACTCACACACACTACACACCCTTAAGACACACACACACACATAATGAAACACACGCATACCACACTCACCTCTAACACACACCGCGGCAAATATGTACACACACACGGGTACAGGGGAAAAATAGGGGAAAAGGCGACTAAGTGCTGCAATCGGCTTCATCACTACACCCCATAAATATATACACACACGCCTCATATATACACTCACACACAGCATCTCTGTCCATCATGAATCGCTGCACACACAAACACACGAGTTCACCAGTGTTTACTCACCCACAACGACGTGTATTCACATACACACTCAATAGGGGAGGGGGAGAGATGTGAGGCAAGAGAGGGAGAGATTTCCGAGTGAGAGAGAGATGTATCGAGAGAGGGAGAGAATTGAGAGGAAAGCTCCTGAGATTTCCAGAAACACACGTTGCAAGACTACTGAATTGGGGATTTAACGTGATTGGGAAAAAAATCTGGGAGTTAAAATTATTACAAAAGCTGAAAAACAAATAAAACAAAATCATTTTAAATCATTTAAAAAATCGAATTTAAACAGGAAATTTAGTAGAAAAATATTTTTAAAAATTATAAAATGTAGTTTATGAAATTACAAACACCCCCATAGTTTTAAAATATTTTTATGATAAAAAATGAATTAAATATGAATTTTTCAAGTTTTGTTACTTTAAATGCAATAAAACTCTTAAAATCATTTTAAAATATCAAAACACCCAAAATAATTCTCCCAATAATTTTAAAAACTAAATAAATATACAAAGATAATATTATAACATATTTCCTGATTTATAATAACTCCAATGATTTTATAAAATTCTCAGAAGATCAATAATGCATGATTTAAATAGATTTTAATTGTCAAAATACAAATAAAAATACACGGACTTACACGGAACATTTAAATCATCATATAAACATATAAACACGATATCACATATAATTGACCTTCTCTACAATATTCACATAATATAATTCTCATTTAATACTAAATAAATAATTATAAATACCAAAATTTTTCTAAGGCGTTATATAACCTTCCCCTCTTAAAAGGATTCTGTCCTCAGAATCAATCCTAAGGACGCAATTAACAATTCTGATCTTCTCGAACATCTTACTTCTACTTCTCAGGTTGTATCTTTCAACTCTAGGATTTACTAAATCATACGTTAATAAGATCATTCTGCGAGCCCTCAAATTTCGAAATAATCTTAAGCTTTGGTTTCCGAGTCTTATTAACTCTAAACGTTTACCACAATCAGGCGATTATCCACTCTGGATTCAACATGACCTTTCCTTATAACGAACTATGGCCAGCGTCAAAACTTATATTGCCACGCCAATCCTTCGCAATAATGCAATCGCGCAATTTGCCTTAATTTGCAACGACCTACACTGGGTACAACTCCCACGCTTTACTTATAACCACACGATTTCAAATTGAACTTCGAAAAAGAAATCTGAAGAAATTCTTTGTTCATTTCTACTCCACTTTTCACGTACTATACCGCTCGAGAAGAGAATATTTAAGAAGTGTCTTTCTGTCTTAACACCTGGAAACTGAACATCATATCGGTCATTCTCAGTCGCATCCTTGCAATCGAATACTACAACCAAACACATAAGCCATTAGATACACATCAAGCATAATTCAACTAACAACCTGATTCTCATTTTTATAAAAATACTCCGGTTTACTAAATCTTTTAAAACATAGCCTCAATCATTTGCAGCTTTTTGAAAACTGACTTACCCGTCACCTTGACTGTGACTTCACTCTATACAAGAACGCGATTGAAATATCCCATTTACAATATCAATCCTCCCGAGGTCACCACCCGATACTAATCATAAAGCAACTTTTTAACAAATTCCAATAAGCTTCCGCTTTTATCAACATGAATATTCTATTTAATATGCACCATCACTTCTGTTCATATCCCAGAACAAAACATGCCTCAGATAAAATTTTGAGAAAAAGAATATCAAGAAATCCCCAATCATTCTTACTCCCCCTTTCACGTACAATGTTACTCATGAAGGGAATAATCGGAAAACTTCCATTCATACTTTATCTCATTGTTTTACTGAGTATCCATTCTAAACAGATGACCATTTTCCTTAAATCATATATATATATATATCTTATTTGCAACACACTATTCCGCGTCTCCTGAAATCAACCTTCGAATCACAACTTTGAATACTTGACGAATTTTCGAACTTAGCTTTACACGCTACATCTTCATCATTTAACACCACTCACATTGGGACTCTCGTGCAAAAATTTCTTTCCTTTTCTTGGAACCTTTTAAGATCATTCTCAATTGAATTGCATACACTCACAAATCTTCAAACCTCTTGATATGTGATCTATGATTATTTTAAATTCTCCATCCGAATGCGGTTTGAAATCTTATTCACTGAAATATGCTTTGACTTAATCGTCTTCTTCCTGATACCTCCTCCTTATACACAACTTCTTCACTCCCCTGGTATAACAATTCCTTGATCTGCTTGATCGCTAAGACCTCTATGTCCGCTTCCGACCTCAAAACACCGCCTTTATTTTTCTCAAACTCAAGATCTCATTTTCTTGTCCTCACAATTTGCTTACATTTTTGTTGGTAGGTATTAAATCTAATCTTGGATCGTAAATAACTCTTTTCATAGTCATCACAATCCACTTCCTGCTAACTTCCTTCAAAATCGTATTGAATTTCTAGATTCTTAAGAATCATAAAAACAGTCATGTCACTATCTTCATAAATTCCACCAAAATTGATATGATATTATTTCTGACAAAAATTCCCATCTTTTAAATCTCATAACATATAGCTTTAACTTTTGACCCTGTTATTTGTTACCTCACTGCCCTTCTGGTTATAGTCACAACTTTCCACATTTATCTTAATAAAATGTCTAGGGATTTTCTCCCGAAATCTTATTTTCTGATCATGAGTCTCATTAACCTCCGCTAATTCTCATCTTATAGGCAATGATTGTGCCCTTACTCTTCTAACTTCAAATCTTCGGGATTCCTCAATTCTCCTTACTAATTTACATATCTTCCGTTTAAACTGATTCTGGAAACTTCCTAGTTTCTTCCATCTTTTTCTTGTTGTCACTATACTCCATCTTGATCAACTTTCCTCCACCCTTGATATTCATGACTTTCTACACTGGATTACATAAGTTATTTATTCCACATAACCACCTTACCCCTCTTTCAATCTTAGTTCTTCTCGATAATCTTTACAAACCTTTCCATTCTTCCTCACTCTGCTTTACTCAAGTCAACCTTCCTTGATTATAAAATCTTATATCCAATGATGGATTTAAAACATTCAAAATCTTATGATTTTTCATTTACTACCTCTATCATTCAATAGGCATCTAAAATAATCTTCCTCCAGCATTAAACATTTTATACCAAACATCTCCGTCACTATTCTCTTTTTGCCTTTTAACGATATTTGTAATCATGGGCTCTAATTTGCTGCCCTTTTCATTTATTAAATTCTCATTAGCCTCAAATCTTGTCCATGATTTCTCGAATCTGTAATTATTCTAATTCGTCATGTCATATTTGTCTTCGTCACAAAATTCTTAAACTTGCGCAACCGATTCTTCGTCAATGCATTTGCAGTTTCATACATTTAAGACGTCGTCATGCCTATCTTCGCATCTCTTCATCATTAGTAGATTTTTGAAATCCTCGAATCTCTGACAAAGGAGGCCAATCAAATGTTTGACCGAAGTGTGAATATAGACTGAATTTATTTGATAAAACTTTTATGAAGGAGTTCAACCGAGAGATCAATATGATCTTTAAACTATCTTCAGGTTGCATTTGTCACTTGATCAACCACCACAGTACATAAAGATGGCCAGTCTTTAGTACTTCCATGACAAACACAATCAGTGGCGTCCCATTGGACTTCTATCACATAGATAGGATGTCCCTGAATCCCCTATATACATAGGGTTGTTCATCCCGGTCCGAATAGAGAAGGTTAGTATTCAGGAAAAAATAGAAATTATTTCAAAAGTTCCAAAAGTTTGAGTAAAACGTTGAATAAAGTAACCCCTGGAAAATTGAGGCGTTAATGAATGAATAAAGATGTGTTTAAGGGAATCTGATAGACATGGTTCAACATCAATCAAATTACAGTTAATTATTGAACAAGACATGGTACCAACAAAACAAGGAAGGAAAGTTAAATCTTCTTCGACAACAAATCAACCGAAATCAACGGCTAGTAATTGAATGGCCACACCCTTACTCAACACAAGCCAGAAATTGCATTTCGCATCTTATTTATAGTCCTTCTGTACTCTCCATAACGTTCACTAAATAGCTAAATTCGTAGAAGAAACCCTAGAAGGTACGTGTGGATATCGAGATGGCGTCTTCCAAACTGGTAGCTCCGTTCGTCTAATTAGCTTAGGCGGCTCTTAATTAACTGCCTCATCCAAAACCGAATCTACTCGGGTGATATGTCGAAATACTAAATAATTTCACAATAGTCGTCCTAATAACCTAAAACGAACTTATCCTAAATTGTTCTATCTAACATCCAACCTAAATGCGTACACCTAGTCATCCTCAGTCCTTAATCTTACCTGCTTCTTTCTACACTCAATTTGTGAGTCATTACCAGCCAACCAATCCATTCCTGGGATTTCATCGAATTCTCCCATTTCAAAAGGTTTCAAATTGGCATAGAAAAAGTAACCACCTATCTCTATATTACATTGAGGACACACTTGATTAATAGGGACTCTATCTTGATTTGTCACTTCTATCATTAAAGCTTGCTCTAAAAGTCGAATTTCACATTGCAATTACTAACAAACTTGTTCGAACGAAAGACTTAGTAGTCCCAGAACCAATTCAAACTTTAGCCTCTACTAAGTTCACAGGAAACGTACCCGCGACAACATCAGCTTCTTGATCTGCATCTTGTATCATCATGTTGAAGGTTCTGGCTCTAGGTGGAGAGATTTGGGTCTGGGCTGGAGGTCCAGCTATCCTCAAAGAATTTGCCGTCTGAACTAGTTCCTTACAATCCTTAGTAACATGACCAACTTTCCCACATTCGAAACAAGTCACACCTATGGTCCTGGGCTTTGAATCCGGACACTCACCAGCATAATGTCCCTTCTTGTTACAACTAAAACATGTACTATTTAATCTGCGACAACTCCCGAGTGCTTCTTTCCACAAGTTGTACATTCAGGTGGGGCTGGTCTGATTGCAAGCTGCTGATTGGTATTCTAAAAACGTTTACCTTGACTACCATTCCCATTCTTCGGCTTCTGAAACCCTCAGTTCCTACAATACTGCGCCTCATCCCTTGGCTTGAACTTGTTATTATTATTATTATTATTACTTCCCTTAGTAATTTCTATCTTCCTTTTCTTTCCTGCTTTCTCCTTCAACAATCACAGCTTTCTCCACCACTATTGCATAGTTCTCCAACTGAAATACTGCCACCTTACTATGTATCCATGGCTTTAAACCTTGTTGAAATATTTTAGCTTTCTTCGCCTCAGTATTGACATATCCAGGAACAAACCTTGCTAGCTCCGTGAATTTTGCCTCATATTCCACCACACTCATATTCTCTTACTTTAACCCTAGAAATTGGATCTCCAGCTGATCTTGCATATACCTTGGAAGATATTTCTCGAGAAATAACTCTTTAAATCCCTGCCACCACTCCTTCACCTTCCATTAGCTTCGTTGATTCCCACCAATAATTTGCCTCTACTTTCAGGTAATAGCTCGCATATTCAGTCTTCTGATCTTCTCTTACCTTTACCAGTGAAAAGGCTTTTTCCATCTCGCCCAACCATCCCCTAGCTTCTAACGGGGTTAACTGTACCTTTAAACTCTAGGGGGTGCACAGCTTGAAAAGTTTTGAATGTCACTAAGGGTTGAGTTGGTCGCTGCTGAGCTAGTGTAGCAGTTTGTTGTTGAAGAAGTTGAAGGATTGGTGTCATAGTCAGATCAAATGGATTTTGATTGCCAGTGTTTTAGTTTTCAGGATTTACAGTAGAGGTTCTTCTCTTTGGAGGCATGGTTCTGATGAGAAAACAAGGAACTTACAACAAGCTGGCATATACAAGGAAAATAAGGTTTTCGAATCTTGGATTTGAGTCATCCATGATCACAAGAATTATAACGGTGTAAAGAAATAGGGAAACACATGTATAACTTGAACAAGTAATTCGAAATAATTTTAAACAACTCAAAAAAAATTGAGCGGAAAGTGCACAAATATCAAGAAAAGAAAGGTTATAAAACCAACAAGGTTAACGATATGCATGACAGTTTTAGAGTTCAAGGTACACTGTTAACATACTAACGATAAAAGGTAATTGCCGAGGATACTCATCAACCGCCACCTGTGATAACGATATAACGCAAGAAGAAGGTACTAAAGCGATAACATATCCTAAACCTATAATCTACTGTCCTAATGATAACCTACACCTATTGCTCCTATCCTACACCTATCCTATACCTAATCCTGGCTTGTTTCAGTGACCAAAACCTGTCCGCTCTGATACCAACCTGTAACGCCCCGACTACCCAATAATAAACATATACTTTTTATAATAAAAATACTCGAATACACTTGAATAAATATATATACGACACTGCCTCAAAACCTTTGTAGGAAATAATAAAACCATGATTTAACCATTTTTTTTAAACAAACTGAGAAATAAAAATAAAACTCACTGCACACATAACTCTATCAATTAAACTCGCTCTCCTTTATTGAAATTGATTAGTTAAATAAATGAACTTTAATACAGGGGAATTTTAGAAAATTTAGGCATGAAGTATTCGTAATACGGACTATCCACCTGTATTTTGACCCAACCAAATTTCATAAAAGAAAACAACTGCAAATCCAACTACTTAAGAACATAAGCACCTGTTCAACCTGTCCTAACCGATCAGGTGAACCATACTACTATGTCCTCCCGATCATAAAACAAGATCGGGGCACCACAACAAAAATTAAATACTTATAAGCTGATAACCAGACATTAAGTCATAATACAACACCCCACTACTAACCCGGATCTCTAACAGGTAGTGGTATGAAACAAGCAGCTACTAACTAAACTATTACATCATATCACTAAAACCTTAATTAAAAGCTACATACATTCCACAAATATATACAACTAGCTGATACTATTAGAACAAGTCTTAACTGATCTTCACATGTCCAACCTTCTAGCAGAGCTAATCTAGGCTGTCTATGGTCCACAACAAGTTCTTCTCCCGATATAGCTTCTAATTTGTATCCTTTTCTTCTTAAACTGAAAAAGGGTTAGAAACAATGACAAGGAGTGAGCCAAATGCTCAGCAAGTATAAAATATGTGTGCATAACTGAATTAAACTGTGGGTCTGATAAAGATCAATAATCAACAATATAAAAGCTTGAGAGCTGTAGAGATATATCATTTTATTTAAATCAGGAAATGGGATAGAATTGGACTATTATGCATTTTATAAATAAAAACAATAATAAGTTTAGGTTACTGATCAGTCACGCACTAACCCCGGACAAACGCACACAGCAATGTCCTTTAGTGGATCCACGGCACATATTGGTCTTAAAATCTGACCACGAATCTGGTCCTCCCCGAAGGGTCTCCATTTTAAAAAAAAACAACAGTCCAATCCTATAATCTGAATGCCAGGTGTCGGAACAATCGACCACCTCGACCAGCCAAACATACTGGAATCTCACGTTCCAAGTCAACAACTCCATTTGTTAGCATAATAAATGTCCTTAGAATCATGATACACATTATATAGTTTAAGTACATGACTTAAACGTGAGATTATATAATATATCATATTCTTAAAAGGTCCCTGGTCGAGTATTATTATTATAGGACAATAATAATACATAAATAGACTAGTATGTTGTTTGACAGATAACCACATCTCATTGGTTATAAGTATGGAGATACTAAAGTCAATACATAGGTACATGTAGGAGTACATGGTACTGGGCAGACCCACAGTGAGATTCTTCATGTTTAATAAAGTCATAAGAAAGACTCACAGTGATAATGGTGTAATGATCCTTTGACTTGAGATTATTATATTTCTATACGAGGATTAATATACTTTGACTACATTAAAAGTTACCTTTGACTGGGTGTTGATAAAAGTGGACATCGGGTATATCATGAGTCGTATGAGAAATATGAATGATAGATAAAGGATTTAACCCTCCTAGAATTAGGAGAGATATTATTGGCCTCTTGATTGAGTGAGACTATAAAATGCATGGCCGTGCTCAAATAATGATTTGTTTTTAATAGTCTACTCATGGATCAAGTAAACCCGGATTAAATGTTGAAGAGGATGACTAAACACATGCCTCGAGTTTAATCTATAATATTTGGTTAAAGGATTATATTACACGGAAACATTAATCACGAAAGGTTTAATATGGATCACCATTTAAATTATTATTACTTGGGTAGCAATGATGTATTACTAGATGCCGCTCTTTGTTTACGATTTTAATTGAGATTTTAAAATCGTTGCCAACGTAATAATAACCTATAGGGTCACACACTTAGAATGTCTTAAAAGGAGTTTTAATTTAAATTGAGAATTTAAATTTAATCATTATTAAATAAAGAATTGGCTATTTAATTAATTGGACTGGTCCTAATTAATTATCTAAGTAAATTCGAATTTAATAAAGTAAGAACAGAATTGGGTTTAAGGAAATCCAATAATAAAATCAAAATAAAATTAGAATTGGGTTTAAGGAAATCCAATTCGGTTTTTTGATTTTGGCCCACTATCTCTCATATAAATACATGATGATGTATTACTTTAGGGTTAGGGATTTCATAAAATCGTTTTATTAAAAACCCTAGAAGCTCTTTGAGAGGCTAGAGAGATATAGAGAGGCTGTTCTTCGCGGGCTAGTACCTGGCTCCTCAGATCGTTGGATGGTCGGACATTCGTGTGGATTACCTTAGAGACAAAGATCTTGACGTGAAGATTGTATGTGGTGATTACAAGCTAGGATCTCCGTTGAGTTCGTGAAAGTAACGTTTTAAAGGTATGATTCATTTCTCCATAATCTGTCCGTAATTATACATGGATCCTGGTTTGGGTTTCGAAATTTTTGTTTTATTTACATTATTCCGCTGCGTTTTATGCCTCGGAACCCAACATAAAAACAATATTTCAGAGTTCTATTCATTATTCGACATTCTCCTACTAACATCTAACCTTAATCTACCCTTTCGATAGTTCCTAAATTATTCACTTTATCCATATACTATCAACTACATACCACTAACATAAACATATAACTACAACTAATAAGCACTTAGCAGACAATCACATAATAAAATATAATTCAAATACCGCACCCAATAGAAGTACACACACATATATACATATATATACAAAAATGAAAGATTAGAATTTTTAGAAAATTTTGACGGCATCCCCTTAATACGGGTGACTACCAGTCGGAACATAACCGACACAACCAACCAATAATCATCATATTACACCTAAAATTGGAATTCATATCCAATAATCAACCCATTCGAGTAATCACATTTTCATTCCAAACAATCCATTACATACTAAATTAATTTGTACCAATACGAAATTAAAATTACAATTTATTCCCAAAATCAGTCAAACAAAGTAGTGAATTAACATTTATAATCGAAATAATAGCAGTTATAAACTTCGAACCATCAGTAACACCATAACAGAAATTGAATTGTAGTAGCAACAATTATTTGCATAAACTTACACACGGACACACTCTTGTTACCCACACACACAACACACCCTTAAGACACACACACACACACACACACACATAATGAAACACACGCACACCACACTCGCCCCTAACACACACCGCGACAAATATGTACACACATGGGTACAGGGGAAAAGGCGACTAAGTGTTGCAATCGGCTTCATCACTACACCCCATAAATATATACACACACGCCTCATATATAAACTCACACACACCATCTCTGTCCATCATGAATCGCTGCACACACAAACACCCGAGTTCACCAGTTTTTACTCACCCACAGCAACGTGTATTCACATACAAACTCAATAGGGGAGGGAGAGATGTGAGGCAAGAGAGGGAGAGATTTCCGAGTGAGAGAGAGAAGTATCGAGAGAGGGAGAGAATTGAGAGGAAAGCTCCTGAGATTTCCAGAAACAAACGCTGCAAGACTACTGAATTGGGGATTTAACGTAATTGGGAAAAAAATCTGGGAGTTAAAATTATTACAAAAGCTGAAAAACAAATAAAACAAAATCATTTTAAATCATTTTAAAAATCAAATTTAAACTGGAAATTTAGTAGAAAAATATTTTTTAAATTATAAAATGTAGTTTATGAAATTACAAACACCCCCATATTTTTAAAATTTTTTTAGGATAAAAAACGAATTAAATATGAATTTTACAAATTTTGATCCTTTAAATGCAATAAAACTCTTAAAATCATTTTAAAATATCAAAACACCCAAAATAATTCTCCCAATAATTTTAAAAACTAAATAAATATACAAAGATAATATTACAACAGATTTCCTGATTTATAATAACTCCGATGATTTTATAAAATTCTTAGAAGATCAATAGTGCATGATTTAAATAAATTTTAATTGTCAAAATACAAATAAAAATACACGGACTTACACGGCACATTTAAATCATCATATAAACATATAAACACGATATCACATATAATTGACATTCTCTACAATATTCACATAATAAAATTCTCATTTAATACTAAATAAATAATTATAAATACCAAAATTTTTCTAAGGCGTTATAGATATGATACGATTGATGTTTTTAGGTGATATTAATGATGGAAAGATATGATACTATTGATGTTTTTAGGTGTTTATAAAAGGTAATATCTCGACTAATTACCGTTAATTATATTATGTTATAATTTATTTTAGGTGTAATTATTTTTCTTTATAATGAAGGGTAAATAAGTAAATTCACAAAGTACCAAAAAACTGGTACCAAAACTTTCAATGTTTTGGCTTTTATATAATAGTATAGATAGCAAATAATATTAGAAAGCATGTTCCCTCTTAAATATTTCTTTAATGTTTAAATGTTAGAAGACCCCTCTCTTGCTTAGCTGTTGCTTGAACTCTTTAAAACACTAGATCAGTATCTATATTATATTTGAGTATAGACCAGTTCATTAACTAATCAACAACATGACATGACTACAGCCCAATATTATATTTGAATGTAAAGAATAAATTATTTATTGGAAAAGTAAACATAACTGACACCTGGAAACCGATCTATATATGTAATATTTTTTATTGGAATATATTTCATAATTTTTACTAAATTAAGGAATTAGTACTGGGACACAAGCGATGTGTGAGGTCTGCAATGTAGATAAAATTTCTAAAGGTACTGCTAGTTACAAACTATACATTTAAATCTACCATGTCATGACTATTTCATAACTATTTTTGTTAACACTGTCTAGTAAGAATTAAATCACCATTAATTTAAAATAAACTATCCAATCAGCCCTCTGATGCAAGATGAATGTGGGCTTCATCTAATGTTACTTGAGCTTTCAGAGCCATGAGGATAGCTTGCTGCTTCGCATTTTGAACTTGCGCTTCCACCCACTGTCTTTCACTTGTTCCAAATCTATTACGATATAATTAAAGAGAGCGTTAACACATTAAACCACACATATAACAGTAGGAATTTATATGGAAAGGGGGTAATACCTCTAAATTGAAGCCCCAAATCCACTATACAAGCCCCAAATCCAAAGCCCAAAGCGAAAAGGCCCTGGAATCGAAAAGAGAGATCCATTAGTTGAAGTTTAAGTGAAGAAATCAAATCGATTGAACTCAAAACCAAGAACCCCTAATTTGTGAAGAAGCCCCAATTTAAAGAAGTCAAATCCTCAAATCCAAGCCCTAATCAGTTGAGCAACTCTAATTTGAACCAAAATACGTACTAACTTGAAGAAAATTAAAGAAAAATTGAGAGTCTTGCAAGAGAATTGAGAGTGAGGGCCGAGACAGTCAAAGAGAGTTGAGAGTGAGAGCGAGAGATTAAAAGAGTTGTGTTGTTTTTGTTTAAGTGTTATAAGTGAAATTTCATTCTGGCGGTATTTTTTGTCGCTTGCAAAATTTCGCTGCGAACTGTGCAAAATTTCACTGGGATATTTTATTTTTGGGATATTTACACAAATATATATGTTTTTAACTTTTACATCTGTTTTTACCGTTACCTATTTACTCTTTCAGTTTTATACTACCGTTACCTTCACTTTTTACTTTCTTTATTTTCAATTTTATGTTCTTCTTATTCGTTGTTCTATTCTCATCTTCTTCTTCTTCTGATTCTTCTTCTTCTTTGTTCAATTATCATCTTCTTCATTTACGAAACTTATCCTTCTTCTCCGGCGACCTCTACTACTCCGGCGACCTCTACCGTTCCGATTATCTCAGTATGTACATTCTAGCTCTCTCTATCTCTCTCTCTCTCTCTCTCTCTCTCTCTCTCTCTCTCTCTCTCTATCTCTCTCTATATATATGTATACATCTCTCTATATATGTATCTCTCTCTCTCTCTCACACACACACACATACACACACGCACAGTTTATTGATTGGAGTTTCAAACTGATTTTATGATGATTCAAGGCTTATTATGTGTAAACATTTGTTCATTTGTGATTCAAGTGTTTGAATTAGTTGTTAATTGATGTTTAACTGTTTTGTTAACTGCACGTGTGATTATTGCCCTATTATTTTGTCTTAATTTGAATTTTTGTTGATGTAATTAGGTTTAAAAAATGTAACCTAATTGTGTAGATTTACAATTAAGTTTGCGAGATTATGTCGCCTTGTTGATGAGTCGTGAAATTGTAGCTGAGTCGATTCTGTTGTGCTTGTTTATATGATTATTAAATAATCAATTATTCAAATGGAATGAAGTTTATATATCATTTAGTAATCTATAATTAGTTTTATATTGTGTAGTCGAGGCCCCGCAGGGGCATATATTTTCAAATTAAATGTTCGAGATTATGTGCTAATTGCTGAATGTAACTGTTTTGTTAACAGAAATGGTGATTAGGCTTGTTTATGAGTCGGAAACTTGTAAAATGAGTCGATGCTACCTTACTTGTTTAGGTTTTGTTATAAGCAACTAGTCAAATGGATTGAAATATATGAATAATGTAGTGATCTTCTATCAGTTTTAGTATGTGCAGTCAAGGGCCCGTAGGGCAGGCATCTTATAATTAAGTTTCGAGTATATGTACGATTGTTTATGAGTCGACAACTTGTCAATGTGTCGATACTAATTTCCTTGTTTAGATGTTTTTATAAGCAAATAGTATTATGAAATGAAATTTACATTTCAATTATTGATCTTATATCAGTTTTGTAATATATTTTCTATCATTCATATCTTCTTTTCGGATGTTTTGTTTATATATATATTAACCATTAGTTGGTTTGTATGTCTATTGACAGTTTTAAACATGGTGCACACACGATTCTCATCTTCCACGAGTTTAACAACGAAGTCAGATGTGCCGCCAACACGAAAGATAACTAAGAAATCCAAAGCACCCTTGACAACTAAGAGGGCTAGGGCAGTCATCCAAGATGATCCGGTTTCTGTCGATGAGGCTTCCCCGGGTTCAACGTCCAAAGCTGTACTGCCTTCAAAACAAAAGAAAAATACAAAATCCAAGGCAACAGTAAAATATAAGAGGCCCAAGTTAGCCATCCATGACAATCCTATTCTTGTTAATGAGGTATTTTCTGAGTCTCATGTATCCTTGTTTGTGATATGAGTACAGGCCCCGCAGGGGTACTTGCCTTAAATTTCTATTTCTGTAAGGTGCAACCATGTTTACATACTTTGCAACCATGGTTGCAAAGTATACAAACATGGTTGCTAATGTTGTAAACATGGTTGCAGCTTATAATTATACATTTGTAAAGGCTCACATATGAATCACACATGTATTGCATAATAATGCAGGGGATGGATTATATTATTCCGGTTAAAGATCACAAGCCAGCCAAGCTAAGTACCAACAATAGGTATGAACTTATTACGGGTATATGGGACACATTATCATCGGAGCAGGTTGATCTATTTGCTGCTGGGTGCTTTGGAAATTTTGTGCGACTACCATCATTCAAGATACAACACCAACTCATCCACAACCTTCTGCTTAGACAAATAAATCAACCAAACAGTCATGAGATTTGTATTGGTGTTGCTGGAGTGAAGATGTCTTTTGGGATCAAAGAGTTTGCCCTTGTCACCGGTCTTAGGTGTTTTGGTTCAGTCAACAAGACGCGTTATGCTAGGCCTGAGAACAAATTCAGGGCTACATATTTTTCAGACATTGCACGTGTATGTAGGAGCAGTGTGAAGAAGGTTTTTGACTCTCGAGGGTGGAAAACAGATGAGGATGCAGTGAATTTTGCAAAGCTGTACTTCTTGCAAAATTTCCTACTTAGCTCGACTTATGATTGTCCTGTCCCTAAAGGTGATCTGGATATTGTAGACAGTGGAGATTTTGATAATTTTTCTTGGGGTAAGGAAGTTTTCACATGCACTTTGGAATCATTGAAATATGCCGTGAGAACAACATCCAAGGACAATTATTATAGGCTTGTTGGTTTCCCGTACGCGTTTCAACTATGGTTTTATGAGTGATGTCCGTACCTGAATGGGAGATACTGCAATATGAAAGATGCTGGTTGTATCCCCCGTATGCTGAAATGGTCCGGTGAATATGCTTGCAAGTTCGGAGAAATGTATCAGACGTTGTCATTGACTGAATCAAAGGTATATTTCATTGCGTACCTTACCTACTTCTTCTTGCTTTATATGTAAATATCATTTTAATTGACAAACACATTGTTTTTGTAGTTGCAATTAAGAAACATATCTCCAACTGAAAAGGAGATTGAAGAACTACAATTAGAAGATATTGTTGATCGTGATGCTGCTATTGTTGGTCATCCTCCCCCATCATTTGTGGGTACTTCTACATCTTCTGATCGACCTCATTCTCGTATGTCACAGCTGGAAATGGAAAATAAGATTGCCTTGTTGACTTCCGAAGTAGATGGTTTAAAGAAGAGCATATCTGAGATGCGGTCGCACTTTTATTTGGAGTTCTCTAAGTTGCGTGCCATTGTCGATAAACAAGTACGTGTATCAGATGAATTACATATATTATAGTCTGTATACTTTGATTTTGAAGGCTTTTTTGTCAATTTTTTTTTGTTTTGATTTGTGTGGAGTAGGCCCCGCAGGGGCAGCCATCTTATTAGTCAGAGTCAACTAATTTCTATCAGTTGCAACATTTGCAACCTTGTTTGCAAATGTTTGCAACCATTCGACCCTTACATCATTTATGTGATTTGCATTAGTTACAAATTTAAGTTGAGTTTAGTTCTAATTGTATGTGATTATTTCCGTTCCACTTGCTAATTATTTTAAACCATATTTGACTTTAGAATGGAAGCACTTTGGACCTTTTGTCACATTTGAATCAAGTTGCGGCCAATGTTGGTGATTGGGGTAGTTGGCCACAAAGCAAGCAAAATGTTGCTTATAATGATGTAGAAATTGCACATGAGGATGAGAATGTAGATGATGAGGGTGGGAATTTTGAGGATGCATTTGAGAATGTACCGGATGAAAATGAGGCTGGGAATGATGTTTTCAACGAGGTTGAGAATAATGTTGAAGAGGGTGGGCAGGAGGTTGTAAATGATGGAACCGATGTGCCAAAGGTTGCAGTTGAGGATAGTGAGGATGCATCAATGTCCGAAAATGGTTTGATTGATCTCGATAGGACAGTGAAGATGGCTGCGATGATAAATGATGATCATGACGATGATAATGTCCATAATGCGAATGTCACTGTTAATGATGATACTATTCCTGATTGTGCAACTACTCGTGCAGCAAGTGTTGATCATGTTGCAGAAGTTGCAACATATATTGCAAAGGTATCAGTGGAGGATACAAATGTTTCAGTAGAGGTTCCAGAAGTTGCAGACCTTGAAACGGATGCCTCTTTTTTTGAACAAATATCTGCAAAAGACCTGTATGAGTTAGATCAGGCCGCGATTCGTGCAACTAAGAAAAAAAATGCAATAGTGGTAAATCATATTAGATATTTCTTGTGATATGCATGCCTTAATTTCATTACATACTTCTTGTGATATGCATGCTTTTCATTACTATGCTTTTATCTTTCATTTCAAATAACTTGTAGTTATTTACTTTATTATAGGATCTTCTGCTAAACCCGTTGATAGGATTGGTATTCCACCTGAATCTGATTCTATTGTGCCTATCCTGGTTAAAACTACCCCTGCTATGCCAAAAAGGAGTGTTAAGCTTCCTACATATTTGCAATCACCATTTCTGCAAGATTTTGGTTCAAGCTCAAGCAAAAGTAATGAAGTTTTGAAGACTTTGAAAGGGGTTTCTGCATTGGACGACAATATCGGACAGTTGCCAAGTTTAGAAGCCATAAAAGGTTTCACAACTTGGCTGGATACTGGAATGATTACGAAGAAAAAGTATGGCTTCAATTAAACACACACACGCATATAAATAGATAGATATTGATTCATATTTTTTCTTATTTGTGTTATTAGTACCGGCCCCGCAGGGGCACTGACCTTAATTGTCTATTTGTAACAGTTGCAACTTTTTCAACAATATTTGCAACCTTGTTTGCAACCATATTTGTAACCTTTGCAACCATGTGCACAAAGGTTGCAACCATGGTTGCAACCTTTGCAAACATGCTTGCAAAGGTTGCAAACAAGGTTGCAACTTATAATTATACATTTGTACATGCTCACACATGGCTAACACATGTCATGCATATATTTTTCCAGGACGACCTCATTCTATTCGAGGAAAAACAATGTGATCAGCCCGCCTCTAGATTTAGGGGTTCATTCGATATCCGAAAAGATGTGGTTTCATACTTTGGAGTATGGTAGCACAAATGTCACCAAATCTGTAAGTTTTACTACCTGTTTAGTTTTTGATTGCATATGACATTGTTACATGATTTCTTGCTAATTGATATGTCCAAAAATCTTTGTGCAGCATGTTGATGTATTTTTTTACCATTTGAGGAAAAAGGTGAATTCCAACTCAAAATCTCCACGCAAAATTACTTCAGTCGATTCCACGTTTCAGAGTAGACTTGCTGCTCAGTTTGAAACTTATGATCCGAAAGATAATAAATATGTAATTGATCAAGATATTAAGGGAATTGTCAAGGGTGAGATCATCGGTTGCAATACTCCTTGGGCTTCAAGCGATGATGTTTTATTTCCTATTTGGCTTGCTGAGAAAGAACACTGGATTCTTGGGAGATTAAACTTTATAGATAGGGAATTCCATGTCTACAATACATTGCAATGTGATGGTGTGAGCGATATTCTAGTCGAGGCAGCCAATCCATTCCTCCAGTTGTTGCCTGCTTATCTCAAGTCAACTGGTTTTTATGATCGGAAAGATATAAATTTCTCAAGCTATGCATATTCTAGAAAGGCAACTCTTGACTGTTTTGATGTCACTTTGCATCATTCAGAAATTAATTCATCACCTAAGTAAGTTCCAAAACTATTCACGTTTGTCAAGCTTATATAATGTATACTTAGTTATATTATATTATATGATTTGATTGTTTTCCTTTTCTTGATACAGTGACAGCGGGATATACATGTTTTCATATGCCGAGTATTATGCTACTATGCCGGATTTTCCGCAAGGTGGACTAGATATTGGTGCTCACAGAAGTAGGCTTGCCTTATTGTTTTATTCCTACGGAATGTCAAAACAAATATATGGCTACGAGAGTGATTCGGAGAACATTGCAAAGGCTCCAACAAAAAAAGCTCCATCAACAAATGCTCCAACAAGAAAGGCTCAAACAACAAAGGCTCCAACGTTAAAGGCTCCAACAACAAAGCCATATGAGAGAAAGAGAAAGGCGGGAGATGTGAAGAAATGAGTCGCGACTTTTATGTTATGACATTAAGTAGTAGTAAAACAATGTTGCTGACATAACTATGTATTTCTTTTATGTTATGACTTTTATGTTATGACTTTTATGTTCGATGAATTTAATAGGACTTTGTTTTTCAACTATGTTTGGTAATGGTTCGTTGTTTATTTATTTTATTCAATTATTAATGTTTGGTAATGGTTCAATAATTTATGGTCCTCAACTGGTAATGTAAATAAAATTTGATTTTATGTGGAATAGGCCCCGCAGGGGCACCCATATTAATAGTAAGAGTATACTATATCGATCAGTTGCAACATTTGCAACCAAGGTTGCAACTTTTGCAACCTTGGTTGCAACTTTTGCAACCTTTTGCAACCATGGTTGCAACTGTTGAAAACTTGGTTGCAAATGTTGCAAACAAGGTTGCAACATGGTTGCAACAAGGTTGCAATTCTACTCAAAAAAAAAAATTGGAAATTTAGAAACTATTATTAAAGAGTGCAGTTGTGACTGTTCATATTTTAAGTTGTGACTGTTAACATTTGAACAGTTGTGACTGTTCACATTTGAGCAGTTGTGACTGTTCACATTTGAACAGTTGTGACTCTTCATATTTCAAACTTAATACTATTTACAACCCTCTGTTATAAAAGCCATGCTCTTTTCCATTGTCTCTCAGTCTTCTCCAACACAAACTTCCCACATATCTCTAAACCTTCTCCAACTAAATATTTCAATGGCCCTCCTTCAAGATGATGATTTCTTTTATGAGGACTACACTGTTCGTATTGACGGTGTGTTCTACCAAGTTGAAGATATCCCGGAATCAATTCGTTCAAACCTCAGTTATGGAGACAATGTCCAGATCAATTGGTTTCAAATGGACTATAGGCTAGCAATACTAGACAAACAAGAATGGGAAAGGAAGATGATGGAGCGTAACGCTCGAATAATTGATTTTGCAAGCACCATGTCTCGCATTTTACATGCGAAGGAAAAAGCTTTGAAGGAAAAAGAAGCCAAGAAACAGAAAACAGAAGGAGCCTCTACTTCTTAGAATTATTATATGTAATGAATAATATATAATGCTTGTAGTTCTTGAAATTATTATATGAATGATTTAATATATAATGAAGAATTATTTGTCTATTTTTTGTTGATTCTGTTCTGTTTATCAAGCACTAATTCTGTATTCTATGTTATGTACTGGATTCAACTATATCGATCAGTTGCAACATTTGCAACCTTGTTTGCAAATGTTGCAACCAAGTTTGCAACATTTGCAAACCATGGTTGCAAAAGTTGCAAATTTGGTTGCAACTGTTGGAAATAAAGTTGCAACAATTTTCCAATTCTACTCAAAATAAACAAATAAAAATTGGAAAATTAGAAACACATGTCATATCTGTTCCATTAATAATTTAAACTTAATCAACTTGGTAATTCAGCATTTGCAACAATATTTGCAATAGTATTTCCAACGTAATATGTAAATAACTAATTTTTTTTTTCAATGGCGGACTTCTACAAGTTCTTCTATTATGCCCACATTGACCGCATCTCCAGCATTTTAATTGTTGCATTGGTATAGTTGTCTCCCACGCAGCTTTTCACCTTCTCTTTTTTGGTCTTCCTACTCTGATTCTGCTTTTCGGGGGGTACATTGTCACCGCTTTAATGTCATCTGGTATTTCCCATGTATCTTTCTTGCCAACCGGATATACCAATTCTTTATAAGCAGCAAGCATTGATTCTCTTGTGTAATATGATGAACAATAATCATAAGGATCATGATTTACTTTATGCAAAACAGCAATTGCATGGGCACAAGGAAGTTGATCCATCTGAAACCTGTTTTACAACAGAATATATATCATATAAAGATAAACGAAGAGCATGTATTTATAAAATTTCGTTGAAACACTATCGGGAATCACCTGTTGCATGTACAGCTTCTGGAAGCCAAATTAACTATAGCTTTCTTGTCCACATTACAAACTTCGAATATCGAGTCATTTGATGGATTCACCTGTTGATTTAACATTATTTTAAACAATAATTTAATTTGAAGTTTCATTAGAATGACAGAGGTTGTAAAGGTTGCAAACATGTTTGCAACTTCTGCAACCTTGTTTGCAACTTTTGCAACCTTGGTTGCAACTTTTGCAACCATGGTTGCAACCTTGTTTGCAACTTTTGCAACCATGGTTGCAACTTTTGGAACCATGGTTGCAACTGATAGAACTAGGTAGATCTACAATATTAAAGTAGTCAGATAATGCCGTCATATTTGTCGAGTACAAGTAATTGTTCTTTAGCATCAGCTCATACTTGGTTGTCAATTTTGTTGAGGTGTCATTTGCAATTTGCCTGTTTGTCCAACTCCACTTTTGTACCAAAGCACGCAAAGATTCTAACATTGTACATATCGGTAACTCTCTTATCTCTGTGATTACAGCATTCAGAGATTCTGCAATGTTAGATGTCAAGTTCGAGTATCTATTATTCACTGAGTAAACCCTTGCCCACTTGTCATATCCAACTTGCTCTAAAAATGGTTGAATCCTGCTGTCAATATTTGCAAGTTGGTTCATGTGATATTCAAATTTATTTACAGTGTATGCATTGGCAGCATTAAAGAAATCAACCTTTATCTTGTTTGAGCTCCTCTTGAACTTACTTTTCAGGTTATTCAAGAGATGATAAATACAGAATCCATGTGGTACTTTCGGGTATACTCTACTCGCTGCCTTAATGATGCTTTCATGACGATCAGAGATTATTGTCATGTTTTCTCGTACACTATAAGCTTGCTTGAACTTGTCAAAGAACCATTCCCATGCCATATCATTTTCTGAGTCCACTACGGAAAATGCCAATGGAAAAATTTTACCCCCTGCATCTTGAGTTGCTGCAACCAATAATGTACCTCCATGTACTGATTTCAAGAACGTGCCATCAACAATGACAGTGGGTATGCAATTTATCCAGCCTTTCATCGAAGCATACAATGCCACAAAAACGTACCTGAAACATCCATCTTCATCTTGTTTTGTTATAACCGCTGATCCTGGATTTGAACTATGCAACATGTATAGATAAGAGAAAAGTTCATAATACGATACGGTTTCATTTCCTCTCATCAGTTCTAAAGCTTTTTCTTTAGATCTCCAAGCTTTTCCATAGGTGACTTGTACTTTGTGATCTTTCTTCATGTCTCTCACGATATCAGCAACCGTGTACTTTGTTTTAATATTTGAAAACTTGTTTTTAATCATATCTGCAATGAGCGATGAGCTTGCATGTCGCTGATCTTTAAATCTGATCCCCAGATCACATGTATGAATATCATGAAACTTTTTGATGACGAAACAATTTGTTTTCCCTTTCTTTGATGCTCGTAACATCCACTTACAACTTTTGTCAACACAAGAAACAAGATACTCTTTTTTACAAGACTTTTGCACACTATATTGGAAGTTCTTGTCGATCGCATAGTGGCCCAAAACAATCTTCAATGTCTCTTTATCTATGTATACCTGATCAACTTCAATGTGCTTATGGTATTTGTTGCTAATGACCACATCCTTATTCAACTGGTTTTCTTCAACGCATTTGTCTGCAACTTCATCAAACACAACAACCTGCCTAGCAATAATCTCTGCAAACTCAACATAGTCCGTAACCACATCCGAAACAGTACCAACAGACTGCTCATAAACAACATTTGATGCAACATCTTCTGATTGTGTAGCCTCAAAGAACAACAAATCGCTTGTTGTGGAAAAAGGCTGGAGGCTTTTAATTTCATTCGTCAAGCATAAAGGGAACTTTGTGAAATCAGATTCCTTTTTCTTGAGCTCCAAATAGAACATGAGTTGACTATCATTTGTTATCTTAAAAGGAGGGTATCCATCTCTTACTTGATACTCTATTATAAAACCAACTGACCCGGGTTCCAACTTCAGTTCATTGTATATCATTGCGACCAAGTTGTTGTAGTTGCAGTCGTTAGGAATCAACAATTCACATACCTCAAAGTTGATATAATTTTTGCATTCATCCCATACCCCATTGTGTTGGAGAATAACAGCAATGTTTTCCATTTTTCTGCAACCAATTATAACATTAACATTTAAAAGTTGTTAACTGTAACTAATATTGATATATAGTAGTTGCAACTTCTGCAACCTTGTTTGCAACTTATGCAACCTTGTTTGCAACTTATGCAACCTTGTTTGCAACTTATGCAACCATGGTTGTGAAGGTTGCAAACAGGGTTGAAAATGTTGCAACTGATAGAAATATTAGAATCTGACTAATAAGATTGGTGCCCCTGCGGGGCCTGTTACACAGAAAATGAACAAATTAACAAATCCATAGATGTCATATCAGTTCCATTCATAACGATTCAATAAATGAACAAATGATATTGTATCGATACAAATGAACAATTTAAATTCAATAAAGCATAAATTTTATTGATTCTTCTTGTTGAATGTGTACAATATGTCTTTCATATCTAGAATAAAAATGTTGAACTGCCCTAATTACAGTGTTAATTGAAATAACTCCCAATTGATCTAGATAATTCATTATATGAAACCTAAATCTAGACCTAAAACCCTCAGCCGATGGTGTCAAAGTCGTCCAGAATGTGAAATTCATCCAGCATTTGTGGATCCTTAGAGATCTCCGGAGGTTCTTGTTAAAACGAATCTAGATTTCAATAATATCCAGATGCATGTTAAAAGGCCTTTGCAGATGCCTTACTACCTCGAAATACAAAGGGTTTGAAATTTCCCAACTGAACATTCCACTATTGCATTGAGAGAGGGTCAATTCTTCCCCGGTTCTTTGATCCATTGTTTCAATTAAAGACCCCTGCAATGTATACGGACTTTTATATAATGATTAACTATTGATCCAATGTGATACACTCATTTCATAAGGGTACCTACAAACCTACTAAACAGCAAACACATATAATCCAAAATGTGTGCCCCTGCGGGGCCTCTTATTTAGAATGTCACAATCTACTAAACTCCTAATATACCTAAGAATTAAAAACATTATCAAATCGGCAAATATGTAAACAGAGTTCAAATCGACTGATAGTATCATATCGTAAATATGCAGGCAGTTGATGAAACACAAAATTACACTCGAACAAAACAGTTAGCGAGTGAAAAAGATCAATACGCAACTGAATTTTCTTCGTATTTGTTCCTTATTTTCTGTTAATCCTTCTCTACATATTCAATTCAAATCACACTCAAACAATCACTTTATGCTACAAGTCTACACAAAACGCATTAACAAACATACATATTGCACATTCTATAACAAAAGCTTTCCTCTGAATTTCATCTCTATATCTACATCACAGACAAATCTTCATATATACATACACAAATTAAAAAGCTACTGTATCAAATCGGTACGAATAGAATTTCATCACAATTTTGTTCCTCATATGGTACTTAATCATTCTCTATAGATTCAATTCAAACACACATAATCAATCAGCCTATCCTACAAATCTACACATATAAATACAGTAAACACATAAACGGACATACATACATACTTTCTCATTCTATAAGAAAAGCTCTCATCTCAGTTTGGTATCTATCTCTACATTAGTACCAATTTTGCAAAGATACATACATAAAACACATAAATTCACTTACAAATTTTAATCGGTTTTGTAAAACTCTTGCCGGAGCTCCGATTCAACATACAATAGTCGTGAATTTGCCCCTGCGGGGCCATCAAACTGAAGGAGAAGATTCGAGATGCGTGAATCGAAGGTTGGATCTGGAGTGAATGAGAGGCGCGGGGAGTTTGTTTCGTTATAACAGAACTACCGTATTTTTAAAATTAAGTAAAGTAGCTGCCGTTCCGCCAGAATTATTGATAGTTGGGCTGTATATTTTTAAAAGCCCAAAACTTAAGATGGGTATGAATAAAATTATCCCTTTATTTTTCTGTTTTTCTGATAATTCTAAAAATATTAGAAGTGATAAAATTATTTTCATGGAAATTTTAATTAATTTTCTCTATTTGTTCCGAGTTTTTAAATAATTAATTTCAAAGCCATAATATTTTTTCTATTTTTTTAAAAATATTAATCGACGATCTAACCATAAAGATGTCAATATATATATAATTTTCGTTAAAATCTCGTACAATCCGACCTTTTTATTTTTTGATTATTTTTTTCCAACACTAAAATGTGTGTTTATTGACATCTGTACAGTTCGATCATCGAAGAAATCATTCAAAAAAATCGTTCAGTGAATCTGGATCATGCCCTGTTATAGGAAGCAGCACTTTTACTAAGTTTTTGTTAAAATCTCGTACAACAAGACCGTTTTATTTTTTAATTATTTTTTCCCAACACTAAAATGAGTGTTTATTGACATCTGTACGGTTCGATCGTCGAAGAAATCATTCAAAAAAATCGTTCAGTGAATCTGGATCGTGTCCCGTAGTATGAAGCAGCAGCACTTTTACTATGTTTTTGTTAAAATCTCGTACAACCCGACCTTTTTATTTTTTGATTATTTTTTCCCAACACTAAAATGAGTGTTTATTGACATCTATACGGTTCGATCATCGAAGAAATCATTCAAAAAAATCGTTTAGTGAATCTGGATCGTGTCCCGTTACAGGAAGCAGCACTTTTACTAAGTTTTTGCTAAAATCTCGTACAACCCGACTTTTTTATTTTTTGATTATTTTTTCCCAACACTAAAATAAGTGTTTATTGACATCTGTACGGTTCGATCATCGAAGAAATTATTCAAAAAATCGTTCAGTGAATCTAGATCGTGCCCCGTAATAGGAAGCAGCACTTCTACTACGATTTTCTTAAAATCTCGTACAACCCAACCTTTTTATTTTTTGATTATTTTTTCCCAACACTAAAATGAATGTTTATTGACATCTGTACGGTTCGATCGTCGAAGAAATCATTCAAAAAAAATATTCAGTGAATCTGGATCGTGTCCCATTATAGGAAGCAGCACTTTTACTATATTTTTGTTAAAATCTCGTATAACCCGACCGTCTTATTTTTGGATTATTTTTTTTCAACACTAAAATGAGTGTTTATTAACATTCGTACGGTTCAATTATCGAAGAAATCATTCAAAATAGTTATTCTGTGAATCTGGATCGTAACTCGTTATAGGAAGAAGCACTTTTATTACTTTTTTGTTAAATATGATTATAATTCTTATTTTATAATTATTTTTATTTTATAATTATTATAAACTAGATTTTAGTTAAATATGATATAAATTCTTATTTTATAATTATTTTTGCACATCATTAAAATAATTAATATATAACAAAAATGAAATAACATATATTTTACAAGTCCATAAATTTATTATTTGCATCATAAATATTATATATAAATACGTACATATGTAAAATTTAAAATTTTAAAATTAAAATTAAGTAATAGAGTGAAAATGAAATTAGATTTTTTACTAAAATATTTAAAAAATTAAAAAATAAAATAAACCAATACATTGAAAAATGTAAAATGTTAAAGGCGCACAAATTTCCCACAAACCCCAAATTTTCGTTGTTGGGTTGCCGCCCTTCTCCCCCTTATCTCCCCCAAACTTTCGTCTTCTCCCCCTTATTCCCCCTTCCTTTTCCCCCTTATTCTAAACTGATATAAGCAATTTCTATAAACTCTCCATCTCAAGCTCTCCTGTAAATACCCCCATAAGTAATTCCTTTCTTTTTCAATTTCTATAAATTGAAGCTTTTGTACCCACCCACAACAAATTTGTAGCTCCCCATCACCACCACTTCTTGTTCTTCACAACCCCTTCACACTCAATCAAATTCAATCCAAGATAACGATCATTTCAACACTTATCCTAACAACAATCAACAACACCCTTGGCCTGAATGGTATTATTTTGTTCACACCTTAGCCTTCTTTTCTAGGTACTGAGCCTCAAGGGATCGGTTTTGATGATTTGTTTGTTCAGAATCAGTATTTGCCGCATGAGTTTCTTGGGCTTTCTTCTTCTTGCTTGGCTTTTTCTCGAAACCAGCCTCAAGCTCTCGGGTTTGATAATTAATTAATTAATCTCATTATGTTTGATAATAAGCTACAATTCTGTGTTTGGGTAATTGTGTTTGTATATTTATTAATGAAAAGTTTGATTTTTGTGATGAATTTATGTGCAGGTCGCTATCCAGAAGGGATATGTAGGTGGTGGTGCAGAATGGGACTACTTTTCTTTTTCAGAGTGCTATTGATACTTCCAGGAGGATGAGGGCATTTCTCGCCACTTCCGGAACTACTGTAAGGATAATTATCGTAAGATGAGTTTGGAAAATTACACAAGCTTTTAACTATAGTCCGCTATTATGCTTTACCAACAACAATTAACTTATGCACTTCATTAACTGTAGGACTTGTTCTGAAAAAGTTCAACAGGCAATAACATTATGCCAAAGAAGGCATTTATGTCTGGTAATAACTCAGCTGCTGTTACTAGAGCTTGTACGCTGCATACAATTGTATTAGAGGATGGTCAGGTTCTCGGTGTCATTGACACTCCTGGTATAGTTCCTTCTTAGACGCATATTTGGACTTAAAGAGTGATGCTAACTGAACATAAATTTATGTCAAAGTATTTAGTCTTGTGATGAAAATACAAGTGTACTTTGTACTTGATTTGAAATGAGATAAACTATTTTCGAGCCCTTAAATTGTTAACTCATATTCATTTAATGCCTATGGCAGGATTACTCAATGCTATCGTTGAAGATAAATACATTGGAAAAGAAATTGTTAATTGTGTCAACATGGCCAAGGATGGTATCCATGCAGTTCTTGTTGTTCTCTCTATCTGGTAACCTTTTATCGCAGAACAAGCAGCAGCAACTAGTAGCCTGTGGACTTTGAATGCAAGTTCTTGTAGGGCTTGTCTTGAATATGCTGCTTCTTTCATGGATCCATAGGGGAAGTCACGGAGGTAATCTTAGATATTTTTTAATTTCACGGAGGCAAATGATGGAATAATTTCTATCAGTTGCAGTTTTGTCTTTTCGTACATGGTCATTTATTTCTTTTCAGCAATGCTTTGTAAATGGTGTCAATATCTGAATTTCCTTAAATGATTTTAAGGCCTCTGATATTAGTGTATACTCATGTTCCATATATTGTAATGTACTGACCATGAAAAGTGTATTTACCTTTAGGAAACAAAATAAACTTTTGCATCCTACTTGAATATCAATAATGGAGCTGTTAAAGGAGACAGAGAGTTTAAAAGTAAGCTTGTGACATGTTTCTCTATGTATTCCTTTTTTTCACCGAGGGCGGGGTTATGAGGTTAAGTGGATGAGTAGGTGATGTAGGACAGGTAATTCCTTTTCTGTATGCTGCCAGCGGCTCAATTATTGACATAAATGAAAATGAAAGTATTCAGGTGGTAAGGTGTGAAGGTACTTCGTTTGCTTGCTTAAAAATGTTATTTATGTATTGCTTTACTGTTTTATATATAGAGGGTGCACGCCCAGAAACTTTATAAAAAGTCATTTTTATGATTCTATCTTCTTAAAGTTGCTAAAATTTTAAATTGAATGCATTTGTTGGCCAAATTTTAGATGTTTTGCATTGAAGCCTACTCTCCTTCATTTGCTTCCGGTGAATTATGTATCATGTGTACTCTTGGTTAAAATACGAACCAAGGAAGTTAAAGAAGAGCTTGCCAAGTTGAGGGAGTTTGAGATTGAAAATTACACCTGGGTTGAGATTGGACCAAATGTAGAAGACAGAGAGCCATTAATTGAAGAAGTTATGGGGTTCTATGACAAAAATGTGGCATCTGATCTTGATAGTATGAAGAAGCAGGAAATATTGCAGATATATAGTGGTGGAAGATAATTTGTCTGCAGTCTGCACTTCATATTGTCAATTTCCAGTACATTAACGGAGAGAAAACTGATATAAATTTTTTGTGATATTCTGTATTAGTAACAGAGCCTTGTGATCAATGTAGTCGTGATGTATCAAGTTCCTTTTTAGATAACAGAATTTTAGTTCTAAACTTAATGACGATGTCGATGGAAAGAAATGTTGCAATTTATTGATGCAATATGGAACTAATTCATGTTCATACAAAGACCGCATAAATGTTTCTACAAGACTTGCCATAATTTGGGCTGGTCCTTGGGCTAGACGAAATTGATTTATGGGATCCTAATACTCTTGGTGAATCCAGAAATGCGAACCAAATTCAGCATTCTTAGTGTTAAAATGAAGCTTTAGTTTTCCTTAAACTGCTCACAACAATATCACATCAATCCAAACGAATGAATTAAAATCGGTAAAAAAAAGAACTCAACTCAGTCTAATTCGAACATAAAGCCTTCAATTACACACATAAATCACTTCACCATGACCGAACAATTCACCCATCAAAAAGCCCCAATTTTCGAATATGAACCCTAGAACACATCAAATTAGCTTCCTTAAGCGAATAAAGCTCTGACATATATGCAGAAAACTCTACTTTTTAGTCACATATAAAATGTAGTGACCATAGGTTATTTCCTATTTAGCCACATCACCTAAAACGACTGTGGCCGTTTCGTAACATTTAGACACAGCAAAGAAGCGTCACTAGTTATTGTCACACTTCTCTCTCTCAAGTATGACTATAAATTTTGGAATTGGTCAAAGTCAACAAAATACCATGTTGTTTTATCATATTTGGTCACATATTTGGAACGTGGCTAAATATTGTCACACATTTTTTTAAGTTGTGACTAAATCTTCCAAAAAAATTGTTTTCGGTCACTCGAAAAACAATTGTGTGGCTAAAACTTGGGACGATGACCTTTAGCCACACGTTTTTTCCAAAGTGTCACAGTCCTTACAGTACAAAAGAGTGACAGAATCCTAAATTTGACGTAGTGTTTCGGTTTGAATTCACTGTTCCAGGTTCTTGTTCTAACTTTTATATTGACAACATGCTTTTTTGTAAAGCATTTTTCTAAATGAAGCCGTTATACATTTGAAGAAAAAGGAAAACCTTAAACTGAAAAAGTAGTACTCATATATTTGTTTATAAGCCGTAGTTTTTAAATATGGGCTTGATGTGGCTGAGATTGTTTTCAGGATTCTCCCCTGAGGTTAAAAGATTTTCAATATAAGTTTAAGGGTATATATGTAAATTACTTTAAAAAATTTATATTTACAAAATTTCCCCTGCGGGGCCACTTGTTTTATAGGAATAAAATCTTTTAACCGTAGAATTCTTCTCCGAGCACAACCTCAAACCTAGTTTTCTCTTTAAATAATTCCTTTAACGTAGATACTTTCAAAACCATTCAAAAAAAAAGACACTTTTCAAAAGAGGACAGAAATTTGCAATTTTTACTTATAATTAAAATTTATTTTCGTCAACTGGAATTCTTAAATAATTTAGGAATCCTAATTTTAGTAGGTTTTTTATTTTTAAAAATTCATGTAATTTTTTTCGTTGAAATAAAAGTGTTCAAGGATTATTATAAAATAAGGGGATTCAAAGTTAATTGGGATCGGGGAAAAAATTTTGCTAACTGATTGAGATTGGAAAAATTATTTCGCTTATAAATATACTTATTTGTCTTGATTTAGATATTGCAAGATTTATTTTCAATTCGAAATAGATTATGGTTGTAATTTGTTTTTCCTATAAATAAACTTATATGTGTAGTTTTTTTTTAGATTTTGCAAAAGATACATACTTGTATCATTCTGTGATATATAAAGTAGAATACAGAAGAGGGGGTGTTTTGAGTGAATTGTATTTAAAACTTTTAAGGTTGCGATCTCTTGTAGGCTAAATATGGGAGCAACAGACATCCCAAAGAGTTTTGATGATAGTTGCATTCCGATTCGAGCTACCTACCAAAATGTGTATAAGGGACTAGAATCTGATGCAAAATTCATTAGATCATTATCAGTTAGTTTGAATGGTCGTGAAAAAGATACTGATTTATTGGCACCGCGATTAACAAGGTCATTATCAAAAAATAATTTTTTAGATGGAGTAAGCCAGCCTATGGTTGTAGATAGTATGTCAAGCAGACAAATATTCTTGAGAAGCTACTTGTTTTCGAGAAAAGAAAGTATGCCTCGAAAGGTTAGAAATTGTGTTTCTCGGATTAAAAGAAGTGTATCTATGCGTGTACCAAATAAGAAGGATCCCGGTAATGCTCATGGCGATATTGTGATAATGAGAATGGCTAAGGAAATTTCATCGGCCATGAACGTAATTTTTCGAAGATTGTTGTCTTTCACCACCAAAATTATCGTTGTAGGTTGATCATAGTATGTCTATATGTAGCAGAATTCTTTGTTCGTCTTTCTATTTTTGTCAATCCTATGATCCTTTACTATTTATTCAGTGTTTGTGTATTTGGATAATTTGATATACACACGGATATGTATGACTATATGAGGGTGGTGTAAATTAATGAATAATAATCTTTTTTTAGATCTCCGATTTCCCTATACATGTTAGGATATTGCGACTATTATATATCAGTTTCAAAGTTTAGTAGTAAAAAAAATTTGTTATGTTATTTTGTTTAATATTATAGTATGATTAGAGGTAGAGCTAAAGTACAAGAACCCTACGCAAAACTGGGTTCGCAAGTTAAGATTTTTGTAGCATACCCAAAAAAGGGACCAGACTCTTATGCATGTATGTTGTGTTGGTTTTCTATAATTAGAGGATTAGAGTCTGGTTTACTGTTTACATGAAGAATCATAGTATTTAGATCTTTCTTAAGACAATAAGATCATCGGTTACATGAGGTGCTAGCCAGGATTAAGGAGTCGTCTTACGCGTAGCTTGCTAAGATTTGAGGTTGTTATAGGGAGAAATTGGTATAACAATGTTTTGGAGGTTTGCTGGATTAGCGGAGCAAAATACGAATATTTTGCTAAGAAATAGAAAAACAAGGATTAGGGTTTGTGTGTATAAATGTGGCTGATCTTGTATATGGTGTTTTCAAGGTTAACTGCTTCTCTTCCATATCAAGGTGCCTGCGTACCCTATTTATAGGGATCAAGCCATACATAGTTTTAAGAGAACAAGCTACCTAGATGGGCTAGGGTTTTAAGAGATAAGCCATGGCCCAAGTCCATTAACTTTAGGGCTGACGTGTCTAATCCACCGATACGGGATCGTATGGTCCCACTGATATAGGATCGTGTGGCTCCTATATCAAGGCTGACTGATAGACCACAAGGGCCTCGCATGCGACCCTGCTGGGCTTAATCATGCGATGCGGACCCGAATGCAGAAATACTCATATGACCTCGCTGGGCCTAGCTATGAGTCTTCATGAGAAGTGTGTCCTAGGCCACACTAGACCTTGGAATAAAAGTGGTGGTGAAGCGACCCCTCGCTGGGAGCCACGTGCGAAGCGATCCCTTGCTGGCAGATGGAAAAGATAGATTTAATAATGTACTGGGCTGATCCTTGCTGGCGGGCTTTGGTAAACCAATTATTATATTTATGCCTATTATGGCCCAGTGGGCTTGTTCCAAATCTATGCCAGATTCGGGCATAACAACTACCCCCCGAGTCCATATTTCCATTGTAAATGCGATGTGGAATCAACAATATAACTTGAAATCCCAGCGAAGCGAGGCCTGGGATCGCGTTACGAGTCTTAGAATTTGAAGAATTGTGCCAACTATCACGTCTTGAGATCCGCGTTCAACCGTTAGGACCATGACACGTGTCTCAATCCCTTTCTCTCTCCTGATGCCTATATAAACCCCCACTTTTAATCATTTGTTACTTTCCTTATAAACAAGACAACGAATTGCTGCCAGTTTACTCCAAGATCAAACGCAAGAAATTTTAGAGCTCCATCAACAACAACCTCAACTTTTTCCAGATTTCTTTAACCTTCTTCAAGAAAAAGTAAGTCTTCATTCTTTATATATATTTGAATTGCCGTTCTTTACTTTCAATCCATGATTAAATGCTTTTAACTGCATGCGATGCGATCCCAAAGTACTGCGATCCCATACATCCAATTTTACACTACGAGCCTATCCTCGCTCACTTAGGAACGCGATCCCTTCTAGGATTATAGATTTGATTGGAAATTAATTTAGGAGTGTGACCTTCCAATTAGGACCGCGATCCCTCTTTATACCTCGCGAGTGAAGTGAGAACACGTAGAGACTTTCTGTTTATTTATTATTTTCTCTCTACATTTCTTTTGACATTCTTTAAGGGCACACAATTAATCTTTTTACATTCCTTTCAGATGTCGCAAGACGATAGTTCAAGGACGCCCCCCAGTTCCTAATGTCCAAATCAGCGAGAAGGCAGTTGCCAATATCGCTAAAGCTGCGAGCACGAGCGACAGCTCGTTTAAGCTGTATTTCGATCCCCTATGGTCAAATGAGGATTATACTAGAGAGGTTCCTTTGTACTCATTGAAATCCAAACAACCTTCCGGGTCGTAAAACCAATCTTTGGATATCCTCTTTGCCCGAGGCGACCCTAATGTTAGCACTAGTGGGATCGAAAGGGAAGTAGAGACCCTTCTGAAGAGAGGGGAAGAAAGGATGAAGCCTATAAAACAGATCCTTTCTAGAATCCCTCCCCGTACAACAACTCTAATTCAAATAATCAGCGATTCTCCGATGGATTCATTTGGTGCGGCGTATTATGACATCGAAGGGGGTGGAGATAACGAGGTGAACTCTGACAATTCTGACTATGAGGAACCTTCTTCTGATGATGGTGACCTTGACGAGGTGTCAAGAGTTGTCAATTTTGAAGATTATAATTATGTTCCAGAGGCTTCGTCTGTACCCTATATTCCAACTCCGCAGCCTGAGCTAGAAGGGACCATCTATGTTGGCGGGCCTGCCCCTAAAGATATTGAAGCAGGATCGAGTGTCAAACCCGGAGTGCCTCGCATTTTGGTCTGTCGAGACTTATCCACAACTTTGACAAAAAAGACTTTAACTGATGGGGTTAACAAATTCAGGCCAGAGGGCAAAATAATTCTTCCCAAGCCTGAAATGTGATGCTATCGCTTCAATTACGTGGCTAATGGAGGCAGGGTACCTAGAATGGTCCTGACAGTGGCTATGATGAAAATCGGTGTTTCCTCACCCCTCCATCCATTTATAAGATATGTTTGCTTGACCTACCATTTAGCTCCTATACAGATAAGCAACAAAGGGTATAGATCCATGATTGCTCTCTACATCCTCTATCATAAACTTGGTTATCCTCCGTTGGATGCAAAGACTATGGGCTATTTTCTCCAGCTCAAGCGATGCGGGGCCAAGGATTTTGGCTACGTTTACTTTTCTATCTGGCCTGAGTTTAATAAGAAGGATCTACTTTCTGGCAGCATAAGTAACGCAGGATCGTGGAAGGGACCCTACTTCTATGTCCACGAGGTGCCTCGAATTAAAACATCTTTCAACTATCTCCCAGGTGAGTCACCGTTAATCCAACTACTATGGAATCGTAGTTGGTCAAGTTCGCACCGTTCTCAAAGGCGATGAAAAGAAACGCGTTGATGATGTTCTGGAGAAATCTTGTCCTGAAGAGAGGAACGTTAGAACTCTTCTATCCTTAGACAATTTAATTGAATGTGGTTTTCTTAGAGAGGGAGTGAGCTCGTCTTCTGAAGTGGGGCCTTCAAGTACGAGGCGGGCCTCGCGGAAAAGAAAAGTAAGCGAGCAAGCTTCGTCTTCTCGCGTTGTAGTAACTGGCGATGAGGGTATACTGAAACTGTGATGCGATCACCTATTTCATTTCATTATTTCCTTGCTTGCATTTTTATACTTTGTTTAGCATGATTGTTATACCTCGTTGAATATTGTCTAACCGCTTCTTGATGCTTTTGTAGATATGTCGCAGAAAAATGGAAAGAGTGGCCTCCCTCCATTCTTGCAGGGAGCTTCCAAGAAAAAAGTTAACTCTTCGACGGTCCCTGCGGGTTCTGCCATGATCCTTGCACCTCCTCCTCCACTAGTTCAAAAACCTCAAGACCACCTAGACATCGTTAACATAGCTGAGGAGCAAACCCATGATAATCCTGAACAGAGCCCGCTCAAACGAGCCAGGAAGGACGGGCAAGTAGATGGGCCATCCCAGCCAGCTTCTCAAACTATTGTTACTACCACAGCGGCCCAGCATCTGTTTGCCTCGCTAGGGAGCAAATATTATGAAGAGAGTGAGGCTGCGAGCTGGTGGAAAGCTGACCCCGAAGAAAATGCCAATGCGCTGACTAAATGCTTGGCGGAAGCTTTCATCCGACAGGCTGCACACACAAAGAGCTTCAAGCAACTCTCTGCAGCCAACTTCCAGTTGGAAAAAAGGAATAAAATCCTTAAATTTTAGAAGGTGGAGGACAAGCGGTCCCTGGAGGAGACCTATAGAAAAAACTTGCGAACTGAGATAGCATCGCTTCGCACGGATCTCAAAAATGCCAAAAAAGAATGGAATGACTTTGAGAAGCAACTGAAGGATGCTTAGAAACTTGCTGAAGATGTCAAAGCCAAGCATGATAAAGAGGTCACGAAGCTGAAGGGTGATCTAGATGTTGCGAAGCTTGAGCTGGGTTCTGCTGAAGAGACATTCCTAACAAAGGGTCAGGTGGTCTTCATGAAGGATTTTATCAGGAAGATTCCCACTTTTGACTGGGACCAACTTGGACCTGGCAATGCTGATTATGCACAAATCCTTCGTAAGGAAATCGAAGATGAGGAGGTTGGGGAGGCCAAGTTAGCAGAAGAGGCTAGGCTTGTAGAGGATGTTTAGAAGACTAACCAGAATAAGGCCGCCTCTTGATTCTTTTGTGTTTTTCATCGTATTCTGACAAACTTGATTTGAACTAGAGACGTGGGCACCCTTAGATGCTTCACCAGTTGTAATATTATTTTGATAATTGTTTCGATCTAGGGAGTATTTTGGGATCGCATAGCGACCGCTAATGTTTCAGCTTTTCTTTTGATATTTTGTTTCCATGTTTTATTTATTATGTTCCATGTCTTCATGTAGTTTTACTTCGTAGATACGTGGCCTTCTTTAACATCTTTTCTTTAATTCTTGCATGAGAAAAATATGAAGTAGGTTGTCTTTGTAAACATGGACTAGCTTTACATGTATGTCTTTTAGTAGTTTGCTTCCAAGATGCTATCCGCTTTGGGTCCCAACATGCGATGCATTCTTCGTTCTTGGCTACGTGTGGTCGCTGTTGAGATCCCAAGACTAGGGTCGCAACTTGTAGTAAATGTGTTTTATTTTAGATAAACTTTTTTCTTAAGGGCATTCCCTCAGATCGTGGTGTGAGCTATCATTGACTTCGTATCGCCTTCGACCTGAGGGATGTTCGGCCTCGCATGAATTGTGCTGGCCCGCCTGAAAATTTTTTAAAATGCTAGCAAAACTGTGAAAACATAAATGTAAAATCTGGAAAACGAACTCATATATAATAAAAGGAGCAAAGCTCAATAGTCATTACATCATAAAGGGGAGGTGTCTATATGATCACTACCCCCCAGTACTTTGTATGAATTTATTCATGCTAAAGTAATAAAAGATAGAAACTACCAAGGGCGAAGCCTCTACTGATAGTATTTTCTCGAGTGCTCTGCATTCCAATCTCGAGGCATGACCTTATCATCCATGTCTGTGAGATAATAAGTCCCCTCATTGATAACAGCATAAATTTTGTAGGGCCATTCCCAATTAGATCCAAAGACTCCATGAGCTGCGACCTTGTTGTTAGGCATCACCCTCCTTAGTACCAAGTTTCCCACACGAAGGTGTGGCACACGAACCTTTCCATTATAATACCTTACAGCCCTTCTTTGATATGCCGCGAGCCTTAACTGGGCTTCGCTTCGGGTTTCCTTAATCATGTCTAGATAGAGTCTGTGATTCACTTCGTTTGCTTAGAGATCGTAGTGTTCTCTCCTGAACGACCCCGAGCCTACTTCAACAGGTACCATGGCCTCACATCCATATGTTAGAGAGAACGGAGTCTCTCCTGTAGTGGTCCTTGGGGTCGTGTTGTAGGACCACAAGACCTTTGGCAATTCTTTGGGCCAGTTGCCCTTGCTTTCCTCTAGCTTAGCCTTCAGTGTATGCTTAATTATTTTATTGATGGCCTCAGTTTGGCCATTGGTCTGAGGGTGACTCACAGCAGAAAAACTCTTCTTAACACCCAGATTCTCATAGAATCTCTTCATCTCTTTGCTATCGAATTGCTTCCCATTATCTTATATCAGTTGATATGGGATCCCATAGCGACAAACAATTGCCCTGTGCACGAAGTCCCTTAATTTCTTCGCAGTGATAGTTACAAGCGGCTCGGCCTCGGCCCACTTAGTGAAGTAGTCTACAGCCATAACTGCATATTTAACTCCTCATTTGGCCTTGGGGAGCTCCCCAATTAGATCAATACCCCACATAGCGAAGGGCTATGGGCTCGTGAGCGAAGTGAGGTGGGCTACTGGAGCATTACTGAAATTTGCGATCCTTTGGCAACTGTCACACTTCCTTGCGAACTCAAATGCATCTTTCTTTAAGGTAGGCTAATAATATCCTTGGTAAAGAACTTTCTAAGCAAGTGAACTACCCCCTAAGTGATTTCCACATATGCCTTCGTGGACTTCTCTTCGAATATAGTTGCATTCCTCACCATCTACACACCTTAGAAGTGGTGTGTTAAACCCCCTTCGATACAAGACCTCATCATAGATGACATAGCGAGTCGCCTGATATTTGATCTTCCTTGCTTCCCTCTTTTCCTGAGGAACAACCCCATTCTTCACATACTCCCATATGGGGGTCATCCATGTGGGCCCCGAGCTCACAATTTCCATAACAAACTCTTCAGGAACGCTACGTTTAGTTTGGATTTCCAATGGTATGACTCCAAGTAATGTGGCCTCGCGGCGTGAGCCCAGCTTCGCAAAGGCATCTGCTCCCTAATTCTTTGCCCTTCTAATAAATTCCACCGTGACTTGTTTGAATGATTTCATTAACTTCTGCACACATCGCAAATAGAGTTCAATTTGAGGCCCCCGGGCCGGCCATCCACACCCCACGTGACCTGTAACTAACATAGAATCATTGTAGGCATTGAGATTCTCCACTTTCATTTCAATAGGGAGCTTGAGGTCAACGATTAAAGCCTCATACTCAGCTACATTATTAGATGCTTCAAACGTGAAATGAACTACACTGCTGATTTTACGACCCTCGGGGGTAACGAACTCAACCCCAGCTCCAGCTCCAGCTCCTTCTTTGTTAGAGGCTCCCATCCATATAGAGTTCAAACCACGAGGCCGAATTTTAATCCTTGGCCTCAGGTTTCACCTCCTCTGGGATCGCAACGAGAGCCCAAGCATCTCCCTCAGATTGGGGAGGAAACTTCAGTATAAAGTCTGCTAAGGCTTGTTCTTTTATTGCTCCTCGAGGCTTGTACTCGATGTCGAATTGACTCAGCTCAACAGTCCACTTTAAGAGTCTTCCCGATGCCTCAGGATTGTACATCACTTGCCTTAGAGGGTATGCTGTGCGAACCTCAATACTATGGGCCTGAAAATAAGGTCTGAACTTTCGTGAGGCCAATACTAAGGCGTAGGCTAGCTTCTCTATGTTGGTGTAGCGAGTCTCAGCTTCTGACATTCTTCTACTCACATAATAAATAGGATATTGGATTTTTTCCTCTTCACGAACCAAGACTACACTGATCGCATGTTCTAACACAGCGAGGTAGAAAATGAGTGTCTCCCCGTCCTTTGGCTTAGAGAGCAATGGTGGCGAACCCAGGTGCTCCTTGATTCTCAGAAATGCCTCCTCGCATTGAGGGGTCCATTCAAAAATCTTTCCCACTTTCTTTATAGCTTTTAAGAACTCATGACACTTGTTTGATGACTTTGAAACAAATCTGTTGAGGACGACTATCCTCCCAGTTAGGCTTTGGACCTTCTTTATACTCCTGGTCGACCTCATCTCTATTAGGGCTTTAATTTTGGCTGGATTGGCCTCGATTCCTCGGTGATTGACAATAAAACCAAGAAATTTTCTAGATTCGACCCCGAATACGCACTTCTGGGAGCTTCTGGGAGTTAGACTTTACAAGCATGGCATCTACGTAGACCTCCATTGTCTTCCCAATTTGCTTCTCAAACATCATATTAACGAGCCTTTGGTAGGTGGCCCCAGCATTAAGGTGGCCAAAGGGCATTACTATGTAGCAGTAGAGGCCTCTGTCCATGATGAAGGATGTGTGTTCCTGGTCAGGGCCGTACATGGGTATCTGATTGTACCAGGAATAAGCATCCATGAAACTAAGGAGCGCATGCCCTGCTATGGAATCCACTAACTGATCAATCCTTGGTAGTGGGAAGCTATCCTTGGGACAGTGTTTATTGAGGTCAGTGAAGTCTACACATGTTCTCTACTTTCTGTTTGGCTTTTTCACGAGGACAGGGTTCGCGAGCCAGTCAGGGTAGAATGATTCTCTAATGAGCCCGACCCCGAGGAGCCTATCCACCTCTTCCTTAAGGACCTCAACTTGTTCTCCACTTTTGGGTCGTCTTTTTTGCCTTACCCTTTTTTTACTTGGATCCAAGTTGAGCCTGTGACACATGACATTGGGGTCAATCCAAATCATATCCTCATGAGACCATGCGAACACATCTAGATTGGCTTTCAAAAAACCAATGAGCCTCTCACGGAGTTCAGGGTTGAGCTACGACCCTACATTTAACACCTTGGAGGGATCCTGAGCATCCACAAGAATAGAGATTGTATCCTCTACAGCTCCAGCTCGCTTAACATGTTCTAGGATGCGAGGATCTAGATCGATCTCGTACTTACGAGCATTACTGGACTCTCCTCCATCCTTATTTACGACCTCATTTTGTTGAGATGCAGATACGATCCCTGATGTTGGGGTCACACCTACATGACCGTACTCGGTTACCACTGTTGTTTCGCGAGTGATCCTATTAGGTAAGTCCGTTAATGTTGAAGTCTCCTTGCGAACCCACTTCCCCTTTCGGGCTCGTACAGCAGCTTACTTTGGGCTCTCTTCATCATCACTAGCTTCCTCTACAATTCCTTCCTAGAGTGCCATCACAGGCTACGAGGCCTCCTGGGACTGGTTCTACCTGGATACCTAAGTTATCAAAATAATCATCTAGGAGCTCCTCGATTGAGATCATGTTGCAATTTGCTGAAGGTTGAGTGGTCACCTTGCGAGGCCTATCTTCCTCTTCGCATTCCATCTTATCCGACACAGAGTTACTTCCCTTTTCTGCTGACTTAAAGGCCTTGTTATAGCATTCTCGAGATTCATATTGCAAACCTCTAACACAACCAATGCCCTGCGGGGTGGGGAACTTCATTGAAAGGTGGTAGATAGAGGTCACCACCATCATTTCCTTGAGAATAGGCCTTCCCACAATAGCAATGTAAGCCGATGGTTGGTCAACTACCATAAAATTAGCCACCTGGGTTGTGATGCAGGGCTCATCTCCCAAGGTGATGGGGAGCCTTATGAGGCCTTTGACGCTAACCGAGGCCCAAGTAAACCCATAGAGGAGACCCACTGTGGGAATAAGGTCTTTATCAACATACCCCATTTTCTTGTAGACTTCATACATGAGGACATTCACGGCACTTCCATTATCAACAAGAACTCTGTAGATATTCTGAGAGCCAATGCGAACTAGAACCACGAGGGCATCAGAATGGGGATGATGAACCCACTTTGCATCTTCCTCTGTAAACATTATATTTGTATCTTCCCCCTTAAAAAGCTTTGGAGGTCGCTCCTATAGATGATGCACATTGGTAAGGGGTCACTCCTTGGCCTCGCAGGCATATCTTTCTCTAGCCCTATTACTGTCTCCCCCTATATGGGAGCCCCCGATGATCAAATGAATACTTCCGCCTCGCTCCTCTCTTTGCTTATGGGGTTCCTCGTTTTTCCCAGCCGGTGGTACGTCATTATACCCGAGGCCTGGTTTGCCCCCATGCTTCTTCACCTCGCGAACCACCCATTCAGTTAATTTTCCATCTCGGATCAAATCATCAATTTATTCCTTGTGTTGCCGATAGTCAGCGGTATCATGCCCCGTTTGTTCATGGAAGGCACAATACTTGTTGGTATCTCTAGTTCCCCTTATCCTCATAGCTATAGGCTTCTTAAATATCCCTTTATTAGCAGTGACAGCATAGATGTGATCCACAGGGGCCACTAATGGAGTGAACTTATCTTCAGTCCTGAATGAACGAGCTCGATGTGGGGATCGCCTGAAGGTATCGCGATCCCGCCTCTTGGGGCTCGGGCTACGATCCTGTCTTCTTCTAGGGCTTCGGGAGTCCTTCCTCTTCACCCCCTTTCCTTTGCTTCCACTGCCTCCGGCCTCGTTATTTTTCTTGAGACTTTCCATTGATTTTTCTACCCATTTGAAAGGCTCAGCTTTTAAGACCCCGATATTTTTATATTATTAAATACTAAATATAAATTAATTTATTTAAAAAAAGAAAAAAAATGAGGAAAAAAAAGAAAAAGAAAAAGGAAGAGACGTTACAAAAAAAGGATGAGTTAAACTTACGTTATTTTGTTCAGAGGGGAAAAAAGAGGAGGAAGAGAAAGAGATGGGTAATACAATCTAATTGGGAGAAGGATTTTGGAGTTTAAGGTAAAAACTCAAATCCCTTGTGTATAGACTATCATATTTGTTTTAGAATTTAGAACTTATGGGTTTTATGCTATATATTCATGTATTAGGTTTTAGAGTGATTGGAAATCTGAAATTCTTGAACATCATTCATAATTTCTGAGTTTTAAGGTACGGATATCATCTTTATGCTTTCTATTTCGTTACGATTGTAAAGAATTGCAGTATTTGGTCTTTTACATGTGCTGAGTTCTTGTAAAATCTGTATAAAATTTGATTTTTATCGTATGACAGTGATTTTACTGTCCCTGGAAAGGTATTTGAATTATCTACAACTTTGGTTCTTTAGCTTTTCTGTGATTTTGCACGTAATTATGTGTATTTGCGATTTTAGTGACCTGCCAGGGCATTTTCTGTACCAATACTCTTACTTTGAAAATTCGTATTAAATTGAAATTTTGTGCATATTTTATGAGTAATATATCTACAGAAAGGTATTTCCGCGTTCTACGTTTCTTGTTTACACTCCGCTGCTAAATTCTATGTTCCTGTTGTCGTAAATAGCATAATACTAAATAAGTCAGGGGCAGATTCTGTTTTGTTGTTCGTAAATATCTACTTTCAGAGTACGATATTCGTCCGTTTTTAACGAGCCTTACCATTCTGGAAAGGTCTTGGAATTTCCTATGATTTTCATGTTTTGTACTTTTTGATTTGAAGTTATCTTCATAGTGTAATTTCCCATTTTTCAGAACTGATCAGGTTGTGATTTCGCTATTCTTTGTCTATTTTGTAATATAATTGGGTTTGTGATATTTGAGGACTATGTTTTTGGTTATATTTTTATATAAATGTGATTTGAGAGTTCGTAATACATCCATCGCGAGGGAATATCTCGTGTTTGGCACTTCCTATGCGGTGTATAAATAGCATAGGCGTGTCGCGGAGTAGTGGGACACGTATAGTCATGACTAGTCAGTTTGTGTGTTTTTGGCCATTATGGGAGTATGTGCTTATTGCCTTGTGATCCCTGTCTGAATCTGGGTAGCATTTGCTTTGTGCTATGCAAAGCCTGTCTGTGTAAGACCGTCTCCCATGTTAGTAAAGATATTTTGAGTATTGTTTGTAAGTGTAAGAATATGTGTAAAGTACGACTATTTTGGATTAGAAAGCATGTATCTGTTTATTGTTGTTTTAAGATTTTATGGTATTTTTATTTTGTCCAATTTTGTCTTTATTTCTCGTTTAGATATTTTGTTTATGTTATTATCGTCATCATGTTTAACTCTTGTTCACCTTGTCATCGTTTGTTATCCGTATATGGGCTTTCGCTCACTGCCGGTTTTTGTTTCTTTTATTTTTTTCTTCCGGCAGGTAACCTTAATTAGGTGGGCTATCTTATGGGATGAGCGCGAGTGCGGATTTAGCGAAGCTCGTTTATTTTCTTGCATTTTATTAGAACTCTAGAATTTTATTCGAACTTTGAAAAGTGTGGTATTGAATTTCAATTTAACAATTTAAGTGTAAATTTATTTTATGGATTGTAAGTTGGAGATTGAGATGGTTTGGATTGGTTAAATCATTGGAGATTTTTTAATTTAATGGATTTGAACTATTTATTATCTTGAGATAATTATTGGGATGTTAAAGTTGGCATCAGATCTAAGGTTTTATGATTCTGTAGACTTGCTTTAGGCTCGACCTGTGAGGATTGGGTAGATGTAGGATGTGTAATTTTGTTGTTATATCATTGCGTTGCATTGCATATATATTTGGCATATTTATTTTGGTATTTGTGGAACTGAATTAATTATTGATTGTAGGATGTCTACTCGTCGATCCACCCGACTTTCTGGCGAGTAGCTTTCTAACGAGGCTAACCGCTCTGTACCAGGGCGTAGGGGAAGAGGATCTGCTTCATCTAGTAGGGGTAGAGGATCTGCTTCATCTAGTAGGTGTAGAGGAAGAGCTACTCATGCTACTCAGAATACGACGACACAACCTGAAATTTTGCCTCAAACTGAGCAGGGGGGAAATGTCCTTGGAGAAAATGAGAAGCCAGCACCTCAGCAACCAGTAGCACAACCTCAAAATCAATAAGCTATTGATCCGAATGTGTTGGCTAATGTTGTGAGTCAGGCAGTGGTTAGCTCCCTTGAGCGAATTATCAGTCCTAATGTGGTTGGTCAGAATCAGGGGCAAAACGTGGAGCAACCTAATAATGTGGTGCAGAATAACACTAATAATTAGTAGGGGGTGGAGCATAATACAATTGTAGTTCCCGATCATGATGCATATGAATATCCTCAGAATCAGGCTACTTACATTCCTATGTTGGAGAGATTTAATAAGCAGAAGCCCATGAGTTTTAATGGGTAGGGAGAACCGGAAGCAGCTGAGAACTGGTTGGGGCACCTCAGAAAAATTTTCCGATTGATTGGTTGTTCTGAAAATACTATGGCGAGGTTTGCTGCATATAAGTTGGAGGATGATGCTGATAGATGGTGGACTATTGTAACTGCCACCAAACCAGAGCACTACATGGATGTTGTGACTTGGAATGAGTTCGAGGAGCTTTTTAATCAGATGTACTTTCCAGTGGCTGATAGAGAGAGGTATGTGCGTGAGTATCAGACAGTGAGACGGGGTGACACCGAGACAGTGGCAGAGTATATCTCCAGGTTTAACAGGTTGGCAAGATTTACAGCTTCAGAGATTAAGTCAGAGGAAGATAAGGCTAACAAGTTCAAGTGGGGTCTTAGGGTGGAGTATAGGCATAACATCATTTCTACCAGGTTTACGAGTATGGAGCAGGCTATTAGTGCAGCTAAGTACCAAGAGTTATCTGTTCTAGATGGTAAGGAGGATCCTAGTAGGAAGAGGGCTAGGGATGATCCACAAAGTTTCAATCGTAACCAACAGAGCTTTCGAGTTAATCAGTTTCAGGGTGCTCAACAGCAGGGGAATCACTTGTCTCGACAGAGTGGGCCGTCTTATTCCTGAAATAATGGTGGGAGTCGAGGTTTTTAGAGGGGTTATCAGAATATTGGAAATGGAAGGAGGCCGGGAACCCATAATAACAATAGAGGGAATTTTCATGGAAACCGACATGTAAGAGACCATTGCAATACTTGTGGAGGTATCCATACTGGGAAACCATGTTATAAAGAGACAGGAACTTGTTATAGGTGTGGGAGGATTGGGCACCTTGCTAGAGATTGTCCTACGCAGCGTAGGGAGCATCGGCAGACTACATCTAATGTTAATTCGGGTCAGGCACAATATCAGAAAGAAGGCAATCAGGGTCAAAGAAATGTTGGTCGTGTTTATGCCACTACAGCTAGGGATGCTGCAAATATTCCGGGTATTATTTCTGGTACTTTGTTTGTTGGCAATAGAGATGCTAGAGTGTTATTTGATACTGGTGCTACACATTCTGTTGTTTCTTCTAGTTTTACTAAACACCTTGGGGTGCAATCCTATGAGTTGGTTCCATCAATTTGTATTAGCACTGTTGTAGGTATGAGTGTAGATGTGCCTATTGAGTATCCTAATTGTCCTATCAGAGTAGGGAATCACATACTACCAGCTAATTTACTTCCTTTGCATATGCGAGATTTTGATGTAATTTTAGGCATGGATTGGTTGGAAAAGTATGGGGCAGTTATCGATTATGAGAGTAGAATTTTGAAGTTCAAGTTAGGTGATAGTTTGGTAGCCGAATATCATGGGTCCAAACCTAGTGCTTTATACAAGATGATATCTTCCATGAAGGCTATGAGATCAATGAAGAAGGGCTGTTCTGGTTTTCTTGCTTATATAGTTGATGCAAATATGGCAGAACCGCAACTAAAGGATGTACCAGTGGTTAGGGAATTCAGTGATGTATTTCTGGATGATCTTCCAAGATTACCTCCACAAATGGAGGTTGAGTTTGCTGTAAAGCTCGTACCAGGTTCTGAGCCTATCTCCAAGGCTCCTTACCGAATGGCTCCAGCTGAATTAAAGGAGTTGAAGGAACAGTTACAAGAGTTACTTGATGAGGGTGTTATCCGCCCAAGTGTATCTCCTTGGGGTGCTCCAGTTCTTTTTGTGAAGAAGAAGGATGGCTCGATGAGACTTTGCATTGATTATAGAGAGTTAAATAAGATCACTATATGTAATAGATACCCATTACCGCGTATTGATGACCTATTTGATCAATTACAAGGGGCCAAATTTTTCTCAAAAATTGATTTGCGATCAGGTTACCATCAGTTACGGGTGAGAGATGAGGATGTGCCGAAGACAACTTTTCGAACACGATATGGACATTACGAGTTTCTTGTCATACCATTTGGGTTAACTAATGCTCCATCAGTCTTTATGGATTTGATGAATAGGGTCTTCAGGGACTTCTTGGACAAGTTTGTTATTGTATTCATTGATGACATTCTTGTATACTCGAGGTCTGAAGAAGATCATGAGGAACACCTGCGAGTAGTTTTGGAGGTCTTGAGGAGTCGTCAATTATTTGCTAAGTATTCAAAGTGTGAGTTTTGGCTGAGGCGAGTTTTATTCTTGGGGCATGTTGTCTCCGCGGAAGGGATACAGGTGGACCCGTCAAAAATAGCAGCAGTGAAAGAATGGTCGAGACCAACTACAGTGACATAGGTTAGGAGTTTTCTGGGTTTAGCTGGGTATTACCAAAGGTTTGTGGAAGGTTTTTCTACTATCTCTATGCCTTTGACACGGTTGACGAGGAAGAATAATCGATTTATCCGGACAAATGAGTGTGAGCATAGTTTTCAGGAACTGAAGAAGAGGTTGACTACAACTCCAGTATTGACACTACCATCAGGGTCTGAGGGATTTGTTATTTATAGTGACGCTTCAAGAAAGGGGTTAGGAGTGGTTTTAATGCAGCATGGTAAGGTGATTGCATATGCATCTAGACAGCTGAAGACACATGAGGAAAATTACCCGACTCACGACTTAGAGTTGGCAGCCGTGGTGTTTGCTCTAAAGTTATGGCGACATTTTTTGTATGGGGTTTCTTTCGAGATTTGGATTGATCACCAAAGTCTTAAATATATCTTCACCCAGAAGGAGCTCAATATGAGGCAACGAAGATGGCTCGAGTTGATTAAGGACTATGATGTGCAGATTTAGTGTAAACCTGGTAAGGCTAATGTTGTTGTAGATGCACTCAGTGGTAAAAATTCTGGTCAGCTTTCTTTTTTATTTGCATTACCTAATAAGTTGCAAGAAGATGTACAAATAATGGGGTTGGCTCTTGGTGTGCGAGGTGTAGCTGGTGTGTTGGCTAATTTGCAAATGGAACCGACATTGATTTCTAGGATTAAGGAAGCACATAAGGAGGACTTAGAGATCTAAGAGATTGTTTAGAATATTCAAGATGGTAAGCCGTCAGATTTTAACGTGGTTGATCATGGCGTTGTTTGGCTTTTGCGTCGATTATGCGTTCCAAGGTCAGCTATTCGAGAGGAGCTTTTGGCGAAAGCTCATAACTCACCATTTTCTGTACATCCCGGAAGTACCAAAATGTATAGGGACATGAAGGATCATTTTTGGTGGAGTGGCATGAAGAAGGATATTGCTGATTATGTGTCAAAGTGTATGACTTGTCAACTTGTCAAGATTGAACACCAAAGGCCAGGTGGGGAATTACGTTCATTGGAGATACCCGAGTGGAAATGGGAACATATATGCATGGACTTCCTTATGGATTTACCTAGAACATTGAAGAAACATGATGCTGTTTGGGTGGTTGTGGACCGACTTACGAAATCTGCCCACTTTCTTGCAATTCGGGCAACTGATTCAGTGGACAAATTGGCTGAAATTTATAGAGATGAGGTTATGAGATTACATGGGGTTCTAGTTAGTATTGTTTCAGATAGAGATCCACGGTTTACATCTCGATTTTGGGAAGGATTTCAAAATGCATGGGGTACCAAACTTAGTTTCAACACAGCATTTCATCCGCAAACAGATGGTCAATCAGAGAGAACCATTCAAACCATAGAGGATATGTTAAGGGCTTGTTCACTAGATTGGGCTGGTAGGTGGGACGAACACTTGCCACTTGTGGAGTTTTCATACAATAATAGTTGGCAAGCTAGTATTGGGATGGCGCTGTATGAAGCTTTGTATGGGAGGAGATGTAGAACACCTATATGTTGGGATGAGGTTGATGAGAGGAAGTTGGAAGGGCCCGAAATAGTTCAAGAGACTAATGATAAGGTAATAGTGATACAAGAGAAATTGAGACAAGCTCAAGACCGACAAAAGAAGTATGTAGATGTGCATCGTAGGAGTTTAAGTTTTGAGCCTAGTGAAAAAGTATTCTTAAAGGTTTCTCCATGAAAGGGAGTACATCGTTTTGGGTTGAAAGGAAAGTTGAATCCAAGATTTATTGGCCCATTTGAAATTTTAGAAAAAGTGGGAGAGTTAGCATATAAGTTGGCTTTGCCGCCTCAATTATCAAGGGTGCATAATGTGTTTCATGTGTCTTTATTGAGAGGATATAATTATCACCCGTCGCATGTGGTAAATTGTCCCTTAGATAAAGTTCGGCCGGATTTGGCCTATGAGAAAGAACCCGAAAGAATTTTAGAGCGTGAAGAAAGGGTAATGTGTCGCCGAACGATTCCTTTTGTGAGGATTTTTTGGAAAGGACATTCAGAGAGAGAGGCTACTTGGGTGACGGACGAAATTGTTCGTGCACGTTATCCGCATGTTTTTGAGCAAAGGTATGTATGATAAATTTTGAGGATGAAATTTCTATTAGGAGGGAAGAATGTAAGACCCCAATATTTTTATATTATTAAATACTAAATATAAATTAATTTATTTAAAAAAAAGAAAAAAAAAAGAGAAAAAAAAAAGAAAAAGAAAAAGGAAGAGACGTTACAAAAAAAAGGGATGAATTTAACTTACATTATTTTGTTCAGAGGGGAAGAAAGAGAAGGAGGAAGAGAAAGAGATGGGTAATACAATCTAATTGGGAGAAGGATATTGGAGTTTAAGGTAAAAACTCAAATCCCTTGTGTATAGACTATCATATTTGATTTAGAATTTAGAACTTATAGGTTTTATGCTATATATTCGTGTATTAGGTTTTAGAGTGATTGGGAATCTGAAATTCTTGAACATCATTCATTATTTCTGAGTTTTAAGGTACGGATATCATCTTTATGCTTTCTATTTCGTTACGATTGTAAAGAATTGCCGTATTTGGTCTTTTACATGTGCTGAGTTCTTGTAAAATCTGTATAAATTCGATTTTTATCGTATGATGGTGATTTTACTATCCCTGGAAAGGTATTTGAATTATCTACAACTTTGGTTCTTTAGCGTTTCTCAGATTTTGCACGTAATTATGTGTATTTGCGATTTTAGTGACCTGCCAGGGCATTTTCTGTACCGATACTCTTACTTTGAAAATTCGTATTAAATTTAAATTTTGTGCATATTTTATGAGTAATATATCTACAGAAAGGTATTTCCGCGTTCTACGTTTCTTGTTTACACTCCGCTGCTAAATTCTATGTTTCTCTTGTCGGAAATAGCATAATACTAAATAAGTCAGTGGCTGATTCTGTTTTGCTGTTCGTAAATATCTACTTTCAGAGTTCGTTATTCGTCCGTTTTTATTGAGCCTTACCATTCTGGAAAGGTCTTGGAATTTCCTATGATTTTCATGTTTGTACTTTTTGATTTGAAGTTATCTTCATAGTGTAATTTCCCATTTTTCAGAACTGATCAGGTTGGGATTTCGCTATTCTTCGTCTATTTTGTAATATAATTGGGTTTGTGATATTTGAGGAATATGTTTTTGGTTATATTTTTATATAAATGTGATTTGGGAGTTCGTAATACATCCGTCGCGAGGGAATATCTCGTGTTTGGCACTTCCTATGCGGTGTATAAATAGCATAGGCGTATCGCCGGAGTAGTGGGACACGTAAAGTCATGACTAGTCAGTTTGTGTGTTTTTGGCCATTCTGGGAGCATGTGCTTATTTCCTTGTGATCCCTGTCTGAATCTGGGTAGCATTTGCTTTATGCCATGCAAAGCCTGTCAGTGTAAGATCGTCTCCCATGTTAGTAAAGATATTTTGAGTATTGTTTGTAAGTGTAAGAATATGTGTAAAGTACGACTATTTTGGATTAGAAAGCATGTATGTGTTTATTGCGGTTTTAAGATTTTATGGTATTTTTATTTTGTCCAATTTTATCTTTATTTCTCGTTTAGATATTTTGTTTATGTTATTATCGTCATCACGTTTAACTCTTGTTCACCTTGTCATGATTTGTTATCCATATCTGGGCTTTCACTCACTACCGGTTTTTGTTTCTTTATTTTTTTTCTTCCGGCAGGTAACCTTAATTAGGTGGGCTATCTTATGGGATGAGCGCGAGTGCGGATTTAGCGAAACTCGTTTATTTTCTTGCATTTTATTATAAGTCTAGAATTTTATTCGAACTTTGAAAAGTGTGGTATTGAATTTCAAGTTGACAATTTAAGTGTAAATTTATTTTATGGATTGTAAGTTGGAGATTGAGATGGTTTGGATTGGTTAAATCATTGGAGATTTTTTAATTTAATGGACTTGAAATATTTATTATCTTGAGATAATTATTGGGATGTTAAACAGCTTCTTTATAAAACTCAACTAGGGTGTTGGGTGTCTAGGCCTGCAACTTCTTCCAGAATTCAGTACCTTCTCTAAGTCCCGCAATGAGAAAGTTCTTAACATCCTCGTCATTTGCTCCTCGCACTTTGGGAACCTCGGTGTTAAATCTCTTGAAATAATCTTGTAAATTTTCATCTTCCCTCTGCTTTATGTTAGCCAAGGTGGAAACAGGGGGTGCGTCAAGCATGGAATACTGGAGTTGCTTGATGAAGATGTCCACAAACTGTTCCCAAGAATCTATGATGATAAGGGCCCCAAGCTTTGAGAACCATTGTTGGGCACTTCCCCGTAACGAAGCTGCAAACAACCTGCACCTAGCTAACTAAGAGACTTGGTACACATCCATTTCATTGTTAAATCGAATGTCAAACTCTGCGGGATCTGCTTCACCGTTATAAGTCATGTCCGAGTGATGACCTCGAAACACGGCTAGCAGCGGGGCGGTTCTGATTTCGTGAGTGAAGGGCGAGGAAGAGCCCATATTGCTAAAAACCCCCTTCTCCGTATTCATCGCATCCAAGGCCTTCTTTAACTCATCCAATTTGTAGTTGCCCACTTTTACTTCTTTATCATCAGCCTTCTTACGACCTTCTCCAGTACTACCATTATGGGATTAAGTCTTTTTAGGGGCACTAGACTCCTCCTGATCATTATTGCGATCCTGGGGGGTTGGCCCATGCTGGGACCGCTCGCGATCTCGATGAGATGGGGGTCTGTCGTGGCAATGATGGGACCGCTCGTGCTCTTTACGAGGAGAGGGAGGTCTATCATCGCGACGATATGACCACTCGCGATCTCGATGGTGAGATGGGGGTCGTTGGGAGCCTTGGGGCTTGTCCTAGGATCGTTTATCCCTCTTTTCAGCAGTAATTTTCTCAAGTTTGAGGCGGAGATCATGCTCAGTCAATTTTTTCCCAACACGATTGAAAAAAGATACAGAACTTCCTTCAGACGATGCGGCTTCGGGTTGCGATACTGGATTCTTCTTAGAGAACTCATCCCACCCTGCCTCCTCTCACCAATCCGGGTTGGTTTGATCAGTGGCGACATTATCAAACTCGCCAATCAATTGCTTTGTGGGGCCTTTACTATCCTCCCCTTGATATAACTTCCAAGCATTCCTCTTCGAACCCCTTGAGCTACGCCTTTTCTCCACCTTAGCGACCCTCTCCTGAACCTCTTTCATCTGATCTCCAAGGCCCCTAAGATACGCCATAATTTCACCGTGGTTCATCCCCTGTTCGGGGGGTGTAACTATGCTCTTAGGCGGATCGCTTTTAGGGGGATCGTCCTTGGGTGGATCACTCTTAGGGGTCCCCTCGTTGTGGTCGTCTCTATGCTTGTTCTTCTTGCCTGATTTAGTCATCGTTCTCCCAAATCAATGACTACCCCTCCTTCTAGCACCGGATGTAACAATGTTTTGGAGGTTTGCTGGATTAATGGAGCAAAATACGGATATTTTGCTAAGGAATAGAAGAACAAGGATTAGGGTTTGTGTGTATAAATGTGGTTGATCTTGTATATGGTGTTTTCAGGGTTAACTATTTCTCTTCCATATCAAGGTGCCTACGTACCTTATTTATAGGGATCAAACCATACGTAGTTCTTAGAGAACAAGTTACCTAGACGGGCTAGGGTTTTAAGAGATAAGCGATGGCCCGAGTCCATTAACTTTAGGGCTGACGTGTCTAATCCACCGATACGGGATCGTATGGTCGCACCGATACAGAATCGTGTCGCTCCTATAGCAAGGCTGACTGATAACCCACAAGGGCCTCGCATGCGACCCTGCTGGGCTTAATCATGCGATGCGGACCCGAATGCAGAAATACTCAAATGACCTCGCTGGGCCTAGCTATGAGTCTTCATGATAAGTGTGTCCCAGGCCACACTAGACCTTGGAATAAGAGTGGTGGTGAAACGACCCCTCGCTGGGAGCCACGTGCGAAGCGATCCCTTGCTGGCAGATGGCAAAGATAGCTTTAAGAATATACTGGGCTGATCCTTGCTGGTGGACTTTGGTAACCCAATTATTATATTTAGGCCCAATTATGACTCAGTCCATTATGGCCCAGTAGGCTTGTTCCAAATCTATGCCAAATTCAGGCATAACAGAGGTAAATAATTAAACGATTAACTTGAACACCAGGAACGTCTAATTAAGACTAACAGGATGGTTAATAATCATATTCGTAAATTTATCCTGATTAGTTCGTATATATATGCATTAGTAGAATTTCAATAATTCCTGGGCGTGCAACCGTGTATCATACATGCATGGACTCCAAAACGACCTCAATGCTAGGTGTTGTGCCCAAAATCCGCCCTGGGCTTGATTTAAGGCCCATTGAGAGGACAGACTCGGGTTAGTTGAATATGGAAGGATAAGCTGGGTCCAAGGTTGAATGTGATGGCTTAGTATGCCTCGAGGATGGGTTGAGGAATGAGGATCTGGTGTTAAATGTGAAGTATGTTCATATAGGGGTGCGAGCATGTGAACCCCAGATAAGGGTAAAGCTGTGTGAAGGCCATAAGGGGGTTCAACTGGGTAGCGGGCTGTCAGGTCAGGGGTACGTGCATGAACCCCGAAGGTTTCCAGAAAATATACCGGCGGGCTCAGAATCGCCTATATTATAGGAGATTGGGTAATATGCGTTATAACAACCTTCTGGATAACTCCTAAATAATAGGAACGATCTGATAGCAGTCCATATCATGGATTGACATCGTATATATATGGGATATATATATATATGTATATATATATATATATATATATATATATATATATATATATATATATATATGCGTACAGGAGGATAAATAATGGAAATAAATGGATTAATCAGAGAATAACGGCTGGATAATTATGGAAGGTGGGATAAACGAACGCGACATGTCTATTACGAGGGATATGGCAGAAGAAGGTGGAGGATAATCATCAAGAACTACATTGGACTTGATCCCTTATAAATATAAGGGTATGTAGGCCATTTGCAGGGGTTAGACACACTTTTACACCTCTAACGCTTGCTCCTAGCTGCTGGAATTCGATTGAATAGGTTATATTCGATCAATATAGCTTGGAGTACTTGCAAATTCAGTCCATAAAATCACTCTTCCACCTCTCGGGTTAGGGTTTATGAAATTAGGGTTTTTGGCTTGTAATTCGAATTATTCAACCTTTATTATTGGTTTTTTCTTGGTTTATTATTGTAATTCTTTCATTGAAGTGTTGTACCAATTTTCCCTCACAACATTTGTGGTGCTAGAAGGAGGGCTACTTATATCGTCTCTTGAGGGAAGAGATGTCACGGGATTCGGGTGATATTCATACGCCGGAGGATGAACGCAGTGAGGATAATGGAGGACGTGATGATGAAGTCACAAACCAGGAGCTCAAAGAAAAGATTAAAAAGATGGAAAAGAAGATCGTTTCTTTGGAAAGGAAACCCGAAAAGTTGAAGCAATGGAAGGTGAAGCACGGTTCCACGGACCGAAAGGTGAAAAAGAAGGTGGTTACACCGGTTCGTTTGGACTTTGACAGTAATGAGGATGGGGAGGAGTCGGAAAAGGAGGCACCACAAAAGGGATTTTCTGATGTGGAGACTAATCAGACAAATCCGGACTGGAAGGATGGAGACGAAGAAATTCAGCAGTCTCAGGGTTCACCCACTCGCAGCCTGAGTGTCTTCGATAGACTGGGGAACAGAGTGACTAGCAGGGATTTGCGTCATAAACTCGATGGAAAAAGGGAGAAGCAGACTAGGAGAACTCAGGATATGAGGTCTCAATCGAGAGGATCGCAAAGTCACAGGAAGGACAAATCTATTTCTCGGTCCGGAAAGCTCTCTAAGGGGGGTGATGATGAGCGAAGCTATAGCTCTCAGCATAACCCTGAGCGCCGTGATGATGGCCAGGATTCAACTGGGGATTCCAGTGACGATGGAAGTCAATTCACAGATGGTGAGAATGAACGTTACAAGGTGAAGGACTTACGCGAAGCACTAAAAAAGTTAAAGTTGGAGAAACAGTCATTGGAGGGTTTAACAGTAGCTTCGCCCTTCACCAAAAAAGTGAGGGATTCGCCACTACCGCCAAAATATCGGGGGGTAGGAGACCTGAAATTCAGTGGAACCACCGATCCGGTGGAGTATCTTAGTCGGTTTGACACGGAAATGGAGGTGTACCAGGTGAAAGATTTGACGAAATGTCGTTTGTTGGCGGCCACGTTAAGGGAAAGCGCTCACCAATGGTTTAAGAGGCTACGCCCAAATTCCATTCGATCCTGGAGACAAATGAGTGAACTATTTGTTACACAGTTTCGGGCTTCAGTTGCATTCGCACCCCCAGCCAACACTCTGGCGAACATCAAACAAGACAAGAATGAAACTTTTACTGAGTATTTCAAACGATTCAATGCGGAGGTCCCTAAGGTGAGGAAGACCACTGATGAAACCTACAAGAATTTTTTGATTGCGGGCGTACGCCCAGGTACTGATTTCTGGAAGGAGCTACAAGGGGTGGAACCTAAGACTTTGGCAGATTTTTATGCAAAGGCAGAAACTCACAAGATAATTGAGGAGTCGATGGCTAAACTTGAAAAAAGTCGAAGCTCAAGGGAGTGGAGCAGGAGCAAGAGGCGTAGGTCATACAGCCCAAAGGATAGGGGGTACCACAAACGAACCTCCTATGGTGGAGGATCTTCTAGCAGGTCCACCCACCGTGATGAAAAGACGACACCTATCACTATGAACACAAATAATACAGGGAGGACAGTAAGCTATAAATATCCTTCGAGGAAAGATTTTCAGGGTTCAGGCAAGTATACTGAGTACACCCCGCTCACCGCTTCTGTTGAGCAGGTGTACGAGGTAGGGAACAAGGCGGGAATGTTCAGAAAGCCAACAAGAAATGGACCTCCGGGAAACAAAAATGAAGGGCGATACTGTGCCTTCCATGATGTTAATGGGCATGAAACGGCGGATTGCCGTCATTTGAAGGATCATATCGAAGATCTGATCAGGAGGGGTTACCTCACTGAATTCGTGGCCCAGGAAGCTAAAGGGTACAAGAATGACAGGACCGGTAAGGAAACCGAGAAGGAGAACCCCGAACGTCATACAAGGGCCAACAGTATACATATTATCATTGGTGGACCCTACATTGGGGGTACAAGCAGGAATGCCCACAAAAATTACACCCGGGAGGCGAGGGGTGCACCCCTCGCAAATGTGTATAACTTGTCTGAAAAGCCACCGAAAATTTTCAGAGGCGAAGCGGCTGATATAACATTCACAGAGGAGGATGCCAGACATGTACACCATTCGCATAATGATGCTCTAGTAATTAAGGTTACGATTGGGGGTATGAACGTACACCGAGTGTTGGTGGACAACGGAAGCTCGGTTAACATTCTGGCCTACAGCACCTACCAGAAGATGGGGTTACTAGATAAAGAAATGGCTCCCTCTTATAACAAGTTATATGGCTTTACGGGAAACCCCGTACAAATTGTGGGGCGAGTAAAGCTCCCTGTTACTTTGGGAGATGAACCCCGGACTGCAACGCAAGTAGTAGAATTCATGGTAGTCAATGAAGACATCTCTTATAATGGGATACTTGGAAGGCCGTTACTCAAGGAGATGCGAGTGGTAACCTCTATCTACCACATGTTCATGAAATTCCCAACCCCGGGAGGAATCGGATGCGTTCAAGGATGTCAATCTGATTCAAGGGAATGTTATAGTAAAGCATTGAATACTGCTGAGCAGGCTTGCAAACATCTTTTGTTGGTGGATGGGGGTTCATCTGAGAAATTTTATCGCTACTTGGAATACGGTGTAGGGCAGGAGGAGGAACCCCTACGTCGGAAGGAAGCAAAGCCAGCAAGAGACATGTGCAATGTTATCATGATTGTGCAACATCCAGGCGAGGAGCCTTACACAGATGTTACAAGTTTTTGGGGGGTGGATACCCCCAATAGGGTGCTAATGTTGGAAGCCCCGAAAATTCAAAATTCAGAGATAGAAGATACATTGATCGAAGGGATAGTTGAAGAAGTAATGGACAGTGATTTTGAGAGTTTGAAGGATGAAAATGAGCGGCAAGGTGCAAAGGGATCCAATGGTCAGTTGGTGAAACCTCATTAGGGGGTAAACAAGGCGAACCCAGTGGAAATTGATCTTGACCCGCGTATGCCGGAAGCAAAGGAAAAGGACGGCGCGGCTGAAGACATTGTGTCTATCCTGGTAGATGTAGCTGATCCTACCAAGGAGTTGAAGGTTGGCAAATAGCTGAACCCTTTAATCAGGGAAACATTAGTCTCATTCTTGAAAAACAACCTGGATATATTTGCATGGATCCATGAGGACATGGTGGGGATAGATCCAAAAGTGATGTGCCATCACCTAAACATTGATCCAGAAAAGAAGACCGTAAGGCAGAAAAGGAGAGCTATAAGTGGAGAAAGAGCTATTGCTCTAGAAGAGGAGGTAGATAGGTTGTTGAAGGGTAAATTGGTAAGGGAGTCATTCTACCCCATGTGGTTGGCAAATCCAGTTCTGGTAAAGAAACCCAATGGAAAGTGGCGTACGTGTGTGGATTTTACTGATTTGAACAAGGCATGCCCCAAGGACAGCTTTCCGCTTCCGCGCATTGACCAACTAGTTGATGCTACGGCCGGCCATGCCTTGCTGAGCTTCATGGATGCATACTCGGGTTACAACCAAATCCCGATGTATGAGCCCGATCAGGATCACACTTCCTTCATAACGGACAGAGGCCTCTATTGTTACATTGGGATGCCATTTGGATTGTTGAATGCTGGGGCAACTTACCAAAGATTGGTGAACAAGATGTTCAAGGAGCAGATTGGAAGGACTATGGAAGTGTATGTGGACGACATGCTGGTCAAATCCAAGGAAGCAAACGACCACGTCGCCCACCTCAAAGAAATGTTTGGCATCCTAAGGAGGTACAGAATGAAGCTGAACCCCCAAAAATGTGTATTCGGGGTTGAATCTGGAAAGTTCTTGGGCTTCATTGTGAATCACCGAGGAATCGAAGCCAATCCTGCCAAAATCAAGGCACTGGTTGAAATGAGGTCCCCTCGGATTGTAAAGGAAGTTCAAAGCCTTACGGGACGAGTGGCAGCCTTGAACAGGTTCATCTCTAAATCCTCTGATAGATGTCGAGAATTCTTCGCAGCTATCAAGAGAAGGAAAGGCTTCGAGTGGACACCCGAATGTGAGGCTGCCTTCACTAAATTAAAAGAGCAACTTGGAAGACCCCCATTGCTAGCAAAGCCAGTGGAAGGTGAAACCCTGATTTTATACTTGGCAGTTTCTGAATATTCAATTAGTTCAGTTCTGGTTCGTGAAGAGAATCAAACCCAGTATCCTGTATATTATGTGAGCAAGAGACTTCACGATGCTGAAGCTCGATACACCAATATGGAGAAATTGGCCTACGCCCTGATTCTGGCATCAAGAAAGTTGAGGCCATATTTCCAGGCGCACACCATAGAGGTGCGAACCTCATTCCCACTAAGGCAAGTCCTGCACAAACCTGAAGCCTCGGGAAGGTTAATGAAATGGGCTGTGGAATTGGGTCAATTTGATGTTGAATACAAGCCAAGGACAGCTATCAAAGGTCAAGCACTTGCTGATTTTTTACTAGAGTTCCACAATCCTCAGAGGTTGAAGTCAAGGAGAAGGTGATGGAACCCCAAGAAAAGGAGGTTACAATGGAAAATTGTGCACCTTGGTGGACCCTTTATGTAGATGGAGCTGTGAATGGAAACGGTGCTGGTGCAGGCATAGTCCTGATAAGGCCCGAAGGCCACAAGCTACAAAGTTCGATTCATTTTACATTCAAGGCTACAAACAATGATGCTGAATACGAAGCCCTGATTGCGGGTTTGAAGCTAGCTCTTGAGATGAAGGTGGTAAACATGACTGTCTATAGTGATTCCATGCTGGTAGTGGGACATATCAAAAGCAACTTTCAAGCTAGGGGTCCACGTACAGACCTATACATGAGATACGCTCAGGAGCTGATGAGAAAGTTTGGGGAGATAAACCTTGTACAGATTCCAAGGGTAGAAAACTCAAGTGCAGACGCCCTAGCTAAAATGGGGTCAACTAGGGAAGCAACCATGCTAGGGGTGATACCCTTGGAAATACAGCAGCAACCTAGCATCCCAAGGTTTGACTGTATGTATGTTGAGGTTCAGATGAAAGATACCTGGATTACTCCCATCCTGGAGTACATACCAAAGGGGGTTCTACCAGCCAACAAGGATGAGGCCCGAAGGATGAAGTATAAGGCTACGCGTTATGTTTTGTATGATGGAAAGCTATACAAGAGGGGTTTCAACAAGCCGCTTCTGCGATGTATAGCAGGCAGTGAATGTGAGTATATAATGCGGGAGGTACACGAAGGCATATGTGGGAACCACTCTGGGGGAACCTCGTTGGCTCATAAAATACTTCGACAGGGGTACTTCTGGCCAACGCTACAGCAGGATGCCCACAAATTCGCAAAGGCATGCGACCGGTGCCAAAGGTATGCTAACTCGAATAGGAACCTTGTTGTACCCTTAAAGACACTCTCAAGTCCATGGCCTTTCGCAGTCTGGGGGATTGATTTAATCGGAGAACTCCCTAAGGGGAAAGGAGGAGTAAAGTATGAAGTGGTAGCCGTGGATTATTTCACCAAATGGGCAGAGGCTGAACCCCTGGCTACGATCACCGCAGCCAAGTTAAAGGAGTTTGTATTCCGAGAAATTGAATGACGATACGGGGTTCCTTACAAGCTAATATCGGATAATGGCAAACCATTCGATAGTAAGGAAATGAGGGGTTTATGTGAAGACCTCGGGATTGTAAAGGGCTTCTCTGCAGTTTGCCATCCACAAAGCAACGGCCAAACGGAGGCCATCAACAAGATCATTAAGCATACTTTGAAGGCGAAGTTGGAAGATAAGAAGGGCTGTTTGCCGGAGGAGCTACCCATGGTGTTATGGTCCTACAGTACAACACCCAGGACTACAACTGGTGAATCCCAATTTACTTTGGCATATGGTTGCGAAGCAATGGTACCTGTGGAGATTGGTGCTGGTTCATTTAGGAGGGATAACTTTGATCCCATGGAAAATGAAGTTAATCATCGTTTGTACTTGGATTTGGTGGAAGAGGTTTGTGCAACCTCCCAGCTGAAACTTGCAGCCTATCAACAAAGGACTCGCAAGTATTTTGATGGCAAGGTTCGGGCACGACCCTTGAAGGTTGGAGATCTGGTTTTAAGAAAGATGATGCCTAACATGAGGACCCCAGGATATGGGGCCCTTGAGGCAAATTGGGAAGGCCCATACGTAATCAAATCGGTCCTATGGGAAGGAACTTATCATTTGGAGGACTTGGACGGGAAGCTAGTCCCGAGGGCGTGGAACGCCGAACATCTTAAGAAATATTACCAGTAGTTGAATCTAGGTAACATTTCTTGTAGACCTCTTTCAGGTGTAGGAAAATAAAAGTGGCTTACTAGTTGCAGCTACCTTAATGCTAGGATCAGTCGGGTAGGAATTTCCCTTTTCTTGTTAATAAAGTGCTCGGGGGGTTGTGAATGTACGCCTACCTGTTGAACACCAATTATGATTTGATTTAATGAAACTGGAATCAACTTGCTTTTTCTTTATCTTTGTGTTATGCATGAAAATGTATGGGTACATGTGGATGGATGCATGCTATGTGTAGCCTGCTTTATTTATGTTTGGTAGATGATACGACTGTTGAACCTAGTTCTTCATTATAAGCTTAATTATACTAAAGAACTCGGGGGGTAGTAGGTGTACACTAATTAATGGAAATATAACCTGGCTTAAAAAATGGGCAAATTGGAAAGCAAAATTTATGTAAGGGAAATGGGAACATATGGATTATATGCTTAAGGATGGAAAACATATGGAATATATGTTAATTAATTAATTACACGGATCATATGGAATATATGTTAATGGATTACACGGGTCATATGGAATATGTATGGACCATACGGATACTTGGATGGAAACGTACGTGGATTACGTGCGCATGGATTGGAATATGTATGGCTTATACATGAAAAAGGGTGGAACCCCAAGGCATGAAGGTTCTAGGGTAACCAGGATCACGAGGTTCTCTCATAGGGAGGTTCAACCGTTTGAACCCCTAATTTCCGTGTAATCATGTTGGTGGATAACCAACCCCGTTATGGGACTTATGTACAGCTGTGGAAGCTATGTACAATTTGAAGAATGGCTTCGCCACGACCCCAGGAAAACTGGATGAGTGAGGTCTAACTATTGGAAACTGGAACGCTAAGGATTTTAGCGGTGTGAGGATATCACATTGGATTGGCAAACAGCTTCACCACGACCCCAGGGAAACTGGGTAAGTGAAGTTCAACTCTTGGAAGCTAACATTGATAGTAGTATAACATTATTAGGAAACTAACATCGTTAGGAAGTTAACATCGTAAGGAAATCACCCGGAAAGGAATTTAGTCACGTTTAGGGGTACGACAAGTGGAACACCTGTCTCCCCAGGTAAAGGTCCCTATGGAATATAGGGATAAACTTCAAGGCAAGGATTTGGAACGGATATGGGTACAGGTGGAAAACCTATCCCTTCTACGGCAGGAACCCTCCTAAGAATGAGGATGCACTTGGGTTCACTCCTGGTAACTCACTTGGCAATAATCCTTAAGGCAGGAAAGGCTTATGTCTAAGTCTATGGAATAACAACTGGGTGGCGTACGCCTACAGAAGGCATATGACTCTACACGTTGCCCAGGCTACGAAGGGTGTACCCCAAAGGCTAACCGGGGTTCATTCATCTTAACTAGGAACATGGCATGGATTTTCTACGAGGAACATATCACGGATTCTCTATAAGGCATGACATAACAAGACATCCACAAATATGTGCATGTGTGTGCGCACAAGGTGGACATACAACAGATACATATAAAATAAAAGCATGCAAGGTTCATAAACCATCTACTTAGAGTTCAAAAGAAACCAATTCAAAAGTTATGGGTACAACTTGCGAGGCCTTCTGAGGAGCCCGCACCCTCAAAATAACGAGTTCACGGCGATCGACGCTGAAAGAGTTCTTAAAAAGGTCACTTAAAAAGAGCGCATGATAAAGGATTACTGGCTTGGATTGGTTGGAGAGGCAGAAGGAGTCACATTGACTGGGGAAGTCTGTGCAGTTTCGAGTTCAGACGGGATGACTTTCACCTGAGCTTCCACTGTCGAACCCCCATCCTTTGCTTCAGCTGTCTGGATCTCTGTGGCCTCCATCACGTCTTGTGCCGCAACATCTACAGGCACCTCATCATCCTGGTGTTGGGGAGTTTCAGTCATGACAACTTTTGGAACTTCGGAGGCTTTCTCTACTTTAATCAGTTCGATGGCGTCCACAGCATCTTGAGCTAAGAGGTTCCAATCCAAGTTCGGGAAAACCTCATACGTGGAAGACATGTAGTCTCTAATCCCATCTTTATAGCCATTGTCGAATTCCTTGTTCTCCTGCTGGGCAATGATGACTTTGTACTTGGCGATTGAACCCTGGAGTGCTCTCACTTTGAGCTCAAGTTTCTCCTTCTCTTTCTTATTGGCTTTGGTAGCATCCTTTCTCTCCTTATCCATTTTAAGGATGATAGCATCCATGGTATCCTTCTCCTTCAGCAGCTTGTCTCTCTCCTGGATCAGCGTACCCTCACTCTCATAAAGCTTCTTGTTGGAGGCCAACAGCTTCTTCCTATCATTCTGGGAGGTCTTCAACTCCAAACGTACCCTGTCAAGCTCTTCAACAGCCTTGGAAGCCTCAAGAATCTGGTTGTTATATTTCAGGGATAGGAAGAGGCTTTCAGCACTCACCAGGGATACCCTGTTTGCGGCTTCCTCGAAACTTAGGCTGTCCCACTCTGAGATAGACCGTGCATGGATTGAATCTTTGATTGCATCAACAAAAGCAGTGAGGGGAGCTGGAGAGATGGTGCCAGAGGGACTTAGTTCGACCTCATGCTTGGAACGTTTACCTCCCCGAGATCCAGACGCCCCGGACACTTCAGGAGTATGTTGTGTAGGCCTCTTCCTCGAGGAAACATTCTTCTCTGTGGAAGCTGGGTTTATTTTTGAAGAGGGAACAGGGGTTCTCTCGACAGGAGATGGGGGTACAGGCGATCCGAAAACATTCTTGTGAGCTGAACGATTGGTGATGAAGGAAGGCACTGAGGAACACATATCTGCATTATCACATGAATCATTAGCAAAGCCATAACAACAATAAAGATATTCTTCGGTAAAATATCAAGTAAATCGCATGAATAAAAAAAATGTGTGTATGAAGCATAAATCACTAAGGGAAAAGCAAATAAAGGAGGAGGGGTACGCCTACAAGCAAGGATGTAAGCATGAACCTATCTCTTTGGAGGGTACGTCAACAGGATTCTCCTCAACAGGGGTACTGGCGTCCCCTGGAGGCTTGGAGCTGAGTTTTTTGCTAAAACCTAAGCGGAGTAACTTTCTCTTGGTAAGCAGGCTAGTACCGTCTCCTAGCTCTGCACACTTTCTTAAGGCTTTACGAGCTCTCTTCAGCTCATCACCTTCTAAATCAGTTTGGGGAGGCATATTTGGATCAGGGTCAAGGTCTGTTTTGTAGTTTGGACAATCATAGCAATACAGAAATTGCTTGTGCCAACCTGACATCCCTTGCTTATTACCCTTTATACATTTTCCCTGATGGATATTCCAGGTTGTTAAGTAAAAGAAGCCAGTGGTCTTACCTGTTTCTTTAAGTTGGTAGAAAAACCTAATTCTCGGGCTGTGAGCTTGAGATGAAGTAAGGAGTCATAAAGGATATACGTACAAACCGCCATGCGGTAGGAATTGGGGGTTAGCTGGAGAAGTGCGAGTTGGTAGAAATCAAGTAGCTCCTGGACAAATGGGTGGAAGGGCAGAGAAAATCCTAATCTGAAGAATTGAGCAGATAGGACGGCACACGGAATCTTTTGGTCAGGTTCGAAGTTTGAAAAGTCATGGCATCTTGATAATTTTTGAGATGTCATAGAGGAATGGGTATTAGCACAAGAGTACTGAGGTACGGAAATGTTGGAAGCTATGACAGGGGTAGTCTCGATCGAGGGTTCGTTGGTAGTATCCTGGTCTTTGAAGGGTTCAATTGTATGGGGCAAGTGGTCTAATGAGTCAATCTCATCCCCAGCTTCTAAAGAGCTTGAGCTAATTATTGTAGGTGTTATGGAGGAGGGATCCAAAGAGAAAGATTTGATTGATATCTGACCAGTCGTGGGGTCAAGAATCTTGACCTTGGAACAGGTACGTCCACTAATGGTTGAAGATATCGGAGGAAATCTAGATATGGGACTTGGGGAGGAGAATGAATTAGTTTCGGATGCCACTATCATAGAAACCTCTTTGGCAATGGATTGTCGGGACTCTTGAGATGCGGATTGACTCGACATCTACACAGGTAAAAGCAGAGTGAGCTCCTATCTCGTAATGTAACAAAACAACACTTATAAAGGCTATAGCAAGGGAAAAGGAGGGTGGAATAATGACCACTATAAGGGCTCACACATAGGAACCCCCAATTTACTCAAGGGGCATGACACTTCAAGGTCTTTTTGGAGGGTAGAGGCCAAGGGTGCCAAAATTTGAGGATTCATACATAACAGATCCATAAATAAGTTTTCAAGACAGAAGAGCATGGAGATATGATCAACCATGGGGGTTCAAGCACAAGGATCCCTAATTCGGTAAAGGTCACATTTTGTTCCTAGCTTTTAGTATAAAGGGGGGAAGGTTAATGATGCTGGGGTTCGCGTTGAGGAACCCCCAAGTTAAATAAGAGGTAAAGGAAAAGAGACAGGTGGGGCATTATATCCAACAGAATCTGTAGAAACCAGACTTAGCCTTAAGAGGGGGTTGTAAGTTAAGAATCCCCACGGCAAAAGGGCCATGGTTAAATCTAATAGGCCTGGAACAAGGGCTTAAATTACATAGGATACATGCAAAGGTTGATTAACATTAAGTGCAACAATGCTACAAGAAGATCAATTAAAGACAAAGTGTGAAAGGTGTACAAAAGAATGGTTTAAATCGGCATGCAGTTGGAAGGTATATGCATATATATGTAAGAATACGAACGGGCAAAGGTTGGAAAACATCATACAAGAAGGAGGAACTATTTGATTTAACATGTATCTACTAGTGATGACAGAATCGGAATGAAAAATGGGTCACAGATATGAAGTGCCAATATGGATTTATGTGCATATGAACAAAGAAGCATATGAAAATATGGAGATCAATATGAGAAGAGAAAGAAGAAGTACCTTTGAATTGAAGAAGACGACCGGAGGGCAGGAGCTTTCGCCGGAATTGAGTCTAGGAAGACGAACCGCTTGGAATGGAGGAGAAAAGGTTTGATATCAGTCCTTTGAGAAGAAAGTGAAAGAGGAGAAAGTGTATGAGGGTGTAGATATATAGGTGCCTGGGGATATGGACAGGCAGGCCACGTGTCTCGATGTGCACAGGCCCGCGTGCTAGATTAGCAGGTAAAAATAATTACGAACAGGTTTTTGGAAATATAAGGGCTTTGAATTTGGACGGATGGAATACTAAATACATGGGATTTTATGGAGGAAATGAAGTAGTTACGTGAAAATTAAATTCTAAAAATATTAGAGTTCTTACGAGATTTGAAGTTTTAGTAGATTGGATTTCGCATGGGACTTTTGTTATTCTAGGGTTTATCGTTTAAGAAGAGTGTTTATCTAAATATGATTTTTTGATTTAAAAAGAAAAATGGATATGTGCACGGAAGCTGGTGGTCTAAGGAGTTCGAGGGGGGTAGCCCAGGGTGAAGATATGTGAACCCCAGAATGTTAATTCAAGGGTACAATTGTTAGCACAGGAGTTTCATGGTTGAACCCCTTGTTTCCTACAACGGGTACGCCCATGTAGGCTTAGGGGTTCGCATGGGATGAAGGTGTGATTGGAGGTACGAGTAATATTGGGTTCCTTTTGCATTCAAATGGCTACAAGGAACCGGGGGGTAGTTGTTGTGCCCAAAATCCGCCCTGGGCTTGATTTAAGGCCCATTGAGAGGACAGACTCGGGTTAGTTGAATATGGAAGGATAAGCTGGGTCCAAGGTTGAATGTGATGGCTTAGTATGCCTCGAGGATGGGTTGAGGAATGAGGATCTGGTGTTAAATGTGAAGTATGTTCATATAGGGGTGCGAGCATGTGAACCCCAGATAAGGGTAAAGCTGTGTGAAGGCCATAAGGGGGTTCAACTGGGTAGCGGGCTGTCAGGTTAGGGGTACGTGTATGAACCCCGAAGGTTTCCAGAAAATATACCGGCGGGTTCAGAATCGCCTATATTATAGGAGATTGGGTAATATGCGTTATAACAACCTTCTGGATAACTCCTAAATAATAGGAACGATCTGATAGCAGTCCATATCATGGATTGACATCGTATATATATGGGATATATATATATATATATATGTATATAGATATGCGTACAGGAGGATAAATAATGGAAATAAATGGATTAATCAGAGAATAACGGCTGGATAATTATGGAAGGTGGGATAAACGAACGCGACATGTCTGTTACGAGGGATATGGCAGAAGAAGGTGGAGGATAATCATCAAGAACTACATTGGACTTGATCCCTTATAAATATAAGGGTATGTAGGCCATTTGCAGGGGTTAGATACACTTTTACACCTCTAACGCTTGCTCCTAGCTGCTGGAATTCGATTGAATAGGTTATATTCGATCAATATAGCTTGGAGTACTTGCAAATTCAGTCCATAAAATCACTCTTCCACCTCTCGGGTTAGGGTTTATGAAATTAGGGTTTTTGGCTTGTAATTCGAATTATTCAACCTTTATTATTGGTTTTTTCTTGGTTTATTATTGTAATTCTTTCACTAAAGTGTTGTACCAATTTTCCCTCACAACACTAGGTATTGTCTTCCTTAATTAGAGTACTCCACAATAATACCTTGTGATGACTCAGACTCAGATATATAAAAAAAAGAATATTTATCGCTTTTAAAAACGAATTTTGTGGACACCTTGTAATAAAACCTGGTATATCGTATTATTCTTGAAAAAAAAAACCTGGTATGTCGTATACTACAAAAATTCCAGCTGAATATAGAATAGGCCCATTAATTAAAACTAGATGATAACCCGTGCTTCGCACGGGTTCGGGGATTTATGTTAATTAATTAATAATTTTTTATTTAATTAAATATTTATTAAAATATATTTTAATAATTATAAAAAGAACTATGTTATTTGCATTAAAAATTTATGCGATTAACAAATTATAAACTTAGATTGTTTAATAGAAGTGCATGGAAACACGTTTAACTTAGATTTATGTTTTCAATCTATTTTTCTAATTTTTTAGAATTTTAGAATTTTAAACACAAATATTATAAAAATAACTTTTAACATATTAGAATTAGAATATGTGTTCGAATTTTATAAAGGAAAAAAATTCAAATTTATAGGGAAGATATATAATTAGAAGTTCTACTAGAAGTAGAATAGGTATTTATCAGACATATTAAAGTTCTACTAGAAGTAGAATAGGAGTTCGAATTTATAGAAAAAAACATATAATTAAAGTTCTATTGGAAGTAGAATATATAGAGCAGACATATAATTAAATATTTTATTGAAAATAGAATACAAGGACGACTGTGATATCTTTTACGATCTTCTAATTATATATTTTTCATATAATTTAATTATACTTATATTTGGAAAATTTATTCATAACTCTAATACTATTCTCATATAAAAAAGTCTTCGTATTTAAAAAGAAAAGAATTGATGTGTTAACATAATAAAAGAACATTCTCATGTGGGAATCCTAAATAAGTACATGAGTATCAATAATATAAAAAGAAAATAAGATGTATTTTTATTTTTTAAAATTCCATATATTTTAGAAAGTTTATAGAAAGTAAAAATTGGAATTCACTCTATTTTTAGGTTTTGATTTTAAGAAAAAAGTAATTGTATAAGATAAGTATCATCAATAATATGTAATGAAGTTTGAATTTCGATCCCAAATGATAGCGGCTCAAAACGTGTTTAACGAGTAGACGGCCCACTATAAAAGATTACATAAGCTATTAGAATTTGATATTGATGTTATCAAATTTTTTTTATGGATTCGATTTTTGAGGATAAACATCGGTATACAAGTAATATATGTAAATGTTAAGGTTTTGATCTTAACTAGAGAGCGGATCAATAGGAATAACCGTGTTTAACTAGAAATCGGCTCATTAGAGAAAACAGTGTTGAATATTAAAATTTAATATTGATGTGTTAACATAACAAAAAGATATTCCCATACAGAAGTTGTAAATAAATACAGGAATATCTATAATATACACAAAATATAAGACATATTTTCATATTTTAAAACTCCATAAATATTAGAAAGTTTGAAAAATGTAAAAATTGGAATTTACTTTCTTTTAAGGTTTTAATTTTTAATAATTTTTTTTATAAGATAACTGTCAACAATAATACGTAGTTAAGTTAGAATTTCGGTTCCAAATAAGAGAGGTTCAAAACGTGTTTAACTGGAAGACGGCTCACTAGAAAGGATTGTATTAGCTATTAGAATTTGATACAGATGTCACAATTTTTTATTTTTTATTTTTAGGGTTCGATTTTTATGGATAAAAATTATTATATAAGTCTTAATAATATATGTTAAAGTTGGGATTTCGATTTTAACAAGTGATCGGCTCAAGTGAAAAAATCGTGTTTAAGAAGAAATCGGTTCATTAGAGAAGATTAAATTCTATTAAAATTTAATATTTGATAATATAATATAACATAAATACGTATTTAATTTTTTTTAAAAAATTTAATGTCGCCGCGAAGCGCAGCTTTATCAACTAGTTTTTTATTCTAAGTTATAATAAAAAAATTGCTAATACAATATAAGAATTATAATAATAATAATAAGATTTCAATTTTATTATGTTTTTTTTTAAAAAAATAAGATATAATAGCATAGAAGATTGTTCTAGAGTAGTGTATAGAAACATGTTCTAGTTGTTCTCCTTGAAAAATCTTTCGGAAAATTGATCGTATTATTTTTTGATTCTAAATTATGATAAAAAATTGTATTATAATTATAATAGGATTTCAATTTTATTATGTTCTTTAAAAAATAACATAGAATTATAAGGGAAATATGATTCTAGGGGTGAAACTATTTTTTGTATTTATAGTTGTAATAAAAGAATTATAATTATAATAGGATTTTTATTTTGTTAAAAAAACAACATAGAAATAGAATTATAGTAGAAATAGGATTGTAGGGATGAAACCAAAATACAGAGCGAACTAAAAAAATGGTACCATTAAAAGGTATTTCGCTTATTAATAAATATTATAGATTTCCCAAAATTTGAACCTCATTATTGGGTAGTGTCTTTGAAACTTTTTTAAAATCCAATTGTATTTAAAGGCCATCCTAAAAGAAAGGTTTTTCAGCAGGCCTACATGGAAAGTGTTGCTGAGAGAAGTTGGCCTTCAAAAATCAATACTCGATAACGGTAGTGCAGTAATGAGATAGATATACTATGCAAAATTGCAAACAAAGCAATTTCCTCAACTTTGGGTTTCACAACAATCGTTTTGGGTAGTAGCTAGGGTGAGGATCGGGTGGTTTGGGCGGTTTAGAATCGTCAAATCAATCAAACCATAAATTTCGGGTTTTTAATTTTTCAAATCATAACCAAACCAAAAAGCATAACATTTAAAAAAAACCAACCTAATTATAACGGTTTGGTTTGATCGGTTTCGATTTAAAACCATTATTAAATAATAAAAAAGAGGCAACAACATGTGTGAACCAATACTGCAAGCAAAATTGTTATGAAATATTACTGAATGCAAGAAACTGTTGCAGGCTCAAACAGCAGGCCAATGGAAAAATCCAACAAATTTTTTATTATTATTCACATCCTGTATGATATAAGAATTTTTTGGTCTCATGTCTTTTATTTCATATAAACATAAAATTACTATTAAAACTATATATATATATATATATATGTATATATATATATAATATTTATATATTATTGATCTTAATGGGCGGGTTGGTTAAATCGGGTGAAAAAATTAGTAAAACCAAACCCAACCCAAAATTTTCGGTTTTTAAAAATTTTAAACCATAATCAACCCAAATCGAAAAAAATCCTAAACTTTCAGTTTGGTCGGGTTGGTTTAGTGGATTTAACCGTTTTTCGGAAAACCGTGCTCACCTGGTAGTAGCAACTAGCAAGGTTTTCTAATTTGCACTACTAATATTTCTGCCGTGGACCTACATGTGGTACCAAGTATTGCACATGCATTTGATTTAGATATATCGGAGTATTATTCTTTATGTCTTTAGTCTCTACTGAAATTTATCATTTTTGGATGTAGAAACTGGATATTCAAATTCGATTACACTGGGTAGTTGCCAAAAAAGTATAAACTTTCTTTGTTTTTAGGGTGAAAAACAATAGAAACCGTCTTCCTCTCTTTGTCGTGCTCCACAAAATGACGTTCTTAGTTAAGATTCCTTGGTAGATTAAAATGACTCAGAGTTCTTGATGAATTTGTTAAGGAAATATAGTCACTAGTTTTATCTAATGTTATAGTTGATAATCCGTGCTGTGAGAAAATTCCGCAACAACACCCCGAGAGAATATTGCTGGAATAACCGAATTTGTCCTTGGATATCGGACGTTGAAGCAGGTTCGCACGTCCGCAACTCCAGCTTCAACTGCCGAAGTGGGTGGAGATTTGTGGTATTTTGGGGCTGAATCGGCAAGATCACCGAACAACATGGCATTAAATTCCGGCCAAGATGTATCCGGGAAAGTATCACTAAGGTTACACGTGTCTTGTGTAGAGAGAAGTGAAATTCCGAACCCCCTTGCCAACTGCCTACATATCCTATTTATAGGAATCAAGCCCCGATGTAGTTCTTTAGATCATGGACTCCTTTCTTGAGCAATAAGCCACGTTTTTGATGTATTTTATCCTTCCTCCAATGCTGATCTTGAAGTGTTTTTGTAGAAATAAGAGTCCTACTTCTAGTATACCGCTAGAAGTCCATTTATCCATGTATTTTCATGTAATTATCCACATATATATGCATATATGATGTGTATAAAGTGTATATCCCATTTGATGTAGTAGAATCCATCTCAAAGTCCATCTCTTGAGTCCAGTTCCGTGCTCCTAAAAGTTAGGAGATAATCCTTATCCAAAACAACGAACCTGGCGGATGGAGGTAGAGTTGCAGTCGCCACCTCCACCTCCAGAGCTTCCCTCAAACTCTCCACCTCCAGAGCTACCTCCAAAATCGTACCTCCACAGCTACCTCCATAATCAAACCTCCACAGCTACCTCTATAATTTTATCTCCACAGCTTCCTCCAAAACAGCACCTACACAGCTTCCTCCAAAACAGCACCTTCAGAGCTTCCCTCAAATTCTCCACCTTCACAGCGGAACCTCCATAGTTGAACCTCAAATGTTATTCAAACCACTCCAATTGGACCTCTCAATATCCATGGGCCTAAAATTAAATCCATTACAAGTTTTGGGCACAACACGTGCTAAGGACGAATTGAGTTTAAAATATTAATATTATTAAATTATTGAAAATAATTATAATTTATGAGTATTATTTAAATATGTATATATTTATTGATGATTGAATGATAAGATACTTAATTAAATAATTACTATTTATTTATGTAGTTATAATGTATCGAACCCCTGATAAAACTTAAGAAATTAAAATAAATAAATTAAATAGACATTTGTAGATAATTGAATGATAAAAATAATCATTATTTAATTATATAATTATAGATAAAGTTATTAAATCATGTATAATTATATATATGTAAATCAAATTTGAGTTTAGTGATAACCAAATTTAAAACTTTGACATTAAACATAATTTTTAAAAATAATTTTTTACATTAATAAAAAGTATAAATGAATCAGTTGGTTATTTGCCCTTCATCCTAAACTTTTTCGCGCCTATATTTAGTTTTCAGTGAGCACAATTTTCTGATACACTAGATAAGTGCATATGCTTTGAAGATAATTGAAAAAGTTAAAAAAAAAAAAATATGAGTTAAATGATGATCATGGAGCAAGTAATATTTGAAGAAATATTAAAAAAAAAGTGTGTGAATAAACTGGGACAAATTGAATATAAATTTATAAGTAACATATTTATGAATATTATTCTGAAAGATTAATGTGCAATTGTTATTCTGTTTATTATAATTAACTTTTACATTCATTGAATTTTTTTTTGTCAAATATATTCATTGAAATTTGAATTTGTTAGTTTTGAAGAAAATATAATTTAATGACAAATTTATTAATAATAATTGATTTTCATTTACATTAGTTATATTTTCAACATTCTAATAAAAATTAGTTTAATTGATTAGGTGTTAATTTTTGGATTAGGAAAAAAATGTATTCTCATATATCATAACTTCTTTTTTAGCTCATGTTTATTTACATTCTATATATTTTAGAATGAAATATTAAGTTCTCTTCGATTTATTTTATAAATATAATATAAGTTGCTTATTCAAAAAAAAATATAGTATAATTTGGAAAATAATAAATAAAATAATATTTTTATATAATCAAAACATTTGAACTTATATTAAAATAATACATTTAGAATATAACACTTTAATTTTTGGTGTAAACTGTTATATTAAAATAAGTAATAATTAATTAACGACGATCATGGAAGATTATTTTTGCATATATTTCTAGATGCAAAATCAGTGGTATTAGTATTAACATAATTTATAATTAATAAATGTTTCTTGCGAAATTATAATACATATTTGAAGTTAAAATATTTGTAAACTCAAAAATCTCAATTGCAAATATAAGTCTTAATAAACTTACAATACTGACAATGTCCTCTCTACCACTCTCAAGTAATGAATCTCTTCACTAATAAGTATCATCTAATAAGTATCATCTCAATGCCTGGTTAGCTTTTTTTAATTCAAAATATTTAAAAAATAGAATGCTCTCTATATATTATGTTATAAATAAAATATATTTTAGAAGTAATTTACATGAAGAAGAATATTGATTATTTATATAAAGATACTATATCTATACTATTATAAAAAAGTCGAAACATTAAAAGTTTTGGTACTTCGTGAATTTACTTATTTACCCTTCATTAGAAAGAATATATATATACAATATATACTATTAAAATACCTAAAATAAATAATAACATAATATAATTAATGGTAATTAGTCCATTGCCTTTTTTACATTTACTTTCAGTTGAAAATATTACCTTTTACAAACGCCTAAAAAAATCAATCTTATCATATCTTCCACATTAAAAGTTTTGGTACCTGTTTTTTGGTACTTCGTGAATTTACTTATTTGCCCTTCATTAGAAAGAAAAATATATATGATATATACTATTAAATACCTAAAATAAACAAGAGCTTTTTTCATAAATAAATAGAGAAAAGTAAATTTTTGCACATTTACTTTTGTTAAAAATAGCTATTTGCAATTTTACTAAACTATTTGCAATTTTACTATACTAAGTTTCAAAATTGCAAAAATACTAGGTCCCCCTCCTCCCCGACTTCCTGTCTTCCTTCGCCTGTGTACTTTTTTTTTTATTTTTTATTTAAGGTGGGGTGCTATTTTGGTTGATTTTGGGTTGCAACCACATTCAACACTTTTTTTTTTTTTTTTAAGGTGGGGTGTTATTTTGGTTGATTTTGGGTTGCAACCATATTCAACAACATTCAACACTTTTTTTTTTAAAGGCGGGGTGCTATTTTTGTTGATTTTGGGTTGCAACCATATTCAACCACATTCAACATTTTTTTTTAAGGTGGGGTGCTATTTTGGTTGATTTTGGGTTGCAACCATATTCAACCACATTCAACACTTTTTTTTTTAAGGTGGGGTGTTATTTTGGTTGATTTTGGGTTGCAACCATATTCAACCACATTCAAAACTTTTTTTTAAGGTGGGGTGCTATTTTGGTTGATTTTGGGTTGCACCATATTCAACCACATTCAACACTTTTTTTTTTTTTTTTTTTAAGGTGGGGTTCTATTTTGGTTGATTTGAGTTGCATGGCCCCATAGGGGCAACCACATTCAACCGAATGCAACCACATGCAACTTTTTGTTTTTTTAAGGTTTGGTGATTTTGGTGGATTTGGGTTGCATGGACCAGCAGGGGCAATATTCAACTGAATGCAACCACATGCAACTAAATTTCTGATTTCAAGTTCCATTTTTCAGTTGTCATTTTTGACCTCATTTTTGAACTCTAATATATATATATATATATATGCCTTTGCTCCATACAGAACACTCTTATATAACAAACAATAAAGAACACTATAAAATCAATTATTCCAATATAAAAAAGTTCTTATTTTTTTATCTTCAATCCATCCAGCAAAAAAAATTAAAAAAAAAAATTTTTTTTTGAAAAAAATCACTATTCATGATGACGTCACTGCTGATGTCATCATGAACAGTGATTTTTCAAAAAAAAAATCTAAATTTTCTTTTTTGCTAAATGGATAGAAGATAAAAAAATAAGAACTTTTTGTATTGGGTGTCATGACGGAACTCTTATATTGAATTAAATATGAGGTGTTCTTGTTTTCAAAAAAAAAAATATGAGGTGTTCTTTATTGTTCTTTATATAAGGTGTTCTTCATGGAGTGCAACTCTCTCTCTCTCTCTCTCTATATATATATATATATATATATATATATATATATATATATATAAGAAAAACCAAGAATGCTTATTCTTAGGGTTTTGGTAATAAAAAGCTTTAGTAAAAGCTTGGATATAATCCCAATAGTTGAAGTAAACATAGTTACCTTCTGAAATTCTAACAGCTTTGTCAGTATTTGGACTTAGTCCCCATTCTCTTGGTGACAATATCTTATTGATATGGCATTTACTGAAGTTTATAAAACTTTCAGGGTTATTATTTTGGTAATGATGGGTAACAGTTATCGATTCGGTAACTGATAATAGAATTTCTAAATGGTGCCTGGCTTGATTATGCAAACCCTGGTATCCTCTTGATTCAAGGTATCGGGTTCGTAATACCCAACCATCATTAGGACTTATTTGTAAGTCTTCTTCTTCAAGACACAGAATATTTTCTGTTACAGGATTTTCGAAATACTCTTTTTCCTGAAAAGCATCGGTAATAGCTATATCTTTATAGGTTGAAGAGGAAGGTATATCTTCCTTCTTTGGAGGTGCAGGTAATTGCTGCATATTTCGATTTCGATTTTGGAATACTGTCCAATCTCCTATTATTGGAACAGTTGAATCTGGACGAGGTAACATATTGTTACTCCCATATCCTCGACCACGGTTATAACCGCGACCTCTTCCCCTATTAGGGGTTGACATTACCCTGTAAAAATTCACGGGTTAAATAATCAGCAAGAGAATTATTTTCTCCTTTTATATATTGAATATCAAATTCAAAAGCTGACAGCTGAGCTTGCCAACCTGCAAAAATTTGTTTTGCTACAAGATTCTTGACATCTTTTTCAATAATTGATTTAGCTGAGCTACAATCAATTCTTAACAGAAATTTCTGATTTAGTAAATCACTCTGAAATTTAGTGATGCATTTAATAATTGAAAGCATTTCTTTTTTAATAGTCGAGTATTTCGACTGAGTAGGATTCCATTTTCCTGATGTAAATCTTACTAAGACTTCTTTTGAAGTTTCAGGAATTACTTGTTTTAGTATTCCTCCATAGCCTATATTAGAGGCTTCTGTTTCAACAATTTTGAAATATTTGGGATTGGCCAAAGATAAGCAGGGTAAACATTTTACCTTAGTTTTAATCTTTTGGACCGCTTGAGAATGTTTCTCTGTCCAAGGTTCAGGTTTTTTCCTGAGTCTTGCATCCAATATTGCTGTATCTTGTGCTAAATTAGAATAGTAATCTGAAATATAATTCAGACTTCCTAAAAATCTTTGTAACTGCTTTTTGTCGGTTATTATATCAGGAAATTTTGAAGCAAATTCAATACTTCTATCTATAGGAATAATTTTTCCTTGATTAATCATATGGCCTAAAAATCTAACTTGAGTTTGAAATAATTTCATTTTAGGAGCAGATATGACTAATCCATTATGTTTTATCAAATTCTTAAATATTTTTAAATGTTTAATATGTTGTTCAACTATTTTAGAGAATACTAAAACATCATCTATATAAACAATTATAAATTCAGTATAGGGGTTAAATATATCATTCATTATATTCTGAAATTCAGAAGGGGCATTTTTCTGACCGAAAGGAAGGACATTCCATTCATAATGACCAAAAGGGACAATAAAGGCAGTTTTATATCTATCAGATTCATTAATCTGTATCTGCAAATAACCTGATTTCATATCAAATTTAGAAAAGATTAAAGCATCGCTTAATCTATCTAACAAATCCTTTTTATTAGGGATGGGATATCTAATCCGTTTAACACTTTATTAAGAGGTTTATAGTTAATAACTAATCTAGGGACTCCTCTTTCATTTTCTGCAACATTATTAACATAAAATGTTGTACAACTCCAAGGGGATTTAGACTTTCGAATTAAGCCTTTTTCTAAAAGAGAATTTATCTCTTTTTTTGCATAAATCTAAGTATTCTTGGTTCATATGGGCTAGCCTAGCCTTAGTAGGAATTTGGTTTTCATTAAAACCATCTATATAAGGAAGAGAAACAACATGTTTCTTTCTATTCCAGAAAGCATTAGGAAGGTCATTACAAACTTTATCATTGAATTGCTTTTCAATGATTTTTATTTGATTTTTAATATCGGGTTTCTTGAGTTGTTCATTAATACTCAAAACTTTTATTTCTTCTTTAAGAAAACATAATTGATTTTCTTTGCCAAGAAGACGATCTCTCACCTCATTAAGTATTCGAGTTTGAGGATCGGTAACAAATTCAAATTTTATGCTTTTACCTTCTATTATGGTAGAAATTCCAGTTTGATCAACATTGTTGAGAGGCATAATATTGTGAAGGAAAGGTGTTCCTAAAATTATTCTGTGATTAATATTCTTTATTAGAATAAAAGATGTGGGAAGACAAATGTCTTGGTTGCAAATATAAGCGTTTGGCAATTTATACCTAACTTGGAGCTTGTCTCCAGCAGCATGAGAAATGGATTGGGTAGTTTTCTCAAAATATTTAGTAGGGATTATTCCCTCTTTTATACAGTTCAAATCGGCTCCACTATCAACTAGAGCTATCTCATCTTTAAGAATAATTTTTCTATCTATCATAAGAGTAACTTTAATATACCATCTTTGAGATGTTACTTGTTCTAAAAGATTCAAGTATTCTGTAACTTCATTGTTACTGGTAGATGGGATATTCTTTTGCTCTTCCTTTTTAGAGGAGGAAGGTTTTTCTTCTAACAAAGTAATTCTTTGTGCTAACATGGTGTTATTCTGTTTAATCTGACTAATTTCAGATTTTAATAAATTAACTTCTTGTTTCAAATCATTAATGGAAACAGGAGTTTCCTTTTTAGTAGATTGCTGAAATCTATCTATAACCTCACTAAATTGGTAAGGTTCTTCTATAACTATAGGAGTTTCTTTTTCCTTATTAAAGATAATAAGGGCTTCGAGCATTTGCTTCTTTAATTCAAAATTCGTAATTGATTCTATGATTTTTAAGGCTCGATCTTGATCTGCCGTTAAGACATTTAATCCATTCATATCTACTATGGATTTGTAATAATTTAATTCATTACACTGACAATCATTATTGTCATAACTAACCGAGTCTTCTGAAGAGGACTCATAAATTAAGGCTAAATCTTCATCATTAGAAGATTCTCTTTCTTCATCTGAACTATGAAGTATGACTTTTTCTAATTGTGAACGTAATTGTTCATCTTCTATCTCATTGAGAGCTTTCTTAGTCCAACATTGGTTGGCATAATGGCCAACTTTGCCACACTTATGACAAGTTATATCAATCCTTTTGGCCTTTCTTTTCTTTTTATTTGGGACAAAAGGTCTTTCCTTTGATTTATTATAAGACTTTCTTTTATAATTCTTTTTATAAGAATTATTATTATAAAAAGGATATTTTGATTTATAAGAATTATTCTTGTAGGTTTTATTCCTTTTATAAGAAATCTTTTGCTTTTTCTTATCTTGATATCGAGGAATTTTTCCTATATCAAAGGCGAATTGATCACAAAATTCTCATAATTGGTGTTTCTCAGAAAGCTTTTGCTTTTTTAACTGATTCCTTAACTTTATGTCATTACATAAAGTTAATCCTTCGTTAATACAATTACTAACTATCTCTCCGTAAGTCAGGGAGGAGTAATTAATGTTTACTCCATCATTCTTATTTCTTAAGGATTGTCTAACTCTTTCAGCAAAGAGATGGGGTAAACCGTCTACAAATTTAGACTTCCAATGAATTGAATTAGGGTCATTAAGTTGATAAACCCTAGATAAGAAGGTATCTTTATACCATCTAAAATGAGTCAATGAAGGGCATCTAAGATTCTGTAGAAGCGTACATAGCTTCTCTGTTACAGGAACATTTGCTCCTATAAAATGTTGAAGAATAGCGAGACACGGAGTATAAACTGCATCTTTTTCTCCCGTAGTGGTAACACCATTTTCAACTTTTATATTTTTTTATGATTAAGAATTTCTAATCTCTGGTTGAGGGTAAGATAATGATCCCACCATCCTCTGATTTGTCCTACAAATCCAGTTGAAATGAAGGATGCTATAGCACTATCAGTGCTTCCGTTCTGTTTACAAACAGTGGAGTACATAATCATTCTATGTATTACATCGAAAATTTGTTTTTCGTTTAAACCATCAACATTCCATTCGTAGATGGCTTTTCCCGAGTATGAAGTTTGAATATACTCTGGTTCTTCAAATAGAAGATCTTGAGGAGAAGGTCTTTGGTAATAGAATTTTTCTAAAGGTTTAGGAGCATAAATAGGGTTTAGCTCCGAATGACTGATTTGTTGTTTAGCAAACATGGTTGCTAATTGGTTAATGTCATCTAGGTCTTCAGAAGGGTCTGAAGCTTCTGATAGATGAGAAGATTCCTCCTTAGATAACACTGTTAAGCTTAGGTTTTGAAGCTTTTGCTGAAGAATTTGTAAAAATTCTTCGCCACTAGTTTCTAACTTAAATCCCTTTATTGGGATGGGAGGTTGAATCATTGGAATATTGTCTTCATTAGACGATGATTCTGGTAAAAGGTTTTGAGATTCCTGTTTCTCGACCGCCTTTTTGATTGAAATTAATTCATCTTTTATTGCTTGTTTAAGAGAAATTATTTCATTTTCTAAGGTTATAAATTGATCACCTAAACAAGTGAGAAAGGTATTAGTATAATTTTGAGACCTTATTATCTCATTTAGATTCTTAACAGTAACTTGCGTATTTTTAAGTTTTTGAAGGCTAGTGTAAGCCGTGGCTTCTGTAGTATTACTTAGGCAAATTGTTTGCTCAGGGAAAAAGGGAGAATTAATGGTATCTCCTTTTACAGTTTTCCGGGGTTTTTGTAATACTAAAATCTCTTTATTAGTATTTTTAATATAGGTTTTTATAAACCACTGAACAAAAGATATATAATCTTCTGTCCTTGCTAGGTAAGAATAATATTCATCTTTAAACCTTTTTAGGTCATCTGACGAATAAGTCTTAAAATACCATTGCTTAAATTGGGCATGTTTTTCTTGTTGGAATTCCTTATTAAGGATTTCCCTCATCGTGCTTCCTGGGGATAAATAAATCATTGATATGGAAGCTCATTTCTGATTGAGTAGGAGATTGCCTACTTTTTTCATAAATTCGTTCTGGAATTCTATTTTGGCTAATTCTGATTTCTTCTACGAATTCTTGTTCTCTTACTTGCGAAGTAGAGGCTCTAGCTGAAACGCTAGGAGCTGTGATATAATCACTAGCGGTAGAGTACCTAGATGATATAGATCTAGGGAGTCTAATAGTTCGTTGAGGAGTAAATTTAATTTCTATATCACCCTCAACTGTCTGGACTATTTGGTCAACTTCTTTGTTGACTTGAGGCTTAGGTTCTAATTCTTGAGGAAGAGACCATGTCTCTGGAAAATCAATTTCTTTCCACTTAATCATTTTATTAGTGGCTATGTTGGAGGTTAATAAATTGCTTTGAACTACAGTTGTAGTTCCAGGACACGATATTTGCTTAGCCTTGGGGTTTAATGTATTTAAAACTTTATAATAAATTCTATAGCATATGGCTATAATCTCACTTCCTGGTTTAAAATTATATCCGTGAGTATGTAATGTTAGTTGCATAGCATCTAACAAATGATTATCAGATAAAGATAAGGTTAAATTTGGGGCTACGTCGAAGTAGACGGGTCCATGACATAAACTGGTTTCTATTAACGCAGCTAGAGATTGTTTAAAATCTCTACATCGGCCATCTCTAACAGAGGCCATTATACTCGTGTTTAAACCTAATAACGTTAGAGGTTTAAAGGCTATTTGAATTAATCCAATATGGATAAAGTTATAGCTTTTAAAAGGAAGTAAATCCTTCTTATTTAATAATCTAATTGTTTAATTAGAGTCAGTGACTCTAATGGTTTGTTCCATTGTTTTTATAACCTGTCTTGATTTAAAATCAAAGAAACCAATATTATAAATATGGTCTAAGGGAACAGAGGGTATTACCCATTTATTCAATTTATCCAAATTCTTTGGATACTCAGCCAATTCAGCATTTTTTACTAAATCATTAGGATGATTATCATCCTCCAAATTATTCATAATAATGAAAGATGAAGCTAAAGCTGTTGTGGTGGGTTGGACCTCTAAGTTATGTAAGTATGTTTATTTGTTGCAAAAAAGTAAAATTGCGAAAAAGTAAAATATTTTTGGTCATCTTTGCAAACGACTCAATCGTTTAACTGTCAACCAAAGGGACAGACGGATAAAATCCACGAAATCAAAGATGTGAAATATTTTTAGCAAAAATTTTCTTTTACTAAATCATCCAGAAAACTCCCATTTTATCTCACGGGATAAAAGATGACATTTTAAGAAAACACTAAAAATATTTCGGTTTTTGACACTTTTTTTTTTACATACTTACTTTACCTAGAACATCCAACCTTCCACAACAGAGATTTAGCTATTAACAGAAATCAATTAAAAAGAAGAAGGTAGAAGGGTGTACCTTAACCAGGGCTATGAACAACTATGGCTCTGATACCAAATAGGTGCGGAAGAAGGAAAACAATAATATTTATTTTAAGTAAGAAAGGGGCTCAGCACATGAGCAAGAGAGAATAGAAGAAAATAAGATTTTATTCAAGCGTGATCAACAATGATACAAAGCTCTCATTATATAGAGAGTCATACACACTATTACAACTGAATTATTATAAAAAACAAACAACTTTAACTGAAAGATAACATTATTGTTGCCGGGTGCTCATTGGGCCCCATCGACACAATAATAATGTTTCTTCTTTTTACAAGAAAACAAAATACTTTAAAAAAGACATTCAATAATGCCTCTATCCACTACTAAAAAGCAGATTCCATTATCTTTATTCAAAGGTAAGCATGATTGCTCCAGAATCATTATTATTATTGCTGAGAATTCACCTCCTCCGAATCTGCTTTAACCTGTCAAATTGGCTTCTTTCAGAAGTATAATTCTGCAGGATTTATATTTTAATTTTACCTCGCTTCTCCTATTGATAAGCCTTCTGAGTTCTGCAAAATCTACAGCGATTTGTAAAGTAGATCGATTTCTTCTTTCCATTAAAGAAGCTTGCTTGTACTTTTGATCCAAGCTGTCAATAAGATTGTTAAGAGAAATTAATTCCTTTTCTCTTTTCTTCAATTTCTAGAAGGCTGAACCTAGAGTAAACATGATTAATTTGCCGGATCCTTTCCTCTGCCATAATTTTTCTGAGCATACAATTGAATCATAGCATCCCAATAATCTGATAGGGAAGGCGGGTCCTCTTGGACAGTTTCTTCAGCTTGAGATTCACCTGCTAGACAATTATAAGTATTAGAATCCATTGATCCCTGCGAAGAAGTTGTCTTCATTGATTGATCATCTTCCTTTGCGGGGGATTGAGAAGGAAAAGTGCTAAAAAATTGTTCCTTCATGAAATCTAGAACTCGAACCATTATTTCTTGTTCTGATTATGTTAGATATTTCTTCTGAAAATAATCTCTCATGTTAGTCATTAATGGTTGAGAACTTTGGTTCCTGGGGATTTTATCTTTCTCTTCTGAGATAAATCCATGGATATAAACCACTATTTTTTGGATATCCTCGCTACTCATCTTATTCCACCATTTATAGAAAAAGTTTCTTTGAAAAACTGGGATATGCAATTGCTTATCCTTTGATACTGATACAGTTCACCGCCAAATCCACGGGATTTGAAATTTTGTAAAGAATAAAAATGGACATTGTCCAAAAATTAATCTTGTGGATAATTTGGAGATCATTAGACTATTGTCACACCAAGATTCGTATAAATCCTTGAGTTCTTTGGGTAAGATTTCCAGAGAGGGACCAAATTTTGACCACCATTCATAAAACCAATTTGGAACTTGCTTATTAAGATATATTCCAAAAAAGAGGTCGAAAATGACATTTGAAAAATGGAACTTGAAATCAGCAACTTAATGCAACCACATGCAACTAAATTTGCAACTGAATGCAACCACATGCAACTAAATTTTTGATTTCAAGTTCCATTTTTCAAATGTCATTTTCGACCTCTTTTTTGGACTATATATATATATATTAGAGATCAAAAAATAAGGTCGAAAATGACAACTGAAAAATGGAACTTGAAATCAGCAACTGAATGCAACAAGTTGAATGTGGTTGCATTTGGTTGAATATTGCCCCTAGCGGGGCCTTGCAACCCAAATCCACCAAAATCACCCACCTTAAAAAAAAGTTGAATGTGGTTGCATTTGGTTGAATATTGCCCCTGGCGGGGCCTTGCAACCCAAATCCACCAAAATCACCCCACCTTAAAAAAAAAGTTGAATGTGGTTGCAACCCAAAATCAACCAAAATAGCACCCCACTTTAAAAAAAAAAAAAAGGTGTTGAATGTGGTTGAATATGGTTGCAACCCGAAATCAACAAAAATAGCACCCCACTTAAAAAAAAGTGTGGAATGTGGTTGAATATGGTTGCAACCCAAAATCAACCAAAATAGCACCCCACCTTAAAAAACAAAATAAATGTTGAATGTGGTTGAATATGGTTGCAACCCAAAATCAACCAAAATAGCACCCCACCTTAAAAAAAAAGTGTTGAATGTGGTTGAATATGGTTGCAACCCAAAATCAACCAACATAGCACCCCACCTTAAAAAAAAAAAGAAAAAGCAACCCACCTTAAAAAAAAAGGGTTGAATGTGGTTGAATATGGTTGCAACAAATAGCACCCTACCTTAAAAAAAAAAATAGCACCCCACCTTTAAAAAAAAAAAAGTACACTGGCGGAAGGAATGAGTCGGCAGAAAGGGGGAGGGGGGGTTAGGGTTAGGGTTGGTATTTTTGCAATTTTGAAACTTAGGTTGGTAAAATTGCAATGAATTAAAGGAGATGGTATTTTTGCAAATAGAAACTTTAAATCTATTATTTTTGATAAATTATCAATAAAATAATAACATAATATAATTATTGGTAATTAGTGCATTGCTTTTTTTACATTTACTTTCAGTTGAAAATATTACATTTTATAAACGCCTAAAAACATCAATCGTATCATATCTTCCAATCATCCTATGATTAATGATAATTAGCCGATTGCATTTTTAATAAAAATATGTTTACTTTTACTTGATGATATTACTTTTTATAAACACCTAAAATATCATATCTTCCAATCAATAATTTTTTTTCTAATTAAAACACGTTAACTTTTAATTTTAAACAGAATCTTGCAATAATTAATATATACCAAAAAAAATGTCACACCATATCTTCCAATCATTAAACTAAATAATAACTTAATATAATTAATGGTAATTAATCGATTGCCTTTTTCACATTTACTTTCATGTTGAAGATATTACCCTTTATAAACTCTTAGAAACATCAATCGTATCATATCTTCCAATCATTAATATTTCTTTCGAATTAAAACACGTTACCTTTTTGATTTAAAACTAATCTTACAATGATTAATATATACCCGAAAATATCACACCATACTTTTCAATTATTAATAAAATATTAGTATAATCCGTAAACATGAGTATATTAAATTATGGGCAAAAGGTCACTTTCCCTATTGTACTATTGTAAAATTTCCGTTTAGCCTACTATACTGTCGAAGGCATCACTGCACTTTCCTTTTTTTCCTTTTACCCTACCGCCGTTAGTCAAAAATTCAGTCCGTCTATTTGACCGTTAAATTGATGATTGGAATGTACAGTCAGCCTGCCACGTACATGCCACATCAGCAAAGCCATAATTTTTTTTTATAAAATTTTTAAAAAATCCCTAAATTAATTTTCAGTTATATGTAATTACAAAGTTTCTATGTCTTCTAAATCCTTAAATAACCAGTTTGTTTTCCCCCAAATCGATCCCAGCTCTATTTCTCTCTTTTTCTCGTGAACTCTCTCGATGCTTCTCTCTCTCGTGAAAAGGGCGGAGGTGGGGTGGTGAACGAAATGGCGGAGGGCGGTGGGCTGCAGTGATGTTAGCAGGTGTTGGTGGTCGGAGAACGAAGAGATGAGATGAGCGGGGGAGATGGCGCGGACAGTGGTGGTGGAGGATGGGTAGACTGTGATGGCTTGCAGCGGTGGGTTGTTGGTGATGAACTACGGTGGTGGTTACGGGTGAGTGGTTACTCGATAAATTAAGCTGATTAAGCTTCAAATTCTGCAACCCTATTGGAATGTTTCCTGAAAACCGATTCCCTGACATATCAAGATAGTTAAGCCCAGATAAGCTTCCAATTTCCTCAGGAAGAATCCCAGACAAATCATTATTTTCAAGATTCAGCTCATATAGCTTCTTCCAAGAATGAATGCCACTTGGAAACTCACCTGACTAATCATTGTTATGAAGATCAAGTCTCCTTAATTTTTATAATATTTTTGTGTTTTTTTTTTGGGAAATTAAATACAAGAACAAAGATTATTAAAATTAAAATTTAAATTTTTGAACTGGTGGGATTCGAATTTTTTTTAATTAAAATTAAGATTATATAAAAAAATTATAATTTTTTATGAATTTATTACGTTTTTTTTGAATTTTTATTATTTTTTAAAGTTTTAATAATTTTTAATATTTTTTTAAAGTTTTTATAATTTTAAAATTTTTTATGGATTTATTACGATTTTTTTTAATTTTTTATGATTTTTTTAAAGTTTTTATGATTTTTTAAAGTTTTTAATAATTTTTTATAAAAATTTATGGTTGTGCTGATGTGGCGTCCACGTGGCAGGGTGATAGTGCATCACAGTCAGCAATTTAATAGTCAAACTGACGGAACCAATTCTTGACTAACGGCGATGGGGAAAACAGAAAAAATGGAAAGTGCAGTGATGCCTTCGATAGTACAGTAGGCTAAACGGAAATTTTAAAATAGTATAGTAGTGAAAGTGACCTTTTGCCCATTAAATTATATAAAATTAAAATTTAAAAAATTATTAAAAATAAAAGTTTCGGTACCTGTTTTTTGGTACATGTTTTTTGTTAATTCGTGAATTTACTTATTTACACTTCATTATAAAGAAAAATATATACGATATCTATACCATTAAAACATTTAAACTATATAATAACATAATATAATTAATGGTAATTATTCGGGTAAAAGGACATTTTCACCACTGTACTATTTCCGGAATTGCAATTGCACTATTATACTACAAATGGACTACTGTACTTTAGCGTTTTTAACAAATTCACCATTCCCGTCAGTCAAATTATAACAAATTCACCACTACTGTTTTACAATTTGACTGACGGGAGTGGTGAATTTGTTAAAAACGCTAAAGTACAGTAGTCCGTTTGTAGTACAGTAGTGCAATTGCAATTCCGGTAATAGTACGGTGGTGAAAATGTCCTTTTCCCCGTAATTATTCTATTGTCTTTTATAAAAAAGCCAAAAAATTAAAAGTTTTAGTACCAGTTTTTTGGTACTTCGTGAATTTACTTAGTTACCATTCATTATAAAGAAAAATAAATACACCTAAAATAAATAATAACATGATATAATTAATTATAATTAGTAATAATAACATAATATAATTAATGGTAATTAGGCAATTGCCATTTTCACATTTACTTTTAATTGAAGATATTACCTTTTATAAACACCTAAAAACCTCAATCATATCATATTTTTCGATCATTAATATTTCCTTTCGAATTAAAATACGTTACCTTTTTAATTTAAAATTAATTACCTTTAATTATATTATGTTATTATTTATTTATTTTAGGTGTTTTAATAGCATAGATATCGTATATATTTTTCTTTATAATGAAGGGTAAATAAGTAAATTCACGACGTACTAAAAAACAGATACCAAAAAGGGTAAATAGGTAAATTCACGACGTACCAAAAAATAGGTACCAAAAATTTTAATGTTTCAATTTATTTACCCTTAATTATAAAGAAAAATATATACGAATCTATACTATTATAACATCCAAAATAAATAATAACATAATATAATTAATGGTAATTAGTTGATTGCCTTTTTCACATTTACATTTAGTTGAAGATATTACCTTTTATAAACACCTAAAAATATCAATTGTACCATATCATTCAATCATTAATATTTCTTTCTAATTAAAACACGTTACCTTTTGATTTAAAATTAATCTTACAATCAATAATATATATACCCGAAAATATCACACCATACTTTTCAATTATTAGTAAAATATATTAAAAATCCATATACATTATTTATAATAGGGAAACATTAGTATAATCCGTAAACATGAGTATATTAAATTATACTACCAAATATTTTACTACCACCAGCATTAACTAAGCCAATAATTAATTAGTTGTTGAATCAAGTTACTATCCTAATTAATAAATAAGAAAATAATATAATTAATGGTAAGTAATCGATTGTATTTTTATATTAAAATATGTAACTTTTTAATTAATAGATATTACTTTTTATAAACACCTAAATTTATCAATTGTACCATATCTTTCAATCATTAATATTTCTTTTCTAATTAAAACAAATATTGTATCATATTGTATCATATCTTCCAATCATTAATACATACTCAAAAATATTGTATCATATCTTCCAATCATTAATTAAATATATTAAAAACCTATATACATTTATAATAAGAAATATATAACGAATGATGATCATTAGATTTTTAGTAAAATAAATAAGAATCGTTGGATGTTATGATAAGATATATTATATATTTTAGTTACTCTACGAAAGATCAAAGGTTAGAATCCCGTCAATATCATATTTAATTTAAAATTTCCACACACAATTCTATCTACGATTCTTTCTTCTACGATTTTAGATGTACAAAAACTAAATTAGTAGAAAAACAAAATAACTCAACAAATAACTTAATTTAGAGAAAAAAAACTTATAACATGATATTTATATGTTAACAATTTAATAAATTAAAAATATCTATAAAAATATTGATATCACCAGCATATTCTACGGATTAAAAAAGCAAAACTTTTTAAAATAGGATATTGTAGGATTTAAGTAGTAATTACACACTTAAAAAATGATTTTATTTAAATATTTTTTGAATTCTTAAGATGCTTAACAATAAATTTAAAAATAACATTAAATTAATAGTATTTATTTATATCTTGAAACTAAGTTCAAAACATAAGTTAATTTAAAATTAATAACAAAAAATTATTTAAAACAATTAAAATTTTATATTAAATCAAATATTTAATATATATATTAATAAATAATAATGATAATAATAATAATAATAATAATAATAATAATAATAATAATAATAATAATAATAATAATAATAATAATAATAATAATAATAATAATAATATATGATTGTCCGTGTTTTGCACGGGTTATAGGCTAGTATCTTCTACGATTTTAGATGTACAAAAATTAAATTAGTAGAAAAACAAAATAACTCAACAAATAACTTAATTTAGAAAAAAAGACTTATAACATGACATTTATAGGTTAACAATTTAATAAATTAAAAATATCTATAAAAATATTGATATCACCAGCATATTCTACGGATTAAAAAAGCGAAACTTTTTAAAATAGGATATTGTAGGATTTAAGTAGTAATTACACACTTAAAAATAATTTTATTTAAATATTTTTTGAATTCTTAAGATGCTTTACAATAAATTTAAAAATAACATTAAATTAATAGTATTTATTTATATCTTGAAACTAAGTTCAAAACATAAGTTAATTTAAAATTAATAACAAAAAATTATTTAAAACAATTAAAATTTTATATTAAATCAAATATTTAATATATATATATATATTAATAATAATAATAATAATAATAATAATAATAATAATAATAATAATAATAATAATAATAATAATAATAATAATAATAATAATAATAATAATAATAATAATAATAATAATAATAATAATATATGACTGTTCGTGCTTTGCACGGGTTATAGGTTAGTTATCTATATATACTATAATGCCAGGAGATCGGAGATGCACCAGAAGCGTTTAAAATATTTTTCTTAAATTTTCTTTTTTTTTGATTTAATTTTTTCTTACATTAAGTAGCATCTTAATGACATCTTAATGGCATCTTAATAATCATTAATTACACTTTCAAATATATATATATATATATATATATATATATATATATATATATATATATATATATATATATTAAATTTACTTCATATTATATATATAAAAGATTAACAAATTTTATTTGAGCATTATAATTATTATTCAAATTTAAAATATTAATTATATGTATAAAACTAAGATTACATGTAAATTAATGACTTAAAATTGTTCACATTGCGTCATATTTTATTACATGTTGAAGATTTTTGCAAATTTTTTTCGAACGATTGTAGGACAAATGATCTTAAATTCTCAAATAATTTTTTATCAATAATTGTGGAAATCAAAGTTATGGAAATATAATCATTTTGTTAAAATCTAGAATTTGTATAAAATAATATTCACATAATAAACTCAACCATTTTATTGATCGATTAAGTCGATAAAAATATTATACACATGTTGTTACATTATATTGTGTCAAAATAAATTAATATTCTAATTATATAAATTCTTATGCTATTATTGAACATGTATGTTATGAGAGGGGTGTCGGCTTTCAAAACATTATTTAGTTATATTTAATACTCTAATTGCTACTTTTCATATTTATGATATTTTTAAGAATACTAAAATTTTGATATATAATGAGAGTATTATTCTAATTCATACAAATTGTTTTAAATCACTTTTTTATGAAAATTTTAAAATATCAATTAATTTTTTAAAGGGTGAAGGGAGCCTAAAATTAACTTTAAGAAAATTCAATAAAGCTAACCAATAAATCAAGAAATATCATCACAATCATTAATACCTCTACGGGGCCTTTATAGTGCTTTTATAAATAAAAGGTAACAAATAATTTAAAAAACATAATTTTAAAGGTTAATTTTAGGAATTATTTCTAAAGTTAACTTTAGGAGAATTTCTTGAAGTTAACCAATAAAATTAAGACATATCATCACAATAATTAATGCCCCTGCGGGGATAAAAAGTAACAAATAATTTAAATCACATAATTTTAAAGATTAACTTTAGGAAATTCTCCTAAAATTAACTTTAGGAACATTTTTTCCTTTTATAAACAATAAAATTAATTTATCTATTTTCAGTATTTAACAATAAAAATTTATTAACCGCGCGAAGCGCAGCTAAATTGCCTAGTATATAATAAGATTAAGAGCGATAATTAAGAAGTATTACCATAGATCAAGGATCGATTCCTCTTAACTACATAATAGTAAAATATAATAGACTTCTTCACATACTTGTCGTATAAAAAGAGTCTGGAACCATCCCATTAAGATCATTATAATGAAGTTTCATTCTTTCTAGCTTCTGCATTGAACCCAACATGGAATCTGTCCTGTCAATCTATTAAACCCTAAACTAATTTGCAAAAGCGAAGAACACCGAGAAATATTACCCGTATTATATATCCAGTCTAACCAGTATGATCAGGAACGAATATTATTCATTAAATCTTTAAAATTTAAATTGTATATTGTACTTTATCAATAAAACTAGTTGATAAAGCCGCGCTTCGCGGCGGCGTTAAAATTTTTATTTTTTTAAAAATTCAATACATTTATGTTATATTATAATATTAATATTAAATTTTTATAATTAAATAATCTTCTCTAATGAATCAATTTCTTGTTAAATACGATTCTTTCGATTGAGCCGCTCTCTCGTTAAAACCGAAATCTCAACTTCATCTATTTTCTCTTTATATTATAGATACTCCTGTATTTATTTAGGATTCTTGCATGAGATTGTTCTTTTATTATGTTAACACATCAATTCCTTTCTTTTTAAATACGGTGACTTTTTTTATGACAATAGTATTGGATTTATGAATAAATTTTCCTAATATAAGTATAATTAACTTATATAAAAAATATATCATTTAAGAAGATCGTACTTTCTATAAAATATTTAATTATATGTCTGTTCTATATATTCAAACACCTATTCTACTTCTAGTAGAACGTTTATTTATATATTTTTTCTATAAATTCGAAATCTTATTCTCTATAAATTCGAACTCCTATCCTACTTCCAATAGAACTTTTAATCGCATGCCTTATAAATACTTATTATACTTCCGATAGAACTTCTAATCATATGTCTTTCCTATAAATTCGAACTTTTCTTCTTTATAAATTCGAACACATATTCTACTTCTAATATGTTAATTGATATTTTTATATTTATTAGTGTTTAAAATTCTAGAAAATTAGAAAAATAAATTGAGACGATCTTAGAGCGCCACCTAAACTCCCGCTATCCTCCTTTATATATATATATTGATATATATTATTAGTATAATAAATATAGTTTAAAATTAGTACTTGACAGTTTTACTAGTTTGTAATAATGGTTGTAAAAATCGGTAATGGTATAAATCGGTTGAGATACCGATTTAAGATTAATCGGGTAATCAGGGATTAATCGGAAGGATTAATCGGAGTATTAATCGGATATTATTATAATATTTAATATATTAGTCTAATTTACAATTAAACATATCATTTTAAATAAATTCACAGAATTAATCGAATTTCAAAAATCGAATCGGTTGGTTATCTTACAGAGGATTAATCGGAGATTAGTCGACTGAATCGGGGATTTTTAGAACTATGGTTTGTATACTTAAAACTTATTAAATAAAGAGAAAAAGGACCCTGAGATTAATCTCACGAAAGTTTTCTGAGATACTCTTTAAAATTTATTTGCCTCGCAAGACTAATTAATAACATTTTAAACAAATCTTGATTTTACAAAAATGCCCATCCCATATTTTCATATAAAATCTATGTATCTCAGGGAACTTACCTGAGATTTATCTTAAACTCCCTACTCTATTAAGTAAATCTACTATATGTAAAGGAAAACTCACGGGAGCTCTAGAAACCCTCGAATTATATTTATCTAGAGCTCCTCTAACGATCATTCCTTCTAACGATCAAATTTTATCACCATGTTTGTAACCCCTTTTCTTGCTTCTGTTTGCTTTTGTCTTTGTCTATTTTTTTTAGTTTTTTGTTCATTCTTATTTTGTTTAATTTTCAATGTACATGGCTATGTGTGTGCTCCACTTATTTTTTTACCAATCCCTATTTATTTATTTATTTGTTGTTAATTGTTAATTTATCGTTATTATCTTTTCATTGTTCCTAATCATAATATTCCAACGTCTTCTATTAATTAATTCTATCAAATATGCTTTTTATCTATATGTATTTATTATAACGGGTGTCGGCCTAAGAAAACGTGGCACAAATCGACATAAAAAATTATATGGTTTATTTTGTTATATATATATATATATATATATATATATATATATATATATATATATATTAAAATTTGTACAATATTGTGTACACTAAAGACCACCAAGAAACGTGTCTTACATGTATATATTACAACGGGTGTCGGTCTAAGAAAACGTGTTACAAAATCAACATAAAAAATAAGTATATACGTAGTTTATTTAATTGTCTATATATATTAAAATTTGTACAAAATTGTGTTCATTAATTTATTTATAAATATTTTCGTTTTGATTTCTTTCTTAAATTTATATTTTCAATTTTTTAAAAAAATTTAGAAGGCCGCCACGAAGCGCGGATTATTCAACTAATCTTATCTTTTATATATAAGAGTAGCGAGCCTAAGATATGTCTCAGGTAATTTTTCTGAGATACACAGATTTTATATATAAATTTATGATGGGCATTTTTTTAAAATCATGATTTATTTAAAAATTATTAATTAGCCCTGCAGGCCCAATAAATCTTAAAGGTTATTTTTCAAAGTATCTTAGGAAACTTACGTGAAATAAATCTCAGGGTCCTTTGTCTCTTTATTATATATATATAAAGAAAAACCCCCGGGAGCTCTAGAATCGCTCGAATCCTATTTATCTATTTTTCAAGAGCTCCTTAAAATCAAAACTTTCTTCTTTAGACCCTATGTTAGTCATAGAGGCATGCCTGTATACATCTAATAACAAGCCTAATTATTTGTAATGCTGTGCATTACTCACATGACTCCTTAATTGGGGGAACCTCTAGTTGTAGAGTTTCTACTTGTATTTAGTACTTGTAATAGGCATCAAAATTCTATCTGTGTAACTGTAAATTAAGTCATGAAATAATGCTTGAAAGAAGATCTAGAGATCATGCCTCAAGCTTGAAGAACAAGGCTATCAAAATAAACACAGCTGGAATTTGAAGAATGAAGATTTGCCTAAGTGCCAATTCGAGAAGTACTTTTGTCTATTAGAGAAGTCAAGGTTTCAAGGAGTCAGGCATTCGATATCTCAAGGACTCAGGAAGCTATTCGACATCTCAGGGATTCGATAAGTCAAATGCTCTATTCGACAACTCAAGGATCCCTAAAGAAAAGACTATTTCGAGAAGTGGTTTGACATCTCAATTATACAGTATTCGAGAACTGAGAGTTATCTATTAAGTCAATTCTAGTTCTCGAATCAATCACCCAGTCACTTCTCGAATGGATTCTTGAAGACAAAATACTGTAAATTGTACAAGTCAGAAACCTGCAGCAAGCCAAAACACTTTCAAGACCACAGTACTGTAAAGTGCTTTTAGAAAGTCTACAAGAAGCTTAGAGAGTTGTTACTGGAGACAAGTTGTTAAATAAGTGGATCTGGGCAGGTTAAAGAAAGTCAAATTACACGTTGCCTGGATGTATTCCAAAATAGGGATAGAAAAGTTAGAAAGTAGATTTGTCTGTTCTATCTTTTGTAGTAAGTAGGGTGTACGCATGTTCTATAAGTGTACAACCCTCACTTCTCTAGAAACAACAACAACAACAACAACAACAACAACAAGAGAGAGAAGCACAATACAGTGATATAATTTGTAAGAACAACTCTCTGAGAAAAAGAGAAGCTGAGAATACTAATTTCTGTATTTACAGGTTGTAGCAAAAATCTTGATCTAATACAACGTTAGATTAAAGTGAGTGCTTGTGTCTTGAGTTTTACTTCCGCACGAATATATTTTGTTAAACATAAACACACACTCAACAACAAAAACAAGAACATAGATTCACACCTCCAAATAAACGTTCTTAAGTGTTAAATCCGAGAAAAGTTTGAAAATACATTCACCCCCCCTCTGTATTTTCTTGTGTGTATTCCATACTCAACACAAGTGGTATCAGAGTAGGCTGTTGATCAAAACAGAAAAGATCATGAATACACCAAAGACAACAGGAACGATGAAGGTCCCTAAGTTTGATAAAGACAACTACAACCTTTGGAAGATCAAGATGATGTTGTTCATCAAAGCTGCTAACCCTATATACCCTGAGATTCTCAAGAATGGTCCATTTGTTCCACAACAAGAGATCGCCGAGGCAACTATCGGAACAATAACCATTCCAAGATCCTATGTTGCCAAAGAACCATCTAAATGGACAGACACGAAAAAAGAGAAGGTTGCTCTTGACAGCCATCCCATGCTGCTGATCATAGATTCAATGGAGTTGTTGATGTTTGCCAACATAGCTTCATGTACAACAGCAAAAGAGATGTGGGATCACATTGGAATTCTGTGTGAAGGGATAGAGGAAGTTAGAGAAAATAGAAAACAGATACTGGTCACTCGGTGTGAAGCTTTCATGGCTCAACCTAAAGAAAGCATCACTGAGATGTCTGAAAGATTTCACAAGCTGGTGACTGAGCTACAGATGAATGGAAAGGTTTACAGCACCAAGGAACTGAATATGAAGTTTCTACTCTCTTCACCAAACCATCTAGAGCAAAGATTTATTTCTCTAAGAGAAAGAGATCTAAGCAGATTATATATGATGTGCTCTATGGTGTACTGAAGACTCATGAGCTTGAGCTACTTCAGAAGAGGGGTATCTAAGCTAACCAAGGCAGAATGGTCAATACATCATGTGCCTTGATTGTCAACAAATCTATTCAAGACCTTGAAGCATCTACAAGTTAGCTAAAGATAGAAGAAATAGTGGATGATGAACCTGAAGTTGAGGTGCCTGAGACTGTTGAGGAGAAGAAAGAAGATGGGTTTTACACTCTTGAAGAGTTAGATGCTATGGAAAACTCTTCATATGCTTTCAAGGCCAGAAAATTCCCAAATATCAGATTCAAGAGAAAGCAACCCTTCAAACCTAGACCTCAAAACCGTTCATTCAACAAGAGCAAAGCACCTGTGAAGCCAAACAAGAATAAATTCAGAACTGGCTATGTGGATAGGTCATCTGTGAGATGTTATAGATGCAATGACCTAGGGCATTTTGCTAGTGAATGTAAGAAGCCTAAAAAGAAGGATAAGGAGTTTCTTGAGATTGAAGCTAAGTATGAGACCCTTCTGAGAAAGCAAATACCAGGCAAGGCCTACATAGCTGAAGGGAAGTGTTGGGATGATATTGATAGTGATGAAGAAGAGCAAGAATTCTGTAACTATGTCTTGATGGCCAATTCCAAGGAAGAAACATCATCACCAGACTCTCAGGGCAAAGAACAGGAAAAGAAAGTCATGTGGACTTTGGACAGTGGATGCTCGAATCATATGACTGGTGATATGGCCCTGCTATCACAGTATGAGGAGAAAGCTGGCCCTATGGTTGCCTTTGGAGATGACAGCATTGGTAACACATTGGGGTATGGCAAACTGAAAGTTGGTAATGTCATCATTGAAGATGTAACACTGGTTAGAGGGCTCAAGCATAATCTTTTGAGTGTTGGTCAGTTTATTGACAGGGGTTTCAAAGTGGATTTTGGCAAGGATGAATGTTTGATCACTCACAAAAAGATTGGTGAACCTGCTCTATCTGGAGTAAGGAAAGGAAGCTTGTTTGTAGCCAATATGGATTCTGCAAGCAAGGATAAAATTTGTTGCTTTTACTCAAAGGCATCATATGAAGATTGTTGGCTGTGGCATAAAAAGTTATCACACCTGAACTTTAAAGCCATTAACTCTTTAGTCAAAAGAGAGTTAGTGAGAGGCATGCCCACACTTGAATTCTGTCAAGAAGGAGTGTGTGAGGCTTGTCAAAAGGGAAAGATGAAAAGGTCAAGCCATAAGTCAAAGATAGTGACATCAATAACCAAGTCCCTGCAACTAATTCATATGAACTTGTTTGGGCCTATCAATATTATGTCACTTGCAAGAAAGAAGTATGCCTTGGTGACGGTTGATGACTTTACAAAATATACATAGGTGGAATTTCTAGCATCACCACAAGTAATCATTGTGCACATAAAGAAAGTTGATAAAGAAGTAAAGGCCAACAATGCAAGTGTGATTGCATTGAGAAGTGACAATGGAACAGAGTTCAGAAATGCCATGCTTGAAGCATTTTACAAAGAGAATGGTAAATCACAACAATTCTCAGCTCCAAGGACTCCACAACAAAATGGAGTTGTTGAGAGAAAGAATAGAACTCTAATAGAGGCAGCTAGAACAATGTTACTTGATGTAAAAATGCCTACATGTTTTTGGGCTGAGGCTGTGAGCACTGCATGCTATATTCAGAACAGAACTCTCATCACCAAAAACACTGGAAAGACTCCTTACAATTTGATGACTGGAAAGAAGCCTACTCTTAAGCATATTCATGCTTTTGGAAGGAAATGCTTTGTGTTAAAGGATAATTATGAATATATTGGTAAGTTTGATGCAAAGGCATTTGAAGGAATTTTTCTTGGCTATTCTATGGAGAGAACTGCTTACAAGGTTTATGTCATCAGTCAAAAGAAGGTTATGGAAAGCACAGATGTGACTTTTGATGATAATAAACTACCTGGTCTAGAAGAAGCCAATGATGAAGATAAAGATCCATTGAGTTCTGAAAATATAAATGATTCTGATGAAGAGATTGAAATTGAAGTTGAGATTACAGTAACAAACTCCAGTGAATGATGAAGCAAGAGAAGAGTCTGTGTCAATCAACAGTGAAGATACAAGCATCCAAGATACACATGTGAATGAGAGCACCTTCAAAGGGGGAGGAAATGAATTTGATGATAACCTGGATGATGAAGCTACATCAAATCTGAGAAATCAACCTGAGCAATCAAGAAAATGGGATAGATCACATACTGTAGATCAAATTAGTGGAGATCCAAATGCAGGAGTGAGAACAAGGAGGGCAACTCAAAATGAGTGTCTCTTTGGTTGTTTTCTGTCTCAAGTTGATCCTAAGAAACTTGATGATGCTTTGTTGGATCCAGATTGGATTATTGCTATGCAAGAGGAGCTAAATCAATTTGAAAGAAACAAAGTGTGGGAACTTGTGCCTGCACCAAAGGACAGAACCATTGTTGGAACAAAATGGGTTCTGAAAAATAAGATGGATGAAGATGGTGTGATTGTAAGAAACAAAGCAAGGTTGGTTGCAAAAGGTTACTCTCAACAGGAAGGCATTGACTATGATGAGACCTTTGCCCCTGTTGCCAGATTGGAAGCCATCAGAATTTTCGTGGCATTTGCTGCACATTCAAATTTCAAAGTTTATCAAATGGATGTCAAGAGTGCATTTCTGAATGGAGAGTTGGAAGAAGAGGTATATGTGCAACAACCACCTGGCTTTGAGGATCCACACTTCCCTAACTTTGTGTTCAGATTGCTTAAAGCATTGTATGGGATTAAGTAGGCTCCAAGGGCATGGTATGAGACATTGACACAATTTCTACTTTAAAATCAATTCACTAGAGGCACATTGGACAAGACACTGTTTTACAAGAAACATGTTAATGATATTATCCTAGTTCAAATCTATGTGGATGATATTATATTTGGTTCTACAAATGAGAAGCTGTGTGAGAAATTCTCTAAGCTCATGCAAAGCAGATATGAGATGAGCATAATGGGAGAGTTGACATTCTTTCTTGGATTTCAAGTTAGTCAAAGGAAGGATGGTATCTTTATCAGTCAAACCAAGTACATCAAAGATCTATTGAAGAAGTTTGATTTGGAAGATAGCTCACCTGCAAAGACACCCATGGTCACTGCAACTAAATTAGATGAAGATGCTAAGGGCAAGAAGGTATATATCTCAGTCTACAGAGGTATGGTTGGTTCTCTACTCTATCTCACTGCTAGTAGTCCAGACATCATGTTTGTTACATGTCTGTGTGCAAGGTTTCAATCAAATCCCAAGGAATCACATATGATTGCTATCAAAAGGATCTTTAAATATCTGAAAGGCACTCTAAACTTGGGTTTATGGTATCCTAAGGACACAGGGTTCAGTCTAGTTGGTTATTCTGATGGTGATTATACTGGATACAGAGTAGATAGGAAAAGCACTTCAGGTAGCTGTCAGTTTCTTGGACAAAGGTTAGTCTCTTGGTATAGAAAGAAACAACAATCTGTGTCAACTTCTACAGTTGAGGCTGAATACATAGCTGCTGGAAGTTGTTGTGCCCAAGTGCTTTGGATTAGAAATCAACTTAGAGACTATGGAATTGTGTTGGAAAAGATTCCTATCATGTGTGACAACACAAGTGCAATCTCTATAGTTGCAAATCCTGTCAATCATTCTAGAACAAAGCACATTGACATCAGATATCATTTTATTAGAGAACATGCAACTAATGGAACCATTGAGTTGTATTATGTCTCTACAGATAAACAATTAGCTGATATATTCACTAAGCCACTGGATGAAGCCACCTTCACAAGGTTGGTTAGTGAGATTAGAATGTTGAATTCTTCAGAATCTGGGTAAGTGAAAGTATCAACCAAATTGTTGCAGCAGTAGACACTTACTTTATCTAAATGCTCATTATTTTTGAAGTAAGTGTTAGCTGAAATATGATTTATAAATATTTCTGTTGCATATGTCGAAAAATCATATTCTGTTAACTTGAAATTTCTATGAAATTTTAAGAAAATCAATATTTAGTTTGTTAGAATATTCTTCACTGAATATTTATGGTGAATTTTAAAAGATGGTGAAAATTAAATTTTATGAGTGAAAAGAACATTTCGATAAGACAGACTTCTCTAACGATTCACTTTATGTCAATGCTCGACTTCTCTAACAAGTCTCTTTTGATTACTCTCGAGTTCTCGAATAGAGTCCTTTGGAGATATCGAACAAAGACATACTTGACTTCTCGAATACTGTACTAAGTTCTCTAGTATTGAGCTCTCGAATATTATTTCTTGAGTTCTCGAATCATTTGAAAAGGCTGAAATCACGCTGAGCGTCAGATAACTTTTTGACTTTTGTCTAACACTTTTAACTCACTCATAAAACATATGTTATTCAATTTTACACTGAATAAACTGCCAGCTGTCGGTTTTTAACCATCTTGAGTTATCGAATATGCCATATTTGACATATCGAACAGTTGCTTTTCACTTCACGAATACCTGACTTATCGATACAAAACGTGTATCTAATTGACAATTCAAGTATCCTTATTTAAACACCTCCACAACTGCTCTACTCATTTCAATCGATTTCTTAAGCATCTATTCCTCTGAAAATCAGAAATCTTAACCGCTGAAAGTCAAATTTCTTCTTCAAACATTCAACTTCTCTTCTTTCTAATCTATATAAATGGTAGATAAACAGTTCAACACCAATTTTGTCGCCATCTCTAGCGATGTCGAAGCACCCAATGCAAATTATAAGTGTTTCGTGAAGTGGCTGAACGAATCATACATCAAGGATGCTCTAACGGCTAACCCAGTTCTATATCTAGACATGCTAGAGCAATTTTGGAATTTTGCGACTGTTGAAGTAAACGCCCTTGAGAACGCCACAGAATCTTATACTATCTTCTGCAAGATCCAAGAGAAGGAAGTCACAATCACTACTGAAGATATGAACAAGGCACTGGGTTTTCACAAGAGTCATATAATCCTTTGGTAAATGAGGGTGAACTGGAGGACTTCTTCTCGTTCATAAGATACTCAACCGATGTCAATCTTGGGCATTTGAATCGGAAGTATTTAAGAAAAGAATGGAGTTTTGTGTTTACGACAATCCTACAAGTATTCATTGCAAGAAAATCTAGTTTTGACCAAATCAATGGACCCGTACAACAGATAGTGGCCTATGATAGGAAAATCAATGTAGGTCTGTTGATAATGCGAGAGCTGTACTCAAGACTAGGCAAGGATTCATCATAGAGAGGTAAAGATATCTTTTTACCTCGTTTTATTCAATCTACACTAAACTATGTAGATACTCTTTGAATAAGCTGCCTAGGATAGATAAAATAATATAGCCTATCCCAAATCCATGTCCAAACTCATCATTGGAAATTTGGATACAAGGAACGCTGTGAATGTAAGACTTGAGATTACACCACACATGACGGAATTGTTTAAGTCCTACCCTCACAATAGGCTAACATGTGCTTCAAAATATGAGTTAGCAACACCCAAGCAAGTAATACAAACTGCTAACCTAGGGTCTGCTATCAAACCCTCTCTCCCAAACACTCTCCCAAACACTGAGCTAACTACATCATCCTCTCAACAGGGTGATGTTAGTAATAAGAAGAAGAACAGATAGCACACTGCATTGAATATATTATCAGAAGCAGCTTCAAATGTTGAATTAGGCTTAGAAAGTGAGGCACTTGAGTCACCCTTACGGAGGCCAAAGAAGAAGAAAACAAAAACCACTTCTTCAGTCACACAAATGGCTAAAGTTGTAAAATCAGGGGCAAACAGCTCACTGGATGTGCCTTCTCAACAGGGTGCATCTATAGAATCAAGCATTCTCCCCAATGCACAATCCTGTAAAGAGTTAGCACATGGGAGTGATAAGGCTGGCACAACACTGAGTGGAGAGCACATCACAATTAAAACTCCCACTATTTCTCAAGGGGAGTTGCCAAAATCAATTCTACAAGACACTTCTCTTCCAGAATCTACAACTAATATTTCTTTGTAGCCTGAAACTCAAGTAATTGAGGAGCAAGGCATTGATCACCAAGAATTTTCTTTTCTTGGTGAGCCAATGGATTCAAGTGACTTGGTGCATGACACCCTGTTCACCACCCAGGACCTACATTTAGATGGTGAGGGAATGCATACTAGGGCATCTCCTAATGACACCATCAAAAACACAGAAGCTTCACTAGTTTTCATTAGAGACTCTGTGCCTGTGTCATCTACTGTTGTAACTTATTCCACTTCTGTAGAGATAACAGTAGTAGAGTCATTCCATCCGGTTACAGAAGTTGCATCTGTAACTGAGGAGTCTAGCTTGCCTAGCTCTAGCTCTGATTACATGTCACAATGGCTGAAGCCTATGCAACATGATAGTGCTTCAGGATCAGGGTCTGTTCCACAACAATTGACGGTTGAAGCACTCCAAAGCTTAATTGTGGATCAGATCCCTGAGTTCTTAAAGATTGCTCAACATCTCCTCACTTCCAACATGCCTATTGCTGATTATGAAGCTATTTTACGCTGTCACAAACAAGATGTCGAGAAGCGGCAAGAGAAAATAGCAGATGAAGCTGAGAGAGATGGCAACATTGATGCTTGGATGCAAGGGTATGGTAGTGTTTCTCTAGATGAAGCTCTTAAATTTATGATAGAGGAATACATCACTGCCCTGGGATCAAATGCCAAAGATCTGACTGCAACCGAAGTATATAAAGCTGTAAATGAGGCCTACAAGGAATGTCTGAAGGCTACTCACTATCTTGGCAAAGGTGTAAAGTCAGAAATTGACAATGTCTGCAAGGAGGCTTCGAAGGTAGTGGGTGAGCTCAAGAATCAATTCACCAAAGAATTTCCATCTTTGGACTATATTTTCAGAAATGTCAAAGATTGCAAGGTCACCTGCACATCCCTGGATGACAGACTTCCCATTATTCAGGATTCCATCACAAAGCTCACATCTCAGATGGATAGAGTTACAGAACAGACAACTGCTGCCAATGCTGCTATCAATATTCTTTATTCTAATCAATATGAAGACAAGGAAGTTACAAATTTCCCTGTTCATAACATGACTGAGTTTGAGGTACAAAGGCTCAAGGTGTTAGTGTAGGTGCCCTAGAGGCAATACATTGTTTCTTTTAATAAACTTTTATGTCATTTGATCATTCAATAAACGTATTTATTATGACTTTAATTACTGCGATATATTTGTTAGCATAATAAATGTCCTTAGAATCATGATACTGATAGAGTGTATTTTATATATACTTTATAGGATATTGTTCCCACATTTTCGGTGCTTTTGCGAATAATCGCGTGGATTTAATTAGTGTTTGATGTGTTTTATGACAGGAAATAAATAATTGCCATGTATTGATAAATTTGCTCTCGATCTAGCCTCTACTTACAAGGCTTCTTTGCTCAAGAACACTTATTTCAAGGTTGATGTGATAACAAATATTGTCCAAGATGATATTTCTCAAATTCTGGTTGAGGATCCATACAAAGTGGCTCCTACGTTTCAAGCTCGAGAAGAGGGAGAAAATGGAAGTGTCTACTTAATCAATGATATGATAAGCCAAGGATTTCGAATGGCTCCTGAAAAAGTAAGGAGTGAAGACAAGCCACCACCAAAGCCTCCACCTTATGTCAAGGGAGTTCGATATTTTTGCAGTGTTGAATTTTATCGATGTTTTATCACAAAGTTTTCCAAAGCTGCACAAGCACTTACTGAATTGTTGCTTATTAATGTCATATTTTATTTTACTGATGCTTGTTTGGAGACTTTCTGCAGGATAAAGACAAACACTAATACTCCTAATACTTTTTATGGTGGCGAGTTTATGATTGAGAAAGGGGATGTTCCGCCTTACCAGAGTGATTTAGAGGAGGTCGAGCTAATGGCCTTAAAAAATAGCACTTCTTGGGAGGCAACCCATGGATCATACTTCTGCAAAGGGGAGTTCTTCTTTCCTTCTGTTTTATATATTGTAGATTTCTTTGTTTAGTTAATGAGTCATTGAGGACATTGACTCGCTTAAGCATGGCCGGTGTTCTCGGTGTTCTCAACGTAGTGTATATAAAAAATTTAAAAAAAAATTTAAAAATTAAAAAATTTGAAAAATACCAAAAATAATTCTAGCCATGTGAAGATTACTTGTGTAAATGCACCCATGCATGCTTAGGAATCTTGTGTTTATGGATGCTTTTGATTGAGAAGTGATATGTGATGTTGTGCACACACGTACACTAGCAAGTAGAAGCTAGTAGACTTAATTGAATGTGGTAAGTGATTAGAATGCCATGAATATGTGCAAGGTAATTTGGTCTATATGCTTTGAGTACAAGTAGGTGCGTTAGAGAGACTGTTATTTGGGATTGATTATGTTTTGTCACACCAAGTGAGTTTTGAGCCTATATGCATATCTCTTGCATGATTTTTCGTTTGCTTGAGTGTCCACATGTTGTTTGCATTGCTAGCACTTGCTTGAGGTCATTCTTAAGATGCATGACATTAATTGATGATAACATGATCAAGGCATTTAGGTATAACCTCATATTTCCTATATATCCAAGCCGTTTATACATGATCCATTAGTTAACCCTTTGAGCCTAATCCCATTCTTTCGGTGACACACCACATTACTTGCCATTATCCTTTTTATTCTATTGGCCTTACATTAAATTTGAACCCAATTGTCAAAGGCTAGTATTGTTCGTAAGGGAGTGATAAGGTGTGCATAAAGGGGAGTTTTTATTGATGATCATAATTTTGGGGAATACTTGGGGTTTGGTTGATAGCTTGTTAGTCGAAGTTTGAAATCATATTTATGGGATCATTGTTCTTGCTATTATTTAGTTCTCTTAAAAAAAAGGAAAAAGAAAAGAAAGAAAGAAAAAACACAGAAAAAATAAATACGAGAGCATGCTTATTTTTTGTGATCCTACTTAGATTCGACTAGTCAAGTTGTTTATAAATAAAAGTTCAAGTGTGGGGATGAAAGTATGGGAGTTGTTTGAATTTCATTGTCAGGTACTAGCTTTTGACTTAACCTTCTTTGGCTTTCTTGACATACCTTGTCCCTAGCCCCGTTACAACCTTAACAAAGACCTTTTGATTGTCATAGATGATGTATGTTACGTTAAAGGTTAGATTGATAACAAGGACGAAGCATGTTTATGATATTGTTGGAGTTGAGTGAAACACTTACCAATTATTTTGAGTGAATATTTTTGTGAGTGAACGGTGAGTTGTTGCTTTTGCATAGGATATCCCAGGTTGTGTCTCAAAGATGTGCTCTTGTGTGCTTAGCATGTTTACCAACTTATTCTTACATTTGACATGAATTTCTATGATCTTATGCATCTTCTTTGAGTAGACTATGTGGATACTTGTACTTTAGACACCAAGGCATTGCATTTTTATTTTGATTCTTAAGTTGAAGTGGCATGAGAGGACGGGTGTGTGTGGTGTTGTGTTGATGTGTGGTCTTTTGCATGAGCTAGATGAATTTTGTGGGTATATTTACTATAAACCCTCACGAGACCTTACTCGTCCACTAGGGATGCCTAGGGGTTTAAAGGGCTTGTTGCATACCGTGATCACCTACGGAAGTGGTACTAATTAGTTAGTATAATTATTATGTTAGTTTGCACGAGGATGCGCAAAGTGCTAAGTGTGGGGATATTTGATAGAGTGTATTTTATATATACTTTATAGGATTTTGTTCCCACATTTTTGGTGCTTTTGCGAATAACCGTGTGGATTTAATTAGTGTTTGATGTGTTTTATGACAGGAAATAAATAATTGCCATGTTGGAAGAATCAAGCATTATTCAATGATTTTATGGTGTTTTTTTAACTCGAAGGAATGATTTTATGAAGTTACGAGAGGAAATGTGAATTTGTGGATCGTTTCTAAGCATTTTGGAATAAGGTTGCAATTTCCGTCAATTCTGGAGATGAATTCGAGCTTAAGAATGAACAATGGAGTCTTGTTGTGAGCCACCATGAAGGTTCCAAGGCAAGGAATTGAAGTATGGAAGCTTTGAGAAAAAGAACGAAATGAAATGGAGGCAAAACGAAGAAAAAACGAAGGAAATAGCATGCTGAAAAATTTCCAGCAGATTTGGAGCTAGGCCGCAACCTAGCTACCTAGGCCGCAGCCTAGCATGGCCGCTGTCCATGACGAAAATTTCACTAAAAACCCTCCATAACTTTCCTGTTTTGACTCTATTTGGTATTTTTGGTATTTCCTTGTTGGATAAAACTTCTAGGGCCTTTAAAAACATATGATATCATTGTAAAATCATATCATCACATAGATATACATATCATATCATTGTAACACATATCAGATCTCTCTGGACGTACGTTATTTCAAGCTAGGTTTTATTTTCTCTTCTTGATCTTTGTAAGCTAGAATTAAATCTTAGATCTTTTGTTCTCCATTATTATCAAGTTTAAGGTATTTCTAATCTTCTCTCTCATTATTACATGTTTAATATGGCTTTCTTCTTTATTATTATTATTGTTAATTTTTATTCTACCATGAGTGAGTAGTTTAATTCTAGGGTATTAAGGGGAGCCATGTTTGCACCATGATTTGGGCTTAATTTGATTAGTAAATTAATGGGTAAAGAGTAATTCTGATTGATATGTTTTAATTCTTAATTTGTGTAATTGGCCAATATCATGGATTAACTGATTGCAATAGGAGTAATTGATCGGAAGATTTTACTACTAGAGGCATACATACAATTAGCGGAATTGAAGGTGAGTGTGGAAGCATCATTGGATTTCTGAGAGTGTTAATGCTTGGAAAAGATTAACTATTACTTTAATTACTTGATCCCCTTGAAAACCTATACCTTTGTGATTTGTTTGGTGTAAGCATGGTGAACCTGAATTGCCCTAGATCCCTTAATTAATTAGTTAATCATTTATTTAGTTACTGCTAATTTAGTTTAATTAGTTAATTAATAATTTCACATATTCGTCTGACCCTTGAAACAATTAGCGATAACTGAAAAGGAATTAGTAGAACCTGTCTCCTTGTGGATTCGACCCGCTTGCCATTTGTACTAGCAATAGACACCGTGCGCTTGCGGTTAGGTATAATTTGACACATCAGATACACATTGTATAGTTTTAAGTACATGACTTGAACTTGAGATTATATAATATATCATATTCTTAAAGGTCCCTAGTCGAGTATTATTATATATGACAATAATAATACATAAATAGACTAGTATGTTGTTTGACAGATAACCACATCTCATTGGTTATGAGTATGGAGATACTAAAGTCAATACATTGGTACATGTAGGAGTACATGATACTAGACAGACCTACAGTGAGATTCTTCATGTTTAATAAAGTCATAAAAAAGACTCAAAGTGATAATGGTGTAATGATCCTTTGACTTGAGATCATTATATTTCTTTACGAGGATTAATATATACTTTGACTACATTAAAAGTTACCTTTGACCGGGTGTTGATAAAAGTGGACATTGGGTATATCATGAGTCGTATGAGGAATATGAATGATAGATAAAGGATTTAACCCTCCTATAATTAGGAAAGATATTATTGGCCTCTTGATTTAGTGAGACTATAAAATGCATGGCCGTGCTGAAATAATGATTTGTTTTTAATAGTCTACTCATGGATCAAGTAAACCCGGATTAAATGTTGAAGAGGATGACTAAATACATGCCTCGAGTTTAATTTTTAATATATATGGTTAAAGGGATTATATTACACGGAAACATAATCACCAAAGGTTTTATCGAATCACGATTTAATTATTGTTTAATTGGGTAGGAATGATGTATTACTAGATACCGCTCATTGTTTATAATTTTATTGGAGAATAAAATTATTGCCAATTAAATAATAGCCTATAGGGTCACACACATTGAGCACTTAAAGGAATAGTTAATTTAAATAACTGATATTTGAATTTTATTATATTAATTAAGTGAGACTTAATTAATTGAGATAATGTAAATTCGAATTAGAGGAGTATTTCTGCCCATAATAATTAACTATGACTTAGTTATTAATTAAATAATAGAAATTCGTTTTATTATTTAATCCTATACCAACAAGGGTTGGGTTTTTACTGTTATGGGCCTATTAATCAGTCATTATAAATAGATAATGATAGGTTGAGAGGCTATTACGTTTTTTAGAAAAACCCTAGAGGAGGCAGCAACAAAAGAGGCAGAAACAAATAACTCAAGTCATCAAGAGGGAGGCTAGTACGTCCATTCCGCAGTCAAGTTCGTGAGACGCTCTTGAAGGTGCTCGTGTGGATATCATAGAGGTGTTTTTCTAGAGGTAGACACAAATCGTGAAAGCTAGGATCTCCGTTGAGTTCGTGAAAGTCAAGACTTTAATAGGTATGATTCGTTATCTCCATAATCTGCCCAGAATTATACATGGATCCTGTGTTTGGGTTTCGAAATTTTAGTTATATTTACGTTTATCCGCTGCGTTTTATGCCTCGAAACCCAACAAAAGGAGCAATCTCTATCTGGCTTCAAGGCTACAGACTTGTTCACTAAGGTGGGTAGTTTGGAAAAAGAAGTGAGTTCCCTCAAAAAGTACAATTCTGAGCTCCAGAAATCTGTCAATCTCCTCAATGAAAAGTTGGACACTCAACAACTATCACTGCTGAGGTTCTCCTTAATCAACAACAGATGCTTTCTGCAATAATGAGCCATATGGGCATTCCTCAACCTATAGATGCTCCATTAGCTTCTACTTCAAACCTAATGACCCCATCAAAGGCACCAGTGTCTGAGAACAAGCCTATGGGGGAGAAGCACACAGTTAAAAAGGAGAAGCTAGTGGACTCAAAATCTAAAGGATTTAAGGGGGAGAAGAGTGATTTAAGTCTCAAAATCTCCGATTTCAAAGTCAAGCAATCTGTGAAACAACAGCAAGAAGTCAAGGAGGGTGAGTTGAAGTTGAAGAAGGTAGTTGTGGCTGCAGATGAAGAGGCCAAGCTAAAGAAAGTGGTTGTAGCAGGAGTAACCAAGTCACCAAGATGAAATCAACCTCAACCCCAACCATCTACTCAAGACCTTGACCTTCTAGTGCCTGACATTGCTAAACACTCTCCTCAAGCTTAGCCATCAGAATTCAAGGGTGTTATTTCTCATAAGGTGTGTCAAGAAGCTACCAATTCAAAACTGTATCATGACACATCCTTCTTAAAGCACTTACAGAATCTAAGGAAAAGAAGCAACTTCCACAACTTTTACTATCTCAAGCTCCTTGTATAAGACATATTTATGGTCACTGTAGAGAGAAGGCAAGTTGTTCAAAACAATTCTGATGCTCTCATCACCACTGAAGATAGAGAAGTCCTAGTCCACACTGTCAAATTTCTCTTTCACATTCACATTGAAGCCATACAAGTTCTATCTTGCCTTGAAGTTGGAACATTCATCAAGAAGATAGAATCAAATGGGTCTGCTGACAATATCAAACTTCATTAGATTCTTACAGGCTGTATGAAGTCTCAATTACCTCAAGTAATTCCTCAGCCCCACTGCATTCTATATGAAGCAGCTGCAGGCATTGTCTCCTTCATATTTGGTCACCACCTCAAACCGAGCTACATGTCTACAATCAAGTATTTGGCTAGTGCCTTACAATCAAGGAAAGGAAAGTCAGAAACTGAGAAATCAGCTCTAGACATTCTAATTAAGTTTATCAACTCACAGTCAATGCCCAATTTGATTATAGAGGAGGCAAGCCAGGAAAGAGAGATAGGGATGATCAAGATCAGAGTGGGAGCAAGGATAGATCTCAAAGAAGTAATAAGGATGATGAAGAAAAGAGAAAGAGAAGTGGTAAAGGAAAGAAAGGTGATTATGACAAAGGAAGTGATAAGGTGTAGGAGAGAAAAGGTGGGAGACAACAAGCCTCAAGCATCACTAGCAGTATTCCCACCACAACACAAGGCTATATGTCTAGGGTGGATATAGTTAGTGATGACCTGCCAAAATCTAATCCTATGGCTAATTGTCTTGCCACCTCAAGCAAAAGAAACTCAACTCAAATCAAGAAACTATCAGTATTGTACAAAGGAGATTCAACTCAAGAAACCTTTTATATGTCTCCATAAGCAAACTGCTAATGGTGTATGTTCGTTCGAAAACTAAATGTGCAAGTGTACGCGGTCACAAGTAATATAATAAATTCGTTCCCACAGAGACTTGGTGTTTGTTCAGAAATAATATTTAAGCAACGACGTATGATTAAACAACAAACTGCTTGAATAAATATCAAAAGGGGGTATTTTTGTATTTTTCTAATTGATTAATTAAATTAGTAATATTAAATAATTCGAACTAATTAATTTAATTAAATGAAAATTTATATGTGAGAAAAACATGGGATTCTAATTTCATTATTTATTTCATTTAGAATTGATGCCTAAATTTCAAAGTAATTTTGATAATTTACGAAAGCTAGTCGGGAACACGAAACTAACATAAGCGCCTTTCAGCCTTAACTTATATCAAACCATACGAACATCCACTTAAAAAGATAGAAGTCGCGTGGACACCTTTTATGCTTAGACCCTATATGTCTATAAGATTTGAAAACATAATTGGTTTACGAATAAATTCCTTTATTACGACTACATAGGGTGATGTGATCCAAAATCCTACCACTTATCGTAAATGTACAAGACAATTACGAACCTATGCTAACATGGCAAATTCTAAATTCCTAAATCCACTTTCGCATTCATTAGGAATTAATAATTTAGACGTTAGCTACGCATCTAATAAATTAAGCGCAACCACATTAGGCAATCTGAATTTTTATCATAATACAAATTATTAAGGCATCGAATTACTAAATTACGTAAATAAATCCATTAGAATCCCATGACGGCGATTAGTTCATAATCGAACGAATCGTCATCATGGGATTAAATGAAAACATAATAATAATAATAATAATAATAATAATAATAATAATAATAATAATAATAATAATAATAATAATAATAACTGAATTAAAAATTGCGATAAATTAAATATGAAAATTACGAGAGTTAGAAAGTAGAACCGAAATAGCTTCCAATGAAAGAAAAGAGCATTCCGAATAATCCCCGTAATTTCTTCAACCGAAATAACACTTATACTACATTTGCAAAAATTAAAGTGTATAAAAACAAAACTTAAAATTACAAAAAAAGCTAGAGAGATTACAAGAGAGAATTGTTTCTCTCCAAATTGGTGTGTCTTTTACAAGCTTGAGAACTAGGATATTTATAGGAAAAATTAGCACACCACACTAATAAAATAAAAATGAAAAGAATTGAAAAGAAATAAAAAAAAACAAAAGAAATAAATAAATAAAACAAACACAGCCGAAAGCATCAATAATTAGCAACCAATCTCATACTGCGCTCGGCTGTCCTGGAATTCAAAAACACATGCATGGCCACCAGCTCCACTTGTTCACTTTGTTAATTAAATAAAAAAGAAACCAACTTATTCAATTAACACTAACCAGGGGTCTAATACGAACGGCTCTGAAAAAAAATGCTTTTTAACCCGCACAGCTTATAATCTTTAATTAATTAATATTTAATTTAATCCAGAAATTATAAAAATAAATATCTAATATTATTAGATATTTATAAATATAATTTTCTAATTAAATAAAATATTTATTAATATAAATAAATCCTTATGCTGCGGTATTTTGAAGGTCTGAAACCGGACTCCTTTTGCTTAACAAAAAATATATTAATTCCAACCGGGGTTTTCTCTTTAAGAATATATCACTTTCCATCTTTTTGTCATAATTCTATTTTCTCATTGCTCGTCCAGGTGCAAATTACGGTCTCTTGAGGATCTGAAACCAGACTCTTTTTGCTGGGAAAAAAATATATCAATTCCAACCGGGATTTTCTCTTTAAGAATGTATCACTAAGAATTTCTTTATGATAATTCTTTTTCCTCATAGCCCGTCCACTTGATAAAATTGAGATAGAAATCCACCGTTTTTAGCCTTTTATCGCCACAATACCTCAAGTTGCGAGTTCTGCACAATAAAAACTTAATTAACAAAAATGAATTAAAAGACAAAACATACTTAAGGAAAAACAACCAATCTAGGTCCAATTAGCGGAAAATAAGTGGATATAAAATCCACTTATCACACTACAATGGTCTAAAGATAAAGGCTACAAACTCCTCTCTAGTGACAAGATGCAAAAGCTTAAATTCAAGACTAAGGCTAGAAAAGCGAAAAAAAGTGAAGGCACATGCATCCCAAGCCATCACGATTGTACGAGGATTAGACTTGCCACCTCTTCATGAAGATTATGATGAAGATCAATTGACATTTTTACGAGCTCAAAGAATCTGTCATGTGGCAGTTGTGGATGACTACTTGGAGTTTAAATACTCAGATGGTAGACAGATGAAATTCAAGCAAGGAATGTGTTAACACTAGGGCAAACTATACGAGATTGAAAGGATAATTGCATTGCTGAACATTAAAGATAAAGTGGAGAAGGTTTGGAAGCTGGAACTTATAGACTTTGCGAAGATGAAGAGAGATCATGAGGAGAAAATAAGAAAGGAGTGTATCGAGAAATGGAGAAATAGAGAGAAGGAGCTTGATGAACTGGAAGCCAAAGCAGATAAGTTGAGGGCTAAAGGGTTATGCAGAGTTCAGTTCAATCCCTATGTTGTGAAGTATAGGAGGAGAAATGGAGATAATGTATAACGCCCTAGAAAATATCGTATTTGTTATTATTATTATTTAAAATTAGATGTGGATTATATGGTGTGAATTGTTTTTAGGTTAAATGTATGTGACATCATTTTTACATGTTTATATGGTGATGTAAGTGTGACGTGCTAGTCCGTGAAATTTTTATTTGAATTTTTTTATTAAAATTTATTTAAATCATGCGTTATTGATCTTCGGAAAATTTTATAAAATCATCGGAGTATTTAAAAATTCCGAAATCTTTTGTGTTATCCTATTTATAATATTATTTAGTTTCTAAGATTACTGGGTGTATTATTTTGGGTGTTTAAGTATTTTAAAATAATTTTAATAGTTTTATTGTATTTAAAAGATCAAAATTTGTAAAATTCATATTTAATTTATTTTTGATCCTAAAACTATTTTAAAAATATGTGGGAGTTCATAATATTACACTCTTTATTTTAAAAATGAAAAGTTTATTTTTCCAACCCATTTTATATTTTATATCGAATATTAATTGGGTGATTAATTGTTTTAACTAGATTTTCAGTTAGTAGATTTCTAAAAGTCCTTTATATTTTGATATCTTAAAACCCAGTTTATTCCAGGGGCTGTGTGGTGTGCCTCTAATCTCTCCACATCTCTCTCGAGCTCTTTAAAAAAAATCATTCCTCTCCCTCACTCCATTTTCTCTCACTTAATCTCTCTCTCGACCCGGTATTGTGTCTCTCTCCCTCTCGAATTCATAACTCTCGCACTCAGCAGCTCGTTCTTCACTGTGTTCAGCCATCTTGAGGTGTTTTAAAGCTTAATCAAGCTTCTTGTTCACCTTGGAGAGTCGTTTTGGTTGTACAAATCGAACTGGGTGTGTGTTAATCAGTGTGTATATGGGATCAATTACGTGTCTGGGTATGTATATATATCGTTTGTGTGTGTATTGTTTCAATTTAGCTAAAGCCCTCCTTCAAATCTGCCCTGTTTTGTTCCGTGGTAAACTGCGGGTATCTGTGTGTGATTAATGTATTGTGCACAGCAGCTGTGTGGTACTGTACGTCGCGTCTGGTGGATGTCCATCGTGGTGTGTGTGGTTGTAGCATCTGGGTGTATGTATCGAGTAAAGCAGTGGGCATTTGTAATCAAGCTTATGTGGGTAGTAGTTAATTTAGGTATAATGAGGGTATGGATGATTGAAATGAGTTGTATGTCCAATTTGGTTAGTTAGTAAGTCTATATGTTTACAAATGTAATTGTTTTGAAGTTTTGTGTGTGGTATGGTCTTGGGGGAGGAATGGATTGATGGAAGGTGTGTTTATGGTGTATGTGAAGGCAGGTGTATATGCGTTGCAGGAGGTGTAGGTTGGGTTGTTTGTGTTGAGGTAAGAGAGATCAAAGAAGGGAGGGGTACGTAGGAGTAGGAAGTTGTACTAGTGTGTGTGGCCGCTGGTGTATTCAGGAGTGTAGGGGAGGTGAATTACGTATCTGGTGTAAAGGAGTACAGGTGCCGAGCAAGAAAGGCCAGGGGATTGTTAGAGTTTTTGTGGAGTAACTATGAATTTACAATTCAAGGCATAAAATATCGAATGTGGTCTTCAAAGAAAATAGCCTTATATGATTAAGTATTATTGTAGTCAAAAGAATGGGATGGTATCGGTAAAGTACTTTATTCTGTGGTCTTTTTGGCAAACCTCAAGGAGTGGTATATGTTATTGAGGGATATACTATGTGATTCAACGCATGTTGTATGGCAAGCTAGTCACTAATTGTTTGTATTCGAATAATGATTTTAAATTGTAAGTTAATTTTGGGTTGATATTAGATAAAGGAGCTGATTGGTTGTTGATTATGTCGAATTGTAATTCTGACAGGTTAAGCCATATTTTAAAGGAGGTGTTGTCCAATTTTATTTATTTTAGTTTTATTTATTTATTTATTTATTTTGCTAGAATTATTATGTCATTCGTACAACAATTAGATAAGAGTATTTGTAAATAAATATGATATACGTGGTATCAGGTATAAGTATAAGTTAAAAAAAAATCTGTGCTAAGTGTTATGTGATTTACGTGATTATATATTATTATTATTTTGGGAATTTGATCTATATGAGCTATATGTGATAAATTGTAAAGCGTTATAGGATGCGTTTGGGTAGAATAAAGATAGACGATTAAGGTTATAAGAGTACTGAATTAGTACTTTATTTTTTTTATATAGGTACCAGTGAGAGGTCAGTTGGGAGCCATTATGAGTATAAAAGGGAAATTTGGAGAGGAAGGAAAAGCTTCGGAGTTGACGAGTATTATCGAGAAAAGGCAAATGTATAAAGAAGTAGAGTTGGATGTAAAGTGATATGGAGTTGAAGTAGTGGAAATGGAAACCCTGTGTATTGAGGCAAGTTTACTATACCTCACTTATTGTTCAAGTGATGTGAAACCTTCCGTGTTATTTATTTGTTCTTTCGATATCCCTTCTTGCAAGCAATTATATTCTTCATTTTTACTCTGAATAACGTGAACCTGTCCTGTGAATTATAAGATTATCCTTTCAAATCCTTTTGCTAGTGCCTATACTTTTCATTTTTATTCCCAGTGACATTTTCTTCTATTAAATTACAAACATTTATTCTCAAATTATTCTGTCCTTGTTTATTTTCCCCATATATCGTTCAGGTGTTGATTTATTTTAAAATTAAATTATTTCAATATTCCTCGTCTATGCTGATATGCTTCAAAGTATATTTTCTTTCAAATTTATGTAAACTAATTCGAGGTGTATACTGTTGCTGAGGCATGTGTTGCTCAGTGACGGTTAAAGCCAAGAATGAATTGAGATCTTCTTAATTATTTAAACTCATTATTGTCATGCCGGTTCTGGCAGCTGAAGCCTATGAGTGCTTAGCTGACAAGAGTGAGACCTTAAATAATTGAGAGTTTCTTAAATCTTCGTTTTAAGATATTTGAATCTCTCATGATAGTTCAAACTTGGTAATGGATTTTCACCAATGGACCCCTTTAGGAGAGGCTTTCTTCAAACTGTCCTACAATTTAATTGTCCTGGAGTTATTTTACAGATGATCATTTTTAAACTACTTAATTCACTTATGTTAATTCAACTTGACAATGTGTTGGTAAATTTTATTAAATGCTTAGCACTTGACTATATCCTTGCTTTATCTTACAATTACAGTTGTTGTTACTCATGTTGCAAATAAATTATTTTACTTATCTTTCAAGTGAACCATGCTATTCGTCACTTGATCATTATATTAATTCGATTTGTCGTTGATATTATTGCTCTTTAATTTTCAATAAATATGAATAGCTGTTTATCATATCCCAATCAATAGTGCTGAATTTGTTGTCCCTGTTCCATTAATATATTATGAAATAATACCCTTCTCTATATCGAAATTGTCGATGTCTAGGTCAGAATTTTACTAGACCTCATTTCTTCTTGAGATTTGAGTTGTTAACCTGGAACGTGAGTTGCCAGGGTGCTTGGCTGGTCGAGGTGGTCGATTGTTCCGACACCTGACGTTCAGATTATAGGATTGGACTGTTGTTTTTTTTTTAAAATGTGGACCGTAAAGGGTCGGACCAGATTCGTGGTCAGAAGTTATTAAGGCCAATGTGTGCCGTGGATCCATTAAAGGACATTGCTGTGTGCATTTGCCCGGGGTTAGTGCGTGACTGATCAGCAGCCTAACCTTATTGTTTTCATTAATAAAATGCAGAATAGTCCAATTCTATTCCATTTCCTGAGTTAAACAAAATGTTAAATCTTTAAAGTTCTTTAGCTTCTGTAATTGTGAATTATTGCTTTGAGATAAGTTGGTTAGTGACATGTTCGTCAATGAATCATTGCAGTATTATTGTTTCACTATACTATTCACTTGCTGAGCATTCTTTGGGCTCACTCTTGCTTTATTTTCCTAATCTTTCAGTTAGGAATAAGGGTGGATGTCTACATCGTACGAGTCATATGAGAGCAATGAGGCAGCCTTTACAGGATAGATCTCAAAGCTAGAGCGGTAAGCACAGTTTGGAGTTAAGCTACAGATCAGACGGTATAGTTATTGAAATCAGAATAGTAGAGGAATTTGTAATAATTTGTATAGTTTAGATTCTTGTTTCATACCATAACCTGGTATCGATCCTCGATGAGGAATCAAGGGTGTAATAAGATTTTATTATATTTGTTAAATGGGAATTTGGTTTGGGTTGAATAACAGGTGGATAATCCGATTTATGAATACATCATGTCAAAATTTTCTAAAATTTCCTTGTATTAAAGTCTAGTTTATCTACATAAATTCCAATACTGAATATTTCATTTAAAAAAGGTATATTTTAGTGGTGGGTGTTACAAGTTGGTATCAGAGCGACATGTTATGGTCACTGAAAAAAGTTAGGATGATTAGGTATAAGTATTTAAGTTAGACGTTAGATGGAACGATCTAGGATAAGGTTCGCCTTAGGTTATTAGGATAACTGTTGCGATGTTATTAGGTATCCCGACATATCGCGCGAGCAGGAATTTGATTCATCGGAAGATTCGGTTTTGGACGAGGCGGTTGATTCGATGCTACTTACGTTAAATAGATGACCGGAGCTACCAACTTGGAGGAAGTTACTCGTAGACCTTCACGTATCTTCTAGAATTTCTATTACGAATTCAGTTACCCTGTGAACGTTATAGAAAGTGCAAAAAGACTGTAAACAAGGTGTGAAATGTGGTTACTGGCATGTGTTGGAATAAGAGCGTGGTTAGTCACTACTAGCCGTTGATTTCATTTAATTTATTGATTAAGGAGATTCAACCTTTCTTTCTGTTTCTTCTTATTTTGATAATACCCCATCACCTTTGATAATCAACTATACTTCAATCGATGATGAATTTTTCAGATTCATTTAAACACATTGTTAGGTCCGATAAGATTGTAGAAGGGGGGGTTGAATACAATATTTACCTTTTTATCGAAATTTGTCCTTTAAATTAAATTTGATAAAGACAAATTTATGTGCGGAATTATTTAACACAATTTTTCAAGTTGAATATAACTGTATATTAACTTGATGTGGTGTTACAAAATAAGTATAACAACTTATCAAGATGTTAATAACTAATTAGAAAATTCGACATGAACTTTTCTAATTTAGTTAATAATAATCAAGATAAGAACTAGGAAACTTAATTCGCTAGTAGTACAAGAATCACAAATAAACAAGTTCTATCGGATAGAATATCACAAAGATGAAGAACTTGAATTTCTGGGAATTGTTTAAGTTTTGGTGTTCTTGGTGTTCTTGAGAGAGAGAATTCTGGTCTTGATGAAATGTTTCTGCTGTGTTTTCTCCGTTATGACTTAATCTGGTCTGTTCTGTTCTTTTATATCAGTAACAGGTCTTGCTGGCTTTCTGTAGGATATTTAACTGCTCCAGCATGACTTAAACTGCTTCCAAGACTTGATTTTCCTTCATTAAGACTTACACAAACCTCCATTATGACATAAAATGTGTCGGTAAGACTTACAACAGCTGGCAGAGGTCGGTAAGACTTAATCCAGGTCGGTAAGACTTAATTCTGAAAAGGCTTCTGTCGGTAAGACTTAAATTAAGTCATACCGAATTTTTCCTTCTCCAAGACTTAATCTGTTTTTCTTTCTTTAAGTCATATTGATCCATTTAATTAATTAATGATTAACTAATTCATATTTAATTGATACAATAATTAATTTAACTAATAAATTAATTCTTCCAGAATTAATTCATTTAATTAAATCAACTAAATTAATTTATATCAATTATAAATGAATTTAATTAAATCAATAAATAATTAATTTAATTCTTACAAACCACTAAAGGTAGTAAAGAATTACCACTGATTTATGTTGACGTTCGATGTACTGTCTGGTTCATGAACGACTAACTTCAATGATGCTTCTTCACTTTTGACTTTAGGTTGTGGTTTGTTTCTTCTCTCAATTCTCTTGTACTGTAACTGATCTTCAAACTATCACTCAAAAAATCTCTGTCACTGTTCAAATGAATCCATTCACTTCAATGCTGTACTGGGGCTTGATCAGATAACTGAATCGTCTTCCAGTGTATGACATCAAAACTATAGATTGACTTTTCTTCTTTCTTCTGACAGATAATACTTCTTGAGATTCCTGTGACAGTTCATATGGATATTTACTTATTATAATTTGGTTTAAGTTGATTAGGATCCTCTAACTACAAATAGGCTGAGTCATATGCCTTTCAATCTCCCCCTATTTGTTTGTTAGACAATAACAAGCAAATTCCTAGAGGATACCTCAACTAATCCAACTTAACCAAATGAAAGATAAAACTTTAAATACTAAGTAAATATGAAAAAAAGTTCTGGTTTATATTTAACATTTGCCAGATTCAAACATGAAAAATAAATACAAGATAGATGATCCTCTAGACTGATCATATGATATAAATTCCTATCAAGATTTATCTAGGCTCTAAAGATATAACATGTAGAGCAATTCTTTATCTTCAATTGTCTTCCCTTCTGAATTCTCCTTCTTCTGGCTCATCTGTGACTTGAAGTTTCATGTGTAGATCAGAATCAACAAGACGTTCTCTTCTTGATGACAATCCTTGAGGTAAGACTAAAGGAATTCCAAGCTTCTTTCTCAGTTCACCTTGAAATTTCTTGTAATCTTTTATGTTCGTTTGTGCATAGGAACGAATGTGATCTGCAGCTATTACCTTTTCTTCAGTCAAGTATCCATGATTTCTGAGAGCATATTCAGCATATACCAAGTGCTTTGCATGATGTTCGTATAGCTCATCTGTCTGAAGATTGATTGAGTGAAGTACCTCTCCCTTAAGAAATTTTACTTGTGGAGGTTCCTTAATCACTTCTGGTCCAGCTCTTTCGGCAAATTCTTTGAACTTTTCATGTAACAATACACCTAGCTCAGAAGATGTTCTTACCTTAGGCCTAAGTATCCATATCTCTGTCAGTGATCTGTCATAAAAGAACTGAATAGATACTCTGAAAGTTCCAACTTTATGACAATCTACAAATATTACCAGCTCATCAGATTTGGGTTCAAATGCAGTAGTTATCCTGATGACTTCTACCTGTAAGGCCTTTATATACATTTCATGAATTGGATTTGCCAGTTTGAATTCCTCGAGAATTTGTCCAAGACGACGATCTTCATAATCAGAACTCTGAGGTGAATCAATTGCTCTTTGAGCACGTTCCCATTTGTCACCGCTCTTTAGTCTGATATATGTTTTTCTCTTCTCAACATTTATAGCATGTAGTCGTTGTAATGCTTGCTGTTCAGCTTTCTGAAGCTCTTCATTTCGTGCAATTTGCTCTAAAGATTTTTGAAGTTTTTCTTCTCTCATTTGCAAATTAGCTTCCCTTTGAGCAAATAACTCTTCTTCAAATTCAAATATCACTGGTCCTTCATCTTCCCAGTGACTAAGATCAGGTTCAGGAAGTTCTTCACCTTGATCAGGGAATTCAAGATCAGCAAAAACATCGAAGTTATCCGGTTCACCCGTGTAATAATAACCTGTGTTCTTGTCTTGAATTTCTTCTTCAGTTTCTTCAACTACTTTCTTCCTCTTATCTTCACCTTGGTCAGATTTACCAGATTTTCCTTCTCATCCCTCTCTTTCTTTAGTTTTATCTTGTGACCCTTTGATTTCTCCCCCTTAGTTGAGGAATCCTCTATAGATTTATCAGTTGCCCCAGCTTCAGGATCTTGTTCATCATCATCACTACCCTTACTTGTAAAGAATTCAATTTCTTCATTTGTAGGTTTGCGACTTTGACTTACAAGATTAAACAGATGTCTTAACCCTTTAGCCTGGTGTGCATTTTGCTTTTCTATCTGGTCCAGACGAGAATCAGTAGATTCCTGATTGTGCTGTACCTCTGACTGTAGATTATCAACTTTCAAGGAAATCTTAGAAATTAACATGTCTTGAGCAACAGTAATATCTCCAGAGTCATCAAGTGCCTTTTCATGAGAGAGTTCGAGAGATTCTATCTTCTTGGTGAAAGATGTCTTTAAGTAGTTTATGTCCTTCATTACAGCAAGCTGACTGTTGACAGAGGTGGATGTAGAAGATCGCTCACCCACTTGTGCTCTAAGGATTTCTGTTTCAGCCTTGCTGACTGCAAGTTCTTTCTCTAAAGCAGTTATCTTTTGTAATAATGAGAGAGTGTATGTGTCAGTGTGTGCGCTCACCTGACGTTCACTTTGAGATCCACTCACCTGAAGTGCATGTGTTTCACTCAATTTTATGGTATTCCTAACATCACTCCTCTCAGATTCCTTAGCTGCTTCCAGATTTGTACCTGCATGTAAAATCACCCTAGCCTCCTCTGGGAAGGTCAGTGGTGGTGCAATGGGAGTTCGCAAATCCCTGTCCTTAATCAAATCTACTTGAACATTTGAAATTGTTGACTGAATTGCTTCAGTAGTAGATTGATCAAGTTGCCTTCCACCTTCTCCAGTCGAAACTGCGAGTGGAAAATCCCTTGTGGGAGCCAGGAGTGTTTGTCCTGGGAGGGGAGATGATGGTTCTATTATAGTTGGCTGAGAACCAAGATTTCCCTCTAAAGCCTGTGAAGACTCTTCTACCGTAACTATGGTAGGCACTGTCACATTTTCTACGTGCTTTCCTTGCAGTGTGTCCTGAGACTCATCTAAAGGTATGTCTTCCCCCATTGTGAGTAATAGGGGAGGTGTGCTTGACTCACTACAAGGTGCCACGGCCCTATGGTGAAATTCAATAGAATCATCCTGTTGAGAAGATGATTCTAGTAACTGTGTAACGGCCATATCAACTTCCATATCCTGTTGGGAGGATACAGACGGGCTTACAGTTGCCTCAGTTTGAGTTCTACTTTTCTTTTCTAGAGGCAGAGCTGTGGGTTCACTCATACTGCCACTACTGATTCGACTTCTTTTGACTTGCAATTTCTTTCTGGAGTGAAAAGATATGAGTTTTGTTGGTTGAGTGTTTGGCTCTACAACCTTGGTTCGAGGTTGTGGTATTACAACCCCTTGGTCAGACCTACCAACCACTTGGGTTCCATAAATAGATTGAGAAGCAGTAGTTTGAGGAACAGAAGGCAATACCTGGTCAGCTGATTCCGCAACAGTCTCTGATAAGATGGGTTGATCTGATTCAGGTTCAGGGACAGATGCAGTTTCTTGCACTGGATGTTCAACAGCAAGAGCAGCTGGCTGAGGAACAATTTGCTGAGCAGGTTCTACTTGTTGATTGCCTTGATTTTCATTATCAACAAGTATGTTTTCCACTGGTGGTTCAGGGTTTTGTTCTGGTTGTTCAGGTTCTGGTACAGGTTCAATAACAGGTAGTTGTATATAGTTTGACATGTATTGGGTGACAACTACAGGTATGTTTGTGAATTTTGGCTTGTTGCTGTACTCAGTGAACAATCTGGTAGTAGGTTTACCTGACGCCAGTGATTCTCCATTCAGGAATTGGGCTTGGTTTTCTAGTTCTACAAGATGATTAAAAATCAATGACAAGAATCTTGGATAATAACATGATACTTTATGTCCATTATCAAAATTCTTCTTTGCATTAATGATTCTTCTAACCATCGGAACACACAGTAGTCTGCCAATATTAATTCTTCGGTTGTGTGCAACTGCATATCCAATATGCTGCAAGAAAGATGGTAATACCCCGAAGTTCCCTTTAGTAGTATTGGCAAAGACTCTACCTAGTGTGTCAAACAAATAATCCCATTCCTGAACGAAGTTCTTTTTATTCCAGACAGTTTGATCAGGACTGTCTTGATAGAATACACCATTTAAAAAATTTATCAATTCTTGATCTGATGGTAATTCTTCGAAATTATCAGTTGGAAAATTTAAGACCGTATTTATTGTATTTTCATTCACTGTGTACTGATTGTCTCCTACAGAGAAGACAAAAGATCTGTTATCATTAGAAATGACAGCAGTAGTACACATGATTTGCAAAGGTTCAATCTTCAGAGGAGCATCCAATCTCAAAGCATTGCGAACCAGTGAATTTTCATTTAAAAAGCGAATCCACGGTCGAAAACGTTCAACTGAACATTTTTCTGGATCAAAATAACCGATTAAATTATGTTTAATAATTTCAAATCGATCAGCCATTTTAATCAAGATTTAATTTCCTTGAAAATTTCAGATTTTACAAATTTTTAATTTAAAAATTAATTTTTCGAATTAATAATTAATTAAAAATTCGAAATAATTAAAAGTTCTTCAAAAATTCTGAAAAATTCACACAATGATCCTTGTATACACACAAACACACGTGTATTTTTAGTTTTGCAAGAATCAAGCCCAGTTTTTCACAAAAACAGATCTAAAAATCGTTTTTCGAAAATAAAACTCTTAAAAACTCGAACCAAAACTCGAATTTAAGTAATCAAACTGATGATAATCAAACAAGGAAATGATTAAACGTGTTTATAGCTTGATTCCAGTTAGATTCTTGTGAAAATCGGGCAAGAATTCGACTTAGTGTGTGTGCATATATCGTATGTATATCTGTGTGTACTCTAAGACTTAACTTGAGAGTATAACTTAAAATGAGAATATGACTAAAAACTAATATATATACTAACTGTTGAATAAGACTTAAAAAGAGAACTATTAAGACTTAACTATATTAATACAAATAAGACTTAAAAATACATACATACGAATAAGACTTAAAAATAAGTAATTAAGACTTAATTAACTTACAGGTGATTAAGACTTAATTTACACTGACTAATGAATATGACTTAAAAAATTATTAAGACATAACTGTTATATATATATTGGATACAAATATGACTTAATTAAAGAACAGGACTCTATTATGACTTATTAAACTATTAAGACATAAATCAATATGACTTAACTAACACTAAGACTCGATTAAGACTTAAACTAATTAAGACTTAGAATTATATACATAAATTATAATTGATTAAGACTTAATATTAACAGACTAGCGAATATGACTTAGATTTAAAAACTCGGTAAGACTTAACCTGTTTAAGTCATACCGATTTTAAATTAAGTCATATTGACTGTTTTTCCTAATTTTAAGTCATATTAACTTTAAACAAACATTAAAAACAATATAAAATATACAATTAACTTATAAAAATAATAAAAATATTATATAAAATTAAACAAATAATAAAAATAATTATACATACCATATGCTAACCTATTAACGAAAACAAAGCAATATTAACAGGACAAACATTACAAAACATATGATAAATTAATTACTAAAATAGAAATTAATATGTACAAGTATTCTAAAAATACAAAAGTATGAAGTATTAAATAATATGAATAAACAAAGTGAAAAATAACTAAACAAACAAGAAAATCAGATGGTAAAATAATTATACAAGTGATTTCAAACAACAAATATTCACAGAATAAACACTTGCAAAATTATTAAAGATCAAATTTCAGATATTAACAGTATTAATTACTAGGACTGTTTAACATACCCAATTCACTAACAATTCTAGTGAATGAGGATTCATTAAGCGACTTAGTAAAAATATCTGCAGTTTGATCTCCAGATCCTACAAATAGTAGTTCCACTGTACCATTCATTACATGCTCTCTTATAAAATGATACCTTATGTCAATGTGCTTTGTCCTTGAGTGCTGCACAGGATTGCTTGCGATTGCTATGGCACTTGTATTATCACATAAAATAGGAATATTTTCCAATACAATGCCATAGTCCATTAATTGATTCCTTATCCATAAGATCTGAGCACAACAGCTTCCAGCAGCTATATATTCAGCTTCGGCTGTAGAGTTGGAAACTGTTTGTTGTTTCTTACTGAACCAGGATACCAATCTTCCACCTAGGTATTGACAACTCCCAGATGTACTTTTCCTGTCTACAACACTTCCTGCATAGGTAGAATCTGTATATCCAATTAAAGTAAAACCAGTTTCATTAGGGTACCAGATGCCTAAATTAGGCGTACCCTTTAGATATCTTAAGATTCTTTTGACAGCAGTGAGATGGATTTCTTTAGGGTTCGCTTGGAACCTTGCACACAAACATGTGGCAAACATTATATCTGGTCTACTAGCAGTTAGGTAAAGCAATGAGCCAATCATACCTCTATAGCCTGTGATATCTACCTTAGCAGAACTTTCACATAAACCAATTTTGACAGCTATAGTTGATGGTGTCTTTGCTGATGAGCACTCCTCCATGTGATATTTCTTGAGGAGCTCCTTGATGTACTTGGATTGACAAATAAATATACCATCTTGTCTCTGGCTTATTTATAATCCAAGAAAGAATTTCAGTTCTCCCATCATGCTCATTTCAAACCTACCCTGCATTAACTTAGAAAACTTCTTGCACAGAAGCTCATTAGTAGACCCAAATATAATATCGTCCACATAGACTTGGACTAGTATTATATCATTCTTATGTCTTTTAGTGAAGAGCGTTTTGTCTATGACACCTCTTATAAAACCATTTTCTAATAGAAATTCAGAAAGGGTGTCATACCATTTTCTTGGGGCTTGCTTAAGACCATAGATAGCTTTGTAAAGAAAGTAGACATAGTCCAGATGATCTTGATCTTCAAAACCAGGGGGCTGTTCTACATACACTTCTTCATCTAGCTTACCATTCAGGAAGGCACTCTTGACATCCATTTGATAAACTTTGAATCTTGAATAGGATGCATATGCCAAGAATATTCTGATGGCCTCAAGTCTTGCCACTGGAGCATAGGTCTCGTCATAATCAATGCCTTCAGCTTGAGAATAACCTTTAGCTACCAGTCTTGCTTTGTTTCTTATCACAGTGCCATCTTCATCTAGTTTGTTTCTGAATACCCATCTTGTGCCACCACTTTTCTATCTTTAGGTCTGGGTACCAGCTTCCATACTTCTAGTTGCTTAAATTGATTGAGCTCATCTTGCATAGCAATCACCCAATCAGGATCAGATAGAGCTTCTTCTACTTTCTTAGGTTCCATGACAGACAGGAACCCAGAATAATTACATTGATTCTGATAAGCTCTTCTTGTTTTCAAACCAACATCTGGATCACTAAGAATCAGCTCAAAAGGATGAGCTCTATTCCAAATAGTTTGTCTGGGAAGAATTGATCTTGACGATTCGCCTTGATCTTCAGTATGATGTTGAGTATGACTTGTTGACCCTTCATTATCTCCCCCTGAGTTGTTGCCAGTTTGACTTGTTGATGGTTCAAGAGTATCAGTGGTGTCTTGAAAGTTATCATTGTTTTCACCAGCATCACCTTGATCATTACTACCAACATTTGGATTATTATTATCAGCAACAACGTCAGGTTGATTGTCATCATCTGAATCTGTGTCTGACATATCATCAAACTTAAGCTTTTCAGATGGATCTTCATTTTGGATATTTGGGAGTTTTGTGTCATCAAATGTAACATTGACACTTTCCAAAGTTTTCTGTTGATCAATAAGATACACCTTGTAGGCTCTTCTAGTATAACCAATAAATATTGCTTCATGTGCTTTTTCTTCAAATTTACCACCTTGATCATCTCCTTCTTTCAGCACAAAGCATTTTGTCCCAAATACATGGAAGTACTTGAGAGTTGGTTTCTTGTCATGTAGAGCTTCATATGGTGTCTTCATTAAGTCTTTATTGATAAGTGTTCGATTCTGGGTATAGCATGCAGTGTTGACAGCTTCAGCCCAAAAGCTCAATGAAAGCCTTGATTCACTTAGCATTGTACGTGCAACTTCAATCAAGGTTCTATTCTTTCTTTCAACTACCCCATTTTGTTGAGGAGTTCTGGGAGCTGAGTACTGTCTAGTTATACCCTTTTCAGTGCAAAAGTCATTCAGAACTGCAATCTTGAACTCAGTTCCGTTGTCTGACCTTATAGCTCTTACTGGACGATTAGAATCCAGCTCAATTAACTTAATGTGATCAACTACCAGTTGTGGAGTTTCATCTTTTGAGTTCAGAAAAAGTACCCATGTGAATTTTGAGAAATCATCAACAATCACTAGAGCATATCTTTTCCTTGACATAGACATCACACTAACTGGACCAAAAAAATCCATATGGAGAAGTTGTAATGGTTCAGTTATTGATGATATGTTAGTGCTCCTGTGAGTTGCCCTTTTTAACTTCCCTTTTTCACAAGCATCACATAGACCTTCCTGAGTAAATTCAATCGAAGGTAAACCTCTCACCAACTCTCTTTTCACTAGAGAATTCATTGTTTTGAAGTTTAGGTGAGAAAGTTTCTTGTGCCATAACCAACTTTCATCAGTGGATGCCTTCGAATAAAAACATCTAATTTCTTCTGTGCTTCCAGAGTTCATATTGGCTATGTACAAGTTTCCTTTTCTTACTCCAGTCAACTGCGGCCTTTCATTTCTCTTGTGTGATATTAGACAATTCTTCTTGTTGAAATGAACTTCATAACCTTTGTCACAGAATTGACTAATACTGAGCAAATTGTGCTCAAGGCCGTTCACAAAAGAGACATCTTCAACGATAACATTTCCAGCTTCTAATCTGCCATATCCATCAGTTTTACCTTTGCTGTTATCTCCAAAGGTAACGACTGGGCCGGCCTTCTCCACCACATTTGTCAGCAGGGCTTTATCTCCGGTCATATGCCTTGAACATCCACTGTCCAGAATCCACATGACTCGATCAACCTATTTCAAACCCTGCAATGACAAATTGGTTAGACTTTCTTCGGAACCCAAATTTGATTGGGTCCGGAGTACTTAAAGAATTGACCTTTATCAGGTAAAGCAACACTTTTTATTTTAACAACATTTTCTTCAGGTACTGGACATTTAACCCTGTAAACAGCTTTAACTTGTTTTGGTTTCAGCTTGGGTAACCATGTCTTCACCATATCCTGAGAAGGACTTGGAGTCCTAATCTTAGACTTAGGTGGTGTTACAGTCCTGGATCTAACATGTTTATTTCTGCTCATATGCTGTCTAGGAGCATTCTTATCAACACATGCATGATTACCGTTAAAGTAAGCAGACATTATATTAAAAGCACAAGACATACAATTAACAGCATCGCATTTCTTATGAGCAGTATCAATAACAAGAATAGCATACATGGTAGATTTGTTGTTGCATTTATTCATGTTATTACTTCTGCTACTAGTTTTCAAGAAACTAGTAGACTCACCAACTCTTTCTGCCTTTACAAACACAGTCTTTCTATCTTTATCATTTTTAACAACTTGATTACTTTCTAAGACTACGCCATTAGCTACATCCTCAATGCGCATCTTTTCCTTAATGATTAAAGATGTTGTATCCAAAGGTTCTGCTATGGATGTCTTAAAGAGTGGGTTACTAACACTCTTAAGCACTAATGGTATACCCCTATCTACAGCACTGACACGATTAGGGGTAATAATGCTTTTTCGACCAATAGCTTCATTATAATCAAACCCAATTCCTACGGTTTGATTAATCACTTGTTAGTTAAACAACTCTTTAGCTACTTTACATGAATTAGAAGTAGCATTAGCCCTTATTTCTAGCTCAGCTATTGTTTCACGTTGTTGACCCACTATCAACGCTAGAGACCTCTCAAGTTCTTTTAGAATTCTTATTTCTGATTTTTGTTTATCATGACAATTTTGTACATCGTGTAATTCTGATAATTGATTACTAAGATCTGTAATTACCAAATTTAGCCTTTCAATCTCTCTATTAGCATCACCTAGTGTATCACTAAGTTGATAGATATATTGACTATCAGTACATGATACCTCAGATGAAGTACCACTGGAGTTATCAGATTTTGCCATCAGGGCAAGATTGCCATACTCTTCATCTTCAGAGTCTGTATCATCCCAACTCTTTCCAGCAGCCACATAGGCTCTACCTGTCTTCTTCTTCTCAGATCCAAAGTCTTTTCTTTGGTTTTGTTTTGGCTTCTGACATTCAGTAGCGAAATGTCCAAGTTCATTACAGTTGTAGCATCTAATTTTACTTCTTTCAACTGTTCCAGTTTTGTAACCTCCTCTGTTACTTGAGGATGAAGAACCTCCTCTCTGAAACCTGTTATAGTTAAATTTGTACCTGAACTTGGGATTCTTCCTGAATCTGAAGTTGCTGAATTTCCTTACCAACAAAGCCATGGACTCATCTTCCAACTGATCTAGCTCTTCTAATGAATAGAAGTCACCTTCATCTGGACTAGCATTCGTTTGACCAACTTCAACTTCAAGCTTACCACTGTCAACATTACAAGGTTGAATAACCTTATCTTCCACTTCCTGTTTATTCTCAACAATAAGAGCTGTAGAAGTATTAGCAACTCTTCCTTTTCCATAAATCCCCTTTTGTTGAGATTGTTCCAGTTCATAGGTTTTTAAAACACCAAAGAGTCTTTCTACAGTTATTTCACTTAGATTCCTTGACTCTCTGATAGCTGTAATTCTATGTTCTAGATGAACAGGCATTGACAGTAGAAATTTTCTATTGATCTCTTTCTGAGTGTAGTACTTGCCATGCATCTGTAAATTGTTGACAAGTTTGTTATATCTTTCAAACACATCTTGAATACTTTCATTGTATGCTGATCGAAAGTGTTCATACTCAGATGTCAGAATTTCTAGTCGATTCTCCCTAACTTCCTCTGTTCCTTCATTCACAATTTCAATGGTTTCCCACATTTGCTTTGCAGTTTTGCAGTTAAACACATGACTGTACATTACAGAGTCTAGAGAGTCTATTAAGATCAGTCTTAAATTAATGTCAAGTCCAGCTTCCTCTCTTTCAGCAAGAGTGTAATCAGAAGAGTCTTTGTGTACATACCTTGCAGGGGAAATAACTTTTCCATCAGTAACAACTTCAGGAATTACTCCAAAAGGTATTATAGGTCCTTCTGATAAGACTTTCATGTATTTAGGATTTGCAACCTCGAGGAACATTAACATTTTGTTTTTCCACATATCATAACTATTTTTGTCATATATGGGAATTTTCACAGTTCCAACTTTAGAAGACATGATGAATTTTTTAAGAGAGTTAAAAAATTCGGGGATGATTTTTAATCGAGTAAAATGGGATCTTTGATTTGTGTATCAATCAATCGGCTCTGATACCAATTGTTAGGTCCGATAAGATTGTAGAAGGGGGGTTGAATACAATCTTTACCTTTTTATCGAAATTTGTCCTTTAAATTAAATTTGATAAAGACAAATTTATGTGCGGAATTATTTAACACAATTTTTCAAGTTGAATATAACTGTATATTAACTTGATGTGGTGTTACAAAATCAGTATAACAACTTATCAAGATGTTAATAACTAATTAGAAAATTCGACATGAACTTTTCTAATTTAGTTAATAATAGTCAAGATAAGAACTAGGAAACTTAATTCTCTAGTAGTACAAGAATCACAAATAAACAAGTTCTATCGGATAGAATATCACAAAGATGAAGAACTTGAATTTCTGGGAATTGTTTAAGCTTTGGTGTTCTTGGTGTTCTTGAGAGAGAGAATTCTGGTCTTGATGAAATGTTTCTGCTGTGTTTTCTCCGTTATGACTTAATCTGGTCTGTTCTGTTCTTTTATATCAGTAACAGGTCTTGCTGGCTTTCTGTAGGATATTTAACTGCTCCAGCATGACTTAAACTGCTTCCAAGACTTGATTTTCCTTCATTAAGACTTACACAAACCTCCATTATGACATAAAATGTGTCGGTAAGACTTACAACAGCTGGCAGAGGTCGGTAAGACTTAATCCAGGTCGGTAAGACTTAATTCTGAAAAGGCTTCTGTCGGTAAGACTTAAATTAAGTCATACCGAATTTTTCCTTCTCCAAGACTTAATCTATTTTTCTTTCTTTAAGTCATATTGATCCATTTAATTAATTAATGATTAACTAATTCATATTTCATTGATACAATAATTAATTTAACTAATAAATTAATTCTTCCAGAATTAATTCATTTAATTAAATCAACTAAATTAATTTATATCAATTATAAATGAATTTAATTAAATCAATAAATAATTAATTTAATTCTTACAAACCACTAAAGGTAGTAAAGAATTACCACTGATTTATGTTGACGTTCGATATACTGTCTGGTTCATGAACGACTAACTTCAATGATGCTTCTTCACTTTTGACTTTAGGTTGTGGTTTGTTTCTTCTCTCAATTCTCTTGTACTGTAACTGATCTTCAAACTATCACTCGAAAAATCTCTGTCACTGTTCAAATGAATCCATTCACTTCAATGCTGTACTGGGGCTTGATCAGATAACTGAATCGTCTTCCAGTGTATGACATCAAAACTATAGATTGACTTTTCTTCTTTCTTCTGACAGATAATACTTCTTGAGATTCCTGTGACAGTTCATATGGATATTTACTTATTACAATTTGGTTTAAGTTGATTAGGATCCTCTAACTACAAATAGGCTGAGTCATATGCCTTTCCCACATCCCTATTTTTCAGAGATACCTCTATTTTCCAGGGGATCACTTGATTCAACATGATGCATATAAATTATTAAGATCCTTGAATTCTTTCTATTTTCCCCGAATATTTGATATTCCTTATTCAACATTGTAAATATATAAACTTTTGAAACTTTTGAATTCTTTTTGTTCTCTTTGAATACTTAACCTTATTTATTCTGACTGGGATGAACAACCCTATGTATATAGGGGATTCAGGGACATCTTATCTATGTGATAGAAGTCTGGTGGGACGCCACTGATTGTGTTTTTCATGAAAGTACAGAAGGCTGGCCCCCTTCTTGTGCTATGGTGGTTGACCTAAGTGACAAATGCAACCTGAGATTAGTTCAATGATCATATTGATCTTTCAGTTAAATTCTTTTATAAAATTCTTATCAAACAAAACTTAACTTATATTCATTCCTGCTAATACTTGTTTATTCTATTGATCCCTTTTGTTATAAACCCTTGTGATTTCTAAAAGTTATCAATGATCGTGAGTAGGAAAGATGAAGACGATGAAATTTGGAGTGGTGTAAGTCACATCTACGTCAAATGACAATCGGATGAGAAGGTTTGAGAGTTGAGGTTAAATGAGAGATTGAATATCAAGTTAGACTACGTAGTAGATTGACAATACACGTGTAAGATTCGATAATATAGGGAATTGGGTACGGATAAGGAGCAGATAACCGGGATATGAAATGATAATTTTGTTAAAGTTGAGAGTAGACCTGATGATGGATATAGTTAGTATATGATAGTTATCGTTGCGGAAAGATTGTTGAGAAACACTTGATTGTTGCATGTTTCACTTTGGTTATGATAATGGGAATATTAAAGGATTTTAAAAGTTTTGAAACCAATTGTCGGATATAAAAGCTTTAGAACGGGATAATTTGAGCGAAGTGGAGTAGTGCTAGACAGTTTGTCTTCAAGAATTTAACCAGGAATTGAAGTTTTGGAAAAATGCGTAAAGAGATTGATCTAGAGATAATAACTTATATGGAAATAGTTCGAAGGATCATGAATATCAAGAATAAAGGAAATTTGATTAAGACGGAGTAATATGGTAAGAAAAGGAAGACAGAGAATCGGGAACTTGCAGGGTCGGAAAGGAATGTAAGATCTAGGAGGTTTTGAAAGCCAGCATAATGAGGCAAGATAACTACTCACAGGATATAATTTAATGAGACCAACATAATTATCATTAACGGAAGATGAGATTTCGGGAGTAAGCGTATTTTAATTGTATTACGACTACTAGGGGAAAACTGTAAGTATAAGCAGAAGGAATGGTATGGTAAGAAGTGACAGAATTAGAAGCTAGAAGCTTATGTGATCATAAGTGATGTTAAAAATATGGATGTGGTGGTAGTTAAGATAATAAGGTGTGATTCTAGGATCGAATCGATTGATCGAGTACGAGGTTCAAGAAAGATTGTAAGGACAAGTAAGTGAAGTAATGATTTAAGGAATGCAGAGGTTGTGTTTCGAGGCCGCAAGCGGACAAAAGAGTTTTAACGACTACGCAGACCAAGAGGTTATTACGTTAAGAGTCAAGATCGGATGACATCTCAAGAAATTCGGGAACATGAGGAGAGCATATATACGATTTCGAAGTACGATCTTTGTAATTGGAAGAACTATAATTTTCAGGATACGACGAAAGGATCGAAGTGAAGCCGCGACGACGAAGCAGTAATGAATCGGGAAAGGCCTAAGATGCCAGTAGAGATCGAAAACCGCTCAAGTGTCAGTGCAACCGGATGAACCAGGAAAGATTAAATAGGCATACAATGTTCAAGGAAATGAATTATTGATAAATATGGGAGTTATAATGTGTAGAGTTTAAATTTTAACGATTTGTAAGATATGTAGCGTAATGGTTATTAGTTCGAAAAGGTTACTCAGTAAAACAATGGGATTGAGGATGGATAGAAGTTTTCCAGTTATTCCCTCCTCGAGTAACATTGTGCGTTGAAAGGGGAGTAAGAATGATTAGGGGATTTCTTGATATTCTTTTTCTCAGAGTTTTATCTGTGGCAATTTGAATTATTAGGAGCGTGGAAGTGGTATCAATTTTCCTAATCACGTGGTTTTTATTTTAAAGATTTAACTATTTACCTGTTTACTTCGTGTCAAGGCAGGTTTTTTTTAGTATTGTATATGAATGAATTGTTTATGGATGATTGGATTAGTAATTGAGGTACTTTCATACAGGGCATAGTCCATTATACGAATAGGTCATGTCCGATTTTCGGTAGAAAAGAATCGTCACGTGCGAGTGATAAGTATCTAAAAGTAACGAGATATGCAAATCAAAGGATTAAGTTTATGTTAGAAATTCAAAGGCCTACAAGATGAGCCTATCGATATATGAATTGATATAAAGGAATGCTAGTGTGGAAGAGATGACATGGAAATTGAAATAGAAATGTTTGAGTAATATTGTCATTACGTTTTCTTAAGACTGATTCTGAGGACAGAATCCTATTAAGAGGGGAAGGATATAACGCCCTAGAAAATATCGTATTTGTTATTATTATTATTTAATATTAGATGTGGATTATATGGTGTGAATTGTTTTTAGGTTAAATGTATGTGACATCATGTTTACATGTTTATATGGTGATGTAAGTGTGACGTGCTAGTCCGTGAAATTTTTATTTGAATTTTTTTTTATTAAAATTTATTTAAATCATGCGTTATTGATCTTCGGAAAATTTTATAAAATCATCGGAGTATTTAAAAATTCCGAAATCTTTTCTGTTATCCTATTTATAATATTATTTAGTTTCTAAGATTACTGGGTGTATTATTTTGGGTGTTTAAGTATTTTAAAATAATTTTAATAGTTTTATTGTATTTAAAAGATTAAAATTTGTAAAATTCATATTTAATTCATTTTTGATCCTAAAACTATTTTAAAAAAACGTGGGAGTTCATAATATTACACTCTTTATTTTAAAAATGAAAAGTTTATTTTTCCAACCCATTTTATATTTTATATCGAATATTAATTGGGTGATTAATTGTTTTAACTAGATTTTCAGTTAGTAGATTTCTAAAAGTCCTTTATATTTTGATATCTTACAACCCAGTTTATTCTTCTTCACGATTGTTCCAAGGGCTGTGTGGTGTGCCTCTAATCTCTCCACATCTCTCTCGAGCTCTCTAAAAAAAAATCATTCCTCTCCCTCACTCCATTTTCTCTCACTTAATCTCTCTCTCGACCCGGTATTGTGTCTTTCTCCCTCTCGAATTCATAACTCTCGCACTCAGCAGCTCGTTCTTCACTGTGTTCAGCCATCTTGAGGTGTTTTAAAGCTTAATCAAGCTTCTTGTTCACCTTGGAGAGTCGTTTTGGTTGTACAAATCGAACTGGGTGTGTGTTAATCAGTGTGTATATGGGATCAATTGCGTGTCTGGGTATGTATATATATCGATTGTGCGTGTATTGTTTCAATTTAGCTAAAGCCCTCCTTCAAATCTGCCCTGTTTTGTTCCGTGGTAAACTGCGGGTATCTGTGTGTGATTAATGTATTGTTCACAGCAGCTGTGTGGTACTGTACGTCGCGTCTGGTGGATGTCCATCGTGGTGTGTGTGGTTGTAGCATCTGGGTGTATGTATCGAGTAAAGCAGTGGGCATTTGTAATCAAGCTTATGTGGGTAGTAGTTAATTTAGGTATAATGAGGGTATGGATGATTGAAATGAGTTGTATGTCCAGTTTGGTTAGTTAGTAAGTCTATATGTTTACAAATGTAATTGTTTTGAAGTTTTGTGTGTGGTATGGTCTTGGGGGAGGAATGGATTGATGGAAGGTGTGTTTATGGTGTATGTGAAGGCAGGTGTATATGCGTTGCAGGAGGTGTAGGTTGGGTTGTTTGTGTTGAGGTAAGAGAGATCAAAGAAGGGAGGGGTACATAGGAGTAGGAAGTTGTACTAGTGTGTGTGGCCGCTGGTGTATTCAGGAGTGCAGGGGAGGTGAATTACGTATCTGGTGTAAAGGAGTACAGGTGCCGAGCAAGAAAGGCCAGGGGATTGTAAGAGTTTTTGTGGAGTAACTATGAATTTACAATTCAAGGCATAAAATATCGAATGTGGTCTTCAAAGAAAATGGATATTAATTAGTGTGTGTGCGTGCTTGAGTTGTGTGGGGGTGTTGAGAGATAGGCCGAGGAGCCGAGAGTGAATAAAAGAAAAGTGAAGCCGAGGAAAGAAAAGTTTGGAGGGGAGAGTGATTGGTGGTGCCATATTTGGGATTGTGGGTTGTGTTTGTTAAGGTTGAATGTCTACTTGCATTCGAATTAATAAGTGGCTTATATGATTGTTTTATTGTCAGAGGTATTATTGTGTTAGGATTCAAATTAGATAAATTGATTAATAGTTGGTCATAAATTTGTATGCTTTGATTTTAACACGCTTGTTAGACGCTTAAGTAGCCTTATATGATTAAGTATTATTGTAGTCAAAAGAATGGGATGGTATCGCTAAAGTACTTTATTCTGTGGTCTTTTTGACAAACCTCAAGGAGTGGTATATGTTATTGAGGGATATACTATGTGATTCAACGCATGTTGTATGGCAAGATAGTCACTAATTGTTTGTATTCGAATAATGATTTTAAATTGTAAGTTAATTTTGGGTTGATATTAGATAAAGGAGCTGATTGGTTGTTGATTATGTCGAATTGTAATTCTGACAGGTTAAGCCATATATTAAAGGAGGTGTTGTCCAATTTTATTTATTTTACTTTTATTTATTTATTTATTTATTTTGCTAGAATTATTATGTCATTCGTACAACAATTAGATAAGAGTATTTGTAAATAAATATGATATACGTGGTATCAGGTATAAGTATAAGTTAAAAAAAAAAATCTGTGCTAAGTGTTATGTGATTTACGTGATTATATATTATTATTATTATGGGAATTTGATCTATATGAGCTATATATGATAAATTGTAAAGCGTTATAGGATGCGTTTGGGTAGAGTAAAGATAGACGATTAAGGTTATAAGAGTACTGAATTAGTACTTTATTTTTTTATATAGGTACCAGTGAGAGGTCAGTTGGGAGCCATTACGAGTATAAAAGGGAAATTTGGAGAGGAAGGAAAAGCTTCGGAGTTGACGAGTATTATCGAGAAAAGGCCAATGTATAAAGAAGTAGAGTTGGATGTAAAGTGATATGGAGTTGAAGTAGTGGAAATGGAAACCCTGTGTATTGAGGCAAGTTTACTATACCTCACTTATTGTTCAAGTGATGTGAAACCTTCCGTGTTATTTATTTCTTCTTTCGATATCCCTTCTTGCAAGCAATTATATTCTTCATTTTTACTCTGAATAACGTGAACCTGTCCTGTGAATTATACGATTATCCTTTCAAATCATTTTGCTAGTGCCTATACTTTTCATTTTTATTCCCAGTGACATTTTCTTCTATTAAATTACAAACATTTATTCTCAAATTATTCTGTCCTTGTTTATTTTCCCCACATATCGTTCAGGTGTTGATTTATTTTAAAATTAAATTATTTCAATATTCCTCGTCTATGCTGATATGCTTCGAAGTATATTTTCTTTCAAATTTATGTAAACTAATTCGAGGTGTATACTGTTGCTGAGGCATGTGTTGCTCAGTGACGGTTAAAGCCAAGAATGAATTGAGATCTTCTTAATTATTTAAACTCATTATTGTCATGCCGGTTCTGGCAGCTGAAGCCTATGAGTGCTTAGCTGACAAGAGTGAGACCTTAAATAATTGAGAATTTCTTAAATCTTCGTTTTAAGATATTTGAATCTCTCATGATAGTTCAAACTTGGTAATGGATTTTCACCAATGGACCCCTTTAGGAGAGGCTTTCTTCAAACTTTCCTACAATTTAATTGTCCTGGAGTTATTTTACAGATGATCATTTTTAAACTACTTAATTCACTTATGTTAATTCAACTTGACAATGTGTTGGTAAATTTTATTAAATGCTTAGCACTTGACTATATCCTTGCTTTATCTTACAATTACAGTTGTTGTTACTCATGTTGCAAATAAATCATTTTACTTATCTTTAAAGTGAACCATGCTATTCGTCACTTGATCATTATATTAATTCGATTTGTCGTTGATATTATTGCTCTTTAATTTTCAATAAATATGAATAGTTGTTTATCATATCCCAATCAATAGTGCTGAATTTGTTGTCCCTGTTCCATTAATATATTATGAAATAATACCCTTCTCTATATCGAAATTGTCGATGTCTAGGTCAGAATTTTACTAGACCTCATTTCTTCTTGAGATTTGAGTTGTTAACCTGGAACGTGAGTTGCCAGGGTGCTTGGCTGGTCGAGGTGGTCGATTGTTCCGACACCTGACGTTCAGATTATAGGATTGGACTGTTGTTTTTTTTTTAAAATGTGGACCGTAAAGGGTCGGACCAGATTCGTGGTCAGAAGTTATTAAGGCCAATGTGTGTCGTGGATCCATTAAAGGACATTGATGTGTGCGTTTGTCCGGGGTTAGTGCGTGACTGATCAGCAGCCTAACCTTATTGTTTTCATTAATAAAATGCAAAATTGTCCAATTCTATTCCATTTCCTGAGTTAAACAAAATGTTAAATCTTTAAAGTTCTTTAGCTTCTGTAATTGTGAATTATTCCTTTGAGATAAGTTGGTTAGTGACATGTTCGTCAATGAATCATTGCAGTATTATTGTTTCACTATACTATTCACTTGCTGAGCATTCTTTGGGCTCACTCTTGCTTTATTTTCCTAATCTTTCAGTTAGGAATAAGGGTGGATGTCTACATCGTACGAGTCATATGAGAGCAATGAGGCAGCCTTTACAGGATAGATCTCAAAGCTAGAGCGGTAAGCACAGTTTGGAGTTAAGCTACAGATCAGACGGTATAGTTATTGAAATCAGAATAGTAGAGGAATTTGTAATAATTTGTATAGTTTAGATTCTTGTTTCATACCATAACCTGGTATCGATCCTCGATGAGGAATCAAGGGTGTAATAAGATTTTATTATATTTGTTAAATGGGAATTTGGTTTGGGTTGAATAACAGGTGGATAATCCGATTTATGAATACATCATGTCAAAATTTTCTAAAATTTCCCTGTATTAAAGTCTAGTTTATCTACATAAATTCCAATACTGAATATTTCATTTAAAAAAGGTATATTTTAGTGGTGGGTGTTACATAATGTCAATATCAGAATGGACCTGATCAACCATTATCCTGCAAACTTATTGAAACAAGCACTTGAAGACTTTAAGGATTCAATTCTGATTGAAGAACTTGATGCTATGGCAGCCATCCTAAAGGCTATGGATGAGAATGTAAGGAAGGATGAAGAAAGGAAAAAGAAGGAGTGTGATGATCTACAAGCCAAATCTATGGGAATGAAATCAAGAGAAAATGGCTAGTACTTCTTCATAGTCTGTAAGAATACTCTCTTTGTAATTCTATCCATGTTGTCAATCAATTTCATACCTGTACTGTTCAAGTTATATCTTTATGTATGGTAGGCTTGTTATCAGACATGAAATTGTGACTAAGGGTCTTACTCACAATTTGGGGGAGATTGTTAGTCACAGAGGCATGCCTGTATACATCTAATAACAAGCCTAATTATTTTGACATGTAATACTCCTTAACTGGGGGAACCTCTACTTGTAGAGTTTCTACTTGTATTTAGTACTTGTAATAGGCATCAAAATTCTACCTGTGTAACTGTAAATTAAGTCATGAAATAATGCTTGAAAGAAGATCCAAAGATCATGCCTTAAGCTTGAAGAACAAGGTTGTCAAAATAAACATAGTTGGAATTTGAAGAATGAAGATTTGCCTAAGTGCCAATTCGAGAAGTACTTTTGTATATTAGAGAAGTCAAGGTTTCAAAGAGTCAGGCATTCGATATCTCAAGGACTCAGGAAGCTATTCGACATCTCGGGATTCGATAAGTCAAATGCTCTATTCGACAACTCAAGGATCCCTAAAGAAAAGACTATTTCGAGAAGTGATTCAACATCTCAATTACATAGTATTCGAGAACTGAGAGTTATCTATTAAGTCAATTCTAGTTCTCGAATCAATCACTCAGTCACTTCTCGAATGGATTCTTGAAGACAAAATACTGTAAATTATACAAGTCGGAAACCTACAGCAAGCCAAAACACTTTCAGGACCACAGTACTGTAAAAGTGCTTTTAGAAATTCTACAAGAAGCTTAGAGAGTTGTTACTAGAGACAATTTGCTAAAGAAGTGGATCTGGGAAGGTTAAAGAAAGTCAAATTACACGTTGCCTGGATGTATTCCAAAATAGGGATTGACAAGTTAGAAAGTAGATTTGTCTGTTCTATCTTTTGTAGTAAGTAGGGTGTACGCATGTTCTATAATTGTACAACCCTCACTTCTCTAGCAACAACAACAACAACAACAACAACAAGAGAGAGAAGCACAATACAGTGATATAATTTGTAAGAACAACTCTCTGAGAAAAAGAGAAGCTGAGAATACTAATTTCTGTATTTACAGGTTGTAGCAAAAATCTTGATCTAATACAACGTTAGATTAAAGTGAGTGCATGTGTCTTGAGTTTTACTTCCGCACGAATATATTTTGTTAAACACAAACACAAACTCAGCTACAAAAACAAGAACATAGATTCACACCTTCAAATAAACGTTCTTAAGTGTTAAATCCGAGAAAAGTTTGAAAATACATTCACCCCCCCTTTGTATTTTCTTGTGTGTGTATTCCATACTCAACACCCTATTTTTTAGAAAACAAATCAAAACTTCCTTTTTTAATATTAACATTAACATCTTCGAAATAGAAAAGGTTTTCGAATTTGTAGGGAAGAATAAGTCAGATTTATATATTCAAAATAGGAAAAAAAAAATTATATTCAATAAAATAGGTGTTTAAATTTATATAGGAGAAGAATTCGAAATTACAAGTAAGTGACAAATTATCTTGCTCTCTATTTAAGAACTATATAACTCAACTTTTTCATCATTTACAATGTGTTCGCATGACTTTTTTTTATTATTTTTTTTCCTTTTCAATTGATCAGTTTATGAATTTTACAATTATTCTTAGTTTTAATAATGCTTAGATTTTTGATTATGCAGGAAGCTTAACATGGACCAAGATTCTGTTGCACTGTAAATAAGATGGATGTATTCTGATGATTTGTACTACATGTATTACCAAATTGACCGGTTTCATGAAGTTCTGCTAGAGGTTATTGGTTGAGAATTTATACCATCAATTTATTTATTGTATGTTTCAAAAATATATTCAACTTAAATTAGATTTATATAAATTTTTCTTATGATTTATCATCTTAGCGTGGTAAGTGTAGGCGGCTCCTTGGGAATTTGATTGGTCCTGTTTGGCAATTAGTTCTTATTGCGGATTGAGTTAGTTGTTTTGACTAACAGATTAAATTAGTTGTTTTACATTAAATTGTTGGGTTTTTTTTAAAAAAAACTACCCAAGTTGCAACAGATTTTTTCAAAAATACGACTTGCAACCTTTTTTTGAAATGCATGCAACCTTTGCAACCTTTTTTTGCCTGCATTTTAAGCTCATTTGCAACCTTTGTCACATGCGGTGCCAGTTTTGCAACTTTTGCAACCGAAAAACCGTATTTTTGTAAATAGTTTCAAAAAGTTAGGTAGTTTTGTAAATATCCCTAAATTTAAATTGTTTGGTAATTAGCGGTTATTTTGTATATTAACATCTTCGAAATAGAAAAGATTTTTGAATTTGTAGGGAAGAGAAGTTCAAATTTACATATTTGAAATAGAAAAGAAATTTTATATTCTTATATTTACACAATCATTACTTCTAGCGATCAAATTTTATCATCATATTTGTAACCCTTTTCTTGCTTCTGCTTGCTTTTGTCTTCGTCTATTTTCTTTTACTTTTTTTTATTCATTCTTATTTTGTTTAATTCTCAAAGTGCATGGTTATGTGTGTGGGCCACTGATTTTGTGATTTTTAGGTTGCTTTTTTGTGGTTTTAAGGTTTGAATTTATTAGTTTAATATCTCTTTCTTCGTTTTATTTTTAAATTTTTGATATGTTATGATTTTAGTTATAATTATGAATTATTAGTAATCATTGATTGTTCATAATTTACTTTGGCTTTTGTATATTTTTGTTAGTGATCTCTGTATGGAAACACCTATCGTGTGAACAAGAATTATGAAATCTTAGTATCACTACTTAAGAAACTTGGCGCAAAAGGTTTAAACTTTTACTATTCCCTTTTTATTTATTTATTTTTAATTGTTAATTTTTGGATATATTCTTCTCATTGTTCTTGATCATAATGTTCCAACGTCTTCCTTTAATTAATTCAATCAAATCTGCTTTTTTATTTATATGGATTTATTACAACGGGTGTCGTCCTAGGAAACCGTGACACAAAATTGACGTAAAAAATAAGTATATAGTTTATTTTGTTGTCTATATACATATATATTAAAATTTGTACAACATTGTGTTCATTTGTAGATATTTTCTTTTTAATTTTTTTCTTAAGAGTTTATATTTTGAAATTTTTAAAAAAATATTACAAGACCGTCGCGAAACGCGGCTTATATGTATTTATTACAATGGGTGTCGGCCTAAGAAACCATGATACAAAATCGACAAAAAAATAATTATAGTTTATTTAATTGTCTATATATATTAAAATTTTACAATATTATGTTCATTAATTTATTTGTAGATATTTTCTTTTCGATTTCATTCTTAAATTTATATTTTGAATTTTTTTTTAAATGTTACAAGGCCGCCGCGAAGCGCGGCTTAGTCAACTCGTATTATATAAAGGAAAACCCTCGGGAGGTCTAAAATCGCTCGAATTCTATTTTTCTAGAACTCCTCTATTTTAAATAATTAAAATCAAAACTTTCTTCTTTAGTTCCTATTTTTTAGAAAATAAATCAAAACTTCCTTTTTTTAATATTAACATTAACATATTCGAAATAAAAAATGTTTTTGAATTTGTAGGGGAGCAGAATTCAAAACTACATATTTGAAATAGAAAAGAAATTTAAATTCTTATATACAATCATAACTTCTAACGATCAAATTTTATCACCATATTTATAATCATTTTCTTGCTTCTATTTGCTTTTATCATCGTCTATCTTCTTTTATCTTTTTATTAATTCTTATTTTGTTTAATTCTCATTGTACGTGGCTATATGTGTGCGACACTGCTTTTTTGTAATTTTCAGGTTGTTTTTTTGTTGATTTTAAGCTTTGATTTTACTAATTTAATATTTGCTTTCTTTGTTTTAATTTTAAATTTATGATTTTGGTTATAATTATGGATTATTAGTAATCATTGATTGTTCTTTATTTTGACTTTTGTATTTTTTTGTTAGTGATCTCAATACAGAAATACCTGATCGTGTGAATAAGAATTGGGAGATCTTTCTCTATTTTAGAAGTAAAAGTAATTGAGAAACTTGGTACAAAAATTTTGAACGTTTACCATTCCCTCTTTATTTACTTTTTGTTAATTGTTAATTTGTAGTTATTATCTTCTCACTGTTCTTGATCATGATATGCCAACGTCTTTCTTTAATTAATTCAATCAAATCTATTTTTTTATCTATCTGTATTTATTAAAACGGGTGTCGGCCTAAGAAAACGTGACACAAAATTGACGTAAAAAATATGTATATTGTTTATTTTTTTCTCTTTATACATATATATAAATAAATAATTGGTACAATATTCTGTTCAATAATTTACTTATAGATATTTTCTCTTTGATTTCTTTCTTATATTGTTTATATTTAAAAAATAAGTATATAGTTTATTTAATTGTCTATATATATATATTAAAATTTATACAATATTGTGTTCATTAATTTATTTATAAATATTTACTTTTCAATTTCTTCTTAAATTTATTTTCTGAATTTTTTTGAAAAATATTACATGGCCGCCGCGAAGCGCGGCTTAGTCAACTAGTATTTATATAAATAGGAAAAATTCTCCTAACAACGTAGTATTTTTTAATGACATAATTGTAAATATGTGATTAGATTCGTGTAACGACAAAAATGCTTCTTTTATATTTTAATTAAAAACTTCTTTGTACTTACCTAAGCTACGTTAATATGTAGTTAGGAGTATTAATCTTTATGATTTTATCACAAATGTATAAATTATATCCTTCTATACTATATTTTAGGTGATTGTTGGTTTGGTATACTTAAATTTGGTAATAACAGCCGTTAGATTGTAAGATAAATAAAAAAGAATAGTTGAATGTAATCCTAAAATAATATTCTTTTTATAATATATAACTTTTATAGGTTCAAATTCGAATCCCGTTAACAACATATTATTATTATTATTAAACATTTATATCATCTTATAAACTAATCCTAAAAGATCAAGTTTTGATTCTCCTCAACAACATATTTTAGTTAAATATTAATATTATCTATTTTCACCATAATATTATTAAACATTCATAAACTACTCCAAGAATTTCAAGATTTAATTTCGATCAACAACATATTCAATTTAAAAATTTATTGATCTATTTTCAATATACAAACAAAAAACTATCATTTTGAATATTATCAAATATGTATTATTATATATTTTATTATCTTCTATAATTTTATTTCTTACTAAATAAAAATTAAATACTAAAATTATGAATATTATAAGATAAAAATATTAAATAATAAATAAAAATATTTAAAATTTCCGTGCATTGCACGGGTTATAAGCTAGTAATTCTGAATACCTATACATGGTAGATATTTTTGTAGTTGTTTTTCGTAATCGTTCATAATTTTAAATTTTATTTTTTCCAAAAAATTTGGCCACATTAATTTTAAATATGTGAAATTGAATTACAATATTGAATCTCTCTAATATAATAATTATCGAATGCAAACTTCAAAACAAAACTGGACAATAGGGGCAGGTTAATCAGATTTTGCTATCTGATTCACCGATCCCTCGTATAATCATACAGTACAAGCAGGTTAATCAAGTTTTGTTATTTGATTCACCGATCCCTCTATATATCCGTTGAAATGGATCTTCGAATTTGGCAAAAAAATGTTACTTCCTCGTGTATAATAAAATATAAATTTTAATGAATTGATAAAAAATTAAGTATTTTAAAGGATTGTTATTAATTTTATACAAATTTTAGTAGAATTCAAATAGAATTGATAAAAAAAATCTTGGAGAATTTTATTGATTTAAACGGAATTCTCATAAAGTTTTGAAAATGTTATGGGTTTTAGCCATATTTCGAAAGATATAAAATACACTAATAAATTAATTAAAATTCAACACTTCATTTATTACAAAAAAAAATAATGAAACTTTGAATACCATCAAATTTTAAAGTTTTTTAAATCCAAATTGAATATTACCACATTTTAATGAAAATTTTAAATTTTAAAATGAATTTCGAAATTTTCAATTTTTTTTGAATCTATAATAATTACCCTAAATTTAAAAAAATATTCAAATTGAATATACCACGATTTTAAGAATCCATTTTATTTTTTGAAGGACACAAAGATGACCACTAAACGACTAATCGGACTGAAATAATTTTCATAACCATTACGAACCAGCATCCAATTTTGATTAGAACATGAACAGTACAAGTCGGAACGAACGAATACTCACGATGCAGTAAGCAAATAATCTGTAAGACCAATAAGAAAAAGTTACAAAGAGATCCATACCCTCTCACAACATTTTATTGTTGAAAAGGGGACAATCTATAGGACCAATAAGGAAAAAACCACAATGAGAATCGTATCCTCTCGTGTCCGGGCTAGTTTGCATGCACCTCGACTAATCCGGAGGGTATACTAACACACTCATGCCCTCGAGCATGATAGCCCACTTAATTCCAAAGCATCCCAAAAAATCGAACTCGTGACCTCAAGGCAGAAATCCTTAAACACCACTGACCGCCCATATAAGACCCCATGAAGATCCATCTGACAACATTTTATTGATGGGGAGGGGAATTAATCCATCATTCCCTCCACATCCTACATACAACCTGCAAAATCAATAAGAACAAAACTACAAAGAACATCATATTTTCTCACAATATTTTATTATTGGAAAGAAGAATCGATTCTTCCACATCTATTATCTATTATATATCTACGAGCAAATCCAATAGCTCCTTAGTTGATTTCTTAAAATATAATAAAATAATGGTTATTAGTGATTTAGAACCTTATTTTGTATATCAACTCCAACAACGTTACCTATATTCATTTCTTATTATTGTTGTAATGATAAATTTGAAATCAATTAGAAATGAGATATGGACAAATATTGAAAAATGGATTAAAATGAAATTTTTATTGATAGAAATCAAATTAGGAATGGTTAGTGGTTCCCCAAAAGTAGGGATGACTAGAGGTCCTTAGTATTTTAGGGAATCACTAGCACGCTGTTGGAGTGGTATTTTGTACTTAAATCTTGACTTAAGAAGCAATATAGAGAAGTTGTTGGACTTGCTCTAATAGAGTAAGAGCAAGTCCAACAGATCCCTTATATGACTTCCTAACTTAAATTATAAGGAATTAGGTCTAAAATTGTGCTCCAACAGCCTCTTAATTTTTCCTCAAAAATTAAGAGCATCATGTCATTCCTTATCTTTAAGGGCTCCCTTATTTCACTTTTATCAATAAAATATTATTTTCCCTTCTCTTTCCAATTGTTTACCTCTTTTTTGTTCTTGCTTCATTCCTTTTATTATTATTTAATAATTATAAGGATCAACTATAAGGAATCTTGTTGGAGTTGTCATACCTTATAATATCCTAAATCACTACGAATCTAATATTTTATAATATTTATAATGAAAATACAAGAAGGCTGTTGGACTTGCTCTAACTACGGGGATTCTTTGAGCCAATTTATTCCACTTGAAATTACCGAATTACCTCTCATTAATATATATTCGTATTTGTTATACTTAATAACATATATTAATTGCGCCTAAATTACGAGTATTAATAATTTTATATATATATATATTATTACTTCATTTTTGGATATTAATAATTTAAAATTAGATATACATTTTAATTATATTTGATCTTTGTTATGAATATGTAGGATAAAACGATTATGCATTAACCTACTAAACTACCACATACTAAAGTTATACTATTAAGAAAAATTCAAAATAATATAATAATGTATGTTGTCCATTGATAACGTGTATATTATAAACGCTTTGTCTTTCATTCTCTTGCATTTTTTGTTATTTCCGAATGTTGTTTTATAGATATTAATTATGTTTTTCATCTTTCAGTGCCTCATGCTTAATTGTTGAAAAGATGACTTATTGTGAACTTGGAAGGCAAAGATGATTCAAGAGGGTAGTTAGAAGATGCAAGCTCGCGATGCCGGGAGGTGTTTAATGTATTATCTTGAAAATTTTATCTCATACAGGCCGCTGTACGGCCGTTCCCCAGGCCGTGCAGAGTGTTTAAAGTAATGCAGTTTGAGCAGTCTTTTGTACGGGCTGCTATACGGCCGTTCGACAGGTCGTTCAAAGGAGCAATTTTTCTGTACGGGGAGCTGTACGGCCATTCAACAGGCCGTACAACACTTTCTGTGTATTAAAAGATAAGTAAACATAACACATCTCATCATATCTTCACATCTAACATCTTCATCTTCATTTTACCTCTTCAAGAACATTAAATTAAGGTTAGTAGGAGTAGAGAGAAGTATTAATTAGTTGTAATCTAGCATTGATTATGAGTAACTAACTTCATTTATTTGGCTCAAGGAGAAATTCTTGTACTAAACCCATTTCAATTTAAGTAAGATTTATTTAACTCTATCTTGAATGCTTGTGATGTATTGCTTATGATTTTGTTTGGAGATTTGCAAGTTGCTTCACCTTACTCTTCTTGTATCTTCAATTGCTAATTGTTTATTCTAATATGTAATCGTTAGTTCATTCATTATAGTAGCACAAGATTTAGTGTACCTAAATCCTCAAGATTCAAGTGCAAATACCTAGGTTGAGCTTCTCATCCTTGGGTTTTGTCCTAACCTCTCTTTGTTGAATTCCTTGACTTGGTTAAATTGATAGTACTTCATTATTGGTTGCTAGTGTCAAGAGAGCTAATTTATGTGCTTCACTAAATTACTGTTTTTAGAAGAGAAATAAGTAATTGTGTGCTTCACCAATTAGCTTGGTTAGGTAGAGTTGGATATATTTGCTTGTTTGTTGGGTTTAAGTGCTTGATTTTCCATTATCCTTGGGTCAAATATCTTTTATCTTGCTAATTTACTCATTGTGTTGTTGTGTTGGTAAATTGAATAATTGTCATTAACTTAGTTGTATTTCTATAGCAATTTATTTCTTGTATGCAAGGTGTTTGATAAAACACCTCAACCAACTCAAAACCCCCCTTTGTCCATACTTCTAGATTGTAAGAAATAATCTACTTGAAATCAATATTGATAGTCCTTCCCTGTGAACGAACTTACGAAAAACACTACCTTCAAATTGGCGCCGCTGTCGGGGAAGGCAACAATATTAATTTTGAGTTAATTGTTTATTATATTTTAGATTTTATCTTTCTATATAGTTTTTTTTCTTTATTTTTTTTATTGGTGTGTCTTCATGTTTATTGGAGATAGACAACTAACTCTTTCAGGAGACGATGGATAATTAATTATTATGGTTGGAATAACACTCAAGATTTCACCCACGATCAAGAACGATATCAAGATTTTAATTCTTTTCAGAATTTAAATGCGTATCAGGTGAATTCTTTCTATTCTACAAACTCATGCTATGCTCCTTACCCTCCTAGCATTGATTTTTCATATGCTTTTGAAAATCAATGTTATGATCCGCAATATAATTCCCAAGGCCATCAAGGGTCTTCTTCATCTTCCTTATCATCATTAGAGGAGATGATGAAACAAATGGCCGCAAACAACCTCCAATTTCAAAACATCACTTTTCAAAGCATATCCAACTTCGAAAAGAACACTTCTCAAAGCATATCCAACTTGGAAAAGCAAATAAGTCAACTAGCCAAAATCGTGAATCGATTAGCGGAGGTCAGTTCTCCCATTAATCACGATTCTTGTTTTGTAATTGATGAAAATTTTGTGCAAGATGAATCTGCTTGTTTAGTTGACGATTGCCCTAAGATTAATAATGATAAATTGGATGTAGTTGAGGATCTACCAAACTTAGAAAATGCCTTTGAGCTTAATGAATTGGTAGATGAGATAAAAGTTGAAGAATGTCCAATGAAAACTGAGAAGGAATTAAAGATTGATGAGATTGAAATTTTTGCTTGGGTATATAAGGATCCAATTTGGGAATAATTTTGAGCCGTAGTTATAATGATTATTCTGACGATTTTTCTAGCTACTTTGATTTTTCAAAGTCTCTTGAAGATGTGAAGATCATAAAAATATTTCTATATTTTATGGATCAAAGGTATATTTGCACACCTTATTTTTATTATTGATTTCGTAGGTATGTGCATTTAATTGCTTTTTAACCTCATTAGTTATAATACTTGTATAAATAAGTCGAGCCAACGACAATAAACAAAGCGCTTTTTGGGAGGCAACCCAAGGTACGTATGTATTTATATAGTTTTATGCGTATGTTAGATTTTGTTCTTCGCTTGCATTTATGTAGGGTGTTATGCATATTGTGAGTTTGAGGATTGATCTAAATATTAGTGAGTGGAGGTTCCTTTTTCATTTATTTTAATTCATAAGAAAAACAACTCAAAAATATATAATATTTAATTATTATGTATTTTTGTGGTGTGACTAATGAATTTTATAATAGATTTTCAAAAAACAAAAATTTGTAATAATAATGTCTCGCTCAATAATATTTAGTATCGTTAATTCTATTTTTTTTTAATTTTTATATTTATTCCACACTTACCTTGATGTATTTGTTTCATGTTTTCAGGATTTAATATTTTATTCTAGGATTTGTGCGCGTTTTTTAAAAAAAAAGAAGAAAAAATAGCTTTATACAATTTTTAGAACTGCACGGGCGTTCAGTGACTCGTGTAGCAGACCGTGCATTTTCGAAACCTTCCTGTTAAAACCATATATAACCATTTTTAGAGCTGTATGGGCGTTCAATAGCTTATGCAACAGGCCGTGAGATTTTAGGAGCGTTCTGTCTAAAACGACACTCCTCCCTTTTGGCTGTACATGTTTTGCACGGTCGTGCATTTGTTTTATAAAAAAAAATTTGAAATATACAAAATAGAGCATAAACAATCCAATCCATCTTATATCCTCTTCTCCAAATCTCCTCCAGTCGCCTCTACATCCAACACCACCGCTGCAAACTACCACCGTCCCATTTCCTTCACCCTATCTCCTCTACAGCCTCCGAACGTCACTGCCTCACTTTTCTTCACACTCCGCCACCCAACTACCAGCCCCTTTCATCTCCTCCACTCCACCTTTTCTCAGCCTCCCATTTCCTCCTCCACTCTTCAATCCACCTTCCACCATTCCGTTTCCGCCCAGACACACACCACCAGCTCACCCTATTTCCTTCTTCTCCTCCCTTTAGTCCCTTTCGACACTCAACATCTCACCAGTAAACACCACAACGCAACCACCTTCTCACCACCATCTTCTATAATTCACCACACCTCCACCTCCATACTCCGCTGCGTCACCATTTCTCCGCCCACCTCTTCTTCCGTCCAGACACACAACTACACTGCCACTTCCCACTCTCACTCTCACTCAATCTGCAGCCCTCCCACACTCCATATTCAACCTCCACAACACCTCTCTTCCCCCATCTCCCAGCCGCCCATCTCACGCAACCACCGCGCTGCAACCATTCCTCAGCTGCACCGCTCCTCTACCACCTGCACAACCCACCGACTCTTCTCAATTCTCCAACCAAACCCACCTAACCCCTCTCCTTTTTCCCTTCATCTCCTACAACCGCCAATTGCTGTCTCAACTCGCAGCCTCCTCCAATAGCAGTCCATCTTCAATCCTCTCCTATAACCCACTGTCTCACTTTTTGTATCTTCTCGCAACACCACCAACCGCCACCAATACCATCCCCTCCGTTCTCCCCATCGACCTCGCACCCACAACAGACCACCACTGCTCCTCACCTTTTCTTTTCCTCCATCAACACCCACTACGCCGCCGGTCCACCATCATTTCTCCCCATATCTTTTTTTCCTCACCAATCACAAAACTTAACTCCTGCCTCCCAACTTTCGTCGCCCTCCTACCTGCCGGCCCACCGCTCTTTTCTGTTCTTCTTCTCCGTTTCCAAACACCCACCTCCGACCAGCAATCACCACCGCACTTCCTCCTCCATCTCAGCCATTTTCTCCTCTCTGCCACCAATTATACCAGCCCCCTTTTTTGTTTTGTTTTTTGTTTTGCTTTTTGTTATTTGATTTGATTTTTTGTTTTTGTTTTTTTTTGTTTTTTTTTTCACTTCTTTGTTTTTAATTTTGATTTTCTGTTTTCATTTTCTAGAACTAAATAATTTTTATAAATGCAAGAATCGATTTAAATTCACGTTGAATTTGATTTTTGATTTTATTATTAATTGGTTAGTTATTTGTATTTTATTTTATTTTACTTTAAAAAAAACAAATATATTATTTATTTATGTGTAGTTAATTAGTCTTTTGAGTGGCTTTGAGGGTGTTGGCTTGTTGGTTATATTCTTTGGGTTGATTGTGGTTTGTGGCATTGACTCAATTCGTGACTTGCAATTTTGGAGTTAGATTTTGGCACATATGAGTGGTGCTCCCGGTTCTTGTTGTTTATTTTCAGGGGAGTTCTCTTTCACTTTTATCCCTACTTCGTTTTTATTTGTCATGCATGAGGACATGCCATGTTTTAAATGGGGGAAGAATTTCTTATATTCATCTTTGTAGTGTAGTATGTAGCTAGTATTAGTACTATCTTTTGTTTCCTTTGATGTCCGTCTTGTCTACTTTAGAAACGAGTTCAGTCATGAGCTTGTTTACTTGTTTATAAAATTTAAGACATTGTGAGCTTGTAACCGTTTCCTCCTATTTTGTGCATAGCATTACCAATTTGATGTGAATCTATAAGTTTGATGCACCTTATTGCACACACACACACACTCTTAAAATGGCATGAAAAGTCTAGATTGTTGTAATTAAATTGTGAACATGACGTTTATCTCTTAGCATGCATGGACTTTAAATCGAGAAGATGTTATTACAACGTAAACCTTGTGAGGCCTTGAACGATGATTCTTTTGCTTATGTGTTTCTCCTTCTTTATGTGTGTTTGTTGCTCTAGGGCTCCATTAAACCTTAATTCATGGATGCACCATAATAAGGAAATTCTATTTAGGATAACCATTTTGCCCTTCTTAGCTTGTGAACCATGAAAATAATCCATAATTACCCCCTTTGAAGCTTATATCCATATTTTTCTTCGTCACTTTCCCCTTTTATACATGAGTCATAGCCTGTTGAGTATTGAACACACAAAAAGAATACAGAGGGGGGTGAATGGATTCTTGAACTTTTTCTTTGTTCTTGAATCTGGATGGTGTGTGTAGCAAGATATCTGATATGTGTGTGCAGATATGTAAGTGCGGAAAATGAACAACACAAGACACAATATCACTTTAATCTAATATTTTATTAGATAAAGATTTGCTACAACCTGTGAATACAAATGGTAGTATTCTCAGCTTCGTTTTTCTCAGAGAGATGTATAACTTGAATGTGTATGTGAAAAACTAAACTGCTAGAGAAGTGAGGCTGTATTCTTATAGAACATGAATACAGCCTACTTACTACAAATAAGGTAGCTAAACAAATTTACTTTCTAGTGTTGTTAGAAATAATTGATGTGAATATTAATCAGTGTTTAAGTGTTACAGTGATAAATCAGAGTTTAGCTGGAAGCAGTCAGAGTTTAGTTAAACGCTGATAGATGGAAGCTCGACAGAGTTTGTTAAACTCTGTCTGGAGGCAGCGTCTACTGGTCAACAGTGTTTGAAGATTATTTAAGGAAGTAATATCTTTAAAGATTGGATAGCTGTCAAAGAGATTGAGTTGACTAAGGAGACGAGTAGCAATCGTAATTGATATCAATTATATAGCTAATTTATAGGAGTATCAATTATCGATTGTATAGCAGCTGTATATCTTATAAATACAGTTAGGTTAACCCTAGAAGGGTATCGCTCATTGTGAAACATTATTCATTGTAACCTAAGCAGCTCTCTGTGATATTTTACATCACTGAGAGAGGAGTTATTAATTCCAAACAGTTTTTAATTATTTAAACGCGTACTCTATTGTTAATCTCTCATACGATCTTGATTATAATTTTGTATTCGGCCTAACAATTGGTATCAGAGCCAATCTGTTACTTTATACAGTTTAAGATCCACACACACAGCTATAATCAATGGCAGAGATACCTCCTCCAACAGGTTCAAGTTTTGAGAAGGCTCAACCAACTACTGTGAGTCGTTATGAGACAATCAGAGTTCCTATTCTCAGGACAGGAGAGTATTCAATCTGGAAGGTGAAAATGATCATGTTTCTGGAGGCTACAGATCCAGAATATCTTGACAGAATTTATGAAGGTCCTCATAAACCTACAAAGCTATCTGTTGCTACTGCTGGTCAAGAAGCTAAAACAGTTCCAAAGGAAAAGAAAGATTTAACTCCTGAAGATCTTTCATCTATTGCTAAGGATGCAAAAGTTAGGCATCTACTTCATAGTGCTTTAGACAATGTTATGTCTAATAAAGTGATTAACTGCACTACTGCCAAAGAAATTTGGGATGCTCTTGAGGTTAGATGTCAAAGAACTGCTGCTATCAAGAAGAATAGAAGGAACATACTCACACAGGAGTATGAGCACTTTGAGGCTAAATCTGAAGAAACCATGACAGAAACATTTGACAGATTCCGTAAACTGCTCAATGATTTGTCATTGGTTAATAAAGAGTATGATCTGGAAGACTCAAATTTCTTCTTGCTTTACCTGAAAAGTGGGATGTGAAGACAACCACCATGAGAGATAACTATGATCTTGCTGATATTGAGATTGATGAAATCTATGGGCTGCTCAAAACTCATGAATTGGAATTGGAGCAGAGAAACAGGAGATCAGGTAAGAAGACAAAGTCTGTTGCTCTTAAGGTTGAAGAAAAACCCTTGAAGAAGGAAGCATCAAGGAAGAAAGCTAAGGGAAAGGCTTTAGTCATACATTCTGAAAGTGAGTCATCAAACTCTGATGTTGATTCAAACACTGATGAATCATCTGACTCTGAGGATGATGAAGAAGAAATGTTGCAAATGGCTGCTTTGATGGTGAAGACCTTCAAGAAGATGGGTTTCAAGAACTTCAAGAAGGGCAAAAGGTTTTCTAAGAAAGATTCAAATTCTGACAGAAAAAGTTTCAGAAAGTCTAAGAGAAAGGATACCAAGTCTGGGAAGAAGGACAAGTCTGAGATTCAATGCTACGAGTGTAAGGAGATGGGTCACTATGCTCCTGAGTGCAAAAAGGGTAAAACTGAAAAAGCACTCTTCACAAAAGGCAGAGACTGGGTAGACACTTCAGACTCAGATGAGGATGTTAACTATGCTCTCATGGCTTCTATTGAGAATGAATCTGAAGATTCTGAAAACAAGGTACCTCTAACTACCTATGCTTATAATACTGATGATATAACTGAATTAAGAATTTATCTTAAGGCTTTGCATATCAGTTATAGGGATCAGACTTTAGAGAATGAGAGAATCAAATCTGAAAATTCTGAACTTAAAGTGAGAAATAAAATTGTTGAAGAAAAACTTGAAAACATGCAACAAGTTCATAAAGAAAGAGATGATGTTGTTTATCTAGAACAGGATTTGCTAGGAAAATATAAGCAACTTGAATCTGAATTGGAGAAGGCAAATCACATAATTAAAACTTGGACTCATTCTGGAAAAGACACTCAAGAGGTTTTTCAGTCAGACACAGTTGGTTTAGGTTACTGTGAGGGAGATGAAAAGTGCTTTTCTGAATGGGAAGCTTGAAGAAGAAGTGTTTGTTGAACAACCACCAGGTTTTGTGGACCCAAAATATCTAGACTATGTCTACAGGCTGGATAAGGCACTCTATGGACTTAAGCAGGCACCAAGAGCATGGTATGAAACTCTGGCTCAATTTCTTTTAGAAAGTGGGTTCAACAGAGGTACAATTGATAAAACACTGTTCTATTTTAACTATGGTGATGACTTGCTTTTAGTTTAGATATATGTTGATGACATAATTTTTGGGTCTACTAATGATAAACTCTGTAAAAAGTTTGCCAAGCTCATGCAGTCCAGGTATCAAATGAGCATGATGGGAGAGCTTAGTTATTTTCTAGGCCTACAGGTGAAGCAAAAAGATGATGGAATTTTCATAAATCAAGCAAAATATACTAGAAATCTTCTCAAGAAATTTGGTATGCTTGACTGTTCATCTGCATCAACTCCCATGGCAACAGCAACAAAGTTGGACAAAGACACGGGAGCTTCAGTTGATATGACAAACTACAGAGGCATGATAGGGTCTCTTCTTTATCTAACAGCTAGCAGGCCTGATATCATGTATGCAACCTGTCTCTGTGCAAGGTTTCAGGCAGACCCCAGAGAACCACATCTAACAGCTGTGAAGAGGATTTTTAAGTATCTCAAAGGGACCATAACCTTAGGTCTGTGGTATCCTAGAGAATCAGATTTCAAGCTACTTGCACTACAAGAAAAGGGTCAATAGACATCAGTTTATGACCGATGTCTATGTTATTTTGCATGTGATGTCTAGGTCGGAGATGTCTATTCTAGACATCGGCCAGAAACTGATGTCTATGCTAACATAGACATCAGTATTTACTTCAATACACATCAGTTGTTCTACAAAATAGGTTACATATAATTAATTTTATAAACAACTTGCATGCCTTATATTCTAGAAAACATATACTCCCTCTGTCCCATAAATATTGTCTTAAGTTGAATTTTCAAAGTCAAATTTATCAATTTTGACCAACAAATTAAACATATTATGTAATAATATCTATTTTTATAAAAAATATAATAATAAAGTTTGAGCACTCTATTTTATGAAGCAATTTAAAATTTTGTAAAATCACAAACAAATATTTTCAAATTGTTGGTCAAAGTTAGAAAATTTTGACTTTGAAAATTCAACTTAAGACAATATTTATGGGACGGAGGGAGTAATAAACTAAGTTATTTTTCACATACGCATCACTTTCTTTTTTTGGAAAAGATGTCTATTTGGATATTAGACATCATAATTTTAGCAGATAAAGTGATGTCTAATGTTCTAATAAACATTAGTTTCTTTTAAAAAAAGCGATGTGTATAACTATCTTAGACATCATCCTATACTGATGTCTAATGTAGGTATAAACATCAATTTTTTCTGAAAAAACTCATTTATATGTGTCTATTAGACATCAGATTTTATAAATAAAAAATGATTTCTATTTGTTTTTTAGACATCGGACATTGCAGAAAAAATGTGATGTATATCTTTGTTTTAGACATCATTATTTGGTAAAATCACTTTATTTGCTAATAATAGATGTGACAATTGTCATTATGTGGCTATTGACAAAATAAAAATCAATGTCATCAACATCCAAATTACTACATAAGCTGCATATCCAATGTAACAAATCCAAAACAAGTAAACATGACTACATAGCTTATAAATTTGATAATGTCCACTCACATGACCATGCGGCTGTTTGCAGACAGACAGAAATTACATTGAATAAGTTGTTCCGTATAACAACTAGTTTTCCGTATGCCACAGATTATAGTTCTGTTGGAAGAGTTCATTATAACATTGTAATCTATAAACAAATCAAAATATACAAGTAAAACTTGGTTAGTCTATATATACTGCAGAGCAGCTGCACAAATTTGGATAGTTATATACTTGGATTTGATATTTTGGTAACGATATAACTTATGGGACACGTTCCAGTACTCTCTGCAATGCTTTCTCAATACCCTCTTGATTAAGTACAGTAGTCAATTGTATTTCTTGCACCTGAATCACAAACAAGGATTCATATATTTATGCAAATGAGATAATAGGGTAGAAAGATTCAGAAGATTAAAAAAAAAACCTGTCGTCCAGCTCAAGCAAGAAGAGTGGACTGTTCGCCAACAGAAGGGGCCTGCTGCCAAAAAAGAGTTAGAATTTGCAATGAAATTAAGTACAGCAAATCGAACAACTTGAAATTTTATTTAACTACGTTGCTATACATAAAGAAGCACTCACATTTGATAGCCAGAGCTGCAGATCTTGTGAAACCACCCGTTTCTCAAAACCTTGCCTAGTGATTCGCACATCACTTATACTAGACCAGATAAACACTAAAAAAACATTAGACCAAATTCACACTGTTAGAATTTTAATCACTCTAGTCTTGTCCTTTATTGTAGTTTCCAATTTTAATGTTTTTCAAATTATTTGCTTTTGTAGATTAAAGCATATATGAAGGCTTATATGGATTTTCTTGAGTGTGAAAAATTTCTTTATGCATATAATAATTATCGAATAAGTGTTTGCTGTACACAAATTTCCGCTTCTAAGAAATACAGTAGTTTGAATGTTGAAAGTTTTATGTTGGACCTGGTAGTTTAAATTTCGACAGGCAAAAATGCACACCCAGATTATAAAGCAAATCCGCATATGCAAGGGATGCAAGGATGTTATTTCTAATGATTCTTAGTCGATTTCAAAACAAAAAACGAAAGGAAAACATTTCTATATGCACAAAAGTTCAGATATCGTTTTTAGTGTAGTGTTCTTGGATTAAATTATAGACTGTACAATGCTAGAGGAAATGATAATCATACCCATCTTCTTGTAGTAGCTCTTCTATTATTGTTTCAAGACCCTGAAGAGGCTCAATATCATAGATCTCATCATCACCTGAAGAATCAGAGCCAGCTGAGCCATCCTGTTAAGCATAGCAATGATAAATAAAAGGGGATAATATTCAAAGTGTAATAATTTCTGGCTAATCACACGGTGGATTGACCCTTTATTTGCGCTAATTAGTCACCTGCTGTCTTGTTTACCAAACCAAACACACAATAGATATACCAGTTTTTACTGAAATTTAATTTTTTTTAATGTATAGATCAGGATAGAAATCCTCTAGGGACTTGTGAGTGATGCAGTTGATGGGCCTACAATGAGAATACTTGTCACGACGTGACATGTAAGGTGTATTGGCTATCTATTGCGTGCGCAGCTGTTAGAGACGCTAACATGATAGATATGCTTATTAAAAAAAAAACTATCAACAATATTTTCACATCCAAATGTGCAGGCATGACACAACTGTAGCCTTACCGATCAGGCAGAAATGCGGCACAAGTACCATGATTAACCCATCAGGCGGAAACTCGAATTTTTTTACGATCGAGATGGACAATTTAGTGGCTAATCCAGTCCAGAATGCTACAAAGTATCATCACTGTAGTGCAAGTTTTAAGAATTTTATCAAACTTTTGGCAATATACACACCAGGTCCAACATAAAACTTTCAACATTCAAACTACTGTATTTCTTAGAAGCGGAAATTTGTGTACAGCAAACACTTATTCAGTGACGCTTATTCGACAGGAAAAAATGCACACCCAGATTATAAAGCAAATCCGCATATGCAAGGGATGCAAGGATGTTATTTCTAATGATTCTTAGTCGATTTCAAAACAAAAAAGGAAAGGAAAACATTTCTATATGCACAAAAGTTCAGATATCATTTTTAGTGTAGTGTTCTTGGATTAAATTATAGACTGTACAATGCTAGAGGAAATGATAATCATACCCATCTTCTTGTAGTAGCTCTTCTATTATTGTTTCAAGACCCTGAAGAGGCTCAATATCATAGATCTCATCATCACCTGAAGAATCAGAGCCAGCTGAGCCATCCTGTTAAGCATAGCAATGATAAATAAAAGGACTACATAGCAATAGGAACATACAGGAGCATCAATAACAACAGAAGAACTAGGATCACTCTACGCACCTTAGGAATCACTTTGTCCAAAGTTTCTACGAGTGGATCTTCCTCTAATTGTTTAATTAGAAACGTATTACCTTTCTATTTTAATAACTTTTGCACGCACTTCATCACCCTCATGTAAGATATCTCTTACATCTTGAACCAAATCCCATGATACCTCCGAGACATGTACGAGACCAGTGAGGTGATAAAGGCCTGAAATGTTGTTTCATTAAAAACTTTAGTAACTAGAAAAACTTATATTTTTTAACTTAGAACATAATCATAAGTGAAGAATAGATCCTCTGAGATCATGTAGCAATGTTATTATGACAATTTCATGTTTTGGCAGAAAGTGAGGTCCTCAGTCAACATATCTACTATATGAAAGTGTACATTTTCCTCCGTGGACAGGAATACCACTTCCAATATCTGTTAATGTGACAAGGTAAGTGAAGAGAAAAAAATATAATGAGGATTGTGCATCCTGTACCAGCCCTTTCTGTAAATCATTACAAGAAATTAACTCGATGTCTCAAACACGTCAAGAAGCATCAATCACGGCAATTTCCCGTGAATATCTATGTAAGCATGCATTACACTGGATCAGCTTACTAATAAGAAAAGAGCTATTTGCAATTGCTGAAAACTCCTCACTTTGCATTTAAGTAAACAGCTAAATACAAGTTTCGACACACTAATGCTGGATCATATGGCTGCTTAACCCCTATACCTCAATCCCAGTAATTTTGTATAAAACAACTTTTATAACTCGACTATTAGCATAAGGTGACCACAAATTGTTGAGCTTTTAGGAAGACAAAACTTGCAGCCCGTGTCACGAATTAGTAAAAATTTTCATGAATATAAAAATAATCCGTTAAAGGACATTCGTACAACACTCCCACCCACCCCTACTCAAATTTTCAAAACGAAAATCCTAACAGGCCTTGTCTATGAACAATGTGATTGCACAACACCAATTTCAAACTTCAACCTTTAGTAACATAATAGGCATTGCAAGAATTTAAAGCATAACGACCGATAAACTGATACATAAAAATGCATACAACGGGAAATATACACTACACATATACCTTCTGATAATGTGAAATATCGGAAGCAGTAACTTTGCAAAATGCGAACGCATATTCTCAATCTTAACCTTCATATCAGCCTCTTTTCGGGCCTCATTCTCGAAATACTTAGAACCTTTACTCATCTCATACACTATTCTCTGAACTTTCTCCTTGTCTACTCCTTCCATCCCTACACACACACATATTCAACATCAAAAGAGAATCAAACCCACAATTCAATAAAAACCCACAATTAAAGTTCGTGAAGAAAAAGCCCAATTGAAACCCTAATTAAAAATAAAAACACAAGAATGAAGAAGAGCAAAATCAAATAAGCAATAAAGAACATAATCAAATCAGTTTACCAATTAATTAAAGCAAGCCAGGGAAGCCCCATATTATCACCTGCAAAATCAAAAAATAAATTACCCAGTGAAGAGAAGAGAGAAGAGAAGAGAAGAATGAGAGGAGTGTTTTTTAATTTGATATAGAGTACAAAGAGAATCGAGAGAGTATGAGAGTGGAGAGATCGTACGAGAGTCGAGAGATTATGAGAATGAGAGTCTAGGGAAAAATAATTGGTGGGGGGGAGAATATTTGGGATGAAGAGGGGGAAAAATAATTGGTGGAGAGAGAGTGTGAGAATAATTGAGAGAGAGTTTGATTTTGTTTTTTTAGTTTTTGTTTAATTTGTCTAAAGGGCCAATAATTGTGTATAGGCGGGGAGATTATTTGGTTAAGGGGGGAAATTTTGACTTTGGAGGTGAAATTTTCGTTAAGGGGGAAATAAAAAGCAAGAGGCGCGCGTTTTAATTTTTTAATGGCTGACTTTAGACATCGGTTTTAAAAATAGTGATGTCTACGAAAAAGAAAGACATCAGTTTAATGCGGGATGATGTTAATACATCTTTTAACATCAGCGGCATTTACGACCGATGTCTAAAGTGTGATGTCTATTGACTATTTTCTTGTAGTGTTGGTTACTCTGATGCAGATTTTTCAAGCTGCAAGATAGACAGAAAAAGCACCAGTGGAAGTTATCAATTTCTGGGTGATAGACTAGTTTCTTTATACAGCAAGAAACAGAAATCAATTTCTACATCTACAGCTGAAGCAGAGTATATTGCTTTTTTTTTTGCTAAATAAAATATGCATTAAAAGAAAACTTCTGTACATGATTAAAAGGGGCATACCCCAGTATAGGTGAGAACACTTGACAGCCTAGCAGCTAACAACATTGTATTGACAAAAATGCTTTATAGCAATAAAGAAACTAAAGTAGGATCTTTTTTAATATGTTTCTTGAACCGATCACATGTGAAAAGTTTTTCTCTAAACATTTGTTTAACTCGAATTGCGCAGTGGTCGGCAGTTGTAGCCCCTAGTTGACTGTGAATCCTTTGATTTCTTTCCTTCCAAACCAAATAGACTGTAATATTTAAAAACAAAGCAGCCAGGTGAGACAACAAGCCAGAAGCCCCCAAAAACGTATGCCTGCCCTGCTGATATTCCGACCAGATCCCAATGAATACAAACGGACTAGAGGATAGGATTCTCGGATTGAAGCTGCAATCAGTGAAGAGATGTTGCGTGGTTTCATCATGGTTGTCACAAAGAACACACCCAGAAGGAGTACGCATACCAAACCTCAACATTCGTTCCCTGGTGAGTAGTCTATCCTGGATGGCTAGCCACATTATGAATGAACATTTTGGAATATGAAAGTCATGCCAAACTAAAGGAACCCATGGTGGAGATACATTTCCATGCCTTATACTGTTCCACACTTGTCCTCGAGACACCAGTGATGCTTTAAGACCATCCCACAGTACTTGGTCCTGACTGTGAATCTGAATAGACGAGATTTGATGTTTTAAAATAGCCATATCAACATGATTTGATAAAGGGAGATTCCAAGAACCATTGGCCAAGATTGAATTGACAGGGGCCAACGAGGTAGACTCTGCTAAAGAAATAATACTTGGCTGAAACAAATCTAGGAGAGGTTTGCCTCCACACCAAGGATCATGCCACATCAAGAAATTCAAGTTAGTACCCACCAGATATTTTATGAAACGAGCAGCACATTTCCTGGCATTGAGCATCTTTCTAATGCACCACGAACAACCATGAGGGATTTTTGTAGTCCAGAAAGCTCTTCTACGAAAGAAAACCCTCTTCAGCCACATAATCCAAAGACTAGTCTCTTGAGAATGACTAACACGCCAGACTTGGAAAAGAATTGCTATAGTGTTCCACTCAAAGATATTACGAATACCCAAGCCTCCCTCTAACTTGGGAAGGCAACAGTTTTGCCAAGCAACCTTATACTCGCACTTCTTATCACTGGAACCACCCCAGAGAAACTTGGCAAACATAGATTGAATGGTTTTAAGAACACTTTGCTGGAGGAACAGATACATCGACCAAAAACCTTGTATACTAGACAAAACAGATTTGATGAGCTGCAATCTGCCAGCATAAGAGAGAAAAATAGACGTCCATACCTCAATACGAGCACAAAGTTTACGGACTAGAGGCATACAGTCACTGATCTTGAGCTTTCCAGTAATTAAGGGGAGACCCAAATATCGAATAGGAAAAAAGCCCTGTGAAAAACCCGTATTGTCCAAAATGTTACAAATGACTTCACTAGACACGTTTCCAAAGAAGCAATCACTCTTTTGCATATTGGGTTTAAGCCCCGAAATGGAGGAAAAAAGATGCACACCCCTCAAGAGGCAATTCACAGAGTTCACTTCACCTTTACAGAATAGAAGGACGTCGTTAGCAAACGTGATGTGTGATAGCTTAATGCCATTCATTCGCCAATGATGTTTAAAATTTGGACTATCTGTAGCTTTATTAACACAACTCGTGAACACTTCCATGGCCAGGACAAACAGATATGGAGATAATGCATCTCCTTGGCGAAGACCAGATTGACCCTTGAAGTAACCCTCCAACGAACCATTGACTTTAACCGAGCACATTCCTGAGGTAATGCACACCATGATCCAGTCTATAAAGCGTGTAGGAAACCCCATACGAATCAGAGTATTCTTCAAAAAACTCCAGTTGAGAGAATCAAAGGCTTTATGAATATCCAATTTGATCAAACAGCGAGCCGGGCCCTTCGAAAGGTGGTAATCTCGACATATGACTTGAGCTAGCATGATATTGTCCCCAATGGAACGCTTTGGAATGAAAGCCGACTGATTGGGAGAAACAAGTGAGGCTATAATTTTCTTCAACCGAGAGGCTAGCAATTTCGAAATACATTTATAAATTACATTGCAACACGAGATGGGCCGAAACTGAGACATTTTTGTTGGGCCCTCAACCTTGGGTACTAGAGCAATGGCAGCTGAATTAACTATACGGGGAAGATGCAAGTTGTCAAAAAAGTGCAGAACAGCTTTAACAACATCACCTTTAATAATGGGCCATGCAGCATTGTAGAATTCCACTGTAAATCCATCTGGACCCGGGCATCTTCCTTTAGACATTTTCTTGAAAGCATCTCAATTTCTAGAGCAGTAAATGGAGCAGTTAGAGCTGAGGCTTGGCCTGTGGAAAGAGCAGGTAATTCCAAGTCAGCAGGAATATCCTCAACAGTGGTGGAACTACCAAGTGTGTCTTTAAAGAATTTGACTGCAAGCTCAGATATATTCTCATGGGTGCTGTGTACCAGACCACTATCATCCTCAAGAGCAAGAATTTTGTTTACATTCCATCTCCCCTTGCAATAATTGTGAAAGTACCTGTTGTTACCATCACCTTTACAAAGCCATTGAACACGGGATTTTTGACAAAGGAACTCTTCTTCTTTTCTCAAAGCGTCATTATATCGAGAGATTAGAACAGCCTCCTCTTCTAATTGGGCAGTAGTAGGCACCGTAGGCATGTTGGATTGATAATGGTTGAGATCAGCACGAGAAACTTCAACTTGGGCATTTAAGTTACCCACATCTCTATTGAGTTGGATCAAACTACTTTTAACTCTTTTCAGTTTATTAGTGAGCACCCACCAGGGATCCCCCTCGATGTCATGAGACCAGGCATTACCAACTAAAGACAAGAATTGAGGATGGTGAATAAGATGATTGAATACCTGAAAAGGCTTACGAAGCTTAGGAAGAGCATGACCAAGACAAACAGCAGCCGGGTTTTGATACTAAACACCACGAGGGAGAAAATGAGCTCCTGAAAAATCATACTTTGAGAGCCATAAATTGTTGACTAGAACTCTGTCCAGTTTCCTAAGCTTTGGGTTTTCCAAATTCTTATCCCACCATGTGAAAAAGGCACCATGGCTTCTCAAATCAGTTAGCCCCATTGAATATATGAAATCTGCTAAATCAGCCATACTAGTATCCCATGAAGGGTTCCCCCCTGATGCTTCTTCAAGGGAAAGAATAGCATTAAAATCACCTAGAAGACACCACGGGAGAGCAAGAGAGTTTGCCACTGATTGAATAGAAGTTAAGTCCCTCCACAATAACCGACGTTCCGAGTAAGAGTTCAACCCATAGATAAAAGATATTACCATAGAATCATTCGTGCCAAGCTTGTAAACTTTACAGGAGATATGTTGAGCAGAGGAGGCCAAAATAGAAACATTCCAAAGGCTAGCATCCCAACCAAGCCAAATACGACCATAGTGGTGGTGCTCATAGTTGAAACACCAAGAAAATCTAGGTGCTATGGATTTAGAGATAATCCTAGCATTATTTTTTTGAACTTTAGTTTCGATCAAAGCTACTAACGAAATTTTATTTACACTAATAAAATCCTTTATGGGGGTTTATTTATTGTTTAAACCCCTAACATTAAAGGAACAAAAATCCACTAACATAGAGGCTATGTAGAGGGAGGGGCAAGTTTCCCCTGAGCAGCCATCGCTTTCCTCAATTTCTTTCTCTGAGAATTACTCAATTTAGCACCATCTGGACCCACTAAAGAATCAATTTCATCCACCTTCTTGAGATTTTTAAACGTGTTTAATGGGGCAGGGGATTCATCCGAAGAACTACATGAAGGAGCCTTCGTAGACTTATGCTTGACTTCCGTCCATTGACCCTCATCAACTGAGTTACTAGCTGGTGTTGTTGACTTGTCGCTACCAGGCGCATCCTTAGGTACAGCAACCTTCTCAGGGTTCGTGTCATTCCCAGCTGCTGATAAATCAACTGTTTCTTTATTATTGTTATTATCCTCTGACAAGGGAGCTTCAGGAGGGCTATCAGATGGAGTTTTTTGCACCCAAACTCTTTTTGTGACTGGAGAAGCACCAACAGAATGACCAAGAGATTTACAACCTGAGCAAGCAAGTGGTCTTAGGGGGTAAGAAACCTGTACTTTTGCTGTGTAGCATTCCTCCGAAACAGGGTCAAGGGCAGTGGCTGAAATCTCATTAGGGAGAGGGTCACCAATAGTGTAACGGACACAGATCTTAGCAAAAGGGAGTAATTCCAGCTTAGAGGTTAAGGCATCAGCACCAATCGGTTCCCCCACCACACTAGCTAACCGACTAAGACCTTCATCCGACCAATAACATTCCGGAACATTAGAAAGTTTAATCCAAAGGGGAATTGAAGAGACTTTATTGACCCCTGGTTTAGCACCCCATTCAGTGACAATCATAGGCTTGTGAGCAATATACCAAGTACCTCTAGGAAGGAACGCATCTTTACTCACTATAGAGTTGAACTTAAAAATATACGTGCAAGAATCTTTCTGATAAACGTTACTAAGGCCCCTGTTACTCCAGAATTTAGCAACAAAATCTTTGACTGTAGAAAAAGACCTGGTGCCTTTCGTGAAGGTGCCAACTACACAGCATTTAAATCGGTCGTTGCCTCTTTTTAGCATCTCGACAGGAGGATCAACTGAATTAGAGCCATTATAAATAGGGTAGTAAGCAAACTTTACCTTACCATGAGTTGCGTCATCAGATTTGAGAACATTAGCCCAAGATCTACCTTCTTTACTATTCTTATTATTTGTTTCAGAATTTTTCCCAAATACCTTGCTAGCATTTTCACGTGTCTCACAACCATTAGAATCTTTTGCACCAGAAATACCCTCCATTGATGGTTCAGGTGTTACCTTTTTTATACTAGCATCTTCAGCTTTTTTATCAGAAAATCTTTGCGGACAATCCTCAAACACCTTACGACTCTTGCTTGAATCAGCATCTTTCTTGTTGAAAATAGGCAAACCATTTTCGTCTCTTCCAGAAATAAAGACATTAGGGTTCTCAAACCTACCCTTAGCATTGAATTCAGCTTCCGCATCATAAAACTCCTTCTCTAGTTCAGTCATTGAGATACCCTTCTTCTCCAGAACACTACCAATCTGCATCATTTTTAGTCTTAGAGCAATAAGCTCTTCACGCTCCCATCGATTGGTTTCAAAAGCTGCTTTAGCCACTCGATTAACTGTCTCCCTTTCCAGAGCATCTCTAGCAGTCTCTAGGTTGATTTCATCGATTTCATCACTAACTACCACTGGAATACCCCCCGAAGCACTTTGCCTGACCCTAGAGTTATCATGGCCCACCAAGATAGGAAAGTCTTCCACCTCTCTTCGGAGATTAATGTTGCTGAAACCTTCATCATCTGAGTCAGTCTGCATATAGCCAGGAAGCCCATCTTCATCACAAAAAGAACCTTGACTGACCATAATTAAAATAGGTAATATATATATAAATAAGAAATATTTTTAAGGGTGAAAGTAGAGGAAGGAAAGTGGATTTGTGATGGATACGTTTAGATCTAATGGTTAAGGGTGTAAAGAAAGGTAGAAAAAGCTAAAAAAAGATGGCGGCTAGATTAGGGTTTTTAGAAAGAAGGAGGAGCTTCTCTCTCTAGGACTCTCATTAGTAGCTGTTGTGCACAGATTCTGTGGATGAAGAATCAATTGCTGGATTATGGATTGAGGTACAGTAAAATACCTATTTACTATGATAATCAAAGTGCTATTGCTATGACAGGTAATCCAGTACAGCATTCAATGACCAAGCACATCAGCATAAGGTACCACTTTATCAGAGAACATGTAGAGGAAGGGGAATATTGAGCTTCATTTTGTGTCTACAGAACAACAGCTTACATATATATTCACCAAGCCATTGAGTGAAGCTGTATTTACAAGGCTGGTAAATGAACTAGGAATGGTCTCTGGTTTTGACTAGAGATATTGGTTAGACTCAAAATTTTACTTATGTAATGTGTTGCTCATAATTCTATGGTATGTTAACTGTATGTGAACTCTGTTGATAAACTCTGCTATGCAAACTCTGTTCGTTACCTGTTAAACTCTGTTAGCATGCTCTGTAAGTCATACACTGTTGACATGTTGGATAAACTCTAAGAAACTCTGATAATGTTTTTGTCTGAATGTTAACACCAATGAAGAAATCTGTATGAAGCATGATTCTGAGTAATTAATCATGAATCCTGCAAAGTTATTTGTGATCTAATCTTAGATTGTGCAGAAAATTAACACAGCATGATACTGTTTCATATTTATAGCATCTCTTAGTTTATTTATCCTAAACTCTGAGTCTGTAAAAAATGTGTGCATTGCCTCTCATGAATAATTTCTGATGTTGATGAGCTCTAAACTCTGTTAGTTATACACTGTTAAGTTAGATTCTGTTATTATACTACCCCCAAAGCTTATGTATATAGACTGTTAGAACTCCTTTGAGATCATGTTAGTGACTAGGACGACCCAGGAACTTGCTGGTATATAGTAAGGGCTAAAATTCTCTAATTTTTGGTGACTAGTCGAAGACTAGGAAGATCCAGGAACTTATCAAAGATGATAAGGGCTAAAATTATAGGATTTTTGGTGACTAGTTCCAACCTCTGATTACTGGAGAAAAAAAAATTAGTTAAACATTACTGTATATAAATCGTTTACTACAGAGTTTAGCATTCATCATACATTCAGTGTTTACTATGAGAGTTTGTGCATCCAGTATTTACTGATTTACTTTATGGATTTTATAAAAAATTAGATGCTCTAAAATTTGAATTGGTAAACTCTGCTATACACACACATATATTCACACATGTGCAGTTTTTGAAAAGATTATGGTAATGCAGTTGGAGAATTGACAAACGTTGACGAATTTTGTCTTATACTCTAAGGTAATTTATTTCAGACAATTTACATACTTTGGGTAAAAAGAGTTTTTGAAAAATGAAATAAATTATTGCCAACTGTTAATGAGTGTTGGAGTGGTAAAGTGTGTTGGTAATGGGAGAGAAATTAGCAGTAATTATTGCTATAGTTACTGAACGTGCATATTTGTTTCATTATATATGTGCCACGTGTCCCACTCACCCACTAATGTGTCCCACTTGCACATTAATTGAGTAATTGGTTGAGTGTATCAATGGTAAAACGAATGGGTTTTACTTTTTCATTACAACACTAATCATTTTTACTTACACGGTTATTCTCTCTGCACACAACCCACTCAAAGTTACTTGCTATCTTATTTGCACATTTTCATAAACACCTTTGCTACATATCTTTTTCACTCATATTTTCTTCTCAAATCGATTCTAATCGCCACTAAAGCTTTTACTGCCCAAGGATTATTGTTTGTTCCCAACAATTATGCAGCCCCATTGAACAATGAAAAAGTTCCAGAAGCGTTTCACTTGATACAAAACTTTTTGGGAGATTCAGAGATTGGAACAGCTCTAGTCAAACCACAAATACTTTCTGCCACACAGATTGCTACCTTCTGGAATAACTCTGTGTATGATGATGGAGGAGAGAATGGGAATCCATCAATTGTTTTCACTTATGAGGAGATAGAGTATGTGATTACTCCTGCAACTGTTAGAGATACTATGGGTTTCGACACTCACACTTCATACACTGTTGCTGGTGAGAATCAATTGAAGGAGATGTTGCAGCAGCTGAGATTTTCTGGCTCTTTAGACAAGCTTGGTAATGTAAAAAGGCCAGGGCTCATGAAGGAATGGAGTTTCTTCTTTGATTGCATCACAAGAGCCTTTGGCAAGAAAGTCACCAACTGGTATGCCATTCCTACTGTCAGTCTTCAAATCGGGTATTCTTTTCTCTATGGAAGTAATTTCGATTTTGGTAGACTTGTCTTAATGAATTTATGTGATAGGTTGTCAGAGTCTAGTTCTGTTATTTTGCTAGATTTTGTCAATTATTATTCACTGCTTGTGTTTCTGGTGTTGAAATTTCTGAGGATGACACCATATTAGCTTTTAAGGTTAATAAGAGAATATTCTCTGATCTAACTAACAAAGATGCTAACAAGGAGCAATTACCTGATTTGGTGTTGCCACTCGCAATTTCAAACTTTCTACACCAACCTCAAGAACCTCCACAGTCTCCATAGCCTATCCCTGAACCTACAAACTCTGAACCTCACCAAACTCTAAACACTGAACCTATACAACTAACTTCAAACATTGAACCTCAAACTCAAACCATTGAACCTCCAACTCTAAACTCTGAAACACAAACCCAACCTCAATCTTCACCTCAACCTGAATAACAACCATCTATTACCCAACCCAAACCAAAACATGGAGGTAGAAGAAAACACACAGCAGCAAATACACAGCATCGATTGGCTAAAGCAAAAAGAGATTCTGCTAAAGTTCAAAAGGAGTCTGCTAGACCTAAAAGGGCTAGAAAGGAAAGGGCAAACATACCTACATCACCTTCTGTCTTAGATGATTCTACTGAAGAAGAGACAGTTAAAGTGCCTCAGGCTAAAAGAAGATTAATTCTTGATGATTCTGATGAAGAAATGAACTTTGAAGCTCCAGAGGTGATTTCCAAGGAAATACCTACTGTTGAGACAAATACTACAGAAGAAGCTACCAGTACAACTGCCAATGTACAAATGGATGAGGACAACAGAGAAGATTTTACTGCTATGGATGATTTTGATGAAACTTTCATACCATTCTTTGATCACATTAATGTTCCTCTCTCACCTGTTATTGCAAACTCTGAAGAAACTGGTGCAGCTGATCATCCAACTGTAGTACTTGATGAAATAGTGGCATCACACACTGAGTTATTCTCTGATGCTCACCAGGTTCCTGAACAAGGTGAAGAGGTTGAACAAGTTCAAGTTCCACAGTCTGTTGAGGCTAGAGACACAACTGCAAAGATTGTTGCTGAAATAGCAGTGCATTTTACTGAACTGAAGAGCTTATTGCAGAGAATGTTACAATGCATACTAATCAAGTTGAAGATGCAGTTGTTGATGTTGAAGATGAAGGCATTGCAGAATCAAACTCTTTTCAGAGTATACCAGTTCAAACTGATGCTAAGCACACACCTTTTTCTAAACCTTCAGAACAACATGACATTGAAGCTGAGCACTTTGCCAAGAATTCAAGGGATTGGTATAAGTCAGACTGTATTTTTCCTATTGAAAGAGCAGCTAAATTTGTTCATCAATCTGCTACAAAGATCTCAAATCCTGATATTATCTCAAGTCTGCAAGCAACCATTGTTCAAGTCAAGACTCTAAATGAAAGATTTGATGAGTCTCAAAAATCAATTAATGAACTAAGAGCTGATGTTGTTTCTAGAGAGATGACTATGCAGAGGGATAATCAAATAAAGTTCAAGACCACTTCTAAAACTCAAGAAACTCTGTTTCAGAGACTGGGTCAAGTTAAACAGAATCAGACTATCTTGTCTGGAAAGATTGACTCTTTTACTAACTCCTTGGAACTGATTACTTCAATTTTGATTCCTGATGATGTCAAAAAAGGGGAGAGAGTTGCTAAGTCTAAGTACAGGCAATCTCAAACTCTGACTAAAGAGGATGAAGATACTGAAGATGGAGGAGCAGGAGCAAAGGACAAAGGGAAGAAAATATTAAGAGCTGATCAAAGTCTGAAATTTAGCAAGTCTTCTAAGTCAAAGTCTGTTGGAATATACACTGATACTTAGGGTACTTCAAACACCAAGAGTTTATTATTCACTGAAAATCCACTGACTGATGAGGAATTGGCTGCTAAGTTATTTCTTGAAGAAAATGAAGAAGGAGCTACTATTGAAGATATTAAAGCTAAAGAAAAGAACTTACAAGAACAACATCAGAAAGCTTTAAAGTCTATAAAGTTTAAAAAGAAAGAAAAAGCTCCTAGGCCTGTTATTAAAGGCATTGTGATTAAAGAAAATGTTGGTGCTGATCAAAGATCACAATTATCTAAGAAACCAAAAAAAGCTGAAGCTAGATTGAAGCTAAAAGGCATTGCTATAGAAGGAGAAGACTCAAAGAAGAAGAATACAACCTCTGTTTCTACAAAAGTTGTACAGAGACCTTTATCTACTCAGATGCAAATGGTTTTTGGGAAACCAACTCTTCATGATCCATCTCTAATGACTGGAGGTATTAGTACTGATTTTCTGCATGGTTGAGCTTTAACAGGAAAGAAAGGTCGAGATAAATCTGGATTGGGCTCTTATAAAGAAGTCAGAATGAACACTGGTCCTAGAGATCCTTCATCACTGGCTGTTCCAGGTCTTGGTGTTACTCAGGAGAGTTTAGACAGACTGGAGTCAGTACAGTTGATTCATCAAAGAAGCTTGGATAAAGACTTTCTACTGTATTTCATGGAAGATGGTACTGTATACAAAATTGGTGAGTATGATCTTGATTTGAAGGTATGGGAGGAATTAGAATATGTTCTATATCTTTTCAAGGTGAAAAATCAAAGGACTCAACAAGCTGCAAATGTGCTAAGAAATAAAATGCTACATAATTTGGCAGTCAGAGGGATGAAATACCAAAGTCAATATGTTCCAAAATACAGAGATTATCATGGGAATATTGTTGAGATGAAGAAGGGTAGTGCTAAATTGAAGACAGACCCGGGTATAACAGTTCTTGATTTTAACTCAGAGTCAGCTAAAGCACAGTTCATCAGACTGGGGAATGAGATGAGGAGAAACAAAATCTATGATCTGAGGTCTGCTATTTATCAAACTGGTGAAGATGATCCTAAGATAAAGGAGATCAAGGAGGTCATGCAGACAGAGCTTGAGAATGCTGAAAGAAGATTACTTATTGACTACCTTAGAACAACACCAGATGTTGAGGAGATTAAGGATTAAAGCTCTGTAAGAATTTTTCTTGTTTTCTGTAGATTTTGTTAAGTAGAAGTTAAAACTCTGTTTGTATATTAAACACTGTATTTATTTATTTGTTTTGACATCATCAATTATTGTTAAACTTGTGCATTTTTGATAATGAACAAGTTGGGGGAGATTGTTAGAAATAATTGATGTGAATATTAATCAGTGTTTAAGTGTTACAGTGATAAATCAAAGTTTAGCTGGAAGCAGTCAGAGTTTAGTTAAACGCTGACAGATGGAAGCTCGACAGAGTTTGTTAAACTCTGTCTGGAGGCAGCGTCTACTGGTCAACAGTGTTTGAAGATTATTTAAGCAATATCTTTGAAGATTGGATAGCTGTCAAAGAGATTGAGTTGACTAAGGAGACGAGTAGCAATCGTAATTGATATAAATTGTGTAGCTAATTTATAGGAGTATCAATTATCGATTGTATAGCAGCTGTATATCTTATAAATACAGTTAGGTTAACCCTAGAAGGGTATCGATCATTGTGAAACATTATTCATTATAACCTAAGCAGCTCTCTGTGATATTTTACATCACTGAGAGGGGAGTTATTAATTCCAAATAGTTTTTAATTATTTAAACGCGTACTCTATTGTTAATCTCTCATACGATCTTGATTATAATTGTGTATTCGGCCTAACAAGTGTATCTATCCTTTTTGAGTAAGCATCCAAATGGCTACAAATTTGACTTCTTGAGGTTCTGTTCAGATCCACTTCTTTAGCTCTTTGTCTCTTGTACATCTCTCTAAGCTTCCTTGTAGGCTTTCCAAAGTACTTTACAGTTTGTGGTCCATAAAGTGCTTTAGCTTGTTGCAGGTTTCTGACTTGTACAAATTCTTCAGTAGTTTGTCTCCAAGAATGTATTCGAGAAGTGGCTAAGTGATTGGTTCGAGAACTAGGATTAGATAACTCTGAGTTCTCGAATATTGCAAAGTTGACATATCGAATCACTTCTCAAATAGTTCTTTTCTTCAGGAATCCTTGAGTTGTCGAATAGATCTTTTAACTTATTGAATCCCTGAGATATCGAATAGTGCATTCAGAGATATCGAATAGTGTCTCTTGAGATATCGAATCCCTGACTTCTCGAAGGCTAGACTTCTCGAATATAACAAACATACTTCTCGAATTGGTACTTAGGCAAATCTTCATTCTCCAAAATCTAACTGTGATTATTTTTACAGCCTTGTTCTTCAAGCTTGAGGCATGAACCTTGGAACTTCTTTCGAGCATTATTTTCTAGCTTAAATTACTGTTACATAGATAGAAGTTGATGCTTATTACAAGTACTACAACAAGTAGAAACTCTACAACTAGAGGTTCCCTCAGTTAAGAGGTCATGTAAGTAATGCAAAGCATTACAAACAATTAGGCTTGTTATTATATGAGCTCAGGCATGCCTCTGTGACTAATAATCTCCCCCAAACTGTGAGTAAGACCCTTTGTCAAAATTTCATGTCTGATAACAAGCCTAACATACATAAAGATAAAACTTGATAGAACATGTATCAAATTGATTAACAACATGAATAGAACTACAATGAGTGATCGTACAGAGTATGATGAAGTACTAGCCTTTGTCATTTGATTCCATCTCCATTGCCTTGGATTGTAGATCATCAAATGCCTTCTGTTTCCTTTCTTTCTCCTTTTTGCATTCTCATTCATAGCTTTTATGATCTCTGCCATTGTAACACCCCCAGATCCGGGGTCCGGGATCCGGTGGTTACGGTTTCCAATTCTGTCCACAACAATTGAACTTTCCTTAACATAAAATAAATTACGTCTCTATGACCCAACACAACAATATAAAACACACCCGTTATAGTCCCAGAGATGAAATCAGAGTAACATTCAAATTTTTTATTAATCACATTATGAGTTCTTACAATCCAAAAGAATTTCAATATAAATACATACTCTTTGCCATCAATTTACATAAGTCATAATAGACCATATTCTTGGTACTGAAAGAATAAATATATCCTACCAATAGCTTCTTCTTCAGCTCTGGTAGTCTCATCGTCCTCGCCCGCGTCGAGTGCGCCTTGTGCGAGTCATCTGGTCTAGCTGTTGTTGTGATATAATAATAAAGCAAGGGTGAGCAATAGCCCACCAACAATAATATATAACTGAACGATAATGTATAACAGTTCAAAAGTATCTTTCAAACCATATGCCATGCATTTACGGAAATGATGCCAGTATAATATGAACGATGAAGTTACAAGGTAACTTAAAGTATTTGTTTGTAGAAATATCTGCTACATCAAAAGTAAGCATGATATTCTCATTGTCATTAAAAAGAGGAACTTGCATGAAAAGATTGCAATTCCAGTTATGAACACTTTTCCAGCTCTGCCAACAGTAATCATGTTGCAAGAAATAAATAAGTTTGGATGATGAACCAATGATGGAGTATTCACCGCGCCCGCTGTTCCAATCTTGATGATCAGTCGAGATCGTACAGCTCAATTTAGATTTACTACCGGTAGAAGGAAGAACTGACGGCTTTACTTGTCTACCGCCTTACTAGCTCTCCCCGGCCAACGGTTGGGCCAAAGGGGATGGACCGGCGCTACTCGGCCTCTTACACGACTCCTAGTTCAAATAGAATTCATGATTCTGAATGCAACGTTCGTCCCCCTTCCCCAAGTATAATACTTGTTGATAAGACTCTACAAGGTAGTCGTATCTAGTTGGAAAGGAAAATTCACCAATAACTTCCAAGCTGTGGCTTGGTATCGAATATCAACTTGTTCCAACAATCTTACCCCTCGAAAGATGAGAAGGTAAACAACGACTTAATAAGTCAACAGCACCCGAGTTGCGAGTGAAGAGAATACTCTATGACCGGGAAGTCGACAAGATAAATAACATTTTCCAAGTAAGGTTCCCTTATTATTAGAGAGGTAGACTCAAAGAAGAATGATGTCTGAGAACCTTTCTTGATATAAGATTAATAATAATATGACTCCGAGGTATTTTCTGTAATAATCGAAGAAGATAAACCTTATTGAGGTTATTCTAAGTATGAAATAAATATTCAGAGAATATTTATTGAATTAAAAATATTTAAAGAATATTTAAGAATATTAAAGGATATCTTTAATCAAGGTATTTCTCAAAATAATCCCTGGTGAAACATCAGGAGAATATTTATTGAATAAATAAATATTTAAATGAATATTCAAAATAATATTCATTAATTAATAGGGCCTGAAAGGAATACTTAAGATAATATTCATAATTAATTAGGAATTTAAATGAATATTCAAAAAGTAATATTCATTTAATGAATAATATTCTAAATGAATATCAAGTAATATTCATTTAGTAATCCAAGCCCTAAAGGAATATTCGAGATAATATTCGATAAATAAATCAGGCTTCAGATGAATATTTAAAATAATATTCATCAAGTAATTAATATCTTAAATGAATTTTCAAAAGTAATATTTATTTAATAAAATAATATTCTAAATGAATATCCAAATAATATTCATTTAGTAGTCTCATCTTTAGAAGAATATTCGAAATAATAATCGATAATCAATTCGACTCTGAATGAATATTGAGAAATATTATTCGTCGAATGGTTACGTTCAAATAATTATTTGAAGTAAGGATCGTTAAATAAATAATCTCGAACGAATATTCAAATAATATTCGTCGCCCGAATAAGGGAAAATATTTACTTAAATATTTTCCTTCGAGGTAACCTTGATATATCAAGAAATATTGACTCCCGGTCTATAGTTGATGAATAAGATATATACACCCTTCTCTGAGGGTCTTACAATAACCGGCTTATAATTGATACGTTAGCTGTCTAATTTATAAGCCAATAAACAATTAGGGAACAAGCATAATGATATAACTTGAAAGTAGGCATGCATGCTATGGCATATGTACAACAGAAAACATATATATATATTCAATCACAACAACAGCCTAAAAGAAGGGAATTGAAACTTGCCTGGTAGTCGAGTACGGTAAGGGGTAGTGGTAGCGGGTCCCGGGTCAGCTTGGTGATCTATAAATAGCCAAGGCATTCGGGATTAATCACTTAACATCTTAAAAGTTAAGTTATACTTAAATCGAAACACGTTCTCGAGTTATCTCGTTATACCCCTTTTAGTGGATTCCTTTTATCATCGATCCGACCCGACATTCGATCGTTAATACGACATGTCATTGTACTTACACTTGGGACATACTTAAGTCATACAAGTTCTAAAGTCGATCGTTACAAATCAATATTATGCTCCGAGTTTTATCGCCCGTTTTCTAAGTGTTTTACCAAAGTTATAATCAAGCGGGTTTTTAGGGGTTCGTTTGCGATTAACTTTGATTCGAACATTTTTATAAAATCGGAAAACGATCCGTTTCACATGAGTTTTTCTCTCACACCTTCCTTTTTACCTCTAGTATTTAATTACCAAGATTCACCACTGACTTACGTATTTTATCGGGGTTCAATTTCAGTTACGAACTTTCGTTTACGGATTCGAACTACTTTTAGTAAACCGACCGTAACTCCTAAACCGTAAGTCGAAACGCTTCGATTCTTTCGCCAAAGTGATCTATGTTTAAAAACCTATCAGTAGGGTTCATTGCTTTGTCAAGAACAGAGAGTTATGACCACTGACCATATCGATTTCTTAATGTTAATGAAAATCGGGCATTACGACGGCTATGAATCGAGCATTCTAAAAATCATATCGCATCAACCAAGCCACACCGGGCATCTAAACAATTTATACACTTAATAAGCATCTCTAAGAGTCCAGAAGCTACTGATCTTGGTATTGAAAATCATCATGCTTCTTGATTCACTAAACCACTTAACTAATCATGCTTATAACATCATTAAGAACATATTACTCTAAAAATCATCAAGAACAAGCATGATATCAAAGTAAGGCCTAGGGTTTCAAGAGATTTATACCTTCCTTGGAGTGTGTAAAGACCTTGCTAAGCCTTGCATAGTCCTTGTATACCCATAACCAAGCTTAGTTCATCCTAGAAATCAAGAAAATCAAAAGTTGTTCTTGAAAATCACTATTCACCCTAGACTTTGATGATTTCTTTGAAAATGGAAACAATGGATTTTGAGGCTAAGATTTTGAGGAGATTACTTTCTTGAAATATAGGACTCACCTTCAAAATTACAAGATCAAACAAGGAGTGGAAGCTTGATTTCTTCTTTTGAATTAATGAAAAATTCGAATGGTGCTTGCTTGGGGAGAGTTTGGTGTTTCTTTGCTTTCTTCTCTCAATAATGCATAAAGTGAGATGAGATGGAATAATATCCTATCTTGTATTGCTTTATTAAAGTGAAAATGAAGTGGATGGTGAGATTGGAAGACATATGTTGCACTTGGATGCAATCTTGCTAACTAGTTGTTAGTTTGGCTAAGCACTAGTTCCATTACTAAGTGTGCTAGTTTGCATGAGTCATCACTTGGTTTAATAGATATTTTCCACCACTACATGCATGCACCTTGCTCTCTACTTGCTCTTTATCCAGTTATTGCTCAATTCATTGATCGTTCGGACGAATAACTAAGTAGTTTCACCTCTAGGGTTTACCGGGAAATTTCTCGATATTCATAATACCTTCCCCAATCCTTAATATAATCCTCATGATGACCATGTAGGATATTTAATCTCGATACGAACTTAATCCGTAATCCAGGATTCGTTCGCTTTATTGATTAATCTCGTTATAACGTTTTAGCGGTTTCTAGAAAGCTTGATTCACTGCCTCAGTGGTTTCCTACCTTCATTCTTAAATCAAATATAATAACATCCCAAAATATCAAATCCTCAAAGTTAATATCTCAATTCTTGGATTTATAATAATATTTAATCCACTGTCCGGTCAAATATTATACCGAAAAAGAATTTGGAATTTCTGAATTCCGATCGTCTCTGCATTCACTTATTTCCTCCGCGTATTACTAATATGACTTCGAAACATCCATATCACGACCCGTACATAGGGTGGCGTGAAAAGTTTTCCAACTTACAAAATCACTATTCATCCACCAAATTACTATGCACGTACAGGAAACACTATGCACGTACGGGAAACACTATGCACGTATGGGAAACACTATGCACGTACGGGAAATACTATGCACGTACGGGAAATACTATGCACGTACGGGAAACACTATGCACGTACTCATTTCCCTTCAAGGATCCATTAGCTCCTTCCTGGATGGTAGATTATTCTTATCTAGGTCCTCAACCGTCGAATTACTCTATTCTGACAATATACCAATGCATCAGGATCATTGTCCAAAGCAATATCCATTCATTACAATTATTGTTCTTTGAAACACCATTCATTAGAGCTGGTGACCTTGTTGTCGGAATCGTTGTTCCTCATTTTATCATTACTTAATAAAAAGTTTTAATTATATCCAAAATTTGGGGTTCTTACAGTCTCCCCTCCTTAAAAGGATTCCGTCCCGGAATCAGGTAGAAAACAAGAGTCGTTTATCTGTCGTTTCAGCTTCCGGGTCAACTCTTAGTCGTTCTGCCCTTTCTCAGCACATCTACTGGTGCTACAGTCCATACTTTATCCTTTTCCATCAACTTTGTCATTTTTCGTACAACACACTATCCGGGTTATACTCTTACTCAGTCTTATCCTTATTGATACTTGCAGTAACATTGGTATCACTATCACCCTACGAATTCGGAGGTAACCTCGCTCGTACTGTGCATTTCCTGATCGCTTTAATCTTCGCAATCTCGATCAGTATAGAGAAGTGGAAAGATTTATTGAGAGATCACTATGATCAATTGAACATTTGTTATATTGCACAGTTAGTACAGAAGGGGGCCAGCCTTTAGTACTTGACAAGCAATTAAACGAGTTATGGTATTCCACTTAGACTTCTATCACATAGACAGATAGTCACGTAGCAGTACCTCCCCTCCTAAAAGGGTTGTTCTTCTCAATTCATAAAGAAGATGAATAGGAGAGAAGAAGAGAAAAGAGTTCTAAAGGATTATAGAAAGCTTTCATGATTGCAGAATTTCATACTCAGAATTTACCTCTGAACTATAGAAGTTTATCAAAGAAGAAATTAATCATAATTATATCCAATACTATTTGATCGCAATCTCACGTGTCAACATATCTTGCTGCTTTGTCCACTATTCTCTGGACCTGTACTCTGGTTCAACCTTAGCAACACTTACTTTTGGAAAATCTTTGAACCTCTCAGGTTAAATCTTAGTTTCTCGCTTGACACCATTGTTACTGACATTCCATGTCACGCTACTAGCTTTTTCATATCTATAATATTAACACTATCAGGTTGTCATCCCGAGAATTCATCAGAAAACCCTTTTATTAATCCATTCATAACATTCCTTGCTTCATATCCCATAGTTGCTTTCCCAGTCTTTTCTTTATCAATCACATCCTTCTTATCATCTGATTCTTATTTACTTCTGTTATTTACTTTCACCTTCATCTCTTTATTGAGATATCTTTTGCACTTGGTGCCTCCTTATTGGTATCCCGTTACATTTACTCTATAATCCTCACATTATTCCAATTTAAATTCTCCGAAATGAATCTGGCCGATCCCTTTAACTTAGATTCCATATAATCTACTTCTGTCAACTTATTTCTCATCATTTATTCTTTTCTACCCGCGGTTTTCCACAGGTTGTCTTTTGTAAGTCAGACCAGGTCGTACATCTACCTTCTTGCACTCTTATCATCTGTTGAGCATCTGCATTTTACTGGTGTAGCTTTGCCACATGAAACACATTACTACCATGCTATAAGCTTTGGGGGTAAAACTGGCTCGAATGCCACCTTCCGAACACTTTTAAACTCTCAGGTGGCCTAATAAGTCTCGGGCTCAACTGCCCTTCTCTCTAAGTCTCATTAATTCTTTCTATGGGAATACATTTAGCATCATGAATCATTAACCTCATATTCTCTATCTTGTTTGCGCAGAAGTACACTAACACAAACTTGCTTGTCATTCATCAACATGCCATTTAGCTTATCAATAGCAGCACTTTCTTTATCTTTACGTTGTCATCTACTTTCTTAGAAGAATCACCACCGCTTGTTGTTTACGTAGTGCATTAATAGCTAACCATACGGGTTTTAATCCTTTAGGGAGACAAAGTAATCACTATTCCTTATCCATAAGGAACACTTCATGAACTTGATGTAGATATTACCTGAAGTAGATAAAATTACAGAAGAGTTTCAAGCATCGCAACTATGTCCGGTTGATGAAACTATCCCTCATGCAGCTTCCATAAAAGACTGGAAGCTTAACGGTTTACTTCATCAATTTTTGTATCATGGTCCTGGTTTGTCTTAAAACGGGACCTTCTAAGGTACGTAATATGCTTAAGACTCCATCTGGAATCGAATCTTTACTTAAACTATTATTACCTTCGATTCTTGCACAATCATTAAAAGGAATGTAATTTCCTCCACTCCGATATGACTTTCATGGTCTTTCCAAATATCATTTTGTTTCTTCGGTATGAACATTTGTAATTATTCCTTTATACTTAGACTGTCGTCCACCTCATTGGCCTTTCCTGATAATAATACTTCCTTGTAATCCATGTTTTCTAGATACATTCCAATTCAAATTTTTCTACCTCATTCCCATCAATGTTGGGTGAAAGCATTCTCCCTTAAGCTCTGCTAAAGGAGAAAAAATATATCTATCAGTCTTTTTCCATAAGTCATTGCTTCCACCTACCCGTGGGAACTTTATCACTTTATTCCCAATCCTACTTAGGATACTTCTTTTCTTAGTTCTTTCCTTATCTTAGGATAATCTCAACCTTTATAGGTTCAATCCACACTTCCTCAGGGTTTCATACATGCCTCATCTGGCATTATTGTTACTATGTCATACATTCCTTACTAAACTTCCATTTTGAAGTTCGGAGTATTACCTTTTTCCTTGTAAGATTTCTTAGGTCATCCTCATCATTCCTCCTGTATTTACTGGGTACAGGATATATCAAAACGTCATTTATCAATACTCTAATAATTCTATCTATGTTCTTTCCAGAACTCTTTTTAATAATCCTTACCGGTCATTGTTGCCTTAGCAAGTCCAACTCATATCATCTGAATTCATAATGTCGTTATTAGGGTTATTGCCATCCCTTGTGCATTTCCCAGGGTTTGTCTTAATTTATGGATATCCTATCCTTAATTCAACTGCCAAGGAATTCTTGCATCCTATAATTGGCAATCAGATCATGTATCCTTTAATAAAGGTCTCTTTTCAACTGTTCTCATTTGATAATCGATTGGTAACTTAATGCCACCCTCTTCTTTCAGATAGTTGTCAGCCTATTTGGCCTTCCAAAAGGCAACGTATGCCTATCTGATCTCTTACAGAACTTGGTAATGGTAGCAAGGATGTTTTGGAAGATTTTGGTCGAGTTCAACGTGAACCTCTTAGTACTTATCGTTCTTCTCAAAGGTTCTTGCCTTAGACAAAATTTCTACAGCATACTGATCCATCTCTGACAATTTCTATACTCTCTTCATAAACCTTCATTGTTTACTTCCCTTAGTTATAATATATTCATGGTATTTATAATACCCTAACATCATACATCTCAAGTCATTATACTTCCATTTTTACTCGTAATCTTGGGCAATCATATACACATGAATCACTTTAGTACGGGTGACCCTATTCCAAAAGTCTAGTAAGTTCCCAATCCAAACATGGGTTGCAAAGGGTTCAGTAGAAGATTCCTACAATCTCATTAATATTTCCGTTATATCAGAAGCCCTTGTAGTCGGTGCTTACTTAGAAGCAACCCTGCTTTGTCCTTTCATTGCTGGTCTAGTCACTTGATAGTCCTTTGTGACTTGGCCTCAACTGGCCACACTAAAATAAAATATATGATTTTAGGGGTTGGCTAATAGCATTACTTTCTAGCAATTGCCGGCATAGTGCCTTCTTCTTTGATACCTTTCTACCTTTCCAAAACTTTACTTCATATAAGTCTTAATCGGCTACTCAACACCGTCTCCGATCACCTTTCCTCTATTTTTATCTTTTCAACTATTCTTATCACTCCCACATGCCACGCAAGCTTACCATTCCTGGCATAACGGCCTTTCACTTAAGTCAATCCCGGAGTTTCTCCGTCCGGCTAATTTCTTACTTCATCATTTTATGACTACCGTCGATTGTAATGCTCAGGGTCCGTTTACTAACCCATTTTACAGCATCCTTACCCAAATCACAGGGTTTGCTCCAGTTTCTACTCTCTTCCATGACATTCTCTGATAATCAGAAAGACAAGGTTTGCCAAAATTCACCGAATTCCTTTCCAGACTCAAGGAAATTTTGATCAATCTACCCACCTACTGGTAACATTAAGGAGACCAGTTTCGAAACCTGAAGAATAGTTCTATGAACCTCCAAGCAGGTGGAATCATAAGCAGTCATAGTTAACGAAATAATCATCATCAGATTGGAAGTTTACCCACTGGAGAGGAATCAATTATATCCATCCCTTAGAAGGGAATCAACAGTTTCAAACTGAAACCTGTCACAACGTCCTGATACCTATACGTCCTGATATTCAATATTACCAAATGTTAGTCTACCCAACCACTAGTCTCAGCAGGAACCTTACCGTCGGAGTTGGTTGTTCTAAAAAATTTGGCACTACTAAGGCCATCCGAACCTGGTGAACCGTGTTGTCCAAATGCATCCGCCAGTACTTTGTCACTGCGCAAGCACACATCCTAATCCTTTATGTGAAGCGTCGTTGGAAGCACAAAGTCTCCTTTTTCCACTAAGCAATGCCAACTCTTGGTCATTACCACTTTCATCTTTTAGCTCCAGGAAGATTTTCTCACATTTTTCCCTTTAACTGCTGATCGTATTACTTGATCCATTATAATTCCGTGTCGGAGTAAACTTAAGGTAACTACTATAATCCATTCAAAGAGAAGAAGGAATTTAATATTCCTCTGAATCACATGCATCTAACATTTCTGGTTCATCATTTAACTGAGTTGAATTAACTCTATACTCAGTCTCTGGCAGTAGTCTCATTACGAGTTCATCTTGACTCACTGGTCTTATCTTCCGGTAGGTTCTGAGATCATTGTCTTGCTTACTACTTCCTTATATAACTTTACCCAATCATGCTGTCACTTCCCAATGTCTTTACTTTCTACTGATTCATTCATGAACATTTCCCTTAATAAAACCACCTTATTAACCTCAATTTGGTTCCATAATTTATAACCTACGACACCTGCCTTCTCATGGCGAATTATTACTGACCATATTCATACTAATTCATTTATCAAATGATATGGCACTTACTGCCTCCTTCTCAACTATTCGGACTCTGCTCCTCGCCCTAAATCGATGTCTTTGATAATCATACATTCCTCTAGCTCTTTCTTCGTTAATATGGAAGTCTCTAGGGATTCTCGTCTATTCCTGTATAAGATCTCAAGTGATCCTTTCAATCCGTCTTACTTGATGGTACTACCTCCAGTAGACCGGCTACGAATCCAACATGAATCTTTAGTTCTCTTGCTAATAACTCAGTTCTTTATGCTCCCTTTTCTGAGCACTATACTTTAATCATCACAGTTTTTCTGGCTGCAACCCTCATTCCTCAAGGGTAAGCTCCTTATCCTAACAGGATTTTTCCTTATCTGCTGGAACCTCTTCCGGGTCTCCAGTAGGGTACTCCATCGAATTACCCGCTGATCTTCAGCATATAAAGCATCATCGCGCTGCTGCTCGTATGCCTCAAGGTCTGTCGCCTTACTTGTCGATACGATATCGAGCTAAGTTACTATCATGATACTTACGGGTTCCCATAAGGGTTTTATATGTCATCACTACATTAAGTAGTCCGACTATGAACTTGGCAAGAGTTCTTATTATCTTATTGAATTTATTGTTTTAACGTCACCTCATCTCTGGGGTTAATAACGTACGCTCTGATACCACTTCTGTAACACCCCCAGATCCGGGGTCCGGGATCCGGTGGTTACGGTTTCCAATTCTGTCCACAACAATTGAACTTTCCATAACATAAAATAAATTACGTCTCTATGACCCAACACAACAATATAAAACACACCTGTTATAGTCCCAGAGATGAAATCAGAGTAACATTCAAATTTTTTATTAATCACATTATGAGTTCTTACAATCCAAAAGAATTTCAATATAAATACATACTCTTTGCCATCCATTTACATAAGTCATAATAGACCATATTCTTGGTACTGAAAGAATAAATATATCCTACCAATAGCTTCTTCTTCAGCTCTGGTAGTCTCATCGTCCTCGCCCGCGTCGAGTGCGCCTTGTGCGAGTCATCTAGTCTAGCTGTTGTTGTGATATAATAATAAAGCAAGGGTGAGCAATAGCCCACCAACAATAATATATAACTGAACGATAATGTATAACAGTTCAAAAGTATCTTTCAAACCATATGCCATGCATTTACGGAAATGATGCCAGTATAATATGAACGATGAAGTTACAAGGTAACTTAAAGTATTTGTTTGTAGAAATATCTGCTACATCAAAAGTAAGCATGATATTCTCATTGTCACTAAAAAGAGGAACTTGCATGAAAAGATTGCAATTCCAGTTATGAACACTTTTCCAGCTCTGCCAACAGTAATCATGTTGCAGGAAATAAATAAGTTTGGATGATGAACCAATGATGGAGTATTCACCGCGCCCGCTGTTCCAATCTTGATGATCAGTCGAGAACGTACAGCTCAATTTAGATTTACTACCGGTAGAAGGAAGAACTGACGGCTTTACTTGTCTACCGCCTTACTAGCTCTCCCCGGCCAACGGTTGGGCCAAAGGGGATGGACCGGCACTACTCGGCCTCTTACACGACTCCTAGTTCAAATAGAATTCATGATTCTGAATGCAACGTTCGTCCCCCTTTCCCCAAGTATAATACTTGTTGATAAGACTCTACAAGGTAGTCGTATCTAGTTGGAAAGGAAAATTCATCAATAACTTCCAAGCTGTGGCTTGGTATCGAATATCAACTTGTTCCAACAATCTTACCCCTCGAAAGATGAGAAGGTAAACAACGACTTAATAAGTCAACAGCACCCGAGTTGCGAGTGAAGAGAATACTCTATGACCGGGAAGTCGACAAGATAAATAACATTTTCCAAGTAAGGTTCCCTTATTATTAGAGAGGTAGACTCAAAGAAGAATGATGTCTGAGAACCTTTCTTGATATAAGATTAATAATAATATGACTCCGAGGTATTTTCTGTAATAATCGAAGAAGATAAACCTTATTGAGGTTATTCTAAGTATGAAATAAATATTCAGAGAATATTTATTGAATTAAAAATATTTAAAGAATATTTAAGAATATTAAAGGATATCTTTAATCAGGGTATTTCTCAAAATAATCCCTGGTGAAACATCAGGAGAATATTTATTGAATAAATAAATATTTAAATGAATATTCAAAATAATATTCATTAATTAATAGGGCCTGAAAGGAATACTTAAGATAATATTCATAATTAATTAGGAATTTAAATGAATATTCAAAAAGTAATATTTATTTAATGAATAATATTCTAAATGAATATCAAGTAATATTCATTTAGTAATCCAAGCCCTAAAGGAATATTCGAGATAATATTCGATAAATAAATCAGGCTTCAGATGAATATTTAAAATAATATTCATCAAGTAATTAATATCTTAAATGAATTTTCAAAAGTAATATTTATTTAATAAAATAATATTCTAAATGAATATCCAAATAATATTCATTTAGTAGTCTCATCTTTAGAAGAATATTCGAAATAATAATCGATAATCAATTCGACTCTGAATGAATATTGAGAAATATTATTCGTCGAATGGTTACGTTCAAATAATTATTTGAAGTAAGGATCGTTAAATAAATAATCTCGAACGAATATTCAAATAATATTCGTCGCCCGAATAAGGGAAAATATTTACTTAAATATTTTCCTTCGAGGTAACCTTGATATATCAAGAAATATTGACTCCCGGTCTATAGTTGATGAATAAGATATATACACCCTTCTCTGAGGGTCTTACAATAATCGGCTTATAATTGATACGTTAGCTGTCTAATTTATAAGCCAATAAACAATTAGGGAACAAGCATAATGATATAACTTGAAAGTAGGCATGCATGCTATGGCATATGTACAACAGAAAACATATATATATATTCAATCACAACAACAGCCTAAAAGAAGGGAATTGAAACTTGCCTGGTAGTCGAGTACGGTAAGGGGTAGTGGTAGCGGGTCCCGGGTCAGCTTGGTGATCTATAAATAGCCAAGGCATTCGGGATTAATCACTTAACATCTTAAAAGTTAAGTTATACTTAAATCGAAACACGTTCTCGAGTTATCTCGTTATACCCTTTTAGTGGATTCCTTTTATCATCGATCCGACCCGACATTCGTTCGTTAATACGACATGTCATTGTACTTACACTTGGGACATACTTAAGTCATACAAGTTCTAAAGTCGATCGTTACAAATCAATATTATGCTCCGAGTTTTATCGCCCGTTTTCTAAGTGTTTTACTAAAGTTATAATCAAGCGGGTTTTTAGGGGTTCGTTTGCGATTAACTTTGATTCGAACATTTTTATAAAATCGGAAAACGATCCGTTTCACATGAGGTTTTCTATCACACCTTCCTTTTTACCTCTAGTATTTAATTACCAAGATTCGCCACTGACTTACGTATTTTATCGGGGTTCAATTTCAGTTACGAACTTTCGTTTACGGATTCGAACTACTTTTAGTAAACCGACCGTAACTCCTAAACCGTAAGTCGAAACGCTTCGATTCTTTCGCCAAAGTGATCTATGTTTAAAAACCTATCAGTAGGGTTCATTGCTTTGTCAAGAACAGAGAGTTATGACCACTGACCATATCGATTTCTTAATGTTAATGAAAATCGGGCATTACGACGGCTATGAATCGAGCATTCTAAAAATCATATCGCATCAACCAAGCCACACCGGGCATCTAAACAATTTATACACTTAATAAGCATCTCTAAGAGTCCAGAAGCTACTGATCTTGGTATTGAAAATCATCATGCTTCTTGATTCACTAAACCACTTAACTAATCATGCTTATAACATCATTAAGAACATATTACTCTAAAAATCATCAAGAACAAGCATGATATCAAAGTAAGGCCTAGGGTTTCAAGAGATTTATACCTTCCTTGGAGTGTGTAAAGACCTTGCTAAGCCTTGCATAGTCCTTGTATACCCATAACCAAGCTTAGTTCATCCTAGAAATCAAGAAAATCAAAAGTTGTTCTTGAAAATCACTATTCACCCTAGACTTTGATGATTTCTTTGAAAATGGAAACAATGGATTTTGAGGCTAAGATTTTGAGGAGATTACTTTCTTGAAATATAGGACTCACCTTCAAAATTACAAGATCAAACAAGGAGTGGAAGCTTGATTTCTCCTTTTGAATTAATGAAAAATTCGAATGGTGCTTGCTTGGGGAGAGTTTGGTGTTTCTTTGCTTTCTTCTCTCAATAATGCATAAAGTGAGATGAGATGGAATAATATCTTATCTTGTATTGCTTTATTAAAGTGAAAATGAAGTGGATGGTGAGATTGGAAGACATATGTTGCACTTGGATGCAATCTTGCTAACTAGTAGTTAGTTTGGCTAAGCACTAGTTCCATTACTAAGTGTGCTAGTTTGCATGAGTCATCACTTGGTTTAATAGATATTTTCCACCACTACATGCATGCACCTTGCTCTCTACTTGCTCTTTATCCAGTTATTGCTCAATTCATTGATCGTTCGGACGAATAACTAAGTAGTTTCACCTCTAGGGTTTACCGGGAAATTTCTCGATATTCATAATACCTTCCCCAATCCTTAATATAATCCTCATGATGACCATGTAGGATATTTAATCTCGATACGAACTTAATCCGTAATCCAGGATTCGTTCGCTTTATTGATTAATCTCGTTATAACGTTTTAGCGGTTTCTAGAAAGCTTGATTCACTGCCTCAGTGGTTTCCTACCTTCATTCTTAAATCAAATATAATAACATCCCAAAATATCAAATCCTCAAAGTTAATATCTCAATTCTTGGATTTATAATAATATTTAATCCACTGTCCGGTCAAATATTATACCGAAAAAGAATTTGGAATTTCTGAATTCCGATCGTCTCTGCATTCACTTATTTCCTCCGCGTATTACTAATATGACTTCGAAACATCCATATCACGACCCGTACATAGGGTGGCGTGAAAAGTTTTCCAACTTACAAAATCACTATTCATCCACCAAATTACTATGCACGTACAGGAAACACTATGCACGTACGGGAAACACTATGCACGTATGGGAAACACTATGCACGTACGGGAAATACTATGCACGTACGGGAAATACTATGCACGTACGGGAAATACTATGCACGTACTCATTTCCCTTCAAGGATCCATTAGCTCCTTCCTGGTTGGTAGATTATTCTTATCTAGGTACTCAACCATCGAATTACTCTATTCTGACAATATACCAATGCATCAGGATCATTGTCCAAAGCAATATCCATTCATTACAATTATTGTTCTTTGAAACCACCATTCATTAAAGCTGGTGACCTTGTTGTCGGAATCATTGTTCCTCATTTTATCATTACTTAATAAAAAGTTTTAATTATATCCAAAATTTGGGGTTCTTACAGCCATAGCATCTATTTCTTTAAGCAGAATAGAGTTCTTGAAATCTTCAAGTACTGGCTTCAGAATGTTGGCAGGATAGTGATTGAGTAGGTTCATTCTTATATTGATCTGATCTCCATTTCTTCTCCTATACTTCACCATATAGGGGTTGAACTGAACTCTACACAATACTTTTACCCTTAGCTTTTCTGCTTCAACTTCCAGCCTATCTAGCTCCTTCTTCCTTTCTAGCCATTTCTCAAAACACTCCTTTCTTATCTTCTCAGCATAATCCCTCTTCATCTTCACAAAATCAATCAACTCCAACTTCCATACCCTTTCCACTTTGTCTTCAGAATCCAATAATGCAATAATTCTTTCTATCTCATATAACTTGCCCCAATTTTGACAACCTCCTTGTTTGAATTTCTTCTATCTTCCATCAGTGTATTTGATCTCAAGGCAGCCATTCATAATAGCAGCATAGTAGATTCTTTGAGCTCTTAGAAATTGCAGTTGGTCTTCATCAAAGTCTTCATCAAGTGGTTGGAGCTTTAATCCTTGAATGATTGTTAGGGCTCTTGATTTAGATGGCTTCACTCTTCTTGCAGCATGCTTCAATTTAACCTTTTTCACTCCAATGCTTGGCAGAAACTTATGACCTTTGCTTGTAGACCACTGTAGTATACCATTAGCAGAGTGCTTCTGGAAACATACAGATGGTTTCTTGATTTGTATCTTCTTCTCTTCTTGAGGTGGCAAAACAGTTGCAGAAGCCATAGATGTAGATTTTGGTAGGTCACTACTAACTGTATTCACCCTAGACTTAGAGTCTTGTGTTATGGTGAGATTACAGTTAGCAATGCCTAAGGCTTGCTGTTTTCCACTTTTTCTCTCATAGACTTTGCCTTGGTCATCATCACCTTTCTTGCCTTTGTTATCCTTCTTCTTCTTCTTGTCTTCATCACCGTTATCACTCCTGTGATGTCTTCTTCTCCCATCACTTTTGTCTTCATTTTCATCATCCTTATTTCTCCTGAATTTGGCTATTTCTGGAATCACACCTATTGCAATGAAGGTTCTGAGAATATGTAATGCCTCCACTTCTTCAGCAGTTCTTATCCCATTCTTCTGTTGCAGTTGATCAATGATAGCAATTATAAGTTTGTGGTTCTGTGGGGTGAGATCACTGGGAATAACCAGTTGTTTGACATCTTGAATTTTAGTACCAGACTAATAGAGGATGGTTCTTGGTTTGATGGATACTTCAGGAAGTCTAGCTTGTTTATCATTTTTCAATTCAGTATACAGACTCTTGTTGTTCTCCCCTTTCTGCTCAATTAGTTCCAAGATAGCATCAATCTCAGTGAATTTTAGGACTTTCAAGGTGTCATAAGATAGATGCCATATTTTGCTATTGGTCACCACTGTGGATGTAATTGATTGGGAAAAGATGAACCCTTATCTTATTTCAGTCCTAGTGATTCCACCCATGACCAAACTTTCATTGTCTCTAATTTGCTTAGTCAAAATAAAGAAGCCTTAAGTTGGTTTAGGGAGAACATTAGTGACACTTGTTCAATAAGGATGAATGATTCTTTGTTGCTTGAGAAAACTTTGCAAATGAAAATTTTCAAAAAATTCTTGATATTTTCTCAAAGTTGCACCCCAATTTTCCAACCGGCATCGGCTAATTCGGTTTTCTTCCTTTGCCTCCCCTCGTGAAATTCAGGTATGGGGGAGGAATTGTGTGCGTGTGTGAGTTGTTTTCTTTCGTAATTTTTAGAAGTTTTCAGTCCCCGTCATCCCTTATCAGGTATTTCCTCGTTCTCATTTACTCATTTCTCTTGCATTTACATACATTGAGGACAATGCATGATTTAGGTATGGGGGAGGGTTTTTAGTGTAAATATAAAAATCAGAAAAAAAATAAAAAAAATGATAAAATCACAAAAAGAGTTGTAGAATTGTAAATAGTAGAGTTCTAATTTTATTCTAGTCTTGTTAATTGATTGCTAGTTGCTTGATGCACCCTTACATGCTATGATAATCTTGTGATCCTTTAGCTTTTGATTGAGAAGTGATTTGCTAAGTTCTTGTCCACACACTTACACTAGCAAGGTGAAACTAGTAGACTTATTTGATTTGTGCAAGAAATTAGAAGGTCATGATTAGGTGTAAGATGAGTTGGTTTTCATGCTTTGAGTACAAGTAGGTGCATTGAGGATACCTTTACTTGAGATTGATTACTCCCTCCGTCCCAAAATGTAAGACCCTTTGACTTTTTTACGCATTTCAATGTGCTCGGACCGGGTACTTGTGAATTATATTTTTTAATTTTTTTCGATTTGTATAAAAATACTACATTTTTATACAAACAAAAAAAATTTAAAAAATATTATTTATAAGTACCCCGTCCAAGCACATTGAAATGCGTGCAAAAAGAAGAGTGTCATACAAAATGGGACGGAGGGAGTATGTTTTACTACACCAAGTGAGTTTTGAGCCTATATGCACACCTTTTGCATTTATATTCTTTTGCTTGAGTGTCCACTTGTCATTTGCATTGCTAGCACTTGTTTGAGTTCTTTCTTGGAACACATGACATTGATTGATGATAAAATGATAAAGGCACTTAGGAATAACCTATATTTCCAAAGATATCCACACCATTTTTATGTGATCAATTAGTTAACCCTTTGAGCTTAATCATATTATTTCGGTGACACACCACATTACTCGCCTAAGACCTTTTTCTTGTTTAGCCTTACGTATAATTGATCCTAATTTGTCAAAGGCTAGTAGGAACTTGAGGGAGTAATAAGGTCTGTGAGATGGGTTTACTATTGTTCATAACTTTTGAGGAAATATTTGTTGGTTACCTTGCTAAGTCGATTTTCAAGTTAAATATAAAGGAGGATTATTATTGCTTACATTTATCTTAGCTCTCATAAAGTAAATAAATAGAAAAAATAAATAAAAAAATTGAAAAAAAATACATATAAGAGCATACTTATGTTTTTTGTAATCCTCCTTCATTCGACTATTCGAGGCTTTTTGCTAAAAATAGAAAATAAATTGTGTGGGGAGGAAGTTTGGTGTTGTGCATGAATTCTATGGTGACTACTAGCTTTTGACACTTCACCTTGTTTTGGCCTTTCTTGACATACCTTGTCCCTAGCCACATTATAACCAAAATAAAGACCTTTTGATTGTCATTATTAATGTATGTTGTGATTTAAGTTGGAATGATACCAAGTGTCAAGCATGCATTTGATTTTGTTAGGATTGAGTGATACATTTACCCTTGTTCTTGAGTGATTATTCTTTTGTGGGTGAAAGGTGAGGTATTGCTTATTTGTTTTTTTTGCATAAGAGATCTCAAGTTTTGACTCTAAGGTGTGCTCTTGTAAACTTAGCATGGTTACCAATAATTTTTGCACATGACAGAACTTGTAATCACTCGTGCATGCTTCTTTAAGTAGACTATGTGAATCCTTGCACTTTCCACACCAAGACTTTGCAACTTCATTTTGATTCTTAAGTTGATGTATCATGAGAGGACATGTATGTGTGGTGTGCATTGCCATGTAATCTTTTATTCAAACTAGATGGATTTTGTGGGTACATTCACTATAGGCCCTCACGAGTTCTCACTCGTCCACTAGGGCTGCCTAGGGGTTTAAAGGGCTTGTTGCATACTCTACTACAAATTTGAGTTTAGGACATGGTACTACAATAACGTTTTAACTATACGTTATGGAAGTAGATCACTTGCATAGCGTTTTTCTTAATAAATGTTATGGAAGTAACAATTGAAAAATTAGAAAAATCAAAATAAAAACGAAAAAATGCTACAATAGCATTTTTTGTCCAAACGCTATGCAAGTGTGCACTTCTATGCCGTTTATTGAAACGCTATGGAAGGTAATGTATTTTAAGTAATTTTGAATTAATTTATTTTGTAATTGTTGATACTTGGGCAACGGTTCAAGAAACGTTATTGTAGTAAGTGTATCCCAAGTAGTTTTAATATCATTTTTTATAATTAAAACAATAATATACGTATCCAATCGAAGTAAAACCCGGCCCATTGCTTTTCTCTTTTCTCTGAAGAACACCCAAAAGTTTTAACGGCGATTTCTTCATCAGCGATTTCTTCATCAGCGACAACTTACAATTACAAGTTTTGCTCTTCGATTACAAAAGTATTACGAATTTGCTGTTTTTGTATTTGAGTTTTACAACCCAGAGAACAAACATATACCCACAAGAACCCTAGCTCCCCCTATCTCATTCAATCGACTATCTTCACCCCTCGTTTGCTGAATTATCTTATGAATTAGCTTCACCCCTTTCCCTAGTTTCTTTTCTTGCTTTTATTTCGACTATCTTCTCACTCGATTTGTTTTTTGGTCCACAGATTCGGAGTTTGAAGGCTCGGAGTTTGGAGTTTGGAGACTTGGAGCCGTGAGCTGCGAGTTTTGAGCTTGGGTTTGCGAGTTTTGAGCTTGGTACAACAGGTATGTAATGTTCTTATTGTAATGTTCATCTATGGGTATATGTTTGTTCTTATTGTAATGTTCATTTGTGGGTATATGTTTGTTCTTTGGGTTGTTTCAAATAATATCTTTAGAGATGTGTTTTACAAGGTAGGAATGCAAGACAAAAGCAGTACCAAGTTGAAATAGTTATGTAAAAGCTCAAATGTTCAGGCCATTTCAAATGTTCTGACTACTACAATTTAACAAACCAAATCTGCTAGGCCTAAGTTAAGGACAGAGAACATACTTGGTGTATAAAATCTTGGAGTAAACGTCTTGCTAAATGACAATCGGTACCAAAATGCAGTTCTCTCCTAGTATATGGTTGAAAGCAACATGTAAGATTAATTCATTGTCACAAAAGAGAGCAATAGGAGTCAGAGATATGTATGTTAATTAATAATAAAGAGGACTAGCCAAGTGGTGGGAGTTGGGAAAGACACGATGGAGGAATAAGAAAAATATGATAGGCAATTAAGTGTCACATCAAAAGAAATGTAATAAGCTACGATAATTTACATGCTCATCGGTTATTCACCTGTTCAGGTGAATTGTTCTCCTTCACCGAACATATGTTTGTTCATCTATGGGTATTGTCTTGCTACAAAATAATTATAGATGTAATAAGTTGTAACTAAAACAATTCAATCAACAATAAAAATAAAATAAATTCTAACAGAATGAAAAAAGACTTCAAAAAGAAACAACTACATTAACACTAATATCTACCTTTTACTCTTACTATTACTGTCTCCTTTCCGTTTTCAATTGCCTTTGTTTCTGCAGCTGCCCATGACCTCATTAAAGCATGACTGTAAATGCTAATATTTTGCTGTCATTAATTCAGTTTCAGAGGAAAGAGAAGTTCCCATACGAGAAAGAACTTGAAGGGATTCTTTCTAGTTGAATTGTAGAATTAAAACACTAATATTTTTTGGTGCTACAATCGATCGTAATTGGGTGAAAGCCGATCGTATGTCAGAAGAATATAAGAAAGGTGTGACGGAGTTCTGTAAATATGTAGAAAAACATGTAAAAGATACTAGGTTCATCTTGTGTCCATGTCAAAAATGTCTGAATGTTATTGAAGTTGATGGGCTGGCCAAATTGATGGAACACTTGAGAATCCACGGTATTGATAAAACTTATACATGTTGGACATATCATGGTGAAAAGAAAGGAGAACGTAGTACAAGTAATTTAAATTCAAACTATTCATTTACAGATAAAAGGGATAGTAATTTTATGGACAACGATGGTAGTAATTTTGGTGATAAAAATGATATTCCAAACGTGCTCAATGAAGAGTTACACGATCATCCTGATATGAGCGAGAGGTTAAAGGATGATTGTGCTTTACCATTATGGCCTGGGTGCACCAAGTTTTCTAAATTATCAGCTGTGTTGACTTTATATAACTTAAAAGTTGGGCATCAAGTTTCTGATGTGTTCTTCACAGAGATGCTCACAGCTGTTAGTGAACTCTTGCCAGAAGGCAATGTCCTCCCTCGTAGAACCTATGAGGCTAAACAAATGCTCAAATCCATTGGGTTAGTACATAATAGGATTCATGCTTGCCCTAATGATTGTATTTTATATCGAAAGGAGTATGCAGAGTTGGATAAATGTCCAAAGTGTGATTTAGAACGTTACAAGAATGGCAATTCTTCGGACAAGGTCATGTGGTATTTTCCACTTATACCCAGACTTCGGCGATTGTATTCTAGTGTGGAAGATGCTAAAAATTTGACATGGCATCATGATGGGAGAGTTAAAGATGGGATGTTGAGACACCCTGCTGATTCACCTCAGTGGAAGACTTTTGAGTCGTTTTCTAATGATTATGTCTATTTAATTTTGTTACTTGGCATAAATCTTGTACTCGACTAACAAAGAAAAACATAATAATATTGCAGGAAAAAAGTAAAAGGAATAAAGAGCAAGCCGAAAAAATGGAGGCACGGTACAGGAAGGCTTGTCTTGGCTACGCGCGAATTAGAGAGTTAATAGTGAGTTTAATTAAGTTAACTGAATAGAAAGAACATATTCTGTTAATTACAAGTAATTAACAATATAATATTCAAGTTAACAAGAAGTCAGGGATAGCTAACATGTTTATTGCAACTGAACTTTGTATACAGATTCAAGATAAAGTTAAATAGGGTGCAGAAGACCCTGTAGTCAGTCGACTAGACGTGTGGGAGTACGCTAGGCGTAACAAGAATGATGTAGTCGATGATCCTGCTACATTGAAACTGCTTGAGGAAGTGGTAATAATTATTCTTTCAACTTTTTTTTTTCAATTACTTGCATTTTACCGCTATATATTCTATATCACTATTATATTTGCAATTGATTTATTTGTTATCAGGTTGTAATGTCAGATCGCTTGACAGAAGAAGAGCTAACTAATATTGGAGCTGATGATTTGCTTAAGCGATTAATACCTACTGAGTATCCTGGACGAGTAAGAGGTGTTGGATGGGGTGTAACAAAGACATCATTGTAGGCAGTATCATCTACGAGCGAAATGTCAAAGTTGAAAAATGATATTTCTTATTTGAAAAATGAAATCATGGAATTAAAACGCAAGGGCTATTCTTCGGGGGTGCAATCCGGTGGATCAAGTCATATGGATAATTTCAACATGGATAATCTTGATAATTGGGACCATGATAATGATCATAATGTTGTTGCTGGTGAAGACCTACCTTAGGTATATTTTTTCCTGCATACTCTCTGCTCTATATTGTCATATCATGTTTAGGCTGTTAAATGCAAACAATGGGTAGTCCACTGTTAAAGAATGTTTTTTTCATGATGTGTACTAGATATCTTTACTAGTACCGTATTCTTATACTTTTTGCTACTGGCGAAGATATTACTTCCCTTCAATGCAAAACTGAACAACTGTGGCCTGATGTAAGATATTACTTCCCTTCAATGCCAAATCTTACAGGATTATGCCTTAGAGTCCTGCCTCTTTTCACTGCTAAAGTATTTTAAACCATTTACTTTCTAGTAGAAGAATCAAGAAATAGCCCGTGAGTATCCGAGTAGCTTTACTTAGCAAAAAAGAAAAGATGATCCAATTAGCGTAATTTGAATTCCTCTAGAAAGTTAATATGTTGTAATCGTTTGATTAGAAGAACTAAGGCTAGAGGTTTATTCGTTTTCTAATCAATTTTTTGTCCTGATAGGTCGTCTTTTCCATTCTTATAGGCCTACGGGCTAAAAAAAAAATTTTTTGAGGGGCAAGAGCCCCCCCTCTTTAAAAAAAATTGAAGTTCAAGAATCCTGTTTGTGCTTGTAGCCTTGTACAAAAACAAGTAAATAAAGTTATAGGGATTGATATTACTTGATTGCTAAAAGCTATGGAACAGCTAGGAATTGAAAACTATTAAAACAGACTAGAAGGAGGCAACCAATTTGGTGAACCTTCTTCTTATATGATGATTGATGAACACTATTTGTATTATTTGTGAATCGTACACTCATGTATTGCTAGCTAAATTTTACGTGATTGGAATTTCATTATGAATCTCATTTGCATTTTTTGTAGGCTTTTATACTGAATCTTGCAAATATGCTGAGTTGCAATTTGATATGGTTTGCATCCAAACATGTAACAGTCTTTCCCTCCAAAACCCCATTTTTCTGTGCTTCTTGATTCAATTACTTTGTGTGTGGATTAAAAACTTGGCTAAGAAAAGTAGACAATTGTGTACAGAGAGAATATTAGAAAGTAGCTTTAAAGCAAAAGATTTATAACCTGTTAACAAAGAGTCCTCGAAGACAGTAGAAAGTATCCTGCGCAGGTAAAGCGAAGGAAAAACAAAAGAGGCAACAAGAACAGCAGGGCCGACAAACCACAACACTTTATTTTGATTGCTTCTTGCACTGTCTTTAAGTATATATGCTAAAATATTTTCTAAAAGTAGTTGCCTTGTAAGACAGACTGGATGAAATATTTTCTAAAATCCGTAGGCTGAATTCCTTAGAAGGAGGATCACCTTATCCTCATCTTATTGCGGGACCTTATCTATTGAAATAACCAGAAACTGTACTTTATGGTTGTCTTTAGGACTGTACATATTAAGTTGACACCCTCTTGAAGTTTTGACCAATTATGCCTAGCTGTTGCTAATAGATGAAGGGTTGAGGATTAATATATACACATATAGAGCTCTTTTTCTATTGTGTCTGTGTATGTATAACTATAATACTAGTTTTGCCTGTATATATATGTCTTTGAAGATTATCCTCTGTACAGCTTACTAATGTATTTACCTCACTTCTAGCAATCACATTTTTGTCTGCAAACAACTTGTCTGCCATTTTGTCTGCCATGGATCTAATTAAATAGTAATTAATTTTTATAGGGGAAAAATCCTTGCTTTTTGTATTTGGACCCTGGTCATAGACATGTTGGCCAAGGGATATTGCATAATGACCTCAATGATAGAATTCTTCATGGTGTCCCACTAGAAGAGGGATTTGTCAGGGTGCAATTTGAGGTGGCCGTAAAGTCAGAGTTCCAGACTAAGCTACCTGTACCTTGTAACGAGGCCAATCTTGTTGGTGAAGCTCCTGGGTATATCCTTGCATGGCCACGCAAATTGGTTTCCTTGAATCTTGAGGTCAAACATTTATTCCTATTTCTGTTATATACTTGGTTCATAAGGCAAGTACATTTATGTGTAGGTATGTAATTATTATTAATTATTTGATCAGCTTGTGTAATTTGTTTTGTTATGTTTTATTATTTTTGCCAGACGCCTGCAAGAACCATTAATAAGGAAAGAGCCATTAACAACGAAAAAGTTAACAACGGTGTACGTAAGCACGGTATGAACCATAAGAAAAAGCCTGATGACATACAGAAGGAAAAAACTGTAGAGTCAAACATTGTTGTGTCCTCGAGACCGCTAGGTTATCCTCTCCTGGATGATGCTTGTCATGATGGAGTTATGGAGATTGTTCGTGTTGCAATAGTGTTGGAACGTGTTACTGATGTTGAGGTTCCTATGGAATGTATTTATTGGAATGCAAATCCTTGGATTGAACACATTAATAAGGAGAATGTTTTGGAGGTGTTGGATGCACAATGGTTGAGTTCATCCAGCCTTTGCTTTTACATTAGGTAATATCTAGAATTGATATCAATCTTCCAAATATTAGATGTTTTACTTTTTTGTTCTCTGGTAGTTGTTTGTGCCTTGGGATAATTAGTTACAGAATGAACCAATATTTGTAGCTAGTAACACAAGATAAATTAATTACCAAGTTCTGATCTGTAGCTACCAAGTTCTGATCTGTCATGTTTTTATTAATTCTAGGTATTTGTATGATGTCTATTTATCAAAAAATCTGGAATTGGCATCCAAATTCTCTTTTGTATCCCCGCATATGGTGTCTCCCTTGGTAGAGAATAGTGATACAGCCCTGGCAAAGTGTTTATTGGGACATATCAACAAAGATCACCTACTTCTGTTGCCTTACAATGTTTCGTAAGTGATATTTTTACATGCACATTTATATATTTGTTAATTTTATGCAATTACCCCTGACTAAAATATTTTTTTTAGAAAACATTGGGTACTTGTTGCCATTAATACAAAAACAGAGGACATCTACTTTATGGATCGGATGACTAACGCCATATATTACAAGGATGTGAAAACACTTATAGAAACGTCAGTAAAAATTTAATTGTCTCTGTATTTTACAATTTAAGCTGCATATGACCGATAATGTGTTATTTAATTATATGTAATCTGTTTTATGTTTCTAGTGCTCTAAGGACTTTTCGCACTCACAATCGAAAGAGCTATACCTGGACAGCTTTTAATAGTTTCACGTGGATGAATGTACAGGTACTTAATATTTTTTTCTGAGTGGCTTCTCATACTTCGTGAAATAGTTGTTAATCAGGTAGCAGACCTGATCTGTTGGTATATGAGTTTAAGCTTGTATGAATCTTGTATGATTCAATTATCCTAATAGATGATGAGTGAATATAAAGTGCGTGCAAAAAATTAATACATCGTACATGTAAAGTTGTAACATATCAGATAAAAATCTACAATATTTTTGCTCATTAAAACCCCTCAGTGTGACATAGTTCCTAAGCAAACAGAGTAACAAGAATCTTAATCTCAAAATCCTTAGCACGTAGTTCCCACTTTATCTCAATATACCTTTGTATTTACTTTTCTCCAGCACATAGTATTAGATTATTGATCTACCCTGCTTCTTAATTGATACAAAGTCCAAAAATGAATGTTATACACTGCATTTGTACTACCGTTTTTCTAAATCCCTCTTACAAGTTTAGATCATTTGAGATTTGATCCTAAACAGCAACGTGTTTTGTTGGCCCGGCTAATTTTACAAACAATAGATGGTTCAATTATCCTAATCTTGTATGGAAGCTAACTATAGTTACAATTGATGATGGTTCTGCAATGAAGTTACTGATAACTTGTGGAGACTGTGTATGGTGAACTAAGTTCCCGATAACTTGAAATTTTGGAACATATAGCACTTGTTTTAGTGTCAACTCAGGAGTCAAAATGATATCACCAATGTGAATTGATAAATTAATTTCTGGTAATGTCTAAACAATCTTTACAAACTCTGCTGCAGTTATAAACAAATATTGTACACACACACACACACAAAAAAAAAACTAACTTGGGTGGTGAGAAGAGTTAGTGCTAGTAGTACTGAAGGTGCAGGGCGTCTTAGATTGGTGGTAATTTCTTGAACATACTTCTTACTCTGCTGCTGATCTGTACTTACGTCAATTACTCTGAACTACTCTGAACTTTGATGGTTGGAAATGCTCTGTTTTGCAGTGCCCGAAGCAGGCTTCGGATGATGGCATATATTGCGCCTATTATGTCGGATGCTTTATCGAGGATATAATATGCAGGAATGAAACAACAATCAATGTTAATGTACGTATTTTTAATGTTTTTGCTAGTATTTTTAATGTTTTTGCTAGTATAGTTTTGCACATGATCTAATTGTTTTTATAATTTTGTTGATGAATAGTTTACCCATTCCCCAAAGTTGAAGACCTATCCTCCTGATAAGATGACCAGCTTCCAGAAAAATTGGGCAGGCTACTTCTACAATCGGTTTCTCAGAAACAAGTTGCTGATGAAGTAGTTTTGTATGTTAGAAGCAAAAATCCATGGAAACGATCTCAACTTGAAATATTTAGACTTTTGATTATGAATAGATCTTTCCCTTATTTCAATTGTACTCAAGTAATATGATTATATATATGTGAGATAGTCTATTTTATTTTATTTTTTGTTATTGATTTATTGTCTACGATATTTTTTAAAATTACAGGTAAAAATTTATTCGAATTAGCATTTTTAAATTGTGCACAAAATCCACTATATATATAGAACTGAAAGAAAAAGCATTAATTATTTTAAAATTCTACGTACCCTCTACAATAGCGTTTATGGAATAGCTATGCAAGAAAGTATGCATATTATTTTTCTACTTCAATAACGTTTATAGAAGTGTTATTGAGGCATTTACTTGCATCACACTTACTTCCTTAGCGTTTCAATAACAGCGACCTAAGTAACATACTACAAGAACGTATAAATAAACGCTATCGAAGCTGAGTGCACTTCCATAGCGCCTACTTGCATAGCGTTTAAAAACGCTATGGAAGTTTAAAAAACAACGCTATGCAAGACAGTTTCTGTAGTAGTGATATGCCAAATGCAACCATCACACCTACGAAAAGGAGTATATGACTTTTTATCTAGATTTTCTTTTTGTTTTTGTTTTACTCGAGGACGAGAAAAGATAGGTATGGGGGCATTTGATAATTGCATATTTTTGCATATTTTTATTACCTATTTATTGCTTGAACTCGTATTTTAATAAATTATTTTGTTGCATTTCAGGAAATTCGTAAATAAATAAAGAAATAAAGAGCAAGGAAGGGAAAAACAGGAAGAAAAAGGACCAAAAATGAAAGAAGGAAAAGAATTAGGAGCTTGGAGCAAAAGGAATATTTCAAGACAAGTGGAAGGTGGAGATCATCCCAACACACTACATAAGTGTATGGCCAAGATCAACACTTCAAAGCTTAAGGGGGAGGAAACAAATAGATGGCTAGGATTTCACCACCACACACCACAAATGTATGGTGGGGATTTACCCAACACCCCCCTTAACCCTAATTCCTATCCTATAAATACCCCCTCACCCCCCTTGTATTTAGTAACTTAGATTTTAGGGTAGTTTTATTTTCTTGTTTTTTTAGTTTCAAATCTTTTAAACACTCTTTTTAATTTTAAATGCAATTTCATTTCCTTTAATTTCTTGTCTTGTTCTCTCGTTTATTTTACATAGCTTTCGTTATTTTCATAAATCCGATTAGTGGACAAAGTAGCGAAATGCTATCCACACGAGGTTGAAAGTAACGAAATTTTAATTTCTTGCTCTTAGTTGATAATTTCAATTTCGCCCCTTTAAATCTCCATTTTATTATGGGCCATTTAATTCCAAATCCTCATTTTAGTGAAATTTTAATTTCGTAGTTATTTCTTTATCATCGTATTTAGTTGTTTTTAAAAATAAAAAAATAAAGAAACACAAAAATATTAGTTCAGTAATTTTCAGTATTTGTTACCTGATTTCACTTCTCTTAATTCGAAGTTTAAAAAAAATCAGTTCGTATTTTTGGTTAATTCGAAGCTATATGTCTTTTCCCTGTTTTCTTTTTAAAACTACATCCCCTGTATTTATTTTAATCACAACTTATTCTTCTCCCTTCTTCGTTCAAAGACCCAGTACCCTTTTTCCTTTGTTTTAAACGCATCAAACAAAACCTTACCCCTTTCCCTGATCCTTTCATCCTCTTTTCTCACACAAAAAAAAAACTCACTCCTTCTTCTTTGTTTTCTGTCTAAACTGAACTCTTCCTTTTACGTGTTGGTCCCATTCCCTGTTTTTATTTCCTATTTTGTTGTTCTCTTTATGTTGTTTTCGTTTTGAATTGGTACTGAGTCTTTACGGGTTCAATCGAGTCATCTAGTCTGCTGAGTTGTATCGTTCTTTAATTGTTTGTCGTGTTAATTGAATCTCTGTTTTTTTCGAGTTGCAGTTTCATAGCGTAATCTGAGTCTCCGTCTCTTCCCTGCGTTGTTATTTAAATTATGGGTTTAGTTTTGTTAGTTGATTGTTCGACTGTCCTCAAATTGTTCGTTGATTGTTGGTTATTCATTTCATTCGCGAGTTGCTCATAAGTTGATGTCGCAGTTTGTTGTCTGAGTTTGTTGAGATGGTCTGCGAGTACACTCCGAGTTTTTGAGTTTTGTCTGAGTTTGTGTTTGTTGCTGCGTGTTTAGTGCTGAATTCCTGCTAAGTTGAATCTGAGTCGAGCAATGAGTCGCTGTTTTGCTTAAGTCGAGTCTGTATGAGTCTCTGTTCTTTTTGAGTTTACTGAGTTTGTAGTCTTTATTTAATCAAGTTGTAGAGAATCTCTGAGTTTTAATTACTGAGTTCGTAGTTGTTCAACTCGCTAGGTTCCATGTCTGCGATTGTTTACATTGTTTGCTGTGTTCGCTGAGTTGTTAGTAGTGAGTTAATTGGGTGTGTCCAGCTGAGTTGCAATTCCGTTTTCTGTTTTTTTTTGTTTTCCGAGTTTTGAGTATGTGAGTTTGTCTGTGAGTCAATGCAATTCCCTTTTCTGTGTTATTTGAGTTCTTAATTTTCTGGTTTCTTGTAGGAAATTATGAAATTGTGAGCTAGGAATTGTTATGCTTTCGGCTAGCTATATTTACGATAACATCATGTCAAATTTTCCAAAATTTTCTGTAAATAAATTTGTTCTTTTAAATAAAAAAAATTGTTTTTGAATAAAATACAATTTCAATTCGAATTTGGAATTTGTAGAATAATTTAGTTTTGTCCTTTTCACTTTTAATCACTTAGTTATAATTAGAATAATTTAATTCTCTTTTAAAAATAGATTAAATTATCTTTTAGGAATTAATTAGAAAAAAAAATTAAAATTTTCCAAACCCAACTTGTTCTAATTCGATTAAGTTAAAAATTAAGGTTTGCGAAAATATTAATCTCTGCGGAATGAATCTAAATTTACTAAAACGAGATTGTGCACTTGCAATCAATTTAAAACGCTTAATTTTCTTAGCAACAGTTGTAGATTTTGAAGACCTCCTGGATTGACCACCCTCAGTTATGGTTATGCCTTTCTCCTTAGGTCTCTCCTATTTAGGCTTCTCCACCTTAGGATTTGAGTGCCTCAAGGTCCTCTTCTCCCCATTAGGCTTGTTGTCAGGCACAGAGGCTGTAGTAGTGGCCTTTGGGTTGGAAGAGGTGGGATTGGCAGATTCATCAGGAAGCGAGAGCCCCATGTGCTTCATCATAGCAGACATCATCAGTTGTTGGTGAAGAATAACCTCAGCTGTGGTGGTTGCTTGAGTGTCCAACTGCTCAGTGAGGGTTGCAACTGTGTCTGTAAGATGAGCATTTGACTGTTTGAGTGAGCTCACTTCCATTTCAAGAGTATCCACTTTGGTGAATAGCTCAGAGGCTTTAAATCCAGGAAGAGATTGGTCCTTGAGTCTCTGTACTTCAAATTTGGTCATTTCATGAACAGAGACTTCAATCACCAGCGTATCTCCATATTGATTTAAAAAAAGAGTCCTCAGCATGGCATAGGCATCAGTTGTCTGATTTGACAGTTTCTCCATTTGAGTGGCCATATTCTTCATAGCCCCTTGAACCAATATCAAGGATTATCCATCTTGGTGCATTGAGATTTCTATTCTTGAATGTCTTTAAGAACAGGGCCTAGAGTAGGAAACTTTGCAGCAAAATCCCTTTTGATGTCATTAACTTGATAGATTGTGGCTGAACACACTTCATTAATTTATGTCTTTAGGCCCTTGCCAAGATAGTGTGCAGCTTTCAAGATTCCCTTGTAAGTGTCATTCATTGCTTCATACACATCACTAGGGGTTAGGGATTTGGCTTCTGACCCTAGTGATGTGATGTACTATTCACTAAGAAATTGAAGATCCTCTGAGAGAGCAATGTCATAAGAACCTTGCAGCCAAGCATCCACATTACCATCTCTTTCAACCTCGTCTGCTATTTTCTCCTTTTGACTCTCCACATCTTCTTTATGACAGAGCAAAATGGCTTCATAGTCTGGATTTGATCTGTTGGATGTGACCAGGTTTTGGGCTATTTTAACAAACTCAGGAGTCTGATCCACAATAAGCTTTGAAGTGCTTCAACCGTCAATTGTGGTGGAGAAGACCCTGATCCTGAAGCACTGTCATGTTGCACAGGCTTCAGCTGTTCTGATAAAAAGTTAGAGCTAGAGCTAGGCAAGTTAGACTCCTCAGTTCCAGGTGCAACTCCTGCAACCGGATGGATTGACTCTACTACTGTTGTCTCCATAGGAGTGGGATGAGTTACAACAGCATTTGACACAGGCACAGAGTCTCTAGTGAAAACTAGTGAATCCTCTATGTTCGTGATGGTGTCATCAGGATATGCCCCAGCTTGCATTCCCTCACCATCTAAATGTGGTTTCTGGGTGGTGAGTAAAGTGTCATGCACTAAGTCACTTGAATCCATTGGCTCACCAAGAGAAGAGAATTCTTGGTGATCAATGCCTTGCTCCTCAATTACTTGAGTTGCAGGCTCCAAAGAAATTTTAGTGATAGATTCTGGAAGAGAAGTGTCTTGTAGATTTGATTTTGGCAACTCCCCCTGAGAAATAGAGGGAGTTTCAAGTGTGATGTGCTCTCCACTCAGTGTTGTGTCAGCCTTATCACTCCCAGGTGCTGACTCATTACAAGTAGGTGCATTGGGAAGGATGCTTGATTCTATAGATGCACCCTGTTGAGAGGATACATCTAGTGAGCTGTGTGCCCCTGCTTTTACAACTTCAGCCATTTGTGTGACTGAAGAGGTGGCTTTAGATTTCTTCTTCTTTGGTCTCTGTAAGGGTGACTCAGGTTCCTCACTTTCTTGACCTAATTCTACAGCCAATGCTGCTTCTGTCAAGATATTCAAGGGTTCGTATTCAATCTGTTTTCTTTTCTTCTTCTCCTTTTTATTAACATCACCCTGTTGAGAGGATGATGTAGGTGGATCTGTGTTTGGTATAGTGTTTGGTTGAGGGGGTTGGTTAGCAGGCCCTGGGTTAGCATTTTGTTCTACTTGCTTAGGCGTAGCTAACTCAGATTTTGATAAGTGCATATTTTTGCATATTTTTATTACTTATTTATTGCTTGAACTCGTATTTTAATAATTTATTTTGTTGCATTTCAGGAAATTCGTAAATAAATAAAGAAATGACAAAATAAAGAAATAAAGAGCAAGGAAGGGAAAAAGAGGAAGAAAAAGGACCAAAAATGAAAGAAGGAAAAGAATTAGGAGCTTGGAGCAAAAGAAATATTTCAAGACAAGTGGAAGGTGGAGATCATCCCAATACACTACATAAGTGTATGGCCAAGATCAACTCTTCAAAGCTTAATGGGTAAGGAATCAAATAGATGGCTAGGATTTCACCACCACACACCACAAATTTATGGTGGGGATTGTTGGAATTCGGGCATGAAAACGCAACGGAAATGACGTAAATAATAATTAAAAACGAATTCCAAGTCCCGGATCCATGTATAAAATGATGATCATGGTATAAAAATATCAAGAACAAGATTGTACCTCTTTCAAGCTTTCCTAAGGATGACAAATGGAGATCCTAGCTTGTTGATTTTCAGAGCTAAAAGTATGACTCCTCCACCGGTATCCACACCCGAATGCTTGCTTGAATCGTCGAACGATTATGCCACGGAATTAGGTACTAGCCAAAATAAATAATCAAGAATGTGTTCTTGACTTAGCTTGATTTTCTCTCTTGTTTCTAACTTGTATGATCTGAAATTTTCAGTTGTATTCCACTTGGAAGACTTGCCAACAATTGGCTTATAAAGAGAAATAAAGCAAAATGGAGCCTTAAACAATTAGGCCATTTTATTTAAACAACTCTTATTTATTTAAATAAATTAATTAAGTCACACTTAATTAATCAAATAAGTCAAGAAAATACATCTTCAAATTTTATCTTTTAACTAATCAAGTCTCACTTAATTAATTTTATAAAATTCGAATTATTATTTATTATTAATTTAAATTCATAATTTAAATTATTATTAATTTAAATTCATGAAATAAATTAATTTCCCTTTTAAACATTCTTTGTGTGTGACCCTGTAGGTTATTATTTAATTGGCAATAATTTTATTCTCTAATAAAATTACAGACAATAAGCGGCGTCTAGTAACACATCATTGCTACCCAATTAAACAATAATTAAATCAACGATTCAATCAACCTTTTATGATTAATGTTCCATGTAATATAATCCCTTTAAATCATGATATTATAGATTAAACTCGAGGCATGTAATGTGTCATCCTCTTCATAATTTAATCTTCATTTTCTTGATCAATGAGTAGACTATTAATCAAATCAACATTTGAGCATGGCCATGCATTTCATAGTCTCACTCAAACAAGAGGCCGATAATATCACTCCTTTATCAGGAGATTTAAATCCCTTCTAGATCATTCATATTTCTCACATGATTCATAATATATCCGATATTCACCTTTATCATTATCCGGCTAAAGATAACTTTTGATGAATTCAAAATATATTAATTCTCATGTAGAATTATAACGACTTCAGGTCTAAGGATCATTACACCATTATCACTGTGAGAATACATATGACACTTTTATAATTTACCATGATGTATCTCACTGTGGGTCTGTCCAGTACCCCGTACTCGTACAGTTACCTATGCATTGATTTTAGTATCTTCATACTTATGACCAATGAGAAGTGGTCATCTATCAATTATCATACTAACCTCAGTGTATTATTATTGTCCTAAGTAATAATAATACTTGGTTAGGGACATTTAAGAATATGATACATTCACTATATAATCTCATGTTCAAGTCACATACTTGCAACTATATAATTTGTATCAATACCTGAATCTCTCTCTCTCTCTCTCTCTCTCTCTCTCTCTCTCTCTCTCTCTCTCTCTCTCTCTCTCTCTCTCTCTCTCCCACACTAAAACCTCAACCACACTCTTCCCCTTTGTTTTTCGCCGCTGCAAACACTCATCCTTCCCCTCTTCTCTTCGATTTCCACCTACACAAACCCCTTAATACCCTGATTTTTTTTCTTCTTCTTCCCTTACTCCCTACTTCAAACCCGACACCAACTTACATTTTCTATTTAATTTCGTTTTCCTGATAGTCTGAGTTATTCAAATTAGTAGATTGTTTTTACAGTTTGCTGAATTCGTCGAGTCGGTTTTATGAATTGGATTCAAAACACAGCCCCTTCTCCTCATTTTCAATTTGTTTCGCTAATTGTTTTTGGTTTTATTCCGTTTTTTTTGGTTTCTAAATTCTGAAATTTATGCAGTTGAGTTCGTTGTTTCTGTCGATTTGTTGTTCGTTGTATTTCTTCATCGAGTTAACTGGTTTACTGTGCTTGTTCAATTCGTTGTTGCCGAGCAGGAGTATGATATGCAAAAATTGTTGATAAGTGGATTTTATATCCACTTGGATCGCTTCAATTCGGCTTAAATTGATTCACTTGGCCTCAAGTTTGTTGTAGACTTGATGTGTTTTGCTTAGTTGTGCAGATTTACAAGAATGTCGATTATGGGTGATGCTTCTATCGTGTTTGGATGATTAATTGATTAAAATTCCGATTTTCCGGGAAGGTTGCGCAGTCTACACTATTTTGGCCATATCTGGAGTTCTGGAAGTCCGTTTTCAGCGATCTTACAGCTCACACAAAGCTTGGGAGATTTTCTACAACCTGGGATAGAAATCAGGTGCAGGGAGCGTGTAGTTAAAATTCGCGCACGTGTTCTTTGTGAAGCAAGGCAGGAAAATTAATGTTTTGCCCTTTTCAAGTTCTAATTGTATTTTGGGCAGTTTTTAGTACCTTAATCGAATTCTAATTGTAATATAAGGTAATTTCTTGCTGGGCAAGAAATCTAGAGTCTATTTAAACACATCTAAGCATTGTAATTTGGATAGTTTTTATTATTGTATCATAGCTTAGATCTGCAAGGGAGAAAAGGAGAGAAGGATTCAACGCTCGTGACAAGCAACGGATCTAGATCTACTTCATCTTTTGTGTTATTCTGGATTCTAGATTTGTTTTCTTAACTCTTTGTTTTAATAATATTATTGCTTTCTTTCATATCTTGTTTAATATCATGTTTTCATCAGATCCCATGGTGACGAACGGTTCAATTATGAACTAATCGTTGTCATGGGATTCTAACGGATTTATTTATGGAACTTAGTATCTTGATGCTTTAAAGATCTGTGTGTGGTGGGTAATTGATATCCTCGTATGGTTAATCTTAATGCTTTTAGATGCGTAGCTAACATCTAAATTGAATTGTTAATCTCTTGTGAAGTGAAAGTGGATCTTGAGATTTAGAACTTGCCATGCTAGCATAGGTTCATAATTGTTTATCAATATGATTCGTAGTGTGAGATGAAAATACTTATACTGGCCTGTGTGATCTTTGTGGATAACTTGCTCTTCAACCATTATGGTTTCAAATTCTATAGACATATAGGGTCTAAGCATAATTGGTGTCTATTCATCTTCTATCTCTTTTGTGGATGTATGTTTAGTTTGGTATACGTATGCTGACATAGCGTGTACTTGTTTCGTGTTATCCGATCAGATATCATAACCATTGCATATAGTGATTAAAGGCGTCAGATCTAAGTGAAGTATTTAATGAAGTTAGGATCCCATGTTTATTCCCATATAAGTAAATCAGTTTAAATCTCATTAGTTAATTAATTCATAGTTTAATAATTTGCTTCTTAGTTTAATTTAGATAATTAAAAACCCCAATTTATTATTTGTCTTAGCAGTGAATTAAAACCTTACATTGTTGCATAGGTACATTTACTGAATTGAACCCTAAACATGATCTCTGTGGAACGAACTTGATTTTATCTATATTACTTATGACCACGTATACTTGCGTGATATTGTGTTAACAAGTTTTTGGCATCGTTGCCGGGGATCATTGGTGTTTTGTTTTTAGTTTATGTGCTTGTCATCAGTGGTCGTTAGCGTTCACTGACTCGAATTTTCTTACTTAGTTTGTTGTTTCTTGGTGTTTCAGGTACTTGAACGTGTATGCGAACACGTTTGCAAACTCGTAAACTGGCAAAAGAAGAACTTGCAGCAGCAAAAGAGATGGCAGATTTACCAGCAGAAGCTAAGGCTTTGAAGGATTATTCTCAGCCTAAGATCAATGACATTCAGTCTAGCATTGTCAGGCCAGCTATTGCAGCTAATACTTTCGAAATGAAGCCGGGCACAATTCAGATGGTGCAGAACTCAGTTCAGTTTGGGGGTGCTCCTACAGAGGATCCTAACATGCATATCAGGGACTTCATTGAAAACTAGCATCCGTGTAACCCTTTACCGTTAGCTTCTCTTCTCCTCCATACACCAAGAATGAATCATTAGTCCTTTTCAAGTACTTAAGAATATTCTTGACCGCCGTCCAGTGACCTTCACCTGGATTAGACTGGTATCTGCTCGTCATGCTCAAAGCATACGAGACATCCGGACGAGTACATATCATTGCATACATGATAGATCCAATTGCTGAAGCATATGGAATCTTACTCATGCGGTCTTTATCATCCAATGATTTAGGACCATTCTCTTTTGAGATCGTTATCCCATGAGATATGGGGACATATCCCCTTTTTGCATCTTGTGTGACGCCCCCAGATCCGGGGTCGGAGATCTAGGCGCTCACGGTCCATTTTCCATTAATAACATACCTGTTCTTGCACATAATATATAAAACAGCCATCGACCCCACAATAAACTCACACCGCACACACACACAGAGGTTAGAGTCTCAGAAACGTCACACAATTGATTAAGCGGAAATAAAAGTTTCAGAGTTATTACAGACCGAATTAAATAGTATTTATGCTACCAGCAACACTTCGATAAGAAGCGAAGTTGGTGGCTTGAAAGTTTGTTACGGTACACTGCCTTGCACAGGTCATACTGATATATAAAACGTACTAACAAAAGTTGCCAACCAATCCGGCTAATGGGGCCTACCGGTGGAATCTCAACTGTTGCCTCAGGTCTAGTCACCTGCTTTCGGGCAGTCTTTCTGGGTCTTGCCATTTCGCTTAGCTGTTGTGTTTGTAAATTTGAAAACAAGCAAGAGTGAGCAACTATAGCTCAGCAAGTAATATATGTATAAGGTAAGCAATATAACATTTCATATGATTAGCAGTTAGTAAACTCGTTTGTATCAATCAGATATAAATCACTTGTCATTGTTGATAAATTCCGAAGGTGCAACAATACGTGCCCTTGTTTTCAAAATAAACTTGCAGTTCTAGATACTGCATAGAGTCAATCTTTCTCATCAAAATAGAACACTATCAGCAACTTGGCACATAAGCCTAAGAAGCAGTGTCAAAGCATTTTTCCAAAATGGAGGAATGGGACTTAAAGAAAACATAAAACCTGACAGGGATTGACGATGATCAGTCGCCACATCCGAGTCCAATAATCCGCGGGTCTTCTCTACCGGTAGAAGGATAGAAACTACATCCGTAACTATCCCTGGGTGAAAACTACATCCGTAATCACCCTCGATGAAAACTACATCCGTAATCATCCTTCGGCCACACCTGGGCCGGAATAATAATTGATGGACTGCCTGGCTCACGGCCGCTTACACATCCCGGGAATCGTTCGTCAACGGTTCCCACACCTGCCAGAGTCCCTTTTTCTTTTTCTTTTGAAAACTTGATTTTGATTGAAAACAGAGTAATTGAGGTTCGACATCAGTCGACCGATGATTCTTGAAATCATACAAGAAGCAGAACCTGACCGGGGGTTTTCGAAAATGTTTTGAGTTCGAAAGAGTTCGAGTTTGAAAGTATTAAAGGTATCTTGGATCAACTTTGTCTTTAAAATAATGAACAATAATTAATAAATAATATTTTAAGATTTAATATTAATAATTAATAAAATAATTATTTAATAAAATAAACTTTTAATCCAAGATAGGGTTTCGAGTATTTACGAAGATATAAAGTAATTACTTGAGTATACGATACTCCCTGAATGACCCTTTGAGTTTTCGCAACTTGATTACGATATAATAATATACCGCTCCCCGGTCAATAGTATATACGGACCGCTACGACCTCTATTGCTAGAGTCGTTGTCCGGGGAAAACATTTCAATCTAAGTTCAAGGGGTACAACATATATGTACTTATACATCTCAATTTCATCAATACTTCTATAAACATAACATTTGATATGATTGAAAACTACAAACACAACAGTGAAATTTCTTGTATATGTAAGTTTTGAAAAGTAAACTTGCCTTGGTTTGGTTGGGGTGGTCGAGCGTGCGGAGTGGAACGATCTATACATAAGCAATAACCGCTCGTTAGTACCTTAACAATACCTCTTTAATTACGGGGTTTTAGGGGGTACAAAATTAACTTAATGACTTCGTCTTATGACACTCTAGCTCCACTATAGGTTCATGTCACCACTCGATTACGCTCGTCACTTATTCGACTTAATTTAGTTACCATAAACGAATCATATTCATCACCCCTAAAATTATACTCCACTTAACAACTTTTTCCCTTGCGCGAATTTTACTCTAGCATTTTTATAAAATTGAAAATTTCATATTTTAATCCAATTATTTTTGGGTAGCCTTCACCACTGCATTTTCTAGCTTCTCAAATTTTTCCATGATCCCACATAAATTTTTAGGGGTTTAAACAAGGTTCACAAGGGGGTCACTTAGTGCTGTCCGGAATCCAGAAACACATTCTACTTCTCCGACCATAACTTAAAATCCATACATTACATAGTCATGAACCTTATATTTCCAGAAACTACATTCAAATACCTTTCCAACAATATATGGTAGGACCTCAGGGGACAAGATTTGGGGGTTCAAAACCATCTTACAAGACAGGTCAAATTTCTGGAAAAACTCAGCATGTTTGTTTCACTTAAATCAACTAAGATTCTTACTTCCACAACACAACCAACATCTAATTCACCAAGTTCATACTTTATAACATTCATGGAGATACATATACTAACCACAATCATAAAAATCACAACCACAACACTAAAACTTAAGATCTATGTCATCCATCACTTATACAACCAAGATTAACACCAATACACATGAATCTATCACCAAACATCATAAACACTACATGGCCAAGAGGGGTTAGGGTTTTTATACCTTCTTGAGTATCTAGGAGCCTTGGGTAAGCCTTACAAAACTCAAGAACACCTTGAATAAGCTCCTACTATCCTTATAATCCAAGATCTATAAGAAAAACTTAACATTGTTACTATTCACAATAACTTTAACAATTAATATCTTGAAAGTTAATGGATGAAAGGGCTTGGAAATCTTAGTATACCTTTATTAGATGATGTAGAGAGCCTAGGAATTATGCCTTGAATTATGAGTGAGGAGAAATGGGAGAAAGAAAAATATTTTCTTCCTTGTTTTGTCTTGGCCGAGAGCTTTTCTTCAAGGGGGGTGTGTTTTGTTGTTTTGATTTTGTGTGGTTGAAATAATTGTGTTAAGTGGTTGGGTGATACATATTAGTGTATGTATAAGCATGGTACAAGTCTAGGTATGGCCTCCTTGTACTCTTGTCTCCTTGGAAAAAGAAATGCCAACTAGTTACTATTCCTCTTATCCATTTGGTTTAACTAGTTTGCTTTTCCTAACTACTTAGTTGCATGGGACTTGCATGCAATACTACTCCTTGTGTCATTATTCTTCCACCAATGCTTGTCACTTAATCTTTAATTCGTATCGTATCTTAATTAATCTCTCGTAATAATATTTTGTCGCGTAGAGATTTCCCTAGTAATTCCTCGAATATCCATAATTCCTCGTCATAATTCTTAATAAATCTTTTAATACTCTAATCATTCTCAAATCCCAAGTTTTATAATTCTTACTAACAATAAGACTCTCGCTTTCAACAACCTTCCCTTTATCTTACATAGTGAATGCAACAACATAGTTTCTCAGACAATCAATTCCATTAAACAACAGGGATGACTAGAAAGGTTCCAAATTGACAAAAATTAGGGTTCTTACAGCCTCCCCTCCTTAAAAGGATTCCGTCCCGGAATCAGGTTGAAAATAGTTGGGGGTGCTTTTCACGCATCGTGCTCTCTAGTTGCCATGTTAATTCTTCGACATTCTGGTTCCTCCACAAAACTCTCACTAGTTTGACAACCTTGTTCCTCAGCACCTGTTCTTTTCTATCCATGATTTCTACGGGTTGCTCCACATAGGTTAAGTCTGGTTGCAGATCCACTTGATCATGTTCTATCACATGTCGGAAGTCGGTATGGTAGGGTCGTAGCATGGACACATGGAACACATTATGTACTTGCTGCAAGCTTGGGGGTAAAGCCAATTCATAGGCTAACTTTCCAACTCGTCTCAAGATCTCAAAAGGTCCAATAAATCTCGGGCTTAGTTTTCCCTTCTTACCAAATCTCATCAATCCCTTCCACGGTGATACCTTTAACATCAAAAACTCTCCTACCTCATATTCTTTGTCCTTGCGGGTCTGGTCCGCATACTTCTTCTGTCTGTCCTGGGCCGCTACCAGCCGTCCTCTTATGAGTTCGATAGTTTCTCTTGTCTATTGGACCAGTTCAGGTCCTAAAATCTTCCGCTCTCCAACCTCTTCCCAACACAAGGGAGACCGACATCTTCGTCCGTATAAAGCTTCATATGGGGGCATTCCTATACTCGCATGGTAACTGTTGTTGTAGGAAAATTCGATCAACGGCAAGTGGTCATCCCAACTTCCTTTAAAATCGATGGCACATACTCTCAACATGTCCTCTATGGTCTGGATGGTTCTCTCACTTTGTCCGTATGATTGGGGGTGGTATGCAATACTCATGTTTAACTTGGTCCCCACACAATCCTGAAAACTTATCCAGAACCTGGAGTTGAATCTTGGGTCTCTATCTGATACAATGGTCACAGGAACCCCATGCCTAACCACAATCTCCTTTAAGTAAATATCTGCCAGCTTGTCGACAGTGTATCTCTCGTTGATTGGAAGAAAATGTGCTGACTTGGTCAATCTATCAATAATTACCCAGATGGCATCATGATTAGTCTTGGTCCTTGGTAATCCGACCACAAAGTCCATCGCAATATGTTCCCACTTCCACTCGGGTATCTCTAAGGGTTGCAACAATCCACTGGGCCTCTGGTGTTCGGCCTTTACTCTTTGACATGTCAAGCATTTACTTACCCACGCTGCCACGTCCTTCTTCATATTTGGCCACCAATAGTATTCTCTCAAATCTCTATACATCTTAGTGCCTCCAGGGTGAATTGAGTATCTTGAACTATGAGCCTCTTGCAAAATCTCGTCTTTTAATTCCTGAATGTTCGGGATCCATATCCTAGATGCGTACCTCATAATTCCATTCCCGTCCTTTTCACACTTAATTTCCTCGCCAGTCAAAATTTTCTCCATCGAATTCTTTTCTTCTTCTATCTTCTTTTCCTGGCATAACTTAATCTTTTCCAATAGCGGTGGTTGGACTCTTATTTCCATTAGACTCTCTTGTCCAATTCCTGGTAACCTCACCTCAATCTCCAGTTTCTCGAGGTCCTTGATCAATTCGTCCACTGACGTTATCATCTTGAGTTTCTCCTTTTGGCTAAGTGCATCGGCCACCACGTTGGCCTTCCCTGGGTGATAATGAATCTCACAATCATAATCTTTGATTAGCTCTAGCCATCTCCTCTGCCTCATGTTTAACTCTTTCTGAGTGAATATGTACTTTAAGCTCTTGTGATCCATGTAGATTTCACACTTTTCTTCGTAAAGATAATGTCTCCAGATCTTCAAAGCGAAAACTATCGCTGCTAACTCCAAATCATGGGTGAGGTATCTTATCTCATATTCCTTAAGTTGTCTGGACGCATACGCAATCACCTTACCGTGCTGCATAAGCACACACCCTAAACCTTTATGGGATGCGTCGCTATAAATCACAAAATCTCCCTTATCATCAGGTAGGGCTAGTACTGGTGCTATCACCAACCTCTTTTTCAACTCTTGGAAGCTCTCTTCGCATTTTTCAGTCCACACAAACTTCTCGGTCTTGCGAGTTAGTCGGGTCAAAGGGGTTGCTATCTTGGCAAAGTCTTGGACAAACCTTCTATAGTAGCCAGCCAATCCTATAAAACTTCTCACCTCTGTCGGAGTGGTTGGTCTCTCCCAATTTGACACAGCCTCTATTTTGGCTGGGTCCACTAGAATGCCTTGTTCGCTAATTACATGCCCCAAAAAATGAACTTCCTTCAACCAAAATTCACACTTTGAGAACTTAGCGTACAACTTTTCTTCTCTCAATGCTCCCAATACAATCCTCAAGTGCTCTGCATGTTCCTCCTTCGTCTTGGAATAAATCAAGATGTCATCGATGAAGACTATAACACACTTATCCAAGTACTTCTTGAAGACTCGATTCATTAAATCCATGAAAGCTGCAGGGGCATTCGTTAACCCAAATGACATCACTAGGAACTCATAGTGTCCGTACCGGGTGCGAAAGGCCGTCTTTGGTATATCTTCTGGTTTAATATTTAACTGGTGATACCCGGTCCTCAAATCAATTTTAGAAAAATAAACTTCGTCCTTTAATTGATCAAACAGGTCATCTATCCTGGGCAGGGGATATTTATTCTTTATAGTCACCTTGTTCAACTCCCTGTAGTCTATACATAATCTCATACTACCATCCTTCTTTTTCACGAATAACACCGGGGCTCCCCACGGTGACACACTAGGTCTTATCATCTCTTTATCCAACAACTCTTGTAACTGAGTGGCCAGCTCTTTCATCTCCACTGGGGCTAGCCGATACGGGGCTTTCGAAATTGGGGCCGTACCCGGAACTAAGTCTATAGCGAACTCGATGTCTCTATCAGGTGGTAGTCCGGGAAGATCATCCGGAAATACGTCCGCGAACTCATTAACAACAGGGATTTCCTGTAGGTTTGGTGCCTCCTTCTTGGTATCCTTCACATAGGCTAAATAGGCTTCGCATCCTTTACGTAACAGCTTCTTAGCTTGAATCATAGTCAGGAACTTTTGGTTTTGCCGTTTTCCACTAAACACTACTTCCTCATCCCCTGGCAGTCTCAAACTTACTTTCTTCTTTACACAATCAATCTGGGCTCCGTGGGTTGTTAACCAATCCATACCTACTATTACGTCAAACTCTCCTAGTTTAAAAGGTATTAAGTCTACCCGAAAGTGTCGCCCTTCTATTTCTAGGTCGCAACCTGGACATACTTGGTTAACAGGAATAATTTCATGATATACAAAATTTGGTTAAGTCTCCTACTTGTAGTCTGTCTTTCAATGGTTAAGTCTTAAGGCCTAACTGACATACAAAATCTAGAGATATGAAAGACTTGGTAGCTCCCGAATCAAATAAAACATTTGCCATAACTGAGTTGTGTAGTAGAGTACCTGCAATCACATCCGTGTTCCTCACGGCATCCTACACCGTCATGTTAAAAGTTCTTGCAGTAGGGGCCTTGTTAGAAGCAGTTTCACTCACTCTCGATGCAGCTGGCCCAGAGGACATACATTCCCGCATTCGGTGCCCTGGTTTCCCACACTTGAAGAAATTACCTCCGGCACTGGTGTTGTTACTAGTTCCTCGATAGGCGTTAGCATAATGTCCTGTCAGCCCACACTTGAAGCACTTCACATCCTGTAGGTTACACACGCCCGCATGTTTCCTTCCACATTTATTGCATTGTGGGGATAGGGCTCGGGATGGGGTAGAGTAAGACGATCCCTGAGGTCGGACGCTCTGGCCCACACTCCAACTTTCAGCTCTCTTGGTTCCAAAGTTTCCGCTGGGTTGGGACGTCGTCCCTCGCTTAAATTTGCTGAGAAAGCTCTCACCCGCAGAATTTCCCTTCCTACTATCAAACTTCCTCTTCTTTCCTTCCCTCTCCTTCTGCATCTGTTCACTCCCAGCCTCAACAATTGATGCTTTCTGTACCAGGGTGGCATAGTCTGTCAGCTCAAGAACCGCCACACGATTCTGAATCCATTGCTTTAGCCCTAATTGAAACCTTCGGGCCCTCTTTGCCTCAGAATTCACATATTCCGGCACAAACCTCGACAACTCAGTAAATTTGGCCTCATACTCGGCCACCGTCATGTTACCTTGCTTCAGTTCCAAAAACTTCAGCTCCATTTGTGTCTCCATGAACCTAGGAAAGTACTTCTCCAAGAACAGCTCGTTAAACCTCTCCCAGGTCACCACACCTCTTCCTTCCAAATTCTTCTTAGCTTCCCACCAATAGTTCGCCTCACCCTTCAGAAGGTAAGTGGCGAAAACAGTCTTTTGCTCCTCAGCGACACCTAGTATCTCGAAAGATTTTTCCATTTCCTTCAGCCAGGCCCTTGCCTCGACCGGGTCGGCAGTTCCTTTAAATTCTGGGGGTTTCAGGGATTTGAAGTTCCGAAAAGCATTTGCATTAGCATTGCTAGGTGGTTGCTGAACTGGGGGATGGTCCAAGTTCTGCCTAAGTAGTTCCATGAACTGTTCCATAGGGCCTCCCCTTGGATGTTCCACCTCTCGGGTGTCATCACCAGCTTCCTCTTCGTCATACTCAGAGTCATCAAACAAGTCATGATCATTGCCCTCATTCTCACTCAGGTTGGCATTCTCCCCTTCATGGTTCTGGTGGCCTCCGGTGCCATGGTGGCTACCCTGGCCTTCAGAACTGACCGGGTGAGCTCGAGTGTTCATTCTTCTGGGTGGCATGTGATAAGTGGGTATTATATTCACTTAAAACATTTCCGTTTGGCTTAAAACGAATGTTTCTACTTAAGTTGTGGTATTTTTGATCTCTTTTAAGGGTTTTGTGCAGGAATGTTAATCACAGGTGTTCAAGGAATGCAGCAAAGCAATTGGATAGTAATTCGGAGTTGTAATGAAGAAACGAGAAAAAAATCCAGTGCTGGACAGAAGGGAAGGCGCGGCAGCGCCGCGTTTATACTGGAGAACGGCGCGGCAGTGCTGTGATTTCTGTGATTCCTGGAGGATGGCGCGGCAGCGCCGCATTTGAACTATAGGATGGCGCGGCAGCGCCGGTGTTTCTGCCGAGAATTTTCTGTTTTTGCTGTTTTTCGAGATAAAGTCAAAATAGGATTCTCTTCTCGAATTTCTTGCACCTAGAGCCTATATAAAGAAGGAAAAGACCCTAGAATAGGGGATCGGACCACATATTGTATTTACGGAGTTTTGAAGCACGAAGAAGCGAGGAAGAAGATAGTTTTTAATTTATTCTTGTATTCTTCCTAGTTTGTGGATGCTTGGTTTGGGTGTATTCTTTAGAACCCTTATTATTTATTTAAATCACTATTTGTTTTCTTCTATCATGTTTACAATGGAACCCATGGTGACGATTAGTTTAATTATGAACTAATTCGTTGTCATGGGGTTTTAGCGGATTTATTCATGAAGTTTATTTGTTGAATCTTCTCGATGCCTATAGTGTGAATGATGTGATATCCTATCATGGTCGATTTAATTCGTTATAGGAGAGTAGCTAACTCCTGTAATTGTGTGTTAATTCTTATTGAAGCGAAAGTGAATTTAAGAGTTTAGAACTTGCCATGTTAGCATAGGTTTATGCGTGAGAATATCATTCGTAATTAGTGTCGTAACTCTAACCGTTTTATGACGACTATGTGATCAATTGAATGCTTGTACTTCAACCATTATGTTTCAATCTTTATAGACATATACAGATTAGGCATAATTGGGAGACAAAGTGATTTCTATCAAATGTGGATATTATTTAGGATGGTATTTGTGCAATGAAAATTGGCTTATATCAGTTTTGTGTATTCGATCAGGTATTAACAAATCACATGAAAAGGCTAGAGAAGTGGAGACTATAGATGGATTGTTTAATGAAGTTAAAATCCCATGTTTTATCTCGCATAAGTAATTCGATAAAATTCCTAGTTTAAGTAGTTGATCATTAGTTATAATTCTTAGAGTAATTGTAGTGATAAACAAAATTCCAGTTATTAATTTGTCGTGGCATCGAATAATAATCATACATTGGTGAGTGAATTAACTAGACAATACAACGAGTCCCTGTAGGAACGAACCTTATTTGCTATCTATATTACTTGAGATCACGTGCACTTGCGTGTTGAGTTTGGTCATAACAAGTTTTTGGCGCCGCTGCCGGGGACGCGGTTTTATTTGTTTAGTTTCAGTATTTGCCATCAGTGGTCATTAAAGTTCGGTGACTAAGACGTTTCTCACCAATTTTCTTGTTGGTGAATTTCAGGTACTGTTTGAGAGTGTATGCGTACACGAGCGCAAGCACGTAGAGAAGAACTAGCAAGAAGAAAACTTGATTTTGATAACATTGGGTTAGAAGACGATCTTGAATGAATAGAAGAAATGGCAGATCAAGCACAGCCAGCGAAGGCTTTGAGTGAATTCTCTCAGCCAAAAGTGGAGGATATTCATACCAGTATTGTTCGCCCAGCTATTGGGGCTAATAATTTCGAGCTTAAGCCAAACATCATTCAGATGATTCAGAACACAGTACAGTTTGGGGGTAGTCCTGCTGAAGATCCCAATGCTCATATTAGGGACTTCCTTGAGATCTGTGACACCTTTAAATTCAACGGAGTTACAGATGACGCAATCAGATTGAGACTATTTCCCTTCTCTCTTAGGGATAAAACCAAGAGTTGGTTACATTCTATGCCATCTGGCTCTATTAAAACATGGGCAGACTGTGCTCAAAAGTTCTTGACGAAGTATTTCTCCATGGCTAAGACAGCAGCTTATCGGAATTCTATTTCTCAGTTCGCTCAGCAGCCTCAGGAATCTCTGGGGGAATCTTGGGAAAGGTACAAGGAGATATTGGCACGTTGTCCTCATCATGGGATGCCGGATTGGATGATAATTAGCAATTTCTATAACGGGTTGGGAACTCAGTCCAGGCCAATGTTAGATGCAGCCTCTGGAGGTGCGCTATGGGCTAAGAGCTATGAGGATCCTTACAATCTTATTGAGATGATGGCGGCCAATGAGTTTCAGAATCCCACTCAACGCTTGCCACCTGCTAAAGTGGCCGGAGTTCTGGACTTGGATGCAGCTACTGCTATTGCTGCTCAACTCAAGGCATTGACAATGAAGGTAGATTCCCTTTCTAATCATGGAACTAACCAGGTTGCTATGGTGTGTGAATTGTGTGCAGGGGCTCATGACACGAATCAGTGTGCTATCTCATCTAAATCCGCACAATTTGTTAGTAATTTTCAAAGAGCTCAGCAACCAGTGCCTAATGCTTATCATCCCAACAATCGGAATCATCCTAATTTCAGTTGGAGCAACAATCAGGACGGTGTTCAGCAACCCCAGAATCAACAGTTCAATGCAAGGCCATATAATTAGAACTATCAACCACCACCTTATGCTCCAAGGCAACCATTCAATCCACCGGGATTTCAACCATCTCAAGGGAATTCATTGAATCAGTCTAAGAAGTCTGAATTGGAAGAGCTTCAAATGATGTACAAGAGTCAGGCAGTGTCATTGAAAACTTTAGAGAATCAAATTGGTCAACTGGCCAATGCACTGTTGAACCGTCAACCAGGAACACTTCCGAGTGACACAGAGATGAATCCAGGCAAGAAGGATCACAAGGAACAGGTCCAGGTAGTAACATTGCGATCAGGAAGAATTCTCCAAGGTCAGAACAAGGAAAAATCAACTGAGGAAGAAAATGAAAATTCTGAATAGTTAGCACGGCGCGGCAGCGCCGTGACCCAGTACAATACTGGCGCGGCAGCGCTTCATCTTCTGGAAGAAAAATTCAGTTATAATACTGGGGTCGAATCTGGTCCTAAAATGCTACCGATTGCCACTTCCTCTACTCCTGTAACTTCTAAGAATGAGAGTGCTCAGAAAGAAGAAGACGTTAAGGTGTTTCCACCTCCCCCATACCCAAAACGAATTCAAAAGCAAAAGTTCGACAAGCAATTTGCTAAGTTCTTGGATGTCTTCAAGAAGCTTCAGATTAATATACCATTTGCGGAGGCTCTTGAGCAAATGCCGAGCTATGCGAAGTTTATGAAGGGCATTCTCTCGAAGAAATTGAAACTTGAGGAGCTAGAGACCGTTGCTTTGACGGAGGAATGTAGTGCCATCTTGCAACAAAAGTTGCCACCTAAGTTGAAGGACCCTGGAAGCTTTACCATTCCATGTACTATCGGAGATCTCTCATTCAGCAAATGCTTGTGTGATTTGGGTGCAAGTATTAATCTCATGCCATTATCAGTTTTCATGCAACTAGGTCTTCCAGAACCAAAGCCAACTGCTATGACTCTACAACTTGCAGACCGTTCAGTTACTTATCCTCGAGGGATAGTTGAGGATGTTTTGGTGAAGGTCGACAAGCTTATCTTTCCAGCCGACTTTGTTATTCTTGACTACGAGGAAGATAAGAAGATTCCTATTATCTTGGGACGACCATTCTTGGCTACGGGCCGAACTCTTATTGATGTCCAAAAGGGAGAACTCACCATGAGGGTGCACGATCAAAACGTTACTTTTAATGTTTTCAACGCAATGAAGCTTCCTACTGACTATGAAGAGTGTCTCAAAATTGATATGGTCGACAAGGTGGTTAACGATGCGACTCAACATTTGATGAAAGAGGATGTGTTGGAAAGAGTTCTTGCTAATGACTCAGAGATTGAGAACGAAAAGGATAAGGAACACGTGCAATACCTTAATGCATCTCCATGGAAGAAGTTTAGGATTCCATTTGAATCATTGGGTTTGTCGGAATTGAAGAAGTCTCATGTTAGACTCAAGCCATCCATTGAGGAAGCACCTACCTTGGAACTTAAGCCATTGCCTGAACATCTAAGGTATGCCTATCTGGGTGATTCTTCTACCTTACCTGTTATTATATCATCTAAGCTTTCAGGCACAGAAGAGGAAAAACTTTTGAGAATCTTAAGGGAGTTCAAATCAGCCATTGGGTGGACTATAGCAGATATCAAGGGTATCAGTCCTTCCTATTGCATGCACAAAATTCCTTTGGAAGAGGGAGCTAAACCTACAGTCGATAATCAAAGGAGGCTGAATCCTGTCATGAAAGAAGTTGTGAAGAAGGAAATTCTTAAATGGCTTGATGCGGGCATTATCTATCTAATTTTTGATAGTTCGTGGGTGAGCCCAGTACAATGTGTGCCTAAGAAAGGGGGCATGACAGTGGTTACTAATGAGAAGAACGAGCTCATTCCGACACGAACAGTTGCTGGTTGGAGAATTTGCATGGACTATCGAAAGTTGAACAAGGCCACTGGGAAAGATCATTTTCCACTCCCGTTCATTGATCAGATGCTCGACAGATTGGCTGGACGTCAGTACTATTGTTTGCTTGATGGGTATTCGGGTTACAATAAGATCTGCATAGCACCCGAGGATCAGGAAAAGACTACTTTCACTTGTCCATTTGGTACATTTGCATTTAGACGTGTTTCTTTTGGGTTGTGTGGTGCACCAGCTACTTTTTAGAGGTGTATGATGGCCATTTTCTCAGATATGATTGGAATTAATATGGAAGTATTCATGGACGAGTTCTCAGTTTTTGGGGATTCTTTTGTTGAGTGCTTGGAAAACTTGAGTTTGGTTTTAAAACGTTGTGTGGAGACCAATCTTGTTCTTAATTGGGAAAAGTGCCATTTCATGGTACAAGAAGGTGTCATTCTGGGACACAAGGTTTCGAGTAAGGGTTTGGAAGTTGACAAAGCAAAAGTGGAAACTATTGAGAATCTTCCGGCACCTATCTCGGTCAAAGGTATCCGTAGCTTTCTTGGTCATGCAGGGTTCTACAGGCGCTTCATAAAGGATTTCTCAAAAATTTCTAAGCCGCTTTGCAATCTCTTGGAAAAGGATGTGCCATTTAATTTTGACGAGGCTTGTTTACATGCGTTCGAGATTTTGAAGAAGAAACTAATTTCTGCTCCAGTTATCACAGCTCCTGATTGGAGCCAACCATTTGCTTTGATGTGCGATGCTAGTGATTATGCAGTTGGGGCCGTTCTAGGCCAAAGGAAGGAAAAAATGTTCCATGTTATTTATTATGCGAGCAAAACTCTCAATGATGCTCAGTTGAATTACACTACCACTGAGAAGGAACTACTTGCTATTGTCTATGGTTTTGAAAAGTTTCGCTCTTATCTGCTCGGTACTAAGGTGACAGTTTACACGGATCATGCTGCTATTCGCTACCTCCTCGCAAAGAAAGATGCTAAGCCGCGGTTGATTCGATGGGTTCTTCTGTTGCAAGAATTTGATGTGGAAATCAAGGATAGAAAGGGGACGGAGAATCAGGTAGCCGATCATCTCTCTAGATTGGAAGATCATGGAAAGTCACCTAAGGACAACACAGTTATTAATGAGTTTTTTCCCGATGAGCAACTATTCAGAGTGCAAGATGATGAACCGTGGTTCGCCGACATTGTGAATTATCTAGTAAGCAACATCATTCCACCTGAACTCTCTTATGCTCAAAGGAAGAAATTCTTGCACGATGTCAAGCAGTATATTTGGGATGAACCGTTTTTATTCAAGCAAGGAGCTGATCAGATTATTAGGCGTTGTGTTCCTTACAGTGAGACCGAGGCTATTCTTAGTGATTTTCATGCCACAACTTATGGAGGCCACTATGCGGGTGAAAAGACAGCCACACGTATTCTTCAAGGGGGTTTCTATTGGCCGACTCTATTCGAGGATGCTCATCAGTTTGTGTTGAGATGTGATCGATGTCAACGGGTCGGTAATATTTCTCGTAGGGACGAGATGCTTCTTAACGTCATGTTGGAGGTAGAGATCTTTGACGTGTGGGGGATCGATTTCATGGAACCGTTCATTCCATCATGTGGTAATCTGTATATTCTTGTAGCTGTGGACTATGTGTCTAAGTGGGTGGAGGTAAAAGCACTTCCCACGAATGATGCTAAGGTAGTACTTAATTTTCTTCACAAGAATATTTTTACTCGGTTTGGTACTCCACGGGTGATCATCAGTGATGAAGATACGCATTTTTGCAATCGGAAGTTTACATCTCTTATGGCACGCTACAACATCAATCATCGAGTTGCTACAGCTTATCATCCTCAGACCAATGGGCAAGCCGAAGTGTCTAATCGGGAAATTAAACGGATTCTGGAAAAGGTAGTTAGTCCTTCTAGGAAGGATTGGGCGCTAAAGCTTGATGAAGCGGTATGGGCTTATCGGACAGCCTATAAAACACCTTTGGGAATGTCACCATTTCAACTAGTGTATGGTAAAGCATGCCACCTTCCAGCTGAGTTAGAACACAAGGCTTATTGGGCATTGAAGAAACTGAATTTTGATCTTACAGCAGCAGGTGAAAAGCGGATGGTTCAGTTGAACGAATTGGACGAGTTTCGATTGCAGGCTTATGAGAACAACAAGTTATACAAAGAAAAAGTAAAAAGGTGGCATGATCGTAGGTTGGTTCTTAAGACGTTTGTGCCCGGGCAATTGGTGTTGTTGTTCAACTCTCGACTTCGGTTATTTCCTGGGAAGTTGAAGTCACGTTGGTCGGGACCTTTCACAGTAAAAACAGTTTTTCCACATGGGGCAGTGGAGATTTTTGACAAAGTACCGGAACAATCATTCAAGGTCAATGGTCAGCGGTTAAAGCCATATTTTGGAGAGAAAGTGAATCGTGAAGTTGAGACGGTGGTTCTACTTTGCACAACGTAAGAAGATGGAGCTATGTCAAGCTAATGACGTGAAAAGAGCGCTTCGTGGGAGGCAACCCACATGATTGTTGAAAAAAAAAAAATGTGAACAGAAGTTCTGGCGCGGCAGCGCCGTCCCACAATGCATTTCTGGCGCGGCAGCGCCGTGTCGACTGTATGGAAAAAATTTTTTTAGCAGATTTTGAAAAAAAAAAATAATTGTTGTTGTTAGTTGTTATTATAGAGACCCACTACCCAAGCCCACAATCTAAACCCCCTAACCCTACTTCTCCTATATATATATACACCATTACATAACCTACCTATACATACACACCTACAGATCTCAAAAACTCTCTAAACACTTTAAACTTTCGAAACACTATTCTAATCAATTCCATGGCTTCCAAGCGACAGAGGGTTGTTGGTGGTGGTAGTGCAGGTGCTGGTGGTAGTGGGACTGGTAGGAGGAACCCTCGTTCTTCATCTTCATCAGATTCTGAGGGAGGTAATCGTGGACCGCAGTTTATTAAAAATGGGGCTCGTGATGAGTATAATCGGTTGTTGGGGCGCCCTATTGCTCGTGAGAGGGGTCTTTTGCCTAATGCGGCGGATGGGTATATGTTTGAGAATATTCTGGAGAGACATTGGGAACAGATCTGTGAGTTTCCGGAGCCTATTCCGATGACTGTGGTTCGCGAGTTCTATGCGAACGCTAGTGTGGAGAGGAATGGGATTAGCCAGGTTCGTGGTTTTCGTGTGGATTATCAGCCGCCTGCTATTCGGCGTGTTCTTGGGCTTCCGGCTCCTAGGAAGGGGCAAGATGATTGGTCGGGGAGAACTCGGGATAATGTGGATCTTCAGATGGTTATCCAGCGATTGTGTGTGCCTGGTACAGAGTGGCGTTTGAGGAGAGGCACGACTGAGCCTACTTCGTTTCTGTCGACGGCATTGAACAGATATGGGCGTACTTGGCATATGTTTATTTGTGCCAATCTCATTCCTACGAGGCATTCGAATGAGGTTACAGTGGAGAGGGCTATCCTATTGTATGCTATCTGCAGCAGAGAGTATGTGGATGTGGGTAATTTGATCCATCAGGGGATGATGCGGTTTATGCAAGGTAGTACCACTGTAGCGATGCCTTACGGTTCGATCATTGCTAGGTTGGCTAGAGATTGTGGTGCTCGTTGGGCAGCGGATGAGGTTGTACAGCAGCCACAGGAGGCGCTAGATCATCAGAGTATTGGGAGGTTGGTTGAGTGGAACGGTGGTGAGCCGGACTGGTGGGGTCTTGGTTTTGTAGCAGAGCAGCAGCAGGAGGAGCCTCAGGGAGGAGGTTCTTTTATTACTCAGAGACAGTATAGGCGGTTGTCGAGGCGTATCGATGCAGTGCACGATATGCAAGCAGGTTTTGCAGCGGATTTTACTCAGTTTGCGCAAGCATTGGGCACGGCTTTTCGTGCGAGTGGAGTGGACGTGACTTTTCCGTCCTTTGGAGCTGGCGCTGTCTATCTGCCACCGGACACTCCTGATGGGAGTGGTTCGGACGACGAGTAGGTATGCCTTGTACACTTGTTATTCTCACTTTCAATGAGGGCATTGAAAATTTTTAAGTTTGGGGGTGGGGATGCAAGGTGCATTTGTAGTTGTATTTGTATTTGTATGTGTGCATGTTAGCATGTTGCATGTTAGTTAGAGCATTAGAGCATTAGAGCATTTTTTTTTATGACATATAGGACACTCTGTTATTATGGTATTTAGGTGCATTCTAGTTGCATTACATGCATTTATTCATGATCCCTTAGACTAAGCTGATGCCATGAGGTAGGTAGATGTTGATATGGGTGTGAAAAGGATGAACAGAGGGCTGATTTTAAATTCTGATGAAATTGACGTGCATGTGTCATGAACAAAAATTTTACACAGTCTCGTCGTTTGCTCTTGGGCTAGATTGAGTTATGCTTGTTTGGATTTAGGACTTAATCACTTGTTTATCGATAGAATTTGCTTTATTCCCTTGATGATTAAGGAACACTAAAATATAAGTTTGGGGGAAAGCAGAAATTTCATGCTATTGTGTTGTGTTTATGTTTGTTGGCTAGGTGTCAAATGGCTAGTAGCCGCTCATGTTTATGAGTAGTCTAGGGTTGGAATTGAGAATTCTCATTCCAGATTCCATGTGTGAAAAAAAAATCAATCAGAAAAAAAAGAAAGAAAAAATAGAAAAAGCAAAAATAGAAAAAAAAGAAAAAGAAAAAATGAGTGTTTGTGAGAGTGTGAGTATGCAGAATTGATCAGGGTGAGCTCTTTAATACTCGAGCAAGTAAGTTCTTGGGGACTTTGTGCCTAGTGACCTAAGGCTTTTATAGTCTGGGATCCACTAACCCAACGTTCGCTACATGGGTATTATTGTATAAGCCTTTAGGGGTCTCATCCATTGCACGGTCAAATAAGCATGTGTGTTGTGTATATATTGTGTCTGTGTCGTAATAAAGCATGAATTTTTGTCTACCTTAGAGGAGTATGGTGGTGTATCTGAAGTGATCTTGAGTTTAACGTTCATTCTATTTATAAACCTGTGATTGTCTTGAAAAAGAATATGTATGATTTTGATCCGGTTTGGGAGTATATCTGTCGAGCATCGCACACACGCACATTCTGATCATGTATTGTTAGTATACCGGAATTTAGTCGAGCTCTGTTTGGAATGATTGCATTCGTTGAGATGTTTGCTTGTTAAGTGATGTTGGTTAGGTTGAGGGGGTTATTTGCATTCATGTTTAGTAGCATTCATGCATTGCATTGTTTGTGTCGTTTGTGTTAGTTGGATTTTGTGGGTACATTCACTATAGGCCCTCACGAGACCTTACTCGTCCACTAGGGCTGCCTAGGGGTTTAAAGGGCTTGTTGCATATGCCAAATGCAACCGTGATCACCTACGGAAGTGGTATTAGTTAGTTGTACATAATTAGTCTGTTTATGCTTGAGGACAAGCATCGGTTTAAGTTTGGGGGTGTGAAAAGTGGGTATTATATTCACTTAAAACATTTCCGTTTGGCTTAAAACGAATGTTTGTACTTAAGTTGTGGTATTTTTGATCTCTTTTAAGGGTTTTGTGCAGGAATGTTAATCACAGGTGTTCAAGGAATGCAGCAAAGCAATTGGATAGTAATTCGGAGTTGTAATGAAGAAACGAGAAAAAAATCCAGTGCTGGACAGAAGGGAAGGCGCGGCAGCGCCGCGTTTATACTGGAGAACGGCGCGGCAGCGCTGTGATTTCTGTGATTCCTGGAGGATGGCGCGGCAGCGCCGCATTTGAACTATAGGATGGCGCGGCAGCGCCGGTGTTTCTGCCGAGAATTTTCTGTTTTTGCTGTTTTTCGAGATAAAGTCAAAATAGGATTCTCTTCTCGAATTTCTTGCACCTAGAGCCTATATAAAGAAGGAAAAGACCCTAGAATAGGGGATCGGACCACATATTGTATTTACGGAGTTTTGAAGCACGAAGAAGCGAGGAAGAAGATAGTTTTCAATTTATTCTTGTATTCTTCCTAGTTTGTGGATGCTTGGTTTGGGTGTATTCTTTAGAACCCTTATTATTTATTTAAATCATTATTTGTTTTCTTCTATCATGTTTACAATGGAACCCATGGTGACGATTAGTTTAATTATGAACTAATTCGTTGTCATGGGGTTTTAGCGGATTTATTCATGAAGTTTATTTGTTGAATCTTCTCGATGCCTATAGTGTGAATGATGTGATATCCTATCATGGTCGATTTAATTCGTTATAGGAGAGTAGCTAACTCCTGTAATTGTGTGTTAATTCTTATTGAAGCGAAAGTGAATTTAAGAGTTTAGAACTTGCCATGTTAGCATAGGTTTATGCGTGAGAATATCATTCGTAATTAGTGTCGTAACTCTAACCGTTTTATGACGACTATGTGATCAATTGAATGCTTGTACTTCAACCATTATGTTTCAATCTTTATAGACATATACAGATTAGGCATAATTGGGAGACAAAGTGATTTCTATCAAATGTGGATATTATTTAGGATGGTATTTGTGCAATGAAAATTGGCTTATATCAGTTTTGTGTATTCGATCAGGTATTAACAAATCACATGAAAAGGCTAGAGAAGTGGAGACTATAGATGGATTGTTTAATGAAGTTAAAATCCCATGTTTTATCTCGCATAAGTAATTCGATAAAATTCCTAGTTTAAGTAGTTGATCATTAGTTATAATTCTTAGAGTAATTGTAGTGATAAACAAAATTCCAGTTATTAATTTGTCGTGGCATCGAATAATAATCATACATTGGTGAGTGAATTAACTAGACAATACAACGAGTCCCTGTAGGAACGAACCTTATTTGCTATCTATATTACTTGAGATCACGTGCACTTGCGTGTTGAGTTTGGTCGTAACAAGCATTGTTAGGTCCGATAAGATTGTAGAAGGGGGGGTTGAATACAATCTTTACCTTTTTATTGAAATTTGTCCTTTAAATTAAATTTGATAAAGACAAATTTATCTGCGGAATTATTTAACACAATTTTTCAAGTTGAATATAACTGTATATTAACTTGATGTGGTGTTACAAAATCAGTATAACAACTTATCAAGATGTTAATAACTAATTAGAAAATTCGACATGAACTTTTCTAATTTAGTTAATAATAATCAAGATAAGAACTAGGAAACTTAATTCGCTAGTATTACAAGAATCACAAATAAACAAGTTCTATCGGATAGAATATCACAAAGATGAAGAACTTGATTTTCTGGGAATTGTTTAAGCTTTGGTGTTCTTGGTGTTCTTGAGAGTGAGAATTCTGGTCTTGATGATATGTTTTCTGCTGTGTTTTCTCCGTTATGACTTAATCTGGTCTGTTCTGTTCTTTTATATCAACAACAGGTCTTGCTGGCTTTCTGTAAGATATTTAACTGCTCCAGCATGACTTAAACAGCTTCCAAGACTTGATTTTCCTTCAATAAGACTTACACAAACCTCCATTAAGACCTAAAATGTGTCGGTAAGACTTACCAGAATTTCGGTAAGACTTATAACAGCTGGCAGAGGTCGGTAGGACTTAAATCAGGTCGGTAAGACTTAATCCTGAAAAGGCTTCTGTCAGTAAGACTTAAATTAAGTCTTACCGAATTTTACCTCCTCCAAGACTTAATCAATTTTCTTTCTTTAAGTCTTATTGATCCATTTAATTAGTTAATATTTTAACTAATTCATATTTAATTGATACAATAATTAATTTAATTAATAAATTAATTCTACCAGAATTAATTCATTTAATTAAATCAACTAAATTAATTTATATCAATTATAAATGAATTTAATTAAATCAATAAATAATTAATTTAATTCTTACAAACCACTAAAGGTAGTAAAGAATTACCACTGATTTGTGTTGACGTTCGATGTACTGTCTGGTTCATGAACGACTAACTTCAATGACGCTTCTTCACTTTTGACTTTAGGTTGTGGTTTATTTCTTCTCTCAATTCTCTTGTACTGTAACTGATCTTCAAACTATCACTCGAAAAATCTCTGTCACTGTTCAAATGAATCCATTAACTTCAATGCTGTACTGGGGCTTGATCAGATAACTGAATCGTCTTCCAGTGTATGACATCAAAACTATAGATTGACTTTTCTTCTTTCTTCTGACAGATAATACTTCTTGAGATTCCTGTGACAGTTCATATGTATATTTACTTATTACAATTTGGTTTATGTTGATTAGGATCCTCTAACTACAAATAGGCTGAGTCATATGCCTTTCAATCTCCCCCTATTTGTTTGTTAGATAATAACAAGCAAATTCCTAGAGGATACCTCAACTAATCCAACTTAACCAAATGCAAGATAAAACTTTAAATACTAAGTAAATATAAAAAAAATTCTGGTTTATATTTAACATTTGCCAGATTCAAACATGAAAGATAAATACAAGATAGATGATCCTCTAGACTGATCATATGATATAAATTCCTATCAAGATTTATCTAAGCTCTAAAGATATAACATGTAGAGCAATTCTTTATCTTCAATTGTCTTCCCTTCTGAATTCTCCTTCTTCTTGCTCATCTGTGACTTGAAGTTTCATATGTAGATCAGAATCAACAAGACGTTCTCTTCTTGATGACAATCCTTGAGGTAAGACTAAAGGAATTCCAAGCTTCTTTCTCAGTTCACCTTGAAATTTCTTGTAATCTTTTATGTTCGTTTGTGCATAGGAACGAATGTGATCTGCAGCTATTACCTTTTCTTCAGTCAAGTATCCATGATTTCTGAGAGCATATTCAGCATATACCAAGTGCTTTGCATGATGTTCGTATAGCTCATCTGTCTGAAGATTGATTGTGTGAAGTACCTCTCCCTTAAGAAATTTTACTTGTGGAGGTTCCTTAATCACTTCTGGTCCAGCTCTTTCAGCAAATTCTTTGAACTTTTCATGTAACAATACACCTAGCTCAGAAGATGTTCTTACCTTAGGCCTAAGTACCCATATCTCTGTCAGTGATCTGTCATAAAAGAACTGAATAGATTCTCTGAATGTTCCAACTTTATGACAATCTACAAATATTACTAGCTCATCAGATTTAGGTTCAAATGCAGTAGTTATCCTGATGACTTCTACTTGTAAGGCCTTTATATACATATCGTGAATTGGATTTGCCAGTTTGAATTCTTCGAGAATTTGTCCAAGACGACGATCTTCATAATCAGAACTCTGAGCTGAATCAATTGCTCTTTGAGCACGTTCCCATTTGTCACCGCTCTTTAGTCTGATATATTTTTTTCTCTTCTCAACATTTATAGCATGTAGTCTTTGTAATGCTTGCTGTTCAGCTTTCTGAAGTTCTTCATTTCGTGCAATTTGCTCTAAAGATTTTTTAAGTTTTTCTTCTCTCAGTTGCAAATTAGCTTCCCTTTGAGCAAATAATTCTTCAGATTCTTTCTCAGCTTGTTGAGCTTCAAATTCAGATATCACTGGTCCTTCATCTTCCCAGTGACTAAGATCAGGTTCAGGAAGTTCTTCACCTTGATCAGGGAATTCAAGATCAGCAAAAACATCGAAGTTATCCGGTTCACCCGTGTAATAATAACCTGTGTTCTTGTCTTGAATATCTTCTTCAGTTTGTTCAACTACTTTCTTCCTCTTATCTTCACCTTGGTCAGATTTACCAGATTTTCCTTCTCCTTCTCCTCCCTCTCTTTCTTTAGTAGTTTTATCTTGTGAACCCTTTGATTTCTCCCCCTTAGTTGAGGAATCCTCTACAGACTTATCAGTTGCCCCAGCTTCAGGATCCTGTTCATCATCATCACCACCCTTACTTGTAAAGAATTCAATTTCTTCATTTGTAGGTTTGCGACTTTGACTTACAAGATTAAACAAATGTCTTAACCCTTTAGCCTGGTGTGCATTTTGCTTTTCGATCTGGTCCAGACGAGAATCAGTAGATTCTTGATTGTGCTGTACCTCTGACTGTAGATTATCAACTTTCAAGGAAATCTCAGAAATTAACATGTCTTGAGCAACAGTAATATCTCCAGAGTCATCAAGTGCCTTTTCATGAGAGAGTTCGAGAGATTCTATCTTCTTGGTGAAAGATGTGTTTAAGTAGTTTATGTCCTTCTTCATTACAGCAAGCTGACTGTTGACAGAGGTGGATGTAGAAGATCGCTCACCCACTTGTACTCTAAGAATTTCTGTTTTAGCCTTGCTGACTGCAAGTTCTTTCTCTAAAGCAGTTATCTTTTCTAATAATGAGAGAGTGTATGTGTCAGTGTGTGCGCTCACCTGACGTTCACTTTGAGATCCACTCACCTGAAGTGCATGTGTTTCACTCAATTTTATGGTATTCCTAACATCACTCCTCTCAGATTCCTTAGCTGCTTCCAGATTTGTACCTGCATGTAAAATCACCCTAGCCTCCTCTGGGAAGGTCAGTGGTGGTGCAATGGGAGTTCGCAAATCCCTGTCCTTAATCAAATCTACTTGAACATTTGAAATTGTTGACTGAATTGCTTCAGTAGTAGATTGATCAAGTTGCCTTCCACCTTCTCCAGTCGAAACTGCGAGTGGAAAATCCCTTGTGGGAGCCAGGAGTGTTTGTCCTGGGAGGGGAGATGATGGTTCTATTAAAGTTAGCTGAGAACCAAGATTTCCCTCTAAAGCCTGTGAAGACTCTTCTACCGTAACTATGGTAGGCACTTTCACATTTTCTACGTGCTCTCCTTGCAGTGTGTCCTGAGACTCATTTAAAGGTATGTCTTCCCCCATTGTGAGTAATAGAGGAGGTGTGCTTGACTCACTACAAGGTGCCACGGCCCTATGGCGAATTTCAATAGAATCATCCTGTTGAGAAGATGATTCTAGTAACTGTGTAACGGCCATATCAATTTCCATATCCTGTTGGGAGGATACAGACGGGCTTACAGTTGCCTCAGTTTGAGTTCTACTTTTCTTTTCTAGAGGCAGAGCTGTGGGTTCACTCATACTGCCACTACTGATTCGACTTCTTTTTACTTGCAATTTCTTTCTGGAGTGAAAAGATAAGAGTTTTGGTGGTTGAGTGTTTGGCTCTACGACCTTTGTTAGAGGTTGTGGTACTACAACCCCTTGGTCAGACCTACCAACCACTTGGGTTCCAGAAATAGATTGAGAAGCAGTAGTTTGAGGAACAGAAGGCAATACCTGGTCAGCTGATTCCGCAACAGTCTCTGATAAGATGGGTTGATCCAATTCAGGTTCAGGGACAGATGCAGTTTCTTGCACTGGATGTTCAACAGCAAGAGCAGCTGGCTGAGGAACAATTTGCTGAGCAGGTTCAACTTGTTGATTGCCTTGATTTTCATTATCAACAATATGTTTTCCACTGGTGGTTCAGGGTTTTGTTCTGGTTGTTCAGGTTCTGGTACAGGTTCAATAACAGGTAGTTGTATATAGTTTGACATGTATTGGGTGACAACTACAGGTATATTTGTGAATTTTGGCTTGTTGCTGTACTCAGTGAACAGTCTGGTAGTAGGTTTACCTGACGCCAGTTACTCTCCATTCAGGAATTGAGCTTGGTTTTCTAGTTCCACAAGATGATTAAAAATCAATGATAAGAATCTTGGATAATAACATGAAACTTTATGTCCATTATCAAAATTCTTCTTTGCATTAATGATTCTTCTAACCATCGGAACACACAGTAGTCTGCCAATATTAATCCTTCGGTTGTGTGCAACTGCATATCCAATATGCTGCAAGAAAGATGGTAATACCCCGAAGTTCCCTTTCGTAGTATTGGCAAAGACTCTACCTAGTGTGTCAAACAGATAATCCCATTCCTGAACAAAGTTCTTTTTATTCCAGACAGTTTGATCAGGACTGTCTTGATAGAATACACCATTTAAAAAATTTATCAATTCTTGATCTGATGGTAATTCTTCGAAATTATCAGTTGGAAAATTTAAGACCGTATTTATTGTATTTTCATTCACTGTGTACTGATTATCTCCTATAGAGAAGACAAAAGATCTGTTATCATTAGAAATGACAGCAGTAGTACACATGATTCGCAAAGGTTCAATTTTCAGATGAGCATCCAATCTCAAAGCATTGCGAACCAGTGAATTTTCATTTAAAAACCGAATCCACGGTCGAAAACGTTCAACTGAACATTTTTCTGGATCAAAATAACCGATTAAATTATGTTTAATAATTTCAAATCGATCAGCCATTTTAATCAAGATTTAATCTCCTTGAAAATTTCAGATTTTACAAATTTTTAATTTAAAATTTAATTTTTCGAATTAATAATTAATTAAAAATTCGAAATAATTAAAAGTTCTTCAAAAATTCTGAAAAATTCACACAATGATCCTTGTATACACACAAACACACATATATTTTTAGTTTTTCAAGAATCAATCCCAGATTTCCACAAAAGTAGATCTTGAAAACGAATTTTTCGAAAATTAATTCTTTAAAATCGAACAAAATCGTGATTTTAACCACTCAAAACACAGATAATCAAGCAAGGAGTTCAGATATGTGGTTAATTCGTGATTTGGTTGAGAGAAATCGGTCGAAAATTGGACAGAGATTCGACAGATATGTGTGTATATATTGTATGTATCCTTTTTGTTCTATAAGACTTAACTTGATAGAAATATGAACTAAGACTTAAAAACAACCTAACTGACATATATATATACTAGTAGACCGAATAAGACTTAAAACTAACATTAAGACATAACTGTTATTTATATATTTACATATCTACTTAACTCGATTATGACTTAACTTAAAACTATTAAGACATAACTAATATGACTTAACTAAGACTCGAATAAGACTTAATATAAACAAGACATAACTGACTGTTATGAATAAGACTTAACTTAAAAAATTACTGAAAAGACTTAAACTAAAAACTTGAATAAGACTAAACTAATAAAATTAAGATGAATAAGACTTAAATTGACTAAGACTTAATCTAAAAACAGGAGAATAAGACTTAACTTAAACTGACCTGCGAATATGACTTAGATTTAAAATCTCGGTAAGACTTAACCTGTTTAAGCCATACCGATTTTAAATTAAGTCATATTGACTGTTTTTCCTATTTTTTATGTCAAATTAACTTTAAATAAACATTAAAAACACTATAAAATATACAATTAACTTATAAAAAATAATAAAAATATTATATAAAATTAAACAAATAATAAAAATAATTATGCATACCATATGCTAACCTATTAACGAAAACAAAGCAATATTAACAGGACAAACATTACAAAACATATGATAAATTAATTACTAAAATAGAAATAAATATCTACAATTATTCTAAAAATACAGAAGTATGAAGTATTAAATAATATGAATAAACAAAGTGAAAAATAATTAAACAAACAAGAAAATCAGATGGTAATATAATTATACAAGTGATTTCAAACAACAAATATTCACAGAATAATCACTTGTAAAATTATTAAAGATCAAATTTCAGATATTAACAGTATTAATTACTAGGACTGTTTAACATACCCAATTCACTAACAATTCTAGTGAATGAGGATTCATTAAGTGACTTAGTAAAAATATCTGCAGTTTGATCTCCAGATCCTACAAATAGTAGTTCCACTGTACCATTCATTACATGCTCTCTTATAAAATGATACCTTATATCAATGTGCTTTGTCCTTGAGTGCTGCACAGGATTGCTTGCGATTGCTATGGCACTTGTATTATCACATAAAATAGGAATATTTTTCAATACAATGCCATAGTCCATTAATTGATTCCTTATCCATAAGATTTGAGCACAACAGCTTCCAGCAGCTATATATTCAGCTTCGGCTGTAGAGTTGGAAACTGTTTGCTGTTTCTTACTGAACCAGGATACCAACCTTCCACCTAGGTATTGACAACTCCCAGATGTACTTTTCCTGTCTACAACACTTCCTCTATAGCCTGTGATATCTACCTTGGCAGAACTTTCACATAAACAAATTTTGACAGCTATAGTTGATGGTGTCTTTGCTGATGAGCACTCCTCCATGTGATATTTCTTGAGGAGCTCCTTGATGTACTTAGATTGACAAATAAATATTCCATCTTGTCTCTGACTTATTTGTAATCCAAGAAAGAATTTCAGTTCTCCCATCATGCTCATTTCAAACCTACCCTGCATTAACTTAGAAAACTTCTTGCACAGAAGCTCATTAGTAGACCCAAATATAATATCATCCACATAGACTTGGACTAGTATTATATCATTCTTATGTCTTTTAGTGAAGAGCGTTTTGTCTATGACACCTCTTATAAAACCATTTTATAATAGAAATTCAGAAAGAGTGTCATACCATTTTCTTGGGGCTTGCTTAAGACCATAGATAGCTTTGTAAAGAAAGTAAACATAGTCCAGATGATCTTGATCTTCAAAACCAGGAGGCTGTTCTACATACACTTCTTCATCTAGCTTACCATTCAGAAAGGCACTCTTGACATCCATTTGATAAACTTTGAATCTTGAATAGGATGCATATGCCAAGAATATTCTGATGGCCTCAAGTCTTGCCACTGGAGCATAGGTCTCGTCATAATCAATGCCTTCAGCTTGAGAATAACCTTTAGCTACCAGTCTTGCTTTGTTTCTTATCACCGTGCCATCTTCATCTAGTTTGTTTCTGAATACCCATCTTGTGTCCACCACTTTTCTATCTTTAGGTCTGGGTACCAGCTTCCATACTTCTAGTTGCTTAAATTGATTGAGTTCATCTTGCATAGCAATCACCCAATCAGGATCAGATAGAGCTTCTTCTACTTTCTTAGGTTCCATGACAGAAAGGAACCCAGAATAATTACATTGATTCTGATAAGCTCTTCTTGTTTTCACACCAACATCTGGATCACCAAGAATCAGCTCAAAAGGATGAGCTCTATTCCAAACAGTTTGTCTGGGAAGAATTGATCTTGACGATTCACCTTGATCTTCAGTATGATGTTGAGTATGACTTGTTGACCCTTCATTATCTCCCCCTGAGTTGTTGCCAGTTTGACTTGTTGATGGTTCAAGAGTATCAGTGGTGTCTTGAAAATTATCATTGTTTTCACCAGCATTAACTTGATCATTACCACCAACATTTGGATTATTATTATCAGCAACAACGTCAGGTTGATTGTCATCATCTGAATCTGAGTCTGACATATCATCAAACTTAAGCTTTTCAGATGGATCTTCATTTTGGATATTTGGGAGTTTTGTGTCATCAAATGTAACATTGACACTTTCCAAAGTTTTCTGTTGATCAATAAGATACACCTTGTAGGCTCTTCTAGTATAACCAATAAATATTGCTTCATGTGCTTTTTCTTCAAATTTATCACCTTGATCATCTCCTTCTTTCAGCACAATGCATTTTGTCCCAAATACATGGAAGTACTTGAGAGTTGGTTTCTTGTCATGTAGAGCTTCATATGGTGTCTTCATTAAGTCTTTATTGATAAGTGTTCGATTCTGGGTATAGCATGCAGTGTTGACAGCTTCAGCCCAAAAGCTCAATGGAAGCCTTGATTCACTTAGCATTGTACGTGCAGCTTCAATCAAGGTTCTATTCTTTCTTTCAACTACCCCATTTTGTTGAGGAGTTCTGGGAGCTGAGTACTGTCTAGTTATACCCTTTTCAATGCAAAAGTCATTCAGAACTGCATTCTTGAACTCAGTTCTGTTGTCTGACCTTATAGCTCTTACTGGACGATTAGAATCCAGCTCAATTAACTTAATGTGATCAACTACCAGTTGTGGAGTTTCATCTTTTGAGTTCAGAAATAGTACCCATGTGAATTTTGAGAAATCATCAACAATCACTAGAGCATATCTTTTCCTTGACATAGACATCACACTAACTGGACCAAACAAATCCATATGGAGAAGTTGTAATGGTTCAGTTATTGATGATATGTTAGTGCTCCTGTGAGTTGCCCTTTTTAACTTCCCTTTTTGACAAGCATCACATAGACCTTCCTGAGTAAATTCAATCGAAGGTAAACCTCTCACCAACTCTCTTTTCACTAGAGAATTCATTGTTTTGAAGTTTAGGTGAGAAAGTCTCTTGTGCCATAACCAACTTTCATCAGTGGATGCCTTTGAATAAAAACATCTAATTTCTTCTGTGCTTCCAGAGTTCATATTGGCTATGTACAAGTTTCCTTTTCTTACTCCAGTCAACTGCGGCCTTTCATTTCTCTTGTGTGATATTAGACAATTCTTCTTGTTGAAATGAACTTCATAACCTTTTTCACAGAATTGACTAATACTGAGCAAATTGTGCTCAAGGCCGTTCACATAAGAGACATCTTCAACGATAACATTCCAGCTTCTAATCTGCCATATCCATCAGTTTTACCTTTGCTGTTATCTCCAAAGGTAACGACTTGGCCGGCCTTCTCCACCACATTTGTCAGCAGGGTTTTATCTCCGGTCATATGCCTTGAACATCCACTGTCCAGAATCCACATGACTCGATCAACCTGTTTCAAACCCTGCAATGACAAATTGGTTAGACTTTCTTCGGAACCCAAATTTGATTGGGTCCGGAGTACTTAAAGAATTGACCTTTATCAGGTAAAGCAACACTTTTTATCTTAACAACATTTTCTACAGGTACTGGACATTTAACCCTGTAAACAGCTTTAACTTGTTTTGGTTTCAGCTTGGGTAACCATGTCTTTACCAAATCCTGAGAAGGACTTTTTGGAGTCCTAATCTTAAAATTAGGTGATGTTACAGTCCTGGATCTAACATGTTTATTTCTGCTCATTTGCTGTCTAGGAGCATTCTTATCAACACATGCATGATTACCGTTAAAGTAAGCAGACATTATATTAAAAGCACAAGACATGCAATTAACAGCATCGCATTTCTTATGAGCAGTATCAATAACAGGAATAGCATGCATGGTAGATTTGTTGTTGCATTTATTCATGTTGTTACTTCTGCTACTAGTTTTCAATGAACTAGTAGACTCACCAACTCTTTCTGCTTTTACAAACACAGTCTTTCTATCTTTATCATTTTTAACAACTTGATTACTTTCTAAGACTACGCCATTAGCTACATCCTCAATGCGCATCTCTTCCTTAATGATTAAAGATGTTGTATCCAAAGGTTCTGCTATGGATTTCTTAAAGAGTGGATTACTAACACTCTTAAGCACTAATGGTATACCCCTATCTACAGCACTGACACGATTAGGGGTAATAATGCTTTTTCGACCAACAGCCTCATTATAGTCAAACCCAATTCCTACGGTTTGATTTATGGTTTGTTGGTTAAACAACTCTTTAGCCACTTTACATGAATTAGAAGTAGCATTAGCCCTTATTTCTAGCTCGGCTATTGTATCACGTTGTTGAGCCACTATCACCGCTAGAGACCTCTCAAGTTCCTTTAGAATTCTTATTTCTGATTTTTGTTTATCATGGCAATTTTGTACATCATGTAATTCTGATAATTGATTACTAAGATCTGTAATTACCAAATTTAGTCTTTCAATCTCTCTATTAGCATTACCTAGTGTATCACTAAGTTGATAGATATATTGACTATCAGTACATGATACCTCAGATGAAGTACAACTGGAGTTATCAGATTTTGCCATCAGGGCAAGATTGCCATACTCTTCATCTTCAGAGTCTGTATCATCCCAACTCTTTCCAGCAGCCACATAGGCTCTACCTGTCTTCTTCTTCTCAGATCCAAAGTCTTTTCTTTGGTTTTGTTTTGGCTTCTGACATTCAGTAGCGAAATGTCCAAGTTCATTACAGTTGTAGCATCTAATTTTACTTCTTTCAACTGTTCCAGTTTTGTAACCTCCTCTGTTACTTGAGGATGAAGAACCTCCTCTCTGGAACCTGTTATAGTTAGATTTGTACCTGAACTTGGGATTCTTCCTGAATCTGAAGTTGCTGAATTTCCTTACCAACAAAGCCATGGACTCATCTTCCAACTGATCTAGCTCTTCTAACGAATAGAAGTCACCTTCATCTGGACTAGCATTTGTTTGACCAACTTCAACTTCAAGCTTACCACTGTCAACTTTACAAGGTTGGATAACCTTATCTTCCACTTCCTGTTTGTTCTCAACAATAAGAGCTGTAGAAGTATTAGCAACTCTTCCTTTTCCATAAATCTCCTTTTGTTGAGATTGTTCCAGTTCATAGGTTTTTAAAACACCAAAGAGTCTTTCTACAGTTATTTCACTTAGATTCCTAGACTCTCTGATAGCTGTAATTCTATGTTCTAGATGAACAGGCATTGACAGTAGAAATTTTCTGTTGATCTCTTTCTGAGTGTAGTACTTGCCATGCATCTGTAAATTGTTGACAAGTTTGTTATATCTTTCAAACACATCTTGAATACTTTCATTGTATGCTGATCGAAAGTGTTCATACTCAGAAGTCAGAATTTCTAGTCGATTCTCCCTAACTTCCTCTGTTCCTTCATTCACAGTTTCAATGTTTTCCCACATTTGCTTTGCAGTTTTGCAGTTAATCACATGACTGTACATTACAGAGTCTAGAAAGTCTATTAAGATCAGTCTCAAATTAATGTCAAGTGCAGCTTCCTCTTTTTCAGCAAGAGTGTAATCAGAACAGTCTTTGTGTACATACCTTGCAGGAGAAATAACTTTTCCATCAGTAACAACTTCAGGAATTACTCCAAAAGGTATTATAGGTCCTTCTGATAAGACTTTCATGTATTTAGGATTTGCAACCTCGAGGAACATTAACATTTTGTTCTTCCACATATCATAACTATTTTTGTCATATATGGGTATTTTCACAGTTCCAACTTTAGAAGACATGATGAATTTTTTAAGAGAGTTAAAAAATTCGGGGATGATTTTTAATCGAGTGAAATGGGATCGTTGATTTGTGTATCAATCAATCGGCTCTGATACCAATTGTTAGGTCCGATAAGATTGTAGAAGGGGGGGTTGAATACAATCTTTACCTTTTTATCGAAATTTGTCCTTTAAATTAAATTTGATAAAGGCAAATTTATCTGCGGAATTATTTAACACAATTTTTCAAGTTGAATATAACTGTATATTAACTTGATGTGGTGTTACAAAATCAGTATAACAACTTATCAAGATGTTAATAACTAATTAGAAAATTCGACATGAACTTTTCTAATTTAGTTAATAATAATCAAGATAAGAACTAGGAAACTTAATTCGCTAGTAGTACAAGAATCACAAATAAACAAGTTCTATCGGATAGAATATCACAAAGATGAAGAACTTGATTTTCTGGGAATTGTTTAAGCTTTGGTGTTCTTGGTGTTCTTGAGAGTGAGAATTCTGGTCTTGATGATATGTTTTCTGCTGTGTTTTCTCCGTTATGACTTAATCTGGTCTGTTCTGTTCTTTTATATCAACAACAGGTCTTGCTGGCTTTCTGTAAGATATTTAACTGCTCCAGCATGACTTAAACAGCTTCCAAGACTTGATTTTCCTTCAATAAGACTTACACAAACCTCCATTAAGACCTAAAATGTGTCGGTAAGACTTACCAGAATTTCGGTAAGACTTATAACAGCTGGCAGAGGTCGGTAGGACTTAAATCAGGTCGGTAAGACTTAATCCTGAAAAGGCTTCTGTCAGTAAGACTTAAATTAAGTCTTACCGAATTTTACCTCCTCCAAGACTTAATCAATTTTCTTTCTTTAAGTCTTATTGATCCATTTAATTAGTTAATGTTTTAACTAATTCATATTTAATTGATACAATAATTAATTTAATTAATAAATTAATTCTACCAGAATTAATTCATTTAATTAAATCAACTAAATTAATTTATATCAATTATAAATGAATTTAATTAAATCAATAAATAATTAATTTAATTCTTACAAACCACTAAAGGTAGTAAAGAATTACCACTGATTTGTGTTGACGTTCGATGTACTGTCTGGTTCATGAACGACTAACTTCAATGACGCTTCTTCACTTTTGACTTTAGGTTGTGGTTTATTTCTTCTCTCAGTTCTCTTGTACTGTAACTGATCTTCAAACTATCACTCGAAAAATCTCTGTCACTGTTCAAATGAATCCATTAACTTCAATGCTGTACTGGGGCTTGATCAGATAACTGAATCGTCTTCCAGTGTATGACATCAAAACTATAGATTGACTTTTCTTCTTTCTTCTGACAGATAATACTTCTTGAGATTCCTGTGACAGTTCATATGTATATTTACTTATTACAATTTGGTTTAAGTTGATTAGGATCCTCTAACTACAAATAGGCTGAGTCATATGCCTTTCAAGCATGATTCTGATAATGAAACAAAAATGGGTTAGGGTCTTCCAATTTCCTGACAGCGTTTACACGGGTCAGGAACGTATCATTCCTCCTCATAAGGGTGGAAGTTGCAAAAGTTTTAATAACCCGATGCTGGAGATAAATCGTCAAAACATTTTTATTTTGTTTTTTTTTTGGGAAAAAAAAAAATCTCTATGGGTGCGAAAACATTTCCAAGAGTTTCAAGATTTCGAAACCTCAAATTTTTTTTTTTTGAAGAAAATTTATTTTAAAATTGTAGGAACATTTTGGAAATTTGTAGAGAACAATTTGAAATCGCATTTCGAAATTTCGAACAGCAAGGTTGTATTTGTGGCTTGTAGCAATTGTATATATTCACAGTTGTATATCAAAACAGTAAAGCATGGCATCGGAAAGTAAGGCAGTTGAGACAATATCAAGGAAACTGAAACTAAATAAGTACGGTACAAGGGTCATCACAAGGTTTGGATGTTAGAGCCAAATACATAGTTCCGATGTCAAAGTCTAGCAAAAGTGGAACAATAACAAGTACATCATCTGAATAGTCAAGGCTACACAAAAGTAGGGCTACATCCGTACATACTACCCGAAGTCACATCTACATATCTGTAGGTCAGTCTACTCATCCACTGGTCAGAAAGGATACCACTGCACAAGTCAACTATCCCGCAAAATCGACACGCTAATGTCATCTGAACCTAGGGGACTGAGCTATCAGTAACACATCACGGGGCCGCACCGCGGTGGAGCAAGGTCCTCACTCGGGAAAATGCACGACGCACAACAAGCCTAGCATCCCTAGCCTGGATCACTCCGCCCCCGCCGATCCCTAAACCAAGAATCCTCTCGCAACTCCTCCTCTCAATCCTATGGAGTCGAGCCCTAGTCCTCCTAGCAACAGCAGTCCTCATCTCAGCCTGGATCCTCAAGCACGCCTCGCGCTCCTCCACTAGTGCTCGCCTCACCTCGTTAAGTCGGGCCTCTGCAGAAAGTAAGTCTCGGGTCAGGAACTGCACCACGTAGGCGTGCTCAGTACCCGACACTGGGGGTAGGTCCATCGACGGAGGTGGTATGACAGGAACAGGAGCAGGAGCAGGAGCAGGGGTAGGGTCAAGCTCCTCCACTCCAGAAGTATCATCCTCGGAGTCACTGTCCGATGAAACAGGGCTCGATGACTGCGGAGAAGGTGGGGGTGACACAACACGGCCCTCACCGGATCTCACACTCTCCTCATCAGTAGCTACAGGAGATGGGGTAACAGGCTCTGGCTCAGGATCAGGCTCAAATGGCTCCTCAACGGGATCCTCATCATCAGTATCTCCTATCAGCGTAATCCAGGGGCCAAGCTCAGAGTCAGCACCCATATCCTCCTCAGGATCCTCGGTATCTCGCATCAGTGCCTCATCATGCTCTCTCTCGAAAGCCTCAGGGTCTGGTATCTCCTCCATCTACACAAAGGAAATAAGGTGGGTCACTAACCATAAAGAAAGGTTTAAGGAGTAGTTCCCTCACGGGCCTTAAAGTCAGGGCTATATCCGATAACCCGACTGCAAACTCGATGAGAGTTCTATGTAGTATTAGGGTTGTTATTAGGGTTATTATTATTGTTATTATTATTAGGGTTGCTTTCTTAAATTACTATCATTTCTGAGAATTGTAACCTGGCTCTGATACCATTTCTGTGACGCCCCCAGATCCGGGGTCGGAGATCTAGGCGCTCACGGTCCATTTTCCATTAATAACATACCTGTTCTTGCAGATAATATATAAAACAACCATCGACCCCACAATAAACTCACACCGCACACACACACAGAGGTTAGAGTCTCAGAAACGTCACACAATTGATTAAGCGGAAATAAAAGTTTCAGAGTTATTACAGACCGAATTAAATAGTATTTATGCTACCAGCAACACTTCGATAAGAAGCGAAGTTGGCGGCTTGAAAGTTTGTTACGGTACACTGCCTTGCACAGGTCATACTGATATATAAAACGTACTAACAAAAGTTGCCAACCAATCCGGCTAATGGGGCCTACCGGTGGAATCTCAACTGCTGCCTCGGGTCTAGTCACCTGCTTTCGGGCAGTCTGTCTGGGTCTTGCCATTTCGCTTAGCTGTTGTGTTTGTAAATTTGAAAACAAGCAAGAGTGAGCAACTATAGCTCAGCAAGTAATATATGTATAAGGTAAGCAATATAACATTTCATATGATTAGCAGTTAGTAAACTCGTTTGTATCAATCAGATATAAATCACTTGTCATTGTTGATAAATTCCGAAGGTGCAACAATACGTGCCCTTGTTTTCAAAATAAACTTGCAGTTCTAGATACTGCATAGAGTCAACATCTTTCTCATCAAAATAGAACACTATCAGCAACTTGGCACATAAGCCTAAAAAGCAGTGTCAAAGCATTTTTCCAAAATGGAGGAATGGGACTTAAAGAAAACATAAAACCTGACAGGGATTGACGATGATCAGTCGCCACATCCGAGTCCAATAATCCGCAGGTCTTCTCTACCGGTAGAAGGATAGAAACTACATCCGTAACTATCCCCGGGTGAAAACTACATCCGTAATCACCCTCGATGAAAACTACATCCGTAATCATCCTTCGGCAACACCTGGGCCGGAATAATAATTGATGGACCGCCTGGCTCACGGCCGCTTACACATCCCGGGAATCGTTCGTCAACGGTTCCCACACCTGCCAGAGTCCTTTTTTCTTTTTCTTTTGAAAACTTGATTTTGATTGAAAACAGAGTAATTGAGGTTCGACATCAGTCGACCGATGATTCTTGAAATCATACAAGAAGCAGAACCTGACCGGGGGTTTTCGAAAATGTTTTGAGTTCGAAAGAGTTCGAGTTTGAAAGTATTAAAGGTATCTTGGATCAACTTTGTCTTTAAAATAATGAACAATAATTAATAAATAATATTTTAAGATTTAATATTAATAATTAATAAAATAATTATTTAATAAAATAAACTTTTAATCCAAGATAGGGTTTCGATTATTTACGAAGATATAAAAGTAATTACTTGAGTATACGATACTCCCCGAATGACCCTTCGGGTTTTCGCAACTTGATTACGATATAATAATATACCGCTCCCCGGTCAATAGTATATACGGACCGCTACGAACTCTATTGCTAGAGTCGTTGTCCGAGGAAAACATTTCAATCTAAGTTCAAGGGGTACAACATATATGTACTTATACATCTCAATTTCATCAATACTTCGATAAACATAACATTTGATATGATTGAAAACTACAAACACAACAGTGAAAGTTCTTGTATATGTAAGTTTTGAAAAGTAAACTTGCCTTGGTTTGGTTGGGGTGGTCGAGCGTGCGGAGTGGAACGATCTATACATAAGCAATAACCGCTTGTTAGTACCTTAACAATACCTCTTTAATTACGGGGTTTTAGGGGGTACAAAATTAACTTAATGACTTCGTCTTTTGACACTCTAGCCCCACTATAGGTTCATGTCACCACTCGATTACGCTCGTCACTTATTCGACTTAATTTAGTTACCATAAACGAATCATATTCATCACCCCTAAAATTATACTCCACTTAACGACTTTTTCCCTTGCGCGAATTTTACTCTATCATTTTTATAAAATTGAAAAATTCCTATTTTAATCCAATTCTTTTTGGGTAACCTTCACCACTACATTTCCTAGCTTCTCAAATTTTTCCATGATCCCACATAAATTTTTAGGGGTTTAAACAAGGTTCACAAGGGGGTCACTTAGTGCTGTCCGGAATCCAGAAACACATTCTACTTCTCCGGCCATAACTTAAAATCCATACATCACCTAGTCATGAACCTTATATTTCCAGAAACTACATTCAAATACCTTTCCAACAATATATGGTAGGACATCAGGGGACAAGATTTGGGGGTTCAAAACTATCTTACAAGACAGGTCAAATTTCTGGAAAAACTCAGCATGTTTGTTTCACTTAAATCAACTAAGATTCTTACTTCCACAACACAACCAACATCTAATTCACCAAGTTCATACTTTATAACATTCATGGAGATACATATACTAACCACAATCATAAAAATCACAACCACAACACTAAAACTTAAGATCTATGTCATCCATCACTTATACAACCAAGATTAACACCAATACACATGGATCTATCACCAAACATCATAAACACTACATGGCCAAGAGGGGTTAGGGTTTTTATACCTTCTTGAGTATCTAGGAGCCTTGGGTAAGCCTTACAAAACTCAAGAACACCTTGAATAAGCTCCTACTATCCTTATAATCCAAGATCTATAAGAAAAACTTAACATTGTTACTATTCACAATAACTTTAAAAATTAATATCTTGAAAGTTAATGGATGAAAGGGCTTGGAAATCTTAGTATACCTTTCTTAGATGATGTAGAGAGCCTAGGAATTATGCCTTGAATTATGAGTGAGGAGAAATGGGAGAAAGAAAAATATTTTCTTCCTTGTTTTGTCTTGGCCGAGAGCTTTTCTTCAAGGGGGGGTGTGTTTTGTTGTTTTGATTTTGTGTGGTTGAAATAATTGTGTTAAGTGGTTAGGTGATACATATTAGTGTATGTATAAGCATGGTACAAGTCTAGGTATGGCCTCCTTGTACTCTTGTCTCCTTGGAAAAAGAAATGCCAACTAGTTACTATTCCTCTTATCCATTTGGTTTAACTAGTTTGCTTTTCCTAACTACTTAGTTGCATGGGACTTGCATGCAATACTACTCCTTGTATCATTATTCTTCCACCAATGCTTGTCACTTAATCTTTAATTCGTATCGTATCTTAATTAATCTCTCGTAATAATATTTTGTCGCGTAGAGATTTCCCTAGTAATTCCTTAAGTACTTAATTGTGTAAATTCCTCGAATATCCATAATTCCTCGTCATAATTCTTAATAAATCTTTTAATACTCTAATCATTCTCAAATCCCAATTTTTATAATTCTTACTAACAATAAGACTCTCGCTTTCAACAACCTTCCATTTATCTTACATAGTGAATGCAACAACATAGTTTCTCAGACAATCAATTCCATTAAACAACAGGGATGACTAGAAAGGTTCCAAATTCACAATGTCACATGATATTAAATAAAAGAAAACATTGCAAAAATTAGGGTTCTTACATCTTGCATTCCAAAACGATGCAAAATTTTGTCAATATATGTACTCTGGCTTAAGCCGATTAATCTTCTTGACCTATCTCTATAGATCCTGATCCCTAATATATAGGTAGCCTCGCCCAAGTCTTTCATAGAGAAACTTTGTCCTAACCAAGTCTTTACAGCCTATAGAGAAGGAATGTCATTCCCTATTATTAATATATCATCGACATATAATACTAGGAATGCCACATGGCTCCGACTAAACTTTTTGTAAACACATGGTTCATCCACGTTCTGAATAAAGCCAAAACCTTTGACTATTTCATCAAACCGGATGTTCCATCTCCGAGAGGCCTGCTTCAATCCATAAATGGATCTACGCAGCTTACATACCTTTCCAACATCCTTTGGATTTCCAAAACCTTCAGGTTGTGTCATGTACACATCCTCTTCAAGGCTTTCGTTAAGGAAGGATGTTTTGACATCCATCTGCCATATTTCGTAATCACAGTAAGCCGCTATTGCATGCATAATTCTGATGGATTTTATCATTGCTACTGGTGAGAAGGTTTCATCATAGTCAATACCATGAATTTGTTTGAAACCTTTTGCAACCAGTCGAGCTTTATAGGTCTGTATTTTACCTTCCATGTCGATTTTCTTCTTTAAAATCCACTTGCACCCTATAGGTTTTACCCCTTCAGGTGGATCAACCAAAGTCCATACTTGGTTTTCGTACATGGAATCCATCTTAGAATTTATGGCTTCTTGCCATCTCTTAGAGTCTGGTGCGTTCACAACATCTTGGTAGGTGAGAGGCTCATCTTGATCTATGAGCATCACATCGCCATTTTGAGTTAAGAGAAAACCATAATTTCTCTTTGAATCATGGCGAATCCAACTAGATCTACGAACAACCTGTGTTTCTTGAGCAATGTTATCTTGTATTTCTTGCTCATGCTCCACCTCTGGTTCAACGTTATCAAGTGGTTCTCGATCTTCATCGAGATCTATTTTCCTCCCACTGTCTTTTCTAGAAACTAGCTCTCTTTCTAAGAATACAGCATTTCGAGCAACAATTACTTTGTTCTCCGAGGGATTATAGAAAGAATAACCATTTGTTTCCTTTGGGTATCCCCCAAAATTACATTTTTCAGATTTCGGTCGAAGCTTGTCTGATATTAGGCATTTCAAAAATGCTTCACATCCCCATACTTTCATAAATGACATGCTTTGCCATTTCTCTGTCCATATCTCAAATGGAGTTTGTTGAACCGTTTTAGTAGGAACACGGTTTAGTGTATATGTAGCTATTTCCAGGGCATAACCCCAGAAACTATTTGGAAGATCTGCCTGACTCATCATTGATCGCACCATGTCCAACAAGGTACGATTCCTCCTTTCAGAAACCCCATTCCATTGTGGTGTTCCAGGAGGAGTAAGTTGTGATACAATACCACACTCCCTCAAATAGTTCTTAAACTCATGGCTTAAGTATTCACCTCCTCGATCAGATCTTATAGTTTTTATGCTTTCGCCAGTTTGCTTTTCTGCTTCTGCCTTATACTCTTTGAACTTTTCAAATGCTTCGGATTTGTTCTTCAAAAGATACACATATCCGTATCTACTGAAATCATCAGTAAATGTAATGAAGTAGAAATAGCCACCCCTTGGCATCGATCTCATAGGACCACATACATCACTATGTATTAGTTCTAGTCGTACAGTGGCCCTCTTACCTTGTCCGGTAAAAGGAGCTTTAGTCATCTTGCCTAGTAAACAAGCCTCGCATTCATCATATGATTCAAAATCAAACTTATCCAAGAAACCATCTTGATGTAACTTGGAAATGCGTTTCTCGTTTATATGGCCTAGACGACAGTGCCAAAGGTATGTTTGATTTGAGTCATTAGTCTTAAGTCGGTTGCTATTTACATTCAAGATAAGAGTATCTAAACTAAGAACATACAAACCATTAAATAATTGTGCAACACCATAGGTAATGTCATTTAAACCAAAAGAGCAACCATTGTCCTTAAAAGTAAATGAAAAACCTTTCTTGACCAAACAAGAAACAGAAATAATGTTTCTACAAATAGAAGGCACATACAAACAGTTTTCAAGTTCTAAAATAAGCCCTGTGGGCAATGATAAATGGTAAGTCCCTACAGCCAAAGCAGCAACCTTTGCTCCGTTTCCAACTCGTAGGTCTACCTCTCCCTTAGCCAGTGTCCTACTCCTTTGTAGTTCCTGCACATTTATACAAATGTGAGAACCACATCCAGTATCCAATACCCAAAATGTAGAAGTAGACAAATTGACTTCTATAACATAAATACCTGAAGCAGAAGTCTGCCCAGCAGCCTTCTTCTTCTTCAGCTCTTCCAAATAAGCATGACAGTTTCTCCTCCAGTGTCCCGGTTCACCACAGTGGTGACAATCACCCTTTTCGACACCTCCTTTAGGCTTGGTAGCCTTCTTGGGAGCAGAATTAGGATTGGTAGCAGATTTGGATACAATCCTCTTCTTATTGCCTTTCAACTTTCTTTTCCCTTTAGCACCTCCTTTGTTCACCATCAGCATGGGAGCAGGGGATTCCTTCTGAATGTTGGTTTCAGCAGTTCTTAACATGCCCAACAATTCAGTAGGTGTCTTATCAATCTCATTCATATTGTAATTCATAACAAATTGAGAAAAGTTCTTATTGAGTGATTGTAAGATCAGATCTATTTGAGCCTCTGGACCAATCGGGAAGCCCAAGGTATCTAGTTGCTCAATATACCCAATCATTTTAAGAACATGTGGTCCCACCGGGTCTCGCTCTCCCTGTTTGCAAGCATACAATGCCTTGCTCGTATCATATCTTTCCTGACGAGCTTGTCCCTCAAACATGCTTTTGAGGTGCTCAATTATTTCGTAAGCATTCATCAGTTCATGTTGCTTTTGAATCTCAGGAGCCATGCATGCTAGCATAAGGCATGACACATCAGTTGAGTCATCCAAATGCTTCTGATAAGCATTTTGCTCAGCACGTATGGCCCCAACAGGAAGAGGATTTTGGTGAGGAACTTCAATGGCATACTAACTCAAGTTCCTAAACCAATCCAGGAAGTTTGTCCCTATCAGCTTTTCCTTTTCTAGGACTGATCGTATCGAAAAGTGGTTTGTGTTGTTTGCCATTTACTATCTACAATTTGTAAAAGCGCATAAAATGAGTTAGTTTGTATGTTTCGTAAAACCAATTATGTTCAAGTTGATTTATAGCATATTCGTAATATACCTCCCACTATTTTAATCAAATTAATAGCCCTTACTATCAATTCGGAAAATGGTTCCCATAAAACCTTTCTTAGTGAGCCAAGATCCATATTTCGTCATATTTTAAGTCAGCTTTGGCTTTCCTCTTAAATATGATTATTTAGGTAGATTGTTATGTCATTTATATCATATATAACTCTTGGATAGCTTAGTGAACAACATATTGCTCCGATCTATCTAATAGATTTCACTAAACTCTATGCTTCTAAGTTCACAATCTTATTATTATGACTTATTTAAGTTGGACCCAATAATAACAATTCAAGTAAGCTTGTTTACTCAATCACATCTCACCACGATAAAAGAGAAGCCCTTGCTTTGGCAAATCCACTCCTCAATGATCTAGGATTTAATGAGTGTTATTTGTTGGAAAGCATCTGTTTAACTTAATATTTCTTAAGGGATTTTAGAAAAATTTAACGATCTTGATCGTTTGTTTAAATCTTAAATCGTTATAGATTTTATCTTGTTTAAACATGGCATATGTGTCGTATCTAATACATACATTCTAATATTTCTATACATCCATGCATCCATACATATATCTAATATATCCATGCATCATATGTAAAGTGCAGTTATGCAAAATTAAATGTGCGATGGTTATGGCCCGATCTTATGCGATCTTTTCAAGCTAATGAAAAGATCAAGGTCAATGTATGGTTGTAATAACTAATTATTACATAAATTCTTCATTGCTTCCTAAGCCTCCATTGATTGCCTCCATCTCCCTTTCGAATTATATTACAAAAGAACTCGAGTTGCATTCGAGATATAATAATTACAAGAATAACGACATGCAAGTCGTATTTAATTATTACAGACCATAAATAAAATTAAAACATTTATTCTACAGGTCTTTAGGGGCCATAACCAATACACCATGCTCATATAACAATTATAGACATCACATTTATCATGATCATATCATATACAACGATTAATTTTTAACTCCTTAATTAAATACCTAATTATTTAAAAGGAATTAAAATTAATTAAAAAAATCGAATTAATAATAATATTTAAATTCATAATTTAAATATTTAATTATTAAAACTTTAATCATGATAGGCATTAGGAATCTAATGATTAATAGCAATAGGTATATAATGCCCACTAACATAATTCTTAAAGCAAAAGTAAAAGAAAATGTTAAAGTATAAAAAGAAAAAGAAAAAAAATAAAATATTTCAGCACTGCAACACTGCGCACAGTTCTGTGTCTGCCTGCCCACCTCTGATGCGCATGTTCGACATGCGCAACACCTACTGTATACTGGTGATGCGCATGTCCGACATACGCAACACCTGCTTATACTGTTGTTGCGCATGTCCGACATGCGCAACACCTGTATTCCAGAATCTCCAGAAACTTTGCAAAATGAAAATTTTCAGTTTGTATCAATTCTTAAATTATTCTAATAATGTAATTAACATATCTAACATATAGTACATCATTCAAAACATGTTATAACAATTTATAACATCATACAAACAATTATAACAATTTATAGAAAATATTTTGTATGCTAAAATGAAGCATGAATAAAATTGAAAAATCATGTATGCTTCATTTTCAAGAACACAAGACCAAATCATCCTTTTATACATGTAGCTCTGATACCATTGTTGGAATTCGGGCATGAAAACGCAACGGAAATGACGTAAATAACAATTAAAAACGAATTCCAAGTCCCGGATCCATGTATAAAATGATGATCATGGTATAAAAATATCAAGAACAAGATTGTACCTCTTTCAAGCTTTCCTAAGGATGACAAATGGAGGTCCTAGCTTGTTAATTTTCAGAGCTAAAAGTATGACTCCTCCACCGGTATCCACACCCGAATGCTTGCTTGAATCGTCGAACGATTATGCCACGGAATTAGGTACTAGCCAAAATAAATAATCAAGAATGTGTTCTTGACTTAGCTTGATTTTCTCTCTTGTTTCTAACTTGTATGATCTGAAATTTTCAGTGGTATTCCACTTGGAAGACTTGCCAACAATTGGCTTATAAAGAGAAATAAAGCAAAATGGAGCCTTAAACAATTAGGCCATTTTTATTTAAACAAATCTTATTTATTTAAATAAATTAATTAAGACACACTTAATTAATCAAATAAGTCAAGAAAATACATCTTCAAATTTTATCTTTTAAATAATCAAGTCTCACTTAATTTATTTTATAAAATTCGAATTATTATTTATTATTAATTTAAAATCATAATTTAAATTATTATTAATTTAAATTCATGAAATAAATTAATTTCCCTTTTAAACATTCTTTGTGTGTGACCCTATAGGTTATTATTTAATTGACAATAATTTTATTCTCTAATAAAATTACAAACAATGGGCGGCGTCTAGTAACACATCATTGCTACCCAATTAAACAATAATTAAATCAACGATTCAATCAACCTTTTATGATTAATGTTCCATGTAATATAATCCCTTTAAATCATGATATTATAGATTAAACTCGAGGCATGTAATGTGTCATCCTCTTCATAATTTAATCTTCATTTTCTTGATCGATGAGTAGACTATTAATCAAATCAACATTTGAGCATGGCCATGCATTTCATAGTCTCACTCAAACAAGAGGCCGATAATATCACTCCTTTATCAGGAGATTTAAATCCCTTCTAGATCATTCATATTTCTCACATGATTCATAATATATCCGATATTCACCTTTATCATTATCCGGCTAAAGATAACTTTTGATGAATTCAAAATATATTAATTCTCATGTAGAATTATAACGACTTCAGGTCTAAGGATCATTACACCATTATCACTGTGAGAATACATATGACACTTTTATAATTTACCATGATGTATCTCACTGTGGGTCTGTCCAGTACCCCGTACTCGTACAGTTACCTATGCATTGATTTTAGTATCTTTATACTTATGACCAATGAGAAGTGGTCATCTGTCAATTATCATACTAACCTCAGTGTATTATTATTGTCCTAAGTAATAATAATAGTTGGTTAGGGACATTTAAGAATATAATACATTCATTATATAATCTCATGTTCAAGTCACATACTTGCAACTATATAATTTGTATCAAGATTCTAAGGACATTTATTATACTTTATTTATTTCGCAGTAAACAAAGCCAATAATAAACATATATATATCGAATATATAATATCACTCAAACATAAATATAATGTATACATTGCCTCTAGGGCACCAGTACTAACAGGGATTTACCCAACACCCCCCTTAACCCTAATTTCTATCCTATAAATACCCCCTCACCCCCCTTGTATTTAGTAACCTAGATTTTAACTTAGATTTTAGGGTAGGTTTAATTTCTTGTATTTTCTTTAGTTTCAAATCTTGTACACACTCTTTTTAATTTTAATGCAATTTCATTTCCTTTAATTCTTGTCTTGCTCTCTCGTTTATTTTACATAGCTTTCGTTATTTTCGTAAATCCATGTAGTGGACAAAGTAGCGAAATGCTAACCACTATGGGTTGAAAGTAACGAAATTTTATTTCTTCGTTTTTAGTTAATAATCGTAATTAAGCCCCTTTAAAAATCTCAATTTTATTGTGGGCCATTTTAATTCCAAATCCTCGTTTTAGTGTAACTTTATTTTCGTAGTTAAATTTAATTTTCGTATTTAATTTTCAAAAAAAAAAACCCCAAAAATATTAGTTTTATTAATTTTCAGCATTTTATTTACCAGCCATTTTAATGTTAATTCGAAGCATTAATCTAGTCCCTGCTTTTATGTTCAGTATTAAGCACCTCCCATGTTCTGTTTCCCCTTAATTCTATTTCAACAAACCCAGCAAACTAAACTTCTTCTTCTTCATAATTAACCCACAATACCCGAATCTCTCTCTCTCTCTCTCTCTCTCTCTCTCTCTCTCTCTCTCTCCCCCACACTAAAACCTCAACCACACTCTTCCCCTTTGTTTTTCGTCGCTGCAAACACTCATCCTTCCCCTCTTTTCTTCGATTTCCACCTACACAAACCCCTTAATACCCTGATTTTTTTTTCTTCTTCCCTTACTCCCTACTGCAAACCCGACACCCACTTACGTTTTCTATTTAATTTCGTTTTCCTGATAGTCTGAGTTGTTCAAATTAGTTGATTGTTTTTACAGTTTACTGAATTCGTCGAGTCGGTTTTATGAATTGAATTCAAAACAGCCCCTTCTCCTCGTTTTCAATTTCTTTCACTAATTATTTTTGGTTTTATTCCGTTTTTTTTGGTTTCTAAATTCTGAAATTTATGCAGTTGAGTTCGTTATTTCTGTCGATTTTTTTTTCATTGTATTCATTCATCGAGTTAACTGGTTTACTGTGCTTGTTCAATTCGTTGTTACCGATCAGGAGTATGATATGCTAAAATTGTTGATTAGTGAATTTTATATCCAGTTGGATCGCTTCAATTCGGCTTAAATTGATTCACTTGGCCTCAAGTTTGTTGTAGATTTGATGTGTTTTGCTTAGTTGTGCAGATTTACAAGAATGTCGATTATGGGTGATGCTTCTATCGTGTTTGGAGGATTAATTGATTAAAATTCCGATTTTCCGGGAAGGTTGCGCAATCTACACTATTTTGGCCATATCTGGAGTTCTAGAAGTCCGTTTTCAGCGATCTTACAGCTCACACAAAGCTTGGGAGATTTTCTACAATCTGGGATAGAAAGCAGGTGCAGGGAGCGTGTAGTTAAAATTCGCGCACGTGTTCTTTGTGAAGCAAGGCTGGAAAATTACTGTTTTGCCCTTTTCAAGTTCTAATTGTATTTTGGGCAGTTTTTAGTACCTTAATCGAATTCTAATTGTAATATAAGGTAATTTCTTGCTGGGCAAGAAATCTAGAGTCTATTTAAACACATCTTAGCATTGTATTTCGGATAGTTTTTATTATTGTATCATAGCTTAGATCTGCAAGGGAGAAAAGGAGAGAAGGATTCAACGCTCGTGACAAGCAACGGATCTAGATCTACTTCATCTTTTGTGTTATTCTGGATTCTAGATTTGTTTTCTTAACTCTTTATTTTAATAATATTATTGCTTTCTTTCATATCTTGTTTAATATCATGTTTTCATCAGATCCCATGGTGACGAACGGTTCAATTATGAACTAATCGTTGTCATGGGATTCTAACGGATTTATTTATGGAACTTAGTATCTTGATGCTTTAAAGATCTGTGTGTGGTGGGTAATTGATATCCTCGTATGGTTAATCTTAATGCTTTTAGATGCGTAGCTAACATCTAAATTGAATTGTTAATCTCTTGTAAAGTGAAAGTGGATCTTGAGATTTAGAACTTGCCATGCTAGCATAGGTTCATAATTGTTTATCAATATGATTCGTAGTATGAGATGAAAATACTTATATTGCCTTGTGTGATTTTTGTGGATAACTTGCTCTTCAACCATTATGGTTTCAAATTCTATAGACATATAGGGTCTAGGCATAATTGGTGTCTATTCATCTTCTATCTCTTTTGTGGATGTATGTTTAGTTTGGTATACGTATGCTGACAGGTAGCATGTACTTGTTTCGTGTTATCCGATCAGATATCATAACCATTGCATATAGTGATTAAAGGCATCAGATCTAAGTGAAGTATTTAATGAAGTTAGGATCCCATGTTTATTCCCATATAAGTAAATCAGTTTTAATCTCATTAGTTAATTAATTCATAGTTTAATAATTTGCTTCTTAGTTTAATTTAGATAATTAAAAACCCCAATTTATTATTTGTCTTAGCAGTGAATTAAAACAATACATTGTTGCATAGGTACAATTACTGAATTGAACCCTAAACATGATCTCTGTGGAACGAACTTGATTTTATCTATATTACTTGTGACCACGTATACTTGCGTGATATTGTGTTAACAAGTTTTTGGAGCCGCTGTCGGGGATCATCGGTGTTTTGTTTTTAGTTTATGTGCTTGTCATCAGTGGTCGTTAGCGTTCACTGACTCGAATTTTCTTACTTAGTTTGTTGTTTCTTGGTGTTTCAGGTACTTGAACGTGTATGCGAACACGTTTGCAAACTCGTAAACTGGCAGAAGAAGAACTTGCAGCAGCAAAAGAGATGGCAGATTTACCAGCAGAAGCTAAGGCTTTGAAGGATTATTCTCAGCCTAAGATCAATGACATTCAGTCTAGCATTGTCAGGCCAGCTATTGCAGCTAATACTTTCGAAATGAAGCCGGGCACGATTCAGATGGTGCAGAACTCAGTTCAGTTTGGGGGTGCTCCTACGGAGGATCCTAACATGCATATCAGGGACTTCTTTGAGATCTGCGACACTTTCAAGTTTAATGGTGTGCCGGATGATGCGATCAAATTGAGACGTTTCCCATTCTCTCTAAGGGATAAGGCTAAGGGCTGGTTACACTCTTTACCAGCCGGTTCCATTACTACATGGGAGGATCTTGCTCAGAAATTTCTTACTAAATTCTTCCCTATGGCGAAAACTGCAGCAATAAGGAACCAGCTAACTCAATTTCAGCAGCAATCTGGTGAGTCTTTGTGTGAGGCTTGGGAACGATACAAGGAGATGCTTCGTAGGTGTCCACATCATGGCATGCCTGATTGGATGGTTATCAATGGTTTTTAAAATGGGTTGGGAGCACAGTCTAGACCTTTACTAGATGCAGCATCAGGTGGAGCTCTGTGGGCTAAGAGTTATGAGGAGGCTTATGATCTTATTGAGACGATGGCTGCTAATGAATATCAAAATCCAACCCAGAGACTATCTCAAGGCAAGGTAGCAGGTATTTTTGAAGTGGATATAGCTTCAGCTATTTCAGCACAGTTGAAGGCTCTTACTATGAAGGTGGATTCTCTTGCTAATTGTGGAATTCACCAGGTTGCTAGTATTTGTGAGTTATGTGCGGGCGCATATGAGACAAGTCAGTGTGCTATCTCTTCTGAATCAGCACAGTTCGTGAGTAATTTCCAGAGACATGCGGCACCAGTTCCATCTACTTATCATCCAAGCAACAGGAATCATCCCAATTTCAGCTGGAACAACAATCAAGGTGCTCAACAACCTTATCAGCAACAGTTTCAGGGACAGCAAGCGAAGCCATTCAATCAGGGCTATCAACAGCCATATGCTCCAAGGCCACCATATCAACGTCCGGGATTTCAGCAGCAACATCCCCAAGCTCATGTAGGGCAATCTTCTAATGAAAAATCAGAAATGGATGAGTTGAGGATGATGATTAAAAGCCTGTCAGTTTCTCAAAAGACCTTGGAGAAGCAGATGGGGCAACTTGCTAGTGCTTTACTTTGTATGCAACAAGGAACTCTTCCTAGTGATACGGAGGCTAATCCAGGCAGAAGAGAAAGCAAAGAACAGGTCAATGCAGTTACTTTGAGATCTGGAAAAGTCACGAGGGATCCTAAATCAGCAGCTAAGAAAGATGAAGATGTTCAGAATCAGCAGGTTGAAAAATCTGCAGTGTCAGAAATTGAGAAATCTGATTTAGTGGCTGATCAGCTTGATGGTGAGAAGAGCAAGAAACCTTTTGAAAAGTCTACTCCGGAGCAATCTTCAAAGAATAATTAGATCTATCCTCCTCCTCCATATCCTGGATGCTTGCAGAAAAGTCAAGAGAAACATTTTCAGAAGTTTATGGATGTCTTCAAGAAATTGTCCTTTAACATTCCTTTTGTTGAAGCATTGGAGCAGATGCTGAGATATGCAAAGTTCATGAAGGATATTTTGTCATGAAAGAGAAGGTTGGAAGAATTTGAAACAGTGGCTTTAACGGAGGAGTGTAGTGCCATTTTACAGCAGAAGTTGCCACCAAAACTTAAAGATCTGGGGAGTTTCACTATTCCATGCACCATTGGAAAGTTGTCTTTTAGCAAGTGCTTGTGTGACTTGAGAGCTAGCATCAATCTCATGCCTTTATCTGTGTTCAAGCAACTTGGTCTACCGGAGCCAAAGCAAACCAATATCTCTTTGCAGTTGGCCGATCGATCTATCACATATCCAAGGGGCATAGTGGAGGACGTTTTGGTGAAAGTTGATAAGCTTATCTTCCCAGCTGATTTTGTTATCTTGGATTTTGAAGAAGACATGAAGATTCCTATAATCTTGGGAAGGCCTTTTCTAGCTACAGGTCGTACTTTGATCGATGTTCAAAAAGGAGAGCTTACAATGAGGGTGCAAGATCAGAATGTCACCTTTAATGTGTTCAAGGCCATGAAATTTCCAACAGAGGATGAAGAATGTTGCAGTGTGGAAATAGTTGATACGGGTCAGAGAAAGAAGTTTTATCAGTTGTTGAGCAAAAAGTCGGACACACACGTGCTAAAGCATCACATCAGTGATTCCATTGACAGTTCTTCAATTCGAGATCTCTCGAATGTAAAGCTTGGGAAACTTCCACCACATTTGAGGTATGTCCTTTTGAATAATGAGCTAGTGATTTTTGAAGAGGGGCATGATAACGTGTTGCGAAGGTGGAAAGCTGATAATAAGGAAGAAGAAAGTTTTGTTCAGCCGTTCGAGTCGGAGAAGCACATTAGAGGTGTGAAGAAGAAAAAGAAGAAGATTAAGCTGTTGGATAGTAAAATCAGGTTGAAGTCTGACGGGAGAGATTTGTGGAAAGTAAGCAAACAAGATGTCAACGTTCATATGAATGGTCTTTCTGTGGAGGACGGTTCAGTTATTCTTTTGAAACCACCATGAGTTGAAGAAGTTACGTCAAGCTATTGACGTTAAAGAAGCGCTTCGTGGGAGGCAACCCATGCATTAGTTTAGGAAAAAAAATGAGTGTTGTGAAAAAAAAATTGAACAGTCACGCAGGCGCAGGCTGCGTTACAGGTGCCCAGACTGCACGAGAGTAAGTAACGCAGGCGCAGCCTGCGTCACAGAGGCGCAACCTGCGCGTGATGCAGTAATGCAGGCGCAGCCTGTGTTATAGACCCCAGAATTTTTATTTTTTTTTCTTGCCCGATTTTTGCTGTTTTAACCTACAAATTCAACCCTAAATTATATCCTAACTCAAATTCCTTTAATCCCTAATTCTTATGTCTATTCTAAATCAATTCCAAACCATCCTAAATCTCTCCTACACTCTAAATTTTTTTACCAAACCTATCCATCATCTTATATATATATACATACATACAAATCCAATTCCTCTTCTACTTATTTAAATCTCTAAAAATTCAATTCTAAAGAGGAATTCATTACACCTCTTTGATTCGTAACTGGTTTATCTCTTCTCTAATCTTATTTTTATTACGAATTTGTGTTCTTATAAATTGGTGTGATATTGCTTGGTGATTATTAGTGGAGCTTCTTATGAGTTGGGTATTGATTCTTATGGCTCCTAAGTGTGGGAGAGGTGGTGCTAGTGTTGAAAATTTTTTGTCTTCGATGGCGGAGGTTGAATTTAATCGGTTTTTGTTGAGGCCAATTGCTAAAGAAAAGGGATTTTTGCCGAACAAGTATGTTGAGTTGCGATGGGGAACGATATGTAAAGCGCCTTGTAGGTATGTTTTCTGCTATCCCTCGTATTTACTTCTATTCAATGCGGACATTGAATATTTTAAGTTTTGGGGTGGTTTGAGGGATTAGTAGTTGTTGTTGTATTATGTGTTCATGTAGGATTCCATGCTTTGCATATTAGTAGTAGTAAATCATGGATGTATGTTCGTAATATTTATGTTTGTTTCATATAGGACATTCTGTTTTTATTTTTCGTATACCATGTGAGTTCATATTAGTTGCATTTGCATAGCATGCATATTTCATGATCCCTTAAGACGAGCTAATTCTGATTGGTAGGTAGGTGTCTAATTGAGTGTGGTAATGATGAATAGAGGGTTGACTTATAGTTTCTATGAAATTGACTTATGTGTGTCAGAAACAAAACTAATTACACAGTCTCATTGGGCGCTTTTGGGCTAGGTTAGGGTCATGCTTGTTTGGATGTTTTGAGATTTAATCACTTGTTTATATTTAGAATTTTCGTTATTCCTTTTATAGCGTAGGAGCACTTAAGTCTAAGTTTGGGAGAAAACATGGATTTCATGCTAAATTTTAAATAATTGTCAATAATTGTTAGATGTCAAATGGCTACTAGCCGGCTCATATTTATATGAGTAGTCTAGGGTTGGAATTGAGAATTCTCATTCCAGATAAAAAAAAAAGCAGAAAAAAAAATAGAAAAAAAAAAGAAAAGAAAAATAAAAAAAAAGAGTCAAAAGTTTCAATTGTTTATATGCAAAATTAACCAGGGTGAGCTCTTTAATACTCGAGCTATTAAGTTTGCGGGGACTTTGTGCCTAGTGACCTAAGGCTTTCTAGTCTGGGATCCACTAACCTAACGCTCACTACATGGGTATTATTGTATAAGCCTTTTGGGATCTCATCCATTGCACGGTTAAATAAGCATGCTTATATATATTATTATGTGTAGTAGTTGTTAGTAATTAAGCATGGATTCTTGTCTACCTTGGATAAGGATGGAGGTGTTTTTAGGGTATGAAGTGTTTACAGTCTATTCTATTTATAAACTTGTGATTGTCTTGGCGAAGGATGGGTATGATTTTTGACCTAGTTTTGGGAGTATTTTTTATGAGCATTGCACACACGCACGTTTCTGTTCATGTATTGTTAGTATACGGGAACTTAGTCGAGCTCTATTTGGATTTAGTTGCATTCTCTAAGATATTTACTTGCAAGTTGGTTTTGGTTAGTTTGAAGGGGATCGTTGCATTTTCATATTAGTTGCATTCATACATTGCATTGTTATTGCATTGTTTAGTTAGATGAATTTTGTGGGTACATTCACTATAGGCCCTCACGAGACCTTACTCGTCCACTAGGGCTGCCTAGGGGTTTAAAGGGCTTGTTGCATATGCCAAATGCAACCGTGATCACCTACAGAAGTGGTACTAGTTAGTTAGTTAGTTGTAATTGTTTATGATTGAGGACAAGCATCGGTTTAAGTTTGGGGGTGTGATAAGTGGATTTTATATCCACTTGGATCGCTTCAATTCGGCTTAAATTGATTCACTTAGCCACAAGTTTGTTGTAGATTTGATGTGTTTTGCTTAGATGTGTAGATTTACAAGAATGTCGATTATGGGTGATGCTTCTATCGTGTTTGGAGGATTAATTGATTAAAATTCGGATTTTCCGGGAAGGTTGCGCAGTCTACACTGTTTTGGCCATATCTGGAGTTCTAGAAGTCCATTTTCAGCGATCTTATAGCTCACGCGAAGCTTGGGAGATTTTCTACAACCTAGGACAGAAAGCAGGTGCAGGGAGCGTGTAGTTAAAATTTGCGCATGTGTTCTTTGTGAAGCAAGGTTGGAAAATTACTGTTTTGCCCTTTTCAAGTTCTAATTGTATTTTGGGCAGTTTTTAGTACCTTAATCGAATTCTAATTGTAATAGAAGGTAATTTCTTGCTGGGCAAGAAATCTAGAGCCTATTTAAACACATCTTAGCATTGTAATTCAGAAAGTTTTTATTATTGTATCATAGCTTAGACATGCAAGGGAGAAAAGGAGAAAAAGATTCAACGCTCGTGACAAGCAACGGATCTAGATCTACTTCATCTTTTGTGTTATTCTGGATTCTAGATTTGTTTTCTTAACTCTTTGTTTTAATAATATTATTTCTTTCTTTCATATCTTGTTTAATATCATGTTTTCATCATATCCCATGGTGACGAATGGTTCAATTATGAACTAATCGTTGTCATGGGATTCTAACGGATTTATTTATGGAACTCAGTATCTTGATGCTTTAACGATCTGTGTATGGTGGGTAATTGATATCCTCGTATGGTTAATCTAATGCTTTTAGATGCGTAGCTAACATCTAAATTGAATTGTTAATCTCTTGTGAAGTGAAAGTGAATCTTGAGATTTAGAACTTGCCATGCTAGCATAGGTTCATAATTGTTTATCAATATGATTCGTAGTATGAGATGAAAATACTTATATTGCCCTGTGTGATCTTTGTGGATAACTTGCTCTTCAACCATTATGTTTTCAAATTCTATAGACATATAGGGTCTAAGCATAATTGGTGTCTATTCATCTTCTATCTCTTTTGTGGATGTATGTTTAGTTTGGTATACGTATGCTGACAGGTAGCGTGTACTTCTTTCGTGTTATCCGATCAGATATCATAACCATTGCATATAGTGATTAAAGGCATCAGATCTAAGTGAAGTATTTAATGAAGTTAGGATCCCATGTTTATTCCCATATAAGTAAATCAGTTTTAATCTCATTAGTTAATTAATTCATAGTTTAATAATTTGCTTCTTAGTTTAATTTAGATAATTAAAAACCCCAATTTATTATTTGTCTTAGCAGTGAATTAAAACAATACATTGTTGCATAGGTACAATTACTGAATTGAACCATAAACATGATCTCTCTGGAACGAACTTGATTTTATCTATATTACTGGTGACCACGTATACTTGCGTGATATTGTGCTAACAATTGTGTTGTCTCGTCATTTTTTCCGAATTACTGTGTTGTGCTGTTGAATTAGCCGTGTTTGCTGAGTGTTGAATTGGATGCTGTTTTTTTTTTCCGACTTCCTGAGTAGTGTTAATGTATTTGCAGTTTCAGTTTGCGAGTCACCGGGTTTGTTTGCGAGTTTGCTGGCCTGAATTTCTGACTTCGATTTCTGTAATTATCTTTAGATTAATTTGAATTTACTGCAATTGGTGTTGGTTCGAGTTTTGCTTCCGTTTGTTGACTCCGAATTGTTGCTGAGTTATGGTCTGATATGTAATGATTTCATTTGCTTCTGGCTTCGAGTTTCCTTCTTGTTTTGATCTGTTCTGAGTCGAGTTTCTGTGATATGGTTTTAGTGCTGAGATTATGCGAGTTGTTTGGCTTAGTTTTGTTGCGTGGCTGAGTTGCAAATTCGTTGTTAGTGAGTTTGTTTTTGTTTACTGAGTAGAGTCTTATGTTTTCCTTGTTTTACCAAGTTGAGTCCAGTATTGAGTTCTGCTGTATAGTTTTCTTTAGCCAAGTTATTGGTGAGTTGACTCGACGAGTCACCACTGCTGAGTTTCTTCCCTAGTCGACTGGGTCGTTGGCTGCGAGTTAACCGGATGTGGGTTTTGAATTTGTAATTTTGAGTTGTTGTGCTTCTTTTTCTCTGAATTTGCTGAGTCAAATGGGTGCTACTTCGATCACTGAGTCAACTCGCGTGTTCCAATTTCTGTACTAGCTTAATTTGGGTTTGATAGCTAGCTTAATTTTTGAATAATTCATGCTAAAATTTTCTTTAAGAATTTCTGTAAATAAAAAGTTTTTAATAATTTAGTTTATTTTTAAATAATTTAGAATAATTTAATTTTAATTAATTAGTAAAAAATAGATTTACTTTTGGTAATTAAATAGTATAAAACCGAATTTTCCAAAAATCTAATTTTAATTTAGTTTGGCTTTAAATAATTTAGAATAATTTAGTTGTTAATTAATTAGTATAAAATTCAATCAAATTCTCAAAAATTCACTTGTCCTAGTTCGATTAAGTTGAAAATTAAGGATCGCGAAAACATTAGTCCCTGTGGAATGAATCTCACATTTTACAACGAAACAAATTGTACGCTTGCAATTTAAAACGCTTAATTTTTAGAGCAACAAGTTTTTGGCGCCGCTGCCGGGAACTAATTATTTTTCACGCCTTAATTTTTTATTTTTCGAGTTAGTTTAATTTCTTGTCTTATTTTTATTTCGTTCTTTTTAGGAAATTGTGAGATTTCGGAACTCTTCTCAAGAAGCGTGGAAAATTGGAATTTATGGAAAGCTTGCTTAGGTAACCGTATCTCACTCTTTTTGCCCTTTTTATTTTTAGAAAAACAAAAAAAAATTAAAAAAAAAAATCAAAAATCACAAAATAAATTGAAAAATCAAAAATCCAAAAAAATTAGTTTTAAATACATAATTGTTGCATCATGCATTCATCACGTAGGTGCACATCATGCTAGATTTATTTTTTGTTTTTAAATTTTTCACACCTATAATTGTGGTGATCGCTGGAGGACCCTAAGGTACGTTAAATTTCTTTCTTTCTTTAGATTAGAACACATAGAGTAAGCATCCATAGTTGTTTATAATTTTTGTATATTTCATTGTTTGTTGCATCATTTTGTAAATAAACTTTAAGGGCATAACCACTACAAGATAAGGGAAGGGATTTCATCACTCTTTCCTTAGCCCAAAAACCATTAATTCTTCATTTTTGCATACCCTAGCCTTTAATAAAATTAATTAGACTTGGCCCCTAGGAAATTCGCGCTCAATTAGGAAGGTACCTAAGAAACGAAGTAATCATTAATTATTCCGACTCTTTGGTGTCTAGGCAAGCGAGAGCTTACCTGGCCAATTTAGATTTGGTGTCTAGACTGGTGTTTAGCCTCTTCGCAATGCTTGCACCTATCTGGCCAAGCCGGTCCGAATAAATTCTGATTTACCGAGTTTTTGGTGGTCCTTACGGTTATGAGCAAGGTCCAGTTATGTTATTATGGAACCCTAGGTTTAGAATTTTTCTTTTAATTTTACACCCTTTCTTTTTTGTTTGTTTAATTTTTCGCACTTACTTGCTACGTGTTTCCTTTTGTGGTTTATGCGGACTACGTGGATTAGGGATAATTCTTCTAGACTAGTGAGATCATTTGAGATTTTTTCATCGACTAATTCCGAGTCTTTAAATTATTCCTAACCCGTAGTAAACATGGCCATGTCTCTTAGGGACCATTGTTATCCTACTTGTTCCGCCCAACCTTCGTGTATCACCCTTCCTCCCGTTAATGGTAATAATTTCGAAATTAAAGCTCACCACATCAGTATGTTACCTAAATTTAACGGGAGCGAGGGTGAGGACCCGTATCTCTTTCTTCATGAATTTGAGGAGGTTTGCGCATTGCAAAAACTCCAACATCTTTCCGAGGAGTCCATTAGGCTAAGACTTATCAACTTCGCTTTAAAAGAAAATGCAAAAAAATGGTTGTATAGTCTACCCGTTAATTCTATTTCCACGTGGGAGGGATTTGTGGTTATTTTTCTAAAAAAATATTTTCCAAACCATAAGACTACGAGAATTACAAACGAAATAAATCAATTTCATCAAAAGGAAAATGAGTCTTTTTGGAAATATTTTGATCATTTTAAAAATCTTCTATCACAATGCCCCCACCACGGAATAGAAAAATGGAGGCTTTGTAAGATCGTTTATGAGGCCTTAGATGGACCAACAACCGCGTTGTTGGAATCTATGTGCCAAGGAAAATTCATGGAGAAAGATGAGGACGAGGGTTGGACATTTTTCGAAGAATTAGCCGAGAAGACTATGTTGTGGGACTCTACTAGGGAACCTAACAAGTCTAATGAGTCGTCTAGTTCATCTAAGGGTTTGCATTCGATTGGGAGTTCGATTGCAACCGATGCCAAATTAGCCACTCTAACTAGAAGACTCGAAGCCCTAGAAACTAGTAAGGCCCCCTCAAATGTGTCTATGTGCCCTAATTTTAATCAAGGTTTTTCGGACTATCCCGCTTTTGATTAAGTTAATGCGGTGTCTCAACCACCCACTAAGAATGACCCGTTTGCTCCTACTTACAATCCCGGGTGGAGGAATCACCCGAATTTCTCGTGGAACCAAAGCCAAAATTACCAAAATCCACCTTCTTTTCAACCTCCTTTTCAAAATGCTCCATCTTTTCAAAGGCCTAATCAAAATTCTTTCTCGACTCCAAATCAAGGTCCCTTTCCAAACCTACTAAAAATCTCGGTCCTTATCCAACTCAACCTTCTTATCCAAATCAAGCACCCGCCCACCCACCCGGCTTTAATGAGTCGGATAAGAGAATTAATTCTTTGGAAAAGACTCTTGATGCGCTTTTGAAATCAACAACTAATTTGGCTCAATCTCAACAAACTTTCATGCAAACCATGACTCAAGATAGGCAACTTTTGAATGCTAGTACTCAAGCCTTATCTAAGTTAGAGATTCAAGTGAATCAATTAGCTAATGCCATGTGTGAGCGAGAGAAGAATAAGTTCCCGAGTCAACCTGAGGTTAACCCTAAATTTTCCCTCAATCAAAAACCTCACGAAAACGTTAATGCCATCATTTCTTTAAGGTCGGGAAACAAAGTTGATAATCAAGTTGGAGTCGAGTCCCCCGACGAAGAAGACGAGTCAAATGTTGAACAAAACCCTAAACTCAATGCTTCAAACCATCTTCCTAATCCCGAGACTTTCGAATCATCTAGTCCCACACTTTCACAACTTGAACCCTCATCTTCAAAATCCACTCCCGAGTCATCAGAATCTTCTCATAAATCATCATCATCTAGCGAGCCTTCATCGACTCAAACACCACCTTCACCTAAAAAATCTTCGATTGTTGTTCCACTTTCCAATTCCATTCCCGATGTGTCTAGCGAACGAGTCTTTAAGCCTAAAGCTCCTTATCCTCAAAGACTCCTTCCCAACAAACAATCGCCTCAGATAGAAAAGATTTTGGAAGTTTTCAAGCAAGTTGAGATCAACATTCCTCTTTTAGATGCCATTCAACAAATTCCCTCTTATGCCAAGTGTCTAAAAGATTTATGTTCTCACAAACGTTCCACTCATGTCCCTAAGAAAGCCTTTTTGACTTCTCATGTTAGTTCAATTCTTTCGAACCAAATTCCAGTGAAATATAAGGACCCCGGTTGTCCTACAATTTCATGTGTCATAGGGAATACTTTTGTGGACAAGGCGTTACTTGACTTAAGCGCTAGTGTGAACTTGCTTCCATTTTCGATCTATCAAGCCCTAGGTTTAGGCGAACTTTAAAAGACGAACATGACAATTCAATTAGCCAATCGTTCTGTCAAAATGCCTAAGGGAATAATTGAGGATGTGCTAATTAAGGTTGGTGAATTCATCTTTCCAGTTGACTTTGTTGTCCTCGAGACCCAACTCGTCACGAATCCTAAGAACCAAATCCCGATCATTCTAGGACGACCTTTTCTTACTACATCCAATGCCTTGATTAATTGTAGGGATGGTTCGATGAAACTCACTTTTGGTAATATGACAATTAACCTTAACATATTTAATGTCGGAAAAGAACCCAATGAGCTTTACGAGCAACCAATAGCGGTTAATCTTGTTGATGACATTGTTAATTGGTCAAACCTTGCGGATAGTGAGATTGAGTCTCTTCTCAATGAGGATTTCAAAGTCAGCCATGAGTCTAACCGAGAGTATGTTGATTCGTTAAGAGATATGACCTCGGAAGAAATGATGAGTGAATTAGACGATATTTGTTCTAAGTGGGAAACCAAACCCGTGGAGGTCTCTTGTAAACCAATTCTTATTGCTAAAACTCCCGTTGGTGAACCACCTACATCTGATAACTCATTAGGAAATTTGAATGAAATTTGTTCAAAGTGGAAGACCCCACCCGAGGTTGTTAGTAGTGAGCCCGTTCTTAACACTTCCGTTCTTAAGAGTCCCGTGGGTATACCACCCGCATTTGCCTTAACTCTTTATCATCCCGAGTTTGATCAACAGGCTTTAGGGAAAGACGAACCTTTGTCTTATGTCATTCCTAGTGATTCTAACCCTAACCAAACGTTCATTATCTCTAATTTGCTTAAACAAAATAAAGAAGCATTAAATTGGTTTAGGGAGAACATTAGTGATAATTGTTCTTTAGGGTTAAATGATTCAATGTTGATTGAGAAAATCTGTTCTAATAAAAATTTTCACAAATTTCTTGATATTTCTCAAAGTTGCACCCGAATTTTCCTAATGGCACTCAGTTCATATCTTTAAGTTCGATCATCCGGCATCGGCTAATTCATTTTTATCATTTTGCCTCCCCTCGTGTAAGATAGGTATGGGGGAGGAGTGTGTGCGTGTATGAGTTGTTTTTCTTTCATAGTTTTTCAGAAATTTTTCAGTCTCTGTCATCCCTTATCAGGTATTTCCTCAACTTTCTCCTTTTTCATTTCTTTATCCTTTCTCATTTCTCTTTTCTTTTGCATTTGCGTACATTGAGGACAATGCATGATTTAGGTATGGGGGGTTTTTAGTGTAAATAGTAAAAATTGAAAATCCAAAAAAATGAAAAAATCACAAAAAGAGTTCTTTTCGTATTCTAGTCTTGTTAATTGATTGCTAGTTGCTTCATGCACCCTTACATGCTATGATAATCTTGTGATCCTTTAGCTTTTGATTGCGAAGTGATTTGTTAAAGTTCTTGTTCACACACTTACACTAGCAAGGTGAAGCTAGTAGACTTATTTGAATTGTGCATGAAATTAGAAGGTCATGATTAGGTGTAAGATGATTTGGTCTTCATGCTTTGAGTACAAGTAGGTGCATTGAAGATACCTTTACTTGAGATTGATTATGTTTCACTACACCAAGTGAGATTTTGAGCCTATATGCACATCTTTTGAATTTATATTCTTTTGCTTGAGTGTCCACTTGTCATTTGCATTGCTAGAACTTGTTTGAATTCTCTCTTGGAACGCATGACATTGATTGATGATAAAATGATAAAGGCACTTAGGAATAATCTATATTTCAAAAAATATCCACACTATGCTTATGTGATCAATTAGTTAACCCTTTGAGCCTAATCATTTTCTTTCGGTGACACACCACATTACTCACCTAAGACCTTTTTCTTGTTTAGCCTTACGTATTCTTGATCCCATTTTGTCAAAGGCTAGTAGGAACTTGAGGGAGCAATAAGGTGTGTGAAATAGGGTTTACTTTTGTTCATAACTTTTGAGTAAATATTTGTTGTTACCTTGATAGTCGATTTTCAAAACTAAATCTAAAGGAGGTTTATTGTTACATTTATCATTTCCTTTTAAAAAAAAGAAAGAAAAAAATAGAAAAAAAGAAAAGAAAAGAAAAAAAAAGAAAAAGAAAAAATGAAAAATATACATGAGAGCATACTTATGTTTTTTGTAATCCTCCTTCATTGCGACTATTCAAGGCTTTTTGTTGAAAATGAAAATAAATTGTGTGGGGAGGAAGTTTGGTGTTGTGCATGATATTCATGGTGACTACTAGCTTTTGACACTTCACCTTGCTTTGGCCTTTCTTGACATAGCTTGTCCCTAGCCCCATTACAACCCTAATAAAGACCTTTTGATTGTCATTATTAATGTATGTTGTGATTTAAGTTGGAATGATATCAAGTGTCAAGCATGCATTTGATTTTGTTGGAATTGAGTGATACACTTACCCTTGTTCTTGAGTGAATATTCTTTTGTGAGTGAAAGGTGAGGTATTGCTTATTTGTTTTTTTCATAAGAGATCTCAAGTTTTGACTCTGAGGTGTGCTCTTGTAGACTTAGCATGATTACCAATAATTTTTGCACTTGACATGAACTTGTGATCAATCTTGCATGGTTCTTTGAGTAGACTATGCGAATCCTTGCACTTTCCACACCAAGACTTTGCAAATTCATTTTGATTCTTAAGTTGATGTGTCATGAGAAGACATATATGTGTGGTGTTGCATTGCCATGTAATATTTTATACAAACTAGATGGATTTTGTGGGTACATTCACTATAGGCCCTCACAAGACCTCACTCGTCCACTAGGGCTGCCTAGGGGTTTAAAGGGCTTGTTGCATATGCCAAATGCAACCGTCACACCTACGAAAAGGAGTATAGGACTTTTTATCTAGATTTTCTTTTTGTCTTTATTTTACTCGAGGACGAGAAAAAGATAGGTATGGGGGCATTTGATAAATGCTTATTTTTGCATATTTTTATTACCTATTTATTGCTTGAACTCGTATTTTAATAATTTATTTTGTTGCATTTCAGGAAATTCGTAAATAAATAAAGAAATGACAAAATAAAGAAATAAAGAGCAAGGAAGGGAAAAAGAGGAAGAAAAATGACCAAAAATGAAAGAAGGAAAAGAATTAGGAGCTTGGAGCAAAAGGAATATTTCAAGACAAGTGGAAGGTGGAGATCATCCCAACACACTACATAAGTGTATGGCCAAGATCAACTCTTCAAAGCTTAAGGGGGAAGGAATCAAATAGATAGCTAGGATTTCACCACCACACACCACAAATGTATAGTGGGGATTTACCCAACACCCCCCTTAACCCTAATTCCTATCCTATAAATACCCCCTCACCCCCCCCCCTTGTATTTAGTAACCTAGATTTTAACTTAGATTTTAGGGTAGGTTTAATTTCTTGTATTTTCCTTAGTTTCAAATCTTGTAAACACTCTTTTTAATTTTAATGCAATTTCATTTCCTTTAATTCTTGTCTTGATCTCTCGTTTATTTTACATAGCTTTCGTTATTTTCGTAAATCCATGTAGTGGACAAAGTAGCGAAATGCTAACCACTATGGGTTGAAAGTAACGAAATTTTATTTCTTCATTTTTGGTTAATAATCGTAATTAAGCCCCTTTAAAAATCTCAATTTTACTGTGGGCCATTTTAATTTCAAATCCTCGTTTTAGTGTAGCTTTATTTTCGTAGTTAAATTTAATTTTCGTATTTAATTTTCCAAAAAAACCCCAAAAATATTAGTTTTATTAATTTTCAGCATTTTATTTACCTGCCATTTTAATGTTAATTCGAAGCATTAATCTAGTCCCTGCTTTTATGTTCAGTATTAAGCACCTCCCATGTTCTGTTTCCCCTTAATTCTATTTCAACAAACCCAGCAAACTAATCTTCTTCTTCTACTTCACAATTAACCCACAATACCCGAATCTCTCTCTCTCTCTCTGTGTGTAAGAACCGAGATTTTTGGAGGAATTAAAACTTTTGCTGTAAATGAGTATGTAAGTGAATAGTGACTATGGCTATGATGTACTAAATGTTTAATGAATGAATATTTTAACGAATTTGGATTTGAAGGTTTATATGCAAAAAAGGATGAAATTGGTGGAAGACTTAGATAAGAATAATCTATCGTCTAAAAAGGGAGCTATGGTATTTAAGGAATAAGAGAGTTAATCTCATGTTATCAAAATCGATATGTGGTACAAGTTAAGTGATTTCGTAAAAGAGATTGAGGATATTCGAGAAAGCGCGAGGACATTTTTTTTAAGAGCAAGAAATAAAGAGGAAATAAACAAGGAATATTGGAGTTAATATTGATTTAAGGAAAATTGTGCCACATTAGAGAAATAAATAAATAAATAGTTATAATATATGAATAATAATAATAATATAATTATATTATTAAAAAGGTGCAAGGGTAATACAATTGGTGGAAAATGAGAAGTCAAAGGACTTAAGTGAAAGTCAACTATAATTAGCATGGCTTGGTGGCATTTTTACAAAATGGACTTGCCTAATGTGGTGTTGACAAGTGGAGCAATGAGATGCTAACAACATAAAAGGAGGATGTAGTCTAGATAAATACCAATAATACAAGAGATTAGATGAGTATTAGCTAAAAGAAAAAAAAAAGAAAAAGAAAACAAGCATCTTGGGAGCTCTCGGACAAGAGAGAAAAAGGGGGGGAGAAGAAGGAGTTTGCATTAACTACTTCCTACAATAAATAGCTTGTATTAAAGAGGGAGAAAAGTAGAAGGTATGACCAAAAGTCCTATGATCATTTATTAAGTTTTTCATGATCAAAAGCTTGAAGAAAGTGATGATGAATAGTACCTTCATAAACTAACTCTTTGTTTCATGGCTTCTCTTGATCATCTAAGCTATACCAAGGCTAGATAAGGTTTAAACAAGGCTTGATAAGCTCATTTATACACCAAGGAAGGTATGATACTTATGAAACCCTAGCTTGAATATGAGATTATGCATGGCTTATGAGATTAGCTTATGTTAAAGTTTGAAAGCATGATTATTCAAGTATATATAAATGTTTGGTTGATTATGAATGTATATTGTGCTTGTAACCATGGTGGTAAGATGACCACATGGTGTAGGGATCAAAATATGAGTTAAACAATGAATTTGGAAAGGTGGAAATTTTGGAATTAGTCGATTTATAGCCGTTATAATGCTGAAATTTCATTTAACACTTAAAACAGGGCATACCCGAGACAAATAGCTCCGGATCTGGATGAATAGTTAACCCACCCTTATAGATTTCGACTCATAGATCGTTTTAGCGCAAGAATCGAAGCATTCTGACGTACGGTTTAGGAGATATAGCCGATTTACTAAAAGTCGTTCAGAAATGTAAGTGCAAGTTCATAAAAGCAATTGAACCCCCATCACTTGGAAATTTCAGTGACGAATCTAGGTAATTAAATACTAGATATCATAAGGAAGGTATGGGAGGAAACTTCATGTCAAAAGAATTATTTTCCAATTTTATAAAAATGTTTGAGTCGAGGTTAAGTGCGAAGAAATCTACAAAAAGGACACTTGGTGATAACTTTGAAAAACCACTTAGAAAATGGATACTAAATGTTGAGGTATGATCTTCGCGAGTAAACAATAAACCCTAAGACTTATATAGCTTAAGTATCTACCATGTATAGTATAATGACGTACCTTGATAGCGATTAAGTGTCGGCTCATAATGGCAATAATAAGGGTTAACCTAAAAACGTATTTTAGCTAAGTAAAGTAAATACTTGGCTTTTCAAAAATGTTAAGTGATTAACAAGAATAATTTGGAATGTTTATAGATCGCCGGACGGACCAGGGACACGTTATACCTACGACCTTTCCAGGCAAGAGTTCTTTAAACTTTGCTTTAATAAAGTATAAGTGCTTGGAAAAACGGTTCCACTGAAAATGTGTCTACGCATATATGATTTCATATTGCCACTAGGCAAGGAACATGTTTCTTAATTTCTGAAAATGATTTATGAACATGATTAATACAAGGTACTTTATGTATAAAAGAGGTAAATGAGTTATGGAATGATGAAAGGAATTTTCCGAATAAATGTTTTCGATAAAAAGGGGAATTTTATCTTTGGGACTGAGTTCAATGCGGTCAAACTTGAAATATTATATTTTCGGCCCATGTGTTACCGAGGGGGGATTGTGGAGAACTTTCCTCCAGGGGGATGCAGTGGAGAACCTTCCTCCTTCTACTAGTAGTAAAAAGGGATAGATACGGAGGGCGACTGATCATCGTTCTTACGTATTTGGCTATGGTGAAAGTTCCCCTAAACTCTTAAAAAGGGATTGTGAAAATGTTTTTGGCAGTAAAATCTTATGTGTAAAAAGGAAAGGAACAATATGAAAAATATATGGTCTTCAGGAATTTGAAGATAAACTGATATTATATTCTCATCAAAAGAAAGATGATTTCAGAAATTAAATATAATTAAGCTTATGCTGATGTGTTGTTGCACAAGCAAGATTTCTATCTGCTCATTTGGAAATGTTTGCTATTGCTCAGGCATGATATAAATATTTTCGGGAAAATGCTTTATTGTTGCGAAATCTTGATAAACATGTTCTCAGAAAATGTTTTCTTCATTTTATTTTACAAATGCAACTTTCACATTTTATTTAAGATATTCATTAAATGCATAACAAATATTCTCATGGTTTTCTTTTATATATATATATATATATATATATATTGCTTTAATCCAAACCAAGTTTTAAAAACTGTCTCTTGCTGAGCTGTTTAGCTCACTCTTGCCTATGTTTACACCACAGCTATAGCAGATGCCACCGATACGTCGCACTACACCCCGGAAGCGGGTAAGGGCAGGGATGTATGATAGAGTTCTGTCGCCTATACCCGAGGTAGTCTTTATATATATTAATCTTCAGGATATGAGCAACGTGTGTAAGATAACTAAGGAAAGGTTGTAATATGTTTTGGTTGCGAATATGCTTCCTGTAGAAGTATTATTCAGCAACACAACTTAAATATTTTGGGTTTGTAATAATAACTTACTTTAACTGTTATCATGTTGGATATTGTTCTCTGAGCATATGACTGGCGTGTGTGTGTGTGTGAATATAAGTGTGGGGTCAATAACATGCGTATATAACATCATTAAATTATTTAAGTACCAAGAATATAATATGTTTAAGTGGAAATTGGACCGTGATGACCTGGATCCCTGACCCCGGATCTAGGGCTATCACAGAAATGGTATCAGAGCCCAGAGTCATACTGCTCAGGAACAAGAGTGTTAATAAGGTAAAGATATATGAATATATATATGATAAAATACGTGAACTCATATCGAGTTCAAGGTCGGTCTATCGGATATAGTACTGACCCTAAGTAGGGATTAAGATTTTATATATTATTACTAATAAGAGTTATGTTTTATTATAGGAGGAGGAGCGGCATGGGCGGCCCTGAGGCAGTGCCACCAGTGTGATCGCACTGGGCCCACTAACCTCAGGGGCCCAAATAAAATTTGTGCCTTTAATAAATATATATTTGTATAAATGTTTTAGATACTTATTTTTAATAATTTAGTTCGAAACTTGTACATATCATATATGTGTTTGATTAAAAAAATTTATTGCATTCACGTGTTTGTAACGAGATTTTTTGTGTATTACTCCCTCTGTTCCTCTCTTTTCTTTACATTTTTCTTTTTGGAACGTCCCACCAATTCTTTACATTACTAAAAATAGTAACTTTTTAACAATAAAATACATTATTACATCCACTACTTCACTCCACTTTTCCAACACTTTATACTATTACACCCACTACTTCACTTATTTTAACAATAAAATCACTATTGCACCCATTAGTTCATTTATTTTAACAATATTACACCCACTATCCTTGGTCTCCGTGCCCAAACACAATGTAAAGAACCTGGGGGACGGGGGGAGTAGTTATCAATTCATTTATTTCATTACGTGTTTGTTCTGACATCTAAGTCAACCTATGTTCTTGATATATAAAATAAAATATATATTCTTCATTTGTTTGAATTTGTAATTTGAAATTATAGATGAAAAAGTTATATGCTGCTTTCAATTGAGATTGTACAAAAGGGATTTGTTGTACTTATTTCATCTAAAAAGATTTGTTATTATAAGAAAAAATTTTGATTTTTCAATTCAACCCAATAAATAAAAGTTATTGAACCGGTTTTTAAATACACAAGCTTTGTTTTTGTTTTGGAAGTTATATACTTGTTTCTTGATTTTCAGTTGAAAATTATTGCACTTTTAAAAATTTGTCAACTTTTCACTTTAGTTTTACAAATTATTGTCAAGGGCCCCTAAATTTTTTCCGCACTAGGCCTATAAATTCTCAGGACCGGCCCTGAGGAGCGGACTGGTGAGGCGAGTCATGATGGGTGGCGAAGGATTACAGAGGAGGAGGCTGTACAGTTAGAGGAGCGCGGTATTGAGATTCCCTCGCATGTCATAGCAGGTTTGAGGAGGAGAGTCCTGGTCGGACATAGATAGCAGTATTTGGAGGCTATGGCAGTAGTGCCATATGTGAGGGGATAGAGGCTAGCAGTCGGGTCGGGTGAGGCAGGTCTCTCTAGGGTAAGGCCAGAGATTCCGGAGGAGGACGTTCCACCAGCTAGACGTCCTAGGATTGAGACTGAGGTAGAGGAGCAGCCGGTGTTTAGAGATATTCAGATGATTCCTGTTCCACCTGCTCCAGTGCCATCACCGGCACCGAGTCCAGACCCATTGGACGACCCTGAGGAGGAGGTAGACCCTTTGGAGGATTCAGAGGCAGATACAGTCCCTTTAATGATCCACCCCCACATGTAGCTCCACCTTCACCTGTAGAGGCACCCCTACCAGAGGCTCACCCACCAGCAGGAGATGCTATTGATGTTACTCTATTGCCAGATTATCAGGTTTTGGAGGGACAGTTGTCAGAGCCCCGTCGTATGGTGGATATGTTGTTGCAGAGGTTGGCTGGACCCACGGGCAGGGCAGCCCAGATTCCAGAGGGGATATTTGTAGGGCTTATCAGTGTAGAGATGCCGGTCACTGGTTCGCATTAGGGAGTTGATAGTAGGGAGAGGGGCACCAGAGTGGAGAGATGAGGTAGACCAGGTTATTACGTCTGCTATGGTTCAGCTGAGGGATATTATCAGAGCAGGATTGCCATGATCTGTAGTTCGTAGTTCTCAGTCACTGATCAGACTATAGTCACCTTAGTGGTGTCATTTTGGAGGATTAGTCTACTATGTTTACTGTATTAATCCTAGTTTGATTAGAGGACTGTTGGTAGTACTTTTATTGTATCAGAATCAGCATGTATCAGTATCTTTTGAAGCTTAAACTGTGTACATTATGAAGCATATATGTTAATGAAAATGTTATTCGCAGGTTGTGATGTATTTATCTTAACCAGTGCAGTTTACTTATATCCTGTTTAAGTCATCTTATACCTTGTTGTTAATTAGATGGCGGTATATAAATTTGTTAATTAATGATATATTATGGAATATGGGAATAATGAATATTGTGCCCCAATTTGGGTAATTAATGGAGAATATTGTTATTTACAGAATCATGCCGCCTAGAAGAAATACAAGATCAAATCCAAATGCTGCGGAACAAGGCAGCCATACCGTAGAGAATATTAGACAGAATGAAAGGGATATTGATGAATTAGATTATGAAGAAGAAGAATATGAATTTGCTGACCAAGAAGGGGACCAGGGAGGAGATCCCTTAAATCAATTTATGGACTTATTGAGGCAGAATTTAGCTATGCATCAGAACCCTCAACCACCACCAGTTCCACCAAATCCTGTAGCCAATTCATTCCGTGCTTTTAAGTCATTGAAACCCCCTGAATTTGAAGGAACTACCGATCCAGTTGTAGCCAGGGCATGGTTGAAAGAAATGGAGAAAGCTTTTGAAATACTGAATGTAGATGAAGGACAGAAAACGATCTTTGCTGCCTATCTCCTAAAAGGAGAAGCTAATTATTGGTGGGAGGCAAAAAGGAACTTAGAAGGAGCAGGACTAATAACTTGGGAGAGATTTACCAGGATGTTTCTAGACAAGTATTCACCTAAATACCTGGAAAACCAAATGGAGACAAAATTCCTGGAGCTAAAGCAGAATAATCTATCAGTGGCTGAATATGAATCTAAGTTTACAGAACTGTCTAGGTTTGTACCGGAGTTCTTAAATTCCGAAGAGAAGCGAGCAAGAAGATTTCAGTTATGGTTGAAACCATGGATACAGACTCGAGTGGCAGCCTTCGAATTAACTGATTATGCCGCGATAGTTCAGAAGGCATCGATAATAGAGGCAGGAAGCGAACAAGTGCAAAGAGACCGAGAGAATAGGAAAAGGAAAGCTGAAAGTCAGAAAGGATGCTCAAGTGGAAGGAATTTTCCTAGCAAATTCAGTAAAGGACAGGGGTGTCAAACCGCAAGGAATCCAGGATTTAATAGAAGTCAAGGTGAGACAGTCAATCAGGGAAGTAAACCATCGGGAGCATCCCAGCCTAATCAATCCAAGCCACCTCTACCTGATTGTAATACTTGTGGTAAGAAGCACACGGGCATCTGTAGACTGCCAGGAATAACTTGTTACAAGTGTGGACAGAAAGGGCACTATTCTGACAAATGTCAAGAAACTAACACCAATGCCAAGAGAGACCTCAAATGTTTTCAATGTGGAAAATTGGGACACATGGCTAGAGATTGCCGTTCTGGTGGTTCATCTGCAACAAGGCAAAGTGGTAGTGCTTCGAATAGACCTCCTACTGCCAGAACATTTAATATGACATTGAGGGACGCGGGAGGCATCCAGATGTGATTGCAGGTACGCTCCAACTCAACTCTTTAAGTGCAAATGTTCTATTCGACTCGGGAGCGACCAAATCTTTTATATCCCAAGACTTTGATAGTAAATTGAAACTTAAGGCAGAATTATTACAAGAACCCTTGCGGGTAGAGATAGCTAATCAGGAAGTCATTCCAGTTAAACAAGTATATCCAAACTGTGACCTAGAATTCGAAGGATGTTAACTTCAAGTAGATTTGATTCCTCTGAAATTAGGAGAGTTTGATGTTATCTTAGGAATGGATTGGTTATCAAAGAATGAAGCTAATATTGACTGCAAGGGAAAGAAAGTAAGGATAAGGTTACCTGAAGGTAAAGAGTTGGTGTTCAAAGGGCAAAGACAAAGTAAACAATTTCTGACTAGCATACAAGCTAAAAGATTGATACGCCAAGGATGTGAGTCGTACTTAGCTTACGTGATAGATGCCACTAATAAATCACCTGACCTAAGTAGGATTCCTATAGTTAATGAGTTTGCGGATGTATTCCCAGAAGATCTTCCTGGATTGCCACCTGATAGGGAGATAGAGTTCACTATAGACTTGGTGCCGGGAGCAGCTCCAGTTTCAAAAGCCCCGTATAGGCTAGCCCCAGTTGAATTGAAGGAATTAGCTTCCCAACTGCAGGAATTGCTTGATAAGGGTTTTATTCGACCTAGCGTATCTCCGTGGGGAGCACCTGTCTTATTTGTTAAGAAGAAGGATGGAAGCATGAGGCTGTGCATAGATTATAGGGAGTTAAACAAGTTGACGATCAAGAATAAATATCCTTTGCCAAGGATAGATGATTTGTTTGACCAATTGAAGGGGGCTGAGTACTTCTCAAAAATAGATTTAAGATCCGGATATCACCAGCTAAAGATTAAACCAGAAGATATTCCCAAAACAACGTTTCGTACATGTTATGGGCATTATGAGTTTTTGGTAATGTCATTTGGTTTAACTAATGCCCCAGCAGCTTTCATGGACTTAATGAATAGGATTTTCAAGAAATATCTGGATAAGTTTGTTATAGTCTTCATTGATGATATATTGGTTTATTCAAAGACTAAGGAGGAACATGAGGAACATTTGAGGATAGTTTTGGAAATCTTGAGGCAAGAGCGGTTGTACGCTAAGTTTTCAAAGTGTGAATTTTGGTTGCAAGAGGTTCAGTTTTTAGGACATGTGATAAGTAAGGAAGGAGTATTAGTTGATCCCGCAAAAATAGAAGCGATTTCAAATTGGGAAAGGCCAAAGACTCCAACGGAGGTAAGAAGTTTTGTAGGATTGGCCAGATATTATAGGAGATTTGTGCAGGATTTTGCTAAGATAGCAGCACCGTTAACCCGACTCACTCGTAAAAACGAGAAGTTTGTGTGGACTGATAAGTGTGAAGAAAGTTTTCAGGAGCTGAAGAAAAGGTTAGTAACAGCTCCAGTACTAACTTTACCAGATGAGAAAGGGAACTTCGTAATTTTTAGTAACGCATCCCATAAAGGCCTAGGCTGTGTACTTATGCAACACGGTAGGGTAATTGCATATGCATCAAGACAATTGAAGGAATATGAGTTAAGGTACCCTACCCATGATTTAGAGTTAGCTACCATAGTATTTGCTTTGAAAATTTGGAGACACTATCTATACGGGGAGAGGTGTGAGATCTACTCTGATCATAAGAGTTTGAAATATATATTTACTCAAAAAGAACTAAACATGAGGCAGAGAAGATGGTTAGAATTGATCAAGGATTATGACTGTGAGATTCACTACCACCCCGGGAAGGCCAATGTGGTGGCCGATGCTCTTAGTCGAAAAGAGAAACTTAAGATGGTAACTGTAACCGAGGAGTTGATCAAGGATCTTGAGAAATTGGAAATTAAGGTGAAAATGCCAGAAGAAGAAGGTCAGGAGAGTTTAATGGAAATTAGAATCCAATCACCGTTGTTGGAAAAGATTCGAATGTGTCAGGAAAAGAAGATGGAAGAGGAAGAGAAGTCCTCTGAGGAAATAATGTCAGGAGAGGAGATTAAATGTGAGAGAGATGAAAAAGGGATTATGAGGTATGCATCTAGGATATGGATTCCTAATGTTCAGGAATTAAAAGATGAAATTTTACGAGAGGCTCATAATTCACGGTATTCAGTTCACCCAGGTAGTACTAAAATGTATCAGGATTTAAAGGAACTTTACTGGTGGCCAAATATGAAAAAGGATGTTACTGAATGGGTACTAGGATGCTTAACATGTCAAAAAGGGAAAGCCGAACATCAATGACCGAGTGGATTGTTGCAACCATTAGAGATTCCTGAATGGAAGTGGGAACATATTTCCATGGATTTTGTAGTAGGATTACCAAGGACGAAAACCAACCACGATGCTATATGGATAATTGTAGATCGCCTAACCAAATCAGCTCATTTTCTTCCAATTAATGAGAGATATTCGATTGATAAGCTTGTAGACATATACCTGAAAGAGATCATAGTAAGGCATGGTGTTCCTGTAACCATTGTGTCAGATAGAGATCCACGATTTAACTCTAGATTTTGGAGGAGTTTCCAGGAGTGTGTAGGAACTAAATTGAACATGAGCACCGCGTATCACCCACAAACGGATGGACAGAGTGAGAGGACTATTCAAACATTAGAATATATGTTGAGAGTTTGCTCCTTGGATTTTAAAGGAAGTTGGGATGATCATCTGCCATTGAATGAGTTTGCCTATAACAATAGTTATCATTCAAGCATAGGGATGCCACCATATGAAGCTTTGTATGGCCGAAGATGCCGATCTCCTTTATGTTGGGAAGAAGTAGGTGAACGAAAGATTTTGGGTCCAGAATTGGTTCAAAAGACACAAGATACAGTAAGATTGATCAAAGGACGCTTAGCAGCAGCTCAGGATAGACAAAGGAAGTATGCAGATCTTAAACGTAAGGATAGGGAGTATGAAGTGGGAGATTATGTCATGTTAAAAGTGTCCCCGTGGAAAGGATTGATGCGATTTTGCATAAAGGGAAAGTTAAGTCCTAGATATATTGGCCCTTTTTAGGTTCTTAAGAGAGTGGGAAAGGTTGCTTATGAATTAGCACTACCTCCAAGTTTGTGGCATGTACATAATGTGTTTCACGTATCTCGATTAAGAGAATATAGACCTAATGTAAGTCATGTCTTGGAATATGAAGTTGAGGATATACAACCAAATTTAACTTATGTGGAAAAGCCAGTAGAGATTGTTGATCGTAAGGAGCATGTCCTAAGGAACAAGACTATTCAAATAGTTAAGGTGCTCTGGAAGAATCGAAGGATAGAAGAAGCCACATGGGAATTAGAAAGCGCTATGCGAGAAAAGTACCCACATCTATTTTCAACATGATTCCGGGATGGAATCCTTTTAAGGGGGGGAGACTGTAAGAACCGAGATTTTTGGAGGAATTAAAACTTTTGTTGTAAATGAGTATATAAGTGAATAGTGACTATGGCTATGATGTACTAAATGTTTAATGAATGAATATTTTAACGAATTTGGATTTGAAGGTTTATATGCAATAAAGGATGAAATTAGTGGAAGACTTAGATAAGAATAATCTATCGTCTAAAAAGGGAGCTATGGTATTTAAGGAATAAGAGGGTTAATCTCATGTTATCAAAATCGATATGTGGTACAAGTTAAGTGGTACAAGTTAAGTGATTTCGTAAAAGAGATTGAGGATATTCGAGAAAGCGCGAGGACATTTTTTTTAAGAGCAAGAAATAAAAAGGAAATAAACAAGGAATATTGGAGTTAATATTGATTTAAGGAAAATTGTGCCACATTAGAGAAATAAATAAATAAATAGTTATAATATATGAATAATAATAATAATAATAATAATAATATAATTATATTATTAAAAAGGTGCAAGGGTAATACAATTGGTGGAAAATGAGAAGTCAAAGGACTTAAGTGAAAGTCAACTATAATTAGCATGGCTTGGTGGCATTTTTACAAAATGGACTTGCCTAATGTGGTGTTGACAATTGGACCAATGAGATGCTAACAACATAAAAGGAGGATGCAGTCTAGATAAATACCAATAATACAAGAGATTAGATGAGTATTAGCTAAAAGAAAAAAAAAAGAAAAAAAAACAAGCATCTTGGGAGCTCTCGGACAAGAGAGAAAAAGGGGGGGGGAGAAGAAGGAGTTTGCATTAACTACTTCCTACAATAAATAGCTTGTATTAAAGAGGGAGAAAAGTAGAAGGTATGACCAAAAGTCCTATGATCATTTATTAAGTTTTTCATGATCAAAAGCTTGAAGAAAGTGATGATGAATAGTACCTTCATAAACTAACTCTTTGTTTCATGGCTTTTCTTGATCATCTAAGTTATACCAAGGCTAGATAAGGTTTAAACAAGGCTTGATAAGCTCATTTATACACCAAGGAAGGTATGATACTTTTGAAACCCTGGCTTGAATATGAGATTATGCATGGCTTATGAGATTAGTTTATGTTAAAGTTTGAAAGCATGATTATTCAAGTATATAAAAATGTTTGGTTGATTATGAATGTATATTGTGCTTGTAACCATGGTGGTAAGATGACCACATGGTGTAGGGATCAAAATATGAGTTAAACAATGAATTTGGAAAGGTGGAAATTTTGGAATTAGTCGATTTATAGCCGTTATAATGCTGAAATTTAATTTAACACTTAAAACAGGGCATACCCGAGACAAATAGCTCTGGATCTGGATGAATAGTTAACAAACCCATATAGATTTCGACTCATAGATCATTTTAGCGCAAGAATCGAAGCATTCTGACGTACGGTTTAGGAGATATAGCCGATTTACTAAAAGTCGTTCAGAAATGTAAGTGCAAGTTCATAAAAGCAATTGAACCCCCATAACTTGGAAATTTCAGTGACGAATCTAGGTAATTATATACTAGATATCATAAGGAAGGTATGGGAGGAAACTTCATGTCAAAAGAATTATTTTCCAATTTTATAAAAATGTTTGAGTCGAGGTTAAGTGCGAAGAAATCTACAAAAAGGACACTTGGTGATAACTTTGAAAAACCACTTAGAAAATGGATACTAAATGTTGAGGTATGATCTTCGCGAGTAAACAATAAACCCTAAGACTTATATAGCTTAAGTATCTACCATGTATAGTATAATGACGTACCTTGATAGCGATTAAGTGTCGGCTCATAATGGCAATAATAAGGGTTAACCTAAAAACGTATTTTAGCTAAGTAAAGTAAAGACTTGGCTTTTCAAAAATGTTAAGTGATTGAAAAGAATAATTTTGGATTGTTTATAGATTTCCGGACGGACCAGGGACACGTTATACCTACGACCTTTCCAGGCAAGAGTTCTTTAAACTTTGCTTTAATAAAGTATAAGTGCTTGGAAAAACGGTTCCACTGAAAATGTGTCTACGCATATATGATTTCATATTGCCACTAAGCAAGGAACATGTTTCTTAATTTCTGAAAAAGATTTATGAACATGATTAATACAAGGTACTTTATGTATAAAAGAGGTAAATGAGTTATGGAATGATGAAAGGAATTTTCCGAATAAATGTTTTCGATAAAAAAGGGAATTTTATCTTTGGGACTGAGTTCAATGCGGTCCAACTTGCAATATTATATTTCCGGCCCATGTGTTGCCGAGGGGGGATTGTGGAGAACTTTCCTCCAGGGGGATGCAGTGGAGAACCTTCCTCCTTCTACTAGTAGTAAAAAGGGACAGATACGGAGGGCGACTGATCATCGTCCTTACGTATTTGGATATGGTGAAAGTTCCCCTAAACTCTTAAAAAGGGATTGTGAAAATGTTTTTGGCAGTAAAATCTTATGTGTAAAAAGGAAAGGAACAATATGAAAAGTATATGGTCTTCAGGAATTTGAAGAGAAACTGATATTATATTCTCATCAAAAGAAAGATGATTTCAGAAATTAAATATAATTAAGCTTATGCTGATGTGTTGTTGCACAAGCAAGATTTCTATCTGCTCATTTGGAAATGTTTGCTATTGCTCAGGCATTATATAAATATTTTCGGGAAAATGCTTTATTGTTGCGAAATCTTGATATACATGTTCTCAGAAAATGTTTTCTTCATTTTATTTTACAAATGCACCTTTCACATTTTATTTAAGATATTCATTAAATGCATAACAAATATTCTCAAGGTTTTCTTTTATATATATATATATATATATATATATATATATATATATATATATATATATATATATATATTGCTTTAATCCAAACCAAGTTTTAAAAACTGTCTCTTGCTGAGTTGTTTAGCTCACTCTTACCTATGTTTACACCACAGCTATAGCAGATGCCACCGATACGTCGCACCACACCCCGGAAGCGGGTAAGGGCAGGGATGTATGATAGAGATCTGTCGCCTATACCCGAGGTAGTCTTTATATATATTAATCTTCAGGATATGAGCAACGTGTGTAAGATAACTAAGGAAAGGTTGTAATATGTTTTGGTTGCGAATATGCTTCCTGTAGAAGTATTATTCAGCAACACAACTTAAATATTTTGGGTTTGTAATAATGGCTTACTTTAACTGTTATCATGTTGGATATTGTTCTCTGAGCATATGACTGGCGTGTGTGTGTGTGTGAATATAAGTGTGGGGTCAATAACATGCGTATATAACATCATTAAATTATTTAAGTACCAAGAATATAATATGTTTAAGTGGAAATTGGACCGTGATCACTTGGATCCCTGACCCCGGATCTATGGCTGTCACACACTCTCTCTCTCTCTCTCTCCCACACTAAAACCTCAACCACGCTCTTCCCCTTTGTTTTTCGTCGCTGCAAACACTCATCCTTCCCCTCTTCTCTTCGATTTCCACCTACACAAACCCCTTAATACCCTGATTTTTTTTTCTTCTTCTTCCCTTACTCCCTACTTTAAACCCGACACCCACTTACGTTTTCTATTTAATTTCATTTTCCTGATAGTCTGAGTTGTTCAAATTAGTTGATTGTTTTTACAGTTTGCTGAATTCGTCGAGTCGGTTTTATGAATTGAATTCAAAACACAGCCCCTTCTCCTCATTTTCAATTTCTTTCGCTAATTGTTTTTGGTTTTATTCCATTTTTTTGGTTTCTAAATTCTGAAATTTATGCAGTTGAGTTCGTTGTTTCTGTCGATTTGTTGTTCGTTGTATTTATTCATCGAGTTCGTTGTTTCTCTCTCTCCCTCTCTCTCTCTCTCTCTCTCTCTCTCTCTCTCTCTCTCTCTCTCTCTCTCTCCCACACTAAAACCTCAACCACACTCTTCCCCTTTGTTTTTCGTCGCTACAAACACTCATCCTTCCACTCTTCTCTTCGATTTCCACCTACACAAACCCCTTAATACCCTGATTTTTTTTCTTCTTCTTCCCTTACTCCCTACTGTAAACCCGACACCCACTTACGTTTTCTATTTAATTTCGTTTTCCTGATAGTCTGAGTTTTTCAAATTAGTTGATTGTTTTTACAGTTTGCTGAATTCGTCGAGTCGGTTTTATGAATTGAATTCAAAACACAGCCCCTTCCCCTCGTTCTCAATTTCTTTCGCTAATTGTTTTTGGTTTTATTCCGTTTTTTTTGGTTTCTAAATTCTGAAATTTATGCAGTTGGGTTCGTTGTTTCTGTCGATTTGTTGTTCGTTGTATTTATTCATCAAGTTAACTGGTTTACTGTGCTTGTCCAATTCGTTGTTGCCGAGCAAGAGTATGATATGCTAAAATTGTGTTGTCTCGTCATTTTTTCCGAATTACTGTGTTGTGCTGTTGAATTAGCCGTGTTTGCTGAGTGTTGAAATGGCTGCTGTTTTTTTTTCTTTTCCTTCGACTTCCTGAGTAGTGTTAATGAATTTGCAGTTTGAGTTTGCAAGTCACCAGGTTTGTTTGCGAGTTTGCTGGCCTGAATTTCTGACTTCGATTTCTGTAATCATCTTTAGATTAATTTGAATTTACTACAATTGGTGTTAGTTCGAGTTTTGCTTCCGTTTGTTAACTCCGAATTGTTGCTGAGTTATGGTCTGATATGTAATGATTTCATTTGTTTCTGGCTTCGAGTTTCCTTCTTATTTTGATATGTTCTGAGTCGAGTTTTTGTGATATGGTTTTATTGCTGAGATTATGCGAGTTGTTTGGCTTAGTTTTGTTGCGTGGCTGAGTTGCAAAAATTCGTTATTAGTGAGTTTGTTTTTGTTTACTGAGTAGAGTCTTATGTTTTCCTTGTGTTACCAAGTTGAGTCCAGTATTGAGTTCTGCTGTATAGTTTTCTTTAGCCAAGTTATTGGTGAGTTGACTCGACGAGTCACCACTGCTGAGTTTCTTCCCTAGTTGACTGGGTCGTTGGCTGCGAGTTAACCGGATGTGGGTTTTGAATTTGTAATTTTGAGTTGTTGTGCTTCTTTTTCTCTGAATTTGCTAAGTCAAATGGGTGCTACTTCGATCACTGAGTCAACTCGCGTGTTCCAATTTCTGTACTAGCTTAATTTCGGTTTGATAGCTAGCTTAATTTTCGAATAATTCATGCTAAAATTTTCTTTAAGAATTTTTGTAAATAAAAAGTTTTTAATAATTTAGTTTATTTTTAAATAATTTAGAATAATTTAATTTTAATTAATTAGTAAAAAATAGATTTACTTTTAGTAATTAAATAGTATAAAACCGAATTTTCCAAAAATCTAATTTTAATTTAGTTTGGCTTTAAATAATTTAGAATAATTTAGTTGTTAATTAATTAGTATAAAATTCAATCAAATTCTCAAAAATTCACTTGCCCTAGTTCAATTAAGTTGAAAATTAAGGATCGCGAAAACATTAGTCCCTGTGGAACGAATCTCACATTTTACAACGAAACAAATTGTTCGCTTGCAGATTTAGAGGCAAATATTGGCATGTTGTGGGGGTAAGACTCAAATAACCTCTGCATATGAGGGGTTATTACAAGTCTAACATCCACATCATTCCTAGTATCCAAATGACCAAAAATAAGTTTGGTCATGGACCTAGGGTAGCCTATTCTAGTTTTATCTAAACCAGGTAAATCAGCCAAATTCTTATCTAAATAATTAAGTACAGACTGAATGAATCTGGGAAAGAAGATATCATTACCTCTCTTGGTTGTGTTCTTACCAAGTTTTCCATAGAGCTCCTGCATTATGAGCTTTCCAACATCTATCTTTCTGTCAAATGCCAGTGAGTATCCTATTTGTTGCACAGGTGCACTCAGTTGGTCAAAGCTAGATTTCCTTCCACTGAAAACGTGCAAGAGTGTGGCAAACACATAGCTCCACTCTTTTCTCAGATGCTTTCTATTTAGGCTCCCAACCTTGATAGTATCTGAGTACATTATGAGTTCAAAGAATTCCACCAGTTGATCATCTGTTACTAGATTGTTGTATCCATTCTGGTGAAGATCCAAGGCTTTACTCATGGCCTCAGAGGTGATGTTAAACTCTTTACCCAGAACTTTGCAGTTTATGACATAGCCCAGACTGCCATCTTCAAGAGCAACAGTTTCAGTAATTGCAGTGCTCCAAAACTGTTCTAGAATGTCTAGATACAGAGTTGGGTTTGCCGTAAATGCTCCATTGATATATGATTCAGACATCAATTTCACAAAGCACTTGTAATTAGCATTTGGGGCTTCAACATCACTTGAGAGAGCAATGAAGTTGGTGTTGAATTTCACGGTTGCCATTGATACAGAGAAGAGAGAGAAGAGAATGAAGGTTGAAGAAGAAATTTAGCTTTTTAAGTTAGGGTTTTCAGGGGTTTTGAAACTTTAGATGCTTGAGAAATCGAATGAAATGAATCAAATAGATGTAGAATTGTATACGTATGAAGTACTTGAATTGTCGATTAGATATATGTTTTGCATCGACAAGTCAGACATTCGAGAAGTAGAAATCAACTATCGATAAGTCAGGAAAGGCTTAATCGATATCTCAAGCAGTTTGTAACTCACAGCTGGCAGTTATCTAACTTAGAAATGGTTCCAAGTTAAATAAAATATGTTTTTATGAGTGATTTAAAATTCTGAATAAAAATTCAAAAATGATTAAGATTCAGCGAAAATTTAGCCTTTTCAAATGATTCGACAACTCAAATGTTCTATTCGAGAACTCAGTCATTAGAGAACTCAAATGCCCTATTAGAGAAGTCACGCATGTTTATGTTCGATATCTCCAAAAAGGCACTATTCGAGAACTCAAGCGTGTTCCAAATAGACTTGTTAGAGAAGTCGACCATAGACATGAAAGTCATTAGAGAAGTTTGACTTATCGAGCTATACTTTCCACTCATAAAATTCAATTTTCACTATCTTTTCAAAATTCACCAGAATTATTCAATGAAGAATATTCTAACAAATTAGATAGTGATAATCTTAAAATTTCATAGAAATTTCAAGCTAATTCGAATATGATTCTCAACATATGCAACAAATCTGAAATATTTATAAATCATATTCCAGCCAACACTTACTTCAAAAATATTGAGCATTTAGGTAAAGTAAGTGTTTACTGCTGCAATAACCTAGTTGATATTTTCACTTAGCCAGAATCTGAAGAATTCAACATTCCAATTTCACTAACCAACCTTGTGAAGGTGGCTTCATCTAATGGCTTGGTGAATATGTCAGCTAGTTGTTTATCTGTAGAGACATAATGCAACTCAATGGTTCCATTAGTTGCATGCTCTCTAATGAAATGATATCTGATGTCAATGTGCTTTGTTCTAGAATGATTGACAGGATTGGCAACTATAGAGATTGCACTTGTGTTGTCACACATGATTGGAATTCTTTCCAACACAAGTCCATAGTCTCTAAGTTGATTTCTAATCCAAAGCACTTGAGCACAGCAACTCCCAGCAGCTATGTATTCAGCCTCAGCTGTGGAAGTTGACACATATTGTTGTTTCTTGCTGTACCAAGAGACTAACCTTTGTCCAAGAAATTGGCAGCTACCTGATGTGCTTTTCCTATCCACTCTGCATCCAGCATAATCAGCATCAGAATAAACAACCAGATTGAACCCTGTGTCCTTATGATACCATAAACCCAAGTTTGGAGTGCCCTTCAGATATCTAAAGATCCTCTTTATAGCAATCAAGTGTAACTCCTTTGGATTTGATTGAAACCTTGCACACAAGCATGTAATAAACATGATGTCTGGCCTACTTGCAGTGAGATAGAGTAGAGAACCAACCATGCCTCTGTAGACTGAGATATCTACTTTCTTGCCTTTAGCATCTTCATCCAATTTAGTGGCAGTGGCCATGGGAGTCTTTGCAGGTAGAAGTCTTCTAAGACAAACTTCTTCAATAAGTCCTTGATGTACTTCGTTTGACTGATGAAGATACCATCCTTCCTCTGACTAACTTGCAATCCAAGAAAGAATGTCAATTCTCCCATCATACTCATCTCATATCTGCTTTGCATGAGCTTAGAGAATTTCTCACACAGCTTCTCATTTCTAGATCCAAATATGATATCATCCACATAGATCTGAACTAGGATAATATCATTACCATGCTTCTTGTAAAACAGTGTCTTGTCCAATGTGCCTCTAGTGAATTGATTTTCAAGAAGAAACTGTGACAATGTGTCATACCATGCCCTTGGAGCCTGCTTAAGTCCATATAGTGCCTTAAGCAATTTGTAGACAAATTCTGGGAAATGTGGATCCTCAAAGCTAGGTGGCTGTTGCACATAAACTTCTTCTTCCAACTCTCCATTTAGAAATGCACTCTTGACATCCATCTGATAGACTTTGAAGTTTGAGTGAGCAGCAAATGCCAAGAAGAATCCGATGGCTTCCAATCTAGCAACAGGGGCAAAAGTCTCATCATAATCAATGCCTTCCTATTGAGAGTATCCTTTTGCAACCAACCTTTCTTTGTTTCTTACTATTACACCATCTTCATCCATCTTATTCTTCAGAACCCATTTTGTTCCAACAATGGTTCTGTTCTTTGGTGCAGGCACAAGTTCCCATACTTAGTTTCTTTCAAATTGATTCAGCTCCTCTTGCATAGCAATAATCCAATCTGGATCCAACAGTGCATCATCAAGTTTCTTAGGCTCAATCCGAGATAGAAATCAACCATAGACACACTCATTTTGAGTTGCTCTCCTAGTTCTCACTCCTTCATTTGGATCTCCAATAATTTGCTCTGTAGTGTGTGATCTATCCCATTTTCTTGAATGCTAAGTTTGATTTCTCAACCTTGATGTTGCTTCATCATCCAAGTCATAATCATTTTCATTTCCTCCCCCTGTGATGTTGTCACTATTCACATGTGTGTCTTGGATGCTAGTCTCTTCACAGTTGATTGGTACAAATTCTTCTCTTGCTTCATCATTCACGGGAGTTTGTTGGATTGTAGTCTCAACTTCAATTTCAATCTTTTCAATAGAATCATCCAGATTTTCAAACCTTAATGGATCTTTATCTTCATCATTGGCTTCTTCTAAACCAGGTAGTCTGTTGTCATTAAAAGTCACATCTATGCTTTCCATCAGTTTCTTTTTACTGATGACATAAACTTTGTATGCAATCCTTTCCATAGAATAGCCAAGAAAAATTCCTTCAAATGCCTTTGCATCAAATTTTCCAACATATTCTGAATTGTCTTTTAACACAAAGCATTTGCTTCCAAAAGTATGAACATACTTTAGAGTGGGCTTCTTTCCAGTCATCAAGTTGTAAGGTGTTTTTCCAGTGTTTTTGTTGATGAGGATTCTTTTCTGAATATAGCATGCAGTGCTCACAGCCTCAGCCAAAAACATGTAGGCATTTTTGCATCAAGCAACATTGTTCTAGCAGCTTCAATCAGAGTTCTATTCTTTCTCTCAGCAACTCCATTTTGTTGTGGAGTCCTTGGAGCTGAGAATTGTTGTGAAATGCCATTCTTTTTGTAGAATGCTTCAAGTAATGCATTTCTGAACTCTGTTCCATTATCACTTCTTAATGCAATCACACTTGCATTGTTGGCCTTTGCTTCCTTATCAACTTTCTTTATGTGCTCAATGATTACTTGAGGAGCCTCATCCTTTGATGCTAGAAATTCTACCCATGTATACCTTGTGTAGTCATCAACCATCACAATGGCATACTTCTTTCTTGAGAGTGACAACATTGACAGGCCCAAACAAATCCATATGAATTAGTTGCAGGGGCTTGGATATTGATGTCACTGTCTTTGGCTTGTGGCTTTACCTTTTCATCTTCCCCTTTTGACAAGCCTCACACACTCCTTCTTGATAGAATTCAAGTGTGGGCATGCCTCTTACTAACTCTCTTTTGACCAGAGAATTAATGGCCTTGAAGTTCAAGTGTGATAGCTTCTTGTGCCACAGCCAACAATCTTCATTTGATGCTTTTGAGCAGAAGAAACAAACTTTGTCCTTGCTTGCAGAGTCCATATTGGCTACAAACAGGCTTCCTTTCCTTACTCCAGATAGAGCACAGTCACCAGTCTTCTTGTGGGTGATCAAACATTCATCCTTGTCAAAGTTTACTTTGAATCCTCTGTCAGTAAACTGACCAACACTTAGCAGATTATGCTTGAGTCCCTTAACTAGTGCCACATCTTCAATGATGACATTACCAAATTTTAACTTGCCATATACCAATGTGTTACCCATGCTGTCATCTCCAAAAGCAACCATTGGGCCAGCCTTTTCCTCATACTGTGATAGCAGGGCCATATCACCAATCATGTGATTTGAGTATCCACTATCCAAAATCCACATGACCTTCTTTTCATTTTCTTTTCCCTGTAAACACAAAGGTATTACTTCTTCTTTGGTACCCAAACAGGTTTGGGTCCACTTGGCTTAGAAACGGATTTATCATAAACAGCATGCTTAATCACTTTCTCAGAACCAGTCTCTTTATCACTACTAGAAGTCTTGGAAACTGAGTTCTCAGACTTAGGTGACAAAGGTACATTCCTAACTTTAGGAGGACTTGAAGACTCTGGCCTTGTGTAGTGTGTGTGAGTATTGTGATTGATGCAACCATCCATGAATTGTCTTCTCAAATTAAAACAGCTAGTCATAACATTCATGTTGCATGGCATGCAGTCAAATTTATCACAGAAAGGTGAGTCTCTATGTCTTAAAGGCACAGAGCAATCATAGAATGGCTTAGCTACACTACCAGTTGGTTTCTTGTAAGCATGAGTTAAGTGATTAGTGCTAAAGCAGTTTTGACAAGTTTTCCTAGGGGCATTTGGCACATAAGCATAATTGTTATTCTTGTAACCTCCTACTGGCTCCTTGGCTTTTGGCTTGACACTCTCACCCTTAGAGGATGCTGGTTGTTCAATAGACTGTGCCTCATCCTCATCATTCAACATTTGTTTAATGAGTAAGGCATCCTCATCAATCTCAAATGTTGGTTCTTTAAAAATTGGAGACTCAGTCTTTTTCAAAATGTGAGGTACTTCCTCCTGAACAACTATGTCATCTTCAATGACAGCATAGCCTTTCCTCTGTTTAAGAGTGTCATAGTCAAATCTAATGGCAGCCTTGGGTTTATCTTGGTTTCTCATATGGTAGGACTGCAATAGACTAGATGAGTTTTTAAAAGATTTTAGTTTGAATTCATTTTCAGCTAGCTCATCCCTAGAGCCTTCTCAACCTGACTAGCACATAGAACCTTATTCTGCAGATATTCAACTTCTTTCTTAAGGTTATCTACTTGCGTAGCAGTTAGTTCAAGTTCCTCATTCTTCCTATTTAACAATTCATTTCTAGCAGACAGTTTAGCAATCTCTTCATTAGCAGCAGTCATACTAGTATGAATATTAAACATTTCAATAGACAGTTGTTCAACCATGCATTTATATTCAGAAACAGACATGTCTATGGTAGTGAGAGATGGTACCTGAGAGTCAGATGGAGATTGTTCATCCTTGGAATCAACCATCAAGGAATTGTTGCAGAATTTTTGTTCCTCTCTATCACTGTCAGAATCATCCCAACACTTCCCTTCAGCTAGGTAGGCCTTACCTTGTGTCTTCTTTTTCAGAAGGGCCTCATACTTAGCTTCAAGCTCATGAAACTCCTTATCCTTCTTTTTAGGTTTCTTGCATTCACTGGCAAAATGCCCTAGGTCATTGCATCAATAACACCTTACAGATGACCTATCCACATGGCTGGTTTTGAATTTATTCTTGTTTGCTTTCACAGGTGTCTTGCTCTTGTTGAATGAATGGTTTTGGGATCTAGGTTTGAAGGGTTGGTTCCTCTTGAATCTGATGTTTGGAAATTTTCAGGCCATGAAGGCATATGAAGTGTTTTCCATGCCATCTAGCTCTTCAAGAGTATAGAACTCTTCTTCTTCCTTCTCCTCAACAGGTTCAGTCACTTCAGCTTCATTTTCTTCATCATCCACTCTCTCCTCTATCCTCAGCTGACTTGTAGATGCTTCAAGGTCTTGAACAGATTTGCTAATAATCAAGGCACATGATGTGTTTATCATTCTGCCTTGGTTGGCTTGGATGGCCCTCTTCTGAAGCAACTGAAGCTCATGAGTTTTAAGCACATCATAGAGTACATCATATGTCACTTTGTTTAGATCTCTTTCCAAGAGAAATGACCCTCTGCTCTAGGTGGTTTGGAGAAGATAATAGAAACTTCATGTTCAACTCCTTAGTATTGTAAACCTTGCCATTCATTTTTAGCTCAGTCACCAACTTGTGGAATCTCTCAAACATGTCAGTAATGCTTTCCTTGGTCTGTGCCATGAAAGCTTCATACTGCGTGACCAGTATCTGTTTCTTGTTCTCTATAACCTCCTCTATCCCTTTAAACAATACCTCATTATGATCCCACATCTCCTTTGCTGTTTTGCAAGAGGCTATGTTAACAAACATTGATAGTTCTATAGAATCTATGATCAGCAGCATTAGATGACTATCAAGGGCAACCTTCTCCTTCTCTGTGTCTGTCCATTTGGATGGATCTTTAGCAACATAGGATCTTGGAATGGTTATGGTTCCAACGGTTGACTCAGCAATCTCTTGTTGTGGAACAAAGGGACCATTATTTAGAATCTCAGGATATAGAGGGTTAGCAGCTTTGATGAACAACAACATTTTAATCTTCCAGAGGTTGTAATTTTCTTTATCGAACTTAGGGACCTTCACTGTTCCTGTAGTCTTTGGTGTATTCATGATCATTTTCTATTTATTTTTTTGAATAAACAGCCTGCTCTGATACCACTTGTTGAGTATTGAACACACAAAAAGAATACAGAGGGGGGTGAATGGATTCTTGAACTTTTTCTTTCTTCTTGAATCTGGATGGTGTGTGTAGCAAGATATCTGATATGTGTGTGCAGATATGTAAGTGCGGAAAATGAACAACACAAGACACAATATCACTTTAATCTAATATTTTATTAGATAAGATTTGCTGCAACCTGTGAATACAAATGGTAGTATTCTCAGCTTCGTTTTTCTCAGAGAGATGTATAACTTGAATGTGTATGTGAAAAACTTAACTGCTAGAGAAATGAGGCTGTATTCTTATAGAACATGAATATAGCCTACTTACTACAAATAAGGTAGCTAAACAAATTTACTTTCTAGTGTGTCTATCCTTTTTGAGTAAGCATCCAAACGGCTACAGATTTGACTTCTTGAGGTGCTGTTCAGATCTACTTCTTTAGCTCTTTGTCTCTTGTACATCTCTCTAAGCTTCCTTGTAGGCTTTCTAAAGTACTTTACAATTTATGGTCCATAAAGTGCTTTAGCTTGTTGCAGGTTTCTGACTTGTACAAATTCTTCAGTAGTTTGTCTCCAAGAATGTATTCGAGAAGTGGCTAAGTGATTGGTTCGAGAACTAGGATTAGATAACTCTGAGTTCTTGAATATTTCAAAGTTGACATATCGAATCACTTCTCGAATAGCTCTTATCTTCAGGAATCCTTGAGTTGTCGAATAGAGCTTTTAACTTATTGAATCCCTGAGATATCGAATAGTGCATTCAGAGATATCGAATAGTGTCTCTTGAGATATCGAATCCCTGACTTCTCGAAGGCTAGACTTCTCAAATATAACAAACATACTTCTCGAATTGGTACTTCTTTCTTGAATTGGCAAATCTTCATTCTCCAAAATCTAACTGTGATTATTTTGATAGCCTTGTTCTTCAAGCGTGAGGCATGAACCTTGGAACTTCTTTCAAGCATTATTTTTTTGGCTTAAATTACAGTTACACAGATAGAAGTTGATGCCTATTACAAGTACTACAACAAGTAGAAACTCTACAACTAGAGGTTCCCTCAGTTAAGAGGTCATCTAAGTAATGCAAAGCATTACAAACACTTAGGCTTGTTATTATATGTAAGATACCAGATTATTTTAGAATTTATTATTATTATTTTATTATTTAATTATGTTGATTAGTATTTAAAGGATGGAATTTGATTTGAGAATATCGTTGTGGAATTCAACGATATTTAGTATTGAGTTTATATGAGTATATATTGAGTTGTATGTGCCAATGTGTGCCCCAGTATTTTATTGGTATTTTTAGTGATTTAAAAATATTTAAATCAAGTATTATTGATCTTCAAAAATCTTTATTTAATTATCGGAAGGATTAAAAATCATGAAATCTTTTGTAAAATTATCTTTATATATTTATGAGTTTTTAAAATTGTTGGGTGGATTAATTTGGGAGATTAAGTATTTTAAAATGATTTTAAGAGTTTTATTGTATTTAAAGGATCAAAACTTTGAAAATTCATATTTAATTCATTTTTGATCCGAAAAATATTTTAAAAATATGTGGGTGTGTGTAATTTCATACTCTTCATTTTAAAAATTTAAAGTTTAATTGTTTCATCGATTTTTTTATTTAATTTCAATTTTTAGAAATTAATTTAAAGTGATTTTTATTTGTTTCCAGCATATGTAAAATTTCTAAAATACTATTATTCTTTAAATCCCTAAAATTTTAGTGTTCTTTCCCCAATTTCAGTTTTGGGCCTCTGTTTTCACTAGAACTCTCCCGAGTTCTCTCTCCCATCGCTCTCAACTGTTTTGTTTTTCCAATCAATCTCTCTCGCAATTTCCTCTCTCTCCCTCACCTCTCTACTCACCTACATACGTAATTATATATATATAACTGGCGTGTGTATGTATGTCATCAGCTACAATTCGAGTTTGGTTATTTTTAGTCCTGATTTTTTATTACCGATTGTATGCAAATGGTGTGAGTTTAATAACTGTTTTGCTGGGTTTTGGTTCGGTACTGCAGAGAGAGAGAGAGAGAGAGAGAGAGAGAGAGAGAGAGAGAGCAGCGGGGAGAGAGATTGTTCGAGGTAGATGGAGCGGTGATGACATCGTGGTGATTCTCCGAAAAGTTGACTTTTTGGGTGGATCGGATCGGAAATGAAAATGCTATAATTTCGTAATTTTAATTATTTAATTTCCGTGTTAAATTTAGTTGTGTAATTGTGAGTATTGTTTAATTATTGTAATTATAAATAGATTTAAATGGTGAGATTAATGTGTTAATTTTCGTGAATTAATCCAGAGATTATAAGTGTTGTGATTAATTGTGAGTCCGAAATATGTTCGGATTAGTATTGTTATTTGTTAAACATTAATTGCTAATTGTTGTTGCTGAATATAATATATTAAGAATTAATTGAGTTGGCTAAGTTATAGTTACTTTGTGCTAAATGTATAAAGTCAAGTTATAGTATTTGTCGGATATTCTACTTGTCGAGTATTTGGTGGTAAATTATATGTGGTGGTGAGCTATTTGTATAATTTTAAAATGTGATTTTTATCAAAGATTAATTGTTAGGTTTATTTGATTATGTGTTTATTTGCGAGGAGTTGCAATGAGATCTCAAGTCCTAAATGTCAATATTTAAGGACTTGTGAAATTCTCTTCAACTAGTTCCTCGGGCTTACGAATATCCATGATTTTCTATCACGAGTATAATTAATATACTTGAGTGCTGTGATCATCGATATAGCGTAAGTAATAGTTAGTGCTAGGGGTTGTTCCCTAGGGCTTACGAACATCAATGATTGATTGTCACGTGTATCATTAAAATGCGTGAGAAATACGATCATTGGTGTAGCGTAAGTAGTAGTGTAATGTAAATTATTATGTGCTAGGTGCCGCATGTCTGGGCGAGTACTTTTCTTACTTGTTTACTTTTATGTTGCTGCAAGTTGAGGCAGCTTTATTTTTGCAAAAACAGGGTTGAATTGTATTTGAGGGGCTGTGCCCATAGTCCGATAAACGAATACTTCATGCCGAAATTTTCTAAAAATTCCCTGTATTTAAAGTTATTTAAATTATTTGATTTAAAGATTTAAAGGCATGTATGTGTATGAGTGTTTAAGCACATATGTGATGATTAATGAGGTGTGGGTATATATATTTATGTATGTATTGCTTTGCGAGTTGTAAGTAATTAGTTATCGATTGGGTTGTTTATGTACTAAATAGTACTTTACTATTATTTCGAGTATAATTAGGGATTCGATATGGACCCAGCGAGCGTGTTGACGAGACGATTGAAGGAAAATGAATGCGTGATCGAGTACAGACCGAAGAATAGTAAGTAGCGAATCGGCGCATTGGAATCGAGGCAAGTGTACTAACCCTCGCTTATCGTTCAAGCGAGATAAATATGTTTCTATTCAATATAAGTATTCCCTTCAAATCCGTATTGCTAGTATCCTCTCCTTCAAATTATTGATAAGGATATATTTTATTCATATATCATGTGGAAAGTTGAATTTCAGTTTTACTGCCAGTATTATTCCTTCTTAAGTATTGTCAGTAATACTATGTTAAAGTTTTTGCTAGTATTGCATTCTTATTCCTTGTTTTAGTATAATGTTCTTAATGTATATGGTTTCCCTGAGATTAATTGATAGTAAAGTAGTTTAATGGAATTGGAAGAATTTTACAAAAATGTGGACCAGCTTCGTGGTCAGTGTAGTAAAGGCCAATGTCAATAAGTGCCTAGTGAGGGATCCCATAGTATTGTTTTTAGCTGGACTTTACGTGGATGATCACTCGTAATGTCCAGAGTATGATGAAAACTCCAATTCTATTAAATGTTGTTTTTATGCAAATATATTCTTATGATAGAATGTTTAAGTTAAAGTACATTTTCATTTCCAAGTATGTTGGATATAAAAGTTATGATTTGAGTTAAAAGTTATGGTTTGAGTTAATAAATACTGTTAGTATAAAAATGGAAAGTTATTATACTAGTGTTTTGAACGGTGAAAACTAATTCACGGTTATTATGGTCGCTGTGGCATTTGTTGCGCAGTGATAGTAAGGACCGAGAATGAATTGAGATCTTCTTATTTATTCAAACTCATGATTGTCAGGCCGGTTAGGCAGCTAGGTGTGCAAATGCTTAGTGACATGAATGAAATTTGAGTAACTGAGAATTTCTTCGAGATTTTGTTAAAGCGATAGTTAAAGTATTTTGCAAGTATTAAAAGTATTGAATCTAGTATTACAAACCTTCTCAGTTATTAAATTCTGATTTCGAGTTATAAATGTTTTAAATGATATTAATCTTCAGTTAAACTTAAGAATCCAGATTTCAATTATAGTATTGATTATAAATTGGTGAGCGTTCCTTCGCTCATATTTATTGTTCCTATTTCTTGAATTGCAATTATTGCATTCTTATTTCATCCAGTTCAGTTCTATATATAACTTGCTGAGCATTCTTTGGGTCACACTTGTTGTTTTTAAAATCTAACTTTTCAGTAAGCTAGTTGGCGAGGCTTAGCCTGCGCAGTTCAGAAAGTGGAAAAAAGAAGCAGGATGCTGTTATGAAGCTGACGTGGATCAAGGTATTTAGATTTAAAGTTTGATTTGTTGTATGTATATATAGTTTAGTAGTTATAGTATGTATTTGATTAGTTGGCCTCGTATACTTCTATTCAAAGTTATACCAGTGTATTAAGTCTGTATAAAGTTTTGTATATAGAGTTGTATTTAAGTTGGTTTTGGGTTTTCTTGTTTCTAGAACTGTAACCTAAGATCCTTAGTTGGGAGTTCGGGTCAAAGAGCTTTTGATTGAGTTTTTATTTTTATTTAAGTTTTATTTTGATTTCAGATTTTTAGTTTAGTATTCAGCAGGTTTATGTTGTATTTACGAATACATCATGGCCAATTTTGTTAGAATTATTGAGTTTGTTAGCGTGATGCCCAAATCTACTGACCCCGGATTTGGGGGCGTTACAAGTTGGTATCAGAGCGTAGGTTATAGTAAACTAGAAACGAGAGTGTGTAGGAATGTGTATAGTAAAGTAAGGAACGTCAGAGTTCATATAGGACTCGTGTTGGACTATTGGATATAGTACCAGTTAGTGAGTTAAGATGTGAGTGGTGACAGATAGTTGAGCGGAGTTGGGTAGAAACCCTTGAGGCTGTAGGTAGTGGAACCTTCAGAGTCTAGTGCGAGTGACGACGACGTATAGAATAGATAACTTTTGGACGTGTAGCAGAAGAGTCTAGATCGAATGACGAGTCAGAGAAGGAGTCGACAAAGAAGATGTAAGTGGAGACCCTGGCAATACCTTTTTTTTTGTAATCAATATTCCTTTGATGAGTTTATTTTGACAATTGTCTTTCCCTGAAGTTGGATTTCCAGTTATGATGGAGGCTGTAATGCCTATTTCTTTTATTTCTAAACCCTGTCAAGTTTGATATATGAGTTTCGAAATTTCTTCATTAGTGAATAATTCTATTGTTGATAGATCATCATTTCTTAGTATTGTGCCAGTCATTTCTTTCCTGATTATCCTTTTCTTCTGAAGTAGTACCCATGGAATCCGTTTAGTTGTAATCCAGGGGTATGTCTGAGAATTTCTCATCAATTGATTGTTAATTCGATGTTCGAATCTTTTTATGTTTCTTTACTCCAACTGAGGTGAACAACCCTATTTATAGGGGACACAAGGACTGTTTGTCTGTGTGATAGCAGTCTGATGGGACGCCATCACTTGTGTGTTGTGAAGTACAAGAAGGTTAATTACCTTTAGTCATGTCTTGAATAAGGCACGCAACAAGGTTCATTTGATCATATTGATCACTCAGTAATCTTTCATTTCCAAGAATATTTGTTTGAAAACTCATAAATTAATTCTAAAATTGTGGAACCTTTGCTACGATGTGAAATCGTTTTCTTCAAATATCATGAATCATAATATCTCGAGTAGTCTTGAGCGTATGCCAATCGAGTTTAGAATACTAGTAACGCGTGACGTATAGTACTACGATTAGAGTTGTTCTATATAGAGAGATTAGTAGAGATCCCAGTATAGTAAATAAGTATCCAGAGTACAGATTAGTAGAGTTGTGGATGCAACCCGAGTTGGTAGAGTAAACCCCAGTAATCCTTCTTTACTTGATTCCGAGGACGGAATCCTTTTAAGGTGGGTAGAATGTAAGATACCAGATTATTTTAGAATTTATTATTATTATTTAATTATGTTGATTAGTATTTAAAGGATGGAATTGGATTTGAGAATATCGTTGTGGAATTCAACGATATTTAGTATTGAGTTTATATGAGTATATATTGAGTTGTGTGTGCCAATGTGTGCCCCAGTATTTTATTGGTATTTTTAGTGATTTAAAAATATTTAAATCAAGTATTATTGATCTTCAAAAATCTTTATTTAATTATCGGAGGGCTTAAAAATCATGAAATCTTTTGTAAAATTATCTTTATATATTTATGAGTTTTTAAAATTGTTGGGTGGATTAATTTGGGAGCTTAAGTATTTTAAAATGATTTTAAGAGTTTTATTGTATTTAAAGGATCAAAACTTTGAAAATTCATATTTAATTCATTTTTGATCCGAAAAATATTTTAAAAATATGTAGGAGTGTGTAATTTCATACTCTTCATTTTAAAAATTTAAAGTTTAATTGTTTCATCGATTTTTTTATTTAATTTCAATTTTTAGAAATTGATTTAAAGTGATTTTTATTTGTTTCCAGCATATGTAAAATTTCTAAAATATTATTATTCTTTAAATCCCTAAAATTTTATTGTTCTTTCCCCAATTTCAGTTTTGGGCCTCTGTTTTCACTAGAACTCTCCCGAGTTCTCTCTCCCATCTCTCTCAACTATTTTTTTTTCGAATCAATCTCTCTCGCAATTTCCTCTCTCTCCCTCACCTCTCTACTCACCTACATACGTAATTATATATATATAACTGGCGTGTGTAAGAGTTTGGTTATTGTTAGTCCTGATTTTTGATTACCGATTGTATGCAAATGGTGTGAGTTTAATAACTGTTTTGCTGGGTTTGGGTTCGGTACTGCAGAGATGGTGCAGAGAGAGAGAGAGAGAGAGAGAGAGAGAGAGAGAGCAGCGGGGAGAGAGATTGTTCGAGGTAGATAGAGCGGTGATGACATCGTGGTGGTTCTCCGACGAGTTGACTTTTTGGGTTGATCAGATCGGAAACGAAAATGGTATAATTTCGTAATTTTAATTATTTAATTTCCGTGTTAAATTTAGTTGTGTAATTGTGAGTATTGTTTAATTAGTGTAATTATAAATAGATTTAAATGGTGAGATTAATGTGTTAATTTTCGTGAATTAATCCGGAGATTATAAGTGTTGTGATTAATTGTGAGTCCGAAATATGTTCGGATTAGTATTGTTATTTGTTAAACATTAATTGCTAATTGTTGTTGCCGAATTTAATATATTAAGAATTAATTGAGTTGGCTAAGTTATAGTTACTTTGTGCTAAATGTATAAAGTCAAGTTATAGTATTTGTCGGATATTCTACTTGTCGAGTATTTGGTGGTAAATTATATGTGGTGGTGAGCTATTTGTATAATTTTAAAATGTGATTTATATCAAAGATTAATTGTTAGGTTTATTTGATTATGTATTTATTTGCGAGGAGTTGCAATGAGATCGCAAGTCCTAAATGTCAATATTTAAGGACTTGTGAAATTCTCTTCAACTAGTTCCTCGGGCTTACGAATATCCATGATTTGCTATCACGAGTATAATTAATATACTTGAGTGGTGTGATCATCGATATAGCGTAAGTAATAGTTAGTGCTAGGGGGTGTTCCCTAGGGCTTACGAACATCAATGATTGATTGTCACGTGTATCATTAAAATGCGTGAGAAATACGATCATTGGTGTAGCGTAAGTAGTAGTGTAATGTAAATTATTATGTGCTAGGTGCCGCATGTCTGGGCGGGTACTTTTCTTACTTGTTTACTTTTATGTTGCTGCAAGTTGAGGCAGCTTTATTTTTGCAAAAACAGGGTTGAATTGTATTTGAGGGGCTGTGCCCATAGTCCGATAAACGAATACTTCATGCCGAAATTTTCTAAAAATTCCCTGTATTTAAAGTTATTTAAATTATTTGATTTAAAGATTTGAAGGCATGTATGTGTATGAGTGTTTAAGCACATATGTGATGATTAATGAGGTGTGGGTATATATATTTATGTATGTATTGCTTTGCGAGTTGTAAGTAATTAGTTATCGATTTGGTTGTTTATGTACTAAATAGTACTTTACTATTATTTCGAGTATAATTAGGGATTCGATATGGACCCGGCGAGCGTGTTAACGAGACGATTGAAGGAAAATGAATGCGTGATCGAGTACAGACCGAAGAATAGTAAGTAGCGAATCGGCGCATTGGAATCGAGGCAAGTGTACTAACCCTCGCTTATCGTTCAAGCGAGATAAATATGTTTCTATTCAATATAAGTATTCCCTTCAAATCCGTATTGCTAGTATCCTCTCCTTCAAATTATTAATAAGGATATATTTTATTCAAATATCATGTGGAAAGTAGAATTTCAGTTTTACTGCCAGTATTATTCCTTCTTAAGTATTGTCAGTAATACTATGTTAAAGTTTTTGCTAGTATTACATTCTTATTCCTTGTTTTAGTATAATGTTCTTAATGTATATGGTTTCCCTGAGATTAATTGATAGTAAAGTAGTTTAATGGAATTGGAAGAATTTTATAAAAATGTGGACCAGCTTCGTGGTCAATGTAGTAAAGGCCAATGTCAATAAGTGCCTAGTGAGGGATCCTAGAGTATTGTTTTTAGCTGGACTTTACGTGGATGATCACCTGTAATGTCCAGAGTATGATGAAAACTCCAATTCTATTAAATGTTGTTTTTATGCAAATATATTCTTATGATAGAATGTTTAAGTTAAAGTACATTTTCATTTCCAAGTATGTTGGATATAAAAGTTATGATTTGAGTTAAAAGTTATGATTTGAGTTAATAAATACTGTTAGTATAAAAATGGAAAGTTATTATACTAGTGTTTTGAACGGTGAAAACTAATTCACAGTTATTATGGTTGATGTGGCATTTGTTGCGCAGTGATAGTAAGGACCGAGAATGAATTGAGATCTTCTTATTTATTCAAACTCATGATTGTCAGGCCGGTTAGGCAGCTAAGTGTGCAAACGCTTAGTGACATGAATGAATTTGAGTAACTGAGAATTTCTTGGAGATTTTGTTAAAACGATAGTTAAAGTATTTTGCAAGTATTAAAAGTATTGAATCTAGTATTACAAACCTTCTCAGTTATTAAATTCTGATTTCGAGTTATAAATGTTTTAAATGATATTAATCTTCTGTTAAACTTAAGAATGCAGATTTCAATTATAGTATTGATTATAAATTGGTGAGCATTCCTTCGCTCATATTTATTGTTCCTATTTCTTGAATTGCAATTATTGCATTCTTATTTCATCCAGTTCAGTTCTATATATAACTTGCTGAGCATTCTTTGGCTCACACTTGTTGTTTTTAAAATCTAACTTTTCAGTAAGCTAGTTGGCGAGGCTTAGCCTGCGCAGTTCAGAAAGTGGAAAGAAGAAGCAGGATGCTGTTATGAAGCTGACGTGGATCAGGGTATTTAGATTTAAAGTTTGATTTGTTGTATGTATATATAGTTTAGTAGTTATAGTATGTATTTGATTAGTTGGCCTGGTATACTTCTATTCGAAGTTATACCAGTGTATTAAGTCTGTATAAAGTTTTGTATATAGAGTTGTATTTAAGTTGGTTTTGGGTTTTCTTGTTTCTAGAACTGTAACCTAAGATCCTTAGTTGGGAGTTGGGGTCAAAGAGCTTTTGATTGAGTTTTTATTTTTATTTCAGTTTTATTTTGATTTCAGATTTTTAGTTTAGTATTCAGCAGGTTTATGTTGTATTTACGAATACATCATGGCCAATTTTGTTAGAATTATTGAGTTTGTTAGCGTGACGCCCAAATCTACTGACCCCGGATTTGGGGGCGTTACATTATATGAGCTCAGGCATGGCTCTGTGACTAACATAGCCAAATACTTCACTCTCGACCTAGTTGAGTTAGTTGAGTCTTGGAAAGAATTGATTGATGAACATGAGAAGTTGGAGATGTTGTGAAGAGGAAGAATGGTAATCATTCTAAGTGGGAACTAGTTTGATGTGTATATCTTGATGTGGTTCAAAGTTCTTTATAGTATTTATATATGTAATGCATCCCCTTTGAAAAAAAAATATAAAGGGGATGTAAAAAAAAGAAAAAAAAGAGAAAAAAGCAATAAATCCTTATATTTTATTTTGATTCAATTTTCTTGATAAATGTGGTTGTGTTTTGTAATTGTAAATGAGTGGAGATCTTCTTTAGTTTGAGATTTTGGTGTATGAAGAGTGCAAGCATCATTTTGACTCAACTAGCGAGACTTTTACACCTTCCTTGAACTTAAATTTTCCCACTTTCCTCGTTACAGCCCATTTTATGAATTCCTTGTTTTTGGTGCATTCCAGAATTTAGGTGGACATGCAAGGTCAAGTAGAGCGCATGCATTTAGACTTGGAGTTGAGTGAAATCTCTAGCCTATACTTGTGTGATGCATAATTGAGAGATGTGAGATTGTTCACTGTTTACACTAAAACACGCAAGCGTACGCGGTCACAAGTAATATAGAATAAAGTTGAGTTCGTTCCCACAGAGATCTGGTTATGGTTTTAATTCAGTTATTGTACCTATGCAACAATGTATGGTTATTATGCACTGCTAAGACAATCAACAAAATTTTAATTACCTATAATTAACTAAGAAACAAATTAATAAAACTAAGAATTAACAAACTAACAAGAATTGAATTCTAATTACGTCTGCAAGAGTAACATGGGATCCTAACTTCATTAAATACTTCGCTTAGATCTGACGCCTTTAATCACTATATGTAATGGTTATGATATCTGATCGGATAACACGAAACAAGTACACGCTACCTGTCAGCATACGTATACCAAACTAAACATACATCCACAAAAGAGATAGAAGATGAATAGACACCAATTATGCTTAGACCCTATATGTCTATAGAATTTGAAAACATAACGGTTGAAGAGCAAGTTATCCATAATGATCACATAGGGCAATATAAGTATTTTCATCTCATACTACGAATCATGTTGATAAACAATCATGAACCCATGCTAGCATGGCAAGTTCTAAATCTCAAGATCCACTTTCACTTCACAAGAGATTAACAGATTAGATGTTAGCTACGCATCTAACAATTAAGCACAACCATACGAGTATATCAGATATACATCACACATAGATCTTTAAAGCAATCAAGATACTAAAGCTCCATAAATAAATCCGTTAGAATCCCATGACAACGATTAGTTCATAATAGAACCTCTCGTCATCATGGAATCTGATGAAACCATGATAAAAATAAAGTATGAAAAGATACAAATAAAACTAAGTAATTGATATGTAATGGTGTGTGTTTTTTTCTGTCCCCCAAGATGTGTATTTATAGTCTCAATTAGCCTCTCCATCAAGCAATTGCCGTTTTAGAGTTGGAATAGGAGTATGGCAATTTCCTTTCTTGAATGAGAATAGAATTGCAAATTCCATGTGTATATCTGATTCTGGAATGTTCTAGCCGCCCAGAGCAATTAACATACTTATTAGAAGTAGGAATTCTGGCAATTTCCTGTTTAGAATTGAATTCTGGCAATTTCTGTTGATTCTGTTTTGAAGGAAAATTCTCTTCAATTATTCTGGACTCCGGACCACCTTAGAATGATAGAAAATTCCGTTATCTTCGCGTGGGCAGTTGAATCGTCCAAAACGGACTTGTAGAACTCAAGATATGGCCAAAACAAAATCAGAAATTCTGGCTGATTTTTCACCCGCTGACTGCTACTGTTCATGCGCGTCCGTTACTGTTCATTTCGCTGATTTTGCTCTATTTTCTTCGTTTTAACTCCGATTTTCATTCCGTTTCTTCCGGCTCTCTCGCAATTTGATGTACTGTTATTCTTTAAGCTCAAAACCCACCATTTAAGCATGGAAAACATCATTCCACATCCGACTCTTATTCCTGCACAAATTCACTAAAAACACATAAAAAACACCACATACTTGAGTTCAAGTCATCAATTCAAGCCGATACGAAGCATTCCAAGTGGATATAACATCCACTTATCACACCCCCAAACTTAAACCGATGCTTGTCCTCAAGCATAACAATTATAACTATATACAACTAACTAGTACCACTTTCGTAGGTGATCACGGTTGCATTTGGCATATGCAACAAGCCCTTTAAACCCCTAGGCAGCCCTAGTGGACGAGTAAGGTCTCGTGAGGGCCTATAGCGAATGTACCCACAAAATCTAATGCAATGCAATGCATGAATGCAACTAATATGAAAAATGTAAATGATTTACTACTAATATTCTACCATACCTTCAAATCCTCTCATGCCATATCAACTTAAGAATCAAAGTAAATACGCAATATCTTGGTGTCGAAAGTGCAAGTATTCACATAGTCTACTCAATGAACATGCATAAGTTCTCACAAGTCCATGTCAAGTGTAAGAATAAGTTAGTAACCATGCTAAGCCTACAAGAGTACATCATTGAGACAAAACTCGGGATCTCATACGCAAAAACAAGCAAACACTCACAATCCACTCACAAAAGAATATTCACTCAAGAACAAGGGTAAGTGTATCACTCAATTCCAACAAAATCATAAGCATGCTTGACATTTGGTATCAATCTAACTCTTAACACAACATACATCAATGACGATAATCAAAAGGTCTTTATTTGGATTGTAACGGGGCTAGGGACAAGGTATGTCAAATAAGCCAAAACAGGTGAAGTGTGAAAAGCTAGTAGGAACTTAATAATCATACACAATCACCTATTTTCCCCCCATAATTTTATGCAACAAAAACACTCGAATAGTCGACTAAAGTGGGATCACAATAAACACAAACATGCTCTCATAATATTTTTTTTTCTTTTTTTTTCTCTTTTTTTCTTTTTTTTCTGTTTTTTTTTTCGAGAGCTAAAGCAACAATAATATAGACAATAACAATGATCCCACGATTTTATTACACATGCCGACTATCAAGCAACAACCAAACCCAATTTCCAAATTTCAATATTTCCCCCAAACTTATGACCAACAATAAACCCTTTCTTGCACACCTTATTACTCCCTGAAGCACTCTACTAGCCTTTGACAATGCGGGTTCAAATTAATGTAAGGCCAATACAAGAAAAAGGTCTAGGCAAGTAATGTGGTATGTCACCGAAAAAAATAGGATTAAGCTTAACGGGTTAACTAATTGATCATGTAAACATGGTATGGTAATATGGGAAAATATGTAGTTAATCCTAATGTCTTTATCATTTTAATCGTCAAATAATATCATGCATTTCAAGAAAGACCTCAAACAACTGCTAGCAATGCAAACAATCCGTGGACACTCAAGCAAACGAATAAAATTGCAACAAATGCAATATGGCTCAAAAGCTCACTTGGTGGAAAAACATACCCAATCCCAAGCAAAAATCTCTCTAATGCACCTACTTGTATTCAAAGAATGCAAACTAAATCAACTTGCACATATTCATGTCCTTCTAATTACTTACAACATTCAATAAGTCTACTAGCTTCAACTTACTAGTGTATGTGTGTGCACAAGAACAAAGCATATCACTTCTCAATCAAAAAACGTCAACAACACAAAATTCCTTTCAAGCATGGGTGCAAATGTAAACTATTATGAACTCATGATATATAAAAACAGAATGTCCTATATGAAACAAACGTAGATATCACGAACATAAATGCATAATTTACTAATACTAATATGCAAAGCATGAAATCCTACATGAACACAATGACTAACAATCACAACTACATACACTACTTATCCCTCAAACCACCCCCAAACTTAAAATATTCAATGTCCTCATTGAATGGAAGTAAATACGAGGGAAAGTAGAAAACATACCAGTATACAACAATGCTTGGGTTGCCTCCCAAGAAGCGCTTCTTTAACGTCATTAGCTTGACGTTACTTCCAAGCCTCCATTAAGGATGATAATAGTTTGCTTGGTCCTCTCTTCGCGAGACTTCATCGTCATCACGGCGGCACACTTTCTGCCCATTCTCCTCGCTTGGCCTATTCGTATAACAAATATGTCCAATTCCAATGCCTTCATCTGTTGACCCAAAATCTGTCAATTTGTAGAACAACACACACTCGCGGGCTTCGCTTGAATATAATGGAGGAGGGTAAATGTAAGTTTCTGAAGCTTTTGGTTCCTCAAAGAGAACTTCCTCCATTGACTCTAATGCGCTACCTCCATTTTCACACTTTGAGACAAGTAGAAGACCTGCATCTTTCCCATGATCATCATCCTCTTGGTTCGCACCTACCAATTCTTGAAATTTGCGTAGCTCATCAGTGTCCTCTTGGTACGCACATACCAATTCTTGAAATTTGTTCAGCTCATCAGTGTTTGTCTCAAATTGTGCCCTTTCCAAATCATCCACCTCACTAGCTTGATCAAATTCCTCACATGGCTTGTGAACACTCACCTCCTCTTGGAATTTGTCTTCTTCAATTATGCATGCAGTACCTTGCTCCAAGTCATCTTTATTTTCTGGAATTGCCTCTCGTATGGATTGCTGTTTCTCTTGTTCCAAGACACTCAAAACTTGAGCAACTAGTGTCTCCATAGATTTGAGAGACTTCTCATGACTCTCTGCAAGCATCATAATCTCCTTCCTAATCTCCTTCAAATCATCAACCTCATCTGACTGAAAAGCAGGAGTAGGTTGCTGATGTTGAAACTCTTCACTTCCAAAGAAATATGACATGTCTGGAACATCTTGCTGGTACTGTTGAAGATGGTATGGAAAATATGGTTGTTCCTCATAACTGACATATGGATCAACTCCTTCGTAGTAACAATATTGTGAGGGATCATGAACGTCCAAACACCGCTCACATTGATAAGGCAATGATGTACTCGAATATGCCTACCATGGCAACTCCTGGCCTGCCATCTTGAAACACTCAAGTACCTGAACACAACGAGCTAAACAAGATAGATAAGAAAAATCTGTGTCAGTGAACTCTAACGACCACTATTGACAAGCACATAAACCAAAAATAAAACACCTTCGATCCCCGGCAGCGGCGCCAAAAACTTGTTTACACTAAAACACGCAAGCGTACGCGGTCACAAGTAATATAGAATAAAGTTGAGTTCGTTCTCACAGAGATCTGGTTATGGTTTTAATTTAGTTATTGTACCTATGCAACAATGTATGGTTATTATGCACTGCTAAGACAATCAACAAAATTTTAATTAACTAAGAAAAAAATTAATAAAACTAAGAATTAATAAACTAATAAGAATTGAATTTTAATTACGTCTGCAAGAGTAACATGGGATCCTAACTTCATTAAATACTTCGCTTAGATCTGACGCCTTTAATCACTATATGCAATGGTTATGATATCTGATCGGATAACACGAAACAAGTACACGCTACCTGTCAGCATACGTATACCAAACTAAACATACATCCACAAGATAGAAGATGAATAGACACCAATTATGCTTAGACCCTATACGTCTATAGAATTTGAAAACATAACGGTTGAAGAGCAAGTTATCCATAATGATCACATAGGGCAATATAAGTATTTTCATCTCATACTACGAATCATGTTGATAAACAATCATGAACCTATGCTAGCATGGCAAGTTCTAAATCTCAAGATCCACTTTCACTTCACAAGAGATTAACAGATTAGATGTTATCTACGCATCTAACAATTAAGCACAACCATACGAGGATATCAGATATACATCACACACAGATCTTTAAAGCAATCAAGATACTAAAGCTCCATAAATAAATCCGTTAGAATCCCATGACAACGATTAGTTCATAATCGAACCTCTCGTCATCATGGAATCTGATGAAACCATGATAAAAACAAAGTATGAAAAGATACAAATAAAACTAAGTAATTGATATGTAATGGTGTGTGTTTTTTTCTGTCCCCCAAGATTTGTATTTATAGCCTCAATTTGCCTCTCCATCAAGCAATTGCCGTTTTAGAGTTGGAATAGGAATATGGCAATTTCCGTTCTTGAATGAGAATAGAATTGCAAATTCCATGTGTAGATCTGATTCTGGAATGTTCTAGCCGCCCAGAGCAATTACCATACTTATTAGAAGTAGGAATTCTGGCAATTTCCTGTTTAGAATTGAATTCTGGCAATTTCTGTTGATTCTGTTTTGAAGGAAAATTCTCTTCAATTATTCTGGACTCCGGACCACCTTAGAATGATAGAAAATTCCGTTATCTTCGCGTGGGCAGTTGAATCGTCCAAAACGGACTTGTAGAACTCAAGATATGGCCAAAACAAAATCAGAAATTCTGGCTGATTTTTCATGCGCGCCCGTTACTGTTCATGCGCGTCCGTTTCTGTTCATTTGGTTGATTTTGCTGATTTTGCTTTATTTTCTTCGTTTTAACTCCGATTTTCATTCCGTTTTCTCCGGCTCTCTCGCAATTTGTTGTACTGTTATTCTTTAAGCTCAAAACCCACCATTTAAGCATGGAAAACATCATTCCACATCCTTATTCCTGCACAAATTCACTAAAAACACATAAAAAACACCACATACTTGAGTTCAAGTCATCAATTCAAGCCGATACGAAGCATTCCAATTGGATATAACATCCACTTATCATTCACCATACAAATTTCATCTTCGTGATGCGAAGCCATGTATGCTTCGTGATAATCTTGTCTAGTGTTCACGATTGAAGTACTTTCATTCTAGCTTTAATGTCATGGTTACATTTTGCACAATGTGTGTTATCTTGATTCTTGAATTGGTTGTTAGCTCGCTGTAGATGACATGGTGAATAGCTCTATATGTTTGATTTTAGTTACAAGTAGATATAGCGACATGCTTGGCTTGTTCTCTATTTGTATGATGACTCGGACATGTGAGTGTAGTAGTTAGTTTAATTAGTAGGTATTGTTAGTTTCTTGTTTGTTAGTGACTTTTGTGATTTTATGGGTACATCATCTATAAACCCTCACGAGACGAAACTCGTCCTCCAAGGCTACTTGGGGGTTTAAACGATGGTTTGAATGCACTTGCTCAACCATTTTCTCATTTGGAGTAATAAATTTAGTTTAGTTATCTCGTTGTTAATATTAGTTTGCTCGGGACTAGCAAAGTTCAAGTGGGGGAAGATTTGATAACTTGTATTTTATACACGTTTTGTCTTTCATTCTCTTGCATTTTTTGTTAGTTCCGAATGTTGTTTTATAGATATTATTATGTTTTTCATCTTTCAGTGCCTCATGCTTAATTGTTGAAAAGATGACTTATTGTGGACTTGGAAGGCAAAGATGATTCAAGAGGGTAGTTAGAAGATGCAAGCTCGCGATGCCGGGAGGTGTTTAATGTATTATCTTGAAGATTTTATCTCATACGGGCCGCTGTATGGCCGTTCGCCATGCCGTGCAGAGTGTTTAAAGTAATGCAGTTTGAGCAGTCTTTTGTACGGGCTACTGTATGGCCATTCGACAGGCCGTTGAAAGGAGCAGTTTTTCTGTACGGGCAGCTTTACGGCCGTTCAACAGGTCGTACAACACTTGCTGTGTATTAAAAGAGAAGTAAACATAACACATCTTATCATATCTTCGCATCTAACATCTTCATATTCATTTTACCTCTTTAAGAACATTAAATTAAGGTTAGTATGAGTAGAGAGAAGTATTAATTACTTGTAATCTAGTATTGATTATGAGTAACTAACTTCATTTATTTGGCTCAAGGAGGAATTCTTGTACTAAACCCATTTCAATTTAAGTAAGATTTATTTAACTTTATGTGGCACCCCTAAATCCAGGGTCAGGGATCCAGGTCATCACGGTCCAATTTCCATTTAAACATATTATATTCTTGATAATTAATTTAATGACATTATATACACACGCTATTGACCCCACACTCATAACAACATACACCAGTCATATGCTCAGAGAACAACATCCATCATTAAATACAGTTAATGTAAAGTTATTATTACTAACCAAAAATATTTAAGTAGCATTGTTGAAAATACTTCTACAGGAAGCATATCAACAACCAAAATATATTACAACAGACTTTGATTAACTTACACACGTCTACTCATACCCTGGATATATATATATATATATATATATAGGCTACCTCAGGAATAGGCGACAGATCCCTATCATATATCCCCGCCCTTACCCGATTCCGGGGTGTAGTGCGACGTATCGGCGGCATCTGCTATAGCTGTGATATAAACATAGGCAAGAGTGAGCTAAAATAGCTCGGCAAGATAAAGTTTTAAATCGTGTTTGAAGTAAAACAATTTATAAAAGCTTTGAAGGTGTTGGTTGTTTATTTAACAGAGTTGTTTCAATAAGGAATAAATGATGAAGTTACAAAGTAAAGTAGGGAAAACATTTTCAGAAATATCTATATTTTGTTTGCGCAGCAATACACCAACATAGACTTGCTTGTTATTCATTATCAAGATATAATATCAGTTTCTCTTCTAATTCCTTCATTTCATTCGTTGTTTCATACCATTTCATTCTTTTCCAACATACTAATGCAATGAAATTTTCAGCCATTATTTAAGAGTTTAGGGGATCTTCATCATTGCCAGATACGACAGGACGATGATCAGTCGCCCTATACGTACCTGTTCCTTTTTACTACTAGTAGAAGGAATGACCCTCTTCGGTAATCATCCCTGGAGGAAAGTTCTCCACAATCCCCCCTCGACAACACATGGGCCGAAATAAAATATTTCAAGCTGGACTGCATTGAACTCAGCCCAAAGATAGAATCCCCATTATCGAAATTCTTATTCCATTTATTCCAAAAATGTCCTTTTCATACTTCCATTTACCAAATTACCATTTTTATCCATAAAGTACCTAACATTATTGGTATTCATAAATAATTTCAAAAATCAGAAACATGTCCATTGCATTGCAATAATATGTAATCATGTGTACATATCTACATTTTCAACAAAACCATTTTTTTGGAATTTTATCATTTAATAAAGTAAAGATAAAAAGAACTCTTGCCTGATAGGGTCGTAGGGGTAACGTGTCTCCGATCAGTCCGGTGATCTATAAACAATCCCAAAATTATTCAAGGTTAATCACTTAACATTTTTGAAAAGCTAAGTATATACTTTACTTAGGTTAAACTCATTTTCAAGTTAATTCATTGGACATTCCCCTAACATAACTCTTTATTATCATCATTATAATTCAACACTGGCTCAATATCAAGGCATTATATGGTACTTATGTTTGGGGTACTTAAATCATATAAGTTCTAGTGTCAATCGTTTACTATAAAAGATTACACCTCGCGAGTTATTGACCGTTTTCTAAGTGATTTTCCAATGTTATTACGAAGTACGCTCTTAAAGGATCCGTTCGCACTTAACTTAGATTCGAACATTTTTATAAAATTGAAAAATGATCCAATTGACATGAGGTTTTCTCTCACACCTTCCTTACGATATCTAGTATTTAAATACCATGATTCGTAACCAAATTATACATATTAAGGGGGTTCAATTCCGGTTTGGAACTCGTACCCACGGTTTTGAACAACTTTTAGTAATTCGGTCATAACTCCTAAACCGTAAGTCCGTTTGTTTCGATTCTTTCGCCAAAACGATCTATGACTCGAGAACTACAAGGATAGTTCAGGTTCTTGTTATGGTCAGAGGTTATCTATCTCGGGTATGCCCTGTTTTAATTGTTAATGAAATTTCGGCATTACGACGGCTGTAAATCGGATATTTCCAAATTCAAAACCCTCCAAAATCACAACCTTCACTCCATAACACCCATACATGTTAGTTAACTTTAAACCAAGGCCAAGCAATGCCTTTACATCCACCAAAATGATTTTAACATATAACAAAGCCCAAACATAATCATAATGCTCCAAACATGCATCAAATTCTTATAACTCATCTAAATCATCAAACTCAAAGTAAAAGCTAGGGTTTCAAGAGTGTTTTACCTTCCTTGATGTATGTATGTACTTATCAAGCCTTGTTTAGCCCTTATCTAGCCTTAGTATGGCTTGTATGATCAAAGAAAATCAAGAAATAAAAGTTAGTTCATAAGGAATACTATTCATCTTCATCTTTAACTTGGATTTTCATCATGATAACCTTAATGAATGAGGTTAAGGTTTTGGATATACCTTCTCCTAGTCTCAAGCTTTATTTTAAGCTATAGATTGTAAAATTTGGATGGTGAAAACTCCTCCTCCCCTTTTCTTCTCCACCTTGGCCGAGAGCATACAAGAGAATGGTGGTTGTCTCTTTTTTTTTTTTTCTTTCTTGTTTTATTTTGTTTTAATAACTAATACTTGTAATTATCTACTTTACTTTTGTGTTGGCTAGCTAGCATTGGTCCAAATGTCACTACTATATTAAGCAAGTCCAATTTTGGTTAAGTGCTAAAAGGTCATCCTAGTTTTAGTTGACTTACACTTAAGTCACTTAATTCCCCCTTTTTTCCATTAATTTGATTCTCTTTGTAACTCGTTAATAAAATCAATGCGACTTAGAAATCCGTTCCGGGTACTTCTATAGTATCGTCTAATAATATTCTAGTTTCCACCAAAACACTATTCATCACTTATTTTCTTTTATTCTTATATATTGTAAAAATGTCCTTGTCCTCTCTCGAGCGTTCCTTAACTCTTTCTCGGAACCACTGAACTAATAATAGATATTGATTTGGATGACATGAGAATATTCTTCCTCCTTGGAATTACCATATCTTACTTCCCTGGGAGATAGATTATTCTTACCTAAGTTGTCAATTCGTTGCATGGTTCATGGCATATAAGTAATTGAATCCAAATCCATACCATAATCATTCGTTATAATCACCGTTACACTGATACTCCATTACATAATAAAAGTTTTTAATTCCTCCAAAAATCAAGGTTCTTACAGTCTCCCCCCCTTAGAAGGATTCCGTCCCGGAATCAGTTTGAAAATAGATGGCGGGTACTTTTTCAGCATTTCACTCTCTAGCTCCCAAGTCGATTCTTCCACATTATGGTTCTGCCACAAAACTCTGACTAGCTTAACAACCTTGTTTCGGAGCACTTGTTCTTTTCGATCTATTATTTCCACAGGTTGCTCTACATAGGTCAAGTCTGGTTGCATGTCCACTTGCTCATACTCTACAATATGCTTGGCATCCGGGTTATACTTTCTCAGCATTGAAACATGGAACACATTATGCACCTGCTGTAGCTTCGGGGGCAATGCCAGTTCATAAGCTAGTTCCCCAATTCATCTTAAGATCTCAAATGGTCCAATGTATCTGGGACTCAGCTTTCATTTCTTTCCAAATCTCATTAAACCTTTCCAAGGTGACACCTTTAAGAACACTAGGTCTCCCACTTCATATTCTTTGCCTTTCCGAGCTAAGTCGGTATATTTCTTTTATCGATCCTGGGCTGCTACCAGCCATCCTCTGATTAGATCTACTGCATCTTCAGTTCGTTGGACCACTCGGGCCCGAGCATCTTTTTCTCCCCAACTTCATCCCAATACAAGGGAGATCGACATTTCCTTCCATAAAGAGCCTCATAAGGTGGCATTCCTATACTTGAATGAAAACTATTATTGTAGGAAAACTCGATCAATGGCAAGTGATCATCCCAATTTCCTTTAAAGTCTATAGCACAGACTCTCAACATATCCTCTAGCGTTTGAATGGTCCTTTCACTTTGCCCATCTGTCTGGGGATGGTAGGCTGTGCTCATGTTCAGCCGCGTTCCTACACATTCTTTGAAGCTTCTCCAAAACCTGGAGTTAAATCTAGGATCTCGATCGGATACTATTGCGATCGGGACTCCATGTCGCGCCACTATCTCTTCTAAGTAGATATCCACTAGTCTGTCGACCGTGTACCTTTCATTGATCGGGAGAAAGTGAGCTGACTTTGTTAGTCAATCTACAATTACCTATATGGCATCATGATTAGCCTTGGTCCTTGGTAAACATACTATGAAATCCATGGCTATGTGTTCTCATTTCCATTCTGGAATCTCTAAGGGGTGTAGAAGTCCGCTGGGCCTTTGGTGCTCTGCTTTCACTCGCTGGTAGGTCAAACATCTGCTTACCCACTCTGCTACGTCCTTTTTCATATTGGGTCACCAGTAGTACTCCTTCAGATCTTTATACATCTTAGTACTACCGGGGTGTACTGAGTATCTTGAGTTGTGTGCCTCATATAAAATCTCGTCCTTGAGTTCCTGATCATTTGGGATCCATATCCTCCATGCATACCTCATGATCCCTTCTTTATCTCTTTCACACTTAATTTCTTCTCCAGTAATTATCTCTTCCTTCGAGTTCTTTTCTTCCTCCATTATTCGTTCTTGGCATAGTCTAATCTTTTCTAATAATGGGGGTTGAATTCGAATTTCCATCAACCTTTCTTGACCATCTCCTGGTATCCTTACCTCGATTTCCAACTTCTCGAAGTCTTTTATCAACTCTTTCTCTGAAGTCATCATCTTTAACTTCTCTTTCCTGCTAAGGGCATCAGCCACCACATTGGCCTTACCCGGGTGATAACGGATCTCACAATCATAATCCTTGATCAACTCTAACCATCTTCTCTGGCGCATGTTAAGCTCCTTCTGGGTGAAGATATACTTAAGGCTCTTATGGTGAGTGTAAATCTCACACTTCTCTCCATATAAATAATGTCTCCATATTTTCAACGCGAATACTATGACAGCTAACTCCAGGTCATGGGTAGGGTATTTTAACTCATACTCCTTCAATTGTCTTGACGCATATGCAACCACCTTGTCGTGTTGCATAAGTACACAACCTAAGCCCTTTTGGGATACATCACTGAAAATTACAAAGTTTCCTTTTTCATCTGGTAAGGTTAGTACTGGAGCTGTCATTAATCTTTTCTTTAGCTCCTGAAAACTCTCCTCACACTTATCCGTCCACACAAACTTCTCAGTTTTACGAGTGAGTCGGGTTAATGGTGTCACTATTTTGGCAAAATCCTGAACAAACCTCCTATAATATCCAGCCAATCCCACTAAACCTCTTACTTCCGTTGGAGTCTTTGGTCTTTCCCAATTTGAAATTGCTTCTACCTTCGCGGGATCAACTAATACTCCTTCCTTGCTTATCACGTGTCCTAGAAACTGGACTTCTCGCAACCAGAATTCACACTTCGAAAATTTAGCGTACAACCGCGCTTGCCTCAAGGTTTCTAAGACTATCCTCAAATGCTCCTCACGGAGATACACTAGGTCGAATAAAGCCCTTATCAAGAAGTTCTTGTAATTGGGAGGCTAATTCCTTTAGCTCAACCGGGGCTAGCCTATACGGGGCTTTTGAAACTGGTGCTGCTCCTGGAACCAAGTCTATAGCAAACTCTATCTCCCTATCAGGTGGCAATCCAGGAAGATCTTCTGGGAATACATCCGCATACTAATTAACTATAGGAATCCTACTTAAGTCAGGTGCTTTCTTAGTGGCATCTATCACATAAACTAAGTACGACTCACATCCTTGGCGTATCAACCTTTTAGCTTGTATGCTAGTCAGAAATTGTTTACTTTGTCTTTGCCCTTTGAACACCAACTGTTTACCTTCAGGTAACCTTATCCTTACTTTCTTTCCCTTGCAGTCAATATTAGCTTCATTCTTTGATAACCAATCCATTCCTAAAATAACATCAAACTCTCCTAATTTCAGAGGAATCAAATCTACTTGAAGTTGACATCCGTCGAATTCTAGGTCACAGTTTGGATATACTTGATTAACTGGAATGACTTCCTGATTAGCTATCTCTACCCGTAAGGGTTCTTCTAATAATTCTGCCTTAATTTTCAATTTACTAGCAAAGTCTTGGGATATAAAAGATTTGGTCACCACCGAGTCGAATAGAACATTTGCACTTAAAGAGTTGAGTTGGAGCGTACCTGCAATAACATCTGGATGCCTCACCGCGTCCCTCAATGTCATATTAAATGTTCTGGCAGTAGAAGGTCTATTCAAAGCACTACCACTTTGCCTTGTTGCAGATGAACCACCAGAATGGCAATCTCTAGCCATGTGTCCCAATTTTCCGCATTGAAAACATTTGAGGTCTCTCTTGGCATTGGTGTTAGTTTCTTGACATTTGTCAGAATAGTGCCCTTTCTGTCCACACTTGTAACAAGTTATTCCGGGCAGTCTATAGATGCCCGTGTGCTTCTTACCACAAGTATTACAATCAGGTAGAGGTGGCCTTGATTGATTAGGCTGGGATGCTCCCGATGGTTTACTTCCCTGATTGACTATCTCACCTTGACTTCTATTAAATCCTGGATTTCTTGCGGTTTGAGACCCCTGTCCTTTACTGAATTTGCTAGGAAAATTCCTCCCACTAGAACTTCCTTTCTGACTTTTAGCTTTCCTTTTCCTATTCTCTCGGTCTCTTTGCGCTTGTTCGTTTCCTGCCTCTATTATCGATGCCTTCTGAACTATCGCGGCATAATCAGTTTATTCGAAGGCTGCCACTCGAGTCTGTATCCATGGTTTCAACCCTAACTGAAATCTTCTTGCTCGCTTTTCTTCGGAATTTACGAACTCCGGTACAAACCTAGACAATTCCGTAAACTTAGATTCATAATCAGCCACTGACAAATTATTCTGCTTTAGCTCCAAGAATTTTGTCTCCATTTGGTTTTCCAGGTATTTAGGTGAATACTTTTCTAGAAACATCCTGGTAAATCTCTCCCAAGTTATTAATCCTGCTCCTTCTAAGTTCCTTTTTGCCTCCCACCAATAATTAGCTTCTCCTTTTAGGAGATAGGCAGCAAAAATCATTTTCTGTCCTTCGTCTACATTCAGTATTTCAAAAGCTTTTTCCATTTCTTTCAACCATGCCCTGGCTGTAACTGGATCGGTAGTTCCTTCAAATTCAGGGGGTTTCAATGACTTAAAAGCACGGAATGAATTGGCTACAGGATTTGGTGGAACTGGTGGTGGTTGAGGGTTCTGATGCATAGCTGAATTCTGCCTCAATAAGTCCATAAATTGATTTAAGGGATCTCCTCCCTGGTCCCCTTCTTGGTCAGCAAATTCATATTCTTCTTCTTCATAATCTGATTCATCAATATCCCTTTCATTCTGTCTAATATTCTCTACGGTATGGCTGCCTTGGTCCGCAACATTTGGATTTGATTTTGTATTTCTTCTAGGCGGCATGATTCTGTAAATAACAATATTCTCCATTAATTACCCAAATTGGGCACAATATTCATTATTTCCATGTTCCATAATATATCATTAATTAACAATTTTATATACCGCCGTCTAATTAACAACAAGGTATAAGATGACTTAAACAAAATATAAGTAAACTGCACTGGTTAAGATAAATACATCACAACCTGCGAATAAAATTTTCATTACAATATATGCTTCATAATGTACACAGTTTAAGCTTCAAAAGATACTGATACATGCTGATTCTGATACAACAAAAGTACTACCAACAGTCCTCTAATCAAACTAGGATTAATACATTAAACATACTAGACTAATCCTCCAAAATGACACCACTAAGGTGACTATAGTCTGATCAGTGATAGAGAACTACGAACTACAGATCATGGCAATGGGTCCAGCCAACCTCTAGAATCTGGGCTGCCCTGCCCGTGGGTCCAACCAACCTCTGCAACAACATATCCACCATACGGCGGGACTCTGACAACTGTCCCTCCAAAACCTGATAATCTGGCAATAGAGTAACATGAATAGCATCTCCTGCTGGTAGGTGAGCCTCTGGTAGGGGTGCCTCTACAGGTGAAGGTGAAGCTACAGGTGGGGGTGGATCATCAAAGGGGACTTTATCTGCCTCTGAATCCTCCAAAGGGTCTACCTCCTCCTCAGGGTCATCCAATGGGTCTGGAATTGGTGCCGGTGATGGCACTGGAGCAGGTGGAACAGGAATAATCTGAATATCTCTAAACACCGGCTGCTCCTCTACCTCAGTCTCAATCCTAAGACGTCTAGCTGGTGGAACATCCTCCTCCGGAATCTCTGGCCTCACCCTAGAGAGACCTGCCTCACCCGACCCGACTGCTGGTCTCTGTCCCCTCACATATGGCACTACTGCCATAGCCTCCAAATACTGCTGTCTATGTTCGACCCGGACTCTCCTCCTCAAACCTGCTACGACATGCGAGGGAATCTCAATACCGCGCTCCTCTAACTGTACAGCCTCCTCCTCTGTAATCCCTCGCCACCCATCATGACTCGCCTCACCAGTCCGCTCCTCCTCCTATAATAAAACATAACTCTTATTAGTAATAATATATAAAATCTTAATCCCTACTTAGGGTCAGTACTATATCCGATAGACCGACCTTGAACTCGATATGAGTTCACGTATTTTATCATATACATATTTATATATCTTTACCTTATTAACACTCTTGTTCCTGAGCAGTATGACTCTGAGCTCTGATACCATTTCTGTGGCACCCCTAGATCCAGGGTCAGGGATCCAGGTCATCACGGTCCAATTTCCATTTAAACATATTATATATTCTTGATACTTAATTAATTTAATGACATTATATACACACACTATTGACCCCACACTCATAACAACATACACCAGTCATATGCTCAGAGAACAACATCCATCATTAAATAAAGTTAATGTAAAGTTATTATAACAAACCAAAAATATTTAAGTAGCATTGTTGAAAATACTTCTGCAGGAAGCATATCAATAACCAAAATATATTACAGCAGACTTTTGATTAACTTACACACGTCTACTTATACCTTGGATATATATATATATATACATATATATAGGCTACCTCAGGAATAGGCGACAGATCCATATCATATAAACCCGCCCTTACCCGCTTCCGGGGTGTAGTGCGACGTATTGGCGGCATCTGCTATAGCTGTGATATAAACATAGGCAAGAGTGAGCTAAAATAGCTCAGCAAGATAAAGTTTTAAATCCTGTTTGAAGTAAAACAATTTATAAAAGCTTTGAAGTGTTGGTTGTTTATTTAACAGAGTTGTTTCAACAAGGAATAAATGATGAAGTTACAAAGTAAAGTAGGGAAAACATTTTCAGAAATATCTATATTTTGTTTGCGCAGCAATACACCAATATAGACTTGCTTGTTATTCATTATCAAGATATAATATCAGTTTCTCTTCTAATTCCTTGATTTCATTCATTGTTTCATACCATTTCATTCTTTCCAACATACTAATGCAATGAAATTTTCAGCCATTATTTAAGAGTTTAGGGGATCTTCATCATTGCCAGATATGACAGGACGATGATCAGTCGCCCTATACGTACCTGTTCCTGTTTACTACTAGTAGAAGGAATGACCCTCTTCGGTAATTATCCCTGGAGGAAAGTTCTCCACAATCCCCCCCTCGGCAACACATGGGCCGAAATAAAATATTTCAAGCTGGACTGCATTGAACTCAACCCAAAGATAGAATCCCCATTATCGAAATTCTTATTCCATTTATTCCGAAAATTTCCTTTTCATACTTCCATTTACCAAATTACCATTTTTATCCATAAAGTACCTTGCATTATTGGTATTCATAAATAATTTTAAAAATCAGAAACATGTCCATTGCATTGCAATAATATGTAATCATGTGTACATATCTACATTTTCAACAAAACCATTTTTTTGGAATTTTATCATTTAATAAAGTAAAGATAAAAAGAACTCTTGCCTGAAAGGGTCGTAGGGGTAATGTGTCTCCGATCAGTCCGGTGATCTATAAACAATTCCAAAATTATTCAAGGTTAATCACTTAACATTTTTGAAAATATAAGTATATACTTTACTTAGGTTAAACTCATTTTCAAGTTAATTCATTGGACATTCCCCTAACATAACTCTTTATTATCATCATTATAATTCAACACTGGCTCAATATCAAGGCATTACATGGTACTTATGTTTGGGGTACTTAAATCATATAAGTTCTAGTGTCAATCGTTTACTAAAAAGATTACACCTCGCGAGTTATTGACCGTTTTCTAAGTGATTTTCCAATGTTATTACTAAGTACGCTCTTAAAGGATCCGTTCGCACTTAACTTAGATTCGAACATTTTTATAAAATTGAAAAATGATTCAATTGACATGAGGTTTTCTCTCACACCTTCCTTACGATATCTAGTATTTAAATACCATGATTCTCAACCATATTATACATATTAAGGGGGTTCAATTCCAGTTAGGAACTCGTACTTACGGTTTTGAACCACTTTTAGTAATTCGGTCATAACTCCTAAATCGTAAGTCCGTTTGTTTCGATTCTTTCACCAAAACGATCTATGACTCGAGAACTACAAGGATAGGTCAGGTTCTTGTTATGGTCAGAGGTTATCTATCTCGAGTATGCCCTGTTTTAAATATTAATGAAATTTTGGCATTACGACGGCTGTAAATCGGATATTTCCAAATTCAAAACCCTCCAAAATCACAACCTTCACTCCATAACACCCATACATGTTATTTAACTTTAAACCAAGGCCAAGAATGCCTTTACATCCATCAAAATTATTTTAACATATAACAAAGCCCAAACATAATCATAATGCTCCAAACATGCATCAAATTCTTATAACTCAAATCATCAAAACTCAAAGTAAAAGCTAAGGTTTCAAGAGTGTTTTACCTTCTTTGATGTATGTATGTACTTATCAAGCCTTGTTTAGCCCATATCTAGCCTTAGTATAGCTTGTATGATCAAAGAAAATCAAGAAATAAAAGTTAGTTCATAAGGAATACTATTCATCATCATCTTTAACTTGGATTTTGATCATGATAACCTTAATGAATGAGGTTAAGGTTTTGGATATACCTTCTCCTAGTCTCAAGCTTTATTTTAAGCTATAGATTGTAAAATTTGGATGGTAAAAACTCATCCTCCCCTTTTCTTCTCCACCTTGACCGAGAGCATACAAGAGAATGGTGGTTGTCTCCTTTTTTTTTCTTTCTTTCTTGTTTTATTTTGTTTTAATAACTAATACTTGTAATTATCTAATTTACTTTTGTGTTGGCTAGCTAGCATTGGTCCAAATGTCATTACTATATTAAGCAAGTCCAATTTTGGTTAAGTGCTAAAAGGTCATCCTAGTTTTAGTTGACTTATACTTAAGTCACTTAATTCCTCCTTTTTCCATTAATTTGATTCTCTTTGTAACTCGTTAATAAAATCAATGCGACTTAGAAATCCGTTCCGGGTACTTCAATATAGTATCGTCTAATAATATTCTAGTTTCCACCAAAATACTATTCATCACTTATTTTCTTTTATTCCTTATATATTGTAAAAATGTCCTTGTCCCCTCTCGAGCGTTCCTTAACTCTTTCTCGGAACCACTGAACTAATAATAGATATTGATTTTGATGACATGAGAATATTCTTCCTCCTTAGAATTACGATATCTTACTTCCCTGGGAGATAGATTCTTCTTACCTAAGTTGTCAATTCGTTGCATGGTTCATGGCATATAAGTAATTGAATCCAAATCCATACCATAATCATTCATTATAATCACCGTTACACTGATACTCCATTACATAATAAAAGTTTTTAATTCTCCAAAAATCTAGGTTCTTACACTTTATCTTGAATGCTTGTGATGTATTGCTTATGATTTTGCTTGGAGATTTGTAAGTTGCTTCACCTTACTCTTCTTGTATCTTCAATTGCTAATTGTTTGTTCTAATACGTAATCGTTAGTTCATTCATTATAGTAGCACGAGATTTAGTGTACCTAAATCCTCAAGATTCAAGTGCAAATACCTAGGTTGAGCTTCTCATCCTTGGGTTTGTCCTAACCTCTTTTTGTTTAATTCCTTGACTCGGTTAAATTGATAATACTTCATTATTGGTTGCTGGTGTCAAGAGAGCTAATTTATGTGCTTCACTAAATTAGTGTTTTTAGAAGAGAAATAAGTAATTGTGTGCTTTACCAATTAGCTTGGTTAGGTAGAGTTGAATATATTTTGCTTGTTTGTTGGGTTTAAGTGCTTGATTTGCCATTATCCTTGGGTCAAATATCTCTTATCTTGCTAATTTACTCATTGTGTTGTTGTGTTGGTAAATTGAATGATTGCCATTAACTTAGTTGTATTTCTATAGCAATTTATTTCTTGTATGCAAGGTATTTGATAAAACACCTCAACCAACTCAAAACCCCCCTTTGTCCATACTTCTAGATTGTAAGAAATAATCTACTTGAAATCAATATTGATAGTCCTTCACTGTGAACGAACTTACGAAAAACACTACCTTCATCCATCATATTTTAAGTATTATATTTATAAATTTAAATTTGGACGAGTAGAACCAATACCAAATATTATTTATATAAATATAGCACTAAAACAAATTAGGAAATTATTAACTTCACAACACATACTTATGTCAATATTTACTATCGCATAATTCAGATATCGCACATCTAACATTTAGATACACTACATATTTTTAAAAAGGGGGAAAAATATTTGTGTTTATCGAACATTTGTTATATAGAACTCGAAAACATATTTTAAGAGAGTGTTTAGACAATATTCGCATAGTCTTGTCATGTATATACATTGATCCATTCAGATTTACAAACATTTCTGTACAGATGTAAATATAACATTATTGATGAAATTAATTAAAAAAAAATAATTGTTGACATGTAGACTACGTACCCAACCAAAAAATTAAGTCAATTGAAGCAAATTAACTCAATTTCCTCTTTAACCGATCAATTGAATATTTTCAAACTAATAAATATCTATTTTCCATGATAACAACCGTAAAATTTAAAGTTTCAAAACATTTTGAAAATAAGTTTTTTTACGAATAACATCCATTAGTACAACGATTCCCGATAATATTGAAAAAAACATATGTCACAAATAACATATATTTTATTTTTAAAATATGTACATAATTTAGTTAAATATAGAATTAGAACATGTCTGTGCCTCAGAATATAAAGCTTATTCTACATAATAAATGAGAATAATAATTATTACGCCATACACTTTATTAATACACCTAACATTATGTTCCATAAACTTCTTTTAAAAGGAAAGAAAGAAATGAGAAGATTTGTTCTTTTTAACTTGATTTCAAAAGATTTTTGTAAAAAAAAAGAAATTTTTTTAAGGATTTGGAAAATTTTATTTTTTAAAATATATTTATCAATTTTTTTTTATTTTTGAAAATTTAAAAGAAAAATAAATAATCTATTTTTTATATTCTTTTTTATTTCACTGATCGGGAACACTGCCCAAGTATGTTTTGTTAAATTAACTTTAGAATGTAATTTAGAATTGATGCATGTTATTTGACTAATTTAAACAAGTTGGACTACTAGGACTCCGACCCGTAATGTTAGTAGCATTGCCTCCATTTGCTATCGACCAACTTTTTCAACGTATAGGTCACAAACTTAATTTATTTTATGCGAATTTTCGACGTTGCGTCAAGTACAAAGAACAAAAAACAATTCGTATCTGTCTTTTACTTTATCTACTCAATACGCAAGCAAGCATATATATATATCTAGGTCATTATTCTAGAGAGCACCTCCTTATATAGAGAATATGAGAGAACTACTAATTTTATATGATTTTATAGTAGAATCAAAGTTTTAATTTTTGGTTCTATAAAAAATAGTAATTTTTCTCTCAAATAGTAATAATATCTCTCAAATAGTAATTTTTCTCTGTGCCAAGCAATATATTATTTTAGAGGGATTCTACTGTATAGTTCTAGTGTTTCAGTTATCTTAGTTGCTTTTAAAATGTTGTTTGTAAAGTTCCACTACCAGACCTTCAAAAACAAAAGTTCCACTACCACTGTCCATCAACAATTCCCAGGAAGTAATTGTTTTTTCTAAATTATTATTATTAGCTTATGATCATTTTTATTTAAATGTTTTTAAATTATATTTCAATCAAATTAATCGAATTTTGACCATAATTTTATAAATATTTGTTAATATTACGATTAACAAATATTTGTTAATTTTATTTAAATGTTTTTAAATTATATTTCAATCAAATTAATCGAATTTTGACCATAATTTTATAGATAATGATTCTCGTTTTATCTAAATGAGAACCGGAGATCTATTAACCACCGTTGGATCAGTATTCAATTAATGACTAAGATTTTTTTCAGAGACAATTAATTTAGAATATTCACAAATCAATAAAAAAAGGTAAACAAATAATTGTAAGATTTTTTGTAAAATACACAATATTTGTATGTTTCTTCTTCTACGTATCTGTACGTGTCTTCTTACACACAATATTACTTCTTCTCGTTCAACACTCGAACTTTAAATGTTATGGAATTGAAGTTTTAGTGCAAATATGTAAGTTTATAAGCTTTTTTCTATTAAATTATATAAGTTCCGCATATGAACTTTAAAAGTTCTACATTTAAACGTGTTTATATCGTAAATGTGAATTCGGAAATCTAGAATGTTCATGTGTAGAACATGTGGTGCAAATATGTTAGTTCATACGCAAAACATATTTATTTTCATTGAATTAAATAAGTTCATACATGAACTTCAGAAGTTCTATATTTGAACTTTCCTATATATTTAATTTGAATTTGGAAATTGATGATATTCAATCTTGATTATTGTTTTATTACGTGACTATTGATAGAGATTCATAACAAATTTTGCTGATTTCTAAAAATCTTAAGATGTTAAAGGAAGATTTTACTAAAATCTTTATAGTGTTGTAACAATATTATCCATGTGAAATGTGTACACTTGATCTCCCTTAAATGTAATCGACTTTGCCCATTAGCTTCGATTTTTTCTAATCGAAATATTAACAAATATTTATAAAATTATGGTCAAAATTCGATTAATTTGATTGAATTATAATTTAAAAACATTTAAATAAAAATTATCATAAGCTAATAATAATAATTTAGAAAAAAACAATTACTTCCTGGGAATTGTTGATGGACAGTGGTAGTGGAACTTTTGTTTTTGAAGGTGTGGTAGTGGAACTTTACAAACAACATTTTAAAAGCAACGAGGATAACTGAAACACTAGAACTATACAGGAGAATCCCTCTAAAATAATATATTGCTTGACACAGAGAAAAATTACTATTTGAGAGATATTATTATATTAGAGAGGTTTCAATTATAATTTTATTTTATACACTATAATGTATATAGTATGTACAATTTTTTTGAATTAAAGAATAATTAAAAATATGTGTATTTGCATTTTTTTTGTCAAAAAATGAGTTATAATTTAATAATATTATTTATTTTTATGAACATTTCCATAATATGAAGATCACAGTGATCAATTAAAGATAATAAAGATGATAGTTAATAATTTAAAAATTCCTGAAAAAGAAAACTTTTGCAAAAATATAATAAAAATATTTTTCATACTTATAAAATGTATAAAAATATAAATTTTATCAAAATTGTTACTTTATGCAAAAATTGGGATGAATACTTTAGATTAAAATTTTCTTAAATATATATTAAAAATTACAACAAAGAACTTATTAAATTTTAGCGTAAATCTCGATTTGGGACCGATACAGTTTAATAATTTAGGGTGTTATACTGTATGTAATCAAAATTAATCCTTTTTAATTATAAATAAAACGAAGGTTGTTGTGGAATAAAAACTAGGTTACGAATTTGTATTTAATGTTAGGGTTCGGGAGCTTTGTGCTTTAATGGCTGTTTCCGTGTTCGAGACTAATCGGTCCTCATAGAGTGTCTAAGTATCTCGTATTGAGAATCAAGCCAAGACGTAGTTCTGAGAATGAGGGGTCAAGTCCTTTATATAGGCTGAGAAGCCTTAGAATTATGGTAGGATTCGGAGACTTGACGGGCAAGTCACCTTGAGGAAGGTTCTAGACTCCTTCCTTGTAGGAATCAGTTTCCATGTTGAATTGAATGTCTTGGAGGCTAAGTCTAGCAGGAGTAATATCTTTATTTGACTCTTATTGCTGAGCTGTTTATTACCCCTAATATTAATTACGAATTTAATATTAAAAACAGGGTTTGGACCTTGTTGGTGAACCCCACGTTTGGAACATACTGAGTCTAATTAATGTCACATTAAATCTATCTTTAGAACTAACTTTTAGCCCATATTAAACGTAATAACAGAATATGCCGTTGGCCACTTTCAACTTTCTCTCTTTTCTATTCTCTCCCAAGCAATCTCCCAGAAGTTTCCTCCAAAAATTCTTAATAATCGGATCTCATCTTTAATATAGTATTCAATTCACATTACCACTTTTACACGTAGAGTATCTTCCACGTGGCAAACAACTATTGGTTTCACCACGGTCACCATCACCCTCATCAATCGCAATTCGTAAAAGTGGAATTTCAGCTTTTTACAACTCCACTAAACTCCCGTCTCCAAAAAAACATAGTGTGCTTAGTTATGTTATGTTGGGATTGAATAGTTTTTGTTTTACTTGTTTAACAGGTTTATTCATTTATTAAATATTTATTTATTAAAGTTTCAATGTATAAACCAAAATTCCAATCGATTTAACTAACAAATGTGTATTTTTTTGAACTAGGCAAATACAAGGTTGTAAAAATCGGAAATCGGACCAACTCGGTTTTGGTTCAGAAAAATGAGTAATCGGAAATTCGACGAGTACTTGGAATGAATACTCGGACTACTAATCGGATATTGTTTTTAAATTTTTTTTCTCATAATTTATATGTATTTATTCTAATTTTAGTGTACATGTGTTAAACTTAAAATTTAACAATAATATTAATATTACTAATAATATTATTACAACCCTGCTAACAAGTAACACCACACTAATTATAATAGTGTTCAAATATATTAAGTCATTCAAGCATTGAGGTGAAATCTTAGGAAAAGTAAAAAATTAGTTCACAAATTGTTACTACTTGCTACACCAAAAAGATATAAACTATAACCTTAATCAATCAGTAGAAAATAAATGATCACCTCCAAGCAACACCACTTACACCATCCACACACACTGATATTGCTAATAACATTTCAAGTTTCAACTCAAGCTAGCAAAATAACACACACAAAAAGTTGTAGGTATGCATAAATTAAAAACTAGCAAAAGTACAAGCAAATTATTAGTGAATGAATCAAAAAAAAAAAAAAAGCAAAGGATTATATAATACAAGTATTATCATGATCAGAAGCAATGCAAAAAAAAAAATATCACACTTTATTAATCAAGAATCTAGGTTATAACTATAAGTTGAGCAATAAAAATTATTTTTTATTTTTAGTCAAGCCTGAGTTTGACCCCGATTAATCGGAGTCAACCCGAGTCTTGACCGAGTTATAGCAAAAATTGACTTTTGTTCCGATTAGTCATTATTCGGATCGATTTATGGGTCCAAAACGAGTACTCGGCCGAGTTGACCGATTTTTACTGCAAATCACAAAAGCCAGTACAAACATTTTATTTAAATGTTTGGTATTTCAAAGAAAATGAAAATCCGAAAATTATTACTAATTAACAGTAGTCAATCATTTAAATATTTTGTTTTTTTTTTTTGAACAATTAAATATTTTGTTTTTAAAATTTGTGTTTCCGCCTCCGTACAAATGATCGGCTCCAACAAAGTTTGACGTTGTGAACTGCTCCTTGTTTTGTTCGTTGTTCCCAATATCCAACGCAACCTCAAACTCTCGTCTTCTTCTTCTTCCTTTTCTAGAGAGATAAAATTCCTTGTGAGAGAAACTTCAAATAAAGCTCCCCACTAGCGCACTATCTCTCCCTCTAGTCTCCATCAACCTTCCTGGTAATCCCTCTCTCTCTCTCTCTCTCTCTCTCTCTCTCTCTCTCTCTCTCTCTCTCTCTCTCTCCCCTCCACCTCTCTCTCTCCTTCTCTCTCTGTAACAACATATGTGTGTAAGTTTGGTTGTCCAGATATAGTATATGTGTACTCACTACATGTGTTGTTTATGTTATAATTTGAACATGTTTTGACTTAGTTGAAACGATTTGATATGTTTTTTAGTTTTACGAGTTTGATTTGCTGATAATTAATTTTAATTATGATTCATCAGGCGTGATTTTGCATAGGATAGTTGAGATTTATGGGTAGAGGGGAGAATTATGGTAAAGGGGAGGGTTTAGATACGAATACGATGTCGAATGGAGTTGTTTTCGCTGCGTGGGCTAAAGATCCACGAGAATGCGAGGAAATTCTGAAAGTGAGAAGAGAAGATGGTTTATCGAATGAGGAAGTTGAGAAACGGAGACGAATATTTGGGTGGAATGAGTTGGAGAAACACGAAGGGCAATCAATAATTAGGTTGATTTTAGATCAGTTTAACGATACTTTAGTTATTATTTTACTTGTTGCGGCCGTGGTTTCTTTTGTTTTAGCATGGTATGATGGGGATGAAGGTGGGGAAATGGAGATCACGGCGTTTGTGGAACCGTTGGTTATATTCTTGATCTTGATTGTCAATGCTATTGTGGGGGTTTGGCAGGAGAGTAATGCGGAAAAAGCGTTAGAGGCTCTTAAGGAGATTCAGTCAGCGCAGGCGACTGTGATTCGTGGTGGGGAGAAGAATTCGAGTTTGCCTGCGAAAGAACTTGTTCCGGGGGATATTGTTGAGCTCAGGGTTGGGGATAAAGTGCCTGCGGATATGAGGGTTTTGAGTTTGATTAGCTCTACTTTAAGGCTTGAGCAAGGGTCATTGACGGGAGAGAGTGAGGCTGTGAGTAAGACTGTGAAACCTGTCCCTGAAGATTCGGATATTCAGGGGAAGAAATGTATGGTGTTTGCTGGAACAACTGTCGTCAATGGTAATTGTATTAGTTTGGTCACTCAAACTGGTATGAATACTGAGATTGGAAAGGTGCATTCCCAAATTCATGAAGCGTCCCAAAGTGAGGAAGATACACCGCTGAAAAAAAAACTGAATGAGTTTGGAGAGGTTTTGACTATATTGATTGGTTTGATTTGTGCACTGGTTTGGCTTATTAACGTAAAATATTTTCTATCTTGGGATTATGTCAATGGATGGCCAACAAATTTCAAGTTCTCATTCGAGAAATGCACGTATTATTTTGAAATTGCAGTGGCATTAGCAGTGGCTGCCATTCCAGAAGGTTTACCTGCAGTTATTACAACATGCTTGGCCCTTGGTACACGTAAGATGGCTCAGAAGAATGCCCTTGTTCGCAAGCTGCCCAGTGTTGAGACTCTTGGTTGTACTACTGTGATTTGTTCAGACAAGACTGGTACTCTGACTACTAATCAGATGGCAGTCGCTAAGCTTGTCGCTATGGGTCCTCAAGGACATTCTCTCCGATCTTTCAATGTTGATGGTACCACATATAATCCATTTGATGGAGAAATACAAAACTGGCCACTTGGTCGAATGGATACCAACCTTCTAACGATTGCGAAGATTGCTGCCATCTGCAATGATGCTGGTATTGAACACAATGGGAGTCATTATGTTGCTAGTGGGTTGCCTACTGAAGCAGCTTTAAAGGTAACATGATATAAGCTTATCCCCCTAGCTTTCAAATATTATTCTACTACTTGTGGAAACATTTTTGTTAGCTTTGAATCAGATGCCATCATGACTTCATCCCATTTGGTTGAACTTGAGCTGCGCAAAACATTGGACTTGTTTGTACTTTATACATCTTACAAATTCTACTTTTCCGTGTGCATTGGTGGCTCTAATTAATTCAGAGAACAAAACAAACCCAAGTTCTTCCCCTTATAAATTTATTCTTTTATTGTATTGGTTTTATTTGTCTATGCAGAAGATGCTGGGTGACCAGATGTAGGTAGTACTTACCCTCGATATATAATTAAACAGGAATCACACTTATATGCAAGCACAAATATGAAATTTGTTGTTTTTTCAGGTTCTTGTCGAGAAGATGGGATTTCCTGATGGAAAGGATATAAATTTATCCACCACTGGGGGTGATGCCCAACGTATGTCACTTGCATACTATTTTCTTGCACATTAGTGTTTTCTTATCAAATTCGTAAGTAACTTTTCACTTTCACTTTTATACATGCAAGGTTGTTGTCGAAGATGGAGTGAAAGTTGTTCCAGAATTGGCACACTTGAGTTTGATCGTGATAGAAAATCAATGGGAGTTATTGTAAGTTCTAGCTCAGGAAGAAATTCATTACTCGTAAAGGTAATACATCCTTCTTCCCTCCCATCAGATGTGTTATTTCTAAAAAATGATGTAAATATAAAGCTGACTTTTGAAGGTGACACTAAATAGTGGATGAGACCTCTGTTGCGTGTCTGTGTGTTGAAACTTGAAACCCCCTACCTCCTCAACTTTTGGTTTATATGTGTTTGCCCAATCTCATGCTTACGGATTGAGTCGGCTAATGAGTTTGTGCTTTAAGTTTCGACTTGTAAATCGATGTTTTCTTAATTAGGGATAAAGCTGTACCATATTCTTAGAACTATATATGCTCCAGCATGTATAGCATCTTATTTAAATTTCTCCTTTAATATGCTTTATTATTTTCCTGGAAGTAGTCTAACATTCATGATATATTCAACAGGGTGCAGTAGAAAACTTGTTGGAAAGAAGCTCTTTTATTCAATTACTTGATGGTTCTGTCGTAGAACTTGACCAGAATGCCAGGAAAGCTATTCTACAAAGCCTTCATGAAATGTCATCGAGTGCATTACGTGTATTGGGTTTTGCATACAAGGATCATTTAGCAGAGTTTGCAACATATACTGGGGATGAAGACCATCCAGCTCATGAGCTCTTACTCAATCCATCCTACTACTCGTCTATTGAGAGTAAACTTGTGTTTGCTGGTCTGGCTGGGCTTAGAGTGAGTTGCAAATTAATGTTCAGAAATTGACATACTTACAAGTGAGTTGCGCATGGATATCTTCTGACTGATGCATCTATTAAATATAATTGTCACAGGATCCACCTCGAAAAGAAGTTCGCCAAGCTATTGAAGACTGCAAAATAGCTGGTATTCAGGTTATGGTTATTACTGGAGATAACAAGAACACTGCTGAAGCTATATGTCGTGAAATAGGTGTCTTTGGACCGAATGAAGATATCAGTTCAAAAAGCTTAACAGGGAGAGAGTTCATGGATCATCGTGACAAAAAAGGTCACCTAAGGCAGAGTGGAGGGCTCCTCTTCTCTAGGGCAGAACCAAGGCATAAACAAGAGATAGTAAGGCTGCTTAAAGAAAATGGTGAAGTAGTTGCAATGACTGGCGACGGAGTCAATGACGCCCCTGCCCTGAAACTAGCTGACATTGGTATTGCAATGGGCATTTCTGGTACAGAGGTATAATATCGAATCTTTGTCTGCACAACGACGACTTCCATGCATGTAAAGTTCACCACCATAATCCTATATGGTTTAAATTTTCGGTCTGAATCAGATGTTTGTTAGTCAACAGTTTTTAAAAGAAGCTTTATAACACTTCTTTGAAGCTGAATGTAAGAGGAGACCATCAAAGTTTTGATTCTAATCTTTTCTTGCTAAATGTGGATCAACCATCTTTTATTCTTTTGTAGTCCCTGTTTTCTGGTCCAAGTCAACTTGGGGGTTGTGCTGAGTCTACAGTCGTTGTCCAGAACTGATGTCTTTAGGTTTAAAAACCCAACTCTACGTCTGTTATGCTAGCATTTTCATGTTCTCCAGTTTTATCAGCCGTGTTTCAATTTATATATCTACATTATCTTGTTTTCTTGTATTAGGTTGCCAAGGAAGCTTCTGACATGGTTTTAGCTGATGATAATTTTAGCACAATTGTTGCTGCTGTAGGGGAAGGCAGGTCTATCTATAACAATATGAAGGCATTTATTAGGTACTTTTCATATTCCCCTCTGGTTCTTTTTTGAACTGATTAAGCCAAAAGAAAGCATGGATTCAACATTTTGGTTAATTTGGATTTTTTTTAATTCTATGGACATATCATTATATAATCTTAGTTATGTTAATTTAGAGTCAAAACAGTATATGTATTATACTATATGAATTGTGGGTATGTGGTAACAAATTTAGTTAATTCTAAAAAATATATATGATCTATGATCACATGGTGGTAAATACACTAGACGCTTGGCTTTTAACTGATCTGGTCAAATCAATTTTAAAGTATGAAAGTAGGAGTGTGGGTCCTCCTTGTACAGCAGTCAAGTTCTTTTAACCTTGGACATAGCACAGATCATATTTTTTCATTATATGTTAGTGATAAACTTAAGTTCATGGAGAATACAAGGTTTTGTTCAAGTGCTCATTTGTGTACATTCGAGTGTTTCGTATCTAATAGATGTCCTGCACATTTTTATGTTAGATTTCTTTTTAGGCGAAACCTGTAATAGAAGTAGCTTGCTTTTGAAGATACAATGCATGTAGAGAGGTTCTGAATTGTTGAAATGGAGTGATCATGGAGTTGACTTACCGTGTATATGTAGGAGAAAGTTTCCTTCACACACTTTCTTAACCAAAATGTTTGATTTTGTGTGTTTTTCTTGTCCTGCATATTGATTCTGATTTTATGAAGTATCAAAGTTTCTGAAGGGTCCCTCCGTTAATTATCTAACTTCGTTTCTTCTGATATTTTTTAGGTATATGATATCGTCAAACATTGGCGAGGTTGCCTCTATATTCCTTACAGCTGCTTTAGGTATACCAGAGGGCCTTATTCCTGTTCAGCTTTTGTGGGTCAATCTGGTTACCGATGGACCTCCGGCAACAGCTTTAGGATTTAATCCACCTGATAAGTACATCATGAAGAATCCCCCTCGCAGAAGTGATGACTCTTTAATCAGTGCATGGATATTATTTCGCTATCTGGTATTATGTTTCATTAATTTCTACTTGAAGGAACTTTAGAAGCCGTATCTGCCTTGGTTTATTATTGCTTACGTAGTTACATTCCGTAATGTTGTCAATGTAGGTGATTGGTCTTTATGTGGGAATAGCTACCGTAGGAGTCTTCATCATATGGTTCACACAAGACTCTTTCTTAGGAATTGACTTGAGTAGAGATGGCCACAGTCTAGTCTCTTATTCCCAGCTTTCTAACTGGGACCAGTGCACCTCCTGGGGGAATTTCTCGGTTTCTCCTTTCACTGCCGGATCACAAGTTTTCAATTTCGATGCCAATCCATGTGACTATTTTCAGACTGGAAAAGTCAAAGCTATGACCCTCTCCTTGTCTGTATTGGTTGCCATTGAGATGTTCAATTCCCTTAATGCCCTTTCTGAGGATGTGAGTCTGTGGAGTATGCCTCCTTGGGTCAACCCATGGCTCCTCTTGGCAATGTCGGTTTCATTTGGATTGCATTTCTTGATCCTTTACGTGCCTTTCCTTGCTCAAATATTTGGCATTGTACCACTAAGCCTGAATGAGTGGTTATTGGTAGTGGCTGTTGCCTTTCCGGTGATTTTGATTGATGAGGTTCTTAAATTTGTGGGACGGTGTACAAGCAGGGTTCGATCGTCACGAACAAAGAGTTCATTGAAGGACAAGGCAGAGTAAGATTGTAGGCTAAGATTGCTAGGCAGAGAAAATAATTTACTTACAAAAGCTACAGTAGGTCCAATTAACCTTGTTATTCTTGGTCCCTTGACCCTTATGTCGAAAAAGGAAGAGGGTTAGTCTGGCCATAAAGATATGTTACATTCATTGGTCATTTGTAATACTCATAACAGAATTATTAGATCTCTTTAATTTATATGAAGCCAATTAGCCCTTGGCTTCGTTTTATTTACGCGAACATCAGTTAATTTATTCACAGATTTAACACACAAAATATTGTTTCTGACATGATAATTTTTTTTTTGTTTTTTATGTATATTTTTATTTTATGTCAATGTTGCCGTCTTGCAATATATTTTTGTGTTCTAAAGTTAGCACCATGAGTCTTTAGTATCTTGAAAACCGTTTTTCTGTAATCTTCATTAAACTCTAGATTATTTGCAAGTTGAAGCTCTTTCTCACTGATTATTTGTTTTTCTCCCACAAACTTTCATAAGGATTTTTTTTTTCTTTTCACCCACAAACTCTGCAAATTTTTTTTTCTCGCACACACGAACTCTCGTATGTTCTTTTTTTCTTTTTTTCTCATCCACGAACTCTCATGATATCTTTTTTTCTCTCTTACCCACGAACCCTCGCGAGATTTTCTCATACCCACGAATTCTCGTAGGGTTTTTTCTTTTATCACTTACTCATGATACCATGATAAAGATGTCTCAAAATTCTCTCTCGTTCATAACTGGAGGCAAAATCCTCAAATTTATTACAATATTACAATTGTTTATATATCAAATCTCTAATCAATAATAACGGCAACTAATTTTATATAGCCAATCCCTAATCAATAATAAACTAATATAATAAAGGAACTCTTCCAATTTCGTTAATCTTAATAATAAATGTAATTATCATATTTTCTTATAATTATACATTAACATATATGTTAACAATATCACATAATCATATTAATTTTTATGTTTCTACTGAAATATATATTTTTGGATGTTAATATCATTTTGAAATTTTTCTTCACAAAATGTTACTTGGACTTATATAAATCATTATAATAAAATTATCATTTTTCTAAATGAAGATTTATTTTTCAAAAAAAATCATATAAAATAATCTAAATTAAAAGATGATTATTCGTAAATTATGTAATACTTATGAATTATGGTAAGACTTTTAAATTAAAGAATCACATTATTTTCAATTATAATTAAGTTATATAAGAAAATTGAAATGTAATATTTTTTCACAACGTACTTAATCTAAAAGCCAAAAATAACGTTCTAAAAGCCAAAAATGACGTGGCTCATTCGGTTGCGTTAAATAAGTTTTTGATGATGAATGTCGTTTGACACTATAAAGTGTTGTCGTTTAACCTGACATATAGGGTCTGGTCAATCCAACCCCACATTTTCCATTATTTTGTCGTGTTTTTAGCTTCCACCTATATCATATCATAATATTTATTTACTTGAATTGAACAATTAGTTAAATTGGAGAACATAATGTTAGATTATATTTTATAATCTAATAATAATTATGGGCTTACAAATTAAAGACAATTATATTTAATGTTTATTCCATATTTGGACTAATTAAGTGGTCTTAAATAAAGAGTCCAATAACATCTTATTCGGTATGGGCTTTGTAATGTGTAATACCCAATAGTAATCTTATTAGGGTTAATGGGGTCTAATTAGAGTACTATATAAAGAACATAATAGGGTCTTGGTCCCCAAGGCTAATTCACAACCTCTACTCCTCTATTCCCATCAGTCAGAGAGAGATACGGTTAGAGGCGAATCAAGTCTGTGGAAGATCAAGTCCCATAATACGTATTCATATCTACAGTCATGGAATCAGGTACGCTTTCGCATTACAGTTTTATCGTGTAACCTTGATAATATCGCATAAGATGATTCTGGTTATTTATTTAGATCTAACAATTGGTATCAGAGCCTATCTTATGTCGAATTATTAGGGTTTGATCATATTTTTTTTATATGATTGTTTAAAATTGCGTAGCATATGAATCGCAATTCTGTGTCGGTGCGTTAGGAATCAGGCTATATGATGTGATGCAATTTGTTTTTTTTAAATTAAGAACATCATGTACCAGATCTGGCTTGTCTTATTAAGTTACAATTCACACATCATGTACGATACGTCGTGTTATTTAATTATTCACAACATGAATGTTATTATTCGGCCATTGTATTTGTACACTTAGTATGATCAAGTTTTTTTTTTCCCGATTATGATTGGCTAAATATGTGAATTTTTATATTGCATATAAAATCAGTTGGCCATGATTTCAGTTACCAGTAAAGTTTTTTTTCCACCTCTGTTTTGAATAAGAACACATGCATGTTCGTTAATCTTGTTGTGCTTGTTCGTTTTACTGGTTACTATCTCTTGAGGAAATCCAAATTTTATTTGGATTTTTTTTTATTGTAAAATGTCAGGTGATTTATTTTTTAATAATTTTACAATAATATGGATTTGGGCACATTTTTTTTAAAGAAAGGAAAAATATTTTTTTTTCTTGTCCTTTTATTTCGTGAATAAGTGAGTTGAAGCAAAATATTGCCAAAGTGATATTTATGTGTAGATTTATTTATTTTGAAATAATAGGATGTGTATGTTTATTATTTATGCGTTATAATAATCGGCCCAAAGGAAGATTATTTAATGGCCAAATAATGGATGTACGTGCGGAAATAAATATGTAATAATTATAAATTTTTCATGTGAGTAATAAACCGACCCAAAGGAAGGTTATTGCTTGACCGAATTTATTATTAATATTTGATTTCTGCATGGAGAGTACCACTTGCAAGTTAATATTTCTGTCCAAAGACTAAATATTAATGTTGTGCTAGGTATCTTGTTTAAATGGGCCCACACACACTATAGTATTTAAATTCATGTTTTTTTTTGTGTGCTATTATGTATGCATATGACATGAATTTTTCTATTATTCGAGCTTATATTTTTTTTTTGTTCTAAATTGCTAGTTAATACATCTGCTGCTAATATAACTGCCAACATGAACTCCATTCCTGTGCTTAATGGTACAAACTTTAAGAGCTGGAAAGAGAAAGTTCTGTTAGTTCTCGGCTGCATGGATTTAGACTATGCTATAAGGAAAGAACAACCTCCTTCTCTTACGGATGAAAGTTCTAATACTGAGAAATTGAACTTTGAGAAGTGGGAGCGTTCTAATCGCTTATTGCTCTAGATTTCTTGAGGATGTTGAGTTTGAGGGGGAAGATATAAAGTAAGGAATGTTGTCTTTGAGGAAGAATTAATATCTTTGCCTCATGTAGTTCAAGATAACAATATGGATATACATGTACAGTTTCCTACTCAAAATCAAGATGATGCTCAAGAAGAGCAAACTCAACAAACTCAAGAGAACATTCCATATGTTTCAGCTATTGGGAGTATTATGTATGGTCAAGTTTAGTACTCTGCCGGTTTTGGCATTCATTGTGGGTATGTTAAGCAGATATTATAGTAAACCCGGAATGGATCATTGGATTATAGTTAAACGGGTTATGAGGTACTTGCAAAGAACTAAAGATTACATGCTCGTTTTTTTTATCAGAATTCGGAAAATTTGGAGATCATTATGTATTCCAATTCTGATTTTGTTGGTTGTGTAGATACAATAAAATCTACTTCTAGTTAAGTTTTTTTTTGTTATGTCTAAACAGATAGACATTAAATATCAAGTCATTATAGAGAGAATGCAATATCAATTAGTGTCTATTGAGTATATAAGAACAAATTCTATGCTAGCAGACCCACTTACTAAATCTTTGACACCATAAAGGTTTTTCTTGGGCATACTGCTCATATGGGTGTTGTCTCATTGGAGGATATTCAATTTTAGTGGGAGTTTTTTTTAATTTTGTTCTTATATTCGGTACTCAATTTTTTTTATTGACATTATGGTGATATTTGTGTTTTTGAGTATTCTGCAGAATAAAGTTATTTTTATTTTATTCTCTCTATTGCTCTATATGAGTTGTCTCTTTCAATTGTGGTTCTGACATAAAGTTTGAAAGAATAAAGATTGATCTCACTAAGGTATTAAGGACCAATTGGAAATAGGCATGATTAAGATCACATTGCATGTAATTTCCAGTTACACATCCATACTTGATCTATGTCATTGAATAAATTTATGTGGTGATCATTGAGGATCCAGTTACGACAATGTGACGAAGGTCGCTTTGGTTCCATGTTTATATATGAGATGGACCAGATTGACTAAGGAAGATGTTTTCTAAAGAATAAACAATTTTGTGCGCACTTATGGTTATTGAATGTAATTGTTGTTTGGAACAATTTGTAGCCCAAGTGGGAGATTGTTAGATTATATTTTATAATCTAATAATAATTATGGGCTTACAAATTAAAGACAATTATATTTAATGTTTATTCCATATTTGGACTAATTAAGTGGTCTTAAATAAAGAGTCCAATAACATCTTATTCGGTATGGGCTTTGTAATGTGTAATACCCAATAGTAATCTTATTAGGGTTAATGGGGTCTAATTAGAGTACTATATAAAGAACATAATAGGGTCTTGGTCCCCAAGGCTAATTCACAACCTCTACTCCTCTATTCCCATCAGTCAGAGAGAGATACGGTTAGAGGCGAATCAAGTCTGTGGAAGATCAAGTCCCATAATACGTATTCATATCTACAGTCATGGAATCAGGTACGCTTTCGCATTACAGTTTTATCGTGTAACCTTGATAATATCGCATAAGATGATTCTGGTTATTTATTTAGATCTAACACATAATACATGGGCAATTTCATGTATGAATCATAAAATGGGTATTGCATATTTCTTTCTGCTAAGCTATATATGTCTACTTCTCATTGTATGTGCATGTAATGATTAAGTTAACAAATTGTGATTACTCTGCATACCTTCTATATTATGTTATGTTTAACAAAAATGTTGTCCAGCTAATGATTCAGTTGAGAACATGTATATGTTGGAAAATAATGAGAATATCACATTTTAAGTTATTCTAAAGGTCCTGCCAGAGGCACTCAATACGAAAAAATCTTATAATTCTACTCTCTATTCATTCATAAAAAAAAATAAAAAAATATTTTTTAAAAAATTTAAAAAATGATGACATGACAGTAGTTTTTTTTTAATTTTTTTGTTAATTTTATTTTAAATTTTCTTTTTATGAAAGGATAGAGGGTAGAATTATAAAATTTTTTTGTGAAGGTGCCCCTAGCGGGGCCCTTTAAAATAGCTTGAAATGTGGTGAACACATTGTTCTCACTGTTCTCACGGAACATGTGTTCTCACTAGAGCGTGACCCATGTTGTCCAAAATAATCACTATAATATAGAGACATATCGAAATATCCACTTTTACTAATTACTAGTACTAGCCGATAACCTTTGCGAAGCACGGTTCATGATCAATTATCTTAAATTTTTATTTTCTAATTTTTTTAATAAAACCAGTTATTATATTCTTTCAATTAAATAATTTAATGACATTTACTTAGTTTGCTATTAATATTATTAAAAAAAACTCATGTTTTAGTTGATCATAATTTAATTATCAAAAATATTTATAGGATCTAGATCAAGAAAGAAAGTAAACACTAAAAGAGAACTGAAGAAGCATTATTAGTCATTGGATTACTTCTAAATCAATATAATTGTCAATAAAATATGAATTGTCTCTAAATTATATATCTTGTGTTTTTGAACAACTTTACCCCTGATATATATAATAATATATAAATAAAAGGTCACGCTCTGTTGAAAACACATATTAACATGAGAACAGTGAGAACATAATTGTTTTGCAGCAGAACAATACAAAATAAAAATGTGAAAAATATGCAGAACAATTTTTCTGCACTTTATAAAGGAGTGTAGTCTCACTGTTCTCACGTATCAATTGTTTTTCACTTGAATCATGCCCAATATATAAATTATTATGAAATTTATATAAAAGTTCTTCGTTTCTCCGTTTAAGGAATCTGCAATGAACATGATCCGATATTTATAATTTATTATAATATATGTTAACCATCATAGAGGTCCGGTAATATAAGAGTAGATATATTATTAATTGCATTTATTATTAATTTATTATAGATACTTTTTAATTATTAATTAATGGAGCCTGAAGTTGTATATAATAATATTTTCTCGACTTTTATTTCGATTGTTAGTTAATAGACTCGTAGTATAAAACTTCACTATTAAATTAAATTAATATTTAATATTATTATTTTAATTAATTGAATTTATATAACTTCACTCTGGTAATATAAGAGTAGTTATATTATTAATTGCATTTATTATTAATCAATTGTTGATACATTTTAAATATTAATTAATGGACTCCTAATTTATACATAATACTATATTCTCGACTTTTATTTCGATTTTTAGTTAATAGACTCCTAGTATATAACTTCATTATAAATTAAATTAATATATAATATTATTAAATTAATTAATTAAATTAAATTAAATTAGTTTAATATTTAGTGACATATCGCGGTATGCATGGCATACCATACTGGTATATCATTAAGAGGGTAATGAGGGGATTTCTGCTTTTAATAAAGAGTATAGATATGAAGTTATGCACTACATGAAACGAAAGGTGGCTGGTAAAATGGGATGGATGACGTTAAAGTTGGGTATGAGTAAGGCTTACGATCGTGTGGAATGGGATTTTTTGAGAGCTATGCTAGACAAGTTGGGTTTTGATAGAAAGCTGGTAAGTTTGATATTGGAATGTGTTTCATCAGGTCGATATAAAATAACACATTCAGGAAAGGAGTTCCGATCAATTGTCCCAAGTCGAGGCATTACGCAAGGAGACCCATTATCATCGTATTTATTTCTAGTGTGTATGGCAGGTCTAACAGCATTAATCCAAGATAATGAAAGAAGATGGCTATTGTCTGGAATCAAGGTTGCAAGGGGTGTTCCGAGTCTATCTCATATGTTCTTTACAGACGACCCGTACATTTATAGCAAAGCTAATGGCGACTCTGCTGATCAAATCAATCATATGCTCCAGATATACGAAAGAACATCAGGGTAGAAGATTAACAAGGCAAAGTTGTCTGTCTGGTTTAGTAGCAACACAAATCAGGAGGTGAAGGAAACAATTTGTAGGATACTTGACTTTCAAGAAGCAACTGAAGGAACAACTTATCTAGGTCTTCCTAATTCTGTAGGAAAGAACAAAAGGACAATCTTTGGTTATCTTAAAAGTCGTATGCAGAATAGAATTGAAGGGTGGGATAAGGAGTACTTATCAAAGGGAGGGAAAGAATTGTTGGTTAAAACGGTGTCTCAAGCTCTTCCAACGTATGCAATGAGCATTTTTTTGTTGCCCAAACGGGTGTGCACTGAATTAGAGAGCCTAATGTGAAAATTTTGGTGGAGATCTTCAACCAAGAAAATGAAAGGTATACATTGGATGGCATGGGATCGTTTATGCATGAAAAAGTCTGAAGGAGGTTTGGATTTCAGAAATTGACACGACTTTAATCTAGCACTCTTGGGGAAACAAGCTTGGAGACTAATTATGAGGCAGGATAGTATGGTAAGCAGAGTGTACAAAGCAAGATATTATCCCACATGCAGTTTTTTGATAGCTAAAATTGGATCTAATCCAAGATATGTGTGGAGGAGTATATTAGAATCACAGGAGTTGTTGAAATCTGGGGTGGCCAGACGAGTTGGTAATGGGTGCACAGTAGATATCTTAAAGGACCCCTGGCTGTCTTGCATTGAAGATCCTTATATTCATACTGTTCATGAAGCTCTGAAAGGAAACACAGTCTCATCACTCATGGCAATGGATCAAGACACATGGGATACAGACTTAGTGAACGACATTTTTGATCAGAGGGATGCCAGTTTAATCCTTTCAATACCAATAAAGCGTATGGACAATGACTCATGGTTTTAGAGAAATGATAAGATGGGTCAGTACACAGTTAAAAGTGCATACGCCGTCATAAGGGACAGAGCAATTAACAATCAAGCAAGTAGTAATTCTGGTTTTTGGAACAAAATATGGAATTTAAAGATTCCATTAAAAGTCTAACATTTTGTCTGGAGAGCAGTTCGTGATTGTTTACCCACTAAAGATCATTTGTTAACCAAGAGGGTTGAGGTGAACAACATGTGCCCTGTCTGTAACCTAGCTGATGAAACGGCATTTCATGTGTTAGTAGTATGCCCTGTAGCAGAGTTATGTTAGCAAAATATGGGGTACACATTCGGTACACGTATGTACTTGGATGAGTAGGCATCGGAGGTTCTACAACACAACATGCGTAATGTTATCAATAAGGTGTTTATGGTGGCATGAGCTATCTGGAATATCTGGAAGAACAAGAACAATATTGTTTGGAATTAAAATGGTAAAGAGTATGAAGACATTATAGCATCAACATTACAAGTCCTTAACAACTGGGAGAGTGCACAAGATAGATCCTTCGACAACACTGTTGGGTTTTTAACTCAAACGGACAGGGATGTGTACTGGAAACTATCACAGATAGGAACAGTTAAGGTGAACACTGATGCGGCTCTGTTTAAAGACTTTGATTGTTATAGTTATGCAATGGTGGCTCAAGACCATTCAGAATCAATGTTGGAAGCTTTTTCGAGTTGCAGACCAGGATGTTTGAATCCAGAACTCGCAGAAGCTGTTGGGATAAGAGAAACACTGAGTTGGGTGAAAAACAAGGGTTGGTCATCGGCTGTTGTCGAGTCTGATGGCCTAGGAGCAAGTCAGGCCATTAGATGTTCATCGATTAACGTTTCTTACTTTGGGAGTGTAATTGATGAATGCAAGAAGTTACTTAGTGATTTAGAGTCGCGAAATGTGACTTTAAAATTTTTTAAACGATCCGCGAACATGGTAGCTCACTATATAGCGAGAAACTCAAGTTCACTAGTTGATTCTAGTTGGGGAATGGGAGATGCCCACCCGGATTTAATTCATGTATTGTTAAATGATTTGAAAGTTCAATAAAATCATTTCCTTTCCTGGAAAAAAAAGTATATTATAAGAGACATATCGAAGTATCCACTTTTATTAAGACCGCCTTTGAACTCACCAAACATGCTATTGCCTAAGACGTATGTTACATTTGACTTAATACAAAAAATATTACTTAATGCTGAAATTGTTCCGGGACTCCGAGTTTTTTATCACCAAATATTTCCTCATATTAATCACCAAATTTGTTCTCCTCTTCAAAGTCATTGTTGTTGCTTGCCTTCATTCTACCCGTGCCAATTAATCAATGTAAGTAAATTTAGATTTTCGTATCTACTAATCTTTGTTCATCCTTATTGTTTGAGACATATTAAAATTAGGGTTTGATAAACTATGTTTGTTTTATAAAATTGAAAGTATCGAAGTCCTGAGTTACTAAAAGTGTTAGAAAGGACTATTGTTGAATTGAATTGATTAGTTTAAACTGATAGTGGACTATTGTTAAACTGAATTAATTAATTGATAAGCTATGTTTATTTTATAGAATTGAAAGTTTATTGGAAATGTTGAAGTCGTGAATTACTTCTGTTTTTCTAATAGTATGTTGTGAAGTTCCGTCTAACAACTTTATACGTCTATCTTAAAAGCGTATTTCGTGAATATTTTGGGCACCAAATATTTTACCAATATCCAGCCTAATAATGGGTAAAAAGGGTTTTCACCCAAGTTTAACTAGAAGAGTCCATTTTGTATGCGTCTACTATACTTATTTTCTAAATCGAGTACAAACTTAGAGTATTAGAGGGAGAATGAGGATCTTTTGTAGTTTCAAGTTTGTATTCTTTAATTATGCTGTATACATTTTTACGTGGTATATGATCAAATTCTTAAGTTTTATTTCTATATGTTAACGTTGTTATCTTTCTAACTCGGCATAACCGCACAAGTATTCAGATTTGTAATTTATCTCGATTTGAAAAGACTTGAAATATGGTCCGAATAGTCACCGTAACACTTTAATTTAATGATATAAAAGTGCACTACGCCATAGATGACATACAGTAACATCACGACTGTGTTACCTTAGACCCTAAATTCTGTTACCAAAGGCCCAAAAAAGGCTAAGGTAACACCTTAGCTGGGATAGTTTTGTTCTATGTAACCTTTGGAGTCTAAGGCAACACTTCGACATACCTAAGCTAACATAGCCATATTCGTTACCATAGACCTATACAGCAACACACTAAGCATTCTATAGCAACACCAAATCTATGTTACCTTAGATGTTATAATTTTTCAAAATTATTAATCAATTATCTGGGTCCCACATGTGGGTCCCACCTATGGGTCCCACATGTATTCCATATTTTAAATTTTATTGACAAAATAAAAATATAACATTTAAATATTACATTTTCCAGGAAAAAAAATTAAAAATTCAATTCAATTCATGTTTCCATTCACCAAAATGTCATCCAACATCATTCCAATACCATCATCTACTAGTAAACCAACCATATCATTCAGAAATATTGACCAACACTAACTATTGAATATAACTTAAAACATACAAGTAATAGAATAAATTACATGGTTATTTTTAAAATATAACCAGTATCCCCAATTCCCACGACTTAACCAATTTTGACCCAAATTTGATTTGCCCACTTTTCATTGCTTTCATTTTCTTTTGCCGCCCAACCAATCCCCTTTTCTTTTCAATTTTTCAATACGTTACTTTTTTTTCATTTTCTAATATTATAAAAACTATTAATTTTCTTATAAAAAATTATATGACTATAAATTTTATTATTTCAATTATTGAATAATAATTTAAACTTATTATACCCTTATTTACTCCAATAATTTTATTAATGAATTTAATCAAATTTTAATAATTTTTGAATATTACTTTATTTTAAGATATTTTACATAAAATTATTAAAATATATATTAATATTGTAAAAATATAAATAATTCAATTATTTGATAGAATATTATTTTTATAATAATAATTTCAATGACTTGATTAAAATTATTGAATTTTAAAATTTATTAAGTATTAAATCGTTAATTATAAATAAAATTGAAAAATATGTTAATTATACTCTAAGGTAACACAGTCCATGGTGTTACTAAGTTAAACACCTTCCACAGCTATGGTCAGGGCCGGTCTAGGCATAGGGCAAACAGGTCAACTGCCCTGGGCCCATCTTGGTTGGGGGCCCAAAATTTAGTAGGCCTTTATATTAATTTTAGTTACCTCAATTTTACTTGTTAAAAAAAACATTAAAAAACATTAGAACAAGAGATACACGAGACCACGAGGATCACCATTCCACTGTTGTCTGCTGCTTTATGCCTTTACAGATTAATTTACAGGTAAGAATGCCCCCATCCCTATTACTATAATACTATTATATATATATATATATCATATATGTCATATATGTAATATGTATATTAATAGATTATATATGATGTATACAATTATTAGAGGTTTAGTTTTTGTAATCTTGTTCAATTTTAGGCTTTTTTTTGCCTTAATTTGCTTTCTATTTTGATTTAACAGGGGTAATTCAAGACTTAAGCAATCATACTTGGGATTTCAGAATTTTGGGTGCTTTGGATTTTGAACAATATTATTCAAGGTGTTATTCTTCCTTTGCCTCAAATAGTTGTTATATTATTGTGGAGTACAATGCTACCTAAAAAACATCTATCTGGAAATGAAAAGAGAAAAAAAAAACGAGCAAATGAGTTAGTAGATGTCACAAGAAAGATTAAATGGTCACGCAATTATATGCATCGAGAGAGATATGTTGGAGAATATTAATGGTGATGCCATAATCAATGATTTTGCATCAAGAAGTGCTCGACGAAGTTGTTTTTCATGATTCATCACTTGTGTATGGCATGTTGGTATTGAAACTATTGTTAGTACTTTGATTTTTAATTTGTATGGTTTATATTTAAAATTTACTTGAATCATAATTTTTATTAGTATGTTTGTTTTCGGGAAGGAAAAAAATGAGGGCCCATTTTTTTTATTTCGCCCTAGGCCTCTGTTTATTATGGAAAGGCCCTGGCTATGGTAACATACCTTTAAGGATATGGTAACAACAAAATTAGAGCGTTGTGGTAGGTCCAAAATTTGATAGCTATGGTAACACCCAAGAAGGTAACACCCCCCATTAAGTGTTGTAGAAAGCCATCTATGGCGTAGTGGTGCTATCGGAAAATAATTTTGTACTTAATTTCATTAGAGTTTGAGAAGCATTTTGATCATGAGTTATCTTTTGTGCATAATCACTAAAATATGATTTAGGAGGCCAAAGAGATGGTCTAATTTAGTGTAGACTGTAGTAGATAAATTTAGGATTCATTTTTGTGTTGTACTTTATAATAGAAGTTGAAATGATGGTGTTAAACAAGTTTTTCATAGACAAACCTGTTACGGGAATAATAAATAGATATGGAAGCATCACTTACAATACATATATTGGACCTGGTGAAAGAACACTGAAATATGAATAATGTACCCAGACCTTACTGACAATTAACTTAAGGTGACAAACTAGTGGGAGATTGCTAATAGTGCTTGTGACTGCTTCTCATAGGGGAATCCTCTTGACATAGAATCATCAGCAGACCAAATAAAAATACCATGAAGTTCTTTCCTGCTTTTGAGCCTATGGCATGCAGTAAAGAAGCCATTTTCTGGAGACAAACCACCACTTCCATCAGTACTAAAGCTAGCCAAGACCTTACCTCCTTTGTATTTCGATGTCTGAGTCTCGAAATATTTCATAAATTCAGAAACGGTAGTTCCTTCATCATATGCATAGAATTGAAAGTTTACGTAGTCTATGAGATGACCGTAACTCTTCCAAAGTGCCAAGTAATGGCTTTGAACCTGATCATCGTCGTATGGAGCTATAGAAGCGAAGGAAATGACTCCATTGTTCTTAAGGGCGGTTATAAGTTGTCCGATGCATTCTGCAAATGTCTCCGGATCTCCTTGAAAATGTTCATAATCGATATCAATGCCATCTAAATTATACTCTTGGATGATATTTGTGAGAGATGATATGGCATTAGAAACCCATGAATCAACGGAGGATGGGCTAAAGTAAGCACTTCCTCCTCCAACGCTATCACCTCCTAAGCTTAATGCAACTTTTACGTTTGAATGCTTTTTCTTGATCGCAGAGACCTGAGAAGCACCGAGATTATCACTGTCCCAAAATATGTTGAATTTTCCATTGGTAGGAGAAGGAGATGAAGTGGTGTAATCAATGGCAAATGCAAGGATGAAATGAAACTCAACATTCGGGTTTATTGGTACGTCTGAAAATTTTATGTTATTAAACTCTGCACCAATGTATTCGCGGAAGATATCTGAGTTTGCTGGGGAGGTAAATTTTGTCGCTGAGGTGATCAGGATAGCCTGAAGAGTGAAAATGGTTAGGAAAACCTTTGACAACTCCATAATGGGAAATACCGATGTGTTTGGAGGTTTTGATATTGAACTACAATTAGTAAACATGCACTTATATACTGATTTGGAGATGCAACATGTTACTAAATATGTAAGTTAATATGACTGCTTGTTATGACATGCTTCTGATAGAAATTAGCAAGCGTACGATGTTGCCATGATAATTTTCATTAACTTAATGAAATGACAGACACAATTTTGCGTAACCTAACAGAGTATTATATTTAGCTAACGTAGATTTTTATTTTGTAGAAAACAGTTTTGTTTGTTTCCTTACTGCAATAGAAGGTTATATAACTGATAATACATATTTTATAACTTCTCCATCATGGCACAGTATTCAATTATTTGACTACAGCACACACCTCCTCATACGTTGTCCTGCTCGTAATCATGTTATTCTATAATCCAGCTCTTGACTAATCGAGAAAAATAATTAAGTGATCTAACTTTCACTTCGAAAAAACTGCTAGTTTGCTCTATATTAGAATTTGGGACTAAATACTAATTATGATTCATTAACATTGTTTGATTTGTTGATATATATACTGCTTGTAAAATCAACCAAAAAGGTTACAGATCCTTAATATTTAAGCACAAGCTAAACAATCCACCATAAGGTAGCGGTTCTAGTAATGTGCAAACACTACTACTGAGACTCGAATTCATTAAAATTATTGTTTATAAAGGCTGTCAGGGCTTTAGAAGGGGACCTTGTCCTATCTATACTCGCACACTCCACTGAGACTCGAATCTACTTACCAATAGAATAGGGGTACTGAGTATCCAACAGGTAACAATTATTGCTTATTAGGAGGATTTAGGAATGCTAAGTCAGCAGTCTTATTTACGGGGTCATACATCCAAGTATAACTCAATACTATCAATGTAGTTAGCAAAACTTGGCTAAAGTTAACCCCACATCAGGCATTTGATCTTTCGCTGAACAAAATCTGATATGGCTACTCACATATTTTAGGAATGGTGAATACAGAGTTTCAGCAATGATCTCCTTTTCTTTTAGTATTTTAGGTGATTTATAAATGGCATACAAGCACGACATGATATCTTCAGACATATAATATACGGATTTGGTCCTTCAACTCATTGTAATCAGAATGTGTTGTAATTATTAGCTAATTTGCTAGCAGCTGTAGAAAATGTGAAGTTTGATGGCACATGATGAGCTAAACTTGCATATTGTAATAATATATAGTGATGGTCCTGGTAGAAGTCTAGCAAAAATCTTCGTTTCCTAGCATCCAAAACTAATAGTGTAGATTCAAATACTTTACCTAATCCACCCACTTGTACACACACTACTTATAGTTTTCCTAACCATTATAGTATATACAATGCTATGTTCTTCATATTGTAACCCAACAAGTTAAACAAAAACATTTAAATTGATGATTATGGAACTGTCTAAGCATTTATTCCTCACCCTTTCCATGATTCAAGGTCTAATCTTTCATCATGTTGGTGCAACTAACTCTAATCTTTTCAAAGAATATATTGGAGCCAAGTTTCAAAATGTCAAATTTTCTGATGTCCCCCCATAAACCCAAATACTAATTTCCATTTCATCCTATCTTTTGCTATCGACTAAAATACCGATCAATCAAATCCATCTACCACTTTTGGTAAATTTAATGTGTTTTGGGACAATAATCTAAGCCCATAAGCAGTTTCATCTATTAACCAATCACATTCGAATGTCAGAGTTGCACTGAGCATAGGGGGAGATTCTGTGGCTTCGATTGATTATTGTGAACCCTCCTTCGATTGATTATTGGGTTGCTAATGCTGTTTCTTCGCTTACAAGTATCATAAGACAATATAATTTAGATGCAATTGATATTGACTACGAGTACTTTCAGAAGGCATCTCCTTAAACATTTGCTGAGTGCATTAGGAGGCTCGTAACAACCCTCAAGAGGAATAACGTTAGATCTTTTGCTTCGATAGCTCCATTTGATGGTTATCAAGTTCGACGCCACTATAAGGTGTTGGAATATGGATTCGATTATAATTTGAATTCATTGATTCGGTAAAATCAATTCCGTTTTTACTACGGATTTTTTGCCACCGCCTTAACATAATTAATTAACACAGTTAATTAATTAAGGAAATTGCCATCGATTTAATTGATTAGCGCGGCTAATTAATTAAGCCAATCGTGTTAAGGAAATTGCCACTGATTTAATTGATTAGCACGGCTAATTAATTAAGGGAATTGTATAGCGCACAAGTCTTCTCATCCTATAAATACTCATCTAGAGCTTTAGGATTAAATACTCGAAAACAAAGATCCTCCTCTCTTATACAGCCTCTTCTCTTCCTCTGGTGATAGTTCTTGCTCGTCTCAAGCTCGCTGAGAGTGACGCTCTTCTGTAGCCTTACTTCAATCTGTTTTATCCTGGGAGGCGATTCGCTCGCACATACGGTGAGGGCTAATACGCTTTAAGGAGACAGTCACGCACTAGACTCGGGTTTTTCGTTCCCTGTCTCCTCTTTTGTCTGTTTCAATTATACACATAACTGTTACTAACACACGCACAAATATTATATTATTTGTATATATCGCAGATTGTCTAACAATCTTAAAGCGTATTAAATTATATCTGTGATATGTACCCACGTAATTATTTATTTTATTGAGTGACAGATTTAATGGAGAATCAAACTATGAACAACAATCTTAAAGTAGTTTATCTTTTATTAATTGGGTTTGAATATTCGAAGCTAAGAAGATTACCTTCAGTCGTATGAAAAAATTTTGTGCGTGTTTATGTGGTATACATGCACATCATGTGTTTATGAAGTTGCCTGCACAATTCTGTAATTATTTGGCAGTAAACGGATTACTTGCTTATTGTGGTCATGTTGGATTACCATGAGAAAATCAGGAACTTAACCTTCTGATATTAATGGATGACAACTCTCTTTGTGTTTACTTTATCACCAACTGAATCCTTTTAACTACTAATTGGCTAGTTTGTGCATTAGTTCATTGGCGTGTGATTTCATGCTAATGGGATATTAATATGAGATATTGGAGGATATTAATATGAGATATTACATGTGCTTGGATTGATTTATGTGGCATGTTTCTCAATGAGTTAGAATTCCGAAGCAAGTTATGGTGCCAAGTACCTTTATTTAAATATGGGCATGTAGTTGGTTCGGTAAACATGTGGTTACAGGTGGAATTTTTTTATTAATATATTAATAAAATTTGAGCCATCCGTAAATGACTTGTATTAACCATGTACATATGCAAATTAATGTGTTAAGACATTAATGGCGTCACTAACTTGAGTACACACAAGTGAAAATTTTTAAGCTAAATATTTATTAACTATTTAGTTAGTAATGGTTTATGATATTTAAATATTGTAATGATATTTAAATGATGCATGTGAGTTCTATCTAAGCTGTTGTGTAACGTGCCCTTAATTGGATAATTATACTTTTGAATTATAATTATCTAAGTTACATGAGTATTTATTTTAGCATCCTTTTACTGAAGTTTATTTAATTATTATTTGCAAGGAATAATCACCAGAGCTAAAATATTTTTTCGGATGATCGGAACGTTAAAAACCTAACGGACCTTGTACTTATAGAATACAGGTTATAGGTCGGCATGAGATTTATAATGCATTGATTGGATTTGTTCCTCCAATTAAATTATATACTCTCTTGTTGGTGTTGTTGGTGTCAGTCTGTTGCGATAGTGACACACGAGCCTATTATGGTGATCCATGTGATACCTAATACGGCGAATATTGATGTCAGCTCTATATGCTGAAAATTCGGAGAAATCCGAGACGTTGTTAACCCTAACGCATCAGTTGATCGAGGATCACTGAATGTGGGTTATTGGAGGTTTATATCCCTCTATGGGTACCAGTTCGTCTGGTTGCGTCATAAATTTCGGTTCTCTTTTGAACCATGCTGAAATTCTTAGAGAAAATTCAATAATTGAATTTAGTGATAAGAATGTAAAAGTTCTTTAATCTAATGCTAAAACCAGTGAGGTTTTAAATGATGATGAATCCTACTCTAGTGAGAGGTGGTAATAAGTTGTGTGATTACTTTATAGTAATACATTGATTACGTATACTCGTCAAAGAGTAAAAACTGAAGCTTTATTGAGAATAATATACTCTATAAGCTCGAGATTGAAAACCAACTTACTATGAAAAATTAGGATGGTAAAGAATGATTTTGGTGGTGAATAATCACTGGATGAATTTTGTTTCATAACATGAATATTCATGAGGCCACTATACCTTATTCGCATTAGATAGATGTAGTAGTTGCAGGCTTAAGTTACGCTCTAACGGGAGATGCAAAACGATTGTGATCAGTTCAGACTATCACTGAATTTGAGGATATTAGTTATGAAGATACTAATCATTCCTTAAACAAGATACCATGAAAGGAAATATAGAATTTCCTTTCAATTCTGGAATGTATTTGATATTCTTAAAAACATTAAAATGTGGGGGTATCTTGAAGCGAAAATAATAAAATTTTCTGTGAATTCTAGAATGTAAAAAAACATTCTTAGATATATTTAAAATGTGGGGGCATCTTGAAGATGTCTTGATACCTATACCTATTAAGAGGTAAAAGAGATCCCAAATGAATTGAGGTATTTTGGATGGATATAGACGATGGTTAAGTCTAATGATATTCTGCACATGAATCTAAATTTTGAGATTCATGATAATGCTGATTGCAGAGTCTAGGAATGCTTCGATGAGAAGCTAAGCATTTCCTTATAGATTCGTAATTAATCTAAGTGAACTTGTGAGTTCTTGGATGAATGTGAAGTTGAACTTGGATAGAGCAAAAGGCTTGGGACATAGAAATTTTTTGGTCCAGAAGGTCTTGACAATTTGCTCAGTGGTGATGAACTTCACAGCTACACGTTTCTCTAATTATTCTTTGATGAAAGAGGATATTAAGAGGGAAATTGGCCAAGGTTAAGAAGTCAATGAGTCAAGATTTTCTAACATGTGTGCTAGAAAATGTATTATAGCGTTATATGAACTCTCTATATCCCTTGTGGGGGAAAAGGATGTTAAGGAATAAAGAGAGTGGTTCTATTACGTAGAATCATGTTTGAAATTATATGGATCTTCTTGCGAGATAGATGCCATTTGGAAAGAATTTTGAAATTAGAAAATAAATATATGGGTTAAAGAAAAGTAAAAGGTCAGACTGATAATTAAAAGATTACAGTCAAAAGTGAAGACCTAACTTACTTTATGATATATTCTTGAATTACGAGAATATGGTTCATCAAGATGATACTTAAATTGTCGGCTTTGTGAAATTTAAAAGTACATCAATGAACTTTGGAACAGTCTTTCTTAGTTTCTCTGGCTAAGACAAGAGTGAAAAGTCTGTATTTTGGTGATTATGTTGATTGAAACAACATAGATACGAAAATTAGTGTATAAAATTTGATATTATTGTGATATGCTATGACTTCATAATAAACGATATCGTTGCCACTTTGAGGACGCTCAAATTTGGTAACTGAGTGAATGGGTATTGCCAGTTTAGGGACGCTTAAACTTGGTAATGAGATAAATTGAAATTACTAATTTTTAGGACGCTAAAAATTGGTAATGTCAATGACGAATTGAAGCCGTAGCTAATGACTGGTAAAGTAATTACCAAAATGTGACATATGCCAATTTTGAGATATCATATTGATAGAAAATCAGTGAATTGACAAGTGTGTATATGATCTTTACACATGAGATGATAAAATTACTGTAATTGCACGTGAGTGATCTGATCATTACGAGAAGTAATGACAAGATGGTCATCTCTAGCAATTTGGATGAGGCTTAAAGTTTTGATTTTGGAGATTAAAAATCTTAATAACTTTAAAAGTCATAAAGGATACATGTGACACGTTGGTGATGTGAATCTTGAAGAGATCTAAATCTAGTATAGCTAGAATGAATATGTATGATGTATCTATCCAAGTATAGATGAACAAGGATCTCTCAAGAATGATTGAAAGTCTTTTGTACATTTTAAAATTGTACAAAATTAGAAATAGGCTACACAGTGGATAAACTGAGTAGATGCACGAGTCAAATGGAAATCTCTTGAATGTGATTGCAATGAGACTAAGGTGTTTGAGATATACTCGTGAGTTTGGGCTGCATTGTAAAAGACATCTAATTGTACTATGTGGATATAGTATGGATGTTAGATGTTTGACTTTAAGAACTTAAAGGTCACTAGTGAATATAGTTCACATTAACGAAAGCAGCCATGTCATGGAATCCTAGATAGACGATTAAACATAGCTCGAATACGAGTCTATTGCATAATTAGTATGCATGTAAGAAAGTGAATTGGTAGTCCCTTTGCAAAGGATATTCCTAAATGACAAGAAATGTGTCTTCAATATGCATTTATTGGGTAAATAATTTTCAAATTGGGAGATCACATAGTTGTATATGAAATGGTATATCTCGCCTCTATGACGAGGACAAAATATCATTAAAACAATTACTCTCAACGAGAATTATCAAGATTGACTCGGTAAAGTAAAGTCAAATGATAATGTTGTGGATCCACTAACTAGATGGTTAAACTTAGATAATCTGGTTAAACCAAGAGAATCTGGTTATACTGAGGGATAGTTGTAAAATCATCGAGAGGGATGGGCCTTAAGCCTATTGCTTAACGGCGTCATGGTGGACACCTAACCATTGCTGACTGGAGATCCCAAGAACTTGGTTCAATGGGCCAACTAAATCATGATGACCAAATCACTGTGGGGGTAACCCCTAGCCTGTTCCTATGATGAGGAAACAGTGAGACCCGTAAGGTACGAGGGTAAGCTAGTAAGCTTTTAATGATCTTTCGGTGAATACATGGAGTTCAATATTTGAACGCATGGAATTCAGTTGAGTAAACGCGGGTTACTCTATAAGATAAAGATCACCTATGTGGGAGAGAAGTGGGGGGCAATTGTGTAGCGCACAAGTCTTCTCATCCTATAAATACTCATCTAGAGCTTTAGGATTAAATACTCGAAAACACACATCTTCCTCTCATATATAGCCTCTTCTCTTCCTCTGGTGATAGTTCTTGCTCGTCTCAAGCTCGCTGAGAGTGACGCTCTTCTGTAGCCTTACTGCAATCCGTTTTATCCTGGGAGGTGATTCGCTCGCACATACGATGTGGGCTAATATGCTTTAAGGAGACAGTCACGCACTGGACTCGGGTTTTTTGTTCCTTGTCTCCTCTTTTTTCTGTTTTAATTATACACATAACTGTTACTCACACACGCACAAATATTATACTGTTTGCATATATCGCAGATTATCTAACATAAGGAACCTTTGGAGTAGGTATGGCTACGCCATAGATTATGTAAAGTACTAGTTTTAGGCATATGACTAGGGAACAACTGTGCCTCAGTTCTTAAGTCACTTCAGAAGTCAAACTTCAAATTATCAAGGTGCTAAGATCTTAGTCAGTTTTACAAGTGCTGGTGGTGGAGGCTTATCACCAGAACATGGTTTCTTTACTGCCTGCAAAACACTAAAAAGATCAGCAACAACTTTATGGAATCTTTATTTGGTCAGCATTGTTGACACCATGATACTGGCCTGTAAAACATTTCACTCAACATATAATAATTATAGGAAAACTTTCAAGCAACATAAGGCCCCCTCTTAGTAAATTTATGTACTACTTTCTACCAACAAGAATACAATATCACATTAAGATTGTGGACTTAATGAAATACAAGATTTAAATCAGCTGAGAGCCTATATTTTCAGTTTTACACATCTGAGTATCGGACCATGACTCTGTCATATATGCATTTCCAAAACATTTGACAGAACTGATTCTTCATAGACTTGATACAAATCAATTTTTGAAAATTAACAGAAATCATGAAAGCAACAGTAAGGAATATTAGCTGTGTAATACACAAGTTCATCACTGGGGATCAAGGGATGTGTTAACTGCGATTTTTCATGTGTAGTTTATAATTTTATTAGTAGTCGTTGAAGAGGGAGTGAGAATTGAAATCTAGACATTCTTGTACCAGTGAGAGATTGTGAAATTCACTTCAACCAAAACGGTATATAAATAAAATCGCTAAAAACTGAAGCACAATGCCAATGTATTAACTGTGGGTGCAACTGATCCCATTGAAATTTTCAAAATTAAAAATTTTAAATGTAATTTTTTTTTACAAAAATATCTTTAATGGAAAATTTCAATTACACATAATTTTGGCTAATTTTTTCAATCTTTTCTCTTCAAAAATTTTAATTTATTTTATTAACCTTATTTTAAAAAAAGGAATTCCTAAAATAATAGGGTCTTACTGCAGAATCTATTTTGTTTCGTAGTAAAAATACAATATTTTGCTATTGAATTTCAAAGTAATGCACATGAACTTAAAAATTTTACAACTAAACTTGCTTTTTTTTTTTTTACAAAATTTTACAATTGAACTTACTTTTTAACAACATTGTGTTGCTGAAGACTATTATCTCATATTATATTTATACTATAATTTTAATGTTTAACAACTAAACTGAAAAATTATTCATCCAAATTTTGAAGTCAAGCACATGAATTTTAAAATTGTGCAATTGAACTTACTTGTATTTGAAGATTTAGTTGTTGAACATTTAATCTCATGTTATATTTATATCACAACTTGAGTATTCTAAAAAAAGTTGATGAAAATATTGGAAAACTTTTATGATGTTTGTTTAATATAAATTATATATCTTGTATTTTTGGACAACTTTGATCCTGATCTACATACAATAAAATATAAATTATTATGAAATATATATATAAGAGTTTTTAGTTTTTCCGTTTATGGGTTCTCCAAGGAACATAACCCAGTATTTATAATTGATTATAATATATGTTAACCACCTTAAAAGTATAAAGGTCCAGCAATATAAGAGTAGCTATATTATTAATTGTTTTTATTATTAATTTATTACGGATACTTTTTAAATGTTAATTAATGTAGCCCCAAATTGCATATTATACTATATATGTCGATTGTTAGTTAATAACTCATAGTATATAACTTCACTATTAAATTAAATTTATATTTAATATTATTATTTTAATTAATTAAATTTATATAACTTCATTATGATAATATAAATATAGCTATATCGTTAATTGTATGACTTATTAATCTATTAGAGTTACTTTTTAAATATTAATTAATAAAGTGTTAAGTTGTATATAATACTATATTCTCGGCTTTTATTTCGATTTTTAGTTAATAAATTTCTAGTATATAACTTCAATATTAAATTAAATTAATATTTACTATTATTTTTTTAATTAATTAATTTAATTTAGTAATTAGTGGCGATATGCATGATATGCATGACATAAGAGAGTTTTATGCTTTTAATAAATAGTATAGATATTTGAAAGTCATATGTTTATCCTATTTGTAAACATCGAGGATTCAACTCAACTATAACAAGAATGTAATAGTAAATAATATATACATATTGTCACAGGAATCTCAAATGTTTAATTGTCAAGAGAAAGAAGAAAAAGACAATCTACCGTTTTGAGGTATACTACACTTGAAGAAGTTCATTCAATTGATCAAGTGTCAGTGGAGTAATCAAGACAGTAGGTTCCATTTATAGTGACAAGAGGAGGTTCCTACAGTGACAGAATACAGATTATAAAGGTTTGAATAAAGAGTGAAGAAAAGGATGACAGGAACCACAGCTTCAAAGTCAAAATATGAAGAACAGTCAATGCGGTTAGTCACTCATGAACCAGACCGTGCATCGAGTGTCAACATCATGCAGTGGAAGTTCTTCATTCACTTCAAGTGGTTCAAGCTATCAAGGCTGGTAATAGTAGAAATCACTGTGCAAGCAACAGAAGTGCTACAATAATTAACCACAAGGATTTCGGTAACAAGACTGGCTCGAGGAGTAATTATTATGGATGATCAGAATTGTCAGATGTAGAAACCACAAGGGTTATGCTATTAAGGGGTGTATTAATTCTCTCTTAATAGTTTAAATCATTTGGTTGATTTATTTGATAAATTAATTCTATCAGAATTAATTTATTCTCACTACGCCATAAATGCTCATATGCAACGCTTTTAGAAAGTGTTTCACTGAAAGTGTTTCGTTAGATATGAAATTTTGGCTCTAATGAAACAGAACTTGAACTGCTGTTGCATTAGATATAATTTAGTGTTCCATTTGACCCACGGTGTTTTACATAATGCAACACTAAGAGCTGGAATTGCATTAGATATTTTTTAATTTAAAAAAAGCTGCGTGGCAGAAGTGGGATCCACATATGCTGTCGTGGCATTGGCTGACATGGCAAGTGTGGGGCCCACAATTGCTGACGTGGCAAAACTGGGACCCACGTGTGCTGACGTGGCATTTGCTGACATGGCAGAAGCGTTGCATTAGGTTACAACAGTGTTGCATTTGCTGTTCTGAAGTGTTGCATTAGCTAATTTCTTATTTTAAATAAATGCTGACGTGGTAGTGTGGGGCCCACAAGGTGACGTGGCTGGAGCCCCAATTGCTGACGTGGCAAGTGTGGGTCCCACAGTTGCTGACGTGTCAGAAGTGGGACCCACATGTACTGATGTGGCATTTGCTAACGTGGCAGAAGCGTTGCATTAGGTGAAAACTGCGTTGCATTTGCTGTTCTAAAGTATTGCATTAGCTAGTTTTTTATTTTTAATAAATGCTGACGTGGCAGGCGCGGGGCCCACAATGCTGACATGTCAGTGTGGGTCCACAAGGGTAAATTTATTACTTTTGATAAATTATTAAAAAATTTGGTAGATGTATTTGGTTTGTTTTATAACGGTCAAACCGGTCAAATATAAACTTTCCTTCTAACTAGTCTTGTCCCGAATGATGAATCTATTTTTTTAAATTATTTTTTTGACGTTCCAATCATACGGATGACAAGATATAACGGTTTTAGTGAAGCGGTAAATTTTTAAAAAATTTGGTAGATGTATTTGGTTTGGTTTTATAACGGTCAAACCGGTCAAAGTAGACTTTCCTTCTAACTAGTCTTGTCCCGAATGATGAATCTATTTTTTTAAATTATTTTTTCGACGTTCCAATCATACGGATGACAAGATATAACGGTTTGAGTGAATCGGTAAATTTTTAAAAAATTTGGTATATGTATTTGGTTTGGTTTTATAACGGTCAAACCGGTCAAAGTAGACTTTCCTTCTAACTAGTCTTATCCCGAATGATGAATCGATTTTTTTAAATTATTTTTTCGACGTTCCAATAATACGAATGACAAGATATAACGGTTTTAGTGAAGCGGTAAATATTTAAAAAATTTGGTGGATGTATTTGGTTTGGTTTTATAACGGTTAAACCGGTCAAATTAGACTTTCCTTCTAACTAGTCTTGTCCCGAATGATGAATCTATTTTTTAAATTATTTTTTCGACGTTCCAATCGTATGGATGACAAGATATAACGGTTTTAGTGAAGCGGTAAATTTTTAAAAAATTTGGTAGATGTATTTGGTTTGGTTTTATAACGGTCAAACAGGTCAAATTAGACTTTCCTTCTAACTAGTCTTGTCCCGAATGATGAATCTATTTTTTTAATTTATTTTTTCGATGTTCCAATTATACGGATGACAAGATATAATGGTTTTAATGAAGTGGTAAATTTTTAAAAAATTTGGTAGATGTATTTGGTTTGGTTTTATAACGGTCAAACCGGTCAAATTAAACTTTCCTTCTAACTAGTCTTGTCCCGAATGATGAATCTATTTTTTTAAATTATTTTTTTCGACGTTCCAGTCGTACGGATGACAAGATATAATGGTTTTATTGAAGCGGTAAATTTTTAAAAAATTTGGTAGATGTATTTGATTTGGTTTTATAACGGTCAAACCGGTCAAATTAGACTTTCCTTCTAACTAGTCTTGTCCCGAATGATGAATCTATTTTTTTAATTTATTTTTTCGATGTTCCAATTATACGGATGACAAGATATAATGGTTTTAATGAAGTGGTAAATTTTTAAAAAATTTGGTAGATGTATTTGGTTTGGTTTTATAACGGTTAAACCGGTCAAATTAGACTTTCCTTCTAACTAGTCTTGTCCCGAATGATGAATCTATTTTTTAAATTATTTTTTCGACGTTCCAATCGTATGGATGACAAGATATAACGGTTTTAGTGAAGCGGTAAATTTTTAAAAAATTTGGTAGATGTATTTGGTTTGGTTTTATAACGGTCAAACCGGTCAAATTAGACTTTCCTTCTAACTAGTCTTGTCCCGAATGATGAATCTATTTTTTTAATTTATTTTTTCGATGTTCCAATTATACGGATGACAAGATATAATGGTTTTAATGAAGTGGTAAATTTTTAAAAAATTTGGTAGATGTATTTGGTTTGGTTTTATAACGGTCAAACCGGTCAAATTAAACTTTCCTTCTAACTAGTCTTGTCCCGAATGATGAATCTATTTTTTTAAATTATTTTTTTCGACGTTCCAGTCGTACGGATGACAAGATATAATGGTTTTATTGAAGCGGTAAATTTTTAAAAAATTTGGTAGATGTATTTGATTTGGTTTTATAACGGTCAAACCGGTCAAATTAGACTTTCCTTCTAACTAGTCTTGTCCCGAATGATGAATCTATTTTTTTAAATTATTTTTTCAAAGTTTCAATCATACGGATGACAAAATATAATGGTTTTAGTGAAGTGGTAAATTTTTAAAAAATTTGGTAGATGTATTTGGTTTGGTTTTATAACGGTCAAACCGGTCAAAGTAGACATTCTAGTTTAAAATGTTTGTTTAAAATTTTTTAAAAAGCATGTTTATCAAAATATATAAAATGAAAATACATTTTAATATTTTTTTCAGTTTAAAATTTGATAAATAATATGTCTTAATTTGTTTTTAAAAAATTGTATTTTACAATAAAAAAATAAATAAAATGTAATAAGAGTACACACACGTGACACACACACAAGCAGCACAAGTGAAAAATTGGGCGGAAAAATTCCCCCCTTAATTTTCAGAAGACTTTCCCCCTTAACACATACATACTCTCAATTCTCAAACATACATACTCTCTCTCTCAGATCTGTTATACATGAAGGGGCTTCAGCAAAATTAGGCTTCAGCTTAATTAGGTAATTGGATATACCTTTCTTCTCGATGATTAATTAGATACCCGACTCACTTTATTTTTTTTAATTTGCAGCTTAATTAGGGCTTCAGCTTGAACTTGTTTAGGTAATTCATCTCTAACTTATTCCGGTTTTTTGAAAGTGTTCCTATGTGTCATCTCCAACTTATTCTATGTGCATGCTCGTTTACATTTCTTTAATTAGGGTTTTCTTTCTTTTTTTTTTAATTAGGGTTTTTTCATCTTTGTTTTGATTTGAACTCGATTTCTATGTGTCATCTTTGTTTTGGTTATTCTTTTTGATTTGTTTTTTAATTAGGGTTTTCTTTTTGATTTGTTTTTTAATTAGGGTTTTCTTTTTGATTTTTTGTATGGTTATGTGTGTGTATAAATAATATGATTTTAATGTGATATTGTGTCTCTGTTGGTGTCTGTTTAGGTAGTAGTTTATGTGTGTATTTGTATGGTTTTACTAATTAAGATATCTGTGTTTGTGCAGAGGAAAGAGAATTAAGTGGAACGCATTTGATTTTGTACTTTGGAACGCTTTTTATAAGTAAGCCTCCTCTGCTCTTCTTGAACTTCATGCCTGTTATGTTTTAGTTTTATATGTTCTTCTTGAACGCATTTGATTTTATATGTTTTAGTTTTATATGTTCTTCTTGAACGCATTTGATTTTATATCTTCATGCCTGTTATATGTGGTTTTACTTAATAAAATGTATGCCTGTTATGTTTTAATTTGCCATGTTTTGCTTCTATGTGGCACTTAAAAATATTCCTAAACAGAAATGCAGATAATTTTCTTGTTGTATCCTTATTTCTATGTGTGGTGTATCTGTGTGTAACTTTAATTGATCTGTTTCGCTTGTACCAGTTATGTACGAATGTATGTGTATCTTAAGTCACACATGCCATTTGAACATATGGACTGAGTTATGCTGATGTCGTTTGCCTGTTTTATTCAGTAAAACTCTATTAGTTTATAATTTTGTAGAGGCTTAATAGATAGGGATATACAGGGAGTGATTAGGACATATAAAATCATATACGCCAATATTTAAAATTAAATATTAGTCAGTGAATGCCATTAATGTGGTCAAACGAAACTGTACAGGGGTAGCCATTGTTCACGTGTTGGAACTGTTAGTTGTACCGAATTAGTCATACTAGGCCGCGAAGAGATTGAGGTCATGGATGATGAGTACTACCTTTGGATAGGATTTCCAAGATCTAGTCCAGAGTATATAGGAGGGATAAAAGTTTTTTTGAAAAATGCATTTCCCATCTATAAAAATGGCGATGAAATGAAGTGCCCTTGCAAAAAATGTTCGGAACGTAATTGGTATTGTCAAAATGTCATATACGATCATCTTGTGGTCAATGGCCCTTCTCCGTTGCACGCCGAATGGATTTGTGAGGTTTCACAAACAAAATTAGGAGCTACTGATGACTTCAAAGATTCTGAAATGGAGATGGATTTTCAAGATAATTTAGATGCGATGTTCAGTTGTGCGCGTAAGAATTTTGAAAATCACGATTTCTGTGAAAGCGAACCAAATCTAGAGGCTCAGAAATTTACTCGGCATGTTAACAAAGGAAAACAACCATTATATCCTGGTTGTATTACATTTTCTCGATTAAGTTTCCTGATCAGACTTTATCATTTAAAGTGTGTTCATGGAATTAGTGAGTCTGCGTTTGGGGAATTGCTAATGTTGATCAAATAAGCTTTTCCTGATGCCCATCTGCCTTTGTCTTTCAATGCTGCAAAGAGTGTCATTAGGGATTTAGGTCTTGAATACCAGAAAATACATGCCTGCCCAAACAGTTGCATGTTGTATTGGGCAGAAAATCAAGATAAAGATGTTTGTGACACTTGTGGTGTTTCGAGGTGGGTTGTACAAGAAAAGAAAGGCAACGCTGATGATAACGATCCACCGAAGTTGATTCACAAAGTGCCAGCAAACGTTATTAGGTACTTTCCGCTAATACCAAGGTTGCAAAGGATGTTCATGTGTAAAGAATTTTCCAAACTTATGAGATGGCACGCAGTGGGACGAACAGAAGATGGAAAACTAAGACATCCGGCTGATGCTTTGGCTTGGAAGACGATGGATGCTCTTTATCCTAATTTTTCATCGGAAAATCGAAATATTAGGTTGGGTGTAGCATCTGATGGATTTAACCCATTTCGTTCGATGAGTTCAATCATAGTACATTGCCAATCATGTTGGTAAACTACAACCTTCCACCTTGGTTATGCATGAAACAAGAGAATTTGATTCTTTCAACATTAATATCCGGTCCAGATTCCCCCAGGAACAGTATTGACGTGTATATGCAACCTTTAATTGCGGAGCTGAAAGCATTGTGGAATGTTGGTATCGAAACTTATGATGCCTCGACTGCTGGAAATTTTAATTTACGTGCAATGGCATTGTGGACCATAAGCGATTTTCTAGGATACGCTATGTTGTCAGGTTGGAGCACGAAGGGGAAGCTAGCGTGTCCAGTATGCCATTACGAGACTTCTTCTACTTATTTGAAACATAGCAAAAAAGTGGTCTACATGAACCATAGAAAGTTTCTTGAACCGACACACAAGTGGAGGCTGGATAAGAGGAGATTCAATGGTGAAATTGAAATGGGGACCAGTCCAGAAATATTATCAGGAACAGCAATTGAAGAGTTATTGTGGGGGTATGAAAATCAGTTTGGGAATATGAACAAGCAGAACCATAGAAGTGATTGCCCTTTTAAAAAGAAGTCAATTTTTTTTGATCTACCATATTGGTGTCATAATCCACTTCGACATAACCTGGATGCCATGCACATAGAGAAGAACATATGCGACAAAATATTAAGCACTTTACTTAATATAAGTGGCAAGTCGAAGGATCACTTAGAAGCTCGTTACGATTTACAGGAGCGGGGCATAAGAAAGGCCCTTCATCCTGTTGATTGTGGTGATGGAAAGCATGTTGAAATTAGGGTAACGATATTTGACATGACAAATAAGGAGAAAGAAATCTTTTGCACCGTATTGAGGAATGCCAAACTGCCCTATGGTTGTGCCTCGAATGTTAGTCGATATGTGCACATAAAAGAGAGAAAGGTGGTGGGGTATAAGAGCCATGATGCTCATTTCATACTCCACCATTTATTACAATTTGCCGTGAAAAATACATTAAAACCCGAGGTTGCATTGCCGATGATCAGACTTAGTGCATTCCTTAGAGGTCTATGGGGCAAGGTCATTGAATTGGATGATATCAAGAGACTGCAAAAAGAAATTGTCGAGATAATTTGAAAATTTGAAACGATTTTTGTAGAGCCTTTTTTCGATATAACGGTCCACTTACCTGTTCATTTATGCAGAGAATTCGAATACGGTGGACCTGAACACCTCAGATGCATGTTTCCAATTGAGCGGTATCTAGGAAAGTTGAAATCTTATGTCAGAAATAGAAGTAGGCCAGAAGGTTCCATTGCAGAAGGGTACTTGGCAGAAGAGTGTCTGACATTTTGTTCAAGGTTTTTGAGTGTTGATGGAGGAATTGAAAATAAGTCGACTGATTTTGGAAGATGTCCAATAGATGTGGAATATCATATTGGAACAAAAAAGAATAAAGATGGCAAGATATTCAAATTGAAAGATGCAGACTGGAAGGCAACGCATCGCTGTGTTCTGTTCAATTCCTGTAATAAGGAAATAGGGAGTTTGATCGAGTAAGTTCTTAAGTCCCTTTTTCATTTTACTCAATACTTTAATATTAATGTCTGCATTTTATAGATTATTTTACCTTAATAATTATTCAGGGAGCATCGAGCTTTATAAAATGGTTTTACAAGTCAAAGAAGGTACAAAAGGGAACGAGCACACACCTAAGAGTTTTCGAAATGGTTAAAGGACGAGATTCTGAAAAAGGAAAATATTTCAAGGGAATTAGAGGTGTTTGCTTTGGGTCCTAATCGAGTAGCTAGGAAGTTTACGGGCTTTGTAATAAATGGATATAGATTCCACACCAAATTTCGAGATGCTCAATGTACCACACAAAATAGCGGGGTATTTTTGACTGCTGAAACCACTAGCTTTGCAAATTCGAAAGACCAAAACCCAAAAGTTGGGGTTGTCAATTACTATGGATCAATTGAAGAAATTATTGAACTTGACTATTGGGGAGCTTTTAGAGTGGTCCTTTTTAAATGCTGCTGGTACCAAGAAGAAAAAGATCTGTATGGTCTTACTCGAGTTAATTTTAATAAGTTATGCTATAAATCTGATCCTTATGTCCTGTCTTCACAAGTTCAACAAGTCTTTTATGTGGAAGATCCATTTTAAAAGAACTGTCACTATGTTATTAAGAAGTTGCCGAGGGACTGGTCTGATGCTGAAAATCAGAACGCAATGGAAGTAGACATGTGTTCACATGATATTGGAATAGATATTGGAATAGATCTGGAAATAGAAGCTGAAGTTGTTGAAGGGGGGTGGATTAGGGATGATGTTCCTTTAACACAAATTCCTGTTCCCTCTCCTTAAATCAAAGAAACTGTTGTCTGTTTACTTTATGATGTATTTGGCACTTTATGATGTATTAGGCACTTTATGATGTATTAGGCACTTTTTGATTTGGTTGTAATTATTTACCTTTGATTAATGTATGTGGCAGTACTTTTTAAAAATTCAATTTAGACTCTGCATTTCTTTACACTATGGCATAAATCAGTGTACTTTTTAGGAATTGTGTTATATATTTAATTTTTATATGTGCTACTGTTTAATAATTCTCGTAGTTTGTCTTTATATTTTCTATTTTGTGTTGCACAAATACAGCCATTAATGTATATATTTTGTACAGGATGGATAAAACTCTACATGTCAGGCTGCATTACGCTGGAGAGTTTCACAAGACAAGTTATGTGGGTGGAAAATCTTTGCTAGCACCTGTGGATTCTAAGAGATTTTCATATACTGTGCTTATGGAGAATGTGAAAGATTACCTCGAGTTCACAGAAATTGAAGGAGTCTATATCAGCAAAGAAAAGAGGGGTGGCTGGGAGCTTGTGTTGGATGACAAGGATGTGACCACCTTTGTAAAAGGCTTCAATAATGAAGAAGAAATTGATTTTTACATTGACAACACTGTGGACAAAGACATTGAGCCCACTAGTCAAATGCAGCCACATGTAATAACACGGCCAAGGAAAAATATAATTCAAGGTATATATGTATATGTAATTTAGATGTCATTCTCGTGTTATATATGGTTATATGTGTGTAACGAATAATGAATTCCACCGTTTTTATTTCTGTTGTTACAGATTCTGCTAAGAAACCAGTGGCAAAGCGCAAGTACACTACCACACATCAACTTCAGCAGCAACAAAGAATGACGAAAAGAAAGTCACCTCGGCTGAGTAAGGGGACAAAACCTGTGCCTGATTTGACTACTAGTAAACAAGATGTGGGTGTGAAAGAAAATGGAACGAGGAGGAAATTGAATTTAGAAATTGGACCAGATAACCATGCAGATACCGAAGAGAATGATGTTGAGGTACTTTTGACTTATCATTTTCTGTTCAAATTTCCTGTTCATTAGTAATATGTAACTAGCACATTTTTTGCTTAACCTGCTTACAGTTGCAACCACCACCACCATTGACGAATTATGAGCTAGAGAGATTAGCACGCATGAAAGAAAATGATGTAGTTTTTGAATCACTTGGGTTGCGCAAATTAGTTACTGATATGACAACTTCTGCACAACAGAATATGAAAAGAAAAGGTAAAGGTAAAGATCGTGAGGCATGCGATGAATATATTCCTCAAAATGAGGGTGAAGATGATAGTGATAATTCATCATAGGTGCATAAAGATAATTTGTTTACTACTTACTGTCTTATTTTTATGCACATAAAAATTATCAAGCTAATAATCCTGAACTTTTACTGAAATGTAGAGAACAAAAGTTGTTCAGTCAAGCAAACTTACTGGACCAAGAACTCGTTCGCGAGTCAATGCAACCCTTCGGATTGAGAAAGAACCAACAAGCGCTCCCACTGCAACCGAGAAGCAACCAAAGAAAGCTGGCACTACCAGGGGAGCTACAACTCGTCTCGTCCTTCAGTTTTGAAACCAACATGTAGCAAATTGTTTAAACAACCAAGCAATCCTGGAGAAGCTGGTTCAGTCGCTGCTTATTTAGCGATGAGGGAACGTCAAAAGCAGAATGTTGCAGCTCCAGTAATGGAAAATGTCAATGAATTAGACCAAGAAGGGATTGAAAATGAAGAAGTTGAAGAAGGTACAATGTCATATTTCTCGCATGATTTTTATGTTTTCCATTATATGTTTTTGTGAGGTTGTACATTGATTTTTTTATTCATTTTCTTTGAACCTGGTATGTAAAGTACAAGCTCCAAGAAAACCAAGAGGGCGGTCAAAAATGAGTAAGGTTCATGCAGGAGGTCATGATGATAAAGTAGTTCTCTCTGTGAATGAAGATGGTCAACCAATTTCTGATAACCGAAAAGCAGTTAATGAGTTAAGTAATTTTCTAGGAACACTAGTGAAGGATAATGTGTCTTTCACTTACATCAATTGGCATGTTGTTCCTGTCCAATTAAAGAATGAAATGATGGAATATACACTGGTAATCTCTATCACCCTAAATCATATATAGTTCAACAGACTTACTTTATTTATGATTTTAATTAACCAATTTATTTCATGAATTCTATGTTTGATATATTGCAGGCTAGGTATGATATTCCGGAAGGAGGACACAAGTGGGTCATGCACACAATTAATGAAGCTTGGAGGCGGCACAAGTCTGTGATGAAAGCAGCGCATTATAAAAAATATGCAACTGATGAGCAAAGGATTGAGAACAGGCCCAACACAATTCCTCTTGAAGATTTTAAAATGCTCTTGAAGTACTGGGGGGATGAATCAGTTCAGGTACTTCTTAAATGTGACAAAAAAATAGAGTGACCTACTTTGTATAATGCTAATTGAGTATTAGACTGATGTGATTTAGTTAATAATATTAGTTCACATTTTAATTTATCAAGAATTTTCGTATATTAGTTCACATCTTAATTTATCTTGTTTAGTCAGAATCCTTTAATTAAAAAAAATTCTTCTGATTTTCTGTTTTGTTTTAATTTTCAGGCCCTAGTCGAGGATAATGCAGCACGTCGTAATACAATAAATGAGACACATACTTTGGGTCCCATAACTCATGCACAAGCTAAAGAAAAGCTAGTATGTGTTTTTTCTCAACTCCACGTTACAATAGATTGAACTTAACTCTTTATTTAAGTCTGATTCTTTTTCACTTTTATCTGAATTCTTGACCCTACAGTGGTTATAGTTAAAATCTTTATGTTTATATTTATGTTCTTGTAATTAAATTGGTCCTTGTGAAGGTAATGTGTAGAAAGCAAAAAAATTAATACTTGGATAAATTTTATGATTCCAAATTATATGAACTGCTGGTAGGATATAGTCTCCCTATGATTCCAAAGTTATGGTTCAATTTGTTGCTACTAATTAAATCTGTGGGAATTGCAAGTCTGTGCTAATTGATACTTGCCTCTAAATTTATGTTTTTTCTCCAATTAAAGCTTTTCTAGATTTATATATATATATATATATATATATATATATATATATATATATATATCCATGGATTGTATGTACGTAAGATTCGCTTATCCATTGGCAGTTAGATTTTTAAACTCTTAATATTGAATGTTAAAAATTCTGTTTAATATTGATAATGTTGATACTTGACAGAGAAAGGACAAGAAACTTGCCAATCCATCTGGATGCTGAGATCTATTTGGAAACCTATAAACGAGAACCAGGGAAAACTTACAAGGCAGATATAGAAAAACTGAGAACCAAATATGTAAGTACTATGTGGATAGGAATGTGCTGATTTAGATTTCTTATATTGATGCTAAAAGTTGCATTTTTCTAGTAAAATGGAGATGGCAAAATAATATTGTTTACAGAAGAAGTTTAGTTCATAGTTCATACTTATCACAAATTCCTACTCAAGCCAGTGGTACTCAACGTAACTGTCTATAGATAGTTTCCCACATTTGCTGTTTTGTGAAATGTACAAGTACGTATTTTTGTCTTGTATTTATAAACCTCCATGATTTAATATTACCATTTGTTTTGAATAGCTTCTCCCAGTTAGCTGTCTATAGATATGGATATAATCACTTTATATTATATCAAAAAAATTAGTTTATTTAGTTTATGTAAGTATATTATATCATGCATAAGTAGTTTGAATTCATGTATGGTTTCTAATATTAATGTAACCACTTCCTGTAGATGAAAGTTCAGGAATTGGTAAATGCTTGAAAAATTGATGAGGCCAATGCACTTGTCGCTGGTGGGAGAACTCATGGACAGAACTGGTTAGTGGGCAGGAGAGGTAAAAAATCGGGTTAATTATCTGATTGGTCACTGAAGTCAGCCTGGATTATCAAGTTGGTCACTGAACTCAAAACGGTCTCAATCAGGTCACTTACTCGACATGAATGTACGGTCCGTTAAATAGTCTTCATTTTTTTGACGGAAACAGACTGCAGATTGACATAAACGCTTATAATTGCAAATTCACTTAATATTAAAAAAATCTGAGACCATATTTGTGTTACCCAGATTATTCTCTTCAAAATAGATACAATATTGATAAGTTTTATTTCAGTTTTTGAAGAAGAACAATTCTAGTTCTTGAATTTTTTTTTCGATTAATATAAATCTAGAGCTCATAATGAAAATCTAAACCAGTTTTATGAGATCCATAGCATCTAGATTAACACAATTTAATTTCACAAAATTTGGTGGTGATTTTTCGGACAAAATTTTGCGGACAGTAATTTCTGTCAAAAAAATGAACAACTTGATAATCCGGGCTGACTTCAGTGACCTGATTGAGATCGTTTTGAGTTCAGTGACCAACTTGATAATCCAGGCTGACTTCAGTGACCAATCAGATAATTAACCCGTAAAAAATCTGAACAGAATACAACTCCTCCTACTCCTTCAGACAGTTATGTGCAGGAATTGACCATGAAAATAAAGCAAAATCTTGAGGCTGATTTTATGGCCAAGGTGAACACAAAAGTGAAAGAGAATATGTCATGGATGTTGAACAAACTTGGTGAAGATAATCCAGGTCTTAAATTCGATGTGAAAGAGTTGTGTGCCACCGCTTCAAGTAATTATGATGACAACGGTACTCTTACTACTCAAGGCGGCACCACTGAATAGCAATATGTAATGGTTTCGTACTTTTAGAATTTAGACTTAATCGTATGTGCTTTTTGGTTTAGAATTATGTTGGTTTAGAAGTTGGATTAGCACACTTGTTCTTTTGGTATTAGTATGATGTTGGTGTGGATGATTGTAACTCTTTGGTGGCTGTTGAATATTTGATGGCTATTGAATGTTTTGGATGGCTTTGAATGCCTTTGAATGTATTTTGATGGGTTTCTTTATGTAAGAAACAGAATATTGTAGAAATTTTCATTAAAGCATTGCATTTGATATTTCTTGTGTTGCATTTCTACTATTTCATTAGATACTTCTAGTGTTTTAAAAAGCAGATAAAAGCGTTGCATTACATAGATGTGGGGCCCAGTGTTGACGTAGCATGTGGGACCCTGTGCTGACGTGGCACGTGGACCCCTGTACTGACGTGGCATGTGGGACCCACTACTGACGTGGCATGGTAGGCCCCATCCCTGACATGGCACGTGGGCCCCACATGCTGACATGGCATGCCAGCTGTACTGTTGCTGACGTAGCATGCCAGCTGGACTGTTGCTGACGTGGCATGTTAGCTGGACCCGTTGCTGACGTGGCATGGTTGTGGGGCCCACATTCGTGACGTGGTATTCGAACAATGTCTAATGTCAAATGCAACGCCTCTTTGGTGTTGCATTTGTTTGTTGTGGTGTTGCATTACATGTCAGATGCAACGCTTATTGCTGTTACTTTAGATGCCAAAAAGCGTTGCATTATGGGGTCTAACGAGACGGTCGCGGATGCAACGCCCCCTGGTGTTGCATTTGGTCTAATGCAACGCTTTTTTGGTCTAAAGTAACAGTAAACATGGCTTGCATATGAGCGTTTTTGGCGTAGTATCTGTAAATTAATTAAAAGGTTGCTAAGAAAAGTTTGATTTATAATGATAGATAATTAAGTTCGAGCTCAAATCTAGTGTTTGAGTTCGAACCAAATTTGAGTCAAGTTCCCCACATAATAGAACTCGGCTTGTTTAGATAAATTAGCCTAATATTGTATTGATTCTGATTTTCATTTGATTGATGAGTTAAGGCTCATATTGGAGAAAGGAGACAAACACAAAGTAGCAAAAAAAAAAAAAAAAGGATATTCATAAAAATATTCAATTTTTTAAAATTAATTTCAAAAATATTATTTAAATTTGTAGATGAGATTCAAATGTTGCATTTGGGATTTCAAACCAGATTGCAAAAGTTTCTAACCGTATTTCTGAAAAAATTTCTATAAAATGGATATTTTTAGAAAAAGTCCAAAAAAAAAATGAGCAAGATCATTTTCTACGTGTTTCGTGTTACATTAACCAAAATTAGCTTTAGTCATTATATATTGAAAGAGTGCATCATAACACAAAATAACATACACGTATGGAAATAAGATCATTATATATTTTTCCTTGGTAACTATCTTGTTGGTTTGAGCGATGTTTCCTCCTTTCTCTTCTCTCTTTTTTCACCTCCACCATTTTCCATCACACCATGCAACTTGTAACTCTCATTCTTTCTCGACACAAATTCTGAAATCAACACTAAAACTAAGAGGAAAACGAAATTGTTGCGGCATTCATGGATAAATCACATACACGTAGGAGATCATCAGGCGACGAAAAAATGAATCTTCAGGGCGTAAGGATTGATAAAATGGACAATGAGTCACAGCGTCCGGCATTGCCAAAATCTACAAGCAAAAGCACTTTTGGTAGGCTTGGAAGTAACTTTAGATCAGCCTCTAGAAATGTAGCTAAAGGCTTTGGCCAGAAGAGGCCTCAATCTGGTGCGCTTAAAGGGCTTAATAGTGTACGATTTATTGATAAGAAACAAATAGGGAAAGAAGGCAAGGGTTGGGATGATGTCGAGAACCGTTTTCATCAAATGGCAGTTTCTGGGAAGCTCAGTAGAGAAAAATTTGGAATTTGTGTTGGTAATTACGACATAAATCACCTTCTTTATTTGTCAGTGCATTTTGGTTAATTTTCGTTGGTTGTGATGCGTATTTCTATTTTTTAGCTGCTCCTCAGTTTTTTTTTTTTTTTTTTTTGGTTAAAAAGGAATGGGAGATAGCAGAGACTTTGCAGTAGAGTTATATGATACCTTGGCAAGGCGTAGGGGAGTAAATGCAGAAAATGGGATAGACTTGGAACAGTTAAAAATGTTTTGGGAAGACATTGCACTACAAGACAGTGATACAAGGCTACATATATTCTTTGATATGTAAGGAACTCTTCTCTTAAGTGATACTAATTATGACACATTGTGTCAAAGAGTGATAAATGTAATGTAATGTGTAGGCATTACTTTTAACAACTTTCTCCTTAAGTTTTTCCTGCGACATAACCTGAAAATGTAACAATGGTAGTTTTCAGGTGTGACAAGAATGGCGACGGTAAATTAATAGAGGAAGAGGTGAAAGAGGTGAGGAAGTTAAACTCAATATTACTCTTCTTCATGTTGTATCAAAGTTATTAATCATAACTGAACTCGTCTAACTATTGTCATGGAAAAGGTACTTATACTAAGTGCTTCAGCTAACAAGCTCGGAAATTTCAAGAAACATGCGGGTCGCTATGCAGCTGTCATCATGGAAGAACTAGACCCTGATCATTTGGGCTATATAGAGGTAAAAGCGCGTAAGAAACTAAACTGTAATATTGTCTAATGCTTTACTTTAGGCCTAGGGGCCGTCGTTATAAATTCAGAAATTGTAGTTGAGCTTTCAAGTTATTTGTAAGTTTGAAAGTGGTACTGAAGCAATCTACATGTTCAGACTGATGGCCCCTGAGTTGTTGTGACAACCCGGGTCAAATCCCGAGCCTTTTTCGAAAATCGGGTCAAGTCCCAATTCCGAATCCGAAATAAGCCAAAGTAAACTAGCCCAAATGCAACCAACTTGGGTAATCCACAAGCCCACCACAGGCCCCCAAAAGATCATGATTTGTTGGTGCACTTAGTAGTAATACTTTTGCTTATATACTGAACTAAAGTCTCAAATCTCCTCGATGTGGGACTGGGGTGTTACAAACTCCCCCACTTAAACTCCTCACGTCCTCGTCAGGCCTGAACGGATATCTCATAGGTTCAAGATCGTTCCTCCCTAGCCATTGTGGGATAATACCGGCTAGCTTCGTGTCCCCACCTCCGGACCTCTGTCCATTGTGGGATAATACCACCAGCCTTCGTGTCCCCACCTCCGGCAACTTGACGAATCAAGCTCTGATACCATATGTGACAACCCGGGTCAAATCCCGAGTTTTTTTCGAAAATCGGGTCGAGTCCCAATTCCGAATCCGAAATAAGCCAAAGTAAACTAGCCCAAATGCAACCAACTTGGGTAATCCACAAGCCCACCACAGGCCCCCAAAAGATCATGATTTGTTGGTGCACTTAGTAGTATTACTTTTGCTTATATACTGAACTAAAGTCTCAAATCTCCTCGATGTGGGACTGGGGTGTTACAGTTGTGTTGTTTAATTGCTAAAGCTCTATTAATTTTCAATGTGGAAACAGATGTGGCAACTTGAAACAATATTACGAGGGGGGTTGGCCTCTAAAGAAGGAGGCAACTCTGGCGGCGCTGCTTTGAAGAAATCACACACAGTTGCAAGAACCATGATACCTAAAAAATACAGAGGTGTAATTGGTAAATATGCAAGTTTGACTCTGGAAAAAATATACGACAACTGGAAGCAAATATGGGTAATGACCTTGTGGTTGTACATTAATGCTATGCTCTTTAACTGGAAGTTTGACGAATACAAAGAGAAGCCAAGTTTTATAATCTGTGGCTATTGTGTTTGCATTGCCAAGGGTGCAGCTGAGACTCTCAAGTTCAACATGGCTCTCATTCTATTTCCTGTATGCAGAAGAACACTAACTAAACTCCGCGAAACACCTCTTGGAAACTTTATACCTTTTGATGAGAACATCAACTTTCACAAAATTATTGCATTGGGGATCGCGATTGGGGCAATTGTACATACGACTTTTCATCTTACTTGCAATATTGTGAGAATGTCAAGTTGTCCTTCGGCATTATTCATGAGTGCCCTTGGATCTAGATTCGACTACAAGCAGCCATCTTATATGGACATTGTAATGACCGTTCCAGGTATAACCGGCATATTCATGCTTTTGATTATGGCTTTTTCATTCACTCTTGCTACACATTCATTCAGAAGGAATGTAGTGAAATTGCCATGGATATTCCACCACTTGGCGGGTTTTAATTCCTTCTGGTTCTCGCATCATCTTCTAGCGGTAGTCTATGTCCTCTTCTACTTTCATGGCACCATGTTAATCATTGGCAAGCAAAAGACGGTATGTTCATCAACATATGAAAAGATTTTTTTTTAAAAGCTAGTAAAATTACACAGAGAAATTCCCTATAAATATACTAGTACTATTATAAGATATTTATTACATATTGTTAGCTACGCAAGTCCATGTTTTTTAATTACCAGTGAAGCTAATGTTCTGAAATATTCATTTTCTGTGTAGACGTGGATGTATATCACAGTTCCAATAGTCTGCTATTTAACTGAAAGATTATTTGTTCTTCGTGATATGAATCATGAAGTCGACATCATTAAGGTAGGGACCTGCACATTAGATTCACATTATTAATATTGTTGCAGATAATGATATGTTATCAACATAACTGATTTATATTTGGAACGCAGGCTATTGTATACACAGGAAATGTGTTAGCATTATACATGAGCAAACCTCAACACTTCAAGTACAAGAGTGGGATGTACCTTTTTGTTAAGTGTCCCGATCTTTCACCTTTTGAATGGTATATTTACTACAATTATTCAGCAACATATATATGATACTTGTATTTTGACATGCTTTTGCAAATAAACCACATTGATAAACGAAAACAGGCATCCGTTCTCAATTACTTCAGCACCAGGAGACGACTACTTAAGTATTCACATTCGTGCTCTGGGAGACTGGACCAATGAACTTAAAAACAGATTTGAGAAGGTATTATATATTCCTAAATATATTTGCTCTGAACTTAAGCTTATGGACGTGAGTCCATAATTTCCGGCATGAGTTCACTGGGCTTCCTATTAAGCTGGAATTTAGATCAGCAAATGAAGTCCTATACTTTTTTCAGACAAATAAACCTGCTCCCAAGAATTTTGGATATCTATTTTATACTATGATTCCGAAAATTCATCGTTTTATTCTTAGCTTCAATTTGACTTGGAGCTTCCTCTCAAGAATTTTGATGTATACAAATTACAGGTTTGTCAAGCCGAAGCCGCACAACCAAGACAAGGAAATCTTGTCAGAATGGAAACAAGAACACATGGAAGATCTGCAAGCGTAACTTCACTCTCATCAGCTGCGGGTATAACTAAGTCAGGCCCAATGTATATTCAGCCAGACTTGACACAAGAACCAAAGTAAGCATTAAACAATTTAATTTGCATATAGTAATATAATTAATCAAGATCATCGTTAATTGATATCTTCTGGTGCAGTTTTCCAAAGATTATCATCAAAGGACCTTATGGTGCACCAGCTCAGAATTACAAGAAATATGACATCCTTTTACTTGTTGGCCTAGGAATAGGAGCAACTCCCTTTATCAGCATACTGAAAGACCTTTTAAACAACATAGTGCCAGGTCATAAAAAACTGGTAAGTCAAACACCCGATGACTTTTAATTGTTGAGCGAAAATCTAGATACATGGACAAAAAGTAAATAAAGGGTTATTTCAAGTACTGCAGAAGTTGGATGAAGATCTTGATACGAAAATTCCCGAACGAGCATACTTCTACTGGGTAACAAGAGAACAAGGCTCTTTTGAATGGTTCAAAGGGGTAATGGATGATGTTGCAGAACAAGATGTTAACGTATGTTTTAAAAATACAATCATTATTTAGATTCTGTGATTATTAAAGTAGAACTGTAGCTACCAGGCTTCAGAAAGGGCTTTATATTACAACAGTTGATGCAACTTTTGCCATCGAAATGCATGAAATCGTACATATGATCTTTCAGTGACCAACTATCCTAAAACCTTAATAAGGTGTTGGGAAAAGTCTAATTGGATCTTGCGTCTCTTTTAACACTCCCCACTCACTCGAAAGTCAATATTGGGTTTCAAGAGTGGATCACTCGGAGCCCTTGAGGCTAACCTCTGTGTCCAAATTATATATTTTAGAATATTAGGGATACAGGGACTTATACCATGTAAATGACCAAATTTTTCTAGCTATTCAATTTTACCTGATCCCTCTGACATTTCCACACATAAACTTCTCTCACGAGTTTTCTTATTGCAGCATGTAATTGAAATGCATAACTATCTTACTAGTGTATATGAAGAAGGCGATGCACGATCTGCACTCATAACAATGGTTCAGTCTTTGGAACGTGCTAAAAAGGGTGTTGATGTCGTTTCAGATAGTAAGGTATAATTTAATACACTTGATATGCTCACTTTTACATTTATGTGGACTTCTCACCTTCTTTCTAATAATATATAAGCAAAACAGATAATAACACACTTTGCAAGACCCAACTGGAGAAAGGTGTTTACTGAATTATCGCAGGCCCATGATCAACATGTCATAGGTAATATATTACAAAACATAATTCTTTGGTAACACTTTGCAAAACATAATATTTTTTTTTTACTATTACACTTTTTTTTGCAATCATTTAACTGTTCTCCCTTTCCCAGACACTTAACTTAGCTGAATTTTCAGGTGTGTTTTACTGCGGCAGTCCTACACTTACGAAACCACTCAGGGAGCTCTGCGAAGAATTTAGCTTGGAAACCTCAAGTCGCTTTGAATTCCACAAGGAAAACTTTTGAAGTAGAAGGGCAATATCCAGTACAAAATGTTGTACATCGTACAGCAGATTAAGTTGCTTTTTTCTAACTTCCAAATCACATTGTACACGCAGCAGAATATTTAAATCTTGAAGAATTAGTTTAGCTTATTTTTTTGACAGTTAAATCTGTTATAACGGAAGCAAGAAAGATAATAAACGTAAAGAGAAAATATATGCAGAAGAGAAATAGTTTATATTGATCTTGAGGATAAACAAATTACAGATATTCAGATTTTCAGATTTTTCAGATGCATCACAATCTTTACATGCATTTCTATTTGTAGACACAATCTAAGGGGTTAGGTGTGGTAGGTGGTGTTAGGTGTGGTAGGTGGTGCCGTCGGCGGCCGCCGGCGGCGGCTACATAAGTCAAATCCGGTGGCTACAGATTCAAGACATTCTAACAAATATCCACCTTGACTTGAATCCTCTCACAAAAAATAGATAACAGATATACCAGATGCATCATAATAATGCCAGATGTACCAGATAAACAAAAAAACTCTTCTGCCTCAGATTTTGCCATAAAAGGGAAATCAATAACTCTGAACATTTAACAAGTTCAAACAATGTTGAAACTTGCTATGTGGAACCGGCTTGGTGAGCATATCAGCTGGGTTATCAGCAGTACCCACTTTGCTCAGCTTGATTCTCTTCTCACTTCTTAGAAAATGATATCTCACATCTATGTGCTTAGTCCGCTCATGATGGACTTGATCCTTGGCTAAACTGATTGCACTGAGACTGTCACAAAATACTGTAGCCTGATCATGATGTAGACCCAAATCGCTGACCAATCCTTTCAACCAGATTCCTTCTTTTGCGGCTTCTGTCAATGCCATGTACTCTGCTTCTGTAGTAGACAAAGTCACTGTAGGTTGCAGAGTACCTTTCCAACTGACAATCGAACCACCCAGAGTGAAAGCATAACCAGTCATAGATCTTCTACTGTCAACATCTCCAGCATAATCAGAGTCTGAAAATCCTGTCACCAAACACTCAGTATCACCTCCATAAATGAGACCAACATCAGACGTACCTTTTAAGTACCGAAAAACCCTCTTCACGGCTTGCCAATGCTCCTTTCCTGGATCACCCATGAACCTACTAACAACACTGACAGACTGTGCAAGATCAGGTGTAGTGCAGACCATTGCATACATCAAGATTCCTACTGCATTAGCATAGGGAACTCGAGACATGTACTCTTTTTCCTCAGCAGACTTAGCTGCAAAAGCGACAGACAGATGTGCATTTGCAGCCCTAGGAGTATCTATGGGCTTTGCTGTAGACATGCCAAACCTTGACAAAATCTTCTGAATGTAACCCTTCTGTGACAAGAAGAGGTTTCTTTTGCTTCTATCCCTATAAATCTCCATTCCCATAATTTTCTGAGCCACACCCAAATCTTTCATTTCAAACTCAGCACTGAGGAGATCTTTCAACTTCTAAATATCAAACTTGTTCTCTGCAGCTATCAACATATCATCTACATACAGGACTAGATAAATGAAAGAACCATTTGCTGTCTTACTATAATAAACACAGCAATCATACGGACTCCTGGTGTAGCCAATACCTATCATATAGCTATCAAATTTCTTGTACCACTGTCTCGGAGACTGCTTTAGCCCATACAAGGACTTCAATAACTTGCACACATAGTCTTCTTTACCAGGAACCTGAAAACCATCTGGCTGAGTCATGTATATCTCCTCTTCCAGCTTTCCATGCAGAAAAGATGTCTTCACATCGAGTTGTTCAAGCTCCAGATTCTGATGTGCAACTATCGCTAGTAGCACCCTGATGGAAGTGTGTCTGATCACTGGTGAAAAAATCTCATTGTAATCTACTCCCTCTTTCTGAGTGAACCCTCGAGCTACTAACCGAGCTTTATACTTGATACCCTCAACCGATGTTTCTCCTTCCTTCTTCTTGTAGACCCATTTACAAGTAACAATCTTTCTGTCTCGAGGCCGCTTGACTAATTCCCAAGTCTTATTCTTCTGAAGTGACTCCATTTCATCTCCCATTGTAGCAAACCATTTTGTAGATTCAGTACATGTCACCGCTTCTTTGTAAGTGGATGGCTCATCAGAGCTAGGATCCACTTCTTCAGCTACCTGTAGTGCATATGCCACCATATCTTCAAAACCATATTTCTTTGGAGGCACTCCATACTTAGCTCTCCTCGATCGATCAAGAGCCAAACTGTGCTGATTTACTACTGGTACTGATGATTCTGATTCTGACTGTGGTTGTTGAACTTCTTGTTGTGGTTCACTCTCATCTTGAGTGACTTCCTGCTCCACCTGTTTCTCAACACCACCACTTTCTGTGTGAGGTCCACGATTAATCAAATAACACACTGTACTAACCGTCTCTGCCCAGAATTTTCTAGTTAGTCCAGCATTAGAAAGCATACACCTAGCTCTCTCCAGAAGTGTCTGAATCATACGCTCCGCTGTACCATTCTGTTGTGGTGTATCCCTGAATGTATGATGCCTAGAAATCCTTTCATTCTTACAGAACTCATCAAACTCAGATGAGCAAAATTCCAGACCATTATCAGTTCGCTGCCTCTTAATCTTCTCTGAGGACGCGACAGCAACAGAATCTGATAACGTAGAACCTTGAAGAAGATATAAGGTACCACGTTTAACACCTTTCAAAACCACATTAGAACCCTTGCAGACATGTAGAACTCCACCTTCACCTTGAAAACTGAAATCCTTGATGTCTAACATACTCAAAGATATCAGATTCTTTGTCATAAATGGAACATCCCTACCATCATTCAATGTGCAGAATTTACCATCATCTGTCCGAATTTTAATCGAGCCTATTCCAACCGTCTCACAAGAAAAACTGTTAGCCATAGAAATATTGCCACCGTCTACTTGCTCGTAGGTTGTGACACTCCCTGCACGGACGTACATGATAAGACGCTCCAGAATCAAGAATCCACACATCAGAGTGATGCATGTGATCAGCAGCAACAAGAGCAATATCTTCTTCAGAAGTAGCACCAGCTACAGCAGCAGTATCTGAAGCATCAGTACCTGCCAATATATGATGTTGCTTCTTTTTCTTGGGACAGCTAGATTTCCAGTGTCCCTTCTCTTTACAGTAATTACAGATATCATTAGGTTTTGGACCCTTAGGAGTTGGTCTCTTCCCCGACTTTCCATGTGCATTACTCCCACTGGCTATTAATCCAAAAGCCTGATTATCTGCACCTGTACCAGCTGCCTTATGGCGCAGCTCTCTAGAATGAAGAGAAGATCTAACCTCCTCTAGAGAAATAGTATCTTTACCAACAATAAACAATTGCACAAAGTTCTCATACGATAATGGTAAAGAAACTAACAGAATCAAAGCAGCATCCTTATCTTCAACTTTAACATCAATATTACGCAATTCTAATAAAATTGTGTTTAATTGATCTAAGTGATCTCGAAGAGGCATACCTTCCTGCATTCGCAGACTGAACAGACATTGCTTCAGAAGCAACTTATTTGTTAAAGACTTTGTCATGTAGAGACTTCCAAGCTTTAACCATAAACCAGACGCGGTATCCTCCTCCACAATTTCAGTAATAATATCATCTGCAAGGCACAACAGAATTGTTGAGTGTGCCTTTTCTTCGAGATTGGTCATCTCAGCGTTTCCAGAAGCAGCCGTTTTTGTGTTCAACGGCGCCCAGAGCCCCTGTTGCTTTAACAAGGCACGCATCTTGATTTGCCATAGACTAAAACTATTTCTCCTAGTAAATTTGTCGACCTTAACGTTAATACCACCAGACATCTTTCTCCCAGAATCGTATACGTGAACAGTACCATATTTGTGAACAGTGCCGTATTTGTGAACAGTACTGTATACGTGAACAGTACCGTATACGTAAACAATACAGTATACGTGAACAATGCCGTGAATAGTGCCTTCTTCTCCGATGATGAATAGTGCCTTCTTCTCCGGTGATAAACAGTAACTTCGCCTGAACAGTGTCGTCTTCTCCTGCGAGCTTGAAAAAATTCCGGCGAAAATTTTAGAAAGGAACACAACAGTATCAACCAAGCTCTGATATCAGTTTGTATAATGGAAGCAAGAAAGATAATAAACGTAAAGAGAAAATATATGCAGAAGAGAATTAGTTTATATTGATCTTGAGGATAAACAGATTACAGATATTCAGATTTTCAGATTTTAAGATTTTTCAGATGCATCACAACCTTTACATGCATTTCTATTTATAGACACAATCTAAGGGGTTAGGTGTGGTAGGTGGTGTTAGGTGTGGTAGGTGGTGCCGGCGGCGGCGGCTACATAAGTCAAATCCGGCGGTTACAGATTCAAGGCATTCTAACAAAATCTGTGATGTTAGTCCAAATGTTACGTGTTACTTATCTTACTATATGATAGGGCACAGAAATGAAATAATACTAGCCTTTATAAGACAAGCCATATTTTAACAAAAAGAGTTGGACATTTTTAAGGTTGACACAGTCACATAGATTATTTGTACAAGAACAATAAATTTCAGTAATAAAGGCAGTAAGTTCCCAGTTGCCCTTCGTTTGGTGTACCGTGAACCCAAAGTATGCAGCTGTAAGTTGTTTTATATTTGAAGGTGGCTATATTTTCCACCTTCAGGCATTACTTGAGGTATCATCTAATCTCCCTGTTCCAGTAATTCTACCAAAGATCGTTATCTCGTTTCTTCCAACATTGCCTAGTCCTGGAGGATTCAAAATTCATAGTTTTGAGAACCGTATTTTCTTACTTGTATAAATGAATGAAGTATGCATACACAACTAATGTAAACGTACATGAACGCTTTACAAAAGGACTTTGACTAATGACATGTATTAATTGCAATTATGTGAAAAAGAAAATAATGCAATCAGCACATTCAACATGCGTCCCCTTCAGTTCATTGTACACTTACAAAGTTGCAGATAATGCTTTGGCGCCCCTGTTAACCATTTCCAGACCACTATAAACCTTTTCGGGCATCTAAAAACTGAGCACCAAGAAACTGTTTTTGTAATCCTGAAATCGGTATCTATATATTGTTGGAATATTTGAATAAATTTGAAATGTATTATTTTATCATATTTCTTTTGTAAGTCCCACAATATTTTATACCCGTAACCCCACAATAATGGTGTATTAGTGATTTGCTCATTATGGTGTATAAGTTATAAAATTAATTACTATGTAAGTTACATATTTTTACTCCTATATAAAGACCTTGGCATCATTGTTTGGGACACTAAAATATACAAGCTTTTCATTGCATTCTTCTTAGAGCTTTGGGGTCAGTTTCTGCGAGATAGCAGCAGTGTTTTTTTGATTCGTAGAAGGCGGATCTTTTAGTGTTTAAGATCACCTTTGTTCGTTGTATCCTGGGAGACGGAAGCCAACACACTTTCAAGCACAACACGGAAGGGACTTATCTACACTACACCACAAATGGTCTTTGCCAATACTGAAAATCGATGTTTCCACGTTAAATGTTGCCTTAGATGCTAAAAATCGAATAAATTTGATATAAGCCAACATCATAACCAGATGTTGCCATTCATGTTGCCTTAGATTCATTTTAGTCCTCAATGCCAACACATGAACGAGTGTTGCCTTACATAACTGAAAAAATGTTAAAAAAAAGGGGGGGAAGAAGCCCGCTATTACTGAAATAAAAACCCGCTCAAATATTCACTCTAAATTAAACAGCCCGCTCAGAAATTAAAACAAAATAAAACAATGAAAACATCTCTCTCTCATCTCTCTCACTCCGCTCACACTCTCATCTCTATCCGCTCTCATCTCTCACTTCTTTCGCATTTTTATTACTGTTCTTCTCTCACTCGCTCTCTCACTAATTCAATTAGGGTTCAAAGATGATTCGAGCTGGGTATGAAGTTTGGTCCAAGAATTCAATTAGGGTTTGTGCTAGGTTAATCAAAGTTTGGTTGAAGAATTCAATTAGAGTTAATCGAAGCATGGTTTGTGTTTGAAGGTATTTGATATCAATTTGAGGTATAAATCTCTATTTGTATGCTTCTTGCATATTGTTAGCTTGGTTTGACCTCTCTTTCCCCTCTTTGTCTCTCTGTGTCTCTCTCCCCCTCTCTCCCTCTCTCTCTCTCTCCTCTCTCTCTCTCTCTCTCTCTCTCTCTCTCTCTCTCTCTCTCTCTCTCTCTCTCTCTCTCTCTCTCTCTCTCTCTCTCTCTCTCTCTCTCTCTCCCTCCGTGTGTGTCTTTCTCTCTCTCATTTGTGTATCTAGGGCTTTTGATTGAGCCTTTTGGGTTTGTTGATTTTACTTTATTATTAGTTGGTTAACTGGTTTCGTCGGTGTTGCAGCTAAAATGTTCAGCTATATTACAAATTGATTAATTTAATGTCTAGTTATTGTTAAATTGAATAATACTAGCACAATTAGATGCTTGGTTCTGAATTTAAAGCCTTTAGTATGGGGATGTATGATTTTTTTTTTCTTTTTTTTCTGTGGCAAACTCGGTTGTTTTTCATGTTCAAAACAAAGTTTGCTTTCTTAGAAATTTGTATGTGATTAGAGCGGAGTAATGATTTCAGTTAGCATAATGGTAATTCAGTAATTTCGTTTAATTACAGTTTTGCATACACCTTTTTTTTTTGCAAGGGGAAGGGGAAGGCTAGCAGATAAGTTTTGCTGAAACAATAACATACAAAGTCATATTGATATAACACCTACATGAGCATGTTTTGTCTACAACTTAGGGGTTGCTACTTATTTGCCCTTGGAGTTATCTATTGTATTGGTTGCTAAATATTTCTTATGGTAAAACATGAATATATATAGCTAATAGCCGTGCTTTCTCTGTATGTATATTTTGGTTGACCTATAAATCTTCGTACAATATCTGGTTTGATAAGATTACTTAAAACTTGGAGAGGGTTTAAGGAGGTAGTTGAAAACTATTATTGATACTAAATCCTTTCATTCATGTATAATGTATTGTACTTATATGGTCTAACTATGCGTAGATGGGGTCCTGTTCTCGAACAATCAAATCAGAAGAATCGTTAGCGTATATGCCTTTCTGAACAGGTATATTATTCATGTCTTTGTGGTACTTATATAAGTGAACTATCATAATGTTTGTGTATTTGATCTCATGTGTATTGTAGGTGGTACAAGTTAGTGTTGTGTGGTTAAATAATAGTGATATAACAAGGCCACATGCTAGTATCTTAAGCTCATTTGAAAGTTTGTAATAATGATATCTTCTTTATTTTTTCTGATATATGTAATAATGCTAGTCTCTCTCTCACTCTCTCTCTCTCTCTCTCTCTCTCTCTCTCTCTCTCTCTCTCTTTATTTTTGATGATATGTCAATTTTGTATGTAATAATTATGTTGGTATCAAAAGAAACATAATTATATATGAACTTGTCTAACATAGTTCAATACAGTGTTAGTTTTTGATAATTTTAATTGTTATACAAATTTTAAACTAGAACTTGTTCTGAGATAAGATTGTTGTTTTCTTTTAGCGGTTCAGTTTTTTGGTGATAAACTAGAGTCGTTTTAATTGGATTATATGTGGACTTGACACAATGTTGTTGGAGGTTTATGTCATATCATGTTTTTTTGTTTTGTCGTAAATGCTATGTACCTGCTACTATTGTGTTTATAGAAGTTTCATGTTTATATAGAAATGATGCATTTAGAGGATAATATCTAGAGAAATATGTATTGACGATAATGTAAACTGCACTTGAAATTTTATTGTAGCATATAACCAAATTTAAAAGTGACTTGTTACTATTTTCCTCAATTATTCACTGGTTTACCCTGGTTTACCCTTTTTTGCATCTTAAATTTAAGGTCGAGGTTATGCACTTGATAAAATGGACAGAACGAATCCAAACTCTAATGGAAGAGGGGTGATGCAGTTCAAAACAAGCCTTCTACAACGACTGAACCGGGTAACTAATATTTCTTCTATGCATTTCATTATCATTTCTCTGTTTATGTTGGAAGTGATAATTAATTTATTTATCTTTCCTTCATATTTCCTCAAACATTTCAATTTCTTATTATTAGCTAAAATTAGTATATTTACATGTAGGAAATAATGCGGGTAGGTGAATGAGATTTACCTATCATTTAATGTTTTACTACTCTACTGAAATATTATAATCAATTATCGTATGCACACATGAACTACCAGCAATATGGTCAAGTCTTGAGGTTTTAAGTCTTGCCTCCAGGGTTAAAGAATCCGATGCCTAGGAAATTGGTGCCTTTTATTATGAGCACTACACTAGAGTTCTGGACAAGGGAGATCAAGCAGACAGGCATGTACATCTGTCTCTATTCCGTAGACTCTATTCCTCTTCCTGTGGTTGTGATCAACTCAGTGACAGCCTATTGATTAAATGTTATAAAATTATATGCAACATAGCCCAACTAGGAAAAGCTTACCAGACTGCTAATGTACTGTTTGAAGTCCTTTGCGCTGTAATACATTAGGAGCTACAGCCGCAGACGTGATATTTCATTTCAAAATCAGGTGAGAAGCGGTAACTCTCTTGAGAGAGCTCATGTCCAGAAATGGAATAGAATATTTGAAGTTTTACATCTAATCTATGCTTTGTTCACTTTCAAACAGATCTAGGAAGACACGGCTTGCTCATACCCTTTTTGTTTCAAAACAGGTTAGTCACTAGTACTTGGCAGTAAATGTTGGAGATTTAATATGTGTCTGATTTGATTATATAGAAATTCTATTATGTCCATAAGCATAATTCGAGCTGTTAGTGATTTAATTATGTAGTATATGCGATAATTTGCATATAATATAACAATGAATATATAAACTTCAACGATAACAAGAAATAATGAACTTTTGATCTGGTGTATTAATCCCTATGTTATAAGAATGCCTGTCCCCAATTCATCAGCAGACATGCACAAAGCTAGATGGAATGCACTGTTCAGTCAGATGGAAAAAACACTTTCTGAAGAAGGACAACTGGTAAGTCCTTTACAGGATTATTCTGTCCCAGTGTGTTTAAGTACTACTATCTATTACAAAAGTCCTTATTAAAACAGTGTTAGGTTCACCAATAATTCATCAAACATAGACATCAAAAAATGTATAATGAATACAAAAATTTATTACTTTTGTAGTACCGAGGATCATATAGTAGCTGTCACTTACAATGTACCAGTGAACTGAAGTATAATGACGAACTCTATTTTTGCAGTTTTTTATAAAACTTGTGGAATAGTAATTTCCTGCAATTAACAACTGTTGGTTCACTAGCTCCCTTTTCACTTCTTAGTTCTTATAAAAATTGGTGGAACCTAAATGTCATCCGATTTGGATTATTGTACTCAGGAAAATTGGTTAAACCAAGTAAAGGAGATGCATTTGCAGTGTGACCGTGGTTTTTCCCAAAATACTGGAGCACCTGGTCTGCAACAACAAGGGATATCAGAGACCGACTGCAGGTAAATTTCATTACCCTTTGAGAGAACAACCTATTGCATTAATTGCATCAGAGACCTTTAGTTGTTGCAAGAAAATTGTAAATAGCAATCTGCCCTCGTCTTTGCAAATAGCTATGCTGCTAAAGGGTAACCTTATAAGCTGCTGAACAGATCATGATGGAATCATTTGTGCAGCTCATTGGCATAACATTGCCATTAGATTTACATTAACTGACCCCAAACAATGCAGGTGTGTCAGAAACAACAACTGTGGACACAGGTATTGCTTGTTACATTGGTAATTTTACACTTTGATATGTTCTATTAATTCTTCTACTTAGAATGCTGGAAGCTTTAGTAAGCAAGCGCACAGACTTGGATCAATATGCCATTTGATATCAAATTTATAATTTAACATTTACAGGCAGCAGCTGAGTTGCGACAGGTCTTTAGCAGCGAGATTCAGAAAGTTGGCACTCCATGTGCTAAAGTGTTACTTGAGCTTGGAGAAAAGGTTGAAAGGATGGAAAAATTAAGCCCAGGAGATTTGCTAGAAGAAGTGCATGAGGATGCTGAAGAATTACAACTAGCAATTGATAAAAATTCATACCTTCTTATGAATGCGGAGAGTTGGGCAAGTTCCAGAATGCCACAGGAATTTGAGGACCTTCTTATTAATGTATAATGATTTGACTTGTGTAATTAGTAATTTTTTGTAACGGAATTAGTGATATATTTTAGTTTTATAAAAGTTGATAAATGTGATTCATTCAAATTATATTTTAATTTACCTTGACTTGAGTTAATTTTTTATTGTATTTTTGAAAATTTTAAGAATATCATAAATAAAACAAAATCCAAAAAAAAATAATTAAAATATAAATTTTCAGAAAATTTATACCAACCGGTGTTGCTGTAGAGGGACAAAGATGTTGGAATAGGCTATATGGCAACATCGCAAGGGTGTTGGTGTTGAGTAGACAGTGTTGCCATAGATTTTATGCCAACATCGGAAATAGTGTTGCTATTTTGCATGAAATGTTGGCATAAGTGCGTATGGCAACATCATGTTGATGTTGTCATAGTTTTGACAAAATGTGTTGGTTTAACCTCTAAGCCCACATGCAAATTCCCAACACCTTCAAAATTGACCAAAGTGTTGCCTTAAATCCTATGGTAATATTTTTCAGCATTTTTAACACTTATTTTTAACACCTATGACATGTATTAATTGCAATTATGTGAAAAACAAAATAATGCAATCAGCACATTCAACATGCGTCACCTTCAGTTCATTGTACACTTACACAGTTGCAGATAATGCTTTGGCGCCCCTGTTAACCATTTCCAGACCACTATAAACCTTTTCGGGCATCTAAAAACTGAGCACCAAGAAACTGTTTTTGTAATCCTGAAATCGGTATCTATATATTGTTGGAATATTTGAATAAATTTGAAATGTATTATTTTATCATATTTCTTTTGTAAGTCCCACAATATTTTATACCCGTAACCCCACAATAATGGTGTATTAGTGATTTGCTCATTATGGTGTATAAGTTATAAAATTAATTACTATGTAAGTTACATATTTTTACTCCTATATAAAGACCTTGGCATCATTGTTTGGGACACTAAAATATACAAGCTTTTCATTGCATTCTTCTTAGAGCTTTGGGGTCAGTTTCTGCGAGATAGCAGCAGTGTTTTTTGGATTCGTAGAAGGCGGATCTTTTAGTGTTTAAGATCACCTTTGTTCGTTGTATCCTGGGAGACGGAAGCCAACACACTTTCAAGCACAACACGGAAGGGACTTATCTATTTTAAGGATAACATGGTTTTCACGTACCTAAAACTACCCTTCGGTATTTTTGTTCTTATAATCTTGCTTTCTGGTATATTCTTAATCTATACTTCTTATGTCTATAACTTTGTACCCAGTGTCCGAGTACTAGGAATGAGTATCGAAATACACAAAAATCTGCCGTCAACTTCGTAGTTCATACTTTCTCAAGTTTGAACCGTGACTTTTTCTTTTTTGTAAGCGCCCTTTTTCCCACTACAAGGAATTTCAAGTCTAACAACGGATTTTATCCGTTGTCTGATACCTGCAAACCCCGTTGTCTATCGGGGTGTCGTCTGATACGCACCTCAGACAACGGTATGAAAACTGTTGTGTGTTAGAGCGAGAGACAACGGTATCATCTTTAGACGCCGTTGTCTAATATCCAGAAACAACAACACAATGGTTTAGAAACCGTTGTTGTTTGGGATGCTACACAATGGTTTTAATTGAAGTAACACTTGTCTGAAAACAAATCACACAATCGTTTTTATTGAATAAACACTTGTCTGAAAGGAAATCACACAATGGTTGTAATTGAATAAACACTTGTCTGAAAGGAAATCACACAATGGTTTTAATTGAATAAATACTTGTCTGAAAGGAAATCACACAATAGTTTTAATTGAATAAACACTTGTCTGAACTGAAATCACACAACATTATGGTGGAATATTTCCATTGTTGTTTGGGACTCTAGACATGGTTTGTTTAATTTAAACCGTTGTAATAAATACATTACACAATGGTTTAGTTTTACAAGCATTGTTTGTTTGGATAATAAACAACATTATAATATGATAAAATGTTGTGGTAGTTGGTATCAGACTACGGTTTAGTATTTATAAAACATTGTCTGATAAATACATTACACAATGGTTTAGTTTTAATTTTGTAGCCAAAATGCTTTTGTAAAGCATGGACATTGTCTGATATGCTTTTTAACAAGTAAAACATTGAAGATGCCCTCATTGGCTAATCACATTTTAGACAATGGTTTATTTATGCAAACAACAAACAATAAGCAATTGGACAATTCAATCGACAAGCAAAAAATTAACCAACCAACTAACATTTCACCATTACCACCAGGTTCAAAACAATATTCACCAATAAACCAACTAATATTCATAAAAACATCCACAAACATTGGCCTACTAACATATTTTGGGATGAACATATCCACCAAAAAGAGATAACATTTTAAACCAGGTTCATGTTAAATCAGTTACTGCAATTACCCCACAGGAAGGCTACAAAAAGTACTTTAAAATGTTCACCCAAAAATAACCAAAATGACCAAGTTATATTTTTCTGATCAAGCACCTAACAAGCGTGGTGCTTCATGAAGAACTTTGCCCAATCAGTCTTGATTTCAATGATATCACTGGTACTATAAGCCAGGTTGCCCCTCCGTGCCCACTGGAAAATGAAACAATGTTAGCCAAGTATTCAATAATATTAGTACAATGTTAGCACCTAAATCAGGCTTGACTAAGGACCACAAATGATCATTTTTATATTTCAAATAAGCATTGTAGTATTCTTGGTTTTGGCAGCAGTTGGCTTATTTGCTAAAGAACACAAGTCTAGTTCACATCATACTAAAAGTTATAAACTACAGTTGGCTTATTGGCTTATTCTTGGTTTTGGCAGCAGTTGGCTTATTTGCTAAAGAACACAAGTCTAGTTCACATCACAAGTCTTGCAACAATATATACTACAGAATATATATTTCCAAGTTGCACAGAGAATTGAACAAAGTTGCATTTTTTAACCAGAAAAAAAAAAGGATGTTGACAAAAAATAAGAAAATTGCAATTTTGACCTTATTCGCAAAATTTAATTCCTTATCTTCACATATTTCTTTCATAAAGCGCATCACAAACAAACCACAGTCTGTGGGCCCGTGCTGGAGAGGAACACCCTGAAAAATATTTTAAAAAATTATTACATGTCTACACTTAGAGAAAACAGATAAATTATTATATACATTAATAAAAATTATTATACCGCCATATTCTCCCAAGGAATTTTCTTCTTGGAAATTTTTTTCGCTTTATCCTTGTAGAGTTTGATGCCACTACAACAAAACAATATAAAACAATTCTTTAAGACAATTTTCCTTATCAATTGTTTAACCGATTCAAAATCAAATAAAGTTCTGGTGATACTAACTTGTCAACCACTTCTAACCATTCTTCAACACCAAGTCGCCGCTTCAACGGGTCCATGTGGTAAACAACTTGTGCTTCTGGATTCACAACAGTCAACGCCCAATGGTTCCTACAAAATCATGCATTAACACGTCACATACTATAAATTAGTTTCCAAGGGTATAATGGCAAAAGTAAATTATAATTAGCACTTATAAACACGTAAATTATAAGTACTAATAATCATATAAAAAGAATCGTAAATTAATCAGATCAAAAATATTTTAAACACATCATATGTATGAAAATTTTATCCATTTCTCTTTAATACTAGTGGATTATATATCTCCAAGGTAATTTCATGTTACACTTACATCCAAAAGAAAGATAATAAAAATTACAGGATTTTGATGATGTAGAGGAAGAACAAATAAAAAATAAAGTACTCACATATGGTTATAAGGCAACAAAAAATATTGGCCTGGCTTAGCATTCTGGAATCTGATAGAAAGTGCACGAGACCTCTGTGCTGAATTACCACAACCGGTGGAGCCTATTGTGCCTGGATTAACGAACGCTACCATGTGGTTCATCTTGTGCTTTTTCAAATATTCCTCCAATAAACTGTATACAAAAATAAACAGTCATCAACACAAATTCTTAATTTCATTCAAGAAACTATTGATGCATGAAGTCAACAAAATTTATAAAACTTTAGAAGTTGGACACTTACTGAATATAAATGCAAATAGTGGAGCCTGAGATTTCACCTCCAAAGCACAAAGCATGCACATCTGATAAAAACAGAACCTGTTTTTGGGATGATCCAAAAGCTTCTTCGCTTAGCTTAAAAGGGTATGTAAGACCATCCTTCAAGGCTTCATTTGCCCAGACCCACAAACGCTTCAAGCTAGGGGGGTAATTTGCACCCATGTTAACCGCATACTCTACATTTCGATCAGCTAAACAATCTGCCATCGACTTGTACTTGTTCTTCTTTTTGGGAACTTTCTTGGTCTCCTGAAAAGGAAAAATTTAAGAAAAAAAATGAGAAGGCAAAGAAAGATCTAAAATACAATATCTAAGTTTTATTCTTTACATCCAAAATAGAATGATCCATTAAGTAAAGGAGAATAGAAAGCATGGTTTTATTCTTTACATCTAAAATACAATATCTAAGTTGTACAGATATTATTAAAAATATTGTAATATATTCTGAATTTAAGGGATAAACAGAATTTAACCTTCGGAGTGGGAGTGGGATTCACTTGAACACTGCTTGCATTCACTTCCACTATTAGATCTCTTGGCCATGCAATATATGTTCCAAGCGCCTGTTCCACAGTCACGATTTCATCGCCGATTGGGAAAGGAATCTCAACAGCTCCTTGGATTACACGAGTAATTGAAACTCGCGCATTCTCTTTCGGCAGTGGTTTTCCATGAAGAACATCACTAACTGTATCAATTGTTGCATAAGCAACAACATTGGTTCGGGACCCAATTGCCAATTCCCACTCCAAACAACCACCAACTGCTAATACCGGAGTAATCACTTGATCAGCTTCCTTACACACATTCTCCACCTCAGTTTTCTTCTCATCTTGTTTCTCTTCTTCCAACAAAACATCATCAACCAGATCCAATTTCTTCTTTGCACCTTTCAGCAACTCCGACTCCTCATTAGAAAGTCCATCCTTGCCCGACTCTTCAGTTCTTCTCTCACAAATTGCCCATCTTTATCCTTTCGTGCCTCCAGCCATGTAGTTGATCGATCTATCTCCAAATCAGGTTCCTCTTCCTTCTCCGACAGTACAGATTTACTAATAAGATCAGAAATCAGCTCTTCTTCAAGGTTAGCATAGCCCTTGCGAGATATTCGGTGAGGATATTCATTTTCCAGCCTTCTCTTTTTCTGTTCGGCATGGATTTCCTTTATAAAAAAACAGCAAAAGGTTAGAAACAAAGATGTCCCACTAAACATTTTTTCTATCTGAAAATTTTGTAAACAACCAAGGTGAAAAACTCATAAGGAATTCAGGTGTTAAACGGGAAGCAACGAACATGTCCCAGTGCGCCTTCTCGATAAAGGAGTAGTCAGCTGGAGGAAACTCTAGCAAATCAAGCTGATCACGATGTGGAAGCACATATTTGGTTGTTAGTTTTGACTTAAACTCCCTCCACTTCTGATTTGCTGATTCCAACACCATCTTTCTAGCTGACGCTGGAACATCAAATGCCATCTGCATACATAAAAAGTATTAACTTAGGTTGTAGGAAGCATATGTGTATTAACTTAGTAGGTAGTCATTATTAATACAAATAAAAAGTATTAGTTACCTGCACACAATCCCAAATCTTAGTTTTCCTTTCTTTTGGAACTTTTTTCCATGTATCATACCAAATTGGGGGTTTAGTTCTTGCAAGAACCCCGATATATGATTGCATCTCCGCTGCTGCTTTACCGTACGCCTCACCCTTTGCATTGAAATCCACTGGCAGCTTGATGCCCAAAATCTTACGTCTAATAATCCTTTGCATTGTAACAGCTCCGCGTTTTAAAAGCTTAAGTCCATCTTCTTTAGGCAGCAGTGCATCCACTTGTTTCCTCTTCTTTGACAATTTCTTTTTTAGGTTGGTAGAAATAGCCTTCCTCTTTACAGATTGAGGGGAAGAATTCACAGGGTGTGGTTGGGGCTCTGACAGGGTCTTTAGAGCCTTCCTCTTTACAGATTTAGGGGAAGAACTTTCAGAGTTTGTTTTGGCCGGTTTGCCCTCTGACTGGGTCTTTTTTAAAGCCTTCATAATGTGCAAGGCTGTGGCTTCAGAATTTAGTTTTCTTGAATGCTTCTTAGGAAATCTGCACAACACAAAGATTAGATATACATCCACATCGACTAACATATCAACACTGATATATGAAACACTAATCAATCGTGATCAAAACTAACTACTTTAATGTACGTATATTAACACCAGTGGCGGATACAGAATTTCAAACATGGTGTGTCACTTGGTGATGGACCTAGAGCTAAAAAAATTTCTAACCATATGAAGCTCGAATTTCAGTAAATAATGCAAATTCAATGTTCACTGGGACATTTTATCAAACACTTGGATAAAAATATAACAAGTTACGTAATATAACAAGTCAAAACTTTTAAACATAGTACTGATTTAATTTAAAACACTGGGAAATAACATAGCATTGACTCAGGCCCTGACAAGCAGCAATAACAAGTATCACTTTTAAAAACACTAACCCATATAACAAGTTACGAACAAGTATTATATGGTTTACATATAATATATGTGTTTTAATAGATCAACACTAACCCATATTCCATCAACTAACCCATATTCCATCAACTAGTTACGAATAGGCATGCATCAGAAGATTTACATAAAAACATCCACTCAAATATTGAAACACTAACCCATATTCCATCAACTAGTTACGAATAGGCATGCATAGAGTAATACCTCATGAAATATTGAAAAATTGAAAAAGATGTAAGAGATTTATAGAAATACCAAATTGGTAATAATAATTGAGAGTAATACCTCATGAGTATCGCAGTTATGGAGAGAGAAAAGGGCGAGAGAGTGAGAGAATGAAAGGGGGGAAATGAGATTGAGTGAGAGAGTGAAAGGGGGGAAAAGAGATCGAGTGATAGAGTGAAAAGGGGGGAAATGAGATCTAGGGTAAAATATCTAAAGGTTGGATTTATTTTTAATACTGATTTATTTTGATGGGTTATATTATAACAGTCTGGCGGCCCAATTTGACCAGGCCATTCACCGCCCATGTTCTAAGACGTACCGGCCCACATATAAAAAATCATAATCTGCATTCCCGGTCCAATATAAACCTAGAAAATTAATTGAATTTAATTGAATATATATAAATATATAAATAAAAGTAAAAATAAAAAATTAATTCCCAAATATATCTAATATATTGATATTCCCAAATTTACAAAAAATAAAAAATTAATTTGGTCGGAGATCATAGTAGATCAGTACTATTCTGATATGTACTCGTAACTGGCGCTTTGTTCCGGATTTCTACTTCTATTTTTTAAACACTATTCCTCGACGATCCAACCGTACGGATGTCGATATATATCTAATATATTGATATTCCCAAATTTACAAAAAATAAAAAATTAATTTGGTCGGAGATCATAGTAGATCAGTACTATTCTGATATGTACTCGTAACTGGCGCTTTGTTCCGGATTTCTACTTCTATTTTTTAAACACTATTCCTCGACGATCCAACCGTACGGATGTCGATATATATCTAATATATTGATATTCCCAAATTTACAAAAAATAAAAAATTAATTTGGTCGGAGATCATAGTAGATCAGTACTATTCTGATTTGTACTCGTAACTAGCGCTTTGTTCCAGATTTCTACTTCTATTTTTTAAACACTATTTCTCGACGATCCAACCGTACGGATGTCGATATATATCTAATATATTGATATTCCCAAATTTACAAAAAATAAAAAATTAATTTGGTCGGAGATCATAGTAGATCAGTACTATTCTGATTTGTACTCGTAACTAGCGCTTTGTTCCAGATTTCTACTTCTATTTTTTAAACACTATTCCTCGACGATCCAACCGTACGGATGTCAATATATATCTAATATATTGATATTCCCAAATTTACAAAAAATAAAAAATTAATTTGGTCGGAGATCATAGTAGATCAGTACTATTCTGATTTGTACTCGTAACTAGCGCTTTGTTCCAGATTTCTACTTCTATTTTTTAAACACTATTCCTCAACGATCCAACCATACGGATGTCAATATATATCTAATATATTGATATTCCCAAATTTACAAAAAATAAAAAATTAATTTGGTCGGAGATCATAGTAGATCAGTACTATTCTGATTTGTACTCGTAACTAGCGCTTTGTTCCGGATTTCTACTTCTATTTTTTAAACACTATTCCTCGACGATCCAACCGTACGGATGTCAATATATATCCAATATATTCCCAAATTTACAAAAAATAAAAAATTAATTACGTATTATTAATAATAAACGTATCAAATATTATATATTTTTATCAATAAATGTATCAAATATTACGTATTATTAATAATAAACGTATCAAATATTATGTATTTTTATCAATAAATGTATCAAATATTACGTATTATTAATAATAAACGTATCAAATATTATGTATTTTTATCAATAAATGTATCAAATATTACGTATTATTAATAATAAACGTATCAAATATTACCTAATATTAACAATAAACGTATCAAATATTACATATTATTACATATACACGTATACCTAAAATCTTTGTCTGAACACCAAACCCCCAAACCACCAAACCTTTGTCTGAATCGAGTACAAATCCGCTCTCAATCCGCTCTCAATCGAGGTTCAAATCCGCTCTCAATCTTTGTCTGAATCTTTTCAGCCCTGATATTCCCAATCGAGGTCCAAATCGAGGTCCAAATCGAGGTTAACTCAGTCCAAATCGAGGTTAACTCAGTCCAAATCGAGCTCACCAAACCTAAGACATTCGATTTCAAGAACAGGTAAATATATATTAATTGTTAGTTTTTAAAAGTTTAATTTGATATATATACTTAGTCCTGCAATAAGTAATAACTGAGTTCATGAATTGATGTACCATTTGTAGTATCTGTATATGAATTGATACCGTTATATAAATAATGAATATTTAAGCAATTTTCATAAATGTTCAAAACTCGAAGAGATGGTAAGTTAATCACAAGACATTACAATCAAGAATTGCAACACAATTGAACATGCTATATGTCCACAAAACATTACAATCAAGAATTTTCTTAAAGAATTGGAATTAATATAATCAAGACATTACATTGAACATGACTGAATTGCAACACAATAATTAACCCCTGTTTTAGGACATTAAACTGACACAACCCCTGTTTTAGGACATTAAACTGCCTAGTAATGTACTGTATCCTTCATTTCCTTTGGTGAGCTATTGGTGAGCTAGTGAGGTCTCGAGTGAAAGTTGAACACTAATCTAAAAATTTAGTGTCTGTTACAAAGATGCATCATATATCACATTGGAAGATAGGGAATACATCATCTTTATTTATTCTATAGAATCATTTGTCACCTCACTCAAAGTCCCATGTCAATGTTTTAGCTTTCGAGGATTTTAAAAAAAAAACTTTATTCCAGACACTTGGTAAAACATGTACTGCAATACACTTTAGCAAACCAATAGCATATCAGATATCACACAGGTGATTCCACAATCGACATCTTAATTAGTTTAGTCTCACTTTAATTGTTTGGAAAAAAGTGTTGATATACCTCTGTTTTCTTTTTATTTTAAAAGATGGACAGGTCTTGGATGAGGGTTGACAGAAGAACAACAGAATATCAAAGAGGAGTCGAAGAATTGTTGATGTATGCATTTGAGCATGGGTGTGATGAAAACAAAATCAGTTGTCCATGTTTGAAATGCGCACACAGTAAATCATGGAATGCTCGAAGGGTGAGGGACCATCTGTTCGTAAATGGTATTGACGAGACCTACACATGTTGGATTTGGCATGGATAGAATGTTACGGAATCCGGCAGTTCACAGTCCGTCGATCAAATCCCCATAAAAACAGAGAATTCTTATGGTGACGATGATGTTTCCCTAGACTCGGATTTATTTAAACATGTTCGATGTGAAACTGAACCCCTTTATCTAGGATGTCAAGAACATACTAAAATGGATGCTTTAGTAAAGTTATATAACTTGAAAGCAAAACATGAAATGTCTGATTGCTATTTTTCTGAAATTCTACTAATTTTTGGGTCTATGCTTCCGGAAGGCAACACTATTCCTTCTTCCTTCAGTGAAGCCAAGAAAACCTTGTGCGCTTTAGGAATGGAATATGAAAAAATACACGTGTGTCCGAATGATTGTCTCATATACCGTGGCGAGAGAGATGAAGATGAGACACATTGTCGCATTTGTCAGGCCTCTAGATGGAAGTTGAACAAAAAAGGAGATGAATTGGAAGGGGTTCCCGCCAAGGTTCTATGGTATTTTCCGTTAATACCACGTTTGAGGAATATATTCAATTCGCCTCAAACAGCCAAGGACTTGACTTGGCATGACACAGAAAGAATAAAGGATGGTAAAATGAGACATCCGGCAGATTCACAAACATGGAAGGATGTTGACGCGAAGTGGCCTGAGTTTTCTTCAGATCCTAGAAACCTTCGGTTTGCTCTCTCCTCCGATGGATTCAATCCTTTCCACGGTACAAGTATTGAGTACTCATGTTGGCCAGTTTTGATGTCAATTTACAATCTTCCACCGTGGCTTTGTATGAAGAGGAAATATATTATGCTATGTTTGATTATATCTGGACCAACTCAACCTGGAAATGATATTGACGTGTTCCTTCAGCCACTTATAGAAGATCTACAAAAGTTGTGGCATGGGAAACAAGTGTATGATGCATATAAGCAGGAGTCCTTTTTGTTAAGAGGCATTTTGTTGTGGACAATTAGCGATTATCCTGCCTATGGTAACTTGTCGGGCAACATTATCAAAGGGTATAACGGGTGTGCTATCTGTGTTGATAAAACAAATGCTACCAGGCTGGTTAATTACCGTAAGATAGTCGTCATGAGGCATCGTAGGTGGTTACCCCGCCATCATCCTTATCGAAAGAAATTAGATTTTGATAACACCGTGGAGAAGGAATTTGCCCCTGTTCCGTTAACTGGAGAGGAGGTGCTTCAAAGAGTACAACATCTCAAGGGCCATGTCTTTGGTAAGACACAACCCCAACCTCGATTCAAGAAAGGTGATGTCAGACCTGTTTGGAAGAAGATATCTATATTCTTTGAGCTCGAATATTGGAAGTTTTTGCAAGTTAGGCATATTCTCTATGTGATGCACGTCGAGAAAAATGTATGTGAAGCTTTACTTGGCACATTGCTTAATATACCAAAGAAGACAAAAGACCGGGAATCTGTCCGTCTTGACATGGCTGCAATGGGAATAAGAACAGAGCTAAGGCCTAAAACACCTGGGAAAAAAGAGAAGGTACCATTAGCGTCTTGGAATTTAAGTCATGCTGAAAAAAAAGTTGTTTGCTTATCCTTTCTTGGAATGAAGTTGCCTGATGGTTTTTGTTCTAACATTAAGAGTCTAGTATCGATGGAAACTCTTCGACTAACGGGAATGAAATCTCATGACTGCCATATGATTTTGCATCACTTACTCCCAATTGCAATTCGGTCATCACTGCATAAACAGGTCAGGAACACTGTTATTAGGTTTTGTCTCTTCTTCAAGGCAATTTGCAGTAAAGTTATCGAGGTCGATAAGTTGGAGAAATTGCAATCTCAGTTGGTGGAAACTTTATGCAACCTGGAAAAATACTTCCCACCTTCTTTGTTTGATGTAATGATTCATCTCTCGATTCATCTTGTGCGAGAAGTGGAGCTTTGTGGGCCAATTTTCCTTAGATGGATGTATCCCTTTGAGAGATACATGAAGACATTCAAGGGATATGTAAGGAACCGGGCTCGTGCAGAAGGTTGCATTGCTGAGGCCTATATTGCAGAAGAGGCCGTAGAATGTTTGGCGAATTTTGAAGAACGGACTATTGGGGTACCGAAAAATGGTAGACATACGAAAGACGCAATATGCAGGCCATTATCTGGTGCAACGATTATAAACCCGAGCAACACTGATTTGCACGTAGCTCATTTGTGTATTCTACAAAATACTACTGCTGTTAGGCCCTACTTTGAGTAAGTTACTTTACAAAATACACTGATTTGAACGGACTATTGTTTGGCATTTGTCATTATTTATGTAGTGTCTTTTAATTGCTTTCAGTGAACACATGTTAGTTTTGATGACAGAATATCCGGAACATGAAAATGATGAGGTGTGGCTAAAGAAAAAGCAAAATGAAATTTTCCCAAGATGGTTCCAAGAAAAGGTACTCTTCTTATTTTGGCGGTAGATCTTTATAAAAACCAACAGAGTAGTATAATATAATTACACTTTAATTAGGAATTTTTAATTTTATTTTCACTTTTCTTTTGCTTTCTTGTCATTGACCACATCTGTGATCTGTTTTCTTGCTTGCTGCTTGGGACTTCCTTTTAATGCAACTCACAATGTTACCTTTTAATGCAACTCGATGTTTAATGTGTTAAAGTTAAAGTAGTTACTACTGTATCTATCAATGTAAACAAATTGGAGTATATATGATTGCCTAATCATGTGGTTCTTGTATTAAAATCTCCCTCTTTATCTTGAAAAAGTTTTTCTATATGATGTTTAGTTGGTAGTTTAAGACATAAGTCAAAAGTTAAGTTTGATTTTCTTGGAGCAAAATGCTTATCTTATGTTCTTGCTGACCATTTGTACATGAAATCAGCCTTAGCACATGTTCTCAGTTTCTCAAAAGCCGGATTCTTTTTAATTCTAATCAACCAGCCATCTCTCCATTGGTGCGAGATTCATGAATCATGCATACATTATTTTGCATCATTTAATCCATGTGCATGTTCATATGTGCCTGTAGTGGTGGGTGCAGAGAGTAGTTAGAGAAGTATCTGCAATGCCGCTGGTGAAAATAAATGAAATGAATATCTGAAAATGACCTCTCTTCTGTAGGCTGGACATGGTCTTCTTGGAGTTGTCCACATTCTGCATTTATTTATGCCAGCTATTTTGATCTTTATGCCCCATGAAACTAGTATAAATTAATATTTAAACTTATTTGCGAGGAGAGTTAATTGTAACTTTTAAACTTGCAGTTTTTACAACTCAATAGGCTTGTGCAATTTTTAGAACTCCTTAGCTCAGATTAATGAGTTTGCAATTTGTTTTTTTGTATTTTGAAGATTGCTTCAGATTTGCAAAATGAAAAGGAGGTACCCCAAGAGATAAGGTGGATTGCAGATGGGCCCAACAAGGAGGTGCCTACATTCAACGGCTACAGAATAGATGGGTCTACATTCAGTACCAAGGATCGGGATGATACGCGTCAAGTTCAATGCAGTGGTGTGTGTGTGGATGCTAATACAATGGTTGTGCAAGCTAAGGGTAACAACATTGAACATACTTCACATACATTTTACGGGGTTATTTTAAGTATATGGGAGTTGGACTATAATAGCTTTAGGGTCCCTGTTTTTTGTTGTAAGTGGGTAGATATGAACAAAGGGATTAAGGTTGATGAGTTGGGATATACATTGGTTAATTTGAATAGGTTGGGGTTTTTGAATGATCCATTTGTGTTGGCGAAACATGTTAAACAAGTTTGTTACATCGACGACCCTCTTGAAAAATTATGGTCCGTGGTGTTGAAATTTCCCGAAAAAAAATACTACGAAGATAGCGAAGATGAGAATGAGGGATCTGTCGAAGTAGAACTTGAGAATGAGTTCTTTGTGCCCAATTTACCGGATGTTGATTTACTTGATGACGACATGACTAGCTACATGCGAGATGATCTAGAGGAACTAATTCAACTCTCATAATGTAATTTGATTTGTGTTTCTTTGATTTTCATGAAGTTTGTAATTTGATTTGTGTTTATTTCAATTAGTGAATTAGTGTTTTGTTGACATGGCAATTCTTTCTTCGTTGGTTTGGTATGTTGGATATATTGTCCAGGATTGGCTGCTACTGTGGTTTTTTTTTAATTTTGTACAGTGATTCAGACAACGGTTTTTATCCTAAAACAATTGTCTGATACATGATTAAATAAACACAACACTAGCATAATACCGTTGTCTGAAGTCTCTTCAAACAATAGTATTTGCAAACCGTTGTCTGAACCAACTCTATTGCACAACACAATAAAAAAAAACACTTGTCTATTCAAATCAGACAAACAACGGTAATTGATACATTGTCTGAACTTTCTTCAAACAATGGTATTTTGTAAACCGTTGTCTGAATCAACTCGTTTGCACAACACAATTATAAACCGTTGTCTGAGCCAACTCAAATCAAATCAAAAAAACAACGGTAATTATAACATTGTCTGAAGTCTCTTCAGACAACACCTTGAAAAACAAAACACTTGTCTGATTCAATTTGTTACACAACGGAATTAAATTGTCAAAACCCCGTTGTCTGAAGGCGGATCAGACAATGTTTTTTAAAAAAAAAATTAAAACACTTGTCTGTTGATTTTGGGCAATGCTTTTTCCAGTTTACGTTGTCTGATAGGTGTTGTCTGATTCAGTTTTTCTTGTAGTGTCCACCGAAGTTAATTTATTTTGTCGAGTCAATGCAGATTCTATTCAGGCTGATATCTAACTTAATCCTAGTGCCTTTCAACAAAAATATGATGTAATTTGTAACCTTAAAGCAAACCGCAAAGAGAAAAGATCAATAACTTAAACTACACAGCACGGGAAAAATGTAAAATTGTTCTTCCAAATTCAATTTGTAATCTAACCAATGAAGACTTCGTTTTCAGTTATAGTGTTTTTAAACTTGATTTTGTAGCTAGAGTTATATATGTAGCTCCTTCTTCAAATTTTTTCTAGCTTACACCAAAATTTCACCAATTTCGTCATAATATTATTTTTTTTCATTGAAATCAATCTAAATAGATCTTTGTATTTATTGTACCTATGCACAAACCCACAAAATATAAGAACATAGAGTGCTAGGTCTCAAGTACTGCTCAAATATGCTTCTTCCCCAACACTTTCCTTTTGTACTTAACTCCAAAAGGTGTAACTTCCGTCTCACACAGATCAGAGCCATGCCAAACATGCCTGGGCAAATATCGACGAATATAGAAGTCATCAGAGCTGAGATGAGATCCTTCAAACACATTGACCTGCACAAAACCCGGCCTCCAATCGTCATTTCCATTCAATTTTAAGTATAGGTAACAAATCCTTGACTCAACACATTGTCCTGTAACATGAAACTGATCCACCATGCAAGCTTGAAATGGTTTTCTAGGAATGTCATCAAGAACTTGTGGTTGCAATGGATCGAGTCTCCTTAGGTGTTTCGAGTTAAGGTGGTGCACAAGGATGTCATTTGATTTTGTGTCACCAAATCTCAAGCTCACGTGGTTGGATGTATCAGCACCTCTGGTACAAGTTGTTTCTATTGTAACTGCATAGGTACAATTTCCCTGATACATACCACAGCCAAACGTAATATATATGAACTAGTCCATAAAAACATGCAGTGTTGATAAAATATCAGTAATAGGAAACGTAAAACCTTAAAGTTACCCTGTCTTTTGTTGAGAGCTGGGAACTTGCAGCTTTCGCGGAAGTTTCTGAAATCAGTACAAAAATGAGTGTTTTAACTAAGAAAATCCATAAACCTCCGAGACGTCTCATTTTCATATGCATCAATCTCAAAGAAGAAAATATAAAGCCAATTATGTAAGAACAGATCAATGCGATCACTTATAGTTGTTTTTCATACCATAATTTCCTTTACATATCCTTTTCTTGAGTGTTTTCTCAAGTAAGATTCTTGGGTTTCTCTCCATTTCTGTAAAGTATATTATTCATTTTTTAAGTGTATATGTGTAGAATTTGTTGCAAAATCTTAATTTCGGCTTTTATTTGTACCACTTTAGACAGGTCATCATCTATCAGGTAAAGTAAAGAATATTACATGATCAAATTTGATCGAACGGTGAGAATTAAGGAATGAGTAATATATAATGAAATTGTTAGAATTCAACCCTCCTAGAAGATGAATCTTTAAATTCAAATAAGAAGGCTTAGTCAAATAAGTTAGGTTAACATAAAAGTCTTATATGGTAGGCTATAATTATGTATGCAATGATGTAACTTGTATTTGTTCTAGCCTATATAGGACATTGGAACAAGCTTGTAAGACACACCACAAAAAGAGAACTTGTAAGTTCAAGAGAAAAGAAATTGTAATTTCTTATATATATTATATATTTGGTGTAACAGCCCATACACGTTTCCAACAAGTGGCATCAGAGCTTGGTTGTTAAATTCTGAAAATTCTGCAAATTTTCCGGCAAGTCTTCGTGGCGAATTTGAAAATATCAAAATGAAGACTTCAGAGAATATCGGTGAATATGTTACGCGTTTGAAAACGGTGACAAACGAGATGAAAAGAAATGGCGAAAGTCTCGATGATGTTCGGATCATGGAAAAGCTCCTCCGCTCGCTGTTTTTGTATTCTCTTGCTGGGCAAGACTTGGAGTGCCTATATAAACACATTCAACCCCTTGTAAATTATACAATTAGAATTAGGAGTTAGACAGTTAGATATCTTGTACATAATATAGCTTAGATCTGCAAGGGAGAAAAGAAGAGAAGGATTCAACGCTCGTGACAAGCAACTGATCTAGATCAACTTCATCTTTTGTATCATAGATTTGTTTTCTTAACTCTTGTTTTATTAATATTATTACTTTCTTCCATATCTTGTTTGTTATCATGGTTTCACTTGATCCCATGATGACGAGCGGTTCAATTATGAACTAATCGTTGTCATGGGATTCTAACGGATTTACTTATGGAACTTAGTATCTTGATTGCTTAAAGATCTGTGTGTGATGTATATTTGATATCCTCGTATGGTTATGCTTAATTGATAGATGCGTAGCTAACATCTAATCTGTTAATCTCTTGTGAAGTGAAAGTGGATCTTGAGATTTAGAACTTGCCATGCTAGCATAGGTTCATGATTGTTTATCAACATGATTCGTAGTATGAGATGAGAATACTTATATTGCCCTGTGTGATCTTTATGGATAACTTGCTCTTCAACCGTTATGTTTTCAAATTCTATAGACATATAGGGTCTAAGCATAATTGGTGTCTATTCATCTTCTATCTCTTTTGTGGATGTATGTTTAGTTTGGTATACGTATACTGAGAGGTAGCGTGTACTTGTTTCGTGTTGTCCGATCAGATATCAAAACCGTTGCATATAGAGATTAAAGGCGTCAGATCTAAGCGAAGTATTTAATGAAGTTAGGATTCCATGTTTTCTCGCATATAAGTAGTTATTATTTTTAGTTGGTTAATTTGTATCTTAGTTAATTATAGTTAGTAAAAATTTAATCTTGTTATTTGTCTTAGCAGTGAATAATAATCATACATTGTTGCATAGGTGCATCTACTGAATTGAAACCTAAGATCTCTGTGGGAACGAACTTGACTTATATCTGTATTAATTGTGACCACGTACGCTTGCGTGATTTAGTGCAAACAAGTTTTTGGCGCCGCTTGCGTGATCTTTATGGATAACTTGCTCTTCAACCGTTATGTTTTCAAATTCTATAGACATATAGGGTCTAAGCATAATTGGTGTCTATTCATCTTCTATCTCTTTTGTGGATGTATGTTTAGTTTGGTATACGTATACTGAGAGGTAGCGTGTACTTGTTTCGTGTTGTCCGATCAGATATCAAAACCGTTGCATATAGAGATTAAAGGCGTCAGATCTAAGCGAAGTATTTAATGAAGTTAGGATTCCATGTTTTCTCGCATATAAGTAGTTAGTATTTTTAGTTGGTTAATTTCTATCTTAGTTAATTATAGTTAGTAAAAATTTAATCTTGTTATTTGTCTTAGCAGTGAATAATAATCATACATTGTTGCATAGGTGCATCTACTGAATTGAAACCTAAGATCTCTGTGGGAACGAACTTGACTTATATCTGTATTACTTGTGACCACGTACGCTTGCGTGATTTAGTGCAAACAAGTTTTTGGCGCCGCTGCCGGGGATCATCGGTGTTTTATTTTTGGTTTATGTGCTTGTCAATAGTGGTCGTTAGAGTTCACTAACTCAGATTTTTTCTTAACTATCTTGTTTAGTTCGTTGTGTTTCAGGTACTTGAGTTTTTGAAGATGGCAGGCCAAGAGTTGCCATGGTGGGCATATTCGAGGACATCCATGTCTTATCAATGTGAGCGATGTTTTGGCGTTCATGATCCCTCACAATATTGTTACTACGAAGGAGTTGATCCATATGTCACTTATGAGGAACAACCATATTTTCAATACCATCCTCAACAGTACCAGCAAGATGTTCCAGACATGTCATATTTCTTTGGAAGTGAAGAGTTTCAACATCAGCAACCTACTCCTACTTTTCAATCAGATGAGGTTGATGATTTGAAGGAGATTAGGATGCTTGTAGAGGGTCATGAGAAGAATCTCAAATCTATGGAGACACTAGTTGCTCAAGTTTTGAGTGTCTTGGAACAAGAGAAACAGCAATCCATACGAGAGGCAATTTCAGAAAATAACGATGACTTGGAGCAAGGTACTGCATGCATAATTGAAGAAGACAAATTCCAAGAGGAGGTGAGTGTTCACAAGCCATGTGAGGAATTTGATCAAGCTAGTGAGGTGGATGATTTGGAAAGGGCACAATTTGAGACAGACACTGATGAGCTGCACAAATTTCAAGAATTGGTATGTGCGTACCAAGAGGATGAAGAACATGGGAAAGATGCAGGTCTTCTACTTGTCTCAGAATTTAAAGATGGAGGTAGCGCATTAGAGCCAATGGAGGAAGTTCTCTTTGAGGAACCAAAGGCTTCAGAAACTTACATTTACCCTCCTCCATTATATTCAAACGAAGCCCGTGAATGTGTGTTGTTCTACAAATTGACAGATTTTGGGTCAACAGAAGAAGGCATTGGAACAGGACATTTTTGTTATACGAATAGCCCACGCGAGGAGAAGGGGCAGAAAGTGTGCCGCCGTGATGACGAGGAAGTCTTGCGAAGAGAGGACCAGGCAAACTATTATCATCCTTAATGGAGGCTTGGAAGTAACGTCAAGCTATTGACGTTAAAGAAGCGCTTCGTGGGAGGAAACCCACGCATTAATGTAGAAAAAAAAAATGAGTGAAAAAAAAATGAGTGTTGTGAGTGTTGTGTGAAAAAAAAACTGCTGTGAAAAAAAAAAATATATATATATATATATATATATATATATATATATATATATATATATATATATATATATATTGGTCGCGCAGGCTGCGCCTGCGTTTCTGTATGTGACGCAGGCTGCGCCTGCGTTACTGTACGTGGCGCAGTTTGCTTCTCCTTGCGCAGTTTGCTTTTGTTTTATAAAAAAAAATCTCTTTTTCTTTCCTTTTTTTTCTTTCAACCCCAATTCTTTTCTACTCAAATTCTTTTCTCCTCAAAACCTATTCCTAATTCTTTTCCTATTTCAATTCCAAAACCCCCCATCTCTCTTCCAAAATTCTAAACCTATATTTATTCTAATTTTTTTTTTCATTAAATCCTTTTTCTATCTTACCTCAAATTCATACCCACTCAAAATTTCTCCCTTACACGTTCCAATTTTATTCACCCAATCCCTCCATTATATATACACACCCATATATACAAATCCAATTTCTCTTCTATTTATTTAAATTCAATTCTAGAGAGGAATTAATTACAAGTTCACCTCTTTGATTCGTAATTGGTTTATCTTTTCTCTAATCTTATTTTTATTACGAATTTGTGTTCTTGTAATTGTGGGTTTTGTAGTATTCTTGTTATTTGGGAAGTGGCCAATCTATGGAGCTCGTACGCATTATCCTCCACCAGATTCATCCGAGGAGGGTTATGACTCAGCTGATTAGGTATGTTTTCTACTTTCCCTCGTATTTACTTCCATTCAATGTGGACATTGAATATTTTAATTTTGGGGGTGGTTTGAGGGATTAGTAGTTGTTGTATTATGTGTTCATGTAGGATTTCATGCTTTGTATATTAGTAGTAGTAATTCATGTATATATGTTCGTATTAATTATGTTTGTTTCATATAGGACATTCTGTTTTTATTTTTTGTACACCATGTGAGTTCATATTAGTTGCATTTGCATAGCATGCATATTTTATGATCCCTTAAGATGAGCTAATTCTTATTGGTAGGTAGGTGTCTAATTGAGTGTGGTAATGATGAATAGAGGGTTGATTTATAGTTTCTATGAAATTGACTTATGTGCCTAATTGTAAATAATTGTCAATAATTATGTGCCTAAAGTCTAAGTTTGGGGGAAACCAGGGATTTCATGCTTAATTGTAAATAATTGTCAATGATGGCTAGGCGTCAATTGGCTAGTAGCCGGCTCATATTTATATGAGTAGTCTAGAGTTGGAATTGAGAATTCTCATTCCAGATTGCATAGAAAAAAAACAGAAAAAAAAAAAGAAAAAAAAAGAAAAGAGAAAAAAGGTCAAAAGTGTCAATTGTTTATATGCAAAATTAACTAGGGTGAGCTCTTTATTACTCGAGCAATTAAGTTCTAGAGGACTTTGTGCCTAGTGACCTAAGACTTTTATAGTTTGGGATCCACTAACCCAACGCTCGTTACATGGGTATTATTGTATAAGCCTTTCGGGGTCTCATCCATTGCACGGTTAAATAAGCATGCATTGTATATATGTGTCGTAGTAGTTAGTAATAAAGCATGAATTTCTGTCTACCTTGGATAAGGATGGAGGTGTTCCTAGGTTATGAAGTGTTTACAGTCTATTCTATTTATAAACCTGTGATTGTCTTGACGAAGAGCATGTATGATCTTTGACCTAGTTTTGGGACTACTTCTGATGAGCATTGCACACATGCACGTTTCTGTTCATGTATTGTTAGTATACGGGAACTTGGTCGAGCTCTATTTGGATTTAGTTGCATTCTCCAAGATATTTGCTTGTTAGTTGGTTTTGGTTAGTTTGAAGGGGATCGTTGCATTTTCATATTAGTTGCATTCATGCATTGCATTGCATTAGGTTAAATGGATTTTGTGGGTTCATTCGCTATAGGCCCTCACGAGACCTTACTCGTCCACTAGGGCTGCCTAGGGGTTTAAAGGGCTTGTTGCATATGCCAAATGCAACCGTGACCACCTACGGAAGTGGTACTAGTTAATTAGTTAGTTGTAATTGTTTATGCTTGAGCACAAGCATCGGTTTAAGTTTGGGGGTGAAATAAAACACCGATGATCCCCGGCAGCGGCGCCAAAAACTTGTTTGCACTAAATCACGCAAGCGTACGTGGTCACAAGTAATACAGATATAAGTCAAGTTCGTTCCCACAGAGATCTTAGGTTTCAATTCAGTAGATGCACCTATGCAACAATGTATGATTATTATTCACTGCTAAGACAAATAACAAGATTAAATTTTTACTAACTATAATTAACTAAGATAGAAATTAACCAACTAAAAATACTAACTACTTATATGCGAGAAAACATGGAATCCTAACTTCATTAAATACTTCGCTTAGATCTGACGCCTTTAATCTCTATATGCAATGGTTTTTAAATCTGATCGGACAACACGAAACAAGTACACGCTACCTCTCAGTATACGTATACCAAACTAAACATACATCCACAAAAGAGATAGAAGATGAATAGACACCAATTATGCTTAGACCCTATATGTCTATAGAATTTGAAAACATAACGGTTGAAGAGCAAGTTATCCATAAAGATCACACAGGGCAATATAAGTATTCTCATCTCATACTACGAATCATGTTGATAAACAATCATGAACCTATGCTAGCATGGCAAGTTCTAAATCTCAAGATCCACTTTCACTTCACAAGAGATTAACAGATTAGATGTTAGCTACGCATCTATCAATTAAGCATAACCATACGAGGATATCAAATATACATCACACACAGATCTTTAAGCAATCAAGATACTAAGTTCCATAAGTAAATCTGTTAGAATCCCATGACAACGATTAGTTCATAATTGAACCGCTCGTCATCATGGGATCAAGTGAAACCATGATAACAAACAAGATATGGAAGAAAGTAATAATATTAATAAAACAAGAGTTAAGAAAACAAATCTATGATACAAAAGATGAAGTAGATCTAGATCCGTTGCTTGTCACGAGCGTTGAATCCTTCTCTCCTTTTCTCCCTTGCAGATCTAAGCTATATTATGTACAAGATATCTAATTGTCTAACTCCTAATTCTAATTGTCTAATTTACAAGGGGTTGAATGTGTTTATATAGGCACTCCAAGTCTTGCCCAGCAAGAAAATACAAAAACAGAATTATAATAGAATTTCTGCAAGATACGTTTCCTAAATTGATTCTGTTTTTAAGGAAAATTCGTGGCTGACTTTTCTTCAGATTTTCTGGAACGTTCCCAACGTAATTGGACCTCTGGACCACCTTAGAATGATAGAGAATCTCGTTATCTTCGCATGGACTGCTTACGGGCCTCAAACGGACTTCTAGAACTCAACATATGGCCACAACAGTGTAGACTGCGCAACCCTTCTCAGAAATTCGAATTTTAATCAATTAATTCCCCAAAAATTATAGAAGCATCCACCTTAGTCAACATTCTCGTAATTCTGCACAACTAAGCAAAACACATCAAAATTACAATAAACTTGAGTCCAAGACAATCAATTTAAGCCGATATGAAGCGATCCAAGTGGATATAAATCCACTTATCACTCGCGAACAAGAAAATTTGATTTTGTTGTTACTGCCATCGAGGAGTCGAAAGATTTGTCCACAATTTATATCGATGAGCTAGTTGGTTCACTTCAAGCGCATGAGCAGAGGATGAACCAGTATGATGATACGAGCCATTTGGAGAAAGCTTTACAAAGCAGCATGTCTATCGGTTAAAATTCTGGCACTAGCAGTTCTGTACGTGGCAGAGGTGGCTATAGAGGTGGCTACCGAGGTGGACGAGGACGTGGAAGACAGACGTTCAGTAGAGGCCAGAATAATGAAGGCTATCAACCATCTGGTCGCGGTCAAAATTTTAGAGGCCGAGGAAGAGGCGGATTCCAACAACGAGGTGATAAGTCTCAGTTTCAATGTTATAATTGTAACAAATATGGTCACTTCAGTTACGAGTGTAGATCACACGAAGGTAGAAGAACGAAGTCATTTTGCAGCAGCAAGAGAAGACAAAGATGTGGGTTCCGCTATGTTCCTCAATTACAAAGGAGATGACGAAGGCAAGAAGGATACATGGTATCTTGATTCGGGAGCCAGCAATCACATGTGTGGCCATAAGGAATTATTTACGGAGATAGACAGCACCATCAGTGGAGAAGTTACTTTTGGTGACTCATCAAAGATTCCAGTCAAAGGAAAAGGCACTGTTACGATTGTGTCAAAGAAAGGTGATAAGAAGTATATAAATGATGTTTATTATATACTTGCTTTGAAAAGTAATATCATCAGTCTTGGCCAACTTGTGGAAAAGGGATATAATATTCAGATGCAGGATAATTCTCTGATCATCAGAAATCAGATTCGAGAATTAATTGCAAACGTGGAGATGTCAAAGAATCGTCTCTTCACTCTTGATATGCAGACGGAGGTGCAGAAGTGTTTGAAGTCAGTCATTAAAAATGACTCGTGGTTATGGCACTTGAGATTTGGTCATCTTGGATTTTCTGGCTTGAAATTATTGTCAAGGACAAAGATGGTGGATGGTTTGCCAGAAATCAATGAACCAAATCAGTTGTGCGAAGCATGTATTAAAGGGAAGCAACACCGACAAAGCTTTCCAGTTGGAAAATCATGGCGAGCTAGATGGCCGTTGGAGATTGTTCATACAGATATAGCTGGTCCATTTTATATTGCATCATTTGGAGGAAACAGGTATTACCTAACATTTATTGATGATTTCAGCAGGAAAAGTTGGGTATATATCTTGAAAGAAAAAACGGAGGCTATTGATAAATTCAAGGAGTTCAAAGCTATGGCAGAAAAGCAAAGTGGCCATTATTTGAAGGTACTTCGATCAGATAGAGGAGGCGAGTACACTTCAAACTTGTTCAGAAGTTTTTGCAGAGCACATGGAATAAATCATCAGTTGACAACGGCATATACTCCACAACAAAATGGTGTTGCAGAACGAAAGAATCGCACCATTCTAGACATGGCAAGGAGCATGGTGAAAGCAAAACATATGCCAAGGACTTTCTGGGCTGAAGCCGTTCTATGTGCCGTTTATTTGTTGAATCGATGTCCAACAAAAAGTGTTAGAAACAAAACTCCAAATGAAGCATGGAGTGGCAGCAAACCATCAGTGGGACATCTCAGAATTTTCGGGTATGTTGCATATGCCTATGTTCCTGATCAGAAAAGGAATAAGCTGGATGATAAAGGCGAGAAGTGCATCTTTACAGGATATGACAAAAGGAGCAAGGCATACAGGCTCTATAATCCCCTCACGAAGAAATTAATCATTTCTCGAGATGTTGAGTTCGATGAATCTGATTACTGGAGATGAAGCGAGGATGAAAGAAAAGTTGCAGGCTTGTTCTTTAATGATGATGATGATGATGATGGTGATGTCCCCAACATTGAAGAGGGCGGAGATGATGATCCAACTCCTCCACAAAGTCCAAATCAACAAACTCCTGCCTCGACACCATCGAGTTCAGGAAGCAACAGTAGCAGCAGTTCAGGGGGAGCATCAAGAAAAATGCGAAGTCTGGATAGTATATATGAGGCGACAAGTCCGGTACAAACATCCTTTGATTATTGTTTATTTGTTTGATGGCTGAATGTGATCCAGTTACATTTGAGGAAGCTTCTGAAGAAAGCAAATGGAACAAAGCCATGGATGAAGAAATTGGTGCTATTAAGAAGAATGATACTTGGGAGCTTACAAGTCTTCCAGAAGGACACAAAGCAATTGGTGTCAAATGGGTCTATAAGACCAAGACAAATCAAGAAGGCAAAGTGGAAAAGCACAAGGCAAGGTTGGTGGCTAAAGGCTACAAGCAGAGACATGGCATTGATTATGATGAGGTATTCGCTCCAGTTGCAAGAGTTGATACCATAAGACTTCTTACAGCAATTGCAGCTCAGAACCAGTGGAAGATCTACCAGATGGATGTGAAGTCCGCATTCCTAAATGGTTATCTTGAAGAAGAAGTCTACATCGAGCAACCACCTGGATATGTTCAGGAAGGCCAGGAAAATAAAGTCTACAGGCTAAAGAAAACACTGTACGGGTTGAAGCAAGCCCCGAGAGCATGGAACACAAGGGTTGATGAATACTTTCAGAAAAATGGTTTTGTGAAGAGTCCATACGAGCATGCACTCTACACCAAAATAAATTCAGGGGGAGATATTATGATCGTGTGCTTGTACGTAGATGACATGATCTTTACCGGAAATAACCCTGGTATGTTCGATGATTTTAAGAAGGTTATGACTAATAATTTGAGATGACAGATATTGGTCAAATGTCATACTTTTTTGGAGTCGAGGTGTAGCAAAGCAAAAATGGGATTTTTATGTCTCAGAAAAAATATGCCAAGCAGATTTTAAGCAAGTTCAGAATGGATGAATGCAAGCCGGTGAGCACGCCCGTAGAAACGAGCATAAAGCTTAGAAATGATTCAACGAGAGAGTCGGTAAATCCGACATTGTTCAAAAGTTTGGTTGGAAGTCTGAGGTACCTAACTTTCACTCGCCCGGATATTATGTATGCAGTTGGACTGGTTAGTAGGTACATGGAGAAGCCGAAGCAAGATCACTTCATGGCAGCTAAAAGAATTTTGAGGTACATTAAAGGTACACTTGATCATGGTCTATTTTACACGCATTCTCAAGATTCAAAATTAGTTGGCTACTCAGACAGTGATTATGGTGGTGACTTGGATGACGGGAAAAGCACTTCAGGATATGCTTTTCATATCGGTTCAGCGATATTTTCATGGTCATCAAAGAAGCAACAGACAGTTGCTCTCTCAACATGTGAGGCGGAGTATATGGCAGCAGCAGCATGCGCATGTCAAGCTATGTGGCTAGGCTACATACTGAGCGAGTTAAATCTTGTCAAGGAAGATTCGGTTACTATCTATGTGGATAATAAATCTGCTATCTCACTTGCAAAGAATCCAGTTTCTCATAGTCGAAGCAAGCACATTAACATTAAATATCATTTCATACGAGAGCAGGTGAATGATAAAATCGTGGAGCTGATGCACTGCAACACCGAAGAAAATATAGCAGATATTTTCACGAAGCCGTTGAAGCCGGAGTTATTTCACAACATGAAGATGAAGCTTGGAATGCAAAGTCGGGTTTGAGGGGGAGTGTTAGAATTCAACCCTCCTAGAAGATGAATCTTTGAATTCAAATAAGAAGGCTTAGTCAAATAAGTTAGGTTAACATAAAAGTCTTATATGGTAGGCTATAATTATGTATGCAATGATGTAACTTGTATTTGTTCTAGCCTATAAATAGGACATTGGAACAAGCTTGTAAGACACACCACAAAAAGAGAACTTGTAAGTTCAAGAGAAAAGAAATTGTAATTTCTTATATATATTATATATTTGGTGTAACAGCCCATACACGTTTCCAACAGAAATGAGTTGGAGATAAAGTTATGAGAATCAAATGTTAAAACCACTAACTCTGTTTTCATGTAATTTCTTCAAACGTATTAGTTTGATATGTCCCATTTCTAAACATCAATTAAGAATATGTCCCTCTTTATTCAATAATTGTAATTATGTCCTATAGTTAAAATTAACTCATATACATATAATTATAGATAGATTTTGTGTATATTACGACCATAATACCCACAATAATAAAACATCCATCCTTCTCCTTCTCTCTAACCCCACCACCACTCTCCTTCTCTCTAACCCCACCACCACCACCACCGCCGCCGCCGCCGCCACCACTCCTCCTCCGACGTCGGCCCCGTAGGGGCACTGTTCTTCATCTCCTCCATCTTGTATTTGCTTCACCGGGCCAAGTCGGCAGATTTTTCCTTCGTCATTATGTGAACTGATGATTCGATTAACATGCAGGGTTGTACAGGTATAAAATAGGAGATGTGGTGAAGGAGATGTGGTGAAGGTAACAGGATTTCACAATGCCACCCCCGAAGTTTTAATTCGGTTGCAGGAGTAACCTTCTGCTCAATATCCACCTTGATAAGAACACACAGAAAGATTTACTAGCATCAGTTCAAGCTGCAGCGAAGCTACTAGCTGCAGAAAAACTGGAAGTTTTGGATTTCACAAGTCATGCGGATTTATTAACATATCCTGGTCACTATGTCATCTTTTGGGAAATAAGCGGGGAAGCAAACGACCAGGTCCTGAAAGAATGCTGCAAGTCGCTATGTCGTTAACTTATAATCTTGTGTAGTAATAAAGGAGGACAAAAATGTCATAATGTGTAGTTAATGATTTAATCATGATTATACTAAAAAATAGGACATATTTTTTATTACAAATAAACATAGGATACAATTATAATTTTGACCTTTGTAAAATGGGACAAAAAGACCCATAGAAGAATCTTAATATTAAATTTGATTTAATTATTGATTTTATAAATACCCGAAAAGACAAAACAAAGATAAAAGATTCATAAAAATAAATAATTATTAAAAGTAAAATAAATTATAACAAATACTATATCAATGTGCAACACCTCATGGAATCATATAATCTACAAACTTTTTGATAAAAAAGTTTCAAAATAAATTAAAATAATTAATATATTAATACAAAACACTTAATAGAATCTTAGCATTTAACTTTGAAACTAATTTTAGAAATACCAAAAAGGGCAATATAGATAAAATAATACTAAAATTAAATAAAGATTAACACTATAATAAATAATAACAAATATATTAATATGCAACATCGAAAGGAATCTCACAATTTATATTTTTTTTTGAAATAATTTTCGGCGAAGATAAATAAAATAATTAATATGTTGATACAAAATACTTAAAGGAGTCCTAAATAATAATTTATAATTATTAAGATTCTTTAAAAAATACTTATTGAAACACTTGACGACTTTTTTTAAAAATAGTATTCATATCATTTTAATTTTTTTTTTTTGGAAAATAAATTACATTTTTTGTACTTTTTAGACTTATAGTAAAATTTATTAAAATATTTTTAATATATATTGCCAATGGAAGAATCCTTAAATGTTTTGATAAATATTTTTGACAACATTTTAAAAGAATTTGTAAATATTTTATTTAAACACTTAACGGAATCTCATATTTTATTTTGAAATACTACTTCAAATAACTTAATATTACCGTTTATATTTCTTTTGGAAAAAAACATTGTGTAGTAAATAAAATAACTAATATGTTATTACAATTTTTGAGGTTCTTTAAGGTGTTTTGCAGAATACATAATGTTAATTTGTTACCTATTATTAATTTTTGAGATTCCAAAATGTATTTGAAAAGGTTATATCCTTTTTAAATAGTATATTTTTAATATTTTTGAGATTTTTTAAATATTTAATTTATAATTATTAAGATTCTTTAAAAAAAACACTTATTGAAACACTTAACGACTATTTTTAAAAATAGTATTCATATCTTTTTAATTTTTTTTTAGGAAAATAAATTTCATTTTTTTATAGTTTTTAGACTTATAGTGAAATTCATTAAAATATTTTTAATATATATTGGCAATGTGAGAATCCTTAAATATTTTAATAAATATTTTTTGATCAAATTTTAAAAGAATAAGTATATTTTTATCGAATCACTTAACGGAATCTTCAATATCCTTAAAAATAGTAATAAGCAGATTTTTTTAAAGAAAAGTACTCATATCTTTCTAAAATATTGTTTTAGAAAAAATATTTCATTTTTTGTAATTTATAGATATATTGTGAAGTTCATTAAAGTGTATATAATGCACATTGTCAACTTGAGATTCCTAAAAGTGTTTTGATAAATAGTTTTTGACGAAATTTTAAAAGAATTTGTAAATATTTTATTAAAACATTTAACAAAATCTTCAAAATAATTATTTGATTGATCCATCACAATTAAAAAATATTTTTTGAAAGTCTTGACGAATATGTTTTTTTAAAAAGTCCTCATATATTTTTAAATTTTTTTGAAAAATTTATTTCATTGTTTGTATTTTTTAGACTTATAGTGAAATTCATTACTATTTTTAATACATATTGTCAATGTGAGATTTCTTAAGTGTTTTGAAAAATATTTATTGATCAAATTTCAAAAAAATAAATATATTATCGAATCACTTAACGGAAACTTCAGTGAACTTGAAAATTTATCTCATTTTTTGACTATTTTTAATACATATTGTCAATGTGAGATTCCTTAATTATTGATCAAACTGAATAAGTAGATTTTTACTAAACACTTACTGAATCTCACACTGACAATATATCAATTAATATATCAACTAGCATTATAACCGTGCAATGCACGGGTTGTTTTATCATTATATAATAAATAAAATTATAAGTATAACTTTTTGTAAAAAAAAATTAATGTTATTTTAAATTATATTTTTTACATTAAATACTAATAAAATAATTAGTAAAACTCATTTACTTATGATAATAATTGATGAATTTGTTGATATGTATTTCATTGGTTTGAATTGTACAAATTTAATTTTAATATAATTGTTGATGAAATTTTACATTTTTGCAATTTTCAATTTTTGAATTTTTGTTATTATGGTATAATATTTTAATTTTATATTATGTTTCTTTGTTGAGTTCTTAAATCTTTTTACAACTATAGTATTGCGTCAACATTTTTCGCAAAATAATAATAGCACGAAATAGAAATATTGTTTTTCAATAGAGTTGCATTTTTTTCTTTTTGTTTGTGTTTGTTTTTTAATATAAATTTAAGAAACGTTTTTATTGTAGAATTTATAAGTAAATATTTTATGTTACAGTATTTATTATACATGATATACTTGAGATATTACATATTCACATTTTTTTTTTATCTTTTTTATTATATAACTTAACATTATTTTTATATTTAGTTAGTTTTTAAATCTTTTATTTTGGGGTTTTAGGTTACTTTTTTAAATTTATTTACAAATGCGGTACCAAATCTAATTCTTTTTAACTTGATTTTAAAACACGTAAAACATAAATGTAATCTTTTTATTATATTCATTTACATAATATATTTTTTAAAGAACTTTTATGTGGTATTTTTTTATTTTGTAAATTATATTCTAAAGTTTATTTTAACATATTTTTTTTGGGATGTTTTTTTTATTTTCTTAAATTTTGATATACTTTTTTTTTTGAAGAAAATGAGAACTTTCATTAAAAAGATAGATCATACAAAAGCATCTCCTGCACACTAGATGGAGTAGTAAACAAATTCTGGCAATTGAGCAAACAAGGAATTTTAGCCATTTCATGAGCTACTTTGTTTGCTTGCCTTTTAACAAAAGAAATTGAAAAGCCCACTCTAGATTGCATTATAGTTCGACGGCTTTCCAAAATGTGACCCAGTTTCAACAAATTCTCGCAAGGCCTCCGAATTGCTTGAACCGAAAGAAGGGAATCAGACTCAACACACATGCTGATACGACATAGATGCCAGCCACTTGAAGCCTTCCCAGATAGCAACAGTTTCTGCTTCCAACACTGTGTGACAGTTTGTAAACGACGCGACCTTACCTGCTACAAAGCTTCCAAGATGATCTCGTAACACTAACCCAACAGAAAAAGATGCCGAGTCACTTCTGAAGGAAGCATCCGTATTCAGTTTGAAACACCCAACCTCTGGAGGAGACTAACTCGTTTGAGGGACAGCCACAGACGGAATCACATTAGATTGCTTTGCCTTCCTGATACTAACAGCTTGTTTCCAATCCAAGAACAACTTTGCACTCATATCCATAGCAGTAACATGAGTAACTGATTTGTTCTCCCAAACTTTTTTATTTCGAACAAACCAAATTCCCCAGAGAACTCGAGCAATTCTAACCACTTCATCACTGGAACCTTCACAGATTTTATTCAGAATCCAATCTGGTGCATGCTCCACCTCTTGCGTATCATAGTTACCCCCCACATGGAGCCAACACTGTCGAGCAAAATGGCAGTCAAAGAACAAATGCAGAACATTTTCGTCACATGAATCACACATTGGACATGCTAAAGATAATTGAACAACTATAGAGCTCAACCTACTACGAACAGGAAGATTGTTTCTACATACCCGCCATAGGAGGACTTTGACCTTGTGAGGAATTGACAGTCTCCATATCTTTCCCCACCCACTAGATTGAGTGACATTGCTCGTACCTACATTCCTCTCATGCCACAGATGATACCCCGTTTTCACACTATAATGGCCATTAGTAGTTCTTGTCCAAGCAATCCTATCTCTGACATCGTTCTGAGGAATCTTAATTTTTAAAATGCTATTGGCATCTTCTTCAATAAATATTCCCCTAACTTTTGCAACATCCCAAACCTTCGCACCAGCCATAAACAGAGATGAAACAGAGGTACTGTAGTTCTCATATCTATGATTTTGATTCACCTTGAAGTCCTGATTCCCTCGCAGCCAAGGATCCTTATAAGCATCAATATCAACACCATCCCCCAAGACCCATCGAAAACCTTCAGTTAAATTATTCTTGGCTGTTAAAATACCTGTCCATATAAAGCTTGCACCAGGTCTTGCAGTAGCTTTTAATAGATGGTCATTTGGATAGTAACGTGCTTTGTACAAGCGAGCTACCAGAGATAGAGGGTTGTTCAAAAAATTCCAGCACAGTTTGCCCAGCATAGCTACATTAAAGCCATAAAGACTTCTGAACCCTAAGCCACCTTTTGTCTTTGACATAGACATAGCATCCCACGACAACCAGTGTATTCCTTTTCTATCCGTTGAACCTGAATTCCACCAAAACTTGTTGAACATCCTTTCAATTTCTTGGCACAACGATTTGGGAAGTAAAAAACAAGACATGCAGTAGGAAGGTATCGACTGAGCAACGTTTTTAATTAGAATAGCCTTACCCGCATGAGAGATGGGTTTAGATTTCCACCCTTGAATCTTCTTCCAAACCTTTTCTTTCACAAAACTGAAAACACGTTTCTTTGACCTACCAACAAGCGATGGCAGCCCTAGATACTTACTGTCTCTTAAGTCATTGTGAACCCCAAGAATTGCAGACAACTCCTCCCTCTTCTCCTGTCCCACATTTGCACTGAAGAAAATTCCAGACTTTTGCATATTTACTGACTGACCTGACTTGTACTCATAATCTTTTAACAAAGCCACAAATCCTGCTAGCTTCCTCATTCTTTTCCCGGAAAAAAAGAAAACTATCGTCTGCGAAAAGTAAGTGGGTAACTATAGGCGCTTGGGGACAAATCTGAGAACCATGGATATCTCCTACAACAGCAGCATTAGTCAAAGCATCTGATAACCCTTCTACACATAGTAGAAACAAGTACGGGGATAAGGGGTCCCCTTGTTGGAGACCTCTCGAAGGAATAATCGACCCAACATAAGAACCATTGAAGCAAAACTCATACGATACTGTCGTTACGCACATCATGATCCAGTTTACCCATTTGCTACAAAAACCCATTTGAATCATCCTTGATTTCAAAAAATCCCAGTCCACCCTGTCGTAGGCCTTGCTAATATCAAGCTTCAAAGCTATTTCACCCTCACTCCCTTTTGATTTCTTTTTCATATGGTGAATGATCTCAAACGCCACCAACACATTGTCAGTGATATTTCTCCCGGGCACAAAAGCCGATTGATGCTCAGAGATTAGACCAGGAAGGAGAAGTTTTAAGCGATTAGCTAGGACCTTTGTAATATTTTATAAAGGACATTGCACAAAGCAATTGGGCGTAAATCTTTCATATTGCACGCATTTTTCCTTCTTTGGAATTAAGACCACATTCGTATCATTAAGATGTGCAGGAAAAGAGCCAACTTACAACCACTCTTTGCAACAAATAAAGACCTCTTTACCAAGCATAGACCAAAATTGTTGAAAGAAAGCCGGGTTTAGACCATCCGGACCTGATGCCTTATCAGGATGCATCTGTTTTATAGCCAACGAAAACTCATCAAAGGAAACATCCTCCACCAAGCTTCTGTTCTGCTCCTCCGATATATGGGCAATACTAGCAAGATTCTGTTGAACTTCACTGTTTCTCTGCTCGCCTTTAAATACAGCTGAGAAATAATCTCTAACCATATGACACATATCCTCATGATTATCCAAATGCTCACCATTCTCTCTTTCAAGGAACGAGATGCGATTAGTTTTCCTCCTCGCTGAAGCATTTGCATGGAAAAACTTAGTATTTTCATCTCCCTCGGCTAGCCAAAACGTTTTGCACGTTGCTTCCAATAAACCTCCTCAAGACGGAGTAATTCATCGAGTTTCTCCCTTTCAGCAAAATAAAGACTCAGACCAGTTGCATCTGTACGATCAACCAGCTTTGACAACGAATCTTTAAGTTTTTTAATCTTCTCCCTGAACTTATGAAAAAAATTTCTGCCCCAACGAGCCATAAAGGATGAAAAAGAAATGAGCTTGGGCAGGATATGAATGGAAGGTAAGTCCAACCAGTGATCAACAACATCCTTCCTAAAAGTGGGTTCTTTAAGCCACGTATTTTCAAACATGAAACGGAACTGTTTCCTTGAACAATTCACAGAAAGAAGGTCTAAATTAATTGGATCATGATCAGAGTAAGTTACATGATGGAATGTTAACTTACACAACGGGAATTTCCTCAACCAGGAATTGGAGGCAAAAGCTCTGTCTAGCCTCTCTCTAACCCACTTGTCTATACCTCAACCTTTTTCCCAGGTATACTTTCCTCCACCCAGATTAATCTCAGATAATAAACAGTCCTCCACAGTCAACTTAAAACCATCCAGCAAATTTTGCGGGTGAGGAACACCTCCTGTTTTATCCGAATAGTAAAGGAGATCATTGAAGTCACCAAAAATGCACCACGGCAAATTAGACACTCCAGCTAAATTACGAATAAAATGCCACGAATTACTACGTCTGTGTCTCTCAGGGAAGCCATAGAAACAAGAAAGACGCCAAGAAGCTACATTATTTTCATTAAAGACAACATCAACGTGATTTCGCGAATATCCAGCAATCTCACAATTTACTTGATGTTTCCAAAAAACTGCTAAACCCCCACTATGACCAATAGAATCAACAGAGAAACATTGAAAAAAACCAAACTTGATACGAAGAACTTCAATCCTACTTGCATTAGAGAAAGTTTCAGACAAGAATAAAAAATCGGGTTTGCGTACCTTCACAAGGTCGCTAAGAACACGAATTGCTCGAGGATTACCCAGTCCTCGGCAATTCCAGTTTAGGCAATTCATAATGACTGGCTAGTCTGCTGTGCAGACTTAGCCAATAAAATAGAAGAAGAAACCGAACAATCCATATTAGAAAGAACAGCTTCTGGGTTTACACTGTCAATGCTACCATCTGTTAACATAGCTACGTCTTGAATAGGCCCATTTCTTTTCCTCTTTTTTTCCTCTACACTAAACCCAACCAACTCATCCTCTGAGGGCCCAATAAAATTGTTACTTTTGAATTTTGCCGCTTGAACTTTTGAATTTTCAATTAACAGATTTGATCCCGATAACTTAGCACCCACATGCATGTTATTCCTATAATCACGTCGTTGCATGTTTTCCCTATCCTTTCCTGACCCTTGTCCCTCTGAAAATTGCTGTTGATAGTTATCATTTCCTAAATTACCGCCCCAATCTTCATCCCTCTCATCCCGTAACCACTTGCTCTTCTCCTGTCCCGCCGCCCTCCGTGGCGGAGCTTGAAGCCACGATCCCCACTCCCTAGGGCTGTCATGCTGCTGCATTCCCACCTTCTTGCTGTAAAATCTTTCCGTATGAGAAAGTAGACTACACACAAAACAGAAGTCCCTCAACCTCTCATACTTGCATTGAACAACACACTCAGTACCTTCTCTTTTACAGATTTTCTTCTTCCTCTTCAATGGCTTCCTCACATCCGCACGAATTTTCAACCTCATGCTCTCCCTCCAAATACTCGTGTTGTTATTTGGATCATACAAAAGAAACGTACCAAAGAAATTCCCAAGCTGCTTGCCCACTGTCTCGTTCATAAGCCCAGATGGAAATCCATGAATTTGTATCCAGAAATTCACATCGAACAGAGGCACTTTAACAGGATCCTCACCCTTTGGAATGATACTATGAACAAGCAAAGCACCATCAAAAGACCAAGGTCCCCCATTCACAACCCAGGCCATGTCATCTACATGATAAATTGAAATAAGAAAATACCAGGTTTCAAATCCTTTATGTTGATTCCCCGTGCAGGTTTCCACACATCTGCCAGTTTTGACTTCATTGCACGAGTATTAATCCCTTTCTCAGTAAGAAAGCGTCCCACCAAACATAGCTCAAACTTGTTTGAATCCTCCTCACTGCCCTCATCAAAAATGATCTGCTCATTCTCTTCATCATCTATATTCATTCCAGACATATGTTCGTTGATTTCCTCCAATCTTGCCATTAGAAAACTTTAGGAAACACAAAGAAAAACTCTCACAGCCTCAGAGAAGAGATGGAGAGAAAAACAGAGCTCTCACTGATGGAGAGAAAAAAAAAATTATTAGACAACACTTTTTGAAAAATGTTAGTACTATATTGGAATTAGTATTTTTTTTATTATTTTGTTATATAACATACGTGGTAATCTAATAACATTTTAGAGTTTTTTTTTACATGTATATAATTCTAAGAATTATTTAAAACAATTTGTTATTTTTTTTACATGTGTGGATTTTTTTTATTAGGTGTTTTTGAACTTTTATTTTTAAAAAATACATGGTATTGCATCAAAAAAAATACATGGTATTAATTTGTTTCATTTATTTGAAATTTGATATTTCTGGTTATGTTTTTTTATTTATTTTTGGGATATTTATGTGAAAATATGTTATACAACTCTTTTTTTTTTTGAAAAAAGGTATTTTTTTATGTTTTTGTGTTAGTTTTTATTTGTTCTATTTGCATTTTTTTTGAGTTTTTTGTGTATTTAAGTTTTCAAAATTTAGTATGTCTTTTAAAATTAGTGTTTGTTTTGTAGATGTTGATTTCTGTGTCATTTCAAAACATCACATGTTTTTTAATTCATTTAATATTAAAAAAATTTGTACTTGTTTTTAATATGTTTTTGTTTTTATTTTTATTTATTCTAAATTATATTAGTGTTTGTTGTGAATTATATTAGTTTTATTTCATTTTATTGTTTGTTTTGTAGATTATATTTTGTCCTTTAAAATTATTTTAATCAAAAATTCTTTTTTTGAAATTTCAACTATAAACATTGTAAAACAATAATTGTTGTGAAGTAAAAATGATACTACTGGTGTCAAATAAATATGTTTAATTTTTTTTGAGTGAGTATAGCTTAAACCAGAATTTTGGTGTCATTTCTAAAATTTTTTCATTACTTTTTTAATATCTTATTTTACCATATATTTTCTTAAAGACTTCTTTTGTTTTGTAATTAAATGTAAATGCTTGTTGTTTTAAAAATTATTTTTGAATTGAAATTTTGATGGTATGCCTTATTCACTTTTCTATTATATATAAAAACGAATTTGCGACTTATTTTCAATTATGGTTTTTTGCTATTTTGTCCTTATTTGTTAATATTAGAAACATATTTGTTATCAAACCTAAAAATAAAATCTTGAATAATTTTTATTAAAATAATGTTTTTCTTAAAACACTTTTATTTGGTAAACTATTTTTTTCTAAATTATATTTTAAGGTTTAGCCTAACATATAGTTTAATGTTTCATATTATTTAGCGTGTTTTCTTCTATTTATTAGAATATATATAATATACTTTAGACATGTGGGAATTGTAATTTTATGACTTTTTTTAATAATTAGGTTTTCTTGAAACTCTTTTTAAATTATATTTTAAACTTTAGTCTAAAATATTTCTGTATTAATTTTAGTTAACAATAATTTTATCAACTTTAATTTTTTACTGTTTTATCATGTGTTATTTTAGTGGATTCTTTTTTTATCTGCTTGTTTGTTAAATTAAAAATACCATTAATTAGTTAGTTGGTAGCTGGTCTTTTAAACCAATACTCTGGCCCAACTCATTCTCTGACCCATTTTTAATTTCTTATGAACTTACGTTTTTAGCACCTAAACCTTCTTACGCCAATTATATATAGGATATAGGATATAATATAATGTGTAACACCTAAGGTACCTTTTTTGATAAAAAAATGTTATTAGTTAAAAAATAATAATTAATGTGTGGATCAAAAACACTTAATGGAATCTTAAGTGTGAGAAAAATACCAAAAACATTTAATAGATTTCATTAAGGTTCATTAAACTAATAATTACTTATTAGTGAAATTCATTAAAGTGTTTATAATGCACATTGTCAATGTGATATTTCTAAAAGTATTTTGATAAATATTTTATTGACCAAGTTTTAAAAAAAGTTAAATATTTTATCAAAACACTTAACGGAATCTTCAACATAATTACTTGATAGATTGTCATAATTAAAAAGCGCTTATTGAAACACTTGACGACTATTTTAAAAAAAGTATTCATTAATTTGTAATTTTTTTTTTGGAAAATAGATTTCATTTATAATTATTAAGATTCTTATAAAAATACTTATTGAAACACTTGACGACTATTTTTAAAAATAGTATTCCTATCATTTTAAATTTTTTTTTGGAAAATAAATTTCATTTTTTTGTACTTTTTAGACTTATAATGAAATTCATTAAAATGTTTTTAATACACATTGGCAATGTGAGATTCCTTAAGTGTTTTGATAAATATTTATTGATGAAATTTTAAAGAGTAGGTATATTTTTATCGAATCACTTAACGGAATCTTCAGTATCCTTGAAAATTTATTTCATTTTTTATAGTTTTTAGAGTTATAGTGAAATTCATTAAACTATTTTTTAATACATATTGTCAATATGAGTTTCCTTAAGTGTTTTGATAAATATTTATTGACCAACTGAATAAGTAGATTTTTACCAAAACACTTAACGGAATCTTGAATAAGTAGATTAATATTAACTCTAAGACAGATAATAAGAAATTATATATAAATGGACAACACCTAAGAGAATCTTGTCACACGTAATGGAATCTTGTAATTTATAACTTTTTTGTGAAAAATTGGAGGAGAAAGTAGAACAAATTAATATGTTGTTACAAACCATTTAGTAGAATCAAAGACTAAAAAGATAAAAATTAATTTGAAAAATATATTAAAAGGAAAAAAAATTAAAAGAATCCTAGAAATAAATAAATATTAGCATTATAAAAAAATAATAACAAATAATTTATCAACGTGCTATGCGTATATAACTTTTTTTGTAATAAACATCGAGAATAAATAAAATAATTAATATGTTCTACAAAACATTCAATGTCATCAATGGTCAAAAAATTAAAGATTCACAAAAATAAAAAAATATGAATCTTATCATACATAAATATTTTGGAAAGAAGTACTAGGAGAAAATAGAAAAATTAATATGTTGATGCCAAACACTTAAAGGAATCTTCGATTGAAAACCAAAACATTGATTTAAAAATTTCCAAACAGGTCAAAAATAAAAAATTTCTACATATTAATAAACCATTATTCAAGAACTCAGAAACATTTTTGCCCCTGAACCTTCATAACCTTGAATACTACACATATTCATTTCACAACTGATTAAAAATGATGTTGATTGAATACAACATGCAAAACATATTTATCAGTTCAAGAGAATCCAAGCATATTCAGAAATTGTCAAAGCAAAAGGAACAAGCATTGTCATAGCAAAATAACAACCATCTTAGGTAGACAAGGTTAACAACCAAATCCCATATACATAAATAAGCTAATGCAGATAGTGCGATATCATAAAAGCTAATCCAATATTGGCATTTTAGCAGTCTTCTTAGGTAAGATTATTCAAAGGCTCAAGTATTCTCCCTGCAAAATTCCTCCTCTTCCTCTGGAGTGAAGTCATTCTTGATGTTAAAATTCTTCCTGATCTCCTCTGGTGTCTTCTACTTGATCATGTCAGCTACAATCTGGAAAGTCAAGATCAAGAGGCTCTTGATTTCAATGACAAAACCATTAGACAAACAGAAGCCAAACATCTAAATTACTACTCTCTTGCACTGTCTAAAACTCTAAATAAAAACACAAGACAGAACATCCATACTAGCATCTACAAAATATCAACAAAGTTTAGTGAGGCTACTTCACCTTCAAAATATGACACCCCAATAAATCAATCAATACATTAGAGAATAACTTAGCAAGATCACCACCGTACTGGAACACGTTGGAGAACACCTTAGGATATTGCACGATCACCCGTGGAACACATTGGAGAACACACACACACAACTGCATATGTTTAAGGCGATTCATAATGGTTTTTAAGTTGATTATACTATTCATGAAAACACAAATAAAGATACACAATGGACAAACTAACCAGTAAACAACTGTAGGAAAAGTTCTCCAAGGGCTAACCCAGCAGATGTCTGATTTTGTTGATTGATAAAGCCCTGGGTCTATCATGAACTTGTTTCTCCATCTATTTCCGACAAATGTGTTTTTGATGACGATTCCATTACAAACCTGCACATTTATATACACAAATCAGACAAAATACATAATTAAAAAAACCAACACTCTATACCGTAAGATTCTTAGTGTTGTGTGTATGTTTATCTGCTTCTTTCTTGACGCTTATATGATTTTGTTCTTCTATGTAGGTATAGAAGTTTGATATGTCATTAATTGGAATAAATGTATACAATAAATCATTACAGAGAGGTGTGTTCAATCATGGATTCCTTTCCATATTTGAAAAGATTCAATTAGTCAATCAAATATTGATTGATATATTGTTTCCTTAAGTAAAGCAACAGATCGTATATTATACATAATCGAACAAAGCAAATAACCATGGTTCTTAGATGTATTTATAGCAATGTCATTATACACATTATTATTAGATTTATTAAAAATCTAAATATTAAATGGTCAGGATTGAGTCTTCTGGTTCTCTTGCTAAGAGCATCTCCAACGGTAATAGCTAAAATCATTAGCTATATAATGATTATCTAAAAATTTGCTGAACTGTAAGATGTTTTACTCCAATGGTATTAGCTATAATGAATAGATATATTTTAAAAATAGTATTTTATTATTATTTTAATAATAATATATATAATTAAATAAGATCGATGATGTGTCACGATATAAGTGGAGATAATGAATTATAGATATTATCTATATATTATAGATGTCCTCCAAATATAGAGGATGTGAAGATGATTATCTAAAAATTTAACTAATAGGAAGCATGGTTGGAGAAGAAAAATTATGCATATTATCTAAAAATTATGCCATATCATCAAATTTAGCTAATAGGTGTGTAGGGATGGAGATGCTCTAAGGAGGTTCTCCCTAAAACCTTACCATATATATATATATATATAGGCTAAGATCAAGTCCAACAATGTCCTCAATATTGTCCTAAATCAATATTTAGGATATTTAGTCAATTTTTGTACTCCAACAATGTCCTAGTGGTGCCTTAAAATATTAGGACATCTATCTCAGGGTGTTGACCCCATATATCACAATTTGAAAGTAAATGACCCCAAATATCACAACCTAAATTATTGGCCCCAAATATTACTCCACAACACCACTTCGTCCAGCGTTTACCTTTTTTTTTTTTTACTAAAACGTTATTTCTTTTAGCGTTTACCTTTTTTTTATTTTATTTGTTGAAAACGCTACTTAAGAGTTTGTTACTTTTTTTTATTTGTTGAAAACGCTACTTAACAGTTTGTTATAGCCCTGGGGAATGCTACTTTATGTAGCGTTTTGGTGGTTTTACCTTTTTTTTAATTTTTTTTTTTGATATAGTGAGTGAGGGTGCAATTTAATTGTGTGTGCCCCTAGCGGGGCCCTAAGAAATAACCACAAATAGAACCCGTTGAACCCCAAATAAAAACGCTATTTTATATAGCATTTTTTTTCTCCTAAATATATACGGTTTATTCGTCGTTCCGAATATTTCTAAAACCCAAAATGGAACTGTTGAACCCAAAGGTTAACCGTTGAAACCCCGAGGGAATAAAGATAAAATTTAAAAATTTTAATTAAAAAATTGAATCCGGCGGCATGATTTTTAAACGCTAACGTGTTTAAAAGTCAGGATAAGTTAGGGTTTAGGGTCCAAAGTTCGCATACGGTTTATTGGTCGTTCGGAATATTTCTAAAACCCAAAATGGAAACGTTGAACCCCAAAAGTTAACCGTTGAAACCCCAAGGGAATACAAAATAAAATTAAAAATTTTTAATTTAAAAACTGAATATTTCTAAATCTCAAATGAAACCCGTTAAACCCAAAATGAAAACTATTTAACCCCAAAAGAAATACCAATAAAAATAAAAAATATTAATTAGGAAAAAAATACAAACCGTGTTTTGTACAATTTACTACAAACGCTAATTGAAAGTTGGTTACCCAACACAAAACGCTGAACTAAACTTTGTTTTGACAAAAAACGCTATTTAAAACGACAGAAAACGCTACTTTAAACTTTGTTTTGGCTGGAAACGCGAAACGCTTTAGCGTTTTTTTTAAAAAAAATTATAAAAATTTAAAACGCTACACGATGTAGCGTTTTTACTGGAAAAAATAAAACGCTACACGATACTATGTTTTGGAGTGATATTTGGGGCCAACTTTTTGAGCTGTGATATCTGGGACCATTTGCTTTCAAATTGTGATATTGTGGGCCTTTTTTCTCCATCTCATGCCCAATTTTTAAGACACCTTTATACTTGTCCTAAATCATTTTTAACAATCAAAAATTAACTTCCCTCTCCTCTCTTTTTTCCCTTCCTTCCAATTCTAATTCAAATATATTATTATTTTAATTTATAAAGCACAAGTATAAGGCATGTTGTTGGAATTGATACACAAAAATCATGATTTTAATCATTAGAGCAAGTCCAACAATGTCCTAAATATTGTCCTAAATCAATATTTAGGACATTTAATCACTTTTTGTGCTCCAACAATGTCCTAGTGGTGCCTTAAAGCACTAGGACATCCATCTCATGCCCTACTTTTAAGGCACATCTATACTTGTCCTGAATCATTTTTAACAATAAAAAATTAACTTCCCTCATTTTCTACACTTCTCTCTCCTCTCTTTTTTCCCTTCCCTCAAATTCTAATTCAAATATATTATTATTTTAATTTATAAGGCACAAGTATAAGGCATATTGTTGGAATTGATACACAAAAATCATGACTTAAATCACTAGGACACTATATTTTATTATATTTATAGGGCACCAACTAGGACATTGTTGGACTTGCTCTTAGGACACTATATTTTATTATATTTATAGGGCACTAACTATGACATTTGTGGACTTGCTATAATGATCAAATAAAAACCAAAATTAAAATAGAAACTATAAACTAATCTTAATCCTTCGATCAATCTAATCTAATGGCCCGCTAGGGGCACCACACACAAATATAATACACCCTCACATATATAATCCCACCTAATTCCCTCCGTTTTTAATTTGATTTTTTCGTCAATCGATGAGTTTTTTTTGAAATTCAACTTTACTGTATTTTTCTCCATCTCTCAACGATCAGTTTGCATACCATATGTGCTATATTTCGACGAGATTCAGAATTTTTTTATTTAGTTTCTATTTTCTAGTCTAAGAGTGATTTCTATTAGAATAAGACCCATATATATAAAGATTTTGGACATCACCTTTATCGAAGATATTTAAATTGTGTATCCTTATTTAATTAAAACTACATTTATTTAAACATTTATGAGCAAAATCTTGAACTCCATACATTAATTACTTCAATTTAGTTAATTTTATGTTTTAGGAAATAAATTAATGTATTATGTTTTGGTTCTTAAGCTATCTAGAGCTGTTCACGAACCGAGCTGTTCGCGAACAAGCTCGGCTCGGCTCGTTAAGGGCTCGGTTCGGCTCGAGCTCGAACAAGATTTTTTGTTCCTTAAACTTAACGATCTCGAGCCGAGCTTTAGGGTGTTCGGCTCGAGCTCGGCTCGTTAAGGGCTCGGTTCGGATTGGCTCGAGCTCGGCTCGTTAAAGCTCGAAAAAAAATCAAAATTTTTACTTTTTATTTTTTTATCTCCAACCAAATTAATTTTTTATTTTTTAAAAATTTGGGATTATCACTAAATTAGATATATCTTGACATCCGTACGGTTGGATCGTCAAAAAATATTTTTAAAAAAATAGAAACAACAATTCGTGATAAAGCACTAGTTACTAGTACTAGTTAAATTAGTAGTGATCTACTAAGATCTCCAACCAAATTAATTTTTTATTTTTTGAAAATTTGGGAATATCACTAAATTAGATATATCTTGACATGCGTACGGTTGGATCATCGAAAAATATTTTTTTAAAAATAGAAAAAACAATTCGTGACAAAGCACTAGTTACTAGTACTAATTAAATTAGTAGTGATCTACTAAGATCTCCAACCAAATTAATTTTTTATTTTTTGAAAATTTGGGAATATCACTAAATTAGATATATCTTGACATCCGTACGGTTGGATCGTCGAGGAATATTTTTTAAAAAATGGAAACAACAATTCGTGACAAAGCACTAGTTACTAGTACTAGTTAAATTAGTAGTGATCTACTAAGATCTCCAACCAAATTAATTTTTTATTTTTTGAAAATTTGGGAATATCACTAAATTAGATATATGTTGACATCCGTACGGTTGGATCATCGAAAAATATTTTTAAAAAAATAGAAACAATAATTTGTGACAAAACACTAGTTACTAGTACTAGTTAAATTAAGAGTGATCTACTAAGATCTCCAACCAAATTAATTTTTTATTTTTTGAAAATTTGGGAATATCAATAAATTATATATATCTTGACATCCGTATGGTTGGATCGTCGAAAAATATTTTTTAAAAAATAGAAACAACAATTCGTGACGAAGTACTTGTTACTAGTACTAGTTAAATTAGTAGTGATCTACTAATATCTCCAACCAAATTAATTTTTTATTTTTTGAAAATTTGGGAATATCACTAAATTAGATATATCTTGACATCCGTACGGTTGGATCGTCGAAAAATATTTTATAAAAAATAGAAACAACAATTCGTGACAAAGCACTAGTTACTAGTTAAATTAGTAGTGATCTACTAAGATCTCCAACCAAATTAATTTTTTATTTTTTGAAAATTTTGGGAATATCACTAAATTATATATATCTTTACATCCGTACGGTTGGATCGTTGAGAAATATTTTTTAAAAAATAGAAACAACAATTCATGACTACTAGTTAGAATAGTAGTGATCTAATAAGATCTCCAACCAAATTAATTATTCGCGAACAGCTCGAGCTCGGATCGAGCTCGGCTCGGCTCGAGGCTGTTCATGAACAACTCGAGTTCGGCTCGGTTCGATCAAAGCTCGGCTCGGTTCATTAAGAAATCAGCTCGGTTCGTTAAGATCAAAGCTCGGCTCGGTTCGTTAAGATCAAAACTCGGCTCGGCTCGGCTCGGTTCGTGAAGAGCCCTAAATCTATCATTGGCCTCGAGGTGTCACGTGCGCTGTCAACAGGACCTTGAGGATATAAGTGTGGTCCAGGCTCGCTAGCGGGAGGCGCCCCAGGCCATGTGGATGGCCGGGTCCGGATCATTTGGAAAGTAGCCTATCATAAACCATTTTGACAAGAAACTATATAAATGCTCAGTTCTTGTTGCAACCACTTCTTTCCTTGAAATTTCTTTTTACGGGGAATGTTTCTCCACAATTAGACCATATACAATTAGTTTGTTTGCATTGCCAAGAACTTATGTGTCAGATGAAAATTACAATAAACGTACAAAAACAAAGAATCTGCACTTCTACCTACAATGACAAGCTCAAAAACGTGACAACATGCTGCAGTAACACAATATCATCAACACATATCTTTAAGAGGAATCCGAGCATGAACTTGAGACATATACATATATGTTGGCAAAAGCTGCACTTGGAATCGATGCATGAAGGAATGATTTAGAAAATATTTTTTTGTAAATCTTGTAGCTCGGGATCGACCTCTTCAGCTTTTGCTTCCGCTTCTATCAGCTCGAAAAGAGGAGAATCAAGCTTAGGAGGGCTCTGAATAACGAATAATTCATATGTTAGCCACTCAAGTTTTCTTATAGGAAAACTAACAAAACTTGCAAAGTGTGCAGTGAACCGTGCAAAGTGCATGTGTAACGATTTCTTCCCATTTTAAGACTCACATATTCAAGACTATTAGCTTCTTATTCAGAACTTTGTTCTGTCAAACCATTTTAAATATAATACCTGACAACGAAGTAAAGCCCAATTTATTCCATGAAAGAATGGATGTTGCTTAATTTCATTTGCACCTTCACGAGCTCCCAACCTGTTTTTAGGATCTTTATGTAACAACCGATAAATCAACTGCTTTGCCGGGAGACTCACCTGTACGAATGGAGAGTACTATATTATCACATAGGACACTTCTTCAACAATTATATATAATTTCAGATCATTGCTTTTTCTTTAGGTATGTTTCATCAAAAACATTCTTGCTACTTAATATTTGTGGAAAGCACTGTAATAAATAATCTTACCACTTTACTTCCTGGAAATCTAACATCTTTCTGCAGAACATTGGCAAAGGTTCTTTGCCTTGTCTTTCCTCTAAATGGTGTATATCCATAAAGCATTTCATATAAAAGAACCCCTACAATAATAATTAATCTATCAGCAGAAAAAAGAACAATTTTAAAAGATTTACATATTGGATGCTCTATTAGAATGTGCATATCAGCTTTGTTTTGCACTGTTTACATAGTCCTATGGTATTCTATATTCAAGACCAAGTATTGCTGATGAGTACGCAAGATATATATTTATACTCAAGTCAAAAGCTAATTACCAAGAGCCCACCAGTCCACTGCGCTAGTATGACCCGCTCCTGATATAATTTCCTGTAGATCAGGAAGTTCTAATGAGATATAGAGGTAAGTGTTTATTTGTTCTTTACAATTTTGTCTCATGGCTAAGAAACCACAGATATGCGTGAATCTAAGTGCATATGAAAACTTTATATAGCGACAGTGTTTCAGAAATAAACAAACCGGAGCTATGTATTCTTCAGTTCCTACGAAAGAATTTGATGCTCGCATTGGTTCTGCCATAAATATGGGATCCGGTTGGCCTTTATGATGTGTGTTGCGGAGAATTGAATGCTGTTCTTTCAGATCCTTAGACTTCTTCTTTTTCTTCTTTTTCTTATCAAAGATCTCAGGAATTAAAAGCTGCAAGCAAGATGTTAAACTTCACTTCTAAGAACTTCCTAGGCAAGAAATTAACATGTACAACAAGGATACAATGAACTTAGCCTAAAGTAAGATATACCAGACACACCTGTGGCTTGCATGACGTTAAACAGGACAAATCAAAATCTGTTAACACTACATGTCCATTTCTCTGGATCAAAATATTTTCAGGCTTCAAATCTCTGTAAATTATACCTGGTTTTATATTTAACATGTAGAGGAAATTTGTCAGGGATATCACATATGATACTTTTTCTATTTGCGTAGATATTTAATCAAGGCAAGCATTTGAACGACAATGATGCATCAAGGAGAAGGTTTTTATGACCTTAATATAATGCTGATACTTCCAAATGTGCTTGATGCAAGAAAGTGTGCAATTAGCTTTTAAATCGAAAATATCATAGCTTTTTTACCTTATAATCTTTACAAAGAAAATTTTAATATGGGATTTTCTGATAAGAGAAGGACTAGAAAATTGATTTACTTTCATGTAATGAGCTAAAACCAATAAGATTTTATGAACCGAATCAAAATGAGCCATACCTTGACAATGAAGGTACTCTAATGCCACAACTACTTCAGCAGCAAAGAACCTGCACGCAAGATGATATCAAATTCACAGTTAACTTACTTGCCCAAAGAACCCGCATGTTATCTTAATATTAAAAACTTCACAGTTATCTTTCTTAGAGAACACGAATGTCATGTACATAATTGGTTTCAAAGTGAAGTTAAATTAAACAGTCTGCGTTGCACTAATCTGCTTTTGCAAAAAAAAATTACTTTTTTGATATTACCTTACAGCATCTTCCTTTAACACTTTTGTTGGTTGTTTGTCTAAAAGCACAAACAGCTCTCCTCCGGGGCAATAATCAGTTATTAAACAAATGTGCGTTTTGGTCTGCAAGATTCATAGATCAGAATTAAATACCTGTTTTAACCTGGACAATGCAATTTTGAATTAATGTCTAGAAGATTTTACATGAACCAGAGAGATAGCCTAGCCTTTTATACTAACATTGTTCTTACCACAAAATTTAAACATTTACAGTAAAACTTCCATCTCTCACCTGAAATGAAGCATACAAGGCAGGAAGAAAAGGGTGATCCAACATGTCTAGAATTTCTCTTTCTGCGCAAGCTCTGTGGACCTGCAGGAGAAGAACCAAGAAAAGAAAAGAAATATCGTAAACACTAAACAGAATTAAGAGACAGAGGAATCAGCTTGAAATTGAATTAAAAGATTATAGATAGTCTAAGTGGATATACTTTAATCTGTTCTTAGCTAAAGATTTGGAATATGCTCAGTAAAAGAAATTGCCTCATATAACTAAAAAAAGAAAAAAGGAAACTGCCTCGTCCTTACAATTATAAATTCCAGTGAAGCAACATTATGCTGAGGCTAGATTTGGAACATAAAATTGAGGATGAAAGTAAACTTCGATGTTCAATTTCTATACCTTGTTGCGGTTTAGCATTACACCTTTATCCATAGCTTTCATTGCAAAATATTCACCGCTACCGCACAATTCCACCAAATGCACACTGTAATTCGAAAAGAAATGCTGTTTGCTCATGACGACAACTGAAGGAGGATAAGATAACTTGTGCACAGATAACCCCTTATCCCAAAGCATGTGAAATTTGTTCAGAGATTCATGTACTAATGAAGGAAGTGCATTACAGTCACCAGGACTAATTTTAGTATCTAGGTAAAACACAAAAGTTTAATGCTTGTAAGAACTAGCATAAGTTAGCTAGCAAAATCGACAAACCTTCCAGTGTCACCAGATCCTAGAGGTTTTACCGGCTTAAAGTGCTTCAAACCAAGTTGTTCTCCACTATCAAGAATCTGAAAATGGACCAAAAGAAGAGTCTTTAGAATTTTATTAGTCACAGCTGGAAAAACAATATATATTAACTGTCACATTTCTCAGATATGTGGCAAAGGTCGATAAGTAAAAAAAAAGACATTATACTAGGAAAAAAAACAAGTTTCGCATAATTTTAAGTTTACACTACCATGTTTTATGCTATTTCATGACTGCAAGACAATATTGTGTTACTTGAACCCTTTCCCCACAGTAGTAAGATAAATGAAGATAGGTACACATACCTTCTCAATCGCCTTCCAAGCTGTGCTATCCTTTCTATGAGGCTTAGGATGAACCTTCTTTGAGTGGTTTCTCCATAAATCTTCTGGTTTCTGCATATGAAACATTTATACATCGGAATTTTGATCTTGAAACTATCACTATTAGGCTTAGATATATTCCAATGACTAACCACCATCCACCACATCACGATTGTAATTAATGTTTTAACACTAGAATATTACCGAGTTAGCATCTGGAAGTTCTCTCACTGCTTCATCAACGTTCCCTGCAGTTTCTTTAACCTAAAATTTGTACAAAACTTGAATCATGTGCTGCGTAAAGTCAATTAGTAGTTACTAAAAACAACAAAAGAATGTGCATATTGTTATGACCTGTACTGCGCTCTCTTTAGCAGTAGTCTCGGGTATACAGTTGTGAAGTGGCTCAACATGCTGACTTCCATCTAATTGTACTCCTATAAAATACTGCACGTCTCCCTGTGCACATAACCAAATTGACAATACATTTGATCATAGATGTGAAAATCAGCCTTGCTAAACTGATACAAGCAACTCCTATATAATACCTTATGATCACGCATAGGCTGCAGATGAAACAGATTCCAGAATTTTTTGCCTAGACATTAACAAATTGAGACAAATCCAGTAATTGCAAATTATCAACACTCGAAAGTCCATAGCCAGGGAGAGTAATTAATTAATAGCTACGGTGTATAGACTGTATATATTAAAATGAGATTGTAAAGAAATAGTAAGTACCAGTTTTAGTGTAGTTAATAAGCTGAACAGTAACTTCCTTCTGGCTATCAATTGCTTCTCTTATTTTTTTTACAGTGGCTGGATCAGTTTCGGGCCCTTGAAGAAACCTATTACAGCAGTACAAGTCAAATGATGAAAGTTGGAATATGTGGGAAAAGCCTATGGATTAATTTGCATGAAACAAATGTTCATGAATGTGCTTCGATCGACTAGATTTGGACTATTATTAACAATGTAACTATTTCAGTTTAGACCTTCAACAATTACTGCATTAAAATAATCAGTCTGAAAATAAAACAGATAATAAAATTGGACCTGCAATTTCTTCCCAAAATTTCTTCACGACTGTATTCTGTCAACTCCAAGAAGCTATCTGATGCAAATATCTGGAAAATTAAGAGCCATTATTTGTCAATATATTTTGATTTTTTTTTGTTGATTCTAATGGACTGAAATTGCATCATTTAAGGATAATAATAGAACATAGATTCAAGTACGCATAAGAAATATAGTACATTGCATGCATGTTCTTACTATAGGATTATCAGGTAGCCTTGGATCAGTAATGACAAAGTTTTTCTCAATACGTTCAAGAGTAGTAGCAAGATCAAGTCCTTTTCTTTTCTCTTTTTGCTTTACTTTGTCATCCAAACTACCGGGTCGGTCATCATCACCAGTTGCCACACTGATGTCGTCTTCATCATCATCGTCTCCATTTTCGTTATCTTCACCAAGTGCTAAATTTTCGAAATGATGATCATCACTTTCACTACTAATATTTCGATGTTTCTTAATAATTCTGCATGTAAACCATAAAGTTTGCAATTAGTAGTTATACATATGTGATCAATATGAATTATACAACTATATTAGCATATGATTTATTCATGCATGTACCACGTACCCCATGAAGGAATGGCGTCGCGAAGTCTTTTTGGCTTTTTTATCTGGTACCTCATTGATCCTCTGCATTGAGGTTCGGATACCAGCATGAGAATTTCTCCTCGGAGGAGGACCTGTAGTAACAGCTGTGTAATGCTTGCCAAGACCATCTAACTGATCCTTTTCGGTACAATGATCAGATGATCTTCGGATTAAAGGTCGAACATTCATGGATTCAGGCCTTTCGACTGCTTGCAATAGCTCTGTTACCGAACTTGATGCCATCTCTTTTTGTCGAGCTGCATTTCATGTTTCTCTGTTTTTAACAATGAAGCTTCATTGAAATTTTTCTTGTAATATTAATAGTCATATAGAGGATTGTGTACCGTCGTATCGAATTAATGATCCAGGTAATCCATTGGGACGGAGCATGTTTTCCTTATAACCTTCTGTGTGCTTGCTCACCTCCACTTGCATCCTGTACATCCGACCAAATTTTAAAAGAAGTTCACATGTTTCAATATACCACAAGTTTTGACATATGCATGAAAGTTCTAATTCACAGTAGAAAGAATCAAGTTTTATAGTTCTTAAGCCAACATCCATAGACTTTAGAGAGTGTTTTTCACAGATTAAATTCAGTAGTAACACTCGACTTTTAAGGCTTCTAATATCTTTGAAATAACACACACCTTTATTGTGGTTGAGTTTAACAACTAATTGTAACAACTGCAATGTACACATTAACAACTGCAATGTACACATTCGAGCATTATACTGTTACTAACACATAAAAGTACTATACAGACTAAGAATCCTGATTATATACTAACTTTTACGTGTAGTTAATAACAACAGTATTGGAGCACAATGTGCTTGTTTTAGACCGTAGAGTGATTTTTTGAGTTTGAAAACGAGCGTTGCTTCTCCTGTAGGAATATACTCCCCCTGTGACATTACAATTCTGCAGCCAGCATGTGTATAACCCAGTGGCATCCTCATATATATTATGTCATCCAAATCGCCATGATGGAAAGCGTTCATAACATCCATTTGCACCACAATCCACTCGTTTATTGCTGCCACAGCTAGAGGGCGGTTATAGTTGCCATTTTAGCAACAGGTGCGAAGGTTTGCTCATAATCCACTCCATAGACTTGTTTACAGCCCAAAACAACCAAACGAGCCTTGAAGCGTTCAATCGTTCCATCTGTCCTGAACTTGGTTTTATACACCCACTTACTTCCAATTGATTTTTTAGCTGGAGGGAGAGTGGTGATTTCCCATGTGCTGTTTTCTTCCAAGGCTTGCAATTCCAAGTTCATCGCATCAATCCAATGTTGATATTTGACAGCTTGTTGAAAGCATTTAGGATCTTGTGCAGAGGTTAGAGATGACAAGAAGCTTTGGAACGAGGATTCAATTTGTTGAGAAGCAACAGCATCACACATAGCAGTTGGTTTTGGGAACGGTTTAGTCACATAAGCATCCATCCACATAGGTCTCTTATGAACAAGAGCTGATCTTCTCACTGGCACTAAAGAAGCCGTGGCTTGTTCTTGTTCAGATTCTTCATTCGATGCCTCACCCTATTGTATTTCATCATCTTGTGGAGTCGAGATTGTGTCAACAGCTGGTGACATTGGAGTTGGAGTTTCTGTTTTAGCAAACAATTCTTCACAAAGATCATCAGCTTGAGGTGCCATGAGATGCACGTTGACTGGAACAGGTTCAAGATATGATGTTGAGGCTCCATTTAACAAGGGAAATATGTGCTTATGGAATTGCACATCTCTCGAGACCATAGAGGTCATGGAGTTCAGGATCAGGAGCTTGCAGCCTCGTTTTGCAGCGGGATATTCCACAAAGACACAGGGAACAGCCCTAGGCTTGATTTTGTCCGTTGTCACGCCTGGTGGAGTTGCCATGTCCAGACAACCAAAGACTTTGAGTTCATTGTAGTCAGGTGCCTTCCAAACAAGGCTTCATAAGGGCTCACATTGTTCAACACGACAGAAGGGATTCTATTGATTATGTATGTTGAGGCAAGAACACAATCTCCCCAATGTGTGTTGGACAGTCCAGACTGCAGTTTAAGAGCTCTTGCCACTTCCAGCACATGTCGATGCTTTCTCTCGACACGTGCGTTTTGTTGTGGCCTGTGACTACAAGTCATTTGATGGACTATTCCGTGCTCTTTCATAAACACCTTGTAGAACTGGTCGCTGAATTCTGGTGCGTTATCAGTTCTTATAGTCTTGATTGAGCTGTGAAAGTGGTTTGCAACATAATTATAGAAGGCTTGCAAGGTAGCTCCATAATCTGACTTCTTTTGGAGCAGATATATCCATGTCATCCTCGTGTTGTCATCAACCAAGGTCAGAAAGTATCTATACTTTTGCTTTGTGCAGACTTTATACGGACCCCAAGTGTCAATGTGAACCAAGTCGAATGGTTGAGAAGCATGTGAGTTACTCAAAGTGTAAGGCAGTTTAGTAAATCGTGACATTGGGCATGTCAAGCACACTTTTGATTCTGGGCATGTGAGTGATTTTAAACTAGGAATGAGTTTCAACTTTGAATCAGAGATGTGTCCTAGTCTATTGTGCCATAAAATGTATAAGTCAATGTGAGGAGAGGCTTTACATGAGTTAGACACAGTATTACACATACTTTTCCTTTGATCTCCAAGTACAGTCACATCACTCAGATAGTAAAGGTTGTTTTTGAGATAACCTATGCCCACAGTAGCTTTAGATTTAGAGTCCATGACCACACATTTTCCTTCTTTAAAAACGACTTCACAATTATTGTCTTTGCCCAACTTGGTGACAGAAAACAAGTTATGAGTAAACTGGGGAACAAACAACAAATTGACCAAAGTAATGCCACATTTCAGTGTTGTATCTCCTATGTGGGTGATATTAGTAGTATTCCTAGTAGGCAATTTGATATTTAAATGAGAAGGCGCGGGTCTGATATTATGCAAGAGATTCAATGAGCAAGTCATATGGTCGGAAGCTCCCGAATCCACAATCCATTCTCGAGTTGTGGATTCAACAGCTCCACAAGTAATCATACCTGAGAACGGTGAATCATATTCTTCTTCACTCTGACCAGCATTTCCAGGGATGAGTTTCAGTAATTGTTGAAATTGTTGATGAGAGATAACCACATTTGATGCTTCATTTTTGCTCCCCCCTGTTGTTTGCACCGAGTTTACAGAGCGGTGGTTATTGTTGGCTGTACGTTGTCCATTCCATCTTCCTGTATTTCCTCCCCCTCTCACAGCTGGTGTCATCATCCTATAGTGCCACTTAGGATAACCCACCACAGACCAACAAACATCTACAGTGTGGCCTTTTTTCTTACACGCTGTACAAGTCACCAATTTCTCGGGTTGAGTTGTAGCTCCCTTGCTAAACATAGCTGAAATCTCCTCATCGACTGCTTGTAACACATCACGTTGAGACTCTTCCTGTTGTATGGCTGCACAAGCCATTTCTACGCTAGGTAAAGGAGAGACCATTAGAAGCTGACTACGTTGGGGGCTAAACATGTCATCTAGACCATTAAGAAACTGGAACAACTATGATTCATCATTTTGCACCTGGATGGCTGTCAAGAGGGCTTCAGTCTCAACTGAGGTAGTGGTGAGAGGTGGAAGGACATTCATGGCCTCAATTTCTTCCCAGAGAGTACTCAAAGAATTGTAGTACTCAACCAAACTTTTAGCATTCTGTTTTAAATTATATAGATCTCTGCTCGGTTTGTATTTTCTTGAACCATTGCTCATCTGGAATCTTTTTTCAAGGATTTTCCATATTTCGAAGGCAGAGTTGACAAACAAGATGGATTGTTGATTGTGTCACAAACGTTGTTGTGGATCCAAGAGATCACCATATTATTACAGGTGTCCCATTGCACTGACTCTGTTTTATCTGTCGTGCTCCTCAACTCTGTTCCCTCTACAAACCCTAGCTTTCTTTTGGATGCTAACTGGATCTCCATGGATCTTCTCCATGTTCGATAATCAGCTGCTCCTTGAAGCTTAGTCACACTGATCGAAATGGGACTATCAGATGGGTAGAGGAAGAGTGGGTTTTGCATATCTGTATATGTAAATTTGATGGTGGTTGCAATTTTTTGGGCGTTTGAATTTTCTGGTGTTGAAGACTGATGTTTTGAAAGTGTGTGATGTTTCTGTTCTTCCTAATCTGAAACTACACTTGTGGCTCTGATACCATGATACTTTTTGAGAAATATAAGTGCAAAACATATTGAAGAACAATGTTGTTTCATTCAAACACTAAAACAGTCTTTGTTTAGGAGTTGCAGTAGAGTAGCTGTATATAGACAGCTTACAGACATAAGACAAACAAAAGGATAACAAACTAGCAAGCAAAGGACTTAGGTAATTAATGATGATTGTCCTATTAGCTAGCTGATCAGTACTGTCAGGGCCGGCCCTGAGGTTTTCGGGGCCCGGTGCGGGAAAAGTTTCGAGGTCCTTTTTAACCGCGCGAAGCGTGGAAATTTTTTTGGGTCCGAACTAGATCCGAATTTTTAATCGCGCGAAGCGCAGATTTTTTTTTAGGATCTTGAGTAATTTGTTATTTATAAATATGTATGTACTAGATAGGAGCCCCCTAAATATGTATGTGTTAGAGAGGAGGCGCCAATATGCTATTTTTGTATAATTAACTCTTAATAATATATTTAGGGGCCCCAAAAATATTATTTTTTGTATAATTAACTCTTAATAATATTTATAGAGGCCCTGAAATGCTATTTATAGATGCTCTAAATTGATATTTTTTGTAAGATAATAATATTAATTTATATATATATTTTGATTATATATATATATACTGTAAAAAAAAATTTTTGGGCCTCCTGACCCAATGGGCCCTGTGCAACCGCACTGTTGGCACTGGGCCAGGGCCGACATTGAGTACTGTCTACCAACTATTGTCTTACCATGAAGGTCTCAGGTTCTAACATTAATAATAAATAAAAAGCGACCAATAGTATTTAGCGTAGAACAAACAAGTTTTTTTCTGTGTCACAAAACAAACACCTAAAAGTATTATTTGCGATTAAATTGTCAGTCGGTTACGTTTCAATAACTGACCAATCGTGCATAAGCAACGAGAGTTATTTCGGCCGTCTTGTGTAATTGGAAAAATGTATTATTGTCGACAATAAAATACATTTGTAACCAACCATTTTTAAATGTTGAAAACGTCTTCTTTGGATGAAATAAAATTTTAGTTCTGTTCCAATTTTGAGGGGAAAAACTGTCAAAATATTATAATTCGACAATCTGTATCCAGGTTTAGATTGGGAGATGGTTGGTATCAGGTCGTATAAATTCTGAAAGGGTCACTGGAGACTGGAGAGTGATCAAAATCAAGGGAACTAACCAGGTCCACACCAGACCCAGTCCAGCAATATGATCGCACTAAATTTATGTGGCCCAAATTGGACAAATTTAAATGCTAGTGTCCAAGAATCTGCTGCTGATTCTATTATTAGTTTGTCATGTTTATTGATTAGAACTAATGCAAGGGTGGAGAGATAGGAAGAACCAGACCCACTTGTTGTTATCCATATCTTGGTTGGATTTGGTGGAATCTAGCAAATAGATGAATTATTTGCAGCTGGGAATGAGAATAGTATTGCTACTGCCAGTCTGCCACTTGACACTTTGGGTCAGTTAGCTTCTTATAGTTTCATAAGGCTGGGTCAATAATAAGTACTAACAATAATAGGAAACTGACCCGATGAATTTGAGGGTTTTGCCAGTTTCATCCTTGATAGGGGAAACAGTGAGAAGGTTCCAGAAAGGAGAACCATCTTTCTTGTAATTCAACAGTCTCCCACAATATGTCTTCCCTTGCTGTAGTGCTTCTCTGATCTTTGCCACATCTTCTGGATTTGTATCTGCACCCTGCATGAACCGGCTGCCAAAACACCATTTTCACTAAATTTTTCAAAGCATAAATGTGCTATACTACTAAGTTTGTGCCCATAAATTGCAAGGCTAATTCTAACGGGTACCCCTCTCTACTCATGCTACAAAGATGGTTCAAACCCTATTGGAGCAGGGTACGTGTCATCAAATTTATGTAATTGACCTTTACTAAGTAAATGTTTCTACCACTTAATAATATACTTTAAAGTAAGATATCTACCAGTTTCTGCCAATAACTTCTTTAGGGGTGTAGCCAGTCATTTTAAAGAAACCAGCACTTGCATAGAGTATTGGATAATCTGGCTTCGTTGCATCTGACACTACAAATGTTTGTTGAAACGCTGATAACGCATCCTTCAAGTCTTCAGACACTCTCGGTATCCCTGCATTATATTCAGTTAAATTAGAGAACATTCATCTTAGACAAAAATTTGGCACTAAATAATAACACAAGTTTTAATTATAAATTTCATCATTACTACCATTGCTAGAAATTTTAAACATGTCAGATGATACCTTAACTAATAGTGAGAAAATGTAACTATTAACAACATGGTACACTATTACAACAATTTTTTGCATACCAGTTGTTAGAACAACATTTTTGGCATACCAAATGTAACTATAACAACATTTTGTTGTTATATTTCCTACTACAATTTGCTTACCTCCATCATCCGATAAATCACCGGAGCTTCTAACTGAGGTACTTGAATTCTTTCTAGATGTTGGAGTACCGGCTTTATTATTATCATTAGGATCATCGCCACCAGAGTTTCTCACCTTCACACCCTTTAATTTTCCTGTCTCATCATCCGTCTTCAATACTAATCCCCACTCTGCAGCCCTCTGGGCCACTGAACCACCTCCAACGGGAGATTTCAGGCCCTCGTTAATCACCAACGATGGCGGTGGTGTTGAGTCTTTAAGTGCCATCCATGAGGTGACTTTATCAGAAGCATCATTATGTCTGCCAGAGAAATCCTCCGGTGATTCAGTGTTCTTGTCAGTCCAATTTTTCCAGGAAGATTGTGGACGGAAGACTTGGTAATTACTCTGGCGATTATAACTTGATGGATTGAAGACTTCAAGGGATCCCCGCGAATTTCTTGTGGAGGATGATGCTGCTGGTGGAGACACTATTTTTTTCTCTGCATGCTCCATTACTCTGTTTGCTCACAAGTCATAGATATTATTATGTTTATAGTTAGAGAGGTAATAGAAGAAGAGTCTATAGTCCTGCTAAAACAAATAAAGTTTTATAAGATTATAAATAAATTTATTTTTAATTAGCATTTTCGAATTTATTCATAGCTGACTTGTATTTATTTCTTAAAGTTTGGTGATTTTGTAAAACATTTATGTGGACAACAATATTTGACATGCAATTGTCATGGCAACTAGATAGCATAAATATCACATTTAGCCAGACTTCTCCCCAAACATGGAGAAGGTAGAGGTTATTCTTGCCATCCTGATAGATAGAATGCCAACTCATACAACAACCATCACCTCATAATTAATTTGGTCAAGTGAAAATATAAAACAAAATATCTAATTATATACAAAATGCTAATTAGCTACTACATGTATTCTCCTTGACAGATAGGTCCTTACTTATCCCAAAAACAGTGCAGATGAAGCCTTGTCGAAATTAATCAACATGTCGATTTCGTTTAAACATGGATGCATGATATGTCATCCGAGAAGGCAAAATTTAGTATTATATTTTGGTATTTATAGCAAGACTGACAATAAGATTATTGGACTGTGGTTATGATGGGCTTTGTAACTGATCAAGTTACCGGAACATAGAACTTAATTGAAGAATTTTTCTAAGTTTGAACTTGCTTTCTGGAAGAAGTATTTGATTATAGAAAGGAAAAAAAAACCTAGTAGACAATGCAAATGTGGTAAAGTATGAGTTTAATTTGTTGTGTCACAAATAATGATGGGAAAGTTCTAAAATAAGCATGACATTGGTACTTGAGTGATAAGTCATTTTATTTGTATAATATTAGTGTATTATTTTTATTAGTTAAATTTTTATTTTCCCTTTTTATGCTTGGTTGTGTGGTTTTATTGATTGTGCAGATATTGAGAAGATCTTGACGATTTGATCAAATATTGGAGAATAATGCATTTAATTCAAGATATCGAGCCACATCATCATGAGTCAGCAGAATCGTGAGAAATCAAGCAAGAATCATCTAATAAGGGAAAGCTGAGCAAGCAATTTGTCACAAGGATTGGTGTAAATCAATTAAAAATCTTTGTAATTATTGCTTCTTTGTAAATATTTTAGTATAAATAGACGTGTTAGGTTCATTTTATTAACACATCTAGCTTTTACTTCATCTCTTTTCTTTAGCAAAAAAATTCTCCTTGTATTCACATCATCGTTCAATAAAAAGTCAAGCTTTTCTTCAATTTCTGGTATGAGTTCTTTAATTTATATCGTTGTTGCTTTGATCATGCTTGGCTAAGAGCCCTTTCTAAGGGGCGGATGTAGTCGGTCGTCATAATATGATTATGTGGTGTAAGTGCTTTAAATAACATATTTGTTTTGCTAGTCATTTTCAATATCATATTTATGTGAGTATTTTCATGCGAGTCACACAAGTAGAATTGGGAGTTCGTATAGTTAGGATCCATAAAGTTTTGAGAATTGACTTGATTGGTAAGATCGATACAAAGTGGTTTTTACAACTTTAGATTATATTTGATTCGAAATCATTTGTTGTCTTTATTTCGAATACTTATGTGTTTATTGTTAGTGGAGATCAATTTTTATGCTACGCCCTAATTTCGTGTTTGACCGATGAAATCCGTTCCTTAATTATTTTTATAATTGATATTTTCAAGTGCTTGATAATTGTTTTTGTTGGTTTTTAATTAAGAACTTTACTCGCGTTCTCTGTGGATCGACCGGTACTTGCCTTCGTACTCACGTATGCCCGTGCACTTGCGATTTTTATTAGTTAACAAATTTTTCCTCAACAAGTTTTTGGCGCCGCTGCCGGGGAGCGCGTTATTAAGTTTTTTGTTTAAATTTTTTTTAATAGGTTTCGTTTTTCTGCTTTTATCAAAAGCAGACCCGAAAAAAAAAATATTCAGAAATTAGCAATTTGGCTGCTTTGTTAGTTGGCTGTACCAGTAATATTAACTTGTTTTTGTGCGCGTCAGTTACCAGTAAACCATCTGATTGTTTTAATTAACCAAATTATACACACCCTGTTTTGTCTCGTAGCTTAAAAAAAAACAAAAAATCATTAACTTATTTTCTGTCTAGTAGTAATTTAGTTGAATTACTAGGTGTCCGTGTCATTGAGTAGTATAGTACTCTCCGTAGTTTTATTAAATTAACTTACAATATCTTTTCTTAATTTTTATTTATTTTTATTTTGTTTTTAATTCTTTTACGTGCAAACGTGATTGAAGAGAAAATAAAATAAAAATATCTTGTGTTATTTAATTTTTCTTCTTTTGACTTTTCAGGTACCTAATTGCGGCTTGAGTTAGCTCCTTGCGGAAATAATTGCTAAGCTATTTTAGGTACTATTTTTCTTTCCATAGTTTTTATAAATAAAAAATAAAAATATTAGTTTAGAATTCTTTATGTGTCGCATCATGCATTTTATGTAGACCTATAGCACATCTTGTTTAGGATTTTTACTGTATTTTTATAACTGTGGTGATTGCTGGAGGACCCAAAGGTACGTACCACACTAGTGTAGAGCATTTTGTGTGATTTATTTATTGTCTCTTGGGTGCCGCATTTTCATCTTAATTAATTTTAAGGGCGAAAACCACTCATCAAGATAAGGTAAGGGATTTCATCACCCTTTCCTTGGCCCACAAACCATTAATCCATCATACTGCATCTCCAAGCCTGTTAAAATTAATTAGACGTTGGCCCCTAGGAATTTGAGCTCAATTAGGAAGGTACCTAAAAGAGAAAGTAAATTTGGAATTATTTGAACTCTTTGGTGTCTAGGCAAGTGTATCACTTACCTGGCCAATTAAGATTGGTGTCTAGGATGACGGTTCTCTAATTCAGCGCCTTGTTTCAAGGAAGTGCCCCCGCTTGACTGGCCAATCGGTTTGAATAAATCTAGATTTATAGACTTTTTGGTGGTCCTACAGTTAGGAGCTGTCTACATTTTTTTTTAGGATAACTCAGGTTTAGATTTTTATTTTATTTTTCTGATTTTTTTAATTGTTTTTCCCCTTTTATGTGCTAATTGCTAGATAATTTAGATATCTTCCTAGTGTATGCACACTTGGAAAAGAAGTACTAGCGGTCGTTAAATTCGCAATCCCGTTAGTCTTCCTGTTAGTGAAACATCATCACAAATCACCATGGGAGACAATGTTGTGCCTCCCCCTGCTCAACGTACCACTCTCAAACAAGCCTTCTACCCCCAACAAACAGCCCGTAGGTCTCCTATAGTCCTTCCGGATGCTGCTGATTCTAAATTTGAGGTTAGAACGCATCTTATAGGCATGTTGCCTAAATTCAATGGCAACTACGATGAAGATGCCTATGAATTCCTTCAAGAATTTGAAGATCTTTCTTCAACTATCTCTTTCAAATCCATGACTAGAGATGGTATTCTACTTCGTGTCATTCCGTTTGCTCTCAAAAGCAACGCGAAAAAGTGGTTCAATAGTCTTCCTGCTGACTCCATTAAAACGTGGGAGAAATTTGTTATTCCCTTTCTGAAAAAATATTTTCCCCGTTCCAAATCAATCGAACTTCGCACCAAAATTATTGGTTTTCGCCAATTTAGTGACGAAAAATTCTGGAAATATTTTGAACGTTTCAATAGCCTTCTTGTTGAGTGTCCTAATCATGGAATCACTCAAACCGAACTTATACGTATCTTATATGAGGGGTTAGATGTGAGAACACGTGCCTTTGTTGAGTCTATGTGTCCCGAGGTTTTATAAATAAAACTGTTGAAAAGGCTTGGGAATACCTCGAAGGGTTAGCTGAAAGGAGTGCTGAATGGGAGAGTACGTCTGAGAGAGACCATAGTGTTTCTCGTAATAGTGTCCGTTCCATCGAGTCTGCCTTCGAAAACTCTGCTCTTGCTTCTATCTCAAAAAGACTTGAAGCACTTGAGAAACAAAAGTCTCAAACTTCGCAACCTGTCGCGTCTTTAGAGACCACATCTTTGTCTTGTAGTATTTGTGGAGGGTTAGATCATTTTGCTGAGGAGTGTCAAGTTGCTAGACCTGTAGAGCAAACCAATGCTGTGTACCCATTTCAAAAGCCCAGAAATGATCCTTTCTCAAACACTTACAATCCTGGGTATCGCAATCATCCTAATTTCTCGTGGTCCCAAGGGGCCCAAAATCAAACCCAACCACAATACTACCCAAGGGGAGTTTACCCAAAGCCCAAGAGCGAGTCTTACCAACAAGCCCAAACATCTCAAAGTGGCCCAACAACAAATCACCCACCTATGAATGATGAAAATGCTATCCTTCGTCAGAGTTTAGAACTTCTTACAAAACAAGTAGGACAGTTAGCAACTCAAGTGGGTCAAATGGCCACTCAAATGAGTAGTCGTGAGGCTGGGACTTTTCCTAGCCAACCCGAGATCAACCCTCGTCATGCCTCAAACCAATCTAGTGCTAGGCAAGTCCACAACATGGATGAGAACCCAAATAAGCACATGAATAATGTCATCAGTTATCAACGTGCTAAAATGTCACATGATCCCAAATCCCAAGATCCAAATCAAGCATTTTCTTCTAAGACTAACTCATCTGAGGAGTCAAAAGAGGAAGAGAGTGATGCTCAGAAAGGGAAGGGTGTTGATCCTCGATTCACACCCAAAGCCCCTTTTCCAAATAGACTTGTTTCCCAAAAGTCACCTCATCTAGAGAAGATTCTAGAAATTTTCTCATAAGTGAAAGTGAACATTCCTCTTTTAGATGCAATCGCACAAGTCCCGTCGTATGCTAAGTTTCTCAAGGATTTGTGTACTAAAAAGAGGGCAACCAATGTTCCTAAAAAGGCTTTCCTTGCTGCTCACGTGAGCTCAATCCTCTCTAACAACAACATTCCGATCAAATACAAAGATCCTGGTTGTCCCACCATCTCGTGCACCATTGGTAACACTCTTGTTGAGAAATGTATTCTTGATTTAGGTTCTAGTGTTAACCTTTTACCTCTCGCTGTCTATCGTCAACTAGGGTTAGGTGATCTTAAACCCACTCGTGTCACTCTTCAACTAGCAGACCGTTCTGTCAAGGTACCGCAAGGTATTATTGAGGATGTGATCATCAAATTTGGCGAATTCTACTTCCCCGTTGATTTCATTGTGCTTGAGACACAATCTGTCTCTAGCACCAAAGGACAAATTCCTCTCATCCTTGGTCGTCCATTCCTTGCTACTTCTAATGCTATCATTAATTGTCGTAATGGGTCCATGAAAATGTCCTTTGGAAACATGACCGCTGATTTAAACATCTTTAATTTCACTAATCAGCACTTAGAGTCATTAGAGGAAGATACTAGTGAGGTGTGTGCGATTGGGACTCTCGTGGAAGAGATTTTAGAGGAATATGAGAGTGATGAGAAACTTGAAGAGTTGGATAAAGATATGTCTTCTGAAGACATGCCTGAAGAACTCAATGCAATTGGTGCAAAATGGGAAACAAAACTGGAGGAAATCTATCTCGAGCCTAGGATTGTTGCAAAACCGTCCATCATGGAGGCTCTTAAACTTGACTTGAAACCACTTCCTTCCACTCTTAAGTATGCTTTCTTAGGTGAAAATGACACTTTTCCAGTCATTATTGCTAGTGACTTAACCCTTGACCAGGAAACCCAATTAGTCAATCTGCTTAGACAACACAAAGAAGCTATAGGTTGGTCCATGGCCGACCTCAAGGGTATAAGTCCCACTATCGTACAACACCAAATTCATCTTGAGGAGAATGCTACACCTAAGAGAGACTTTCAGCGACGCCTCAATCCCATAACGAAAGAGGCAGTTCGCAAGGAAATCATTAAGTGGTTAGATCATGGCATTATATACCCCATTTCTGATAGTCCTTGGGTTAGTCCTATTCACGTGGTGCCAAAGAAATCAGGTGTCACTGTAGTGAAAAATGAGAGCAATGAGTTGATACCTTCACGTATCCAAACTGGATGGCGTGTTTGTATAGATTATCGTAAACTCAATGAGGTTACTAGGAAAGATCATTTTCCACTTCCCTTCATAGACCAAATGCTCGAACGGTTGGCTGGGCACAAGTATTATTGTTTCCTAGATGGGTACACGGGGTATAACCAAATCTATATTGCCCCCGAGGATCAAGAAAAAACCACATTCACATGCCCTTTTGGAACCTTTGCCTTTCGTCATTTGTCTTTTGGTTTGTGCAATGCACCTAGTTGTTTCCAAAGGTGTATGTTGAGTATTTTCTCTGACATGGTCGAAGACTTCCTCGAAGTCTTTATGGATGATTTCTCCATCCATGGATCCTCTTTCGAACACTGTCTTAGAAACTTAGGGAAAGTTCTTGTGAGATGTGAGAAAAAGTGTCTTGTCCTTAATTGGGAGAAATGTCATTTCATGGTAAAACAAGGTATTGTGTTAAGCCACATTGTTTCACAAGATGGCATTCAAGTCGATAGAGCTAAGGTTGATATCATTTCTAACCTTCCCATTCCTAAATCTGTGAAAGAGGTGCACTCGATCTTAGGACACGCTGGTTTTTACCGACGATTCATCAAAAACTTTAGTGATGTCTCTAGGCCTCTCACAAAACTCCTTGAAAAGGATGCACCATTTGATTTTGACTCTCATTGCGTCCTCGCTTTCGAGAAGTTAAAGAGTCTTCTCACTTCTGCCCCTATCATGCACCCTCCTGATTGGTCACTCCCATTCGAAAACGAATAGATAAGTTTCCACGAGTGATTTACTATGCTAGTCGCACCCTTAATGATGCCCAGCAAAACTACACAGTCACGGAAAAAGAGTTTTTAGCTGTGGTCTATGCACTAGAAAAGTTTCGCTCTTACTTGGTCGGTTCACATGTGACTATTTACACCGACCATGCTGCTTTGCGCTATTTGATGTCCAAGAAGGACACCAAGGCGCATCTCGTTCATTGGATTCTCTTACTTCAAGAATTTGATATAGAGATTAAGGACAAAAAAGGGTCCGAGAATGTTGTAGCTGATCATCTTTCACGAGTATCTAATGCTCCATTTGATGAAAACCCTATAAATGAGTCCTTTCCTGACGAACAACTCCTAGCCATTTCATCTCACGAACCTTGGTTTGCCGACATAGTGAACTACCTTGCCACTAAAGAGATTCCTCATCATTGGACCAAGGCAGAGAAAGATGTATTCTTCTCTCATGTCCATTATTACTTTTGGGATGATCCTTACCTCTTTAAGTATTGTCCAGACCAAATCATTCGTCGCTGTGTCCCCGAACATGAACATAAGAGTATTCTCTCTTTTTGTCATGACATGGCTTGTGGTGGCCATTTTAGTTCTCAAAAGACCGCAGCCAAAATCCTCGAAAGCGGTTTTTATTGGCCAACACTTCACAAAGATGCCAACACCTTTTGTAAGAGTTGTGTGAGATGCCAACATGTTGGCAAGATCTCTAAGAGAGATGAGATGCCACTTAATAGTATTCTCGTAGTTGACGTTTTTGATATTTGGGGGATAGATTTCATGGGTCCCTTCCCGTCATCTTTTGGTAATTTGTATATCCTTCTAGCGGTTGACTATGTCTCGAAGTGGATTGAGGCAATCCCCTCACGCACCAATGACCAAAGAGTCGTGGTCAATTTTCTCAAAGATAACATCTTAGTCGCTTTGGGACCCCTCGTGCTATCATCAGTGATATGGGTACCCACTTTGATAATAGACATTTTTCTTCTCTCCTTCTCAAATATGGAGTGAAGCATCGGTTGGCCACCGCATATCACCCACAAACTAGTGGCCAAGTCGAAGTGTCTAATCGTCAGATTAAAATCATTCTTGAGAAAACTGTTAGCCCTACTAGGAAGGATTGGTCTAAACGATTACCTGACGCCTTGTGGGCGTACCGAACTACCTTTAAGAACAATTTAGGTATGTCACCTTATCTCATGGTTTATGGGAAGGGATGTCATTTGCCAGTCGAGTTAGAGCATCGGGCACTTTGGGCCATCAAGGAAATGAATTTTGACTTAGATAAAGTCAAAGCCCAACGAATGCTCCATTTAAGTGAGTTAGAGGAACTTAGAAATGATGCTTACGAAAGTTCGCGTATCTATAAGGATCGCACAAAAAAGTTTCATGACAAGAAATTGCGATCCAAAACTTTCGTTGTAGGTGAAAAGGTCCTCCTCTATAACTCACGTGTACACCTTTTTCCTGGCAAACTAAGATCTAGATGGGATGGACCTTACTTGGTCCACAAAATTTACCCCCATGGAGCCGTGGATATTCAAGATCCCAAAAATGACCATGTGTTCAAAGTCAATGGTCATAGGCTCAAACCCTTTCTAGAGTATCCATCATTAGAGGATGTGGAGTGGGTGGATCTTGTTGATCCATCCAATAGTGAGTAGGGTTGGTTTGGAATTGAGTCTTCCCGACTTAGTTGTGAGCTAAGTCCTGATATGGGGGAGACATGTATACTTTGTACGTGTGTTTGTATTCTTCACTTTTTGTTCGACAGGATATTTTAGCAAACTCCGGATTTTCTCCTTCTCCACCATAGTGCAAGAATGGTACACCTCTATATCTATTGTGTATCCTTTTCTTTAACATTGAGGACAATGTAAAATTTTGATATGGGGGGAGTTAGTTATGGTTAGCTTAAAGCTTTAATCCTGTTAGTTAGTTCATTCAAAAAAAAAAATCATGTCATTATTGTAGATTTTTAGTTTGCATGTAGTTCATTCTATAAATCTTGTTTCATTTTTTCTTCTATAGTGCATTCTGTTTAGTTGCATTGCATATGAAGATCCTTAGTCTGTTGGTAGTTCAAGTTATTAGCCGTTGACGAATCTTGTGCCTATAAAACACGACACGAGTCTTGCCATGATCACAAATTGCCATGCGTTATGTATGCTTAGTACGCACTTGTATTAGTGGTGTGTCTTGGTAACTGTTGTTTCAAATATTTAAGGGGACGTGTCGCGAATTGGGTGTGCCTTTAGAGGAGCTGCCCTTAGGTCAGCTTAAAAACTTTGAGTCTTCATCTTTGAGCTAAGAGTCGTAGTAGTATAAGTTTGGGGGGAATCTTGGGGGTTAATCACTTGAAAAAAAAAAGAAAAAAAAGAAAGAAGAAGAAAAAAAAAAGGAAAAAAAAAAAGAGAAAGAAGAATAGTATACAAGTAGCGATGAAGTTGAAGGTTAGTGGGGAAGTTGACTATGTTGGGCTCATTAATAACCCGAGTAAGTAAGTCTGAGGGGACTTTGTGCCTAGCAACCCAAGGTCTTTTATGATCTGGGATTGCTGACCTAACGCTCGCTAAATGGGTATTAGTGTATAAGTCTTTTGGGACCTCAACCATTGCACGGTCAATCTAACCACTAGCACTAGAAATGGGGTTCTTTGGTTGGTGGAGCCTTATGGACTCCGTGACTCACTTGCACTGGGGAGCGTTGGACTTAGGCCGAGCAAATAAACACCAAAGGTGACGACCTCATACCAATAATTTAGTGTGTGAATAAAATAGAAGTAGGAATAAAAGTGTAAGACCCCCACGTTAAGCCCAAATGGACACTCAGAGTCGAGGTAACGGGGTGTTGAAGCTTAGTTTTTGGTCTGACCCTATGTCTTAACCAAAGAGGGTGACATCTAGATAGTGGCATCTTCCCTAGTTTTCTAAAATGTGTTGCTAAGATTGTTCACACTTTACTCGTGTACGCTAGCTGTATCTCATGGTAGTGTTAGCCTGATAAATGTCATGTTAAAAGCACAATCAGAGGCATTAATGATGGCTTGACGAAAACCAACGGTAAGGGATCTTTGCATCATCATATAGAATAGTTGCATTCATGTAGGTGCATGAAAGATTTTATGGGTATATCTTCTGTAAACCCTTAGGAGACAAAACTCCTCTTGTATAGATCGTTTACGAGTTTAACGGGTTGGTACACCTAAAAGTATCCGTGATTCCTACGATAGTGAGTATAGGTTTTTCTTTAATCTCGAGGACGAGCTTGGTTTTGATATGGGGGAATTTGATAAGTCATTTTATTTGTATAATATTAGTGTATTATTTTTATTAGTTAACATTTTATTTTCCCTTTTTATGCTTGGTTGTGTGGTTTTATTGATTGTGCAGATATTGAGAAGATCTTGACGATTTGATCAAATATTGGAGAATAATGCATTTAATTCAAGATATCGAGCCACATCATCATGAGTCAGCAGAATCGTGAGAAATCAAGCAAGAATCATCTAATAAGGGAAAGCTGAGCAAGCAATTTGTCAAAAGGATTGGTGTAAATCAATTAAAAATCTTTGTAATTATTGCTTCTTTGTAAATATTTTAGTATAAATAAACGTGTTAGGTTCATTGTATTAACACATCTAGCTTTTACTTCATCTCTTTTCTTTAGCAAAAAAATTCTCCTTGTATTCACATCATCGTTCAATAAAAAGTCAAGCTTTTCTTCAATTTCTGGTATGAGTTCTTTAATTTATATCGTTGTTGCTTTGATCATGCTTGGCTAAGAGCCCTTTCTAAGGGGCGGATGTAGTCGGTCGTCATAATATGATTATGTGGTGTAAGTGCTTTAAATAACATATTTGTTTTGCTAGTCATTTTCAATATCATATTTATGTGAGTATTTTCATGCGAGCCATACAAGTAGAGTTGGGAGTTCGTATAATTAGGATCCATAAAGTTTTGAGAATTGACTTGATTGGTAAGATCGATACAAAGTGGTTTTTACAACTTTAGATTATATTTGATTCGAAATCATTGGTTGTCTTTATTTTGAATACTTATGTGTTTATTGTTAGTGGAGATCAATTTTTATGCTACGCCCTAATTTCGTGTTTGACCGATGAAATCCGTTCCTTAGTTATTTTTATAAGTGATATTTTCAAGTGCTAGATAATTGTTTTTGTTGGTTTTTAATTAAGAACTTTACTCGCGTTCTCTGTGGATCGACCCGTACTTGCCTTCGTACTCACGTACGCCCGTGCATTTGCGGTTTTTATTAGTTAACAAATTTTTCCTCAACAAGTTTTTTGCGTTGCTGCCGGGGAGCGCGTTATTAAGTTTTTAGTTTAAATTTTTTTTAATCGGTTTCGTTTTTCTGCTTTTATCAAAAGCAGACCCGAAAAAAAAATATTCAGAAATTAGCAATTTTGCTGCTTTGTTAGTTGGCTGTACCAGTAATATTAACTTGTTTTTGTGTGCGTCAGTTACCAGTAAACCATCTGATTGTTTTAATTAACCAAATTATACACACCCTGTTTTGTCTCGTAGCTTAAAAAAAAAACAAAAAAACATTAACTTATTTTCTGTCCAGTAGTAATTTAGTTGAATTACTAGGTGTCCGTGTCATTGAGTAGTATAGTACTCTCCGTAGTTTTATTAAATTAACTTACAATATCTTTTCTTAATTTTTATTTATTTTTATTTTGTTTTTAATTCTTTTACGTGCAAACGTGATTGAAGAGAAAATAAAATAAAAATATCTTGTGTTATTTGATTTTTCTTCTTTTGACTTTTCAGGTATCTAATTGCGGCTTGAGTTAGCTCCTCGCGGAAATAATTGCTAAGCTATTTTAGGTACTATTTTTCTTTCCATACAAAATGCCAATTAGCTACTACATATATTCTCCTTGACAGATAGGTCCTTACTTATCCCAAAAACAGTGCAGATGAAGCCTTGTCGAAATTAATCAACATGTCGATTTCGTTTAAACATGGATGCATGATATGTCATCCGAGTAGGCAAAATTTAGTATTATATTTTGGTATTTATAGCAAGACTGACAATAAGATTATTGGACTGTGGTTATGATGGGCTTTGTAACTGATCAAGTTACCGGAACATAGAACTTGAAGAATTTTTCTAAGTTTGAACTTGCTTTCTGGAAGAAGTATTTGATTATAGAAAGGAAAAAAAAACCTAGTAGACAATGCAAATGTGGTAAAGTATGAGTTTAATTTGTTGTGTCACAAATAATGATGGGAAAGTTCTAAAATAAGCATGACATTGGTACCTGAGCTTAAGCTTAGCTTGCTGCTAAATTTGTTAGTGCCTTGTGTGCATCTAATAAGAGAGAAAAGAAGGGAGGGAGAGAGAGATGTCTACTTTGTGTCTCGGCTCTAAAACGCTTTGTGTTGATGCCTAAGCTAGTTGCATGTACAAGAATTCTGGATGATCATGAGTACTAAAGCATAAATATTGTACATGAACATACATTTATGATATATATGGTACAGACACTAGATCCCCTGCATTTTCAGGTTCTCAAACACAATGATTTATAGGAAAGAACCGAGGCTATATAGTAGATAAGGAAAAATGGGTAGGACTCGGCAAAAAAAAAAACAAGGTATAGAAGAGGAAACATACAGCATGCAACAGAAACGAAGCCAGCAGTAGGGATATTTTGGTGTATTCCCCAAAAGCCAAGTTACATATTTTCCTCCACTCAATCTTAATTGATTCTCCCTCTAAATGTCTTTCTTCAACACATGTGGCTACCAATTTATTACATGTCTGCATCATCTTTTAAAACCATTTCTAAAATACATTCATATCTTAGATTCTTTTACAACCAATTGGGTTAAGTTAAATTATAAATGATATCAGAGTTACTTGAACAAGACCTTGAGCGTTACTATTACTATTTGGGGGAATTAAAGATGCATTTGGTCTTGATATTTCCCAATTTTTTGGCCAAATCGGAAGTTCTGGTAAACAATGTGGGCATTATAATGTTTCAAACAGATTACATATTGACTCAAGTCAATACAAACTTCAAATGATTTAGAAATAGTTTAGAAAAATGTTAGGTTACCAAACAAAAGTTCTAATTTTTTTTCCCAAATGCCATATTTCTTTTCACTGTTGGTTGATAAAATAAATAATAAGATGTACCCCGTGGTTTTTTTCTCTCCGTCTTGTATGTGAGAGTTCTGTTGTCTCTCCGTCCTTTCTCTAACCTTTAGAGGTGGGATCTTGTGGGAGTTTTCTATGGCGAGATATCGTAATATTGATGAGCAGATGGGGGGCTTGAGTATCGATGAAGAAGAAAACGAAAGTTTCGTATTTGAAGGGGATGTGGAAGAAGCTGTAGACAGATATGAACTATGCTTGGTGGGGAGATTTTTGACAGAGAAGAACTTGAACGTCAGGGCTATGAAGTCTAAAATGGCTGACATTTGGAAGCCTACTATGGGAATAAATATAAAGGAGATCGAAACAGGTATATTTCTCTTTCAATTCTACCATAGGGAGGATTTACAATGGGTGTTAAATGGAGGACCATGGTCTTTTGATAACGCCATGCTTGCGGTAGCAGTTATTCCGAATGGTGTAGAACCTGTAGATGTCCAGTTGTGGCACCTGAACATTTGGATACAAATTTATGATCTTCCATCAAGTTTTATGAATGAGAATGTGGGTATGCAATTAGGCAATTTCTTTGGTGAATTTATCCAGTATGATGTGAAGAATAATACGTCCATATGGAGAGAATGTATGAGGGTGAAAATAAGACTAGACGTGAGAAGACCTCTCAAAAGAAAGAAGAAGATCACAAGAAGGGATGGTTCTGAATTTGTTGTATCATGCAAGTATGAAAGGTTAGGGGATTTTTGCTTCTCATGTGGCTTAGTAACTCATACGGAGCGCTTTTGCAGGAGATCTATAGACAGGAGGGGGGAATCTGGGCCAAGGGAGTGGGGAAATTGGTTGAAAGCACCGCCGCGTATGGTGGCCGGAGGAGTTAAGAGTAAATGGCTAAGGGAGGAAGAAGATGACAGTTGGGAATTGCGGATTGGACGGGATAACAGAAAGGCGGGATTTCAGGAGGATCAAAATTCAAATTCGAATAATGTGGGAAAGGAAAAGCGTGATGTTAGGGATGAGATAGCCACCAAATCAGTTACAACTAATCTCATGATTTCTCACGTAACAAACAAGGAAATTGTGGGCTTTAAGGCTATTCAAAATCCAGTATATGGGCCAGGAGAGGATGAGTTGGATGGGTTACAATTGGAGGGCTGTAAGAGAAAAAGAGTTGGGCCTGACTCTTTGAGTACAATGGATGTGGATGGAAATATTGTTTTAAGTGGGTCTATTAACAACCTTAATACTACAGGAGCTGTCATTTCTGATTCGGATTTGGCAACACCTTCTTCTTCTTTATCGCCTACACTTGCAAGGCAAGCTAGCCGTTCATCATGAATCTCCTAAGTTGGAACTGTCGGGGGTTGGGGAACCCTCGATCAGTTCGTGTCCTTAGAGACCTGGTAAAGGCTCAAAAACCCGACCTTTTATTTTTGTCAAAGACTTTAGTTGATAGTAATGTAGTTGAGAAGCTTAGTAAGAAGTTTGGTTTCGATAATTATGCTGCTGTTGATAAGGTGGGGAGGAGTGGGGGTTTAGCAGTCATGTGGAAGCGCTGTATGCGTGTCAGTGTTAATGAGTCTTCTCAAAATCACATTGATGTTCACATCACTGAGAATAGTAGTTTTATTTGGAGGCTTACGTGTTATTATGGTTTTCCTGAGAGGGAACGAAGAAGAGATGCTTGGAATTTTATTAGAGGATTAGCTGGTCAATCTCAACTCCCTTGGTGCATTCTTGGGGATTTTAACGACCTCTTGTATGCGACTGATAAGCAGGGCATACATCCTCATCCACAATGGTGCTTAGATGGGTTTCGAAATGTTATAGAGGATTGTGCTTTAGTTGAGTTGGAGCTTACGGGTGGTCAATACACTTGGGAAAAAAGTAAGGGATCTCCGAGTTGGGTTTGAGAAAGATTAGACAGAGCCTTTGCATCTGCGGATTGGTGGCATTATTTCCCTATCTGTAAGTTAGCTGTGTGTCATACCATCACTTCTGATCACGAGCCTATTCACCTGGATCTGTTGAATGCTAATATCTCGAAAAAAGAGTTTAGGTTCAAGTTCGAAAACAGTTGGCTTAAAGAAAAAGGTTTTCATGCTGATGTTTCAAAGTTTTGGGAGGGCCTGCCTAGTACTCACTTGTTGCCAAAGTTAATCTCGGTCTCTTCCTTTATGGCGAAGTGGGGGAGACACTTTTTTCATAAGTTTAGAGAGAAAATAAAAGCTCAAAAGGAGGTTATCAATAGCCTTATGAATTGTACTGATGATGTCGGGATTAAACGGTATTTTGAGGAAAAAGAAAAACTTCATCAGTTGCTTCTTCAGGAGGAAATTTATTGGAAGCAACGAGCAAAGGTATTCTGGCTTGAGGAGGGGGATTCAAACACTAAATTCTTTCATGCATCTGCTTCTATGAGGAAAAAAATGAATCATATCTCGAGGTTGCAGAACGATGAAGGTGAATTTACTTCAAACCATGATGATATGTGTTCGATAATTAAATCTTATTTCATTGATATTTTCTCGGAGGGTAATGCTATGCCAGATCAAAACAATACCAACGAAGCCAATATGATTACCAGTTCTCAGAATGAGGAGTTAACAGCTGAGCTTAATTTTGAGGAGTTCTCGTTAGCTGTTAAGGAGATGCATCCGGATAAGGCGTCTGGCCCGGACGGCCTTAACCCAGCATTTTTCCAGCACTTCTGGCGATTGCTTGGTCGTGAGGTGTTCTCTTGTTGCAAAAAATGGCTTGAAGATTGTATATTCCCAGCTGATGTTAACAACACGAATCTGGTCCTAATCCCAAAGAAGAATATTGTGGAAACCCCAAGGGATTTAAGGCCTATTGCTCTGTGTAACGTCCTGTACAAAATTCTTGCCAAAGTGTTGGCGAATAGATTGAAGAAGATCCTACCTGTGGTAATTTCGGAGGAGCAATCTGCTTTTGTTCCTGGGCGAAATATTCAGGACAATGTTCTTGTGGCGTTTGAGCTCATTCATTATATGAACAGGAAGAGACAGGGTAGTGAAGGGGAATTAGCTTTAAAACTCGATATAAGCAAGGCTTATGATCGAGTTAGTTGGTCATACTTAAAATACCGAATGCGATTGATGGGTTTCTCGGAAGTTTGGATTCGGTGGATCATGCTTTGTGTTACGACAGTCTCATACTCTGTTTCTTTTAATGGTACAAGTATAGGTCCTATTCAGCCGTCGAGGGGTTTACGCCAAGGAGACCCTATTTCTCCTTATTTATTTTTACTGTGTGTTGAAGGCCTTTCGAACCAGTTGAAGGAAGCAGCTAGTACATGCACTATAAAAGGCTGTCAGATTAATGCTACAGCTCCCTCTATAACTCATCTTCTATTTGCTGATGATTCGTTTCTTTTTTTCAAAGCCACAACTGAGGAGACTCTAGAGGTGAAACGGATTCTTAATAAGTATGAAATGTGCTCGGGTGAAGCAGTGAATTTTCAGAAATCGGGTATTTTTTTCAGTGCGAATGTGAGGAGGGATAAACAAGAAGAATTGAAAGAGATTTTGGGAGTGCACGAAGACTTACAGGGAAGTAAGTATTTAGGTCTGCCGTCCCTGGTGGGCAGATCAAAGAAGGGTGTGTTCAAATTTATCAATGACAAAGTGACTAAAAAAATTCAGGAATGGAGTACTAAGCTTCTCTCTCGGGCAGGCAAAGCAGTTCTTATAAAAAATGTTGCTCAGGCGATCCCTGCTTATTGCATGTCATGCTTTCTCATTCCTAAGACACTTTGTCAAGAAATCGAGAAAATGATGAATGCTTATTGGTGGTGCTCAAACTCTGCACAAAGTAAAGGTATTCGTTGGTTAGCTTGGGATAAAATGAGTATGTCGAAAAGGCAAGGAGGTATGGGCTTTCGTAATCTCTATGGTTTTAACCTTGCACTTCTTGGCAAACAGGTGTGGCATCTTGCAACCAACCCGGATTCTCTGGTGACTAGACTTTATAAAGCACGGTATTTTGCTGATTGTCATATTCTTCAAGCAACAAAACCAAGAGGTTGTAGTTATATATGGGAAGGGATTTGGGAAGCAAAGGAGAGTTTAAGAAATGGATTTAGATGGGTTCTTGGGGATGGTCAATCTATTGATATATGCAAGGATGCTTGGTTGAGGGCAAAAGCAAACCATCGAGTGGAAGAAAAGGACTATCCTGTTGAGGTTGCTAGGGGGAAGGTGAAAGATTTGTTCATGCAAAATAGGAAGATGTGGGATGTTGATAAGATTAACAGTTGTTTTGATCAATGTGATGCAAGTGCCATTTTTACAACTCGAATTCCTCAGAATAGTACAGTTGACAGGTTGGCCTGGGACCATTCTGCAGATGGTCAGTACTCTGTGAAGACTGGGTATAGATATTGGCATGAGCGTAATATTGGCATATTTGATGTCCCTCAATCCTCTGGATGGGGTAGAGTCTGGAAATTACATATCCCTCATAAAGTAAAGGTGTTTCTATGGCGGTTTTGTAGAAATACCATACCAGTGAACTACAGAATTCGAAGTAAGGGAGTGCTGGTTCCTTACACTTGTTCTATGTGTGTAGGCGATATTGAACATTTACGCCATATCTTTTTCGAATGTGAATTTGCTAAGAGTTGCTGGCAGGATTCAGGTTTAAATCTCAATATGGCAGACCTTGAAAGTGCTCCTGACTGGATTTTGGCAAAGCTTGCTGTTGAAGATAGTGAATATCTAATCACTATGGCTACGGTTCTGTGGAGTATTTGGAATGCCAGGAATAAGCGTGTTTGGGAGAATGTCAGTTTATCTCCGGCTGCAGCTGTCTCTCTTAGTTCAACACACATTCGTGACTGGCAGCAGGCATCGAAGAATAAATCAAGTACTGGTAATGCAAGTAGATCAACTTCGAGTTGTGAGGGTATGAAATGGCAGGTCCCAGAAGTTGGAAGTCTTAAGATAAATGTTGATGCGTCTATTAAGGAGAACGAAGATTTTTTCTCGTTGGGCATGGTAATTCGTGATGATAAAGGAAGGTTTCTTCTGGGAAGGACTCATAGGATTGCAGGTCGTATCTCTGTTCTGGAGGCAGAAGCGATTGGTGTTCTTGAAGCTCTTTTATGGTCCCGTGATTTTCCTGATAAGCCTATAGCTGTTGAAACGGATTCTCTCCTTACTGTTAATGCCGTCAAGCACAACATAACTAGTCGTCTCGAGATTGGGCATGTCATTCAGCAATGCAGAGATTATCTAGCAACAAGGACGAGTGTTAGTCTTGGTTTCGTTAAAAAATTGGCAAACAATGTAGCCCATAAATTGGCTAGGCTACCTTGTGAGCTCAATAGTTTTGTGACTCATATGTCTCCTCCTCAGCTTTTGTTGGAGACAATTCTGTATGATGTTTCTTAATAAATGAATGGGTCTTTTCTTCAAAAAAAAAAATAAGATGTACCCCGTGTGCATTAACATGAATCCCGCGTGCATTAATATGAATTCATCAATCAAAATTCTCCATCTTGCCAACTCAAGGCTGCCAACTCATTTTGGAAATTTTTTTTTTTACATTTTTTATTGGTTTTCTATCATTACTCGTACAAGTAAGAGAAAATTGGTTCTGTGGTTACCTCAGGACACTGGACACTTAAATCAGTGAATGATATTTTATTAATAATAAAATTACTCTCCTATATTTATAAAAATAACCCAAACTAGTGTGTGTATTATGTTTTAATCTTAGGCTTTTTACCTGAGTTGTCCCCACGCATACTCTCTATTTATTACATCTCCACTCTAAGGAGAAAGGATTATTATGATGTATATTATATTTATTATATAATAAGAAAAAAAATGACAATAATCGAGTACTATCATAGATCAAGGGTTCCACTCTTATTAACAACATAATAAAATTTAATATTTACAACTCTAATTATACTAATAAAACATATGATAAAATTCACTTTTCAACATATTTAAATTGAATATTTATAACTCTAAATTTACTAATAAAACATATGATAAAATTCAATTTTTAAGACTCATTAATCATCAATTAAATTTAATATTATAAACTCATTAATCATCTATTAAATTTGATATTAGTACACGTCAATACTTTAGTTTACAAGATCGCATTGAAAAATTGCGAATACACAAGCACGAAGCAGCCCTTATGTCTTTTATAGAAAATTACTATGCCCTGGCTTTTGGGAAATAATCCAAAATAAAACATATGATAAAATTCACTTTTCAAAACTCATTAATCATCTATTAAATTTAATATTAGAACATCATTAATCATCTATTAATTTTGATATTAGTACATGCGAAAAGTTTAATTTACAAGATAACATTGAAAAATTGTGAGTATATAAGCACGAAGCAGCCCTCATCTCTTCTATAGAAAACTACTGCGCCCTAACTTTCGGGAAACAATCCAAATCAAACCTGACTTTAACTACTAAATAGTTCCGGTTCAAAACAAAAATTCATGTTTGTCTTTTGTACTTCATATGTGCATTTAATTTACGTTAATTTTGAAAAAAAATTAGGTAAAACTAAGATGTAACAAAAAAGTAAAAAAAACAACTTATTATTAGTTACATATATAATTTTTTTACAAAATCTATATTATCTATATTATGGTATCTATACTATATTAATATAAGCAAATTAGAGATCTTTTGTAGTTTGTAGTTTGGTTAACCAAACAATTCACAATCGATAGATTTTCAATTCAAATAGATCATAACCGTAAAATACAAAACACTAAAAGATGTTATATACAGAGGTCTGAAGTTCGATTTCCTCCAACAACATATTAATTTATATTTAATACTAAAAATTATTATATACAAAGATTTAAGTTTCGAATTCTTCCAATAACATATTAAAATTAATATTTATAATATCATATTACACAGTATTAATAATGGTAGATGTTCACCACTTGACAGTATCATAAAACTTTTTTTGCAATACGTAAATAAATAGAATTCCTTATTTTCATATCAAAAACCATATTGTACACATATTACAAAAGTTTTTACTATCCCATTAATAATTGTTATGCAAAAAATTCACACAACACTCCGAGTAAATCTCGCCGGAATAATTGGAATCATCCTTGGTTTTCGGATAATTAGACAAGTCCAACAGCTGTATGGAAGCTAGGCAACTGAACCTAATAATGGTGTAAAGTGTTTAAGGGGCTGAATTAGCATGGTCGCCAGACAATAATGGCTAAGATCGGCCAAATATATCCAGAGTTGACTCACTCTGGGTACACGTGCCTTGTGCGTTGAATAAGTGAAAATCGAACCCCTTGCTAGTTGCCTACATATCCTATAATCATGCCCTAATGTAGTTCTTTTAATAGTATATTATTATAAGCAAATTAGAGATCTTTTGTAATTTGTAGTTTGGTTAATCACACTATTCACAATTGTTAGATCTTCAATTCAATAGATCATAACCGTAAAATATAAAATACTAAAAGTTGTTATATACAGAGGTTTGAAGTTCGATTCCCACCAACAACATATTAATTTATATTTAAAACTAAAAATTATTATATACAAAGATTTAAGTTTCGAATTCTTCCAATAACATATTAAAATTAATATTTATAATATCATATTACACTATAAATAAATTATAAAAATTAAATGTTTGATTCCCGCCAACAAGATATAATTTATATTTAATACTAAAAGTTATTAAAATCAATATTTATAATATCATAATACACTATATATATACAAAGATTTAAGGTTTGAATTCTTCTAATAACATATTCAAATATAATATTATATTATACTATAAATAAATTATAAAAAATCAAAAGTAATCTGTGCTTTGCACAGACTATAAGCTAGTATATATATATAATATAATAAGCAAAGTGGAATATATTTTGTAGGTTGGTTTTGGTTATCTCTTTCATTCACAACTGTTAGATCGGTAGCTCAAATACATAATGATCGTTGGATGCAATACTAAAAGTTATTATTAAAATTGTTATATACAGAGGTCTAAGGTTTGAATCCCGTTAACAACATTTTAATTTAAAATTAATCTTAAAAGATGCTACATAGAAAGATTGAAGATCGATTTTTGCCAACAACATATTAATTTAAATTTCATACTAAAAGTTGTTATTTATAAAGGTGAAATATTTATAATATTATGTAATTACATTATAAGTAAATTAAAAAAAATAATAATAAATAACCCGTGATTTGCACGGGCTATAAGTTAGTACTAAAAAATTGTCGTAATTGGTGAAATCACGATAATTCACAATTACAATAAATGTAATTTGTCAAAAATATTCGTGTTGTAAACTTTTTTTATTTGATCACATATTTTTATTTGGTCGCAACTTATAATTGTATTCAATATGCACAAAATAAACAAAATATTTATTTTTAAATAGAAAAATCAAAAATTAGCAAAGGCGGGAAATTAATGAATTAGTAAATTTTTGAATAGACAAAATATAAATAAATATAAGGGTCACGCTCTGCTGAGAACATATGTTAGTATATGAACAGTAAGAACAATATTTTGCAGTATAATAATACAAAAATGAAAATGTGAAAAATATGCAAAACAATTGTTCTGCACTTTTACCCACCACGGGTGTCTTAGTTGGTTGATACTGTGACTTAGGGGCTTATCATCTCAAGGTCATAGGTTCGATCTCACTGGCAAGCAAGAAAGTAAGCGGACTGCCATGTTCGATGGGTATAAGTGTGCTGGCAGCCTTCCAGATTTATCAAGGTACGTGAAAGCTGGCCCGAACACCTGATTATGAAAAAAAATTGTTTTGCCCTTTTTAGAAGAGTGCAAAATAATTGTTCTCACTGTTCTCACATATAAATTGTTCTCACTTGAATAATTATTCAATTTATGATATATTTAGATGGTCACAAAATAGCCTTCCGGATTAATCGAGATATGTGAAAGCTGGCTCGGACATCTGATTATCAAAAAAAAAATTGTTCTACACTTTTTAAAAAAAGTGTGTTATAGGGAGAATATTGTATAACAATATTTTGGAGGTTTGCTGGAATCATGGAGCAAAATACGGATATTTTGCTAAGAACACGAAGAACACGGAAGGAGATTGGTGATTTTTGTGGCTGATCTTGTTTGTTGATATTCCAGGGGTGAACTGTCAATTATCTTTAACAAGATGCCTACGTACCCTATTTATAGGGATCAAGCCATACGTAGTTCTCTTGGAGAAGAAGTTACCCAGACGGGCTAGGGTTTCTGTGGGCTCGACTTGGCCCAAATCCACTAGACGTCTTTGGGCTGATATAATATATCCATTAATCCTGCTCATAACCCATGGCCCAATAAAGGTTACCTATGGCTAGCATGATGCTCGGATCGTATGGCCTCACTGGCGAGGCTAATGGAAAAGCTACGTGGCCTCACATGCGACTTCGCTGGGCTTAATCATGCGAGGTGGTCCCACGCTATATGGAGATAATTGTACTCACGTGACTCGCTGGGCTTAGCTATGAGCCTTTATATCTACTCACGCGACCTCGCTGGGTTTAGCTATGAGCCTTCATAAGAGTATTCTAGACCTCACTGGACCTCTAGCCTCCATAAGAGTATTCTAGGCCTCGCTGGACCTCTAGCCTCCATAAGAGTATTCTAGGCCTCGCTGGACCTCTAGGCCTCTCTGGACCTTGTAGAGAGATGTGATAGATGCTATCCCATACTGGGGACTGCTAGCGAACTCGACCCACAGCTTGGGATCACAAACTTCCATATTGTGCTTGATAGTATATTGGACTGACTCCTGTTGGTGGGTTTTAGTGACCCAATCTTCATCTATAGGTCCATTATTAGTTGTGGACCGCTATTTTAACCCATTAGGCCTGCTTAGGGCTTATGCCAAGATTTGGGCATAACAACTACCCCCGAGTCCACATTGCTATTGAAAATGCGATGTGGAATCAAAAACTGATTTGTCAAAACTTCGATGCGAGGCCTGTGCTTGCTATAGATTGTTGTAGATGAAAGCATAGCTATCTCAAGTGCCTTGGAATTGCATCGCGACCCTTATGAATTTATGATTTCGGACAGCTGTCTTGTCTCGAGATCTGCTCCCAGCCGCTAAGATGATGATACATGTTATGTCTCTTTTCAATTAATGTGAAGCCATGTATAAGTGAGTGATGGTGACCTCGAAGGGTCCTTCCAAGCGCAATGTGGTCTTCAAGGACCTTGAGAGGCGACTCAATAGGGCCTTGCAGTCATAAATTGTTATAATTATATCTTCTGTCCAGCTGATATGTGAGCTCAGGCTCTCACCTATCTCTTCAGGTCTTCTTATAGTATGATGAGATGGCTATCCTCTGTTCCTTATTATTATGATGAGAGGCCTCCTCATAAGTTGAGAGGAATCCTTACAGCCCCCTATGTTGAGAGGCCTCCTTGCAGGCTCTATGTTGCGAGGCCTCTTTGCAGCCTCATATGTTGCGAGCCCTCTTTGCAGCCTCATTGTTGCGAGGCCTCCTCCTCATAGAGGTACATGGTCCTGGTCAACATATCGGTATGAGATCTCTTAGTTCTTCGGTGCAGGAAACTATAGCGGAGAAGTATTTTTTATGGTCTTCAAAATTATCTTGAACTCCTCTAAAAATAAGTATTTAATTTTTTGGGAAGCCTCCCCGCTTAGCAGCTTTCGATTTTTTTTTTTAATGCGAGCCCATGCCTCCTCGCACTAGCCACCTTGTTATTTAATTTAATGCGAGCCCATGCCTCCTCGCACTAGCCACCTTGCTATATTTTTTTTTCTTTTTTTTCTTTGTACGCAGACTCTTGCGTCTCTTCTTGCCTTACTTCTCTTTACAGCCCGGTGGAGTCGTGGTCCTCGTTTTTGTACTTTCACCTTGCTGACTTTTCTTCTTTTTTTTTAATATTATTTTTTTTCATTTTGGCTGAGATCTCCTCGCTTCCTTCTATTTTTTTATTCAATTTTTGTTTTGTTTGGGGTGACCATATGATCTGGTCCCACCTAACATGTGATCTTCATCCTTTTCTTGTCTTTACCCGCCAAAGCCAAAAAATGAGCCATGCAGTAATTTCTTTTTAAATTTCTCTTTAACCAAAACCAGCTATACAGATTTACAGGTTCACTTCTCCTCGCATTGTTCGTCTCGCGTTGTACTACTTGCATAATTAACTTCACCCAGCCATGACTAGTACTTGTTGTCCTCGCCTGATATGCCAATGCACGGGCCCTGCTACAAATTGCCATCTAACTTGACTTCTTAATCTTGTAGTTGTACATGCCATATTTTATTTTTTACTTTCTTAACTTCAATACATTCCTCCACGACCAGCACTTGCCAACTTCACATGGTTTTTTTATTTGCCTTTTCATTCTTCATGTTGATGGGCTCTAGCCCCGGCTCGCATATGCTAGCTGGTGGGCTTTGCATTTTGAATATTGGTAATTTTGAATTTTTCCAAGTGTTTTTGGATAGCTGATTGAGTCTTCATTTGATCCCCCCATCATCGCTACTGGGGTCAAGTGGCCTCACATCCCAAGATATCGGGCTTGCGACCTTGCAACGCTAGGTGCGGCCTCGCAACGCTACGTGATGGCTTTGTCTTGCAATTCTTCAAATGTCCCACTAAAAGAGATGTTTATGTAATGCCACTACCCCCCGAGTCCTCATTATCATTGTTGATATGATGAGGAATCAAAGTGTTTCAGCAATCTTCTTGTATTATTTGGAGTTAACACCATTTGTAATGAAGAGAATTTTGATGTGACCCCGCTATGAGTTCTCCTTCAAATTGGGGCAATGTATGCGGATATTAGTAAAGTCCATAGTCCATAACAAGCAGGGGGCTTGTTTGATAGATGCTCTTCCTGGTGTACTAAGGTAGTTAAGGACCTCCTCATTGTCGCCAAGGATCGGGGGCGTCCCCCCTCTCCCCAAGGATCGAGGGCGTCCCCCCTCTCCTCGACGTAGAGGTATTTCACCAAGAAGCATCTCATGTAGAGGCATCTCATTGATCTCGATAGCCACACCATATAGGGGTCCCGTTAAGTCTTGACATGCTTTCTTTTGCTCATAGACTGACTTTAATGTATGCATAGAGATAGCTCTACGTGGTGTAGATTTACGGACTGATCCATTATCGCCAATGGGGCCAAGAGGCCTCACATTGCAAGATAACGGGTTTGCGACCTCGAAAAACTAGGTGTCACGTTGTCCATAAATCCCATCTTTCTATAGACTTCATATGTAAGGACATTGACTGCGCTCTCATTATCCACGAGGACCCTGTAGATATTTTGAGATCCTATGCGAACCCGAACAACCAGAGATTCAGAGTAGGGATAATGAACCCACTTCGCATCCTCCTCGGTGAACATGATATTTGTACCCTCCCCTTTGAAGAACTTTGGGGGAAGGTGATGTACATTGGTGAGGGGCCGCTTCTTGCCCTCGCGAGCATACCTTTCTTTGGCCTTGTTGTTATCTCCTCCAATATGGGGCCCCCCATAATGACATGAATACTCCCAGCTTGCTCCTCTCTTTCTTTGTGGGACTTTTCTTTTTGCCCAAGCGGTGGAACATTATTGAAACCAAGACCTTGCTTAGTGCCATGCTTCTTCACCTCACGAACTACACATTCAGTTAGCTGGGCCATTGCGAATTAGCTCTTCAATTTGCTCCTTGAGCTGCCTACAATTTGTAGTATCATGCCCTGTCTGTTCGTTAAAGACACAATATTTACGAGTATCCCTGGTTGCCCGACTATTCATAGGTGAGGGCTTCTTAAACATCCCCTTGTCAGCATTAACTGCATAGATGTGATCAATGGAGGCCACTAAAGGTGTGCATTGACCCTCATTCCTTCCACTTTGAGCTCGTGGTGGTGACCTCCTTGGCGGACCGCGATCCCTCCTCTTTGAGCTCTCACTGCGATCCCGTCTTCTCGTAGGGCTCCAAAAGTCCTTCCTCTTCACTCCCTTGCTCTTACTTCCACTGTTGCTAGCCTCATTATTCTTCTTGAGGTCCTCCATCAACTTTTCAATCAATTTGTTAGGCTCGGCCTCCTTGTAGAACTCAAAGAGTGTGTCAGGTGTCTGTGCCTGCATTTTCTTCCAGAACTTGGTGCCCTCTCTCAGCCCAGCAATAAGAAAATTTTTAATGGCCTCATCATTTGCTCCTCGCACCCTAGGTTCCTCGGTGTTAAACCTCTTGAATTAGTCCTGTAGGGTCTCACCCTCCTTCTGCTTTATGTTCACCATGGTGGATACAGGAGGTGCATAGAGCCTAGAGGACTGAAAATGCTTAATGAAAATGTCCACGAACTATTCCCAAGAGTCTATAGTGATGTGAGCCCCTAGCTTAGAGAACCACTGCTGGGCACTACCCCTCAACGAGGCCGTGAACAACCTGCACCTAGCCAATAGCGAGATCTAGTACACATCCATATCATTGTTGAATCGAATAATAAACACTGCAGGGTCAGTGTCCCCATTATAAGTCATGTCTGGATTAAAACTCCGAATTATAGTGGGAAGCAGAGTGGTCCTGATCTCTTGAGTAAAAGGCGAGGCCGGACCCATGGGGTTAAGGATCCCTTCATCTGCATTCCTCTTATCCAAGGCCTTCTTTAGCTCCTCTAGCTTGTAGTCTCCAACCTTGGTCTTCTTATCTTCAACTTTTTTCTTTCCCTTTCCCGTGCTGTCATGGTGGGATTGGGTCTTCTTGGGAGCACTGGACTCCTTTAGATCCTCCTTGCGATTCAGGGGGTCAGGTTTGTACTTCTGGGACCGCTCATACTCTCGATGAGGAGAGGGGGGTCGTTCCAAACCTTGGCTCCAAGCCTGGGATCGCTTATACTTCTTGTCAGCTGTAAGTTTTCCGAGCTTGAGGCGGAGATCATGCTCAACTAAATTCTTTCCAAGACGATCAAAGACACTAACTGACCTCCCCTTAGATGTGGCGGCCTCATACTGCAACCCCTCCTTTGTCTCAGTAGCCTCTATATCCTCCTCCCACTCGAGGTCTTCATAGAAGTAAGGGTTTGATTGATCCATAACAGCATCATCAAATTTATCCAAGAGTTTCTTTGTGGGACCCTTACTACTCTCCTCCTGATAGGACTTGGGCCCCTTCATGGCATTCCTCCTCGCGCCCCTTGAGCTATACCGCTTCTTCACTCTAATCATCCTTTCTTGCACTGCTGACACCTTCTCGGGCCCATCCTCGATCCTGGGGGGATCGCCTTTTGGTATGTTGTGCGACCCCGAGGTCTCCCCGTTGTTGTGCCCTCCATTCATCTTCTTGTTCGAGTTAGTCATCTTTCTCCCAAGTTAATGACTATGCCCTCCTTCTAGCACCAAATGTTATAGGGAGAATATTGTATAACAATATTTTGGAGGTTTGTTGGAATCATGAAGCAAAATACGGATATTTTGCTAAGAACACGGAAGGAGATTGGTGATTTTTGTGGCTGATCTTGTTTGTTAATATTCCAAGGGTGAACTGTCAATCATCTTTAACAAGATGCCTGCGTACCCTTTTTATAGGGATCAAGCCATACGTAGTTCTCTTGGAGAAGAAGTTACCCAGACGGGCTAGGATTTCTGTGGGCTCGACTTGGCCCAAATCCACTAGACGTCTTTGGGTTGATATAATATATCCACTAATCCTGCTCATAACCCATGGCCCAATAAAGGTTACCTATGGCTAGCATAATGATCGGATCGTATGGCCTCACTAGCGAGGCTAATGGAAAAGCTACGTGGCCTCGCATGCGACCTCGTTGGGCTTAATCATGCGAGGTGGTCCCACGCTATATGGAGATAATCGTACTCACGTGACTCGCTGGGCTTAGCTATGAGCCTTCATATCTACTCACGCGACCTCGCTGGGTTTAGCTATGAGCCTTCATAAGAGTATTCTAGGCCTCACTGGACCTCTAGCCTCCATAAGAGTATTCTAGGCCTCGCTGGACCTCTAGCCTCCATAAGAGTATTCTAGGCCTCGCTGGACCTCTAGGCCTCGCTGGACCTTGCAGAGAGATGTGATAGATGCTATCCCATACTGGGGACTGCTAGCGAACTCGACCCACAGCTTGGGATCGCAAACTTCCATATTGTGCTTGATAGTATATTGGACTGACTCCTGGTGGTGGGTTTTGGTGACCCAATCTTCATCTATAGGCCCGTTATGAGTTGTGGACCGCTATTTTAGCCCATTAGGCCTGCTTAGGGCTTATGCCAAGATTTGGGCATAACAAAGTGCAAAACAATTTTTTTCAATATTTTTACATATAAATTATTCTCAACTGAATCATTATTCAATTTACCGTATATTTAGATGGTCACAAAATACCATGTAACAAATACATAATACTCTGTCTTATAATTTTTCTGTAAAGGAATTTCATTAACTTTCTATTGTGTCTCTAACACTCTTTAGATCCATATATGGTACTAGCTTATAATCTGTGCAGCGCAAGACTCCTTTTTTAATATCTATAATTATATTAATTTTTAAAATTTTATATGTTATTAATTTACATATCACATTGTTGTTAAAAAATTGATATATATATAAGATTTTATACATTCGATTTAATATTTGTACTTTTCTTGAATTTTTAAAATTTAATTTGGACGATTACAGCCCACATAAAATTAACAAAATAATCTTTAATTTAGTGATGGTTTAATAATTTTTTCTAATTAAATCTACGCAGAAACAATGAAGAAAAGAAATTGACGATTTTTTACGTTGAAAATTTTATTTGATTTATGAATTCTACTTATAATTCGTTTTAATTATCAAAATACCCTTATAATTATTTGAAGATAGTTCTACTAACAACCAAATACAATTTTAATAATAAGTGTAAGACGGATTTAGTCCAAAACTTTGATAATCGGTAGTCTTGTCCTCCGTACAACAAAGATCTTAAAATAAATAGATGAAAATCGTTGGATCGAGAATAAAAAAAATATTTTACATTCTAATATGTTATAAACTAAAAAGTGTATTTATATTGAAATACGAAAATGTATATGTCATTGATTTAAATCATATATAATTAGGTTTTCTACATTGAATAGTATTATTAATGTAAGACTTCTACATTGAATAGGATTAATGTAAAAATTCATAATTATATTTTCTCTTGAGATTCTAAATATTTGCATTTGAATAATAATTATTAAATCATCACTAAATTAAAGATAATATTATGAGGTTCGCGTGGATTATAAAATAATCCAAATCTAATATTTAGATTTCAAGATAAAGTTCAAGCACTAAATATGAATTTTATTAATACTAATAAAAAATAAATAAAATTCAATTTTACTACAAACTTTTTTAATTATATCCTTTTTAGATTATAATTTTCTTTTTAAAATCCAATTCTAATACAACATTTTTTTAGTTATATCTTTTTTAGATTATAATTTTCTTTTTAAAATTCACTTTTGATGCAAACTTTTCTAATTACAGTATATCTTTTTAAATTATAATTTTCTTTTTAATGTAATCTAATCTTGATCGTCTATTTTCAGTCCAATGGATCATATGATTTTGATAGTACTGACCAGACCAGCCCAAAAATTTGGATAAAATCCCTATTATGCTTGTTATATATAAATATATAATACTATAGTTTGTATAGATTGCAGATATTATTAATTTTATATATTCCTGTACGATGCGGATATTTTAAATTTATTTTTAAAAGTATTTAAATTATTAACTCAGTAAACGATCACTACAAGAAAAATGGCCAAAATCGACCACGCGATTGGTCGGTTTTGGCCCCTTTTTTGGTCGGAAATGCCGGCAAAACCGACCAACTCGAATGGTAGGAATTGCTCTAGTCGGAAATGCCTATTGGTCGAAATTACTGGTTTTTTTCCGAAAGGCCCCACACCATGTGGCAGCCCATGTTACTGGTTTTTTTCCAAAAGGCCCCACACGCCATGTGGCTGCCCAGGTGGCTCGCCACATGGGCTGCCACATGGTGTGGGACCAAGACACGTCACCTGACACATCACATGCCATGTCATCTGAAAGTGGACCCCAAATGTTGACGTGTCATCCACGTGTCAAGTGGGACCAATCCACGTCATTTCTGCCACGTCATTTTTGACTTTCGTCAATGACCATTTCCGACCAACATTGATAGGAAATAGTCATTTTTGACTTTGGTCAATGACCTATTTCCTACCAATTTGGTCAATGACCTATTTCCTACCAATGTTGGTAGGAAATAGGTCATTGACCAAAGTCAATGACTAGTCAATGACCTATTTCCTACCAACAGAAGGCATGTCAATTTGGTAGGTTTTATAACAAAAGCCATGTAAATTTGTATTTCCTACCAATCAATTCCTATCAATATGTCCATTTCCTACCATCTATTTCCTATACAAACAATTGTACAATTCACTATCCAAAATCATTAAAATCAATCTAAACCTGTAATAACACTTTAAATACATTACATATTCGACAAAAACATCGAATCTTAGGTAAAAGCATCCAATCACATTCGCAAAAGTAGTACTAGTTCATTACATATCCGACAAACATATCAAATACCCAACAAAAGTAGTACTAACTCTCCGACAAGTTCAATATCATCTAGCTATCAACCACTACATAATCCAATCACAAATCGTACATTAACCCATAATCCACCTCACCTATGCTCCAACTACTGCTACAATAAACTGCTTACATAGTTCTTGAATTCGTAGATTTTCGTTCTAGCCTTTGCACAATACTCAAATCTTTTGTAGTTCTTTACAAGTATCCATGGATTCCGTTGCATATTCATCAAAGGATCTACTATGTTCTTCATCTCCTATATTGAAGACAAGGGTAATTGTGAGTGCAGGACTTGCAAAATGAATAAGATGGTATTAGGAGTACTCTATTTAAGTTTTAGCACCAAGACAAGATAAGTGTTCATGACTTTGATGTACACAAAATTGTATCATCATCACAACTGTATTTCCTTCAATTATCAACAATTAAAAATATGAAACCAGTTACAACTTGCCTTAATGCGATACGCAACTTCCTTTTTTTTACACTTAGGGTAAGGAATTCAATTTCTTTTACAAAAACACATGAACAAATATAAAAAGCACACAAAGAAAGACAGGAAAAAAGAATCTTGCCTCCAGAACTTTACATAAGCCATTGCTCTGTTTGCATAAGCTAATGCAGTCGGCAAGAATGCAATGCTCCCAAAGGAAAGTTATGTAACTAAAATAAGGATCGATACCTGTACAAGACCGTGTAATGTCACTGTGATGCAACACTAGTATTGCATTAACAAGAAACATATTGTGAGTTGCATAACACTAGCACACAGGTTAAAGCATATAAGTAAATGACGAATATAGAAGGGCCTACCAACTGATTTTCAGATGATGCAAGGCCTAAACTAGAGGGGAAAATACTCCCTATAGAAAATACTCCATGTTGACAAGTGTCCATCATTCTAATTAATGGAGCTGAGTTATCCATGCATGTTGTTGTTATGTTTAGATCTGTACGGAAGTAATTCTGAAGAACAAGCGAAATGGTTCTAGTTTTCATTGGTGGGGATTTCAGCACGGTTTAGACAGGAACCAGCTACCATTCCTTCATTTCCATCTGCATTTACAGTTTTCTACTACTAAAATTTACAAATGTGTTCAAAAAAAATAATCTAATTAAGTTGTAGTGTAAGTTGTGATCTTGAAGCTTAAAATTTACAAATCCGTAAGTTGTGATCTCAGTCCCAAAAGTTGCAGAGCATCAATAAAAGACAAACTTAAGCCTCTATACAGCGATAAAACATATGAAAAGTTTGATAACAATCTTACGAAAGATGTAACATTTACACACTTTCCCCCGAAAGAGTGACACAACCAGATGTCATTGTTAAAGTCATACATATCAAGCATCATCCCTAATTATTGTTAAAAAAAAAAAGACATACTTGAAGCTGAGTAGTGACTGAATCCTTCTGATTCCTAGGAGCAACAACAACAGAACCAGTATCCGATACAGAACGGGCTATAGAAAATGAATTGTGGGTTATTAGCCAAGAATATCGATTAAATGGCAGGCCTTTAACCTGGTTCAAATCATAAAAATCTCAATTACATATATTCAACAAGAAACACTAAAGAAAGATACTTATAAAATTGGGCGAACTAATAAACTCTGAACAATTGGAGAATTAAGAAAAGCCACATAATACAAACCTTAAATAAAAACTCCAAATTGAATGAAATCCTAAATCATGAGAAAAAGGTCCAAATTAGGGATGCATACCTAAAATTGAAGCATGATATATCATTTAAACAAACCCGAAAAATTCTCGTAACTAGGAAGTAGAGCAAGATGGAGTGAATCCTTGGATGAAGTCCCAAATCGAATAAATCTAAAATCGAATTAGAGATCCATATAACTAAAATCGAATTAATAATCAAAAGTATTGAGTACCGATAAGAGAAGATAATAGAGAAGAGAGAGTGAAATTATAAGATACTGAGAGAGCCTATCGGGAGTAAAGTGAGGTTGAGAGAGAGGGATTTGTGTGAGAGTGTTTGAACCGGGAGGGGAAGGGGAATGCGCTTGTAATTTTCGTCAAGGGGGGAAGGAAAGGGAGCTTCTAATTTTCGTGTGGGGGAAAGTACCGCCATCATTTTCACATTAATTTTCTTTTTCACAAAATGTTTTTGTAACTTAAAATTAAATAAACATCTAACATTAAAATATTTTCGTTTAAGGGTAAACTAAGTTTGTAACAACTTTCGTTCAAGTGGAAAGGGGGAAAACTGTATGTTGGGGAAAATGAAAAGGTGTAGGTTTCATTTGGGGCAAAAAGACCCCCGTTTTTCTTCTCGGGAAATTTATCATCTTATTTCTCTTTATAATTGAATTATTCAATTTACTATAATATAAAAATAAAACAAATATGACATGTATTTATATAAAATAGCGCAAAAAATAATTGGGGGAAATTAAATTTGGCATTTTTTCTATTTTATTTAATTTTTTAATTTGTTTTACAAACTAGTTAGAAATGGGAGAAAATAAAAAAAATAGAAAATTAGGGAAAGTTGGGTAACAATCATCACACAAATAGTAAGTATGACTACTTGGGTGTGTATGAATTTTAGTTCAAAATTTGGTATTTTTTTCTATTTTTATTTAATTTTTTAATTTATTTTACAAGCTAGTTAAAAATGAGAGGAAAAAAAAAAATTAGGGTAAGTTAGGTAACAATAGTCACACAAATAGTAAGTATAGCTACTTGGATGTGTATGAATTTTAGTTCAAAATTTGACATTTTTTCTATTTTTATTTAATTTTTTAAATTTTACATTGTTTAGGGGTTGTAGTCAAACTACTAGTTGACCGTCAAATTACTAAATCAGATTTTTTTTTTTTAAATTTTGGCAATAAAATTAGAAAGGATGAATCTTGACCTCCGTATGCTTGTTTCGTTGAGAAATAGTTTTTAAAAAATCGAAACACGAAACCCGGACGAAACCCTGTTTAGGGGTTCGAGTCAAACTACTAGTTGACCGTTAAATTACCAAATCAAATAATTTTTTTATTTTTCAAAATTTTGGCGATAACATTAGAAAGGATGAATCTTGACATCCGTATGGTTGTTTAGTTAAGAAACATTTTTTAAAAATTCAAAACACGAAACTCGGACGAAAACCTATTTAGGTGTTTTAGTCAAACTACTAGTTGACCGTTAAATTACCAAATCAAATAATTTTTTTATTTTTTAAAATTTTGGCAATGAAATTAGAAAGGATGGATCTTGACCTCCGCATGCTTGTTTCATTGAGAAATATTTTTCAAAAATTCAAAACACGAACCTCGGAAGAAACCCTGTTTAGAGGTTGTAGTCAAACTACTAGTTGGCTATCAAATTACCAAATCAAATAATTTTTTCATTTTTTGAAATTTTGGAAATAACATCGGAAAGGGTGGATCTTGACCTCGGTATGGTTGTTTCGTCGAGAAATATGTTTTAAAAAATTGAAACACGAAATCCGGACGAAACCCAGTTTAGGGGTTCGAGTCAAACTACTAGTTGACCGTCAAATTACTATATCAAATAATTTTTTATATTTTGAAATTTTGGAAATAACATTAGAAATGATCGATCTTGACCTCTGTATGGTTGGGTCGTCGAGAAATATTTTTAAAAAAATCGAAACTCAAAACTCGGACGAAACTCCGTTTAGGTGTTATAGTCAAACTACTAGGTGACCGTTAAATTACCAAAACAGATAAATTTTTTATTTTTTGAAATTTTGGCAATAATGTAATACCCCAATTTAGTTTTATCTGATTAATATAAATTTTTATAATTTTATGTGCTTATTATATTAATTTCGTAGCTATTTTTAATAAATACTAGTTAAATTCGATTATATTTATTTTCATTGGTTGCTCGATAAATCGAACTCCCATAAGATTAGACTAGGATTGGTTGCTCGATAAATCGAACTCCCATAAAATTTGACTAGGATATGGGCCGAGCAAATGCATCGAGGCTCATAAAATTTGACAAGGGGAAATGGGCCAAGCAGATGCTTCGAGGCCCAAAAAGGGGGAATGGGAGAAATTTCGAACTACCATTAAGCCGTAAAGGCCAAGTTACATTATGCAACTTAAAATCTTAACTTGACAAGTTAAGTGATTATATATAACTTTGAGGAGCTTGGCTCTTTAGTTCTTTCGATGTGGGACTACATAGTAGTGGTAATAAACCCACATAGTTGTGTTATTTTCCATCTTGTGTGAGCCTCTTTTTAAAAGAGAAATGAGATAAGTAGTCCTACATCTTTTCGATGTGGGATAATGTGAATTTAAGTTTTAGTAGATTTGTCATACTTGGTTTTCCACACTTCAACCACATGAAGTTTAAGATTAAATTCATTTTGAGTTATCGTGTATTCAATTGTTTTGGGTCAGATTTAAGCCGCCTTTTCTTGCTGCCATGGGGTCGACCTATTGTAGTTTAAATTTACTTTAGGCCTCTCAAAGGAAGCCAAGGTGAACGTTATTAACCTTATTTGAGGATGCAAGTAGAAAACCAACTAGATTTATATAGGGCATGTGAGGGGTTCACTCCCAACCCATTTCGATGTGGGACAAGTTAAATAAATCTAAAGGTACTCATCTTACATTCAGATTTTCACTTACTTTCAAGGAGCAAGATTTTGAGTTGATTTAAGGTAGGAACGGATCACACATATTGTCATAAGTTCCAAAGGATGCCAAGAAGGTAGCTTATAAACTTCCACCCTTTAGTCCCTCATACTTGTCTAACTTATAAAAAGTTATAAACACGGTTACTATAAAAATCTCGATGTGGGAGATAGTTATAACAAACCCTTCGGTACTTGAATGCTATAACCCTTTAATGGTTTAATGGGAGAAAACTTGAGTTTATTGCTTATCTTTGTCAATTAGATGACTTGTAGGATGTGGGATTTTATAGTTCGAATTTTAAGACATTAAGCTCCTAAGCGAAGCCAATGAATTTGTTGAACCCCATTTTGCTTTAAAATGACAAACCTTTTAAGCTTATATATAAAACTTGGAAGAGGTTCCACATAAGAACTCCTTGATGTGGGACAAAAGAGTATGAAACCTGTTTCTCATTTACAAACCAAGTCAAGTTTACATAGTGTGTGGGAGATTACTATGGCAGAAAACTCTCGATGTGGGATAACCAGCTACTACATGAGAACTAAAAATAGCCTAGTACCACATTGATAACTCAAGGGGAAATAAGAGAGTATATGTAGAAGAGCTGAACCTTAATGTGTTGAGAAGGAAAATATGGGGAAGGAAGTCACTGTTGCCTGCAAGTTACAAATTATGGATACTCTAAATGGGTGGCATATTTAGCAAGACATGAGTTACATTTTATTACTTTTCCTAACTACTTTTTATACCACATCGATAACAAAAAGAGAGATGAGAGTGTACATATTGCAGAGCTTCACTTGGATATAACAAAGCAATTTGATTGTGGACATGTTTAATCCAGGATTTAGTGTGGTTGAAGTTGGTTTTTGAGCAAAGCAGGTTTATTTATTGATTTTCAAGCTTTGAGGCTATACCACATCGAATAGAAAGATGATTGTAGTTCTCTTTCCATATATAAATATGTAGTGGTGTCCTAAATTAGGAAAGTAGGAGTAAAACCCACCTACTGTTGGTAAGTCCTCTTCGGACTTTTCTTTTTATTTAATTTTATTCACTTTAATTTAATTTAGTTTATTTGATTTAATTTAAGTTAGTTAATATTTATTTATTTTAGTAATTAGTAATATTAGAAATAATGTGTTAATAATGATAGTGTAAATGTTGGATAGTTTTTGGGAGACGAATGTGATAAGATTGGGAAATTTCGAGAAAAAGAAAGAAGCAAAGAGTAGAAGCGGTTTACTGTAAGTATATACTGTACTGATTTACAGTTGTGAATGATTAAATCGATTTTTGAAATATCGATGATTTGTTGATGAAAATTGAGTATTCTTACATTGATATTGTGAATTGATGATGATGCTTCCAAATCGGAAGTAAAGCTAAACCAATTGTTTAGCAGGCCGGGATCCCCACCAGTAGAACTTGTGAATCTATCATGTATTAATACTCATTTTCAAATTATGTGAAAAATTATTTGTTATGATGAACTCAGTTACTTGTTTTGGAAAATCTCAGTTAAATAGTATGATATATGCTTGCTGGGCTCTATGAGCTCACCCTTTTATGTCACTAACTTCCACAGGGAGTAAAGTTGGAGGAGGTTCGGGAAAGGATAAGATGTTATAACCTGAACTACTGAAGTTGGATAAGAAGTTTGTAGAATTCTAAAAAGAATACTTTTGTAGTAGGCCTATGTTGAAGTTGTTTAGAAGCGTGTAATATGTTGTAACCTTTTATCGTAAGACTTGATCATGTTGTAACTACTTTTGGTTATTACTTAAATTAAGGTTTGTGCAAGCATGCATTATGACGTTTGGTTTGTTTGGCGTCCCCGGGTCGGGTTTCTGAGGTCATCCCGGGATCGGGGCGTCACAAATAACATTAGAAAGGATGAATCTTGACCTCTGTATGGTTGTTTCGTCGAGAAATATTTTTAAAAAAATCGAACCTGTTTAGGGGTTTGAGTCAAACTACTAGTTGTCCGTTAAATTACCAAATCAAATAATTTTTTTATTTTTTGAAATTTCAGCAATAACATTACAAAGGATAGATCCTGACCTTCGTACAGTTGTTTCGTCAAGAAATAATTTTTAAAAATTCGAAACACAAAACCCGGACGAAACCGTGTTTAGGGGTTGTATTCAAACTACTAGATGACCGTCAAATTACCAAATCAAATAAATTTTTTTTTCGAAATGTTGGCAACACCATTAAAAAGGTTAGATCTTGACATCTATACACCAGGATCGTCTAGAATAATTTTTTTAATTCAAAAGTGTCTAATCCTAAACTATCCCTAAATCATAAGTAAAAATCCCAATTCAAATTTCGATCAATAACACTCTTTCGTTTTCTCAACAATTTTGATTTTTTACAATTTATTTTTCATCCAATTTTTTTCTATGCTTCCTCACACAAAAATAAAAATGTTTCATAATAAACTTATAATTTATTCGTATATCTCGGTATTATTATATTTTTTTATTTTATTTTCTGATCAAAACCTACCAATATTGGTAGGTTTTGATATGAGAGGGGAATTAAACTTTTTCACAAAAATTTTGGCGGAAATCTGCTGATTAATTCCGACCAATATTGGTCGGTTTTGAAGTGAGCGGGAAATCCAATTTTTCACGAATTTTTTGGCGGAAATCTGTTCATCAATTCCGACCAATATTGGTCGATTTTGAAGTGAGCGAGAAATTCAACTTTTTCACGAAATTTTTGGCGGAAACTTATTGATCAATTCCTACCAATGTTGGTAGGTTTTGATGTGAGCGGGAAATTCAACTTTTTTCACGAAATTTTTGACGGAAACTTACTGATGACATTGGATTATGACATGGAAGGTGGGGTCCTTTTATGGTCAAAATGCAATCAAAACCTACCAATTTTGACCTTAATTTTTACGATTTTATTTCTTAGTTTTCTGAATGTAAAAGTAAAATAGTTAAAATTTGAAATAACACAAAAAATTGCAATTATGTAAAATAGATCCACTTAAATATTAAATTTAATATTAGTATTATATAGGTATTTGATATACCTTTATATTTTGATATTATTTACAATGTTTATGTATGTCAACTTTTTAATTTAGAGGGATTATGTGTTTCAGTAGTTAGCATGTTGGTTGGCTTGTTAAGCCCGTTAACATTGGATAGTAAATTCGATTTCCGTTTTGCATAGTGTATTTTTTTTCTATTAAATTATCGACTCCATTTATAATTAGAAAACCAAAATTCTTAAAATTCAAAGTACGAATGTTTTATGTTATATTTTTAATTATGTAATTAGTGAGAATTAACCTATAACGTACATATTATACGTATGATATTACTTTCTTTTTTTTGAAGCTTAAAGTATGATATTACTTCTTTATTATCCCTATTGAATACCTCATTATTATCCCTATTGATGAATACCTCATTGCAACCAACCATGCTGGGTATCTTTGTAATCCTACGGTAATTCGGATTATGGGATTCATTTGGAAGAATATAAGTAAGAGAACATACATAATTTTGGCAATTAGTTCAATACACACCCTCATGTATAACCACCCAAATTTCATGATACACACATATAAATCTATATAACCAAGGGACAACAGTCGATGGAGACTGCAGAGAGAGGGGAGAGGAAGGTAGGGTAAAGTGGCACGTGAAGAGGGTTATCTTCTCACCATCAGTGGGGGGTCGGAGAATGGAGTCACATCAGATCAGACATTCAGACCACACATGCACGTAAACTTCTCTCAAGCTTAACATTATCAACCCCCAGATGCATGCATGCTACATTTACTGCCCCATCCGGTTGAACCTTCTGTTCATCTTCATTTACCCCACTTCCCATGTCCCATAATTTTTTTCACAATTTCTCTTTTTGGTTGAGTGACTTGATAAGTCCATTTTATTCGCAAGTACAAGTTTTGTCTAATTATAATTGTTATTAGTGTTTCATTTGTTTTATCATTCTATTTCTTCAATAAATATTTCTAATATTAAATAATATCAACTTAATTGGTATATGTTATTTATAGTAATTGATTTTAGAAATATAAATATTTCGATAATCAAAAGGATAAGGATAATATTTACCATTTAGTGTTGGAATATTTTGTTACTTGTAATTAGATAATAACATAACATATTCGGATATAAATCTCAATATATAAAATACGAATTTTGATGAGAAAAACTTAAAAATTAAAAGTATACATTTTTGTTTCGACAAATATATTGAAATTAGGGATAGTTTCAAAACTACCCACGTTAACTATTGAATTTTTAAATATATACTATCAACCTTTCCAAAATTCTAAAAATACCGACCTTGTTTTCAATATTCCAAAAATACTACCTTCCCCAGTTGCAACTTTTGCAACCTCATTTGCAACTTCGATACTACAAATTTCTGATTGCAAGTTTCGGGTTTAGATGTCATTTTCGACCACTTTTTTGGAATATATATATATAGATTCCAAAAAACTGGACGAAAATGACATCTGAAAACTGGAACTTTCAATCAGAAATTCGTAGCATCTCAGTTGCAAATGAGGTTGCAAGGCCCCGCCAGGGGCACTCATAATTGGTGGATTTGGGTTGCAAGGCCCCGCCAGGGGCACTCATAATTGGTGGATTTCTAATTTGCAACTTTCAGTTTTCAGTTGGAAAAGTTGCAACTGAGGTTACAAAAGTTGCAACTGAGGTTGCAAAAGTTGCAACCGAGGTTCCAACCAAAGTTGCAACTGAGGTTGCAAAAGTTGCAACTGAGGTTGCACAGTTGCAACTGAGGTTGCAAACCTCAGTTGCAACTGAGGTTGCAAACCTCAGTTACAACTGAGGTTGCAAAAGTTGCAACTGAAAACTGAAAGTTGCAAATCAAAAATCCATCAATTATGAGTGCCCCTGGCGGGGCCTTGCAACCCAAATCCACCAATTATTAGTGCCCCTGGCGGGGCCTTGTAACCTCATTTGCAACTTCGATGCTACAAATTTCTGATTGTAAGTTCCGGGTTTCAGATATCATTTTCGACCACTTTTTTTGTATATATATATATATATATATATATATATATATATATATATATACCAAAAAAGTGGTCGAAAATGACATCTGAAAACTTGAACTTGCAATCAGAAATTCGTAGCATCTCAGTTGCAAATGAGGTTGCAAAAGTTGCAACTGAGGAAGGTAGTATTTTTGGAATATTAAAAACATAACATTATAATGAGGTACTATTTTTGAAAAAATGATTTTATAGAAATGAAATGATAATTGGATGGCAGTAAAATTGGAAAAAATTGTTAAAATCTTATGTATTTCTATAAATATCCCTTGAAATTATCTATCCTAATGCACACATGTTAATATAATTCTTTATCAAGAAGATAATAATAACTTCCGTATCATGTATAGAACTACTAAAATTTTCTGGACAAATTTTGGAGGTGTTTGGGAGAACTTTTTTCAGAATAAGTCAACTTATTTTAAGACAAAGTTAGAGATTCCTAACTTTCCAACTTATTTTTGCAACTTATTGAATCTCAAACATACATTAAATACTTGCATAAAAATAAAAATTCAAAATATAAAATTTTTACCCGAAAATAAGTCCGTAAGTCCTTAATATAAGCTCAGCCAAACAGGCACTTTGTTGTCCATGTGAACAAGCAAAATGTGAGAATAGATTCTTGACCAACAAGTTAACTTATCCGTCAGTTATTATTTCTTGAAATATTAGTGAGATGGACAGAACGTAGAAATGATTTATCTTCACATATAGTTAATAGCTTTATCATCATCCACAATTATATATTTTGTTCTATTACAAAGTAGCGTAAATTTCAATTCCCTGGCCCATTTGAATTATTTGGCTGGAATTAAAATAAAGATTTAAAAGCTTGAGAAAAAAGAAATAAAGAAAGAAATGCTATTAATTAAACAGGCTAATTTTCATGAGAAAAAAGGTGCTGAGATGGATCTTAGCAAATTATCTGAAGTTAGGAAATTATTTTATTATAAAATATGATCGCAATTTTATAAATAAATTTAATATTTTATAATTATAATAATACCCTAATATTTTTATATGCAATTCCTTTTATAATATTAAATAATTAATCCAACACTGATCTCGTGAACATAATTTTCAATTTTAATTTGACACTACAAGGGGACAAGGTATTTGCGACGGAATAAATACAAATAATCTGTCGCAATTGCCTCATCTTGCGACGGAAAAAACTGTCGCAAATGCTTGCATCGTAAGTTTTTATTCCGTCACAAATTCATTATTTTGTCGCAAGTTATAAGTGGGTCCCATCCTAAACAAAAACAATTATAAAAAAGGAAAAACAGCAAAGTACGACGGACTATTCGTCGTAAATAATCCCAAAATTTCAACAGAATTCGTCGCAAATATACCCAGAATTTTGACAGAATCCGTCCTAAAAGAACACCAAAGTACGACGGATTATTTGTCGTAAATATGCCCAGATTTTGTCATTAGTATGCCTAGAATTGCGACAGAGTTCGTCATAAATATGCCCAGAATTGTGACAAAATCCGTCCTAAATTGTCCAGACTTGCGACAGAATCTGTTACAATTTCTAGACCCGCCCAGTGTAATTTTGCTTGTTTTAATCACTTCCAACCTACTAAAAGTCAGATTCATCCATACATTCCACAACATACATACCAACTATTCGCGCACGCACTGAAAAATGAACTACATAGTCAAATCCACATAAATATTGAGAAAAAGGAAAATAACATCATACAATCTGTCATAAGTTACGATAAATATCCATGCCAAAGTTACATTAACAAAATGAAATCAGCTCTTGCACTATTAGTATCCTTAGATTTTTTACTATCCATCACTGTGTGGAAGAAATTATCAAATACATTTTTTTTAGTATGCATGACATCAATGCAATGGCGCAGACGTAGCGTGTCCCAATTTGGAAGCTCAAAGAAAATGGAGAAATGTGTAAAATTATGAGTCACACCAAATCCATGAGCCCTTTGCAGACTCTTTCCCATATGGTGGAAAAGCTATTTTTACACATTTGTTACGAACTTGCCACCCTATTTGTCGCCTCTGATTATGTCCCATTCTTCTAAACTTTTTTACTGTCCCCCAGAAACTGCACTTTCGACTATGAGGAAGTTGTGAAGCCCTAACACTTCCCATGCAAACTGGACAAGCTAGCTTGCCTTTGGTTGACCAACCGCTCAACATTGCTAAATCTGGAAAGTCATTGATTGTCCACAATAGGGCCGCTCTCAAAATGAAATTGGCCTTTGTAAAAGCGTCATAGGTTTGTACACCAACACTCCACAACTGTCTCAGCTCATCAATAAGTGGTCTCAAGTAGACATTGATGTCTCTCGTTGGGCTTTTATCCCCAGGTATGAGTAGTGACATGAAAATGTATGGATCCTTCATGCACATAGAAGGCGGGAGATTGTACACAACCATAATAACGGGCCATACTGAATAAGTCCTAGCAGACATGTTGCTATAAGGTGAAAATCCATCAGTAGCAAGTCTAAGTCTAATATCTCGAATGTCATGTGAAAAATTTGGATAATTCATGTCAAACTGTTTCCACTCTTCCCCGTCCGCTGGGTGTGTCATAATCCCCTCGGTCACCTCTCCAGTCTTGTGCCACCTCATACTCTCAGCAGTGCGAGATGACTTGTACAACTGCTGCAACCACGATGTAATTGGAAAATATCTCAAAATCTTCCTAGGAATGTATTGTTTTCTACCCTCTTTTACCAATTTATAGCGACTTGTGCCACAAATATTGCACTCCTGTCTGTCACTATCATCACCATAAAATAACACGCAATCATTTACACATGCATGAATTTTTTCATATCCCAAATCCATGTCCTTTACTATATTCTTGATCACCTGGTAACTCGAGGGTAATTTATGATTTTCTGGCAATGCATCCCCGATAAGACTTAATAACTCATCAAATCCCCTCTCACTACATCCATGAGAACTTTTAAAATGTAACAATTTGCTCACAAATGACAACTTTGTATGCTTGTCGTTCCCGGGATATAATGGAACCTCTAAATCATTTTCCAAACCATGAAATCTAGGAGATTCATGGTTTGAATCTATGTTGTCCCATCCACCAAATCCGCCCGCATCCCTTAACATCTCATAGGTACCAAATACATCAACATGGTCATCAATTTCATATCTTGAGCCACTAGAAAGCGAATCTTCATCATTTTCGCTAGAATAGAAATCTTCATCACCTTCCCCATGAAAATTCCAATATGTGTAACTTTGAAGAAATCCATTCGACACAATATCAAATCTAACTTCATCAAGACTTTTTAAAGCAGAATTACGATAATTATAACATGGGCATCTAATCCTTTTATCCGTTTCTTTGCAATTACGCTCGGCAAAACTAATAAATTCTTCAATTCCGTTTAAAAAAGCTTGACTAAGACCATTTTCACCTCATTGATTACGACGGTGAATCCAATTACGATTAGAAGACATCTAAAAATACATATAATATGACATCATTTGCATATGCATACAAATACACTAAATGATTGAGAAAATTGAAATACATGGTGCATTATTAAAAAACTAAACTAAACAAACATGTAATTAAAGTAATTACTTACATTGATGGATGAAATGGAGTAGATTAATGCATTTGATGTCTTTTTTGAGGTCCAAAATGTTAAAAAACGGAGGAGAAAATGGAGGAGAGAATGTGAGAGTGAAGTTGAATTATGTAAATGAAAGCTACTGCATCTTTTTTAGAAAAACTGCCTTAATATGCGACAGAACTTTAATTTCTGCCGCAAGTTATATTAAAATAATAATATTTAGGTGAGATTATTAATTCCCGGCCGTTGGGCATTAAATGAGTTAGCTAAACTTACGACGGAATCCGTTGAAAATTATATCTTACGAAGGATTGTATTGCAATCCGCCACAAAATAATTTGCAATAGACCGATTCAGTCGCAAGATCTATTTTGCGACACAGTAGTTAGGCTTTCCGTTGTAAGGTGTCTTAGCGGGAAACTAAAAAAGAGCAAAAAATAATAGCGAGAAATTAAATTGTTCAATTATTACTTGGGCGGTAAATATATTAATAAAATATTAATATTGCGATGAATCTCGTCCGTCGCATTGTATCTTGCGATAGAAATTGTTTGTTCTGTCACAAATTAAACTTGCGACTGAAAGTTACTAAAATTCTATCACAATTTCACCTTCCCCTTGTAGTGAATACGAATATTTGAAATGATTTTCCTCGATTATGCAATTATTACGATGTGAATGAATATATATATATATATATATATATATAGAGAGAGAGAGAGAGAGAGAGAGAGAGAGAGAGAGAGAGAGAGAGAGAGAGAGAGGGTTACTCTAGTGAGACCCCGTTAAAATGAGAACTGCAAACTGGGCTGCCTAATTTAGCCCAATAGCTAATGAGAGTTCATATACTCTCCTCGCTCGCTCCTCTCTTTTATATACACACTGAACACGCCCCATCCCATCCTTGGATGTTAATCCAAAATCACCATTCAAAATCAATGTTGGCCCTCTGTAATTATATATACTCTTCGTTCATCCTATCTGACTAATCTTTCAACTGAGGACAAACTTGAAGATACTGAAAGCTAAAACAGAGATTCAGTAAGCTGAGTTGTTGCATTCTACCTGAGGCAAGTAACTCTAATCTTTCTTCGGAGTTTATTTTCTTTCAGCTGTTGTTTTTTTTTATCTGAGTAAGTATACCTTGCTTTCTTATTGACTACTAGCATAAAAACCCGTGCGAGGCACGGGTCGCTATCTTAAATTATATTTTTAAATTGAATTGTAAATGATCAAAGTCTTTCAAAGTATGTGATTGATTTTAATGGAATTTTGTTTGTTAATGGCATATGCGACTATTGTGTACTTATTTAAGTATGTTCAAGTTTGTAATCTGAAAAATAATATGAGTAGAAACAATCCAGGACTTATTTTAATGGGTTTTGGTCACTGAAACAAGCCAGGATTAGGGAACACTAATAAAAGAAGTAGAAACAAATTAGGATTCAATAGTGATAGATGTTAGGGAGTGATTATAGGTTTAGGTTCTTCCCTTTTGCGATAGATTTTATAGGACTAACCTAACATATGACGTTTATATTCTGCGTGTATATATATATATATATATATATATATATATATATATATATATATATATATATAATTATTATAGGAGATGGATCTGGATGAAGATGCACTCATACTCCCTTCTTCTGATAGCTCATCCGATGAGTCTGACCCTTCCGAGGTTATGTCCAATGTTGATGTTGAGTCTAACCCTGAGGAGATGTCTGAGGACGAGATCGAGAGTCCACCTGCCGTACCGACACCCCTGCACCCACTACAGAGCCCGTTCCAGCACAAGTCATGACCCCTACTGTCACTGAGCACGGTGAGTCATTAGTCGGATCTTACTTGGTTCCCGAGCCTTTACCCGAGCGTTCATATGCTGATGTAGTCCTTGACTGCGAGAATCTGACGGGACAGGACGCAGAGCTTAAGGAGCTGATCGAGAAGATGAAGGTGGAAGCCCAGCTTCGTATGGACTTTACTACGATTGACTGGATGGGACACATTAGGATGCCTGAGGAGGCTCTTAGACGCCGTCTCCACCAGGATCCCATTTCTCATTAAGCATTAGTTGAGGCCCGTAGGCTATCTAGTCTAGTTTGTTGGTTGTTAACAGAGCTCTATGAGACCCGAGGTTTCTGTGGTTAGAGATCAGCTGCTATGAGACCAATTTTGTGTGGAACATTTGTTAGAGCCCACTAGTGTTTAGTTGATGCTACTACTAGAATAGGATGTTTTCCCGTTTTCCTATTGCTAGTAGTCGGATAGTGTGTTTGTTTAGACTTTTCTCAGCCTTGGTTTGTAGAAGGGTGGTATACCCTTAACTTATCATGTTTGATCGTTTTCGTACTTAGTGATGTGTGTATTTATATATCTCTGTGTTAACTACTTTATATACCGTCTTTTCATACTCACCAACCTGTTCATATACTAACCCTATTGCATTACTTTAAACTGTACCCATATTATATTGATTCAAATGAACTAATCTTCTATTGGTACCAAACGGTTATAAACTGTTACTTTTCGTATATATACCTGCATGTTGTTTACCTATGTTTATTTTCTTATCAGAACCATGCCTCCAAGAAGAAACCGTAAACCGCTACTCCAGAAAACCAGAACCGCAACATTTCTACAATGGCCCAACTATTTCAACTACTACAACAACAAACTGTTGCCTTTGTTCAACACCAACAACACCAAGCTGCACAACCTGCTGTTACTTACAAATCTTTTCAAGCTATGCACCCACCTGAGTTCAAGGGTACACTAAACCCTATAGAAGCTAAGTCATGGTTAATGGATATCGAGAAAGCGTTTACGTTGGTTAGGGTTGAAGAGGGACATGAAGTGGATTTTGCTAGTTTCTATTTGCGATCGGAGGCCAACTTTTGGTGGGAGTCTATTAAGGCTGTAGAAGGAGAAGTGATTACTTGGCCCAAGTTTGTGGAGTTGTTTAACGAGAAGTATTTACCGGGATATTTACAGGATCAGTTAGAAGTTCAATTTCTTGAATTGAAATAAGAAGGTATGAGTGTGGCGGATTATGAAGCTAAGTTTACTGAATTATCGAGATTTATACCCCAGAACGTAGGTAATGAAGCTAGTAAGGGTAAGAAATTTCAACATGGATTAAAGCGTTGGTTGAGAAGAAAAGTTGCTGCTTTTGAGTTAAGAAGTTATACTGCTGTGGTTCAGAAGGCTATGATCATGGAAAGTGATTTGAATCAGAAGGAGAAGGCAGGAAAGAAGAGGAAATTTGACAAAGTGGAGAAGAGCCAAGAAATAGAAGGACAAGGAAGTTTTCAGAATAAGAGAAGATTTGGAAATCAGCAAGGGGGAAATAGAAATTTTCAGAAATTTAGAAGTGGTAACTGAGGACAAGACCATAGACCTCAAGGTGTGAGACCTCAAGCCTTAGCAAGACCCGTACTACAAGACTGCAAGATCTGTGGAAGAAAGCACCCGGGTATTTGCAACAAGCCCAACATAGTCTGTTTCAAGTGCAACAAGAAAGGACATTATGCTCATGAGTGTCCACGAGTTAAACCAAAAGGAATGACTTGCTACAAATGCGGTAAAGTGGGACACATAGCTCGTAACTGCAAGGAACCAGTTTATACTTCCAATGTTTTGAGGATTGCTGCCCCTCCAGCACCGCAACAACAAGCACCCCAATCTAGAGCTTGTACTTTTAACATGTCAGTGAAAGAAGTTGTTCAAGATGTGGACATGGTTGCAAGTATGCTTTCTGTAAACTCTTCTGAAGCTAAAGTTTTGATTGATTCTGGAGCTACACATTCATTTATTTCTGAAAGATTTCTTGATAAGTTTCAATATGAGGTTCAACCGTTAGAAAGGGCACTAGTGATAGAACTAGCCAATCATGATAAAATTTCTATAGATCGAGTGTGTCCTAACTGTAATATTGAGATCGGAGGATATCTATTCTACGCGGATCTATTACCTTTTAAGTTGGGAGAATTTGACGTTATCTTAGGAATGGATTGGTTGACGGAGTGTGATGCATAGATTAAATGTAGCAAAAAGCAAGTTAAATTGTACATGAAAGATGGTAGTGAAGTGACATTTCAAGGACAGAAGCAAGATAAGAAGTTTCTAACGTTTATGCAAGCGAAGCGCTTACTACGACAAGATTGCGAAGCCTATTTAGCACACATGGTTGATGTGAAGAAACAAGTCCCAAGAATGGAAGATATACTAGTTGTGAATGAGTTTCCCGACGTTTTCCCCGAGGAGTTGCCCGGTTTACCTCCAGACCGAGAAGTTAATTCACGATTGATTTGGCACCTGGAACTGAGCCTGTTTCTAAAGCACCATATTGGATGGTTAATGCTAAGATGAAGGAGTTAGCTACTCAATTTCAAGATCTATTGGATAAAGGAGTGAGAAGGCCAAGTGTGTCTCCTTGGAGAGCACCAGTGTTGTTTGTTAAGAAGAAAGATGGAAGTTTGAGGTTGTGTATCGACAACAGAGAGCTTAACAAGGTAACTATCAAGAATAAGTATCCACTGCCAAGGATAGATGATTTGTTTGACCAACTGAAAGATGCTGCTTACTTTTCTAAGATCGATTTGAGATCATGATACCATCAGTTGAAGATTAAGCCCGAGGATATTCTGAAGACTGCTTTTCGCACGAGGTATGGACATTATAAGTTTCTAGTAATGGCTTTTGGATTAACGAATGTGCCAGCTGTGTTTATGGATTTGAAGAATTGTGTATTCAAGAGACAACTAGATAATTTTGTAATTATATTTATTGATGACATCTTGATATACTCGAGAACCCCCAAAGAACATGCCGAGCACTTGAGGATTGCATTGGAAACCCTGAGGAAGGAAATGTTGTATGCAAAGTTTTCAAAGTGTGAGTTTTGGTTGAAAGAAGTTCAATTTTTAGGACATGTCATTAGTCAAGAAGGAATCGGAGTGGATCCTGCGAAGATTGAAGCTGTAGTGAATTGGAGTAGACCCAGGACCCCTACTGAAGTAAGGAGTTTTCTAGGATTGGCTGGATATTATAGGAAATTTGTTGAAGATTTCTCGAAGATAGCTACACCATTACTAAGTTGACCCGGAAGAACGAGAAGTTTATCTGGAGTGATAAGTGTGAAGAGATTTTTCAAGAATTAAAGAAGAGATTGGTTTCAACCCCAGTGTTAGTATTGCCCGATGATCAAGGGAATTTCGTTATCTACAATGATGCTTCACATAAAGGATTAGGATGTGTTTTAATGAAACACGGCAACGTTATCGTATACGCTTCGAGACAGCTTAAACCACATGAACAGAAGTATCTGACACATGATTTGGAGTTAGCTGCAATTGTGTTCGCGCTGAAGATTTGGAGGCATTATCTGTACGGAGAAAAGTGTGAGATTTTCATAGAACACAAGAGCCTGTAGTACATATTTACCAAGAAAGAGTTAAACATGAGGCAAAGGAGATGGTTAGAGTTAATCAAGGATTATGATTGCACGATAAGTTATCATCCCGGTAAAGCGAATGTTGTAGCAGATGCATTGAGTAAGAAGGAAAGACTAAATACGTTGACTATGTCAAAGGAATTGTTTCGAGAGTTTAAGAAGTTAAATCTGGAAGTGTATGAGTCAAAGGATTCCGATGAGTTTCTTAGTACGATGACTTTTCAACCAAAATTGTTAGAGAAGATTCGAAGATATCAAGAGGAAGTTATGTATCATGAGATGAATACATTGACTGGTGAAGAGATTTGTACCCAGAAGGATGAACAAGGTATCTTAAGGTTTTCTACGAGAATATGGATTTCAAACGTCTCAGAGTTGAAGAGTGAGATTTTGAGTGAAGCCCATAGTTCAAGATATTCAATTCACCCTGGAAGCACGAAGATGTATCGAGACTTGAAAGAGAATTTTTGGTGGCCTGACATGAAACGAGAAATTGCTGAGTGGGTACGCAAGTGTTATACGTGCCAAAGAGTCAAAGCGAAACATCGAAAACCGAGTGGATTGTTGTAACCATTAGATATACCTGAGTGGAAATGGGAACATCTAGCTATGGATTTCATAGTAGGATTGCCGAAGACCAGAGCTAGCCACGATGCGATTTGGGTTATTATTAATCGATTGATGAAGTCTGCTCATTTTCTACCAATTAACGAAAGATTTTCATTGGATAGGTTGGTATAGTTGTACTTGATAGAGATAGTGTCACGCCATGGAGTTCCTGTATCTATAGTATCTGATCGAGACCCGCGATTCAATTTGAGATTTTGGCGACAATTTCAAGAATGCTTAGAAACCCATCTCAAAATGAGTACAGCTTATCATCCACATACCGATGGACAGAGTGAAAGGACCATTCAAACAATCAAAGATATGCTTAGAGCTTGTGCATTGGATTTCAAGGGAAGTTGGGACTAACATTTACCACTGGTGGAGTTTTCATATAATAATAGTTATCACGCAAGTATAGGAATGCCACCGTATGAAGCATTGTATGGAAGGAAGTGTAGATCACTATTGTATTGGGAAGAAGTTGGTGAGAGGAAAATTTTAGGATCAGAGTTGATCCAATAGACAAAGGAAAAGATCGAGATTATACAGAAGAGGTTGGTTACTCCTCAAGATCGACAACGGAAATATGCTGATTTGGATAGGAAGGATATGAGTTTTGAAGTGGGAGATCAAGTGTTGTTAAAGGTATCGCCTTGCTAAGGAGTTACAAGATTTGGTAAGAAAGGAAAGCTGAGTCCAAGGTATGTTGGTCCATTCGAAGTTTTAAGACGAATCGGGAAAGTTGCCTACGAATTAGCCCTACCTCCACACATGTATCACATTCACAATGTTTTTCACGTATCTATGCTCAAGAGGTATAATCCAGATGCGAGTCATGTAATCGAGTATGAACCTATCGAGATTCAGCCAGATTTATCGTATGAGGAGCAACCGATAGAAATCTAATACAGGATAGAAAGGAAGCTCAGGAATAAGACTGTCAGTTTGGTTAAGGTATTGTGGAGGAATCCTAAAGTTAAAGAGTCAACTTGGGAGCTGGAGAGCGAGATGCTCGCAAACTATCCTCATTTGTTTACTTAGGTGAGATTCTGAGGACAGAATCCTTTTAAGGAGGGGAGGATATAACGACCTAGAAATTTGCATACTTAATTAAGTGCTTATTTGATTTTTTTTAAATGTGATTTAAATGGTGGGTATATTTTTGATGAAGTTAAAGAAGGTGTGGAATCATGTTTAAGTGGTTATATGATGATTTTTGAGTGACGAACGTGTTCGTGTATTTTTATTTGCATTCTTGAGTATTAAAAACTATTTTAAACATGCATTTTTAATCTTTTGAGATTTTTATAAAATCATTAGAGTCGTTTAAAATCATGAAATCTTTTGCATTATCATCTTTGTGTCATTATTTAGTTTTTAAAATTGGTGGGAGTATTTGTAGTGTGTTTAAGTATTTTTAAATGATTTTAAAAGCTTTATTTCATTTAAAGGTCTTTTATTTCAAAAATTCATATAAAATTCATTTTGACTCAAAAAATTAATTTAAAAATATGAGGATGTTTGTAATTTTTTAAATTTTATTTTAAAAATTTTAGATATATTTTTCTCCCCATTTTTCAGTTTAATTTTGATTTAAAATTGATTAAAAATCTCATTTGATTAAAGAGAGGAATATCATCCTCTTGGTCAAAGGTTCGAATCCCACGGGAGAAGGATGTGTGATTATGCCATCCTGGGCCAGAGCCTGTCGCACTTGTGCGGTTTACCTGGGTCACGTGGTTTGCAGGCTATTGCGTGAGCCCGTGGGTTTACCCAGTGCGCACCCAAAAGGGTAGTGGCTGCGGATTTCCACGGATAAAAAAAATTGATTAAAAATTAGATTTTTCAATAAGTAATCAACAATTGTTAAATTACCATTTTGCCCTTGAATTTTCTTCAACAACACCGCCAGTTCTCTTTCCTCATTCTTGTTCCTCTGTTCTCTGCTACACTCTCTCGACTCTCTCTCTCTCTTGGTACTCTCTCTCTCCTCTCCGTTTATTTATTTTCCGGCCGGTTCAAACGATCCGAGACCGGGGTTGTGTCCATTTTTCAGTCCTCTATCTATTTATGCCATTGCATGTAGCTTTTATGATGAAAAATTAGAAACCAATTTCGGGTTTTTGCCTCGGTTCATCTGGTTTACTGCGATTCTTGCTCGAAATCAATGCCCAGGATTACTAGTATATGTTTTTATACTTGAATCATGTTGGTGTTGTGTGAATTATGTTCGTTCGTATGTATATGTAGTCGTGTGTATATGTTCGAATTTTGTGAAGTAAATCTTTGAATTCTTGCTTTTGGATGATGATTGATTCGAAATTATGTTAATTAGAGTAGCAATTATGGGTTGGAAGCTCTAATAAGGGTACCACAAAAATTTTTACCCATCGGCAATGATCTTTATTGAGCCGATGAACTCGACGATGATGAAAATGAGTCGAATAATTAGTTTTAACTTTTTGCGTAATGATTATTGTGTTAAATTCTGAATTTTCGGATTTTACATGTATGTACTTGAATTTGTTTGAGTTAATTTTGGATATTATGTGTTAAAATAGTAACATATGAACTGTTAGTGATAACCGAATTATATAAATGATAATTAGTTGCTAATTTGAATATCATGAACTTAATTACAATTTTTTGATTATTTGAGTTAGTAGATAATACATGAATTTGAATTTTGCATGATTATGTCAATGATATAAATAGAACTAGAAAGATTTATTGATGTTAATATGTATGCATAAGTGATCGTTAAATATTAAAGTGGTGTAATCCTGTGTCTAGTATCGTAAATCTATGAATAGTAATAACTAAATGTATTTAGTTTATGTTGACTTCGTGAATTAACGAATTAGTACAGTTTTGACTTTATGGATTTAAAGTCCATTGGATTTTTTTGGTTGTGATTCGAGTCGGTTATGTTCCGACGGGCTAGTCCACTGTACAAAGGAGATGCTGCCCGTTTTTCGTTAGAATTATAAATTGTAAAGTATATAGTATTATAGTATAATCTACTTATAAACCAAGTTGATCGTATGTGTTAAGTGTTTAAGTGACATATATTACTTGCATGTTCTATGTGCCATATGCTTAAGTGCTTATGTGACTTTACTAGAATGTAATTGTGAGTATAGTCGATATGTGTTATACGTACTAAGTGTTAACGCGTTATAAGAATCGTTTGGGTAGAATAGGGTTAGACATATAAGAAGTGTAGTATACTAAGTAGTGTCATGGTTTATGTAGATACGAAAGACGTAGGCCCTAGCAATAGAGGGAAAGCTAATGTAGAGATTCAGTAAGCTGAGCTGTTGCATTCTACCTGAGGCAAGTAACTCTAATCTTTCTTCGAAGTTTATGTTCTTTCAGCTATTGTTGATTATTGATCTAGTATGTATACCTTGCTTTCTTATTGACTATAATCTTGTTGTAACCCTATTTTTGCATGTACCCAGATTTCTATTGTTAACCACTTGCATGATAATACACTACTTAAAAATAGTATAACCTTCTTAAACAGCATCTTGACCTTAATGAACCTTGAAGACCTTCTTGGTTAAACCTCATTGACTGACGGATAAATCTACTTCTAAATGACTTATGTCCATAACCAGATAATCCTATGTTATCCCTAAAATCTTACAAAACATCATTATGACCTAATCATTATCCTAAGAACTTGTTTACCTTTCTTGATACACTTAAACTTTGTAAACTTGATTAATTACCCTAAAACTAATCATGATACACATCTTTGACTTATGACCCTGAGATTCTTTCATTGTTCCATGATCAGTATCTTGAATACCTTTTAGTCTTTTTCTTCATGATTCAGACTTGAGATCCTTATTCTCTTGTACCAGAAAACTTGATCAAATCCTTTCATTTTTATCAATGCAAATCAAAATGTTTTATAAGTAAAAGTTTAGTACTTTTCTAAGATTTATTATTTTCAAAAGAAAGGTTTATAAAATGTTTAGGACTCCGTCAAATGGTTTCTACGAATGCCTAAAGATTGGAGAGGCGTAAGAGATTGGGTGACGCTAGTCCAGCCACTTTTCTTTGTATTATGCTGTAGTTCTAGTGGGACCAGTCCAACACTTTTATAGGCCAATGTGTTGTCTCTTGGAAACCCAGCTATCCTAATAAAAGGATTAATATCCAGATGGACTTCGTGTCCAGTATGGGGAATTTACGTGGCTGATCACCCGTATTGTCCGTGTCGTGTAAAACCTCCAATCAATTGAATGAAATTGGTTGCATTACGTTTTAAATACTGTGAAATGAAATTGGTTTACCATTTGAAATTTTCATTGTTATATACGCTCTGTTATCCACTGCTATCCAGATATTCATTTGATATCCTGTCATTCATCTGATACCATGTTGTTATCGATAGCCAGTATTGTTCTTGTTATTTCCAGTTATTCATTTCGGTTACTTGCTGAGCATTGGCTCATTATTATTTTATTCTAACCCTTTTGACAGTAGCTTGATATCATGGTACGTACGATTCAGACTGCGAGGAAGGGCATTTCCTATAACCCCACTGTGGTTACTTTTGAGTTGCCTTCACAGGTAGATGCACAAACAGCTCAGTGAGGAGAGTATTAGAGTTGGTTGTGAGAACTTATTAGTGTGAGGACTTTTGAATCAAGGGTTTATAATAATTATATTTTGAATCAGGTTTGTAATAATAAGTAGTTAGACGTTGGCTCGCTTGTTTTATACCATTACCTGTTAAAGATCCAGGTGAGTAGTGTTGGGGTCAGTCAGCATGTTGTTTATATTTACTTACTTTTAGGTTGTATGTATTTAATTTGGTAGTGAATCCCCGATCTAGATCCCAGGTTGGGAGGGCGTTACAACTATTTTCAATATTACAATTTTAATATAATAGATATGAGATTAGGGAACCTAAGATACATATTAGGTAAGTTAGTGAGATACAAAAAATTTTATATGCAAACATAGGGTGGGTATTTTTGTAAAATCGTGGTTCATTTTAAAATTTTAATTATATTCTATTATTTGGTACTAAAATCTTAGGAAATTACCTAATATGTATCTTAGGTTCCTTTTTCTCATATTATAAATGAAGATGATGTGTAACATAGCAAAAGTTTAAAAATTAAATTGATTACAAAAAATCAATTTTGTTTGGTGAATTATCAAGTTTCATATGTATTTAGTTTTTTATGGTGAAATAATACTAATAATAAGTTACATACAATGTTGTAAAAAGCGGGAATCGGACTTAATCGCTAGAGTTATTGTTCAAAGATTAATGGGGTATTTGGGGACTAATCAGAATAATTAATCGGATATCCGGGTTATTAATCAATGCGGTAATAATGGAACAGGGATTGATCAACGATTAATCCCGATTAATCACCAATTTTTGGAACAATGATTACATATCATTTAAAAATAATTCAAATCTCCTATTTTTAACGAACACATAATGGAGATTAAATTACGGTTTAGTGTAATCGTGAGCCACATATACATTTATATATATTTGAAATATTGATCTTTATATAGATCCTTACCAAAAATCATTATTACAAAATTGTCGCAAACCCAATTTCAAAAACCAAATACATCAAAACTAATTAAATGAATGAAAAACATGGATAGAAAGATGTCAAATGCTGTGTAAAAATACTTTTAACAAACGTAGAAATTTATTTAAATTGAAATAAAATTAAATTTATGATGTTTTGGTTGGAGAGAGGAAGATGTCAAAAAGAAAATAAACATAATTTTATTATCTTTTGAAGGTCATTTTATAAAGTCTTGAATTGCCATTTTTATTAAAATTCGATAAAACGATAAAAAAATTTATGATTATTGAGGGTTTTCCAAAAATACAAATTTTTTATGATGTTTTTTAACAAATACTTTTCTTCATAGAAGAATTTGCAAAAATACAATTTTGAAGTTTCATTGTTAAAAACGCGAATTGCAAAATCTGCAACCTATAATGCAACTTCAAATTCGATTGTTTTTCCATGATTATTTAAAGGTTGATTTGGGTTGCAAACATAAAAACAACTGATGAAATTTAAATCAATTTTAAAATGGGTTAATGTGACTGAGGGTGATCATAGGGTTTTACATGAGGTTTAAAGATTTTCAATACAAATTTAAGGGTATATAGGTAAATTACTAAGAAAAAATTGATATTTACAAAAATGTTTCGAGACCACTTATTTTATGGGTGCTGATTTATGCACACCCTAAATTTATTCATGCACACCCTTTTCTCTTCATTTGACTAAAATACCCTCTAACAATTTTATATACCCTTACTCAAAATAGTTGTAGAAACAGAACCGATCAAAGAGACTTCATTATTTTTATTTTTGTGGCAATGTTATTATTATTTTAAATTATTTTTTATCCTTTTATAATGACGAAGAATTTTAATAAATATAAAATAAAATAAAAATATATATAAACCCGAAACATTTTCCAAATTAAAATAAAAATATTTCACATTTTTTCTTTGATGATAATATGGTCATGCAAGATAGTCACAATAACACGTTTGAAAACTAAGATCGAATGATCAAAAATAATTTCGTTCTTCATAAGCATATTTTTTATATTTTAAGAAAATTTAAAAAACATAAATACATTTAGAAATATGAAATACATAAATCAATAAAAATTGATGCGAATATATAAGTTTTGTATTAACCATGTACGAAAATATTATTTTAAAATATAATAAAAATTAAGAAAAAATTAGATAAATTGATCTAAATTTGTCAACTTTCTTATCTCGAAAAAAAATAATTAATTTAAATGTGTACGAACATAATGAATAAATAAAATTTACTTTAGTTTATTATATTTAATTTCATACATTGTTTTTTGAAGGGATAACTCATTATTTTTAATTTGGTAAATATAAATTTTTTTTGTTAAGTATTTGGTAAATATAATTGTATATAAGTTATAGGTATAGTGGAACTAATAAAATTAAAAAAATAATAAACTCTAATAATTTAATTTAGAAATTTATAAAATATTTTACATAATGGTAAGATTACTACATGTCCGAAGGAAAAAATTAAAATAGGTTTGATACATGTATGTAGGTTAAGGTTATTTTGGTATAAAACAAATTGAGGGTGTGCATGAATAAATTTGGGGTGTGCATAAATCACCACCCTATTTTATAGGTTCTTTGTGTTATAACCTGAGGAGGGGTCTCTTACAACAACAGGCCCAACTTTTTCTTTTAAAATTCACTTTTTTGAAAATTGAAGTAAGATCATTTCCAAGGTCAACCCCTATTTTCATCCCCTAAAATATAGTAAAATAATGATTACTCAAAATATAGGTAACCAAAAAGTTGTTTTGCTCCAATGGTGTTACCTATATTCATTACCTATAACTTAAAAAATAATATTTAATCAATATTTTATGTAATATAGAGAAGAGATGAGTGTGTTGGCATAGATATATATTACTATATTATAAGGAAAAAATGATGATGTGTCATTATAGGGGTTTGAATTTCTCTCCCCTAAATATGGGGTTTGATTTTCTCTCCCCTAAAATTTATAGGGGATAGGGAGTCCCATTGGAGCATCATTTTTAAGGCTGAACCCCTAAATTATGTACACCTAAGACAAATATAGGTAAGGATCCTTTGGGTTGGAGTTGCTCTAAAGGTGCATTTCGGATTGTAGATCATATTTTTAAATGAAATTTAGAAAATACATATTTTTGGAAGTAAGTTGCCGTATTTTTTAAAATAATTTTAAAAATATAGGCATCAATATCTATATCAATATCAATATGAAATGAATATTATTCTTCAAAAAAAAAAAAAAATGAAATGAATATCAATATCAATATCAATATCAATATCAATCAACATAATCCTAATTCGTGCTAACAAAGACTTCAAAATTTTACTAAAATTGCCCCTTATATCTTTAAACTCTTTTTTGAAGTTTTAGGATATTTTCGTCATTATACATTATTGGGTCAACCCATATCCGCCTAGTTATACCTGGAAATCAGGTGGTACTAAAATTACAGAACAATATCTATACTATTAATCGTGTTTATAGTTTCTTCTTCATATTCATTTAAGGGCAAAAGTAGCTCTTATATGCATGGTTGTAGACTTGTAGTACTGGTACTCTATCTCTCCTCTCTTTTTGAATTTGTGAATCTTTTTATCCGTTTATATTGTTTATATATATGTTTTTTGTGTTCTTATTTTTATGGGGATCGACATCACGACATGTGATTTTTACAAAGTGTTAAATCAAGGATGAATTTCACCATAACTTCTTGATTTGTTGTTTGTAATTAATTTGTTTATATTAATTTATTTTTATTTTAACAGGAGAAGAAGTAGTTGAAGCAATAATAGATCGTTATCAAAAAATTTACATCAAGTAATATCCCAGGTACATAATGGCGTACAAGTTATATGCATGTACATGTGAGATAGTGATAATTTCTTGTGTTTGTTTGATGGAGTTTCTCCCTTAATCTCTATTAAATTCATTTTTATATAATATATGTTTTATTCTCTCTCCTCCATTTCTTATATGTCTCACTTTTCATTTACTATCTTTTTACTTCCAAATAATCTATGATTCCTATGTTTATATGTACTATTTGTTTTTTATATTTTAGATTAGTATTTTATCCTTACCGGTACTGATACCATGAAAAGAAGATAAGATTAATATCACCAAAGGTTTTTGTTCAATTGTTAACTCAGGTACAAACATTTGTCCTATATTTTTATATGTATATTTCAGCACAAAATCTGGTATAGTTCAGGTTAGAGATATTCAAAAAGCCTAAAGCCTGAAATTCAGCCGGATCCGATTCGCAAAAAAACCCGAAAAGCCCGGCCCGGTTTGGCCCGGTCCGAGGGCCTAAGATGGGCCTCCTATTTTTCATGAAGCTCGGCCCGGTCCGAAACTCGAAAAGCCCGGATAAAGCCCGGTTCGGCCCGGATAAAAGTCCGGGCTTTTTAAGAAATCCGGATAAAAGTCCGATTTTTTATAGATAAAATCTAAAAATATTTAATATTTTTAATAAATATCAAGAATATTAAACTTAGCAATAGAGGGGATGTGAAGGATCACGAATCTAGGAAGAATCAACAATATACAGGATAAACTATTGAGTTGCAATGATGTTTTATGACAAAACAAGTATTATACTAGTAGTTTTTTAGTATTAGGTTTTGTGATGTCTCTTGTTATGTATTCTGGATTATAGAAGTTCAAGGGCGTAGCTCTTTAGATGTTGTTTCTTTTGTAAGATTTTCTTTTTTTGTATATTAATATATTAGCTTTGCAAAAAAAGACAAAAATTACATATATAAAAATTTAAAAAAAAAGCCCGGTCCTACCCGATCCTGCCCGGCCCGAGGGCCTAAAACGGGCCTCATATTTTAGAGAAATCCCGGCCCGGCACAATTCTTAAAAAGCTCTGACTTTTTAAAGCCCGGATGAAGCCCGTCCGAAGGGCTTTTTGTGCATCTCTAGTTCAGGTACAAAAATTTATGATTTACTCCCGCCACAATCTTCCTTGCTTTTGTCACAACACTCATTGCGAATATGAAATTGGATTGTAGAAAAATGGATTTGAATGGTGTAAAATTTGTATTTTCAGGGTATTGTCATTGTTTGATACATAATTTTAATTCAGTTCTTTTTATCAAGTTTCAGTTTTTGCGATTTCAATGTGGATCTGCGTTATTTTTTGTAGAGGACGTGATAATATATTTTCATCATTTGTAGGATTGCAATTCTAGCTATAAAATTTTTGTGGCAAAACAACACGCTTTATACATATCTATAAGTTCTTATATATTTTCTTTCATCTTGATACAAAAAATATCATTAAATGGGCTATATTTGTGTTTAGAATGCTATAGCTTGAATATGACATATGAAATTTGAATAAAATTTGTTATTGCTTTAAAAAAAATGCTTCAATACAAATCATCGTATGCGAAACACTGGTATTTTGCTTATATATCATTTAATTGGGTGTTATTTCATTCGATATTTTTAAATTTTTAATGTAGGACAGCTTTTCGTATTTTTTGTATTATGTGTGTTTGGAAAGCTTCATTGTGGCAAGATCGCAAAATAGTGAACTTTAATCATAAATTCCTCTCATCTATTTAACGTGAAGGCAGAATTCATGTTTTTTTAGATATGTATCAATGATAGTAACATGCATGGATATCTTTCCATTTTTTCCCTAACCCTTAACAAGCATGATTACAACGGTGGTTCTTGGATTATTTCATTTAATTTTTTTCAGGGTCAAATTCCAGTGCTTAACGTGGATTTTGTTTTCCTTTTTTGTCGATTTTGACAAGATCTCTGTTAACTTTTACCGGTGAAGTAAAGTTACAAGTCAGAAGGTAAATAGCTAAAAAATACCAAGTTGAATATAATACAAAAGAATCTAATTTGGAACTTCACAATTAAATCCCCGGAAGAGCTGATAGTGTGTTGCTCTAGATTTCATGATTGCTTCACCCTTCCTCCCCACCCCTTAAGATTACTGATTAGAATTTCCATGACATATTTTAAAGTGTTGTATTCAATTCTAATTGTAGGAGCTTAATCGGAATTTTAGTCAATGATACACTAGGGCTTTTATGAGGAAATGCTATTAGTCTAGTAAATATTTCTCGTGATAGATTACTATCTTTTTTTGGTGCAGTGATTTTTGTGATGGTGCATGGACTGATCATGAAAGTATAAGTCAGGAAGCAAGTATATGATGCTTCCTTTTGAACAATACAGGCTCATGTTTTCCAAACCAAGTTCTTAAATTCTCATGCGTGAAACTGAAATGGTGGTCCTTACATTTTTATTATAGGTAGTAGGATTTTCCAAGGATAATTTTGGAAAGGTAAAAATTGGTGTGGAAAATAAGAGATTTGTACAAGGATTTCTTAAGATTAAAGCCTGAGTCAAGTTGATGGTGTGCATAATGTTGCTCTTGGTAGCATGTTGCCAAGAAAGTTAAAGTTTGGGATAATTTTACTCTTTATAAATTACAATAGCCTCCTATTGTATAGACTTCTTTAATTAGTGAAGCTCTCTTCAAAGTGATGGAAAAAATATTCGTGATGTTCCAGGTCTGAGGAGAAAATCTTCAAGTATCAAGGAAGATCTCATGATAATGTTGTTAGTGATCAAGCATCAAGCAGTGCCTGTAAAGTTGGACAGTGCTACACATACATATATTTCAAAGCATAGGAAGCACATATTTCAAAGCATGGAAAGCTTGAAGAAGACCTAAAACATAACAGATGAGATGGTTGTGTTGGCATGCCAACTTAAAGATAGTTAAATGATGAGCGAGTCGTTAAAGAATAGTGAGACAATACTTGATCCTACAGAAACGGGTGTTGAACATAACTTGGCAAGCACCGCTCATACCATTACCCAGGCAATGGAGGTATACTCCCATAGTTCTTTGCAATGACTTGCATTTTTATCATGGTAGTACTCCTTATCCATGTCATTTAATGCATATAAATATCTTAAGATTTAGAATTAGCTTATAATGTTTGTATGATTTTTTAAAAGAAATTATGGTCTTTTTTTCTATATTATATAGTTTCATCAGTGTAATTCTTAATTTTTTTTGAAGTTTTAGAAGCATAGGGGTATATTTTGTCACTGAGGTACTAAGATCCGTTGTTGTACAACTTTACATTTTATTTGGTAGTTTGGTTTTTTTAAACGTTGTGGCTAATTGCTGTTGGATTTTTTTTTGTTGAACTCTAGATATACTCTGAATGCTTTTATGGATATGGTTTTCGTGTGAACCTTTTAGTTAAAACAAATGGTATTTCAAAAGTAAAAGGAAAATATAATAATATTTATAAAAGTATCTTATATGCGTTGAATAAACCAAACAGACTGCTTCCAATATGACTTAAGGTGTCAGAAAAGGGGATATTAATTGTTTATACGTGCTCTAAAAAGTTGTAATATATCATAAGCTATTCCTGGTGGTTTTTGCAGGTTTGTAGTGATTCGTGCTCACTGAATTGATATAATTTTTTGGTAAATAAAGATTTTCGGTGAATTTAAAACTTCTTTACAAGATTTTGAGAAAGTCAAAGGAAAATTTGTTCTTGTGATGGCACAAAAGTGCATAAGAGGTGCAACTGAGATCAACTTTGACTTGATTGGAATTGTGTAAATTGTGTAAGTTGAAATTTCATAATAAACTTGTTAAGTAAACAACTCATCTAAAACCTTTATATTGTGGTGACTCAAAACTGGTCTCTCCGACAAGTAGATATTAACAATGCTTTTCTCCAAGGTACCCTCAATGAAGATGTATACATGATCCAACCTCCTGGATTTGTTGATTCCACCCATCCCACTTAAGTATGCAAATTATGTAAATCTATATACGGTCTTAAAAAATCCCCATGAGCTTGGTATACTGAGCTAAAAACCTATCTTTTAAGCCTTGGTTTTCGTAACTCTATATCAGACTCCTCTCTGTTTATTCTTCGTCATGGTCAAGACATATTCTACATTTTAGTGTATGTCGATGATATAATTCTCACATGTTCTAATAGTTCACTGCTTAATTCTATTATATCTCAACTCTCTCATCGTTTCTCATTAAAAGATCTCGGTGATCTTTCTTATTTTCTTGGTGTGGAAGTCCTACCACACTCTCAAGGTCTATTTCTTAGTCAACAAAAATATATTCAAGATATACTTGCCAAAACAAATATGTCCAGTACGAAGCCTACTCCAACGCCTATGGTTTCTCATCCACCTCTATCACTTGATTCAGGCACATCGATTCCAAATCCAACTGAATTTCGGGCCATTGTTGGTAGCTTATAATATTTGTCACTAACTTGTCCTGATGTTGCTTTTACCGTGAACAGGTTGTCTCAATACATGCACAAGCCCACTGATCATCACTTATTTGCTCTAAAACGATTATTGAGATATCTTGCAGGCACTCCTCATCATGGTCTTCTTCTTCACCGCAACTCTCCTAACTGTTTACACGCCTTTTCCGATGCTGACTGGGCTGTTGACAAAGATGATTATATATCTACTACTGGCTATGTTGTATATCTTGGTCGGAAGCCCATTTCATGGGGCTCTCGAAAACAAAAGACACTAGCACGCTCTTCCACTGAAGCAGAGTACCGCGCCGTTGCTAGCACAACTGCTAAAGTTTTATGGGTTCTTAATCTCCTCAAAGAACTTGGCCATACACCAAAGAGTCCACCTGCCATCCATTGTGACAATATGGGAGCCACATATGTTGATGCCAATCCTAAATTTCACTCAAAGATGAAGCACCTTAGCTTAGACTACCATTTCGTTCGTGAACATGTTCAAAGTGGTGTTCTTCGTGTCTCTTACATCTCTGGTAATGATCAGTTAGCTGATGCTTTAACGAAGCCTCTTGCGCATGTAAGATTTCAGACAATGTTGTCCAAGATTGGCTTCATTGAAAGATCGTCCATCTTGCGGGGGCATGTTAAAGATAATTCTGCATAATCCAAGTGATTACCAAATCATGGATCCTTAATGCACTACAATGAAGGGATTAGTCAAATATATTTTATGTATAGTTCTGATTGTGTTTTAATGTATATATTCTGATCACTTAACTAGGCTAGATATACTGCTATGATTAATATGTAACTGATATTACACAGTTGTATAAATCCTTGTAATTGTGCTAAAAAAAAGATGAGTTGGTTACTTAACATAACTGACTGTATTGATAGGATTTATGCACCTCTTTTACAAAAATTATTGAGTAGAGTTATTGGTTTTATGTGTTTTGATCTAAGGATGAAAATATTGGATGTCATATTTTTATGGCCTTTTAGAATTACATATCTTTCTTTTTCACTGCATTGCACCGATTCAATTGAACTTTATTTCCTTGGTCCCTTAACTTCTGCTGTCAGCAACAAGCTTTGATGAATGGTTCGCTGGGATGGATATTAATTTAGTTTCTGAAATCATGTTGCAAATGGATACATGTAATTTATTTCTGAAATTCATTTACAGTTTAGTGACTTGAGTAAATGAACAAAATTGAGAACAAGAGCATATGTAACCCACAAGAGCTAAAGCCGACAAAAAGCATTGCTTTACTTATTTATTTTTCTTCATTTTGTGCTTAGTTGACAATTAAATTAATATTATACTCAGATTGGATACTCAGGATCAATTATATTATTATGATATGTTACATTTATATTTTATATTAGAGTAAATGTATACATATGAAAATCACTTAAAAAGTATAATTTGACAAGCTCTTACTACAATTTAAGTTGGACGTACACAAGTGGAGGAAGTAGAATTCCTCTCGAGAATGGGAGTTACAACTACAACTAACAATCTTCAATATTCTGTAAAGTAATTACAATTTAAAGTAATTTTCTTTCATAGTTTTTATCTCAAAATCAAGATTTTTTTTCTTTTTTTAATTTTCCATTTTTGAGGTTCAAATGGTACTATAGTCTAGGCCTATGGTTCAGTCACTAAATTTAAAAGAAAAGAATCAAATAATATTGATATAGCTTCATCTTTTCAAACGGTGAAAAACCAGAATACCCATATTTTCAAACCAACTGCCCAAAATACCCACCAGCGGAAAGGTCCGCCATTTTTACCCACGGACCACGCATTCTGAGCTTACGTATAGGGTACACGCATTTTTGAAATGCGTATAGGTCGTAGACGCATAGCAGCAAGGCGTATACTTTGTAAACTCAACTTCTGTACACCAGCGAACAGTGCTCTGAATACGCATGTTCATGCTGCGTGTTCTGTGATACGCATGTTGGACATGCGTATCAGGCACTGTTCCTCGTCTCTCTCGAATGACGCCGGTGGAATTTTCTAGTCAAAATTTCGAACGATTCATTCAGTGCTTTCCAGACATATTTAGATATCATGCGATATACCAAATTGATCGTCTTTGCTTACTCTACAAGCCTATACCAACCATTTTCCATTTGATTCACCGGATTCGAAAGCCCCAAATCGAGATCTTTTTTCCGATTTGGTTTTCAGATCGTTCGTACACGCCCCTACGGGGCCAGAACTCATCAACTGAATATTGCAATATGTAGAGACATGCCTGGGCATCATTGTGATGTGCTTAGTTTTTGTGGAGGTGGCATGAACTGATGGACGGGGAGAGGCGATTTCGAGGGCGATTTTTCGTTCGCCTGAGCACCAGAGCTGAAAGTGTAATAATGACGTCATATGACGTCAATACGCATTCTCCTAATGCGTATCTCAATATACGCATTACCCTAATGCGTATCTCAGTATACGCAATAACAACATGCGTACTCCGTGGTTAAAAAAGGTGGACAGATCTGAATATAAGCATTTCGGGCATCTTCCATAGAAATGTGGTGTAGTTTGGGCATTTTCTCCTTTTCAAATACCCGATTGCCTTTAATATTTATCATATTATTAAGAGGGTGTTTGGGTTATATGGGTTAAAAATAAGCCCTAAAGATACATTTAATATGGCATTAATTAGACCCGGTATGGTCCGAATATGGGCCCATTTACGAGGCCCAAAACCCTAATTAAATATAAATTTCATAATTAATATTAAGGATAATAAACAGCTCAGCAATAAAAGTCCGACAAGGAAACAATATCTTTATGAGTAGCCTCCAAGGCAATAAACTCAACATGGAAACAGACTCCTACAAGGAAAGAGTCTAGAACCTTCCTCAAGGCGGTGGCTTGCCCACCAAGTCTCCGAATCCTACCATAATTCTAAGGCTCCCACAGCGAACTACATTTTTGGCTTGATTTTCAACTTTGAGATACGTAGGCATTCTGTGAGAACCAATTAGTCTCGAACACGAAAACAGCCATTAAAGCTTGAAGCTCACCAACCCCTTTGCATTTAATAAACATAAACCCTAGCTGCAATTCGATAACCTAGTTTTTATTCCACAACATTTGGCACCGTCTATGGGACAACAACATCAACCATGGTTCAAACACGAAGAACAGCCTCAACCGAGGCCATGCCCCTTAGCTCTGCTTCACCCGCCACTTCTGATCCACCTATTACTACTGAAGAAGGGCAAGTACCCCCATCAACAGTGGCGATTATTCGACCTTTAGTTTCTCAACCCCCAGGGACGACTCCCCACGTTGAAGGAACTCTACCCGTGGTCATCCATCAAAGCCAAGAAGCAAACCCTCTTCAGATGGTGGTTTCTTCTCTTAATAATGTTAATCGCTCGCTACCCCCAGGGGTACAGATCCACACTACGGATCTCCCCGTAAATACCAACCCGATGTATGATTTGCCTAACTACCCTCCTACTACTCGAGGTGTTGGACCAAACGGCCATGCTTTGCTGATTCAGGAGCCTCCTTATGTTAGGGGGCTGGGCCATAATCAGGAATATGATGATTACTCTGGCCCCTACACTGACGACTCGTCATCTGAGGACGATAATCGTGATGAAGCCCCGAGGAGGCGACGTGCAATCAAGGATCCTGTGAGAAGAAGGACTCAAAGAATCCATGATGGACCCCCTTTGACTGCTAAGAGGATAAGGGCTCATGAGGCTGAGATCTTAAAGTTGAAGGACGACATGGAAAGAGAGCAGGCGAGACAGAATCAGAATCGACCTCTTCCGACTTCAGGAAGGATTCCCCTCATTTATTTAGAGAGGTCTTCAAGAAGGCAGAGAAGGGTTGATGCCCCAACTGGAAGAACAACAAGGGTAGAAACCCCCAAGGGAAACCCCAAAGATCTGATGCTCTTGGAGATCCTGATGATCCCACACCCCCATTTACCGAGGAGGTGATGAATGCTCGTCTTTCTAAAAAGTTCAAGATGCCGACAATTAAGGCATATGATGGAACGGGTGATCCCGTAAATCATGTCAGGACATTCTCAAACGCACTGCTGTTACAGCCTACAAGTGACGCTCTAAAGTGTAGGGCGTTTCCTCAAACCCTGTCGGGCATGGCTCCAAGATGGTATAGTCGGTTGCCTACAAATTCGATTGGCTCTTTTAAGGAGTTGAGTGCCGCTTTTGTCAGCCAATTCATTAGCGGAAGAGTTCATGAGAAAAGCTCTACATCCCTCATGTATGTGGTACAAGGAAAGAATGAGAATCTGAGGGATTACCTCAAGTGATTCACTAAGGAGACACTAAACATCACTGACCTGGAGAATAAGGTGGCCATGGTAGCCCTGGAGCATGGAACTACTGATCCCTTCTTTAAAAGGTCATTGGCAAAGCATACCCCCAAAAACATGGCTGAGCTCCAACGAAGGACTGATAAGTATATTAAAGCAGAAGATAGCATGAAGAAAGAGGCAGCAATAGGTAATAGAGGGAGTAACAATGACTCTAGGAAGCGAAAGCAAGAGCAAGAGTACGATGATAGGGACAAGTATCCCCGGACTAGCAAGGACTCTGACTCTACACCTAAGAAGAGTCTGGGACCAAGATTTTCTGATTATGCAAGGTTGAATGCTCCTAGGAGTCAAATCTTGTTAGATATCGAGAAGGATAAGGACTTCCGATGGCCGAAGCCACTCAGGGGTGACCCCGCAAAGCGAAACAAGGATCAGTATTGCAGGTTCCACAAGGATGTGGGACACGGTACCGATGATTGTAGGCAACTCAAAGACGAGATTGAATTCTTGATCCGAAGAGGAAATTGAGCCAGTTCACGAAAGGTGAAGATCGTGGAAATCAAAGAAGGGATTATGACAGGAGGGACAACGATCGTAGGGATAACAACCGTGATCGCAACCCACAGCCCCGAGGGCTAATTATCAACATGATCTGGGGAGGCCCCAACGGCCGGTATGACAAAGAACTCTCGAAAGGCTTACGCCAGAGAAGTAATGCACATCGTGGGAGAGGCCCCGAAGTGTGCAAGGACTGAGGTAACTATTGGTTTCGATGATTCAGACGTGGAAGGGGTGAAGTTCCCCCATGATGACCCGTTGGTCATAACTCCTGTAATTGGAAACTCAGAAGTAAAACGAGTCTTGATAGACAATGGAGCTTCCGTTGATATTCTGTTTCATGATGCGTTTGTGAAGATGGGCAACAACGACTCTCACTTGACTCCTACTAACATGCCTGTATATGGATTCAATGGAGTGGAGTATAACATTGAAGGAACTATTCAGTTGCCCGTGACTATTGGGCAGGAACCTAAGGAGGCAACTCAGATGCTGAATTTCTTGGTAATCAAGGCTGCCTCGACATACAATGCAATCCTGGGAAGGACCGAACTTCATGCGTTCAAGGCTGTTGCCTCTACCTATAACATGAAGATCAAGTTTCCAACTAGGAATGGTGTTGGAGAACAGAAAGAAGATCAGAAAATGGATAGAAGTTGCTATGTGGCTGCTTTGAGAGCTGATGGAGTTGGGGGACAGATCCTTCCAATAGAAGACATGGATGTCCGCAATGATGATGAGCACATAGGGAAGCCAGCAGAGGACTTTATCCCCATACCTCTAGAGCTGAGTGACCCTGAAAAAGTTACCTACATTGGAGCTTCTCTGAAAGAACCCTTGAAGGGCAGGTTGACAGCATTCTTTCAAGAGAATAATGATGTATTTTCTTGGACAGCAGCTGATATGCCAGGGATTGACCCCCAACTCATAACTCACAAGTTGAATGTCGATCCTAAGCGGAAGACAATAAAGCAGAAGAAGAGGAATTTCGCTCCCGAAAGGCAAGAGGCCACTAAACAAGAAGTTAATAAGCTCTTGGAGGCCGGGTTCATTGAGGAGATTCCGTTCCCCGAATGGTTGGCTAACCCTGTAATGGTCAAGAAAGCAAATGGAAAGTGGAGGATGTGGATAGAATTCACTGACTTAAATGATGCATGCCCTAAGGATTGTTTCCCTCTACCAAGGATTGACACGCTGATAGATGTGGGCATGAGATGTCGAGCTTCATGGATGGATTCAGCGGCTACAACCAGATTAAGATGCACAAGGATGACATCCCAAAGGTATCCTTCATAACCGAGTTGCAGCTTTAGGGAGATTTATCTCCAAATCTGGTGATAAATGCTTGCCTTTCTTTCAAGCATTGAAGAAGGTGAAGAACTTTGAATGGACACCTGAAAGCCAAGAGGCCTTCGAACAGCTGAAAAAGTGTATGACTGAAGCCCCATTGTTGGCAAAACCTAGTCCCGGAGAGACTATGTATTTATATCTGGCAGTGTCTGAACAAGTACTGAGTGCCGTTCTCGTTCGAGAAGAAAGAAAGGTTCAGAAACCTATCTACTATGTGAGCAAGGTGTTGCATGGGGCTGAGTTGAATTACTCTCCCATTGAGAAGTTTGATTGGCCTTGATTATAGCTTCGAGGAAGCTACGACCGTACTTTCAGTCGCATAAGATTAAAGGCCTGATGGACCAACAGTTCAGAAATATTTTGCACAGCCCGAAGGCCAGTGGGAGACTAATCAAGTGGGCGGTTGAACTTGGAGAATTTGATATCGCATACAAGCCTCGGACAACAATTAAGGCTCAGGTATTGGCTGACTTCGTGGTAGAATGTACCATTGGCAACCAAGAAGTCAGGGGGCAGGAGATAGTACCCACCCCTGGAAGTAAGGATAAAGATGAAAAGCTATTACCAGATCAAAAGGAATATTGGGTGCTCTATTTTGATGGAGCATCAAAAACAAAATCTAGTGGTGCAAGTTTGGTTTTGCAAAGTCCCGATGGGTTCACAGTCGAGTATGCTTTAAAGTTGGACTTCCCAACAACCAACAACGAAGATGAATATGAAGCCTTGATAGCCGGATTGGGATTGGCCAGGATGTTGAGGGTCAAAAACCTCAAAGTTTGAGGAGATTCAATACTGGTAGTCTCGCAAGTGAATGGTGAGTTTGAAGCCAAGGATGAAACTATGGCAAAGTATTTGAGAGTTGTGAAGGCTGTTATGACTCAGTTTGATGAGTTTTATGTGGAGCACATTCCGAGAGAAGAGAACGTTAAGGCCGATGCCCTGTCCAAGTTCGCTTCTTCAGAGATTGAGAATTATGCAGGGAGTGTTTACTTCCAGGTCTTGAATGCCCCGACAGTCAACTTGAAATTGGTGGCACCGATTGATATAGGGGGCTGCTGGATGGATCCTATCAAAGCTCACCTTGAGACCAGATGGCTCCCTGACAATGCCTTGAAGGCACGGAAGCTGCCAGTGAGAGCATTGAAATATGCCTTGATTGAAGGCATCCATTACAAGAGGTCTTTTATCATCCCATACCTGAAGTGTTTAAGGCCCTAAGAGGCAAAGGAAGCACTAGAGGAAGTTCATGGAGCAATATGTGGGCAACACTTGGGGGCAGAGCATTAGCTCATAAGATCACTCGTTTAGGATTCTAATGGTTAGAGATGTGGCCAATGCATAGAATTATGTCAAGAGGTGCGATAGGTGCCAAAAGTACGCTCCGATTGTAAGGTAGCCGCCTGAGATGATAACATCGATTAACTCTCCTATCCCGTTTGCAATGTGGGGAATGGACATACTTGGACCTTTCCCTGTAGCTTCAGCACAAAGGAAGTTTCTGATAGTGGCCATCGACTACTTCACTAAATGTATTGAGGCTAAACCTTTAGCCAAGATAACCACCAAGCAGGTTGCTCAGTTCTTTTGGGAAAACGTAATCTGAAGGTATGGTATCCCTCGAATCCTTGTGACGGATAATGGGACGCAGTTCAACAATGAAGAGTTCAAGAAATATTGTGAGGAAAATGCTATCGAGCTTCGCTTTACTTCAGTGGCTCATCCTCAAGCTAATGGACATGCAGATGTAGCAAACCGGATTATCCTTGATGGACTTAAGAAGAGGGTCGAACGCTCAAGAAAAACTTGGGTGGACGAGTTGCTGCCTATACTCTGGGCATACCGCACCACCTACAAAATGACGACTGGAGCAACCCCGTTCTTGCTGGCTTATGGAGCCGAGGCAGTTCTGCCCTTGGAGATTACGCATGCATCCCCATGAGTGGAAGCATATGAATATGAGAATAACGAAGAAGGCATGAGGCTCGCCCTTGATCTGATTGATGACGTTAGGGATGAGGCAAATTCTAGGAATGCAGAGCATCAAAAAAGGGCATCCTTCCACTACAACCAAAGGATTAAGGAGAGGTTCTTTCGACAAGGCGACTTGGTTCTAAGGAAGATAGAGGCCTCCGGGGTTGGCCAGAAAGGAAAGCTAGCCCCCAACTGGGAAGGGCCATATCGAGTCAGGAAGACACTAGGATGAGGATCCTACAAGCTGGAAACCTGGAGGGAAACGAGATGCCTCGCACTTGGCACGCTTTGAACTTGAAGGTTTATTATGTTTAAGCTATCCTTGTAAGGATTTAGCTTTTTATCTATTTATTAGGAGAAGTAGAAATAAGGTTCGATGAAACCATTGCAGGGCATGTTGCCCCCACTAGGAGCTAGAATATCTATGTGAGGGTTGAACCCATGTTATCGACATTCTTTTTCAGCTTATTGATAAAGTTTGTTTTTGATTCCTATTGAGTTACTTCTTTAGTTATCTTTAAGCACGAAATACAAATGTTGTACTGCATAAGTTTCGTACAAGCCAAGGGGCCTAGTACAAGAAAAACTATAAGGCATAACAAACAATAAGCAGAAAACAAGAATAAAGAAACGAAGGAAAACGACTAGAAATATAGTTAAGTTACATAACCCCGAAGGGTGAAAATCTAGAATAAATACTACAAAAGAAAGCCGTGCAAGGCCACCTAAGTCTCTAAATCATCAATAGATGGATCCCCGGTTTTTTCAGAAAGGGGATCCTTCTCCTTAGGAGAATCAACTAACTCTTCAGCAATAGGAGAAGAAAGTGGATCTTGAGTAGGCTGGGAGTCCTCCATGACAACAGTGTCTGCAGCCACATTCTGAGCAGTGGCAGAAAGTCCTGGAATAGGAGGGACAGAAAACCTCTCCAAGGAAACTCCTTCAATCTTTCCGCTCAGTTCCACTATAATCTCTTCCCAGCAATCCTTAAAGGTGCTAGGGAAGTTAGCATCATATTCTGCATTCAAGAGGTCCTCAAACTCCTTAGAAGCTTTATAGTCAGCTATGATGTGTTCCTTGTCTGCACCTCCAACTGCAGCCTCCTGTTCTTCTCCTTCTCCTCAGCCAGCTCCTTCTCCACCTCTCTAAGGCGAGCAAAGTTTGCCTCTGAAGAAGCAAAATACCTATCCCTGTCCCTTTCCGCAACTGTCAAGTCAGCACGGGCTACCTTAAGATTGTGGACGGCGGCCTGGCGGTAGGCATTCATCTGCAAAGCAAATGTTGGAGTTAACCAGAAAAGTAAAAGAATAAAAAACATGCAAATAAAAGCAAGAGGAAGAAAAGGCTTACTGCAGCAATGGCCTGAGATCCCAGAAGCTCAATCTGCAAGTCGTTGGAAGACTCAACAATATGAGCCCTATCCCGTGGAGTGACCACACTCCTAAACCATTCAGCTGCGGCCCTAGAGTCGCCCACAACAGTATCTCTGTTACACAACCCCCACCCCACAGTAAAAGGGGTGAGGTCATCATCAACAGAGACGGGTCTTTCTTAGAGAAAGGTAGGCACCTTCTCCACCACATGAGTAGATTCCTCGATCCTAGACCTCTTAGACCTTTGCCTCTCTACCGCGACTCCGGTAGCAGTGACTTCCTCCCTCCTTTTGAAGATGGCATCTAAAGCAGCCTTGCCTGCAAAAACAAAGTAATGAATTGAAGGAATACCAAACTGAAAGAAGAAATACGAAAAGTGGCGTGTCAAGCTAAAATTACCAGCTGGGCCTAAGTCGCTAAGCCCGCAGGCCTAAAGAGAGCCCTCAAAAATTAAATCCGCGCAGTGATGAAGATTATCGCTAGTTAACACGGATATAACAGCCTCTTCCTCCACACCAAGCTTCAAACTTTTCATAGGCCCATCCTCGGCCTTACAGAAATTGGGTCGAAAATGGTTGTCCCAACTATCCCCGTCCATAAAAACATAAAACCATTTCTTCTTCCAATCAGGAAAGGAATCGGGATTGGAATCAGAAATAAAACAAGAACGGGCTAGAGATCGAGTTTGGATTTTAACCCAACCCGAGTTGTTTGGAGTATTAACAAATTTAAACAAATATCGAAAAACAGAGACGTTGGGCTCGACCCCATGTTTCTTACATTGGACCATAAAACAGTAGATATATCGCCAACCATTGGGCATGATTTGAGTTGGGCAGACCCTAGCTTCAGCTAAAAGTTGACAAACAAAAGGTGGAGGAGGAAGTCTAAAACCACCATAAAAAGTTTATTTATAAACTCTAATAGCCCTAGGCTTTGGGTGACAGGACCTTTCGTTTGGAGCCGGGGCAACGACCCTATAAGGCCCACTAATGCCGAAGAGTTGGACCAAAATATCTAGCCTATGTTGTTTATACTTAGATTTATATTGATAAGCATCTAGGTGGAGCAAGTTGGGAAAAGATCAGCTAAATTCGTTTAAAGATCTACAAGAGAAAAAACTTGAGCATGGACAAGAGATTTCTTACCCCTTGAAGCCCTGGGAGCGGCGGTAGAGGCGGTCTGAGCTAGCTGTGGTTGGCTGGAAGAACTCAAATTCTCCATTGATGGTCTTCGCTTGAAGGCTTGAACCCAGAAAAACTCTTAGAAATGGTTGAAGAAAATGAAGCTTCAACGATCTTCAAACGGGAACTGAGAAATTAAGGTGGAAATTGATGACGGGGATCGCCTTGCGATTGAACCGTAGCAGAGCTTTTAAAAAGTATTTGAAGGGAGTTTGGGAAATTTCTTGCAGAGTAACTTTGGGAAAGTGAAGTGTGAAGAAATGAAAAACACTCCACTCTTTTATAGAGTTCACAATCGGTCACCCAACAGGTTATAAAAGGTGGATGGGCTGTTAACAGGTGATTGGGCCTTCAAATAGGCAGGAAGCCTAGGTTCTAGAGAATTCTAAAACATTCTTGGAAAATAAACGAGGAAAAACAAAAATAATTCAGAAGAATTCAAAATAAGGCTGGAAGCCCAATAAAACAGAAAGGTGGCCCAAGAGTTGGCCTAAACAGATTAAGTAGCCCACGCCCATGAGGCCAAACCTCCTAGGCGTTGGTTCACAATGTACCTCCTTGGCAGGGATACCCATTCCATGGCTGGAGTAACAAATGAAGGATGTTAAAGAACCCATGCCCAGGAAGCTAAATCTCCTAGGCGTTGATTCGCAAAATACCTCCTTGGCAGGGATACGCACGCCAAGGTCGAAGTAACAAGTGGAGGGTGTTAAAGAACCCACGCCCAGGAGGCCAAATCTTCTAGGCGTTGTTCTAAATAAGGCCTCCTTGGCGGGGATACCCACGCCAAGGCTGGACCAACAAAACACAGGCATGAAAGCACCCACGCCCAGGAGGCCAAAGTTCCTTGGCGTGGCTAAGGATATGGTCTCCTAGGCGGGGGTATCCACGCCCAGACTATATTCAACCAAGCGAAGGCATGAAACACCCATGCCCAGAAAGCCAAATCTCCTGGGCATGCCTGAGAAGAAGGCCTCCTAGGCGGGGGTATCCACGCCCAGGCTACATCTTACAGATGAAGTGCATGGGACACCCACGCCCAGGAAGCCAAATCCCCTAGGCGTGCTTAAGGAAAGGGCCTCCTAGGTAGGGGTACCCACGCCCAGGGTACAGTTACAATTGACATGCCATTTTTGGGAATTATTTAAGGAATTAAATCCTTGGAAATTCTGAAAATAGGCTGATAATTATGAAAAATAGGGAAAATTGGATATTAATTTCCAGAAAATCCAAAATAGTAGATAAATAATTTTTAAAATTATTTCATGCTTGAAAGCACCGTTAGACATTTTTGGCAAATGATCCAAAAATAGTAAAAATACCTATGGGTACAAGAAAAATGCAAGAAAATTATTTATAATTTTGTGTGAGACATAAATACTTTTAGTTAGCCTCGAATAAGGCAAATCGTCGTAAAAGTGTAGGTCGCTCCACACTTTGCATCAAGACGATACTCGTGAAACACTAGTGTAAAAAGATAAACCCCGACTCGAGTCTCGAAAAAGGCAGTTAAAACTTCAAGGAAAACCTGATTAGTTTTCCTAGAAGTTGGGGCAAATGATATGGGTTAAAAGTAAGCTCTAAAGACCCGGTATGGTCCGAATATGGGGCCCATTTACGAGGCCCAAAACCCTAATTAAATATTAATTTTGTAATTAATATTAAGGGTAATAAACAGCTCAGCAATAAGAGTCAGACAAGGAAACAATATCTTTATGAGTAGCCTCCAAGGCAATAAACTCAATATGGAAACAGACTCCTACAAGGAAGGAGTCTAGAACCTTCCTCAAGATGGTGACTTGCCCACCAAGTCTCTGAATCCTACCATAATTCTAAGGCTCCCACAGCCTATATAAGGGTCTGACCCCTCATTCTCAGAACTACGTTTTTGGCTTGATTCTCAACTTTGAGATACGTAGGCATTCTGTGAGGACCGATTAGTCTCAAACACGGAAACACCCATTAAAACTCGAAGCTCACCAACCCTTTTGCATTTAATACACACAAACCCTAGCTGCAATTCGATAACCTAGTTTTTATTCCACAACATTGGGCGAACTTATTTTCAGAATAAGTCAACTTATTTTAAGACAAAGTTGGAGATTCCTAAATTTTTTTTGAAAAAAGTTATCTTTTTTTGGAACTTATAAAATCTCAAACATATATTAAATACTTATATAAAAAAATTATCAAAATATGAAATTTTTACCTGAAAGTAAGTCCTTAAGGACTTATTTAAAATTTTGCCCAACAGCCCCTAAATATAAGGATATTTTAAAAATATTCTTGTTTTCAAAAAAAAAATTAAAAAAACGGCAAAAGTTGCTCACATGTTCAAGATCTTAGTGATTTGTTTAAATTAGAATAGATGGACATGATTTTAAAATTAGTTAATTCATTAAAATAAGTTTTCAAATTAAACTGAATCGTAGAAAATTTCAGTATAATTAGATTTTTGGAGATATATTTAAATTAGAATAATTTAATTAGCATTTTAAAATAAGTAGGCTTACTAAAATGTGTTTAAAATAAATTAAATATTTTAGAAATCTGTTTAAATTAGAACAGTTAAATAACCATATAAAATAAAAAGGTAACTAAAATATGTTTTACACTAGAATGATCAAATAAACGACTAATCGACTAATTAACGGGCCAAAAATTTTAATATTTGGACCTTAATAATATAATATAGATAAAATTCAATAAATGCATAATTTATAAAAAAAAATTATTTAATTTATAAAAAATATTTCTCTGTGTGCGAAGCACGAGCATATTACTAGTTTTGAGTAATTTCCCTTATCGGAGGTTTATTTGATTCTGTCTTAAAACTGAAAACACCTTCTAGTCAGGATGAGTGTAATAACAAAGAATGTGTACGTGTTACCGTATGCCTAAGTTTCGTAAACAAAAACATCATAATAAACTTGACAAATGTGAACTCAATCTCTGATCTAAGATCCGAACATCACTCAGTCTAACCCTTACTCTCGATCACTCAACTTCCTCCTTCCCTGCCTTGGTGTTTTGAGTTTAGAATTTTCGAGCAACCATGCTATACTCTTGTTTTTTGTAATGAAAGACAAACATTTTCCTAGACACACTATGTCCACTCCTAAATCCACACCCAGAAATCCAATTTCCTGGTTCTGCACTTGCATGGTAATTCTCTATCTTCTCTATACTTCGAATCACTTCCTAAATACTAGGTTCAAATGTTCTTCACCCACTGTTCCCGATATTATTTCTACGAAAGAAACTATCCAAACTGATAATAATGTGAGGAATGTGTCTATTACAACTATTACTAATGAGACCACAAATCTTATTACTCCGAAAAATTCTGACCTTCCTTATGGAATGCGTTATGAACGTACGCAGCTGAAACACATTGCTTTCGGAGTTGCAGCATCGTCACTTTTGTGGGAAAACAGGAAGGAGTACATAAAGCAATGGTGGAGACCAGGGGAAACTAGAGGGGTTGTTTGGTTGGATAAGAATGTAGTAGTAAACAGAAATGAAAGGCTGCCTGAAATTAGGATTTCTGCTGATACTTCTCAATTTTTGTACTTAAATAGGCAGGGTGACAGATCAGCACTAAGGATTTCGAGGGTAGTTTCTGAGACACTTAGATTGGGAATGAAGGATGTTCGATGGTTTGTGATGGGAGATGATGACACTGTCTTTATGGTTGAAAATGTGGTGAGAGTACTGTCTAAGTATGACCATACTCAGCTTTATTATGTTGGGTGCTCATCCGAGAGTCATGTTCAGAACATGGTTTTTTCCTATTCTATGGCATTTGGTGGAGGTGGATTCGCGATAAGCTATCCATTGGCAGTGGAGTTGGAGATGATGCAAGATCGATGCATTCAGCGATACCCGGGATTGTATGGAAGTGATGATAGAATGCAGGCTTGCATGGCAGAACTAGGTGTGCCACTTACCAAAGAATATGGATTTCATCAGGTAAATTAACAAATGAAATTAATCTTAATCATGAAGTTACAATCATAGGGATACTAATTCGGATTTTAAGATTTAAATTTTCGGTTAAATTAATGCAACAATATGATTTAATACTATATGCACAAGCTGTCATACTGGCCTGATGCAGAAACAATCCTCATTTAAAATGCAATTAACTCGAAGTTAATCCCTTCACTGTTTGATGCAGTATGACGTGTATGGGAGTCTATTAGGACTTTTGGGAGCTCATCCGTTAACTCCAATTGTTTCACTACACCACCTCGATGTACTGGATCCAATATTTCCAAAAATGACAAGAGCTCGTGCCATTAATCATCTACTTGGAGCTGCTAAGTATGACAGTGCCAGTATAATTCAGCAGTCCATCTGCTATGACAGTGAACGTCAATGGTCCATCATAGTTTCATGGGGCTATGTTGTTCAAATCATAAGAGGTATACTCTCTCCCAGAGAGCTAGAAATGCCTACAAGAACGTTCCTGAACTGGTATAAGAGGGCCGATTACACTGCATATGCATTCAATACCAGACCGGTCTCAAGGCAGCCTTGCCAGAGGCCCTTTATTTATTATATGAACACTATCAGATATGACGAAAAAAGGAAGCACATTATTTCCATTCATTTACGTCATGATGAAAGATACCCTCTTTGCAAATGGAAAATGGACTCACCCGATCAAATTGATTCAATTATTGTCATGAAAAGACCAGATAATGATCGTTGGCTAAAGGTACAATGCCTAACAATATTTGATTTATTTCATGAATTTAGTATTATCAACGTGGCAAGATCTTTTCATTCCATAATTTAACGATCTTACTAATGGCAGTTCTAATATGAATATATCGTATTTATTCTGCACTGTTGCAGTCACCAAGGAGAGATTGTTGTAGAGTTTTGCCATCAAGTAAAAACTCAAGTATGAACCTATGGGTTGGCAAATGCAGAACAGGCGAAATTATTGGAGTGTAGCTTTAAAACCAAATGTGTGTCCAGTTTACAAGTCATATACGATATGTGTGCAAAGCCAAGCTATGGAAGATATCAACTCTATAAAGTTTGGACATTACAAAAAGCAGGAACCATCACCTCTGAACCAATACTGATTTATAACACTAAGGAGAGATACTTGAGCACATTACCGTGTGTGTGAAACAGAGAAGTCGATTTTTTGCCAATTTTTTTTTAAAATGTATGTCAACACTCTCAGAAATCATTTCCTTTCTTCCTGGCACAACTGAGATATTTTTACATATATTTGCTGAATAGAAATTGGTAAGGTCGTGCTTAAAACGATAAATTATATGTCTGCTTGCTACAGTCACAGGGTTCAAATGCAGAAAATAGTCTATTATTTAACAGTGTAATTTTCACCTAAAATTTTTTATGGGATAAAAGTATGTTGTTTCAGTTATTCAGTCTGTTCGACATGCTGTCTGTTCTCCTAATTAAATGAGATCTGCCAAGATGGTCGGATCAACCTGTTTTTGGTTAACAGAATGAGGCATCTACATGCAATATGTATATGTGAGACTCCTATATCTGATTTCTATGTTATCTATTTTCAAAATGTAGTTTAGTTTCACTAGAGGGGCACAAACCAAAAAGAAAATCTGACTATGGTATTCCTTTGTAGTTTATGACTAGTATGAATATAAGGTGTGTGCACATAATGAGATAACTGTTGAACAACTGCATAAAGTAGTATTGCATTCAACACATAACTAAACAAGTTAATGGAATCATCAAGATGACACACTCAATGTACATATGTACGAAGAAAAGAGCTACTGTTGCTGCCTGTGTTGAAGAGATGTATCAGACATGACATTGGCATGATGGTCTCTCCTTGGGTAGGCAACACGAACTACTTAGCTCACTGCTTAATTTTCTTATTAAAAGAGCAAGGCGATGATAAGTAAAAACGAGCGCTTAAAGTAATAAATTGGAGACCCCTTCGTTAGAATTTATCCAATTCTCTGTTCTTGGAGTCTCTTGCTCAGGGCCGGATCTGACGGGAGGACAGGGGCGACCGCTTGGGGGCCCAAAAATTAGAGGGTCCAAAATTAAAAAAAAAAAAAAATTTGATTGTACTTATATACATATATGTGTCATTTTAAAGAATTTGAAAGTATTTTCAGTTTTAAGTTTGATTGATTAGAGTATGAGGAACTAAAAAAACATTGCAAAAATTTAGTAGCTACTTTTACTCGTAATGGTGTATCAAATTTTGAATTAGGTGCTCTTAAAATTGTTTGCACTACGAATTTATCTACTGGACGAGTTCAGGATTACATTTGAGAGTTCAGGATTACATTTTAGAGAAGATGATATAGATACAATTATTAACGACTCTACATCTAAAAATGCATGAATAGGTTGATTGTCATGATCTTAGTTCCATGATTTTTTGGTTCTTTTTTTAGAATGTTAGTGTTTTGACATTATGATTATTATTTATGACGATAAATATTACTAATTCATCTATTTTTATGCGGAACGGATGTTTTCTCATATTTTATTTTGACTATTAGTATAAAATTTCATTTTAAATTTGTATACTCGTTTAGGTAAGGCAATTGGGATTTGAAAATGTAAATAAATCTGTTTTTCTAATTTTTCTTTCAAGGAGTGGAGGGATGTTCCTTCTGTTAACTAATATGAGCACAAATTTTGACTGTGATTTCTAGCAAAAGCAATGCATCAATTTCAATGACAACTAATAGAAGTTCATTTCATTATATTAGCTAAATACCTTGTTTCAGTAATTTAAAATCTAAAGTTAATGTGAAGGAGTGCAGTAGACCCTCTTATAGTCTTATACATATTGTACTTTCAAAGCTCACAATTGTCATCATGACTCTGATACAAAACTTGATGACAGGCATACAGCTCGGATACAAAACTGAACAGTTAACTTAAACCTCTCTAAATAGTTTATATTTACTGGCATAGAAACAAAGAATATTCTCTTGACATTATATGACGACAAGGATTTCAGGAGTCTTCTGGGAAGGATGGCTTTGTGGAGTATATGGTTGTGACACAATGTGATCTAAAGCTTTAACCACTTCAGATACACGAGGCCTTTTGGAAGGTTGCTCTTGAACACATAATAAAGCAGTAGCAAAAGCTTTATATAATGATTTTGCAGGATACTGGCCTTGGAGCGCAGGATCAACCATATGGCAGATGTTTTCCCTGTTCTTTAGCAGGGATCGTGCCTGCACACAAAAAAATAAACATTTTTGTCATTAGTAGGATGTAAAAACTAAGGAAAAACAATCACATTTAGAATATGAAAGCATATAAAATGATCGTGTTTTGGTTCAATATATTATTAAGTCATATATTTTACCAGTATAGTGCTGATATGAAATAATGATAATGTGGAATGCCAATCATGACCGTGGGCATCAGGAAATGTCATGTATTAGAAAACAGATGTAAAATATGTCATACGAATTCTTATCACAATGCTACAAGTACTATCACATCACTTCTTGACTATTTACTTGCTCTGTTAAGAGTAGGAGAATAGAATGCGCAATTTATTTGCAGATTGGAAAGACTTGAATGGAGTGAACAAAGGGAGAGATAATTGCATAAATGCCAATGAATCTCACACCATTCTGGCCTCCACTCCCTTTAAACCAAGTTAACACAGTAGGAATTCATTGAGTTCAGCAACAAGCAAAACAGACCGAGTGCACTTACATAGCCTAACCTGATTACTGCCTTAACATGTCACAATGATATTACTCTGTAAAAGAACCATAAGTTGTTTCAAAATTTATAACATGCAACTATGAAAGTTCTTTAGCATTCTACCAACAAGGAGGGCTTAGCTTGATTGTAAAACACAATGCTACTATTTGCCTATATGAAAATTGTAGAAAAGAAATCATTTACTGAAAGAAGATATCTTACCCATGCAACCAAATTTTGTTCCTTGGCAGATTTTGCGTTATCTATTGCTCTTCTTCCTGTAATTATCTCTAAAAGAAAAACCCCAAAGCTATAAATGTCTGACTTAAATGTCAGCTGGCCAGTCATTGCATACTCTGGTGCACAGTAACCATACGTTCCCATCACTCTTGTTGAAACATGAGTATTGTTCCCAGTAGGTCCCACTTTGGCCAAGCCAAAGTCTGATAGCTTGGGATGATAATCCTCCCCGAGCAGAAGGTTGGAGCATTTCAAATCACGATATATTATTGGGGGATTCATCTTATCATGTAGATACTCTAATCCCTTTGCTGCGCCAGCTGCAATCTTCATTCTGATATTCCAATCAAGTCTCTTCCGGTTTGGGCCTATATAGTTAGACAAAATTTAAAAATGTCACAACATATATAGAGAACACAGCTACAAATTAGAAAGGAATTATAGTGGCATTATATGCACGAAAGCGAAAACATTTAATTTTTAACCAAGGTTATTGAACATAAAATACCGTGCAGAAGGCCTTCCAGAGAACCCAATGACATATGCTCGTACACCAACAACTTCTGGCCAGCCTCAACACAATATCCAACTAGTTTTACAAGATTCGGATGATCAACAAGACTCAAAGTCATCATTTCAACAACAAATTCCCTGATACCTTGCGAGCCATCAGAGTCCAGTTGTTTGATAGCTAAAAGCTGGCCCAGAAATACATAATAAAAATGAAAAAGAAAGTATCAATATGCAAGTTTATGATAAAAAATAAATTGATAAGATTTAAAAAGGTGCTATATATATATTTGAAAACTAAAAAGTATCAATGCAAGTTAAGAACATAAGAAAAACAAGCTGGTTTCTACTGACCTCACCAGTTTCCTTCAGCTTTCCTTTGAATACTTTGCCAAATCCACCTTCACCTAGAAGGTTATCCATATTGAAATTCTCGGTGGCATCAAGCAATTCATTTAAGTTGAACGACTTGGAATTTCCCTTCTTTTTACCAATGTCATTCGCCCTTCCGCTACTGTCCAATTCCTTGGTATCCACAGATTGATCAACATTCCTAGTATCTACTTTCTTGTCAATCCTTACTGGAGAAACTTCCAATGCATCTGAGCCACGTAATAGGATGTTTAGAAAAGTAACAGGAGAAAGAATAAACCAATAGGAGGTAAAACAGAAAGACACAAAATGCACCACAGAATTTTAAGCTGAAATGTTTTATATTAATGTGACTATGCCATTATATTTTTCACAACTGTAACATATGCATACACTAAATCATCATAAAGACCACCATCCATATATTCAGAAAGTGCTATTAGCCTGTGAAACTCAACCCTACAATCTAAAGTGAAGATATCTCCCAGCACTTAGCATATAAACCCACCTACAACAGATTTTGAAACAACCCAACAAAACAGAGGACTTGCCTCTTCAATTCTAATTATCATTTTGTAGTTACCTAAATTTCCAAAGTACACAGTCTACACCGTAATGTTTTTGGCAAATCACACCATTTGGCCAAAATACTCAATATTCAGATTTTTTTGAAGTGGCACTTGCAGACATACTCTATCACATGAGAATTAAAAAAAAAATGTGTTATTGACTTATTGTAACTTGACTATAAGAAAACTGTCAATTTTTTGCAATAAAATATGACTTCACGTTTGAACGGTCTGATTTAACTAGCCAAGCTTACAGGAATAGAGTGGTTTGGAAAGGTACATTAGGCCATTAGAAACTAATAAAACAGGGGAAAATAAAAAAAATTCAAAACATTAGTTGAACAGCTCCAACCAGCATGTCTAAAATATTAAGCAATCTCATATCACTCATCAATACAAGACTAATAAGTTAAAAAATTCAGGATCAAACAGAGGCACTTAAACAGTAAAATGAGGCCTGAATAGATGATCAATAAGAAGTGAAAATCATAAGTATGTTCCCTATTATCATCATTATAGCAGTTCACAAATTGCAAAAGCAAAACAAGTACTATAAAGCCAAACTAATGTAAACACAGAACATGAAAGTTGAATATATGATTTATGCCATTGCCAATAATCAAATTAAAAAAAAATCATAAACACAGAGAGAGAGAGAGAGAGAGAGAGAGAGAGAGAGAGAGAGAGAGAGAGAGAGAGAGAGAGAGAGAGAGAGAGAGGCAGAGAGAGAGAGTGAGAGAGAGAGAGAGAGAGAGAGAGAGAGAGAGAGAGAGAGAGAGAGAGAGAGAGCATATACCCAATGTGGAATGTGGATGATCATAGTTTTGATCAAGGGCTCTGTATTTCTTCTTATCTTTCAAGCGTTTTGTTAAATCTTTACTCCATGAAAAACAACCCATGTCTTTCTTGATCCTCCTTTCAAAATGTTCCGCTGTCTATTTATATAGTATGTATGAAGAAAGACGAGTATAGAAGATTGAAACGTGTGTATGTGTAGGATATACAGGTGTTGATAGCTGGCGTGTGAATGTGTTATTTAATTCTTTCTCTACTTAAGTGCAAAGCCCAGAAGAAACAGAACTGGAATGCACAAACAGAGAATTAGAAAAAAGAAAAAGGCATTTGCCTTTTACAAACAAAGATACATACAACTATACATCGATCCTACTTATTTTCTTGGCACGTTTGGCGTGTTTTAAACACTAGCTGATTGCAAATTCATAAATAAATATTATTTAATATTGTAATTATAAAGAATCGAGTAAAAAAATTAAAATATTTTCTATGTCCCTCTCATTTCTTTACACTTTCTTTTTTAGATCGTTCCACTAATTCTTTACTGTACATTACTAAAAAATAATAACTTTTAACAATAAAATACATTATTACATCCACTACTTCACTCCACTTTTTCAATACTTTACACTATTAAACCCACTACTTCACTTATTTTAACATAAAATCACTATTACACCCATTACTTCACATATTTTAACAATAAAAAACACTATTACACCCACTACTTCATTTATTTTATTTATTTTCCTTGGTCTTTGTGCTAAAACTCCATATTAAGTTTTTTTTTTTGAACGGCAATCAAATATATAGAAATGAACGTAGCATACAAGCCAACCACTTGATCTGATTACTTGGACAGACCCAAGCTGATCAGGACCAGCAGAAATTTGATTGAAATACTAGAAACCTACTGGGTGAATTACTACTGCTACAAACTTGAACAAACTGCCATTTCCTTACTACTAGCTAGGACATTGAGACTTGAGTTCTGAAGATTAACACGAGTACTCAGATGTTAGACTTCTTCATCCGAATTTCTTCAAGCAGGACAAATTCTACAAACACATCTTCCACACTTAAGAAATCCTCTATGCCCACTGGAGGATCAACTAGACTTTGCAGTGATTCCTGCAAATAGTTCATTGCATCCAAATCCCATATTAAGTTACTGGAGGGACAGAGGGAGTAATAAATTTACTATAATTTTGCAGTTGTAACCAATCGAATATGAGGTTAAGCTTATTTGTATCAGGTTCCACATATAATTACTTAAAATTACAGCTCTTAAAATTATTTAATATATTATGTTGTAGAACATTTTACATTTTTATATTATTTTAATTATTATTAATTATTTTTTATCGTAAACATTTGCTTAGAACATAAATTATAAAATGAATCGCATACCTATTTTTTTCCTTAGCACATAAAACCTCTTTAATTACGTTTAGCAAAAAAAAACTATTTAATTATTTATAAATTATATGTAACTAGCATTTTACCCGTGCTACGCACCGAAGGTACAATTCTAAAAAATATTAAATAATTACCAAAAATATATATAAGTATAAAAAATAAAAATTTTACATTTAATTATTTAGATTGTAATGTTGAACTCTATTATTTCATCAATTTTTTATCTACTAATTTAGTTTGTTAAATTATGATGTATTCAAATATTTAATATCTATATTATATTAATAAAGTAATATAAAAGAATTACATACACAAACTTCGATCTGATTCGGATTTTTTCTGGGTTTGGACCGGACATGATGGAAAATCAGATTTTTTTAATTTTAAGGACCGGAGACTGGACTATTTATATACGATCCGGTCCGGGTCTTGGATTGACAGACCCGGTCCAGTCGTATTTACCTGTCTAAATCGAAATGTTGTGTAGCCCTAACTGCACTATACATAAATTACTTCTAGTAACTTGGTTTCTTGTTCAATTTTTACTTCGTTAATTTCATAAAAAAGTCTCGTTGGAATTTAAAAAAAAAGTCTCAAAAGCATCAAAAGCTTGTTTATAATTTTTTCCCCACACAATGGATAAATTATATTAAGGATAATGAAAAGAAATAATAAATTGATTGAGTGAGTGATGTAATAAATCTTAAGTCTAAGTTTAGAAACATTTAAACTCGTGACAAATGAATATTTACATTTAAAGTCAAAATGGAAATTTCATCGTATTGAAGTAGCTCGTTGCTAGTGACCTTAACACACTATTAACCGAGCAATCTTGTTATATATAGATGTAACTTCTTGATTCAATGTATCTGTAAAACCGTAAAGATCATATAAGACATACATATAGTTAGTTTATGTCAGATATCAACATGTTTGTTATGTTACTAATAGAGACTATAATAATAAGTTTTTATTAAATAAGAAAGTTATATATATTATTCTTCCTAAGAAAAAATTGCGCTTGACCATAAAGGTCAGAAAAATGTTACAAATACTGTTAACGACATAGGTCAAACGACCATACTTATCATATATTTTCTTACTTTTTCGAATGCGAATGTGGCCACAAAAGTTTCCAAAAAATTTACTTTCCAAAAAATTTAAAATAAAATTCACCTTATATTCTCGGATAAGCAATAACAATCATTAACTATGGCGTGAAATTCATTCATATTTAGGATCCACCAACAATTATATAAATTGATAAAATATAAGAAAGACTAAAATTGAACAGTTTTTGAGGGAGTAAGCAGTGGTGAAGTTTATTCTCTTAGCAAGTTATATAATTTCGTGACTTCAGCTTATAGTGTACCTATGTTAAAGTTAACTACCAAAGTACAAAAATGATTTTGGAAAATATATATATATATATATATATATATATATATATATATATATATATGTATATGTGGTTTTTATAGCTACTCTGACAACAAAAAAATTGTGGCATAATATGTATTCGACACACGAACAAATATATTAATATAAGTATTATTAAGTTGAGAAAAGTTATATACTTTAATTTGGAACCTGCATATGTGTGTATGAATAAGTGTGTAGGTGTTTTTGTTAGTAAGAACATCAAAGTAGATACATAATGTGATTAACTCTTACAAAAAAATAGCATCATTCATACACTTTAACTTTTCTCAATCTAATAATTTAAATTGACAAATAACAACACTTCGTAGATATATAACTACGGTAGTCATACTTAGTTTGAGGAAGGAATAAGGATACTCGTCGGGATGTGATATAATCTCAAAAAAATAAAGAGACTGATTTTTTGCAGTAAATTTATCTGTTAGTCTCACAACAGACTATAAATAAAATTTTCAATGATAAAATTTCAACTTATTAAGTTAACGCATATATTTCATATACATCAATTTGATTAGCTTGTAAAAGATGGAAGTGAAAAAGGTTAGAAGCGGAGAAAAATATGAGACATAAAAAATATAAAATTTATAAATTTTGAAATAATAAATTAACTAAATATATATTTGAAATTAATATTTTATTTACACATGTATCACATCAAATTTATATACATTTAACTAATTGTACATCTAATTTAATATTATATCTATTGCGAACTTACTAAGTAATTGTCTTTACATTCCTGGATTTCATTTAATTAATTGTAAACCACAAATTAAATTAAGAACAGATATTTAAAATGCTAATAATGAAAAAAATGGTTGGTTCTTATTTTGAAAGATAATTATAAAACGTTTATTTAACTAATTAATGTGGACTTACTAATTAATTGACTTTACACTCTTAGATTTTTTAAGTAATAGGAAACCACAAAATAAATTTAAGGACAAATAATCAAAATGGTAATTATAGAAAAATGAATATGTTTGATTTTAAATGATAATTATATTTAAAAATTGGTTAAAAATAAATGACAATTAATGGTTTTAAGATTGTTTCTGTACCTTTTGTCATTGATTCGTGTTGTAAATTCAAGATGCCATCTGAATAGTTTTGACCATTCATGATGTACCTTTGAATATTAAGTTGGTGAAATAGCAATATATATAATATTAAAGTTATTAGCAATTAAGTTGATGAAGGAAATAGATTTTTTTATTGATGTATCGAAGAAAAAAACTATTGTATTGGACAATTAAAACACAAAACATATGATACATATATATAATCGAAATAAAAAATAATATATATATATATATATATATATATATATATATATATATATATATATATATATATATATATATATAGGGCGACTCCAATACAAACCTTCTTAGAATACAAACCTAAAAACCAAATTCCAATCCAACATTTAAGCGAATCTAATGACCAAAATAGGGGTACCCCAATACGAAAAAGTCGTATAATTCTATCCTCTATCCATTCATCGAAAAAAAAAATTAAAAAAAAAATATTTTTTTTTTAAAAATGATGACGTGGCAGCGGTTTTTTTTTTTTTTGATGAATGGATAGAGAGTTGAATTATAAAACTTTTTTGTGAAGCTGCCCCTGGCGGGGCCCTTAGAATATATGAAATATAATATATTTTGTGTTGGTTTGTAGTTCTCATTTTAAGAGTGGTTTGTATTTGAGCAAAAACCTATATATATATATCCAAGTATAGTCTGTCATTTAATAAAAAAATACAAAGTAGTACCTTAATCGAAATTGATATAATTTAAGCAGGAGGAGGAGAATTGATATAGACAATTAGTTCATCAAAGTTAGCTAGGTCTGTTGGAGAATAGGGACTAAGCGGCTTAGGTTTTTTGTAATGATTAAATTGATATAATAATTTTATTTTTCAGTTTGTAAGAATTTTATATTTGAGATATTTTTATTTTATGTAAATTGATTATTAGTTAATCGTTAAAATAAAAATTAGTAGTTATTATGTTTAGTTTTTTATATATATAAGCAGTTATTATATTTAGTTAATTGATATAAAAAAACAAAAATCTATTGTTAATGAGTTTAACTTGAGTTGAGTTTAATTTTGGCCGAAACGTAAAATCTAGATCCAATAGAAAACATGTTACATTAATTTTAATTGATCTAGACTCTAATTTATATTAAAACTATTTGATAAAGCCGCGCTTCGCGGCAGCGTTACAATATTTTTAAAAAAATTCAATACATTTACGTTATATTATAATATTAATATTAAATTTTAATAATTGAATAATCTTCTTTAATGAATCAATTTCTTGTTAAATACGATTCTTTCGATTGAGCCGCTCTCTCGTTAAAACCGAAATCCCAACTTTTTAACATATATTATAAAGACTGCATGAGATAGTTCTCTCACTCATTGTTCTTTTATTATGTTAACACATCAATTCTTTTCTTTTTAAATACGGTGACTTTTTTCATGACAATAGTATTTGATTTATGAATAAAGTTTCCTAATATAAGTATAATTAAATATATAAAAAAATATATAATTTAAGAAGATCGTACTTTCTATGAAATATTTAATTATATGTCTGCTCTATATATTCAAACACCTATTCTAGTTCTAGTAGAACTTTTATTTATATATTTTTTCTATAAATTCAAACTCTTATTCTCTATAAATTCGAACTCCTATTTTGCTTCCAATAGAACTTTTAATCGTATGCTTTATAAATACTTATTATACTTCCAATAGAACTTCTAATCATATGTCTTCCCTATAAATTCGAACCCTTCTCCTTTATAAATTCGAACACCTATTCTACTTCTAATATGCTAATTGATATTTTCATATTTATTAGTGTTTAAAATTCTAGAAAATTAGAAAAATCGATTGAGACGATATTAAAGCGCCACCTAAACTCCCGCTATTAACTAACAATTATTATAATCTAATTATCAATATAATCAAAATTAGTTCTCATATTATTTATGCACCAAATTTATAAAATAATCAGAAGGCGTAATAAATAAATGACAAAAAATATAAGAAAAAAAATATACCAAAGACCTTACAATAAAAGAAATTTAAAAAATTGAGACAGATTACTTATTTTCGATGCCATCTCTTCTCTCTCGCATCATGCTTGAAAAGCGAATAACCTGCAAACATATTCAACAATCAATAATCAGCATTCGTAAAAAAAATCAACGAATTAAATGACTAAAGTATATATTTTCAAACAGATAATGGATAATGAGTTAGATAAAATTATATGAGTCTATCAAATCAATCAACTACCAAGTAAAACCATCAACTATGACATGGTCACATCATATACCTTCAGTATATATATTGGAATTATTTTTCCTTATTTCGTATAAATTCGAAGTACTTTTTTTTTTTTATAAATTTGAATTCCTATAAATTCGAATTCCTTTTCACTATAGATTAGAATTAGAATTAGAATTTTTTTATAAATAAATTTAATTAATAACAATTAAATTCTAAAACTCTAAGAAAATTAAAAAAAAAATAGATTTGGATGATTTTAGAGACGTCACCTAAGCTCCCGCGTATCCTCCTATTGAAAGAAATAATATTAATAAAATATTATTTTTCTATATTATAACAAATGCAATCAAAGATAAAATTATTTAGATTTTCTATATCTATTATTATGTGATAATATGTATTAATAAGCTTACCAAAATTAAAAGATTTATTCAAATTTTCATTAATAATCTTACCAAAAATATTAAGAGAATATATTAATAGTATTTTTGCTTCCAATAGAACTTTTAATCGTATGCTTTATAAATACTTATTATACTACCAATAGAACTTCTAATCATATGTCTTCCCTATAAATTCGAACCCTTCTCCTTTATAAATTCGAACACTTATTCTACTTCTAATATGCTAATTGATATTTTCATATTTATTGGTGTTTAAAATTCTAGAAAATTAGAAAAATCAATTGAGACGATATTAGAGCGCCACCTAAACTCCCGTTATCCTCCTTTATATATATATATTGATATTGATAATTCACAATCTTACGATTGTTTAGCTAATACGTGGTAGATTCGGGTATTATAATAAAGGATGTTAAAAAAAAATTCATAATTAAAAGATATATAAACATCTGTAATTCACTGTTATGTGGATTTATAGAAAATTTTATTTACGGTTAGTAGTAATTTTTTAAAATTAAAAACCATGTGATATACGAATTTATTAAATGAAGATATAATTATATTTAAATTTAATTTAATCGCGATTAGTAAATTAGAATAAGCATGGTAAATAATAAAAATTTTGTATATGATTGATTATTGAAAATTTAGAAGTGAATTCTGATTGTCTCTAAAATAATTTTAATTTTTTGATTGGTAATTTATTCACCAACCAATAATAATACTCTTCTAGCGTATATTTAATAATTTAAATAATTAAAATATATGCAGCGTTGGCTTATATGCATTTATTAATTAATTCTTTTAAGAAAATATGAATAAATATATGTTTGAGCTTTAAAAAAAATCGAGTATTTGAAGGTATGAAAATTATCCAAACTATTAAAAATTTAATTTCAAATCCGATGTTTTTCATATTTCTAGTTGAGTTATATTATAATTATTTAAAATCGGTTATAATTATACAATATATATTATGAAAATCAATTTATAATGTATGATATTATGATTGTGATTGACTTTGTATTAAAAAAGTAGTTGATTAATGAATGAGTAGTTTTGAAACATAATTTAAATATATAATAGCATATCGTGATTGATTTCAAATTAAAATATTATTTTTTTATTTAAAAAATATGTATTTATGGATATGTAAATATTAAAATATATGTATTTATGGATATGTCTAATAAAATCATTATTGTATTTAAATTAGAAGAGTTAGCTAATCATGGTTAATGAGGTAGGGTGAGATTGTAAATAAGAAAAACTATTAATATAACATGATTTGTCTAAAATTTAGGAATTATCTCTGATTGGTTCTAAAATAATTCATAATTTTCTGATTGGTTAACTGAACATTCATAGAATTAGTTATTATAAGAGCATCTTCAACCCAAACAAACTTGTTAGCTAAATCCTAGTTGGCACTTCATATAGCTAACTCATATACATAATTACCTTCTCCAACCATAATCTGTTAGCAATAAAAATTTTAGATAATCTCACTTGGTCTTCTATATTTGTTGATCCACTACCATTATCTATAAATGGCCACATCATCTCCCTCCAATTTTATATTAATATTTTACACTTTTTTCATATCCAACTCATCTCCCTCCAATAATTATAATAGTAAAATATTGTTTTTGAAATATAGCTAACAAATATAGTTAACAACATTGGAGCAAAATCACTTTTTCATCATCTATAATATAGCTAATTAATATTATATATTATTTTAGCTAACCAATTTACCTAATAGCATTGGAGATGCTCTAATAAAAGATGTCAAACAAGAACATATGAGTATGTAAGGTTCTCATTATTTTACAATTTCACTTTGACATTCACGTTTTTGTCACGTTTCACGGTTTCATCCGTACACGTAGGCCCTGTTAATTTATATATTAGTAATGTGTTAATTTAGTGCATAATTGGAGAGGAAAATAGGAAAATACGTGCGTTCTAGAAATATATTTCTTTAAATTTTACCACTATATTTTTAAAAAAATTTAAAATATATAAGATTGTCCTAAAAATAACAAAAGAAAATTGGTCGTTGATGCATAATCAAAATTATGCTTGAACGTGATGAGATAATTGAAATATTAAAAACTTATATTTTGTTGTTCTACATTTTGAATTCAATTTTTACTCGCCATGAAATAAGATTTGTTAGAATAAATATTCATTTATATTTATAAAATGTTAACTTAATTATTTAAAAAAGAAAAATTCACTTTTATTATATCTTTTTAAGATACTTTATACACTGCTGTGATTCCAATAAAATACAGCAACCTATTTAGTGGAAACACGTGGAGACATATAAAGCTAGCGAATCACTTAGTGAAAGGGTTTGGTATATTTTACTTGCACCAACGCAAGTGCCTGGTACATTCCAAATTTCGTTTAGCTAATTGGCAGAATGGCACTTGGCACCATACAATTTCTTCACCGCTCGACAGGATCTTTCTTGGCTATTTATTAATTATACTAACTCTTTTAATTTTATTTGTAAACTAGTTGATAAAGTCGCGCTTCGCGGCGGCGTTACAATTTTTATTTTTAAAAAAATTCAATACATTTACGTTATATTATAATATTAATATTAAATTTTAATAATTAAATAATCTTCTCTAATGAATCAATTTCTTGTTAAATACGATTTTTTCGATTGAGCCGCTTTCTCGTTAAAACCGAAATCCCAACTTTTTAACATATATTATAAAGACTTGTATAATATTTTTATCCATAAAATCAAACCGTAAAAATAAAAAAAAAATTATGACTACAGTATCAAATTCTAATAGCTAATACAATCTTTTCTAGCTAGCCGTCTTCCCGTTAAATACGTTTCGAGCCGCTCTTCTTTGAAACCGAAATTCTAACTTCACTATATAAAGAGAGTAAATTCCAATTTTTATATTCTTTAACCTTTCTAATATTTATGGAATTTTAAAAGATGAAAATACATCTTATATTTTCTGTATATTATAGATAAACTTGTATAAAAAGGTTAAAATAAAGGATTTTTAGGAAAAAAGATGTGTAGTTTTAAAAAAATCGTATATGACGTCTCCACCATCCGTGTATTTTACATCCAATAAAATATTTAATTTTATGTATTATATTTTTAAATTTAAACACTTTTTATACGGTCTTATTTAATGAACCGCTTTCTTGTTAAACACGGTTATTACTATTGATCCGCTCTCTCGTTAAGACCAAAAACCTAACTTTTACATATATTACTTGTATGATAATGTTTATCCATAAAAATCAAATCCTAAAAATAAAATAAATTTATAACATCAATATGGTATTTTAATAGCTAGTACAATCTTTTATAGTGAGCCGTCTTCCCGTTAAACATGTTTCGAGCCACTCTCGTTTGGGATCGAAATTCCAACTTCATTACATATTATTGATGATACTTATCTTACAGAACAATTTTTTTTCGTTAAAATCAAAACCTAAAAAATAGAGTGAATTCCAATTTATACTTTCTCTAGACTTTCTAAAAATTTTGGAGTTTTAGAAAATGAAAACACATCTTATTTTCTCTTTATATTATAGATACTCCTGTATTTATTTAGGATTCTTGCATGAGATTGTTCTTTTATCATGTTAACACATCAATTCTTTTCTTTTTAAATACGGTGACTTTTTTAATGACAATAGTATTGGATTTATGAATAAATTTTCCTAATATAAGTATAATTAACTTATATAAAAAAATATATAATTTAAGAAGATCGTACTTTCTATAAAATATTTAATTATATGTCTGCTCTATATATTCAAACACATATTCTACTTCTTGTAAAACGTTTATTTATATATTTTTTCTATAAATTCGAACTCTTATTCTCTATAAATTCGAACTCCTATTCTACTTCCAATAGAACTTTTAATCGTATGTCTTATAAATACTTATTATACTTTCAATAGAACTTCTAATCATATGTCTTCCCTATAAATTCGAACTCTTCTCCTTTATAAATTCGAACACCTATTCTACTTTAAATATGTTAATTGATATTTTTATATTTATTAATATTTAAAATTCTAAAATTCTAGAAAATTAGAAAAATAGATTGATACGATCTTAGAGCGCCACCTAAACTCCCGCTATCCTCCTTTATATATATACTAGTTGATAAAGCCGCGCTTCGCGGCGGCGTTAAAATCTTTTTTTAAAAAATTCAATAAATATTTACATTAAATTATATTATCAATATTAAATTTTAATAGTTATATAATCTTTTCTAATGAACCGATTTCTTGCTAAACGCGATTCTTTCGATTAAGTCATTTTTTTGTTAAAATTGAAATCCCAACTTTAACATATATTATAAAGATTTTATAATAATTTTAATTCATAAATTTTCTGTATATCTTATATTTTCTGTATATTATAGATATTTTCTGTATTTATTTATAGCTTTCGCATGGGAATGTCTCTCTATTATATTAACACATCAATATTTTTTAAAATATGAAGACTTTTCTGTACGTGAATAATAGTGAATTTATGGATATATTTTTCTAAGGCAAGTATAATTAACTTATATAAAAAAGTTTAAATAAAGGATTTATAGGAAAAAAGATATATAGGTTTAAAAAAATCGTATAAGACGTCCCCACCGTCCTCATATTCTACGTTCAATAAAACATATTATTATATGTATTCTATATATATTAAAACATCTTTTTTACCTTCAATAATTTTTTAGTTATACTTTTTTCATATAAATTCAAACTCTTCTTCTCTATAAAATAGAACTCCTATTTTACATACAATAAAATTTTTAATTATATGTCTTACAAACACCTTAGAACTTTTGATTATATGTTTTCCCTATAAATTCAAACTCCTATTCTCTACAAATTTGAACACGTATTATGCTTCCAAAATGTTTAAGGATAGTTTTTTTAGTTATTAATATTTAAAATCCTAAAATTCTAAAAAATTCAAAATATGTTTATCTTCTATTATATCAGCAATATTAAATTTTAATATTCAACATGGTATTCTCCAATAAATCACTTTCTCGTTAAACACGGATATTCGTATTGAGCCGCTCTCTCGTTAATACTAAAACCCTAATTTTGACATATATTACTTCTATGACATTATTTATCCATAAAAATCGAATCATAAAAATTAAATAAAATTTATAACATCAATATCAAATTCTAATAGCTAATACAATCTTCTATAGTGACCCGTCTTTCCGTTGTACACGTTTTGAGCCGCTCTTATTTGGGATCTAATTCTAACTTCATTACATATTATTGATGATACTTGTCTTTTATAACAACATTTTTCCTTAAAATCAAAACCTAAAAATAGACTAGATTCTAATTTTTACTTTCTCTAAAGTTTCTAAAATTTATGGAGTTTTAAAAATGAAAATACATCTTATTTTCTCTTTATATTATAGATACTTCTATATTAATTTAGGGTTCTCACATGAGAATGTTCATTTATTATGTTAACATATTAATTCTTTTCTTTTAAATAAAAAAACTTGTTTTATGAGAATAGTATCAGATTTATGAATATATTTTCTGATAGAAGTGTAATGAACTTTTATAAAAATATATAATTTTAGAAGATATTAAAAGATGTCACCAGCGTCCTTGTATTCTACATACAATAAAATATTTAATTATATGTCATTTCTATATATTCAAACACCTATTCTATTTCCAATAGAACTTTTAGTTATATGTTTTTTCAATAAATTCGAACTCTTATTCTCTATAAATTTCGAACTCCTATTCTACTTTTATTAGAACTTTTAATCATATGCCTTACAAATGCCTATTAATAGAACTTCTAATTATATGTCTTTCTTATAAATTCGAAATCTTCTCCTCCATAAATTCGAATACATATTCTACTTCTAATTTGTTAAAAGATATTTTTATATTTAATAGTGTTTAAAATCCAAAAATTCTAAAAAATTAAAAAAATAGATTGAGTCGACAAAGCCGCACACTCAAAACATTTTCGAAAATTACAACAATCAAATCTCAAGAAAAAAAAATATATAACATCAAATTAAACTTAATTTAAATTTTTCTGTATAATCTACTTTGTCATATTTTACTTTGTTGTTAGTCTAAATTATAAATAAAAGAACCGAATGTCGATTGTTCATTAATTAACTATAATTGTTTTGTAAATGAAAATTTATGAATTTTAAAATATATATGAGTAAAAATAAAAATTCATTACATATTTTATTACATAAACATAATTTAATAATATACATTATAATATATTTTCGGTTCGGTTGATGAAATAAAACCAAAACCAAACCATTATTTCGGTTCTGTTTTTCAGTTTAGTTTCGGTTTCGATTTTTCGGTTTTTTTTTTCACCCATACTAATCTTCTACCTTTCAATCTTTTAGGATTTTCGGATTCCACTATTTATCGCTACACCAATTAACTGCACTAATAATATAAAGTTAAATTGATTATTGGGAATCGGAAAATTAAAAGGAATTTTTTTTTTCAAAGGTTACAAAGTTATATATATTTCAATTTTCGTTAGAAAAGAACATTACAAAAGAATTGAAACAATTCGAAACTTTTGTTCTACATAAAAAACTTCTATTTTGAAATAAAAAACTAATTATAAAAAAAGTTTTGATATCACTTACATAGAAAAAATTCTTAAACATGTCTATCGAAAAGAAGAGAAAGATAAAAAGTAAAAATTTGGAAGAAGAAAAATTACGTTGATGATAAAATTAGTAAGTTCAGAGTCGAAAGACAATTAACCGAAGAGTAGTATACAAATTTCACAAAAATATATATTATCCATACTGTAACTTGTGCAGGCTGTATCTTGTGCAGGCTGTATCTTGAAAATCGACCAACTTTTTTTAATAGAGTTGATCTAGGGATACCTGCAAAATATAAAACAAATATGTTAAGTTTGAATGTGAAAAGTAGAAAAGAAATCCCACGGCACACACAATCAAGATTGGTCAAAATATAAAATAATGATCAAGCCAACACTGAAAGAAATAAAAGGATATGAAAAAAGTAAAAGATATGGAAAAAAGTGGCTAGAAGGCTAGGAAAAGTTATCAAGTTATTTATATAATTTTCAACCATATGCATTTGTTATAAACTCAAATTCCAATTCTCTATACATTAGAATTCCAATCTGACTTTCACGCTTTCTGTTTTTTAGTCAATTCTACTAAAATTCTAACAATTCTTACCTCCAACTCTTCTGCAAATGCAAATTTATATGTTTTTTCTATAAATTTGAACTCTTATTTTCTATAAATTCGAACTCCTATTCTACTTCCTATAGAACTTTTAATCATATCCCTTATAAATATCTATTCTAGTTCCAATAAAACTTCTAATTATATCACTTCCCTATAAATTCGAACTCTTCTCATCAATAAATTCGAACACCACCTATTCTACTTATAATATGTTAAAAGATATTTTTATATTTATTAGTGTTTAAAATTTTAAAATTCTAAAAAATTAGAAAAATAGATTGAGACGATCTTAGAACGCCACCTATTCTACTTCCTATAGAACTTTTAATCATATCCCTTATAAATATCTATTCTAGTTCCAATAGAACTTCTAATTATATCACATCCCTATAAATTCGAACTCTTCTCATCTATAAATTCGAACACCGCCTATTCTACTTATAATATGTTAAAAGATATTTTTATATTTATTAGTGTTTAAAATCTTAAAATTCTAAAAAATTAGAAAAATAGATTGAGACGATCTTAGAACGCCACCTAAGCTCCCGCGTATCCTCCTTTATATATATATATATATTGATATTGATTTATCATATTTGTACAATCATTGCAATTATATTATTTTTACAATTTTATTTATAAATTTAATAATTTAATATTTATTAATTATACCTATGTTGATCGTGTGTCACATGGCAGTTGGATCCCTCCCTGCTGACTTGGCAGCTGACGTGAAAGGTGAATCTCACCATGCTGACGTGACAGCTGACATGTCAGGTGGGTCTCATCCACGTTGACGTGGCAGTTGACGTGATAGGTGAATCTCATCCCTGCTGGCAGGTGCGTTCCATTCCTTGCTAACGTGACAATTGACGTGTCAAGCAATATGGCAGTTAGCCCCTCGGGAGTATTTTTTTTTTAAAAAAATGTTATTTTTATAATTAAAAAAGTATTTTTATAATTATGATGGTAAATTTGCAAATAACTATTCTTAATAAAAGTAGAATTGCAAAAAAATATGTTTATCAATTTATTTATCAGAAAACCTCATCTTTCTTTCGTAATTACAATTTTAAATATATATGTTTCTAACAAAATCCATTTATCTTTCTTATTTTCAAGTATGGGATAATATTCCTTCCGTTCCATTCAATTCATAATACAACATTCCATCAATTTCTTTGTAACACATAAATTGGTAGGAGTGTGGATAATAATAATTTCGACACTTTTGAAATGTGTAACTTGATGGCTCGGTTGAAGGAAGGTCAAGCACGGACATCATGGTGCAGTGCCAACATTATTAATTGCAACCTGGATCTAGGAATTCAGTTACTATTGTATGATAACACACCATTAGAGCATATGCACCGGAGCCGTTGAAAAAGCAATTCATTGATTCTATTAATGCTTCAGTCCAAAAATCCAATGCAGCGTAGTCTTTTTTGCTCCACCAATTATTAATGGTCCATTGATTCATCACTCCCTCCTTTAATTATTAATGGAGTTGCTGATGGCCATCAATTGGTAGGGCCTACACATATAAATCAAATTATGCTTGTTTTTTTGTCCTGCTGTGTCTTCCAACGAATATATAACGGCTATAAAATTATAACTGCTATAATTTTAACTTTTAACGGTCATATAATTTGGCCTATAAATTGTAATTTTCAGATTCACTTGTAACATAAATTTTTACACACTCATTTTTTCCACATATTTTGTGTTTTATATAATTACATAAACATTTTTTAAAAAATGGGTACCAATTGGCTCCCTTCCGAAGATTTACAATTATGTGTTTCGTGGGCTCGACAATCTGTTGATTCGATCACCGGTCGATATTCAAACAAAAATTATTTATGGGGGCGAATTCATGAGGATTATGCAAAAAATTGGTGTGGCACTCCCGAAAATCCTCATGCCGAGCCTCGTTCAAAAATTGCTCTCGAATCCCACTTTGCACCGTTGAAGAGAGCACTAAAAAAATGGCAATGTGCCAAAAATCAAGCTAGCAGACACAGTGGAAGCGGAACCAATTTGGTGGATGAGGTAGGATTTTTTTTTTTCACTTTTTATATGATATATTATTTGTGTGATAACTTAATATGCATAATTTGTTATCTTTTGTTGTGGTAGCAACCCCAATAATCCAGTTGCATCTTGTTTCTGATGCCAGTAGGAATCTTGGGTGCAAAGAGTTGTCATGATGCAATTGAAAACATGAGGGCGCATTCGATATCTCCGACGGAAGTCGTTTTCACTGAATATTGGACGATCAACGAAGTAATCTTCCATGAGATTTTTTCCTCTTGATAGCCTTTCTCTATTATGATTACGAGATTTTCCAGGCCGTGAGCCGCGTCCTTGTGGTTCATCTGAAGTGTCGATGAAGTTCATCACCATTGCCGCTTCAGTAACCATGGTATTCATGATTTCAGACTCTTCTTGACTGTGTTGTTGTCTCTGACTCAACAATCTCTTTAGTGCATTCATTTTGATAAAAATTTGTAATGATTTTGAGATGACTATAAAATCAGAAGATCATGATATTATTTATGGACAATTTTTCTTATCTATAAATTTTGATCAAGACACGTGTCATTACGTGATTGAATGAAAATCTTTCTCAAAATTTAAGTTTATCCACAAGTTTATCAAAAATCTAAAATTATCCAACAATATATCATTGGATATTATTTGTGGGACCATCAAATAATAGAGATGAATTTAAATTAATAATAAAAATATAATTATTAATTCGATGAATAGTAACTGATGAATTGATGGAGTTGTATGGGTGCATAAAAACTAACAAAAAAAAGTTAATTTTTGATGAATAGTAATCAACTCCATCAATTCAATCCATGAATTGATGAATTGATGGAGTTAATGGGTGTATATGCTCTTATGTAAGCATAATCAGTTAAGAATAACTTGTGTACTCAAAGAGATATCCAAAACTAACTCTAAATATCTACATGTAATCATCAATCAGTTACCTAGTAGAGCAGCATGTCAATATCGAATTGAGAACTCTTCGGGCCTATTTGGATAGGGGTTATAAGAGGTTAGATTGGGTTGGGTTGGATTGAGTCAGAGTGGAATGGGTTGGGTTGGGTTGGGTTGGGCTGGGAAAGGATGGGTTGGGTTGAATCCTTACCTTGTTTGGATGTAAGGATTAAGTAATCAAGGATTCAACCCTTACCTTATTTGGATGGAGGGTTAGGTTGGGAAGGGGTTATAATATAATTAATTATTATTTTTTTCTGAAATATTAATTTGGAAATATTTTTTTCCGAAATTTTTTTTTCAGAAATATTTTTTCTCGAAATATTTTTTCAGAAATATTTATTACGCAATATTTTTTCTCGAAATATTTATTCGAAAATATTCTTTTCCGGAAATTTTTCGGAAAAAATATTTTCGAATTAATATTTCCGGAAAAAATATTTCCGCACCAATATTTCGGAAAAAAATATTTCCAAACCAATATTTCGGAAAAAAAATATTTCCAAACCAATATTTCGGAAAAAAATATTTCAAAACCAATATTTCGTGAAAAAATATTCCCGAAATATTTATTCGAAAATATCTTTTTCCAAAATATTGGCTCGGAAATATTTTTTTCCGAAATATTGATCCGGAAATATTTTTTCCCGAAATATTGGTTCGGAAATATTTTTTCCCGAAATAATGGTTCGGAAATATTGTTTAGGAAATATTTTTTTCGAAATATTGGTTCGGAAATATTTTTTTCCGAAATATTGGTTCCGGAATATTTTTTTCCAAAATATTGGTTCGGGAATATTTTTTTCCGAAATATTGGTTCGGGAATATTTTTTCCCGAAATATTGGTTCGGAAATATTTTTTTCCCGAAATATTGGTTCGGAAATATTTTTTTCCGAAATATTGGTTCGGAAATATTTTTTCCCGAAATATTGGTTCGGAAATATTTTTTTTCGAAATATTGGTTCGGAAATATTTTTTTCCGTAATATTGGTTCGGAAATATTTTTTCCCGAAATATTGATTCGGAAATATTTTTTTCCGAAGTATTTGTTCGGAAATATTTTTTCCCGAAATATTGGTTCTGAAATATTCTTTTCCGAAATATTGGTTCGGAAATATTCTTTCCAGAAATAATGGTTCGGAAATATTTTTTCCGAAATATTGGTTCGGAAATATTTTTTTCGAAATATTGGTTCGGAAATATTTTTTTCCGAAATATTGGTTCTGGAATATTTTTTTCCGAAATATTGGTTCGAGAATATTTTTTTCAGAAATACTGATCCGAAAATATTTTTTTCCAAATATTGATTCTGAATTTTTTTTCCCCAAAAACAATTTTTCAGAAATATTTTTAGCGGAAATATTTTTTTTTGAAAAATATTTTCTCGAAAATATTTTTTCAGAAATATTTATTACGTAATATAAAATTTATTTATCAGTAAATTACGTAATATATATAATATACAAAATAATAATCTAAATAATAAACAAAATAATAATCAAAATAATAAACAAAACCAACAAGTACCAACACCCCAAATCGGGGTGTTGAAAAACTCCCCTATTTCTATTATATTAAAATCCTCTCCCAACCCCTAACCAACCTCTCTAAACCCAACCCTCCATTTTAAATTTGTATCCAAACATGGGTTGTGAAATTTTAACCCAACCCAACCCAACCCAACCCAACCCACGATCCAAATACGCCCTTCATGTCCTTGTGATCTATGTCACTGTAATTAGATCGTACATATATATATATTCTTTTCCCATATTTATATTATGCCTGTGCTTTTACACATTTATGTCTCTACTATTATCATGGTAAGAGCATCTCCAAGGCTTCATGTAATTTGGACACTAAGACTAATTAAACCCTCCTCCGACCTAACACCTTAAAGTTTCGGAGAGCGGTGCAACCAGTAGTAGGTTGGCCTGTAGACCAGTCAGCACCTAGGGAATTAGATGAACTTGATGAGTTGCTATACGAGTCAGTGGCTATCATAGTAGGTTGGCTGCTGGAAAGATGCAAATCACAATCTGAAGTTCTAAACGATTAACTCGACAATGAAAATAGCACCTAAACATCTATCGGAAGAGCTATGTCTTATCACCAAAAGTAGTGTAAACATATTTTGCACATGGATTCATGTTTTCTATGCTCTCAACACACACAGTTTACACGCTTGAAACTGTAAATCAAACCACTATCTACAAGTTACTTCAAAATTCTGCAACAATTATATGAAGTTTAGAACACCAATAAAACGTGCATAGAATTCAGTCAGATTGTACCAACTCTAAATCATAAGCATCAAAGATAATCTAAAATTTGGAGAATACAAAATAAAGCATGATATATCCAGGAAGGAAATGATGAAAACCAAAGATAAGTTGAATAACACATTATACCACAAGGAAATCTGGAAAAGGTTTATACTAACTAGATACTGCTAGTCTGCTGCAACTAATTGGAGCAAATCAATCACAGTGATGAAAGGCTAGTTTTTTCAAAATGCTAAATTGAGTACCAGACCCAAATTTTTCAATGCATTGTATTTGTAATATTATATGGGGAGGGGGAGTGAGTATTCGAAGACATGACCTTATTTCTTGGGGAAGGTTGGGAGAGAATTCTTGCCATTAGGCTATTACTATATGCCCCACCCACCTTGCTTAAATAAGTGATCAAGAATGTGGTTCTACGAACTGCTCAGTACAAAGGAGAAATCATCTTTCGGCCATTCTTACTCTAGATACATAATTAGGAACACCAATGGTCTTAGCAGAAGAGATAAATATCTGACTACCCCTGCATCTTATCTGTGTTGAATTTGATACTTTCCAACCATATCAGTTCCTTTATATCTTCTTCACTCAAATTTTCTTGTTCAAAATCGAAAATGAAGGGAGATTCACAAGTTGGCTCCTCATTGATCTCATGCAGACTTGATAAAAATGGATGCTTTAATGCTTCCTCAACTACAAAATCATCGCGAAAAAAGGAAGAGAAGGCATACTCATTACCATGCTTTAAATATGCAAATATAAATTTTGACTAGACACAAATTGCTAATATTGTTGTAAAATACAACGAGGCACTTACCGGTTATGCGTTTTGACGGATCAAATACTAACATTTTCTGTGCAAGATTGATGGCTACCGGTGATGCATCTGGGAACTTCTCCGCAAAAGATTTCTTTTGGGCATGATGAAGTTGCTTAATGTACTTTTTTGCATTATCACTCCTAAGAAATCCAAGATCAGAATCCTCCGGAGAGCCTAGAAGCTGCTCCGAAAAAAACAATGATATAATTTCACAACCCACAATAAAAGTACTAGCACAATAAAACAACAATATAATTCACAACCCACAAATATAATACTAGCACAATAATCTTTTTGATAATTTATCTTATGATCTTTTTGGAAGTTTTAAGCTTTACAGTATTGCATTCTTTAAAAATCTACACATAATTGAGGTGATTCCCAAAACCTAACACTAGCAAGGAAGCTGAAACACAATGATTACCTCAGTGATAAGAAACAGTTGCTCAACATAATCTTTACCCGGAAAGAGAGGTTTCCTCATGATTATCTCCATTAAAATGCAACCAACTGACCAAATGTCAATGGCAGCTGTATATGCTGAACAACCGAGCAACAATTCAGGGGCCCTGTACCAGCGGGTTACTACATATTCTGACATGAAAGCAGTCTCAGGGGTTGTTCTCGCAAGCCCAAAGTCGCAAATTTTGAGGTCACAGTTTGAGTTGAGAAGCAAATTGCTTGGTTTCAAATCACGGTGCAAAACATTTGCAGAGTGTATGTACTTCAATCCACGGAGTAACTGGTACAGAAAATACTGCAAAAAGACAATACTTAAGAAAATCACTTGAAGCTTCACCTCAAGTCAGGATTCAAAGCACTGGAACAGTAAATACAGATGAGAGTGGTGTTATCCATAAATGTGTCGAGGTTCTTAACATTTTGAAGAAAAGTTGACCTTGTTCTTTAATTATGTGAAAATGACTAGGTACCTAGAACTACCATCTTGTTATATGCAAAAGCCTCGCAAAACAGAAGCCACTAAATTCAAGGGTAAGAAGGCAAAAAAATAATATGATAAATACCCGACAGTGGTCTTCTGTCAGTGCCTGAGATGAGCGTATTACTTGATTCAGATCTGTATCCATTAACTCATATGCAATATAAACATCAGCAAAATTCTCTTTCTCCGGTGGTGCCATGATGTCCTTAATTTTGATTACCTACACCAAAGTTTAAAATACCCCAAAACCATAAGAGAAAAAAATAATTAACTGATTAATCGCGTGTGTAGAATTCTGCCTTGCAAATATTAAATTCACAATAACAGCAAAAAGGTCAAGGATGGGAAATATTTTAAAAGTGAAATAATCAGGACTACATAGCAATTCAAGAAAGATTAATGTTTGTTCAAGGAGATATTAATACATTGTTATGGTCCATATGGCAGAGGAGTTTAATTTCTCGCAGAGTCCCTTTTGCATCAATCCTGTTATCGAAAGCATTAGCAATTTTCTTAATCGCGACCTCTTCCTTTGTTTCAGAATCTGTAGCGCGACTGCGACGTAAATTAAATCAATTAGTAATAAAAAGTAGAGAAAAGGTAGAAGGAAATTGGTGATCGTCTGCCAAAACTGCTAATGATTTAAGACAAATCAGCAAAGAAGATTAATTTAGCAACAACAACGCAGAAGAGCGATACGAGTTGCTATGTGAATTAAGATAAATCAGCAAAGACTATTAATTTAGCAACGACAACAATAGAAAAGCAATACGAGTTCTTTGAATATACTTTTCGAAATCCAAAGGTAAACAACGAGATAGAAATTACCAGACGATTCCGTAAGCACCAGAACCAACATGCTTAATAGGAGGAACATACTTAGATGGAACCTGGAAGATGTTACCAAGCACGTTGTATGTAACATGCTTTATCCCGTGAGTTGCAATCCCTTCTACCACCTTTTTTCCATTACTGCAGCTGTTTTCCTTCTCCATTTTCCTCTCCCTTAACTTTTCTCACCTTTCCTCACCCCCTAATAAAATCTTGTATGTTTTTCTTTTGAAATTTTACGCTATGGTCATATAGAGGAACATTTCACCTTTAGATATGATAAAATTCTAAAAATTAGCTTAAAAATTGTTATTTGTTTGTCTCAATATAGATACTCAAGATCATTATTTCTGGTTTACTTTTAAGAAAAAACATATCGCTTAAGAGAATCCAAGCCAACAACTTTTCATTAAAACTTTGACAATTTTAAATGAAATACGATCAAATAGTTGTTACCTTTTAACAAAAAAAAACTAATTGTTACCCCTACAAAAAGATTATGTTATAATATACATTTCAATAAAAATAATATTCCTAAGATATCCTACATTTATTTATAAGTAATTTATGTATGTATCATAAAGCAAGATTTGATGTATTTAAGTAATTAATAGGTTATGCCCAAGTTACGTTGATGTAGGAAAAGGGTAAATACCTATCTCTGCAGAGAATCGGCAAGATACATACAATAATCCGCAAATTTTATTCAAAAATTCATCTCTATTTCATAATGTAAGATTATAAGAGATTGTCTAAATACTGATATGGGTGAAAAATAATCCCTAAAGATATAATTAATATCGCATTTATTGGCTCATAAATAAGGCTCGAAACCCTAGTTGGACATTAAATTCGTGATTAATGATTAAGCCCAAAGAACAGCCCAAACCGGGGACGCCCGGTATAAGCTTGTTTCTAACATGGGCCTGATCCACAAACCAGGAACGTTCTAGAATAAAGGAACGTTCTAGAATAGCCCAGCAATAAGAAGTAGCCTCCAAGGCACCTAATTCGATAAGGAAACTAACTCCTACAAGGTAGGAGTCCAGAACCTTCCTCAAAGGCGGTGGCTTGCCCACCAAGTCTCCAAATCCTACCATAATTCTAAGACTTCTCAGCCTATATATAGGGCCTGACCCCTCATTCTCAGAACTACGTCTTGGCTTGATTCTCTGAGATACGTAGGCATCTTGTGAGGACCCGAATTAGGTCACGAAACTCAAGCGCAGCCATTAAAGCACGAAGCTCACGAACCCTAGCCGCAATTTAACAACCCTAGTTTTTATTCCACAACAAATAACTATTAGTTGGAAGCCAAGAAATTTCCTGAAAACTAAATATTTATTTATATAGAGAAAAATGGGCATGAGGTTGTCCTCAGGGATCTCTCCTGAGGTTATAAAAGATTTGTACTATAAAGTAAGGGGCCCCTCAGGGGCATTTTTATAAATATTAATTTTTATTCAATAATTTACATAAATACCCTTAAATTTTGTATGAGAATTGTTTTAACCTCAGGGTTCTACCTGAGGTCAACCTCAGGCACATGAAACCCATTTATATATATACTACCATAATTAATTGAAGCAAACAAATGCTTTTTTTATTTAATACTGTAATCTAGAATGTTCCTAACTATATAATATAATTATAATTACAAACATATTTATTTCTAAATAACAATATCAACCAATTAACAAATAATTTAATTTTTTTATGCTCCGCATCATTCTCCTCTCCTTTAAAAAAACTCTCTATAGAGTTTTATAATAAAGAAGAATCCATAATCCTCAAACGGGACTCCATCTGAGTCGGACATGAATTTGTGGAAGCTATTCAAATAAATCAGTACGTTTGACTTCATAAAACCTTTTTGGAATTACAAAATTGATATGCTCAACCAAGTCCGCTATAGCTTGAATTTCTTTTCCAAAAGCAAACTCACCATGTCCCATCTGTTGCTCAGTTTCAACATACTCATCATGCTCCGTTTGTGGCTCATCATGCACCATTTTTAGCTCGAGTTCAAGATTCTTTACGACTTTAACAGGCTCCGAATTTAACTTCAAAGTCGTGCTTTTTGTTAATGCCTTCGAAACAAGAGAATCACAGGTTTGCTGCATTTTTTCCAATCTAACACGCATGTCCTTTGATAACTTCAATATTTGCTTTAATAATGATCTTTCATGCTCATACTCGAGATGTGCCATTAAATCATCATAGTGTTGCCTTTTCTCGTATGATAGCCTATAATCATAGCTAAGATGGATGAAGCTATGGAAGTATATACAATATCGCTTGACAATGTATCTTAGCACAAAATACCTCCAAATCAATTCCTCAGGTGTTTTTGGTGATGACATTGTTTTCCGTAAGAGTGGGGCTTTTCTGAAAATTATTGGGTTTTGAAAACCCTCACTATACTGAACAAAGGCTGCAATGGTGGTAGCTGTTTCTAGCGGTTAATATTAGTGGCTATTGTTGGCCACTGGGGCTGCTGGTGGGAGGATACGGTAGGTAGTTGTTGTTGGTTGATGGTGATTTATGTTGTTTGGGTGGAAGAACCTGGCTCTAATACCACTTCCACTTGATGTAGGCCAAGGGTAGGATAAGGGTTAAACAAGGGTAAATACCTATCTCCGCATAGAATCGATGCAAATTTAATTCATAAATTAATCTCTATTTCATAATGTAAGATTACAAGAGATTATATAAATGACTATTACTTGGAAGTCAAGTAATTTCTTAAACACTAACTAATTATTCATATGTATTACCGTAATTAATTGAAGGAAAACAAATCCTTTTTTAATTTTACTACTAAAATCTATAACGTTCCTAACTAACTGATGAGGATCAGGGAATGAACATGTTAATTGGTAAATATTTTATATTATTATTCATGAAGAGATTTGAGTTGGAATTTGTACAAAAGTTTGATCAGGAAGCTTACTTGTCCAAGCTTCATTCGTCTCACCTTCATTCATTCTTGTCCAAGTTTGTTAAATTCCTTAGCTATTCAACAATTCCAACACATATCACTTAGCTAAGGAGGTATGAACGAATTATTATAAGTTCATGGAAAAATTTAACAAACTATTACAAAGTTCAAACTGCATTCAGAGATAATAAAAAAACTAATCACCATTCACCTGAATCTTCAATTTTGACGTCAAGATTATTGGCCCGCTTTCTGGTCATGAATTGCCCAACTCGAAATAGGCGAATTTTCAAACCCTTCCTCCTGTTTTTGTTTTTGCCTTCTGCTAGGGTTTGGTCCTACAATAGCATCAGCGTCATCTTCACTAGGGGATCACTGATCAGGCAACCCAACCACAAACAGGTGATACATACTAAAAAATACTAATCTCTTTATTTGAATTTTCCTGCACCATTTCATCTTCTTCCAACAGGCCCCGATCCTTAAGTTTTTGGGTCCTACGTAAAATAATAAACGAAGCAAGTTTATCGGTTTACTAGTGAATAGTGACTTGATTGGTATGCCTGTTTCTCAAATAGTATTCCTATTTCTGAATTGGAAAAGTTTCCCCCAATTTTTTTGTAAAATATGGTATTATGCCCATAAAAGAAAATTTGACACATATCATTTTAAATCATTTGTTAAAAGTTCTAGAGAAATTTTCGGAAAACATCGTACTATTCTTCTAAATAATGTACATTAAAATTTTTCGCAATCGCGTGCTTAAAATTATAATTTTATTTATTTTATGGATATTAGTATAAGTTATATATTCTGTAGTTATGCGATCAAATTATTTCAACAGAATAGGAAACTAAAATACATTTGAAATAAGTTTTCTTAGATATTGAATAAAATTAGTTTATATCAAAAAATTGCATATCATAAAATACAATGATTTTACTCCATATCCCAGAAAAGTTATGTGAGATGTATTGTTAAATTCATTTTTTTTCCTTAGGTTATCTGAGATGTAACGTGATATTTTGAAATATTTTAATTGATGAAATTTATGTAAATACAAGAGATTCATCATAATTAATTAAAGAGAAAAATGGGCCTGAGAACAATCTCAGGATTACCTATAAAGTAAGTGACCCCGCATGGGCATTTTTGTAAATATCAAAATTTTTATTAGTAATTTACATATATACCCTTAAATTTGTATTGATTTGTTTTAACCTCAGTGTTCTAACCTGAGGTCATCCACAGGCACATGAAACCCTTAATTAAATTAGTATTAATAAAATTTTAGCACATGATATTTGGGAACAAATTTGAGAATTAATTTGGGAAATCTAGCATTTTCCTATTTTAAGATACGTTAAAAAAAATTATTTGAAAATAGGGACGACAAACATGGCCATTTTTTCAGAAAGAACCTTCTTATATAGAGTTTCAAAGAGAACCATTAATTTTATCATAGAATTTCATCAATAAATCATAAATAAATTTTTTAAAAACATAAAATTTGATTCTAATGTAAAATACTAACGACATATAAATTTTATAAAAGATTTAACACAAAAAATTTGAACAAAAAATTTGATTTGAATTTGATTCTATAGTAGAATTATTTTGGATAAATTTGATTTTATGCTTAGGATTATTTCATTAATTTTTAATGATTTCCAAAAAGAAAATCGTGTTATTTCATTTTTAATTTTTTAATTAAAATTTATAATTATATTTCATAAAAAAAAAGATAAATATCACCTAACTAACTTACCCGACTAACATTAAGGTTCAACTGGGATTAGGATTAAAATAAATATACTTATTCACTACAAAGTCACGACCACTATTATAGGATTACAGTTATTTCTCATTTCTATTATCTTTCTCTTATTTTTTTTTATTTTTGACGAAAATCTTTCTCTTATTTTATTATCTTTATGTATTGATATAAATCATTATACACTTAAACTTGATCAAAATATATATATATATATATATATATATATATATATATATATATATATATATATTCATGTCATTATTTTTTTATGATTTCTAAATCAAATAAAAAACTTCCTGATTTCATATACTTTACTACTTGATTATTAAAGTATAAATAAAAATTTTTGATTAAAAAAATAAATAATTCCTTTATTAAATCGAATAACCTTGTCAAGTAATTTGTAATACACATGTAATTTCATAATGGATTTAAGCTCTGTATTGAGTGGTACTGTACTAGTGATCCAAACTAAAATTAAAAAATTTACTCACAGTGTTGTGGAATAAAAACTAGGCTACTAGTATTGCGGCTAGGGTTTATGTATTTAATGCAAAGGTGTGTGAGCTTCGTGCTTTAATGGCTGCTCTTGTGCTCGTGGCTGACTCTGCCTTCACAAGATGCCTACGTACTTTGATGAATATCAAAGATCAAGCCAAAAAACGTAGTTCTGAGATGAGGGGTCTGGCCCTTTATATAGGCTGAGAAGCCTTAGAATTATGGTAGGAGTCAGAGACTTGGTGGATAAGTCTTCAAGGAAGGTTCTAGATCTATTCCTTATAGGAATCAGTTTCCATATTGAATTGGATGCCTTGGTGGCTAAGTCTGAAGGGGATATTATCCTTATCCAACTCTTACTTGCTGAGCTGTTTATTACCCTTAATATTAATTACGAAATTAATATTATAAATAGGGTTTGGGCCCATCTGGTGGGCCCCACGTTTGGACCATTCTGGGTCTAATAATACCACATTAAATGTGTCTTTAAGGCTTACTTTTAGCTCATATCATTTGCCCCCCAACTTCTAGGAAAACTGATCAGGTTTTCCTTGAAGTTTTAACTGCCTTTCTTGAGACTTGGGTCAGGGCTTTGTACACTAGTGTTTCACAAATGTCGTCTTGATGCAAAGTGTGGAGCGACCGACACGTTTACGACGATATGCCTTATTCGAGTCTGAGCAATTTATCCTCCATAACTTCAGTTACAGAATATTTTTTAAGGAATTATCTATGAAATTCTTCATATTTCCATATTTATGCTATTATGGTACCCACAGGTATCAAAATTCCATGTCCGTGAAGATTTGCTGTCAAAGAATCAATTTTTACAGCAAATTTCGACCAGGATTGAGCATTTTCGACCAGGAATTCGGCCAGGAATTCGACCAGAATTCTGGTCGAAATAAGGCCTTCTTTAGTTTCCTGATCGAAGAGATTTTCGACCAGGATTCTTGGTCGTTTCGACCAGAATCTTGGTCGAAATAAGCGTCCAATTTTGTTTTGGTCGTAGGGATTTTCGACCAGGATTCCTGGTCGTTTCGACCAGGATCTTGGTCGAAATAAGGGCCTCAGAATGGCTTTGGTCGAAGGGTTTTTTGACCAGGATTCTTGGTCGTTTCGACCAGGATTCTGGTCGAAATAAGGGCGTTTCCAATGCTTTGGTCGAAGGGTTTTTCGACCAGGATTCTTGGTCGTTTCAACCAGGATTCTGGTCGAAATAAGGGCGTTTCCAACGCTTTGGTCGAAGGGTTTTTCGACCAGGATTCTTGGTCGTTTCGACCAGAATTCTGGTCGAAATAAGGGCGTTTCCAACGCTTTGGTCGAAGGGTTTTTCGACCAGGATTCTTGGTCGTTTCAACCAGGATTCTGGTCGAAATAAGGGCGTTTCCAACGCTTTGGTCGAAGGGTTTTTCGACCAGGATTGTTGGTCGTTTCGACCAGGATTCTGGTTGAAATAAGGGCCACTTTGGCTTTGGGCCTATTCTTATTGGGCTTCATAGGTTTATTGCGTATTTTATAAAAATACCTTTTTTCTTTTCAGAATGGGCTTGACCTCATGGCTGTTATTGGGCCTATCCAGGCTATTCTTAATTCAAATCCAAATTTAGGATCTTTTGTCTACGATATTTTTCAAAAATATCTATGATTTTTCAAAATATCTATGATATTTTTCCAAGATATTTTTCTAAGAATGTCCTAGAATTGGGCCTTAATTTGGGCCGGTTTCATGGGCTTTTACTAGGTCAACTTTCGGAATTTTGACCTGTCACCGTAGGTTTTCTGACCGTTTGGAGGAATTTTAACCGGCTGAAAAGTTGTATATAAGAGTGAGAGTGGAGAGTTCACTTTCTCATTCTCACTTCTACTCAAACACTTCACTAGAAATTCTCTCTATAGTTCTCTTTATTTTAAGGCGATTTCCGGCGAGAGTTTTTTGGCGAAGCTCCTCCCCCTCACGGTGGTTTCTGGGTTTTTCCTCGAAGATTTCTTCAAACCTTAATACTTTCTGGGTTTTCTTTGAAGATTTCTTCAAATCTTCATATTTTCTGGGTTTTAGCGGAGCTTCAAACCTTTTTCCAGGAGCATCAATGGAGGACAAAGCTAAGTCCCGTCTTGCAAAAATGAATTCTGCCTCCTCCAAAGGTACAATCACCATTCGCTCTTCTTACACATCTCTAGTAGACATTTTAATCAACGTGGAGACGATTACCCTTCTTTGTCTGAATTAGATGCGTATGATTGCTGTAGCTCATATCATGATGTTGGGGAAATCACTAGATATAACAAACTTTTTAAGATCAAGTCACCTTATAAACTTGTCCCAGCTGAGCCAGGTGACAGACCTTGTCACTGGAAACCCAATTCTTTATGTGTTTATAGGGAGAGTTTAGTAGCTGGTCTTCGCTTTCCATTTCATGAATTCATTCCTAGACTTTAGCTGATGTTCAAATTAGTCCGTGTCAACTCCCGCCAAATGCGTGGAGAATCATATTATGTTTCATGGTTTTGTGTCTCAGACAACAACTCCCTTTATCTGTTGCTCTTTTTCGCAAAATTTTTCAATTTTACAATAGTCCTGCCACGAACCCTGGCTGGGTATATGTTAAACTCCGTCCTAGAGTTCCCCCACTTTTTAATGGCAAGTCAATCCCTGATAATAATACGGGCTGGAAAAATGAGTTTGCATACTTAGAGTGGGACGGAGGTGATTGGGGCACTCTCTTTAGACAGACATTTTCGAGAGTTTCAGACGGAAGCGCTAAGGGAATCGTCCTTAGTACCGAGGAACAGGCCGCTTATAATACTCTGACCCAGGCAGATGGTAGTTCTATTACGTGCCTAAGCCTTTTAAATGAGGAATCTCTAAGGGGAGTAGGCCTTTCCAGAGTTTCTGAACGGGGTAATTTTCTTACTAATCTTTGCCATTTACTTTTTTACTGAATTTATTCCAACTCGTTTTTGGTTATTCTTGCAGTTGCGAAGTTGATTGTGGAGGCTGCGCCCTCTCCTGATGAAGAGACTTCCAGGATGGCTCGAGCTAAGAGGGCTGCTGACCCTCGAGGGAAGAATACAGAGCCTCCTTTTCTACGCCCTCACAAGGTCCAGAAAGGAGACCTGAGGTATGGCGACATAGCTGGGTTGGAGGGGAGCTCCCAGGTTAACGTCCAGTCGACAGTTTTTAGGCCTCCCTGGGGCTTCAGAAAACAGGATTCTGTGGTAGGCTCTACCAAGCATTCCATGGATTGGTCTTTGAACTCAATCACCACTCCTGACTATAAGGACATGGTCCTTAATGGAGGCATTGGAGAGTCAGAGGCGCTTGGTGCTCAGGCTATTGCGGTGGTGAGTCTCGAACTTTATCTCTTCAATACCTTAACGGCTTAGATTCATTATTTGATTTTAATGCTAACCTTTCGTGCAGGCTAACGTCCATTTCCAAAGCTTGGTTCATAAAGCCAAATCTTGGAAGGAGAAGGCCAAAGGTTTTGAGTCTGAGTCTCAGAAGAAGACTCTCCACATTAACCGACTGGAAGAGCAGCTAAAGAAGAAGGATGAAGAGATGGTTGGGATGCATGCGGAGCTAGTTGCTCTGAAGGATGACAAGGAGAAGCATATTGATGACTATCTGGACTCGGATGAGTACAAGACTCTCATGGATCAGCATGATGAGATGCTCTTTCCAAGCCAGTTTACTGATGGGTGGACCAAAGCCCTTGAAGCAGTTCTGAGGCAGCATCCAGGGTTATTCTTGCCTTCTGCTTTTCCTAGCCCTCACCTTCCCAGTGCCTTGATACATGAGCCTGGTTCCAGTGAAGAGCTATTTGGGGAGGATGATGCTTTGGTCAAGGAGCATGCTACCGCCACCACTTCAGCCTTGGATCCCGAGCCTCCTCTAGCTCAGCCTGGTGCTGCTAACTCTGCTGATGATGGGTCTACTACTGAGACTAGCTCTGAGGATGCTACTCCTGCTAAGGAGGCCCCTAAGGCCCCTTAAGCTTTATTTATTTATCTTTTGTTTTTCTGAACTCTGGGTTTCCACCATTTGACTTGATAGCCTTCGGGCCTTTGTTTGTCTAACTTTTAACTTAACTATTTATGCAGTTAGTTTCTGTTCATTTTTCTTGTTTTTGCTCATAGTTCGTTAAACTTTTAGAATTTTCGAGTACTTGGCCTCCTGGCTGGTACTAAACTCACAAGTTGGTTCAACATTCGTCTTTCGTTTGTATTAACAAGGAAGAATAACTAATAGAGAAAACAGAATAAATTCCATTATGCTGTCAAAGGACATCAATAAGATGGGTTCAACCCTTACATAGATACTCTATCTCCTACTGGGAGCAACATGCTCTATAATGGTTTCATTCGAACCTTATTTCTAATAAATAGATAAAAGTACAAGCCTTTGTCAAAAGAACTTAAACATAATAAACTTTGAGGTTCACAACATGCCAAGTTCGGGGCACCTCAACCCCATCCAAGGTTTCTAACTTGTAGGATCCTCGTCCTAACACCTTTCTGACTAGATACGGTCCTTCCCAGTTTGGTGCTAACTTTCCTTTTTGGCCAACTCCTGAGGCTTCAATCTTCCTCAGAACCATGTCGCCTTGTCGAAAGAATCTTTCCTTAACTCTCTGGTTGTAATGAAAAGAGGCTCTCTTCTGATATTCAGCATTCCTAGCATTAGCTTCATCTCTAACCTCGTCAATTAAGTCAAGGGCAAGTCTCATCCCTTCTTCATTAGTTTCTGGCTCATATGCCTCGACTCGAGGTGATGCTTGCATGATCTCCAAAGGCACAACTGCCTCAGCTCCATAAGCCAGCAAAAATGGGGTTGCTCCAGTTGTTACCTTACAAGTGGTACGATATGCCCAAAGTATGGGCAGCAATTCATCTACCCAGGTGTTCCTAGAGCGTTCGACCCTCTTCTTCAGTCCATCAAGGATAATTCGATTAGCTACCTCAGCTTGCCCATTGGCTTGTGGATGTGCCACTGAGGTAAAACGGAGCTCAATCGCATTCTCTTCACAATACTTCTTAAACTCTTCATTATTGAACTGTGTCCCATTGTCTGTCACAAGGATTCGTGGGATTCCGTATCTGCAAATGATGTTCTCCCAAAAGAACTGGGAAACTTGCTTGGTGGTTATCTTGGCCAGAGGTTTAGCCTCAATCCACTTAGTGAAGTAATCAATGGCCATTATCAGGAATTTCCTTTGTGCTGAAGCCATGGGAAAGGGTCCAAGTATATCCATCCCCCACATCGCAAATGGAATGGGAGAGTTAATCGAAGTCAACATCTCAGGCGGTTGCCTCACAATTGGGGCATGCTTCTGGCATCTCTCACATCTCTTGACATAGTTTTGTGCATCAGCCAACATCTCCGGCCAATAGAACCCTAAACGAATTATCTTATGAGCTAGGGCTCTGCCCCCAAGTGTTGCCCACAGATCCCTTCATGAACTTCCTCCAATGCTTCCCTTGCCTCTTGGGGCCTTAGACACTTCAAGTACGGGATGACAAACGACCTTTTGTACAGAATACCCTCAATCAAAGTATATCTCAACGCTCTTACTGAAAGTTTTCGTGCCTCCATGGCATTGTCTGGGAGCCACCCGGTCTCAAGGTGTGCCTTAATAGGATCTATCCAAGAGCCTCCTATATCAATTGGTGCCACTAACTTTGCGTTAACGGCCGGGGCCTTCAAGACCTGAAAGTAGACACTCCCAGCATAATTTTCTATCTCAGAAGAGGCAAACTTAGACAGGGCATCGGCCTTAATGTTTTCTTCTCTCGGGATGTGTTCAACATAGCACTCCTCAAACTGAGACATAACAGCCTTTACCACTCTCAGGTATTTCGCCATTGTCTCATCCTTAGCCTCGAATTCACCATTTACTTGGGATACCACAAGCCGTGAATCTCCACAAACTTTGAGATTTTTAACCCTCATGATGCTAGTTAAACCCAAACCAGCTATTAATGCCTCATACTCCGCCTCATTATTGGTAGTAGGAAAATCCAATTTTAAAGCGTACTCAACTGTGAACCCGTCAGGGCTTTGCAAAACCAAACCTGCACCACTAGATTTTGCTTTTGATGCTCCATCAAAATAGAGCACCCAATATTCCTTCAGATCAGGTGTAAGTTCCTCTTCTTTTTTCTCTTGCCCAGGGGTAGTCATTATCTCTTGCCCCCCGACTTCTTGGTTGTTAATAGTGCATTCAACCACGAAGTCAGCCAATGCCTGAGCCTTGATGGCTGTCCGAGGCTTGTACGTGATATCGAATTCTCCTAACTCAATCGCCCATTTGATTAGCCTTCCACTGGCCTTAGGGTTATGCAATATGTTCCTCAACTGCTGGTTCGTCAGAACTTGAATCTTATGTGCCTGGAAGTAAGGCCGCAATTTCCTTGAGGCAGTTACTAATGCCAAAGCAAACTTTTCTATGGGTGAGTAATTCAACTCAGCCCCATACAATACTTTGCTCGCATAGTAGATAGGTTTCTGGACTTTCTCCTCTTCCCGAATAAGGACAGCACTCAAGGCTTGTTCAGATACCGCCAGGTATAGACAAAGAGTCTCCCCAGGACTTGGTTTGGTCAACAACGGGGCTTCAACCATGTACTTCTTCAGTTGTTCAAAGGCCTCTTGGCTCTCAGGTGTCCATTCAAAAATTTTCACCTTCTTCAATGCTTGAAAGAAAGGCAAGCATTTGTCACCAGACTTGGAGATGAATCTTCCTAAAGCTGCTACCCGGCCTGTCAACTTCTGCACATCTCTTATAGAGCGTGGGGGTTCCATGTCTAAGATCGTCTTGATCTTGTCGGGGTTGGCCTCTATGCCTCTCTTAGAAACCATCAGACCCAAAAATTTGCCTGATCCAACGCCAAAGGCACACTTGGTTGGATTCAACATCATTTTGTGGTGCCTCAGCACTTCAAATGCCTCTCTGAGGTGTTTAATGTGGTCCGCTTTGACCAAACTTTTAACCAGCATATCATCGACATAGACCTCCATGGTCTTTCCAATCAGATGGGCGAATATCTTATTCACCAATCGTTGGTAAGTAGCTCCTGCATTCTTTAGACCAAACGCCATAACAAGATAGCAGAAAACACCAAAGTCAGTTATGAAAGATACCTTTGGGATGTCATCCTTGTGTATCTTAATCTGATTATAGCCGCTGAATCCATCCATGAAGCTCAACATCTCATGTCCAGCTGTAGCATCTATCAACATATCTATTCTTGGCAGGGGGAAACAATCCTTTGGACACGCATCATTCAGGTCAGTGAAGTCTATACACATCCTTCACTTCCCATTCGCTTTCTTGACCATCACAGGGTTTGCTAACCATTCGGGAAACTGAATTTCTTCAATAAAACCAGCCTCCAAGAGCTTATCCACTTCTTGCTTAATGGCCTCTTGCCTTTCTGGAGCAAAATTCCTCTTCTTCTGCTGTATTATCTTCCAATTAGGGTCGACATTCAATCTATGAGTTATGAGTTGGGGATCAATCCCTGGCATATCAGCTGCTGTCCAAGCGAAAACGTCACTATTCTTTTGTAAGAACTCTATCAACTTGCCCTTCAGGGGTTCTTTCAAAGAGGCTCCTATATAAGTTACCTTCTCATGATCGCATAGCTCCAGAGGGATAGGTATTAAATCCTCTGCTGGCTTTCCTCTGTGTTCATCATCACCACGGACATCCATGTCTTCAATCGGGAGTACCTGCCCCCCGGTTCCATCAGCTATCAAAGCAGCCACATAGCAACTCCTGGCCATTTTCTGATCTCCTTTCTGTTCCCCAACACCATTCCTGGTTGGAAATTTGACCTTCATGTGATAGGTAGAGGCAACAGCCTTGAATGCATGGAGTCCGGTCCTCCCTAGGATTGCATGGTACGTCGAGGCAGCTTTAATTACTAGAAAGTTCAACATTTGGGTGGCTTCCTTAGGTTCTTGCCCTATCGTCATGGGCAGCTGAATGGTCCCTTCAACCTTGGACTCAACTCCATTAAATCCGTAGATAGGCATGTTAGTCGGGGTTAGTTGAGAGTCAGCATACCCCATCTTCACAAAAGCGTCATGAAACAAGATATCGACAGAAGCTCCATTGTCTATCAGGACCCGCTTCACTTCTGAGTTTCCAATTACAAGAGTTATGACCAACGGGTCGTCATGGGGGAATTTCACCCCTTCAAGGTCTGAATCATCAAAACCAATCACTGTCTCAGTCTTAGCACACTTCGGGGCCTCTCCTATGATGTGCATCACTTCTCTGGCATAGGCCTTTCGAGAGTTTCGGGTAGTGCCGGCCGCTGTTGGTCCTCCCCAAATCATATTGATTACTGGCCCTCGAGGCTGTGGGTTACGATCACGATCGTTATCCCTCCTATCATTGTCTCTTCTATCATAATCTCTTTTCTGGGCTCCATGATCTTCACCCTTGGTGAACTTGTTTAACTTTCCCTTCCGGATTAAAAATTCAATTTCATCCTTTAACTGTCTGCAGTCATCTGTGTCATGTCCCACATCCCTATGGAACCTACAATACAGATCTTTGTTTCTCTTTTCGGGGTCACCCCTGAGTGGTTTAGGACAGCGAAAGTCCTTATCCTTCTCAATATCTAACAAAATTTGACTCCTAGGAGCGTTCAGCCTTGCGTAATCAGAAAACCTCGGCCCAAAACCCTTCTTGGGTGATGACTCGGAGTCCTTGCCAGCCCGGGGATATTTGTCCCTAGCGTCGTACTCTTGCTCTGGCTTTCGTTTCTTTGAATCATTAGAACCCTTGCCATTGCCTCCTGTGGTTTCCTTCTTCATGCTGTCCTCAGCCTTGATATATTTATCGGCCCTCCTCTGGAGCTCGGCCATGTTCTCAGGAGGGTGTTTTGCCAAGGACCTTTTAAAGAAGAGGTCAGTGGTTCCGTGTTCCAGGGCTACCATGGCCACGTTATTTTCCAGATCGGTGATATTCAACGTCTCTTTGGTGAATCGCTTGAGATAATCCCTTAAGTTCTCATTCTTTCCCTGCACCACATACATAAGGGATGCAGAACTTTTCTCATGAATTCTCCCACTGATGAACTGGCTGATAAAGGCAGCGCTCAACTCCTTAAAAGAGCCAATCGAGTTTGCAGGTAGACGGCTATACCATCTTTGAGCCATGCCTGAGAGAGTTTAAGGGAACGCCCTACACTTTAAGGCATCACTAGCAGGCTGCAGCAGCAGTGCGTTTGAGAATGTCCTGACATGGTTTGCGGGATCGCCCGTTCCATCATAGGCCTTAATAGTTGGCATCTTAAATTTTCTTGAGATGTGGGCATTCATCACCTCCTCAGTAAACGGAGGCGTGGGATCATCAGGGTCCCCAAGTGGCATCAGATCTTTGGGGTTGCTTCTGGGGGTCTCCACCCTTGTTGATTTTTCGGTTCGGGTATCAGCCCTCCTTTGCCTTCTTGAAGGCCTCTCCAAATTTATGATGGGGATCCTCTCTACAGTTGGAGGAGGCTGAGTTTGATTCAACCTATCTTGTTCTCTTGCAATATCATCCTTCAATTTTAAGATCTCTGCCTCATAAGCCTTGATTTTCTCAGCAGTTGTCAAGGGGAGTCCATCATGGATTCTTCGTGTTCTTCTTAGAGGTTCCTTGCTAGCACGCCGCCTCCTTGGGGCTTCATCTCGATCATCATCCTCAGATGAAGATGAATCATCAGTATAGGGGCCAGAGTAGTCATCATATTCTCGATCCCGGATCTGTAAGGCGTGTCCGATTGGTCCAGGTTCCCTTCGTCGAGGGGGGTAGTTAGGCAGCCCATACATAGGGTTGGTGTTCAAAGGGAGATCCGTAGTATGGATCTGTACCCCCGTGCGATCAACGTTACCAAGAGGAGAAACCACCATCTGGAGAGGGTTAGTTTCTTGGCTTTGATGGACAATCACCGAGTGGGTCCCCTCTACATGGGGTGTCGTCCCTGGGGGCTGAATGGGCAGAGGTTGAATGACCGCCCCTGTTGATGGGAGTATTTGTCCTTCCTCAGTGACGATGAGCGGATCTGAAGTGGCTGGTGAAGCAGAGTTAAGGGGCACGGCCTCGGTTGATGTTGTTCTTCGTGTTTGAACCATGGTTGATGTTCTCGTCCCACAGACGGCGCCAAATGTTGTGGAATAAAAACTAGGCTACTAGTATTGCGGCTAGGGTTTATGTATTTAATGCAAAGGTGTGTGAGCTTCGTGCTTTAATGGCTGCTCTTGTGCTCGTGGCTGACTCTGCCTTCACAAGATGCCTACGTACTTTGATGAATATCAAAGATCAAGCTAAAAAACGTAGTTCTGAGATGAGGGGTCTGGCCCTTTATATAGGCTGAGAAGCCTTAGAATTATGGTAGGAGTCAGAGACTTGGTGGACAAGTCTTCAAGGAAGGTTCTAGATCTATTCCTTATAGGAATCAGTTTCCATATTGAATTGGATGCCTTGGTGGCTAAGTCTGAAGGGGATATTATCCTTATCCAACTCTTACTTGCTGAGTTGTTTATTACCCTTAATATTAATTACGAAATTAATATTATAAATAGGGTTTGGGCCCATCTGGTGGGCCCCACGTTTGGACCATTCCGGGTCTAATTAATACCACATTAAATGTGTCTTTAAGGCTTACTTTTAGCTCATATCACACAGAACCTTCCCTGTATGTTTATTCTTGTGATAAGTAGAAAATGAAAACAATTTAGCAAGAAAATAAATAAAATGAAAACATAAAAATAAATTGCTAACTGGTCAGCCCAATTCAATACTCATTTTGTATTGACTTTGCTTTGGAACTCAATTTGTTTTGGAACTCATGGTTTTGTGAGAAAGTGTTAATTTGACTCGTGTTTACGGAACAGTAATAACCATATTCACACGTACAAGTCAATAGTATTGACTTTGCTTACTATTCCCAATTGTTCAAGTTTCACTATATATAAACATGAAAATGTTTACACATGTAAAATAAATTAATAATTGCAATTAAAAATGTGAAAATATATAATTTCATTATATTTTAATTTTTTTTCGTAATTTTTTTGAAAAGAAACCAATTTTATTGAAAATAGTCTCATTTAGAAAGCTGAAAACATGATTTACCAAATGATCTTATTCATTCTATAATTAGATTATTAATCATTCAGAAAATATTAATCAATCAAAAATAATGATCCAGATTTAATAAATGACCCCAGTGATCAATTTATAGAATCCAAAGGTCTTTATACCCAGTATACTTTCTAACCTGGCAACTAAGTAACGACTTTTTCCTTCGTTTCACATTCTTCTCCTTTCTCCCCAATCGATTGATACCTCGATGGAAGGAATCAATCGGCATGGGAACAGTAGAAGCTACCTACTGTGAGAGTATGGGGACTCAGCTTGGAGCTATGAGTCTGCTATTAGCGGAATCGGCAATAATCAAATAGAACGTGAGTTCCTTGGAAAGGTATGTCTCTAGATTCGAACCTTTGCTTTGTCGTCAATGTTCGATTTTTATGATGACTAAATTATTGACAAAATTTCTATATTTCATCTTTTATGTAATTATAAATATTTTTGAAAAGACGATGTGAACATGAAATTATGAAAATTTTAAATGATAATATTTGTATTAGTCTTACTAGCTTATAGCCCGTGCAAAGCACGGGTTATTTTTATTTTTTTTAAATTTGTTTATAGTTTAGTATATATAATATTTTAAACATTATTTTTAGTTTAGTATTAAATCTAAATTAATATGTTGTTGGTGAAAATCGAACCTTCAACTTTTCTATATAACATAATCTAGTATTAATTTTATACTAAAATGTTGTTGGCGGGATTCCACTTGGACAAACAATCAATAGATGAGAGAGAAGAACCACTATTTTACCAATAAAATATTAAGTTGAGAGCTACTAGTTGCTCCTAAAATAGAGGAGAGAGAAGAAGCTCTTAACTTTTTAAAGAGCCTCTAAGAGTCTCTTGGAGCTTGATTTTTATTCTCTCTCCTCATTTTTTTAGTTAAGAGCTACAATAGAGAGCCTCTTGGAGATGCTCTTAGACCTTCAACTTTTTGTATTGTTGTATCTAACGGTCATGATCTATTTGAATTGAAGATCTAACGGTTGTAAATGATGATAACCAAAAATAATGGAATAACAAAAAATAAGGGGTAACCAACTACAAATTATACCCCTTTCGCTTATTATAATATAGTATAGATTAGCTGTTATTGTTGTTCGGTGTGGGACCATTCCATTGATTATTATACTCCTTTAAAAAAAAAAGTTTAGGTCTATCAATTTTCTTTTTCAAATTGAAATAGTTAAAAGAATTTAAAATTAATCAAAACAAACCAAATATAGCAACCAAACATCTTATTTACAAAATACACCTCTACTACTTTGTAAAACTCCCAAGTCTATATTCCTTAAACTAGAGTTTTGTTTCAAACAGGGTCGGATTCAAGGTTTGAAGAAAAATAACTTGGAAGTAAAATTAATTTTAATTTAAACTTCATTCGTCATATATTTAATTATTTTTGTTTAAGATTTTTCTTGCATATTATTTTAAATAAATTAATTTATAATAGCTAAATGTAATATCCCAACTGCGATAGAAATCAAATATAGGTTCTGTTTGAGATTGTTGTTAAAAATCGTTGTACTATTGAAAAATTGTTGTTAAAATAAGTAATGTTGTGAAAATCATGTTCATTTGGTATTAGCTATAATACCAAATATAGCCAATGAAAAATAATATTCAGAACTCCAATGGTATTAGCTATAATACAATCAAAAATAATAATTCAGAAAATATTAATCAATCAAAAATAATAACTGATTGGTATTATTTTTGATATATGCATATTTTGGTTACAGAGTAAAGTTATATGGAATATTTAGAGTACACATACGTTCTGCATTCAAAATATTTTAAAATTTATTATTTTGCAAATCTTGTTATACGAATATCATAATTTCATTTATAATTTTGAAAATCATGTATGTTTTGCAATATGTTCATCTTGAAAATCCTTTATGTTTTGCATTCAGAACATATATATTTTGCAATCCAAATGTGTTTTGCAGAACAATTCGTTTTGCAATATTTTGTTAGCAAAAACATGCAATATTTTCAAGATTTTCAATGAAATAGTGATATTCATGTAATAAACTTTGCTAAATAATAAACTTTGCAAAAATTTAAATGCAAAATGTATATGTACTCCAAGTACACCAATTAAAAGATACTGCAGAACTTTAATCTATAATTTAATAAAAATAATGTTTTTGGTAAGATTTGATGTTGAAATCAATAGCTAGTATCTACTTTCCGCAAAAGCTGAAAAACAACTTATTTCTGGGAACATACTTTCTTAAAAAATGGCTTTTAAGCCAAAAACACAATTTCAAAAAAACAGTTTTTAAAATTTATCAAACACTTTTTTACCTGTTATTCACAAATAATCTATTATTGCTATTTTCCACAACAATACCAAACAGACCTTAATCTATTCTTAATCCAACATTAACCTACTAACCTAAAGCATACAGAATGAAATGCAACCAATTATATTTAAATGATACACAAATTTATAAAAAATAATGATGATGATAAGTAAATTACTAAAATGAGTAATGATTTGTTGATGACTTGATGCAAATAATCGTCTCTTCAGCCACACTTCATAATTGGCCTCGAAAATTGTACAGAATTTCCATATATTTCAAAACAAAATAAGCATGGTACAAGAAAATCTGAATGGCATCCCAAAAAAGAAAATACTATAAAACAAACATGGTGTTATCTGGAGAATATTGTATAACAATATTTTGGAGGTTGCTGGAATCACGAAGCAAAATACGGATATTCTGCTAAGAATGCGAAAAATACGGAAGGAGATTGGTGATTATTGTGGTTGATCTTGTTTGTTGATTCGTTGAATGTTAGAGAAAAACTGTTTATTCTCTCTTGTTACCAACTGTCAATCATCCATAACTACGTACCCTATTTATAGGGATCAAGCCATACGTAGTTCTTAGAGAAAAAGTTACCCAAATGGGCTAGGGCTTTTGTAGATCCATCTTGGCCCAAGTTCACTCATTTTTGGCCTGATGTTAATAGTCCATTAACTCTGCTCATGACCCATGGCCCAATAAAGGTTACCTATGGCTAACATGATGCTAGAATCACGAGGCCTCATTTGCGAGGCTAATGGAGAGCTTACGAGGACCTCGCATGCGACCCTGTGGGTGCAGGCATGCGACCTCGTGGGTACATGCATGCGACCTCCTGGGTGCAGGCATGCGACCTCCTGGGTGAAGGCATGCGACCTCCTATGGGTGCAGGCATGCGACCTCCTATGGGTGCAGGCATGCGACCTCGTCGGCACAGGCATGCGACCTCCTGTGGGTGCAGGCATGCGACCTCCTAGGTACAGGCATGCGACCTCCTATGGGTGCAGGCATGCAACCTCGTCGGTACAGGCATGCGATCTCGTCGGTACAGGCATACGACTTCGTCGGTACAGGCATGCGACCTCACTGGGCTTAGCTATGAGCCTTCATATCTATTCATGCAACCTCGTTGGGCTTAGATATTAGCCTTCATAAAAATATTCTAGGCCTTGCGGGACCTCTAGGCCTCGTTGGACCTTGCAGAGACAGTATTCTAGGCCTCGCTGGACCTTACAGAGAGAGTATTCTAGGCCTCACTGGACCTCTAGGCCTCGCTGGACCTTACAAAGAGAGTATTATAGGCCTCGCTGGACCTCTAGGCCTCGCTAGACCTTGCAGAGAGATGTGATAGATGATATCCCATACTAGGGATTGCTAGCGAACTCGACCCACAGCTTGGGGTTGCAAACTTCCACATTGTGCTTGATAGTATATTGGACTAACTCCTGGTGGTGGGTTTTAGTGACCCAATCTTCATCTCTAGGCCCATTATAAGTTGTGGACCGATATTCTAGCCCATTAGGCCTGCTTAGGGCTTATGCCAAGATTTGGGCATAACAATTACCCCCCGAGTCCATATTGCCATTGGAAATGCGATGTGGAATCAAAAACTGCTTTGTCAAAACTTCGATGCGAGGCCTGTGCTCGCTATAATGAAAGCATAGCTATCTCAAGTGCCTTGGGATCACATCGCGACCAATATGAATTTGAATGGTTTCGGACAGCTGTCGTGTCTTGAGATCTGCTCTAAGCCGCTAAGATGATGACACATGTTGTGTCTCTTTTAATTAATGCAAAGCCAAGTATATGTAAGTTATGGTGACCTCAAAGGGTCCTTCCAAGCGTAATGTGCTCCTGCAGGGACCTTGAGAGGCGACCCATAGAGCCTTGCAGTCATAAATTGTTATAATTATATCTTCTATCCAGCTGGTGTGTGAGCTCAGGCTTTCACCTATATCTTCAGGTCTTCTTAAAGTATGATGAGAGAACTCTCCTATGTTCCTTGTTATTATGATGAGAGGACTCCTTACAACCTCATATGTTGAGAGGACTCCTTACAGCTTCATATGTTGTGAGGCCTCCTTGCAGCCTCGTATGTTGTGAGGCCTCCTTGCAGCCTCATATGTTGCAAGGCCTCCTTGCAGCCTCATATGTTTCGAGGCCTCCTTGCAGCCTCATATGTTGCGAGGCCTCCTTGCGGCCTCATATGTTGCGAGGCCTCCTTGCAGCCTCATATGTTGCGAGGCCTCCTCGTAGTAGTACAGGGTCTTGACAACTTTGGAATTTTTTTTATTTTAATGCGAGCCCATGTCTCCTCATAGTGGCCACCTTGATACATTTTTTTCTTCACGTACGCAGCCTTCTTGCGTCTCTTCTCACCTTGTTTTTCTTTAAAGCTTTGTGGAGCCATGGTCCTCGTATTTGTACTTTCACCTCGCTCACTTTTTTCCTTTTTTTTAATATTTTCTTTTTTCACTTTGGCGGAGATCTCCTCGCCTTTCGCTGCTTCCTTCTATTTTTATTAACTCTTGATGATATAATGAGAGGACTCCTCGTAGCCTCCTGTGTGGAGAGGCCTCCTCGTTGATAGAATAGGAGGACTCCTCGTGGCCTCATATGTGGAGAAGCCTCCTCATTGATTGAATAGGAGGACTCCTCGTGGCCTCATATGTGGAGAGGCCTCCTCCTACTGATATAATGAGAGGACTCCTCTATACATGTATATGCGAGGACACCTTGTTTTTTTTAATAAGCCACATGTGCTCCTGTTAGTCCACACGCGGATCCCTGTTCGTCTTTTTTATTTTAGTTGATCATGTTGCCCCGCTTTTTAACTTCCTTTTAATCCTTGATTCTGTGGCCTCGTATTCCACTTTATTTCATAGCCTTGTAGACAGACTGCATCCATCATGTTGTTGGGCTCTAGCCCCAGCTCGCAAATGCTAGCTGGTGGGCCTGAATCTTTGAAAACTGATAATTTTGAATTTTTCCAAGTGCTTTGGGATACCTGATTAAGTCTTCATATGCTCCAATTTGCTTATAGACTGATTTTAACACATGCCTAGAGATAGCTCCACACTGTATAGACTTTCGGACTGATCCATCATCGCTAATGGGGTTAAGTGGTTTTGCATCGTAAGATATCGGGCTTGCGGTCTCGCAACGCTAGGTACGGCCTCGCAACGCTAGGTGCTGGCCTTGTCTTGCAATTTTTCAAATGTCCTGCTAGAAGTGGTGTTTATGTAATGCCACTACCCCCTGAGTCCTCATTATCATTGTAGATGTGATGAGGAATCAACATGTTTCATCAACCTTCCTGTATTATTTGGAGTTCACACCATTTGTAATGAAGAGAATTTGATGTGATCCCGCTATAAGCAGACTTGACCTCTTCAACGCAATCTTGGGGCACTCGACCTCTTCACTGTTGTACCAAGGCATTTGGACTCTCCAACGCTAAGTGAGAACACTTAGCTTCTTCAATGTCATAACAGGCTTCCCTATGTTGAACAAGAATGTAGATATCGAGGTCTTGAGCTCATTTTGATTTTCAAATACTTTGGCTTCTCTCCCTTCATCTCTAGTGCGAGCTTTAGGCCAATGATGAGAGCCTCTTACTCAGCCTCTTTATTTGTTGCTTGCTCTTCCCAGTTTCTTGAGGTAGTTGAGGACCTCCACATTGTCGGCAAGGGTCGGGGGCGTCCCCCCTCTCCTCGACATAGAGGTATTTCACCAAGAAGAAGCATAGCCCAAATTCATTACATCAGGTATGAGAGGTGTCTATATGATATCACAACCCCTTTAGACTGAGGATGAATTTATTCATACTTAGTTTATAGATACATAAAGCTATTCATGCATGATCAGCATTAATACTCACAGCGCGCTCAGTCCTGTCCTTGTGGGGCTCCTCCTTTTACCCAAGTGGTGGCACATCAGTATAACCGAAACCATGCTTCTTTACATCACGAACTACCCACTCAGTTAGCTGTCCATTACGAATTATCTCTTCAATTTGCTCCTTGAGCTGCCTACAATCTGCAATATCATGCCCCGTCTGTTCATTAAAGGCTCAATATTTACGAGTACCCTTGGTTGCCCGACTATTCATAGGTGGGGGTTTTTTAAACATTCCTTTATTATCATTGACTGCATAGATATAATCAATGGGGGCCACCAAAGGAGTGTACTGACCTTCATTTCTTCTACTTCGAGCTTGCGGTGGGGACCTTCCTGGCGGATCGCGACCCCTCCTCTTGGGGCTCTCAATACTATCCTGCCTTCGCCTAGGGCTTTGAGAGCCCTTCCTCTTTACTCCCTTGTCCATACTTCCACTGTTGCTAGCCTCATTATTATTTTTGAGGTCCTCCATTGATTTCTCAACCCATTTGTAAGGCTCGGCCTCCTTGTAGAACTCAAAGAGAGTGCTAGGTGTTTGTGCCTGCAACTTCTTCCAAAACTTGGTCCCCTCTCTCAACCCAGCAATGAGAAAGTGTTTTACGGCCTCGTTATTTGCTCCTCGCACCCTAGGGACCTCGGCATTAAACCTCTTGAAGTAATCCTATAGGGTCTCACCCTCCTTCTGCTTTATGTTCACCAGGGTGGATACAGGAGGTGCATAGAGCAAAGAGGACTGAAACTGCTTAATAAAAATGTCCACAAACTGCTCCCAGGAGTTTATTATGACAAGAGCCCCTAGCTTAGAGAACCACTGCTGGGCACTACCCCTCAATGAGGCCACGAATAACCTGCACCTAGCCAACGGTGAGACCTGGTACACATCCATTTCATTATTGAATTGTATAACAAACTCTGCGGGTCAGTATCCCCATTATATGTCATGTCTGGGTTATTGCCTCGAAATATGGAGGGAAGAGGAGCAGTCCAAATTTCTTGAGTGAAAGGCGAGGCCATACCCATGGGGTCAAGGATCCCTTTATCTGCATTCCTCTTATCCAAGGCCTTCTTTAGCTCCTCTAGCTTGTAGTCTCCAACCTTGGTCTTCTTATCTTCAACTTTTTTCTTTCCCTTTCCCGTGCTGTCATGGTGGGATTGGGTGTTCTTGGGAGCACTAGACTCCTCTAGATCCTCCTTGCGATTCAGGGGGTCAGGTTTGTACTTCTGGGACCGCTCACGCTCTCGATGAGGAGAGGAGGGTCGTTCCAAACCTTGGCTCCAAGCCTAGGATCGCTTATACTTCTTGTCAGCTATAAGTTTTTAGAGCTTGATGCGAAGATCATGCTCAGTTAACTTTTTTCCAAGATGATCAAAGACACTAACTAACCTCCCCTTAGATGGGACGGCCTCATTTTGCAACCCCTCCTTTGTCTTAGTAGCCTCAATAGTCTCCTCCCAATCGAGGTCTTCATAGAAGTAAGGGTTTGTTTGATCCGTAACAACATCATCAAATTCATCCAAGAGTTTCTTGGTGGGACCCTTACTGCTCTCCTCCTGATAGGACTTGGGCCTCTTCCTTGCATTCCTCTTCGTGCCCCTCGAGCTATACCGCTTCTTCACTCTAGTCATCCTTTCTTGTACTGTTGACACCTTCCTGGGCTCATCCTCCTCCTCGCTCCTAGGGGAATCGCCTTTGGGTGTCTTGTGCGACCCCGGGGTCTCCCCATTATTGTGCCCTCCATTCATCTTCTTATTCGACTTAGTCATCTTTCTCCCAATACGATGACTTGCCCTCCTTCTAGCGCCAAATGTTATAGGGAGAATATTGTATAACAATATTTTGGAGGTTTGCTGGAATCACGAAGCAAAATACGGATATTCTGCTAAGAACGCGAAGAACACGGAAGGAGATTGGTGATTATTGTGGTTGATCTTGTTTGTTGATTCGTTGAATGTTGGAGAAAAACTGTTTATTCTCTCTTGCTGCCAACTGTCAATCATCCATAACAAGGTGCCTACGTACCCTATTTATAGGGATCAAGCCATACGTAGTTTTTAGAGAAGAAGTTACCCAAACAGGCTAGGGCTTTTCTAGATCCATCTTGGCCCAAGTTCACTCACTTTTGGACTGATGTTAATAGTCCATTAACTCTGCTCATGACCCATGGCCCAATAAAGGTTACCTATGGCTAACATGATGCTAGAATCACGAGGCCTCATTTGCGAGGCTAATGGAGAGCTTACGAGGACCTCGCATGCGACCCTGTGGGTGCAGGCATGCGACCTCCTGGGTACAGGCATACGACCTCCTGGGTGCAGGCATGCGACCTCTTAGGTACAGGCATGTGACCTCCTATGGCTGCAGGCATGCGACCTCGTCGGTACAGGCATGCGACCTCGTCGGTACAGGCATGCGACCTCCTGTGGGTGCAGGCATGCGACCTCCTAGGTACAGGCATGCGACCTCCTATGGGTGCAGGCATGCGACCTCGTCGGTACAGGAATGCGATCTCGTCGGTACAGGCGTACGACCTCGTCGGTACAGGCATGCGACCTCCTGTGGGTGCAGGCATGCGACCTCGCTGGGCTTAGCTATGAGCCTTCATAAAATTATTCTAGGCCTTACTGGACCTCTAGGCCTCGCTGGACCTTGCAGATACAGTATTCTAGGCCTCGCTGGACCTCTAGGCCTCGCTGGACCTTACAGAGAGAGTATTCTAGGCCTCGCTGGACCTCTAGGCCTCACTGGACCTTACAAAGAGAGTATTCTAGGCCTCGCTGGACCTCTAGGCCTCGCTAGACCTTGCAGAGAGATGTGATAGATGCTATCCCATACTAGGGACTGCTAGCGAACTCGACCCACAGCTTGGGGTCGCAAACTTCCACATTGTGCTTGATAGTATATTGGACTAACTCCTGGTGGTGGGTTTTAGTGACCCAATCTTCATCTCTAGGCCCATTATAAGTTGTGGACCGCTATTCTAGCCCATTAGGCCTGCTTAGGGCTTATGCCAAGATTTGGGCATAACACATGGTACTAGAAATGTGAGTCGAATCAATGTCTAGAGGTGAGGTTTTCGATGTTGTTAAGCAACTCAGGCATGCACCACCATTTCCTCCATTTCTTCCCATGCCCGTCGTTAATGAAACAACGGTTTTGATCAGATTACTAAAAATCTTTACTTTTACTTGTCCCCGTCGGGGAGGTAGCTTTTGTTTTTTCATGTTCTTGTGCTGGTAAGCTGGAGATTTCATGTCGATCTTGTGTTGGTAAGCTGGAGATGACTTACTGTCATGAAACAGGGAAAAGCAGAGGAAAACAGAGTAAAAATAACCTGGATTAAGAGTTGGAAAAGAACTTTAGGAAATGTTGGACTAGATGTGTGTTGAGAGCATTGTGTTGAGTTCCTTTGTATAGCAGTAATTTAATTGCATATTGTATCCCCTTAATTTTGGTTTATTGCACTTTGGGCCTTGGGATATGTTTTTCGACAAAAATTAGTTTGTATTCCCATACTTTAAATACCGCTATATTTTTCATTCCTTTAACGCTTTTCAGTTAAATTGACTATTACAGATAATCAAATTATGGGTATTTTGGTCACTATATAATCATTAATAATCTTAAAAAATGACTAATCTAAATTATTATTATAATTTTAAGATTTTTATATTTATCAAAATTATATCCGTAATTTTTAGATTTTTCAAAATTTAATCTGCGAATTTTATATTTTTCAAAAAAATATTTATTATTAAAGATTTCAAAAATTATTATTTAAAATATAGATTATTATTATTATTATTATTATTATTAAAGAATTCATTATAAAATATATTACAAATTTAATTTTTTTTTTAAATATGTTTCGTATTTTTTTTCATTTTTTTTCCAATATTTAAATTTTATTCTTTTCTTTTTTAAAATCTTTTTGGTTAAATATAATAATAAATGACCTAAATGTCCTCTTTTTGACTAACGGTAACGATCAAATTTAACAGAAAATCAGCAAGCGGATGACAATTGCAAGTGAACTCAAAATTGTGGGATGCAAAATGTATGAATTAAAACAAATGAATCTTATGTGCAATTACCAAAGGGATGCAAAATGAATTTTAGTCCATATTTAATTTATTTTATTTAAAATATATGAATTCATTTATTTTAATTAGATTCATGACGTAAGATTGAGCCAAGAACCATATTAGCATAAAAAATTTCCAATTTTATTGTGTGACGTTCTTCTAGAAGGTCTAGATTAAACTCAGAAGTCCATCAAGAAAAGGTAGATCACAATTGACATTGACATTAGAGTGTTTATATTTGTAAATATTTTTCTAATTTTCTCAGTAATGTAATGTTGAATTAATATTTAAAGATATGTCAAAACACGTGTATACAATCAAAACACGTGCATAAAATATATATGGTTGAAATTCTCTCATTAAAATCCCATCTCCTTAAAATGTATCTATTCTATATATAATACTGCAACATACCCTTTCATGAATCATTTTATTCCACGTCAGCAACTTAACCTCGATCGTTAACCTCCCGTTATCTGCTAGATACATGTATGTGGTATAACTATTGCAGCGCCTTTACACCTCCTAGCCTTTTACACTCCTCTAGCCTGTCGAAGTAACCTACGAACATAGGGGCCAAGAAACAAGAAGATGCCAGAAAGGGACATCTTTGCGCTTGTTCGTTCCACCATTCATGAATGTATCAATGGCATGAGACAACGTGTTCACCCCGGTTGAGATCATCGGCACTCTATCAGTCTATCCTAACTGATATGGATTACTCAGTTTGCATCAACTTACATGGCCATGTCTGCTTTCATCTGTTAAATCAGATTTTTCCTGTGTTATATTTCAAAACTTGGATAACTCAGGTGAGCTCCATATTGAAGACACGTGCATTTAAATATCCCACGTAGTTTTGATTAATTAGGTGGACGATTGGAGAAGAATTTACAACATTTAAACGTCTCGGTTTTGAAAATATGTACAATTGTTCTTGCGGGTTAACCTTGGTAATGTATATATAGCGCCCATTACCCTATATTTCACGCAAATGTAGTATTTATAAAATGATATGGAGCACCAATTTTTTATGTTCAACTAAATCTGAATCACAGGTTCAAGTTAATTCCAAAAATGCTGGTTAGAGAAATATCAGGGTGAATTTTTATCGCTTTTCGAGTTCTTTTTGTTTTGGCATGCCCTTCGTGTCATTGAATGGCAAAAGATAACCACGTTGAGGCCTCGAGGCAGCCAAAAAAAGAGGATGCCAGCAATGATGTTGCTTGTAGGAGCACACAAGATTTTAAGTCCGTTAATAAATGGGTTCAGTCCAACAGCTGTGACATTTGGCATCTTCTACCATGTCAAACCGGCTGTAAGTTTTTTCTTCACCATATTTAAATTCCAGTTGGCTTCTATGAAATATTTTGGTTGGTTTCAGGAAATTTTGTGACCTGATACCATGATTCCCCGACTACATTCCATTTTTTGGTTTATGATTGATGTTGGTTTACAAGGATGGAACCAGAGAAAGGGCTGGGTCGTCATCCGCCCACCCTTAACTCCGACGACCCTCTTGCATCAAGTACTAGAATTGACCTGTTTGCCATAATGGTCTATCCTTGCCCACCCACTACAAGCTACTAATCATCACCAAAGACATAGAAGTAGTGTGTTTTACTTCATGAAGGACTACCATAATATGCTGTAAATTAAAGAAATCAACGAAGAAGAAAGTTAGAAGGATACACAGTACAGAAAAGAAAAAAACCCAATGTATTAAGGATGCGCTTATGTAAATGGTGGGCCTTAATAGAGCAAAACCTAGGGAAAGTTAGAAAAGAGCTAGACCATAAGGCAATTACTGAAAAGTCATCTAGAGCAGCTGTGAAAGTCAAATCATTTAGCGAAAAGGATGGGGATTCCATGAAGGTACATAATATATGGTTAAGCAACATTTGCATTTTATTTCCCTTTAACTCTTTTTTGGTTAAGATATGATCATTTTTTGTGTATCATCTCCATGAATTTCCAAAACCATAGTTGGGATGCTATTGTTCATTCTAATGCAACAATCTATTCTTGTTGTGTATTTTGTTGGTTGTTTTTATTACAATGACTTAATACATCTTTATATAGCATCCTAACTAGCATCTATTGGAGTGTTAACATGGACAAGCTAGGTATAGCTTCATGTTCTTACATGGGCAAGCATAATGGGTAAGGAGGCAAGGTATTGTCTTCATGTGCACATATTCTCCAATTTAATTTAATTCACAAATTCCTCCCTTAAGATTCAATTGGCGTTTATCTCTGAGTCCGAGCTCAAACTTGCCGTGCTCGAACAAGTTGCTTGGTAATGCCTTTGTGAAAATATCCGCCTTCTGCTCCTTGGTTGGGATATAACTCAGCTCCACCTCTCCTTTCTTCACTTGCTCTCTGATGAAATGAAAACGCACGTCTATGTGCTTGCTCCGCTCATGATGCACCGGATTCTTGGCGAGTTCGATCGCTGATTTGTTGTCAACATTGATCACGGTCGGCTCGTCCTGGCCGAGCTCCAGCTCGGTCATCATTCTCCTTAGCCACACTGCATGTCTAACTCCGTAGCATGCAGCCACGTACTCTGCCTCGCAGGTTGAGAGCGTCACGATCGGCTGCTTCTTGCTCATCCATGTGAACGCCGAGCTTCCAAATGTAAACACATACCCAGTAGTGCTCTTCCGGTCATCAACGTCTCCACACCAGTCACTGTCCGAATAGCCCACCAAGCTCGGCTCGGCTGACCTCTCATAGAATAAGCCGACCGACTTGGTGCCTTGGACATATCTGAGGATCCTCTTGATTGCCTTCCAATGCGTTTGTCGGGGATTTTCCATGTACCTACTCACCACTCCTACACTGTAGGTGATGTCTGGTCTTGTGCAAGTCAGGTACCTCAAACAACCGACCAAACTCCTGTAGAGCTCTGCGTCTACCTTTTCGCCTTCGTCAAATCTGGAGAGCTTCGAACCTGTCTCCATCGGGATTGCAACCGGATTGCAATCCTCCATCTTGAACCTTTTCAAGATCTCCTTCGCGTATGCCTCCTGACATACAAATGAGCCCTGCTCGTCTTGTGTGACTTCCAAACCTAGGAAGTATTTCATGACTCCCAGGTCGGTCATCTCGAATTCTGCTTTCATGGCCTTCTTGAACTCCTGCACAAGTCGACCACTACTCCCCATGAAGATGAGGTCGTCGACGTACAATGCCACAAATAGTATGCCGACCTCACTTTTCTGCACGTATAGTGCATGCTCGAACGGGCATTGCACGAACCCCTTTTGTTTGAGGTAATTGTCTATGCGGTTGTTCCACGCCCTCGGCGCCTGCTTAAGCCCATACAAAGCTTTCCTTAGTCTGAGCACCAGGTGCTCCTTTCCGGCCTTGGCATAGCCGGGAGGCTGCTCCACGTAAACCTCTTCCTCCAGGGTCCCATTCAGAAATGCTGACTTCACATCCATCTGGTGGATTGGCCATCTTTGCTGAGCGCCTTGCGCAATCAGAAGTCGGATTGTGTCCATCCGAGCAACTGGTGCGAAGACTTCATCGTAGTCGATCCCGGCCTTCTGCCTGTATCCCTTTGCAACGAGCCGAGCTTTGTATCGCTCGACTTCACCCTCTACGTTGCATTTCTTCTTGTATACCCATTTGACTCCGATGGGTTTATGATTCTTTGGGAGGTCGACCAACTCCCAGGTCTGATTTCTCTCGATGGCATTGATCTCGTCATCCATCGCAGACCTCCACTGTTCGTCGTGGATGGCTTCTTCAAAACTAATGGTTTCTCCTTCTGCAAGGAGGCACACCAAGTGCATCTCTGGAGCCTCATCATAGATCTCATTCAAACTTCTGTATTTTGTCACTCTGCGTTCATCTCCTAAGTTATCGTAAGTGGTGCTTGGCCTAGTAGGTCGCCCGGATGTTTCTTCCGACCTTGAGGTTGAGGTGATTGGCAGGGACACTGCGTGCTCGGCATTCATTTGTTCGGGCTGATTTTGTTCGGCCAGTTCATGCTCGGCCTCTTTCCAGTCCCAGCTCCTTCCCTCGTTGATCTCTACGTCTCGACTCACAATAATCTGCTTTGCACTTGGATCGTAGAGTCGATAGCCTTTCGTATTCTCATCATAGCCGACCAGCACCATCTTTTTGCTTTTGTCCTCAAGCTTCGTTCTCCTCTGGTCGGGAACGTGGGCATAAGCAAGACTTCCAAAGATCCTCATGTGTGACACGGTCGGCTTCTGACCTGTCCATGCCTCCTGAGGTGTTTTCTCCTCCAACGCCGCATGTGGACACCTGTTCTGCACATACACGGCACATCAAGCCGCTTCAGCCCAGAATTCTTTCGGCACCCCTTTGCTGACGAGCATGGACCTCACCATGTCCATAATGCTTCGGTTTTTTCGCTCCGTAACCCCATTCTGTTGCGGTGAATAGGGGGCAGTCATGAACCTTCTTACTCCTTCGTTCGTGCAAAAGAGTTTAAACAGTTGTGAGGTGTACTCACCACCTCTGTCAGACCTTAACGCCTTCACCTTGTGTTCGGTCCTCTTCTCCACTTCTGCCTTCCATGCTCGGAATGTGCTCAGCGCTTCCGATTTCTCCTTCAAAAAATATATCCAGGTCTTTCTCGTGTAGTCTTCAACAAATGTCATGAAGTAACGCCGACCACTGAAGGACCCTGGTGTGACCGGTCCACAGATATCTGTGTGAACTGTCTCTAGCGGTGCCTTCGCTCGGTACTTGGCTTTCTTGGGAAAGCTTTGCCTTGCGTGCTTTCCCAGCACACATCCTTCACAAAACTTCTTCGGGTAGTCCATTTCAGGCAACCCGTGCACCATCCCCTTCTTGCTCAGCTCGGTCAATCCTCCGTAATGCAAGTGGCCGAACCGTTGGTGCCACAGATCGGACTTGTCTGTCAGGTCGATTTTCAAACATTTGTGGTTTACCGTCCTTAGGTCGAGTTTGAACATGCGGTTGCTTGCCATTTGTACTCGTGCAACTGTTCGGCCTGCTTTATCCTTCAAGCTCATCACCTTCTCTCGCATGTCAACTGTGTAGTCCTTCTCCATTAGTTGACCCATGCTGATTATGTTTGTCTTTATGTCTGGAACATAATAAACATCTTCGATCACGCCTTCTTGTCCGTTCTTCTGTAAGAACCGAACTTTGCCTTTTCCCTTCACGTCGATCTTCGATCCGTCTCCGAATGCAATGCTTCCTCCCTGGAACTCAGTCATTTCTGTGAATAGATGCTTGTAACCAGTTATGTGGTTGCTTGCACCCGTGTCCATGTACCACGTGGCATCCGATGTTGGACTGCCATCGTTGTTTACCAATAACAGAACACCCTCTTCGTGTCTGTCGACCACGTGCTCGGCAACATTGACTTGCTCGTCCGTCCTTCTAGGAGACCAGCAATCACGCGCAAAGTGACCATGCTTTCCACAATTAAAGCACTCATCAGCCCGGTCTCCACGACCGCCTCGACCTCGTCCTCGTCCTCGGCCCCGACCTCTGTTGGTCAGCCGTTGTTGATCAGCTCCATCATTATACCGTTGTTCTACTTGGACACGACCTCTGCCTCGGCCTCGTCCTCGACCACGACCTCGGCCTCGTGATTGCTGAGCCATCAACACAGTGTCATCCTTGATGACTACTTGTTTCTGCATGGCTTCCTCGAGCGCCTCCTGTCGTTTCATCTTTCGCTTTTCGTGGGCTTCCAACGAACCCGTGAGCTCGTCCAATGTGAGTTCATCGATGGTTTTGTTTTCCTCGATCGCACACACCACGTTCTCAAACCTGTCCGTCAATGACCGAAGTATCTTCTCGCATACTCGGCTCTCGGTGAGTGTCTCACCGTTCCTCTTTATTTGATTTGTAACAAATGTCACCCGACCGATGTAGTCGGTGACGGTCTCTGTCTCCTTCATTCGCATACCTTCAAGCTCGCCTCTGAGCGTCTGTAGCCGCACCTGTTTTACACGGTTGGCGCCTTTATATGTGTTCTCCAAAGTTTCCCAGGCCTCCTTTGCGGACTTGCTGTCGGCGATTTTTTCAAACCCAGCACTGTCCAGGCCTTGGAACATCCATAGCAGCGCCATCTTGTCACGCTGCTTCGTTTCCTTCAACTCTTTGCGTTGTGCGATGGTCTGCACTGCTCCTTCGGCGGGTTCCTCGAACCCTTCTTGAACGACGTCCCAGACGCCTTGTGCACCAAGGAGCGTCCGCATCTGAATGCTCCATCGCTCGTACTCTCCTTTTTGTAACTTCAGTACGGGCAGCTGTCCGAGAAGGTTTCCGGCCATTTGTGCGAATGAACACGACACCTGCTCTGATACCAATTTGTTGTGTATTTTGTTGGTTGTTTTTATTACAATGACTTAATACATCTTTATATAGCATCCTAACTAGCATCTATTGGAGTGTTAACATGGACAAGCTAGGTATAGCTTCATGTTCTTACATGGGCAAGCATAATGGGTAAGGAGGCAAGGTATTGTCTTCATGTGCACATATTCTCCAATTTAATTTAATTCACAATTCTGTGCCCAACATTGCAATATCTTTTATCTTTTGCAGGTTGATGTTCCGATGGAGTAGAAGGTAGAAATGGAGCTTTCCTTTAAAAAATTTAACAACTCTGCTAGGATAGGCCCTGTTGAAGAGAAGCTTGTAAAGTTCCTTAAAGATAGTTGATATAACCTATCAAATCAACACCATCGGGTTACTTTCTTTTGAAAACTTACATCCAATTGAGCCTTAAGTTCTATCTCTAATTGATGCTCCCTCATTAATTGCATCAACTGGTGGTGGTGCTATAAATACACAAGGATAAGCCACATCGCTGGCCATTGACGAGAAATCACAACAGCCTCAGCCATTTGAAATTACTTTATGATCGGTTAGCCCAAATATTTGGTTTGGTCTCAAGCGTCGGCCTCTCTGTAACTTTGTTTGGATAGAGATGGTGGTTTAAGTTGACAAAGTTGTGATAGTTTGTCTGATTATATATTTTTAAGTATGCTAATATAAATAAGCATAATTATGTTTCGTTTGATGTTGTAGGTTGACAGGTCACACATTGCTCTTTAATTTTGTGGAGCAACATAATGTGAAACAACCTTAATATCTATGTACTGAGATTAGATATAATTCTCGTCCAAAATCATGTTATTTCATGTCACTTTAAGGATGCAGGTGGTGTCTGCAGCTTAGGGATGAGACTATTGGAGCAATTGGCAGTGGTGGATGTTCCTATATATAAAATGATAAAAGGAAGAGGTTGGAGAGGCTATTTTTAATTGAAAACTTAAATTTGTAATTAAAAAATTATAAATTAGTGTTTTATTTTATTCTTTGTAAACCTTCCAATTTGACTCGATTTCATTTCTTTTACATGTTTGGAAGAAAGATGAAAGGTGTTGTTGGACAAAGACAATTCATCCTCCGGTAAATAGTGTGTCGAAACTGATTCAGGGGAGCTACATACCAAATACGAAAGTGATCGTCTCATGGCTAATTTAGTTGAGGCAGATCATCACAAGGTATATAATATTGTCCTCCCCACTTCTGGCAGTTTTTGTCTTTTTAAAATCTCTTTAACATGCCAATCTCATTTATCCGACAAGACCATGTTTAAGAAATTGCAGAGTTAGCTTCAAAAAACTGTGCTTTAATTTTGTTCTATTTTCAATAAGTAGTTTAGTGTATCGATATGCTAATTATTTTTTAAAACTGAATGTATGATACCTAAATTAAAGTTTTAGAAGTGGTTGGTGTTTCAATTGATAGGCCATACATTTGCTTGCAAAGACTGGGGGTGCCCCGTTAGATTCGGAGTAAGTATACATATACCTCAATTTAAATTACTTTTGTGACTCCTTTTATTTTGATCATGGCATATGCTTACCGGAGCAAGCAGCCCTTTTTTATTTTGAAGACATAGAATTACATCACTTCTGGTCACCATCATAACCATCGGCATGGGGTAACAATGCCACCATAGTTGGAATCACCAATCTTATCGTTCCCCCTTTCACTTGTGTTTATCCGATTTTTACACTGGCAAGTTTTTATATATGCAATTTAATTTTTTCCTGAAATCTGAGAATTTCACACTTTGAACCAAGAGTTTTTAGGGATGCTCTAAGCTATGTATTTTAAAAATATTAACCCTTTTGTTATTTATCCCCATATGATATTGTGTTAACCTTTAAACTACCAGCATGGTTTACCATTTTGGTATCGATGGTGTAAACTTGTAAATATATATTGAATTTTGGGAACTTCAACTACAGTTCTGTTGAAATTCAAGTCATATTTAAGAATGTAGACATGTAGTGGTCGATTGGATGTGAAATAAAACAAATCAGAGCTCTCCCAGTGATGCGGCTTCTACATGTATTGTTTCTGTTGATCTAATCTTCTAATATGCAGTTTCCATTTCATGCACTTCCATAATCTATTAATTTATTCTGATCTTCCTAAAGAAGCTGAAGCATATGAAGTGACCAATAAAACTAAATAAAATTACATTTTTTATCCAGGGATTAGAAATCACAGCGACATATTGTGCCATTGGAAACGACATAGTAGGTAAACTGGAGCTCAATTTTTGGTCATTCTTTTGGGTTGATGTACATAAGGAAGTAAGGTATAACCTCATATTGGCAATTAAGTCTGCATGTGTCTGTGCAACTTCTTAGTTACATCAATTCATTTAGTAGCAATGTAGCTGGCAATACATATAGAAATATAGCTTTTCCCTCCTTGTGGAAACTGTACTTTAGAATTATATAGTTTCCTCTTATGAATACGTTGTTTGCTCTAAAATTGGAAATATGGTGCATTGTTTACACTTTTCTTCTTCGGTTTAGTATGTCTAGCTAAGTGGGCTTATTTACAATTTCAAATTAAAGACTACATCTGCACTGATCATAATATATTACATGTTCCACTGCACTGATGATGATAATTTAAAGTACTAGCTGCCATAGATGAATTGGCAATATATACAAATTAAGTACTGTGTGGACTATGTCGTGAGCACTGAGCTTATTACTTCTCGTGGCAATCCTATTGGCTAAAGACATGATGTACCAAGGTTATGAAATAGCGGTATTCATTTACATTCTGACCATGAAATCAAGGGCATGATTCGGTCAACAAAATATTAATCTAATATATTAGAATAACATGTGGTGCACTTCTCCAAAAAAGTAATATTGAATTTGCATATGAACTATATACATATAATCATTACATTTGCGTGAAATCCTGGTGTATGGTATGTTGTGCTGGTAGACATCATGTGGTTGGGACAGACTCCGTTGGTCATGTCGCATGGTCATTTTTCTTTGTTATATTCCTGGTTAATTTGTCTTTGTCATACTTTTCAATGTAACAAATTACATTTTTTTAATATAGCTTTAAATGAAAATAGTTGGTCTGTTAATACAAGTAGAAGAAAATAGTTTGGTGCTTAATCACTTGGAAACTGGTCAGGTCAGTCGAGTTCGGTCATTTGCTACTGTCGGTAATACCTATGCATTGCATTCATACGTCACTGGTAATTTCTCTTGACCCTCTTGCCTTTTCATTACATCAATAGAACAATTTGAGTGTAAACACGTGCCAGAATAATTATTCTAATGTGTTTTAATGCTGCAATTAATTTCAGTTGGTCTCAACTTCAAGAGCCTATATATTTAGGACAAGCCTATATATGTAGGTTTAGTTATTGATTACACAGAGTACCATTTGAATATGTACTACAGTATTGGACCAACAAACCAAACTTGGGTTATAAACATTTATTCACCATTTGGTGATCCATAAATTTGTGCTAGGTACGAGCAGAAATTGCACCTCAAGCCCAGGATTTTGTGAAGGCAACATGAGCACTTTGCAGGAGTTTTAGTGAGCCAAGACGAAGATTGCAGTATGTAGTCTTATACATTTTTATGTAAAGTTTCAATAATTTTTTTTAACTATATTGCCTCATTTCAGTTTACATCTTATTATTTTTTATCATATAATATGATTTCTATTACAAATCTTCCTATCAAGGATGATCAGGGACACCATGAGCGTGAAACTTACTTTGGAGATATGTAATACTTATAGCCTGATTACTATAAGAACCTAATAATTTCTAAATAATTTTATTTCTCTTTAAGCTTTCTGGAAAATAGGACAAGGAACAGAGAATCGGGTATCATGCCAGGCTATTTTCCTGTCCAAAATTCTTGCAATTTATTTTTCAGTATTTTGGGACAATCACGATATCATTGCTCTGGATTTTACCTGTAAATACAATCAAGTAGACTGTAACTAATCAACACCTTATTATTGCAAGAGATAGAACAATCTCAGGTTCCTCACTATGATCGAAAGTTTGGAGCAAACCAGGGTGATGCAGAGATGAAGGATGGACAAGCAAAATTAAATAGATAGCAAGATTATGAAGAAAAATCAGTGGAATAAAGGGTCAAGGGAGCAGAATGCAGAAATAATCAAAATAAGACTACAATAATCTCATGCACCACAGCTATTATTATTAGACCTGATAATCATTTGTCGTATTGTTTATTCTGCTGCACAAGGTATTATAAGTCAATTACGAATGAGAATTGATATTATTGTTGTCTACTTGTATTTTGTGTTTTGTTGGGGTTTTTCTATGTTTTTTTTAACTTCATTAAGGACAGTGATCTTTGAACAACATTTCATTATTGTTCAAATGGTTGAATCCAGTTTTACTTGTCTCCACCTTTGCGCACGCTACTACAGAGTTAGTCAAGGTCATTTAAGTGTTCGCCACCTGACAGCCTAGAACTTGTAGGAGATATATTAAATGCAATGGAATTATAATATTGTAATGTATAAATATTTTTCCAGGATGTGACTGCCTTTTGAGATTATTTTCTTATTGTTGTGGTCAGATTACTTTGCACTCAGCGAAGGAGTCACCATTCAGCTTGATGAAAGAAGTTGAGCTGAAAGAAAACATTATATAACAAGTGGAGGAACAAGCTGCTCATGGGGGGCTTGAGTATACTTACCAATGGGAAAGAGCTGAAATATATGCTTCAACATACAAAGGAATCAAATGACATGGTTATGTACCTTTTGATTAATTATTTTTGGCTGAAACATTAGATGCTTAATTTGCTTTGACTTATTTATGTTTAAAGCTTCCTCAAATCCTTTGAAAACAGAATGCTCAAGAGGTAATGATGTCAGATGAAAGAAATAAAGCTCTCTCCATGCTTGACAATGTTATCTCATAAGCATTAACTCTGCATGTGTGTTTGTTGAGTATTGAATATGACTAAAGAATACAGAAGGGGGGTGAATGGATTCTTGAACTTTTCTTTGTTCTTGAATCAGTGTAGCACAATATGTGTTTGTGTGTGTAGATTTGTAAATGTGGAACACAATATCACTTTAATCTTATATATTATTAGATAGAGATTTTGCTACAATCTGTGAATACAAATGTTAGTAGTCTCAGCTTCGTTTTTCTCAGAGAGATGTTTTCTTTTGTGTATGAAAACCTTAACTTCTAAGGAAGTGAGGCTGTATCCTTATAGAGCATGAATACAACCTACTAACTACAAATAAGGTAGCTAAACAGCTTTACTTTCTAGTGTGTCTATCCTTTATGAGTAAGCATCCAAACGGCTACAGGTTTGACTTTGCAAAGCTCTGTTCAGATCCACTTCTTTAGCTCTTTCTCTCTTGTACATCTCTCCATGCTTCTTTGTAGGCTTTTCCAAATTACATTATAGATTGTGGTCCATAAAGTGCTTTAGCTTGATGCAGGTTTCTGACTTGTACAATTCTCCAGTAGCTTTGTCTCCAAGGATCCATTCGAGAAGTGTCTAAGTGACTAATTCGAGAACTAGCATTCGATAACTCTGAGTTCTCGAATAGTACAATCTTGACATATTGAGTCACTTCTCGAATAGCCTTATCTCCAGGAATCCTTTGAGTTGTCGAATAGTGCTTTTGACTTATCGAATCCCTGAGGTGTCGAATAGCTTCTTAAGTCTCTGAGATGTCGAATGGAACATTGACTTGTTGACCATTAGAGAACTCGAATGATGCTTTGACCATTGACTTCATGAGTTCTTTTATAGAACAACTAGACATGTCGAATCTCTGAGATATCGAATGAGATATCGAATAGTTCATTCAGAGATATCGAATAGTGTCTTCTCAGATATCGAATCCTTGACTTGTCAAATGCTGGACTTCTCGAACAGACAAATGTACTTCTCGAATTGGTACTTAGGCAAATTATTCATTTTTTCAAATCCCAACTGTGATTATTTGACAGTCTTTATCTCCTTGCTTGAGTCATGAACCTTGGAACTTCTTTCAAGCATTATTCTTGACTTTATAAGTACAGTTACACAACTAGGATTTGTTGCCTATTACAAGTACAAAACAAATAGAAACTCTACAACTAGAGGTTCCCTCAGTTAAGAGGTCATGTAGGTAATGCATAGCATTATACATACTTAGGCTTGTTATTATATGAGTACAGGCATGTCTCTGTGACTAACAATCTCCCCCAAATTGTGAGTAAGACCCTTAGTCACAATTTCATGCCTGATAACAAGCCTAACATACATAAAGATAGGATTTTGAAAAGTACAGGTATGTTTAATTTCAACGAAGAACATGAATAGAAATACAAGTGTGTAATCTTACAGACTATGATGAGATGCTAGCCTTTATCATTTGATTCCATCTCCATTTCCTTGGCTAGTAGATCATCATATGCCTTTTGTTTCCTTTCTTTCTCCTTCATTACATTCTCATCCATAGCTCTTATAATTTCTGCCATTGCATCCAATTCTTCAAGCAGAATTGAGTTCTTGAAATCTTCAAGTACTGGTTTCAGAATGTTGGAAGGATAGTGACTGAGTAGGTTCATTCTTATATTGACATTATCTCCATTTCTCCTCCTATACTTTACAACATAGGGATTGAATTGAACTCTACACAATCCCTTAGCCCTTAACACTTCTGCTTCAGCTTCCAGTTTATCAATTTCTTTTTCCCTTTTCAACCACTTCTCAAGGCACCCCTTTCTTATCAGCTCTTCATGATCTCTCTTCATCTTCACAAAGTCAATCAGTTCCAGCTTCCATACTCTTTCCACTTTATCATTTGCATCCAACATGGCAATAATCCTTTCTATGTCATATAACTTGCCCCAATTTTGACACTGCCCTTGTTTAAACTTCTTCTATCTTCCATCAGTATACTTTAACTCAAGGGAGTCATCAATGATTGAAACATGATAGATTCTTTGAGCTCTAAGGTATTCCAGTTGGTCTTCATTGTAGTCTTCATCTAGTGGTTGGAGTTTTAGGCCTGGATAGATTGTTAGGGTTCTTGATTTGGAAAGCTTTGGTTTTCTTGCTGCTTGTTTGAATTTGATCCTTTTAGTGTGGTTGCCTGGCAGTAGTATGTGACCTTTGCTGGTAGACCATTGTAGTATTCCATTAGCAGTTTGCTTTTTGAAACATACAGATGGTTTCTTGACTTGAATCTTCTTCTCTTCTTGAGGTGGTAAAACATTTGCAGAAGCCATGGAATTAGATTTTGGTAGGTCATTACTAACAACATTCACCCTAGACTTAGAGTCATGTGTTGTGGTGAGATTACTGCTAGCAATGCCTAAGGCTTGCTGTTTTCCATTCTTCCTCTCATAGACTCTGCCTTGGTCATCATCTCCTTTCTTATCTTTATTGTCCTTCTTCCTCTTATCCTCATCATCCTTATTACTCCTGTGATTTTTTCCCTTCCCATCACTCTTGTCCTCATCTTTGTCATCCTTATTCCTCCTTGGCTTGGCCATTTCTGGAATTACACCAGTTGCAATGAATGATCTTAGGATTTTTAGTGCTTCTATCTCCTCAGCTGTCCTCATCCCCTTTTTCTTTTACAGTTGATCAATGATGGCAATAATGAGTCTGTGATTTCGAGAAGTGAGATCATTGGGAATGACCACTTGTTTAATCTCTTCAATTCTGGTGCCAGACTGATAGATGATTGTCCATGGCTTCTTAATCACTTCTGGAAGCCTTGAAGGTTGGCCATTCCTCAAGTCATCATACAGATTCTTATTGTTTTCATTTACATTCCTCTTCTCTATGAGCTCAATCAGCACATCTATCTCTGAGTGTTTTAAGGCTTGTAGAGTTTTGTAGGTTAGATGCCAGATTCTGGATTTTGCTACCATCATTACTTCCTTGAGCCATGAGCTATCAAGTTTTCTAGGTATCATAGTGAAGTAATCGATCTGATCCTTCAAGCTCCCTAGGTACAATTGAGTGTCACCAGCCTGTTCTCTTGAGACTTTCAGAAACTCCAAGAATGCATCATCATGATAATCATTAGAGTTTGAAATTTCTTATAGCTTGGCCTCAGTAACCACCTTTACTTTTACAGGCTTCGCACTTTCAGGTTTGGAGGATGGAGGTTTATCAGATGGCATACTCCCTGCAACCACTGTGGTGGTGATGGATTGCTTCTGGCCACTGGGAGTAGTGATGTGCACAGTTGGTAGAGTGACAACTGGTAGTAAGGATGGAGGATCATCAACTTTGCCTTTCCCTTTTCCTGGAACATGGGTTATAGATTTTGAACTCCTTTGATGACCAGCCTCATTTATTGTAATACCTTTCTCCTTGGGTTTCTCCTTTCTAGACTTCTCTTCTTTTGACTCCCCCTTAGGCTTTGAGTCCCTTAGGTTTCTCTTCTCCCCCTTAGGCTTGGTGTCAGGCACTGAGACTTTAGTATGGGCCCTTTGATTGGAAGAGGTGAGATTGGCAGATTCATCTGGAAGAGGGAGACCTATATGCTTCATCATTGCAGACAACATAGATTGTTGATGCAGAAGAACATCAGCTGTGGTGGAGGCTTGAGTGCTCAACTGCTCAAAGATAGTTGCTACTGTGTCTGTTAGATGAGCATTGGATTTCTTGAAGGATGTCACTTCTATTTCCAGGGCAGCCATCTTTTTGAATAACTCATTAGATTTGAAACCAGAAAGTGACTATTCTTTGAGTCTCTGCACTTCAAACTTGGTCATCTCATGCACTGAAACCTCAGTGATCAGCTTGTCTCCATACTGGTTTGCAAAGAGGGTCCTGAGCATGGCATTTGTATCAGTTATCTGATCAGATAAGATTTGGAATTTATGCCCCAGACCTGTGACAGCATCTTTCAGTAAAGCTAGACCATTATCCATCCTTGTGCAGGTAGAGTTGCAGACTTTGATGTCTTTGAGAACCCTGTCCAACTGAGGAAACCTTGCATCAAAGGCCCTCTTTATCTCTCCCACAGACTGGTCTGTTGCATCACTTACCTTGTTGACTTCTGATTTGACACCTTTGCCAAGGTAGTGTGCAGCCTTGAGGAATCCTTTGTAAGAGTCATTGATGGCTTCATACACTTCACCAAGAGTTAGGCATTTAGCATTTGAACCCAGTGAGGTGATGTATTCCTCTCTTAGATACTGAAGAGCTTCATTGAGAGTGAGATCAAATTTTCCTTGCATCCAGGCATCTACATTGCCATCTCTCTCAGTATCAGCCACAATTTTCTCCTTCTGCATCTCTACATCATCTCTGTGGCATAGAAGGATAGCCTCATAGTCTGGGTTTGGCAGATTTGAAGTGAGAAGGTGTTTAGCAATCTTTGTGAACTCAAGAATCTGATCCACAGCTAAGCTTTGAAGTGCTTCAACCGTCAATTGTGGTGGAACATATCCTGATCCTGAAGCACTGCCATGTTGCACAGGCTTCAGCCATTGTGACATAAAGTCAGAGCTAGAGCTAGGCAAGCTAGACTCCTCAGTTACAGATTCAACTTCTGTAACCGGATGGAATGACTCTACTACTGGTGTCTCCACAGAAGTGGGATGAGTTACACCAATAGTTGACACAGGCACAGAGTCTCTAGTGAAAACTAGTGAATCCTCTGTGTTTTTGATGGTGTCATTAGGATATGCCCCAGCTCGCATTCCCTCACCATCTAAATGTAGCTCCTGGGTGGTGAGCAAAGTGTCATGCACTAAGTCACTTGAGTCCATTGGCTCACCAAGAGGAGAAAATTCTTGGTGATCAATGCCTTGCTCCTCAATTGCTTGAGTTGCAGGCTCCAAAGAAATTTTAGTGTTAGATTCTGGAAGAGAAGTGTCGTTTAGATTAGATTTTGGCAACTCCTTTTGAGAAATAGAGGGAGTTTCAATATTGATGTGCTCTCCACTCAGTGTTGTGCCAGCCTTATCACTCCCATGTGCTGACTCATTACAAGAAGGTGCATTGGGGAGGATGCTTGATTCTATAGATGCACCCTGTTGAGAGGATACATCTAGTGAATTGTGTGCCCCTGATTTTACAACTTCAGCCATTTGTGTGACTGAAGAGGTGGTTTTAGATTTCTTCTTCTTTGGCCTTAGTAAGGGTGACTCAGGTTCCTCACTTTCTAGACCTAATTCTACAGCCAATGCTGCTTCAGTTAAGATTTTTAGAGGTTCAGAAGCAACCTATTTTCTCTTCTTCTCCTTTTTACCGACACCACCCTGTTGAGAGGATGATGCAGGTGGCTCTGTGTTTGGTAAAGTGTTTGGCTGAGAGGGTTGGTTAGCAGTCCCTGGGTTAGCATTTTGCTCTACTTGCTTGGGCCTAGCTAACTCAGACTTAGCGGCAAATATTGGCATGTTGTGGGGGTAAGTCCTAAATAAACTCTCCATATGGGGAGTTATTTTGAGTCTTACATCCACATCATTCCTAGTCTCCAAGCTACCAAAAATGAGTTTGGTCATGAATTTCGGATAGCCTATTCTATTTTTGTCTAACCCAGGCAATTCAATCAATTTATCATCTATGAAATTAAGTACAGATTGAATAAAGCGAGGGAAGAAAATTTCATTACCTCTCTTGGCTGAGTTCTTACCAAGTCTCCCACACAATTCTTGCATTATAATCAGTCCAACATCAATCTTTCTCCCATATGCTAGAGCATAGCCTATTTTTTGAATAGGTGTGCTGATTTGATCAAAGCTAGACTTCCTTGCTGTGAAGACTTGAAGAAGAGTGGCAAAGACATAGCTCCATTCTTTTCTCAAGTACTTCCTATTCAAATTTCCAAGCTTGATTCTATCTGATTAGTTGATAAAATCAAAGAAGTCTTCCAATTCCTGAGCAGTAGCTTGACTGTCATACACTTCTTGTTGTAAGCCCAGTGCTCGATTCATATCTTTAGTGGTGAAAGTGATGTCCTTATCCTGAATCTTATAGTAGATTACGTATGAAGTTATTGCATTCTCTAGAGCCACGACCTCCACAGTAGCAGTTCTTCAAAACTGTTCTAGTAGGTCTAGATACAGAGTTGGGTTGGCTGAGAGTGCATCCTTGATGTATGATTCAGACATCCATCGAACGAAGCACTTAAAGTTTGCATTGGGTGCTTCAACATCGTTGGTTATTGCTATAAAATTGGTGTTGGTAGGAATTGTGAGTTGGGTATTTGCCATTGTTACACCGAGAGATGAGAGAAGAGAACGAAGGTTGAAGAAGAAATTTAGCTTTTAAAGTTAGGGTTTTCAGAGGTTTTGGAACTTTAGCTGCCTGAGAAATCGAATGAAATGATTTGAACAGTTGTGGAATTGTATATATGTGAGTGACTTGAGTTGTCGATTAGATATATGTTTTGTATCGACAAGTCAGTCATTCGAGAAGTATAAAACAATTATTCGATAAGTCAAGAAAGGCTTATTCGATATCTCAAGCAGTTTGTAACTCACAGCTAGCAGTTATCTAACTCAGAAATAATTCCAAATTAAATAAAATATGTTTTTATGAGTGATTTAAAATTCTGAATAAAAAATCCAAAATCGATTAAGATTCAGCGAGAATTCAGCCTTTTCAAATGATTCGACAACTCAAATGTTCTATTCGAGAACTCAGTCATTAGAGAACTCAAATATCCTATTCGAGAAGTCAAGCAAGTCTCTGTTCGATTTCTCCAAAATGCACTATTCGAGAACTCAAGAGTGTTCCAAATAGACTTATTAGAGAAGTCGACCATAGACATGAAAGTCATTCGAGAAGTCTGACTTATCGAACTATACTTTTCACTCATAAAATTAATTTTCACTATCTTTTCAAAATTTACCAGAATTATTCAAATGAAGAATATTCTAACAAATTAAATAGTGATAGTCTTAAAATTTCATAGAAATTTCAAGCTAATTCGAATATGATTTTCAACATATGCAACAGATTTGAAATATTTATAAATCATATTTCAGCCAACACTTACTTCAAAAATATTGAGAATTTAGATAAAGTAAGTGTTTACTGCTGCAACAATCTAGTTGATATTTTCACTTAGCCAGATTCTGAAGAATTCAGCATTCCAATCTCACTAACCAACCTCGTGAAGGTGGCTTCATCCAATGGCTTAGTGAATATATCAGCTAATTGTTTATCTGTAGGAACATAATGCAACTCAATGGTTCCATTATTTACATGCTCCCTAATGAAATGATATCTGATGTCAATGTGCTTTGTTCTAGAATGATTTACAGGATTGGCAACTATAGAGATTGCACTTGTGTTGTCACACATGATTGGAATTCTTTCCAACACAAGTCCATAATCTCTAATTTGATTTCTAATCCAAAGCACTTGAGCATAGCAACTTCCAGCAACTATGTATTCAGCCTCAGCTGTGGAAGTTGACACATATTGTTGTTTCTTGCTGTACCAAGAGACTAACCTTTGTCCAAGAAACTTGCAGCTACCTGAGGTGCTTTTCCTATCCACTCTGCATCCAGCATAATCAGCATCAGAATAACCAACCAGATTAAACCTTGTGACCTTAGGATACCATAAACCCAAGTTTGGAGTGCCCTTTAGATATCTAAAGATCCTCTTTATAGGAATCAAATGTGACTCTTTTGGATTTGATTGAAATTTTGCACACAGACATGTAGCAAACATGATGTCTGGTCTACTTGCAGTGAGATAGAGTAAGGAACCAACCATGCCTCTGTAGACTGTGATATCTACTCTCTTGCCTTTAGCATCTTCATCCAATTTAGTGGCAGTGGCCATGGGTGTCTTTGCAGGTGAGCAATCTTCTAAGTCAAACTTCTTCAATAAATCCTTGATGTACTTGGTTTGACTGCTAAAGATACCATCCTTCCTCTGACTAACTTTCAACCCAAGAAAGAATGTCAACTCTCCCATCATACTCATCTCATATCTGCTCTACATGAGCTTAAAAAATTTCTCACACAGCTTCTCATTTGTAGAGCCAAATATGATATCATCCACATAGATCTGAACTAGGATAATATCATCACCATGCTTCTTGTAAAACAGTGTTTTGTCCAATGTGCCTCTAATGAATTGATTTTCCAGAAGAAATTGTGATAAAGTATCATATCATGCCCTTGGAGCCTGCTTAAGTCTATATAATGCCTTAAGCAATCTGTAGACAAACTCTGGGAAATGTGGATCCTCAAAGCCAGGTGGTTGTTGCACATAAACTTCTTCTTCCAACTCCCCATTCAGAAATGCACTATTGACATCCATTTGATAGACTTTAAAATTTGAATGACCAGCAAATGCCAAGAAGATTCTGATGGCTTCCAATCTAGCAACAGGAGCAAATGTCTCATCATAGTCAATGCCTTCCTGTTGAGAGTATCCTTTTGCAACCAACCTTGCTTTGTTTCTCACTACCACACCATTTTCATCCATCTTATTCTTCAGAATCCATTTTATTCCAACAATGGTTCTGTTCTGTGGTGCAGGTACAAGTTCCCATACTTTGTTTCTTTCAAATTGATTCAGCTCCTCTTGCATAGCAATAATCCAATCTGGATCCAACAGTGCATCAACAAGTTTCTTAGGCTCAATCTGAGATAGAAAGCAACCATAGAGACATTCATTTTGAGTTGCTCTCTTAGTTCTCACTCCTGCATTTGGATCTCCAATAATTTACTCTGCAGTGTGTGACCTATCCTATTTCCTTGAGTGCTCAGTTTGATTTCTCAACCTTTCTTTGTCCATAGAGAATAAGTGAAATTAAGCAACCAACCACATGAAGAAAGTACACCAAAGAGTAAGCGATATCGTAGCACAAACGTAGGTCCATAGCATTATAATAGAGCATTCGGTTTTGCCTTTACCAAATAACTGTGTTATTGTACCTGAAACAAACAAGAAGCACTCTCGACGTGAAACTTGCTCTAGTTTAGGTATTGCAAAGTGATAATACAGTAGGAGATTTAAACTATTAGCTTAATTTAAGTGATGGATTTACCCATGTTCATAGCAGGTGGGACTGCAAACTGAAGCAAAAGAACGAACTGGTACAAAGGATCTGCATGGACCAAATTGAATTTTATTGCAGTTCTTGTTAAAATACTGCCTTGAATCTGTGTACTATTCTGTTTTTCAGCAGAATAAGGCAGCGCGCCTGCGCCGTGCCATCTTTCCAGAATTAATTCTTTCCAGAATTAATTTTCTGTTCTGTTTTGGTAATTGCTTTGCTTTCGGTCCAAGTCTTCCGGATCCTTCTGTAACCGCCTAGAGAGTATTATATAAACTCTCTAGGGCATAGCCTAGCATATATGTTTGAAATCTGAGTCGAAAAATCTGAGTCTGTAGGTCTGTAATCTGAATCATATCTGTTATCAATTAAGTCGTCAGATCTAAAGTCAATTAGATCTGAATCTGAATCTGTATTCTGTAATCTGTATCCTCAAGATCAATAAATTTTCTCTTCTGCCAATCTGTGTTCTTCCTTTACGTTTATTATAATCTCTTTTGTGCTTCCGTTATAACAAACTGGTATCAAGAGCTATGTCTGCGATGTCTGGTGGTATTAGCGTGAAGGTCGACAAATTTACTGGGCGGAATAGTTTCAGTCTGTGGCAGATTAAGATGCGTGCTTCGTTAAAGCAATAGGGGCTCTGGGCACCGTTGAACAAGAAATCGGCTGTTGCTTCTACAAGCGCTGAGATGGCCATTCTGGAAGAAAAGGCACATTCAACAATTCTGTTGTGTCTTTCAGATGATATTATTACTGAAATCGCGGAGGAGGATACCGCATCTGGTGTAACACCCCCAGATCCGGGGTCCGGGATCCGGTGGTTACGGTTTCCAATTCTGTCCACAACAATTGAACTTTCCTTAACATAAAATAAATTACGTCTCTATAACCCAACACAACAATATAAAACACACCCGTTATAGTCCCAGAGATGAAATCAGAGTAACAATCAAATTTTTATTAATCACATTATGAGTTCTTACAATCCAAAAGAATTTCAATATAATACCTACACTTTGCCATCCATTTACATAAGTCATACTAGACCATATTCTTGGTACTGAAAGAATAAATATACCCTACCAATAGCTTCTTCTTCAGCTCTGGTAGTCTCATCGTCCTCGCCCGCGTCGAGTGCGCCTTGTGCGAGTCATCTGGTCTAGCTGTTGTTGTGATATAATAATAAAGCAAGGGTGAGCAATAGCCCACCAACAATAATATATAACTGAACGATAATGTATAACAGTTCAAAAGTATCTTTCAAACCATATGCCATGCATTTACGGAAATGATGTCAGTATAATATGAACGATGAAGTTACAAGGTAACTTAAAGTAATTGTTTGTAGAAATATCTGCTACATCAAAGTAAGCGAGATATTCTTATTGTTATTAAGAAGAGGAACTTGCAAGAAAAGGTTGCAATTCCAGTTATGACCCTTTTCCAACTCTGCCAACAGTAATCATGTTGCAGGAAATAAATAAATTTGGATGATGAACCAATGATGGAGTATTCACCGCGCCCGCTGTTCCAATCTTGATGATCAGTCGAGATCGTACAGCTCAATTTAGATTTACTACCGGTAGAAGGAAGAACTGACGGCTTTACTTGTATACCGCCTTGCTAGCTCTCCCCGGCCAACGGTTTGGCCAAAGGGGATGGACCGGCGCTACTCGGCCTCTTACACGACTCCTAGTTCAAATAGAATTCATGATTCTGAATGTAACGTTCGTCCCCCTTTCCCCAAGTATAATACTTGTTGATAAGACTCCACAAAGTAGTCGTATCTAGTTGGAAAGGAAAATTTACCAATAACTCCCAAGCTATTACTTGGTAACGGATATTAACTTGTTCCAGTAATCTTACCCCTCGAAAGATGAGAAGGTAAGCAACGACTTAATAAGTCAACAGCACCCGAGTTGCGAGTGAAGGGAATACTTTATGACCGGGAAGTCGACAAGATAAATAACATTTTTCCAAGTAAGGTTCCCTTATTATTAAGGAGATAGACTCAAAGAAGAATGATGTCTGAGAACCTTTCTTGATATAAGATTAATAAAAATATGACTCCGAAATATTTTCTGTAATAATCGAAGAAGATAAACCTTATCGAGGTTATTCCAAGTATGGAATAAATATTCAGAGAATATTTATTGAATTAAAATATTTTACAGATCATTTAGGAATAAGAAAGAATATCTTATATCAGAGTATTTCTCAAAATAATCCCTGAAGAAATATCAGGAGAATATTTACTGAATAAATAAATATTTAAATGAATATTCAAAACAATATTCATTAATTAATAAGACCTGAAAAGAATATTTAAGGTAATATTCATAATTAATTAGGAATTTAAATGAATATTCAAAAGTAATATTCATTTAATGAATAATATCCTAAATGAATATCAAGTAATATTCATTTAGTAATCCAAGCCTTAAGGAATATTCGAGATAATATTCGATAATTAAATATGGCTTCAGATGAATATTAAAATAATATTCATCAAGTATTTAATATCTTAAATGAATATTCAAAAGTAATATTTATTTAATATAATAATATTCTAAAAGAATATCCAAATAATATTCATTTAGTAGTCTCATCTTTAGAAGAATATTCGAAATAATAATCGATAATCAATTCGACTCTGAATGAATATTGACAAATATTATTCGTCGAATGATTACGTTCAAATAATTATTTGAAGTAAGGATCATTAAATAAATAAGCTCGAACGAATATTCAAATAATATTCGTCGCCCAAATAATAGAAAATATTTACTTAAATATTTTCCTCCGAGGTAATCTCGATATATCAAGGAATATTGACTCCCGGTCTATATTTGATTAATAAGATGTATACGCCCTTCTATGAGGGTCTTACAATAACCGGCTTATAACTGATATATAACTATCTAGCTTATAAGCCAACAATAACATTCAGGGAACAAGTATATCAATTCAACTTGAAGGTAGGCATGCATGCAATGGCATATGTATATCAGCAATCATATATATATATTTATTCAATCACAACAACAGCCTAAAAGAAGGGAATTGAAACTTGCCTGGTAGTCGAGTACGGTAAGGGGTAGTGGTAGCGGGTCCCGGTTCAGCTTGGTGATCTATAAATAGCCAAGGCATTCGGGATTAATCACTTAACATATTAAAAGTTAAGTTATTCTTAAATCGAAACACGTTCTCAAGTTATCTCGTTATACCCCTTTTAATGGATTACTTATTCTCACTGATCCGACCCGATATTCGTTCGTTAATACGACATGTCACTGCACTTATACTTGGGACATACTTAAGTCATATGAGTTCTAAGGTTGATCGTTACGAACCAATATTATACTCCGAGTTTTATCGCCCGTTTTCTAAGTGTTTTACCGAAGTTATAAAAGAGTCGTCTTTTAGGGGTTCGTTCGCGTTTAACCTCGACTCGAACATTTTTAATAAATCGAAAAATGATCCTTTTGACATACGGTTTTCTTTCACGCCTTCCTTTTTACCTCTAGTATTTATTTTCCAAGATTCGCCATGACGTTACATAGTTTACGAGGGTTCAATTACAGTTACGAACTTTCGTTTACGGATTCGAACTACTTTTAGTAATTTGGTCATAAATCCTAAACCGTAAGTCCGTTTCACGTGATCTTTATATCCAAACAAAGCTTAGAACATTACCTATCCTATCATGGCAGATAAGGTCTCTGGACAGTAGGGGTTCGACATGGAAAATGGCATACAAAACATGGTATTGCAAAATCGGGCATTATAACGGCTGTAAATCGAATATCTACCAATTTCGAATCTTCCCATAAACATAGTATTCAACCCAAACAACATATACATGACTTATATACATGAACTGAGGCCAAGCAATGCCTTTCCGTTCATCTAGCTATTTACATCAGTAATCCAAAATCCATACATAATCATGCTTATAATCTTAACATAACCATAACTAAGTTATAACTATCATAACATGCTTAAATCTCAAACAAGGGTTAGGGTTTCAAGAGCTTTATACCTTCCTTGGAGTGTTTAAAGACCTTGCTAAGCTTTTCATAGTCCTTGTATACCCATAACCAAGCTTAGATCATCCTAGAAATCAAGAAAATCAAGAGTTGTTCTTGAAAATCACTATTCACCCTAGTCTTTGGTGATTTCTTTGAAAATGGAAACAAGAGAGTTTGGCTTTGAAATTTTTAGGGGATCACTTTTAGGAAATGTAAGACTCACCATAATTTTTACAAGATCAAGAGATGGTGGGAAGAGGGGTTTTGATTTTGGAATTTAGGAGGGAGGCCGAATGGAATTTTCAAGGGGGGGGGGGAGTTGCTTGGTTTGTTTTGCTTTAATCTCATCCATTCTCATCTATTATCAAGATAATATCTTGTATAAATTCACTTTATTAAAGTGATGAGGTGTTGGATGAGGAATTACCATGACAAGTGTTGAAAATGTGGTGGTTTTAGCCTAACTACATGGTTGCCTTGCTAAGTACTTAGTTGCATTCTCTAGGGTGCTAGTTCCTTGATTCTAGTTTGGTTACTAGATATTTTATACTAGTAGCTTGCACAAGACTCTTGCTTCCTCTGCTTGTTTCTGTGTCCGGTTATTGCCCGTTTCGATTGATCGTTCGTAGGAATATTTCACGGATTTCTAATTAGGGTTTACCGGGAATCCTTTTTAATATTAATACTTTCATTCTCCATCTTTCATTCTAACTTTCCAATTTATATTCCTTAAATCCATTCGTTAAATACTTAAGGCTATCAGTGTCCAGGGAACTCTCGGAGAAAATAAAAGTGCGGTTTTTCAGAATCCGACAGCTTTTACATACACTTATTTTCCCCCTGGATCACTAATACGAACTCGGAAATCCGTTCCGAATACTTCTATATAGTGTCGTCTCATATTATTATATACTCCCACCACAACACTATTCATTCTGTATTCTTTACTTGTTCTCTTAGGGTTGTATAATTGTCCGTATTTTCTTTCGATCGTTCCTTAACCTTTTTACGGAACTACTGGATTAATCGTTACCGATCTGGATGACATGAGAATATTCTCCTGCTTGAAATTGCCATATCTTATTCCCTTAGAAGATAGATTATTCTTACCTATGTTGTTACCCTTTAGCATTCTTCAAGACATAGAAATAATAAAGTCGAATTCCATTCATTCTTTCCAAATATCAATTATTACATTGTAGCCATAACCACTCCTCAGTGGTTTCCTACCTTCATTCTTAAATCAAATATAATAACATCCCAAAATATCAAATCCTCAAAGTTAATATCTCAATTCTTGGATTATAATAATATTTAATCCACTGTCCGGTCAAATATTATACCGAAAAGAATTTGGAATTTCTGAATTCCGATCGTCTCTGCATTCACTTATTTCCTCCGTGTATTACTAATATGACTTCGAAACATCCATATCACGTCCCGTACATAGGGTGGAGTGAAAAGTTTTCCAACTTACAAAATCACTATTCATCCACCAAATTACTATGCACGTACAGGAAACACTATGCACGTACGGGAAATACTATGCACGTACGGGGAATACTATGCACGTATGGGAAACACTATGCACGTACTCATTTCCCTACAAGGATCCATTAGCTCCTTCCTGGATGGTAGATTATTCTTATCTAGGTCCGCAACCATCGAATTACTCTATTCTGACAATATACCAATGCATCAAATTCATTGTCCAAAGCAATATCCATTCATTACAATCATTGTTCTTTGAAACCACCACTCATTAGAGCTGGTGACCTTGTTGTCGGAATCATTGTTCCTCATTTTATCATTACTTAATAAAAAGTTTTAATTACATCCAAAATTTGGGGTTCTTACAGTCTCCCCTCCTTAAAAGGATTCCGTCCTGGAATCAGGTAGGAAGCAAAGAGTCGTTTGCCTGCCGTTCACTCTTTAGCTTCCCGGTCAATTCTTAGTCGTTCTACCCTTCCTCAGCACATCTTCTAGTGCTACAATTCATACTTTATCCTTTTTCCATCAACGTTGCTACTTTTCGTACAACTCACTATCCGGGTTATACTCTTACTCAGTCTTATCCTTTTTGATACCTGCAGTAACATTGGTATCACTATCACCCTACGATTCGGAGGTAACCTCGCTCGTACTGTGCATTTCCTGATCGCTTTAATCTTCGCAATCTCGATCAATATAGAGAAGTGGAAAGATTTATTGAGAGATCACTATGATCAATTGAACATTTGTTATATTGCATAGTTAGTACAGAAGGGGGCCAGCCTTTAGTACTTGACAAGCAATTAAACAAGTCATGGCATTCCACTTAGACTTCTATCACATAGACAGATAGTCACGTAGCAGTACCTCCCCTCCTAAAAGGGTTGTTCTTCTCAATTCATAAAGAAGATGAATAAGAGAGAGGAAGAGAAAAGAGTTCTAAAGGATTATAGAAAGCTTTCATGATTGTAGAATATCATACTCAGAATTTTACCTCTGAACTATAGAGGTTCATCAAAGAAGAAATTAATCATAATTATATCCAGTACTATTTGATCGCAATCTCACGTGTCAACATATCTTGCTGCTTCTTACTCATTTCTATTATTTACTTTCACCTTCACCTCTTTATTGAGACACCTTTTTGCACTTGGTACCTCCTTATCGGTATTCCGTCTCATTTATTCTATAATCATCACGTTATTTCAATTTAAACTTTCCGAAATGAATCTGGCCCGATTCCTTTACCTTAGATTCATATAATCTACTTCTGCCAACCTTGTTTCTCATTACTTGTTCTTTTCTATCCGTGGTTTTCCACAGGTTGTCTTTCGTAAGTCAGACCAGGTCGTATATCTACATGCTCGTACTCCTATTATCTGTTGAACCTCTGCATTTTACTGGCGTAGCCTGGCCACATGAAAACCCGTTATGACCGTGCTATAATTTTGGGGGGTAAGGCTGGCTCGAATACCGCCGTCCGAACACTTTAAACTCTCAAGTGGCCCAATAAGTTTTGGGCTCCACCGCCCTTCCCTCCAAGTCTCATTAATTCTTTCTACGGGAATACGTTTAGCATCACGAATTATCAACCTCATATTCTCTATCTTGTTTGTGCAGAAGTACACTAACACAAACTTGCTTGTCATTCATCAACATGCCATTTAGCTTATCAATAGCAGCACTTTCTTTATCTTTACGTTGTCATCTCCTTCCTTAGAGGAATCACCATCGCTTGTTGTTTACGTAGTGCGTTAATAGCTAACCCTACGGGTTTCAAATCCCTTAGGGAGACAAAGTAATCATTATTCCTTATCCATAAGGAACACTTCCTGAACTTGATGTAGATATAACATGAAGCAGATAGAATTGCAGAAGAGTTTCAAGCATCGCAGCTAGGTCCGGTTGATGAAACTATCACTTATGCATCTTCCATAAAAGACTGGAAACTTAACGGTTTACTTCATCAATTTTGTACCATGGTCCTGGTTTGCCTCAAAACGGGACCTTCTAAGGTACGTAATATGCTTAAGACTCCATCAGGAATCGAATCTTTACTTAAACTATTATTACTGTCAATTCTTGCACAGTCATCAGAAGGAATGTAAATTCCTCCATTCCGATATGACCTTCAAGGTCCTTCCAAATATCATCCTGTTCTTCGGTATGAACATTTGTAATTATTCCTTTATACTTAGACTGTCGGCCACCTCATTGGCCTTTCCTGATAATAATAATTTCTGGTAATCCTTGTTCTCTGGATATATTCCAATTCAAACATTTCTACCTCATTCCCATCATTGTTGGGTTAAAGCATTCTCCCTTAAGCTCTGCTGAAGGAGAAAATATAACTATCAGTCATTTCCATAAGTCATTGCTTCCACCTACCCGTGGGAACTTTATCACGTTTATTCTCAATCCTACTTAGGATACTTCTTTTCTTAGTTCTTTCTTTATCTTAGGATAATCTCAACCTTCATAGGTTCAATCTATACTTCCTCAGGGTTCCATACATGCCTCATCTGGAATTATTGTTACGATGTCATACATTCCTTACCAAACTTCCATTTTTGAAGTTCGGAATATTACCTTTTTCCTTGTAAGGTTTCATAGGCCATCCTTATCATTCCTCCGGTATTTTCTAGGTACCGGGTATATCAAAATGTCATTGATTAATACTCTAATAATTCTATCCATGTTCTTTCCAGAACCCTTTTTAGTAATCCTTACCGGTCATTGTTGCCTTAGCAAGTCCAGCTCATATCATCTGAAGTCATAATGTCGTTATTAGGGTTAATGCCACCCCTTGTGCATTCCCTAGGGTTTGTCTTAATTTATGGATATCCTATCCTTAATTCAACTGCCAAGGAATTCTTGTATCTTATAATTGGCAATCAGATCATGTATCCTTAATAAAGGTCTCTTTTCAATCATTCTCATTTGATAATCGATCGGTGGTTTAATGACACCCTCTTCTTTCAGATAGTTGTCAGCCTATTTGGCCTCAGACAAAATTCCTACAGCATACTGTTCAATTTCTGACCTTTTCTATACCCTCTTCATATACCTTCATTGTTTACTTTCCTTCGTCATAATATATTCATGGTATTCATGATACCCTAACATCATACATCTCAAGTCACTATACTTCCATTTTACTCGAAATCTTGGACAACCATATACACATGAGTCACTTTAGTACGGGTGACCCCATCCCAAAAAGGTCTAGTGAATTCCCAATCAAAACATGGGTTGTTCGGCAGAAGATTCAAACGATCTCATTAATGTTTCCTTTATATCAGAAGCCCTTGCAGTCGGTGCTTTCTTAGAAGCAACCCTGCTTTGTCTTTTCATTGCTGGTCTAGTCACTTTATAATCCGTTGTGACTTGGCCTCAACTGGCCACACATAAAAATATATGATTTTAGGGGTTGGCTAATAGCATTACTTTTCTAGCAATTGCCGGCATAGTGCCTTCTTCTTTGATACCTTTCTACCTTTCCAAAACTTTACTCCATATAAGTCTTAATCAGCTACTCGGCACCGTCTCCGGTCACCTTTCCTCCACTTTTATCTTTTCAACTATTCTTATCAATCCTGCGTGCCACACAAGCTTACCATTCCTGGCATAACAGCCTTTTCATTTAAGTCAATCCTGGAATTTCTCAGTCCGGCTGGTTTCTTACTTACATTTCCTATTTTCGTCCAATCTCACTTCATCATTTTATCACTACCGTCGATTGTAATGCTCAGGGTCCGTTTACTAACCCATTTTACAGCATCCTTACCCAAATCACAGGGTTTGCTCCAATTTTTACTCTCTTCCATGACATTCTCTGATAATCAGAAAGACAAGGTTTGCCAAAATTCACCGAATTCCTTTCCAGACTCAGGGAAATTTTGATCAACCTACCCACCTACTGATAACATTAAGGAGACCAGTTTCGAAACCTGAAGAATAGTTCTATGAACCTCCAAGCAGGTGGAATCATAAGCAGTCATAGTTAACGAAATAATCATCATCGGATTGGAAGTTTACCCACTGGAGAGGAATCAATTATATCCATCCCTTAGAAGGGAATCAATAGTTTCAAACTGAAACCTGTCACAACGTCCTGATATTCAATACTACCAAATGTCGGTCTACCTAACCCTTTATGCGAAGCGTCATTGGAAGCACAAAGTCTCCTTTTTCCATTAAGCAATGCCAGCTCTTGGTCATTACCAATTTCACCTTTTAGTTCCATGAAGATTTTCTCACATTTTCTCTTTAACTGCTGATCGTATTACTTGATCTATTATAATTCCGTGTCGGAGTAAACTTAAGGTAGCTACTATAATCCATTCAAAGAGAAGAAGGAATTTAATATTCCTCTGAATCACATGCATCTAACGTTTCTGGTTCATCATTTAACTGAGTTGAATTAACTCTATACTCAGTCTCTGGCAGTAGTCTCATTACGAGTTCATCTTGACTCACTAGTCTTATCTTCCGGTAGGTTCTGAGATCATTGTCTTGCTTACTATTTCCTTATATAACTTTACCCAATCATGCTATCACTTCCCATTGTCTTTACTTTCTAAATGATTCATTCATAAAATGAACATTTTCCTTAATAAAACCACCTTATTAACCTCAATTTGGTTCCATAATTTACAACCTACGACACCTGCCTTCCCATGGCGAATTATTACTGACCATATTCATACTAATTCATTTATCAAATGATATGGCACTTACTGCCTCCTTCTCAACTATTCCTAGGGACTCTGCTCCTCGCCCTAAATCGATGTCTTTAATAATCATACATCCCTCTAGCTCTTTCTTTGTTAAGATGAAAATCTCTAAGGATTCTCATCTATTTTCGTATAAGATCTCAAGTAATTCTTCCAATCCTTCATTCTTGCTGGTACTACATCTGGTAGTCCGGCTATGAATTCAACATGCATCTTCAGATCTCTTAATAATATCTCGGTTCTTTATACTCACTTTTCTGAGCACCATATCTTAATCATCACAGTCATTCTGGCTGCGACCCTCATTACCCATGGGTAAGCTCCTTATCCTCACAGGATTTTCCTTATCTGCTGGAACCTCTTCCGGGTCTCCAGTAGGGTACTCCATCGAATTACCCGCTGATCTTCAGCATATAAAGCATCATCGCGCTATTGCTCGTATGCCTCAAGGTCAGTCGCCTTACTCGTCGATACGATATCGGGCTAAGTTACTATCATTATACTTACGAGTTCCCATAAGGGTTTTATATGTCATCACTACATTAAGTAGTCCGACTATGAACTTGGCAAGAGTTCTTATTATCTTATTGAATTTATTGTTTTAACGTCACCTCATCTCTGGGGTTTATAACGTACGCTCTGATACCACTTCTGTAACACCCCCAGATCCGGGGTCCGGGATCCGGTGCTTACGGTTTCCAATTCTGTCCACAACAATTGAACTTTCCTTAACATAAAATAAATTACGTCTCTATAACCCAACACAACAATATAAAACACACCCGTTATAGTCCCAGAGATGAAATCAGAGTAACAATCAAATTTTTATTAATCACATTATGAGTTCTTACAATCCAAAAGAATTTCAATATAATACCTACTCTTTGCCATCCATTTACATAAGTCATACTAGACCATATTCTTGGTACTGAAAGAATAAATATACCCTACCAATAGCTTCTTCTTCAGCTCTGGTAGTCTCATCGTCCTCGCCCGCGTCGAGTGCGCCTTGTGCGAGTCATCTGGTCTAGCTGTTGTTGTGATATAATAATAAAGCAAGGGTGAGCAATAGCCCACCAACAATAATATATAACTGAACGATAATGTATAACAGTTCAAAAGTATCTTTCAAACCATATGTCATGCATTTACGGAAATGATGTCAGTATAATATGAACGATGAAGTTACAAGGTAACTTAAAGTAATTGTTTGTAGAAATATCTGCTACATCAAAGTAAGCGAGATATTCTTATTGTTATTAAGAAGAGGAACTTGCAAGAAAAGGTTGCAATTCCAGTTATGACCCTTTTCCAACTCTGCCAACAGTAATCATGTTGCAGGAAATAAATAAATTTGGATGATGAACCAATGATGGAGTATTCACCGCGCCCGCTGTTCCAATCTTGATGATCAGTCGAGATCGTACAGCTCAATTTAGATTTACTACCGGTAGAAGGAAGAACTGACGGCTTTACTTGTATACCGCCTTGCTAGCTCTCCCCGGCCAACGGTTGGGCCAAAGGGGATGGACCGGCGCTACTCGGCCTCTTACACGACTCCTAGTTCAAATAGAATTCATGATTCTGAATGTAACGTTCGTCCCCCTTTCCCCAAGTATAATACTTGTTGATAAGACTCCACAAAGTAGTCGTATCTAGTTGGAAAGGAAAATTTACCAATAACTCCCAAGCTATTACTTGGTAACGGATATTAACTTGTTCCAGTAATCTTACCCCTCGAAAGATGAGAAGGTAAGCAACGACTTAATAAGTCAACAGCACCCGAGTTGCGAGTGAAGGGAATACTTTATGACCGGGAAGTCGACAAGATAAATAACATTTTTCCAAGTAAGGTTCCCTTATTATTAAGGAGATAGACTCAAAGAAGAATGATGTCTGAGAACCTTTCTTGATATAAGATTAATAAAAATATGACTCCGAAATATTTTCTGTAATAATCGAAGAAGATAAACCTTATCGAGGTTATTCCAAGTATGGAATAAATATTCAGAGAATATTTATTGAATTAAAATATTTTACAGATCATTTAGGAATAAGAAAGAATATCTTATATCAGAGTATTTCTCAAAATAATCCCTGAAGAAATATCAGGAGAATATTTACTGAATAAATAAATATTTAAATGAATATTCAAAAGTAATATTCATTTAATATAATAATATTCTAAAAGAATATCCAAATAATATTCATTTAGTAGTCTCATCTTTAGAAGAATATTCGAAATAATAATCGATAATCAATTCGACTCTGAATGAATATTGACAAATATTATTCGTCGAATGATTACGTTCAAATAATTATTTGAAGTAAGGATCATTAAATAAATAAGCTCGAACGAATATTCAAATAATATTCGTCGCCCAAATAATAGAAAATATTTACTTAAATATTTTCCTCCGAGGTAATCTCGATATATCAAGGAATATTGACTCCCGGTCTATATTTGATTAATAAGATGTATACGCCCTTCTATGAGGGTCTTACAATAACCGGCTTATAACTGATATATAACTATCTAGCTTATAAGCCAACAATAACATTCAGGGAACAAGTATATCAATTCAACTTGAAGGTAGGCATGCATGCAATGGCATATGTATATCAGCAATCATATATATATATTTATTCAATCACAACAACAGCCTAAAAGAAGGGAATTGAAACTTGCCTGGTAGTCGAGTACGGTAAGGGGTAGTGGTAGCGGGTCCCGGTTCAGCTTGGTGATCTATAAATAGCCAAGGCATTCGGGATTAATCACTTAACATATTAAAAGTTAAGTTATTCTTAAATCGAAACACGTTCTCAAGTTATCTCGTTATACCCCTTTTAATGGATTACTTATTCTCACTGATCCGACCCGACATTCGTTCGTTAATACGACATGTCACTGCACTTATACTTGGGACATACTTAAGTCATATGAGTTCTAAGGTTGATCATTACGAACCAATATTATACTCCGAGTTTTATCGCCCGTTTTCTAAGTGTTTTACCGAAGTTATAAAAGAGTCGTCTTTTAGGGGTTCGTTCGCGTTTAACCTCGACTCGAACATTTTTAATAAATCGAAAAATGATCCTTTTGACATATGGTTTTCTTTCACGCCTTCCTTTTTACCTCTAGTATTTATTTTCCAAGATTCGCCATGACGTTACATAGTTTACGAGGGTTCAATTACAGTTACGAACTTTCGTTTACGGATTCGAACTACTTTTAGTAATTTGGTCATAAATCCTAAACCGTAAGTCCGTTTCACGTGATCTTTATATCCAAACAAAGCTTAGAACATTACCTATCCTATCATGGCAGATAAGGTCTCTGGACAGTAGGGGTTCGACATGGAAAATGGCATACAAAACATGGTATTGCAAAATCGGGCATTATAACGGCTGTAAATCGAATATCTACCAATTTCGAATCTTCCCATAAACATAGTATTCAACCCAAACAACATATACATGACTTATATACATGAACTGAGGCCAAGCAATGCCTTTCTGTTCATCTAGCTATTTACATCATTAATCCAAAATCCATACATAATCATGCTTATAATCTTAACATAACCATAACTAAGTTATAACTATCATAACATGCTTAAATCTCAAACAAGGGTTAGGGTTTCAAGAGCTTTATACCTTCCTTGGAGTGTTTAAAGACCTTGCTAAGCTTTTCATAGTCCTTGTATACCCATAACCAAGCTTAGATCATCCTAGAAATCAAGAAAATCAAGAGTTGTTCTTGAAAATCACTATTCACCCTAGTCTTTGGTGATTTCTTTGAAAATGGAAACAAGAGAGTTTGGCTTTGAAATTTTTAGGGGATCACTTTTAGGAAATGTAAGACTCACCATAATTTTTACAAGATAAAGAGATGGTGGGAAGAGGGGTTTTGATTTTGGAATTTAGGAGGGAGGCCGAATGGAATTTTCAAGGGGGGGGGGAGTTGCTTGGTTTGTTTTGCTTTAATCTCATCCATTCTCATCTATTATCAAGATAATATCTTGTATAAATTCACTTTATTAAAGTGATGAGGTGTTGGATGAGGAATTACCATGACAAGTGTTGAAAATGTGGTGGTTTTAGCCTAACTACATGGTTGCCTTGCTAAGTACTTAGTTGCATTCTCTAGGGTGCTAGTTCCTTGATTCTAGTTTGGTTACTAGATATTTTATACTAGTAGCTTGCACAAGACTCTTGCTTCCTCTGCTTGTTTCTGTGTCCGGTTATTGCCCGTTTCGATTGATCGTTCGTAGGAATATTTCACGGATTTCTAATTAGGGTTTACCGGGAATCCTTTTTAATATTAATACTTTCATTCTCCATCTTTCATTCTAACTTTCCAATTTATATTCCTTAAATCCATTCGTTAAATACTTAAGGCTATCAGTGTCCAGGGAACTCTCGGAGAAAATAAAAGTGCGGTTTTTCAGAATCCGACAGCTTTTACATACACTTATTTTCCCCCTGGATCACTAATACGAACTCGGAAATCCGTTCCGAATACTTCTATATAGTGTCGTCTCATATTATTATATACTCCCACCACAACACTATTCATTCTGTATTCTTTACTTGTTCTCTTAGGGTTGTATAATTGTCCGTATTTTCTTTCGATCGTTCCTTAACCTTTTTACGGAACTACTGGATTAATCGTTACCGATCTGGATGACATGAGAATATTCTCCTGCTTGAAATTGCCATATCTTATTCCCTTAGAAGATAGATTATTCTTACCTATGTTGTTACCCTTTAGCATTCTTCAAGACATAGAAATAATAAAGTCGAATTCCATTCATTCTTTCCAAATATCAATTATTACATTGTAGCCATAACCACTCCTCAGTGGTTTCCTACCTTCATTCTTAAATCAAATATAATAACATCCCAAAATATCAAATCCTCAAAGTTAATATCTCAATTCTTGGATTATAATAATATTTAATCCACTGTCCGGTCAAATATTATACCGAAAAGAATTTGGAATTTCTGAATTCCGATCGTCTCTGCATTCACTTATTTCCTCCGCGTATTACTAATATGACTTCGAAACATCCATATCACGTCCGTACATAGGGTGGAGTGAAAAGTTTTCCAACTTACAAAATCACTATTCATCCACCAAATTACTATGCACGTACAGGAAACACTATGCACGTACGGGAAATACTATGCACGTACGGGGAATACTATGCACGTATGGGAAACACTATGCACGTACTCATTTCCCTACAAGGATCCATTAGCTCCTTCCTGGATGGTAGATTATTCTTATCTAGGTCCGCAACCATCGAATTACTCTATTCTGACAATATACCAATGCATCAGGATCATTGTCCAAAGCAATATCCATTCATTACAATCATTGTTCTTTGAAACCACCACTCATTAGAGCTGGTGACCTTGTTGTCGGAATCATTGTTCCTCATTTTATCATTACTTAATAAAAAGTTTTAATTACATCCAAAATTTGGGGTTCTTACATCTGGTATGTGGTTGAAGCTTGAAAGTCTCTACATGACGAAGTCTTTAACAAACAAGTTGTTGCTGAAGCAACGTCTGTTCAGTCTGCGAATGCAGGAAGGTATGCCTCTTCGAGATCATTTAGATCAGTTAAACACAATTTTATTAGAATTGCGTAATATTGATGTTAAAGTTGAAGATGAGGATGCTGCTTTGATTCTGTTAGTTTCTTTACCACTATCGTATGAGAATTTTATGCAATCATTTATTATTGGTAAAGATACTATTTCTCTAGAGGAGGTTAGATCTGCTCTCCATACTAGAGAGCTGCGCCATAAGGCGGCTGGTAAAGGTGCAGATAATCAGGCTATTGGATTAATAGCCAGTGAGAGTAATGGACATGGAAAGTTGGGGAAGAAACCAGTTCCTAAGGGTCTAAAACCTAATGATATCTGTAATTACTGTAAAGAGAAGGAACACTGGAAATCTGACTGTCCCAAGAAAAAGAATCAACAGGATAAATTGATAGATACTGCTGCTGTAGCTGATATCAATTCTGAAGAAGATATTTCTCTTGTTGCTGCTGATCACACGCATCAATCTGATATGTGGATTCTTGATTCTGGAGCGTCTCACCATATATGTCCGCGCAGGGAGTGGTTTACAACCTATGAGCAAGTAGACGGTGGCAATATTTCTATGGCTAACAGTTTTGCTTGTGAGACGGTTGGAATAGGCTCGATTAAAATTCGGACACATGATGGTAAATTCTGTACATTGAATGATGTTAGGCATGTTCCACTTATGACAAAGAATCTGATATCTTTGAGTATGTTAGACAGCAAGGGTTTCAGTTTTCAAGGTGAAGGTGGAGTTTTACATGTCTGCAAGGGTTCTAATGTGGTCTTGAAAGGTGTTAAACATGGTACCTTGTATCTTCTTCAAGGTTCTACGTTATCAGGTTCTGTTGCTGTTGCGACCTCGGAGATTAATAAGATATACATGACTCAGCCAGATGGGTTTCAGGTTCCTGGTAAGGATGACTATGTTTGCAAGTTATTGAGGGCTTTGTATGGATTAAAGCAGTCTCCGAGGCGATGGTACAAGAGTATTATGGTGAGCAAAGTGGGTATTGCAGATAACTCAGCTGATATGCTCGCTAAACCGGTTCCACATAGCAAGTTTCAACATTGTTTGAACTTGCTAAATGTTCGGAGTTCTTGACTGCCCTATATAGGGCAAAATCTGAGGCAGAAGAGTTTTTTTCTGGTACATCTGGCATTATTATGGTGCATCTGGTACATCTGGCATTATTGTGATGCGTCTGGTACATCTGTTATCTGTTATTTGTGAGATGATTCAAGTCAAGGTAGAGATTTGTTAAAATACTGCCTTGAATCTGTGTACTATTCTGTTTTTCAGAAGAATAAGGCAGCGTGCCTGCGCCGTGCCATCTTTCCAGAATTAATTCTTTCCAGAATTAATTTTCTGTTCTGTTTTGGTAATTGCTTTGCTTTGGATCCAAGTCTTCCGGATCCTTCTGTAACCGCCTAGAGAGTATTATATAAAGTCTCTAGGGTATAGCCTAGCATATATGTCTGAAATCTGAGTCGGAAAATCTGAGTCTGTAGGTCTGTAATCTGAATCATATCTGTTATCAATTAAGTCTGTCAGATCTAAAGTCAATTAGATCTGAATCTGAAACTGTATTCTATAATCTGTATCCAAGATCAATAAAGTTTTCTCTTCTGCCGATCTGTGTTCTTCCTTTACTTTATTATAATCTCTTTTGTGCTTCCGTTATAACAGTTCTGACAACCAAAGTTCAAATTATTGGCAAGGCTATGTAACGAGCAAATATAATGCCAATAACCATGGATTTCTAGACTCCTGATGCTCGTAAACCTGAACGGAAATCGTCAGAAGCATTAGAGGTTTAGCTTGTTCATACACATTTCAGCCTTAGGTAAAGCAGATGTACTTCATTGTTACCTTTCAGGAGATTTGCTCCAATAATTAAAGTGAGAACTGGGACAGCTGCATCCCTGTAGGCCAAGGAGCATAGATGCAGAATATGAAAATGACAAGGCATATGGAAATTAGTTCAAAGTGGCTTCTGTCTACCAAAAAATCACTAATTTTTGTACACAATACGTGCATTTAGAAATTTACCCCATCATCATGGCGGAGTCTTCAATCACGCGGAGAGGTGCTTCATCACCGATCATTGAATTTCTTAGCACATGCACGACTCCAACTATAAACCCCACGATCTGTACAATAGAAAGGCCATGCTCTTGAGTACAAATAATTTTTACGGTACTGTATTTACAAAGATTTGAAAAACCTCGTTGCTTTTTGTTCTATAAAATAAGCTTGTCACTAAAAGATTTACTGGAAGACATTACCAACAATAAGAAGCATAGACACAAGGTGTTCAGTGTCCAATGTTAATCATAAAAGATAGGACCTTACTGCTCCATTGGTTGACGGGGCAAATAATCTCTTCAAATTGAGTTTCCTTGAGAATTTCACTACATTCTGCTTCAGTTTATCAGTAAATCCCAGCTGCTAAAACATCCATTATGAAGAGTAAGACTTGGAAAAATCATAAGAGATGTAATAAAATTATATGATAAAAAAAAACTGCTAGATCTATACAAGGATTAATGGAAAAAAAGAGCTCAGAAATGTGTGGTAAGCAGACAAATATAATTTTTACAAGAAAGTTGTTAACAAAAAAATTCAACAAACAAGGTTTCCTGTCCCAAAAATAAATAAGGGAAGTTCCTGGATGCATTACTGGTTAACTGTATCCGGAATGCCTCACGAATTTGACAAAAGAATTTGTTGGGATAGCAAAAATCTTCCCAGGTTAGAGCTAACAATTCCAAATCAATTTGTTTCAAGATTATTTTAACCTCGTGGACCATGATAAATGTATAAAACCTCCTGGACAATAACCATTAATCTATGATGTGGCATTAAGAAGTGTGTATGATAATTAGACACGGGTACGCAAGCATGAATGTCTTGCCCATTTTTCCTGTAGCTCAGTGACATGATTGTCAAAATGTGATAAATTGCTTAATTGACTCTAATTAACAGCAGAATTACTCCAGAATAAATAGATTTAATTTACTCCCACACCAAGTTTGAACAGTACTCAGAGAAAATAGAACAATTTGCAGGCTATTCGAGAGAGCCGCTCTCTCCCAAGTCTAATTAAAACTATGAATACAATATCCTTCATAACCCTAGCTCAGTCCTTCATTTTCCTTTTATTTGCCTCCAGGTCTGTTTACCCTTTTGCCCTCCATCTTTACTGTGAATTCCCTTCTGTGTCCTTGGCTTCTGCATTTACTCTTTTGCCCTTTTCCTTCCTTCTAGTATATTTGATTATTGGCCCTGTATTGTTCATCACATTACCCGCACCCCAAAGTTTCACCTTGTCCTCAAGGTGGAAATCGGGAAACCTAGCATCGATGGCCTCAGCATCCTCCCATGTAGCTTCGAACAGAGGCAGCCCCCTCCACTTCAATAAAACCTCATATTGCAACGGCGACTCTGACTTTTTACTACGAACATCCACCACCATTTCGGGCTCTGCTTCCAACTCCAAGTCTGCATTTAACTGCTCAGGCACTGTGGTGCTAGATGGCAGTGGACCAATGGCCCGCTTCAATTGAGAAATATGAAATATGGGGTGAATTTTACTTGTCTCCGGCAACTGTACTCGATAGGCAACTTGTCCAATTCTCTGAACAACTTCAAAAGGTCCATAATATTTGGCTGCCAGCTTCTCATATGGCCTTCGTGCTAGAGATTTTTGGCGATATGCTTGAAGCTTCACATATACTTTCTCCCCCACAGAAAACTGATCGTCCCTGCGCTTCTTATCAGCATTCTCCTTCATTTTCTGTTGAGCTTTAAGCAAGTTAAAGTGCAGGTCATCCAAGATTGCGTCCCTTTCTTGGAGTACGACTTCAATACTATCAACTGGAGATTGCCCTCTTCCCAAACGACTAACCAACGGAGGATCCCTGCCATATAGGACTTTAAATGGTGTGATTTTGGTGGACATGTGTGGGGCTGTGTTATAAGAAAATTCAGCCCAGTGAACCCATTTGGACCACGATCTGGGCTTCCCACCAGCAAAACAGCGTAGATATGTTTCCAGGACCTTATTTACTATCTCAGTTTGTCCATCCGTTTGGGGATGGTACGACGTACTCCGTTTCAACTCAGTCCCTTGCACGCGGAATATTTCCTTCCAAAAACTGCTTAAAAAGATTCGATCTCTATCTGAAATTATCGAGGCTGGGAATCCATGCAATTTCACAATTTCTTTCACAAAAATTGCAGCCACGGTAAGTGCAGTAAATGGATGTCGCAGCAGTAAGAAGTGAGCGTATTTAGAAAAACGATCTACCACCACGAGTATCGTATCCATGCCGTGAGACATTGGCAAACCCTCCACAAAATCTAAGGAGATATCTTCCCACACTCTAGAGGGTATTGGTAAGGGCTGGAGTAACCCTGCGGGAACTTGCTGTGATACCTTTTGTCGTTGACATGTCTCACACTGCTGCACAAACACTGAAACATCCTTGCGCATTCCTACCCAAAACCACTCTGCCGCCAGCCTCAAGTAAGTCTTTACATCTCCTGAATGTCCGCCCATTGGAGACCCATGATAGATACGCAACAGAGCAGGTATGAAAGAAGAAGTCCTGGGTATCACTACACGATCTTTGTACAACAGCTTCCCTTCTTTGATACTAAATCCCACATGCGATTTTGTACCATTTAGAACCTCCCGATGCACCTGTTGCAGGAGTAAGTCGTGGCTGATTTCTGTGTCTAAGGTCGACCAATCCACCTCCGGTATGGTTACTATGGTGCCCAACTCCATTTCTTCCGCCCCCTTCCGGGACAGCGCGTCTGCCACCCTGTTAGAACTGCCAGGTTTGAACTGGACCTCGAATGAGTACCCTAATAGCTTGCGTACCCATTTTTGATATTCAACTCCTATCTCCCTTTGCTGCATTATGAACCTGAGGCTTTGTTGATCTGTTTTCACCACAAAATGTCTTCCCAACAAATAGTAACGCCACTTTTGCACTGCCAAGCATATGGCCATTAGCTCTTTTTCATAAATTGGCTTGAGTCGTGCCCGGGACCCTAAGACTTTGCTGAAAAACGCCACAGGTTTATTACCTTGCATCAACACAGCCCCTAGGCCATACCCAGAAGCGTCGGCTTCTATGACAAACTGTTGGCTGAAATCCGGCATTGCCAAAACAGGGGGCTTTACCATTGCCTCTTTCAGCGTGTTAAATGCTACTGTAGCACTATCAGACCACCCAAACGCGTCTTTTTTGAGCTGCTCGGTCAAGGGCTGGGCTATGTGTGCATATTTTTCCACGAACTTTCGATAGTAACCCGTCAATCCCAAAAATCCCCGAAGCTCTTTTAAATTTTGAGGCTGACTCCACTCTAGTATAGCCTTGACTTTATCCTCATCTACTGCTACTCCTTGAGCAGAAATAGTGTGTCCCAAATAGGCGACCTGCTCCCTGCCAAATGCACACTTCTTTTTGTTTGCTACCAAACTGTTTTGTGCCAACTTTTCTAGCACTAGTTGCAAATGATGCACATGTTCTTCTGCTGTTTTGCTATATATGAGAATGTCATCGAAAAAGACTAACACAAACTTGCGTAAGAACGGTCTGAAAACGTCATTCATCAACGATTGGAAGGTAGCTGGCCCATTCATTAAACCAAACGGAAGCACCAGAAACTCATAGTGGCCCGTGTGCGTGCGAAACGCTGTTTTGTGAGTGTCCTGAGGCCTGACCAGAATTTGATGGTAGCCAGCCTTTAAATCGACCTTAGAAAATATGGTGGCCCCGTGTAATTCATCGAGTAACTCATCTATAACAGGGATCGGGTATTTATCGGGAATTGTCTCCTTATTAAGCGCCCTATAATCGACGCAAAACCTCCAAGATCCATCCCTTTTTTTTACAAGTAAGACCGGACTGGAATATGGGCTGTTAGACGGTTTGATGATCCCGGCAGCTAACATTTCTTCAATTAACCTTTCTATCTCGTCCTTTTGACATTGGGGATACCGATACGGCCGTACCCCCACCGGATTAGACCCTTCTTTTAAGGTTATGGCATGTTCATGCCCTCGGGACGGAGGTAGCCCTCTTGGTGTGTCAAACACCTTCCCATTCTGTTCAACCACCTTTTGCAAAAACTCTGGAATCTCCTCGGCTCCTGCCTCTCTCACCCCACCATCATCTGTTTTGGTCTTCTCTACAACATTCAACTCAACATAAAACCCTTCTTTCTCTTTTCTCAATGTCCGTAACATTGCCTTTAGAGAGATTCGTGAGTGAACCAGTGCTGCATCTCCCACCAAGGTGATCGTTCTTCCCCCATTTTCGAACTGCATCACTTGTGTTTTCCAGTTGCTTACTACCGTTCCCAAAGTTTCCAACCATTGGACTCCCAATATAATATCCGAATTACCCAACTCCAATGGCAACATGTCGACAGTTATCTCTACACTCTCCGCCAAGATTAGTTCCACATTTTTACACAACCCTCGCCCTTTAATGGCCTCCCCATTCCCAAGAGATACCCCAAATCCCCCAGCATCAGTAACCTTCAATCCTAACTCTTCCACCACTGTTAACGCGATAAAATTATGGGTGGCGCCCGGGTCTATCATGACTACCACCTCCCTGTTTTTCACCCTTCCCCTCAATTTCATTGTCTTTGGATTTGACAGCCCTATAACAGAATTTAACGACACTTCAGGTTGTATACTCACCTCACTATCGATTTCCGTCGTTGGAGACATTGGAGGTTCACTGCCAGCATAGTCTGTACCCTCTTCTTCTCCCTCTTCAATTACTAGCACACTTAATTCTCTCTTCTTACACCTGTGTCCCATAGCCCACTTTTCATCACACCTGAAACATAATCCTTTCGCCCGTTTTTCTTGTAGCTCCCTGTCTGTTAACCTTCTCATCTCTCCCCCTGACTTCCCTTGGTTCGACTGTGTTGGTGCCTTCGGAGAACTGACAGAGCCTTGGGATTCCCCTGCTTGTGATGCCCAACTCCGTATTGACGCAGGACTGGATGGTAGACTATAAGCTGTTGAACCCCCTTGACTTGGGTTTCTAAATGAAACTGATGAGAACTGTCCACTCTTAAACACACTCAACCCCATTTTTTTAACCTTGTTCCTCTCTTCCACCCTTAACGCTAATTCCATCGCTTGTTCCAAACTTACTGGGTTTAACAAACGTACCTCAGCCCTAATGTCCTCTTTCAATCCATTGAGGAATTGCCCCAACATTATATCTTCAGGAAGGCGCTCCAGCGGCGCAGCCGTCTCAATGAATTTCCGCCTGTACTCCGTCACAGTCGACGTCTGAGTTGTTGCCAACCACTGCTCACACAAAGACCCTCCACTGGCCGGACGGAACTGCCTCAACATAAAATCTCTCAGTTCCTCCCACCTCCGAATTGGCCTTCGTTTGTGTTCCCATTGGTACCATCGTAGAGCATCACCCTCCAAGGCTACCACCACCGCCTCTAACTTCTCCGCCTCGGACATTCTATAGAAGCTAAAATACCTTTCAATTCGGAGCAACCAACCATCTGGGTCACTACCTTCAAACACCGGCATGTCTAATTTCCGATACCTCCAACCACTCGTGCCCAAGCTCCCTGTACCTCCATAACCTCCCATACCCATTCCTCCAGATCCACCAACACCCATTCCTCCCACTCCGCCATAAGCCCCATTTACTCCGTGACCTCCACCATCAAACATTTGCCCACTATTCCCCTCTATTCCTCTTCCCCCAACCCCCTGGCCAAAACCTTCGCTACCCATTAATGCTGACAAAGAGTTAGGTGAAGCCATTACCTTATTTACACTTCCCTCTGGTTTGGAAGCCATTGGAAGATGATTTGCTTGAATCCCAGTTAATGTTGACCGCACCTCAGCTTGGAACCGGAGTTGGTCCTCCTTCATGGAGTTGATTAGCGTCTCATGGAACTCACGAGTCCTTTGTGCTCGTCCTTCTAACCTCCCGGCCAAGGCGTCCAGATCTGCCCCCATTTGTTTAGCCGCCTTCGCCTGTCCTTCTAGCATCAACTCCGATAGTGAGTGGTGCATCGCATCTACCGCTCGATCTACTGCTTTCGACACCATTTCATTAACCACCCCTTCGAGGTTTGTTAATTTCTCTTCCACCAGGTCAACTCTCTGAGCTACAGTCGGCGGCCCCATTAGACGCGAGTGCTCTGATACCACTTGTGATAAATTGCTTAATTGACTCTAATTAACAGCAGAATTACTCCAGAATAAATAGATTTAATTTACTCCCACACCAAGTTTGAACAGTACTCAGAGAAAATAGAACAATTTGCAGGCTATTCGAGAGAGCCGCTCTCTCCCAAGTCTAATTAAAACTATGAATACAATATCCTTCATAACCCTAGCTCAGTCCTTCATTTTCCTTTTATTTGCCTCCAGGTCTGTTTACCCTTTTGCCCTCCATCTTTACTGTGAATTCCCTTCTGTGTCCTTGGCTTCTGCATTTACTCTTTTGCCCTTTTCCTTCCTTCTAGTATATTTGATTATTGGCCCTGTATTGTTCATCACACAAAATTATTAGCAAGATAAAAAAAACCTATACTAAATTCAAGATGTCCATATTTCACTACAAGAAAACCCAGATTTAACAACAGCAAATTCCGTTGGTATGTTAAGGAAATCCGTTGGGAAGTCCCTTTACCAACGGAATGACCACCAAACATGTCCGTTGGAGGAAACCTTGTTGGGAAATCGTTACCAACAGAATTCAATTCCGTTACTAAACTTACCAACGGAATACCAAGAGAACACTAACAGAATCCTTTTTACTATGTTGGTATATTTAGCAACAACATGACAACGACTTTCCGTTGGTAAATGTAATAACAGATTCCCAACGGAAACGAATTGCCAGTAATAACAGATTCCCAACGGAAACGAATTGCCAGTAATAACAGATTCCCAACGGAACTAATTGCTTCCCAATGGAAACTAATTGCTAACAGAGGTAACACTTTACCAACAGAATAATAACAACTGTACCAAACCATACTATTTTCAATTTACTAGACGGGTACAATTTACACATTCATAAAGCCAAAAAGTTCAAAAGAAGACCTGTACAATTTACACATTTATACAACAAAAAAGTTCAAAAGATTGTAATAACACTGCAATTCATTAGATCATTAGATAGTAGAAATTAAAAATGGGGCTTAAAGAGTTGCATCACTCTAGAAATACAAATACAGGTTGTACATATTCTGTCCAAAATTAAACCACCATACCAAGATATTCCCAGTGTCATAAGCAACATAAGTCAAAAGAACATGGCATAAATACAAAATTACAAACTATTGTCATCACTTTGATTATCTAAATCAGCAGGGGGTTGAGGACATTGGACTGAGTTACATAACATGGCTAGCTGACTTTCCATTGCTTTCATCCGATCCTTCACTTCTTTCAATTCTTCTTGCAACCTCTGATTTTCTTCATTCGCAAAGGAAGTATAAGGCATAATTTCAGATTTATAAAAGAGGTTTTGAGAAGAACCAAGTCCATACACTCTCTTTTTCTTGTCAGGTCCTCCAGTTGTTTGAAGAAACAAAGCATTTCTGGCATTTCTATCCACAGGCCCAACTTTCTCCTGCTGTTCTAAAAGAGCCAGAAAAGTCTCCTGTTTACAACAACAATTACCAAGTAGTTACCTAAACTAATTCGCAAACAGGTTCAATGTTAACAAGAAACGCAAATATGGGTAACATATAATAAAATATATATACATAACCTGAACAATTAAAATTGAATAACAATCAAAAACTGGACAATTATTTTAATTTTTTTGTTAGAAAAACCTGGACAAGTTATTTTATTTTATTTGTTTAGGACAATCAAACTTTCATGAATTGAAACACACATCTTTATCATAATAAAATACAAGCATCGATTAACAATTTTCATCGCATGGCATTATAATAAAATACAAGCATCATGTTTTATTTTTTTCTCGGAAAAACCTGGTCAATTTTTTTATTTCTTTTGTCAAAAAAACCTGGACAATTTGAATATATAATTATGTATAAAAGTAACCAACAAGATATATGTGCTTTTAGCATCCTAGGGTGACAGTTTCAAAGTATAATAATTGCTTGATAATTCATTAACTGATTTTTAAAAACTAAGAGATAAGTAGAAGCACTTTTCAGCAATATTCCTAAAAAAGATTGCTTAAAGATATTAAAAAAATCATCCTTATGCATCCAGATATCTATTTTAACATTGTTCCATCCAACAAGAATATAAAACATAAAACGTGCAGCAATTTATTCTAAAAATTATGAAATAACACTTACATATATTCGTTGACTTTTTTTGTCAATCCATATAAGTTCGCCTTCCTCTCCATCCTCGCAATCCTCATCATCCTGACCAGTCAGATTTTTCTTTTTCTTCACGCGTTTGGTGTGCGTCAACTTAAACAACTCATCCGCAGTGGGCTCACACTTATACTGCATTTTCTGTTAAAAAAAAAGTTAATCGCAAATCAAATGCAAATTAATTTAAAATATTAATAACAATCTTACCATACGAGCTGCAACTACCCTATGAGAAGCAGATCCACTCGTATGTGTTGAAGGGAGGCCATCATCCCCACTACGACGATTGTTTTTCTGAGTTGTAGACTTTTTTTTGAATTCCGTCGTTTTCCAGAACTCAATCCAGCTTAAATAGACATTCATACAAACTCTATTATCTCGTTTGTTGTGATATTCCCAATCAGAACGAGCATTGGAAACCAATTCTGAATACTTTCTCTTTGCGTTAGCTAGCCAGCCGTTGTATATTATGGCATCAGATTGCCTCCACACGAAGTATTTCTATAATAAAAAAAAAGACAATTACAAAAAAATAGCTAGCTTTTATAGTATATATATAAATTTATGTGCGAATGTGTGAAGAAAACAAAAACACTATAGTTAAACAATGTAGCAAATCAAATCAAGTGTTTATGAACATAAATGATTACAACAATGAAGTTCTTTCAAGATTATCTTGGATAAATCAGATCAAGATTCAGTTTTTATGAGTTCCAACTTCCAAGTACCTAAACAACCCTTACATGAATCAAAATCAACACAAAAACACTAAATTTAAACAATGCAGTAAAAGCAAGCATGAAATAGAACAGATCTGGATCAACTAATATAAAAACACAGAACAAACAACTTCAAGAATAGATACAACTTAATGTATGCAACACTAAAGCCATATAAAGAAACAAAGAAAGAGTGATGATGAGAAAACTGACCTGTACAGAGGAACTCAGAGAGAAAAAGTGTGATTGATATTAAGAATGAAGAGAGATTAGAATGTAAGGAGTGTTTATATAGCAGAAAAATAATGTGTTTTTATTGTTTTATCACACTCAAGACTTAGAAGTAAAACTAGTGAAAGTGCCTAGCTGACAATAAGTTAAGAACAGAAATCACAGTTAACACTTAACAGCAACAAAGTAAAAAAATGTAAAACAGCATAATTGAAGTTTATTAAAGGAAAAATGTATTGGAAGGTGGGCTTTCTATATCATTAGCCTAACCATTATTATGTTCTGTTTTATTTATTTAAAGGTATGTATCATCATCTGAGTCCAACGTTACACTCTACCCTACCATTCCCAGTTTCACCAAAATCATTTGTCTCACTTTTATTTGCTTGGTTGATCTAATGGAAAAAATCATATGCATGTTTTAATTAATACACGCTAACATATGTATGAATGTCACAAATAGTAGGATGAACGGAGACACGAAATATCTTATCGAAAAAAACGAAAATGATACGATAATTTCGTGTGCAAATTAGTGTAGCAGCATCTTAAATTTTCAAAAATAAAATTAGCAACCGAACGGATGTCTCATTGTTGAATGTTTCTGTAATGCTGTCAGCTACCTTACTAATTACCTTAGTAATTTAGGACTAACTCAACGACACTAACAATAATATAGATTTTAAATTTTAACAAGGCAGTAATTACCTTGAATTCTTCAAAATAAAAATCCTGGGTTGACTTCGAAACTGATTTCCAATTATATCCAGTTGGCTCGAGTTGCTCATACATTATTTGTCGATTCATTGCAGAGACTCGATTTGAAGGTTCCAATCTACAAAATATACAAAATTAACACAAGTCACTAGTCGCTACATGATTTAGAAAAATAACAATGCAAATAGTTTTTCTTTAAGAACTCGAAACTTACACTTCATTAATGACCTCTATTCGCTCCCTTCCATCGCCATCTTTTGAACCAATATTCCAACATATGTTCTCATTCGCAGCTGTAGAAGATACATTAAGAGTGCTTGGACGTGATTGAGGTGGTGAGTGTTCAAATTGAGGAGTTGTTGCGCGTTGTTGGGAATGGGATTCAGGTGTGTGTTGGCGAGATTGAGCAGTGAGTTGACGTGATTGATTTGGTGAGCTTTGTGCAGATTGTGATGTGTGTTGTCTTGATGCTACCGGTGAGTGGAGTCTCGACTGAGATGGTCCACGTAGTCGCGGTAGATTTGGTCTTGATTGAGATTGAGTAGGAAAACTTTGTGCAGATTGAGTGGGAATGTGCACAGGTTGATCGGGAACCTGGTGTGCAGATTTGGTAGGTACTCGCAGTCCAGATTGAGAGGATTTAGTAGGTACTTGTGGTCCAGATTGAGTGGCAACGTGCTCTCCAGATTGAGTAGGTATGCACGTCCCTGAATGGGTAGGTACACGGGGCCCAGATTGAGCTTGTACGTTGTGTCCAGAGTTTGCCAATTGATTTTTAGCATCATTCTTAAACCTCCTATTTTTTGCCTGTAATACAGAAGATAACAAAAGTTAAAGAACAATGGTAGTACAATATTTTGTACTAATATTTAATTCAGAACCATTCCAAAATAATCAAATAAAAATTGACATAATCGACGAAGCAATAAAGAATTTATATACAACTTTAACAGCATATTTATCAAAAGCTAAGCAATACAGATTTATGATACATTAGTAGTTACTTGAAGCACAACGAGTCAACCTTAATCACTACCATGTCTGCGAAGTTGTATGACTTGGTAGATAGTCTGTTTAATTGGGACAGCTAGTATGTTCAGAGGACTTGTCATTGACTTGTACTCTCTATATTGATGAAAGTTTTCCAAACGGTTTCAAAAGTAATTTAACGCGTTTAAATCTTATGATATACATTTACGTCTATAATATTGTGCTGCTCTTATGGGAACCAGATGTCGTTGTCATTAGCATTTCTCTTACTTATCCTCTAAGATGTATAATGATATATTACTTATGTGTAAATATGCTTTCTTTTCTCAGGTAGGAAGTGATTTTCTTGACAGAATATTGAATTACAAGGGTAATAATGCATACACTTCTGTACATTATTACTTGAAGCAATAATGATATATTACTGATGGATTCAAAATGCAGATTATTTAGAGCATACCTGGTTGGGAAAACCAGCTTCCTCAATGGCTGTCTTAGTCGACTCAAAAACCTCCTTACTAACACTCCCATGTGAACGCCCGGGATGAGAAAATATAGAAATGTTTCCTCCAAAACTCTCTTCACCTATAGTAGAAGCATTTCTGGGAATTTTTCTATGTTTTGTTTGAACATGTTGCTGAAAGTAATGTGAGCAAAAAGTGGAAGCTTCCTCAACCAAAAAAGCATTGCATATTGATCCTTCTACCCGAGCTTTATTTTTCACATTATTCTTCAAGTGGCGCAAAAATCTTTCGAAAGGATACATCCAACGATACTGTACAGGACCTGCAATGCGTGCTTCATATGGCAAGTGCACTAAAAGATGTTCCATTGAGTCAAATAATGCTGGTGGGAATATGCGCTCTAACTTGCAAAGTATGATAGGAATTTGTTCTTCAAGCCTACGCATGTCACCTATCTTTAAAGTAGCCGAAGTGAGATCTCTAAAGAAAAGGCTTAATTCTGTGATAGCTTCCCAAACATTATTTGGAAGAAATTCCCGAAAAGCAATCGGAAGAAGTCGTTGCATAAACACGTGACAATCATGACTCTTCATTCCAAATAACTTGTATTTTTTCATATTGATGCAACGCCCCATATTTGACACATATCCATCTGGAAATTTGAGATCTTTCAACCACTCACACACTTTTTCTTTACCCTTCTTGTCCAAGCTATAACATGCTTTCGGATACTTTCCTGTCGACTCATCATATGCTAACTCCGGCCTTCGACAAATCTTTGCAATATCATCTCTTGCCTTAGAATTATCTTTGGTCTTTCCTTCAATAGCCATGATAGTGTTGAAAATATTCTCAAAGACATTTTTCTCAACATGCATAACATCAAGGTTATGTCTAATATTCAAAGTCCTCCAATATGGCAAATCCCAGAAGATACTTCTTTTTTTCCATCCACAATTGTAAGCTTTGATGATTTTGGCATTCTGCTCTTCACTTCCCAATTCAGTAATTTTCATCAAACCAAGCATCTCAATTTCTTGCAATACATCTTCACCCCTTCTCACTGGTGGGGCCGACTCAGTCACTGTCTTTCCTTTGGTAAACCAGTTTTTATTCTTTCGAAATGGATGATTGGTAGGTAGAAATTTTCGATGATTATCAAACCATGTAGTCTTTCCACCATGTGAAAGATTATAAGCATCATGATCATGAGCACAATGAGGACATGCTAAATGACCAGCAGTTTTCCATCCAGACAACACTGAGTAAGCAGGGAAGTCACTGATAGTCCACATCAACGCAACTCGCATGCTAAAATTTTGTTTCAAAGAATTATCCCAGGTCTCCACCCCATCTTCCCACAACATTTTTAACTCAGCAATTAACGGTTGAAGGAAAACATCTATCTTCTGTTTTGGATTTTTTGGCCCAGGCACAAGTACAGACAAAAACAAGTACTGTTCTTTTGAACACATCCATGGGGGTAAATTATATGGAGTCACTATAATTGGCCAAGAAGAATATTGTCTGCCCGTTTCAGCAAATGGTTGAAACCCATCAGCCGAAAGTCCGAGTCTAACATTTCTTATCTCTGAGGAAAATGAAGGGTGTGCTCTGTCAAATTGTTTCCACTCCTCTGAATCTGAGCAATGACGCATCACATCTTCTTCTTGATGATGTTCGGCATGCCATCTCATATGGGCTGCAGTAGTCGGTGAAGCATACAGTCTTTGCAATCTCGGTGCCAATGGAAAATAGATCATCCTTTTAACGGGCACTTTCTTTTTCTCCTTTTTGGATCTTCCAGTTCTGACTTTGTATCTTCCTTGTGAACAAAACTTACACTCCTCCAGGTTGATGTCTTCCCCCCAATATATCATACATCCGTTAACACAACAATCAATTTGCTCGGAAGGAAGTCCTAATTCTTCCATATACTTTTTCGTACTATAAAAGCTGTCAAGAAATGTATTATCTTGAGGCAAGATGCCTTTGACAAACTGAGATGTCTGATCATAACATGCCTCTGACCAATGATGGTCTGATTTAAAACTCAACATCTGAGCCATGGCAGACAACTGAGATGTTTCACACCCTTCATATAGCTCTCTCTCGGATGATTTTAAAGTATCATACAACTTCTGTGTTTCTGCATTAGGCATCTCCGGATCAAAACTTGGACCAGCAGCATCCATCACCATGTTGTACATTAGGTTGTCTTGGGCATCGGAGTCACGTCTGGACGATTGTCCACCACTTTGTCCAACAATATATGGTTCTCCATGTCGGTTCCATACATAATAATCACGTACAAACCCATTCTTCATTAAGTGCAATTTTACTGTCTCTGCATTCCAAAATCCACCATGGTTCCGACACTTCGAACATGGACATTGAATGTTTGTCCCATTCAAGGATGAAGGTCGAGATATAACATATTGCATAAAATTTTCCAACCCATTTAGAAAAACTGGATTTAAACATCCTCTATTATCTTTTCTCTGATACATCCAAGCTCGATCATTATTCATGTTCAATTTTTTTTACCTACAAAAAATACAATATTCATAAAAAAAATATAGTCTACACCTATAATTTGGACTAACTAACATGAGCAAAATATAAATATATTTATCATATATTTAATTATTAAATAACTAATATGATTTATTACCTAGTAAAATATATTTATATATAATTAACTAAGCAACATGCATCACAAGATAAAGCCCACACAATTAATCACAAGATAAACCTCACAAAATTAATCACAAGATAAAGCCCACAAAATTAACACAAAGTTAAGAATTCTAAAAATAAGACTCAAAAAATCAACATATATATATATATATATATATATATATATATATATGTCATAAAAAACAATTTTCATAATCATATTTAAAAATTAAACTAAAAACAAAAACTATGCAGGGGATAATAATGTTTTTTTTTGACATTAGGGGATAATAATGTTAATTACCTTAATTAGAGGCCAGGTGAAGAGGTAGATAGTGTTGTTTTGTTTTGATACTTCCTCGCAGAGTGCTTCAGGTCAATGTTGGTAGCATTCAATGTTGGTAGCATTTTCAGAGTGGTGGATTGTTGTTGATGAGTCATGAGACACACAATGCAATATAATTGATGTAGGTCCATACTAATTGATAGTAATTGATACTAATTGTCGGTAGGGGAATATTAAATGCAACAATAAAATTATAACAGTTTAGTAACGGAATGTATATGATCGTTGAAATACTACCAACAGATTAGTAACGGAAAGGACATACTACCAACAGATTAGTAACGGAAAGAATATAACCGATCTAAAATTTATTCCGTTGCCAACTCGTTAATAAATTGAGCGGCAATTTTTCTTTTTTTTAGCGCCCATATTTTCTCTTTTTTTAAGTGGGGGAAAGTTAGCGCCATTATTAAAATTCTAAAATTTCCAAAAAATTCCCAACGGAATATATCGTTGGTAAAGCATTGTTATTATGTTGGTACTATTTCCGTTGGCATCTCGTTGCTAGAAAGGGGCGGCAATTTTAGCCCCAACATTTAGCACTGAACAATTCATTGTCTGTTAGGAATCTGTTAGTAATCACCAACGGAAATTTCCGTTACTAAATATCCGTTACAAAATCGTTACGAATGTGTTATTTTATCATTGGTTTTTCAGAAAAGTCACATGGATGAGTGATCCGTTGGTAAATAGCAACGGACACGTTTCCGTTGGGAAATTTTGTTAGCAAATCCTGGATTTCTTGTAGTGATTTAAAACGTCCTAACAAAGAGATTTAGAAGGATGACGAAGCGGAGAACGCATAACAGTAACTAACCTCTTTTGTTTCATCAAATATGGTGCAAGGTAATGAATCTTCGCTATCTTTTGATGTGTTATAATTTTTTGGAGAAAGTAATGGTTCAGTGATGCTCTCTAGTTTTATGGCGGTTGTTTCACTTGTGTACTCACTAACAGAGGAACCTTTTACAGCATCAATAGAACTCGCCTCTACTGATATCCTCATTATATTATATACATAAACCCACAAAAAGATAGCTCCCATCTGCAATGCAACAACAGACACGTGGAAGGATTGATATAAGTACCAGGTGATTAGAGTATCACATACATATGCTCAATTTAGTACTGCAACAATTTGTTATTGACAAACCAACTAAGGTGTAAAAATAATGTCAGTTACCTAATTATTCATGTTAGTACTCCATTTCCAATACAATTACTTTTGAAACAACAATTTTATTGCTCCAGATATACTTATGAGATGATTTGTATTCGAAATAAAAAAGCTCAATCTATTTAAAATACAGGTGTGCCAGGCGCAAAACCAAAGCAAAACAAGTAGTACCCCTTAGGTTTAATTAAAACCGGGACATGCCATTTAACAAAAAGAGGAGGAGAAGAAGAAGAAGAAGAAGAAGAAGAAGAAGAAGAAGCCAGTCCGTATGTACTACATACATTGAAGAATAAGAAGAAGAAGAAGAAGAAGAAGAAGAAGAAGAAGAAGCCAGTCCGTATGTACTACATACATTGAAGAATAAGCCAGTCCGTATGAGAAGAAGAAGACCATAGAGATTGAAGAATAAGCCAGTCCGTATGTACTACATACATTGAAGAATAAGCCAGTCCGTATGTACTACATACACCGAGATCTCCAAAAGGACTTCCTTTCTCCTTACAAACTGCCGAGACTATAATGATGAGAATGTTGCCCAGGTTTCCTGTAATAATGAAATTGTAAAACTATTTCAAAAAAGTGTAGTAATACTAACAAGTGCATACATAAGTACTAGCTATATATCTAATTTCTGTCTACAATTATAGTGCAACTATAAGGAAGCAATAAAGATTATTATTATTATTCAACTGCAGCCAAACTTACTAGCTAAAGATTTAGTGAGACCATGAATTTCGTTTGACATGTACATAGAAATAATTACTTGGTTGCTACTTCTTACCTGCAGCACAACAGCCTATAACAAGGCCTCGGAGATGTGGTGGAGGTCTTGTGATTAAGTTAACCAGCCAACCAAGTAAGGAGCCAATTAAAAATGTGAGGAAGACATTTACAGGCATGAACCATCTACGATCAAAGCATAAAAGCAATTTAAACGAGTTAAAACCAAACAGGCAGGCTGACTAGTCCTACAAGTTTTAGTGATAGTGAATGGAACTTACAGCTTAACCATACTGTCATATGTTATTGAGTTCGCCAAGTTGCCAATAATAAGCACTGGATTTAAAACATAAAATACCATCTGTTCGCAAAAAAATATATAAACAATGTCAGTGATGTCAAATTAGAAGAGACATTATTTATTGTTTTAAGATGTTAGAATGAAGTAATAAAGAATTTGGTAAGGAGTAAGCTGATCGTTGCAGCACCAAAAACTTGTAAGAATGAAATGGAGGGAGAATAAACTTAAATAACGACTCTCTTTTGTATCCAAAACCAAAATGAATTTGCATCCAACACTCATCTTCATACTTTGTCAATTATTAAAGATTATGTTACAGTTCGAGGCACCTGAGTTTCCCGGCTGCAAGATGAAAATGTGGAGGGGACCTAGTGTAATATCCCGTTATTTTAGAATAATAATAATAATAATAATAATAATAATAATAATAATAATAATAATAATAATAATAATAATAATAATAATAATAATAATAGTAATAATAATAAAAGAATAATAGAAAAAGAATGAATAAAAAAATTACTAAAAAGTTAGGTATTAAAATTGAATTTGAAGATATTAGTCTAAAATATAGATGAGATTCTAAAACTAGGATAATTAGTAAAATTGGAATTAGTGTTTTAAAAATATACTAGATTAATTCTTATTTAGAGCATTAATTTATTTTTGTACAAGTTAGTTAATCAAAGATAAAATTTGTTATTATGGGAAAGAAGCGTGAGAAAATTTTAGAAGATTGATATCATAAATAGGATATTTTATTTTAAGAATTACTTGGGGAGGTTGTAAAATTATTAGGATTAATTTTTAGAATTACCTTATTTAATTAGGGTTTGTAAGACATTATAAATACATCATATTCTCCTTCTCCATCTTTTATAACAAAATTCGTAGGTCTCCTTCACACATAATTCAGCAGTTTTGTTAAATTCGTATAAAATTAATCGTATGTCGGAATTCATTGATTCTGGACTTTTCGGAAAGATCTTTTCGTGCTCTACAACTTTCGTGTTTTGAGTTTTCCAAGGAAACATTGTTTAGAGGGTCAAAAAGGGTAAATACAGATCTAATCAGAATTGTAATCATGGAGTCTTTCAAGATTTTAGATGTTTTGCTTCTAAGGGGTTGCTACATGTGTTCTTATGTGATTATGTGAATTCTTGATTTGCGTAATTGAGGTAAGTGACTTTTCGTTGCTCAATATTATTATAAAATCTTTTTTTATTCTGTTTCAAAATATCTGTTTGATTTGGTTATCGAAATTGTGATATCGAAAATTGATTAAAAAAGAATTATTTTAGAATTCCCCAGTTTTAATTGCGCATCGAATCATAGAATCCGGTCACTGGATAGTGTGGCATATAGAACTAGTTTACGCACGTTCCGGAACACATAGATACCTTGTTGAGTTTGACTTAATGAGGGACGTAAACTGGCCCCCATCGAACCATCGAATTATAGAAGTCGTGTCACTGGCATAGTGTGACCGTAATTTAGAACTGTGGGAATTAGAAGAAGAATTTGATGCTAAGATTTATTTGTTCGATTCAGAATTTAGATTATGTAAGTTATTGAAAATATTGTGTACATTGATTTGATATTTGTTGTAGAATGTATGGTGTGAATTTTTGTCGTAATTGTTATTGAGTATGTTGTGTGAAACTATGTGATAGATGTTATGTGCTACATGTGGAAATCGTGTTTTTGAAAATTATAAAAATATTATTTTGAGCCGTCGAACGGTAGTTGCTTGCTGGGCTTCGTAGCTCATTCTTTTAATATTTCAGGTTCGGTGTACCATCCAGTTTGGTAGCGTTGGAGTTCGAGGACCTTAGAATTGAGCTAGATTTACTTTTCGATAGTTGTTAACTGCGCTTTTGTAATAATTACCTTTGTAATAGAGTTTTGGATTAATAAAATTGTTATTTGTTTTAGTTTTCGATTAAGAATTAATAGTCCGAAAAGTCGGGCTGTTACAGTTGGTATCAAGAGCAGGCTGTCCTACGGAGTGTTTTAGGTATGGGACTATGCGATCCTATAGACTTTCGTTTAGGTGTAGATGCGTAGAATAGATGTGTCACAAACATTTGGAATATAAGAGTTTGAGAATTTGGGGGCCAAATTCTTTTTAAGGAGGGTAGTATGTAATATCCCGTTATTTTAGAATAATAATAATAATAATAATAATAATAATAATAATAATAATAATAATAATAATAATAATAATAATAATAATAATAATAATAATAAAAGAATAATAGAAAAAGAATGAATAAAAAATTACTAAAAAGTTAGGTATTAAAATTGAATTTGAAGATATTAGTCTAAAATATAGATGAGATTCTAAAACTAGGATAATTAGTAAAATTGGAATTAGTGTTTTAAAAATATACTAGATTAATTCTTATTTAGAGCATTAATTTATTTTTGTACAAGTTAGTTAATCAAAGATAAAATTTGTTATTATGGGAAAGAAGCGTGAGAAAATTTTAGAAGATTGATATCATAAATAGGATATTTTATTTTAAGAATTACTTGGGGAGGTTGTAAAATTATTAGGATTAATTTTTAGAATTACCTTATTTAATTAGGGTTTGTAAGACATTATAAATACATCATATTCTCCTTCTCCATCTTTTATAACAAAATTCGTAGGTCTCCTTCACACATAATTCAGCAGTTTTGTAAAATTCGTATAAAATTAATCGTATGTCGGAATTCATTGATTCTGGACTTTTCGGAAAGATCTTTTCGTGCTCTACAACTTTCGTGTTTTGAGTTTTCCAAGGAAACATTGTTTAGAGGGTCAAAAAGGGTAAATACAGATCTAATCAGAATTGTAATCATGGAGTCTTTCAAGATTTTAGATGTTTTGCTTATGAGGGGTTGCTACATGTGTTCTTATGTGATTATGTGAATTCTTGATTTGCGTAATTGAGGTAAGTGACTTTTCGTTGCTCAATATTATTATAAAATCTTTTTTTATTCTGTTTCAAAATATCTGTTTGATTTGGTTATCGAAATTGTGATATCGAAAATTGATTAAAAAAGAATTATTTTAGAATTCCCCAGTTTTAATTGCGCATCGAATCATAGAATCCGGTCACTGGATAGTGTGGCATATAGAACTAGTTTACGCACGTTCCGGAACACATAGATACCTTGTTGAGTTTGACTTAATGAGGGACGTAAACTGGCCCCCATCGAACCATCGAATTATAGAAGTCGTGTCACTGGCATAGTGTGACCGTAATTTAGAACTGTGGGAATTAGAAGAAGAATTTGATGCTAAGATTTATTTGTTCGATTCAGAATTTAGATTATGTAAGTTATTGAAAATATTGTGTACATTGATTTGATATTTGTTGTAGAATGTATGGTGTGAATTTTTGTCGTAATTGTTATTGAGTATGTTGTGTGAAACTATGTGATAGATGTTATGTGCTACATGTGGAAATCGTGTTTTTGAAAATTATAAAAATATTATTTTGAGCCGTCGAACGGTAGTTGCTTGCTGGGCTTCGTAGCTCATTCTTTTAATATTTCAGGTTCGGTGTACCATCCAGTTTGGTAGCGTTGGAGTTCGAGGACCTTAGAATTGAGCTAGATTTACTTTTCGATAGTTGTTAACTGCGCTTTTGTAATAATTACCTTTGTAATAGAGTTTTGGATTAATAAAATTGTTATTTGTTTTAGTTTTCGATTAAGAATTAATAGTCCGAAAAGTCGGGCTGTTACACCTAGGTAGTGTTTGTTTCATGGGATCAATAATCTCTGAATTATCAGCATTTCTATTCTAGATAGGTACAGCATTTAGTTCTTAAGTTGTCTCATGTAATATATTTCAATTTCTTTCTAGATCATTTCCACAAAATCAGTAATATAGCTAGGGTGAAATTGGGATCAAATACCCGCCCCCCTCCCCCCCAAAAAAAAGATAACAGAAAGTGATCCGAAATAATTTGTAGGATTACATCCAAGGGCTGAGTATGACGAAACGATTGCAGATTCTAGATAATCGAGAGACTATGATCCTCGCAAACAAGCATATCCATAGAATTGGTTTCTCTGTGAAAGATGCAAGATTTTAGTCATGTTACTTCTGTACAAGACTGTAAAACTAATGTACCGCAAGTGGAAAGTACACCGAACATTGTGTTTCAGGGCAACGTTGAATATTATTGATTAGATACCAGCTAAAACTACTTCTCTACCAATACAGACCCGCAACATAAAGATTATTCAGGAGAAAACTGGAAATCGGATAATTTGAATGCATTAGTTTGTTTCTTACAGTATTTATATGCTTCCGCGCATCCTCTGTCAATATATTAACATAGTCTAGTGCAAGAAATGAACCAACGGCTGTCACCAAAAGCACCTTCAGCACTGGCATCGAAGAGGCAACAAACAGAGTAAGCAGTCTCATCTTCGTAAATCCCTTCAACGCCCAACACAAAAAATGGCATTCGCGCTTCTTTTCCAGGAAAAATCGCAGAATAACAAGCCTTTTATGTCAAATTCTCCGTCTAGGATATACCCTTCAATTACGAATTCTTGATGTTGAGTTGAACTTCACGTCTTCAAATATAGAAACAAATCTCGCGCAAAAACAATTTTCCAGACCCATGCTGGACAACCTAAAATATTTGATAAACACGAGAATCAAAATGAGAACTCAAACCAGATCAGAAAATAATAGTTACCAAGTACCGAAGCCCGTCGAATACAAAATTTTCAATGATTCGGCTTTAATAATATAGTATGAATGTAGTGCGGAATGCCAAATGCATCAAGCATGATGAGGATTATGTTAGAAAATGGAAAGTTTGAGGCATATTTATAATATGTTCTTGATGTAATTTTCGGATACTAACAAGTGGAGGTTGTTCCTTGTAATGAGGATTTAAACTTTCATGTTTGGATCTAAGACATTTTCTTAGTGTAATCCATAAATAAATTGAGTTGAAAGAAGGATGTTTGAAATGGGTTATGTGGGTTATTTAGTTGAAATAACTTAAGTCCCACATAGAATTGGTAATGAGAGGTTGGTGGCTTTATAGATCTCCATGTGCAAGTGTAGTGCACACTAAGGCATGTGGGTATGCATGGTTGTAGAGTGGGCTTCACGCACACACATATGCGTGCCGCCGCCCGCCTCGCCACGACTCGGGTCGGGTCGAAGGGCGATTTGGGCGAATGTCTCGGCGTCTCGCGTACGCGAGGCGACCTGGGCGAGGAATTTTATTACCTAGAATATTGATTTATTTTAATTGATTTCAGATTTATTTGTTTACAGCAGGAAATACTGATTGGATCAGTATTTAGATAAATCCTGATGGACTGGATCAGTACTTGGATTAAATCCTGATGGACCTGGTCAGACATCAAATACTGATGGGCCAAATCCTGACGGACATCAGATCCTGATGAGTACCGAATCCTGATCCTGACGGTGGTCAAATCCTGATGCTTCTGTAACTGAAATAAATCCTGATGCTGCAGTTAATGAAATTAAATCAGAATATTTACTTTCCTTTTATGGAGTATCAGTTACGTTTATTTTTGGTATTATATACATACAGAATAGAACGTTAACGAAGTACGATACGTTCTAAGGATAGAAACCCTATCTTTCTTCTTCTTTCTCTGTTCTCTCTCAACACATACAGATTATATACATAATTCTCAGGCGAATTGAGGTGCTGGTCGCTGTTGATCATTGGAGTATTTGTGAACCCATTGATCTGTGCTGTTTTATCCTGGGAGTGATATTGCTGCAACCCAATCACAACGTAAGTGGGGCAATAATCTCTTCAAGAACAACCAAGTCTTCTCGAAGGGCTTGGTCACTCAGCTGTTCTTCGCTCTTGTTGTTGTTGTTAAAGCTACTGTGAGAGATAAGTATTTCTTATTTTTCTTGTTAATTACAGTTACTAATTATATTCTTGTTTATGCCTTCGTGATTTGTTTTGTTAATTGGTTATATGCCTGTTCTTGTTTTAATATATATCACTGCCTCATTGTTGTTATAGTTAATTTATACCCAACAGATTATGATGCTAAGAAACACAGAGCAGAAATGCACCTATCTTGTTTACAAAATGCAGGGTAAGTAATCACTCAACGTGGTCGAAGACTGTGATGTCGACTGAAACAATAAAAAAATATTTAATTTTAGACATATATTTATTATTACCTCCATAGGACCATATCTCGCCTCTCTAAAAGATTACTAATACAGGGGTGATGGGACAACTATGTATCTATTTATCTACGAGTTGTAGACTGCTGTAAGGATCTAGAGTCGTACCTCTTTGGCCCATTTTATAAAATTTAGATATAAATTTATCTTTATACATTGAATAAAAAATTCAGCAATAATAACATTTTCAACTCCATGCTGGGGTATTGGCAATCCTCCGAATTAATCAAATAATATTATCAACAATAATTATTTCAAAAAAGTTATTAGATCTAAGTATAAAAATATATGAAAAATAATATTCATATCGTACAAAATTTTGATTTATTTCAAATATGTGGTGTTGCTATTGATAAAGTATAAACAAAAGAGTATTTACTCTCTCCATTTTCTATATTTTATCAACAATAATTATTCTTTGATGATTAAACACATTAATAGTTTTGCTCTTCACAAATTTTAACCCTACAAAATAATACCATTTTATAAAAATTTTGTAAAATTATTTTGTGATACCATATAAAGTAACCACCTTAAAATGTTAGAGAAAGACACAACTAAAATTTTATATTTTATTCTAACATTTTCTTAAATAGAATTAAAAAAATATGGCTAAATTTTTTTGAGCTAATTTCAGTTTGTAACCCGTAACTTTGGATCAAACACGCTTTAGTACTCAGATTTTGTTTAGTGGCAGTCTGCCTTCGTTACTCTAAATTTACTTTCAGTTTACACCTTTTCCATCCATTGGCCAGTTAACGTTAAAATATTAAAGGGTAAAATGGTCTTGTAAATTGTAACGGCTGTATTCTGCAGCTTGCTTATGAGAGATATATACATATGTTGTGTGTATAGAGCTGATGCATAACATCTCTATTTACCTTAAACACTCTCTAAAATAGCCATCTTCACTGTAATGGGTGAACGTTACAATTGTAACAAATGGGTGGTCGTTCGGACGGCATGGACGGAGACAAACAATGGGTAAAGGTTTGTAGGATGTCCGGATTATGGGTGTAACTATTTTCGATGGGTAGATGGTCCACTTTGTGAACGCGCGAGGATCATAATTCTTGGACTTATACGAAGGATATTAATGCGCTTGAAGGAGAAATCAAAGCTGATATAAAAAGAAGAAACTGCAATCACAACATCACATTTTCAAGTTCCAGTCATTACAAAAATCAGCATTCCAACTAATTGTTGTAAAAATAGCAAATGTAGCAAATGTTTTGGATACTAAAATTGACAATATCATATGTCAACATCTGACAAACTGATATGCCACAATTTATGTTCCAAATGTATCAAAAATAGCTGACTTGAATTACTAAATTAACCAAATGAAAATGCAACTACTCATTTCTTCTTAGCTTCAATTTCTGTCTTCTTCTTCAGCAATGTTGCATTTAGCTTTCGAACAGAGGTGTACATTCTTCCATTAGCAGTTTTGTAGTTCTCTGGCTCTATACCTAATGGTGCCTTCCCTGGATATTGAGCTGGTGGTCGAAAAGCCCTGATGATACCTGCATGTGTGTCAACAGATGGTGCTTGAACTGGATTTGAATTGTTTGTGTCAACTTCTTGTTGTGGTTGCTTGCCACCATTATCGACATCTCCATGATCCATTAATGGCTCCCCAACGTTTGCTTCATCATTTTTCTAAGACATAATTTATCCAATTAGCCTCTATATAGAAAAAACATATGGATTGGGTGGACATAAACAACATTTACCTTTGTACTGTACGATCTTTTTGTATGCCCTAGAGTGTTGCAGTAAGAACACTTTTTTATCTTTTTCTCCACTTGATCTTCTTGATTATTTGTAGGCATGCCATCTTGGCTAGAGCCGGCAATTTCGTACACGACACGAAAACACGACACGAAAACGACACGAAAATTACGGGTTTGGGTTGACCTTTATGGTACACGAACACGAAAGTATACGAACACGAAATTACACGGATGAATTTAGTGTCGGTTTTGGGTTTACCCTTGGATACACGACACGAAACGAAAATTCACGAAATAAATAAATATTTAAATAATTTTATTAAAATTATATGAATACATATTTTAAAATGATATTTTATATATAATTTTTACATAAGATAAATACAAAATAGTTTCAAATCTTAGTTTCACAAGACTTAAGCACACTTCATTCCTTATGACATATTGACTTAAGACTGGACTAGTAAAAAATTAATATTTAAATATTTTTATTTTTATTCAAAAATTACACGAAATACGACACGAAACGTACACGAAATGATGGTACACGAACACGAAACGAAACGAAACGAATCCTTAACGGGTCGGTTTTGGATTTAACATTACGTACACGAAACACGAAAGTACACGACACGAAAGTACACGAAACGAACGAATTGCCAGGTCTAATCTTGGCCTTCCTCACCAGCTTGATTATTTGTAGGCATGCCATCTTGCCCTTCCTGACCACCTTCTTCCTTAGCCTTTCTAGCTATGTCAAATTTCTGAAATATGGAGTACTTTAAGACAAATATATGACATACAGAAATCATGTATTACAAGCATCAAAAAGACAAATTTTTACCTTGGTTTTGCAGCTCCTATTATTATGACCATACGCTTTGCACCATGAACAAGCTACTGATGTCCCTGTTCGTTTCAGCATTGTTGGATCACCCTCTCTAGTTTCTACAACATCATTTTTTTTGTCCTCTTTTTTTTTTGGGCCTTCTAGGAGCCACTCTGATGATTGGTGGTAGTATGGTTGGCTGATTAGTAGGTTCCCAAAACTCTTCACCACTTATTGGTTCCAGGAAATTGCTATACAAGTCTATAAATTTTTTCTTTTCATAACAGCTGTGTATGTAATCTTCTGGATTCTATTTTTGAAAAAAGATGCATACAATAGCATGGTGGCAGGGCAAGCCAGTAAGTTGCCATTTTTTGCAAGCACATGTCCTATTTTTCAGGTCTACAACTATTTCATAGCCTCCCTCAGTCATGGTGACATGATACTTGTCACCACCATTCCAAACAGGTCTTGCTTTTGCAGCCAATTTCATTGAGTTTCACAGAATTATAAATGTCAAATAAATTAAAATTCTCACTAAAATAAAAATAAAAATAATAAGGTTGCAAATACATGTACCTGTTTATCCCTTTCAATGCATTAGGGCAGAATTTAGAATTTTTGATTCTTTCCATCTTACTTTTCCTTTTTTGTATCCTGTGCATGCAACTCAGGTGGATTCCTTTGAACATACTTATAATGCCCATCTCTCTATATTTCCCTATAGCTTTATTGAACACCTCACATATGTTGTTGACAAACATGTCAGACTTACATGTGTCCCTAAATCCTGATCTGCTCCACTGACTTCTAGGTTTAGAACTCAACCAATCATAGGCCTTAACATTAAGCTATCATAAATGAAATAGTTAATAGTGTGGTCACATTGAATAAATTAACTGGACAAAACAAAAGCAGTGTACATAAATGTATCTTTTTGAGTATTTCCATATTTTTCTTGAAATAATATTCACTTGTTGATCTTACAGCAAACCACAGAAACTTCTTAACTCCATTGCCCTTATATAAGCCCTTCATATTTCCATATAGATGCATTACACAGAACCTCAATTCTGCTTGTGGAACTAGACTTTCAAGAGCATTTACAAGTCCCTAACAAACAACACAAGTCAAAAATTAGCAAGTACTTTTAAAGCAGCAATTAAATAAGCATACATGACATAAGTGCTACCTTTTGTCTGTCAGAAATAAAGGTGTAACCACCAGAATTTTCAATCCTCAAATCATTTTTCAGTAAAGAAATAAACCACTCCCAGGAATCATTATTCTCAGCCTCAACCCATGCCCAAGCTAAAGGATAAATACCATCATTTGGGTCAGTGGCTACTGCAGTGAGAAGTATCCCCCCAAATGGACCCTTTAAATGGCATCCGTCTAGACCAATTAAGGGTCTGCAATAATGAATAAAACCAACTTTCAAAGGCCCTAAACATACATATAATCTCTTAAATCTCATACCATCTTGTGTATGTTCAGCCATGACTTTCACAGTGGAGTCGGGCATAACTTTCAAAATTTCATTTCCATAGTCATACACTTTCTTGAATTCTTCTTCATATTTTCCTTTTATCACCTCCTTTGCTTTCCTCAGTGCCCTATAGATCATAGATTCACTAATATTGCACTTTAAATCATTCACAACTTTGGATCTAAAAGCAGCAATAGGCCATTCAGGGTTCATTCGAATTTCTTCTTCATACTATTTAGCTATCCAGGTAGAATTCCCTTGCTTTTTATCCCAAGTTGGGTTACATGTATGCTGGTTGACCAAAGTTTTAATCTGAAAAGTTTTAGACCTCTGTTGTTGTATTCCATATACCTTCCAATTGCAACCCTCACAGCATATCCACTTGATCTTATCTGACTGATTCTTCTTCAACTTAATAGCCCTTTGATGCACAATGGCATGCTTCCTTACAGCACTCCTAAACACTTGCCCACTAATAAAAAGCATCCCTAACTTAAACTGAGGATCATCCATGTCTGTTTCTTCATGGAACTCAGGGTACTGTGGATCATATTCATCGCAAGAACTAATAGCCATTCTCTCCTCAGTGCTATCGTATATACTTTCAGAACTTTCCTCTTCACTCACATCTGTATTTTTATTCTCATAAGGACCATCACTGACATCTGTGTCCTCCTCTATGACAGCTTCATTACCCTTCACATAGGGACCATTGTTGCTGCAATTTCCCTTTTCAAATATTGGTGATGCAGTGGCCTTTCTTTTTTGCTTCACAGGACTCACAACTTCTTTTTTATCTATCTTTTTTGCAACCTTCTTACCCTTACCCCTTATCTACCTTTGCAGCACTTTCATTAGTTCCATTTTCAGTGAAAGGCACTTCATCATCTAAAATTACTGGATTTTCTTCTGTGTTTTTAAACAAACCCTGCAAAAATGAAGATAATCACACTTGTAAACTGTACATTCAACAGTTTATAGTGAAATGAAAAAGAATTAAATTAAACTTACTCTGAGCATGGAATATCTGCCTCTTCTCCTAGTTCTGAATGGAGGGTTGGGTGGAGGCACTCTTCTAACCCTTCTAACTGGAACTACCTCACTAGCTTCAACGTAATCACAACCAACTTCATTCTGATTCTCAACATAATCAGAGTCTCCATCACCAACTTCATTATCATTTTCTATATCACTACTATCTCCATTAAAACTAACATCATCAAATGAAATGTCTTCAGAGTCATTTTCTTCACTGGACTTATGTTCCACTTCTTCACTCATATTTTCTATCCTACCCACCCTTTCTTCATTATAGAATTGAGTAAATGAGAAATCCATTAGGTCAGGTGTAGCCCATATTTTTCAAATGGAAGCATAAATCACTTGAATATTACTATACACAACCAATTCACACAGATGCATCATATCACTTTCAGTTTCTAGGGGATATAAGCCATCCGGCAGATGATTTCCAGGGATCAAAAAATGCAGCTCTATACTAACAAGACTCATACCTAACTCACCAATCATTGCACCAAGTTCATCCATTTTCATGTCAAATACACTACACATATCAAAGTAGTCGATCTTTCCGCCAACATAATCAGTACATGACTCATTGAAAGATCCACCGTGAAACAGTTTGATTGAAAAATATCTCGAACACTCTACAAAAGTAAACCAAAATTTTAAGCAGTAAAAATGACCTTTTTTTGGCAACAAAACAGCATCCAAGATAAACAATTTCTATCTTAAATAAACACACCTATCCTAAAGTAAGCAATAAGTATAAGAAAGTAAACATAGAGGGACCACTATCATAAACAACACTATAAACAACTTTATAATCGAATAACCCTAGAACAAGCACATGCATGCAAAATACTTTGAAAAAAACATAACCAAGTTAACAATAATACAATCAATGGTCAAGAACAATACAATAGAGAGTCAAGATACAATAGATAGTCAAGAAAACTTGCCTCTATATTTGAGGACTTGAAAATCAATGTGAGGTATGAGATCATCAGACCCATCTCTAGGAGGAGGTTGTTCTTTACTCACTCTAAGTCGACCTCTCATTTGTGCGATAACATGAACCAGAGTACTTTTGATTGATATTTGTACGATGAAAATAGGGTTTATGCAATGGGGGGAAAGTAGAATTGGGGGTGGGAGGGAAAATAGAAAGTCAGAGATGAATTTTGTTTTTAATGTTAAGTGAAAATATGTTAAATGAATATGCAATGGGGGTTTATGTTAAATGACTGAAAACTGCCTCACATTTAACGTTAACAGATGAGTTTTAACGAAGTTAAGCTTTTGGGTTGTAAACTGATAGTAAATTTAAAGTAACGAATGTACACTGCCACTAAACAAAATCTGAGTACTAAAGCGTGTTTGATCCAAAGTTACGGGTTACAAACTGAAATTAACTCAATATTTTTAATAATATAGATAACTCTTGCCGTCATGTTGATAGCTCATCGCGATGCATGTGTAAACACGAAAACGAGAATACACGTTACCTATATTACGTAACATGCTTCACGTTCTTAAAATTAAGCAAAACGATCGACGTTGACACACAATTAAGAACATATCTATCGACGGCATGAAAATAAACATCAAATCGAATTTTAGACAAGTTAAAAGTTAGGCTCATGCGCTTAGCAAAAAAAAAAAGAAAAAAAATTAGGCTTAGGCATTCTTTTTAAAATAAATTTTTTTATATATCTTAGAAATGAGTATGTTTTCAAGACAAGATGCATCTTAATACCTCTCATTTAGTAAATATTAACGTGTTAAATTATCAAAAAGGATGTATGAACCTTAATAATATAAATACTCATTAATATAGTAAATCTTGAATATTTATTATATTCAGATGGAGATATTATTGTTACAGAGTATTTATAATTCTGTTATTTGTTTTTAAGATAATGTTGTAAAGGTGAAATAATATCTATATATATTATAATGCCTGGAGATCGGAAATGCACCAGAACAGTTTAAGGTATTTTTCTTGATTTTTTTATTAAAATTATTTTATTACAATAAATAACTATTAATGACAATTTAATTAGTCATTAATTACACCTATTAAACATATATTAAATTAACTCTATTTAATTTGTTTAAAAATTAATAAACTTTATTTGAATATTATAATTATTATTTCAATATTAAATACTAATTATATATAGTTATGTTTATTTTTAGGTAAAATGACAAATAACAATTGTTTATATTGCCTTATTTTTTATTCCCTATTCAAGATCATTATAATTTCTTTTCGGATGATTATAGAGTAGACGACCTTAACTTCTCAAACAATTTTTATTATCAATAATTGTAAAAGTCGTAATAAATTATGGAAGTTCAAGATATTTACTTCATTTCTGGAATTATATACCAACAATACAGACAAATTTTTAATTTTGCATATGAATAAATTATACATGAGTTATGATCAAATCAATTAAATTTAACAAATCTAACCATTTATCGGAAGATAAAATCGATAAACAAGCTATACAACCTTTGTTTCATTATATTCTGTCGAAATAAATTAATAATCTAATTAGAGATAGATGTGCCTGAGAATGACCTCAGGTAGCACTGTGAGATTCAAAGCTTTCTAAACAGAAATATAAGGGCATTTAAGTTAATTAAAGTAAATAGAATTAATATTTACAACATTGTCACTCAGAATTTGTACTGCAAACACATATAACCTCAGGAAAAGCCTTAAGGCCATCATCAGGAGCAGTTTTCTCTTCTAATTAAATAAATTTTTAAATGATTATTGAATATGTATATTATGAGAGGGGTGTCGCTTTAATAAACGTTGTTAACCTTAACTTTTCAAGCAATCTTTATTATCAATGGTTGTGGAAGTCGTAATAAACTATGGAAGTACATAGATCTTATCTTAATATCTGAAATTTGTATACAAATAATACAGACAAATTTATACTTTTGCACATGAATAAATTACACATGGGTTATGACCAAACTAATTAAATTGAACAAATTCAACCATTTGATCGGAAGATTAATTTGATAAAAAATTTGTACACCCGTTATTTCATTATATTGTGTCAAAATAAATTAATATTTTAATTAAATAAATTTTTACACTATTACTGAACATGCATATTACGAGAGGGGTGTCGGCTTGAAAAAATGTTATTAAGTTATATTCAATATTTTTAACTTTTGATCGTAAAGACTACGTTCATATTGTAATTTTTATATTTTTATATGTTTATGATATTTTAAGATTATCAATACTTTAGATATATAATAAGAGTATTTTCCAACTAATAATTCATATAAATTGTTTTTAAATCAATTTTTTTAGGAAATTCATAAGAGACCAACTAATTTTTAAAAGTGATAGAAATAAATTTATCTATTTTCATTACTTTTAAAATAAAAATTTATTTCATTTTTTTGAATTTTTTTATTAAAATTATTTTCATGCATTGAATAGCTCTTAATGACATCTTAATTAGTCATTAATTACACCTATTAAATATATATTAATTTTACTTTATTTTATATATTTAAAATTTTAGAAAATTTTATTTGAACATTATAGTTATTATTTCAATATTAAATATTAATTATATATATTTAATTTTTTTAAGGTAAAATAACGTGTTAAAATTATGTACATTGCGTCATTTTTTATTTTATATTCAAGATCATTGCAATTTATTTTCGGATAATTGTAAAATAGATGATCTTAACTTCTCAAGAAATTTTATTATCAATTATTGTGGAAATTGTAATAAATTATGGAAATCTACATTTTTTTGTTTAATATCTTGAATTTGTATACAAATAATATAGGAAGATTTTTACTTATGCACATTAATAAATTACACATGTTTTATGATCAAACCATTTAAATTGAATAAAACCCACCATTTTATCGAAAGTTTAAATCGATTAAAAAGTTACATACTAGTTATTTCATTATATTATGTCGAAATAAATTAATATTCTAAGTAAATAAATTCTTACACTATTATTTAACATGTATGTTATGAGAGGTAGGATAGATTATTCGATTATAACCGAACCGAAATACCGAATACCGAAATAACCGAAATACCGAATAAGCTCAAAATCATAACCGGATTAAAAATTGAAATAATTTCGATTATTTTACCGAAAGGAATTTAATATTTTGGTTAAAACCAATACCGAAATAAAAACTCGGAATTGATATAAATATATTTAATTTATAAATATATTATATAAATATAAATATATAATAATTTATATATATTTTTTATATATTATAAATTTTATATATATATATATATATATATATTATAATTTATATATATTATATACTATATATCAGAAGGATACCATTGAGAATATCCCTTATTTATATAATAGAAATTGTAAATAGTTGTGAGGATATGAACAAGAAATTGTAAACTTTGGTATATGTTTTCATACTTGACAAACTAACTTTATATCTACATTATATATGTTCCATCAATCAAATGACAGACAATGCGAAGTTGGCAAATTTATCCGGACGGCCTATAATTCTACAATGAGACCAATCAAAAAGACATTTATCTAGGTTAGCTAAAAAAATGAGATAAGTATCAATATCATTATCCGTTTCATTTAAATATATTAAATTAATCATTTATTACAAAAACTTTTAATTTTATCATAAATTTGAAAATTTATTTTATCTTATTTATTTAAAAATTATTATCATTTTAGTCATTATCAAATGATCTTCTTAATACAAATTTCAAAATAAGTAACTAAATCGAATCAATTTTGTAATGAATGATTAATTTGATATATTTTGATAAAATAAATGATAACATTGATATTTATCCCCTAAAAAAACACATAAATCTAATTTTCTTGCAAGAGGGAATATATCACGTGTGGCACTTTCTTGAATTCAAACTCCCGATTTTCAGCAGCTCAATTGACTTACTCTTCCAAATTTTTAAACAATAACCAAATCAAATATATCTTCCTGATCAGCTGGCCTGAGAATGTGGATTGGATACACAAGGTTTCTTTTGATGTGAATCAAGAGCAGGAGGTGGATGCGAATGATGACCTGACACGAGAACTTGTTTTCTATACTCAGGCATTGGAGGGTACAAAGGAGGCCTTTCTAAAATTTCAGTCCCTGGGATGAAAGGAGGGTAAAAAACAGTATCCAGATGAAATCCTAATTCTTCATAGTCAATTATTGCTTCTCCTGTGTTGTTCAGAATTCAGATGTGAATTAGGCATCTTTCGTCTTTCAGAACTCAGAATTCAGATGTGAATTAGTATACAGTGAGTATGTTGTTTATCGTTACTTTTTATTAATGTTTCATCAAGGATTCTTTTAGGCTAAAAGCAGTCATAACAATCAATGTTTTGTTGGACTATTGACTTAGTTTGAATAAAAATTGAATTTTATAACTCATGGTTTTAATTTTGTAGCTCCTATAATTAATTATTTGGGGGTTACAAAGTTATTGTTTATGGGAGTTACATGTTTTTACTCCTATATAAGGAGACCTTGGGCATCAATATTTGTGAGACTCTCTCTTTGGTTTTCTTGCATTATTCTTAGAGCTCTAGGGTCGGTTTTTCTGTGAGATAGAAGGCGTGTTTGTTCGGTTCGTAGGAGGCGGATCTCTAGTGCTTAAGATCACCTCGTTCCGTTGTATCCTGGGAGACGGAAGCCACAACAACCTTCAAGCATTATACGGAAGGGGCTTATCTGTTTTAAGGATAGCGTGATTTTCACGTGAGTATAAGATTTTTTATTGATGTATTTGCTGTTGACATCATGCCTACTTATTTTTATGCTAAGGATGTTTGTTTTTCAATTTCTTGTGCATATTTGTGGTATTTTCTTATCAAGCATGGATCTGTTCAATTCTTTTTTAGAAGGACTATATATTTTAACATGTTACTGCCTACTGGTTCGGTTTAATTTGTTGATTTCATTCTTTAAGTTTTCTGGTTTATCTTTTTGGCCAGCATGATGTAGTACTTTTTGGGTGTACGTGATCTCCTGTACATGCACTTTGATTTTGTTTTTTTTGTTTTTTTTAGCATATGTTTTGTTGTGAGCATGTTAATACTTTAGTGGTACTTTTTGTGAATCGACTTGTTTTGCATGCTTTCGTATTAGAGTGACAATTTTTTTTTAGATCTTGTATCATAATTCATAAGCAAAGCTTATTTCTTTGTTTAAAAAAAAAACTTGGGTTTTTTGGTATATTTGAATCGTAACGGTTTTCTTGATATATGCTTTATGTATGATTATTGTGGAGTATTATTGGCCAACAATTTTTTTTTAAGGCTTTAATGCTTTCAATTGTTTTTTTTTTCCTACGAGTGATGGTCAGGTTTTATTATAATTATGTGACATGTATTTGGGTTATGTTATATTATTTGTCATCTGCCATGATTTTATAAGTGGTACATGCATGGTTGTACTTAATTCCTTGGTTACAGCTTATTGTATAATGTTTTAATCTTAAAGAGCCGGAAGTTGGTGTGTGATTTTATATTTCTTCGAATGATCTATTATATTACTAGGTAATGTTTTTAAAGCCTGTACACCTTTTTCGTGGTTAACATGAGGCATGTGATTATGTACTGTGATTATGTACTTGCTGACAGTAGATTAATAAGTTTTTATTTCTACTGTATATTTCTATGGCCTAATTGGTCTCACTATTTTTCCTTTATGAAATAATTAAGTGATAATTTTTTGTATTAACGGTAGCTTTTAAAATGTAATTTGACAAGCTTTTTAAGATGCTTTACGCATTTTGTGACCAATTTTTAATGGCATGATTTGTAACTGAAATGAGTTAATTTCATGTGAATTAAATATGTTGCCATGATATAATATGTATTTTCGTGTGGATATGCATGTATATTAAAATATGTGATGTGCTCAAATATTGTTTGTTTAAGAGATTTGAACCCATGATCTCTTACATGGAGGAGTCACACACATTTACCACTCTAGCAATATGTTAATTGTGGAAATTATTGTCATTAAAATTTTTAAATGCTAGGTAATGTTTTGTTTCATAGCTGTTGGATATTATGAATATATTTATGTGAATCAATTGTGCTAATTTGATTATGGTTTTTTTTGAGAAAAAAAAATTTGGACAAATATATATATATATATATATATATATATATATATATTATTTTGGAAATATTTTTCTGGAAGAACATACTATTTTTTGATATTGATAGAAGATAATTTTGTCTAGGAGTTGGTTATTAAGTGGGACCGCGGTGACCCCTCCAACCCCTGGGAATTATTTATGGAGGTATCAAATTTGATGTATTTAATTTGAGAAAAATATAATCCCTATTTTAATGTGGAAAATTTGTTTTTTTTTTTGGAAAAAAAAAATTGGTGATTGTCAACTTGCTTTAGAGGTTTATTTAAATGACGAGTTATTTAAATGTCTTGTTAATATTATGATTGTGCTGGGATATTAATGAATGACATATTTGACTCGTCGTGAAAGTGTACCATGATATGTTGAGTTAAATAATTATGATTATTAATCAAATCATCGGTACGGTTGTGAAATTAAGTAATGATTTTTAATTGCAAAAATTATTAGCTTAATTATTTTTTAATCGATTGTTGATTGTTTGTGAGGTTTTTTTTTAGAAAGATGAATCTTGGTTGAATGGTTCGAGACGTTAAAAAAAAAACCTAACGAATCTTGTACCTATGGAGTACGGGGGTGTGGGTCGACATGAGATTTATATTTTTCCGACTAGATTCGTTCCTCTGGAAAAATTATTATATCTCATGTTGGTGTCGGTCTGTTATGACAGTGACACACGAACCTATTATGGTGATCCGGGTGATACCTAATATGGCATTGCGGTCAGCTCTGTATGCTGAAGTTTGGAAAAATCTAGAATGTTGTTAACCCTAACGCAGCAGTTGATCAAGGATCACTGAATATGGGTTTATTGGAAGTTTATGTTCTTCCTCGTACCTCTCGTGGTTGTACCAGTTGGTGAGCCAACAAATTATGTTCTCTTGTGAACAAAATTGAAAATTAAAAAAAAAACAATAGTTGAATTTCTCAAGAACAAGAAAGTTCTCTGAACATGATATTAAAACCTGAGAGGTTTTTTATTTTTATTTTTATTTTTATGAACGATGTGAAACCTGCTCTAGTGAGAGGTGCTAACAAGTTGTGTGATTATTTTACAGTAATACATTGATTACATGTACTCGTTAAAGAGTATAAAATGAAGCATTATAGAAAAGAAATACTCTATAAGCCTGAGGTTGAAAACCAACTTAATACAGAAAATTAAGATGGTAATAAGTGACTTTGGTGGTAAATGTTCACTGGGTAAATTTTGTGAGGCACTGCACCTTACTCGCATTAGATGAATGGAGTAGCTGCAGGCATGAGTTGCATTCTAACGGGAGATGCAAAAATGATTATGATCAGTTGAGACTACCACTGGATATGAGGATATTATATATAGACAACAATGGAGTCTAACAATATCCTGTAGTCTGCAAATGAATCTAATTTATGAGATTCATTATAATGTAATTATAGATTCTTGGGATGCTTCTATGATGAATTAGTAGTTTCTTGTAATTCTACAATTAAAATTTATCCAAATAAAATTATGAGTTATTGGATGAATGTGAGGTTGAACCTAAAGAGCAAAAGATTTAAAAAAAAATTGTTAGTCAAAAAAAAAAATGTATGAAATTTTGCTTGAAGGTAAACCTCAAAACTTGAGAGAAGCTATGAGAATTCTCTAATGATCCTACGAGAAAAAGGATGTTAAGAAATAGAGAGATGTGTTTCTATGAGAGAAGTGATTCTATGTGACAAAATCGTGTTTAATAAATATATGGATGGATCTTCTTGTGAGATAGATGCCATTTAGGTCCAAACGAATTTTCAAATTAGAAAATAAATATATGGGTCAAAGAAAAGTAAAAGGTCAGAATGATAATTAAAAGATTATAGTCAAAAGTGAAGACCTAACTTACTTTATGATGTATTCTTGAGTTATAAGAATATGGTTCATCAACATGATACTTAAATTGTTGGCATTGTGAAATTTAGAAGTACATCAATGAACTTTGGAACAGTCTTTCTTGGTTTCTCTGGCTAAGGCAAGAGTAGAAAGTCTGTATTTTGGTGATTATGTTGATTGGAACAACATATATATAAAAATTGGCATATAAAATTTGATATTATTGCGATATGTTATGGCTTCATAATAAACGATATAGTTGCAATTTTTGAGGACGCTCAAATTTGGTAACTGAGTGAAAGAGTGTGCCAGTTTATGGACGCTTAAACTTGGTAATGAGATAAATTGATAATACTGATTTTTGGGACGCTAAAAATTGGTAATGTCAATGACGAATTGAAGCCTTAGCTGATGACTGGTAAAATGATTACCAAAATGTGACATATGCCGAAGTGAATATGCACGAGTGTAGCGAAAATGGTTGTAATGGAATGTCGAAACATCTTTGTCGTCGACACAATTCCGTTAGACAACTACTCTCAACTGAAGTTATCACTATTGATCATATTAGGTCAAAGATAACACTGCGGATCTGCTAACCAAAGGGTTGACAAGAGAGTTAGTTGAGAAATCATCGAAAGGAATGGGACTAAAGCCCATAATAAAAGTCGATACAAAGGAAACCCAACCTTGTTGACTGGAGATCCCAAGATCTTGGTTCAATGGGACAACCTAACTGTAAAGACTTAGTGAGATCACTGTGGGGGTTTTACTCCCTGGTCCATTCCTATGATGACAAACAGTGATAAAATTCGGATAAGCTAAGCTATGCTTTTAATGATCCTTATGTTGAACAAATAATACTTTTGTATTATTCAAGAGATCACCTATGTGAGTGAAGTAGGGTCGCTTCAAGAAGGAATTATGGGGGCTAATTCTGGTAAAAACTCACAGAACCAGGCTAAAGCTCAGGACCAAAATGGGCTTAACAGTGAGAACTGAACAAATATAGGGAAAGACTCCAGTGGGGGATGTATCATCATTTCATAATACAGAATGGCAGTTCAAGGTCAACGCGACTACTGAAATTCTAGAAATGTAAATATGTTCTTACAAGGGAAGGTTCAAGGGTGTACGCCTACCTATCCTATGCTGGTTTCTACCGTGCGCTCTATCTCTGTGTCAAAGAGTCGTTTTCCAATGTCAATTTCTATTCATGTGGGGGATTGTTGGACTATTGACTTAGTTTGAATAAAAATTGAATTTTATAACTCATGGTTTTAATTTTGTAGCTCCTATAATTAATTATTTGGGGGTTACAAAGTTATTGTTTATGGGATTTACATGTTTTTACTCCTATATAAGGAGACCTTGGGCATCAATATTTGTGAGACAAAAAATATAGAAACTCTCTCTTTGGTTTTCTTTCATTATTCTTAGAGCTCTAGGGTCAGTTTTTCTGTGAGATAGAAGGCGTGTTTGTTCGGTTCGTAGGAGGCGGATCTCTAGTGCTTAAGATCACCTCGTTTCGTTGTATCCTGGGAGACGGAAGCCACAACAACCTTCAAGCACTATACGGAAGGGGCTTATCTGTTTTAAGGATAGCGTGGTTTTCACGTGCCTCGAAACATTTGTCCGTACTTCCTACATGTTTAACAATATTTTAAATTCAATTTTGTACCATGAATATGGAGGCCACATGTACCATGAATATGGAGGCCACAAGTGTTTGCTTTAGTACCTTTGTTGAGGTTTCTTGTACCATATATGGGGATGGTGTATACCATGTGTTCTGTTATGTCTTTTGACATAGATAATATGTTTATTAAGTAGTACTTAGTTTTTATGCCAATCAAGATTTATCATCCAAGGCTTCCCACCTCGATGTTTCGTGACAATCAGTTCTCCAATGTGAGTCAGGGATGCTTCAAGGATGATTTATGGTTTGACAGTTCATATCTTGCAATTTCTCAGGTGTCAGTGCCTTTATTTAACGTAAGGAAGGTAAGTTCCATGTGTATGGACTCCTTGACAATGGTATGGACTCTAAAAACTCAAAACTTTCATGTTCAAATAGTGGTAATTTCAATTTATCAGAGTTATTTAAGATGAATTTGGTTAAGTGGAATTAATTGCTGGATTTAATGGTTGTTGCTGGTAGTCTATAATTTAGATGAGTTCTGGTTAGTTCATTACATTGGTCTTCTGATTCTGATGCTGATGGTCATAAGTGACAAATGTTGAATGTGTTATTATTCAGTTCTTGTTAAGAGGTCAAGTTCTTGGTATCTGTCCTGCATATTTGATATGCCCAGAGTACTTATTCTTTGGTAATATCCGGATTCTAGGTGTGCAATTTCATAATTTTTTGATAACGTCTCGTACTCGATTAGGTATATTATTTATTGCCTTTTATTATTTTCAGTTTTACATTCTATAATATCATAGGAGTATCTATTTTATTTGTAACTTTCAATTATAGTTGACCGGTCAGTAATCATTTTATTAATGATACTAATTAGTACTCCATAATTGACTCTAGTAAATTGATCTTTTTGTCAATTTTTTAAGTACCTGTTTGAGCCTTAATTATGTCATAATAAATGTGTTTTAAAATGCTATTTAATGTCTTAATTAGTGCCTTATAATTTGTGTAATTTGGGTACCACTAATTTAGCATTTAATTTAATGTTTTAATTAGGGTTTCACTAATTTTGCATTTAGAATTAATTTCAAATTTCTAAAATTGATCTATAGGCCCAAATGATTTAAACGTATTAATTGATTTATTATTGGCAGTTATTTTTTTATTTTGGTTTATAGAATACTTCCTTTTTGCTGATAATTTTGTACCTGAATTTTATATTTATGGGGACCATAAATAATGTTTTTGTGCCTATAGTACCATTGATGTTTGGTTGGTGTAGACTAAATTTATTGTGCTGATACAGGAAATTAGCTAAAATTATGGAATATTTGTGATCAAGATTTTGTTTTAATTTTACTAGATAAATCTTATCTATGTTTTTTAGTATCTAGTAATATTTACTTATTTGTATTATTAAGTATCTATTGTTTTTAAGAGAATATATTTGATTGTTAACAATTACACGTCAAGAGGAAGGATAGTCTATTTTCTTATAATTATACCACTACTTATTATTTATTTAAATATGTATCTAACTTAGTTAAACTCAGTAATATAGAGTTAATTTCAAAAGATTAAGAATTTACTTTTGCATAATAGGTGTCTAACCAAAGGGATCTCTTTGGTTAGGATATATTTAACGACTTTATCTTATTAACATATTGTATACAGTAGATATTAAATTATATGAGGTTAATCTTATGTCCCTTGAGTGATTATTTAATTATGTTGTTTCTAATTGGGTTCGTTTTGGTGACTTGCAGTTAAATAGCTACAAAAAAGCTCAGAAAGACTCAGTTTTGAATTTCAAAAAGAAGTAAAGAACATACAAGGTGCAGAGTTAAAGAGAAGACAAGTCTGCGAAAGAACTTTTGGCAATGGGGACTCACAAAGCAAGAAGAAGTTCAAATCTTTTTTAGTAATCACTTTGTATAAGATGTATTCTTGTTTTTTAGGGCACTCTTTTTCTCTCTTGAGTTTTTTTCCCATAGGGTTTTGCTCTTGTAGAGTTTTAACGAGGCTTTTTTTTGTGGGGTTCATCCTTTCAGACTTGAAGGTGTTATTGTCTAAATGTCCGGGGTCAACATGCATGCCTTTCAATTAGGTAATGGACTTTCTGGAATGAAGGATACTCCTTTACTCCGATCATTGTATCTTGGTACAATTTATGAACGTGAAAGTTAGTCTTTCTAAAAAAAAAAAAGTATTTAAGTGATTTTGTGCGTATAAATTTGAATATTGATCTTGAAATGATTTTCGTCAAAATCCGTACGCAGCTTCTAGATTTTTTATTTTTGTGTGATTCGGGCTAAGAGCCTGTTTGGCTACTTGTGCTTAACGGAGAAAGCTCCTTTAAGGAGCTTTTGCTCTGTTTGTGTAACTTGCTTAAAGCTGAGCTTTAAGTTAAAAAACTCCATTAAGTCATAAGTTCCTTTTAGGTACTTTTGACTTATGACTTATGACTTATCCAATTTTTTTTTTGTTTTTGTTTCAGGACTCTTGTAAAGTTTAAATATTATGAATTTAAATTTTTTTAAGTCAAATTTCATTTTAAATCAAAATTATTAAATTCCTATTTAACTTTAAGTAAAATTACCCAAACACATTCATTCAACTTAAAACAAACAACTTTACTTTCTCCATTAAGTTAAAAACACATCCATTAAGTCAAAAATAACTTATTTTAAACAATCTCAAACGGCCTCTAAATAAAATTATTTACAAAAGGAGATCATGCCTAACGCTAACTGCATGCAATCAGATTTTGTGTTTGTTATAAAAGGACAAAAATAACTGACGTGCTACAAACGAGCAAGATCACACACCCCTCCACCCCCTTCACCCTCTTTTCTGGTATTTTCACGATCTTTTGTCTAGAAACGAGTATAAAATTAATATAACTAATGAAAATATTGTTATTACATCTATTCATAATTGAAGTATGCAATACAAAGTGTAAGGAAAAAATACAATACTTGAGCGCGATAAAATAATTTAAATGATAAAAAACTTATCCCTTATCATTCTAGTTCGATTCTCGATCATTCCGAAATTTACCATATCAGGTATTCATTATAAGGTATATTAGCCATATTAGCATAACTATTCAAAAAGAATTGTGTGTTAGGTTTAAAGAGGTCGGATGGTTTACCAACATTTTAAGATTGTTCATAGTGTTATTTAAATTTGAAAAAATAGATTATTATGAGTGATTAATTAGCTTTGTAAGTGTAAAAAAAAGAAGAGACTATTTCAAGGAATTATGGCACTTTTAATTAATTATTACATTTAAACTATGTATATTAATAATATTAATAATTTATTTATGTTAGTTATATCTTCGTACATTAAAACTACAAATGTAATTTTAACTTTGAATATGAGAGTAAAAAAGTTAAATTGTTCCGTTTGTTGATCATGGTTATAACTTATAACTAATGATAAGTAGAAAATATCAAAATGAAATCGGAACCAAACTAATATCGGTAAAAATCAAATAGAACTAAAACTGTAAAATCAAAATATCGACCATTTCAAATGGTTGATCATGGTTATATACATTTTTTATACATAATATATTTTGTAAAAATATATATTTATATAATACTAATAATAATAATTATTGTGGAATAAAAACTAGGGTGTAATTAATTCGTGTATTGAATGCTAGGGATTGAGAGCTTCGAGCTTTAATGATGGCTGCTCTTGCTGTCGGGACTAGTCGATCCTCGCAAGATGCCTATGTACCTTGATGAATATCAAGAATCAAGCCAAAACGTAGTTCTAGAGTTGCCTACGTGGCTTGATGCGCCCTCGCGGCGTAGTGACGTAGTGGCTTGTATGTCATTCCTTATTCGAGGATTAAGCCTAAAACGTGGTGGGTGACGTATGGAGCTGTGCCCAAAAACGTTGTTTTGAGAATGAGGGGTCAGGCCCTTTATATAGGCATTGGGTGCCTTGGAATTAGGGTAGGGTTTAGTGTCTTGGTGGACAAGTTACCAACTTTAGATAAAATTCTGGATATGAGGAAGGCTGATTCCTATTGGACTCGTATGTCTTGGGGGCTACTTCTTGAAGGAATTGGTTCCCTTTTGGACTTTAGCTGATTTATCAACTACGAATTTATTATTTAATTAGGGTTTTGGGCCTCATTAATGAGCTTTAACCTCGGACAAATCTAGGTTTATTTAATGTCACATTAAATGTGTCTTTAGGACTTATTTTTGGCCCATATCAATAATAATAATAATAATAATAACAATAATAATAATAATAATAATAATAATAATAATATTAAATACTATTCAGCTTACGTAAATCACTGTATTCTGGATTGGTAAAATTTAAATAAACCTTTGGGCTGGGCCATTTTTTTACCTACGGGAATAAAGCTAATTAGCTCAACATGAGATTCATACAGACAATACACAGATGCCATGTATTTGATAAGTGTTAACTGTTTTCTGGACTTTATAAACTTTAATGAATCTTGGGCCGGGCCCTTTTGGGCTTACTGGATATAGCTTAGCCCAACAAGAGATTCAGACAGATTGATACATGCTCAACAGGAGATTGATACGGAGATACATGCTGATGCACCCGTTAAGAACCCAAGTGGACGTTAGATGTTACACAACATTTCTCATCAAATTAAATGGGGGTTTGGGGAACTTATTGTTCAGAATAAGTAAATTTATTTTAAGATTAAGTTAAGATTCCTAATTTTTTTTAAAAGAAATTAACTTCTTTTTTTTTTTTGCAACTTATGAAATTTTAAACATACATTGAATACTTGTATAAAACAAAATTATCAAAATATGAAATTTTTACCAAAAAATAAGTTCATAAGGACTTAAAAAAAATTGAGCCAAACAGACCCTAAATAAACCGGCATGGCAGGACTCGAACCTCAAATCTGTAATTAAATGCAATTCTGATATCATGTTAAAAAAGTAATTCATTTAAAGTTTTTGGATATTTAAAAAAAGTCCCAACTAAATTTTTATATTATTTGATGACATTTATGTTCCAACCTAGGCTTGTCAACGGGTCGGATTCGGATCGGATTACCCTAAATTCATATCCGAATCCATTAAGATTTTTCGGATTCGGATCGGATCGAATCAGGAGTCGGATATTATTTAGATCGATCCATATCCGATCCGTTCGGATTTCGGGTTATCAGATCGGACCTCCGATCAGTTTAATAAATTTTAAAAATATATTTTTTTTGTTTTTTTAATTTAAAAATTGTATTTTAAAATTTTTGAAGAAATATAAATTGAAATTATGACATATACATTGATAAATCCAAATTTATAGTTTGAAATAATATTATTTATATAAAAATTTATATATTATATATGTTATATTATATTTTATATATTATATATGTATTATTTATATATATAATAATATTTTATATATTTTATATATATATATATAATATTAATATAAATAATATTATTTATATTATATATGTTATATATATATATATATATATATCTAATATATATTATATATTACATAAATATATAATAATTATAATATATTCGGATCGGATCATTATCGGATCCGATCGTACAAAATCCATATCCGCTCGTTATCGGATCGGACCCTTATCGGATAGGATCATTAATGGATCGGATTTTTTTGGAAGGATCCATACCCGCAAATTTAGCTACGGATCGAATCGGATCGGGTCGGATATCCGATCCGTTGACAGGCCTATTCCAAACTCCTATTTCACTATTTGTGTAAAATTGAGATATTTAACTGCTTTTTAAGTTATTTCATTTGGATCTAATCAAAAACTATAATATTTATTTTAATGTTATTTCATGGGATCTCATAACTAAAATTGAATCGATATTAATCAAAGTGATGTTTCTTTCCTTTTTTTTTTTCTAAAAAATTAAGCGGTTTTCATTCAATAAACCAGAATACAATCAAGATAAATCCCCGACTGCCAATATAACCAGGTTGGAAAACAAATAATCAACTAAAAATAATTAGATGGTTTGTTTTCTGTTCGTTTAACATACAAAATTTAAAAATTATTGAAACTAAAAGTGAAATCAAAGACATTCCAAGCGATTTAAACTGTACCAACATGCCTCAAAGCAGTAGCAACAATTATTAGCCCAATATTCATAAGTCCCAATTGAATATATTGAGATTAGAGGAACGGCACCCATGTATCTACATACCGAATATTAGTTATAGTCTTATAGACATATCAAAAATGGAAATCCTCAATTAATGAACAATTTTTGGTTGTGAAAGGTGAACACATATTTTTTAAAATGAAAATTGAATCAATAGTTTTTTCACAATTAATTGCGAAAGCAAAAGTAAGCTGATCCCGGTTCACGCAACAACCCCACAGGGTCATTCCAGACATTTCATATCACAATCCTAGTGTGTTTAAAACGCCCAGCACAGCACTCGTGTTGTTTTTATTTTCTATCTTTTACAGCTGTCCCGCTTCTTCTTCACCGGCGATTTCAAAACGACATCGTTTCACCACCGTCAAACCCTACCGGTAAAATTTCACAAACCTAATAACACATATCTCTCTCACACACACACACATTCGTTTTGTGTGTGTTTTGAAGCTTTTATAAACTTAGGGATTGCTATTTTTTCGGTATTTTATTATTTGTTTTTAATTTTGAAATAATATTAGTTTTTACTTGTTGTTTGCTGATGTGGCTATGGGGGTTTTAAATACAATGCAATATTTTCTGTGAATTAATTTTAGGATTTTTAAGTTATAATAATCTGTTTTTAATTTATAGGTTAATTTTACTCGTGTATGCTTGTTTTGAGTTCTCTACCTGTTGGGCATATTGCGTTTCGTATAGTTAATTGGTTGGTTGTTTTAGTTGTAGTGTAGTACTATTGGGCATGTTGCGTTTCGTATAGTTAATTGGTTGGTTGTTTTAGTTGTAGTGTAGTACTATTTGGGCATGTTTCATTTAGTATAGTTAATTGGTTGGTTGTTTTAGTTGTAGTGTAGTACTATTGGGCATGTTGCGTTTCATATAGTTAATTGGTTGGTTGTTTTAGTTGTATTGTAGTAAACGACAAGCTTCGGGATGCTTTTATTTCGTATTTGTTGTTTTCAGGGATGAAGTCTGTTCGGTTGTTTTCTAGTTATTGGAGAATTGTTTCGTGTTTTATTGAAGCGAATTTTCCGTAATGTAGAAGGGGTTTCATATTAAAGTGGCCATCCATAAAAGTCAAGTCCCATTCCCCGTAATGTCTCATTTGAAACACTAGAAAGGCCTAACGTATCACGCCGTTAATTTTTTTTTAAAAATATAGACGGAAAACGTTATAAATTTGAATTGTCTGAAACGGCTCTATTTGCTGAGTTGTGTGTGCACAGTGGTTCCACTGTCTTGCGCTGTGGACAGCCTCTTGTTTTTGGACACGTGCAAACTTAATGTTTTATTATTTATGCATATGTTCAGTTCTTACGGTTATATGGATAAATACTGTATTTTATCAAGGAAGTGCTCTAGTCATAATGATATTAGATATGGTGGGAAGGTTTTATTGTGACCCTTTAAGTTTTCCTTATTGGTGGGTAAATTGTAAAATTTCTTTGTTTATCCTTGTTAGTTTTAGATTTGCGATTTGCCCCGGCCTGACCCTTGCTTCCTATTTGTATATTATTACTTATGCACGTTTTTTTATAATGATTAATGTTCTTTGTAATTTTGCAGATATGGACGATCCTGATGTGGAAATAAACAATGCTGATAACATGGAGGTCGATGTAACAAATGACAGAAAAAATTTGCTAACCAGCAATGAAACACAAGTGGAAGGGGAACACATGCATTTGGAGGGTCAAAATTCCTGCAAAGTGGAGAAAGAGCAGAAGAGAATTGACATTGCGAAAAACCAGCAGATACTTGGAGAAACCGGCATGCAGAATTCAGGTGTTCGTAGTGACATTTTGGGAGAGAAAACGGTTAGCAAGTATACCATGGAGACTCAGAATATTTCTGGAGAAAATTTAATTGAGAAAGAGAAAAATTTGGCTAAAAGTCCGCAAGAATGTACTTTATTACCTTCTGCTGTTGAGGCAGATCAAAGTGGCGCAGCAGAAAATAAAGTTGATGATGCTGTTAAGAATGCAATGCCAGAGACTGAAAACAAACGTAGAGTTCATACCTTTAACAATAAGCCAGATAGTGCTCACTCTCGTCCTGCTTTTGATCGAGTCGAACCAGTGACACCCATTGCTAATGAGACATTTAAGGTGAAAAGTGTGGACACCAAAGACATAAAGGTAATGTATCTGTCTCAAGAGGCTGTGGAATGTTCTCAATCATAGAAACTAACTTTGTACTTTCCTAATCATAGACAATCGAGGAGGCAGAAACTGGGACACCAGAGGAACAAGCAGCATTCATGAAAGAACTGGAGACTTTTTTCAGAGAGAACGGAATGGTTTTTAGACCACCTAAATTTTATGGCAAGCTATTAAATTGCTTGAAGTAAGTTTTTCTCAGGACTACTATAGCATTGTGTAAGTTTTTCTCAGGATTACATTTGCATTGTAATCATAGTTATAACTAAATCTTTCTCTCCTTGCATCTCAGGTTATACAGATCTGTGATTAGACATGGTGGATATGATCGGGTATGGAGTTGTCCTACATAGTTGCATTTTTTCTTCCAATATAAGTAATTATGTAGTTGATAATTTATCACTTTAATGATTATTCATCTTAGTTGTGTAATGCAGTCATTAAACTGATTCTTCTGTTTGAATGATTTTATTAAATGGAAAATGTAACAGTTTTAAGATGCTTGTAGTAAATTGGAAATTATTGGCCACAAATATACGTTTATGTTATCTTTAATTGAGCTGCCTCTTCTGCTATATGCATTTTGACAGGTCACTGCAGCCAAATCGGTTTGGCGGCAAATAGGAGAATCTTTCAATCCCCCTAAGTAAGGATCAAAAGATTTTTATATACAACTTTTTTTACCCTTGGGTAGTTGGGTTGGGTTGCTAGTAGCATGATATTCTAAATTTGTGGTTCCATGTATATATGTTCTACGGTGCATCTAGTAGTGTAATAATTTTTTACCGCAACTTGTATATTTAATTAGTTTAGTTTTGTTCATGCCTAGGAGTTGTTTTTGATAAATCTGTTATTGCTTTAATCATTTGATTAGTTTCTAACTTTCTTTGTGTTTCAGGACATGCACAACCGCTGCTTATGCATTTCGCATATTTTACGAAAAGGTAGTGCAATGTTTGTTTTCAGCTTTTTAGAATTGTAAAGAAATTTGTTTCACATCTAGTCATATGGTATTGGGATAGTTGTGACTAAGCGAGTTGCATTTTAAGAATGCCATGCTTTATAATGCTGGATTTTAATACTACTGTATTGTTTGTGGTAAATCTGGTTGGAATGCAATCAGAATATGACAATTGTTATAAATCAAACATGAATCGTGAAAGTGGTTCGTAAATTAGTAAATATTTTGATACTTAATCTGTCTTTGGAAAGTTGTTTTGGAATTTTTTTTGTGAACAATTTGAGTAAAAAAAAGTATGAGCAAAGGAGGTATAAATTTATTTTCTGGAATGTAAAAGTAATTGATAAAGCGAGAAAATTGTTGAGCAATTTCTAAAGAGGAAGCATAAAATTTGTACCTGTGTATTCTAGGGAAGCAGCTGTGGCAATTGTAGAGGTATAGTGTTTGAGTACTGTTATATATGAATGTAGTACGTTCTACGTAATCTTAAATGGATCTAATGTGAGAGATTCAAAGTTAATTTAAGTTTGGGAGAGAGCTTTATTTGAATTTAAAAGAATATAAAAGATTATGTACATATGAAAGGTGTCTGTTTGAGGCAAAGCCAGGGGTTTAGGAGGTAGAAACAAACTATTTATGGCCTTACAGGCTGTTAGTGGTCTCTTTTAACATAATTGGGTTGGGTGGGTTGGGTAGCTAGGCCCTGTGGCGATAAACCCCACCTGCCCTTGTCAATGTCACACTATGAAATTTATCGACTGTTAATCTCCTTAATCAAGGGTCTGTAAGGTTAAAGGATCAGGTTTTAGATTTTATATCTAGCATATGATGATGATCACATTAAATAACAAAAGACGGAAGCTGTGTTAATGGGTTGGTTAAACACTTTAAGGTTAACAGTGACATTGATTTGTAAGGTTTTGCTAATGAGGTGAGCTTAACTGGGCTAAAACCAACCCAGTTCAAGTCATTAGCTCTTTGCAGTTTGAATATTGTCTAGATCATGTTGAAGAGTAGAATGGAATGTGGCTACAATGTTCCCTGTAAAAGGTCCCTCCACAGTTGTCACATTATTAATTGCAAGTTATGTAAATGTCTTGTCTTTCCATTACATGGTTAAGGTGTCATTGCTTAATTAAGGCACAACCTGAGCCCAATTTTATTAGGGTGAAGCAGTGACCTCTCATAAAGAACATCATGTTTCCAAAAGGTATGAAAATCTTCCTAAGGCGGACAGAAAGAATCCAGAGTAGTTAATTACGTGATTCTAACCTTTCATAACATTTTTGCACTTGTAGGTGATTCTACTTGTATGATAACTAACTGGGGATGGAGTTTCTAAAGCACAAAATAGAGAAGTTCTCTATTAGTGCACCTTAAATCTTGTATTTTATTATTATTTTTGATAATCCAACCGTACGGATGAAAAGTTTATGTTGAAATAACATTGTATACAAATTTTTATTATATTTGAAATAGTGGAGCATCACTTTTATAATAATACTATTTTCTATATATATTCAACGACACAGATTTATCATAATCTTATTGCTATAAATTTATAGTTCCAAACAATTAAATTACACGAAAATTTGTACATTCACGTATTTTTGTATGAATTTAACATCCATACGGTTGGATTGTTCAAATAATAATTAATTTATCAAATTTTAAGCCGCACTAATAGAGAACTTCTCTATTGTGTGCTTTAGATACTCTTTTCCCTAACTATAATCTCTATGTTTTCTGTTGTTGGTCAGTATTATGCTATAGATTTTTAATGTTGCTTGGCTTTGAATCATTTTTTTACCTTGAAGGCACTTCTAGAGTATGAAAGGCATAAGATGAAGACTGGTGAGCTCCAACTCGCTCTTCCATCTGTTCCTGGGCCTGCATCTGCAGCAGCGAATGTGGTGGGTTCAGAATTCATTATCCAATACTATTTTGTGCAAGTGTCGTACATTAGAAGCTAAAATAGTTAGTTCTATAATACTATTCTACCCCCCAGTCATCAAACATGCTTCATTAATGAATTTGGATTTTTGATGGTTATCAGACGACAGGTTCAGGTAGGGCAAGAAGAGATGCTGCAGCTCGCGCGATGCAGGGATGGCATGAACAGCGTCACTATGGCTATGGTGAGATAGCTGAGCCAATCGTCAAGGTCTGCAGAGATATGTAACTTTTCTTTTACATGTTCTTTCAAATTTCAATTTACTGATGCATTGGCATTACATGTTGATATTAGGACAAGAACTTCAACAACATGGGAAAACGTGAAAAAATTGTAAAAAACATTGGTATGCTTCCTATACTAGTCCTTCGATAATTTAAGAGTTATTAGTTATAAATCCAGTGTTGATGTTTTTTGTCATGTGAAAATCTTGCTCTTAGATCACTTTTGTTTTTTAGTTGAGAATATTATATACAAGGTTTGTGAAGTATAATGTTGCTTGTTAGAATTTGCTTTTTTAGGAATTCAGATGTTGCCTTTGATTCAGGTTTTGTGAAAAACAAGCGACTTAAGGAAGTGGAGCATCCTGTGAAAGCTGCACGAATGGAAACATCAAAGCAGTTGAGTCCCGAATACATCTATACTATTCTTTATTCTTTATCAAAAAAAAATCTTGTTATTGATGAATGTAATACAATTTTACATCTTAACTTCAAGAATTTTTGTCTGTATTCTTTATCCTTCCTTCACTAGTCTCCATGACCTGCAATCTCTTTTACAAATAAGTGTCCGGTTTCAGAACAAACCATGTGGTTTAAATTTCTTGTCAAACAGGGGCCGACAGTGAATAGTCGGAGGACGATAACTAATAAATCATTTCTTCCCGAAGTGATGGGATTGCCCAAGTGGTAAGGGCATATCCTTTGTCGTCCCAGGTCGTGGGTTCGATTCTCGCTCACCCCGAGATTTATCTAAGGATGGATACTTGTTATTAGCTTCTAAGCTATACCCAAAAAAAAATTTATCTTCCTCAAGTTCCTGCGAGGTTACGTTTCATCGGGCTTTTGTTTGGGTTACCCTTTTTATTGTTTATACTTTCTAGGATCAGTATGTGCACATCTTCTTCAGAATCTTCAAATTGCTTGCCACATTTATTAAATGATAAAAAAAATATTACTTGATTAAATGGATCTACAATCTTAAGTCAATAAGGTCTAGGTGATATATTTTCACTAAGTTTTTACTCTTCTTAAACTTAAAATATATGGTCATCTATATTCTAAATAACTTACTTGGTCATCTGTTTTGAAAAGAAAATACAAAATTGGTATTTCAAATCAGTACATAATTAGTCTGACTGACATGTATATTGCGTGGTATAAATGAACTTGCCACGGCATCCTTACTCCTTATTCCCATCTTTTTTATGTTTTCTTTCACTACTGCCTGAATGTGTGAAGTTCATTTTTTTCTCTAGACTGGTCAGTTCAGTTGTTGATGTTGGTCCTCCTGCTGATTGGGTGAAGATCAGTGTAAGAGAGCATGTAAGTTTGTAAAACTTTTGTGAGTTATGATGCATCTCATGTTTAAGCTTCTCCCATTTATATGCTGACAGCAGTATTTTGTTATTGTAACAGAAGGATTGTTTTGAAGTCTATGCTTTAGTCCCAGGTCTACTGCGGGAGGAGGTAATAACCTTATTTTTCTATGACCATATTTTTTTATGTTATACTGAGGTTATAGTCTCAGGTCATGATTTGACATTGCTTTGTTTTATATGTTCTGCTGACATGGAATGTAATTTTGATGGAAACACATGTACTTCTCCTTTCTGTTGATTTTGGCTGTTTGGCACTGAACAGATGTAGTAGCACTTGATTTATTTGAGTGATGTTTTTGTATTTGTGAGGTCAGGATGAGGCCTTTGTTTGATCAAAGTAGATTAGTTGCACACAAGAGTGTAATGTTTTTTTAAGTCACCACTCACCAGAGTGTAAAATGAAAGATTACAAATGAGAGAATGCATTTTTAAAGCTCCAGGAACAGCATCCTAGTCAATCTTTTTTATTCACACCACGTGGTCACACACTCACCATCCAAGGCTTACTTCCGGCAAGAAAAGTGTTATCTGATGTATATTTTATGCCAAGCACATATGATGCACTTTTACAGTTTTACTCGATAGTATAAACTTACTACAATTTTGAGTCTCAGAAACCTAAATCCCTATTTTGTAGTTTAATTAAGGATGAAATATAATAGTTTGATGATTTGTTAGTTTTTAGGAAGTAATACTTTCAAGCTAGATGTTATGTAAGATGACTACCACCAGTTGTATTCACACTAGTCACTAGATCCCTATAATATCTGTATTCTGTACATATGTACTTATAAACAGTGTGCATCACATGGTGTAAATACGAGAGATCTTTTTTAAAACCTCCTCGGAAACTGCAGATAAATCTTTCAAGTTCTGATAAGATTTTACAAAAGCATTTGAACTTTCTAAAAGTGGGCAATGTGATCTTTAAAGCATATTAAAAAGAGGATCCATCAGAAACTAATTTGGCAGCCTTGGGTTATGATTATGTGGACCAAACATGACTTAATGGCCTAGGAGCAGCTCTCATGGTCATTTTAGCCATAAAGCTACCTCAAGCTGTAATCCTCTTGTTGACTGCTGCCAGAGTCAGATAAGAAATTAATCTGGGTAGCAGAGAAAATTAATCTCAACTACTTATGCCATGGAATTGGAATCTTTTTCCTGGAAAAACTCTGTTTATATTACATCACCTGGAAAGCTGAAACTTCAATACCTATGTTTAGGCAAACTACTGAAACACTAGTTTGAAGATTGTAAACAATGAGTGTGGCTCTAGTCAACACTGGCAAAAGATTTCTCCATTCCCATGTATACAGAAGCAATCCTATAGGTAAACGTGCTTATGTTTCCTCAAAGGTAATTTATTAGTTTACGTTCGTAAGTGTCAGTGAACAAGACTTTGAATTCCCAATTTACTATCACAAAGAACATGAACGTTAACACCTTAAATATCAAGGCTTCTAAGTAGCCTATGGCAAAGGCTCATTCCCTGCCTTCCTGCCTCATGCTTAAAAACGAAGTAAATTACCAAAAAGAATGTGCATCTCTGAAAGAATAAGCACTCAAAGTGTTCAGCATTTCAGATGCAGTCATGCTTATTTCTATCTTTTTTTGAAACCTGCTTATTTCTACCTTATTGTGAGTGAAATTTGCAATTTTTTCATGATTATATGTTTATATCTTGTCCTTTCTCGCTCCACGGGCACATAAAATCTGTATCTGCATGGTTGTTGTATGTGTTGGTTGTCAATATAGCTTTCAAAGAGATGAGCCTTGTCTACCTAGTTGCATCAAATTCAGTTCTAACATTATCTCGTTGGATAGAGTTGTGATATGTTTTACTGTTGTGATATTGTTTTATGGTGAATTCAGGTTAGAGTGCAATCAGATCCAGAAGGACGACTTGTCATAACTGGTCAACCTGAGCAGCGCGATAATCCATGGGGGATCACAGCCTTTCAAAAGGTTAACCCTTAATAGTCTCTTCACACTAGAAAAAGAGCCAGTATTTGATTTAAGTAAACCTTATATTCAAATTACTTTAGTTTATTTTATGTTACATAAAAGTTGGAAGTCACCAAACGGCTCTTTTCCTAGTGTTAATTTTTCACCTTACGAAGTGTTTGAGGGTTCAAGTGTCCTTGGAGGCAAAGTGGTGTGCATGTATTCAATTATCTAAAAAAATATAGTGTTAGGAATCAACATTGGTACTCGTACTTTATTTGTATGCCGAGTACCTTATTTGTATGCCAAGTATAACATCTCTTAATCCATATATCTATCCTATAGGTACTGATATTTATATGTTTGTATATAGATCTGTTCTGAATTTGATGACCAACTTTCAGGTTATCAGCTTACCTGCAAGAATTGATCCACTTCAGACATCAGCAGTTGTTGGCCTGCATGGACGACTCTTTGTTCGTATACCATTTGACCGGTCCATGTAAAGTTATAAGTTTCAGTGAACTCGTATTGGGATATAGATTAGCATTTTAATGGTGAAGCTCTGGGCCCATGGAACTTTTTACTGACTAATTTTAGGTGTAGTTCTTGTTTTTTAACTTCTAGGCTGCCAGGAGGTTTTTCGGCAATTTGCCGCCCCAATAGATTGATGGTTTTAATGTGTAACCAACAACTTTAGATTTCTCTCGCTTTATCACTGCCTCTCTTTTTTTGGTTGTTAAGACCACTGCCTCTTTTAAGACAACCCAATCAACTGAAAAATGGAAAGCTTCTGATATCATAATACAGAGAAAATGGGAATCATTATTTGCAGGCAATTATGAGAGTCTCCAGTTATCAGGTTTAGGCCTACCCATTCATGTTTTGCACTGGCACTTCATCTACTTTAGCTGCAGGGTCAGAGAAGAAAAGCACCCGAATTATCTGCGACTCCTGTTTCTGCTTAGAATCGCAAAATTAATATTTCTGCTACATATATCAAACTTCTATGGATCTCTACTTTTGCCAAAATTATCGAGAGTAATGAAAGATTTGAAATTTCAGTGTTGAGTGGAAAAAGACGATCGACAATTAGAGTCGAGCTATCTGCCAAAAAACTCATTGAACTTTTCCAAATTTTGCAGTTTAACCATTAAAGTTTTTTTGTTGCTAATTCAACCAACTACCTTTCCAAAATTATGCAAAATTTAATTATGGTTAACAAAAAAAATTGACGTGGCAACAAGATGACCTGATTGCAATGCTTATGTGTTTTGATTAGGGCTTTTTCTGAGTTTGCAATGTTTATATGTTTCGATTAGGGTTTTTTCTGAGTTTAAAATGCTTATATGTTTCGATTTGAGGGGTTTTGTGTTTGCAATTTATTATTTCGATTTGGGGGTTTCAAATTATGTTGTTAATAAGTCTTTATTCACATATTGTTGTATTATTTCGATTTTGTGTTTGCATAATTTTGGAAAGGTGGTTGGTTAAATTAGCAACAAAAAAACCTTAATGGTTAAACTGCAAAATTTGGAAAAGTTCAATGGGTTATTTGGCAGATAGCTCATTAGAGTCAGGCACTTTCGCAGTTTGCTGATGATGATAACTGATAAGTATGCTAGAATATCTTCGGGCCTAAACTACATATGTAAAAATAATTTGACGTGTCAGGTTTGTTTGGTTGCCCACAATTGGTCTTATTTTTCTAAAGCAAAATCTACCATCCATGTAAACACCCGTGTGTGACCAAGTTACCTAAAGAATATAACAGTCATAGAACATTTCAAAATAAGTCAACTTATTTTAAGATAAAATTAGAGATTCTTAATTTTTTTCTAAAAGAGTTAATTTTTTTGAAATTTATAAAATCTCAAACATAAACTAAATACTTATATATATATATTTTTTTTATCAAAATATGAATTTTTTACCCAAAAATAAGTCTATTAATGCCAAACAGGCCCAATATTTATATAAGACAGCATATAAGTGCTCAAATACGTGAAATACCAAATAAATGTGAAACAATTATTTTTTTTAATGAATTTTATCAAAATAGAATGTCTTGAAAACTCGGGAGTTTAGTTATAGTAAAATTTAGGGGTGACGATTTGGGTTAAATCGCATAATTCACATAAATTGATCTGAATCGAAACCAAAATATGGTTCGCGATTCCGATTCAACTATTTTAAAAATTCATGGATTGTTATATACATATATATACTTTAATTTATGATTATGATTATATAACGTAAAGTAATTTTATTTTATAAATCACATCAACTTGTCATTCATATGATTATGTATTATTCTCGTTCAAAATTAATGTGGAAAAATTTTGTATTACTTTTTGTCTCTATCTTTCTTTTTTGTTGCTAAATTGATCATCGAATTGTTAAAATAAGATTACTAAACTAGTAAATATAATCAATTACGAGTGATTTATTTTATTATAAGGCAATAATTTTTTTGTTAATAATGGGTATTTGAAGAAATAAAATTTAAATAGAAGAAGCATAATTATATTTTCTAATTTTACTAACTAATTATAATTAAATTTTATTAGATTATATATTACGAGTTGATTTGAATTTTTTAAGAAGGTTTTGGTTTCGGTTTAACCATCGAACCCGAATAAAACCGACTGCAATCACCCCTACTAGAACTCCACTAACCTTACTCATCAACTCCTGGATACATTGGAAAACAAATGAAACACTAACTCAACACCCCAGTCACGTCCAATATGAGATCCAAGAATTCTGATTTGATTTTGCAAGACTGGCGTGTGTTTGTCACAATTTCTGGACACTGAAAACAACGAGGTTGCACAAATATATCCAAGAATTTGAGCAGGTACATCTCTCTGTCTAATTGAATTCAATTTTAAATATAATTTTTAGGTTTCTAATTGCGAAATTCTGATTATGCTACTATTGCATGACATTGAAGAAAAGAAAATTGAATGCTTATTATGTTGTTCATACGTATTGTTCTTGGGCTTTTATATGTTTTTTCTCTTCGAGTGAAGAATCTACTTGGCGGGTAGAAAACTAATCTAACGAAGAGCCTTGAAATCATATTTTGAAAGACTCTTCCGAAAAAATCACTACTTCCTCTTACATTCATTTACCTTTTATATGCGGGGCGTAAGTCTTGTATATAAAATTGCTACGAGTTTTAGGCTTTCGAATGAGAAGAGAATAAACGAGTTTTTTGAGTATATTGTTGTAGTTATGAACGTTTGTTGACAGGCGAGTTGTTTCTTTTGTCTTATTGAACATTAAGGTAACAACTCTTCTTAAGCAAAGATGAGAGTGGCGCGATCAAGGTGTAATTTCAGGTCACGTGAAGTATTCGAATGAGAGACTAATGTAACAGAGTAGGCTGTCATTTGATTAAGTTGGAATTAGTAACAGAAGGGGGCTGTCATTTGATTAAGTTGGAATCAGAAGTGTCAAAACTCAAAACTGGTTATAGTGATCTAACATGTTCCCTTATTGTGTCGGAAAGAAAAAATGACAGTTTCAAGTGTTAATCCATTTCGAGAAGAAAGGAAAGACCAGAAGCAAGAGGTTCTTAGTACGTTTTGGATGGCAATGGTTGTGACTCGAGTAGCTAGTTCATAGTGATTGTATAAGTTAAATAACCAATTTATCTGTAAATCTAAGATGTTAAAAAAAGTCAATAACATGATTTTATACTATTTAAAATTCCTCCTTAAGATTGAACAAAAATAAACAGAGTCAATAACATGATTTTATACCATTTAAAATTCTCCTTCAAGATTGAACAAACATAAGCAGACATACATATACCATATATACTGAACTGGCAAACAAACATGTTAAATTAAAAGAAACCTAATTAGACATACACCAAACAGTCAAACAAAAATATTAAATCGAAACAAACATAACCAGACATGTATCACATGTACCAAACCAAACAATCAAATACTCCATCTGGCGAACAAATATTTTAAATTAAAACAAACATAATTAGACATTCACCAAACTGTCAAACAAAAATATTAAATCGAAACAAACATAACCAGACATGCATCACATGTACCAAACCAAACAATCAAATACTCCATCGATTAAACAAACATAACCAAACATATACCACATATACCAAACAAACAAATAAACATATTAAAATTAAAACAAACATAACTAGACACGACATATACCAAACAGATAAACACACATATCAAATTAAACATATGGAGGGGGAAGTACTTGAACCCGAGATCTCTTCCCTCACTGAATTCTACTATGTTAAGAATCAAACAAAACCAGATATGTATCACATGTACCAAACAAACAAACAATCCTCAATTGATTAAACAAACATAACCAAATATATACTACAGACAAACATAATAAACTAAACAAATCTAACAAAACAAATACGACATATACGATAAACATGCATGTTTAACTAAATCATATTATATTAAAACAAACAAAACCATACATACAAACACTCCTTAAGCGATTAACCAAATATAACCAAACATATCACACATATGTCAAATCGATAAACAAACATAACCAGACAAATACAACATATGCCAAATAGATAAACACACATATAAAATTAAACATATAGAGGGGGAAGTATTTGAACCCAAGATCTTTTCCAAACCGAACTCTGTTATCATGTTAAGAATCAAAAAAACGTAACCAGACATGTATCACATGTACCAAACAAACAGACATTCCTAAATCGATTAAGCAAACATAACCGAATATATATACCACTGATATGCGATACCTAACAAATAAACAAACATATTAAATTGAAAGAAATATAACAAAACAAATACGACATATATGCCAAACAAATATGTTAAACTAAACCATATTAAACTGAAACAAACAAAATCATACATAAAAATACTTCTCAATCGATTCAGCAAATATGGGACATATTCCACATATATCAAATCGACAAACAAACATATTAATTTGAAACAAACATAACCAAACAAATACAACATGTGCCAAATAGACAAACAAACATATTAAATTAAACATATGAGGGGAAAGACTCGGCTTCGAGATTTCTTCCCAAACTTGAGTAAAAACGAAAAAAAAATTATAAATGAAACAAGAGTACCTTATTAATGTGTTCTTGTACTCTCACATATTTAAAATGGATAATAATATGTTTAGAAAATTAAAACCGAACAAATCAAAAGCATCCCATGTCTCAAATTTCAGAATGAATCATTTAATAATTCTAGTCTTCTAATTCAAACAATTCAGATTTAACAAAGAATCTGCTAAGAGAAATCATGCATAGAAATCTTTTATCTAACAAGCCAGGTTGTTGAATCAACATCTAAAATGGAGCCCTTGGTGCAGCAGCATTAGAACCATTTTCTGCATCTTTCTACACTGCTTCCTCGTGAACCTCAAAAGGTAGTTGCTCATACACCGCATTAGCAAATGAAGCCACAGTCAAAATAACTTGCTTTGTAGCAATCAGCGGACCTACCACATTTCCGCCAAGCACCTGCCCTTGTCCTCCCGACAAAAAAATTGATAGGACATCGAATCCTGGTGGAGCTGGGGAAGCAAGCACTGTCCCAGCAATCGACAGAATTTCGAAAGCACCCTGTAGTGTAAAAACGCTCCCGGAAGAAGACATAGGTTGGCGGATGATTACATTCGACACCGTGCCTTTCCCAGTCAAGACATAAACTCCTCCGCCCCTCTGCTTTGCAAAGTTTTTTAGGGTCTCCATTATGTCTGTGCCGGCTGAGACTTTGAACATGAATGCCGTGAAAGCGTTGGGACTGTCACGCGTTATGAGAATAGGAGCCTTAGGCTTGTTTTTGGAGCCAAGAGGGCGGCCTCGTGGTCGTGGGCGATGGTTTGGGGAAGGACCGCGACCCCCTCCAGAGCTGTTTTGTGGATTGGTTTCGGAATTGGAATGATGTGGTTTGGGTTGTTGGAGACGTTGGAGCTGTTTTTCTGACTTGACTGCCTTTGTTTTTTTTCCTTTAAATATCACACAGATCTGCTAAAAATGTAGTAACTGGCTAAAGTGCTACTCGGATATGGATTTCGCAGGTGATTTCTTTTCTTACTCTCAACTACTAGTTGCGTGATTGTTAGTTTCTAGTGTCTTAGCACGTGAAATATCGCATGATTATTAGCTACTAGGTTTTTCGCGCATGGGATGCACGAATATACTTGAATACAATGATTGTTATTTACTACTTAGCACGTGCATGAGGCATTGCATAATCTAATTGTATGATTATTAGTTACTACTTACTGCATGCATGGCGCGTGATACACACGACGATGTACTCCACGCGTACACATTGTTAATTTATTCATATAGCATTTAGTATTTCAAGACAACAACCATAGTCAAGATCATTGACACTATACAAAATAATTCAAAAATTATACAAAAAATGTAATTAATTTAAATTATATTCAAAAATTCGTATTTATTTTGGATTTTAAAAGAGATTTCTAAATTATAAAGATTTGGGACAACTTGGCAGAATTTTAAACATTCATTAAATTTTTTCGTATTTAATAAAAAAAAGATTATATATTTCTATCAAAATTTGGTCGTACTCAATAAATCAAGAGGTACATGTTTAAGATTTTGTAAATCATTAAAATGCTTGATGTTCAAATTGATTTTGTGAACTTTATAAAATGTTGGATAGTCATAAATTCATGAAATTTTAAGATATATGTCAGAAAATCTTGAGATTATTATTAAAATAAATTACAATCTCTTAAAAAAACATTATTAATCCGTTTTAAAATTTTAAACTAAATACCCTTAAATTCGAGATTTTGTGTGATATTATATATTGTTGGATTTATGCATAGCTTAACGTGACATATCTAAAATTTGAATGAAGCAATGAAATATTAAAATATTTATACAGATAAATTTGTAGGATTTCTTCTTAGCTAATTTCACTTTGCTTAAATTAAAATTTTAATATTAATACTAATACTATACTATATTATAATAGCCGCAACATTGAAAGTTTGGTCGGTCGGTATGGTATTTTGGTCGGTTATTTTTTATTTAATTTCTTTTATTTTGGTACATATTTATTTTGTAGTTACGGGCAAGTTTAATTTATAAAACCAAAGAACCATATTATAGTTCCTAATAACTAACCAATTACCTTTTTCAGCAAAAAAACATTACCTTTTCTAATTTAAACCTCTCATTTTCCAAAAATTTCACGGGTAGTTTTATTTAATGAAATAAACTGATAATATTATAAATTACTAATAACTAATTGATTTCCTTTTTCAGCTAAAACATACTCTCTCTCCGTCACACTTATTTTGTCCAGCAATCATAACCCACGTTCTTATCAATTTACTATGCTTTTTGTTTAGTTTCCATAACTAAGCTTAAATATTACTATATTTACAAATTTTTAACATATTTAGAACTTTATTTACCTTTGTTAAGGTAAGTGGACACATATTTTGGGACAACGAAAATTGGTAATGTGGTCAAAATAAGTGGGACGGGGGGAGTAATATCTTTTCTATATTTTATAACGAATATATCTCTTTTTCTAAAAATATCATGGGCAATATATATAACATTATAATTAAATCATATCAGTTAAAAATTTTAAGCCTACAAAATTCGTATCTTAAAATTTTCAATGACAAATTAAATAAAAAATTTATCATATTAAAAAAAAAATATGTGTATCACGGGTTCTAAGCAAGTACTCCTTTTATCCCTCTCATTTCCTTACAATTTCCTTTTTGAGACGTCTCTCTCAATTCTTTACATTTCAAAACTTACCCAAAATAGTAAAGTTTTATAATATAATAAGTAACTACACCCACTACTTTCCTCCACTAAACTCACTTTATTACATAAAATATTACTTGGTCCCACCACTTTACTCACTTTTCTTATTTTTCTCCACTACTTTACACTTTTTCTTAACCTCCGTGCCAAACTCATTTGTAAACATATGAGAGGGACGGAGGGAGTACTATACTATATTATAATAGCCGAAACATTAAAAGTTTGGTCGGTACAGTACTTTGTGTTTTTACTTAATTATCCTTACTTAGTTTTTTTTACTTAATTTCTTTTATTGTGGTACATATTTATTTGTAATACAGACAAATCTATTTTATAAAAACATTACCCTTTTCGGCTAAAACACATTTTTATTTCTATTTTTTGCTAACTAAAACCTCTCATTTTCCAAAAATCTATATCTATCCTATTATATTAAATCTGAAACATTCGAAGTTTTGGTTTTCAGTCATTTTTGGTCTTTTATTCTAATTAATAAATAAAAAAATATCATTAATTGTAATTGGCCTATTGTCTCTTTTAATTAAAATACGTTACTTTTTAGTTAAAAATCTTACCTTTTATAACACCTAAAAGTAGTACCATATATTCTAATCATTAATATGTCTTTTTCTAATTAAAACAAGTTACCTTTTAATTTAAAAAATATTCTTTCAATCATTAATATATACCCAAAAATATCACAATCATATCTTTCAATCATTAATAAATATATACAAAACATATTACACCATATCTTCCAATCATTGAAAAAAAATATAAATAAACCCGTAAGTTATAATAGACAAACATGAGTATAATTGTTTGTAATTTGATTTAATGGTCCAATCATTATGACTATTAGATTATTAGTAAATAGATAAGAACCATTTTATCTAATACTAAGGAGTATTGTATATTTAAATTGTTCTACTAAAGACCCAAGGTTCAAATCCCGTCAATAACACATTAAACTAAAATTTTATAATGTAAGTTCTAAAACATGCATGTCATTAATCAAATTTATATTAAATAATATTAAATGAAAATTAAAATAACAATTGAAAAACGTGATTATATAAAAACATAACTGCAACAAAATAAAATTGATAACATATTAAAAGAAATCCGTGCCATCGCACGGGTTTTAAGCTAGTATATATATAAACTTAAAGCTTTTGAATTCAGTGAATATGTAAAGTTAACATTGGTCGCACGATGAATGCTCACTCTCATTTTCTGTTTTTTTTATATAGTTAAAAAAATTGTTCCCTAATTTTTGTTTGATATATTCACATATGTTCACCATACATTTTGTTGTTAAATGTTTATTTAATTCTTTTCAAGTGAACAAATTAACGCATTATTTTTCTTAAAAAAATGATTTTAAAAAATAAATGTCTGGAACATCTTTTTCTGTGTATCAATAAAAATTTTAATCTAACATTTGGAAATGTGTGGAGCATTTTATTTAGTGTATAGGAAATGCATTATATCAAGTTTATCTGTAAATCATGATGTTTTGACGCAGGCAATGAGTTTATAAATTACCTTAAAGTTCATTTAGTTAGCATATATGCAACCTTATTTCGGATTTATAAACGACACTTAATCTAATTTACAAAAAATATTCAAAATTTTAAACAAATTTTTAAAAAGCTATACTAAACTTCTACGAATAAATTTTATCGCAACAATCTTAACTAATGACAATAGTCATTAGAGTAATGAAGACCAAGGTTGGTAACAATAGAGTAATGAAGACCAAGGTTGGTGATCATAGAAGTCCCCACACTTGTCCCAACTTTGCATATGGTGTCCAAGGCCCATCTGTTTGATGCATGTACTTCTTTTTAGCTCCTATTTGGGACATTTTTTTTCATATAACTTTGTGTTTCCTTTTATGGGCATGCATATTCTATTTAACATGTGTTAGTGCGATACATGTAAGTTGTAATACTCAAAATTTAGTTGGATTTTTAAATTTGAGTACTCGGTTGTGTTTTGATGTCCGAGTACTCGATTAAGGTGGATTCATTTAACTTTTAATCTTCATATAATCATTCAAATTTATCAATTTTTACTACATTACTTGCAAGTCGCAACTAGTTCTTATTCATAATTATTTATCTGTTACTTTTTTTAACATTTATTTTTGAGGCCTCACTTTGGTGCATGTTGCAGCCTGCAGGTGCGTACTTCTAATACAATCTATTGTTTTATAATTTTCTTGCAAATGTAAAACACCACCAATGCTTGAGCTCTTTTTTTTTCTAACACTCAAATGCATGAGCTCTTGGGTGTGTATGTACTTAATATACTAGTTTATAACCCGTGCGAAGCATGGATTTTTGTTTTTGATGTCACAAATTTTATTTTATGTTACAATTATGTTTTTATATAAAAATTATTTTCAGTAGTTATTTTAATTTTAATTTAGTAAACATGCATGGTTTAAAATTTATATTATAAATTTTTAAATTAAATATATAGTTGATGGGATTTAAACCTTGAATTTTTAGTAGAGTAATTTAAATATAAGAAAATTCTCAATGGTACCACTATACTTTTGGTTTTTGCCAGTGGTACCATTACGTTTTTGGGTTCTTTTAACGATACCTTTAACTAATTGACTTCCTAATATAAATACCATTATGTTAGAGAAACTTTATGGAAACGTTAAGTATGATATAAATGAGCGTCAAGACATATTCAAACCGATGAAACATGTAAAAAAGACAACATTGCAGATGTAACAAAAAGGACTTTACGGTTTAAGAACTTCCAACAAAATATCTTCAGTATCATCCAAAACTACCATCCATATATGTTCATCCATAATACCACTGCATATGTTCATCCAAAATACTCTCCAAAACATCCAAAATAACCGAAACATCTAAAGTAATTGAAACCAGAAAACCAAAATACTACCAAACCATCCATATAATACTATTACATTCAAAGTCAATCATTTTTGTTGCTGAGATTGGGATGGACTAAGAACATATAGTTGAGATGCACTTCCATGAGTTTCAGTCTTCCTTTTCCTAGATGTAATTGCCTTTTCAGTTGTCTTAGCTGCATCCTTGGTTGCATTTGTTGCATCTTTTGCATCTTTGGCTACTTTACCTTTTGCTCCGGCTGCTTTAGCTGCATTGGATTGATCCCTAATCCTTGGATTTCTAACCAACTTTGCTTTAGCTGCTTTCAATTCTTTCTCAGTTGGAGCACCCTTACATGTCCTCGAATTATGGCCAAAATTTTTATAGTTCTTGCATTTCACAGGCTTTGTTCTCTCCCTTCTCATCTTCTCCATCTTCTCTTCTCCTATTTCTACTTGGCCTCCCAACACCCCTTTTCATTGTTGGTGGCATTATAGTAGGGATTCCATCATATGTTGGACAATTTTCTTGATTAGGAATAAGATTGATATTAAACCGATAGGCCTGCTTATAGGTCTTGATAGAGTACCAAGAGCTAACTACCTTATGTTATACAATCTTTGCATGCACCATAGCTCGAATTGCATGCCTGCATGGAATTCCAGGAAGCTGCCAAGCACCACATGTATACAAAGACAAGGGAAATTGGGATTTACCCTCATGTATCTCATATTCCCCAGGTTTTGACATGTAGGATTTACAACTTATGGTGCCTTTGTTAATCTCTTTAACAGCCTTAAAAATCTTAGGACAAAGACTTCATCATTCCATAATTCGACAGTTAAAGAGTGATGTTTCATCTCAAACACATACTAAAATGTAGGATAAAGATAATCCAATGTTATACCATTCTTCTTAGCAAAATCTTCGTAATCTACTACAATGTCTAACAGCGTACACTTATCAATATCTACCTTGACCTCAACAATCTTATCCCTCCAATTAAATTTCAAGGTTTTTTTACTATCATCCTTTATGCAAATACAATAGGGAACAATAAACTCATAAAAACGGACCACTAAGCTCACAAAAACTTACATGCATATATATACATCAACCGCATACATTTATATCATTAATACATACAAACACAAGAATTAACATAACGAATAAACACACATATCATGATTACAAGACAAGGATGATATTGAAATGGAACATACCTGTCAAACGCTTGAAGATGGAGTAGAATAAGTTATGATCGACGATGGAGGATATTGATCGCCAAAGCCCCAATCCCCAATTCGACAAAGCCCTAATTTAGCTGCAATTTAGCTGCAGGGTCACAGAACAAAAAACACATGAATTATCTGTGACTCCTGTTTCTGCTTAGAAGGTCGCAAAATTAATATTCCTGCTACATATATCAAACTTCTATGGACCTCTACTTTTGCCAAAATTGTTGAGAGTAAAGAAAGATTTGAAATTTCAGTGTTTTGAGCGGAAAAAGACGATCAACAATTGCTGACAATGATAAGTATGTTTTGAGTGACATGTTTGTTTGGTTGCCCACTATTGGTCTTATTTTTCTAAAGAAAAACCTATCACCCATGTAAACAACAATGACCAAGTTACCGAGAGAATGTAACCCGCCATAGAACAATATTTATATGAGATGCATGTAAGGGGTCAGGTTTCACACAGAACCACTTAAAATTAATTTTAAGAACTCTTAGAACTATTTAATTTACTATACTATAGAACATTATACATTTTTATAATAATTTAATTATTATTAATTAACTTTTGTCATAATTATTTTTTTAAAACATATTATAGTAATGAAGTACAAGTTGAGGTGCGTGAAAAATAATTTATTCTTAAATAAATTATGCATTTTAGAAAACAAACTATTGTGTTCTGCTTAAGTACACCATATTCTCTAATTAGATATGTGTGCTGCAGCAAAACAAAAATATCGTGTACTGCAACAGAACAAATAAATCTCAATTGTTGATTACACAAAATTTACAGTATAAAGTAGTCATAAGTTCTAATTTGAACCTAACCCTGCATGATAAGTGCTCAAATGCATGAAATACCAAATAAATGTGAAACATTTACTTTTTCTCAAATGATTTGTATCAAAATAGAATGTCTTGAAAACTCGAGAATTTAGTTGTAAAACTCTTTCACCAACCTTACTCATTGACTCCTAGATACATTGGAAAACAAATGAATTATAGACTAACTCAACTCCTCAGTGACATCCAATATGAGATTGTAAGGCGTTTACCGGGCGTAGATTTGGCAAGACTGGCGCGTGTTTGTCCCAAATTCTGGACACTGACATCTGAAAACGAGGATCTGTGGATGCACAAATATATTGAAGAATTTGATCAGGTAGATACATCTCTATTTGTCTTCTGGAAGATCGATTTTGCATTTGCTTATAAATTTTGGAGGATTAGATCGCAACAGGAGATTAATCGAACCTTCGATGTTAGATTATGTTCGAAATTGATCAAAAGAAAAATCAAAGTTCCGACTAGCTTCTAAAAGGCATAGATTATTAATTTCTCTCTCTGGTTTTTTTCTAGTATATAAATTTGAATTCATTTTTAGATATAATTTTTAGGTTTCTAATTGCAAAATTCTGATTACGCTACTATTGCATGACAATGAAGAAAAGAAAATTGAATGCTTATTTTTTGTTGATACGTACTTTGGATTGTTCTTGGGCTTTTATATGCTTTTTCTCTTCGAGTGAAGAGAATCTACCTGGTGGGTAGATAAGTAATCTAACGAAGAGCCTTGAAATCATATTTTGAAAGATTTCTCTGAAAAAATAACTACTTCCTCTTACATTCATTTAGCTTTTCCTCCTAAAAAATTCAGGAGCGGGGGGTAAGTCTTGTATATGAAATTGGTACGAGTTTTAGGCTTTCGAATGAGGAGAAGAGAATAAAGGAGTTTTTTGAGTATGTTGTTGTAGTTATGAACGTTTGTTGACAGGTGAGTTGTTTCTTTTGTCTTTGGAAAACTACCTCGGATTCAATATTGAACATTATGGTAACAACTTTTCTTAAGCAAAGATGAGAGTGGCGCGATCAAGGTGTAATTTCAGGTCATGTGAAGTATTCGAATGAGAGTAATGTAACAGAGTAGGCTGTCATTTGATTAAGTTGGAATTAGTAACTGAAGGGGGCTGTCATTTGATTAAGTTGGAATCAGAAGTGTTAAAACTCAAAACTGGTTATACTATTCTAACATGTTCCCTTATTGTGTCGGAAAGAAAAAATGATAGTTTCAAGTGTTAATCCATTTCGAGAAGAAAAGAAGACCAGAAGCATGAGGTTCTTAGTACGTTTTGGATGTCAATGGTTGTGACTCGAGTAGCTAGTTCATAGTGACTGTATAAGTTAAATAACCAATTTATCTATAACTCTAAGATGTTAAAAAAAGTCAATAACATGATTTTATACTATTTAAAATTCCTCCTCAAGATTGAACAAAAATAAACAGAGTCAATAACATGATTTTATACTATTTAAAATTCTCCTTCAAGATTGAACAAACATAAGCAGACATACATATACCATATATACTGAACTGGCAAACAAATATGTTAATTTAAAACAAACATAATTAGACATTTACCAAACAGTCAAACAAAAAATATTAAATCGAAACAAACATAACCAGACATGTATCACATGTACCAAACCAAACAATCAAGTACTCCATCGATTAAACAAACATAACCAAACATATACCACATATACCAAACAAACAAATAAACATATTAAATTTAAAACAAACATAACTAGACACGACATATACAAACAGATAAAGACACATATCAAATTAAACATATGGAGGGGGAAGTACTTGAACCCGAGATCTCTTCCCATACCGAATTCTACTATCATGTTAAGTATCAAACAAAACAAGATATGTATCACATGTACCAAACAAACAAACAATCCTCAATCGATTAAACAAACATAACCAAATATATACTACAGACAAACAAACATAATTAATTAAACAAATATAACAAAACAAATACAACATATACGACAAACAAGCATGTTAAACTAAATCATGTTAAACTAAAACAAACAAAACCATACATAGAAACACTCCTTACGCGATTAACCAAATACCAAACTGTCAAAATATGAGCAATGCGGAAGTAATAAACGGAACTAGTAGAGAGGAGAGAAAAACACGGTAGTAATATTAGAACTACATTGTATTGATTGTGTTTTATTACATGAGAGCATAAGCTCTTATATAGGAAGTAAAACTTGGTTGGTGGCCAACCTTGGTTGGTGGCCAACCTTGGTTGGTAGCCAACCATGGTGGACTTGGTTATATTTAACACGCCCCCTCACTCGAAATCCCATTTTCGGATGAAAGACCTATCTAGGGATTGAAGAGTGGACACTAGTAGCCCTTGAGCTTAATCTGAGCGTCCAACTATACCCATTTTAGGATCGACCGATCTTGAGTTTATTGAGTCTTTTGGGATACCGGGACTCGAACTTGCGACCACACGGTATATTTTAGGCCATGTCAAAAAAATACATAAAGTGCTGATGAATGCAAGATATAGCAGTGAACTGTGTTGTCTAAAATACAACTACTTCTGCTGCTTTGATTTGTGGCAGTGAACTGTGTGTACATCTGTTAAATACACTACTTCTGCTGCTTCGTCGGAATAACGCCCCCTGAACTATTTAATTTGCAGCATCGTAAAAAATTGGAGAGATATCGTAATATCAACAACCACTTGAATACTACACAATTAAATCTATAACCGGGGCAAACTGGGCAGAAAATTCTGCTGAAAACAGAATCTGCATAAATAAAAAACTGGGCAGAAAATTTCTCCCCTCTGCTGGAAGATATAAGTCTGGGCAGCTTGTGTTTTCCTTGAAAAACCACAAAGCTTCAACTGAAAATCTCCTCCTCTCTACTCCCGCTTTGATACCATGTCAAAATATGAGCAATGCGGAAGTAATAAACGGAACTAGTAGAGAGGAGAGAAAAACACGGTAGTAATATTAGAACTACATTGTATTGATTGTGTTTTATTACATGAGAGCATAAGCTCTTATATAGGAAGTAAAACTTGGTTGGTGGCCAACCTTGGTTGGTAGCCAACCATGGTGGACTTGGTTATATTTAACACAAACATATCACACAAATACGACATATACGCCAAACAAACATGTTAAACTAAACCATATTAAAACAAACAAAATAATACATAAAAATACTTCTCAATCGATTGAGCAAATATAACCAGACATATCACACATATATCAAATCGACAAACAAACATTTTAAATTAAACATATGAGGGGGGAGACTTGGCTCCGAGATTTCTTCCCAAACATGTGCCAAATAGACAAACAAACATATTAAACGAAACATATTGGGTGGGGGTGGGGGGGGGGGGAAGACTCGGCTCCGAGATTTCTTCCCAAACTTGAGTACAAAAAGGAAAAAAACTTTATAAATGAAACAAGAGTACCTTATCAATGTGTTCTTGTACTCTCACATATTTAAAATGAATAATTATATGTTTAGAATTAAAACCGAACAATTTAGCAAAAAAAAAAAAAACCGAACAACACTAAAGCTTCTTATGTCTCAAATTTTCAGAATGAATCATTTGATAATTATAGTCTTTTAATTCATACAATTCAGACTTAATAAATAACCTGCTAAGAGAAATCATGCATAGAAATCTTTTTATCTGACTAGCCAGGTTGTTGAATCAACATCTAAAACGGAGCCCTTGGTGCAGCAACATTACTTCCTTCCCCGTTGAAATCTCCAGAAAACGCACAATTGACAGGACCTGCATTAGACAAAGGAAGACCAGCAGCAACACTTCCTGTCTGCAATGTCACAGGCTGAACTTGCTGCATCTGATTGGCACCATTTTCTGCATCTTCCTGCATTGCTTCCTCGTGATCCTCCAAAGGTAGTTGCTCATACACCGCATCAGCAAAAGAAGCCACAGTCAAAATAACTTTCCCTGTAGCAATCAGCGGACCTACCACATTTCCGCCAAGCACCTGCCCTTGTCCTCCCGACAAAAAAATTGATAGGCCATCGAATCCTGGTGGAGCTGGGGAAGGAAGCACTGTCCCGGTAATCGACAGAATCTCGAAAGCACCCTGCAGTGTAAAAACGCTCCCGGAAGAAGACATAGGTTGGCGGATGATTACATTCGACACCGTGCCTTTCCCAGTCAAGACACAAACTCCTCCGCCCCTCTGCTCTGCAAAGTTTTTTAGGGTCTCCATTATGTCGGTGCCGGCTGAGACTTTGAACACAAACGCCATGAGAGCGTTGGGACTGTTACGCGTGATGAGAATAGGAGCCTTAGGCTTGTTTTTGGAGCCAGGAGGGCGGCCTCGTGGTCGTGGGCGACGGTTTGGGGAAGGACCGCACCCCCCTCCAGAGCTGTTTTGTGGATTGGTTTCGGAATCGGAGTGATGTGGTTCGGGTGGTGGGAGGAGTCGGAGCTGTTGAACAAATTTGAGAGAGTTTTCACCTTGGTTGTTAGAGCCTTCCATTGGTACATATAACATAAACTCTTGATGATTACTAATTTACTATAACATAACTTGTTGGCCCTGCCTTATATATATCTATATATATAGAAAAATTGTTTTGGTTTAAAACCGATTAGACAATAATTATAGATTTTAAAATATATTATGTGGATTTTGATGAGATTTTGCAGTAAATAGTGAAATCAAAAATTAGAATCCACTGGATTTCTGACTTGACTGCCTTTGTTTATTTTTTCTTTGAATATCACACAGATCTGCTACATATGTAGTAACTGGCTAAAGTGCTACTCGAATATGGATTTTGCAGGTGATTTCTTTTCTTAATCTCCACTACTAGTTGCATGATTGTTTAGTATCTAATTTCTTAGCGCGTGAAATATCACATGATTATTAGTTACTAGGTTTTTCGCGCATGGGATGCACGAATATACTTGAATACATGATCTAATTGTATGATTATTAGTTACTACTTAGTGCATGCATGGCGCGTGATACACACGATATACTCCACGCGTACACATTGTTGATTATTTATAAAGCATTTACTATTTCAAGACAACAACCACGGTCAAGATCAATGACATTATACAAAATAATTCAAAAATTATACAACAAACATAATTAATTTAAATTATATTCAAAAAGTCGTATTTATTCTAGATTTTAAAATATATTTCTAAATAATAAAGATTTGGGACAACCTGGCAGAATTTTAAAACATTCATTAAAATTTGTCGTATTAAAAAAAGATTTTATATTTCTATCAAAATTTGGTCATACTCAATAAATTAAGAGGTTACTCTTTAAGATTTTGTAAATTATCAAAACGCGTGATGTTAAAATTGATTATGTGAACTTTATAAAATGTTGGATTGTCATAAATTCATGAAATTTTAAGATATATGTCAGAAAATCTTGAGATAATTATTAAAATCAATTACAATCTCTTAGAAATATATTATTATTCCATTTTAAAATTTTAAACTAAATACCCCTTAAATTCGAGATTTTGTGTGATATTATATTGTTGGATTTATGCATATAGCTTAATGTGACATATATAAAAATTTAAATGAAGCAATGAATATATTAAAATGTGTATACAAATAAATTTGTAGAATTTCTTCTTTGCTAATTTCACTTTGTTTAAATTAAAATTGTAATATTAATACTAATACTATACTATACTATAATAGCCGAAACATTAAAAGTTTGGTCGGTATGTTACTTTGTGTTTTTACTTAATTACCTTTACTTAGTTAATTTTTACTTAATTTCTTTTATTTTGGTACGTATTTATTTTGTAGTTACGGGCAATTTTAATTTATAAAACAAAATAACCGTATTATAGTTTCTATTGACTAACCAATTACCTTTTTCAGCAAAAATACATTACCTTTTCTAATTAAAACCTCTCATTTTCGGAAAATATCACGGGTCGCTCTATTTAGTGAAATAAACTGATAATATTATAATTACTAATAACTAACTGATTACCTTTTTCAACTAATACATACTCCCTCTCCGTCCCACTTATTTTTTCCATCAATCATAACCCACGTTTTTACCAATTTACTATACTTTTTGTTTAGTTTCCATAACTAAGCTTATATATTACTATATTTACAAATTTTTAACATATTTAAAACTTTTTTTTACCTTTGTTAAGGAAAGTGGACAAATACAATTTTGGGACAGAAAAAATTGGGAATGTGGCCAAAATAAGTGGGACGGGGGGAGTAATATGTTTTCACCTTAAACTAAAGTGAAGAACCCCCACCCCTGAATCGATTTCAATTAAATGCATTGTTGTATAATCAGAGATATAAGAAAGATGAGAATATCAAAAACTCTAAAAGTTATAGTACATATGAGCATGATTAATACAAGTTACAAATTAAAACCTTGAATAACTAAATCGCAAATAAGAGAAATCCAGTCAAATACTATAAAATTGTTAGTTATATTCACATTGTTGAGAATCAAAACCCCCAAAGTCGAATACTATAAAAATATTAGTTAATCTTCACACTATCGAGAATTGAAACTCTAACATCTCAGTTCTGAATATAGTGAATTTAAATTCACAATTGAAAACATTGAATTAGATAGATGACTATCTTAGTACATATTATAAATCTGAGACAATACCGCTATAAATTAAAAGGTGTTCCCGGTCAAAAAATTGAACTACTAAACACCAAAACATCGCAATATTCCACATTTTATTTAAAAACATTGGCATTACATGTTGATATTAGGACAAGAACTTCAACATGGCAAAACGTGAAAAAATTGTAAAAAACATTGGTATGCTTCCTGTACTAGTCCTTCGATAATTTAAGAATTATTAATTATAAATCCAGTGTTGATGTTTTTTGTCATGTGAAAATTTTGCTTTTTGATCACTTTTGTTTTTAGTTAAGAATATTATATACAAGGTTTGTGAAGTATCATGTTGCTTGTTAGAATTTGCTTTTTTAATTTCTTTTTTAGGAATTCAGATGTTGCCTTTGATTCAGGTTCTGTGAAAAACAAGCTACTTAAGGAAGTGGAGCATCCTGTGAAAGCTGCACGAATGGAAACATCAAAGCAGTTGAGTCCTGAATATATCTATACAATTCTTTATTCTTTATTAAAAAAAAAATCTTGTTATTGATGAATATTATACAATTTTACATCTTAACTTCAAGAATTTTTGTCTGTGTTCGTTATCCCTCCTTCACTATTCTCCATGACCTGCAATCTCTTTTACAAATAAGTGTCCGGTTTCAAACAAACTATGTGGTATAAATTTCTTGTCAAAGCAGGGGCCGACACTGAATAGTCAGAGGACCATAACTAATAAATCATTTCTTCCCGAAGTGATGGGAGCCCAAGTGGTAAGGGCATATCGTTTGTCGTCCCAGGTTGTGGGTTCGATTCCCGCTCACCCGGAGATTTATCTAAAAACGGATACTTGTTATTAGCTTGTAAGCTATACCCAAAAAAAATTTATCTTCCCCAAGTCCTGCAAGGTTACGTGTCATCGGGCTTTTTGTTTGGGACACCCTTTTTATTGTTTATACTTTCTAGGATCAGCATGTACACATCTTCATAATCTTCAAATTGCTTGCCACATCTATTAATTGATAAATAAAATATTACTTGATTAAAAGGATCTACAATCTTAAGTCAATAAGGTCTGGGTGATATATTTTCACTAAGTTATTACTCTTCTTAAACTTAAATTGTATGGTCATCTATATTCGGAATAACTTACTTGGTCATCTATTTTGAAAAGAAAATACAAATTGGTATTTCAAATCAGTACATAATTAGTCTGACTGACATGTATATTGTGCGGTATAAATGAACTTGCCACGGCATCCTTACACCTTATTCCCTTCTTTTTTATGTTTTCTTTCTCTACTGCCTGAATGTGTGAAGTTCATTTTTTTTCTCTAGACTGGTCAGTTCAGTTGTTGATGTTGGTCCTCCTGCTGATTGGGTGAAGATCAGTGTAAGAGAGCATGCAAGTTTGTAAAACTTCTGTGAGTTATGATGCATCTCATGTTTAACCTTCTCCCATTCATAAGTTGACAGCAATATTTTGTTATTGTAACAGAAGGATTGTTTTGAAGTCTATGCTTTAGTCCCAGGTCTATTGCGGGAGGAGGTAATAACCTTATTTTTCTATGACCATTTTGGTTTTATGTTATACTGAGGTTATAGTCTCAGGTCATGATTTGACATTACTTTTTTTCATATGTTCTGATGACATGGAATGTAATTTAGATGGAAACACATGTACTTCTGATCTTCCTTTATGTTGATTGTTGCTGTTAAGGATGAAATATAATAGTTTATTTGTTAGTTATTCGGAAGTAATACTTTCAAGCCAAGATGTTATGTAAGATGACTACCACCAGTTGTATTCACTCTAGTCACTAGATCCCTATAATATCTGTAATCTTTACATATGTACATATAAACAGTGTGAATCACATGGTGTAAATACGAGAGATCTTTTTCAAAACCTGCTTGGAAAATGCAGATAAATCTTTAAAGTTCTGAAAAGATTTTACAAAAGCATTTGAACTTTCTAAAAGTAGGAAATGTGATCTTTAAAGCATATTAAAAAGAGAATCCATCAGAAACTAATTTGGCAGCCTTGGGTTATGATGATGTGGACCAAACATGACTTAATGGCCTAGGAGCAGCTCTCATGGTCATTTTAGCCATAAAGTTACCTCAAGCTGTAATCCTCTTGTTGACTGCTGCCAGTGTCAGATAAGAAATTACTCTGGGTAGCAGAGAAAATTAATCTCAACTACTTATGCCATGGAATTGGAATCTTTTTCTGGGAAAACTCTGTTTACTCACTAACCTTACTCATTGACTCCCAGATACATTGGAAAACAAATGAATTATACTAACTTAACTCTCCATTGACGTCCAGTATGAGATCGTAAGGCGTTTACCAGGCGTAGATTTGGCAAGATTGGCGTGTGTTTGTCACAAATTCTGGACACTGACATCTGAAAACAACGAGGATCTGTGGATGCACAAATATATCGAAGAATTTGAGCAGGTAGATACATCTCTATTTGTCTTCTGGAAGATCGATTTTGCATTTGCTTATAATTTTCGGAGGATTAGATCGCAACAGGAGATTAATCGAACCTTCGATGTTAGATTATGTTCGAAATTGATCAAAAGAAAAATCCGACTAACTTCTAAAAGGCATAGATTACTAATTTCTGTCTAGTTTTTTTTCTAGTATATAAAATTTGAATTCATTTTTAGATATATTTTTTAGGTTTCTAATTGCAAAATTGTGATTATGCTACTATTGCATGACAATGAAGAAAAGAAAATTGAATGCTTATTATGTTGTTCATACGTACTTTGGATTGTTCTTGGGCTTTTATATGCTTTTTCTCTTCGAGTGAGGAGAATCTACCTGGTGGGTAGAAAACTAATCTAGCAAAGAGCCTTGAAATCATATTTTGAAAGATTTCTCCAAAAAAATCACTACTTCCTCTTACATTCATTTACCTTTTCCTCATAAAAAACTCTGGAGCGGGGCGCAAGTCTTGTATATGAAATTGCTACGAGTTTTAGGCTTTCGAATGAGGAGAAGAGAATAAAGGAGTTTTTTGAGTATATTGTTGTAGTTATGAACGTTTGTTGACAGGTGAGTTGTTTCTTTTGTCTTTGGAAAACTACCAGGGATTCAGTATTGAACATTAAGGTAACAACTCTTCTTAAGCAAAGATGAGAGTGGCGCGATCAAGGTGTAGTTCAGGTCATGTGAAGTATTCGAATGAGTGACTAATGTAACAGAGTAGGCTGTCATTTGATTAAGTTGGAATTAGTAACAGAAGGGGGCTGTCATTTGATTAAGTTGGAAGCAGAAGTGTCAAAACTCAAAACTGGTTATAGTGAGGTTCTTGGTACGTTTTGGATGGTAATGGTTGCGACTCTGGTAGCTAGTTCGTAGTGACTATATATGTTAAGTAACCAATTTATCTATAACTTTAAGATTTTAAAAGAAAATCAATAACATGAGTTTATACTATTTAAATTCCTCTTCAAGATTGAACAAACTTAAACAAAGGCAATAGCATGATTTTATACTATTTAAAATTCACTAGATTGACAAACAAATATGTACCATATATACCAAACTGACAAACAAATATATTAAATTAAAACAAATATAATTAGACATCTACCAAATAGTCAAACAACTTTTTTTTATTATTAAGTAGGCTTATATGCCTTACAATTAGTATCCGTTCTCAATAAATCTCGGGATGAGCGAAAATCGAACCCAAAACCTAGAACAACAAGAAATAAGCTCTAACCACTTGAATTATCTCATCACGCTCGTCAAACAAAAATATTAAATTGAAACAAACATAATCAGACATGTATCACATGTACCAAACAAACAGACACTCCTCAATCGATTAATCAACCACAATTAGATATATACTACAGGTATAGATACATGATAGTCAAACAAACATATTTGATTAAAACAAATATAACAAAACAAATATGACAAACAAGACTCCTTAATCAATCAAACAAATGTAACCACACATATTCAACATATATCAAATCGACAAACAAATATATTAAATTAAAATAAACATAACCAGACAAATACGACATGCCAAATAAACGTATACCATATATACTAAACTGACAAATAAATATATTAAATTAAAACAAACATAATTAGACCTTTACCAAACAGTCATACAAAAATATTAAATTGAAACAAACATATATCACATGTACCAAACAGTCAAATACTTCTCAATCGATTACACAAATATAACCAAACATATATCACATGTACCAAACAAACAAATAAACATATTAAATTTAAAACACACATAACTAGACAAATACGACATATACCAAACAGTCAAACACACATATTAATTTAAACATATGGAGGGGGAAGTACTCGAACCTAAGATCTCTTCCCAAATTGAGCTCTGCTATCATGTTAAAAATCAAACAAACGTAACCAAACATGTGTCACATTTACCAAACAAATAAACACTTCTCAATTGATTATATAAACATAACCAGATATATACCATAAATGCCTAACAGACAAACAAACCTATTAATTTAAAACAAATATAACAAAATGAATACGATATATATACGCCAAACATGTTAAACTAATCCATATTAAATCAAAACAAACAAAACCATATATACAAACACTCCTCAATCAATTAAACAAATATAACTAGACATGTCCCACATATATCAAATCGACAAACAAACATAACCAGACAAATACGACATATGCCAAATACACAAACAAACATATAAAATTAAACATACGGGGGAAGACTCGGCTCCGAGATCTCTTCCCAAACTTAAAAAAAAAAAGAAACAAAAATATTTAAAAATGAAACAAGAGTACCTTACTGATGTGTTTAGAAATTAAAACCGAACTAAAATCTTATGTCTCAAATTTTCAGAATGAATCATTTCATTTATAGTCTTTTAATTCATACAATTCAGACTTAACAAATAACCTGCTAAGAGAAATCATGCATAGAAATCTTTTATCTAACTAGCCAGGTTGCTGAATCAACATCTAAAACGGAGCCCTTGGTGCAGCAGCATTACTTCCATCCATGCTGAAATCTCCAGAAAACACCCAATTGATGGGACCATTTTCTGTCAGCGATGTCACAGGCTCAACTTGTTGCACCTGATTAGCACCATTTTCTGCATCTTCCTGTGCTGCTTCCTCGTGATCCTCCAAAGGTAAACACTCAACCACCGTATAAGCAAAAGAAGTAGTCATCAAATCAACTTGCGCCGTAGCAATCAACGGACCCACCACATTCCCTCCAAGAACCTGCCCTTCTCCTCCCGACAAAACAATTGATAGGCCCCCGAATTCGGGTGGAGCCGGGGAAGGAAGCACTGTCCCAGTAATCAACAGAATCTCGAAAGCGCCCTGCAGTGTAACATCGCCTCCGGAAGAAGACATAGGCTGGCGGATGATTACATTCGAAACCGTTCCTTTCCCATTCAAGACACAAATTCCTCTTCCCCTCTGTTTGGCATAGTTGTTTAGGGTCTCCATTATGTCGGTGCCAGCTGGGACTTTGAAAGCGAGCGACATGAGAGCGTTGGGGCTGTCACGCATGACGAGAATAGGAGCCTTAGGTTTGTTTTTGGAGCCACGAGGGCGGCCTCGTGGTCGTGGGCGACGGTTTGGAGAAGGACCGCGGCCCCCTTCAGAGTTGTTTTGTGGATTGGTTTCAGAATCGGAGTGATGTGGTTCAGGTGGTGGGAGAAGAAGTTTTTGAACAAATTTGGAAGAATTTTCACCTTGGTTGTTATGGCCTTCCATTGGTACATATAACATAAACTTTTGATGATTACTAATTTACTATAACACAACTTGTTGGCCCTGCCTTCTCTCTCTCTATATATAAATGATTAAAAAAACTGCTTTGGTTTAAAATCGATTAGACAATAATTACAGATTTCAAAATATATTATGTGGATTTTGATGAGATTTTACAGTAAATGGTGAAATCAAAAACTAGAATCCACTGGATTTCTGACTTGACTGCCTTTTTATTTTTTTGAATATCACACAGATCTGCTACAATTGTAGTAACTTGCTAAACTGCTGCTCGGATATGGATTTTGCAGGTGATTTCTTTTCTTTCTCTCAACTACTAGTTGCATGATTGTTAGTTCCTAGTTTCTTAGCGCGTGGAATATCGCATGATTATTAGTTACTAGGTTTTTGGCGCGTGAGATGTACCAATATACTTGAATTCATGATTATTATACTACTTAGCGCGTGCATGAGACATCGCAGAATCTAATTGTATGATTATTAGTTACTACTTGGTGCATGCATGGCGCGTGATACACATGATATATTCCACGCGTTAACATTGTTAATTTGTTCACAAAGCATTTAGTATTTCAAGACAACACTCACGGTCAAGATCAATGACATTATACAAAATAATTCAAAAATTATACAACAAATGTAATTAATTCAAATTATATTCAAAAAGTCGTATTTATTCTGGATTTTTAAAGATATTTCTAAATAAAGATTTGGGACAACCTGGCAGAATTTTAAAACATTCAATCAAAAATTTTCGTATTTAACAAAAAAAGATATATATTTCTATCAAAATTTGGTCGTACTTAATAAATTAGGAGGTACCTATTTAAGATTTTGTAAGTTATTAAAACGCGTGATGTTCCAATTGATTTTGTGAACTTTATAAAATGTTGGATTGTCATAATTTCATGAAATTTTAAGAGTTATGTCAAAAAATCTTGAGAATAATTATTAAAATGAATTAAAATCTCTTAAAAATATATTATTATTCCGTTTTAAAATTTCAAACTAAATACCCTTAAATTCGAGATTTTGTGTGATATTATATTGTTGGATTTATGCATAGCTTAATGTGACATACATAAAATTTGAGTATAGTTATTTACATATAAAAATATGTATATAGATAAATTTGTAGAATTTCTTGTTAGCTAATTTCATTTTGTTTAAAGTAAAATTTTAATATTTATACTAAGGGTATGATTCAGGTGAGAACAATTTATACGTGAGAACAGTGAGAACAATTGTTCTGCACTCTTTTAAAAAGTGCTGAATATTTTTTTTTATAATCCGGTGTTTGGGTCAGCTTTCGCGCACCTCGACTAAATTCAGAGGATTGCTAGCACACTCGTACCCATCGAACATGGCAGTTCACTTACTTCCATGCCTTCCAGTGGGATTGAGCCTATAACCTTGGGGTGGTAAGCCCCTAAGTCACGGTACCAATGGTACCAAACCAACTGAGACATCCGTGGTAGGTAAAAAGTGTTAAACAATTGTTCAGCATATTTTTCACATTTTCATTGTATTATTATATTTCAGAACAATAGAGTTCTCACTGTTCTCATACTAACATGTGTTCTCACCAGAGCGTGACCCTTAATACTAATATATATAAACTTAAAGCTTATGAATTCAGTGAACATGTAAAGTTAACGTTGGTCGTATTTTGAATGCTCTCTCATTTTCTGTACAACTTTCTTTATATATTTAAAAAAAATGTTCCCTAAATTTTGTTTCATATTTTCACATATGTTCTTACTATACATTTTGTGAGTAAAGTTCTATAGAGTACTCTTTTAATTGGAGTACTTGGAGTACATATACATTTTGCATTCAAACTTTTGCAAACTTTATTATTTTGCAAAGTTTATTACATGAATATCACTATTTCATTGAAAATCTTGAAAATATTGCATGTTTTGCTAACAAAATATTGCAAAACTAATTGTTCTGCGAAACACATTTGGATTGCAAAACATATATGTTCAGAATGCAAAACATAAAGGATTTTCAAGATGAACATATTGCAAAACATACATGATTTTCAAGATTATCAATGAAATTAATGAAATTATGATATTCGTATAACAAGATTTGCAAAATAATAAATTTTAAAATATTTTGAATGTAGAACGTATGTGTACTCCAAGTACTCCAATTAAATAATTAAATAGTACTCCATAGAACTTTACTCTTTGTTGCTAAATTTCAATTTAATTCTTTCCAAGTGAACAAAATTAAAGCATTCTTGAATTAGAAAAATTGATTTAAAAAAAATGTTTGGAACATCTTTGTATGTGTATCAGTAAAAATATTAATCTAACACTTGGAATTGGAAATGTGTGGAGCATTTTATTTAGTGTGTAGGTAAAATCATTATATCAAGTTTATCTATAAATCATGAAGTTTTGACACATGTAATGAGATTATAAGTTACCTTACCGTTTGACATTTGGTTCGTATATAAACAACCTTATTTTGGATTTATAAATGGCACTTCACCTAATCTATAATAATATTCAAATTTCAGAAAACTATACTTAACTTCTACGAATTAAATTTATCGCAACAATCTCAAGTTCTTAACTAATGATAATAGAGTAATGAAGACTAAGGTTGGTGATCATGGAAGTCCCTAGTAGTCCTAACTTTATATATGGTGTCAAGGCCCATCAACGTCTTTTGATTTGGGATATTTTTTTTTACATATAACTTTATTTGTGTTTCCTTTCCTTTTTTGGGCATGCATGTTCTAATTAACATGTGTAAGTACGATGCTTGCAACCAAAGTTGTAATAGTCGAAATTCAATTAGGGCTTTTGAATTTGAGCACTCAATTGTGTTTTGATGTCTGATTACTCGATTAAGGTCGATTCATTTAACTTTTAATTTTCATATACTCATTCAAAATTTTCAACTTTTACTACATTATTTGCAAGTCGCAACTAATTCTTGTTCACAAATATTTTATCTATTAATTTTTTTAACACTTATTATATAGGCTCCATTTTGGCGCATGCTGCAGCCTGCAGGTGCGTATTTTTCTAACAATCTAGTTCTTTAAAATTTTCTTGCGGATGTCAAAACACCACCAACGCATGAGCTCTTTTTTTTGCCAACACTCCAATGCATGAACTCTTGGGTGTGCATGTACTTAATATATAGACCCTAGGCAGAAGATTGTTCTAATTCTTTTTTTAAATAAGTGATGAAACCGAGAATAAATTGACCTTTATAAAACACTTTATAACATGAATAAGGAAGTGGTAAACAATATGGAATTAGGCCACATTCTAAAAGAGTTGTCGTGAAAAAATTCATCTTAGCAGTGATATTTCGATACATTTTGTTAGAAGACAATTAATTTGGGCAGTCCATTTGATGGCTCGAATCCCGTATTTACCAAATTGCTACAGACGTATTCATGTCTCCTTCTCTAAACTTTGTTGAAAACGCTCATTTATGAATCTTTTATTACTTTTTTTTTTGAATAAGTAGACTTATTGATACATGCTAAGTTTGCATCTATTTTGTAGCATGTTATCTCTCAATTATCCTTGGTTTGTAATTATTTTGTCCTTGATTTGCATTATTAGTAGCATTTCAACTTGGATTGGATGCTAAGATGATTTTTGATGATTGTAGGATAATATTGGAAGAAAATGAGTAAAAAAGAGCAAGAGTGAAAGACATGAGCAGAATTTTTCAAGGGCTTGAAGCTGATATTCTAGGCCCTGTATTTTGGCATTCAAGGGCTTGAAGCTGATCTTCAAGGCCTTGTAGTTGGACGAAAATTTTAATAATATGTCTTTTATAATTAGTTGAAATTATCTTTTTTACGGATTGTAAAGCTTTTAAAAAGCCCATCCAAGTATATATACAATTTATTAGGGTTTTTATTGGTATCATACAGAAGGGAGAGATAGAGAAACACTTTGAGAGAGAATCGTAAAGTATTGAAGGGATCACTACAAGCTTAAGAGACTTCATCAAGTTGTATCTTCTTTACTCTAAACTCTTGTAACCATGATTCTGGATATCAATACATGTTTGTTTTCTTTATTTATCATGGGTAACTAATTCTCTAATCTGAGAATTAGGTAGTATTCGTTGGTGATATATGTTCGATTGATTGTGTGCGAATTCTCTACTTTTGCTAATCTATCATTGAGGGCTTAACCCAATTAAGGGAGTAGCTAACCTTTAATTGTATTCATAGGGATTATGATGAATTGGGAGAGGAGTCATAATTCTTGTTCATGATTTGATAGACATAGTTCAATTATTTAATCGGGAGATTAATAAGAGGAATATGAAACTTATAATTCTTGGGTCTTAATAGCTTATAATTGTATTTCAATTGATCATGGGAGTGACTTTTGAGCTATAATTGTAGGCATTATATTGAATCTTGGGAGAGGACATTATAAAGTTCAGAAGAATTGTTTTTAGCAAAGTACGAGAAATATATATATCGTATTAGATCAACATCATTGACCAATTGAAGAACCCTAGTTCTCCGGTTGTTTTCTTCATCGATAAATCTTAGTCTTACTTGCTTATAATTAGTTTACTTTAGTTAATAACAAACACACCAATTATTTCTCACACTTCTAGATATTAAAAGATTAAAACTTAAACTTGAATCAATAGTCCTTTCCTGCGAACGAACTTTCACAAAAATTAACATCAACAAATTGGCGCCGCTGCCGGGGAAGGCATCAATATTAAGTTTAGGTTAATTATTTCTTATTGTTTAGATTTTATCAAATTTGTTTCCAAGATCTATCTTATTGGAGTACTCTTTTCAGGTGCTACTCTTCTTGCATGAGACGTTCTATAAGTGCTGGAAATCTAGAATTTGATCCAGAAATTGAGCGCACTTTTCGAATTCTAATGCGAGAGGCAAATCAAAGAAAAGAAATATCTAAGATGGCTAATGTTGGGAATGTTGAAGTTGCTAATGTTGATGAGACTTCTATTTGGGATCATGAGACTCCTAATCCTGCGAACTGTATGCACAAGACTCCTCAGATTAGCGCAGCTCAGTACAACATCAATCCGAGCTTAATTCAGATGGTGAGCAATTCGGCTTTTGAAGGGGACATTGAGCGAGAGGACCCACACCGTCATCTTGAGCGCTTCGTGCAAATGTGTGGTTCATTCAAGATCACTGGAGTTACATCAGATGAGATTCGTCTTCACATGTTTCCCTACTCTATCAAAGGAAGAGCCATGGAATGGTTCCAACAGCTTCCAGAAACTACAGTTGCTACTTGGGAGTGTCTTTCTACCGAGTTCTTGTCCAAATATTATCCTTCTGACAAGACTCAACAAATGAGGACAATCATTCTGAGTTTCAAAACACAACCAAGTAAAGGCTTGTATCAGGCATGGGAGAGATACAAGGCATTATTGAGAAAATGTCCACATCACGGTTGTACGGAGTGGATGATTTTGAGTACATTTTACGGATCTTTGAATGTAGATGTTCGTTTGAGTTTGGATGTGGCAGCTGGTGTAGATTTCAAGAAAACACCGGTTCGTAAGGCAAAAGCACTTCTTGAGCAATTGGCAGCAAATAACTATTCTTGGGCACCGAGTGGGACGAGCTCAGCTAAATCAGCACAGATACTGAGATGATGAACTTGCTGACTCTTGAATTGGATGCTCTTACTCAAGAGGTATGTGGACAAAGGGTGAATGTTATTGCTATCTCTTCTCCAATGGAAGGGTACAATGATTATTGTGTTAATCAGTATTCTTATGCACAACAATTCACAGAGGAAGCATCTTTTATTCAGGGAAGACAGTCATGGCCGGTTCAAAATAACTCCTACTACAATCCGAATCAGTGGCCCAATAACAATCTTTCCTACAGCAGCAATCATGTGGCTAATCCATCATATACAATTCCTAAGCAAGATCAACCTCCTGGCTTTCAGCCGCGTCAGCAGTATCAGGCACAACAATAATATCAACCACCACTAAAGGAAAAGAAAGAACCTGCTGATTGGGAGGTTGCACTCAATAAAATTATACATGGAACTACTGGCGCGTTTGCTAACATGGAGACCAAATTTGAAAAAATCGAGTCGAGACTTGATCAGATGGCTTCATCTCAAAAGATGTTGGAAACGCAAATTGGTCATATTGCTAATAAAATTGGTGTGCGTGAACAAGGAGCACTACCTAGTCAACCTGATATGACTGCAAAAGAGTAATGCAAGGCTATTACTTTGAGGAGTGGAAGAGAACTACCAGAAATTGAAGCTTCGAAACTTAAAGCTGAAATTCTTCCTCCTAAGAAGAGAAAAACACATCAAGCTAATGTGGTAATTTCTGAGAAGAGTGAGGATGAGCCAAAAGAAGAGAAGCCTACATCTAAAGCTCCCATGAAACCATACGTGCCTCCGATTCCTTTTCCACAAAGGTTGAAAACTTCGAAGTTAGAGAAGCAATACGAAAGTTTTTGAAGATGTTTTGGGAAATACATATTAGCATTCCTTTTGGTGATGCTTTGGCTCAGATGCCTCTTTACGTGAAATTTATGAAGGAGGTGTTGTCTAATAGGAAGAAGTTAGAGGAGGTAGAAATAATCACTCTTAATGAAGAGTGTAGTGTTGTTATTCAACGCAATATTCCTCCTAAACTCAAGGATCCTAGGAGTTTTTCTTTGCCATGCACCATTGGAAAAGTAGGAGTGAAACGAGCTTTGTGTGATCTTGGAGCTAGTGTGAGTTTAATGCCGCACTCAATTTACAAAAGACTTGGCTTCGGATGATTAAAGAAGACAAGGATTTCACTTCAATTTGCGGATAGAACAATAAAGTATCCATCGGGTGTACTTGTAGATGTTTTAGTAAAAGTTGATAAATTTGTCATCCATTGTGATTTTGTTGTTTTGGAGATGAATGAGGATGTTGATATTCCAATTATCTTGGGAAGTCTATTCTTAGCGACTACGGGAGCAAATATAGATGTGAAAGCCGGTACGCTTACATTGAACGTAGGAGAAGAACAAGTTTACTTTGATCTTAATCACGCTATGGAAGTTCCATCAGTTGAACCTGCATGTTATGGAGTGGATATTGTCGAGGAACATGTGAAAGAAGTGGATGAAAATACTTGTGATGAGCTAAATGAAATTGATGAACAATTTTCTCCACTACGTGAATTTCAAGAAACGAGTATGATTGAGGTAGATGTTGTACTCAGACCATTCGAGATGGTTCCGAAATTTCCACCAAAAAGATCAAAAGAATTCGAGGCATCGAGCTAATGACATTAAACAAGCGCTTCTTGGGAGGCAACCCAAGAAATTTTACTATTATTTGTATTGTGTTAGGTTTAACTATATGTATAATATTTTTGTGTGCATGGACACTACAGGCTGAGGAGAAGACACTTTGACAAGTGCAAAATATGGGGATTGTAGAAAATTTCAAGGCCTTGAATCACATATATATTCAAGGGCCTGAATTCCAGTTTGAAGAATTTAAAAAAAGTTTCAATGGTCTTTTTTGGAGCAAGTATTTAGGGAAATTTTTCTTCTTCACAGCTAGGTTTGATGGCCCGCGTAAGGCGCACTCGGCGCAAGCAGGTGACTCTAGCCAGAGGACTACTCGCTGATATTATCGCTGCCATTGTTGAGGTAGACTAGTCAGGCAGCTTTTGCTTTCAACCTTATTATAAGTATCAATTATGTTAATCAACGGCAAGAAACTTTTAAACTTATGTTGTGATCATTTGGGTTGTAATAACTTTTATTCGTGGATCCTATAATTCGAGACTTATTTCAACTTCATCTCTGGGACTATAACTGGTTGCGTGTGTGATGTGATATTATTGCGGGGTTGTATCATGCTACTTATTTATTTTGACGCAAGTCAAGTATTGTTAATGGAATTGAGATCGTAACGACCAGATCCCTGACCCCGGATCTGGGGGTGTTACAGAAATAGTATCAGAGCGAGAGTTATATATCCCAGAGATGATGCGACGTTATAATAATAAATTCACTAAGATAATAAGAACTCTTTCCAAGTTCAACTAAAACTCTTATGGGAACTCTTAAGTATCATGATAGTAATTTAGCTCGTTATCGTATCGACTAGTAAGGTGACAGACCTTGAGGCTTACGAGCAGCAACATGATGATGCTTTATTATATGTTGGCGATCGGCTCGTAGATTCGATAGAGCACCCTACCGAGGATCGGAGGAAGTTCCAGCTAAGGAGAAGAATCCTGTTAAGGATAAGGAGTTTACCTTGAGGAAATGAGGGCTGCAGCCAGGGGAACTGTAAGAGCTAAGGTGTAGTGCTCAGAGAAGTGAGCGTAAAGAACTGAGATATTAATAAGAAAATTAAAGATGCATATTGGATTCATAGCCGGACTGTCGGATGTAGTACCAGCAATTAAGACAGATTGGAAGGATTACTTGAGGTCTTATATTGGGATAGATAAAGATCGATAGAGGCCTTCAGATTAATGAGAAAAGAGTTAGAATGGTGCATGATTATCAAAGACATCGATATAGGACGGGAAGCAGAGTCTCCAGGAGCAGTTGAGATAGATGCAACAAGTTCCATATCATTGATAAATGGATTGGTGTGAATATTGTCAATGGTAAGTCGCCATGTGAAGGCAGATTTCATAGGTTATAATTTATGAAGACAAGTGAGATTGATGAGGTGGCTTGATTCAGAGAAATGTTCATTTTATAGATGGATCAGCATGGAAAGTAAAGACATTGGAAAGTAATGGCATGATTGGGTAAAGTTATATAAGGAGGCAGTAAGCGAGTCGTTTATCTCAAAACCTACAAGAGGAAAAGACCAGCGAGTCTGTGATAAACTCGTAATAAGACTACTGTCATGGACTAAGTCTAGGTTATTTCAACTCAGAAAAAAAAAGATGAACCAGAAACGTTAGATGCATGTGATTCAAAGGAATATTAAATTCCTTCTTTTCCTTGATGGATTATAGTAGTTACCTTAAGTTTATTCCGACACCGAATCGTAAATGGATCAAGTAAGGCGATCAGTGGTTAAGATGTGATTGAGAATGTTTTTAGATGAAACCTGAAAGAGCAAGTGTAGGCCAGGTTCTCATAGTAGGAATTCTGGCAAAATGAAGTTCAGTTATTAAGACGTGCGAGCAATAGTGAGTAGTGTTGGTTGACCCCGTCAAGGTAAGGGTAGTTCAATGGGGGAAGGCTAACCACACCAGCAATGGTGAGAAATTTCATAAATTCACAAGGTATTACCAAAGATTTGTTCAGGATTTTACAAAGATGGCAGTCCCGTAACTTGACTTATTTGTAAGACTAAAAAGTTTGAGTGGACAAGAAAATGTGAGAAAAATCTCCTTGGAGCTAAAGATGAAATTGGTGAGGACCCAGCATTGGTGTTGCCTAAAGGAAAAAGGAAGAGTGTGCGGTATATTATGATGCATCCCATACAGGTTTGGGTGGTATCAACTATTAGGACGTATATGTATCAGGGAGATGGGGCGTGTTTCAGTTTGGAACTTTTGATTTCCTTCTATGGATGTATATATTGGTTCCTTTCCAGTGATTAGACTTCCGACGTCATGTCAATCATTCCGTTATTATAACTACTTACGATTCTACCTACCTGGATGTTCCTAGAACTATTCTTCAGGTTCCGAAATTAATCTTCTTAGTGTTACCAGTGGGCGAATAGATTGACCAAAATTTCCCTGATTCTGGAAAGAAATTCAACAAAATTTGGCAAACCTTGTCTTTTTGATTATCAGAGGACGTGACTAAAGAGTGGAAACTGGAGCGAACCCTGTGGATGGGGTAAGGTAGCTAAGGACCAAAACGGACTGAGAAGTTCCGGGACTGACTTAAATGAAAAGGCTATTATGCGTCACGTGGGATTGATAAGAGAAGTTGAAAGGAAAGGTGACCGGAAACGGTGCCGAGAAGTCGATTGAGACTTATATGGAGTAAAATTTTGAAAGGATCAGGAAAAGTATCAGGGGATTTGGATGAACGAAGTAGGGCGATGCTCGAGTTGAGTGACTGTGCTACCCTGGTACCTAAGATTTACTGTATGAAGGAAAGCAGTGCGCAAATACAAAAGAAGAAGTTTAATAGTATGTGAGAAAAAGCATATGGATAAGCGTAACCTATCCCAGATAAATTATATTCGCTATAGACAAAGGATGCACCATGCCGACAATTGCTAGAAAAATAATGGTATTAGCTAACCCCTAAACTCGTATATTTTAGTTCGACCAGCTGGGGCCATGTCACAAAGGATTATTAAGTGACTAAACCAGCAATATCAGGACAAAGCGGGGCTACTTTTAACCAAGCGCCGACCGCGAGAGCTTTTGGATATAAAGTGAGGTGATGCATGTGTATATGATTGACCATATTCTGAGTAAGAATAGAAGTATGGTGATTTGAGACACATGATGTGGGGATATTATAAATACAATTGATATATTAAGACTGAGACAGATGATCAAGCTAATTGTATAGAAATGGCCAAAGGTTGCTCAGTATGGTACAGAAATTTTGTATGAAGCTAATATCTTTGATAGAACCAATAGGTACTAAGAGATTCACGTTGAACTCGACCAATATCTTCCAGAACATCCTTGCTACCATTACCAAATTCTGTAAGAAAGATAGATAGACATATGTTGTCTTTAGAAGGCCATGTAGACTGGCATCCGTTTGAAAGAAGAGGTTAGCGTTAAGCTACCTATAGATTATTAAGATGAGAACGATTGGAAAGAGACCCTTATTAAGAAAATAGGATTTGATTGTCAATTAAAGGAGGTAAGTATTTCTTGAAAATCGAATTGAGGATAGAATATCCATAAATTAGGATGAACCTTGGAAATGCACAAAGGATGGCATTACCCTAATAAAGACATTATGAATTTGGAGGATATAAGTTGGATTGACTAAGGCAACAACAACCTTTAAGGATTTATTTAAAGGAGTTTCGAAAAGTACATAGAGAGAACTGTTATAGGATTGATTAATGATGCTTGATATACCCTGTACCCAGAAAAGACAAGAGGAATGATAAGGATGACCTAAGAAACCTCACAAGGAAGAAGATAATATTCCGAGTTTCAAAATGAAAGTTTGGTAGGGGATGTATGACATAATGATAATAATGCCAGATGAGGCATGTGTGAAACCATGGGGAGTTATGGATTGAACCAATGAAGGTTGAGATTATCTTAAAACAAGAAAGAACTAAGAGAAGTAATATCCTAAGTATGATTGGAAGTAGGTGTGATAAAGTTCACACTGAAAGATGGAAGCAATGACTTATGGAAAAAGATTGATATATATTTTCTCTCCTTCAGCAGAGTTTAAGGGAGAATGATTTCACCCAACAGTGATGGGAATGAGATAGAAAAATTAAAGTTGGAACAGACCCAAAAAACATTGATTGCGAGGAATTATTATTATCAGGAAAGGCCAATGAGGTGGCCGACACTTTATGTATAAAGGAGTAATTATGAATGCTTAGACCAAAGAGACAGAATGATATCGAGGAGAACCTTGAAGGTCATAATGTGATGAAGGATTTACATTCCTTCTGATGATTGTGCAAGAAACAACCATAAGAATAGTTTAGGTAAACATTCGATTCCCGATGTCGTCCTAAGCATATTACATACCTTAGAAGGTCCTAATTGAGGTAAACTAGGACCATGATACGAAATTGATTTAAGGTTAGCTATTAAAGCGCTACATAAATGACAAACGATGGTGATTCAACAAAGGGCTACATTAATGTAGTGGTGATTCTTCTAAGAAATGCGATGACAACGCAAAGATAAAGATAGTGCTGCTATTGATAAGCTAAATGGCATGTTGATGAATGACAAGCAAGTTTATGTTGGTGTATTTTTGCGCAAACAAGATAGAGAATATGAGGTTGGAGATTCATAATGCTAAGAGGCAGGTTTGGTAGGAATAGATTATATTAGGTCTAAGTTAGAGAAATCGGCAAGATTTATTTCGGAGTGTATAAATTGGAATTATATGATGCTTGAAATAAATGAGAATGCTATGAGGGCTCATAAGGAGATTATAGTTGAAATAAAAAAAACAAGACGGTTGATATAAAGGAAATAGAGTTGAGGGTCAATAAGGGAGTTGGATATGCGGACTCCTGAGAAACCCCAGCAATGAAGCTAGAAAAGTTGAAATTGAAAGCATAAATGGCATAAAGATCAACTCCTGTTAAGTTTGGAAAATTCGAGGAAATTTGGAATAGATCGGTTGAGTAATAAGGAGACTCATGGATCGAGAAAGTGAAGATCTAGATGGTTGAACAAAGGAAAGTTTAACCCCACAAATGTGACATCATTGAATAAAGGTGACGGGTGTCTCGATAATGAGATGACGGTGGAGTTAAATAACAGAAGTGAATGGGAATCAGATAATGAGAAGGAAAGAAAAGATTGGAAAGTAATTATGGAATATGAAACAGAGAATGTTATGAATAGATTGATGAAGGGGTCTTCTAACGAGCTCTCGGGGTGACAATCTGATAGTGTTAGTATTGTGAATATGAAAGAGCTAGTAGTGTGGCGTGGAATGCCAGTAACAATGATGTCAAGCGAGAAATCCAAGATCTAACCCGAAAGGGTCGAAGGATTTTCCAAAAGTGAGTAATGCTAAGATCGAACGAGAGAATGGGTCCATGGGAGGATGGACAGAGCAACGAGGATATGTAGACACATGAGATTACGAAAGTAGTATTTGATACAATCACGATTATTTTTCTTCTTTAATGAACCTCTATAGTTCAGAGGTAAATTCTAAGTATGATATTTTTGCAATCATGAAACTTTCTATATTTATTTGAAATTCTTTTCTTTTCTTCTCTCTTATTCATCTTCTTTTTGAATTGAGAAGAACAACCCTTTAAGGAGGGGAGGTACTACTACGTGACTATCTGTCTGTGTGATAGAAGTCTAGGTGGAATACCATAACTTGTTTAATTGCCTGTCAAGTACTAAAGGCTGGCCACCTTCTGTACTAACTATGCAATATGACAAATGTTCATTGATCATAGTGATCTCTCAATAAATTCTTCTATTTATATATATTGATCGAGATTGCGAAGATTAATCGGTCAGGAAATGCATATTACGAGTGAGGTTATCTCCGAATTCGCAGCGCGATAGTGATACCAAAGTCACTGCAGATACCAATAAGGTTAATAATATATGATTAGGTAAGGGTATAACCCGGATAGTGTGTTGTACGAAAAGTAGCAAAGTTGACAAAAAAGGATAAGAGGAGTATTGTAGCACTGGTGAGATGTGCTGTAAAAGGATTGGAATGATTACGGATGGATTGGGGAACTAGCTTACGAACTAGCATTACCCCCAAATCTGCAACAAGGGCACAATGTGTCTTATGTTGCGATGTTGAGAAAATACAATCTGGACGCTAAGTATATAGTAGAACACGAGCATGTAGACATGCAACTAAATCTAACCTATGTGGAGCAGCCTGTGAAAACCATAGATCGAAAAGGACAAGCGCTCCGAAACAAGGTCATCAAGCTAGTCAAAGTTTTGTGGCAGAACCACAATGTGGAAGAGTCAACTTGGGAATTGGAAAGCGCGATGTTGAAAAAGTACCCCATTTGTTCTCAGACTGATTCCGGGATGGAATCCTTTTAAAGAGGGGAGACTGTAAGAACCCAGATTTTTGGTAGGAATTAAAACTTTTATTATGTACTAATGTAGAAATGAATAGTGGTTATGACTACGATGAAGCAATGGTTCTAATGAACCGATATGGAACGAATATGGATTCCAATGTTTATATGTCTTGAAGAATGCTATTGGTTGACAACTTAGATTAGAATAATCTTTCTTTTAGGAAAATAAGATTTGGTGATTCCAAATAGGAGAGTTATTCTCATGTCATCCAAATCGATATCTGTTATTAGTCCAGTGGTTCCGTGAAAGGGTTAAGGAACGCTCGAAAAAGGACAACGACATTTTTACAATATATAAGGATTAAAAGAGAATAAGTGATGAATAGTTTTTTTGGTGGAAAATGAGAATATTATTAGACGACGCTATATAGAAGTATTCAGAGCGGATTTTTGAGTTCGTATTCATAATCTAGGGGTAATATAAGTGTATGTAAACGATATCAGATTCAGAAAAATAGCACTTTTATTTTCTCCGAGATTTCCCTGGACACTGAATGACTTAAGGATTTATTAAAAAGGATTTAAGGAATTTAAACCCAAGAATTATAAAGGAGGATTGAGAATGGTAGGATTATTATTAAGAAGGTTTCCGGTAAAACCCTAATTAGAAACAATTGAGATATTCCTCCAAGCCATCAATGAAATTGAGCAATAACCGGATAAAGAACAAGCAGTGAATCAAGATGCATGCATTTACTAGTGGAAAATATCTAGTAACTAAGTGGTTACAAGAGTAACTAGCAAGATTAGAAAGCTAACCAAGTACTTAGCCTCCTTACCAATAATCTTCAACACTTGTCCATCAAAACACCTCATCCATGACCTCATACCTTTATTAAAGTAGCTTTATGGCCTTGATATTTTCCTAGCATAACAATAATGCACATAAGATGAGATAAGATCAAGAACAAAGCAAGCAAAACACCACCACTCTCTTGTTTCATTCCATTCGGCTATTGCCTAAATTCCTAAGACCAAAATCCAAGCTCCAACCATTGTTTGATCTCCAAATTTTTATGGTGAGTTCTATATTTCATAAAAGTGATCTCCTAGAAATCTTAGCTTCAAACTCCATGTTTTCCATTTTCAAATAAATTATTCAAGTGGAGGATGAATAGTGATCTTCATGAACTAACTTTGATTTTCTTGATTTCTTTGATGATCCAAGCTTTGTTAAGGCTATACAAGGACTAGATCAAGCTTAGTAAGGCTAGTACACCCTCCAAGGAAGGTATATCTCTTAAGAACCCTAGATCTTACTTTGAGTTTTAAGCATGTTCTTGGTGGATTTAGCTTAGATATGATTATGATGTTATGTTAAGCATGAAAGCATGATCTTGTAGTTGATTAATTGACATGATGATTATTATGATGAAGTGATATGTTCTTGGACATTTTAAGATGAGAATCATGTGTATAAGATGTATGATATGCCTGGTGTGGCTTGATTTTGATGTTACGATTTTTGGAGCGTTCGATTTATAGCCGCCGTAATGCCGAAATTTCGTTAAACCTAGAAAGTCGTGCATCACAGTAGGTCATAGTGTCGAACCAGGTTAATAGTGTAACATACCCTTGTAGATCTCGAGTCATAGATCGTTTGGCGCGAGAATCGAAGCAAACAGACTTACGGTTTAGGAGTTATGGTCAAAATCGTAAAAGTGGTTCGAAACCGTAAGCACGAGTTCGTAACTGAAATTGAACCCCCTTAATATGATTAATTCAGTGGCGAATCTTGATAATTAAATATTAGAGATCATAAGGAAGATGTGGGAGAAGACCTCATGTCAAACGGATCGTTTTTCGATTTTATAAAAAATGTTCGAATCGAGGCTAAGTGCGAATGAACCCCTAAAAAGGATACTTGGTTATAACTTTGGTAAATCACTTTGAAAGCGGACAATAAAACTCGAGATATTGTTAAATATAATTGATATGGTTAATATCAGTGTTTAAGTTTTACAGGGAAAAACAGAGTGTTACTTGAAACTGGAAGCAGTAAGAGTTTAGTTAAACTCTGACAGTTGGAAGCTCAACAAAGTTTGCTATACGCTGACAAGAGGAAGCAGCTAAACTCTGTTGAACAGAAGCGTTTGCTGGTCAGTAACAGAATTATTGAAGATAATTATGGAAGCGATATCTTTGAAGATTGGATAGCTGTCAAAGGAAGTCGTGCTGACTAGAAAGACGTGTAGCAATCATAATTGATAATATTTGTATAGCTGATTTATAGGAGAATCAATTATCGATTGTACGTAGCTGTATATCTTTATAAATACAGTTAGGTTAACCCTAGAAGGGTATCGATTGTGTAACACAATATCATTTCATTGTAACCTAAGCAGCTCTCTGTGATATTTTACATCACTGAGGGAGAAGTTAATTCCAAACAGCTTTTTTTAAAGTCTTTTAAGAACTTATTGTTATTCTCTCATACTTATTTGATTATAATTGTGTATTCGGCCTAACAATTGGTATCAGAGCTTAATCTGTTAATTTAATACAGTTTAAGATCCACACACACAAAACTATAATCAATGGCAGAAATTTCTCCTCCAACAACAGGCTCTAGTGCTGAGAAGGCTCAACCTGCAACTGTGAGCCGATATGAGACAATCAGGGTTCCTATTCTCAAACCAGCAAAATACTCAACCTGGAAGGTGAAAATGGCTATGTTTCTGGAGGCTACAGATCCAGAATATCTTGACAGAATTTATGAAGGCCCTCATAAGCCTTCAAAATTATCTGTTGTTACTGCTGGACAGGAAGCTAAATTGAAAGGCATATGGCTCAGCCTATTTGTAGTTAGAGGATCCAAATCAACTTAAACCAAATTGTAATAAGTAAATATACATATGAACTGTCACAGGAATCTCAAGAAGTATTATCTGTCAGAAGAAAGAAGAAAAGTCAATCTATAGTTTTGATGTCGTACACTGGAAGACGATTCAGTTATCTGATCAAGCCCCCAGTATAGCATTGAAGTGAATGGATTCATTTGAACAGTGACAGAGATTTTTCGAGTGATAGTTTGAAGGTCAGTTACAGTACAAGAGAATTGAGAGAAGAAATAAACCACAACCTAAAGTCAAAAGTGAAGAAGCATCGTTGAAGTTAGTCGTTCATGAACCAGACAGTACATCGAACGTCAACACAAATCAGTGGTAATTCTTTACTACCTTCAGTGGTTTGTAAGAAGTAAATTAATTATTTGTTGATTTAATTAAATTCATTTATAATTGATATAAATCATTTAGTTGATTTAATTAAATGAATTAATTCTAGAAGAATTAATTTATTTATTAAATTAATTATTGTATCAATTAAATATGAATTAGTTAATCATTAATTAATTAAATAGATCAATATGACTTAAAGAAAGAAGGTTGGATTATGTCTTGGAGAAGAAAAATTCGGTATGACCTAAATTTAAGTCATACCGACAGTAGCCATTCAAGATTATGTCTTACCGACCTGATTAAGTCATACCGACCTCTGCCAGCTGTTTTAAGTCATACCGAACTTCTGATTAAGTCATACCGACAAGTTTTATGTCTTAATGGAGGTTTGTGTAAGTCTTAATGAAGAAAAATCAAGTCTTGGTAGCAGTTTAAGTCATGCTGGAGCAGTTAAATATCTTACAGAAAGCCAGCAAGACCTGTTACTGATATTAAAGAACATAACAGAGCAGATTAGGTCATAACGAAGAAACACAGCAGAAAACATAATATCGAAAACAGATTTCTCTCTCAAGAACATCAAGAACACCAAAGCTTAAACAATTCCCAGAAATTCAAGTTCTTCATCTTTGTAATATTCTATCTGCTAGAACTTGTTTATTTGTGATTCTTGTACTACTAGCGAATTAAGTTTCCTAGTTCTTATCTTGATTATTATTAACTAAATTAGAAAAGTTCATGTCGAATTTTCTAATTAGTTATTAACATCTTGATAAGTTGTTATACTGATTTTGTAACACCACATCAAGTTAATATACAGTTATATTCAACTTGAAAAATTGTGTTAAATAATTCCGCACATAAATTTGTCTTTATCAAATTTTATTTAAAGGACAAATTTCGATAAAAAGGTAAAGATTGTATTCAACCCCCCCTTCTACAATCTTATCGGACCTAATAATTGGTATCAGAGCTGATTGATTGATACATAAATCAAAGATCCCATTTTACTCGATTAAAAATCATCTCCGAATTTTTTAACTCTCTTAAAAAATTCCTCATGTCTTCTAAAGTTGGAACTGTGAAAATTCCCATATATGACAAAAACAGTTATGATATGTGGAAGAACAAAATGTTAATGTTCCTCGAGGTTGCAAATCCTAAATACATGAAAGTCTTATCAGAAGGACCAATAATACCTTTTGGATTAATTCCTGAAGTTGTTACTGATGGAAAAGTTATTTCCCCTGCAAAGTTTGTACACAAAGATTCTTCTGAGTACACTCTTGTTGAAAGAGAAGAAGCTGGACTTGACATTAATTTAAGACTGATCTTAATAGATTCTCTAGACTCTGTGATGTACAGTCATGTGATTAACTGCAAGACTGCAAAGCACATGTGGGAAACCATTGAAACTGTGAATGAAGGAACAGAGGAAGTTAGGGAGAATCGTCTAGAAATTCTGACATCTGAGTATGAACACTTTCGATCAGCATACAATGAAAGTATTCAAGATGTGTTTGAAAGATATAACAAACTTGTCAACAATTTACAGATGCATGGCAAGTACTACACTCAGAAAGAGATCAACAAAAAATTTCTACTGTCAATGCCTGTTCATCTAGAACATAGAATTACAGCTATCAGAGAGTCGAGGAATCTAAGTGAAATTACTGTAGAAAGACTCTTTGGTGTTTTAAAAACCTATGAACTGGAACAATCTCAACAAAAGGAGATTTATGGAAAAGGAAGAGTTGCTAATACTTCTACAGCTCTTATTGTTGAGAACAAACAGGAAGTGGAAGATAAGGTTATTCAACCTTGTAATGTTGACAGTGGTAAGCTTGAAGTTGAAGTTGGTCAAACGAATGCTAGTCCAGATGAAGGAGACTTCTATTCGTTAGAAGAGCTAGATCAGTTGGAAGATGAGTCCATGGCTTTGTTGGTAAGGAAATTTAGTAACTTCAGATTCAGGAAGAATCCCAAGTTCAGGTACAAATCTAACTATAACAGGTTCCAAGGAGGAGGTTCTTCATCCTCAAGTAACAGAGGAGGTTACAAAACTGGAACGGTTGAAAGAAGTAAAATTAGATGCTACAACTGTAATGAACTTGGACATTTCGCTACTGAATGTCAGAAGCCAAAACAAAACCAAAGAAAAGACTTTGGATCTGAGAAGAAGAAGACAGGTAAAGCCTATGTGGCTGCTGGAAAGAGTTGGGATGATACGGACTCTGAAGATGAAGAGTATGGCAATCTTGCCCTGATGGCAAAATCTGATAACTCCAGTGGTACTTCATCTGAGGTATCATGTACTGAAAGTCAATATATTTATCAATTTAGTGATACACTAGGTAATGCTAATAGAGAGATTGAAATGATCAATTTGTTAAATACAGATCTTAGTAATCAATTATCAGAATTACACGATGTAAAAAATTGCCATGATAAACAAAAATCAGAAATATGAATTCTAAAAGAACTTGAGAGGTCTCTAGCGTTGATAGTGGTTCAACAACGTGAAACAATAGCTGAGCTAGAAATAAGGGTTAGTGCTACTTCTAATTCATGTAAAGTGGATAAAGAGTTGTTTAACCAACAAGCTATTAATCAAACTGTAGGAATTGGGTTTGATTATAATGAAGCTATTGGACGAAAAAGCATTATTACCCCTAATCGTGTCAGTGCTGTAGAAAGGGGTATACCAATAGTGCTTAAGGGTGTTAGTAACCCACTCTTTAAGACATCCATAACAGAACCTTTGGATACAACATCTTTAATCATTAAGGAAGAGATGCGCATTGAGGATTTAGCTAATGGCGTAGTCTTAGAAAGTAATCAAATTGTTAAAAATGATGAAGATAGAAAGTCTGTGTTTAAGAAAACAGAAAGAGTTGGTGAGTCTACTAGTTCCTTGAAAACTAGTAGTAGAAGTAACAACATGAATAAATGCAACAACATATCTACCATGCATGCTATTCCTGTTATTGATACTGCTCATAAAAAGTGTAATGCTGTTAATTGCATGTCTTGTGCTTTTAATATAATGTCTGCTTACTTTAACGGTAATCATGCATGTGTTGATAAGAATGTTCCTAGACAGCATATGAGCAGAAATAAACATGTTAGATCCAGGACTGTAACATCACCTAATTCTAAGATTAGGACTCCAAGTCCTTCTCAGGATATGGTAAAGACATGGTTACCCAAGCTGAAACCAAAACAAGTTAAAGCTGTTTACAGGGTTAAATGTCCAGTACCTGAAGAAAATGTTGTTAAAATAAAAAGTGTTGCTTTACCTGATAAAGGTCAATTCTTTAAGTACTCCGGACCCAATCAAATTTGGGTTCCGAAGAAAGTCTAACCAATTTGTCATTGCAGGGTTTGAAACAGGTTGAACGAGTCATGTGGATTCTGGACAGTGGATGTTCAAGGCATATGACCGGAGATAGAGCCCTGCTGACAAATGTGGTGGAGAAGGCCGGCCCAGTCGTTACCTTTGGAGATAACAGCAAAGGTAAAACTGATGGATATGGCAGATTAGAAGCTGGAAATGTTATCGTTGAAGATGTCTCTTTTGTGAACAGCCTTGAGCACAATTTGCTCAGTATTAGTCAATTCTGTGACAAAGGTTATGAAGTTCATTTCAACAAGAAGAATTGTCTAATATCACACAAGAGAAATGAAAGGCCACAGTTGACTGGAGTAAGAAAAGGAAACTTGTACATAGCCAATATGAACTCTGGAAGCACAGAAGAAATTAGATGTTTTTATTCAAAAGCATCCACTGATGAAAGTTGGTTATGGCACAAGAAACTTTCTCACCTAAACTTCAAAACAATGAATTCTCTAGTGAAAAGAGAGTTGGTGAGAGGTTTACCTTCGATTGAATTTACTCATGAAGGTCTATGTGATGCTTGTCAAAAAGGGAAGTTAAAAAGGGCAACTCACAGGAGCACTAACATATCATCAATAACTGAACCATTACAACTTCTCCATATGGATTTGTTTGGTCCAGTTAGTGTGATGTCCATGTCAAGAAAAAGATATGCTCTAGTAATTGTTGATGATTTCTCAAAATTCACATGGGTACTATTTCTGAACTCAAAAGATGAAACTCCACAACTGGTAGTTGATCACATTAAGTTAATTGAGCTGGATTCTAATCGTCCAGTAAGAGCTATAAGGTCAGACAACGGAACTGAATTCAAGAATGCAGTTCTGAATGATTTTTGCACTAAAAAGGGTATAACTAGACAGTACTCAGCTCCCAGAACTCCTCAACAAAATGGGGTAGTTGAAAGAAAGAATAGAACCTTGATTGAAGCTACACGTACTATGCTAAGTGAATCAAGGCTTCCATTGAGCTTTTGGGCTGAAGCTGTCAACACTGCATGCTATACCCAGAATCAAACACTTATCAATAAAGACTTAATGAAGACACCATATGAAGCTCTACATGACAAGAAACCAACTCTCAAGTACTTCCATGTATTTGGGATAAAATGCTTTGTGCTGAAAGAAGGAGATGATCAAGGTGGTAAATTTGAAGAAAAAGCACATGAAGCAATATTTATTGGTTATACTAGAAGAGCCTACAAGGTGTATCTTATTGATCAACAGAAAACCTTGGAAAGTGTCAATGTTACATTTGATGACAAAAAACTCCCAAGTATCCAAAATGAAGATTCATCTGAAAAGCTTAAGTTTAATGACATGTCAAATTCAGATTCAGATGATGACAATCAACCTGACGTTGTTGCTGATAATAATAATCCAGATGTTGGTGGTAATGATCAAGGTGATGCTGGTGAAAACAATGATAATTTTCAAGACACCACTGATACTCTTGAACCATCAACAAGTCAAACTGGCAACAACTCAGGGGGAGATAATGAAGGGTCAACAAGTCATACTCAACATCATACAGAAGATCAAGGCGAATCGTCAAGATCAATTCTTCCCAGACAAACTGTTTGGAATACAGCTCATCCTTTTGAGCTGATTCTTGGTGATCCAGATGTTGGTGTGAAAACAAGAAGAGCTTATCAGAATCAATGTAACTATTCTGGGTTCTTGTCTGTTATGGAACCTAAGAAAGTAAAAGAAGCTCTATCTGATCCTGATTGGGTGATTGCTATGCAAGTGGAACTCAATCAATTTAAGCAACTAGAAGTATGGAAGCTGGTACCCAGACCTAAAGATAGAAAAGTGGTGAACACAAGATGGGTATTCAGAAACAAACTAGATGAAGATGGCACTGTGATAAGAAACAAATCAAGAAGGCATTGATTATGACGAGACCTATGCTCCAGTGGCAAGACTTGAGGCCATCAGAATATTCTTGGCAATTGCATCCTATTCAAGATTCAAAGTTTATCAAATGGATGTCAAGAGTGCCTTTCTGAATGGTAAGCTAGATGAAGAAGTGTATGTAGAACAGCCCCCTGGTTTTGAAGATCAAGATCATTTGGACTATGTCTAGTTTCTTTACAAAGCTATCTATGGTCTTAAGCAAGCCCCAAGAAAATGGTATGACACTCGCTCTGAATTTCTATTAGAAAATGGTTTTATAAGAGGTGTCATAGACAAAACGCTCTTCACTAAAAGACATAAGAATGATATAATACTAGTCCAAGTCTATGTGGACGATATTATATTTGGGTCTACTAATGAGCTTCTATGCAAGAAGTTTTCTAAGTTAATGCAGGGTAGGTTTGAAATGAGCATGATGGGAGAACTGAAATTTTTTATTGGATTACAAATAAGTCAGAGACAAGATGGAATATTTATTTGTCAATCCAAGTACATTAAGGAGCTCCTCAAGAAATATCACATGGAGGAGTGCTCATCAGTAAAGACACTATCAACTATAGCTGTCAAAATTGGTTTATGTGAAAGTTCTGCCAAGGTAGATATCACAGGCTATAGAGGTATGATTGGCTCATTGCTTTACCTAACTGCTAGTAGACCAGATATAATGTTTGCCACATGCTTGTGTGCAATGTTCCAAGCGAACCCTAAAGAAATCCATCTCACTGCTGTCAAAAGAATCTTAAGATATCTAAAGGGTACGCCTAATTTAGGCATCTGGTACCCTAATGAAACTGGTTTTACTTTAATTGGATATACAGATTCTGACTATGCAGGAAGTGTTGTAGACAGGAAGAGTACATCTGGGAGTTGTCAATACCTAGGTGGAAGATTGGTATCCTGGTTCAGTAAGAAACAGCAAACAGTTTCCAACTCTACAGCCGAAGCAGAATATATAGCTGCTGGAAGCTGTTGTGCTCAGATCTTATGGATAAGGAATCAATTAATGGACTATGGCATTGTATTGGAAAATATTCCTATTTTATGTGATAATACAAGTGCCATAGCAATAGCCAGCAATCCTGTGCAGCACTCAAGGACAAAGCACATTGACATAAGGTATCATTTTATAAGAGAGCATGTAATGAATGGTACAGTGCAACTACTATTTGTAGGCTCTGGAGATCAAACTGCAGATATTTTTACTAAGTCGCTTAATGAATCCTCATTCACTAAAATTGTTAGTGAATTGGGTATGTTAAACAGTCCTAGTAATTAATACTGTTAATATCTGAAATTTGATCTTTAATAATTTTGCAAGTGATTATTCTGTGAATATTTGTTGTTTGAAATCACTTGTATAATTATTTTACCATCTGATTTTCTTGCTTGTTTAGTTATTTTTCACTCTGTTTATTCATATTATTTAATACTTTATACTTCTGTATTTTTAGAATATTTGTAGATATTTATTTCTATTTTAATAATTAATTTATCATATGTTTTGTAATGTTTGTCCTGATAATATTGCTTTGTTTTCGTTAACAGGATAGCATATGGTATTTATAATTATTTTTATTATTTGTTTAATTTTCTATAATATTTTTATTATTTTTATAAGTTAATTGTATATTTTATTGTGTTTTTTAATGTTTGTTTAAAGTAAATATGACTTAAAATTAGGAAAAACTATCAATATGACTTAACTTAAAATCGGTATGACTTAAACAGGTTAAGTCTTACCGAGTTTTTGTTAGATTAAGTCATATTCACGAGTCTGTTAATATTTAAGTCTTAACGAGGTTTTTAAATTTAAGTCTTATTCCATTCAAGTCTTAACTAGTTTTGTTTATATTAAGTCTTAGACATTTAAGTCTTACTGAGTATTAACATAATTTTAAGTCCTATTCGTTTTAGTCTTATTGTCTATAATTAATTTAAGTCTTAATCAGTTTATATATATATATATATAAAACAGGTAACAGTTTTAAGTCTTTATAGTTAAGTATTGTTAGTTATTTTTTAAGTCTTATTCGTCTATTCAGTATATATATATAGTAGTTAGTTGAGTTAAGTCATATTTTGGTTTATGTCATTCTCTCAAGTTAAGTCTTAGAGAACTAAATAGATACATACATATATACACAAACATACCAATCGTTCATGTCCGATTTTTGTCTCAAATCTTGCTGATAATCACGAACTAATCACATAACTCGACTCCTTGTCTGATTATCTACGTTTTGAGTGTTTAAAATCGTGTTTTGGTTCCGTTTTTGAAGAATTTGTTGTTCGAAAAATCGATTTTTAGATCTGATTTTCAGAGCAACTGGTTTCCATTCTTGAAAAACTAAAAATATATGGTTGTTTGTGTGTATACAAGGATCATTGTGTGAATTTTTCAGAATTTTTCAACAACTTTTAATTTTTTCGAATTTTTAATTAATTATTAATTCGAAAAATTAATTTTTAAATTATAATTTTGTAAAATCTGAAATTATCAAAGAAATTAAATCTTGATTAAAATGGCTGATCGATTTGAAATTATTAAACATAATTTAATCGGTTATTTTGATCCAGAAAAATGTTCAGTTGAACGTTTTCGACCGTGGATTCGTTTTTTAAATGAAAATTCACTGGTTCGCACTGCTTTGAGCTTGGATGCTCCATTGAAAATTGAACCTTTGCGAATCATGTGTACTACTGCTGTCATTTCTAATGATAACAGATCATTTGTCTTCTCTGTAGGAGACAATCAGTACACAGTGAATGAAAATACAATAAATACGGTCTTAAATTTTCCAACTGACAATTTCGAAGAATTACCATCAGATCAAGAATTGATAAACTTTTTGAATGGTATATTCTATCAAGACAGTCCTGATCAAACTGTCTGGAATAAAAAGAACTTCGTTCAGGAATGGGACTATCTGTTTGACACATTAGGTAGAGTCTTTGCCAATTCTACTAAAGGGAACTTCGGGGTATTACCATCCTTCTTGTAGCATATTGGATATGCAGTTGCACACAACCGAAGAATTAATATTGGTAGACTACTGTGTGTTCCGATGGTTAGAAGAATCTTTAATGCAAAGAGGAATTTTGATAATGGACAAAAAGTATCATGCTATTATCCAAGATTCTTGTCATTGATTTTTAATCATCTTGTGGAACTAGAAAACCAAGCCCAATTCCTGAATGGAGAATCACTGGCGTCAGGTAAACCTACTACCAGATTGTTCACTGAGTACAGCAACAAGCCTAAATTCACAAACATACCTGTAGTTGTCACCCAATACATGTCAAACTATATACAACTACCTGTCATTGAACCTGTACCAGTATCGGAACAACCTGAACAAAACCCTGAACCACTAGTGGAAAACATACTTGTTGATAATGAAGTTCAAGGCAATCAACGAGTTGAACCTGCTCAGCAAATTGTTCCTCAGCCAGCTGCACTTGCTGTTGAACATCCAGTGCAAGAAACTGCATCTGTCCCTGAACCTGAATCAGATCAACCAATCTTACCAGTGACTGTTGCAGAATCAGCTGACCAGGTATTGCCTTCTGTTCCTCAAACTACTACTTCTCAATCTATTTCTGGAACCCAAGTGGTTGGTAGGTCTGACCAAGGGGTTGTAGTACCACAACCTCTAACCAAGGTCGTAGAGCCAAATACTCAACCAACAAAACTCAATCTTTTCACTCCAGAAAGAAATTACAAGTTAAAAGAAGTCGAATCAGTAATGGTAGTATGAGTGAACCCACAGCTCTACCTCTAGAAAAGAAAAGTAGAACTCAAATTGAGGCAACTGTAAGCCCATCTATATCCTCCCAACAGGATATGGAAGTTGATATGGCCGTTACACAGTTACTAGAATCATCTTCTCAACAGGATGATTCTATTGAAGTTCGCCATAGGGCCGTGGCACCTTGTAGTGAGTCAAGCACACCACCCCTATTACTCACAATGGGGGAAGACATACCTTTAGATGAGTCTCAGGACACATTTCAAGGAGAGCACGTAGAAAATGTGACAGTGCCTACCATAGTTACGGTAGAAGAGTCTTCACAGGCTTTAGAGGGAAATCTTGGTTCTCAGTCAACTTTAATAGAACCATCATCTCCCCTCCCAGGACAAACACTCCTGGCTCCCTCAAGGGATTTTCCACTCGCAGTTTCGACTGGAGAAAGTGGAAGGCAACTTGATCAATCTACTACTGAAGCAATTCAGTCAACAATTTCAAATGTTCAAGTAGATTTTGATTAAGGAAAGGGATTTGCGAACTCCCATTGCACCACCACTGACCTTCCCAGAGGAGGCTAGGGTGATTTTACATGTAGGTACAAATCTGGAAGCAGCTCAGGAAACTGAGAGGAGTGATGTGAGGAATACCATAAAATTGAGTGAAACACATGCACTTCAGGTGAGTGGATCTCAAAGTGAACGTCAGGTGAGCGCACACACTGACACATACACTCTCTCACTATTAGAAAAGATAGCTGCTTTAGAGAAAGAACTTGCAGTCAGCAAGGCTGAAACAGAAATCCTTAGAGCACAAGTGGGTGAGCGATCTTCTTCATCCACCTCTGTCAACAGTCAGCTTGCTGGAATCAAGAAGGAGATAAACTACTTAAAGACATCTTTCACCAAGAAGATAGATTCTCTTTAACTCTCTCATGAAAAGGCACTTGATGACTCTGGAGATATTACTGTTGCTCAAGACATGTTAATTTCTGAAATTTCCGTGAAAGTTGACACTCTACAGTCAGAGGTACAGCACAATCAGGAATCTACTGATTCTCGTCTGGACCAGATCGAAAAGCAAAATGCACACCAGGCTAAAGGGTTAAGACATTTGTATAATCTTGTAAGTCAAAGTCGCAAACCTACAAATGAAGAAATTGAATTCTTTACGAGTAAGGGTGGTGATGATGATGAACAAGATCCTGAAGCTGGGGGAACTGATAAATCTGTAGAGGATTCCTCAACTAAGGGGGAGAAATCAAAGGGGTCACAAGATAAAACTAAAGAAAGAGAGGGAGGAGAGGGAAAATCTGACCAAAGTGAAGATAGGAGAGATAAGAGGAAGAAAGTAGTTGAAGAAACTGAAGAAGAAATTCAAGACAAGAACACAGGTTATTATTACACGGGTGAACCGGATAACTTCGATGTTTTTGCTGATCTTGAATTCCCTGATCAAGGTGAAGAACTTCCTGAACCTGATCTTAGTCACTGGGAAGATGAAGGACCAGTGATATCTGAATCTGAAGCTCAACAAGCTGAGAAAGAATCTGAAGAATTATTTGCTTAGAGGGAAGCTAATTTGCTAATGAGAGAAGAAAAGCTTCAAAAGTCATTAGAGCAAATTGCACGAAATGAAGAACTTCAGAAAGCTGAACAGCAAGCATTACAACGATTACATGCTATAAATGTTGAGAAGAGAAAGACATATATCAGACTAAAGAGCGGTGACAAATGGGAACGTGCTCAAAAAGCAATTGATTCACCTCAGAGTTCTGATTATGAAGATCGTCGTCTTGGACAAATTCTCGAGGAATTCAAACTGGCAAATCCAATTCATGATATGTATATAAAGGCCTTAAAGGTAGAAGTCATCAGGATAACTACTGCATTTGAACCCAAATCTGATGAGCTGGTAATATTTGTGGATTGTCATAAAGTTGGAACTTTCAGAGTATCTATTCAGTTCTTTTATGACAGATCGCTGACAGAGATTTGGGTACTTAGGCCTAAGGTAAGAACATCTTCTGAGCTAGGTGTGTTGTTACATGAGAAGTTCAAAGAATTTGCTAAAAGAGCTGGACCAGAAGTGATTAAGGATCCTCCACAAGTAAAATTTCTTAAGGGAGAGGTACTTCCTTCAATCAATCTTCAGACAGATGAGTTATATGAACATCATGCAAAACACTTGGTATATGCTAAATATGCTCTCAGAAATCATGGATTCTTGACTGAAGAAAAGGTAATAGCTGCAGATCACATTCGATCCTATGCACAAACAAACATAAAAGATTACAAGAAATTTCAAGGTGAATTGAGAAAGAAGCTTGGAATTCCTTTAGTCTTACCTCAAGGATTGTCATCAAGAAGAGAACGTCTTGTTGATTCTGATTTACACATGAAACTTCAAGTCACAGATGAGCTAGAAGAAGGAGAATTCAGAAGGGAAGACAACTGAAGAAAAAGAATTGCTCTACATGTTATATCTTTAGAGCTTAGATAAATCTTGATAGGAATTTGTATCATATGATCAGTCTAGAAGATCATCTATCTTGTATTTATCTTTCATGTTTGAATCTGGCAAATGTTAAATATAAACCAGAACTTTTTTTTTTCATATTTACTTAGTATTTAAAGTTTTATCTTTCATTTGGTTAAGTTGGATTAGTTGAGGTATCCTCTAGGAATTTTCTTGTTATTGTCTAACAAACAAATAGGGGGAGATTGAAAGGCATATGACTCAGCCTATTTGTAGTTAGAGGATCCTAATCAACTTAAACCAAATTGTAATAAGTAAATATACATATGAACTGTCACAGGAATCTCAAGAAGTATTATCTGTCAGAAGAAAGAAGAAAAGTCAATCTATAGTTTTGATGTCGTACACTGGAAGACGATACAGTTATCTGATCAAGCCCCAGTATAGCATTGAAGTGAATGGATTCATTTGAACAGTGACAGAGATTTTTCGAGTGATAGTTTGAAGGTCAGTTACAGTACAAGAGAATTGAGAGAAGAAATAAACCAAAACCTAAAGTCAAAAGTGAAGAAGCATCGTTGAAGTTAGTCGTTCATGAACCAGACAGTACATCGAAGTCAACACAAATCAGTGGTAATTCTTTACTACCTTCAGTGGTTTGTAAGAAGTAAATTAATTATTTGTTGATTTAATTAAATTCATTTACAATTGATATAAATCATTTAGTTGATTTAATTAAATGAATTAATTCTAGAAGAATTAATTAATTTATTAAATTAATTATTGTATCAATTAAATATGAATTAGTTAATCATTAATTAATTAAATAGATCAATATGACTTAAAGAAAGAAGGTTGGATTATGTCTTGGAGAAGAAAAATTCGGTATGACCTAAATTTAAGTCATACCGACAGTAGCCATTCAAGATTATGTCTTACCGACCTGATTAAGTCATACCGACCTCTGCCAGCTGTTTTAAGTCGTGCCGAACTTCTGATTAAGTCATACCGACAAGTTTTATGTCTTAATGGAGGTTTGTGTAAGTCTTAATGAAGAAAAATCAAGTCTTGGTAGCAGTTTAAGTCATGCTGGAGCAGTTAAATATCTTACAGAAAGCCAGCAAGACCTGTTACTGATATTAAAGAACAGAACAGAGCAGATTAGGTCATAACGAAGAAACACAGCAGAAAACATAATATCCAAAACAGATTTCTCTCTCAAGAACATCAAGAACACCAAAGCTTAAACAATTCCCAGAAATTCAAGTTCTTCATCTTTGTAATATTCTATCCGCTAGAACTTGTTTATTTGTGATTCTTGTACTACTAGCGTATTAAGTTTCCTAGTTCTTATCTTGATTATTATTAACTAAATTAGAAAAGTTCATGTCGAATTTTCTAATTAGTTATTAAAATCTTGATAAGTTGTTATACTGATTTTGTAACACCACATCAAGTTAATATACAGTTATATTCAACTTGAAAAATTGTGTTAAATAATTCCGCACATAAATTTGTCTTTATCAAATTTTATTTAAAGGACAAATTTCGATAAAAAGGTAAAGATTGTATTCAACCCCCCCTTCTACAATCTTATCGGACCTAACATAAATCTATTCCAAAGGAGAAGAAAGATTTGACTCCTGAGGACATTTCATCCATTGGTAAGGATGCAAAGGTTAGACATTGATGTGTCAAATTATACCTAACCGCAAGCGCACGGTGTCTATTGCTAGTACAAATGGCAAGCGGGTCGAATCCACAAGGAGACAGGTTCTTCTAATTCCTTTTCAGTTATCGCTAATTGTTTCAAGGGTCAGACGAATATGTGAAATTATTAATTAACTAATTAAACTAAATTAGCACTAACTAAATAAATGATTAACTAATTAATTAAGGGATCTAGGGCAATTCAGGTTCACCATGCTTACACCAAACAAATCACAAAGGTATAGCTTTTCAAGGGGATCAAGTAATTAAAGTAATAGTTAATCTTTTCCAAGCATTAACACTCTCAGAAATCCAATGATGCTTCCACACTCACCTTCAATTCCGCTAATTGTATGTATGCCTCTAGTAGTAAAATCTTCCGATCAATTACTCCTATTGCAATCAGTTAATCCATGATATTGGCCAATTACACAAATTAAGAATTAAAACATATCAATCAGAATTACTCTTTACCCATCAATTTACTAATCAAATTAAGCCCAAATCATGGTGCAAACATGGCTCTCCTTAATACCCTAGAATTAAACTACTCACTCATGGTAGAATAAAAACTAACAATAATAATAATAAAGAAGAAAGCCATATTAAACATGTAATAATGAGAGAGAAGATTAGAAATACCTTAAACTTGATAATAATGGAGAACAAAAGATCTAAGATTTAATTATAGCTTACAAAGATCAAGAAGAGAAATAAAAACTAGCTTAAAAATAACGTATGTCAAGAGAGATCCTAAAATAATACCCTAGATGTGTTTTTATAGTCCCTAGAAGTTTTATCCAACAAGGAAATACCTAAATTACATAATAAATTCGAAATAGGAAAGAATTATAGAGTTTTTAGGAGAAAATTCGGAATGGACAGAATACTCCCGAGGCCGCATCCTGGGATTTGAGGCCGCGGCCTCAAGCCAAATCTGCCCGCGGTTTTTCAGCATGCTATTTCCTTCGTTTTTCCTTCGTTTTGCCTCCGTTTCCTTTCGTTCTTTTTCTCAAAGCTTCCATACTTCAATTCCTTGCCTTGGAACCTTCATGGTGGCTCACAACAAGACTCCATTGTTCGTTCTTAAGCTCGAATTCATCTCCAGAATTGACGGAAATTGCAACCTTATTCCAAAATGCTTAGAAACGATCCACAAATTATCACATTTCCTCTCGTAACTTCATAAAATCATTCCTTCGAGTTAAAAAAACACCATAAAATCATTGAATAATGCTCGATTCTTCCAACATGGCAATTATTTATTTCCAGTCATAAAACACATCAAACACTAATTAAATCCACACGATTATTCGCAAAAGCACCGAAAATGTGGGAACAAAATCCTATAAAGTATATATAAAATACACTCTATCAAATATCCCCACACTTAGCACTTTGCGCGTCCTCGTGCAAACTAACATAATAATTATACTAACTAATTAGTACCACTTCCGTAGGTGATCACGGTTGCATTTGGCATATGCAACAAGCCCTTTAAACCCCTAGGTAGCCCTAGCGGACGAGTAAGGTCTCGTGAGGGTTTATTGTAAATATACCCACAAAATTCATCTAGCTCATGCAAAAGACCACACATCAACAGAACACCACACACACCCGTCCTCTCATGCCATTTCAACTTAAGAATCAAAATGAAAATGCAATGCCTTGGTGTCTAAAGTACAAGTATCCACATAGTCTACTCAAAGAAGATGCATAAGATCATAGAAATTCATGTCAAATGTAAGAATAAGTTAGTAAACATGCTAAGCACACAAGAGCACATCTTTGAGACACAACCTGGGATATCCTATGCAAAAGCAACAACTCACCGTTCACTCACAAAAATATTCACTCAAAATAATTGGTAAGTGTTTCACTCAACTCCAACAATATCATAAACATGCTTCGTCCTTGTTATTAATCTAACCTTTAACGCAACATACATCATCGATGACAATCAAAAGGTCTTTGTTAAGGTTGTAACGGGGCTAGGGACAAGGTATGTCAAGAAAGCCAAAGAAGGTTAAGTTAAAAGCTAGTACCTGACAATGAAATTCAAACAATTCCCATACTTTCATCCCCACACTTGAACTTTTATTTATAAACAACTTGACTAGTCGAATCTAAGTAGGATCACAAAAGATAAGCATGCTCTCGTATTTATTTTTTCTGTGTTTTTTTTCTTTTTCTTTCTTTTTTTTTCTTTTTTTTAAGAGAGCTAAATAATAGCAAGAACAATGATCCCATAAATATGATTTCAAACTTCGACTAACAAGCTATCAACCAAACCCCAAGTATTCCCCCAAAATTATGATCATCAATAAAAACTCCCCTTTATGCACACCTTATCACTCCCTTATGAACAATACTAGCCTTTGACAATTGGGTTCAAATTTAATGTAAGGCCAATAGAATAGAAAGGATAATGGCAAGTAATGTGGTGTGTCACCGAAAGAATATATGATTAGGCTCAAAGGGTTAACTAATGGATCATGTATAAACGGCTTGGATATATAGGAAATATGAGGTTATACCTAAATGCCTTTATCATGTTATCATCAATTAATGTCATGCATCTTAAGAAAGACCTCAAGCAAGTGCTAGCAATGCAAACAACATGTGGACACTCAAGCAAACGAAAAATCATGCAAGAGATATGCATATAGGCTCAAAACTCACTTGGTGTGACAAAACATAATCAATCCCAAATAACAGTCTCTCTAACGCACCTACTTGTACTCAAAGCATATAGACCAAATTACCTTGCACATATTCATGGCATTCTAATCACTTACCACATTCAATTAAGTCTACTAGATTCTACTTGCTAGCTAGTCCACAAGAACATCACATATCACTTCTCAATCAAAAGCATCCATAAACACAAGATTCCTAAGCATGCATGGGTGTATTTACACAAGTAATCTTCACATGGCTAGAATTATTTTTGGTATTTCAAATTTTTTAATTTTTAATTTTTTTTTAAATTTTTTATATACACTACGTTGAGAACACCGAGAACACCTCCCCACACTTAAGCGAGTCAATGTCCTCAATGACTCATTAACTAAACAAAGAAATCTACAATATATAAAACAGAAGGAAAGAAGAACTCCCCTTTGCAGAAGTATGATCCATGGGTTGCCTCCCAAGAAGCGCTATTTTTTAAGGCCATTAGCTCGACCTCCTCTAAATCACTCTGGTAAAGGCGGAACATCCCCTTTCTCAATCATAAACTCGCCACCATAAAAAGTATTAGGAGTATTAGTGTTTGTCTTTATCCTGCAGAAAGTCTCCAAACAAGCATCAGTAAAATAAAATATGACATTAATAAGCAACAATTCAGTAAGTGCTTGTGCAGCTTTGGAAAACTTTGTGATAAAACATCGAAAAAATTCAACACCGCAAAAATATCGAACTCCCTTGACATAAGGTGGAGGCTCTGGTGGTGGTTTGTCTTCTCTCCTTACTTTTTCAGGAGCCATTCGAAATCCTTGGCTTATCACATCATTGATTAAGCAGACACTTCCATTTTCTCCCTCTTCTCGAGCTTGAAACGTAGGAGCCACTTTGTATGGATCCTCAACCAGAATTTGAGAAATATCATCTTGGACAATATTTGTTATCACATCAACCTTGAAATAAGTGTTCTTGAGCAAAGAAGCCTTGTAAGTAGAGGCTAGATCGAGAGCAAATTTATCAATACATGGTAGCTTAGGCACAGGTTGTGGAAGAGAAACAACAACCATCTCTGTATTGCTTTCCTTTGTAGCCTCATCATCAGTCACATTGTTCTCGGTAGCAGCAACATCATTGATCTCGTCATCGGTGGCATGCTCCTTCTCTTTATCAATGGCCTCATCATCAACATACATGGAAAAACTATCATATTCCTGATCGCTTGTGAGATTGATAACAGTCAGGTCCTCTTCGGATCGGATAGATGATGATGGTAAATAGTCGAGCTGCCCTATAGTAGAAGAGTTAGCCAACTGTGCAATTTGAGATTCAATCGCCAAACTTTGAGTTTCTAATTCTTTGATCGTTTCTACAGAACTCTTTAGCAGTTTATTCAGGATATCCCACATCTCATTTGTCTGATCAGCTTGCACATCTACGCTGGGTTGAGAAACATGTAGATCTTCTTGTAGAGGAGGATATTGATATTCTTGCTGTGGCGGCTGCTCATATGACTGATAATATTGTTGCTCAAACTGTTGCTGATTATGATATGGAAAATTTTGAGCACCATTGTCCTGGTAGTAGAAATCTGGTTGATTCACGTATTCTTGATCAAAAGTGTTTGAATACTGATTGTACCCATATCTTTCTTCAAAAGAATTCATTTGTCCCAACTGAGCACTCTGAGAATTATAGACATTGTAAGAGCATTCAAAACCAAAGTGACCCTGCACACCGCAAATTTGACAGAAGTTGTAAGTTTTAGGGGCCACTTTTGACATCTCATTGATACTCATTGGACGCATAGTGGGCTCTGTAGTCTTCGACATGGCAATCTCTCGAGTATGTGCCTCTACTAGGGAAGATAGGAGTGCAAAAGTATCAACTTCACCCATTGCAAACCTGTAGACACTCAACAAAGCCAAGAAAACGCAGTAAAATCTCCCTCAATTGGTACAAAAGTTCCAATGAGACAATAGAAACAATCTAAACAACCAAATTAAAATCAACAGAAACTAGCTGTCTCCCCGGCAGCGGCGCCAAAAACTTGATGTGTCAAATTATACCTAACCGCAAGCGCACGGTGTCTATTGCTAGTACAAATGGCAAGCGGGTCGAATCCACAAAGAGACAGGTTCTACGCCAAAAACTTGATGTGTCAAATTATACCTAACCACAAGCGCACGGTGTCTATTGCTAGTACAAATGGCAACCGGGTCGAATCCACAAGGAGACAGGTTCTACTAATTCCTTTTCAGTTATCGCTAATTGTTTCAAGGGTCAGACGAATATGTGAAATTATTAATTAACTAATTAAACTAAATTAGCACTAACTAAATAAATGATTAACTAATTAATTAAGGGATCTAGGGCAATTCAGGTTCACCATGCTTACACCAAACAAATCACAAAGGTATAGCTTTTCAAGGAGATCAAGTAATTAAAGTAATAGTTAATCTTTTCCAAGCATTAACACTCTCAGAAATCCAATGATGCTTCCACACTCACCTTCAATTCCGCTAATTGTATGTATGCCTCTAGTAGTAAAATCTTCCGATCAATTACTCCTATTGCAATCAGTTAATCCATGATATTGGCCAATTACACAAATTAAGAATTAAAACATATCAATCAGAATTACTCTTTACCCATCAATTTACTAATCAAATTAAGCCCAAATCATGGTGCAAACATGGCTCCCCTTAATACCCTAGAATTAAACTACTCACTTATGGTAGAATAAAAACTAACAATAATAATAATAAAGAAGAAAGCCATATTAAACATGTAATAATGAGAGAGAAGATTAGAAATACCTTAAACTTGATAATAATGGAGAACAAAAGATCTAAGATTTAATTATAGCTTACAAAGATCAAGAAGAGAAATAAAAACTAGCTTAAAAATAACGTATGTCGAGAGAGATCCTAAAATAATACCCTAGATGTGTTTTTATAGTCCCTAGAAGTTTTATCCAACAAGGAAATACCTAAATTACATAATAAATTCGAAATAGGAAAGAATTGTAGAGTTTTTAGGAGAAAATTCGGAATGGACAGAATACTCCCTAGGCCGCATCCTGGGATTTGAGGCTGCGGCCTCAAGCCAAATCAGCCCACGCCGAGGCCGCGGCCTCAAGCCAAATCTGCCCGCGGTTTTTCAGCATACTATTTCCTTCGTTTTTCCTTCGTTTTGCCTCCGTTTCCTTTCGTTCTTTTCTCAAAGCTTCCATACTTCAATTCCTTGCCTTGGAACCTTCATGGTGGCTCACAACAAGACTCCATTGTTCATTCTTAAGCTCGAATTCATCTCCAGAATTGACAGAAATTGCAACCTTATTCCAAAATGCTTAGAAACGATCCACAAATTCACATTTCCTCTCGTAACTTCATAAAATCATTCCTTCGAGTTAAAAAAACACCATAAAATCATTGAATAATGCTCGATTCTTCCAACATGGCAATTATTTATTTCCTATCATAAAACACATCAAACACTAATTAAATCCACACGATTATTCGCAAAAGCACCGAAAATGTGGGAACAAAATCCTATAAAGTATATATAAAATACACTCTATCAGACATCTGCTTCATAGTTCATTGGATAATGTTATGTCTAATAAAGTGATCAATTGTAAAACTGCAAAAGAGATCTGGGATGCCCTGGAGGTTAGATGTCAGGGAACTGCTGCAATAAAGAAGAATAGAAGGAACATACTCACACAGGAGTATGAACACTTTGAGGCTAAATCTGAAGAATCAATGACAGAAACCTTTGACAGATTCTGTAAGCTACTTAATGATCTGTCACTGGTTAATAAAGAATATGATCTAGAAGATTCAAATCTCAAGTTTCTTCTTTCTCTACCTAACCACTATTAGAGACAACTATGATATGGCTGATACTGATATTGATGAGATCTATGGGTTGCTCAAGACTCATGACCTGGAAATGGAACAGAGAAGCAGAAGATCAGGCAGAAAGTCAAAGTCTGTTGCTCTAATAGTTGAAGAAAGACCCTCAAAGAAGGAAGCATCAAGGAAGAAAGCAAAAGGAAAAGCTTTGGTCATTCATTCTGAAAGTGAGTCATCAAACTCTGATGTTGACTCAAACACAGATGGATCATCTGATTCTGAAGATGATGAGGAAATGATGCAAATGGCTGCTTTGATGGTAAAGACCTTCAAGAAGATGGTATTCAAGAACTTCAAGAAAGGGAAGAGATTCTTCAAGAATGATTCAAAGTCTGACAGGAAGAATTTCAGCAAATCTGAGAGAAAGGATACCAAATCTGGGAAAAGATACAAGTCTGAGATTCAATGCTACAAGTGTAAGGAGATGGGTCACTATGCTCCTGAGTGCAAGAAGGGTAAAACTGAGAAGGCACTCTTCACTAAAGGCAGAGATTGGGCAGACACCTTTTCATTTAAGTCAATCTCGGAATGTCTCAGTCTGTCTTGGTCCTTAAGGTATATCTTGGCTTTATCGACCAATCCTCAGTTTCACCATTTCATCTCCACAATCAATTGAAACCATCAGTGTCTGTTCACCAATCCACTTACAATATTTCTTCAAACTCCCTTAAACACAAGAAGACTTTAAATACCCTTAACTTTGGCTCACCAATCTCCTCTACCTATACTAAAACATAAACTTTTATTAGTAATACTCTATAAAATTATAATCACTACTTAGAATGAACACTTCGTTCGATAAACCCCCCTTGAACTCGATGTGAGTTCATATCTTATATCATTACATATATATCTATATGTGTATATTATTATCACATTTGTTCCGGAGCAATATGACTCTAAGCTCTGATACCATCTGTGACGCCCCTGGATCCGGGCCGTCAAGGTCCAATTTCCATTCATTAACAACATTTCTTGGATCTTTTTTTTTATATATAATTAATACAAATTAATACTTTCATAAATGACCCCACACTAATATCATCACACACCAGTCATATGCTCAGGGAACAACAAACACAATATTAAAAGTTTATAGTTAAACAGTTATTACAACCCAAAAGCATATTTAAGCACATTGTTGAATAATACTTCGACATGAAGCATTTCAACAATCAAAAGTTTATTATACCAGCTTACACATTATACATAATCTACCAGGACCCGCTTGTCTACGCTACCTCTGGAATAGGTGCCAGCGTTCTCTCAGAAGGTTGCCTTTCCCTTACCCTCTTGCGGGGTGTAGTGCGGAGTATCGGCATGCCTAGCTGTTGTATAAAATAAATAGCAAGAATGAGCTAAAATAGCTCAGCAAGATAAATTCTATCGACTACCATCAAAGGAAATAGACCATTACACATATATATATATATATGTGTGGAAATTCATCATACTTATTAAGAAAGAAAAATCTTTATTTATTAAATACACCATCTATTCATCTTGATAGGAAAAAAATTTAGGATAATATAATATGAGTTTCTTTTCTAAAATATTATAATAATCCATACTTCATTTCCGTATAATATTTCAAAATAATATATACTATTTGAATCAGATCTCTTAATAAAATCTTTCCATTTTCTTGTATATGACACTTATATAAGAATAATATTAAATCAGTTTCTCTTCATTCCATATAAATAATTCCATCACCTTATCTCATTTTCTTGGTTTCAGCATATAAATCTGAAAACCATTATCAACTCTTTCTTTTCAAAAACATTGGGGATATCTGCTGTCGCCTGATACGTTAGGATGATGATCAGTCGCCTAATCGTACCTGCTCTCTTTTTTTACTACCGGTAGAAGGAATGAAGATCATCCCTGGAGGAAGGCCACCTGCTAACATCCTCCCTTGGCATCTTCGTGCCGTAATAAAATAATAAATGCTGGACTGTGTCGCACACAGCCCTGACACAGCCACTTACGCAAGTCTGTTGCAATCCCCCTTTTTGTCAAATCATTTATCTACTCACATTTATCATTTCCATTTCCATTTCCATTCACATTTCCATTCACATTTATCATCACCTTTAAATCATATGTCATAATACTTTAATTATGACTCATACATCTTTTCTATAATTATTAAAGTCAAATATTCCTTTAGAACATAAAGTATATTCGCTCTATCCATATTCGTATCTATCTTTCTTTAATTCTCAAAATCAGGAAATAAATCCTTAGCAATATAGCATCGTAGAAAAACATATATATTCCAAGAAATCATTTTACTTTTAAAAAAATAAAATAGTTTTCTAAAGTAAGAGTAGAAGAAATCTTGCTCTCTTATATATATATATATATATATATATATATATGTTGTTCCATCTACTTTTAAAAATAGTAGATAATAATCAAATAATAATTATTAAATCACAATATTTAAAAAGAATATCTTTAGCAAAATATTATGAATCATATAACCCTAGATAACAACTGATACCATTCTTTTATTTACTTTAGATAACAACTGATACCATTCTCTCATATTCTCTTAATCATAAGGCATGTTCACTTCATGCATAATCATCTCTATACATATCCATCTCATACTCATATCCATCTCATACTCATATCCATATTCATATACATCTTCGTACTCATATCCATATCCATATTCATATACATCTTCGTATACCTTTCTTTTCAATATCAATACTCAAGGAGGACAATTTCTTCACAATATAGTAATAATAGCATCACTTATATATTCCGTGAAAACAAGTTTCTTTGAAGATACATAGTTTTCCAAGTAGGGATATTAAAGATCTTGCCTCGATCTCGATGTCCTGAAGGTATGGCTCGTGGCTCTCCCAGAGTTTCTATAAACACGAAATGGACCATCGTTAGACTACCACATATCTTACTCACCTCACTCTTGCATAACAATACCCTTGACACTTTAATATATGTTTCACATGTTATTCATAACCCAAGTGTTCCAAAAACCTAACCATTTTAGGTTAAATCAAGGTTTCGGTGCTTATTCATCATTTCCCTTAACAACCACACCCGACTGTAAAAATTCTCAGAAAATCTCAATTTCGAATTTTAATGTAAGGTCAACTGGAAATGACTCTTTGACCACTCCACTACAATATCCCAAAATTTTATAATTTTTAAAAATGTTTAAGTATGATATTCATAGCCTCCAATTTGATACAATTACATTTTCTCGGTTCTCGAACGTCTTTCACTAAAACTGACTTTTCTCCTAAACCGTTCATCAGATTTTGACGCACTTTATATCAAAACGATCTATGACTCAAGCTCTATCATCTCATGGTTAGTTGGTGTTCTAGACAGGAACCTACCGTACGCGTCTGAGGTTTCAAAAACAGGGCATTCTTTGGTTAAACGAAAATCGGGCATTATAACGGCTATATTTTCATACTTTCCAAAATATTACTCCTCCAAATCCATCATCCACCATATACACCATCACCTACACCATGTGGTCATCTTACCAACCATGGTTACAAGCACCAAACACTTCTATATATCATCTCATCACTTATAAACACACATCTACTCATGATTTATATTTAAAACAAACTTAACCAATAAACTCATCATAATCCATCATAAACTCAAAGTAATACTAAGGGTTCTTGAATTTTATACCTTCCTTGGAGCTTGAACAACACTCAATAAGCCTTGGATAGTCCTTAAATAACCTTACGGTAGCTTGGATCAACTAAATAAATCATAAAAACAAAGTTAGAAATTCGGATTCACTAGACACCAGTTGAAAGAATCGCAAAAACGAAGGCCTTACCTACATTTTCTGGATGAGGCTTCTAAAGGAAAGTTGTAGAGAATCTAACCAGATTTCCAAACATATAAAGAACACAAAATTCTATTGAGTAATGAAGGAGCTATGGCCGTTTGAAAATCATCACAGAAACTGTCAAAGATTCTGGCAGCTCGGTTCTTCAACTTGGGGAGGCGATTGGACTAGGCTATACTCATTAGATTGCCATGAAATTTGGAGCGAATAATGCCCATGGAGTGGAGAGGTTGTGGTTCAAATTTGGTGATTTTATCATGGATAGAAATGGAGATATGATTTTTCCTCTCCTCCTTGCTCTTGCTGGGCAGTTTGAGAGGATGAAGTTTCTAGCTTGTTTCTTGATCCAATCTCATCCAATATTCATTGTAAGGATAATATCTAGCTTAGTCTTGATGATTCTAGAGTCTTGGAGATGTTTATGGAAGGTTATGGATTAATCCTCATGCGAAATGTCTAATTTGCCCTTGCTTTATAAGTTAGTGGAAGATGATGTTACCTTAATGATCTAATAATCTCTTTTTGCTTTTCTTTTCCAAGTATAATGCTAGCAATCTTGGTAAATGATAATGTGGTATGTATCCTTGTTGTATTACTAATCTTGGTTGTTTTGTTTTCATACTCGTTTAATCACGTTTCGTTTCGAATACACCTCGTTACCTCAGTGGTTCTGAAATCGTTTAAAAATCCAAATTCCCTTGGCATTTCCTTGACTTAATAATCCATTGGTTTACCTTAAATTCACTAATTCCTCAATATATAAATCCTTTAATATTTCCATGCTTCTTAATATCCAATACAATAGTGCTCAATTAAAAACAAACATATTAAAAATTCATACTCAGAAATTTTGGAAATCCGTCATCGTTTCGAGTCACTCATTTTCATAGTACAACACTAATATGGTTTCTGATTGCTCATTTTCTGTATCAATTATCGGGTACCTACATACCATTTCCCTAAATCCTCGAAATTTACTATTCATTTAGGCACTGTAGCATTCTAAAAGTTAGGGTTATTACAGTCTTCCCCCCTTAAAAGGATTCCGTCCCGGAATCACGTTGGAAAAGTTCATAGGTACCACACCTTCTAATTCCACTTGCCTTCCTTTATCCGTTTTCCTTTTATAATATCTCAATCTTGTTTGCACACAAACACACCGACATAACTTGCTTGTCATTCATCAACATGCCATTTAGCTTATCTATAGCAGCACTTTCATTATCTTCTCCTTGCAAATCTCCTCCTGTTTTCCGTCATTCTATATTATCTCATTCCTCCTTTCTCTTTTAACTAAGGTATCGGCCGCCACATTGGCCTTTCCTGAATGGTAGTGTATCTCACTTATGTTTTGACTATATTACGATCTCTATCATGACATAAAATATTAATACTCTAATATTCCTATATCTCATCTCTGTAAAATTTTCCAGAAAATAAGCTGTGATAATATTTCTTGAAACTATTGTAAGAAAATATCAATTATAATATATATTTCATGTTCGTACTTATACGAGTAGATACTTTCCCTTCATTCTAAGGGTTTTCCTTGCATTTTCCCCATTATTCCCAAATCTCCTTTTTATAGAGTTCTCCGACTCTTAACAGATATTGATTTGGATGACATGAGAATAAATCACTTTCTTATATTACCATAGTTTACTTTCTCACAGATAGATTATTCTTATCTATTTTATCAGCCCATTTACACCATTCATTGACTTATTCAATCCCTAACCAAACACTTACACTTAAGAGGTCAAATTAGCGCGTACTTGCAATTTTCTCCGGATACCTTATCCCATATGTCTATTGTTCACTATACACTCTTTACATCTTGCTGATCCTCCTTAGTTTCTTCATGATATACAATCTATTCCACCCCTGTAATTTCCCTTTATTATTCTCATCAAAATCTTTACCTCAAGTTTTACTCATTCACACCTTTTAGATTAATCCTTTGAATACTTAACATCTTTAATCTCTCTATGCTACTTAGGGTATTAGTCACAATATTGGTCTTCCCCTACTAATAGTTATTGCACCTCGAAATCCTTCATTAATTATCCCCACTTCCTTTGTTTATCCTTATTCTAATTCTATCCTCAAAATATACCTTGCTCTCAATAGTAAATCTCAATTATACCTTAAAATTCCTCATATTCTTTTTCTATTACTAATCATCAAATATACCTATTTCTTCTCACGAATTTCCTTCCTCTCTTATATTGAAACGCTTCTAGCTCTAATTATCTCTTATTGAAATTTCCCTTGGAATCTCAAGTTTCCTCGTATAATCACGTATACCTTAAACCTTGCTTCCATTATTCCATCCAGTAAGGAAATCTTATATATTCGAAATAATTAATAGAATTTAAGAGACTTTGAATTGAAACGGACCCAGAAACAAGCAAGGGTCCCACAATAATTTATAAAATTGAGAGATTTAAATAATCTTTATTCGAAACAAAAGAATATTTGAGAAATCAATATGATGGAAGAACCCGTACGTCACACAAGTGAGGGCGTCCCCTCCGACTTTCTATCACACAGACAGATTGTCCTTGTATATACATATAGGGCCATTCCTCTTAGTTGGAGTAAGAAATGTAGAGGAAAATTTAAATCACGATGATAAATAATATCTTCCGAAAATAAATCTTAAAAGAATATTTTGACTAAGATAGATAAAATACAATTTTGAAACACATTTCAAGGGTACTAGAAAGTTTTGAAAAGATGCCGGCCCTTAATGAATAATTACCCACCGGTGGAGGAAAATTTGAAACTCAATAATATAATTTAGCAGGGCTTTAGGAAATTTGAAAGTAGTTGCCGTTAATAGCCTCTGCCCAATTGAAAAAAAAATCCCAATAATGGAAGGTTTTCCTCAAAATACTATCTATATCTTAGACTGCATACTCTCCAAAATTTTTTAAATTTGGCACTCACCATTTATCCTTAACCTATCGTCTGCTATTCCCAATTATCTTCATTTACCTAGTCGTGACTTAGCTCGATACTCTCTGCCTTTATCCAAAATAGAACACAACCTTCTAATCTATATACTTACATAATGTTGATCGTCTTATCCCGACAATGCTCCGGTATCAAAGACCCTTCAAACTATACTTTATAATTGTATATCCCAACATACCCTGTATACTCACGAGATTATCTAACGTACACTTCCCGATACATCAAGTATTCCCTTTCTCATATCGATCCTGTGTACTACATAAACTTAACACTTTTGGAATAATAACCTTTTCATTTAAGTCAATCTCGGAATGTCTCAGTCTGTCTTGGTTCTTAAGGTATATCTTGGCTTTATCGACCAATCCTCAGTTTCACCATTTCATCTCCACAATCAATTGAAACCATCAGTGTCTGTTCACCAATCCACCAATCCACTTACAATATTTCTTCAAACTCCCTTAAACACAAGAAGACTTTAAATACCCTTAACTTTGGCTCACCAATCTCCTCTACCTATACTAAAACATAAACTTTTATTAGTAATACTCTATAAAATTATAATCACTACTTAGAATGAACACTTCGTTCGATAAACCCCCCTTGAACTCGATGTGAGTTCATATCTTATATCATTACATATATATCTATATGTGTATATTATTATCACATTTGTTCCTGAGCAATATGACTCTAAGCTCTGATACCATCTGTGACGCCCCTGGATCCGGGGTCATGGATCCGGGCCGTCAAGGTCCAATTTCCATTCATTAACAACATTTCTTGGATCTTTTTTTTTATATATAATTAATACAAATTAATACTTTCATAAATGACCCCACACTAATATCATCACACACCAGTCATATGCTCAGGGAACAACATCCACAATATTAAAAGTTTATAGTTAAACAGTTATTACAACCCAAAATCATATTTAAGTACATTGTTGAATAATACTTCGACATGAAGCATTTCAACAATCAAAAGTTTATTATACCAGCTTACACATTATACATAATCTACCAGGACCCGCTTGTCTACGCTACCTCTGGAATAGGTGCCAGCGTTCTCTCAGAAGGTTGCCTTTCCCTTACCCTCTTGCGGGGTGTAGTGCGGAGTATCGGCATGCCTAGCTGTTGTATAAAATAAATAGCAAGAATGAGCTAAAATAGCTCAGCAAGATAAATTCCATCGACTACCATCAAAGGAAATAGACCATTACACACATATATATATATATATATATATATATGTGTGGAAATTCATCATACTTATTAAGAAAGAAAAATCTTTATTTATTAAATACACCATCTATTCATCTTGATAGGAAAAGAAATTTAGGATAATATAATATGAGTTTATCTTCTAAAATATTATAATAATCCATACTTCATTTCCGTATAATATTTCAAAATAATATATATTATTTGAATCAGATCTCTTAATAAAATCTTTCCATTTTCTTGTATATGACACTTATATAAGAATAATATTAAATCAGTTTCTCTTCATTCCATATAAATAATTCCATCACCTTATCTCATTTTCTTGGTTTCAGCATATAAATCTGAAAACCATTATCAACTCTTTCTTTTCAAAAACATTGGGGATATCTGCTGTCGCCTGATACGTTAGGATGATGATCAGTCGCCTAATCGTACCTGCTCTCTTTTTTTACTACCGGTAGAAGGAATGAAGATCATCCCTGGAGGAAGGCCACCTGCTAACATCCTCCCTTGGCATCTTCGTGCCGTAATAAAATAATAAATGCTGGACTGTGTCGCACACAGCCCTGACACAGCCACTTACGCAAGTCTGTTGCAATCCCCCTTTTTGTCAAATCATTTATCTACTCACATTTATCATTTCCATTTCCATTTCCATTTCCATTCACATTTCCATTCACATTTCCATTCACATTTATCATCACCTTTAAATCATATGTCATAATACTTTAATTATGACTCATACATCTTTTCTATAATTATTAAAGTCAAATATTCCTTTAGAACATAAAGTATATTCGCTCTATCCATATTCGTATCTATCTTTCTTTAATTCTCAAAATCAGGAAATAAATCCTTAGCAATATAGCATCGTAGAAAAACATATATATTCCAAGAAATCATTTTACTTTTAAAAAAATAAAATAGTTTTCTAAAGTAAGAGTAGAAGAAATCTTGCTCTCTTATATATATATATATATATATATATATATATATATATATATATATATGTTGTTCCATCTACTTTTAAAAATAGTAGATAATAATCAAATAATAATTATTAAATCACAATATTTAAAAAGAATATCTTTAGCAAAATATTATGAATCATATAACCCTAGATAACAACTGATACCATTCTTTTATTTACTTTAGATAACAACTGATACCATTCTCTCATATTCTCTTAATCATAAGGCATGTTCACTTCATGCATAATCATCTCTATACATATCCATCTCATACTCATATCCATATTCATATCCATCTCATACTCATATCCATATTCATATACATCTTCGTACTCATATCCATATTCATATACATCTTCGTATACCTTTCTTTTCAATATCAATACTCAAGGAGGACAATTTCTTCACAATATAGTAATAATAGCATCACATATATATTCCATGAAAACAAGTTACTTTGAAGATACATAGTTTTCCAAGTAGGGATAGAAAAGATCTTGCCTCGATCTCGATGTCCTGAAGGTATGGCTCGTGGCTCTCCCAAAGTTTCTATAAACACGAAAAGGACCGTCGTTAGACTACCACATCTCTTACTCACCTCACTCTTGAATAACAATACCCTTGACACTTTAATATATGTTTCACATGTTATTTATAACCCAAGTGTTCCAAAAACCTAACCATTTTAGGTTAAATCAAGGTTTCGGTGCTTATTCATCATTTCCCTTAACAACCATACCCGACTGTAAAAATTCTCAGAAAATCTCAATTTTGAATTTTAATGTAAGGTCAACTGGAAATGACTCTTTGACCACTCCACTACAATATCCCAAAATTTTATAATTTTTAAAAATGTTTAAGTATGGTATTCATAGCCTCCAATTTGATACAATTACATTTTCTCGGTTCTCGAACGTCTTTCACTAAAACTGACTTTTCTCCTAAACCGTTCTTCAGATTTTGACGCAATTTATATCAAAACGATCTATGACTCAAGCTCTATCATCTCATGGTTAGTTGGTGTTCTAGACAGGAACCTACCGTATGCGTATGAGGTTTCAAAAACAGGGCATTCTTTGGTTAAACGAAAATCGGGCATTATAACGGCTATATTTTCATACTTTCCAAAATATTACTCCTCCAAATCCATCATCCACCTTATACACCATCACCTACACCATGTGGTTATCTTACCAACCATGGTTACAAGCACCAAACACTTCTATATATCATCTCATCACTTATAAACACACATCTACTCATGATTTATACTTAAAACAAACTTAACCATTAAACTCATCATAATCCATCATAAACTCAAAGTAATACTAAGGGTTCTTGAATTTTATACCTTCCTTGGAGCTTGAAAAACACTCAATAAGCCTTGGATAGTCCTTAAATAACCTTACGGTAGCTTGGATCAACTAAATAAATCATAAAAACAAAGTTAGAAATTCGGATTCACTAGACACCAGTTGAAAGAATCGCAAAAACGAAGGCCTTACCTACGTTTTCTGGATGAGGCTTCTAAAGGAAAGTTGTAGAGCATCTAACCAGATTTCCAAACATATAAAGAACACAAAATTCTATTGAGTAATGAAGGAGCTATGGCCGTTTGAAAATCATCAGAGAAACTGTCAAAGATTCTGGCAGCTCGGTTCTTCAACTTGGGGAGGCGATTGGACTAGGCTATACTCATTAGATTGCCATGAAATTTGGAGCGAATAATGCCCAAGGAGTGGAGAGGTTGTGGTTCAAATTTGGTGATTTTATCATGGATAGAACTGGAGATATGATTTTTCCTCTCCTCCTTGCTCTTGCTGGGCAGTTTGAGAGGATGAAGTTTCTAGCTTGTTTCTTGATCCAATCTCATCCAATATTCATTGTAAGGATAATATCTAGCTTAGTCTTGATGATTCTAGAGTCTTGGAGATGTTTATGGAAGGTTATGGATTAATCCTCATGCGAAATGTCTAATTTGCCCTTGCTTTATAAGTTAGTGGAAGATGATGTCACCTTAATGATCTAATAATCTCTTTTTGCTTTTCTTTTCCAAGTATAATGCTAGCAATCTTGGTAAATGATAATGTGGTATGTATCCTTGTTGTATTAATAATCTTGGTTGTTTTGTTTTCATACTCGTTTAATCACGTTTCGTTTCGAATACACCTCATTACCTCAGTGGTTCTGAAATCGTTTAAAAATCCAAATTCCCTTGGCATTTCCTTGACTTAATAATCCATTGGTTTACCTTAAATTCACTAATTCCTCAATATATAAATTCTTTAATATTTCCATGCTTCTTAATATCCAATACAATAGTGCTCAATTAAAAACAAACATCTTAAAAATTCATACTCAGGAATTTCGGAAATCCGTCATCGTTTCGAGTCACTCATTTTCATAGTACAACACTAATATGGTTTCTGATTGCTCATTTTCTGTATCAATTATCGGGTACCTACATACCATTTCCCTAAATCCTCGAAATTTACTATTCATTTAGGCACTGTAGCATTCTAAAAGTTAGGGTTATTACATTTTCAACCTGACACTGTAGGTCTAGGTTATTCTGAGGAAGATGAACTTAGGTTTCATAATACAGTCAAGATTAGACCACCTCTTCCACCTAAGAAATTTGGAACATTTGTTAATGGAATAACTAAACCTAGGTTTGAATGTGGAAAAGAAGCTGTTAAGAAAGAACCAGTAAAAACTAGTGTTAAACAGGTTAATATTGGTTTAATGACAGATAAACAACTCAAGCATATGCTTAAGGAGTTAAAATCTGTTAAGAAACAGAAAGTGTCTAGAAAGAACAGAAATGGTAAAGTAGGCATCGCTCAAGGTAATTATCCAATGCTAGCTACTTTAGCTCCAAGAAAGACATGTCATAACTGTGGTAGCACTAATCATCTTGCTAGTTTTTGCAGGAAGAACAAAAACATTAATTCTTTACCTTCCAAGTCTGAAGTAAAAAAAGATAATGTTAGAACTAGACCACAGACTTTATGCAAACACTGTGGAAGCACTTGGCATTCTATTTATACTTGCAGAAATTATCATGCTATTTATCATAATTACTATGAACTGAAACCTAATCTGAAATGGGTTAGGGTTAATTCTGCAAGTGTAAACTCTGATAAAGTTAGCTTAAACTCTGATAGTGTAAATTCCGCTGCTAAAGCTAACACAATTAAGAAAGCCAAAGGATCCAAGCAAGTCTGGATCCTTAAATCTAATCTTCAGTAATTTTTTGTGATTGCAGGGCATCAGGGAAAGCATCCTAGTCGTGGACAGTGGATGTTCAGGACACATGACTGGAAATAAAGCCCTGCTATCAGAGTATGTGGAGAAGGCTGGCCCAAGAGTTTCCTATGGAGATGGCAACATAGGACATACTCTGGGATATGGCAATATCAATCTTGGAAGTGTCATCATCACAAATGTAGCTCTGGTTCCAGGACTCAAGCATGACCTGCTATCTGTGAGTCAAATCTGTGACAAAGGTTTTCATGTAGATTTTCAACCTGAATACTGTGAAGTTATCAGCAAAACCACAGGGAAAGTTGTTTTAGTTGGACAAAGGCGCAACAATATCTATGAAGCAAGCTTGTTGACAAACTCTGATGGAAAGACTATGTGCCTGTCAACAAGAATGTCAAATGAAGAGAGTTGGAAGTGGCATAAGAAACTCTCTCATTTGAATCTAAACAACATCAATGAGCTGATAAGAAAGGATCTTGTTAGAGGACTTCCAAAGTCTTTGTTAAATGTTGATGGTCTGTGTGATTCATGTCAAAAGGCCAAACAGAGGAAGACTTCTTTCAAGAGCAAGTCTGAATCTTCAATTGTTGATTCTTATCATCTTCATCGTGTTGATCTCTTTGGACCAGTGAATGTCTTGTCAATTGAAATGAAGAAATATGCTCTAGTCATTGTTGATGAATATACCAGATACACTTGGGTGTATTTTCTAGCAAAGATGGATGAAACTGCATTAACTCTGATGGAGCATGTAAAGCTGCTGGACAAAGGATCAAAACATAAAGTCTAAATAATCAGAAGTGATAATGGAACTGAATTCAGAAATGCAACAATGGAAGAATTCTGCAAGAACAGAGGTTTGAAGCAAGAGTTTTCTGCACCTGGTACACCACAGCAAAATGGTGTAGTTGAGAGGAAGAACAGAACCTTGATATAAGCTGCCAGAACTATGCTTGATGAAGCAAAATTGCCAACCTATTTCTGGGCAGAAGCAGTTCAAACTATCTGTTTTACTCAAAATGTCACACTGATCAACAAGCATGGAAAAACACCATATGAGATGGTGAGGGAAAAGAAGCCAAACCTGAAATATTTTCATATTTTTGGGTGCAAATGCTTTGTGTTGAAAACTCATCCTGAACAGTTGACCAAATTTGAGTTAAAAGCAGATGAAGGAATTTTTGTTGGCTATCCAGTGTCAACCAAGGCATTCAGAGTTTATAATCTGAGAACAAAGGTGATTATGGAATCTATTCATGTGTCATTTGATGACAAGAAAATCACTGGACTTGAAGATGTTGATGAACATGATCAGTTGCATTTCGAAAATGAAGATCTAATCTCTGATTAAATAAACTCTGATGAAACCAGTCCAACAAACTCTGTTGATGCAAACTCTGAACCTCTACTGGTACACACAGAAGAAATAGTACAGCCAGAACAAAGAGGAGAACCAGTTAAGGGGGAGCATGATCATAGTGATGACTCAAATTCTGATAGTGAGTCAACTGAAAAATCTGGATCAAACTCAAACTCTGATGACTCAAACTCTGAAAGTCCAAAGTCTGACAGTTCAAACTCTGAGCGATCAAATTCAGGGGGAGCCTCAGAGAATGAAGAAAGGCAACAATATGATCAGGAGAACATTGATCAAGGGAGAGGATCAACTGTTGACAGAAGTCATTTACCTTCAGCTAGGAAATGGACAAAATCTCATACACCTGATCTAATAATTGGAGATCCAGATTCAAAAGTCAGGACAAGAAGTGCTACAACAAATGAATGTCTGTTTCATCCATTTCTATCCAAATCTGAACCAAAGAAAGTGGAAGAAGCTCTTCAAGATGCTGACTGGATAACAACAATGCAGGAGGAGTTAAATGAATTTGAGAGAAATGAAGTATGGACCCTTGTACCTAGACCAAAGAATAGATCTATTGTTGGTACTAGGTGGGTTTTCAGAAACAAAACTGACAATGATGGGGTTGTTACAAGAAACAAGGCCAGACTTGTGCCCAAAGGCTATTCACAGCAAGAAGGCATAGACTATGATGAAACTTTTGCTCCAGTTGCAAGGTTGGAGGCAATAAGAATCTTTCTAGCATATGCTTCTCACAAGAAATTCAAGGTTTTTCAGATGGATGTGAAAAGTGCTTTTATAAATGGAAAACTTGAAGAAGAAGTGTTTGTTGAACAACCACCAGGATTTGTAGATCCCAAGAATCCAGATTATGTCTACAGGCTTGACAAGGCACTCTATGGACTTAAGCAGACACCAAGAGCATGGTATGAAACTCTAGCTCAATTTCTTTTAGAAAGTGGGTTCAACAGAGGTACAATTGATAAAACCTTGTTCTACTTCAATCTTGGTAGTGATCTGTAATTAGTTCAAATATATGTAGATGACATAATCTTTGGATCTACTAATGATAAACTCTGCAAGAAGTTTGCCAAGCTCATGCAGTCCAGGTATCAAATGAGCATGATGGGAGAGCTTAGTTATTTTGTATTTGTCAAAGTTTATTCTCTGCTTGTTTCCTAATGTGGTAATTTCTGATGAGGATGTCATTCAACCCTTTCAAGTCCATAAGAGAATGTTCTCTGACTTGACAAACAAAGATGCCAACAAGGATCAAGTTCCAGAGTTTATTTATCCACTTGCCCTCAGAAACTTTCTCAATCAACCACAAGCACCATAACCTGAACCTGTACTTGAACCTCTACAACCAAATCCTCAACCCACAAACACTGAACCTCAAATAATCACAAACACTGAACCTACCTCTAAACCCACATTTACATCCACTCCATCCCAAACACAAACTCAATCTCCATCTCAACCTCAACCATAATCCAAAAAGTCAAGGAAACACAAGGCTATCAGACCACCAAGAAAGCACAGAGTCAACATAGCTGTTGAAGCTTCTAGGCCAAAGAGAGCTAGAAAGGAAAGAGCTAACAGACCTACATCTCCATCTACTCTAGATGATTCTATTTCAGAAGAAGAAAGAACAGAAGTACCTCAAGTTAAAAGGAGGAGACTGATTATTGAAGATTCTGATGAAGAAGTGAATCTTGAAGCTCCAGAGGATATCTCTAAGGAGACTCCTGCTGTTGAGATAGCTTTTAACTCAGAACCTACTATAGCAAAACATGAACTCAGAGTTGATGAACCAGTACTTGTTGAGGTTCCAGTTGAAAATGATGATAGAACTGAGTTACCTGCAAGGGAAGAGTTTGATGAAAATTTCATGTCATTCTCTGTTGAAATTGAAGATCCAACACCCATGGCTGCAAACTCTGCTGAAACTGGTGTTGCAGATCAACCTACTGTGGTGCTAGAAGAAACAGAGGTTGCATCTCACACAGAGTTATTCTCTGATGCACATCAAATCTCAGACCATGGTGAGGAAATTAATCAGCCTGGTAAATCTGTTTCATCAGACATTGTCAAGACAAACTCTGCCAATCCAGAAAAACAGGTTGCTCAAGAAGAACCTATTCCTGAATTTAATGAATTTAATGCCTCAGTTGCAGATGCTGATGATTCTGAACATGATCCCTCTAAAGAAAAGAGTGCAGAAGCTGGATTTGCTCCAAATGTTGAAGTTCAAACTGATGGACTGAAAACAGGGGAGGAGAAGACAGACTTTGCTGGACCTTCTGCAAGAGAAATTGAAAATGAATACATGGCAAAACAAACTGCAGACTGGTACAAGGAAGATTGCATATTTCCTACTGGAAGAGCAGCTGAGTTTCTCAGGCATAATTCTAAGAAGATTTCAAATCCAGAGATTCTGACATGCTTACAAGACACGGTGATTCAGGTTAAGGCCTTGAATCACAAATTTAATGAAAATCAGGAGTCAATTATAGCTCTGAGAAATTAAGTTGTCAGTAGAGAGATGACTCTACAGAGAGACAATAACAAAATGTTTCAAACTTTCTCAAAAGCTCAAGAGACTGTACTTCAGAGATTGGGTAAAGTTGAAGAGAATCAGACTTTGTTGGCTGAAAAGATTGAATCCATTGCCAATTCTCTTGAGTTAATTACTTCCATATTGATCCCTGATGATGTCAAAAAGGGGGAGAGAGTTGCTAGAGTTACTAAATCCAAGTGTAAGCAGCAGTCTCAAACTCAGTCAAAAAGAGATTATCTTGATGATGAAGGAATTAATCCAGAGAGAAGGTTAAGATCAAGGTCTGATGTTCACTTAAAAGCTGGCAAGTCTACAAAATCAAGTTTAGCAGTGGATACAAATGTACAAAGTACTTCAAAGCAAAGGGATTTGTTATTCTCTGACAATCCACAAACTGATGAAGAGTTGGCTGCTAAGATGTTTTTTGAAGAGAATGAAAAGGGAGTTACACCTGCAGATGTTCAAGCTCAAGAGCAAATGTTTCTAGCAGAACATCAGAAAGCTTTGAAATCTGGGAAGTCTAAGAAAAATGAGAAAGCTGCTAAGCCTGTTCTTAAAGGCATTGAAATCAAAGAACAAGTTGGTACTGATCAAAGGATGCAGGTATCCAGAAAACCAACAGATGCAGATTCTAAGCAAAAGCTGAAAGGCATTGCTGAAGAAGAAAGAATTTCGAAGAAGGCAAATACAACCTCTGTTTCTACACAAGTTATATAGAAGAAAGAAAACACAACCTCTATTGCTACACAAGTTGTGTCTAGACCTCTATCTTCTCAGTTGAAGTCAGTCTTTGGAAAAGGAACACTTCATGATCCAAATCTAGTATCTGGAGCTCCTATGGATTTTACTGATGGGAGAGCCTTATCTGGTAAGATTGGAAACAATAAAGCTGGCCTAGGCTCACACAGAGATAAAAGGCAACATACTGGCCCTAGAGATCCTTCTTCACTAGCTGTTCCAGGTCGTGGTGTCACTCAAGAGAGTTTGGACAGACTGGAATCAGTACAGTTAGTTTATCAGAAGAGTTTAAAGAAAGATTTTCTCTTATACTTTATGGCTGATGGGACAGTATTTAAAGTTGGTGAGAATGATATCGGTTTGAAATATTGGGAAGAATTAGAACATGTTCTGTATCTTTTCAAGGTGAATAATCGAAGGAATCAATCAGTTGCAAATGTGCTCAGACAGAAAATGCTTCAAAATTTGGCAATTAGAGGAATGAAGTATAACAGCAGATATGTTCCTATGTACAGAGACTGGAATGGAAATCTTATTGAAATGAAGAAGGGTACTGCAAAGCTGAAGACTGATCTGGGAATCACAGTTCTTGATTTCAACTCACAATCAGAGGAAGTAAAATTTATCAGACTGGGAAATGATATGAGGAGGAACAAAATCTACGATCTAAGATCTGCTATTTATCAGACTGATGAGAGTGATCCTCAGTTGAGAGAGATCAAGGAAGCTATGAAGATTGAACTTGAAAGTGCAGAGAGAAGATTGCTTATAGACTATCTCAGAACAACACCAGATCTTGAGGAGATTAGAGATTGAAGTCTGTAAGAATTTTCTTGTTTTCTGTAAATTTTGTTATGTCAAGATTAAACTCTGCTTATTTGAATAAACACTGTGTTTGTATAAAATTGTTTTGACATCATCAATTATGGTTAACTTGTGCATTTTTATTTATGAACAAGTTGGGGGAGATTGTTAAATATAACTGATATGGTTAATATCAGTGTTTAAGTTTTACAGGGAAAAACAGAGTTTAACTTGAAACTGGAAGCAGTCAGAGTTTAGTTAAACTCTGACAGTTGGAAGCTCAACAGAGTTTGCTATACGCTGACAAGAGGAAGCAGCTAAACTCTGTTGAACAGAAGCGTTTGCTGGTCAGTAACAGAATTATTGAAGATAATTATGGAAGCGATATCTTTGAAGATTGGATTGCTGTCAAAGGAAGTCGTGCTGACTAGAAAGACGTGTAGCAATCATAATTGATAATATTTGTATAGATGATTTATAGGAGAATCAATTATCGATTGTACGTAGCTGTATATCTTTATAAATACAGTTAGGTTAACCCTAGAACGATTGTGTAACACAATATCATTTCATTGTAACCTAAGCAGCTCTCTGTGATATTTTACATCACTGAGAGAGAAGTTAATTCCAAATAGTTTTTTTTAAAGTCTTTTAAGAACTTATTGTTATTCTCTCATACTTATTTGATTATAATTGTGTATTCGGCCTAACAGATATAATCTTGGTTCGTAAATAACCGACCTTAGAACTTATATGACTTAATTGCCTACCAAGAGTAAGTGCAATGACATGCCTTAATAACGAGCAAGTGTCAAATTATAACGGTGTTAATAAGAGTTATGTTAGGGGATGCCTAATGAGCTAATTTGAAAACGTGTTTTAGCATAAGTAAAGTGCATACTTAGCCTTTCGAAGTGTTAAGTGATTAACCTCGGATATTGTGACTATTTATAGATCACCGGATTGACCGAGGCACACTACCCCTGCAGGATTACCAGGCAAGTTTCCAATACTTTGGAACTGTTGTTGTGATAATATATATGATTGATTGTTGTTATACATATACCATAACATGCATGCCTACTTTCAGATTATATTGTGATACTTGTTCCATGAGTCGATATGGGCTTATAAGCTAGATATGATATATTAGTTATAAGCCGGATTTTTGCTAAGACCCTTAGTGAAGGGCATATTATCTTCATTCTTCGAATATAGACCGGGAGTCGGTATTTTGAAATATAGAAATAGTCATGTAAACCCGTAGGGATTCCAACGATAGATTATTATTTCGAGGATTGTTATTCGATTATGAATCTTTCGAGGAATGTTATTTGAGTACTACCTCATTTGAGGAATATTTAATGAATATTATTTCAAATATTCATTTTGAGTTTTAATTATTTAATGAATATTATTTTAATATTAATTTAGAATGTTATTTATTTAATGAATATTACTTTGAATATTCATTGGAGCTTTATTTATTTAATGAATATTATTTTGAATATTCATTCGAGATTATTTACTTAATGAATATTATTTTAATATTCATTTAAGGTTGATTTATTTATCGAATATTATTCTGAGTATTCCTTTGAGTTATTTATTTAATATTTTGGAATATTCATTTGATCTTTATTTATTTAAATGAATATTTTCTTGAATATTCATTTAAGGTTGATTTATTTATTGGATATTTTTCCAAATATTTATTCGAGGATTACTTATTTAAATAATCATTTCCATATATTCGTTCGAGGGTTACTTTGAGCAATATTTTATACTAAGGATATTCTTTAAATATTTATGAGATAATAAATATTCCTTGAATATTTATTTAATTCTTTTAACTAAGTTTTAAAATATATTACTTCGTTCAAATATTATCTTCGATCTTCGAATATTATGTAAATTATTTCTGAGTCATATAATGATTATTTTTATTGAGGAAGGTTCTCAAAACTCTATTCTTCATTCGAATCTATTTTCCAAAATATAAGGGAACCTTACTAGAGAGCTGTTATATCTTTGACTGCCCGGTCATATACTTGTTAAACTATTCTTTTCATTCGCAACTTGGTTGCTACTCATCAAATTGAGTTTTTGTATTACTTCCTCTTCATTCGAGGGGTAAGATTGTTGGAACAAGTCGATATCCATTAATAAGCATCAGCTTGGGAAATATTGGTGAATTTTCCTTTCCATCTAGATACGCTACTTTGTGGAGTCGTATAAGTATTATACTTGGGAAAAGGGGGACGAACTTTACGTTTCAGAGCCATGGATTTATTCGAACTAGGAGTATTTGTGTAAGAGGCTGTGGGACAGTCCATCCTGGAAATAGGGTCCGAGTGGCGCCGGTCTCGTCTAAGCCCAAAGATGGCTAGGGAGATTCGGCGTATGGTGGTGTCCATATGTTCTTCCTTCTACCGGTAGAGAAACAAATTTTAAGATACACAACCTACGACTGATCATCGTAAGGTGGTGTCATCTGGCGCGACATACTCCAGTATTGGTTCACTATCCAGAATCTATTTATTTTCTGCAGAAAATAAATACCACTCTTGTTGACAGGGTTTGAAAACTGTTCAGAACTGAAAGTACCTTTGCTTACCTTGTAACTTCATCTTATACCTTATACTGGCTCTATGTCCGTTAATGCATGGCATATGGTTTCAAAGATATTTTGAACTGTTATATATTATCACTGTTCAGTTATATATTCTTTTTGGTGGGCTATCGCTCACCCTTGCTTTATTCATTATATCACAACAGCTAGGTTTGATAGCCCGCGTAAGGCGCACTCGGCGCAAGCAGATGACTCCAGCCAGAGGACTACTCGCTGATATTATCGTTGCCATTGTTGAGGTAGACTAGTCAGGCAGCTTTTGCTTTCAGCCTTATTATAAGTCTATACTATATATTATAATAAGCGAAAGGGGGTATAATTTGTAGTTGGTTACCCTTATTTTTGGTTATCCCTTATTTTTGGTTATCCTCATTCACAACCGTTAGATCTTCACTTCAAATAGATCATGACCGTTAGATACAACAATACTAAAAGTTGAAGGTCTAAGGTTCGAATCTCGCCAACAACATTTTAATATAAAATTAATACTAGATTATGTTATATAGAAAGGTTGAAGGTTCGATTCCCACCAACAGCATATTAATTTAGATTTAATACTTAACTAAAAATAATGTTTAAAATATTATATATACTAAACTATAAACAAATTTAAAAAGGTTAAAAATAACCCGTGCTTTGCACGGGCTATAAGCTAGTATCATTAATGTTAATGAACGGCAAGAAACTTTAAAACTTATGTTGTGATCATTTGGGTTGTAATAACTTTTATTCATGAATCATATAATTCGAGACTTATTTCAACTTCATCTCTGGGACTATAACTGGTTGTGCGTGTGATGTGATATTATTGCGGGGTTGTAGCATGCTACTTATTTATTTTATTTATTTTGATGCAAGTCAAGTATTATTAATGAAATTGAGACCGTAACAACCAGATCCCTGACCCCGGATCTGGGGGTGTTACATAAACCTAGTCGAGATGAAGCTGATTCACGTAATCCATGAGTTGCTCAAATCGGTGAATACAAACCATGTTCATATCCTTTAGACTAGAAGGGTACAGAAACGCCAAAATTAATTTAACCCGAATACTACTCCATTCCTTCTGTGAATTAACCTTAAAAAATCCAGTTTGTAATTCTTGTCGCTTTAAGAGCTTGTTCTTGAGTAGTTTCAACATTGCAGATGCATCGGACCAACATCTATCGGACCAACATCTCCATTTGTGTCTTTCTTTTCTGACCAAAACACAAATCCAATCCACTAGTAGTAATCGTAAAAGAAGATGAGAAAAACACAATCTTCTTTTGACCTCTATTGTTCATCAATTTGAAAAAAGATCCAAACTAAGTTGAAAATATTCTCAATAACTTCAACCGGGAAGGTATACTCAATAACTTCGTGAACAACACCATCCGAAGCTCCATAAAATGATTCTAAAGATAAATCATAAGAGAAAACATCGAACTGGTGAGTGCTAGTCAAAGGGCTAAAGAAGAGGGAAAAGGGCACTCAAATATTTAGTTATTTACATATTTTCTACTTAACTATATGAACATCCAAAAAATAGGATTAAATTTTGTCAAAATATTTTTGTCGACAAAGTGAAAGTTTGCGACTTCTAAAAACATTTATCTTCGTATGAATTTCCAACTATGATAATAAATAACAAATTGCATTATTTAAGCTTTCCTACAATCTTTAAATTTAAGATCTTTATCTTCAATGTAACATTTTTATTGTTTGATTTTGGTTCTCTATATAAACATAACTTGTACACTATAATAAGTTTAGAATTCTTCATTTATGTTTCATGTACATAAATAGAAATATTAGTTTGCCAATGCATATGTGTACGGTACACAAATTTAATATATTAGGTTTGAGAATTTGGGTAACAACTAAATTCAGTGTCATTTTCGAATCTTTAATTTCGATGCAAAACATGAAATTCAATTAAAACAAGTATAAAAAAACTCAACTTATAAAAAAAACAAATATCTTGAGCAACTCCAATGCTCTTCCCTTTCCTTCACCCCTAAAATAGGGATTATTAAAGATATAGGTAATGAAAATTATGTTTCACTCCAATCATGTACCCTATATTCATATCCTATATTTTAAAAGTAATTTTTAGTGTAGTTTTTTGAATTTAAATTTTGAACATTCTTATAAATTAACCAATGAGGTGGAGGATAGATGAGGTGGAGGATATAGGGGATCTAATTTTGATCCCTCAAATAAGGGGTTATATTTTCTCTCCCCTAAAAAATAAAGGGGATGAGGGGTAGGGTTGGAGCTTTAGAGCAACTCCAACCATACATGTTCCTTACCTATAATGTTCCTAGGTGGACAAATATAGGGATTTTAGTTTAAAATTAAAGCTCCAACCCTACCCCTCATCCCCTTTATTTTTTAGGGGAGAGAAAATATAACCCCTTATTTGAGGGATCAAAATTAGATCCCCTATATCCTCCACCTCATCTATCCTCCACCTCATTGGTTAATTTATAAGAATGTTCAAAATTTAAATTTCAAAAAACTACACTAAAAATTACTTTTAAGATATAGGGTATGAATATAGGGTATATGATTGGAGTGAAACATAATTTTCACTACCTATATTTTTAATAATCCCTATTTTAGGGGTTAAGGAAAGGGAAGAGCATTGGAGTTGCTCTTATTTTTAAATTAAAATCCCTATATTTGTCCACCTAGGCACATTATAGGTAAGGAACATGTATGGTTGGAGTTGCTCTACTAATTCAAGTTAAGGAGATTTTTAACAAAAAGAAAAGTCGAGGTGATCAAAATCGAGTTCAATTTAAGTTTGTTGATTCTGTCCACAAATTATATCCTTATATATAACTAGTTGATAAAGCCGCGTTTCGCGGCGGCGTTACAATATTTTTAAAAAAATTCAATACATTTACGTTATATTATAATATTAATATTAAATTTTAATAATTAATAATCTTCTCTAATGAATCGATTTCTTGTTAAACACGATTCTTTTGATTGAGCCGTTCTCCTCGTTAAAATCGAAATCTCAACTTTAACATATATTATAAATACTTATATAATAATTTTTTCCATAAAATCGAACCGTAAAAATTAAAAAAATTTATGACATTAGTATTAAATTCTAATAGCTAATACAATATTTTCTTGTGAGCCGTCTTCCCATTAAATACGTTTCGAGCCGTTCTTATTTGGAACCAAAATTCTTACTTCATTATATAAATAGATTAATTTGAATTTTTATATTCTTCAAACTTTCTAAAATTTATATAGTTTTAAAATATGAAAATACATCTTATATTTTCTGTATATTATAGATATTCATGTATTTATTTACAGCTTCCGCATGAGAATGTCTTTCCGTTATGTTAACATATCAAAAAAAAATATTAAATACGAAAACTTTCGTTATGGGAATGATATTAAATTTATGGATATATTTTTCTTATGCAAGTATAGTTAACTTGTATAAAAAAGTTAAAATGAAGGATCTCTAGAAAAAAGATATATATTTTTAAAAAATCGTATAAGTCGTCTCCATTGTCCTCGTATTCTACTCCGAATAAATCATTTTATTTTATGTATTCCTTGTATATTCAAACATCTTTTATACGATCTTCTCTAATGAACCCCTTTCTCGTTAAACACAGTTATTAATTACTATTGATCGGCCCTCTCGTTAAGACCAAAAATCTAATTTTTACATATATCACTTGTATGATAATGTTTATCCATAAAAATCAAATCCTAAAAATCAAATAAAATTTATAATATCAATATGATATTTTAATAGATAATACAATTTTTTATAGTGAGCCGTCTTCCCATTAAACACGTTTCGAGCCGTTATTTTTGGGATTGAAATGCCAACTTCATTACATATTATTGATAATACGTATCTTACACAATAACCTTTTTCCTTAAAATCAAAACCTAAAAAATAGAGTGAATTCCAATTTATACTTTATCCATATTTTCTAAAATTTATGGAGTTTTAGAAAATGAAAACACATCTTATTTTTTCTTTATATTATAGATACTGTTGTATTTATTTAGGAATCCTGCATGAGAATGTTATTTTATTATGTAACACATCAATTAATTTTTTTTTTTAAATACGATGACTTTTTTATGACAATAGTATTAGATTTATTAATAAATTTTCCTAATAGAAGTATAATTAACTTATATAAAAAAGTATAATTTAAGAAGGTTGTACTTTGTATAAAATATTTAATTTTATATCTGCTTTATATATTCAAACACCTACCCTACTTCTAATTGAACTTTTAGTTATATGTTTTTTCTATAAATTCGAACTCTTATTCTCTATAAATTCGAACTCATATTCTACTTCCAATAGAACTTTTAATCATATGCCTTATAAATAATTATTCTACTTTCAATAGAACTTCTAATCATATGTCTTCTCTATAAATTCGAACTCTTCTCCTTTATAAATTAGAACACATATTCTACTTTTAATATGTTAAATGATATTTTTATATTTATTAGTATTTAAAATTCTAAAATTCTGAAAAATTAGAAAAAAAAATTGAGACGATCTTAGAACGCCACATAAGCTCCTGCGTATCCTCCTTTATATATATATATATATATATATATATATATATATATATATATATATATTGATAAGCGTAAGAGAGTTCTTATCCATAATTTTGGTTTGGTCACTGTACCACAAAATAATTTCAACCGTCGAATATAATATTTTAAAAATAGACGATCAAGATTATATCATATTAAAAACAAATTATAATCTAAAAAGGATATAATTAAAAAGGTTGTATTAGAATTGAATTTTAAAAAGAAGTTATAATCTGAAAAGGATTTAAAAGAATGTATTAGAACTGAATTTTATTTATTTATTAATATTAAAAGAGGTTCATATTTACTATTTAGGCTCTATCTCGAGATATAGAAATCAGATTTGGATGATTTTATAGTCCACGCGAAACTCATAAAATTATCTTTAATTTAGTGATAATTTAACAATTATTATCCAAATGAAAACACTTAGAATCTCAATAGAAAATATAATTACGAATTTTTACACTAATCAATTTAGTATAGAATACCTACATTAATAATTCTACTCAATATAGAAAACTTAATTATATATGATTTAAATCATTGACAAGCACTTTTTTGTATTTCAATATAAATACACTTTTTAGTTTACACATTAAAATATTAAATATCTTTTATGCTAGATCCAACGTTTTTAATCTATTTATTTTAAGATCTAACAATTCTTATTTATTTTATCGTACGGAGGACCAGACTACCAACTACCAAAGTTTTGGACAAAATTCCTCCTACACTTATTATTAAAACTGTATTTGGTTGTTAGTACAACTATCTTCAAATAATAAGAAGGTTATTTTGATAATCAAAACAAAATATACGTAGATTTCCTAAATAGAATAGAATTTTCAATATAAAAAATCGTTAATTTCATCTCTCTTTTGTCTCTTGGTAGTTTTAATTGGAGAAAATTGTTAAATCATCACCAAATTAAAAATTATTTTATTAATTTCACGTAGGCTGTAAAATCATCCAAATCAAGTTTTAAGAATTCAAGATAAAACACATAATAAATTGAACGTGTAAAATCTTATATATATATATATATATATATATATATATATATATATATATATCCTAGTCGACTAAGCCGCGCTTCGCGGCGGCCTTATAATAATTTTTTTAAAATTTTAAATAAAGATTATTTAATAAAAAAGCCGACAAAAATATATCTGTAAATATCAATAACAATTAGCGAGCATAATATTGTATAAATTAAATATACATAGATAATAAGATAAATTATTCATTTTATACTAATTTTGTCTCACAATTTTTTAGGCCGACAACCGTTGTATATATTATAAAAATACTAAGCATACAAAATAATAAAAAACTAAATACAAAATCTCTTTGATTTTGGTTTGCACGCCGGTGAGATTTTCTTGGGGAAATACTATTCTAAAAACATAATTTAGAGATGAAACTTGCCTTTAATAACATCAATTATTTCCTTGATTGCATATTCGATGTTTGAAAACTGAGATAATATAAAAAAATTAGATAAATAGCTTTCGAATGATTTCAAAGCTCCACCAAATAAATAAAGTATTTATATATTTTTCTATATCGATTTTGTGTCACGATTTTTTAGGCCGACACCCGTTGTATATATTATAAAAATACTAAGCATACACAATAATAAAAATTTAAATACTAAAATCCACTTAACTTTGATTTTGGTTTACACACCGGTGAAATTTTTTAGGATTCAATTAGAATAAGGAGATACTGTTTTTAAAAAAAAGGTTAGAATATATAAATTTAAATTTATTTCGAATATATAAATTTGACTTCTTCTTCCCTATAAATTCGAAAACTTTTTCTATTTCGAATATGTTAATGTTAATGTTAAAAAAGGAAGTTATAATTTATTTTCTAAAAAATAGGGCCTAAAAATGGAAGTTTTGATTTTAATTATTTATAATAGAGGAGCTCTAGAAAAATAGATAAATAGGATTCGAGCGATTCTAGAGCTCCTGGGGTTTTCTTTATATATTTTTCTATTCTATATCGATTTTGTGTCACGATTTTTTAGGCCAACACCCGTTGTATATATTATAAAAATACTAAGTGTACACAATAATAAAAACTTAAATACTAAAATCCTCTTTGACTTTGATTTTGGTTTACACACCGGTGAAATTTTTTAGGATTCAATTAGAATAAGGAGATACTGTTTTTTAAAAAAAGGTTAGAATATATAAATTTAAATTTATTTTGAATATATAAATTTGACTTCTTCTTCCCTATAAATTCAGAAAAAAAAATTTGTTTCGAAGATGTTAGTGCTGATGTTAAAAGGGGAAATTATGATTTCCCTTATATATATAAGAATATAAAATTTCTTTTCTATTTAAGATATATATATAAAAGTATAAAATTCTTTTCTATTTCAAATATGTAAATTTGAATTTTTCTTCCATACAAATTCAAAAACCTTTTCTATTTCGAAGATGTTAATATTAAAAAAAGGAAGTTCTAAAATATAATTATTTTTTTCTATTTTGAATATATAAATTTGACTTCTTCTTCCCTACAAATTCGAAAACCTTTCCTGTTTCGAAGATGTTAGTGCTGATGTTAAAAAGGGAAATTATAATTTCTTTTCTAAAAAATAGGACCTAAAGAAGGAAGTTTTGATTTTATTATTTAAAATAGAGGAGCTCTAGAAAAATAGATAATGTTGAGTATTGAATACAGTAAAAGAATACAGAGGGGGTGGTGAATGGATTCTTGAACTTTTCTTCGTTCTTGAATCTTTGCAGCAAGATATGTGTTGAGTGTGTGAGATATGTAAGTGCGGATAACAAAGACAAAGACAAACACAACACAATATTACTTTAATCTAATATTTTATTAGATAAAGATTTTGCTACAATCTGTGAATACAAATGATAGTATTCTTAGCTTCGTTTTTCTCAGAGAGATATTTCTTGTGATGTATATGAAAAGCTTATCTCTTTTTAGCTAAGGAAGTGAGGCTGTATCCTTATAGACATGGATACACCTACTTACTACAAATTAAGTAGGTAAACAAAATACTTTCTAGTCTATCTATCTCATTTGAGTAAGAGTCCAAACGGCTACAAATTTGACTTTGCAAAGCCTGTTCAGATCCACTTCTTTAGCTCCTTGTCCCTTTGTCTTATCTCTCCAAGCTTCTTTGTAGGCTTTCCAATGTGCTTTATAGTACATAGTCAAATAAAGCGTCTTGGCTTGTTGCAGGTTTCTGACTTGTACAATTCTTCAGTATTTTGTCTCCAAGAATGTATTCGAGAAGTGGCTAAGTGAATGATTCGAGAACTCGAATTGACTTAATCGATAACTCTGAGTTCTCGAATAGTGTTATATTGACATATCGAATCACTTCTCGAATAGCTCTTTTCTCTGGGACTCCTTGAGATATCGAATAGAGCATTTTGACATATCGAATCCCTGAGATGTCGAATAGCTTCTTTAGTCCTTGAGATATCGAATAGAGCATTGACTTGTTGACTCTTAGAGAACTCGAATGATGTTTTGACTTGTTGACTCCATGAGTTCTCGAATAGAGTAATAGACATATCGAATCTCTGAGATATCGAATGAGATATCGAACAGTGTATTCAGAAATATCGTATAGTGTCTTTTGAGATATCGAACCCCTGACTTCTCGAATGCTAGACTTCTCGAATAGACAAATGTACTTCTCGAATTGGTACTTGGGCAAATTCTTCATTTCTTCAAATCCCAACTGTGATTATTTGGCAACCTTTATCTCTTTGCTTGAGGCATGAACCTTGGAACTTCTTTCAAGCATTATTCTTGACTTAATAGGTACATTTACACAGCTAGAATTTGATGCCTATTACAAGTACAAAACAAATAAAAACTCTACAACTAGAGATTCCCTCAGTTAAGAGGTCATGTAGGTAATGCATAGCATTACACATACTTAGGCTTGTTATTAAATGTATTCAGGCATGCCTCTTTGACTAACAATCTCCCCCAAATTGTGAGTAAGACCCTTAGTCACAATTTCATGTCTGATAACAAGCCTAACATACATAAAGATAAAACTTGACAGTACATGTATGAAGTTTGATTAGCAATGTGGATAGAACTACAGGGTGAGTAATCTTACAGCCTATGATGAAGTACTAGCCATTGTCATTTGTTTCCCTTTCCATAGCTTTGGCTTGCAAATCATCATATGCTTTCTGTCTTCTTTCTTTCTCCTTCCTTGTATTCTCATCCATAGCTTTTATTATTTCTGCCATAGCATCCAATTCTTTAAGCAAAATTGAGTCTTTGAAATCTTCAAGTACTGGTTTCAGAATGTTTGCAGGATAGTGGTTGAGTAGATTCATTCTGATGTGGACCTGATCCCCATTTCTCCTCCTATACTTCACCACATAGGGATTAAACTGAACTCTACACAATCCCTTTGCCCTTAGCTTTTCTGCTTCAATCTCCAGTCTCTCAATTTCTTTCTCCCTTGCTAGCCATTTCTCAAGACACTCTTTTCTGATTCTCTCCTCATGATCTCTCTTCATCTTCACAAAATCAATTAGCTCCGGCTTCCACACTCTTTCCACTTTATTTTCTGAGCTCAACAATGCAATGATTCTTTCTATGTCATGTAGCTTGGCCCAGTGTTGACATCCTCCTTGTTTGAATTTCTCCTCCCTTCCATCAGTATATTTGATCTCAAGGCAGTTATCAACAATGGCAACATGGTAGATTCTTTGAGCTTGTAAGAATTGCAGTTGGTCTTCATCAAAATCTTCATCTAGTGGTTGGAGTTTTAAGCCTGGATAGATTGTCAGAGTCCTTGATTTGGATAGCTTTGGTTTCCTTGCAGCTTGTTTGAATTTGATCCTTTTTACATGGTTGCCTGGCAGTAGCATGTGACCTTTGTTTGTAGACCATTGTAGTATTCCATTAGCAGTTTGCTTTTTGAAATATACAAATGGTTTCTTGACTTGAATCTTCTTCTCTTCTTGAGGTGGCAAGACAGTTGCAGAAGCCATAGATGTAGATTTTGGTAGGTCACTACTAACAGTATTCACCCTAGACTTAGAGTCTTGTGTTGTGGTGAGGTTACTATTAGCAATGCCTAAGGCTTGCTGTCTTCCACTTTTCCTCTCAGAGACTTTACCTTGATCATCATTTTTCTTATCTTTGTCATCCTTCTTCTTCTTCTTATCTTCATCACCCTTATCACTCCTGTGATGTCTTCTCCTTCCATCACTTCTGTCTCCATCCTTGTCTTGATCACCATCCTTGCTTGGGTTGAACTTAGCAGATTCAGGTACAATGCCAGTTGCAATGTATGACCTGAGATAAGATATAGCTTCCAATTCTTCTGCTGTTCTTAAACCCTTCTTCTTGTTCAGCTGTTCAATGATGGCAATAATGAGAGATTTATTCTGAGGAATTAGATGCTTAGGGATGACCAGCTGCTTGATATCATCAATTCTTGTTGCAGCCTGATAGATGATGGTTCTAGGATTTGTGAATACTTCAGGTAGCCTTGCTGGTTGACCATCCCTTAACTCTTCAAAGAGACTCTTGCAGTTTTCATCCTTCTTTTCAATCATTCCAAGGAACACATCCACTTCTGAGTGCTTTAGACCCTGTAGAGTGTTGATGGTTAAGTGCCATATCCTATTCTTTCCTACTATCATTATCTCTTTGAGCCATAGGCCATCAACTCTCCTTGGTACTACAGTGAGAAAGTCAATCTGACTCTTCAAACTCCTATGATATGATAAAGCATCACCAGCCTGTTCTCTTGAGACTTTCAGAAACTCCAAGAATGCATCATCATGATAGACATTTGAGTTTTCAATTTCTTGTAGCTTGGCCTCAGCGACCACCTTCACTTCTACTGGCTTGGCACTCTTAGATATTGGGATTTGAGGTTTGTCAGATGGCATACTCCTGTTAGTGTAGGTGCCCTAGAGGCAATACATTGTTTCTTAAATAAACCTTATGTCATTTGATTATTAAATAAATGTATTTATTATGACTCGAATTACTGCGATATTTGTTAGCATAATAAATGTTCTTAGAATAATGATACACATTATATAGTTTAAGTTTACAACTTGAATTTGAGATTATATAATATCATATTCTTAAAGGTCCCTAGTCGAGTATTATTATACAGGACAATAATAATACATAAATAGACTAGTATGTTTTTGACTGATAACCACATCTCATTGGTTATAAGTATGGAGATACTAAAGTCAATACATAGGTACATGTAGGGTACATGGTACTGGACAGACCCACCGTGAGATTCTTCATGTTAATTAAGTCATAAGAAAGACTCACAGTGATAATGGTGTAATGATCCTTTGACTTGAGATCATTATATTTCTATACGAGGATAATATACTTTGACTACATTAAAAGTTACCTTTGACCGGGTAATGATAAAAGTGGACATCGGGTATATTGTGAATCGTATGAGAAATATGAATGATAGATAAAGGATTTAACCCTTCTATTATTTGGAGAGATATTATTGGCCTCTTGATTGAGTGAGACTATAAAATGCATGGCCGTGCTCAAATAATGATTTGTTATTAATAGTCTACTCATGGATCAAGTAAACCCGGATTAAATTATGAAGAGGATGACATGAAACATGCCTCGAGTTTAATCTATAATATTTGGTTAAAGGGATTATATTACACGGGAACATTAATCACAAAAGGTTTTATCGAATCACGATTTAATTATTATTTAATTGGGTAGCAATGATGTATTACTAGATGCCGCTCATTGTTTATAATTTTATTAGAGAATAAAATTATTGCCAATTAAATGATAGCCTACAGGGTCACACACATAGAACATTTTAAGGAAGAATTAATTTAAATTATGAGTTTAAATTAATTAAATGATTAGTTGTATTTTATTATATTAATTAAGTGGGACTTAATTAAGATATAATAAAATACAAATGAGATATGATTTTAATAATTAAGTATGACTTAATTATTATTTATTTAAATAATAGGATTTGATTCTATTATTTAATTAATCAAACTTGGGCTAGGTTTTAGTTGGGCTTTTACCTTACACTATCATATAAATATATGATGATAGGTAAAGAAGGTAATTAATTTTGTACGACAAAAATAATCCCCAGCCGCTTGAACCAAAACCTAAAAAGAAGATCTCATATTTTCATTGGAGGCTAGTACCTCCCTTCCAATCAAGAATCGTTCTTGGAGTGTTCGTGTGGATACCGTAGAGGAGGCTTCGAAGAGGAGCACTCAACGATCGTGAAAGCTTGGATATCCATTAGACATACAATCGTAAAGCTTCTTTAAGGTAAATCATCAATCTCCGAATTAAATATCATGTTTTTGCATGGATCCTGCGGTAGGGTTTCGATAATTATTGTTTTTGTTTTAATTTTCCGCTGCGTTTGATGCTCGAAACCCTTCAATGGCATCAGAGCTACTTGCAAAAACGTTTTAATTCGGTTATATGTTACAGTTTTGATATATATACGAGCATGTTTGATGATTGTCATGTATGATGCGTTGATTTTGATATATATATGTATAAACTGTATGTTAATGATGATTGGGATGATCATATGATGATCATATAATCTGTATGTATATTGATATATACATGATTTTTGTTTGTTCATGATATGGGGATTGTATACGATACGATTTCTGTATACGCTACGCAGATCTGGTGAAATCTGTGTCCAGTGTCAGATTTTCGCAAACGATATGTGTTTTCTGACTGGAAACGAGTGTCTGAACAAAACTGATACCATAGGTATCACCGACTCGTCTGTAAGGCGTTTGACGCAGTTTAGTGCATGAAAAACGCGATTTGTTGTTTTCAGAATTTGATTCTGATTTTCTGATTTTTGCGTTATATGATTTCTTTGATTGGATCATCTGAAATATGATATGGTATAACATGATTAGATAATATGACATGTTATTTAATTGTTACTTGAGCATGGTGGATGGTTATGGCCTTGAGACCCATAGGATAGAGGTTTTTGTTTATGGTTTGGTTTCTAAATACGACTTGCATGTCGTCATTCCTTGTAATGATTAAATCTCAAATGTAACTCAAGTTCTCCTTGTAAGTACATTAGTATAGTTGTTTTGTTTATGTAATGTACATGAATACATGAAGACAAGCAAGCAAGGAGGCGATCCAAGGAGGCATTGTAGCAGCAAAGAAGAAGACATGTAATAGTATAGTACTTTAAACCACCCATAGATTGTCCTTGATCCTTTCATTAGCTTGAAAGGATCATATAGGATAAAGGCCATAACCAATCACGTTTACATAATGCACTTACTTTACATATGATGCATGTGTAGAGTAGCAAATGTATGCATGTTTTAATTAGATTAATGATGTATGCATGTATTAGATACGTCACCCATACCATGCTTGCCATGCTAAACAAGATAAAATCTGTAACGATCGAGATTTTAAAATAAACAAACGATCATGAGATTTCTGTGTTTATGAAACACGGAATTAAATACGAATTTTCAATTATTTAGATATGGGGAGATTTTGTCAAAAACGGGTTTTACCTGTAAGGAAGTTGGGTATTAAGTGAGGCCACTTGTGACTCCTCCAACAACCTGGAAATCAAACTATTGATGAATATTGATTTTAAGTATTTAATTCAAGGAAAAATTGGGAATCTCTTTATGATGGGATCATGGTCGTTTTAATACAAAACCCCTTAACAAAATATTAAGTTCTTTTATCGGATGCTTTCCAATGAATGAACACTCATTGAATCCTAGATCGATAAGGGGAATGACTGCCAGTGGCAGGGGACTCCTGTCTATCGTGGTGAGATGTGACGAATATAAGCGGTTATATTCGACCGTTGTATCATTGGGTTTAACTTAACTGAGTCATCATAATAAGGTGAAAATAAACGGTTATATTCAATTATTATGAACTTAGAAGCATAGAGTTTGGTTCAAAATCTATTAGATAGACAAGAACAATTGTTGTTCACCAAACTATCCAAGAATTATATATGATATAATTGACAACTGTTGTCTACCTAAATAATCATATTTTAAGGACTACCAGTGGTTGACTTAGGATATGACGAAATATGGATCTTGGCTCACTAGAAAGATTTATGAGATATTCTTTCCGATTTAATAGTAAGGGCTATTAATTTGATAAAAATAGTGGGAGATATATTATGAATATGTCATAATCACTTGAACATAATTAATGTAACAATCTAACTTATCTTATGCATTTTATCATTGTAGAAAACAAATGGCACAAAATACAAACAACACTTTCTCTGTGCGATCAGTCCTTGAGAAGGACAAGCTGACAGGATCGAACTTCCTTGACTGGTCTAGGAATTTGAGAATTGTTCTCATGCAGGAAAAGAAATCTTATGTGATTGATATTCCTCCACCGGCAGCCCCTGCTAACAATGCCACTGCTGCTCAACGAAATGCTTATCAGAAGCATATTGATGATGCAACTGATGTGGCTTGTCTTATGCTTGCTACTATGGATGCTGAGCTCCAGAAGCAGCATTTTGATATGAATGCTTATACTATGTTTGAACATCTTTCAACGATGTTTCAATCACAGGCTCGTGTTGAAAAGTTCAACACAAGCAAAGCACTCTTCTCGTGTAAGCAGGGCAATGGACCAGTCGGACCACATGTTCTAAAGATGATTGGGTATTGTGATTACCTTGCTCGTTTGGGTTTCCCACTTCAGCGAGAGGCTCAAGTCGATATAATCTTGCAATCTTTGAACAGCGACTATGCTCAGTTCATAATGACTTTCAATATGGTTGAGCAAGATAAGACTCCTATGGAATTGTTGGCCATGCTGAGGACCACTGAAGCAAATATGGTCAAGGCACCTGAGAAGGCTCCCATAATGATGGTGGGCAAGAAAGGTGCTAAGGGAAAGGGGAAATGGAAGGGCAAGAAAAAGGTTATACCGAAAGATCTTGGTCCTTCTAAGCCCTCTTTCAAAAAGGCTAAAAAGCCGAAGGGAGATGTCGCAAAGGCTGACAAAGGTGATTGTCACTATTGTCACAAGCCTGGTCACTGGAAGAGAAACTGTCATGCTTACTTGGAGGATCTGAAGAAATTGAAGGGTGTTCAGATTTCTGGATCAGGTATTTATGTTATAGAAGTCAATCTGTCTATTTCTACATCTTGGGTATTGGATACTGGATGTGCTTCTCACATTTGTATAAATGTGCAGGAACTGCAGAGAAGTAGGACTTTGGCTAAGGGAGAAGTGGACCTACGAGTAGGCAATGGAGCAAGAGTTGCTGCTTTAGCCGTAGGAACTTATTATTTATCTTTGCCCTCTGGGCTTGTTTTAGAACTAAATGACTGTTATTACGTGCCTGCGATTCGCAGAAACATTATTTCTGTTTCTTGTTTGGACAAGAAAGGTTTTTCGTTTACAATAAAGAACAATAGTTGCTCTTTTGCTTTGAATGATTTAACCTATGGTGTTGCGCGTTTATTTAATGGTTTATATGTTCTTGATTTAGATAATCCTATCTGTAACATAGAAAACAAACGACTTAAAGTTAATGATTCAAATCAAACATACCTCTGGCATTGTCGTCTAGGCCATATAAATGAGAAACGCATTTCCAAATTACATAAAGATGGATACTTGGATAAGTTTGATTTTGAATCATACGAAAAATGCGAATCTTGTTTGCTTGGTAAGATGACTAAAGCTCCTTTTACTGGTAAGGGTCAAAGGGCCACTGAACGTTTGGAGCTAATACATAGTGATGTATGTGGCCCAATGCGTGTGATGGCTAGAGGAGGCTACTACTACTTCATAACATTTACTGATGACTTCAGTAGATATGGATATGTATATCTTATGAAGAACAAATCCGATTCTTTTAAAAAATTCAAAGAATACAAGGCTGAAGTAGAGAAGCAAATAGGCGGAGGTGCAAGTATTAAAATCTTACGATCCGATCGTGGGGGTGAATACTTAAGCACCGAATTTAAAGAGTATTTAAAGGAGTGTGGTATTGTATCACAACTCACTCCACCAAGTACTCCTCAATGGAATGGAGTTTCAGAGAGGAGAAATCGTACCCTGTTAGACATGGTACGATCGATGATGAGTCATGCAGATCTTCCAATAAGTTTCTGGGGTTATGCTCTAGAAACAGCAGCTTTCACACTTAACCGTGTTCCAACTAAGAAGGTTCAAAAGACTCCATATGAGATATGGGAGGAGAAACGGTCAAGCATGAACTTTATGAAAGTTTGGGGATGCAAGGCGTTTGTAAAACGTCAAGTATCTGACAAGCTTGGACCTAAATCCGAAGAGTGCTATTTTGTGGGATACCCTAAAGAAACAAAGGCGTATTATTTTTATAATCCTTCTGAGCAGAAAGTATTCATTGCTAGAGATGCTGTTTTCATGGAAAGAGATTTTGTTTCCAAAAGAAACAGTGGGAGGACTATAGATCTCGATGAAGATCGAGAACCACAAAATAGCATTGAACCTGAGGTGGAACAAGAGCAGAATAACGATAATGCTCAAGAAACACAGGTTGTTCGTAGATCAAGTAGGATTCGCCATGAGCCAGAGAGATATTATGGATTTCTCCTGACTCAAGGTGGTGATGTGATGCTTGTAGATAATGATGAGCCTCTCACCTACAAGGATGCTATGAATAGTCCAGATTCTGAGAGATAGCTGGAAGCCATGAAATCTGAGATGGATTCCATGTATGAAAACAAAGTATGGACTTTGGTTGCACCACCTGATGGGATTAAACCCATAGAGTGCAAGTGGGTTTTCAAGAAGAAAACTGACATGGATGGAAATTTACAGACCTACAAAGCAAGACTGGTGGCGAAAGGTTTCAAGCAAATTCATGGTATTGACTATGATGAAACTTTCTCACCGGTAGCTATGGTCAAGTCCATCAGGATTTTGCTTGCGATAGCGGCTTATTATGACTATGAAATCTGGCAAATGGATGTCAAGACTGCTTTCTTAAATGGAAGCTTAGAAGAGGATGTGTACATGACACAACCTGAGGGTTTTGTCGATCCAAAGTTTGCTAGAATGGTTTGTAAGTTGCTACGATCTATTTATGGATTGAAGCAGGCCTCAAGGAGGTGGAACATCCGTTTTGATGAAACAGTTAAAGAGTTTGGCTTCAAACAAAATGAGGATGAGCCGTGTGTTTACAAGAAGGTTAGTGGGAGCCATGTGGCATTCCTAGTATTATATGTGGATGACATATTACTAATAGGGAATGACATTCATTCTCTACAAGCTGTGAAGACTTGGTTGGGAAAAAGTTTCTCGATGAAAGACTTAGGCGATGCTACCTATATCTTAGGGATCAGGATCTATAGGGATAGGTCTAAAAGATTAATCGGCCTAAGTCAGAGTACATACATTGACAAAGTATTGCATCGTTTTGGAATGCAAGAGGCAAAGAGGGGCTTTGTCCCGGTGTCTCATGGGATAGTGATCTCAAAGGAAAACTGTCCTAAATCATCAGATGATAAGGACCGTATGAGTAAAGTACCATATGCTTCGGCAATTGGTTCTATAATGTATGCAATGATATGTACTCGTCCTGATGTCTCGTATGCTTTAAGCATGACGAGCAGGTACCAGTCTAATCCAGGTGAGGGTCACTGGACAGCTGTCAAGAATATTCTTAAGTACCTTAAACGGACTAAAGATTCGTTCTTGATATACGGAGGAGATGAGAAGCTGGTCGTAAAAGGTTACACTGATGCTAGTTTCCAGACAGATAGGGACGATTCTGTGTCCCAGTCTAGATTCGTGTTTTGTCTAAATGGAGGTGCTGTAAGCTGGAAATGTTCGAAGCAAGAGACAGTAGCTGATTCTACAATGGAAGCTGAGTATATTGCCGCTAGTGAAGCAGCCAAAGAGGCTGTTTGGATTCGGGAATTTATTACCGGACTTGGTGTGGTTCCGTCGATCGCAGATCCAGTTGATCTGTATTGCGATAACAATGGAGCCATTGCGCAGGCTAAGGAACCAAGGTCCCATTCCAAGGCAAAGCATATACTTAGAAGATATCATCTTCTTCGAGAGATAAACGAGAGAGGAGATATACATATATGTAAAGTGCATACCAATGAAAATGTTGCGGACCCACTGACCAAGGCTTTATCGCAGCAGAAGCACGACGGTCACACTAGTTCCATGGGTATTAGATACATGGGTGATTGGCTCTAGTGCAAGTGGGAGATTGTTAGTGTAGGTGCCCTAGAGGCAATACATTGTTTCTTAAATAAACCTTATGTCATTTGATTATTAAATAAATGTATTTATTATGACTCGAATTACTGCGATATTTGTTAGCATAATAAATGTCCTTAGAATAATGATACACATTATATAGTTTAAGTTTACAACTTGAATTTGAGATTATATAATATCATATTCTTAAAGGTCCCTAGTCGAGTATTATTATACAGGACAATAATAATACATAAATAGACTAGTATGTTTTTGACTGATAACCACATCTCATTGGTTATAAGTATGGAGATACTAAAGTCAATACATAGGTACATGTAGGGTACATGGTACTGGACAGACCCACCGTGAGATTCTTCATGTTAATTAAGTCATAAGAAAGACTCACAGTGATAATGGTGTAATGATCCTTTGACTTGAGATCATTATATTTCTATACGAGGATAATATACTTTGACTACATTAAAAGTTACCTTTGACCGGGTAATGATAAAAGTGGACATCGGGTATATTGTGAATCGTATGAGAAATATGAATGATAGATAAAGGATTTAACCCTCCTATTATTTGGAGAGATATTATTGGCCTCTTGATTGAGTGAGACTATAAAATGCATGGCCGTGCTCAAATAATGATTTGTTATTAATAGTCTACTCATGGATCAAGTAAACCCGGATTAAATTATGAAGAGGATGACATGAAACATGCCTCGAGTTTAATCTATAATATTTGGTTAAAGGGATTATATTACACGGGAACATTAATCACAAAAGGTTTTATCGAATCACGATTTAATTATTATTTAATTGGGTAGCAATGATGTATTACTAGATGCCGCTCATTGTTTATAATTTTATTAGAGAATAAAATTATTGCCAATTAAATGATAGCCTACAGGGTCACACACATAGAACATTTTAAGGAAGAATTAATTTAAATTATGAATTTAAATTAATTAAATGATTAGTTGTATTTTATTATATTAATTAAGTGGGACTTAATTAAGATATAATAAAATACAAATGAGATATGATTTTAATAATTAAGTATGACTTAATTATTATTTATTTAAATAATAGGATTTGATTCTATTATTTAATTAATCAAACTTGGGCTAGGTTTTAGTTGGGCTTTTACCTTACACTATCATATAAATATATGATGATAGGTAAAGAAGGTAATTAATTTTGTACGACAAAAATAATCCCCAGCCGCTTGAACCAAAACCTAAAAAGAAGATCTCATATTTTCATTGGAGGCTAGTACCTCCCTTCCAATCAAGAATCGTTCTTGGAGTGTTCGTGTGGATACCGTAGAGGAGGCTTCGAAGAGGAGCACTCAACGATCGTGAAAGCTTGGATATCCATTAGACATACAATCGTAAAGCTTCTTTAAGGTAAATCATCAATCTCCGAATTAAATATCATGTTTTTGCATGGATCCTGCGGTAGGGTTTCGATAATTATTGTTTTTGTTTTAATTTTCCGCTGCGTTTGATGCTCGAAACCCTTCAACTCCCTGCAACCACTGTGGTTGTGATAGATTGCTTTTGACCACTGGGAGTAGTGATGTGCACAGTTGGTAGAGTGACAACTGGCAGAGAAGTAGGAGGCTCATCAACTTTGTCTTTTCCTTTGCCAGGCACATGAGTTAAAGATTTTGAAGTTCTTTGATGACCACCTTCAATGATTTTGATGCCCTTTACTGGTGGTTTCTCCCCCTTTGTATTTGAGTTCCTTGATGTCCTCTTCTCCCCCTTAGGCTTGTTGTCAGGCACAGAGGCTGTAGGAGTGACCTTTGGGGTTGAAGATTCTTCAGGTAGAGGGAGACCCATGTGCTTCATCATTGCAGACAACATTGATTGTTGATGTAGAAGAACATTAACTGTGGTGGTGGCTTGAGTGTTCAACTGCTCAGTCAGAGTTTGTACCTTGTCTGTAAGATGAGCATTAGACTGAGTGAGAGTAGCTACCTCCTTTTCAAGTGCATCTACCTTGCTGAACAATGCAGTAGATTTGAAGCCAGGCAGGGATTGTTCTTTAAGTCTCTGCACTTCAAACCTAGACATCTCATGCACAAGGACCTCAGTGACCAGCTTGTCTCCATATTGATTTGCAAAGAGTGTCCTAAGCATGGCATTGGCCTCAGTTGTCTGATCAGTGAGATTTTGGAATTTGTGCCCCAGTCTTGTGACAACATCTTTAAGAATGGCTAAACCATTCTCCATCTTGGTGCATGTAGCCTTGCATGCCAAAATGTCCTTGATCACAGACTCCAACTGAGGAAATTTGGCATCGAAGTCCCTCTTTAGTTCTCCTACTTTTAGGGCTGTTGCATCACATACCTTGTTGACTTCTGATTTGACACCTTTACCCAGGTAATGTGCATCCTTGAGGAATCCCTTGTATGAGTCATTGATGGCTTCATACACTTCACCAGGAGTTAAGGATTTAGCATTGGAGCCTAGTGAAGTGATGTACTCCTCCCTCAGATACTGTAAGGCTTCATTGAGAGTGATATCATAAGTTCCTTGCATCCAGGCATCTACATTGCCATCTCTCTCAGCATTATCAAGTATCTTTATTTTCTGTATCTCCACATCATCTCTATGGCAGAGCAATATTGCTTCATAATCTGGATTTGGCACATTGGAGGTGACCAAGTTCTGGGCTATCTTTACAAACTCAGGAATCTGATCCACAACTAAGCTTTGAAGTGCTTCAACCGTCAATTGTGGTGGAACAGATCCTGATCCTGAAGTACTGTCATGTTGCACAGGCTTCAGCCATTGTGACAGAAAGTCAGCTAGAGCTAGGCAAGCTAGACTCCTCAGTTACAGATGCAACTTCTGTAACCGGATGGAAAGACTCTACTACTATTGTCTTCATAGGAGTGGGATGAGTTACAACAGTAGTTGACACAGGCACAGAGTCTCTAGTTAAAACTAGTGAATCCTCTGTGTTTGTGATGGTGTCATTAGGAGATGCCCCAACATGCATTCCCTGACCATCTAAATGTGGTACCTGGGTGGTGAGCAAGGTGTCATGCACCAAGTCACTTGAATCCATTGGCTCATCAAGAGAAAAGAATTCTTGATGATCAATGCCTTGCTCCTCAATTGCTTGAGTTGCAGGCTCCAAAGAAATATGAGTGGTAGATTCTGGAAAGAAGTGTGTTGTAGATTAGATTTTTGAAACTCCCCCTGAGAGATAGAGGGAGTTTCAATTGTGATGTGCTCTCCACTCAGTGTTGTGCCAGCCTTATCACTCCCTTGTGCTGACTCTTTACAGGTAGGTGCATTGGGGAGGATGCTTGATTCTATAGATGCACCCTGTTGAGAGGATACATCTAGTGAGCTGTTTACCCCTGATTTTACAACTTCAGCCATTTGGGTGACTGAAGAGGTGGTTTTAGACTTCTTCTTCTTCTTCTTTGGCCTTAGTAAGGGTGACTCAAGTTCCTCACTTTCTATACCTAATTCTACAGCCAAGGCTGCTTCAGTTAAGATTTTTATGGGTTCAGAAGCAACCTGTTTTCTCTTCTTTTTACTAACACCACCCTTTTGAGAGGATGATGCAGTTGGCTCTGTGTTTTGTAAAGTGTTTGGCTGAGAGGGTTGGTTAGCAGGCCCTGGGTTAGAATTTTGCTCTACTTGCTTGGGCCTAGCTAACTCAGATTTTGAGGCACATATTGGCATGTTGTGGGGGTAAGTCCTAAATAAACTCTCCATAAGGGGAGTTATTTTGAGTCTTACATCCACATCATTCCTAGTCTCCAAGCTACCAAAAATGAGTTTGGTCATGGATTTCGGATAGCCTATTCTATTTTTGTCTAACCCAGGCAATTCAATCAATTTAGCATCTATGAAATTAAGTATAGATTGAATAAAGCGAGGAAAGAAAATTTCATTACCTCTCTTGGCTGAGTTCTTACCAAGTCTCCCATACAATTCTTGCATTATGATTAAACCAACATCAATCTTTCTCCCATATTCTAGAGCATAGCCTATCTGTTTAACAGGTGTGCTGATTTGATCAAAGCTGGACTTCCTTGCTGTGAAGACTTGAAGAAGAGTGGCAAAGACATAGCTCCATTCTTTCCTCAAGTACTTCCTATTCAAATTTCCAAGCTTGATTCTATCTGAGTAGTTGATAAAATCAAAGAAGTCTTCCAATTCCTGATCAGTAGCTTGACTGTCATACACTCCTTGTTGTAACCCCAGTGCTTGATTCATGTCTTCAGTAGTGATGGTGATTTCCTTGTCCTGAATCTTACAATAGATTACGTATAAAGTTATTGCATTATCTAGGGCCACGACCTCCACAGTAGCAGTTCTCCAAAACTGTTCTAGTAGGTCTAGATACAGAGTTGGGTTGGCTGAGAGTGCACCCTTGATGTATGATTCAGCCATCCATCGAATGAAGCACTTAAATTTTGCATTGGGTGCTTCAACATCGTTGGTTATTGCTATGAAATTGGTGTGGGTAGGAATTGTGAGTTGGGTATTTGCCATTGTTACACAGAGAGATGAGAAGAGAATGAAGGTTGAAAAAGAAATTTAGCCTTTGACGTTAGGTTTTTTAGAGGTTTTGGAACTTTAGCTGCCTGAGAAATCGAATGAAATGATTTGAACAGTTGTGGAATTGTATATATGTGAGTGACTTGAGTTGTCGATTAGATATAAGTTTTGTATCGACAAGTCAGTCATTCGAGAAGTATAAAAAAACTATTCGATAAGTCAAGAAAGGCTTATTCTATATCTCAAGCAGTTTGTAACTCACAGCTGGCAGTTATTTAACTCAGAAAATAATTCTAAGCTAAATAAATATGTTTTTATGAGCGAAATGAAATTTTGAATATAAATCCAAAAAGCGATTAAGTGTCAGCGAAAAATCAGCCTTTTCAAATGATTCGATAACTCAAATACAGTATTCGAGAACTCCATCATTAGAGAACTAAAATACTCTATTCGAGAACTCAGAGTGTGCTATTCGATTTCTCCAAAAGACACTATTCGAGAACTCAAGAGGGTTCTAGATAGGCCTATTCGAGAACTCGAGCCATGACATAACAATAAACCATTCGAGAAGTCTGACTTATCGAACTATACTTTTCACTCATAAAATTCAATTTTCACTATCTTTTAAAATTTACCAGAAATATTCACTGAAGAATATTCTACCAAATTAAATAGTGATTCTCTCAAAATTTCACAGAAATTTCAAGCTAAAGATGTATGATTTTCAACATATGCAGCATTATGGAATATTTATAAATCATACTCCAGCCAATACTTACTTCAAAAATATTGAGCATTTGATAAAGTAAGTATTTACTGCTGCAACAATCTAGTTGATATATTCACTTAGCCAGAATCTGAAGAATTCAGCATTCCAATCTCACTAACCAACCTTGTGAAGGTGGCTTCATCTAATGGCTTAGTGAATATGTCAGCTAGTTGTTTTTCTGTGGGAACATAATGTAACTCAATGGTTCCATTAGTTGCATGCTCCCTTATGAAGTGATATCTGATGTCAATGTGCTTTGTCCTAGAATGATTGACAGGATTGGAAACTATAGAGATTGCACTTGTGTTGTCACACATGATTGGAATTCTTTCCAACACAAGTCCATAATCTCTAAGTTGGTTTCTGATCCAAAGCACTTGAGCACAGCAACTTCCAGCAGCTATGTACTCAGCTTCAGCTGTGGAAGTTGACACAGATTGTTGTTTCTTGCTGTACCAAGAGACTAACCTTTGTCCAAGAAACTGGCAGCTACCTGAGGTGCTTTTCCTATCCACTCTGCATCCAGCATAATTAGCATCAGAATAACCAACCAGATTGAACCCTGTGTCCTTAGGATACCATAACCCCAAGTTTGGTGTGCCTTTCAGATATTTAAAAATCCTCTTTATTGCTGTCATATGTGATTCCTTTGGATTTGATTGAAACCTTGCACACAAGCATGTTGCAAACATAATGTCTGGCCTACTAGCAGTGAGGTAGAGTAGAGAACCAACCATGCCTCTGTAGATTGAAATATCTACCTTCTTGCCCTTAACATCTTCATCTAACTTGGTGGCAGTGGCCATGGGTGTCTTTGCAGGTGAGCATTCTTCCAAGTCAAATTTCTTCATAGATCCTTGATGTATTTGGTTTGACTTATAAAAATGCCATCCTTCCTTTGACTAACTTGCAGCCCAAGAAAGAATGTTAATTCTCCCATCATACTCATCTCATACCTGCTCTGCATGAGCTTAGAGAATTTCTCACACAGCTTCTCATTTGTAGAGCCAAATATGATATCATCCACATAGATTTGAACTAAGATAATATCATCACCATGTTTCTTGTAAAACAGTGTCTTGTCCAATGTGCCTCTAGTGAATTGATTCTCCAGTAGAAATTGTGATAGTGTGTCATACCATGCCCTAGGAGCTTGCTTAAGTCCATACAATGCTTTAAGCAATCTGTAGACAAAGTGAGGGAATTGTGGATCCTTAAAGCCAGGTGGCTGTTGCACATATACTTCTTCCAACTCCCCATTCAGAAATGCATTCTTGACATCCATTTGATAAACCTTGAAATTAGAATGTGCAGCAAATGCGAAGAAAATTCTGATGGCCTCTAGTCTAGCAACAGGGGCAAAAGTCTCATCATAGTCAATGCCTTCCTGTTGAGAGTATCCTTTTGCAACCAACCTTGCTTTGTTTCTTATGACTACACCATTTTCATCCATCTTATTCCTTAGAACCCATTTTGTTCCAACAATGGTTCTATCCTTTGGTGCAGGCACAAGTTCCTATACTTTGCTTCTTTAAAATTGATTTAGCTCCTCTTGCATAGCAATTATCCAATCAGGATCCAACAATGCATCATCAAGTTTCTCAGGCTCAACTTGGGATAGAAAGCAACCACAGAGACATTCATTTAGAGTTGCTCTCCTTGTCCTCACTCCTGCATTTGGATCTCCAATTATCTGATCTGCAGTATATGATCTATCCCATTTCCTTGTATGTTCAGATTGATTTCTCAGCCTTGATGTTGCTTCATCATCCAGATCATGATCATTTACATTCCCCCCCCTGTGAAGTTGCCACTAATCACAAGTGTGTCTTGGATGCTTGTTTCTTCATTGTTGATTGACACAGGTTCTTCATTCACTTGAGTTTGTTGGATTGTGGGCTCAGATTCAGTTTCAATCTCCTCATCAGAATCATCTAGATTGTCAAACTTCAAAGGATCTTTATCTTCATCATTGGCTTCTTCTAATCCAGGTAGTTTGCTGTCATCAAATGTCACATCTGTGCTTTCCATAACTTTCTTTTGACTGATGACATAAACTTTTTATGCAATTCTTTCCATAGAGTAGCCAAGAAAAATTCCTTCAAATGCTTTTGCATCAAACTTTCCAACATATTCTGAATTGTCTTTTAACACAAAGCATTTGCTTCCAAAAGTATGAACATACTTTAGAGTAGGCTTCTTTACAGTCATCAAGTTGTAAGGTGTCTTTCCAGTGTTTTTGTTGATGAGGGTTCTGTTTTTGATGTAGCATGCAGTGCTCACAACCTCAGCCCAAAAACATGTAGGCATTTTTACATCAAGTAACATTGTTCTAGCAGCCTCAATCAGAGTTCTATTCTTTCTCTCAACAACTCCATTTTGTTGTGGAGTCCTTGGAGCTGAGAATTGTTGAGAAATACCATTCTCTTTGCAGAATGCTTCAAGCATGGCATTTCTGAACTCTGTTCCATTATCACTTCTTAATGCAATCACACTTGCATTCTTGGCCTTTGCTTCCTTGTCTATCTTCTTTATATGCTCAATGATTACTTGTGGAGCCTCATCCTTTGATGCCAGAAATTCTACCCATGTATACCTTGTGAAATCATCAACCATCACTAGAGCATACTTCTTCCTTCCTAGTGACACAATATTGACATGCCCAAACAAGTCCATATGAATTAGTTGTAGGGGCTTGGTTATTGATGTCACTGTCTTTGACTTGTGGCTTGATCTTTTCATTTTTCCTTTTTGACAAGCCTCACACACTCCTTCTTGACAGAATTCAAGTGTGGGCATGCCTCTCACTAACTCCCTTTTGACTAGAGAATTAATGCCTTTGAAGTTCAAGTGTGATAGCTTCTTGTGCCACAGCCAACTATCTTCATTTGATGCTTTTGAGTAAAAGCAACAAATTTTGTCCTTGTTTGCAGAGTTCATATTGGCTACAAACAGGCTTCCTTTCCTTACTCCAGATAGAGCAAAGTCACCAGTCTTCTTGTGGGTGATCAAACATTCATCTTTGTAAAAATTCACTTTGAAGCCTCTGTCAGTAAATTGACCAACACTCAGTAGATTGTGCTTGAGCCCCTTGACCAGTGCTACATTTTCAATGATGACATTTCCAATTTCTAACTTGCCATATCCCAATGTGTTGCCAATGCTGTCATCTCCAAAAGCAACCATTGGGCCAGCCTTCTCCTCATACTGTGATAGCAGGGCCATATCACCAGTCATATGGTTTGAGCATCCACTGTCCAAAATCCACATGATCTTTTTTTCACTTTCTTTGCCCTGCAAACACAAAGGTATTACTTCTCCTTTGGTACCCAAACAAGTTTGGGTCCATGTGGCTTAACAACAGTTTTATCATAAACAGCATGCTTATCAATTTTCTTGATGTTAGTCTTCTTGTCACTGTTAGAAATCTTAGAATCAGGGTTCTTAGACTTAGGTGACAGAGGTACCTTCCTAACTTTAGGAGGAATTGAAGACTTTGTTCTTGTGTAGTGTGTGTGAACATTGTGACTGATGCAACCTTCCATGAATTGTCTTCTCAAATTAAAACAACTAGTCATTACATTCATGTTACATGGCATACAATCAAGTTTATCACAGAAAGGAGGGTCTCTATGTCTTAAAGGCACAGAGCAATCATAGAATGGTTTAGCAACACTACCAGATGGTTTCTTGCATGCATGAGTTAAATGATTAGTGCTAAAACAGTTTTGACAAACTTTCCTAGGGGCATTTGGCACATAAGCATAGTTGTTGTCCTTGTTAATCCCCAATTTGCCATTCCTGTTTTGTTTCTTTTTATCCACTTTCTTCTCAAACTCATTATTCCCAACTGAAACAAACTTCACAAATTTCTCAGGTCTAGGTCTACCTCCTACTGGCTCCTTGGCTTTGGTTTTGACATTCTCACTCTTAGAGGATGCTTGTTCATTTGATTGTGCCTTATCTTCATCATCCAACATTTGCTTAATGAGTAAGGCATCCTCATCAATCTCAAGTGTTGGTGTTTTAAATATTGGGGTCTCAGTCTTTTTCAAAACCTGAGGCACTTCCTCTTGAACAACAATGTCATCTTCAATGACTGCATAGCCTTTCCTCTGTTTAAGAGTGTCATAATCAAGTCCAATGGCAGCCTTAGGTCTAGCTAGATTTTTCTCATGGTAGGACTGCAATAGACTAGAGGAATTCTTAAATGTTTTCAATTTAAATTTATTTTCAGCTATTTCATCCCTAAGAGCTTTCTCAACTTGACTAGCACATAGAACCTTATTCTTTAGATATTCAATTTCTTGTTTAAGGTTTTCTACTTGCATAGCAGTTAGTTCTAGTTCCTCATTTCTTTTGTTCAACAGTTCATTCTTAGTAGACAGTTTAGCAATTTCTTCATTAGCAGCAGTCATACTAGTATGAATATTAAACATCTCAACAGATAGTTGTTCAACCATAGATTTGTATTCAGAAACAGACATGTCTATGGTAGTGACGGATGGTACCTGAGAGTCTGATGCAGATGGTTCTTCCTTGGAGTTGGCCATCAAGGCATAGTTGCAGAATTCTTGTTCTTCTCCATCACTATCAGAATCATCCCAACACTTCCCTTCAGCTATGTAGGCCTTACCTGGTGTATGCTTCTTTAGCAGAGCCTCATACTTAGCTTCAAACTCAAGAAACTCCTTATCCTTCTTTTTAGGCTTCTTGCATTCACTGGAAAAATGCCCTAGGTCATTGCATCTATAACATCTCACAGATGACCTATCCACATAGCTAGTTTTGAATTTGTTTTTGTTTGCTTTCACAGGTGCCTTGCTCTTGTTGAATGAATGATTTTGAGATCTAGACTTGAAGGGCTTATTCCTCTTAAATCTAATGTTTGGGAATTTTCTAGCCATAAAAGCATATGAAGTGTTTTCCATGGCATCCAACTCTTCAAGAGTGTAGAACTCATCTTCTTCCTTTTCATCAACAGGTTCAGTCACTTCTTCTTCAGTTTCTTCATCATCTACTATCTCTTCTATTCTCAGCTGACTTGTAGATGCTTCCAGGTCTTGAACAGATTTGTTGACAATCAAGGCACAGGATGTGTTTATCATTCTGCCTTGGTTGGCTTGGATAGCCCTATTCTGAAGCAGCTCAAGCTCATGAGTCTTTAAAACCCCATAGAGCACTTCATATGTGACTTTGTTCAAATCTCTTTCTCTTAGAGATATGACCCTTTGCTCTAGATGGTTTGGTGCAGATAGTAGAAACTTCATGTTTAATTCCTTAGTGCTGTAAACCTTCCCATTCATTTGAAGCTCAGTCACCATCTTGTGAAATCTCTCAAACATATCAGTAATACTTTCTTTGGACTGTGCCATGAAAGCCTCATACTGTATGACCAGTATCTGTTTCCTATTCTCTCTTACCTCCTCTGTCCCTTCACATAACACCTCGATGTGATTCCACATGTCCTTGGCTGATGTGCATGATGCTATGTTCGCAAACATCGACATATCCATGGAGTCTATGATCAGCAACATGAGATGACTGTCTAGGGCAACCTTTTCCTTCTCTGAGTCCGTCCATTTGGATGGCTCTTTTGCAACATATGATCTAGGAATGACCATTGTGCCCACTGTAGATTCAGCAATTTCTTGTTGTGGTATAAATGGACCATTCTTGAGGATGTCAGGGTAGAGAGGATTGGCAGCTTTGATGAACAACAACATTTTTATTTTCCAGAGGTTGTAATTCTCTTTATCGAACTTAGGGACCTTTACCGTACCTGTAGTCTTTGGTGTATTCGAACTCATGATCGTTTTCTGTTTAGATTAAACAGCCTGCTCTGATACCACTTGTTGAGTATTGAATACAGTAAAAGAATACAGAGGGGGGGTGAATGGATTCTTGAACTTTTCTTCGTTCTTGAATCTTTGCAGCAAGATATGTGTTGAGTGTGTGAATGTAAGTGCGGATAACAAAGACAAACACAACACAATATTACTTTAATCTAATATTTTATTAGATAAAGATTTTGCTACAATCTGTGAATACAAATGATAGTATTCTTAGCTTCGTTTTTCTCAGAGAGATATTTCTTGTGATGTATATGAAAAGCTTATCTCTTTTTAGCTAAGGAAGTGAGGCTGTATCCTTATAGACATGGATACACCTACTTACTACAAATAAGGTAGGTAAACAAAATACTTTCCATTCTATCTATCTCATTTGAGTAAGAGTCCAAACGGCTACAGATTTGACTTTGCAAAGCCTGTTCAGATCCACTTCTTTAGCTCCTTGTCCCTTTGTCTTATCTCTCCAAGCTTCTTTGTAGGCTTTCCAATGTGCTTTATAGTACATAGTCAAATAAAGCGTCTTGGCTTGTTGCAGGTTTCTGACTTGTACAATTCTTCAGTATTTTGTCTCCAAGAATGTATTCGAGAAGTGGCTAAGTGAATGATTCGAGAACTCGAATTGACTTAATCGATAACTCTGAGTTCTCGGATAGTGTTATATTGACATATCGAATCACTTCTCGAATAGCTCTTTTCTCTGGGACTCCTTGAGATATCGAATAGAGCATTTTGACGTATCGAATCCCTGAGATGTCGAATAGCTTCTTTAGTCCTTGAGATATCGAATAGAGCATTGACTTGTTGACTCTTAGAGAACTCGAATGATGCTTTGACTTGTTGACTCCATGAGTTCTCGAATAGAGTAATAGACATATCGAATCTCTGAGATATCGAATGAGATATCGAATAGTGTATTCAAAGATCGAATAGTGTCTTCTGAGATATCGAACCCCTGACTTCTCGAATGCTAGACTTCTCGAATAGACAAATGTACTTCTCGAATTGGTACTTAGGCAAAATCTTCATTTCTTCAAATCCCAACTGTGATTATTTGGCAACCTTTATCTCCTTGCTTGAGGCATGAACCTTGGAACTTCTTTCAAGCATTATTCTTGACTTAATAGGTACATTTACACAGCTAGAATTTGATGCCTATTAAAAGTACAAAACAAATAGAAACTCTACAACTAGAGGTTCCCTCAGTTAAGAGGTCATGTAGGTAATGCATAGCATTACACATACTTAGGCTTGTTATTAGATGTATTCAGGCATGCCTCTGTGACTAACAGATAAATAGGATCTGAGCGATTCTAGAGCTCCTGCGGGTTCTCCTTTATATATATAATAGATATATATAGGGCTTAATGATCCTAGTTAACTATAGGTAATATCCTAAAGTTAAGTCATATTTCAATACAAAAGTAAGGGTATTTTTATAAATATAGGGGGCAAATTCTATTATTACAAAAATGCCATATAACGTTTTTATATAAAATGCAAATAACTTTAAGTAATGTTCCTACAGTTAACTGTAGGAACATTTTTCTCATATATATATATATATATATATATATATATATATATATATATATGAATTTCATAACAATAATTTGATATGTAAACTAGTAACAAATAAATAAAAAAAAATATATAATAAATATTAGGAAAAGAGCCGTGCGTAAGGAGGATCTTATCCATAATTTTGGTTTGGTCACTGTACTACCAAAATAATCTCAACCGTCGAATCTAATATTTTTAAAAATAGATGATCAAGATTATATCATATTAAAAAGGAAATTATAATATAAAAAGGATATCACTGAACTACCAAAATAATCTCAACCGTCGAATCTAATATTTATAAAAATAGATGATCAAGATTATATCATATTAAAAAGGAAATTATAATATAAAAAGGATATCACTGAACTACCAAAATAATCTCAACCGTCGAATCTAATCTATATATATTATAATGCCCGGAGATTGGAAATCCACAGGAAGAGTTTAAGGTATTTTTCTTGAATTTTCTTTTTTTTTTTATTTTTTTTATGAAAATTCTTTTTTTGCATTAAATAGCTATTAATGACATATTAATTAGTCATTAATTATACCTATCAGATAAATATTAAATTTACTCTATTTAATTTATTTAAAAATTAGTAAACTTTATTTGAACATTATATTTATTATTTCAATATTAAATATTAATTACATATAGATAAGTTTTGTTAGGTAAAATGGCAAGTAAAAATTGTTTATATTGCGTTCTTTTTTATTCCCTATTTAATATCACTGTAATTTCTTTTCCGGATGACTGTAGGGCAAACGATTTTAACTTCTTAAGTAATTTTTATTATCAATGATTGTAAAAATTGTAATAAATTATGAAAGTACAAAATCTTTAATTACTATCTGAAATTTATATACAAACAACACGAACTTAATGATCCTATAGTTAACTATAGGAGAATTTCCTACAGTTAACCACTGAAATAAAGACACATCACATACTTTCCTAAATAAAAAGTCACATTATTAATGCCCCTGCGGGGCTCTTATAAATAAAAGGTAACAATCAAATGATTTTAAAGGTTAACTTTAGGAAATTCTCCTAAAGTTAACTGTAGGAACATTTTTCTCTTTTTAATCTTGCACATGAAAAAATTACACATGTGTTATGATCAAATCGATTAAATTTAACAAACCCAACTATTTCATAGGAAGATAAAATCGAAAGAAAAGCTATATACCCATTATTTCATTATATTGTGTTGAAATAAATTAACATTCTAATTAAATAAATTCTTAATTGAATATGTATATTATGAGATATGTATCGGTTTTAAAAAGCGCTATTAACCTTAACTTCTCAAACAATCTTTATTAGCAATGATTGTAGAAGTCATAATAAATTATGGAAATACACGGATCTTTATTTAATATCTGAAATTTGTATACAAATAAAACAGACAAATTTTTATTTTTGCACATGAATAAATTACACACGTGTTATGACCAAACTAATTAAATTGAACAAACCCAACCATTTTATCGGAAGATTAAATCGATAAAAAATTTATACACATATTGTTCATTATATTGTGTCGAAATAAAATAATATTCTAATTAAATATATTCTTACACTATTATTGAACATGTATATTATGAGAGGGGTGTCGGCTTTAAAAAATGTTATTAAGTTATATTCAATATTTTTAAATTTTGATCATAAAGATTACGTTTGTATTGTAATTTTTATTTTTATATGTTTGTGATAATTTTAAGATTATCAATACTTTAGATATATAATTAGAGTATTTTTACAACTAATAATTATAAACCGCGTAAAGCACGGGTGAATTGCCTAGATCCACCAGAAGAGTTTAAGTTATTTTTCTTGATTTTTTGTTTTTTTGATTTTTTTTATGAAAATTCTTTTCTTGCATTAAATAGCTATTAATGATATTTTAATTAGTCATTAATTACACCTATTAAACATATATTAAATTTATCCTATTTATTTTGTTTAAAAATTAGCAAACTTTATTTGAACATTATAGTTATTGTAAATTTCAATATAAAATATTCATTATATATAGTTAAATTTATTTTTAGGTAAAATGACGACTAAAAATTGTTTATATTGCGTTCTTTTTTATTCCCTATTTAAGATCATTGTAATTTTTTTTCGGATGAATATAGGGTAGAGGAGTTTAACTTCACAAGCAATTTTTACTATCAATGATTGTGAAAGTCGTAATAAATTATGGAAGTACAAAATCTTTAATTAATATCTGAAATTTGTATACAAACAATACGAACAGATTTCAAATTTTGCGCATGAATAAATTACATATGGGTTATGATCAAATCGATTAAATTTAACAAACCAAACCTTTTTATCGGAAGATAAATTTGATAGAAAAGCTATATACCCATTGTTTCATTCTATTTTGTCGAAATAAATTAATATTCTATTATATAAATTCTTACACTATTATTGAATATGTAGATTGTGAGGGGTGTCGGTTTTAAAAAATGTTATTAACCTTAGCTTCTCAAACAATCTTATTATCAATGATTGTGGAGGTCGTAATAAATTATGGAAGTACACAGATCTTTATTAAATATTTTAAATTTGTATACAATTAATTTTTAATTTGTACATGAATAAATTACATATATGTTATGACCAAACTAATAAAATTGAATAAACCTAACCATTTTATCGAAAGATTAAATTAATAAAAAATTTATACACCCGTTATTTCATTATATTGTGTCAAAATAAATTAATATTCTAATTAAATATATTCTTACACTATTATTGAACATGTATATTATGATAGGGGTGTCGGCTTTAAAAAATGTTACTAATTTATATTCAATATTTGTAAATCTTAATCATAAAAATTACGTTCGTATTGTAATTTTTATTTTTATATGTTTGTGATATTTTTAAGATAATCAATACTTTAGATATTTAATGAGAGTTTTTTCCAACTAATAATTCACGTAAATTATTTTTAAATCAATTTTTTAAGGAAATTTGAAAGAAACCACTCAATTATCGAAAGTAATAGAAATTAATTTATCAATTTTCAATATTTTAAAATAAAAATTTATAAATCGCGCGAAGCGCGGATGAATTTCCTAGAATTTATAAAAATAGACGATCAAGATTATATCATATTAAAAAGTAATTATAATCTAAAAGGATATCATTAAAAAAGGTTGTATTGGAACTGAATTTTAAAAAATATATATAAAATGAAAAGGATTATAATTAAAATAAATCGTCAAAAAAAATAAAATATATGTAGATTATATCCAAATTAAATTCATATTGCATGGAACTCTATACGACCAACTAATTATGTCTGATTATGACATAGCTTCTGATTATAATCCTGGGTTTTCTTATGCCACACTACCTGCTTTCACCAATGTTCGTACTATGAATTATGAATCGAATATTTCCGAAGGATCCTCTCAGGTTGTACTACCTCTATCTGATGCTTCCATTAATTATTAATATCTTAATATTGATATTCAACTCTAACCACTTATACCTACTATCGTGAAATTTGTATAATAAATTAAAATCAATTACAAATAAACAAATTAAAAAGATCTTTAGAATGAATTGGAAAAGAAATCCTAATACAATAATAGATAGAATTATAATTACAAGAAGAAATCTATATATACAAGACCATTTTACTTCAAAATAATTCTTCTTCGTTGCCTCTAGTCTTCATCCCATCTGTCAAAATATTGAGATATTAAAATATCATTAGACAAACTTCTTCAAGACAAAAAAGGTTTTTTGTAAAATAAAATTATTTAAATTTGAAATCCTTAACTTAACATTGATAAAAAAGGTATAATTATTTAAAGATTTATCTTTATAAGATATTATTAATAAAATATAAAGTCATGTTGTAAACTATTTATAAACTTACTCTCATATGTAATGAAATAATTTCGATAACACCATACATAAAAATAGAGATCATCAAGAAATTGAAAAATAATATACGATCATCAAGAAATTGAAAAATAAACAAAAAAAGAACTACAAAAGCGAATCCGATTTAATAAATAATATACGATCATCAAGAAATTGAAAAATAACTTAAAATTAAATAGAGATCTAATATCAATTTAAGATTAACATCCGAATTTGACATCAAAAGATCACAATCTTATTACATCATATAAGTGCATTAATTTCCTTTGTTAAGAAACAACCCCAACTTCTACAATTGTAGAAGAGTTTATTTTAGTGCTGCCTTCAACCTGCTATAAATCACACTTAAAGGAACACATAAGGACACAAATGGTGGTGGTGGCGACAACGATTTGTTTTGCTCAGACTTCAGAACTTTTTCTTGAGGACTTGAGATCTTGGATAATTCACTTGTTCTTGAGGATTTGTTTTGCAACAACGAAGGCGAAGTTCTTGAGATCTTGGATAATTCACTTGTTCTTGCATCTTCAGAATTTTCCATCTTCTGCTTTTATTCTTTGGGGATAAATTCATGTATATTTATAGGCTAATAGTTCGTACGTTACAGATTTGTAACTGCTCATATGGGACCGACGTTCATACATCTACGTGTTTCATTAATGCATTTTTAACTTTGTGCTATAAAAAACGGTTGATAGGATAGGCCCATAAGTGGCCCAATCGTCAATATAAGTCCATTTTCCTAAAAAAAAAAAAAAAACCTCTACAAAGCAACTTGCAGCCTTTCTACTATCTCATCTAGTGAAAAGTTGAATGAGAAAATGGAAAGAAATGATAATTCTCCAATGTTCGTAAGTCCATATTCTCTACATTGGGCTAGGTCGATGGTGATGGAATTAGATTGAGGCTAAATTGGGCCAGTGAAAAGTTGAATGAGAAAATGGAAAGAAATGATAACTCTTCATTGCTCGTAAGTCCATAAGTCCATATTCTCTGCATTGGGCTAGGTCGATGGTGATGGACTTAGATTGTGGGTGAATTGGGCTGATTAAAAAGTCCCGAAATGATCAAAATTCAAGTACCTGAAACGAAATGTTCGATAAAATATAATGCTCTGTAAACACATTTAATACGAGAATTAGATACAAGTACAATTTTATAGAGGGAAAAAGTTAAAAAATAGAACTTATATCTAGTAGTGCATGGACGGAATTAGAAATTTATTTTGGAGGGGTGAAATTTATGTCAAATTTTTTGAAAACGAAAATACGTTCTAAATTTTCAAGAATAATACTATTGATTTATGTGTATGAAATTCAAGAATATATGACATTTATGAATACAATTAAGGGGGCCATCAAGATTTTTTAGATTATAGGGAGACTAAATACACTATTTTGTTAATTTTTGTACGTAATTAAAATGAAGGAAAACAAGTTCTTGGAGGAGGTTTTGGGGAGATCATGACTATCCCATGTACCCCTTAAATCCGTTCCTGTAATAGTGTGAGTATAAGGACAAATAAATTGAATTTTTATTTTGACTTTGAGTGAGATATTCATAAAATAATTCTTTTCTTCTTTCCAACGACTATGACTCTTGTTGATACGTTTATGAGACCATATCACTAGAACATGTTCAAATAAGAAAATTCAGAATGATAAACTATTTATACCAAAAGGGTTATATACAGTGATAAGTTGTGAAGAATATAAGCATAAATAATTTCGTAACCAACCCATCAAATAAGTGGAAAATACATCAAACTATGAAACGTTACCAAGCTAATTGGATAGCTTTTTGTTCGATCTCCCATGGAATAACATTCTCATCGGTAGGAGTCAAGGGAATAACCCTTGATTTCTGATAATTCATAGAATTATGTAATAAATTACTATTATTTATGAAATTCATATACTATTTTTGAATCTGAAAAATAGATAAAAAAATGGCGATGTTATTCTTAATTCTTAATCACAAAGAGTGACATTATGAAAAAATGGAGATAAAAAAAAGATAAAGAGAAAAATTGCTAAAAATGACAAGTTTTTCATGGAAAAACACAAGAATACCAATATGGGGAAGGGGTGCGAAAAATACCGGATTGGTGACCCAATTACCAAATACGTACTGGAGATACGCATGTTCGTGATGCGTATCCAGTGTAACACATTCCTGAGATGCGGGATGACGTCATTCGACGTGATCCTCACAGAGTACGCCGGTCGTCTCTCTCGGCGAAAAATCGTCTCCCCCGTCGTTCTTCGTCGATCCAAGCCATCTCTCGACCATCATCTCAACTGAGCACATGAAAACAATTGCCACATATCACTCTATCTTTCTCCCCATCTGTTTTAGTGATAGTTGGCCCCGCAGGGGCGTGTGAAGGCCACTGGAGAAACTAATCGGAAAATTTTGGTCGAACTGGGCATTTTCGATCGTGCATTAGAAGTGTAATAAGAGTGGTATAGATGTGTAGAGAATTTGATTGCGATTCTAATGGTATATGCTATGTTATGGGAAAGTTCTGGCTACATACGAATGGAGTGAACAAAAAAACTTGTCGGAATCGCCATGTATCGTCGTCTCTGAACTCTCGTATGTAGGAAAGATGACAATGACGTCGTATGACGTCATGACGCAGGATGGTGATGCGTTTCCCCTTATACACAAGTCAGAGATGCGTATCCCATATTACTCACCAGCCAATTGCGTATTCAAGATTTCAAAATACATGTATTACCCGGCTGAAATTTGCGTAACCCCTATTACCCCAATCCCAAATGTGTAACCCACGTTACCCAAACCCCAAATGCGTATTTTTAACACCCCTCCCAAAAAATGTTATTTTCATTTTTTTTAACCAAAAAATCGTTATTTTTAGTTTTAACCCAGATAAAGAATGGTACAAGTTGACTCATTATCCAGATATGGATGCTTTAGACCTAAAACATAAAAGGAAATATTTTTATCAAAAAGAAAAAGAAAAGAATATCAATCTCATGTATAATAATTTTTTTTATAAATTAATATTATTGGTATCGACGAATTTTATTAATAAATTATAAAAATTATTAATTAATTAAAATTAAAATTATATTTTTATTATTATATTGATACCAAAAATTTATATTAAAATTATTAATTTATCGTGATATTTAATTTAACAAGGTTTTACTGTATTTTACCCATAAAAACAAATGTAGGGTCTTTTATCTCCGTTAGAAAAGAGTATCTAAAGCACACAATAGAGAAGTTCTCTATTAGTGCGGCTTAAAATATGATAAATTAATTATTATTTGAAAAATCCAATCGTACATATGTTAAATTCATACAAAATACGTGAATGTACAAATTTTCGTGTAATTTAATTATTTGGAACTATAAATTTATAGAAATAAGATTATGACGTTGAATATATATAGAAAATAGTATTATAATAAAAGTGATGCTTCATTATTTCAAATATAATAAAAATTTATATACAATATTATTTTGACATAAACACTTTTCATCCGTACGATTGAATTATTAAAAATAATAATAAAATATATGATTTATGGTGCTCTAGAGAACGAAAAAATGTTAAAAATAACAAAATTTTAATATAAAAACATAAAAATACCAATTGTCGATAACGTGGATGATTTCTACCCATTTTGTTACCCAAATAACACAAGTGTATCAGCATCTTCGTAACAAATCTACTGTCTAACCCTAACTCACGTTATTATGAAAGAGAGAGGTATACATGTGATTTGGGTGTCAATGGTGTGTACATGTGTTAGATACAGAATAGTGTGTACATATGTTTACGAGACTCTATTTATACATAAATCTCAATAACCAACCTGCTTATGCGTATGTAGATTTTATAATAAAATATTGGTATGATACCCAAATGGTACTTGCGTATAAGGCTGCACAACTTTCCGATCTGGACCGGTAAATTAGACCGGACCGGGTCTACCGGTCCAAGGACCGGACCGGACCGAATATAACCGATCCGGTCCCCGGTCCATAAAATCAAAAAAATTCGGTCTTCGGTCCGGTCCAAACCCTGAAAACACCCGATCCGGACCGGATTTTATGTATATAGTTAATTTTACACTATTTTGTCTTTTAAATTGTATTGTTTAATGATTAAATATTAACACATAACATAAATTAGTGATCCAAATTGGTAAATAATAAATTTATGAAATAGTATATACAAACACTATAATATAAATGATTAAATTTCATATTTCATACTATATATAATTTATAATTACATTTACAAATTAATGTCACTTTACAAATAATATGACATTTACTTATTTTTAAATTTAAATTAACTTACCAAGTAATTTAAATATCAATAAAGAATGAAAATTAAATTATAAAAATTAATTTTTTTTTATAAAATATTAACTAACCGGTCCATACCGGTCTAGTCCGGGTTTTTACGGTCCGGTCCGGTCCCAAGACCATTTATGATCGGTCCGATCCCCAGTCCATGAATTCAATAAAATCCGGTTTTCGGTCCGTCTGATCCGGTCTTGGACCTTTGTGCAGCCCTACTTAAGTATCATATAGTTTAATATAAAATTATTAATCAATACTCCAACTATATTTGCGTATTGCGCCCTTACCCCATTGATAAATATCAATGCGTAACAAGTGATACCCCAATGACATATTCGTATTCAATCCTGTATTTTTCACCCCACCTCCCAAAAATTGTTATTCTTGTAAATATTATTTAAAAAGTCGTTATTTGCGGACTTCACCCCCAGAGAGCTTCTCTACCTCTACTTTAGAAACTCCATCCCCGTTCCCCCAAGGGTGAATATTAAAAATACCGATTTTTCTGAAAAAAAAATGAAAATGACGTTTTTCGGGAGGGGGTGCTGAAAATACCCATTTGAATACGCATTTGGGGTTGGGGTAACATGGGATACGCATTTGGGATTGGGGTAATAGGGGTTACGCATGAGTCATTCGGGTAAAACATGTACAGCAACACTGGGAAAAGCCGAGATACGCACCGGCGTATCCGGTGACACGCATTGCTGAAATGGGTGATGACGTCTGATGACGTCATCGTCGTTTTTACCACAAACGAGCGCTCCGGTGGCGATTCCGGCAAGGTTTTTCAATCAATTCGTTCGTCCCCATCCGGAACTTTCCGGACACATACCATATACCATTACAATCGTCGTTCGAAGCTCTACAAACCTATACCACTTTTATTACACTTCTAATGCACGATTGAAAACGCCCAAATCACCCCTATTTTTCCGATTGAAAGCTCCGGTGATCTTCGTACGCCGCTGCGGGGCCAAATATCGCTAAAACAGATCGGTTAGAAAGGTAGAGTGAGGTGTGGAGATGTTATTCATGTGCTCAGATGAAGGAATGGTTGAGAGATGGCCGAGATCGAGGTATGGCGACCGGAGAGGCGACTTTTCGCCACCGGCGTGTTCTGTGAAAGTGACGTCGAATGACGTCATTACGCATTCTAGGAATGCGTTACACCTGATACGCATCATACACATGCGTATCTCAAGTACGCATATGATAATTGGGTCACAAATCCGGTATTTTTTACACCCCTCTCCCAGATTGTTATTTTCGTTTTTTTCCTGAAAAAGTCGGTATTTTCAGCAATTTTTCTTCCCCGAACATCTAATCCAGTGGTAGATTGTTTGAAAGAAAGGGTTCTAGCTTAAACCCCATCAGACCAAACTACAAACACCACATTACAAAGATGCATAGCATTACTACTACTACTACTTCTACTTCAAATTTATTACCTTACTCCTCAACTTCGCTACAATCTTCCCATCTAAAAAAAAGTAACCATCTTGTCCTCTCTACACTCATCACAAATTCCCATCATCACACCACCAAAATCACCACCAAAAATCTTGCACACCCATCAGCCCACAATCTTAATCGCAATCGTAATCGTAATTGTAATAACAATGTTCTTGTTTCAGCTTCTGGGTCACTGGAAGCACAACCAGAAAAACAACAAGGGGTTTCAGTTTGTGCTATTGAGACTGTATCAGAAATTGTAAGGGAGTATAGTGGGGGTAGTCTTTCGAGTGAAGAATGTTATCAAATTGCGGAAAAGGCTCCTAATTATGTGAATATGTTGGTGGGTTCTGTTAGTGAATTGGGGTTTGATCAAGATTCTAGTTCTTTCAAAGATAGGGTTTTTGAAATGGGGGTTGAGAAAGGGGATGAGGGTATTGTTCCTTTTTTGGAGAGTTCTTTCGGGTTGTCGCTTCCGTCTGCTATGCATCTTTCGAGATTGTGCTTGTCTTCAAATCAGACTCTTTCGAAACTAGTTGTCAAAGTAATTTGCCACTACTGGTAGTAGTACTGTTTGTCTTGTTTTGTTATTATTGTTGGCTAATGCTTTGTGTTGCAGGTGAATTACTTGAAGGAAACGTTGTTTTCTGATGATGGTGATGAGGACCGTGGTGATATTGGGAAAGTTGCTCGTAGGATGATGATGCGATTATCGATATCTATTGATGATGATGGTCTGCAACAAACCTTGGCCTTCTTCGAAAAGGTTTCAATTTGTCCTGTATTCGTAATACTTTGTTATGACTTCAAAATAGTGGCCTATGATAGTCTACCTCTACTTTGCAGTCTTCGGTTTTGTTGCCAACTATTTTGGATTGTCCTCCACTCCTCCTAGGTATTTTAGAAACAATATGTGTTGGTAGTGGTACGTTACCAGTTTTTGCCAAGTATTAGAAGAAAAGATAGGGATTTGACCTTTTAAGATTATTACTAAATTAAATGAGGGGCTTCAACTTTCTGTTAAATCAATGCTTGAAAACAGTGTAAATACCTCTACCATGTGTTTGGCATTCACTTCTATAATCTATAATCCTTTTTGCTATCATACACCTTACACCTGGATTCAGAAGCATGATTATATGTGGACTCGAAACTTGACAGTAGTTGAACTCCTATCAGTTTTCATCCCTATAAATTGGTCAAAGCAAGAAGACAGGCCTCCCATATGGCTTTTCCAGGACTGCAACCTCCCACTACATACTATGAGTGAATTATTAGAGAATAATATAGAGGAAAGAAAGAATATAGAATTATAGAGAGAAGGGGATAGAATCAGAAGCATTGATTAAGGCGTTTCAGAGAGAAGTCTAAGGAAAAGAGATGGTGGAATTGTAACAACCCGACTTTTCGGACTGTTATCATTTAATCAAATTGTCGAACAAAATTCAAATTTAATAAACTCACAAAACAAAATCCCAAAATATCGTAAAAATATTATAAAATCCGAAAATGATACTAAATAAAATAATCCAATGTAAAACCAAAATCCATAGAGACGCAGTCTCTCAAATCTAAACAGCTACAACTAGAACATTATTTAGGGGCATAAGTCCCCCTCAAATCCAATCCAAATGCAATACCAGCGCTAGTACCTGAAAATTCACAAATAATGAGCTACACAGCCCAGCAAGATAACTAATCGAACTAACCAGTGGATCAAGTAAGTTTCACAAAAATATTTTACAAATTTTCATAAATCAAAGTTCACAATTTCATAGTTCGTATATCATAGTTTCAGAATCAAAATCCAAAAACGTATAATAAATTCCACAGTTCGCTAAGGTCACAAATACCTAGTGACACAGTATCATAGGTTCATAAGTGTCAATAATGCGCCCCTTATTAAGGTATCATAAAGTGTGCGCTCCCGAAGGCATCATAAAAGCACGCCCTAGTAAGGTATCATGGGCTAGTTCTGGTACTAACGGGTTCATAAGTCATAAGTCATAGCTAGCTGAGAATTCTTATATCTAAAAATTCTACTTGATCCAAATTTTCGTAACAAAAATATTAAAAATATAAAACATTTAAAAACATTTCAAATATGAAAACATTTCAAATATGAAAACATTTTAAAAATATATCGGATAGCACGAAAAGTTAACTTACCTCAAAAGCGAATGAACACTGAATTATAATACACGAACAAATCCTATATTTATATTTAATAAAACAAAACACAATTAATCATCCTTCTAAATAAGAGATATTTAAATGCATAATAATTAAACACCCACGTAGATCATATGTGAACAGACTGTAACTAAACAAATCACCTAAAGAAAACAAATGGGCCTTAATTAAAGTCCAATCAAATTATACACGTGAACTTGTCCAAATAATTTGTAAAACTGCACAAAGGTACCCAAACTTGATATGCTTTTCTTTAAATTAACCCCTACCCATTTCTAATGTAATTAATAATAACAAGTAACTAATTAAATAAGTTGACCACCTTAATAAAACGCACTTTAACATACCCTCAAAATTAAAACAATTTAATCTACTGTACATGTATGACGAAATTAATTATTAAAAATTAAATATTCACACTTAACTTTGATAATAGATATAATTATTTACACATAGTTAGAATCTTAAAATAATAAACTAATGCATACGTGTATATACAATAAAACTATACCTTTTTTTTTTTGAAATTTATACACACCAAATAGCTGGACATACTATTTTCAAGCCAAAACTTTACTATAAACTAAATAATTTATAAAACAAAATCGTGAAGCACATATAAACTATATTATTAAACTTCATAAAAGAATACATATTATGTATATATGCATGAATCGGAACTCAGAAGCATCAAATTATAAAAGTAATAATACACTTACATTAGCACAAATCATGGTGTATTTATCTGTTTAATATTATGCAAGACATGCTATAACACACATGCCATCAACGAACACTTATTGCATATAAAATATTAATAACAGTCTTGTACAAAAGCATGCATTTACATGTTGCAACTTTCAAGAGGACGAAGCATGAATCGTAAAATCAAGGGAAGATAAAACGTACCTCTCGGTGAAATAAGGGTTGTACGAGTTTATTTGTAGTTTAAAGGGTCCTTATATTGGCATACAATAACACTCTAGCTAAGTTACGTAAATTGAAATCAATACTTATCACTTCCTTTTAATACAAATCTTATTTAGCTAGAATCCTACTGTAGTCAACCTCTTAAAACTCTATATTTATATACGAATAAAATATCTATATATATACAAACTTTATAAATGTATTTATCCTATAATTACACTTTTAGTGTAGAATAATTTATTTTATAAATAAAATAAATATACGAAATATTACAGCCTTACAGGAATCACTTTAATTTTGTCATATGCAAATTGCAAATTGATATTCAGGGGACTTGTGTAATATAAATGACTCCTAGAACAATCAAAACCATAGACCACATACTGGAGCCGATACTAGTTTAGGATCCTGACACTATTTAATTATGTCGTTCATCTGTTATTAGTAGGGACTGCAACCATCCTGTCTGATATCTGTGCTATTCTCACTTGTTTGCTCACCTCAGATTCCCCCAACCTGTTTACGCCAGCTTGTCTCAGTTTGCCCCAAAGAAGTATAAATCTATTCTTTTGATGCAACTCCTTACTTCCAAACGGCCCCTCACTCCTGTTGCATGAAACTTCATAGATTTGTCTCTTAAAACTTTTATTAGACCCTGCCACTCACCATTCTCTATGTGACTCTGGAAAGGCACTAGGCATTCTTGTGGAATCAGGAATTTCTATTCTCATATTGGAAAAATCGGGTAAGCATTCCGGCCAGAGCTTTGGCTTAATGCCACTTTTACCCTCCAGCCGTAGAATATATTACCTATGGCCCTCCTTGGTGACACGTCGCTCTAGATTTTCCCAAAATTTTCTTTTCTCGCCATTGTTAATCTCCTATCATATTTAATGATTATAACTCGATTTCCCATTAGATTAATGTTCAAATGAATATCTATTATGTGATAGATTCTCTCCACTTAGAGAACTTCTGGAAGTAATGTTTTTCTCACTAACTAATCTCTATTACAAGTGTGCATGACTCCCTAAACTCTTCGCATCTCATGTTTCCCCACAAATACTTTCCTATTTACAAAGTGTTTACTACAAGAAGTGTGATGATATGACTGTAAAAGATCATAAACAAATAAGGACACATGTTTTAATTTTCCGAGAGATATCTAAGTTTGGATTAAAGTTTTATTGTCCTGTTACAAGCTTTCATTTGAGTAGCTCAAAACCTCTAAATTTGTATTGCTTTCTCATTTACATGCCCTCTAGGCCATTTTTTTATTGTATAGTGCACAACCGGAACATGTCATGCCAAATAAATAGTATATAGACCATGTGACTCAATACAGAAAGAGTAGAAAATCATATAACACTCTTCTAAATCTAGACAAGTGTAAGTTTTTTTTGTTATCAGAGAATGCTCAGGTCCTGACTTGTGCTTTGCTTTCAAAGTCCCGAGGCTGGTGGTCTGTGGTGGATCCCAGTGGAGAGCAGCTACTGTTCGATATCAATTTCTGATGTCATGTTGAGGTGGTTGAGATTATTGTCAGGGGTGGCAATGTCTAACTCGACCCTATTATCGACACATTTTACAGAGATGACACCTTAGATAGACACGTACACAATATGATTGACCCGAGTATGTGGACCAAAATGATCCTTTTACTGACACGTTTTTGAAGATGAACACTGCCACCCCCTTTTTTCCCTCTTTTGGAGGTCCTGGTCTACAATTCAAGCTCAGGGGTGGTGAGCTCCATGTGCTACCCTTATTTCACCCCTTCTTTTTCAAACTTCTATATACTGTAAACCTATCAAATTATAAAACTAACACTTTGAATCAATTTAACCCTATTTAATCAAAATCAATTTAGGATATAACATAGCATGAAAATACTAAATATGAGAGAATTCATAGCAACAACACATATACTTTCACACTTGTAAATGGAGTTGTGATTCTATTGGGGGGACAATGCAATCAACTTTATTATAAAATGAAAATTGAAATAATAGTCAAACTGGTTTGTTGAATGAGGCTGTTAAACCGAACATATGCTTAACTGGACTATGAGTTCTGTTCAGAGCAATAATCTGTAGCGAAGATAACATAATAAAGTGTCTTGTAATTTAGGCTTGCAAAAAAAAAAAAATCTACTCTGGAGCCTACTGTATAATTTTGACTTATCTAAAGTCACAAGCAAACTCATCCTTGTGGCCTACACTTTCCATATGGTGTTGATCACCAAGGCCTCGTTTGTTTCGTCAACTCTATAGTTACATATGGAATTTTATATTAGATAGCTATGTAACTTGTGGTGGCTGGTGACCATGGGGAAATTAGGTACTAAGTTCCCATGTTGTGTAATAATTTCAAAAATCTTGGACTTTGGAATTTCCTTGTCTAATTTGAAATTCAATGAACCAAAGAAATTGACCCATTTTTCATGCAAGAAGTCTCTAGTTACATAGTTCGGTTACATCGAAAAAAGTGAGGCCTAAATGAGCTACTTTTAGTGGTGGTAAGTAAATTATCAATTTTTTCTTAATCACAAAGAGTAAATGTTCTTTCAATTTTTTGGTGATAGCTATGTAAATGTTCTTTCAATTTTTTGGCATTATTACTTACTCTAAGTTGCATTGGTTTTTCTTCTTTTCCTGCTCTTGTAAACATTGACTTGTGATGCAGGCACAAGCAAGACGGGGAGGTCTAAATTTGCTGGGAGATAAAGATGCATCTTTTACCCTGCTCATCCAATCATTTCCACGTATTCTTTTGCTATCATTGGAAACTCGTTTGAAGCCAATGGTCGAATTCTTAAAAGACGTCGGTGTCCCTAAAAGAAATTTAAGAAATGTTGTTCTCTTGTATCCACCTATTCTGTTTCACGATGTTGAAAAGGACATTAAACCAGCTTTTATCAAGGTATGTTTGTTTCTTTGCATCGGTGTTGATGCAGTCCTTTCTTATTTAAACTTTCTTAAGCATCTGGTGGTTATGTTTCATTCAGTTTCCATTCTATGTTTGTTGTTCTTTCTTATTAGTCCTATGCTGAAGTCTCTAATGCAGTAAATAGCAACCATACACTTCAGCAGTTAATAGCAACCATACATAATTACATACTGTTTTATGTGCGATTCAGTTTCATATCTTTAGTAGAAATGATACTGACAAATTGTGTATACTTATGTAAATAGAGAGATTCAGATAAGAAGTAATCACAGGAGTAATTTGTATATATGTTGTATATGAATTACAAGAGCTCCGAACCTATTTATAAGTCTAATTAACCTTCATCTACGTAACTGATTACATCACAATATTACTGTGGATCTTCTGACTATGACTTACTGTAGCATATATGACTTAACTCTTTGACACTCCCCCTCAAGTTGATGCATATATATCACTCATGCCCAATTTGCCAATAAGTGGATGAAGCATCTTCCGATTTAAACCTTTGGTAAATATGTCAGCTAACTGGTCCTCCGATCTTACAAAGTGAATACCAATGGTATCATTATTGATCTTCTCTTTTATGAAGTGTCGATCAATTTCGATATGTTTGGTCCGATCATGTTGAACTGGATTATGTGCAATGACAATAGCGGCTTTGTTATCACAATGTAGCTTCATTGGAGTTGCAGATGCAAGTCCCAATTCTTCTAGAAACAATCTTATCCACAATAATTCACGTACACCTTTAGCCATAGCTCTATATTCTGCCTCAGCACTAGATAAGGCAACCACAGGTTGTTTCTTGCTTCGCCAAGTAACCAAATTGCCACCAACAAATGTACAATATCCTGAAGTAGATCGTCTATCGTCTTGACATCCTGCCCAATCTGCATCTGTATAGCTTTCAACCCCGAGATGATTGTTTTTAGTAAACATTACTCCTTTTCCAGGAGCAGCTTTGAGATACCTTAATATCATATAAACTGCATCCAAATGAGGTTGGCGAGGATCATGCATATACCTACTAACAATTCCCACTGCATATGATATGTCTGGCCTTGTATGTGCAAGGTAGATTAGTCGACCAACTAACCTTTGATATTGAGATTTCTCGACAATTTCACCAGCATCTCCACAAAGTTTATGATTTGCTTCTATTGGAGATTCTGCAGGTCTACATCCCAACATCCCTGTTTCATTCAGAAGATCAAGTGTATACTTCCGTTGTGAGAGGAAGATACCACCTGGACTTCTAGAGACCTCAATACCAAGGAAATACCGTAGTTTTCCTAAGTCCTTCATCTCGAATTCAGAGGCAAGCTTGCGTTTAACATTAGCAATCTCACAGGTGTCGTTGCCGGTGATCACAATATCATCGACATAAACAATCAACACTGTGATTTTTTCATCTCGTCTTTTTACGAACATGGTGTTATCTGAGTTGCTCTGTTTGTAGTCAAATTTAATCATTGCTCCCTGAAATTTGCCAAACCAGTCCCTTGGAGACTGTTTTAAACCATAAATAGTCTTCTTTAGCTTGCATATTTTCCCAATGGCCGCAGCTGTAGAAAAACCCGGTGGAATATCCATGTAAACCTCTTCTTTCAGGTCTCCGTGTAAGAATGCATTTTTTACATCCAATTGCTGAAGTTCCCATCCAAGATTTGCTGCACATGATATCAAGACTCGAATAGAGGCCATCTTTGCTACTGGAGCAAAAGTTTCCTGATAATCAATCCCGTAAGTTTGAGTATACCCTTTTGCTACGAGTCTCGCTTTGTACCTATCAATCAACCCATTAGGTTTCTGTTTCACAGTGAATACCCATCTGCATCCTACTACCTTCCTTCCAGCGGGAAGATGAGTTAACTCCCAAGTGCCATTATGTTTCAAGGCATTCATTTCCTCTATCATAGCATCTTTCCATTTAGGATCACATAAAGCATCCTGCCAAGTATGCGGAACAGAAACAGTAGACAAGGATGACACAAAAGCAAGTGAAGATGGAGATAATGCATTATAAGATGCAAAGTTTGAGATAGGATGGTTAGTGCAAGAGCGTACACCCTTTCTTATAGCAATAGGGAGATCCAAAGTGGGATCAAGAGTATTACCAGTTTCTGGCTCAAACACAGGAGATGCAGGATCTGTCTCGAGGTCAGAGGTCTCTGGATGCGGTAAAGTGGTGATATCATTTCTTTTCCGCCTGGAATATGTAATCAAATCTGGAATATCCAACCTATTTAGATCATCTGACTCATTACTCGTAAGTGGAGGAATAGATGACCTGTTTGAGCTAGTGTTTGGAACATTGATGAATGGAAGGAATTGAGACTCCTCTGTCGCTTTACTATCATGACTGTGTCGGTTAATCTCCCCCTGAAGCAAGGAGGAGGATCCGGGAGAGAAGTAAGAAATAGACTCCCAGAAAGTAACATCGTGACTGACATATGTGCGATGTGAGGGAGGATGATAGCACTTATACCCCTTTTGAGTTGGTGTATAACCAATGAAAACACAGCAGAGAGCACGAGAATCAAGTTTATCCCGAGAGGGAGAATGATTATGAACAAAGCATACACTCCCAAATAACCGAAGAGGCAATGGATGAGACGAAGGTGCAGGAATAAAGGACAACGGTGTTCTGAATTGTAGTACACTTGAAGGGAGACGGTTGATCAGATATGCAGCAGTCATGACTGCCTCACCCCAAAGATATTTAGGGACATGCATAGTTAATATGAGGGACTGTGCTACCTGTTGTAAGTGACCAATTTTCCTTTCAGCAATTCCATTTTGCTGAGAGGTTTTAACACATGTAGTTTGATGAATAATACCCCATGTGTCCAAATAAGATGTAAACCTTCCGGCATACTCGGTACCATTATCACTTCGCAGAATTTTAACAGAGGCATTGAATTGTGTTTGAATCATGTGGTGAAAGGATTTGAAACATTCGAATACTTCACTTTTGTGTTTAAGAAGGTATACAAAAGTAAGCCGAGAATGACAATCAACAAAGACAACAAACCACCTATACCCATCATGTGTAGGATGACTAAATGGACCCCAAACATCAGTATGAATAGTAGAAAATAGAGTAGGACTTCTCTTATTTCTAGATGGATAAGGTGACCTTTTGTGTTTTGCTAATTCACATGGTTCACAGAAAAATTCATCCTTTTTACATTTTGAAGCTAAATTCGGAAAGAGATGCGACAGAACACCAAATGAAGGATGACCTAAGCGTCTATGCCATTGATACAAAGACTCTAAAATGGGATTAGGTTTAGATGAAACCTGATAACTTGCCGATGGCGAAACAGAATTCCCTTCCATAATATATAGGCCATCTACCACTTTACCACTGCCCAAGGACCTTGCCTGTCGCCAGATCCTGAAATACACAGTGAGAAGGGAAAAAAGTTACTGAACAATTAAGATTTTCAGTAATTTGATGAACCGATAATAAATTCACTGATAAGGAAGGAACGTGTAAGACTGATGATAGTGGTAGTGAAGGGAGACAGTTGGAAGTGCCCCATCCGTGAACGGGCACATGAGTTCCATTGGCAACACGAACACTCTCTGTTTTATTGATGTAGTGATATGACTGCAGTAAACTGGAATTGCCAGTCATATGTTCTGACGCTCCCGAGTCGATAATCCATGAATTAGGTGAACTGTGAGAGACCGAATGACAAGAAATACTTGAATGAAAAGTATTTGTCGGTACAAATGAGGCTGCAGGCTTCAACTTTATATCAGAAACCAACTGTCGAAAAAACTTGAGTTCCGAAACAGTTAGACCGGAATGACTTGAAGAAAATTCCTCTTTCATCATGCTAAAATACTCAAAAGATAATTATCCAACAATTATAGTCAAGTCTTAACTTGAACCAAATCAATATCAATTTAGCAAATTTATGCTAAATTTGGAAACATCAGTTCTGTTTTAATTCTTGGCCCAGTCCAATAACAAAAGGACAATAGCCCAAAAAATTAGAGAAGCACCAGTTATATAACCAAATATGATTCAATATCTATTATATATACACACAATCATGTATGTATAATATTCAGCTGCTGACTCCCCTTTTTTTCTCTCGTTAAATCTTTAGCATCTTCCTTTTTTGTTTTCTCCTTAAAAAACACATGTATATACGCATATATATACATACAATTATTTATCAGAAAAAAAAAACTTCACAGAACTGAAAAAAGATACCACGGTTGGAATCGGGATTTCGAGACGAACAAGAACTCCAACTGCAACTTCGCCGGAAAATGGACGTAAGATACCACACGCGCTGGCGCGTGGGCGCGTGGGACGGCGCCTGGTGGCGTCTGGTGGCGCGTGTGGGGGCGTGTGGCAGTTTCAGGCGGCCGAATTTCTGGGTTTCTCTCGTTGTCAGCTGTTCTTTACAGGTATGAGGGATTGGTTTGATTCTGGGCTGGACAGAAAAATAGATTTCTGACAGTTCTGGCAGTTTGTTCTTCTTCTGCAGTTTGTGTTGTTTTTTTTCTTCTGTAACTTGATTTCTTCTGCAATGTGTTTCCCTAGGATTAAACATGCTCTGATACCATGACAAATTGTGTATACTTATGTAAATAGAGAGATTCAGATAAGAAGTAATCACAGAAGGAGTAATTTGTATACCTATTTATAAGTATAATTAACCTTCATCTACGTAACTGATTACATCACAATATTACTGTGGATCTTCTGACTATGACTTACTGTAGCATATATGACTTAACTCTTTGACGGATACTTTGCTAAAATCATTTGCTAAATGATGTGCTACATGTTAATAAGAATTCTAGAGTATGTAAATGTATTTGCTTGATATATATTCGTTTATGTTGTGGGCATTGTGACTCATGGTTACCTAAATTATTTTCTATATGTCTTGAGGACATTTATTGCAACCAATGCCGTAATTTACATGAAAATATTCTGGGAGCATGAACTAAGGACTTTGTTAAGCAATTGAAGTCCTTTGGAAAATCTAAATATGGGTGTATCGTGTGGACCCAACAACCTTTAGCCCTAAATTTTTGCCTTCAAATGCATGGCAAATGACACAACATGGGTGCGGGTGTGGGATCTGAATCTGATAATTCCTTCTAAAACCGGACACTTCACCCTTGTGCTGTACAATTAAGATAATGGAAGGTACAAGTGACTTGTTTCAGGAGCAGTGACCACAAGCAATTCCAGGGCTAGCTTGAATTCCATGGTTATGTAATTATGGCACTAGGCAGTGCTTGTCTTCAGTCTGTTTTTTTGACAATTTCAAATGTGGCTTATGATATTAGTATTTGTCATTGAGGTGATATATACGTCATTTTGTAAACCACGTGACTGGAGCAGAGAGCAAGGACAAATTGTCATGTCCTCCTTAACTAACCCTTTCGTCATCTCCGCTGGAAATATTACAAACAGCCTTCTGTTAATACCAGTGGTAGCGTGCTACAGTATTGAGCAGACTGAAACAGTAGCTTAAAGAGATGCAGTAGGTTTTGTGTGTATTGCCGAGCCTGAAACCTTTCTCCTTAAGAGGACTCTGAGACATCACATCCATATCAAGAACAACTAGAGCCGCTCCTGCTCCCGAGTTTTCTGTCATAACTCATAGCTATCTTCCTTTGACATCCTAAAGCTCCATCATTATTATCCTCAACATTTTCGCCATTTGATAACTTAAATTGTATTCTTTTCAACTTTTGTCAATCAATTATATTGTTCAAGTCGGTTGTTTCTGTTCTTTATGCCTGCTTTGAATGTATTGCATATTATTAAACATCTTTACTCATACTTCTTTCAGGTCAAAGCAGAGAACAAAGATTTGGGTAGGCTTTTGCTCAAATATCCTTGGATTCTTTCTTCAAGCATTCAGAAGAACTATGTGGAAATCCATTATTTCTTTGATACTAAAATGGTACTTAAAATTGCATCTTTGTTCGAGCACGAGTATGAATCAACAAGCTCTTATGTTAAACTTGAACTTTCTATTGTTATATTTTTTAAGGATAAATAATGCCTTAGCAAAAATGGATGCTTCCGGAGCAAAAAAGCTTGATGATGCACTATACACATGTGCTCTTTATGATACTAGAAAGGTGTATGATCCCTTGTAAATGTTATTATCAATTTTTTAGATTTTAAAATTATGAACCATTAAGAGCTATTTTTAGTGGGATAAATATATCTTCTTGCAATGTCATAAACTTATGTCTTTACTACAATGAAGCAAAATGATTGGAGAGGGGGGGGGGGCGTTGACTAAAATTTTAAATCTATTAAGCGATTCTATCATAGACAGGTTTGCTTAAGAGCTGTAATATTGATCTAATCCTAGGTTTCCATTATCCTGTATCCAAATTTTCTCCATCCTCTAGCGGATTTTAAAGGGGGCATTCCTAAGATCTGCACTATTTTCTTGATACCCGGAACTTAACATTCATGTATTGGTGAGACTTTTTTTTTTTGGGGGGGGGGGGTTGGGGAAGGGGTTTGAGTAGGGGTAGGGGGTATATTTAGCTCTCATGATGTGGGAATTTTTTCTACCTTTGTATAATTGTAACAAATACACATAGGAAAATAGAAAATACAAATAGACACATGAATGCATATGTGTCTGATTGTGCAAGTGTACGTGTGCACCTACATAAACGTATTGCCACCGTCCTAAAAAGGATGTATCATAAGTACCAAAGGGAATATATTAAATGCATCGAGTAATTTTGAAATAGATATTTTATACTCTACTCTAATTGAGTGATAGGATGTTAATGATTTGCATAAGCTTTGTATTTTTGCTGTTCTTTTTATTTCAAATTAATTGTAAGCATATGTATATTGTGTGTTTGTAGGTATCAAAATCTTGTGTGGACCTTGCGATCAAGAGTTGGCCACACCTTTTGGGTTGCTCAGTCGGTAAGTTGAAGGTGATGGTAAAGCAGTTTGCTGAACTGGGTATTAGTAACAAAAAGTTGGTTCAAGTCATTGCTAAAAGTCCTCAACTACTGCTACAGAAACCTCAGGAATTTCAACAGGTTTGTCACTTTATTACTAAAGATGTCTTAGTATATTCTAATTATCGTCATTGTCAATGTTCTTGTAGTCTTGGTCTTGCTTTATTTCTTGTTTCTGTTCTTGCATAGGACCTCGGGCTTGGTCTTCTTAGTCTTTTGTCCCTCGTATTTTATGTTTCTTGGTCTTGTTTTATTTTAGGTCACTGTTGTTCATTTTGTTCATGTTCTTCATGCTTTGGTCTTGGTTTTTTCTTGGTTCAGTTCTAAGTCTTGTTTTTCGTGTTTTTGTTTCTTGCTATTGGCTGGGGCCTTGTTCATTCTCCTTTGCATCTGGTTCTTGTTTGGGTCTTGTTTCTTGATCTTTTTTCTTGATCTTCTTGGTCAAAATCTGGGTCCTTGACACGTTGTTGGTCATGTTCACTTGCTTTAATAATTACTTGGGACATTCTGATAGGGAATAGTTACTTGTTTCAGGTGGTAAATTTTCTGAAAGAAGAAGCGGGACTTGATGAGGAAAGTGTTGGTAGAGTACTTGGACGATGTCCTGAAATTTTTGCCACAGATGTTGACAGAATTCTTAGGAAGAAGATTGAGTTCCTGAACAGTATTGGTGTTTATGGGGTTTGTCTTCCATATGTCATCAAAAGATACCCGGAGCTATTTGTATTTAACGTTGGCAAAGCCTTGCATCCTCGGTATACATCTGAAGTTTGCTTACATCTATTAATTTAGTGTTCAATTTCTTAAACTCGGAAACATCTGATGGCCATCTAAAATGGTTTATCATTTTTATTATCTAGTAGTTGATCAGAAAGTACATGCTATGATTTTGGTAGGCTAATAATCATTCCATTTCAGGACAATTGAGTTATCATTGAACTGCTTGAAGTTGCAATAGATGCATGTTATTATTGTAAGAATAATTTTTGTTATTGTTGCAGGATGATGTACTTGATGGAAATTGGGCTGTCAAGAAAGGATGTTGCATCAATGGTGAGTAGATTCTCCCCACTTCTTGGCTATAGCATCAAAAAGGTTTTGAGGCCCAAGTCGGAATTTCTAGTGAACACAATGAGAAAACCTTTAAGCGAGATTGTTAAATATCCGAGGTATTACAGCTACTCGATGGAGAAGAAAATAGAACCCAGATTTTGGGAATTAAGGAGTAGAAATGTCGAATGTAGCCTGAAAGATATGTTGAGCAAAAATGATGAGGAATTTGCTGCTGATTTTAGGAGTGTTGAAAAAAATCCCATCATGTAAGATAAATATGATGATCCTTGTTGCTTATGTAGCTCTGTAGCTAAGAATATCCAATCTGGTCGCCTCTGAAATATGAATGAAATGGGTTGGGTGAAGTTGGCACCTTGTTTAATTTTAAAAAATTTAACTTGAAACTTTATTAAATCGATTCAATCAAATCCTTTTACACAACTGTTCTATAAATTATTTAGGATTGTTTTTGAAAAAATGGAAACCTTGAACAATACCACACAGCTAGCTTTCTCAGAAAATACATATTAACGCTAATTTTGGTCGTTTGATGCCCTGCGTGATACATTTAGCAAATTCATTAATTCGGTTGAAGAGAGATAAAGCAAATTCAAAATAAATAAATTAAAGCTGGGATCTGTTGGCGGCTTGTAGGAGTTATGTAATGGTTTTTTCCATGAAATTGGAGATTATTTGTTTTAATAAAGAATTTAAGTTTGATTCGAAACTCAATTCGTGTCGAGCATATGATAGTTTAGTGAAGCAAATACTATAAAGCTTTTGTGATTAGTTAGTTTACAGACCATAGTTCCTTCCTTGTCTCCCTCGAAACAGTATCTTTAATTTACAGTCACAACCAATGATGATGTACAATACATACATACGTGTTTTTAAGGATTCCGCATTTTTCAGTCCACACATTCATTACGACAGGTTATATGGTTGCGAGCCTCCTATGAGGCTGAGTATGATTAGGGTTGTAATCTTGTAAGGTGTAATGAGAATTTGTATAATATATCCCAACTTAATGATGTACTTTATTAGGGCATTTCCAATAAAGGTTGTCAATATAGTTGCCAACTTCTACCACATCATCATATATATTACTTTTTTATTTCTTCTCTCCTCCATCTCATTGTTGGCAACTTTCGTTACAAATCTACTCCAATAGGTGACAACTTTAAAAGTTGCCAATATGGTCCCATACATTAATTTTGTATTATCTTATAAATACATTTAAAATATGGGAGATATAAAAAAGGATAAAGTTAAATACATTTTTGAGGAGTTGTATGTGTTTTAACTAAATAGGGAAGTTGCCAACTTTTGGCAACTTTGGTGGGCAACTTCTTGGCAACATTAACACTCCAATAGGTGGGTAACCAAGGGTGTCATGCCACATAGGACTTGGCAACCTCTTGGCAACCTCTATTGGAGATGCTCTTATCAATATGTCCTTTTTTATTCAAATATTATAATTATTATGTCCTATGCTTAATTTCTAGGATTTTTTTCTAATATGTCCCATTTTAATATTGTTTCCTATCTTTATTTGTTATTATAAATATATATATCTCATTTTTCTATTTTTTGTTGTAACCATGATTAAATAATTAACTATACATTCTTAAAAGACAATTTTGTCCTCATATTAATAATTTTAATATAGAGAAAAAGGCATTTTGGCTGGCTATCTTTTTTGTTTTTGGCACTTGGATGGCTGAGAATAATATTTGACATTATGTCTGGTTATAATAAATTTTTTAAGCACTTGAGGGGCTGCCGTCAAGTGCTGTTAGGGTATAACCCCATAACCTGAAATTGACAGGGGTATTTCCGGTATTAAAAAAAAGAATGGAATAGAAAGAAATAAAAGTAAAACAAAAACAAATAACAAATCTTCCCTATTTTTTTAATCATCTTCAGAGTATCAATGATCAAGGTGACTGTTTGCATTTTCTCATTGTCGTAACAAGGTGACTGTTGCAGAAGCTTCTGGCGGGACAGGAGAAATAACTCAACTGGAGCTGTTATAGGGAGAATATTGTATAACAATATTTTGGAGGTTTGCTGGAATCACGGAGCAAAATACGGATATTTTGCTATGAACACGAAGAACATGGGAGGAGATTGGTGTTTGTTTGTGGCTGCACTTGATAGGTGTTTTCAGTGATGAACTGTCAATCATCCCGTATCAAGATGCCTACGTACCCTATTTATAGGGATCAAGCCTGACGTAGTTCTTGGAGAACAAGTTACCTAGGCGGGCTAGGGTTTTAAGAGATAAGCCAAAGTCCAAGCCCACTCGTTTAGGGCTGACGTGGCAATGAGTCATCAACCCTATCCGTGATCCATGGCCCAGATGTGGAAGCCCATAATCTCGAACGGATAGAATTGGCTAATAAAGAAGTAACAAGGGCCTTGCATGCGACCTCGAGGGGTCAGGCCATGCGAAGCGAACCCTAGTGTCCAGCTACTCATGCGACCTCGAGGGATCTGGCCATGAGCCTTCCAGTAGAGAGAAGATAGTGCTGTAGTGACCCCGCATTGGAGGTTATGTGCGAAGCGATCCTTTGACGGGAGCCAAACGAAGCGATCCCCGGGTTGCGACCCCGGTAAATGCGACCCCGAGGCTGAGCTAGCATGAGAGGCGTAGAGGCCTAGCGTGAGAGGCGCAGAGGCCTTTTCCTTTGTTATTGGCATGAGAGGACGCCCTGAGTAGTAGCAGGAGGTCGTAGTGATGAGACCCCTGGGGTGAGTGGCTTCAAGAGATTTAAGAGATAGAGGTGAGGTGATCCCTGATCGGGCCTCATGCCTTGTTTATCCTTCTTCAATATTCGGGCCCATTGAGAGATATTTGAGCCCATTAGGAGATAATTGAGCCCATTAAGAGAGGTGGGCCCCTTGTATAGTCGTTTGAGCTTGTTTAGGATCTATGCCGAGATTCGGGCATAACAACTACCCCCCGAGTCCATATTGCCATTGAAAATGTGATGTGGAATCAAAACTTCGATGCGAGGCCTGTGCTCGCTATAGATTGCTGTAGATGAAAGCATAGCTATCTCAAGTGCCTTGGGATTGCATTGCGACCCCTATGAATTTGAATGGTTGTAGACAGCTGTCGTATTCTGAGATTTGCTCCCATCTGCTAAGATGATGACATGTGTTTTGTGTCTTTCAATTAATGCGAAGGCATATATAAGTGAGTGATAGAGACCTCGAAGGTACTTCCAAGCGCCATGTGGTTCTGCAGGGACTTTGAGAGGCGACCCCATAGGGCCTTGCAGTCATAGATTGTTATAATTGTATATTCTGTCCAGCTGATATGTGAGCTCGGGCTTTCACATATATCTTCAGGTCTTCTTAAAGTATGATGAGAGGACTCCCCTCTACTCCTTGTTATTATGATGAGAAGCCTCCTTATAAGTTGAGAGGATTGCTTGCAGTCTCATATGCTGCGAGGCTTCCTTGCAGCCTTATCATTGCGAGGCCTCATTGCAGCCTCTTACATTGCGAGGCCGCCTCGCAGCCTCACACATCGCGAGGCCTCCTCGTAGTTTCTTACATTGTGAGGCCGCCTCGCAGCCTCATACGTCGCGAGGCCTCCTCGTAGCTTCATACATTGCGAGGCCGCCTCGCAGCCTCATACGTCGCGAGGCCTCCTCGTAGCTTCTTACATTGCGAGGCCGCCTCGCAGCCTCATACGTCGCGAGGCCTCCTCGTAGCTCCAAATCAAACTTGTAATGTGAGCCCATAGATCCACTTCAACAAATCCATCTCCAAATCAAATATTTCGGTCCGTAGAATTTTTTAAATCCTGAATCGCATATTATTTTGGGGCTCCTCATACCTCGCCTATAAATACCTTTATGGGTTCATTATTCACCTCTCTTCAAGAACACAAGTAACTTAACACCAAGCTTGCTCCAATATCTACGGTGCTTTGTTTAAGCGAGTTATTTAGTGCACACGCATCCAAGTTCTTCGCGTTCATCCAGATTTACATCTTCCGAATAAGGTTTGATTCTTCAATCCTTTAAATTGCTTTTGTTTCTCCTCTTTGCAGTTTTTTCTCTTTGCTTGTATGATCACCATGATTGTCCATGCCATATGCTCTTCATGCTTGAATAATTATCACATACATGCTTCACACATACATTCATGCTTTTTGCTTAGTTGAGTTGTCCACCCCCCATGTATCAATCTTGTGTTTGAAGAGAAGTGACAACGAACAGACTCATATGCAGCATAAAAGGACTAAAATCATTGTAGGTCCTAATAAAGGATTTAATAAAGAGACTCGTCCATTCACTTGGAGATTGAAGAAGATGACTCTCCCTAGTTGTAGCTCCTCCCGCGTTCCCTTATCAAAGAGACAGCATCTAAGTAAAGAAAAGGCTCCAGAGCAGCTCCAGAGGGCTCATGCTAAAAAGAATGCTCATCCTTCCTTGGCCTCCCCATCATCATATGAAAAGGTACAAGCTAAGGTGCATAGTGATTCAAGCTCGTGTTCGCAAAGAGGCATCGTCCATGCTCATGTCGCAACTGAAGTGGTCCCTCATCAGACCAAGATTACTGAGGAAAACCTCGAGGAGGAGACAGATGAAGAGGAGTCCCTTACCACAAAAGAGTTGGAGGATGTCACCCGTACAGTTAATCTTTGTAAATATGACTATGTTCCTGAGCTCTCTGATGATGAAGCTTATGTCCCTCCTGGTCAACCAATGCTTGAAGGTACCATGTATCGCCAAGGAAAGAAGAGGGTAGGGCACATCCTCTGCTGCATAGATCTTCCAACCAGCCTCGATCAGGATACCCTATCAGAGGCCATCGAAAAGTATCAAGTAGAAGGTCGTATTATCCTTCCTCAAGAGCATATGCGATGTTACCGCTTCAATCACAAAGAGAATGGGGGCAGGCCACCCCGCATGGTTTTAACTACTACACTCCTTGAACTTGGAGTTTCTTCACCTCTTCATCCATTCATTCGTGAGGTGTGCGAGTATTTTAAGGTTGCTCCCATCCAAATTAATCCGAACGGGTACAAACTTATGATTGGTCTATTCATCATATATAACATCGAGGGATACCCGAGACTGACCGCTGAGCAGCTCAACTACTTTATCACCAAAAAGAGTTGTAAAGCTAAGGAATTCGGTTATGTTTATTTCTCTGTCTGGCCAGAGTTCTATGGCAAGAACTTGATTCTGGGTGGCTCAAGAGATCCTAGAGACTGGAAAAGTCCATACTTCTATATTTATGATGTGCCGCGCATACCGACCGCCTTTAACATTAACAAAGGTAAGTTTCTCTGACTTAGCACCCTTTCTTCCTATGAAATTCATTAGTATTGTGGGTTGTGGCACCAACCATATTTACATTCATTTGCTTCATTACAGATACACCACGACGTCCCATGCTTGAAGGCGAACACAAGCAGAGAGCAGACAACATTCTTAAACTTCCTGTCGAGAAGAGAAACCTTCAGCTCTTGCTTACCGAAGAGAATTTAGTTCAGTGTGGGTTTCTAAAGCAAAGGGCGAGAATGACCCCAAAAAAGAAAATCGTCAATCCTCCCGAGGGAGTAGACGATATAGGTGTCGTTGATAAATGTAATATGAGGCCATGACCTCGACTCCATATGCATTGCATTGTAGCTCGTACTGACTTACTGCATCACATACCACTTGCATTGAATCAATTTATTGTTGCATGCCTTGCTTACTCATTTTGCCTTGTATTGAAGTATTTTCTTCTGTGTGCTTACAGGCATGGCTTCCAAGAAATATTCCGCGATCCCTTTTATGAAGAAGGACAAAGCTGCGAGTACCTCTCGTAATCCTTCTGGTGATCCGACTCACCATTCCTCCCTTGCTGGGGGTTTAGCTACCAAGTCTGATGTTGTCATGCCTCCTCCTAAGCAGACCACTCTCACAACGCCTCTTCGACAATCATCTTCTTCCCTCCATCCTAGCAGGAAAAAGCCCACTGAGATATCGATTCTTCATGAAGAACCACCACTAAAGAAGAACAAGGACGACAAGAGTTCATCACCCTCTCATCCTCCCCCTGGACTGGTCCGCCAGACATTTGGCGAGTTGGCACATGCCCATGTTTCTGAAGTTGATATGTATTCCTGGTCCCTACAATCTCTGGAGGAGTCCAATGCTTCCAAGACTAAAGCTATAGCTGAGCTTTTCTTCCATCAATTGCATCACCACAAGGAGGTTCGAGCCTTGGCTTCTTCCAATAGTAAGATGAGCGAAGAGATTGTGAATCTCAAATCCATACTTGCACAGGCTCAGGCTGATGCTGAGAACGCAAAGGATAATTGCAGGATAGAATTTGAAGGCACTATTGAGAAGCTGAAGAGAGAGCTTCACGAGGAGAAGTCAGCTAGAAAGAAGCTTAAGCTGGATCATGACGTTGAGAAGAAGAAGTCAGACTCCCAGATCAAGGAGCTTACAGACCGCGTCGCTGAGCTAGAGAAGGAAGTTAAAGATGCTGCTGATGCTCTCCCTACTATCATTGAGGAATCTGAGACCCAAGGATCTGTTGATTTCATGAAAAAGTTCCTCGAGAAGGTTGACGACTTTGATTGGTACCGGTTGGGCGAAGAGACTGGGAAGTTTGCTGATAACCTCAAGATGGAGATGAATGAGGAAGCGGCAAATGGATCCCCATGACTTCCTTTTATTGCTTTTAAACTTTATATGCTAGACTCAGTGGAGATGTGGGCACTCCCTTTATTTGCCTCGCGCTTATAGACTTAATTCCTTTTACTTATTTGGATGCTCCTTGAACCTGAATTGACTTGCTTTATTGATGCTCCTTTATTTGATATTTATAATATTTCAAAGTACCATAGGCCTCGTATCTGCTTACACAAGGGACTCATGTTGCATGATTTTAGCATGTATAGATTCCTCCATATCGCCTCTTCATATCTGTTAAATTTTTCCCAAGTGTTTTAAAATAGCTGATGGGGTCTTCAAATGATCCTGATTGCGCCTATGGGGCCGAGAGGCCTCGCATCGCAAGGTGTCGAGTTTGCAGCCTCGCGTCACTAGGTACGGCCTCACAACACTAGCTATGGCCTCGCAATGCTAGGTGTTGGCCTCGTAACGCTAGGTGCTGGCCTTGTCTTGCAATTTTTCAAATGTCCTGCTAGAAGTGGTGTTTATGTAATGCCACTACCCCCCGAGTCCTCATTATCATTGTAGATGTGATGAGGAATCAAAGTCTTTCAGCAACCTTGCATTATCATTGTAAATGTTTTAAATGCCTGTTGACTTTAATCCATTTGACCTATTTTACCTTGCATCATTTGTGGCTTGCTTGAAGGGAGAGGAATGAGTTTTAGAAGTCCTTGATGGAACTGCAGAAATCAAGCGAGGAAGCTTCGAAGAAAAGTGTTGATGGGATCGCAAGACTGACAGGCGATCTGAATGCTGTCAAGGCCGAATATGCAATTGCTGAAGACACATTCCTGGTCAAGGGCCAAGTTACCTTCATGAAGGGATTCATCAGAACAATCCCTAATTTTGATTGGGACCATCTCGGGCCTGGTAATGCTGACTTCGCAGAGACACAGGAGAAGGAGATCGCCGAAGAGGATGCTGCTGAAGCGAGGCTAGAAGAGGAAGCAAGACTTGCAGAGGAGGCAAGGCTGGTAAATGAAACTTCTACGGTCAACCAGGATCCACCTGTTCCTTAAATTTATTTTGCAATTTGGTGAAGTTTCTAACTGCATCGGGATCGCATGGCGACCCTATGATTGTGAACTTGCATCGCTTTGACTCTTCATCATGTGTTGTCTTTTTTGCACATAACATACTTGCATGAGTAATTTTGCTTCGCAGTCGCTAAGTCTCAGGTTGATGTCATTTTTACTTTAGCTTTTCCTTTAGACGTTGAGATGCAGCATGTGCTCGCAGGTGCGAAGTGCCTTGAATAGTTTCAGATTTGTGTTCCTTTGCTTAGATTCCTTTGATTGTTGTAGATAGCTTAGGATGTGTGTTGCTACTTTGAGATAGTTTCAAGTACGATCCCCGCATCGTTGAGATGGCTTGGACCTTAAAAACAAGTAGGGACGAGGCCCTAAAGTTGACATGTAGGGTCGAGGCCCTGTAGTTGAAACGTAGGGGCGAGGCCCTGTAGTTGATACGTAGGGGCGAGGCCCTGTAGTTGATACGTAGGGGCGAGGCCCTGTAGTCGATACGTAGGGGCGAGGCCCTAAAGTTAAAACGTAGGGGCGAGGCCTTGTAGTTGATACATAGGGGCGAGGCCCTTAAGTAGATCAAGTAGGGGCGAGGCCCTAGCGTTGATAAAGTAGGGGCGAGGCCCTAAAGTAGATCAAGTAGGGGCGAGGCCCTAGCGTTGACAAAGTAGGGGCGAGGCCCTGTAGTAGATCAAGTAGGGGCGAGGCCCTAGCGTTGATAAAGTAGGGACGAGGCCCTGTAGTAGATCAAGTAGGGGCGAGGCCCTAGCGTTGATAAAGTAGGGGCGAGGCCCTGTAGTAGATCAAGTAGGGGCGAGGCCCTAGCATTGACAAAGTAGGGGCGAGGCCCTAATGTTGATAAGCTTTGCCTAGCTTGTATTAACTTTTTCGGAGCAGCAATTTCTGAACTATGTCCCACAAATTTCATAAGCTTCAATTTTGTACAGGCCTCGTTGATCTAGTCAACTTTGCTCCAGCCATCCACTTCGCATGTGCATAGTTTTACCATTTTCAGCCCGTAGATTTCAAATGTCCCACTAAAAGAGGTGTTTATGTAATGCTACTACCCCTTGAGTCCTTATTATCATTGTAGATGTGATGAGGAATCAAAGTGTTTCAGCGACCTTCTTGTATTATTTGGAGTCGACACCATCTATAGTGAAGAAAATTTGATGTGATCTCGCTATGAGTAGACCTGACTTCTTCAACGCTATCCCGCTAGTTGGCCTCATCACGCTATCCCGAGGCACTCCCAAGGCTAAGCGAGAGCACATGTAATAAGATATTGAGGTCTTGAGCTCATTTTGATCTTCAACTACTTTGGCTTCTCTCCTTTCATCTCTAGTGCGAGCTCGAGGTCAATGATGAGAGCCTCGGGTTCAGCCTCGTTATTTGTTGCTTGCTCTTCCCAGTGTCTTGAGATAGTCGATGACCTCCTCTTTACCGGCGAGGATCAGGGGCGTCCCCCCTCTCCCCGGCAAGGATCAGGGGCGTCCCCCCTCTCCTCGACGTAGAGGTATTTCACCAAGAAAAAGCATCTCATGTAGAGGTATCTCATTAATAGGCATCTCGCTAGAAGGCATCTCGCTATGAGGCATCTCAAGATCCCGATAGTTACTCCATATTGGGGCCTTGCTAGGAGACGTGGGTCGCTTAGAACCTTGACCCTTGCCTTGGCCTCGCTTCTAGTGACGTAGCTTATCCTTCTCGAACCCGGCCTCGCTATGCTAGGTGCAAGCATGGCCTCGCTCCTATGGAGTCGCTCCTGGGGGTCGCATCCCGGGGTCTCGCTCTTCGGCCTCTCCGTTCTTCTTGTTCGAGTTAGTCATCGTTCTCCCAAATTAATGACTCGCCCTCCTTCTAGCGCCAAATGTTATAGGGAGAATATTGTATAACAATATTTTGGAGGTTTGCTGGAATCACGGAGCAAAATACGGATATTTTGCTATGAACACGAAGAACATGGGAGGAGATTGGTGTTTGTTTGTGGCTGCACTTGATAGGTGTTTTCAGTGATGAACTGTCAATCATCCCGTATCAAGGTGCCTACGTACCCTATTTATAGGGATCAAGCCTGACGTAGTTCTTGGAGAACAAGTTACCTAGGCGGGCTAGGGTTTTAAGAGATAAGCCAAAGTCCAAGCCCACTCGTTTAGGGCTGACGTGGCAATGAGTCATCAACCCTATCCGTGATCCATGGCCCAGATGTGGAAGCCCATAATCTCGAACGGATAGAATTGGCTAATAAAGAAGTAACAAGGGCCTTGCATGCGACCTCGAGGGGTCAGGCCATGCGAAGCGAACCCTAGTGTCCAGCTACTCATGCGACCTCGAGGGATCTGGCCATGAGCCTTCCAGTAGAGAGAAGATAGTGCTGTAGTGACCCCGCATTGGAGGTTATGTGCGAAGCGATCCTTTGACGGGAGCCAAACGAAGCGATCCCCGGGTTGCGACCCCGGTAAATGCGACCCCGAGGCTGAGCTAGCATGAGAGGCGTAGAGGCCTAGCGTGAGAGGCGCAGAGGCCTTTTCCTTTGTTATTGGCATGAGAGGACGCCCTGAGTAGTAGCAGGAGGTCGTAGTGATGAGACCCCTGGGGTGAGTGTCTTTAAGAGATTTAAGAGATAGAGGTGAGGTGATCCCTGATCGGGCCTCATGCCTTGTTTATCCTTCTTCAATATTCGGGCCCATTGAGAGATATTTGAGCCCATTAGGAGATAATTGAGCCCATTAAGAGAGGTGGGCCCCTTGTATAGTCGTTTGAGCTTGTTTAGGATCTATGCCGAGATTCGGGCATAACAGGAGCTATTCATCCGCGAACATGTTAAGCCTTGAGAATTTCTTCTTTGTTTTATTCAGTTGGTTGGGTTCTCTATACAAAGTATTGCATTAGATTTGTTGGATCTGTGAATCAATAGATGGAACATATTTTATAGATTGTGCTTTTTCTGGTTAGTGTTAAACACTTATACTGAGATTCAACCTTGTTCAGTGTCATGAAATCCACCAACATCAGTCTCCTTTATTTTCTGTTGTGAATTTTTCAACAAGATGAATGTAGGAATTTCTGCAAGTTAAAGACTACTCCGATTCTGTGTTGGTGTCCAGTTGAGCTCTGTCGTAATGAAAATTTCTAATTTTAGAGACATTAGATTTGAGATTAAGGTTCCGATTCGCATTAACCACGTTCATCGATACTTCTGTTTCCCATTTACCAGGTTCATCAACCATGAAACAGACTCCACATAAGTTGTCACTGGCTAAAAACGACTCCCCAGTTACTCTCAAACTTGATCTTAATCTTACAAGTAAATAGTTTCCTCGTTACATTTTTGAAGCCACCCATATAGTATATATATCTGCCACTGTAATAAAGCCAATTTAAGTTCCTCCGGCACTGAATTTGCTCCTACATTAAGGCTGTCCTTTGATGGTGTTTCCAACTGCTGCATGTTAACAAAAGAACCAGGAAGAGATGCATGCATTTTCACATCCTCAGGTGCATTAGAACTTGAGAAACCAGGGTCGACAACAACAGCTGTTTCTCCAGCATCAGCAACAGATACCACTACTTTCCCCGACAAACCAGGATCGACAAGACATTGATCGCTTGAATTTTCTGAAGCACACTGGTTGCTGGGCCCAGTCAATATCTGTTTGTCCAATCTATGTTGCACTGTACACCTGCATCGTTGTAATGTGTCAGAAAAGTTGTTCAGAGATACATTGCCGCATGATCTGCAAGGCTTCGCTAGTCGGAGGGAGACGGGAGGGAGGCTTGCTGTTGGTGAAATGGGAGGGAGACGGGAGGGATTAAAAGTCTAATTTACCCCTGATATTTAGACGCCGTTACTAGCGTTTTGACGGCAGCCCCTCAAGTGCTTAAAAAATTTATTATAGCCAGACATAATGTCAAATATTATTCTCAGTCATCCAAGTGCCAAAAACAAAAAAGATAGCCAGCCAAAATGCCTTTTTCTTTTTAATATATTTAGTTTCTAGTGTAGTTTTTAAAAAGATTGGACAAGTATGAACTCTACTTTTACTAACTACTACCAAGTACTACCACTACTACAAAGAACTGGATATACATATACAAAAAACTAGAATGATCTACACATGAACGGAGAGACTGAGAAGCTCGGCTGGTAACAAAACAAAATATTGGCACACTGGCACTGTCCACGCCACTACATGTCTACCAACATTTGTGAATTCACTTGTTTTTAAGTTAACTATATAGAATGTGTTAACTATACAGCACTAGTTTTTTCTATTAACTAATCAACTAGTAGCATCTATTTAAAAAGATATTGGGGCCTAGTGTTTATAATGTACCTCTGTCTGTTTTTATTTTATTTGCTAAAAAAGCTATAGCTATTTAATTATACAGTTTAATGGTGTAGTTTTATGTAGTACTTCGTTCAATTTTGATTTACAATTTTTTATCATATTGTGCAAATCTTTGACTACCCCATAGCAGACATTTACTGGATGCTCGGGTAACCATACAGTTCTCTTATTCATCCTGATTTTATGTATACACTTCCATATGATAACAGTCAAATAAATTAGTGACCAGAAAAAAAAAAAAATCTGTCTTCTAAGTTTTTTTTGGTGTTTCTGTGGAATATATGGCACGAGAGGAGTAGATTGTTTCATGGTGAAGAGGCAACAAATCAAACCGAGATTACAGTTGCTGCAAACCATCTACTTTCAGATTTTTAATATGCTAATCACAGAGTTGAGCATACACCAAGGTTTATTGTTCTGTACGTGCTCTCCTTGTTCCTTTCAGTGCTATGAATGTCACCTAGATTTTATTGTATCAGCAACCTTATAAACAACTGTTCAAAGGGTTATGTATGGGGTCTGGAGCATGAGGAGGTTTACTACTCAATTTAAAGCTGAAGCTCGAGCTGTTCTCTTTGCTTACAGACTGATTCTCTCAACTTGTTTAAAGTGTTACATTGTAGTGTGTATTTCTGCATATTAAAAGTCTGAACAACTAAATTTCAACTGTAACTTGTACTTTTGAATGATGTCTGTGGTCTTTTGTTAAAAGAGATTGCAACAGGGTTCTGAATTGCATAACAAGTCGGGCTCATATATGGTCAGGCTACTAAATTGTTGTTAAAGATGAGTGTTCTTGGAACTTTTAGCTAGTTTCTAGAACCCACATAAAAGAGAGCACTCACTCCACCTCAGACACTAGTCACAAGGGAGGTCAATTTTGTCAGCAGAATCGTTACTCAAGGCAAGAAGATGACTTCTCTCACTCACTCAGTATTTAGCTTAAATCCTAGAGTTCCAGACAAAATTAATTAGAACTAATAAGAACTTACCAACACCAGAACCTAACTCGTTGATGGAACATCCTTGCAACATCTCAGCGTTCTTTGAGAGGTAATCATTCAAAAGATGGACTCAGCACAACACTGCAAGAAACTGGGATGGAACATTGTTGCATCATTTTTTAAAAATCTGGAACACTACATGTTAAGTCTAAAATCCAAAAATTTCCGTAAAAAAATCAAAAGCATGGATCACAAACTATTTCATCATCCTTCGAACTTAACAAATTAAAAGAGTAACAGTCCTTCGAATTGACAAACATAAACTAATTTATCATTGGGTTCAAAAGCAATAATTTAAACGTAGCAAATCATCCATCTACTTTTGATTTAATCCTTTTTTTCTTTGAGTTAGAGCCAATCGGACCACCACCACATGTTTTTTTGTTATGTCCAGGTTGCTCGCACTTGCTGCAACACCTTGCTTTTTCTCACCTAACGTCTCGTCATAAGCCTTTCTTCTATTCTTTCACGACATGCCTTGTTTTCTGATTAGTAAAGGGGGAATTATAGTCGTTCTAGGCTGCACAAACAAAGAATAATGGCTGTTCATTATTATATTAAATTACTATGATTGTGTAATTAAATACAACAATAGTTGTCTAGAAATACCTCTTCCCAATCATCTGGCCCTTCCAAAGGTACCATCCCTTTATCATACGTTATCTTGTAATTATCCACAGAATAATATTTAGCATGGTACCTATACAAATTAATAACTTTCATATGTATTGAAAACTACTTTATTATTTTTCAAACACTTATTGAACCCAATTGGGTCTGATTTGTTGTAGAGCACAAACTGCATGTTGGCAAGGAAAACCTCTCAACTGCCACTGCACACAGCTACATGTTTTTTTTGTCAAGATCAACAGAGAAGATGGAAGAGTGGATGCTTGTAACTTCATAAACCTTGCCAGCAACAGCTCCTGCTACTTTGTACTCCCCTATTTTTTTGAACATTAACTTCAGTAATTTCTTGGCGCTAGGAACCAAATCCCCAGAATCCCAACCAATGCAAGCGTTTCTTCTCTTGTAAAACAACCCCATGACCAATTGACCATACATTAATAATAATTTACAAAGAGGTTTCTCCCTAATTTTTGCAAATTTCTGCAGAAAAATGCTTCAAAATTATGCAGAAATTTGCATAAAGACTGCTGCAAAAATTCTGGAGAATTCTGCTCCAGAAATTTGCAAAAAAAAATGTTGGAAAAATGCAAAAACAAATATGCTGCAAAGCCAGAACTTTGCATAAAATAGTCATATAGAACAAGTAACAATTTTATAATAAACTTTTTGCAAATAACACAAAAAATAGAGTATGTCGCAAATTAAAGAATTTACTTGCTATATGTGTACGTAGCAATCGAATTTGGATTGATCCTTTTAATCATCTCACATAGACTTGGTATTAGTTTAAAACTTTCATCATAACTACCTTTAATTTTCTCCAAATCATGTTTCTAGCCTTCCATGCAACATGATACGGAATTAAGGTGTTGTGACTCGTCCAAAATTCATCGGATATCTCACTAGGTTTGGGTACAATTTTGCTATGTGATTTCTTCATCTTTTCGATCAAATGCTCAGCCACGAACTCATAATTTGCGCTTGAATTCCTTCCATTAGGATCTCCAACACAAGTGTGATATAAGTGACATTTTCTTATGCTCCAAGTGGGCTCACCGGGGACCTTGCGTGCAGATACAAACCATGGACACAAGACGGGCTTTCCAAAACCTTGACACACAGCCTTGATCCTGAGATTGTCACTCTTATGAAACTTGCATACTATTTTTTTTTGATACGCAATATTTTTTGAGATGTTTTTGAAAAGCAGTCTTATCCGAAAACTGTAAACCCACTTCAATTTTATCAACCACACCATGTTCATCATTTTCTGGTTCAGAAAACAACTAGGATCCACTAAATCAGCCGCGAAAAATTCATCAAAATCATTATCAGTCAACAATGGTCCGATACTAACATTGCTTTTTGGAATATTAGAAAAATACTCTGTTGGCATATTATCATCGGCTATAACTTTTTGATTTGTTAAAATAGGAACATTACCTTCATCTTCTTCCTCATTATCCTCATCTTAACTTCTATTTTTCATGCTAAAATGATAAGAAACTCATCCCAGTCTCTATCATTTTCATCCTCACCATACATGAGTGGTTGGCTCCATGGTTGATCTTCAGGATGACAATCATCTTCGCCAAAATTCTCAAGATGTATAATTGGTTCTTTAATCACACTGAATGCATCTTCAACATTATTAACTTTTTCAGAGACTAAGTTCCAGAAATTCGGACCCAGGCCATCAACATTATTAGCTTCAGTAGGATGTCTTACCTCTTCAACATGACTATCAAAATTGAGTACCATTCTTGAAACACTTTCACTCATTTTGTTAGCTCTTTCAATCAATCGTGGACTTTTTCTGGGAGTATATGTTGACGAGGATGATTGGTTCTTTTTAGGTGTTGCATACCTAATTTATGGGTTACAAACCGTTGAAGTTGATTTAATCTCTTGCATCTTCTCCTTCTCCATAATTCTGAGAGAACAATTGTAAGAGAACACGTTATTTTTCTGAGAGAGATAAAGGGCGGGAGTTAACACAACTGACTGCGGGTGATTGTAAACACAACTGACTGCGGGTGATTGTACGAGATCTCAACAAACCTAATTTCTAATCTCCTACCTTATCTGTAGTGGGCATTTTAGTACAAATATCAATATGTCCTTTTTTATTCAAATATTATAATTATGTCCTATGGTTAATTTCTAAATCATATATAACCTATATAGATATAATTAAGTATTTATAATAACAAATAAAGATAGGACATAATTATAAATTGTAACATCCCGTATTTTTTTATAAATATTTTTAGTTATATTATTTTATATTGAGGATTAGAAAATATTGGTTAGATAATATTTATATTAGTTTAGGAGTAAATAAATGTTTTTAATTAGGATATTAGTAGTTAAAAAAAAGAGAAAAGAATAGAAAATAAATAAAATAAGGGTGAGGGTTTGGGGAAAAAGAAAACATACGCTACTTTTTAGATGAGAGAGGAAGGAGAAGAGGAAAAGAGAGAAGGAGAAAGAGATGAACAACAAAACCTGATAGAAGGTTGTGGATTTTAGAATTCAAGGTAATATTAGACTATTCGATATATACATATATGTTTATGAGATTAGGGTTGATAATATTGATTCATTTGTTATCAATTAGGGTTTTGGATTGAAGGGGCTGAATTATAGAGAATTAGTGTTCAATAAGGTTTAAGGTACGGATTTCAATTATACTTTTCTCATCTTCACATTGTTGATCCTAATTCGTATGTAGCATTCCTGATTTCTTGTTAAATTCATATCAGATTCGTTATTTATCGGAATATTATGATTTTGGACTCTCTGGATAGATATTTTGATTATCTTCGTTTCTCGTTCTTTGTGTTTTCCGAAATTCTGCTTGTAAGTATGTCAAAATCTACCGTTTGTGTAATCTGGTGGGTTAATTTCAGTTCTGATGTATAACTTCGAAAATTCATATTAAATTGAATATTTGTTCAATAATTATGAGTAATACCATTCTGGAAAGATCTTTTCGATATCTGCGTTTTATGTTCACCTTCCGCTAATAAATTCTGTGATTTCGATGTGTTAAACATCGAAATACTCCTGTGATCAGTGCCTGATTCTGTTATGCCAGTCTGCATTTTCATTGTTTCTGAATTCGTTACATCTCCGTTTTTAACGAGCCTTACCATTTTGGAAAGGTCTAGGAATCCTCTACGACTTTCATGTTTTATACTTTTTCATTTGAATTAATATTTATAGAGTAAATTGTCTTTTTTTGGGACTGGTCAGTTCTGATTTTATTGCTTTTATAGTGTATTTTGTTTGATATTTAGTTTTATGATATTAGATCAACGTGTTTTTGATTATTTATGGTATAAGTATGATTTTGAGACCTCTTTCTGGAGTAAGTTATGTGTAAGTTATTTGTGATTTTAATATGATTTAGGAGTTCGAAATACATCCGTCGCGAGCGGATAATCTCGTGTTTGGCACTTCCTATGCGGTGTATAAATATCGTAGGCGTGTTGCCGGAGTAGTGGGACACGTATAGTCATGACTAGTCAGTTTGTGTGTGTTTGGCCATTCTGGGTAGCATGTGCTTATTGCCTTGCGATCCCTGTCTGAATTCGAGTGGTATTTGCTTTGTGCTATGCCCCTGTTTGTGTAAGATCGTCTCACATGTTAGTAAATAAGTTATTTTGGATATTATTTGTAAGTATTAGACTATAACTATATTTTATCGGTTATGCTTATGATTATGTTAAGGTGATAATTATGGGTAATTGATATAATTATTTGTTAGAGTAGTTTATTTTGATTTGAGAACATTTGTTTTTATATTGTGAGTTGAGTCTCCATTTTATATTGTCTCATTTATTATCTCACTGTTCTCTATTCGGATATTTAATTTTGTTCGTAACCTCATTGTCTTAGTATTTGTTCAGTTATATTGTCTTTGTATGTAATTTTCGTCCAGCTTTTATTTATTATTTTGATATCCGTATATGAGCCTTTCGCTCACTTCCGGTTCTTTGTTTTTCTTATTCCTCCCGGCAGGTGATCTTCCTTAATTAGGTGGGCTATCTTATGGGATGAGCGCGAGTACGGATTTAGCAGAGCTCATTTATTTTCTTGCATTTTATTAGAATTCTAGAATTTCATTCGAACTTTAGAAAGTGTGGTATTGAATTTCGAGTTGGACAATTTAAGTGTAAGTTTATTTTATGGATTGTAAGTTTGAGAGTGGTATGGTTTGGATTGGTTAATTCTTGGAGAATTTTTATTTTAATGGACTTGAAAATGTTTATTATCTTGAGATAATTACCGTGAGAAAGATCAGGGGCTATGACCTATTGTAATAGCAAGACAGGAATGGTGGTTGTTATTTGTTTGGCATGTTCTTTAACACAAGTATTGTTGGAGGAATTTCGTAACAACACGAAATCGGAGGTTTGTTGGAATAGTAGAACGAAAATTATGAATATGTGACTGTTTTAGGGGATTAGGATTTATGAAAAAAGAAGGGGCTGGACTTGACAGGTGTCTTGATTTGTCTCGTGTATCAGATCCCATATCATATGCCAAGATGCCTACATACCTATGTTTATATAGGATCAAGCCCACGTAGTTCTGTGCAATTGTGTTTATCCATGAGAGACTTTAGGGATAAACTTTGTTAATGTGGTAATTACTGATTTTATCTGATTTAATCTTGGCATTGTGATATATTCCTGATTTGAAGAATATCGTTTGGAGATATTTTCTGTAATTGATTGATTAAGATTGATTCTTTTCTCGTTTCAGAGAGAGGATAAAACTTAGCTATTAAGTAATAATTATTAATCTGAATTAATAATTAATAATTATTAGAAATTTGGGAGATTATTAGACATGTCAAAAATATGACATAACAACAAGTAAGCCATGAGTAGGCTGGTGCAGCATGAAAACATCACTGTAACTCCGCATTTTGGTGCCAGTACAATGGAAGCCCAGGTTTGTTGTGATTATCGGTGTTGCCTCGTTATTAGTGGAATTGTTTTTCATGTTATAAAAAGTTTATGTTTTTCATGTTATGCGGGATGGAGTGGCCATTGAAGCAGGTGAAGCTGTTGTTGGAGCCCTGGGGGGAGAGCAAGTGGAAACTGCATTGAATGCACCCACGGGCTTGTAGACAGGAATAATGGTTGTTATTTGTTTGTCAATGTTCTTTAACACAATTAAGCTATGAATCTCAATTAATTTGGTGATTTTGTTTGCTCTAGTCAACAAAACCCATCGTTTGTTAGAGTCTGGAAAGCATCCTCATCTATACACACACTCCCTCCCGCGGTGGATCCACCTTCATTATGCAGATCTGTGGCAGCTTATATAGCCTATCCGGGTCAACCTTGGGAAACAGTGAAATGAACCGGAAGCGCATGCATAGTTCCTCCTGAATCACCGGAGAAGGTGCGCCACCTCGCTTGAACACAGCAATTTCAATCAGGGTTAAGAGACTTATTTTCGATGAAATGCATGCACGGGTCAAAAATCTGACCGCAAATCATCGGAGTTATGGTCAGTGATGATCTTCCGACCGTAACACAGAGCACAAAGAAACAAAAAAAGAGTTTAATATTCATTTTGATAAAAAATTGTTGTGTGTTATGCTTAGTAACAAACATTTTTATAGCAGTAGGAAATTAATTGTCACACATTTTTAATAGCAATAGGAAATTAATTGTCACACATCTGTTGTTGTCTCTTTATACGATTGCAGTATATATTAATTAATTGTGTGTTGCTGTGTTATGCATACTGTATATTGTAATTTCTGCTGCTGGTTATAGGCGGTTCCTCTTTAATGCAGCAACAACTAATTGTGTTGAAATAGCAACATACTGTTAAACCATTCTAATGAAGCATAAAGATGTCATCTGGATTCTGGTCCAGAGAAGATCACGTTGGTGCTAGTTTCTTCTCAATTTGCATGGAATTTTCCAAACCTTTATTTCCTTCTTTCATGCTTTATAATTGTATTAATAAACCATTTTACGATCTCACACAGTCACACCTTTATTTTCTACAATGTACTATTTCAACTTAATTCTTTTGTTTATTAAAAATAAAAATTAATCAAATAAAAACATATAAGCTGAACTTACTTGATTAGAGAAAGTGTCATCTGGGCTCCAAAATTTTTACAACATATATGTATTCATATCTAATGCAAAGTGCTCCAGAATATCTTACATCAGTACTACAGAATGCTTGCTGTGCTTAGAGTTTGTAACTCGATTTGACTACTTATTAATACTAGATGATAAACCGTGCAAAGCACGTGCAGGGAAATTCATTACCCGTGCAAAGCACGTGCACGAAAAAATATATTTGAATTGATAATAATTTTTTTTAATATGAATATTTACGTTTATTACACTTCTCATTTGATAAAATTCTTCTTCTGTCTGGTCAGTATATAGTTTTTCATTTTTGATTATCATTCAGCTAAAATTGAAGTTTTAACTTATCACAATAACTCAATTAATAGGTCATGTACCAAGGACAGAATCAACCGTGCTGTCTCTCCTTGCCTCCAAGGTGGTTCCCACAATCAAACAATTGCTGGAATAGCAGTTGCACTGAAATAGGGTTAAATGGCTATTTGGTCATTGTACTATTCAAAAACTTTCAATTGGGTCACCAACCCAAAAAAGTTTTCAATGGCATAATAAAGCACTCAAAAACTTTCAATTAGGTCACTGCCGTTAGTCATTACCGTTAATTTTTTTGAATTTAAATTTTTGAATAAATTCTTAATTTTTTTTTAAATTTCGAAAATTTTGAATTTTTTCGAAATTTTTGAATTTTTTCGAAAATTTTGAATATGAATTTATTAAATCGAGTTAAGTTTGTGGGAATCGCGAGCGTTTTATAAAAATATACACAGACATATAGACACATACTGCTCTCCCTTTACATTGAAATTTTTTCGAATTTAAATTTTTGAATAAATTTTTAAAATCTATTAATTTAAATTCTCAAAATTTATTAATTTATTCAAAAATTTTGAAATTTAAAATTTATTCAAAAATTTCGAAAAAATTCTAAAAAAATTTCAATGCAGAGGGAGAGCAGTATGTGTCTATATGTGTGTGTATATTTTTTGACCTACTTGCAGTCAAACTAACTTTATAAAACGCTCGCGATTCCCACAAACTTAACTCGATTTAATAAATTCATATTCAAAAATTTCGAAAAAATTCAAAAATTTCGAAAAAATTTAAAAATTTATTCAAAAATTTAAATTCGAAAAAATTTAAAAATTTATAATACCGATGACCTAATTGAAAGTTAAACGTAATACTGATGACCTAATTGAAAGTTGACGTCTTTCCGTTAAAGTTAACGGCAATGACTAACGGCATTGACCTAATTGAAAGTTTTTGAGTGCTTTATTATACGATTGAAAACTTTTTTGGGTTGGTGACCCAATTGAAAGTTTTTGAATAGTACAGTGACCAAATATCCATTTAACCCCACTGAAATAGGTTTTGTAATTTCTTTTGGTTGTTTGCAACTCTTTGGAAGTTTTATGGTTGATGTTTGGTTCCTGACAAGAAATCTGTACATTAGTGTATTTCATTTCGACTAATGTGGCACATTAGGCAAAGACTGCAGAGTTCAAGGATTTCCAAGCACAAATCTTAAGAAATTGTTTGATATTTGCAAAGCTACTACAGATTTCCTAAAATTTGTTATGATTTAGACAAAGTTGTGACCAATCTTCATCTGTATTAGCTTTGCATATTTTTTACTACGTCAAATTTGAGGCTTTAATACAAATGGGATATGAGTTAGTTTCTGGTGGAACTGACAACCATTTGGTATTGGTAAATTTGAATAACAAGGTAAAAGAACAAGATATGCTTCGTTTTGCTTCGTTACTGAAACCTTATTTTTAGAAACTATATTGGTGACTTTTTGAGATCATGTTTTACAGAGCAATATTTCTCATGGTTTTGGAGAAAAACAATCCTCTTAATTCTAGTCTAGTTATTTTATATTAAAACTGATAAAACTTTTTAACATACTCATATGCCACATATAAAATGCCTGAAGATAATGATCCCTGTAAGGCATTTCAAAATTGAGTGCAAAATTTGTAGTCTATAATTAAGAGCCGGTTTGTCACTACAGAGATATGTCAATCAGTAGAAACTTCCCAATTAAAGAAGATTTAAGTATGTTCCAATAGCTAAGTGGAATACTTAATTCAGGGAAATCTACTTTTTAGAATGTGAATCAATTTTCTGCAGGAGATTGATGGGTCGAGAGTAGAAAAAGTGCTTGAATCTGTGGCCATTGCAGCCAAGAAAAACACAGTTCCTGGTGATGTTTCCAGCATGATACCCGGGGGCATTCGAATGGGCAAACCCTTTTTTCTTTGATGATCTTTTGCTGCAATTATGAGTTACTTATTTGTATGAGTTATTTTAGTTAGTTTGGTAATCCAGGAACTCCTGCTCTGACTTCGAGGGGTTTGTTGAAAAGGATTTTTTTGAAAGTTGCAGAGTTCTTCGACGCTGCAGTAAGACTGGCTTTGAAGATCAAGGCTAATTCCGAAGGTCGATTAGAGTTTACAAACTTAGAAAATGATTTTTCATATATTCTTCTTATAACTTTTGCAAGCTTATGCACCTTATTGTATCAGGAACTAGGCTCAAAGATTATCTTGAGATACTTAACAGTGATAAAAATCAATGTGAGATTTCAATCTTAAGGCACGAAGTAGAAAATTATGCCATGAACTTTCTGACTATTGGTTTCGACCAAACATTAATGAAATACAGAAACTGAATAGAGGCTTCATGTGGTGCAGGTATGTTATATCTCATTAGATTTTGCATGCCAAGACAATTTAACCTTATGATAAACAGTAGTTGTGTATGATTTAGTATTTTCCTTATGTTTGATTGTTTGGCGTTTTAGTTATTGTTTGGTAAATTCAAGATGAATGCGGGAATTTTGAGTGCCATAGATTTAGGCTTGCAAAAAAAAAAAAAAAAAAAAAAAACCTACTCCAGAGAAATAACACTAAACAATTTTGACTTTATCTAATGTCACTTTCCTTGTAACTAAGCACAAAATTCATTAGTGACTTGAATGTTTGTCTAATTACTATGTAAATTCTATGTAGTTAATTTGGTAAAGTTATTAATGTTTTTATATTAGATAGCTACGTAACTAGTGGTGACTGGTGACCATGGAGAAACTAGGTAACTTAGTTCCCATGTTTTGTAAAACTACAAAAATCTTGGAACTTGGAATTCCCTTGTCTAATTTGAAGTTCAATGCATTAACGCGTTTTTCATGCAAGGAGCCCCTAGTTACGTAGTCCGGTTACATTGAAACAAATGAGGCCTAAATAATCTACTTTTGGTGGTAGCAAGTTACCACTTCCCCTGGAAATGTTTCTTCTAGTTATTTGGCGTTCATCACCTCCTCTAAGTTAGCATTGGTTTTTCTTCTTTTCCTGCTTTTGTAAACATTGACTTGTGATGCAGACACAAGCAAGTCGGAAGTTCTAGTGAACGCAATGAGAAAACCTCTGAGCGAGATTGTTAAATATCCGAGGTATTACAGCTACTCGATGGAGAAGAAAATAGAACCCAGATTTTGGGATTTAAAGGAGTAGAAATGTTGAATGTATTCTGAAAGATATGTTGAGCGAAAATGATGACGAATTTGCTGCTGATTTTATGAGTGTTGAGAAAAATCCAGATCATGTAAGAAAGATATGATGATCCATCGTTGCTTATGTGTAACTCTGTAGCTAACAATGTCCAAAATGGTTCCCTCTGAAATGTGAATGAAATGGGTTGGGCATGTAAAGTTAGCACCTTGTTGCATTTTCTAAAATTTAAACTCTTTGAACGTTAAATTTAATTTATTTGAATTGATTCAGTCAGATTCTTTTACACAGAACTGATCTATAAATCATTGTGTTTTCAGGAAGTACATAACACAAATTCTGCTCGTTTGATGCCATGCATGATACATTTAGCAAGAGAAATCGCCCAAATTCTTTGTTTTTGCTGTCTCAGCCATGAGCGAAGGGGTAGTAGCTACGCTTTTGATAAGAGTAGCTTTCCGATCAGCAATAAACAAGAAAAGGAAAGAGTAGCCTTCTAAGGTCACTTTGCAAAATCTACTGTACAAAGGAACCTGAGAAGAAAATATCTTAAAAAGGACCTAAAAGAAGATATCACTGAAATGAATATTCTACTTCTAGATGCCATTACAAACAATTACAACCCTTTTTTTTTCTTTTCATCTACTAAATTCGGTTGAAGAGATAAAGCAGATTAAAAAAAAAAAGTAAAAGCTTTTGAAATATTCGGGTGTGGAAAATCAATATAGGAGAAAACATGGCAAATTGCAGACCTGGGGAGGAGAAAGGAAAAGCACAAAAAAGGTGAGAACCCAGAACAACTAGCTCTAACAGCAAAGGGTAACTTCTGTGACTAGAGACATACAATCATCAAATTGAAATCCATAACCAGAAAAAAGAAAAAACACCACTGCTGCCTTTCTATTATACTCAGTTATAAATCATGCTCATAGGGCTCATCACTTGGCAAAGAAAAAAAAATTATAGCTCATCACCCTAATCATAGCTCGCAGGTATAACACTGTCATTATGAATGTCTGGACTGAAAAGAATAGTAGGATACCTTAATATGTATATGTTGTACATAACTGGTTGTGATTGTGGATTAAAAGATATAACACTCCTTCAAGGAAGACACTGAAGGAACTAAAACCTGTAAAGTATGGCTATGATTACAGCCTTACTATTACAAATTTACAATAGATCATAACCCCCCGTCCCCTTAATCATTCTCACAAATAAAGCTCCCTGCTATAACAAGACAATCATAGCTTATAACCTCAATTATCCAAAAAGAAAGCGTAGAAGAAATTCGATAATTGGGAGGAAAGTAGGACAAAGCAGAAAAGAGCCAAAGGAAGGAAAACTGAATTGCAAGAAGAAAATAAAAGGTTAGAAAGGTCAATGCAAATTGAGAAGCAAACAATGGCTTTTGTTGACTAGAGCCAGAAAAATCACCAAACTGAGATTCATAGGTTGTGTTTGGAACATGCCAAACTGAATTACAACCACCATTACTGCCGCTAATACAATAGATAAATCATAACCCTGATTGTTCTCACAGTTATAGCTTCCAGCAATAACACCAAATAACATAATCTTAGCTTACAGCCCTAACCATTCTCAGAAACATAGCTCACGACTATAACCCTGTCATAATGAATGGACTAGACTGAAAACTAAAGTAAGATGTCATACTGTATGATTTTGGTACATCAATGGCTGTAGTTGTAGATAAAATATATTGTGACAACTCATTCCAGGGAGACACTGAAGGAACCATAGCCCGTAAACTTATTAACCATAGAAGCATCAAGTTTGTTGCACTAAACTATTATATGCTCGGAGGCAAAGTGAGTTTAAACACTAGACTTAAATTCTTTATTAAAAGAAATAATATTCTTGCATTGAATTTCATGAGGAAAACCATTACATAACTCCTACAAACCACCAATAGATCTCAGCATAATGTCACTCAAAATTCCCACATTCATCTTGAATGTACCAAACAATAACTAAAACGCCAAACAATGAAACATAAGGAAAATGCTAAACAAAAAACGCAATCAACCATGCCTTGCTTGGAAATCCTTCTGAAAGCAACCAACTTCTCAACCCCAGCCAGAGGCATAGCATTATAAATCGAAGCACGCATCCCTCCAACCGACCTATGACCCTTAAGTTGCACCATCTTCTCCTTAGCCGCTTCCTTAATAAACTCAGCTTCAAGCTCCGGCTTCTCAAGAGTAAACGGATTATTCATCAACGACCTCACACTCTTCTCCACCGGACACCTATAAAACCCCTTACTCCCATCAATTGCATCATACAAAATCCCGGCCTTCTTAACATTCTTCTTCTCAACTTCCCCTAACTTGCGCCAACAAATCCTCAAACACAAGCCCACACATATAAATTGTTGAGTATACAACAACGAAAGAAAAACCCAAAGCGAATAAACAAGAACAAGAAAATAACGACAATTACATAAGATAAAGATTTACGTGGTTCGGAAATTCCTACTCCACAAGCCGCACTAATTTTGTATTAATCTCTCACATTGTGTTGTGTTTATGTTACAATTACACGAGTATTTATAAGAGAAGAAACTGGGTCAAAATAAATCAGAGTCTAATTCTGAAATTCCTAACTCTAATCCTAACTCTAATTAGAGTACAATTCAGGAATTCCTAACTCAAGTCAGAATCCAATTCTGAAACCTGATAGACTCCACAAACCCAACAATCTCCCACTTGGAGTCTGACCACATCTTCACTTCACTCTTGTAAATATAGTAACAAATAATCCCTCGATCAGTAACTTTAACTAGTGCAACGCCTTCTCATCAATCAGTTCTGAAGGCCAGTTGAAACTATGCAAAGCTTCAACTTTTCATTAGTAACCACCTTAGTCAACATATCTGCAGGATTCTTTGAACCAAGGATTTTCTTCAAGGACAAAGTACCATTGCTAATCAACTCTCTTGTAAAGTGATATCTCAGCTGAATATGCTTCGTCCTAGCATGAAACACAGGATTATTCGCAAGATGAATAGCACTCTGACTGTCGCTATACAAAGCACTGTCCGCCTGTTTCTTGCCCAACTCCTCAAGAAAATTCTTCAACCAAATCATCTCCTTGCTAGCTTCAGAGATAGCCATATATTCTGCTTCTGTGGTTGAAAGAGCAACACTCTTTTGAAGTCGAGACATCCAACTAATTGCTGTGCCCCCAACGTGAAAATATATCCCGTAGTACTTTTTCTTGTATCCAAACATCCACCCAAATCTGCATCAGAGAACCCTTCCAAGATAACATCTTTCTTGCTGAAACATAATGCAACCTTGGATGTGCCTTTCAAGTAGCGCACCAACCACTTGACTGCTTCCCAATGCTCTCTTCCTGGATTAGACATGAACCTGCTAACAACTCCCACTGCATGAGCAATATCTGGCCTTGTACACACCATAGCATACATCAAACTGCCAACTGCAGATGCATACGGAACTTTATCCATATCTTTCTTGCCTTCATCCGTTTTAGGTGACTGCTTCTTCGTGAGATTAAAGTGAGTCGCCAACGGTGTACTTCTGGTCTTCGCATCCTGGACATTGAATTTCTGCAACAATTTCTCAATATACTTCTCTTGAGATAATTTCAAAGTACCTTCAGATCTATCCCTTATGATGCTCATACCAGGTATCTGTTTTGCCGCACCCATATCCTTCATCTCAAACTCCTCAGACATCTGTCTCTTTAACCTGTTGATTTCTCTCATGTTTGATCCTGCTATCAACATGTCATCAACATACAACAATAATATGATATAAGATGAATCAAATTGTTTAAAATAACAACAATGATCCATAGCACTCCTAGTGTACCCATTCTTCATCATAAAGCTATCAAACTTCAAGTACCATTGTCTTGGCGCTTGCTTCAAACCATACAAGCTTTTTATAAGCTTGAAACAAGGTTTTCTTTCCCAGTTACCTGAAATCCTTCTGGCTGTACCATGTAGATGTCTTCCTCAAGATCACCATGTAAGAACGCGGTCTTAACATCTAGTTGCTCTAGATGTAACTCCTCTGCAGCCACAATACTTAGCACAATTCTAACAGTAGTCATCTTAACAACCGGAGAAAATATATCAGTATAGTCAATACCCTTTTTCTGTTGATAACCCTTGACTACTAACCTCGCCTTGTATCTCTTGCTGCCATCAGGTTCTTCTTTGATCCGGAACACCCACTTATTCTGTAAAGCCTTCTTTCCCGCTGGTAACTCTGTTAAAGACCAAGTTTCATTCTTCTCAAGAGAACTCATCTCTTCTTCCATGGCTGATTTCCACTGAACTGAATCATCCACCTGAACTGCCTCTGAATAACACTGAGGCTCTCCATCCTCAGTCAATAACATATAATATGCTGAAGGAGAAAATCTTTGTGGTGGCCTCACAATTCTGCTAGATCTTCTTACCTCGGATTGTGGAGTAACTGGAACCGTGTCATTACCATTCCCCAAACTCTCACTATTTCCTGCAAGATCTTCTTCTGTAATCTCTTCAAGCACCGCTTTCTCTTTCTCATGTTGTTCCTTTGCAAACTCAAAATCAACTGCAAGCTTATCCTTGTACACTGCACTTTCATTAAAAGTAACTTCTCTACTTCTAACAACCTTCTTCATTAGTTCATCCCAGAAACGGTAACCCATATCATCTGAGCCATAACCAATGAAGATACACTTCTTTGCTTTTGGATCAAGCTTGTCCCTGTCAGAATCTTTAACACGCACATAAGAAACACAACCAAAAACTCGCAAGTGTGAAAGATTTACCTCCTTTTTCTGCCACTCTTCTTCAGGAATCTTGAACCCCAAAGGAACTGAAGGTCCTCTATCTATGAGATACGCTACTGTGCTAACTGCATCTGCCCAAAAATTCTTTGGCAACCCTACATGCAATCACATACTCTTGGCCCACTCATTCAAGGTTCTATTCATGCGCTCTGCAACACCATTCTGCTGCGGTGTCTCTGGAATTGTTTTGATCATTCTAATCCCATATTCTGCGCAATAGCTTTTAAACTCATCACTACTGTACTCACCACCATTATCTGACATCAAACTCTTAATCTTCAAACCGGTCTGATTTTCAACTTCGGTCTTCCACTTCTTGAAAGTAGCAAACACATCTGATTTATTCTTCAAAAAAATAAACCCATACCTTTCTAGTGGAATCGTCAATGAAAGTGACATAGTAGCGAGATCCTCCCAATGACGCAACTGTTGTTGGACCATATACATCTGTATGAACTAGATCTAGCCTCTCAGCCTTGGGTGTCCTCCCTGATTTTGCAAAAGTATCTCGTTTCTGCTTTCCAAGAACACATGGCTCACAGAACCCAACTTCCACATTCTTCAGCTCTGGAATCTTCCCCTTCGAAACTAACAGCTTCATACCCTTTTCACTCATATGACCAAGTCTTTGGTGCCACAAAGTTGAAGACCCAATCTCATCGGCAACTGTATTTGCTTCATAGCTAGATTGTTCAACTATGTACAACGTCCCCTTTTTCTCTCCACGAGCAACAACTAGATTCCCCTTTATAACCTTCCACTGTCCGTCTCCGAAAGTAACTCGATACCCTTCCTTATCTAACTGACCCACAGATATCAACATCTTCTTCAGTCCAGGAATGTACATTACATCTTTCAACGTCCAACTAGTCCCCAAAGAGGTCTTGAGATTAATATCTCCCATGCCCGTAATATCCAGAGTCTCATCATCAGCAAGACGGACTTTACCAAAATTTCCAAGTCTGAAATTTAACATCAAATCCTTGCAAGGGGTAGCATGGAATGATGCACCAGAATCCATAACCCATGATTCAACCGAACATTCAACACAACAAATCAAAGCATCGTCACTCACCACCTCTTCAACTACATTAGCTGAATTATCCTCTTTCTTCTTTCCTTTAGGAGCTGCGGGAGCCGTACACTGATTTCTGAAGTGACCTTTCTTCTGACAATTCCAACAAACAATCTCCTTGCGATCTTTGGACTGTCCTCTCTTCTGTGACTTCGATCTGCTACGCCCCTGATTCTGCCCCCTATCGGACTTTCTGCCTCTACTCTCAGTACTCAACAAGGAACCTGACGACTCTCCTGAGTTTCTCCTACGAATATCTTCTCCAAGAATCGCATCTCGAACTCCATCAAAAGTCATCTTACTGCTCCCAGATGAATTACAAATAGCAGCGATAAATCCTGACCAACTGTCAGGTAACGAGGATACCAACAACAAGGCTTGTACTTCATCATCGAATTTAATATCCACTGATGTCAATCTTGATAGGATAGAGTTAAATTCGTTCACATGATCAGCAACACAATCAGCTTCATTCAATTTTGTGGCAAACAACAAGCGACACAAATATACCTTATTCGAAGCAGACGGCTTCTCATACATATTTGATAACGCCTTGATCAATCCATAAGTTGTCGTTTCCTTGACGATATTGTAAGCAACGTTCTTCGCCAAAGTCAATCTGACAACACCCAGAGCCTGCCTATCCAATAGATTCCAATCTTTGTCATCCATTGAATCTGGCTTCTTCTCTTCCAGCGGTTCGTGTAGTTTTTTCTGATACAAATAATCTTCAATTTGCATCTTCCAAAACCCAAAATCTCTGCCATCAAATTTGTCGATCTTTACTTTCCCTTCTTCTGCCATCGCTCCCACTCGCCTGAAAACCTAGGCTCTTGATACCAGTTGTTGAGTATACAACAACGAAAGCAAAACCCAAAGCGAATAAACAAGAACAAGAAAATAACGACAATCACACAAGACAAAGATTTACGTGGTTCTGAAATTCCTACTCCACAAGCCGCACTAATTTTGTATTGATCTCTCACATTGTGTTGTGTTGTGTTATGTTACAATTACACGAGTATTTATAAGAGAAGAAACTGGGTCAAAATAAATCAGAGTCTAATTCTGAAATTCCTAACTCTAATCCTAACTCTAATTAGAGTACAATTCAGGAATTCCTAACTCAAGTCAGAATCCAATTCTGAAACCTGATAGACTCCACAAACCCAACATAAATCCCATAACACGGAGGCGTATTATACAAGGAATTATTATCATCATGAATCTTATAATCCAACATCATCGGAGTCATCCCCTGTGCCTTCCCAATCAAATCCTTCCTAATAATCACAATGGTAACACTGAAAGGACCCACGTTCTTCTGAGCACCCGCATAAATAATCCCAAACTTACTTACATCAACCTTTTTCGAACAGAAATTGGAAGACATATCCGCAACCAAAACCCCCTCCTCCTTATTCTCAATCTCAGGATAATCCTTGAACTCAACCCCATGTATAGTCTCATTAGCACATATATGCAAATACTTAGCACCCGCATTCTGTTTCAACTCCCCAAACCCGGGAAATTTCGTATACTTTTCCGATTTTCCGGACCATATAACATTGACATTACAATACTTGGCAGCCTCCTTAGCCGCCTTATCACCCCCAAGATCCAGTAACAATATAATCAACAGAATCTTGGGGAGTACAAAACAGAGTAATTCTCTGGGACGCTTAAAAGCTCCCGGAGATCACTCTCGGCTTTTTGGATGATTTGGGTGAATTCTTTGCCTCGATGGCTCATTTCCATGACACTCATGCCCGAATCTTTGTAAATGAAGAGGCCGGATTGGGCTTTTTTGAGGACGGTTTCGGGGAGTGTGGCGGGGCCAGTTACGAAATTGAAGACGCGATCTGGGGTTGAACAACAGGTAATGGAAAGAGTGCTGGGCCTGGTGGAGATGCGGTGGGTGGTGAAGAGGGATTTGTGGGGGTTGGGGAAGAGGGGTGTGGGTGTGGTAGATCCGGTCATTGACATCATTTTTGCTGCCATTTTTGACGGTTTTGGATCCCCTGATTTTGTGTAATTGGTAAATACAGAGTGTGTTTGTATGTCTGTATATATATGTGTGTGTATAGATGTTAACTAGGGTTGGTGGGCTGGTGGAGGCTAACCTTTTCAAATCTTGGGTGTTGTTGTTTACTACTATTTAGTGTCATTTCAATGCTGGGTACTGGCCTACTGGGTAGTATAAATTCACATCTTAGATTCTCGACATGCATCAAAATTCCTGCTATTACAAACTAAAAAATATAATAAAACTTGCAACCCAAATTTCTCAACAAAGTGACTAATTAAATTAAAATAATTATTATTACATACTTGAAAATACATCCACAATATTTATAAATTCTTGATCCAAGGAACCACGTCATATATTTTATTCAACACGTCATAAAATTAATTCAACACTACATGTCATACATCATGACTATCATATATCCAAAATATAGTATCTATTTTCCGATTGCTTCATACTCCCTCTTTCCGACACCTGCAAAAATTATGTGTTTGAACTTAATTGTTAGCACAAAGTACATATAAAATATGTTCACAAGTAAAAAATTCTTGAGTATTGATGTGCTAAAAATAAACATTTTAATCGCAAGCGCACGATCTCGTTTTAGTATTTAAAGATTCGAACCACAGAGACTAAAATTTATTTTTCGCGATTCTTATTTTCTAATTTAGGCGAACTAGACAATTAATTTTGGAAAGAGATTTTTAATTTATCAAACTAATAAGTAATGTGAAAGGAGAGTACAAGAACAATTTAAAGGCTAAAAACAATTAATAAGATAAACAAGCTAAACAGATTTGATAACAAAATAACGAACTAAACACTAGACAAAGACATTAAAATTGCAAAGCTACTGAATTGAAACATGAACCAAGAAACCATGTTATTTTCTTGAAATAACCAAGAAACCAAGTTAAGAACCGATAAAAAAAGCTTCAAGTTAATACTCATTAATGGGCCAGACTAAGATGCAACATAAAATGTCTACATACATGAAAAACAGGCTATAAAATGAAATTTGACTATAAAACTGAAATGGGCCATAATTGAGATTACAAAACACGGGCTCTAAACAATCTTACACTAATTAAAAGCACATTAATGTAACATGAGAATCTACCAAATTGATAAGCAATCATTATACTAAATAAGGTAACTAAATTATTAATTAACTAGTACTTATATGATTACCGAAATTAAATGCAATCAAGGGGAAAAGGGAAAGAAAGAGGAGAAATGGATTTGTTGATGAAAAGGAATGAGCTGGGTCTGGGCAAAAGAAAACAGGGAAGAGAATAAAGCTTCGAATTAAGAATTTAACGAGAAAAAAATAAATACAGAAAATAAAATTAATATTTTTGTGATTTTTTTCTTTTTTAACTAACGCATTAAACATAAAAATTAAATTTACAATTAAAAATAAACAAAACCACAATAAAATTGAGATTTAAAGGGGCTCAAATATGATTATCAACTACGAACAAGAAATTACAATCGTTACTTTCAACCCCAAGTGGTTAGCATTTCGCTAATTTGTCCACTAAACGGATTTACGAAATAAACGAAAAAGCAAGACAAGAAAATAAAGAGGGAATGAAAATTTGTATTAATAAAATGAAAGAAAGTGTTTACAAAGAACAATTACAAAATGAAGATTGAGGCTGCAGCTAAACATGAGATATATGATGATATGACTGAGAGATGAAAGAAGATGAATCGGCAAAAGAAGAAGTAAAGCAAAAAGTAATGCAAAAGGTAAGCAAAAAGTAAAGTGCTAGTTCCCTCTCTCCTTTCCTGTCTCTCTTCTATTTATAGGCTGGCTATTGCACCATTTGTAAACAAAAGCTGCTCCCGTCCACTGACTTTGCAGTTTTTTTTTTCTTCGGTCATTTACGCCGCCTGAAGATTTTGAATATTATAAAGTCAAAGGTTTGGGGTGTGTTTGAAATATTTCAATTTGCTCCAAGCTCCTAATTCCTTTTTCTCTTCTTTTTATTTTTCTTCCTATTTTTCCCTTCCTTGCACTTTATTTCATTATTTTGCCATTTCTTCATTTTTCTCGAATTTCCTGAAATGCAACAAAATAATTTATTAAAATACGAGTTCAAGCAATAAATAACTAATAAAAATATGCAAAAATATGCACTTATCAAATGCCCCCATACCTATCTTTTGCTCGTCCTCGAGTAAAAAAAAAAAAGAAAAATGCTGAATGAAAAGCCTATACTCACTGTCGTAGGAATCACGGGTAATTTAAGGTTTACCAATCCGTTAAACTCATAGACGATCTCTACATGAGGAGTGTTGTCTCCTAAGGGTTTACAGAAGATATACCCATAAAATCTTTGAGATAAATCAGCAAGTATCCAACTTTCCTCTTTCAATCTAGCTTTCATTGGTGCCAACAAAACAATTTTGTAGGAAAATATATGCCTTAAAGATTTATTCTAATAATAGCCAGGTTATAGGCTCCCACAATCCACATGAGTAGATTCTAAAAATTTACAAAAAATCCCAAGGTGTGTAGTGAATTTAAGGCCTTTGATGGATAAAGTGCATACGAACATTTTCTCTTTTTCAACCAATATTGCACTGACCCAATCTCTATCAAAACAAGTATCTAGCCAAACTTCACGTTCTTAGTAGTTAGACTGACCGTGCAATGGTTGAGGTCCCAAAAGACTTTTGCATTGATACCCATTTAGCGAGTTTTAGGTCAACAATCCCAAATCACAAAGGACCTTAGGTTGCTAGGCACAAAGTCCCCTCAGACTTACTTACTCGGGTTATCAATGATCCCAACTTAACCGATTTCCCTACTAAGAATTTATTATTACAAAATTACACTAGCACTCTACAATTACAAATATTTATTGATTTTTTTTAAGACACTATAGGAACAATTTTCGCAAAGGTTTGATTCGACATTGTTCTAACATGTGGGTTCTCTCTCAGGTATCGAATAATATTCCTATACAATTTTTCCACCAAAGGTCTTGTGCAAATGTGTCGTCTTGGACTTTTAAGCAAAAATTTGTTCGACACAAGTTTCATGAGGAAAACCTTACTTGACTACGTTCAAATTATCTACAGGCATTATACATATAATTTTTGAAAAACAGTTAACACCAACTAGTTCTAAAGTTCAAAGAGTAGGAAGGACAACTAAGATAAAATATCTCTATTTTTTGGATTTTTCAAATTTTTTAAATTTTTTTTGGATTTTTCAATTTTTTTGTATTTACACTAAAACCCTCCCCCATACCTATATCATGCATTGTCCTCAATGTATGCAAATGCAAGATAAATGACAAAGTAGAATGATGAGAAAATACCTGATATGGATGAAAGAGAGTTTACAAATACCTACTGAAGAAACTTACTTGAATCATGGATTGATGAGGTGGATAACCTCTTCCTTAGGATCAATTGGCAGCTCTAAAAATGGTTTGAGTCTTTGTCCATTAACTTTAAATATATCACCATTTTTAGGATTTTCAATTTCAACAGCACCGTGAGGAAAAACGATCCTAACAATGTAAGGACCTTCCCACCTAGATCTCAATTCCCGGGAAATAAATAAAGCCTAGAGTTGTATAAAAGAACTTTTTGACCCGGAGAAAATGATTTTCTCAAAATAGATTTATCATTCAAGAGCTTAGTTCTTTCTTTATAGATTTTATCATTTTTATAGGCCTCATTTCTTAATTCCTCTAGTTCTGACAATTGCAACTTTCTGTGACTGCCGACAGCTGGTAAGTCAAAGTTCAATTCTTTAATGGCCCACAAGGCCCAATGCTCTAGTTCAACTGGCAAGTGACAGGCCTTGCCAAACACAATTCTGTAAGGGGACATGCCCAAAACAGTCTTGAAAGTGGTTCGATAGGCCCATAAAGCATTTATCAGTTTGATGGACCAATCCTTCCTATTTGAGTTGACAGTCTTTTCTAAAATTTGCTTGATTTGCCTGTTCAAGACTTCAACTTGACCACTAGTTTGTGGATGATAAGGGGTGGCCAACCTATAAGCAATTGAGTACTTTTTCAAAAGGGACTCAAATTGATAATTCTTGAAGTGCTTACCTTGGTCACTAATGATAGCCCTAGGTGTGCCAAATCGAGAAAAGATATTCTCTTTTAAGAATTTAAGGACGACCTTGTTATCATTGGACTTAGTCGGTATGGCTTCTACCCACTTAGACACATAATCAACCGCTAAGAGAATGTAGAGGTTACCAAAAGAATTAGGGAAGGGACCCATAAAATCTATGCCCCACACATCAAAATTCTCAATAATTAAGATGGGACTCATTGGCATCATATTTCTCCTAGTGATCTTTCCTAATTGTTGACACCTACTACAAGCGGCACAGAATTCTACAGCATCCTTAAACAAACTAGGCCAATAAAAACCACTTTGGAGGATTTTAGCTGCTGTTTTCTTAGCACTAAAATGGCCTCCACAAGCTTGATCATGACAAAAGGACAGTATACTTCTAAACTCGTGATTTGGGACGCACCTCCGAATGATTTGATCGGGACACTATTTGAAGAGATACGGGTCGTCCCAAAAGAAGTGTTTGACCTGTGAGAAAAATTTTGATCTATCTTGTGTAGACCAATGGGAGGGAATGTCACTGGTTGCAAGGTAGTTGACAATATCGGCGAACCAAGGCGGAGTAGAGATAGAAAGAAGATGTTCATCTAGAAAAGACTCATTCAGAGGCGAGTCGATGGTGGACTCTACCACTAATCGAGAAAGGTGATCGGCAACGACATTTTCAGACCCCTTCTTATCCCTAATTTCTAGGTCAAACTCTTGGAGCAACAAGATCCACCTAATCAATCGGGCCTTTGAATCTTTTTTAGAGAAGAGATATCGAAGGGCGGAATGATTGGTGTAAACAATGATTTTCAAACCAATAAGATAAGACCTAAACTTCTCGAGGGCAAAGACTACTGCTATAAGCTCCTTTTCGGTGGTAGAATAATTAAGTTGCGCGTCATTTAGGGTCTTACTAGCGTAGTATATGACATGAGGTATATTATTGATTCGCTATCCTAACACCGCCCCTAATGCGTAATCAGATGCATCACACATTAACTCGAAAGGTTGGCTCCAATCGGGAGACTTGATTATCCAGGTCGAGGTCAATTCTTTCTTAAGGTGTTCAAAAGATTGTAAACAGTCACTATTGAACTCGAATTTGACATCTTTGCCAAGAAGAGTGGTCAAGGGTCTAGCCTTTTTGCTAAAATCTTTAATGAAACGCCTATAAAAACCAGCATGTCCTAAAAAGGAACGAATTGCTTTGACCGATTTTGGTGGTGGTAGATTGGCAATGAGGTCAACTTTGGATTTATCTACTTCAATCCCCTTTTCAGAAATTTTATAACCAAGAACGATCCCTTCCTTAACCATGAAATGACATTTCTCCCAATTGAGCACGAGGTTGGTTTCTTTACACCTTTTTAGGACTAACTAGAGATGATTTAGGCATTGGTGGAAAGACGAGCCAAAGATGGAGAAGTCATCTATGAAAACCTCTAGGAATTCTTCTACCATGTCAGAAAAGATGCTCATCATGCACCTTTGGAAAGTGGCCGGAGCAGTGGTTAAACAGAAAGCTAGGCGACGATAGGCAAAGGTCCCAAAGGGACATGTGAAGGTGGACTTTTCCTAGTCTTCGGGAGCTATGGGAATTTGGAAATAGCCGGAATAACCATCTAGAAAACAGTAGTAGGCATGACCAGCTAACCTTTCTAACATTTGATCTATGAATGGTAAAGGAAAATTGTCTTTTCTAGAGGCATAATTGAGTTTCCTATAGTCTATGCACACCCTCCAACCGGATTGGACACGAGTAGGAACTTGCTCATTGTTCTCGTTAGTCACCACGATGATACCTGACTTTTTAGGTACTACCTGAATCGGGCTAACCCAAGAGCTATCAGAAATGGGATAAATGATTCCATTATCTAGACACTTAAGGATTTCTTTCCTAACAACTTCCATCATGGTTGGGTTCAACCTCCTTTGTGGCTCTCTGACTGGTTTGGAATCATCCACTAAGTGAATCCTATGTTGGACAATGGCCGGACTAATACCTTTAATATTAGAGATACGCCAACCTATGGCTTCCTTATGTTCTCTAAGGACATCAACAAGCTCATCCTCTTGTGACTTGGTCAAATTAGAGGAAATTATTACGGGAAGAGACTCGTTAGGACCTAAAAAGGAATACTTAAGAGTGTTGGGAAGGGGTTTGAGTTCTAAATCTGGCGGCTTTGACTCAACGGGTTCACTAGCTTCAAAAAGTTACAGAGGAAGTGACTCACATGCTTGGTTGTTTGTAGGAATGGTGGAATCTAACATTGCATTGACCTCATTTGTATATTCGGAAACATCCCAATTTTGACCAAAGTGGTTTAAACAAAAATCAAGAGCATCATTAGGGTTTAAGAATTCTTGATCAACTATTTCATCAATTAAATTGACATCCATAGGTTGATCATAATAATCATTGGGTTGTTTTCCTACATGAAAAATGTTGAGGTCAATTGTCATGTTTCCAAATGTTAGCTTCATTAATCCATTCCAACAATGAATCAAGGATTTGGAGGTGGCTAGGAATGGTCTTCCTAGGATGATAGGAATCTGATTCTTAGGGTCCTTAACAGTTTCGGTTTCTAGAACGACAAAGTCAACGGGGAAGAAAAAGTCACCTACTTTAATCAGCACGTCTTCAATAATTTCCTTAGGAATTTTTATAGAACGATCGGCTAATTGAAGCGTAACATTAGTTCTTTGAAGCTTTCCTAAACCTAGGGCTTGATAGACAGAAAAGGGAAGCAAGTTCACACTAGCGCCTAGATCGAGTAATGCCTTGTCCACAAAAGTATTGCCTATGACGCATGAAATTGTAGGACAACCGGGGTCCTTATATTTCAAGGGAATTTGGTTCGAAAGAATTGAACTAACTTGAGAAGTCAAGAAAGCTTTCTTAGGGACGTGATTGGTTCGCTTATGAGTGCAGAAATCTTTTAGATATTTCGCATAAGAGGGAATTTGTTGAATCGCGTCTAAAAGAGGAATGTTGACTTTGAATTGCTTAAAAACTTCTAAGATCTTGTCCATTTGAGCCGTTTGTTTAGGAGTAATGAGTCTTTGTGGATAAGGGGCTTTCGGCTTAAAGACTCGTTCACTAGGTTCTTCGGGGACGGGTTTTGTCCCACTCGTTGATCCTTGTTCTTTTGAACTCTCGGGTTCAAGACTAGCGTTTGGTTCAGAATTTGACTCGTCTTCTTCGGGAGACTTGTCACCGACATGATTTTCTTCTTGCTTACCGGACCTTAGGGAAATGACTGCATTCACATTGTTATGAGATCTTTGATTAAGAGGAAATTTAGGATTGACCTCGGGTTGACTTGGAAATTTCTTCTTCTCACACTCATGGATGGAATTTGCTAATTGGCTCACTTGAACCTCTAACTTAGATATGTCTTGAGTGCTAGCATTTAAAATTTGCCTATCTTGAGTCATGGTTTGCATGAAAGTGTTTTGAGATTGAGCCAAGTTAGTTGTGGATTTGAGAAGTGCATCAAGACTCTTTTCTAATGATGAAAATCGCTTATCCGACTCAGAAAAACCGGGAGGGTGGGTAGGAGCTTGATTCGGATAAGGAGCATGATTTTGAAGGGAAAAGGAATTCGCGTGAGGTTTATGAAAAATCGGAGGTTGATTTTGGAATTCTGCGGGGTGAGTTTGTTGACCTTGACCTTGATTCCACGAAAAGTTCGGGTGATTTTTCCAACCGGGGTTATAAGTAGGAGCATAAGGATCATTTCGAGGACCCGATTGGAACATCGCATTGACTTGTTGAAAATCTTGAAGATTTTGTATCCCTTGATTGGTTGAGTTAAAATTTGAGCACATGGATACTTGGGAGGGGAACCCATTGGTTTCTAAAGCTTCTAAACGTCGAGTAAGAGTGGCTAATTTAGCCTCGGTCGCGATAGAGTTACCAACTTGATGTAACCCCCTTTGATGTATGGTAGCTATTGAATCGTTCGATTTTTCGGGTTCTCGAGTGGGCTCCCTAGTAGATTCCCATAACATAGTCTTTTCCACGAACTCTTCGAAAAACTTCCATCCCCCGTCCTCGTCTTTCTCGATAAATTTCCCTTGGCACATAGATTCCAACAATGCGGTTGTTGAACCATCCAAGGCCTCGTACACAATCTTACAGAGCCTCCATTTTTCGATTCCGTGGTGGGGACATTGAGATAAAAGATTTTTAAAGCGGACAAAACACGTCCAAAATGGTTCATTGTGTTTTTGACGAAATTGATTAATCTCATTCGTGAGTTTCGTAGTCTTGTGGCTTGGTAATAATTTTTTTAGAAAGATGACTACGAAACCCTCCCACGTGGAAATCGAATTGAAGGGTAGACTATACAACAATTTTTTAGCATTATCTTTTAAAGCGAAGTTGATTAGTCTAAGCCGTATGGAGTCCTCGGAAAGCTGTTGGAGTTTTTGCAAAGCGCAAACCTCCTCGAATTCATGTAGAAAAAGATAAGGATCCTCACCGTCACTCCCGCGAAAATTAGATAACATGCTAATTTGATGACCTTTGATTTCGAAATTATTACCATTTACGGGAGGTAGGGTGATACACGAAGGTTGGGACGATCGGGTGGAGTAACAACGATCTTTAAGGGACACGGCCATGGTCACTAATGGTTCGGAAATTTCTAAAGACTCGGAATCAGAAGAAGAAGCAATCTCAAATGATCTCACTATCCTAGCAGAATTATCCCTAATCCAAGTAGTTCGCATAAACCACGAAAGTAAACAAGTAGCAGATAAGTGCGATAAATTAAACAAACAAAAGAAAGGATGAAAAATCAAAAGAAAAATTCTAGACCTAGGATTCCTTAACAAAATAAACTAGACCTTGCTCCTAACTTTAAGGACCACCAAAATTCGGTAAATCAATAATTATTCGAACCGATTTGGCCAGGTAGGTGCAAGCATTGCCAAGAGGCTAAACACCGGCCTAGACACCAAATCCTAATTGGCCAGGTAAGCTTTCGCTTGCCTAGACACCAAAAAATCGGAATAATTAATGATTACGTCGTTTCTTAGGTACCTTCCTAATTGAGCGCATAAATCCTATGGGCCGTGTCTAATGTAATTTTATTAAGGCTAAGGGCATGCAAAATGATGGATTAATTGTTGTGAGCCAAGGAAAGAGTGATGAAATCCCTTCCCTTATCTTGTGATGGGGTTTTGCCCTTAAAATTTATTAAAATGATGCAACACACAAAGAGAGATAAAAAACTATAAACAATTATGGATGCTTAACTACGTGTCCTAAATTTTAAAAAAAAGAAGAATTTAACGTACCTTGGGGTCCTCCAGCGATCACCACAATTTATAAGGTACGAAAAACTGAAAACAAGAAAATAAAAATCTAGATGATGTGCCCTAAGTGATTAAATGCATGATGCAACAATTATGTAATTTCTAACTAATTTTTTTGGATTTTGAATTTTTCAATATTTTTTGGTGATTTTTTTTTTGTGATTTTCTAAAAATAAAAAGGCGAAAAGAGTGAAATACGGGTTACCGAAGCACGCTTCCAAAAATTCCAATTTGTTCCAAGCTTCGTAAGAAGATTTCAGAAATTTCAACTTTCCTAAAAAAAATGAGATAAAAATAAGACAAGTAAAACTAATCCGAAAAATTAAAAATCAAGGCGCGAAAAATAATTAGTCCCCGACAGCGGCGCCAAAAACTTGATGTGCTAAAAATAAACATTTTAATCGCAAGCGCACGACCTCGTTTTAGTATTTTAAGATTCGATCCACGGAGACTAAAAATTATTTTTCGCAATTATTTTCTAATTTAGGCGAACTAGACAATTAATTTTGGAAAGAGATTTTTAATTTATCGAACTAATAAGTAATGTGAAAGGAGAGTGCAAGAACAATTTAAAGGCTAAAAACAATTAATAAGATAAACAAGCTAAATAGATTTGATAACAAAATAACGAACTAAACACTAGACAAAGACATTAAAATTGCAAAGCTACTGAATTGAAACATGAACCAAGAAACCATGTTATTTTCTTGAAATAACCAAGAAACCAAGTTAAGAACCGATAAAAAAAAGCTTCAAGTTAATACTCATTAATGGGCCAGACTAAGATGCAACATAAAATGTCTACATACATGAAAAACGGGCTATAAAATGAAATTGGACTATAAAACTGAAATGGGCCATAATTGAGATTACAAACACGGGCTCTAAACAATCTTACACTAATTAAAAGCACATTAATGTAACATGAGAATTTACAAATTTGATAAGCAATCATTATACTAAACAAGGTAACTAAATTATTAATTAACTATTACTTATATGATTACCGAAATTAAATGCAATCAAGGGGAAAAGGGAAAGAAACAGGGGAAATGGATTTGTTGATGAAAAGGAATGAGCTGGGTCTGGGAAAAAGAAAACAGGGAAGAGAATAAAGCTTCGAATTAAGAATTTAACGAGACAGAAAATAAATACAGAAAATAAAATTAATATTTTTGTGAATTTTTTCTTTTTTAAGTAACGCATTAAACATATGTTAGGCCGAATACACACTTATAATGAACTAAGTATGAGAGAATAACAATAAGTTCTTTAAAAGCTTTAAAAACTGTTTGGAATTAACTTCTCTCTCAGTGATGTAAAATATCACAGAGAGCTGCTTAGGTTACAATGAAAGATATTGTATTACACGATAGATACCCTTCTAGGGTTAACCTAACTGTATTTATAAGATATACAGCTACGTACAATCGATAATTGATTCGCCTATAAATCAGCTATACGAATGTTATCAATTATGATTGCTACACATCTCCTAAGTCAACTCAATCTCTTTAACAGCTATCCAATCTGTAAAGATATTGCTTCCATAATTATCTTCAATTAATCTTTAATCACCGTTGACTGGAGACGCGCTTCCTCCAGACAGAGTTTAACCAAACTCTGTCGAGCTTCCAATGTCAGTGTATAGCAAACTCTGTCAAGTTTCCAACTGTCAGAGTTTAACTAAACTCTGACTGCTTCCTGTTTCAAGTTAAACTATGTTTTTCCTTGTAAAACTTAAACACTGATATTAATCATATCAATTATATTTAACAATCTCCCCCAACTTGTTCATTAGTAAAAATGCACAAGTTAACAATAATTGATGATGTCAAAACAATTTCATACAAACACAGTGTTTATTCAAATAAGCAGAGTTTAAACTTGACTTAACAAAAATCTACAGAAAACAAGAAAATTCATACATATTTTAATCTCTAATCTCCTCAAGATCTGGTGTTGTTCTGAGATAATCTATAAGCAATCTTCTCTCTGCATTCTCAAGTTCAATCTTCATAGCTTCATTGATCTCTCTCAACTGAGGATCACTCTCATCAGTTTGATAAATAGCAGATCTTAGATCATAGATTTTGTTCCTCCTCATCTCATTTCCCAGTCTGATAAATTTTATTTCCTCTGACTGTGAATTGAAGTCAAGTACTGTGATTCCCAGATCAGTCTTCAGCTTTGCAGTACCCTTCTTCATTTCAATGAGATTTCCATTCCAGTCTCTGTACTTAGGAACATATCTGCTGTTACACTTCATTCCTCTAATTGCCAAATTTTGGAGCATTTTCTGTCTGAGCACATTTGCAACTGATTGAGTTCTTCGACTGTTCACCTTGAAAAGATACAGAACATGTTCTAGTTCTTCCCAATATTTCAAGCCAATATCATGCTCACCAATTTTAAATACTGTCCCATCAGTCATAAAGTATAAGAGAAAATCTTTCTTTAAACTCTTCTGATGAACTAACTGTACTGATTCCAGTCTGTCCAAGCTCTCTTGAGTGACACCACGACCTGGAACAGCTAGTGAAGAAGGATCTCTAGGACCAGTATGTTGCCTTTTATCTCTGTGTGAGCCTAGACCAGCTTTATTATTTCCAATCTTACCAGACAAGGCTCTTCCATCAGAAAAATTCATAGGAGCTCCAGATACTAGATTTGGATCATGAAGTGTTCCTTTACCAAAAATTGATTTCAACTGAGAAGATAGAGGTCTAGACACAACTTGTGTAGCAACAGAGGTTGTGTTTTCTTTCTTCTGTACAACTTGTGTAGAAACAGAGGTTGTATCTTTCTTCTTTAAATCTTCTCCTTCCATAGCAATGCCTTTTAGCTTGAGTTTAGCTTCAGCTTCTGTTGGTTTCTTAGATAAATGTGATCTTTGATCAGCATCAACATTTTCCTTGATCACAATGCCTTTAAAAACAGGCCTAGGAGCTTTTTCTTTCTTCTTAAACTTTCCAGACTTTAAATCTTTCTGATATTGTTCTTGTAAATTCTTTTCTTTAGCTTTAATATCTTCAATAATAGCTCCTTCTTCATTTTCTTCAATAAATAACTTAGCAGCCAACTCCTCATCAGTTTGTGGATTAGAAGATAATACCAGACTCTTGGTCTTTGAAGTACCTTGAGTACCAGTGTTCATTCCAGCAAACTGTGATTTAGAAGACTTGCTAGACTTCAGAGTTTGACGTTCTTCAGCTTTGCCCCTGCCTTTATTACTTGCTCCTCCATCTGCAGCATCATCCTTTCTGATCAGAGTTTGAGATTGCTGGCATTTGTCTTTAGCAACTCTCTCCCCCTTTTTGACATCATCAGGCATGAGAATAGATGTGATTAACTCTAGAGAAGTAGCAATAGAATCAATCTTTAGAGACATGGCATTTTGATTTTCTTCAACTTTGCTCAGCCTGTGAGACAAAGTTTCTTGATTCTGGGAAAGATATTGAAACTTGTTCTTGCTATCGAATTTAAGCATATCATCTCCTCCAATAACTTCACCTCGAACATCAGAAATGGCCTTTTGACAATGATCAAATCTATAATTGAGAGTCTTCACTTGGACAACAGTAGCCTTGAGACAGGATAGAATCTCTGGATTTGTGATTGTTCTGGATGTTCTCTTGACAAATTCAGTTGCTCTTGCAACAGGAAAGATGCAAGTTTCTTTGTATCAATCAGCTGAAAATTGTTCAAAGTGTTCTTTTTCAGCATCTGCTTGATTTGAAGGGCCAGCAAAATCATTAACTTTAGCAGAGGTCTGTACTGGTAAACTCTGAGAAGAGCTTGACTCAGTACTCCTTCAGTTTCAATTTCAGTTTCAGCTTCAATATGGTCAGTTGATTCAGGAATTGGAAGAGACTCATCAACAGTTTCTGCAACAGTGTCTGCAGTACGTTCAATATTCTCTGCAACAGGCTCTACAACATCCTCTGCAGGTTGTACAATAGGATGAACAGACTTTGCACCTTGAACTTGTTCAACCTCTTCACCTTGGTCAGGAACCTGATGAGCATCAGAGATTAACTCAGTGTGAGAAGCCACTGTTTCTTCAAGTACCACAGTGGTTTGATTTACTGCATCAGTTTCTTCAGAGAAAACAGCAGGTGAAGAGATTGGAATGTCCATGTTCTCAGAGAATGGGAACAATGGCTCAAGAATTTCATCCATTGTAGCATCAGCATTACCATCTTTGTCTATCTCAACAGCAGGTATTTCCTTAGAAATATCCTCTGGAGCTTCAAAATTCAATTCTTCATCAGATTCTTCAATAATTAGTCTCCTTCTTTTAACTGGAGGATTCACTTCTGTTCTCTCTTCTTCTGAGATAGAATCATCTAGAATAGATGGAGATTGAGGTCCGTTAGCCCTTTCCTTTTTAGCTCTCTTTGGATTAGAAGCTTCAGCAGTCCTGTGCTTTCTTGGTGGCCTTATAGCCCTGCTTTTCTTTGGCTTTCTTGGTTTGGATTGTGGTTGAGGTTGAGGTTGTGATGAAGATTGAGGTTGTGAAGTAGTAGCAATGGTGGGTGAAGATGTAGGTTTAGAGATTGGTTCAGTGTTTATGGTTATGTGAGGTTCAGTGTTTGTGGGTTGAGGAGGTGACTGTGGAGGTTCAAGTATAGGTTCAGGTTCTGGTGCTTGTGGTTCCTGTGGTTGATTGAGAAAATTTCTGAGGGCAAGAGGATAGATGAACTCTGGAACTTGTTCCTTGTTAGCATCTTTATTTGTCAAGTTAGAGAACATTCTCTTATGGACTTGAAAGGGTTGTATAACATCCTCATCAGAGATTACCAAATTAGGCAAACAAGCAGAGAATAAACATTGACAAAAACGTGAGAAATAAACAGTTGTATTAGACTCTGCTAGTTTTTCACCTAAATTCATAAGAACTAATCTACCAAAATCAAAGTTACCCCCATTAAGAAGAGAATACCCGATTTGAAGACTATCAGTGGGAATTGCATCTCAGTTGGTGACTTTCTTTCCAAATGCTCGAGTGATGCAGTCAAAGAAAAAGCTCCACTCCTTCCTGAGTCCTGGCCTTTTAACATTCCCAAGCTTATCCAAAGGGCCAGAAAACCGCAGTTGCTGTAACATTTCTTGCAATTCATTCTCACCAGCCACAGCGTATGAGGTGTGAGTATCAAAATCCAAAACATCTCGAACAGTTGCAGGAGTGATTACAAACTCTTCATCTTCATGAGTAGTTGCCATGGGAGTTGTTGCAGATGAGCAGTCAAGCATGCCAAATTTCTTGAGAAGATTTCTGGTATATTTTGCTTGATTGATAAAGATTCCATCATCTGTTTGCTTCACCTGTAGCCCTAGAAAATAACTGAGCTCTCCCATCATGCTCATTTGATACCTGGACTGCATGAGCTTGGCAAACTTCTTACAGAGTTTATCATTAGTAGATCCAAAGATTATGTCATCTACATATATTTGAACTAATAACAGATCACTACCAAGATTGAAGTAGAACAAGGTTTTATCAATTGTACCTCTGTTGAACCCACTTTCGAAAAGAAATTGAGCCAGAGTTTCATACCATGCTCTTGGTGCCTGCTTAAGTCCATAGAGTGCCTTGTCAAGCCTGTAGACATAATCTGGATATTTGGGATCTACAAATCCTGGTGGTTGTTCAACAAACACTTCTTCTTCAAGTTTTCCATTCAGAAAAGCACTTTTCACATCCATCTGAAAAACCTTGAATTTCTTGTGAGAAGCATATGCTAGAAAGATTCTTATTGCCTCCAACCTTGCAACTGGAGCAAAAGTTTCATCATAGTCTATGCCTTCTTGCTGTGAATAGCCTTTTGCCACAAGTCTGGCCTTGTTTCTTGTAACAACCCCATCACTGTCAGTTTTGTTTCTGAAAACCCATCTAATAAAAACAACAGATCTATTCTTTGGTCTTGGTACAAGGGTCCATATTTCATTTCTCTCAAATTCATTTAACTCCCCTTGCATTGCTGTTATCCAGTCAGCATCTTGAAGAGCTTCTTCCACTTTCTTTGGTTCAGATTTGGACAGAAATGCATGAAACAGACATTCATTTGTTGTAGCACTTCTTGTCCTAACTTTTGCATCTGGATCTCCAATTATTAAATCAGGTGTATGTGATTTTGTCCATTTCCGAGCTGAAGGTAAATGACTTCTGTCAACAGTTGATCCTCCCCCTTGATCAATGTTCTCCTGATTATCTTGATGCCTTTCTTCATTCTCTAAGGCTCCCCCTGAATTTGATCGCTTAGAGTTTGAACTGTCAGAATTTGAACTTTCAGAGTTTGGGTCATCAGAGTTTGAGTTTGATCCAGATTTTTCAGTTGACTCACTATCAGAATTTGAGTCATCACTATGATCATGCTCCCCCTCAATTGGTTCTTCTCTTTGTTCTGGTTGTACTATTTCTTCTGTGTGTACCAGTAGAGGTTCAGAGTTTGCATCAACAGAGTTTGTTGGACTGGTTTCATCAGAGTTTATTTCATCAGAGATTAGATCTTCATTTTCGAAATGCAACTGATCATGTTCATCAACATCTTCAAGTCCAGTGATTTTATTGTCATCAAATGACACATGAATAGATTCCATAATCACCTTTGTTCTCAGATTATAAACTCTGAATGCCTTGGTTGACACTGGATAGCCAACAAAAATTCCTTCATCTGCTTTCAACTCAAATTTGGTCAACTGTTCAGGATGATTTTTCAACACAAAGCATTTGCACCCAATAATATGAAAATATTTCAGTTTTGGCTTCTTTTCCCTCACCATCTCATATGGTGTTTTTCCATGCTTGTTGATCAGTGTTTCATTTTGAGTAAAACAAGCAGTTTGAACTGCTTCTGCCCAGAAATAGGTTGGCAATTTTGCTTCATCAAGCATAGTTCTAGCAGCTTATATCAAGGTTCTGTTCTTCCTCTCAACTACACCATTTTGCTGTGATGTACCAGGTGCAGAAAACTCTTGCTTCAAGCCTCTGTTTTTGCAGGATTCTTCCATTGTTGCATTTCTGAATTCAGTTCCATTATCACTTCTGATTATTTGACTTTGTGTTTTGATCCTTTGTCCAATAGCTTTACATGCTCCATCAGAGTTAATGCAGTTTCATCCTTCTTTGCTAGAAAATACACCCAAGTGTATCTGGTATATTCATCAACAATGACTAGAGCATATTTCTTCCTTCCAATTGACAAGACATTTACTGGTCCAAAAAGATCAACATGTAACAGATGGTATGGATCAACAATTGAAGATTCAGACTTGCTCTTGAAAGAGGTCTTCCTCTGTTTGGCCTTTTGACATGAATCACACAGACCATCAACATTTAACAAAGACTTTGGAAGTCCTCTAACAAGATCCTTTCTTATCAGCTCATTGATGTTGTTCAGATTCAAATGAGAGAGTTTCTAATGCCACTTCCAACTCTCTTCATTGGACATTCTTGTTGACAGACACATAGTTTTTCCATCAGAGTTTGTCAACAAGCTTGATTCATAGATATTGTTGTGCCTTTGTCCAACTAAAACAACTTTCCCTGTGGTTTTGCTGATAACCTCACAGTATTCAGGTTGAAAATCTACATGAAAACCTCTGTCACAGATTTGACTCACAGATAGAAGATCATGCTTGAGTCCTGGAACCAGAGCTACATTTGTGATGATGACACTTCCAAGATTAATATTGCCATATCCTAGAGTATGTCCTATGTTGCCATCTCCATAGGAAACTTTTGGGCCAGCCTTTTCCACATACTCTGATAGCAGGGCTTTATTTCTAGTCATGTGTCCTGAACATCCACTGTCCACGACTAGGATACTTTCCCTGATGCCCTGCAATCACAAACAATTACCGAGGATTAGATTTAAGGATCCAGACTTGCTTGGATCCTTTGGCTTTCTTAATTTTGTTAGCTTTAGCAGCGGAATTTACACTGTCAGAGTTTAAGCTAACTTTATCAGAGTTTACACTTGCAGAATTAACTCTAACCCATTTCAGATTAGGTTTCAATTCATAATAATTATGATAAATAGCATGATAATTTTTCAAGTATAAATAGAATGCCAAGTGCTTCCACAGTGTTTGCATAAAGTCTGTGGTCTAGTTCTAACATCAGACTTGGAAGGTAAAGAATTAATGTCTTTGTTCTTCCTGCAAAAACTAGCAAGATGGTTAGTGCTACCACAGTTATGACATGTCTTTCTTGGAGCTAAAGTAGCAAGCATTGGATAATTACCTTGAGTGATGCCTACTTTACCATTTCTTTTCTTTCTAAACACTTTCTGTTTCTCAACAGATTTTAACTCCTTAAGCTTATGCTTGAGTTGTTTATCTGTCATTAAACCAATATTAACCTGTTTAACACTAGTTTTTACTGGTTCTTTCTTAACAACTTATTTTCCACCTTCAAACCTAGGTTCACTTATTCCATTAACAAATGTTCCAAATTTCTTAGGTGGAAGAGGTGGTCTAATCTTGACTGTATTCTGAAACCTAAGTTCATCTTCCTCAGAATAACCTAGACCTACAGTGTCAGATTGAAAAACTTCTTGAGTGTCTTTTCCTGAGTGAGTCCAAGTTTTAATAATGTGATTTGCCTTTTCAAATTCAGATTCTAGTTGTTTATACTTACTTAACAACTCTTGTTCAAGATAGACAGCATCATCTCTCTCCTTTTGAACTTGCTGCATGTTAGCAAGTTTCTCTTCTACAACCTTATTTCTCTCTGTGAGTTCAGAATTCTCAGCTTTGATTCTCTCATTCTCTAAAGTCTGATCCCTATAACTGATATGCAAATCCTTAAGATATATTCTTAATTCAATTATATCATCAGTATTATAAGCATAGGTAGTTAGAGGTACCTTGTTTTCAGAATCTTCAGCTTCATCAATAGTAGTAGCCATGAGAGCATAGTTCACATCCTCATCTGAGTCAGAGGTGTCTGCCCAATCTTTGCCTTTAGTGAAGAGTGCCTTCTCAGTTTTACCCTTCTTGCACTCAGGAGCATAATGACCCATCTCCTTACACTTGTAGCATTGAATCTCAGACTTGTCTCTTTTCCCAGATTTGGTATCCTTTCTCTCAGATTTGCTGAAATTCTTCCTGTCAAATTTTGAATCATTCTTAGAGAATCTCTTCCCTTTCTTGAAGTTCTTGAATCCCATCTTCTTGAAGGTCTTTACCATCAAGGCAGCCATTTGCATCATTTCCTCATCATCTTCAAAATCAGATGATCCATCTGTGTTTGAGTTAACATCATAGTTTGATGACTCACTTTCAGAATGAATGACCAAAGCTTTTCCTTTTGCCTTCTTCCTTAATGCTTCCTTCTTTGAGGATCTTTCTTCAACTCTTAGAGCAACAGATTTTGACTTTCTGCCTGATCTTCTGCTTCTCTGTTCCATTTCTAATTCATGAGTCTTGAGCAACCCATAGATCTCATCAATATCAGTATCAGCCAGATCATAGTTGTCTCTAATAGTGGTTGTCTTAACATCCCACTTTTCAGGTAGAGAAAGAAGAAACTTGAGATTTGAATCTTCTAGATCATATTCTTTATTAACCAGTGACAGATCATTAAGTAGCTTACAGAATCTGTCAAAGGTTTCTGTCATTGATTCTTCAGATTTAGCCTCAAAGTGTTCATACTCCTGTGTGAGTATGTTCCTTCTATTCTTCTTGATTGCAGCAGTTCCCTGACATCTAACCTCTAGAGCATCCCAGATCTCTTTTGCAGTTTTACAATTGATCACTTTGTTAGACATAACATTATCCAATGAACTATGAAGCAGATGTCTAACCTTTGCATCCTTACCAATGGATGAAATGTCCTCAAGAGTCAAATCTTTCTTCTCCTTTGGAATTGATTTAGCTTCCTATCCAGCAGCAACAATAGATAATTTTGTAGGCTTATGAGGGCTTTCATAAATTCTGTTAAGATATTCTGGATCTGTAGCCTTCAGAAACATAGCCATTTTCACCTTCCAGGTTGAGTATTCTGCTGGCTTAAGAATAGGAACCCTGATTGTTTCATATCGACTCACAGTTGCAGGTTGAGCCTTCTCAGCACTAGAGCCTGATGTTGGAGGAGGAATTTCTGCCATTGATTATAGTTGTGTGTGTGTGTGTGGATCTTAAACTGTATTAAATTAACAGATTAAGCTCTGATACCAATTGTTAGGCCGAATACACACTTATAATCAACTAAGTATGAGAAAATAACAATAAGTTCTTTAAAAGCTTTAAAAACTGTTTGGAATTAACTTCTCTCTCAGTGATGTAAAATATCACAGAGAGCTGCTTAGGTTACAATGAAAGATATTGTATTACACGATAGATACCCTTCTAGGGTTAACCTAACTGTATTTATAAGATATTCAGCTACGTACAATCGATAATTGATTCGCCTATAAATCAGCTATACAAATGTTATCAATTATGATTGCTTCCATAGTTATCTTCAATTAATCTTTAATCACCGTTGACTGGAGACGCGCTTCCTCCAGACAGAGTTTAACCAAACTCTGTCGAGCTTCCAATGTCAGTGTATAGCAAACTCTGTCAAGCTTCCAACTATCAGAGTTTAACTAAACTCTGACTGCTTCCTGTTTCAAGTTAAACTCTGTTTTTCCCTGTAAAACTTAAACACTGATATTAACCATATCAATTATATTTAACAACATAAAAATTAAATTTACAATTAAAAATAAATAAAACCACAATAAAATTGAGATTTAAAGGGGCTCAAATATGATTATCAACTACGAACAAGAAATTACAATCGTTACTTTCAACCCCAAGTGGTTAGCATTTCGCTACTTTGTCCACTAAACGGATTTACGAAATAAACGAAAAAGCAAGACAAGAAAATAAAGAGGGAATGAAAATTTGTATTAATAAAATGAAAGAAAGTGTTTACAAAGAACAATTACAAAATGAAGATTGAGGCCGCAGCTAAACATGAGATATATGATGATATGACTGAGAGATGAAAGAAGATGAATCGGCAAAAGAAGAAGTAAAGCAGAAGGTAAGCAAAAAGTAAAGTGCTAGTTCCCTCTCTCCTTTCCTGTCTCTCTTCTATTTATAGGCTGGCTATTGCACCATTTGTAAACAAAAGCTGCTCCCGTCCACTGACTTTGCAGTTTTTTTTTCTTCGGTCATTTACGCCGCCTGAAGATTTTGAATATTATAAAATCAAAGGTTTGGGGTGTGTTTGAAATATTCCAATTTGCTCCAAGCTCCTAATTACTTTTTCTCTTCTTTTTATTTTTTTTCCCTCTTTTTCCCTTCCTTGCACTTTATTTCATTATTTTGCCATTTCTTCATTTTTCTCGAATTTCCTGAAATGCAACAAAATAATTTATTAAAATACGAGTTCAAGCAATAAATAGGTAATAAAAATATGCAAAAATATGCACTTATCAAGTATATATTTTATTTAAAAACGTAGAGATTTTTTGAAAGTCGTGATATTTAAGCAAACTCAACATGCATTAATCCAACTTGTGATATATAAGCAAGCAGTGGCATTGGGCTAAAGTTTTTTTCTTTAAATATGAAAATATTAGGTGAAAGAGCAGCTCTCAGCTTTGTGCATTCTGCTAGAGTACATCCTAGAGCAGTTATTTTGTTACGCAGAATTTTATTAATGAACCTTTTCTCTCTAAACAATAAATGTTTAGAGGGTGAATAAAACTGCATTACCATACAAAATGTGAGCGGTTTAACAATCCAAAAGGGATACCTAGTTTGGGAAAATGTAGCATTTCAATACACACACCAAACACTCTTGATTCTTTATCTTATTTCATGAAGAAACCAACACTCAACTCTAAGTTCTGTAAGCTCTTCACAGAGCAGTTAGTTGAATTCTCAACTCTTTTATTGCACATCAATGCTCTATACCCATAATTCTCCAATCTTTATGGAATCTCTATGATCTACTTTTAGGATTGAAGGAAGGGAGTGAAAAACAGGAGAGGCCTGGTTGCTCCAGGGCAAAAGGTGAGTGGGTGTACAAGAGTGATCTCCTATTTCTTCCAAGAGAGCAAAATGAGAGATTGAGTATCCCTTTAGTAAGGGAAGGTGAGTTGTGCGAAGTGAGCCAGGATGAGATCCTGATGCAAAAACAGAGAGATTAAGAGAGAAGTTTTTTTTATGCAGATTTTAGCTTCTCATCTCTCTGAATCTCAACCTTACTACATCACTATTCTTGTTGATAACAAAAACGGGGGAGAAAGAACTTCAATTTTTTTTTTCAGAATTATTCCTTAGACAAAAAGAGGAGAAGGTTCAGTACTTTCATCCTTTAGGGGGAGAAAGTTCAGAAACTTTTTAACCTTTATCAAACGGGGAGGAAATTTGTAGGATAAAGCCAAAAAGGGGGAAAGTGACATTTCTCACCAAAGAAGAAGAGATATTCAAACCAACCAGCAAGTGGAGGAATAGAACAGTCTCTCAGAATGGATGCTATACATAGGGGAGCAGTTCTAAGTTCTCAAGGGAGGTGAGTAATACATGCCAGAACTTGTGTCATGGAAGCTTGATCAATATTTTCTATCCAAACTAAAGAAAAATCTGAAGAGTGGTTTTTGTTATCATCACTCTCTGGATTTATGTCTTTTTCCTGGAGACATAAATAGGGGGAGATTGTTGAGACATACATGTCTAAAGTTGATGATAACAAATACCACAAGATAGAAAATGAATCAAGGAATCGAAGCTGACAAATAGATCAGGAAGCTAACTCGAATGTAGATAAACTAAAGCTACATATTGTGAATGGAACTCTACAAACAGTTAGAGAGTATTTCTGTAACAAGCCATGAGATGCTACAATCAAGTATCTGTAATCAAAAGAGAGTTTGCTATAACCATGCAAGTAAATTCGAGAAGTCAAGAAAAGAAGAGTTCGGGAAGTCATACCACTACTATAACTCTATTCGAGTTATCTTAGACTTGGTGGATTTGAGAACTCTACAAAAAGGGTTATTCGAGAAGTCACAGTTCGAGAAGTCAGGCTGCCATCTCTATTCGAGAAGTCTGCAATATAGGCTATTCGAGAAGTCTACAAAATGGGCTGTTCGAGAAGTCATTCGAGAACTCAATAAAAAGGACTATTTGAGAACTCAGCCTGGATCCTTAGTGATGTCAGAGTTCTCTAATAAAACATAACAAATGAAGAACAAACCCAGAATTACTTTGCAACCCGTGACTTATAGACAGTGATCAATTGCACAAAGGATGTTACGAGTAGGGAGTCAAACTATAAATATTTGAAGGCTTAAACTCTTCCAAATGAAAGGTGAAATCAGTCACTGTTTATCCGACTTCGAGGGTAACAATAAAAGTGGAAGAAACCTCCAACATGATTACATTACTACTGAAAAATTCGAAGGATATCTTGATGAATGAATAAGGATCAGCTGTTTTATCAGGGAAGTTCAATCACAACTCAATAAGAAGAAACGCTTATTGACTTTTGAAAAGATTATCTTTTTGCTAAAGCTAATTTTCAGAGACGAAGATTCAAATCAAAAAGATCTTTTGCATAAAGCATCACGTGGGATTGGAAGCTAAGTCAATTCAAGAACTTAGTAACTTATGAAGAAAGAAACATACACGGACTTGAAGCATGCTGGAATTGTCCAAATCAAGAAAAGAAAAACCTTCAAGACATTTCCAGAAATGGCTATTACTTCAAGCATGTGTGTGTGACAAGTCATACCAAAAATGTATCTTTACATTTTACGTACTTCACTTGTTTTCATATAGTTTAAATAAGCTGTATGAGCAGCATAGTGTAAGCAAGAAAAACACAGAGCTTAAGATAGAGATCTATAGGTTTTCTTGTAAACACATTGTAATCCGCAACTGTGTATTTCTACACAGAGTATTTCTTCAAATACAAACTCTCAGGTGGACCTCTCAAACTCCACCAGAAATTTTTATATCGTGCGTTTACTTATCTTGTTTATTATCTGTTCTTTACAAACTGTCTATGACCTCACTAATTCGAAAAGAATTAAGTTGAGATTGTATTCAATCCCCCCTCCTACAATCTCGTGGTGTGTAACTGGGAAATAACACTGTCTCTTGAGTTCCCGCTACTTCTAATCTCATTGATCTTATTGAGAATGGTAGACTTTGCTGCTGGAGTGAATCCACCAGTTCTCTTCATACTGACCAAATTTTGACTAAAGTCCTGTAATCTTCATTCAGAATCTTGTGTAGCGGCCAAGTGATGTCATTTCCTCCTTTGTACATAAACACCAATCTCTCTGGCATTTGACCTCTTGCATCAAGACCTCTGACTGCTTGGAGCTCATCCAGAAAGAAATTTATTAGAATTTTATTGAATATCAGCCATAGAGATTTTTGTCTCATTCTTGGATGTTTTTTTTTCATAATTTGAGGGACAGCATAGGGGCTGAATGATTGAGTAAAATGTGGTTTGATTTACTTTGTCTATTTTGCAATATTCTAAAAGTCACCGAATTTACTGATTAATCACCCGATTAATTGTTGCAAGGTGCTCATATGGATGGACATTTCACCCGCCCCGATTGACCTAGATCCGATCCCCGCCCCATTCGGGTTGGGGATTCGGGAAATATTTCGGGTTTGGGGCGGGGGCGGGGAATTTTTTAAAAATAAATCGAGGATCGGGGATTTGGGGATCCCCACCCCGATCCCCGATTTATTTTTAAAATATATACTTATATATGTATATAGTTAAATTATTATAAGTAAATATATTTATATATATTATTAGTGCTTAAAATTTTTAATTCATTTCACATATTCAAAATGTTAGTAGTAAATTTTAATTTAATTTTAATAATTCAATAATATCTTGTAGTACAAATAAATATTAATTCGAAATATTTTTTAGGATAGGTTATTGAATTTCAAATACAGATTATATATCATAATTTCGCAGATTAATTTTATTATGAAATTTGCTAGAAAATGTATAAAATTTATTTTTTAATAAAAATAAAATCCTTGATTCCCAGCGAGGATAACAAGGAACGGGGAGCAAAATATTTTTTCCGTTCGAGGATCGGGACCGATTCGGGGAGCGGGTAAGAGTTCCCAGAAGTGACCTGACGTTCATCCCTATGTGCATTGTCGAATAACCCGATTATAGTTCTTAAAATAATATATCAAACTTAATAATTTAAAGGCTCCCGATCACCATCATACGTATGCTATATACTGTTTATGCAACATACGTTTTCTTGGTCATTGGATAAACCATTCAACGATCCTGATTTAAAAAAAAATTCATACCATACCGCAGAAAGTTTGCAGTATGGAGAAATTACCAAAATGCCCCCTGTTTTCACACCAAAAATCTACTGTTCACCGTACCGCAGAAACTTTATGCAATACGGTACAAATTTTTTTTAAATCAGAACCGTTGGATGGTTAATCCAACGGTTATAAAACCGTATGTTGTGTAACAGTACTCCTGCATACGTATGCAGGAGATCGAACCCCTAATTTAAATATTACATTTTTAAATATATTCAATTAATAATCTGATTAATCATTTATATTCATTTCCGATTATCCAAGAATAATACATTTTATCGATTAAGTTCAATTCCTATTTTTTACAACAGGATTGATTATGAATAAATCAATTAACCTCGACTTCCGTTATGAATAAATCCATTAACCTCAACTTCCGTATTTCTTCTCTTCTAAAAACAAAATTTTAAAATATGAAAATTTCTTTTTTGCGGTCTCGAATCAGCTTGTGGAGACGGAGGGAATCTGACCTCATAGCTTGCCCATTAACCACAAATACTTCGTCTGTCTCTAAATAAGTTTTTTGTTTTCTCTGGACACGTTTATCAATGCACATTTTTAATTGTTAATATCTTCAATTTCGTATTACTATTAAATATAAAAACTTCACTGGATTAAAGTATTCATAAATACGAATTCAGCAAGATCACTCGTGATTATATTTGGTCTTATATATTATGCGTAAATTAATAGTCAACCGTTTATAATGAATGGTATAAAAAGTCAAAACAGAAAACACAAGTTGAGACGGAGGAGTAACATTTAACCTCAACTATTGTTAGCATTTTCCTTTATTTTTTTCCAAATATATATTTCACCCAACTTTTATTGTTACATCAAACAGCAACCCTAAAGCACTAACACAGTAGAGCCTGGATCCTCTGTCCCCTTTTTCGTGTTCCCTGTATAAAAAGAGTGCCCCTGGCGGGGTCCCTTTATTAAAAAATATTTTTATTATTATTTTTTAATACAGGAGCCCCGTCAGGAGCACTTTTTTTGTACAGGGGACACAGAAGGAAACACGAAGAAGGGTAGAGAGGATCCACCCAACACAGTAACGCTCATTATTAAAGCTACTGTTAACTACTAGTATCACTCACCTTCACTTCACGCTTCTGATCACTTTCTTACATACACACATTTAAAGTGCACATACATATCATACATACACATACCCACCATTACCAATCCCCAAAAACAATTAACTAACTCCACCATCCACAATCATCTTATTTTTCACACCATGACCCCTCCTCATCACTTCATTCTATCTCTCTCCCTCCTCACATTCCTTCCCATTTTACACTCCTTACCAACCATTCCTGACCTAAACACACAGCCCCTTGAACAACTCCTCCCATCCTCTTCACCACCTTCAACTATACCAGCCAACCCTGAACAATCTGACCTCACAGCTTGCCCATTGCAGCTCTCCGACGACCTTTTTCGCGGTATCGAATCAGCTTGCACAGGCAAACATAACTCGGGTAAACAGGCGGGGACTGACTACGCTTACTGCCTAAAAATAATTAAAAAAATTATTATTTTAATTCTGGCAAAATTATAAAAGCTAGTGGGAAAAAATTGTTATTTATTACGGAGTAGTTCCGATTAAAATATTTATACTAGTTCAGTCTGGGCTAATTGCAATCCTGGTTCTGACAATGCAGGTAAGCATCATAAGTCTAGGTGTTGTCCAGTTCTAGCAGCATGCCTTTACTCAGCTTACTCCAATATTGCACTTGGCAGTGCTGGAAGATCACTTCAGACAATGTCGTATGGTGATCTTCCTCAGCTTCCCGATGATTCGGAGACTTGTGTTGATGCTTTGCAAAAAGGGCTCAAGAGTAAAGGGATTGAGTTGGTGAAAGTGAATGAGACTTGTGATGTAGTGTATTGTTATTGTGGGATTAGATTGCATCCTTTGAGTTGTCCTGCTGCATTTTCGGTTGATGAGACTAGTGGGAAATTGGTGGGGGATCATAGTGTGCATAGATTGGAAAGGAATTGTTTGAGGCATGGTGTCAATGGATGTTCCAGTTGCTTGAATTCCCTCTCTTTGGTAACAACTCTTTCTCTATCTTTTTATTTTTGTGTGTGAAGATACATTGTTTTATCTAAATTAATCATTTTGTGGGGAATGTGGACTAAATCAAATCATGTGTTTTTATCCGTGTTCCAACCACCCCTTTCCGCGATTAGTACTAGATAATTCTCCAATTAATTGCTTAAAGGTTCATTAGATTCTACATTTACCCGATTTCGTTCCAAACTAATTAATTACAATAGTGTATCTTTATAAAAATGTAACTAATTTTAAAAAGGTTAAGATAAATTAATATCATCTCTTTAGGTTAGAAGTGAAGTTAGAAGTAGAAGATTGTAAACGCAGAGTTGAATTTGTAATTACAATCATACCCGTATGTTTTTGTATTACAAAATGACTCTAATCTTAGGTGATTACTTGAGGATGAGCTGAGATCCATTAAGCTCTATTGTTCCCGGTTGACCCCTGATTATGTGATTTATCGCTAGAAGTTATGTTAACCTGCCTCACTATGTTTAGAACATCAATAGTAATCCCATTGTGGCCAAGCATTAGGCATGACTAAATTGTCTATATACATCATGTGTCTTTATTTGTATTTTTTTTTTTATTTTATGTAGATCTTGTGAGTTAATATATCTGGGTAGTTTAGAGAAATTTGGTTTGGGGAATTGACATGAGAAATAGTTATTTTAATGGAGCTAGGATTGGATGAAGAAGGGAGCTCAAGTATTGGAAGTTTCGGGATTCCTTTGTTGGATTTTTTCTATTTATTGTTTTGTCCACATATGGTATATTTTCTGTACTCTTTTGTTTTATTGTTTCACATGCTGTGCTGCTGTTCTTGGACCAAGCCAGTACATAGAGGGACATCATACTCTTGCCAAGTTGCATTTGATATAAAACACTTCTGACCCACCATTGTGAATTTGTAGGTGTTGTTTGAGGTAATTACAATTTAATTTGTTTACCTGTCGCACTTTGGTAGGATAATTGCTTTGAAAAGAAATGATTAGGGTGACATCTTAAATTTGTACCTGACATGAAATTTAAGGTAAAACAGTAATGTTTATTAACTAAATGATACGCACTTTAGTGATGTTGTGATCTTCGATTAATATATTTTGGAGTTGGAGGGTTGATTGATTGAAGTTGAATAGTTTTGATGATGGAAAAGATTTTCTCTGTTCCTACACTGGTTGGAGCATTCCATATTTAAGTGACATACACATCTTTTGTGAACTTCTTACCTTCACCATGTTCTTGTTTGTTTTGCACGGTTGCTTTTCTTTGAGTTCATCACTAGTCAACTTGAGCTTATTTTAGCAAAAGCACTTAAGCAGCCATATTGTGAATGGTGTAGTTAAAACATTTTAACTTTTCATTTAGCTCAATGAGGAGAGAACAAGAAACACAACAGTTTCCGAGGATAGAACCAGTAAAATGAAAAACAGAGATTGTGACCTCATGGGGCTTACATGGCTCCTTGCCAAGAACCGATCAGCATACATCGACACAGTTTCTGCAGTCTTTGGGGCCATTATGAAGTCCACGGATGGTCTAAACCCTCAATTGTGCACCCTTAGCAGTGACGGATTGCCCTTAGCTGTTGATTCTACTGAACTCAACAGTCAGTCTTCATCATCTCATCTTAATGTGCAATGGTATCTTTGCATCACTATGATATTTTTGTTATACAATGGCCTTGTTGCTTTATCTACCAGATGTTAAGGAGCATGGCAATTGTAATGGTAATTGTAGTTCATCGGGTACAGTTAGTCTGGTAAATTTGCATTATCAGCTCTATATGTAGGCAAGTGCCAATGTAATTCTTTTATTGTCGCACAATTATTAATGTAGATGTGATATTTCTTTCGGTTCTTTTTTTTTTTTTTTCGCTTATGCGGGCGGGCTCTACTAACATGCCATACCAAAAGGCTTGCCATAGCTGATAAAGACAAGCTGTTGGGTAAGGTATTACAGCTGCCTTGTTGAGTTGCATTATTGATGCTATTACACCTGTGTAGAGTAGGACACTCATATTTGTCGTTGTAAAATGTCTACATCCACCATGGATTCTTGCCAGTTTATGAAAAGGAACAGGAAGAAGATAATGCTTTCAGCATATCCACACTGCCTACCTCCACACTCTTCTCGAAATTTGTTAGAATTTTATCCCCGCAGCTGTGTAAAAATGTTTTGAAATAACAGAGCATGGTATAGTCGAAACAGATAAATTAAGACTTACTTAAGCCGCCTGACTTAAAGCTTGCCTAAATAACAAATTTGTTGAAGCTTATGTACTTACTATGTATTTTCCGGTTAAATTTCATTCCTTTTACAATTTTTGGTTTCGAAGATTTCTTTTTATCTTGTTTTAAGTTTGCAGGTGTTTTCAACACTCAGTATAATATGGAAACTAAATTTTTATTGAGGAGAAGAACTTTAAAATATGAATTTTAATTATTTAATTAAAACACTTTGAGTAACCTGTAAAAAGACGAGTTGAATAAAGGATCAGGGAGTATTGTTAGAAAGACTTTGTGGTCTGACGTCAATTAGTACATGTCATGAAATAAACATATTGCATACAGTATTAGTGAGCTTTGAAGGCCTTTATGATCACATTTGTATGCCACCAAGCCGAAAAGATACTCTGTTAAGTATATTTTTCAGATGAAAATATATACCATTAACTTCCGGTTAACTAATTGATCAATCCATGATGTCCTAGCCGGGAGAAGGGTGAAATTCTGTTAACAATTGATCATATGTTCGATTTTTTCTTGCTTTTTATGAATTCTACCGCTTTCGCAGTTCATTTGGATTAAAAAAACTAATTAGTAGCATGTAATTATGGTTAAACCTTTGAAAATGACTTCAGTTTAACTTTTAACTTAAAACTAAACAGAAGTATAATGTTGTGTTTGGTTGGGGTGAATGGAATGGAATGGAATGGAATGGGTGAAATTAAAGGAAATTAGTGAAGATTAGAGAGAAGATTTGGAAAAAATTGAGATAGTACAAATTTGTTATGATAAGAATTGTGAAGAAAATGATGGTGGTAAGGAATGGAGCATTCCTTCTCAAAATGAGATACTTGAATTATAATATCAATTGTTAGGAATGGAATGGGGGAAAGAATGTAAATTTTGAATTTCTACTAATTTTATACTTGAAATCTCATTCCATTCCTTCCAATTTCATTCATCCCAACCAAACACAACATAAGGGTAATAAAATTACACCTGTAATATCTTCGTGAAGGATACGATCAAGATTTAGGGGAGGACTTTCGAAAATAATAACTCTCTCTACTAGATTTACCCCGGACATTGTTTGCAAGCCTGCTCTATTTACAATGAAAGATTTAGGGTGATATTTCTTTCTGTTCTTTTTTTCGCTTATGCGGGCTCTACTAACATGCCATACCAAAGGCTTGCCATAGCTGATTAAGACAAGCTCTTGGGTAAGGTATTACAGCTGCCTAGTTGAGTGGCATTATTGATGCTATTACACCTGTGTAGAGCAGGACACTCATATTTGTCGTTGTAAAATGTCTACATCCACCATGGATTCTTGCCAGTTTATGAAAAGGAACAGGAAGAAGATAATGCTTTCAGCATATCTACACTGCTTGCCTCCACACTCTTTTCGAAATTTGTTAGAATTTTATCCCCGCAGCTGTCTAAAAATGTTTGCAAATAAGAGAGTGATAACTCCAAGATCCGATCTAATACTTTCTCCGCCTTTCCCACGCCTGGTAAGAGGTGGTGCTGGTGGTTGGGCGCCAGTAAGACAACACCGGAGGGGGGTTTATGCCCCACGGTGCCTTCGACAAAAGAGTAAGTGGCGGCTTTTGGAGAGTAAAAGACAAGAACTAGAATATCCAATTATGGAGGGTGTGTGTATATGAGTGTGTGTAGAAGATAATGTCCCCCCTAAACCTTTTTCTCCTAGTCTATTTATAGACCAAGGATTAGGGTTTAGGGGTGGGTACCTGCAATCATGAGCGTTGGATCCTAGGTGTGCGGGACACCTATATGCTGAAGATAGTCCCCACTTGTCCAGGTGATAATTGTGGTGGTGTGTGCCAATGGCATGTCAGCACGTGGATTGATAGGACCTGATTTTTCCAATCCTAGGATTCCCTTATCTGTCATTGTCATGTGGGACCATAGTCATGACTCGTGTCTGCCACATCTAGTAGTATTATCTCATGCGTCCTGAGCCTGGGCTGCGGGTCCATTTGCTTAAGCCCAATCCGGACTAGGGGTAACCAAGTCTAAGGTGAACCTGGGCTAAGGCCTGTCGGGATTGGTTATAGCCCATCAGTCGGGACTCGTTGTAGCCCATCAGTCGGGACTGGTTGTAGCCCATCAGTCGGGACTCGTTGTAGCCCATCAGTCGGGACTAGTTGTAGCCCATCAGTCGAGACTGGTTGTAATCTATCAATCAGGACTGGTTGTAGCCCATCAGTCGGGACTCGTTGTATCCTATCATTTGCCCCCCACTCCCCTATGCGGAATTTTCGGATGGGGGAGTAAATTTCTGAGTAGCATAGGAGATTTTGCTGAATTTTGCGCCAATTCTGGATTGTTGACAAGGGAAGTAATCCTGATTGAGGTGATGTGGGGATTTTTCCACAAGTCCAAAATTTGAAAACTTTGGGTAACTTAGAAAAATTATTGCTGAATTTTGCCCCCCAATCCGGGTTGGTGACAAGTGAAGCAACCGGGACTAAGGGTATTAGGATTTTTCACAAGTCCAAAGCTTTTAAGAACTTTGGGTAACTTAGAAAAATTTGGCTGAATTTTGCCCCCCAGTGTGGGTTGGTGATAATGGAAGCAACCGGGACTAAGGGTATTAGGATTTTTCACAAGTCCAAAACTTTAAAGAACTTTGGGTAACTTAGAAAAATTTGGCTGAATTTTGCCCCCATTCCGGGTTGGTGACAAGGGAAGCAACCGGGACTAAGGGTAATGGGATTTTTCACAAGTCCAAAGCTTTTAAGAACTTTGGGTAACTTAGAAAAATTTGGCTGAATTTTGCCCTCCAGTGTGGGTTGGTGACAATGGAAGCAACCGGGACTAAGGGTATTAGAATTTTTCACAAGTCCAAAGCTTTAAAGAACTTTGGGTAACTTAGAAAAATTTGGCTGAATTTTGCCCCCCAGTCCAGGTTGGTGACAAGGGAAGCAACCGGGACTAAGGGTAATTAGGATTTTTCACAAGTCCAAAGCTTTAAAGAACTTTGGGTAACTTAGAAAAATAAGTTGGCATTAAAATGTTTTTGAAAATAATAATATTTTTTTTTTACTTTGGAAATTTTTCCAAAACATTTGCTGCATATTGCTCTTGCCCCGGTCTCAATGCTGCCTATGGCTCCGGACCAGGGTCTTTTGTATTTTTTACTTAGGAAATTTTTCCATAAGTAATATTGCATATTGCTCTTGCCCCGGTCTCAATGCTGCCTATGGCTCCGGACCAGGTTCTTTTGTATTTTTTACTTAGGAAATTTTTCCATAAGTAATATTGCATATTGCTCTTGCCCCGGTCTCAATGCTGCCTATGGCTCCGGACCAGGGTCTTTTTGTTTTTGTACTTAGGAAATTTTTCCAAAAAATTTGTTGCATGTTGCTCTTGCCCCGGTCTCAATGCTGCCTATGGCTCCGGACCAGGGTCTTTTTGTTTTTGTACTTTGGAAATTTTTCCAAAAAATTTGCATATTGCTCTTGCCCCGGTCTCAATGCTACATATGGCTCCGGACCGGGGACTTATTCTTTGTTGCCAACGGCTGGGGTCCTGGGCCTCATTTTTTCTTATTGCTCCGGGCTATTCTTTATTCTTCGTCTAGAGTTGTCATCCCCAAGTTCGATGATTTCAGTTTAAGCAGGAGGTTCAACTTTTGCTTGGTCCTTCTTAGAGACGGAATGTAGGACCCGGGCTTGGGCATTTTGAGCCAGTAGGTCTGGGCTTCAACAGTCAGGGCTGCAGTAGCCCGGGTGTGACAGCCCCAAATCCGGGGTCAGGAATCCAGGCCGTCACGGACCAATTTCCATTTAATAACATTCTACTCTTGGCAGTTGAAATATAAATGCGTAATAAAACTCACACAATAGACCCCACACTTAATAATAATATTACACAGCAGTCATATGCTCAGAGAACAACATCCACAATATTATAAGTTTAAAGTTAAGCAGTTATTACAACCCAAAATCTTACTTAAGAACATTGTTGAATAATACTTCTACAGGAAGCATTTCAACAAACAAAGTTTATTACACACTTACACACTTAATTTACATAAGTCTACCAATACCCACTCGTCTATCAGCTACCTCAGGGATAGGCGCCAGCACTCTCTCAAAAGGTCGTCTTTCCCTTACTCTCTTGCGGGGTGTAGTGCGGAGTATAGGCTTTTGACCTAGCTGTTATATACATAAGTAGCAAGAGTGAGCTATAATAACTCAGCAAGATAAATTTTGTAAACCGGCATCAAAGAAAAAAAAATATATATATATATATATATATATATTAATAAATGGAAGATCCATCATAATCATTAAGAAAAGAATTAATTCTTATTTATTAAATACACCATCTATTTATCTTTATAAGAAAAGAAATATAAAACATTATAATATCAGTTTCTCTTCTAATATGATATAAAATCAGTTTCTCTTCTAACCATAAAAATAATTCCATAATTTCATACCATTTTTTTTCCTTTTTCAGTATGTCAATCTGTAACCATTAGCAATTCTTTCTTTAAATACTTTGGGGATATCTACTGTCGCGTGATATGTTAGGACGATGATCAGTCGCCTAATCGTACCTGCTCCCTGGAGGAAGGCTCTCTGCTACATCCCCCTTAGGCATCCGTTGGGCCGTAATAAAATATTGAGTGCTGGACTGTGCCGAACACAGCCTCTTACGCTTGCTGTTGCAATCCCCCTTTTTGTCAAATCGTTATTCCATTTATAAAAACACCATTCCACATTTTTCATTTTCCGTTTCCATTTCCATTCACATATATCATCACCTTTAAAATACATACATCATAATACTTTGATTATAACTCAGATATCTCTTCCGTATTTAATAAAGTCAAATATGCTCTTATATACACAAAATATTTCAACTATTTTAAAAGTATTAAATAATAACCAAATAATATTTATTAAATCACAAATGTTTAAAGATTATTTTTAACATAATATCATGAACCATATAACCCTAGATAACAACTGATACCATTCTCTTTCATATCTCTTTAAACCATAAAGTATATTCGCTCTTTCCATATTCATATCCATATCCAATAATCTCAACAAACAGGGAATATATCCCTAACCATATCATCATATAAGATTCATATATTATCTACCAAAACCATTTTTTTTCTTTAAACATAAAAAGTTTATTGGAATAAGGATAAAAGAAATTGTTGTGGAACAAAAAGTAAGGTTATCAAATTGCGGCTAGGGTTCGTGAGCTTCGTGCTTTAATGGCTGCACTTGTGTTACCGTGACCTAATTCGGGTCTTCACAAGATGCCTACGTATCTCAATGTCGAGAATCAAGCCAAAAAACGTAGTTCTGAGATGAGGGGTCTGGCCCTTTATATAGGCTGTAGGAGCCTCAGAATCGTAGTAGGGTTTGGAGACTTGGTGGACAAGTCACCGTTATTAAAGAAGGTTCTGACTCCTTCCTTATAGGAATTAGTTTCCTTGTTGGATTAGGTGCCTTGGAGGCTACACAATATCCTTGGGATATTCCAGAATGTTCCTGGTTTCTAGAACGTTCCTGTTTTGTGGATCAGGCCCGTGTTATAAACAAGCTTGTACCGGGCGTCCCCGGTTTGGGCTGTTCTTTTTGGGCTTAACCACTAACCACGAATTTAATGCCCAGCTAGGGTTTTGGGCCTCATTTATGAGCCAATAAATACTATATTAATTATGTCTTTAGGGATTATTTTTCACCCATATCATTTGCCCCCCAACTTCTAGGAAAACTTGATTTCGTAGAAGTTTAAGGTCAGTTCGGCCCTACCAGGGTATCGTCTTACAATGAAGTGTGGAGCGACCTACACATTCACAACGACTAAGACTCTCTCATAAGTTAATACTTAAGAAAGTTAAACGTTCCTTGACCTCTTGAACCTCTTTCTTAAGATTTCTGGGCCTTTCGGGAATAGGATTAGTGTCGTTTCGAGCTCATAGACACTAATCCAAGTGCAATTCGTGCATAGGATCCTTTATCATAGATTCATTAATGATTTATTTCCCTCAACTTTTCTAATTTAGGGTTAATATCAGACGGTCATTGCCCATAAGCCTTAATAAGGGCTAATTTTTCAGCGAAAGACACTAATTCAGCCCTAATTGGGGCTAAACAACCCTAAACGGGGCTACAAAGGCCTTAACCAAGGCTAAATAATTCATATTGAATATGATTAGTACTAGGATATCCACCCTTAACCTTGAGATAGGCTAATTTTAGAGTTAGAGTCCTTAAACGTCGATAATCGAGGTTAATCACCCCCTAACTGCGATTAGCGAAACCCTAATCCCAAATTTTGGAGTTAAGCCAATCTAATAGAGATTCTTATGACCTCCTGGTTGTAGAAAGAATCGCGTAAAAATTCTCATTTTTGAGTTGTCTAGGCAAGAAATATGGCCTTCTTGGCAAGGTGTTTCAAACACCTTCCTGATTTCAAACACCCTCCTGGTTTCAAACACCCCTGGCATTTCTAAACTCAAATTTTCAAGTTGAGCTTATATGATAGGGATTCTTATAATCTCCTGGTATGAGCAAGAATCACGTGAAAATATGAATTTTTGAACGTTTTAGGGGCAAAAAACCTCATTCTGAGCTGGTTTTCAAACCAGACCTTGTTTCAAACACCCTCCTTTTTTCAACTTTTAGAAATCACTGAGAGACCTAGCTAGGCTTGTAGAGGACCTTGAAAGGTTTCCAAATCCCAAATTTGAGCTCAAACGGAGCATTTTTGAGCGTTTTGGAGGGTCGTGAAACCACCTAGGGGGTTCATGTCCTCACAACACCTGACCAAGGTGACCTAGTCGACCAACCCTGGTCGGCCATTCGGCCAAGGGGACCTGGTCGGCCACCCCTGGTCAGCTGGGCCCCAATTTTTTTTTTTTTTTTTGGAATTTTAGCCAAATTTTGACTACTTGACTTTGACTTTTGACTTTGACTTTGACCAAAACCAAAACTTGTTTCAAACCCCCTCCTTGTTTCTAGAGGGAGTTTACAACACCTTGGTTGATTTTGTGATCCTTAATCACAAACAACCTTCTTCTTAGTTTTCAGGACCTTCTGGGTTTTAACTTGTTCTTGAACTCTTAGTTTCTAATAACCTTGGGCTATGCTATGGCCCTTGACTTGTTGACACCATTCCATACTTACAATAGGGTGTTTTGAACAACCTTGGCCTTGCCCCCCTTGCCATGGAGGTCTTTGTTCCTTTATTAGCTTATATAGGGTTTTTCTCTTGTTTTCAACACCTGACTTCAAGTCTAGGGTGCTATGGTCAGTTTTTATCCTTGATTTCATACTCAAGGACTTTAAAACTCCTACCTTGTTTGTAAAGCCATGCCTTGGCTTCATTTTATTCAAAGGTTCCTGAATTTTAGGCCTTCAGTTCAATCAACCGGCTTAATTCAGGACATACAACCTCGTTGGCCATCTGGGCTTATATTTTATGCAGGTTTTCAAAACTCCCACCATTTTCTTAGAATCTATTTTCTATATTTCTATAAAGTATTAGCTTTTTAGCTAATATTTCTACTTAGTGCCTTAATCATGGATTTTTGGCTTAATCCTCCGTTTAGGCTCGTTAAGCATAAGTTAGTTCAACCTCTTAGGTCGTTAACTATGTTGCTGCTCCAGCCTGCATTTTCATTCGTTTCTTTCATTTATTTTCACGAATTAGATCGTTTATTTGACCCAATTCCGAGTTCATAACGCCTTTTTCCTGCTGTTTTCGGCTATTTAACCTGTAAACGCGGGTCGTCGGAAAGATGACCTGCTATGAGGGGTCGTTCATTTCCTTATAAAAGTGTTGGAGTGGAAGTCATTCTTCACATTTCCATATTCTTCCAAAGAAAATTTCTCTCTGAAGAGCTCTCAAGATTCAAGCACCTATTTCAACTTCAAACAAACCTGATGGCAAGTGAAGGTGGTCAGAGCACCGTAGTCCCTTCTAAGTCCCTTCTCCAAGCAATTAACAGGAGGACCAAGGACAAGAACAGGAAAGGTAAGGTGTTTCCTCCTCGTTATCAATTAACTTTACCCCAACTCTTAGAAGAGCCCGGGGATGTGTTTCCAAACAATGCTAAATTTGACTCTTTCATATTTCCTAGCACTTTAGGCGTAGGAGATATTAACGACCTACTCAAATATGAATTTTCTTCTGGTTTGAGACTCAGAATCCCTTCACCGGGAGATAGGACTTGTAATTGGCACCCTGAAAATTTATATGTGTACAAAGGGGCTATCACAGCTGGCCTTAGGTTTCCGGTTCACCCATGGCTTGTTAGGTTACTAGCTGAAGTTAAAATCAACCCGTGCCAACTATATTCTAACTCCTGGAAATTTATATTCATCTTTATGGTTGAATGCATCATGGGAGGCGTCCGCCTTAGCATTCCTTTATTTAGACATTTGTTTGCTTTCAAAAATAACCCTGTTACTAGGAAAGGATGAGTAAGCATCCAACATCGCACAAAGTCCCGAATGATTATCAATGCTGCCTCCGTGCCTGACTCATGCCACAATTGGAGGCACGAATTTTTTATCCTTAGGTGGAAAGGAGGAGATTGGGGTGAATTTTTCAGGATTAAATTCAACCACGTGAACGATGAGGGTGTTAGTGAGCTGCAGCTCTCAACTGAAGAAGTAGCCAATCGGGACTGGCTTATTTCAACCTTTCAAAATGCCCACTACCGCGAAGTTGTGACTGAGCATAACTTGATAGAGACCGGGCTTAGTAGTATCCCTCCCGAGGGTAATTCTTACTTTAACTCTTTTATTCTCATCATACTTGTTCTTATTTCAACATTGTTTTCTTTGTCTTTTCTTGCAGTTGCTGAGGAGATTGACAGTCTGCCGGGTCATGCTCCCCAGATTACTAAAAGGATGATCAAAAAGGCTGAGAAAGAAGCCAATCTTGACGATATTCCAGTTCCTGAATTCCTCCAACACTGCTCAAAGGCTGGGAAAAGGATCAGGAGCTCGGACGGGAGTATGAAGACTGCATTCATGCCTGAGTGGGGGATTTGCGAGCAGGACGCTATTCGAGATAGCCATCTCCTTGCTCAGGAATGGTCTCGGAATGCTATAGCCCCGATTGACAAGGTTCACTTCGCAACAGCAACGGACCTTGAGGAGAATGAAAGCTTGGGGGCATTTCATGCCTATAACGTAAGCTTATCTCCCCTTATCTTTTATTACTCTTACTAAATATTGACCATTATGGTTTAACATAACTATTTCTTGTGGTGTTTTATTCTTGTAGTTGAATGCTCATTTCCAGAATGCTATCCAGTTGGGGAGATCATATAAGGATAAGGAAAGAACCGCCCTCAAGGCTGCGGAAAAGCATCAGAAAGAGTCTCAAGAATGGGAGGCTAAATACTTCACCTCCGAAGACCAACTCTCATCCCTCAGGGGTAAGTACGCAGCCTTGGAGAACAGGACCCAGAACAACGAGGATTCCATCATCCAAAACTACTTGGGCTCGGATACATTCCTTGCCTTCATCGATGAACATGACAGGGAGGTCCAACCGGACAGCATGTCCATAGGTTGGGAAAAAGCTGTGAATAATATTGGCCAAGACAATAAAGGGGTTGTTTTTCCTTCCTTCTATCCGAGTCCTTGGAAGGTGACTGATGCTAATGACCTTGTTGAAGGTGCTGGAACTTCCTCCCAGGCAAACAGGCGTGCTTCAGGCTCCGGGGCTAAGGCCACTTCCCAACATTCAGGATCCAGTTCTGGGAGGCACCCTTCGAGATCCCGGGGAAAGACCGAAGTGACAGTTCAAGACGCCAATTAGCCGGCCAAATTCGCGAACCCAAATCGGTGAGTGTTACCAGTTCCTCAACTTCGACTTCCAAGAGTAGGGAAGAAGGTGAGACGGGGTCCTCCAGCGGAGAAGAAGCCCCTGTTCAGGTTGCTCCTCCTAAAGCCAAGAAGCGATTGGTGAAGACTGCTTCTATCAAGAAGTGATTATCTTTTAGGCCTTACATGGCTTATGTTTACCTCGTGTGGCTCTTATTCAGTTCTCGTTTTATCCTGACTTTACTCATGGTCCTTCATGGACTTATATTTTATTCGATGTTGTTTGTAACTTATAACTCTGTCCCCTAGGGGTATATTATCTACATGCTTGTTTCCTTTAATTCATACGTTCCTTTTTTTACGGTACTTGGTCATCCTAGACTTACACACATCAGGTGTTTGGTACATCATTAAAATCACAGAAACGTAGAATAGAAAACAAACTTGTATTAATAACGTGAAATGGGCTCTGCCCTTACATAAAATGATAAGTTCTACTATGAGCAACATGCTCTGCAATGGTTTTACATAAACCTTATTTCTACTTCAATAGATAGGCTAAAAGCTAAGTCCTTACTAGGAGAGCTTAAACATAATACATCTTGAGATTCGAGGCGTGCCAAGTACGAGGCACCTCGCTTCCGTCCATGGTTTCCAACTTGTAAGAACCTCTACCCAACGTTTTGCTGACTCTATACGGCCCTTCCCAATTAGGGGCTAACTTGCCTGTCTGTCCAACTCCAGATGCTTCTATCTTCCTTAAAACCAAGTCACCTTGTTTGAAGAACCTTTATTTAACCCTATGGTTATAATAAAAAGATGCCCTCTTCTGATGTTCTACATTGCGGGCATTCGCTTCGTCCCTGACTTCATCAATTAAATCAAGGGCAAACCTCATGCCTTCCTCATTGGTTTCTTGATCATATGCTTCCACCCTTGGAGACGTATGATAGATCTCCACGGGCACTACTGCCTCTGCTCCATAGGCTAGCAAAAATGGAGTAGCTCCTATTGTCACTTTACAGGTGGTACGATATGCCCATAGAATAGGCAGCAGCTCATCCACCCACGTGTTTCTTGAACGTTCGACCCTTTTCTTAAGTCCATCAAGGATAATCCGATTCGCTACCTCAGCTTGCCCATTAGCCTGAGGGTGAGCTACTGAAGTGAAGCGAAGTTCGATGGCGTTCTCCTCACAATACTTCTTAAACTCCTCATTGTTGAATTGGCGCCCATTATCCATCACAAGGATTCGTGGGATTCCGTATCTGCAAATTACGTTCTCCCAGAAAAATTGGGCAACTTGTTGGGTGGTTATCTTAGCTAATGGCTTAGCTTCAATCCACTTGGTAAAATAGTCGATGGCCACTATCAAGAACTTCCTTTGTGCTGAAGCTACAGGGAAAGGACCTAGAATGTCCATCCCCCACATGGCAAACGGAATAGGAGAGTTAATCGATGTTAACATCTCTGGCGGCTGTCTGACAATCGGAGCGTGTTTCTGACACCTGTCACACTTCTTTACATAACTTTGCGCATCTGCCAACATCTGTGGCCAATAAAATCCCAGACGGGTGATCTTATGGGCTAGGGCTCTGCTCCCCAAGTGTTGCCCACAGATCCCTTCATGAACTTCCTTTAATGCTTCTTCTGCCTCTTGAGGCCTCAAACACTTCAGGTACGGGATAACAAAAGACCTCTTGTAAAGGATGCCTTCAATCAAGACATATCTCAATGCTCTCACTGATAGTTTCCACGCCTCCAAGGCGTCTTCGGGAAGCCATCCCGTTTCCAAATGTGCCTTAATAGGATCTATCCAACAACTTCCTATATCAATGGGTGCCACCAATTTCGAATTGATGGAAGGGGCCTTCAAGACCTGGAAGTAAACACTCCCTGCATAATTCTCTATCTCAGAAGAGGCAAACTTTGATAGGGCATCGACCTTGATGTTCTCCTCCCTCGGAATGTGCTCCATATAGCATTCATCAAACTGAGTCATAACGGCTTTCACAACCCTTAGGTATTTTGCCATAGTTTCATCCTTGGCTTCGAACTCACCATTCACCTGCGATACTACGAGCCTCGAATCTCCACAAACTTTAAGGTTCTTGACTCTCAATATTCTGGCCAAGCCTAATCCGGCTATCAAGGCTTCATATTCAGCTTCATTCTTGGTTGTTGGAAAGTCCAACTTCAAAGCATATTCTACTAAAAACCCATCGGGGCTTTGCAAGACCAGGCCTGCACCACTAGATTTTGTTTTTGATGCCCCATCAAAATAGAGCACCCAATATTCCTTCTGATCAGGTGCAAGCTCCTCAACTTTGCCTTCGCCTTCCTAGCCTGACACTATCTCCTGCCCCCCGACTTCTTGGTTGTCGATGGTACATTCAACCACGAAGTCAGCTAATGCCTGAGCCTTGATGGCTGTCCGAGGCTTATACGCGATATCAAACTCCCCGAGTTCGATTGCCCATTTAATCAGCCTTCCACTGGCCTTGGGGCTGTGCAATATACTTCTCAACTGCTAATCCGTCAGGACTTCAATCCTGTGTGCCTGGAAGTAAGGTCGTAGCTTCCTCGAAGCTGTTACTAGTGCCAAAGCAAACTTCTCAATTGGTGAGTAATTCATCTCAGCTCCATGCAATACCTTGCTCACGTAGTAGATAAGCTTCTGAATCTTGTTTTCCTCTCGAATAAGAACGACACTCAGTGCTTGTTCGGATATCGCTAGGTATAAATATAGGGTCTCTCCAGGACTAGGTTTGGCCGACAACGGGGCCTCAGCCATGTACTTTTTTAGCTGTTCAAAAGCCTCTTGGCTTTCTGAAGTCCATTCGAAATTCTTCACTTTCTTCAAATCCTGAAAGAAAGGCAAACACTTATCGCCAGACCTTGAGATGAACCTTCCCAATGCGGCTACTCTACCAGTCAACTTCTGCACGTCCCTCACAGAACGAGGTGGTTCCATATCGAGGATTACCTTAATCTTATCCGGGTTGGCTTCAATGCCACGTTTTGAAACCATCAAGCCCAAAAACTTCCCTGATCCAACGCCAAAAGCACACTTGGCTGGATTTAACATCATCTTATGGTGCCTCAGCACTTCAAAGGCCTCTCTGAGGTGTTCAACATGGTCTGCTGTAAATAAGCTTTTGACCAACATATCATCAACGTAGACCTCCATGGTTTTCCCAATCAGATGAGCAAATATCTTATTTACCAGTCGTTGATAAGTAGCTCCTGCATTCTTTAGTCCAAAAGCCATGACAAGGTAACAAAAAACACCAAAGTCAGTTATGAAAGATACCTTAGGGATGTCATCTTTGTGCATCCTAATCTGGTTGTAGCCGCTGAAACCATCCATGAAACTCAGCATTTCATGCCCTGCCGTGGCATCTATCAGTGTGTCAATCCTTGGTAAGGGGAAGCAATCCTTAGGGCATGCGTCATTCAAATCGGTGAAGTCTATACACATCCTCCACTTTCCGTTGGCTTTCTTGACCATCACAGGGTTAGCCAACCATTCAGGGAACTGAATCTCCTCAATAAAACCAGCTTCCAAGAGCTTGTCCACCTCTTGCTTAATGGCCTCTTGCCTTTCCGGAGCAAAGTTCCTCTTCTTCTGTTTTATTGCCTTCCGCCTGGGATCGACATTCAACCTGTGAGTTATGAGTTGGGGGTCTATCCCTGGCATATCAGCTGCCGTCCAAGCGAACACATCTCTGTTTTCTTGTAAGAATTCTACCAACTTGCCCTTCAAGGGTTCTTTTAAAGACGCTCCAACGTATGTAACTTTATCAGGGTCTCGAGAATCCAGAGGTATAGGAACCAAATCTTCTGCCGGTTTCCCGCGGTATTCATCATCCCCTCGGACATCCATGTCTTCTATCGGGAGGACCTGCCCCTCTACTCCATCAGCTCTTAATATGGCCACATAACAACTTCTGGCCATCTTTTGATCACCCTTCTGTTCTCCAATGCCATTCCTGGTTGGAAACTTAACTTTCATATGATAGCTTGAGGCAACAGCCTTAAACGCATGAAGTCCAGTCCTTCCGAGGATCGCATTATACGTGGATGCTGCTTTGATTACCAAGAAATTTAACATCTGAGTAGCTTCCTTGGGCTCCTGTCCAATAGTAACCGGTAGCTGGATGGTCCCTTCAACATTGGATTCGACTCCATTGAACCCATATATAGGCATACTGTTAGGAGTCAACTGCGAGTCGTTGTACCCCATCTTCACAAATGCGTCATGAAACAAAATATCGACAGAAGCACCATTGTCTATCAAGACTCGCTTCACCTCTGAGTTTCCAATTACCGGGGTTATGACCAACGTGTCGTCATGGGGGAACTTCACCCCTTCCAAGTCTGAATCGTCAAAACCAATTACTACTTCAGTTTTTGCACGTTTTGGGGCCTCTCCCACGATGTGCATCACCTCCTTGGCATATGCCTTTCGAGAGTTCCTTGTCGTGCCAGCCACAGTCGGGCCACCCCAAATCATGTTAATAACTGGCCCTCGTGGCTGGGGGTTATGATCACGATCGTTATCCCTTCTATCATTATCTCTTCTATCATAGTCTCTCCTTTGATTTCCACGGTCTTCGCCTTTCGTGAACCTGCTCAACTTTCCTTTTCGGATCAAGAATTCGATTTCTTCCTTGAGTTGCCTGCAATCATCGGTGTCATGTCCTATATCCTTATGGAACCTACAGTATTGATCCTTGTTTCTCTTCGCGGGATCACCCCTGAGTGGCTTCGGCCATCAGAAATCCTTGTCTTTCTCAATATCCATCAGGATTTGACTCATAGGGGCATTCAACCTCGCGTATTCAGAGAACCTTGGTCCCAAATTTTTCTTAGGGGCAGAGTCGGAGTCCTTGCTAGTCCGGGGATATTTGTCCCTAGCATCGTACTCTTGCTCTTGCTTCCGCTTTCGAGAATTTCCGTTTCCTCCATTCGTTGTAGGGGCTTCTGCCTTCCTCATGCTCTCTTCTGCTTTTATGTATTTACTCGCCCTTCTTTGGAGCTCAGTCATGCTCTCAGGGGGATGTTTTTACAATGACATCTGAAAGTAGGTGTTCGTTGTTCCATTCTCCAGGGCTATCATAGCTACCTTGTTCTCCAGGTCTGGGACATTCAATGTCTCCTTGGTGAAACGCTTGAGATAATCCCTCAGGTTCTCATTCTTCCCTTTTTTCACTTGCATGAGAGATGCAGAGCTTTTTTCATGGACTTTTCCACTAACAAACTGATTGATGAAAGCAGTGCTCAACTCCTTGAAGGAGCCAATTGAGTTTGCGGGCAACCGGCTATACCATCTTTGAGCCATGCCTGCCAGGGTTTGAGGGAATGCCCTACACTTAAGAGCGTCGCTGGCGGGTTGTAACAATAGCGCGTTTGAGAACGTCCTGACATGATTCGAGGGATCACCCGTTCCATCATATGGTTTTATCGTGGGCATCTTAAATTTTCGGGAAACATGAGCGTTCATCACCTCCTCAGTGAACGGGGGTGTGGGATCGTCAGGGTCTCCGAGTGGCATTAGGTCTTTGGGATCACCCCTGGGGGTTTCCACCCTTGTAACTCCTCCAGTTGGGGCATTAGCCCTTCTTTGTCTCCTTGAAGAACTTTCCAAATCAATAAAGGGGATCTCCCTCAGAGTTGGAGGGGGCCTATTCTGATTCAGCCTTGCTTGCTCCCTGGCTATATCGTCCTTCAGCCTTTGGATCTCAGCCTCATGGGCCTTGATTCTCTCAGCGGCTGTTTGAGGAGGTCCATCATGGATTCTTCGAGTCCTTCCCATAGGCTCCTTGCTTGCACGTCGCCTCCTCGGGGCTTCATCACGATCATCATCCTGAGATGAAGAATCATCAGTATAAGGTCCGGAGTAATCATAATACCCTTGCTCAGGAGGGGCTAAACCCCTAGCATAGGGAGGCTGATACGACTCAGGTATCTATAGAGCGTGACCACTTGGTCCAGGATCCCTACGATTTGGAGGGTAGTTATGCAATCCGTATAACGGATCAGTGTTCACGGGGAGTGAAGTGGCGGAGATCTGAACTCCTGAGAGTGGGGGACGGCTATTTAATGGTGAGACCACCATCTGAAGCTGATTGGTCTCACGTCCTGGATGGACGTCCACTGGTAAGGTTCTCTCAACATGGGGATTCGTCCCTATGGGTTGAGAAACTTGAGGCTGAGTGGTTGTCTCTGTTAATGGGGGTACATACCCTTGCTCCGTAACAACAGGTGGAGCGGTGGAGATGGCTGGTGGATCAGAAGTTACAGGAACGTTCTCGGATGTCGTTCTTCGTGTGTTAACCATGGTTGATGTTGTTTTCCCACAGACGACGCCAAATGTTGTGGAACAAAAAGTAAGGTTATCAAATTGCGGCTAGGGTTCGTGAGCTTCGTGCTTTAATGGCTACACGTGTGTTACCGTGACTTAATTCGGGTCTTCACAAGATGCCTACGTATCTCAATGTCGAGTATCAAGCCAAAAAACGTAGTTCTGAGATGAGGGGTCTGGCCCTTTATATAGGCTGTAGGAGCCTCAGAATCGTAGTAGGGTTTGGAGACTTGGTGGACAAGTCACCGTTATTGTGGAAGGTTCTGACTTCTTCCTTATATGAATTAGTTTCCTTGTTGGATTAGGTGCCTTGGAGGCTACACAATATCCTTGGGATATTCCAGAACGTTCCTGGTTTCTAGAACGTTCCTGTTTTGTGGATCAGGCCCGTGTTATAAACAAGCTTGTACCGGGCGTCCCCGGTTTGGGCTGTTCTTTTTGGGCTTAACCACTAACCACGAATTGAATGCCCAGCTAGGGTTTTGGGCCTCATTTATGAGCAAATAAATACTATATTAATTATGTCTTTAGGGATTATTTTTCACCCATATCAGAAATCTTGCCTCGATCTCTAAGTCCAAGAGGTATGATCCGATGTTCGTCTCGAGTATCTATAGAAACGAGTATCTACAGAAACGAAAAGGATCATCGTTAGAATTATATGTCACTTACTCACTTAACCTTTATATAATAATACCCTTGACAATTAATATATATTTAACATATCATTAATAACCCAAAAGTTCCAAGAACTTATCCATTATTAGACTCTCTAAAAGTTTTATTGTTTTTCACCATTCCCTTAAGGATCCCTAATTAACCACACTCTACTGTAAAATTTCTCATAAATTACAAAATTCGACTTTTGACACAAGACCAGTGGGGTATGACTCTCTGTTCACCCTAAAATATTCTCCCAAAATTTCATAATTTTTAAAGGTGTTTAAGTATAGTAATTATGGCCTCAAAGTTGACACAATTGCACCGTCTCGGTTTCTGAACGCCTTTCACTAAAACTCACTTTTCTCCTAACCCGTTCATTGGATTTTTACGTACTTTATGTCAAAACGATCTATGAATAAAGCTCTATCCTCTCCATGACCAGTTGGTACCCTTGACAGAAACCTAACCCTTCGAATTTCTGTCTCAAAAATAGAGCATCTTTATTTTAACGAAAATCGGACATTGTAACAGCTATATTTTCATACTTTCCATATTATCAACCTTCCAAACTCATCATCCAACACATATATCCTTCAACTCACCATGTGGTCATCATACCAACCATGGTTTTCCATACATAACACCTCCATATTCAATCAAATCACTTATAAACACACATATAATCATGATTTCATACTTTACACAAACTTTAATCTCTATACTCGCCATAATCTATCATAAAGGGGTGAGGATGTTTATACCTTCCTTGAAGCTTTAACACTCTTAATAAAGGTTTATAGTCCTTGATACACCTTGATAAAACCTTAATATACCTTAATCTTTCAAAACAAAACACAAAACTCAAGTTAGTTACTATACCCCAGCTGAAAGAATTGGAAAAACGAGGTTCTTACCATACTTTTCTAGACGAGGCTCCTAAAGAAGAGTTGTAGAGCATCTCCATACCTTTCCAAGAAGCTAAAGAACACAAAACTCCAGTGAAAAATGAAGGCTCTAGGGCTGTGTTTATTGGGCTGCTGTGATTTTGGCCGAATGGACTAAAAATGGGGAAGATGAGATGATTTTTTGTGTTGGCTAGCAAGGTTCTAGAGTTTTGTGGATATTTCATGACTTATATAGATAATTACTTAATAAATCCTTGGATAATTACTTGGTTAAAGTGAGTGGAAGTTGCCTAACATTCTTATGTCATTGATGATGTCATCTTGGATGATCCTAGAATCTTGTTTTTGATTTTTCTAAGTAAAATGTTTATAACCTTGGTAAATAATAATGTGGTATATATCCTTGTTATATTACTAACCTTTGTTGTTTGGTTTCAATACTCGTTTAATCACGATTCGTTTCGAATATTCTTCATTATCCAAGTGGTTTTTAAATCGTTTAACAATCCAAATTCCCCTAGCATTTCCTTGACTTGATCATCCCTTGGTTTAACCTAATTTCACAATTTCCTCAAAATATAAACCCTTTAAAATTTTCATACTCCTTAATATCCAATACAATAGAGACTCAATTGAATTCGAAAACTTTTAGAGTCGATACTCAAGAATCCTTAAAATCCGTGATCATTTCCAGTCACTCATTTTCACAGTATAACAATAATTAATCTGATTTCGAATTATTCATTTTCCGTTTTGAATATAGGGTACTTACATACCTTTTCCATAAATCCATAAAATTACTATTCATTTAGGCACTGTAGCATTCTAAAAGTTAGGGGATATTACAGTCTTCCCCCCTTAAAAGGATTCCGTCCCGGAATCACGTTGAAAATATCGATAAATACCTTTCTCACCTGACACCCTCTAATTCTCACATTACTTCCTCCATCCTTTAGTTCTTTCATAAACATCTCTATCTTGTCGTGCAAAAATACACCAACATAAACTTGCTTGTCATTCATCCACATGCCATTTAGCTTATCAATAGCAGTACTTTCACTATCTTTTTCTTGCAAATCTCCTCTTGTATTCAGTTATTCTATATTGTCTCATCTCTCCTTCCTCTTTTGACTAAGGGTATCGGCCACCATATTGGCCTCCCCTGAATGGTAGTGTATTTTATAGTCATAATCCTATATCCTTAAGTTTAATCTCCAACTATTGGTTAGCTATACTTTGATCTTTATCATGACATAAAATATTAATACTCCAACATTGCTATATCTCATCTCTGTAAAAATTTTCAGAAAATAAACTATAATGATATTCCTTGAAACAATTGAAAGAAAACATTGGTTATAATATATATTTCCTGTTCATACTTAAACAAGAGTGTACTTTTCCTTTAACCTTGAAAAATATATTCTCACACTTTCTCTCATACTCTTAATCTCCTTTCTATAGAGTTCTCTAACCCTTAACAGATATTGATTTTGGATGACATGAGAATAAGTTTCTTTTCCTAGATCATCATAGTTTATTTTCTAAACGATAGATTATTATTATCTAGATTGTTAACCCATTTACACCATTTATTGACTACGTGAATCTTAGAATATAGAAGATTTGGTCGATCCCTAATCCAATGAAACATTTATATTTAATCTCATCTCTTGACGAAATTTCCCTTGGAATCTCAAGTTTCCTCGTATAATCACGTATACTCTAAACCTTGCTTCCATTATTCCATCCATTAATGGAATCTTCAATTTTCGAAATAATTGATAGAATTCAAGAAACTTTGAATTGAAACGAACCCAGATACAAGTAAGGGTCCCACAACAATTTATTTATTTATTTTTTTTTTACGAGGAACTACCCCACATTACTGCGGGATTTCAAACCTCGGGTTATGGACTGCCCCTACCCATAACCGGGTAAATCCGGACTCAACTAGTTTGGGCAAGCGTGCCAAGCATCTCCCGAGGGAGTCGAACCTTGGACCGCCTGGATAGCTTCCACTTGCTCTTACCAGTTGAGCTAACCCGTGGAGCTCCCACAACAATTTATAATATTAAGAGTTTTAAGTAACTCTTATTCGAAACAAAAGAATATCTGAGAAATCAATATGATGGAAGAACCCGTATGTCACACAAGTGAAGGCGTCCCCTCCGACTTTCTATCACACAGACAGATCGTCCTTGTATATACATATAGGGTTGTTCCTCTTAGTTGAAGTAAGAAATATAAAGGAAAATTTAAATAACGATGATAAATACCATCTTCCGAAAATAATCTTAGAAGAATATTTTGACTAAGATAGATAAAATACAATTTTGAAACACATTCCAAAGATACTAGAAAGTTTTGAAAAGATACCGGCCCTTAATGAATAATTACCCACCAGTGGAGGAAAATTTGAAACTCAATAATATAATTTAGCAGGGCTTTAGGAAATTTGAAAGTAGTTACCCTTAATAGCCTCTGCCCAAATGAAAAAAAAAATCCCAATAATGGAAGGTTTTCCTCAAATACTATTTATATCTTAGACTGCGTACTCTCCAAAATTTCTTAAATTTGGCACTCACCAATTTGCCTTAACCTATCATCTGATATTCCAAATTATCGTAATTTACCTAGTCGTGACTTGGCTCGATACTTTCTGCATTTATCCATAATGAAACAAAATCTTCTGATTGATCGTCTTGGCCTAACACTGCTCCGGTATCAAGGACCTTTCAAACTATACTTTATAATTGTATATTCTAATATACCCTATATACTCACGAGGTTATCTAACGTACACTACCCGATACATCAAATATTCCTTTTTCTCATATCAATCCTGTGTACTACATAAGCTTAACACTTTTGACATAATAGCCTTTTCATTTAAGTCATTCTCGGAATTTCTCAGTCTGTCTTGGTCCTTAAGATATATCTTGGCTTTACCGACCAATCTCAATTTCACCATTTCATCTCCACAAACAATCAGTGTCTATTCACCAATCTACTTACACTATTACCTCAAACTCCCTTAAACTTAAGAAGATTTAAATACCCGTACCATCATATTGAAATTTTCTATAATTCGGGAAGTAAATAACTATTCCATGAATCCCCTAAAATCACCTTAACTTCATGTCTCGGGCGATCTATGCCCTTACCAGTCAATACTTGTCACTAAGGATTCTTTAATAAGCATCCATAACCACAAAAAGTGAGGTCTATATCAACACTTTCCTCAACATAGCATTTCAACCCTAACTTAACCATTGGTACTATATCAAATAGTCCAACACGAACTCTACATGAGTTCTGACGTTCTCACATAACTATACACACTCCTACTCACTCTCGTTCCTGAGCAATATGACTCTAGCTCTGATACCAACTGTGATAGCCCCAAATCCGGGGTCAGGAATCCAGGCCGTCACGAACCAATTTCCATTTAATAACATTCTACTCTTGGCAGTTGAAATATAAATGAGTAATAAAACTCACACAATAGACCCCACAGTTAATAATAATATTACACATCAGTCATATGCTCAGAGAACAACATCCACAATATTATAAGTTTAAAGTTAAGCAGTTATTACAACCCAAAATCTTACTTAAGAACATTGTTGAATAATACTTCTACAGGAAGCATTTCAACAACCAAAGTTTATTACACACTTAATTTACATAAGTCTACCAATACCCACTCGTCTATAAGCTACCTCAGGGATAGGCGCCAGCACTCTCTCAAAAGGTCGTCTTTCCCATACCCTCTTGCGGGGTGTAGTGCGGAGTATCGGCATTTGACCTAGCTGTTATATACATAAGTAGCAAGAGTGAGCTATAATAGCTCAGCAAGATAAATTTTGTAAACCGGCATCAAAGAAAAACATATATATATATATATATATATATATATATATATATATATATATATATATATATATATATATATATAGGCCGTTGCTCCATACAGAACACTATTATATAACAAAAAATAAAGAACACCTTAGATCTATTAGATCCATTGGCCCCGCCAGGGGCACCCAACACAAAAAGTTATTTTTTTACCCCCTATCAAGTCAGCAAAAAAAAAAAATTGAAAAATTACTCTTCACTGATGACGTCATCATGATGTCATCAGTGAACAGTAAATTTTCAATTTTTTTCGCTGGCTTGATATAGGGTAAAAAATAACAACTTTTTGTGTTGGGTGCTATGACCGAACTCTTATATTAGATTAGATATAAGGTGTTCTTTATTGTTTGTTATATAAGGTGTTTGTTATGGAGTGCAACTATGTATATATATATATATATATATATATATATATATATATAAACGGAAGACCCATCATAATCATTAAGAAAAGAATTAATTCTTATTTATTAAATACACCATCAATTTATCTTTATAAGAAAAGAAATATAGAACATTATAATATCAGTTTCTCTTCTAATATGATATAAAATCAGTTTCTCTTCTAACCATAAAAATAATTCCATAATTTCATACCATTTTTTTTCCTTTTTCAGTATGTCAATCTGTAACCATTATCAATTCTTTCTTTAAATACTTTGGGGATATCTGCTGTCGCCTGGTACGTTAGGACGATGATCAGTCGTCTAATCGTACATGCTCTCTGTTTACTACTAGTAGAAGGAATGTCAATCATCCCTGGAGGAAGGCTCTCTGCTACATCCCCCTTCGGCATCCGTTGGACCGTAATAAAATATTGAGTGCTGGACTGTGCCGAACACAGCCTCTTACGCTTGCTGTTGCAATCCCCCTTTTTGTCAAATCGTTATTCCATTTATAAAAACATCATTCCACATTTTCCATTTTCCGTTTCCATTTCCATTCACATATATCATCACCTTTAAAATACATACATCATAATACTTTGATTATAACTCAGATATCTCCTCCGTATTTAATAAAGTCAAATATGCTCTTATATACACAAAATATTTCAACTATTTTAAAAGTATTAAATAATAAACAAATAATATTTATTAAATCACAAATGTTTAAAGATTATTTTTAACATAATATCATGAACCATATAACCCTAGATAACAACTGATACCATTCTCTTTCATATCTCTTTAAACCATAAAGTATATTCGCTCTTTCCATATTCATATCCATATCCAATTATCTCAACAAACAGGGAATATATCCCTAACCATATCATCATATAAGATTCATATATTATCTACCAAAACCATTTTTTTCTTTAAACAAAAACAGTTTATTGAACTAAGGATAAAAGAAATCTTGCCTCGATCTCTAAGTCCAAGAGGTATGATCCGATGTTCGTCCCGAGTATCTATAGAAACGAAAAGGATCATCGTTAGAATAATATGTCACTTACTCACTTAACCTTTATATAATAATACCCTTGACACTTAATATATATTTAACATATCATTAATAACCCAAAAGTTCGAAGAACTTATCCATTATTAGACTCTCTAAAAGTTTCAGTGTTTTTCACCATTCCCTTAAGGATTCCTAATTAACCACACTCTACTGTAAAATTTCTCATAAATTTTCAAATTCGAATTTTGACAAAAGATCAGTGGGGTATGACTCTCTGTTCACCCTACAATATTCTCCCAAAATTTCATAATTTTTAAAGGTGTTTAAGTATAGTAATTATGGCCTCAAAGTTGACACAATTGCACCGTCTCGGTTTCTGAACGCCTTTCACTAAAACTCACTTTTCTCCTAACCCGTTCATTGGATTTTTACGTACTTTATGTCAAAACGATCTATGAATCAAGCTCTATCCTCTCCATGACCAGTTGGTACCCTTGACAGAAACCTAACCCTTCGAATTTCTGTCTCAAAAACAGAGCATCTTTATTTTAACGAAAATCGGACATTATAACGGCTATATTTTCATACTTTCCATATTATCAACCTTCAAAACTCATCATCCAACACATATATCCTTCAACTCACCATGTGGTCATCATACCAACCATGGTTGTCCATACATAACACCTGCATATTCAATCAAATCACTTATAAACACACATATAATCATGATTTCATACTTTACACAAACTTTAATCTTTAAACTCACCATAATCTATCATAAAGGGGTGAGGATGCTTATACCTTCCTTGAAGCTTTAACGCTCTTAATAAAGGTTTATAGTCCTTGATACACCTTGATACAACCTTAATATACCTTAATCTTTCAAAACAAAACACAAAACTCAAGTTAGTTACTATACCCTAGAGTTTTGTGTTGGCTAGCAAGGTTCTAGAGTTTTGTGGATATTTCATGACTTATATAGATAATTACTTAATAAATCCTTGGATAATTACTTGGTTAAAGTGAGTGGAAGTTGCTTAACTTTCTTATGTCATTGATGATGTCATCTTGGATGATCCTAGAATCTTGTTTTTGATTTTTCTAAGTAAAATGTTTATAACCTTGGTAAATAATAATGTGGTATATATCCTTGTTATATTACTAACCTTTGTTGTTTGGTTTCAATACTCGTTTAATCACGATTCGTTTTGAATATTCTTCATTATCTAAGTGGTTTTGAAATCGTTTAACAATCCAAATTCCCCTAGCATTTCCTTGACTTGATCATCCCTTGGTTTAACCTAATTTCACAATTTCCTCAAAATATAAACCCTTTAAAATTTTCATACTCCTTAATATCCAATACAATACAGACTCAATTGAAATCGAAAACTTTTAGAGTCGATACTCAAGAATCCTTAAAGTCCGTGATCATTTCTAGTCACGTATTTTCACAGTATAACAATAACATGATTTCGAATTATTCATTTTCCATTTTGAATATAGGGTACTTACATACCTTTTCTATAAATCCATAAAATTACTATTCATTTAGGCACTGTAACACTCTAAAAGTTAGGGGATATTACACTGGGATTCGGTAGTCAGGGCTCCTGTAGCCTGCTCTTCGGTAGTCGGGGCTCATGTAGCCTAGGCTTCGATAGTCGGGGCTCTTGTAGACTGGTCTTCGGTAGTCGGGGCTCTTGTAGCCAAGGCTTCGGTAGTCAGAGCTCATGTAGCCCGATCTTCGGTAGTTAGGGCTCCTGTAGTCATGACTTCGGTAGTTAGGGCTCATGTAGCCCGGTCTTCGGTAGCCAGGGCTCTTGTATCCTGGTCTTCGGTAGTCGAGGCTCCTGTAGTCAGGACTTCGGTAGTCAGAGCTCCTTTTGCCCGGTCTTCGGTAGCCAAGGCTCTTGTAGCTTGGTCTTCGGTAGTCGAGGCTCCCGTAGTCAGGACTTCGGTAGTCAGGACTTCGGTTGCCTGGGCTTTCCTAGTCAGGGCTCCGGTAGCCCGGGCTTCGGTTCATCCGGATTGCTTCTGCTATATCCTCTCTAGTGAGGTTTTCCATGTACATTACGGCCAGCGGCACATCAGTGTACTTGTATTGGTTGACTTCAATTTCAATTCTTGCATCTCCGGGTTCGATTCCTATCCTCTCTAGAACCGGGGTGCAAGTACACGGGACTAGGGGTAGGTCTGAGACCGGATTCGGTACTTGTAGCTGAGCACTGGTGGATTGCCTCTGGGTGGATTTACTTCCCCTTGGCATGATTTCAATATGATATGGTTTTCGACACAATAATCTTTACAAAGAGCAAGTTTGAAAACAGACCTGGGTTTGTTTTTGAGCAAGCAACGTATCTATGCACGTATTTATAGTTCAAAACAAGAGTAAGCAAAGAGTAAGGCAAGACTTTCAACAAATCAAGCAGTCATGACTACAGATCTAGCTATTAATAGGGACTGAAGGCTAAAAATTACAACTTTATCAAGAGCAAGTAACAGATCTGGGCTAATAGAGGCTAGACGGGACTAAAAACATGCATACATAGTCGGAAGGTGTAAAGGTTGCATTTTTATCAATGGTTTAGGTGGTTTTAGATCTTACTGGTTTTGATTAGGACTCTTTTTCAAGAGCTTGTTGGTGGAGTCGAGTCCAGTGGCACCGAGACCAAAGGACAGAGCCACATCCCTCCTTCTAGCGCCAATGATAACTCCAAGACCCTATATAATGCTTCCTTCGCCTTTCCCACGCCTGGTAAGAGGTGGTGCTGGTGGTTGGGCGCCTGCAAGACAACACCGGAGGGGGGTTTGTGCCCCGCGGTGCCTCGGGCGTAAGAGTAAGTGGCGGCTTTGGAGAGTAAAAGACAAGGACTAGAGTATCCAATTATGGAGGGTGTGTGTATATGAGTGTGTGTAGAAGAGATGTCCCCCCTAAACCTTTTTCTCCTTGTCTATTTATAGACCAAGGATTAGGGTTTAGGGGTGGGTACCTGCAATCATGAGCATTGGATCCTAGGTGTGCGGGACACCTGTATGCTGAAGATAGTCCCCACCTATCCAGGTGATAATTGTGGTGGCGTGTGCCAATTGCATGTCAGCACGTGGATTGATAGGACCTGATTTTGCCAATCCTAGGATTCCCTTATCTGTCATTGTCATGTGGGAGCATAGTCATAACTCGTGTCTGCCACATCTAGTAGTATTATCTCATTCGTCCTGAGCCTGGGCTGCGGGTCCATTAGCTTAAGCCCAATCCGGACTAGGGGTAACCAGGTCTAAGGTGAACCTCGGCTAAGGCCTGTCGGGATTGGTTATAGCCCATCAATCGGGACTGGTTGTAGCCCATCAGTCGGGACTGGTTGTAGCCCATCAGTCGGGACTGGTTGTAGCCCATCAGTCGGGACTCGTTGTAGCCCATCAGTCGGAACTAGTTGTAGCCCATCAGTCGAGATTTGTTGTAATCCATCAATCGGGACTGGTTGTAGCCCATCAGTCGGGACTCGTTGTATCCTATCACAGAGCATGGTATAGTCGAAACAGATAAATTAAGACTTACTTAAGCCGCCTGACCTCATTTCCGAAAGAAAAATTAAAACTTGCTTAAAGCTTACCAAAATAACAAATTTGTTGAAGCTTGTGTACTTACTATACTATTTTCTGGTTAAATTTCATTCCTTTTACAATTTTTGGTTTCGAAGATTTCTTCTTATCTTGTTTTAAGTTTGCAGGTGTTTTCAACACTCAGTATAAAATGGAAACAATATTTTTATTAAGGAAAAAAACTTAAAAATATGAATTTTAATTATTTAATTAAAACACTTTGAGTAACCTGTAAAATCGAGTTGAATAAAGGATCAGGGAGTATTGTTTGAAAGACTTTGTGGTCTGATGTCAATTAGTACTTGTCATCAAATAAACATGGCTTAATGACCTTTTAGCCCTCAATGTTTCATACGAAATACCTATCAGCCCTCAATGTTTCAAAACATACCTTTTAGCCCTTGAAGTATCCGTAAAGGTCCTAATAACCCTTAAACCGGTACAGAAAATAAAAAAATAAAAAAATGGTATAACTCGGATGGGCAAAAGAGACATTTCACAAACCGATACCGATATAAGGGTTAAAAGGTATACTTTAGATACTTTGGGGGCAAAAAGGTATACTTTGGATACTTTGGGGGCAAAAACAATTCTTGGTAGTTCAGTATTATTTAAAATTTGGGTTTTTTCAAAAATATCCAAATTGCAGATTTTTTTTAAAAAAATATGGTGCAACCTAGTTTGCAACCTCATATGCAATTTTTGGACGTATTTTTGAATAAAATATCAAAAACTTGGTATTATTTGTTTTCAAAAAAAACTTGGTATTTTTGATAATTTCCTTTAAAATTCAGTATTTTTATAAATTTAGATATTCTTAATTATTCAATATAATAAAATTTATATTACAATTTATCTTGGTCATTAAAGTAAAGTCCGTGAACGATGAATATTAAATAAAGTACCATAATCCATAGGAATATTAACACCATTAGTGTATTACACATTTCGAAGTAATTAAATATAGAATCTCATAAATATGAACTCATTCCTATAATAATCAATTTAGCTGAAATGATTTTTTTAATAAAAAAATTACATAATTTGATGAAACAAAACACAAAACTGCAAAATTTTGAAAACGAAATTAAGCATACGTGGTGACATATCAATGATCAACTAGTATACAAATTTAATTGATGCACCAATTTATAAAATTAAGTATTACTCAATTTCAAACCTCTGCAACTTCTGATTCTGAAATAGAGTCATTCTGCATGCTATTGAATTGGACAACACGATTCTAGATTGAGGATCATCCATGGAGATATATGAAAGCAAATAACATTCAATTAGATGAGGAAATGAACCCCATGATTTCTGACTTGACGAAGATCCTGCATCTGGGAATTTCTCGTTTCTCGTAGATAAAGAGATGGCAGGAGGATACAAATTACGGAATTTGGGTTTTCTACTTACTGGAAGAGTGAGGGTGAGTCTAACAATAGCTTCATACCTAAACAAATGAGTTTTCCAGCTTCCTTATTGTTATCTAGTACCACCGAAAACATAAGTAAAAGGGTTGGTAGGTCAAGGTAGGGCTGGGAAAAAAATTCGGAAAATCCGATATCCGTTCGAAATATCTGCATTCGTATCCGAGAAAAAGCGGATATTACCCATATCCGTAACAAAATGGATATTATCCGTATCCGCATCCGACAAATACGGATGCGAATATGGATATAGGCATATTCGTATTCGAAAATATCCGAATCCGGAACTAAACGTACAAATATATATATAAGGCAACAGGTCAGGAGCCAAGCTTGGATGGGAGCCAAGCTTCCTCAATGAAACATTGCTACAGGTCATTTCCTCAATGAAACATTGCTACAGGTCATTTCCTCAATGAAACATTGTTGCCACCCAGTTTTCCCAAAGAAACATTGCTGCAGCAATATTAAAATTTAATGGCAAAACTACCCTTAATCAATAATTAATATTTCTCTTATTAAGCATATTTATTTATTAATTAGTAATCAAATAAAAAAATCAGAAACATATTTACTACAGTATTTACTACAGTATTTATATTAATTGAGACCCCAACTTTTTCTAATTTTTTTTTTTTGAAAACAACTTTTTCTAATCTAACAACTTTTTTGAAAACAACTTTTTCTAATCTAACAACTTTTTCTCAACATCTTTTTCTCTAACCATTCATTCATTTTAGTAAACATTAAATTAATTAACTACCACCACTTGATTATGGACACAGGACATGAGAGTTAAATTTTTATTTTTCCCGAACTTGAAGCAATTCCACTCCTTTAATTCGATGGTTTTATTTTTCAGTTTACATTCCCTTTCGAGTTTCGACCAAAAAATATTTTATGTATGAAGTACATGCTTCTTTTGTAAATATCTACTTTTATGAAAATTCGAATAAACTATTAATCAAATAATGAGAAAATCTATTTATATTATAAATCCTTCATCCAAAAGAAGCAAAATTACACCCCTCTTCTCAACTTCATTGTCAATCAATCGTATACTCTCACTCACTCCATTTTTTATTAAATGATGTATCATGACATGGAAAATTTTGATTTTTTACCAAATTCTAATTTTTTATTAATATATATGTGACACGTTAGCATTTAAAAAAAATTGGGATTTTTAGCATTTTCCTTTCGTTAAACAAGGCATCACAATAAAAATTTTCTAATTGTTATTGTTGAACCACAAACAATTATCATTTTAGATTGATTTAAATATAAAAAAATTAATCTTTTTTATATCAAATTAAAATTTTTTTTTTTCCGAAATCACATTATTTACATGTAAACTAATGCATTTAATCATTTATTCTCAAATATTTAATTATCAAATATTTTGCATTGTAATAATTCAGAAAAGTAAGTAATTAGCTAATCAGTAAAATGCACTTATTATCTCTAAAAAAGGAAAAGTATCCTGGTGTGTATATTAGGATCCTTATTCTTAAAATTTAATTTAACCGATAAGGCATACAATATTTTTAATTTATATAAATTTTAAGATTAGTTTTTCTGAGATTATCTCACCTAAATTTTCATGAGATTAGAAAAATCCCCAATAAGATAATAGTGTTCTAATAAGATCTCCAACCAAATTAATTTTTTATTTTTTTGAAAATTTGGGAATATCATTCAATTAGATATATCTTGACATTCGTACGGTTGAATCTTCGAGAAATATTTTTAAAAATATAGAAACAATAGTCTGGGACGAAGCACTAGTTACGAGTACTAGACAATATAGTAATGTTCTATTAAGATCTCCAACCAAATTAATTTTTAATTTTTTGAAAATTTGGTAATATAATTTAATTAGATATATCTTGACATCCATACGGTTGCATCGTCGAGAAATATTTGTAAAAATATAGAAATTACATATATAAAAAAATAACCATTGCAGCATTGTTTCATTGAGGAAGCCATAAAAAAACTCCACTTATATAAAATTCAAGCTTTTGGTTGGCTATCCACCAATGGTGGCCCTGTGGGCCATTGCAGCAATGTTTCATTGAGGAAGCCATAAAAGTCCAACACGGTGGGCCATTGAAGGCATAAAAGTCCAGCAGTTGTTTGGCTGTCCACCATTACGACAGTTGTGGCCCGGTGGGCCATTGCAGCAATGTTTCATTGAGGAAGCCACCATTGCAGCAATGTTTCATTGAGGAAGCCATAAATTCATTTTCTCCCACCTACTTTCTTCTTCCTAGTACCTTGTGTTGGTATGCTCAGTTCAAATATTTTTATTGCGGGAGGTACTAAGGGTAAATCTGACATTTTATCTTCGGGGGACTTCCTCAATGGTTCATTGCTGAAGTGATTAATCTCCTCCGTTCCTTTCTACAATAAATGGCTGTGATTTGTTGGTTGTGTAAAAATTTTATACACCCTTGGCTCTGGATTGAACCCCTATATATAATATTATATATATGTATATAATTTTCTTAAAATTTAATAATATATTATTAATATAAATTTTATAATATATTTTTACTTACTATATTGTAAGTTACTATATACAATTAAGGTTAAGACTTAAGGAGACTTTAACATTAAAAAAATATTAATTTTAAACAAAAAAAAAAAGGAAAGAATATGTTACAGACTTACAAGTTACAGGTCTTAAACTAAACTAAATTCCTTATTCCTGCAAAACCTAATCGCCGCCACACTGCCTCGCCTCAGTAATCAGTCTCGCCTCTAGGCTCTCAGATTCAATCACTTCGACTAATAATCACAAGAGAGATCCCAAGAAGAATTCACAGAGGTACTCTTCGTTTATTAACCCCCCCTCTCTCTCTCTCTGTTAATATGTGAGTCGTGTCAAGATATTGAGGAGAATGCTTCGATTTTTTTTCTCTGTTAAAAACGGATCCGGATAGTATCCGTATCCGGATATTTATCCGACGGATCCGAATCCGGATATTTTTTTTCTCTATTTCCCGGATACGGATACGAATCCGGATATGCTTTTAAACTCCCGGATACGGATCCGAATATAGTAGAATTCGTATCCTAATTATCCGATTCCCAGCCCTAGGTCAAGGTTGTTAATGCAGTGTAATGGGGAGATAAAGTATTTGAGCTGGGATTTTGTCCAAAATGAGATGGTTACTTTCATGGTCAGAACCGAATGGCGCATGTTTTTATCAAGCTTGCAGGCCATTTGGTAGATGTAATCCTGACCCTCATTATCATAATCTGCCATTGTGCACCTGTTTGCCTGGGTTCGAACCTGCTAATGAGAAAAAATGGAAGTCAGGTGATATTTCTGGGGGTTGCAAAAAGAAATCCAATGAATGTACACCTGGTCATACATCATTCGTCAAACTAAACGTGAAAATGGTGCTGTCAAACACGCCAGGTTTTCAAGAAGTTGGAGAGCATCAATGCACCTCAATATGCCAAGAAGATTGTACTTGCCAGGCCTACTCTTATAGTAGTAATAAGACAAAGAACGGGAATATTGGGTGCTGGCTTTGGTTGGATAATAGTCTCCATTAGGGCTATTCACGAATCGAGCTGTTTGCGAACAAGCTCGAGCTCGGCTCGATAAGAGCTCGAATCGGCTCGATTCGTTAAGAGCTCGAATCGGCTCGGTGCGTAGATCCCTGTTTGCCATGCAAAACATCTTGCCTAGATGTATGGAGTGTGTCGTGTCAAATTAACTAAAGAAATGAAGTAATTAGTCACATAAACTTTAATTAAATCTAGTCGAGAGTACATAAGCAACTCAAAAGGATCATGCTTTGCAATAACATACTGAACTACCAAGAATTGTTTTTGCCCCCAAACTATCCAAAGTATACCTTTTCGCCCCCAAAGTATCTAAAGTATACCTTTTAACCCTTATATCGGTATCGGTTTGTGAAATGTCTCTTTTGGCCATCCGAGTTATACCATTTTTTTATTTTTTATTTTCTCTACTGGTTTAAGGGTTATTAGGACCTTTACGGATACTTCAAGGGTTAAAAGGTACGTTTTGAAACATTGAGGGCTGATAGGTATTTCGTATGAAACATTGAAGGCTAAAAGGTCATTAAGCCAATAAACATATAGCATACAGTATTAGTGAGCTCTGAAGGCCTTTATGATCACATTTGTATGCCACCAAGCCGAAAAGATACTCCTGACTCAGATAAAAATATGAAGAAGGGTGAGATTCTGCTAACAATCGATCAATCGATGATGTCTTAGCCTGAAGAAGGGTGAAATTCTGCTAACAATTGATTACATGCTTGATTATGTCTTCCTCTTTATGAATTTTACCGCTTTCGTAGTTCATTTGGATAAAAAAAAAACCTAATTAGTAGCATGTAATTCTGGTTAACTCTTTGAATATATGACTTTCAGGTTTAATATATGAATCTATACTCTTTATTAAAAACAGAAATTCCATTTTGGTATGCCATTAAATATTAAATTAATTTAATTAATTAAAATATTAATATTAAATATTAATTTAATTTAATAATTAAGTTATATATTACTTTTATATTATGAGATCTCTATACTTTTAAGTTAGTTGATTATAATTTTTAATATTAAATGTTAATGTAATTTAATAATGAAGTTATATTTTACTTTTAGACATATTTTGAGATCTCTATACTTTTAAGAGTTGACATATATTATAATTAATTATAAATAAGGGTCATATTCTTGGAGAACCCTAAACCGAGAACATAAGAACTCTTACATATATTTCATAATACATAATAATAAATATATTATACGGGGATCATGAATCATGATCCTTGGAGAATCCTTAAACGAAGAACCTAAGAACTCTTACATATATTTCATAATAATACATCCTTAAACGGAGAACCTAAAAACTCTTACATATATTTCATAATAATATATATTTTATTATATATAACCACGGACAAAGCTTTTAATTAAAAGTAAAAACTCCCTTCTAATGGTATGCTATGCTATGTATACCGCGGTATGCCACTAAATATTAAATAAATTTAATTAATTAAAATTTTAATTATAAATATTAATTTAATTTAAATATTAATTTAATTTAATGATGAAGTTATATATTACTCTTATATTATGAGATCTCTATATTTTTAAGGTAGTTGACATACATTATAATCAATTTTAAATAATAAAAATAATAATATTAAATATTAATTTAATTTAATGGAGAATATAGTATTATGTACAACTTGGGGCTTCATTAATAAGATTAAAAAAGTATCTATAATAAAATAATAATAGATACACTTAATAATATAACTACTTTTATATTACCCCACCACTATACTTTTAAGGTAACTGACATATATTATAATCAATTATAAATAAGGGGTCATATTCCTTGGAAAACCCTTAAACATAGAACTTAAGAACTCTTACATATATTTCATAATAATAAATATTTTATAAGGGGGTCATGAATCATGACCTTTGGAGAATCCTTAAACGGAGAACCTAAGAACTCTTACATATATTTCATAATAATATATTCTTAAATGTAGAACCTAAGAACTCTTAGATATATATCATAATAATACATGTTTTATTATATATAATCAAGGACAAAATTATCCAAAAATACAAGATATTTAATTTAGAAATAATTCATATTTAATTGAAAATTATAATAATACACCAATATCAATCAAAAAATCCTTCATTAACATCACATAATTTTCCAATATTTTCTCAATTTTTGTGAGAATATTCAAGATTATGGTATAAACACAATATGAGATTAAATGTTCAACATTAGAACATTCACATACAAGTAAGTTTAGTTGCAGAACTTTAGAATTAATATGCTTGTCTTCAGAATTCAGTTGCATAAATTTTCAATTCCGCTATAAAACATTAAAACTATGGTATAAATATAATATGAGATAATAGTGTTCAGCAGCATAATATTGTTAAAAATGTAAGTTCAGTTGTAAAACTTTGTAAAGAAAGCAAGATCGGTTGTAAAACTTTTAAATTCGTGTGCAAACTTTGAAATTCAGTAACAAAATTCAGCAGAGTGTTGTTAAAAAGCTAAGTTCAGTTGTAAAACTTTGTAAAGAAGCAAGGCTAGTTTTAAAACTTTTAAATTCGTGTGCATGCATAACTTTGAAATTCATTAACAAAACACTATATTTTTACTACGAAACAAAATTGCTTCTGCAGTAGAACAGTATTATCTCGAGAATTATTTTTAAATAAGTTTAATAAAATTGTTGTGGAATAAAAACTAGGTTACGATTTGTAATTAATGCTAGGGTGGTTGAGCTTCAAGCTTTAATGGCTGTTTCCATGTTACGAGGCTGATCGGTCCTCACAGAGTGCCTACGTATCCCGTTATTGAGAATCAAGCCAAGACGTAGTTCTGAGATGAGGGGTAAGACCCTTTATATAGGTTGAGAAGCCCTAGAATTATGGTAGGAGTCAGAGACTTGGTGGACAAGTCTTCCTTGAGGAAGGTTCCAGATCTATTCCTTGTAGGAATCAGTTTCCATGTTGAAATATGTATCTTAGAGGCTAAGTCAGGCAGGAGTGATATCCTTGTTTGACTCTTATTTGCTGAGCTGATTATTACCCTTGATATTAATTACAAAATTAATATTGTAAATAGGGTTTGGGCCCATCTGGTGGGTCCCACGTTTGGACCATTCTGGGTCTAATTAATGCCACATTAAATGTGTCTTTAGGGCTTGCTTTTAGCCCATATCATTTACCCCCCAACTTCTAGGAAAACTGATCAGGTTTTCCTTGAAGTTATAACGGCCATATTCGAGACTTGGGTCAGGGTTCATTGCTCTTACGCGAGTATTTTCAACAATATCATCTTAATGTAAAGCGTGGAGCGACTGACGCATTTACGACGATGTTGAACGACACTAATCGGTGTTAAATGGCACTAGACAGCGATAATCAGCCTTAAACAATGTTTAAACAGTGTTAAACAATGTTGAATGGCATAAAACGGCACTAACGGCACTGAACGGCGCTAAACGGTGCTAATCGGCACTAATTTGTGCTAACAGGCACTAAACGGTGCTAATCATTGACCTCGTTTTAGCACTGAAAATCATCCGAGATTCACTGAAAAATTCAAGTTTTGATCTCGTTTCAGCACTAAAAACTATCCGGGGTTCACTGAAAAATTCAAGTTCTAGGACCACGAACTAACCCGTGATCGGCCGGATCAAGGGCTAGCTCGTGGTCGGCTGAAGCCCCTGAAAACAAGGTGGTCGGCCTGGAGGTGATCGGCCAAGGCTGGTCGGTCGTGGCTTGGTCGGCCGAAGCTTCTCCCGAGCTGGTGGTCGGCTGCAAGCTGGTCGGCTGCCGGTCCCTCGGGGTGGTGGTCAGCTGCTTCGTGGTCGGTGACCTCGTGGTCGGCTACGGCCCTCCGGGTGTCGTGGTCGGCCACTTCGTGGTTGGTTAAAATGCCCAGACCTGAAAATCATTCGTGGTCTTGAGGATCAAGAATCTTGATCAAGTCACTATCTTGGTCATCAGTGACTTCGTTGTCTTCAAGGATCAAGAACCTTGATCTTGATCTCAAGTCATCAGTTTGGTCATTCGTGACTTCAAACGATATTACTCCTTAATTTATGATTAGCACTGCTAATCTTGTGCTTAAGGCTGAACTTTCTACTTAACTTCTTAAGCGCAATCATCTGTTCAAATATATCAGCTATTTCTTCATTGGCATATATGAATTATAACGATTCCTTCTGTATATCGCGGATAATTTCTGGCCTTTTTTAATCTTTAAACGATAGATGACCTGTAAACGCGAACCAAGCTGAAGTTCAACCTGATGTAGCAGGTCATGCTTTTTCTATAAAAGAGGAGAAGCAACCTTCATTTCACTCCACTTCTTCATTTCAGAGCTCTCAAATTCTTAAGTTCTCAAGCTTTCAAGTTGCAAGATCAAGTTCGAGCTTCAAGATCAAGTTTCAGCTTCAAGATCAAGATGTCGGAAGGTGATCAACCAATGCCTCCCCCTGTCTCCATGATGGAAGCTATGTCGAAGAGGAGTAAGATGAGGACCACCAAAGGTAAAGAACAAATCAAACCTCCTTCGTATGTTGAACATAGATTTGAATCCTTGCTAGATCTCCTGAACATTATGAGGGAAGCATTCCCAAACTATTCTAGCTTAGATTCTTTTAACAGTCCAAGTAAGTTGTCGGAATGAGATGTCCAAGAGATAAGGGAGTCATATCACTTCCCAAGTGCCATTAAGGTTCGTCTCCCAAACCCATCAGATAGAACATGCAACTGCCATCCTGAGAGGATTTGTGTTCACTGGGGTGCCTTAGATGCTGGGTTCAGATTCCCGGTATCATTAGATTGCTGGCGGAGTATCAGATCCACCCCTGTCAGTTGTATCCCAATGCTTGGAGGTACATCTTTATTTTCTTAATAAGGTGTCGCCAACTGGAGATTCATCCGACAACTACAATGTTTCGAAGTATCTTTGGGGCCAGTAACTCTTCCGACTCCAAGAAAGGATGGGTTAGCCTTAAGCACCGAGCTACTCTTCCGACTCTAAGAAAGGATGGGTTAGCCTTAAGCACCGAGCTAAACTTCCACACATAGTGAATCCCTTCTCCTTTCCAAATTCACAGCATTTTTGGGAAAGGGAGTTTGTAGTTCTTGAGTGGAAAGGTGGTGACTAGGGCAACTTCTTTGTGAAGAGATTTGGGTCCGTGGAGGACAGTTCACATTTCGTGTGTGACCTTACTGATTCAGAATTGTTGGATCGAGATAGGCTTCTTGCTGATGACGGCCGTACACACTGTAAAACTTTTCTGAATGAAAAGAATCTTATTGAGGCTGGCCTTAGCTTTCTTTCCATTGAGGGTAACTTTCTTACTTGAGCTTATTATGAACTCTGTTTGTTCTTATCCCGATATTCTTCTCTTTGTATTTCAGCTGCTGAGGAGATTGATAGTCGTCCTGAGAACCGGCCAACTGTTACTAAAAGGATGAAGAAGAAGGCTGAGGAGAAACTGAATCCTACTAAGCCTCATATCCCTAACTTCTTGGAACACTGATCTCAAGGCGGTAAACGATCCCGAAACGCTGATGGGGACGTCAGGACTCCTTTCATACCTCCTTGGGGCATATGTGAACAAGACTCGGTCTTTGGGAGTCCTTATCTAGCCCTAGACTGGTCCAAGCTTTCAATCACTCCTCCTGACCGAGTGACAATGCATGCAGGCAACAAAATGGATGAGTCTCAGCTCATGGACGCTCAGGCCTTGTATCAGGTATGAAATTCCCTCTGTTAAGTTCAATACTGTTTCTGATTTTGACTCTGTATATTCCTTGTAGCTCACCCATTTCCTTGTTGCAGGCCAATGCTTACTTTCAAACTATTTCGACTCAAGGCCGGGCTTTTAGGGATGAGAATATTGGCTTGAAGAATGACTCAGCAAGGTTCAAGGAAGAGATTGACGATCTGCACTCCCAAGTCGTTCATGCTGAAGCTAATGCTGCATCTACCCGTAAACAACTTTCTTCTCTAGCCAAAAAGAAGGCATCTGATGCTGACAGGGTGATCCAGGCCTACCATAGGTCTCAAGATTTTCTTAAGCTCATTGATGATCATGATGATGAGATGCGTCCCTTCGACATGTCTGTTGGTTGGGATAAGGCCATTAACGCTGTGAGTCATAGGCATCCATCTGTTGTCAACCCGGCTGATTTTCCTTGCCCAAATTGGGGTGTCACCCGGCTAACCTAGCTTCTGGTTCGGGAACTAAAGTTGTTCCTCAGACATCAGGATCCGGCTCCAAAGGCAGTCATCGACGCTCTAGATCCAACTCCAAGGGGCCTGTTCAGGTTGTTAGCCAAGACTCATCTTCTTCTGGCTCCCGTGGAAAGAAACCCCCACCTGCAAAGAAAGTTGGAGTAGTTTGCCAACCCATCGCTGGCAAGAGACTGATTCGAAACGAGGGCAGTTCTACTTCTGATTCATCTTCCGAGGAAGAAGGGGCCGAAGTTGTTAATGTTCAGCCAATGGTGATTGCTGAGCCCGGTGATGACTCTGGTGAAGACTCGGAGGAGGAGAGTGGCGAAGAGGAGAGTGACGAAGAGGAGTCTGAGGAGGAGTAGCTGGAGCTGGTTTGTGGCCTTGCATGGCCTTGTTAGCCGTATGTGGCTTTATATTTCTAGATTTCAATCAAGGTCCTTTGGGATCAAACTTTTATCTGTCTCGGTGATGTAACTTAACTGTTGGCCCTTCGGGGTCTTCATTTATGCATTTGTTTCCTCATTTGTTTGTTTACTTGTTTTCGGTACTTGGTCTTTCTAGGCTTACACTCAGCAGGTGCTTCGTACATAAACAAAATCGCAGAATCATTGAAGGAAAACAAACTTGCATTAATAATTCGAAATGGGTTCAACCCTTACATAACTCATTATTGTCCTACTCGGGGCGTTAAGCCCTGGAATGGTTTCATCGAACCTTATATCTACTTCTCCTAATAGATAGATAAAAAAGCAGCTTCCTTGCAAGGGTAGCTTAAATATAATAAATCTTGAGGTTCAAGGCATGCCAAGTACGGGGTACCTCATTCCCATCCAAGGTCTCCAACTTGTAGGATCCCCGTCCTAGCGTCTTCTTGACTCGATACGGCCCTTCTCAATTAGGGGCTAGCTTTCCTTTCTGACAAACTCCAGAGGCTTCTACCTTCCTTAGAACCAGGTCGCCTTGTCGAAAGAATCTTTCCTTAACTCTCTGGTTATAGTGAAAAGAGGCTCTCTTCTGATGTTCAGTATTTCTAGCATTGGCTTCATCTCTAACCTCGTCAATTAAGTCAAGGGCAAGTCTCATCCCTTCTTCATTAGTTTCTGGTTCATATGCCTCTATTCGAGGTGACGCTTGCATCTCTAAAGGCACAACTGCCTCAGCTCCATAAGCCAGCAGAAATGGGGTTGCTCTAGTTGTCACTTTATAAGTGGTACGGTATGCCCATAGTATGGGCAGCAACTCATCTACCCAAGTGTTCCTAGAGCGTTCGCCCATCTTTTTCAGTCCATCAAGGATAATTCGATTAGCTACCTCAGCTTGCCCATTAGCTTGTGGATGAGCCACTGAGGTAAAACGAAGCTCAATTGCATTCTCCTCACAATACTTCTTGAACTCTTCATTATTGAACTGTGTCCCATTGTCTGTCACCAAAATTCGTGGGATTCCATACCTGCAAATTATGTTCTCCCAAAAGAACTGGGCAACTTGTTTGGTGGTTATCTTGGCTAGAGGTTTAGCCTCAATCCACTTAGTGAAGTAATCAATGGCCACTATCAAGAACTTCCTTTATGCTGAAGCCATGGGAAAAGGACCAAGTATATCCATCCCCTACATCGCAAACGGAATAGGAGAGTTAATTGAAGTTAACATCTCAGGCAGTTGCCTTACAATTGGAGCATGTTTTTGACATCTCTCACATCTCTTGACATAGTCTTGTGCATCAGCCAACATCTCCGGCCAATAGAACCCTAAACGAGTGATCTTGTGAGCTAGGGCTCTGCCCCCCAAGTGTTGCCCACAGATCCCTTCATGAACTTCCTCTAATGCTTCTCTTGCCTCTTGAGGCCTCAAACACTTCAAGTATGGGATGACGAATGACCTTTTGTACAGAATGCCCTCAATCAAGGCGTATCTCAATGCTCTTACTAAAAGTTTTCGTGCCTCCAAGGCATTGTCTGGGAGCCACCCGGTTTCAAGGTGAGCTTTGATAGGATCTATCCAAGAGCCCCTATATCAATTGGTGCCACTAATTTCGAGTTAACGGTCGGGGCCTTCAAGACCTGGAAGTAGACACTCCCAGCATAATTTTCTATCTCAGAAGAAGCGAACTTAGACAGGGCATCGGCCTTAATGTTTTCTTCTCTCGGAATGTGCTCAACATAGCATTCCTCAAACTGAGTCATAACAGCCTTTACGACTCTCAGGTATTTCACTATAGTTTCGTCCTTAGCTTCGAATTCACCATTACTTGTGATACCACAAGCCTTGAATCTCCACAAACTTTGAGATTCTTGACCCTCATGATTCTAGCCAAACCCAAACCAGCTATTAATGCCTCATACTCTGCTTCATTGTTGGTGGTAGGAAAATCTAACTTTAAAGCATACTCAACTGTGAACCCATCAGGGCTTTGCAAAACCAAACCTGCACCACTAGATTTTGTTTTTGATGCTCCATCAAAATAGAGCACCCAATATTCCTTCAGATCAGGTGTAAGTTTCTCTTATTTTTTCTCTTTCCCAGGGGTAGTCATTATCTCTTGCCCCCCGACTTCTTGGTTGTTAATAGTGCATTCAACCACGAAGTCAGCCAATGCCTGAGCCTCAATGGCTGTTCGAGGCTTATATGTGATATCAAACTCTCCTAACTCAATCGCCCACTTAATTAGCCTTCCACTGGCCTTAGGGCTATGCAATATATTTCTCAACTGCTGGTTTGTCAGAACTTGAATCTTATGTGCCTGGAAGTAAGGTCGCAACTTCCTCGAGGCAGTCACTAATGCCAAAGCAAACTTTTCTATGGGTGAGGAATTCAACTCAGCCCCATGCAACACTTTGCTCACGTAGTAGATAGGTTTTTGGATTTTCTCCTCTTCCCGAATGAGGATAGGACTCAATGCTTGTTCGGATACCGCCAGGTATAGGTAAAGAGTCTCCCCAGGACTTGGTTTGGTCAACAACGGGGCTTCGGCCATGTATTTCTTCAGCTGTTCAAAGGCCTCTTGGCTCTCAGGAGTCCATACAAAATTTTTCACCTTTTTCAATGCTTGGAAGAAAGGCAAGCACTTGTCACCTGATTTGGAGATGAATCTCCCTAGGGCTGCCACTCGGCCCGTTAACTTCTGTACATCCCGTATAGAACGGGGTGGTTCCATGTCCAGAATCGCTTTGATCTTGTCAGGGTTGGCCTCTATGCCTCTTTTTGAAACCATCAGACCCAAAAATTTGCCTTATCCAACGCCAAAGGCACACTTGGCTGGATTCAACATCATTTTATGGTGCCTCGGCACTTCGAATGCCTCTCTGAGGTGCAAAATATGGTCTGCCTTGACCAAGCTCTTAACCAGCATATCATCAACATAGACCTCCATGGTTTTTCCAATCAGATGGGCGAATATCTTATTCATCAGTCGTTGATAGGTAGCTCCTGCATTCTTTAGACCAAAAGCCATAACAAGGTAGCAGAAAACACCAAAGTCAGTTATGAAGGATACCTTTGGGATGTCATCCTTGTGCATCTTAATCTGATTGTAGCCACTGAATCCATCCATGAAACTCAACATTTTGTACCCAACCGTGGCATCTATTAGTGTGTCAATCCTTGGCAAAGGGAAGCAATCCTTAGGGCATGCGTCATTCAAGTCGGTGAAGTCTATACACATCCTCCACTTACCGTTGGCTTTCTTGACCATCACAGGGTTAGCCAACCATTCAGGGAATTGAATCTCCTCAATAAAACCAGCTTCCAAGAGTTTGTCCACCTCTTGCTTAATGGCCGCTTGCCTTTCTGGAGCAAAATTCCCCTTCTTCTGCTTTATGGTCTTTCGCTTGGGATCGACATTTAATTTATGAGTTATGAGTCGGGGATCAATCCCTGGCATATCAGCCACTGTCCAAGCAAACACATCACTGTTTTCTTGTAAGAATGTTATCAATTTGCCCTTCAAGGGTTCTTTCAGAGAAGCTCCTACATAAGTAACTTTTCCAGGGTCACCCAACTCTAGAGGTATGGGAACCAAGTCCTCTGCTGGCCTTCCTCGGTGTTCATCATCACCACGGACATCCATGTCTTCAATCGGGAGTACCTACCCCCCGGCTTCATCAGCTCTCAAAGCAGCCACATAGCAACTCCTGGCCATTTTCTGATCTCCTTTATGTTCCCCAACACCACTCCTAGTTGGAAATTTGACCTTCATGTGATAGGTAGAGGCAACAGCCTTGAACGCATGAAGTCCGATCCTCCCTAAGATTGCATTGTACGTTGAGGTAGCCTTAATCACCAGAAAATTCAGCATCTGAGTGGCTTCCTTAGGTTCTTGCCCGATTGTCACGGGTAACTGAATAGTCCCTTCAACCTTTGACTCGACTCCATTAAACCCGTATATCGGCATGTTGGTTGGGGTCAACTGATAGTCAGTGTATCCCATCTTTACGAATGCGTCGTGAAACAAAATGTCAACAGAAGCTCCATTGTCTATCAAGACTCACTTCACCTCCGAATTTCCAATAATAGGGGCTATGACCAAGGGGCGTCATGGGGGAATTTCACCCCTTCATGGTCTGAATCATCAAACCCAATTGCTATTTCAGTCCTAGCACGTTTAGGGGCTTCTCCCACGATGTCCATCACTTCTCTGGCATATGCCTTTCAAGAGTTTCGAGTTGTTCCGGTCGCCGTTGGGCCTCCCCAAATCATGTTAATAACTGGCCCTCGGGGCTGTTGATTATGATCGTGATCGCGATCGTTATCTCTTCTGTCATTGTCTCTTCTATCATAGTCCCTTCTTTGGGTTCCACGATCATCACCCTTTGTGAACTTGTTCAACTTCCCTTTACGGATCAAGAACTCAATTTCATCTTTCAACTGCCTACAATCATCTGTATCATGACCCACATCACGGTGGTACCTACAGTACTGCTCTTTATTTCTTTTTGCGGGATCACCCCTAAGTGGTTTCGGCCATCGAAAGTCTTTATCCTTTTCAATATCTAACAAGATCTGACTCCTAGGAGCGTTCAGCCTTGCGTAATCAGAAAACCTCGGTCCCAAACCCTTCTTTGGTGGTGACTCGGAATCTTTGCTAGTCCGGGGATACCTGTCCCTAGCGTCGTACTCTTGCTCTTGCTTTCGTTTCTTTGAGTCATTAGAACCCTTGCCATTGCCTCCTGCAATTTCCTTCTTCATGCTGTCCTCAGCCTTGATATACTTGTCGGCCCTTCGTTGGAGCTCGGCCATGTTTTCAAGAAGATGTTTTGCCAAAGACCTTTTTAAGAAGAGATCAGTGGTTCCGTGTTTCAGGGCTACCATGGCCACCTTATTTTCCAGATCAGTGATATTCAACGTCTCCTTGGTGAATCGCTTGAGGTAATCCCTCAAATTCTCGTTCTTCCCCTGCACCACATACATGAGGGATGCAGAACTTTTTTCATGAACTCTCCCACTAATGAACTGGCTGACAAAGGCGGCACTCAGCTCCTTAAAAGAGCCAATCGAGTTTGCAGGTAGGCGGCTATACCACCTTTGAGCCATGCCCGACAGGGTTTGAGGAAATGCCCTACACTTTAAGGCATCACTCGCAGGCTGCAACAACAGTGCGTTTGAGAATGTCCTAACATGGTTTGCGGGGTCGCCCGTTCTATCATAAGCCTTAATTGTCGGCATCTTGAACTTCCTTGAGATGCGGGCATTCATTACCTCTTCAGTAAACGGAGGTGTGGGATCATCAGGATCCCCAAGTGGCATCAGATCCTTGGGGTTACTTCTGGGGGTCTCCACCCTTGTCGATTTTTCAATTGGGGCTTCGGCCCTTCGCTGTCTCCTTGAAGGCCTCTCCAGATTTATAATGGGAATCCTCCCTGTAACTGGAGGAGGTCGAATCAGACTTTGCCTTGCTTGCTCCCTAGCAATATCATCCTTCAACCTTTGGATCTCAGCCTCATGAGCCTTAATCCTTTCCTCAGTCATTTGTGGAGGTCCATCATGGATTCTTTGGGACCTCCTTCGAGGTTCTCTACTAGCACGTCGCCTCCTTGGGGCTTCTTCACGATCATCATCGTCATCCTCAGATGTCGAATCGTCAGTATAGGGGCCAGAGTAGTCATTGTACTCTCGATCTCGGATCTGTAAGGCATGACCGCTAGGTCCAGGTTCCCTTTGTCGAGGGGGATAATTAGGCAACCCATACATCGGGTTGGTATTCAAGGGGAGATCCGTAGTGTGGATCTGTATTCCCGGGGGTAGTGTTCGACCAACATTATCAAGAGGAGAAACCACCATCTGAAGAGGGTTAGTTTCTTGGTTTTGAGGGATAATCATAGGTAAAGTTCCCTCAACATGGGGAATCGTCCCTGAGGGTTGAGAGGCTAGAGGTTGAATGACCATCCCTATTGATGGGGGTAATTGTCCTTCTTCAGCGGTGATAAGCGGATCAGAGGTGGCAGGTGGAGCAGAGCTAAGGGGTATGGCCTCAATCGATGTTGTTCTTCGTGTTTGAACCATGGTTGATGTTGTCTTCCCACAGACGGCGCCAAATGTTGTGGAATAAAAACTAGGTTACGATTTGTAATTAATGCTAGGGTGGTTGAGCTTCGAGCTTTAATGGTTGTTTCCGTGTTACGAGACTGATCGATCCTCACAGAGTGCCTACGTATCCCGTTATTGAGAATCAAGCCAAGACGTAGTTCTGAGATGAGGGGTAAGACCCTTTATATAGGCTGAGAAGCCCTAGAATTATGGTAGGAGTCAGAGACTTGGTGGACAAGTCTTCCTTGAGGAAGGTTCCAGATCTATTCCTTGTAGGAATCAGTTTCCATGTTGAAATATGTATCTTGGAGGCTAAGTCAGGCAGGAGTGATATCCTTGTTTGACTCTTATTTGCTGAGCTGATTATTACCCTTGATATTAATTACGAAATTAATATTGTAAATAGGGTTTGGGCCCATCTGGTGGGTCCCACGTTTGGACCATTCTGGGTCTAATTAATGCCACATTAAATGTGTCTTTAGGGCTTACCTTTAACCCATATCAAAAATAAATTAAAATTTTTAAAGAAAGAAGATTGAAAAAATTAAAAAAATCAGCCAAAAGTTATGTGAGATAAAAAGTTATTAATAAAAATAAAAGATTTTCATAAATGAGTTACTTATTAAATTTCCTTATTTCAATTAATAGAACTAATAGTGTTGTTTTTATTTCCAATAATACCCTTAAAAATTTATTTAAAAATGAAATGAATCTAGATAGTTGATTTAGTATTAATTCAACGACTAATAATGATTCTCCAACTCTTTTTTAATGTTTGGTTCTATCTTGATCTAGGTCCTATAAGTATTATTAAAAATTATATTACGATCAAAACATGGGTTATTAAAAAAATATTAGTATCAAACTAAGTAAGTGTTATTGAATTATTTGATTGAAATAATATGATAAGTGTTATTGAATTATTTAATTGAAATAATATGATAAATATATAAATTTAAGATAATTGATCACGATCCGTGCTTCGCACGGGTTATCGGCTAGTATTAATAAATTAATAAATAATTTTTTATAATAATGTAGTTATAGAGAATCGAATCCGAGATAGATTCACCTCGGGTTCGAGTCTTTACAACTACATAATTATATTTATTTTAACTTTTTTAGTTTTAACTTGGATTCGATTCTTTACAACTACATAACTAAATAGTGTTTATTAATTTATTAACATTATGATAAGTGGATGTTATATCCACTTGGAATGCTTCATATCGGCTTGAATTGATGACTTGAACTCAAGTATGTGATGTTTTTGATGTGTTTTTAGTGAATTTGTGCAGGAATAAGAGTCGGATGTGTGATGATGTTTTCCATGCTTAAATGGTGGGTTTTGAGCTTAAAGAATAACAATACATCAAATTGCGAGAGAGCCAGAAGAAGTTGATCCATATGTCACTTATGAGGAACAACCATATTTTCCATACCATCCTCAACAGTACCAGCAAGATGTTCCAGATATGACATATTTCTTTGGAAGTGAAGAGTTTCAACATCAGCAACCTACTCCTACTTTTCAGTCGGATGAGGTTCCTACTATGGAGGAGCTTAGGATGCTTGTAAAGAGTAGTGAGGAGTCTATCAAATCTTTGGAGATTCTAGTTGCTCGAGCTGTGAGTGCTGTGAAACAAGAGAAACAACAATTCATACAAGAGGCAATTCCAGAAAGTAACTGTGACTTGGAGCAGGGTACTACATGCATTATTGAGGAAGACAAATTCCAAGGTGAGGTGAGCATTCGCAAGCCCTGTGAGGAATTTGATCATGTTAGGATGGTGGATGATTTGGAAAGGGCACTATTTGGGACAGACACTGATGAGCTGCACAAATTTCAAAAATTGGTATGTGCGTACCAAGAGGCTGATGACCATGGGACAGATGCAGGTTTTCTACTTGTCTCAAAGTATGAAGATGGAGGTAGCACATTAGAGCCAATGGAGGAAGTTCTCTTTGAGGAACCAAAGGCTTCAGCAACTTACATTTACCCTCCTCCATTATATTCATATGAAGCTCCCAAAGCACGCGAAGGTGTGTTGTTCTACAAATTGACAGATTTTGGGTCAACAGAAGAAGGCATTGGAACAGGACATATTTGTTATACGAATAGGCCAAGCGAGGAGAAGGGGCAGAAAGTGTGTTGCCGTGATGACGATGAAGTCTCACGAAGAGAGGACCAGGCAAACTATTATCATCCTTAATAGAGGCTTGGAAGTAACGTCAAGTTATTGACGTTAAAGAAGCGCTTCTTGGGAGGCAACCCAAGGTATGTTTTCTACTTTCCATCGTATTTACTTCCATTCAATGAGGACATTGAATATTTTAAGTTTGGGGGTGGTTTGAGGGATAAGTAGTGTATATAATTGTGATTTTGAGTCATTTTGTTCATATAGGATTTCATGCTTTGCATATTAGTAGTAGTAGTTCATGCATATATGTTCGTATTATTTATGTTTGTTTCATATAGGACATTCTGTTATTGTGGTATGTATGTTCATATAGTTGCATGAGCATGGCATGCATTTTCATGATCCCGTAGAGCTTGCTAATTCTGACTGGTAGGTAGGTGTCTAATTGAGTGTGGTAATGATGAATAGAGGGTTGACTTATAGTTTCTATGAAATTGACTTATGTGTTTCGGAAACAAAACTAATTACACAGTCTCATTGGGTGCTTTTGGGCTAGGTTGAGGTCATGCTTGTTTGGATGTTTTGAGATTTAATCACTTGATTATATTTAGAATTTTCGTTATTCCCTTGATGGCCTAGATCACTTAAGTCTAAGTTTGGGGGGAAAACAGGGATTTCATGCTTAATTGTAAATAATTGTCAATAATGGCTAGGCGTCAAATGGCTAGTAGCCGGCTCATATTTATATGAGTAGTCTAGGGTTGGAGTTGAGAATTCTCATTCCAGATTGCATAGGAAAAAAAAAACAGAAAAAAAAAAAATCAAAAGTGTCGATTGTTTATATGCAAAATTAACTAGGGTGAGCTCTTTAATACTCGAGCAATTAAGTTCGTGGGGACTTTGTGCCTAGTGACCTAAGGCTTTTATTAGTCTGGGATCCACTAACCTAACGCTCGCTACATGGGTATTATTGTATAAGCCTTTCGGGGTCTCATCCATTGCACGGTTAAATAAACATGCTTGTATATATATGTCGTAGTAGTTAGTAATAAAGCATGAATTTCTGTCTACCTTGGATAAGGATGGAGGTGTTCCTAGGTTATGAAGTGTCTACAGTCTATTCTATTTATAAACCTGTGATTGTCTTGACGAAGAGCATGTATGATTTTTGACCTAGTTTTGGGAGTATTTCTGATGAGCATTGCACACACGCACGTTTCTGTCCATGTATTGTTAGTATACGGGAACTTGGTCGAGCTCTATTTGGATTTAGTTGCATTCTCTAAGATATTTGCTTGCTAGTTGGTTTTGGTTAGTTTGAAGGGGATTGTTGCATTTTCATATTAGTTGCATTCATGCATTGCATTGTTTGTGTCGTTTGTGTCAGTTGGATTTTGTGGGTACATTCACTATAGGCCCTCACGAGACCTTACTCGTCCACTAGGGCTGTCTAGGGGTTTAAAGGGCTTGTTGCATATGTCAAATGCAACCGTGATCACCTACGGAAGTGGTACTAGTTAGTTGTATATAGTTATAATTGTTATGCTTGAGGACAAGCATCGGTTTAAGTTTGGGGGTGTGATAAGTGGATATTATATCCACTTGGAATGCTTCGTATCGGCTTGAATTGATGACTTGAACTCAAGTATGTGGTGTTTTTGATGTGTTTTTAGTGAATTTGTGCAGGAATAAGAGTCGGATGTGTGATGATGTTTTCCATGCTTAAATGGTGGGTTTTGAGCTTAAAGAATAACAATACATCAAATTGCGAGAGAGCCAGAAGAAACGGAATGAAAATCGGAGTTAAAACGAATAAAATAGAGCAAATTCAGCAAATGAACAGTAGGTCGGGCGCGGCCGCGCCTAATTTGTACTAATTTCGGGCGCTGCGGCGCGGAAATGAACAGTAGCGCGGGCGCGTGAACAGTAGCGCGGTCGCGCGCGGTGCGGGTGAAAAATCAGCCAGAATTTCTGATTTTGTTTTGGCCATATCTTGAGTTTTACAAGTCCGTTTTGGGCGATCTTACAGTCCACGCGAAGCTAACGAGATTTTCTATCATTCTAAGGTGGTCCGGAGTCCAGAACTATTGAAGAGAATTTTCCTTCAAAACAGAAACTTCCAGAAGTTGCAGAATTCTATTCCAACAAGGAAATTGCCACAATTCCTACTTCTAATCAGTATGGTAATTGTCCTGGACGGCTAGAACATTCCAGAATCAGTCTTGAGCATGGAATTTGCAAATCCTATCCCGTTTAAAGATGGAAATTGCCGGTCTTCTATTCCTACTCTAATATGTAATTGCTTGATGGAGAGGCAACTTGGGGCTATAAATACACATCTTGGGGGACAGAAAAACACACACCATTACATATCAATTACTTAGTTTTATTTGTATCTTTTCATACTTTTTTTTATCATGGTTTCATCAGATCCCATGATGACGAGAGGTTCGATTATGAACTAATCGTTGTCATGGGATTCTAACGGATTTACTTATGGAATTTAGATGTTGATTGCTTAACTTGATATATGTGTGGTGAATTTGCGATATCCTTGCAGGGTTGTATTTAATTCATATAGATGCGTAGCTAACATCTATCTTGTTAATCTTTAGTGAAGCGACAGTGGATCTTTAGATTTAGAACTTGCCATGCTAGCATAAGTCCATGAATGTTATTCATGTTTGTGGTGTGTTTCTAACCGTCTCATACTACCTTATGTAATCTTATGGACACTTGATCTTCAACCATTATGTTTTCAAATTCTATAGACATATAGGGTCTAAGCATAATTGGTGCCTACATGATTTCTATCTTATGTGGATATTGTGTAGATTGGTGTGCGTGTACTGAAAGGTAACGTATACTTATTTCGTGTTGTCCGATTAGTTATCATAACCACCACATGTATTGATAAAAGGGCATGATCTCTAAAGGAAGTTTGTATTGAAGTTAGGATTCCATGGTTCATATTGCGTAAGTAATTCGATTTTAATTATCGTTAGTTAGTTAATTCTTAGTTGATAATTTGCATCTTAGTTAGTTTAGTTAATTAAAACTCAAATTTGTTATTTGTCTTAGCAGTGAGTAATAACCATACATTGTTGCATAGGTACAATAACTGAATTAAAACCTTAACCAGATCTCTATGGGAACGAACTCGACTTATTCATATATTACTTGTGACCACGTACGCTTGCGTGATTTTGTGCTAGCACATTAATATTTTAATCTCGGCTCGTGTTCAATCTATGCACGTGCTTAGCACGGGTTGTCAGTTAGTATTGTTATAATATGTTAATTGATGATGTGGATTTTTATTATAGGGGTCTCTAGAGGTTCAACAAATATAACCAATATGATGAGATTATCTAAAATTTTAGATAATAATTATGTTCCATTGAAGATGAAATATTTTTACACATTCTCCATAACTTTTATTTATGACATATCTGATACACTTTTAGATAATAAGGGACTTGTATGATTGGAGATGCTCTTACACTTGCAATATCTTCCCTCAAGATTTGGGGAGGACTTTCGAAAATAATAACTCTCTCTTCTTGATTTACCCCTTTGTTTGCAAGCTAATCAACTGCTCTATTTTCCTCTCTAAAACAATAAATTATCAATCTTCCACGACTAGGGCTGATTATTCGGTTATATCAGAACCGAATTATTGAAAACCGAAATAACCGAAATACCGAATAAGCTCAAAACCATATCCGATTATTAAACCGAAATAATTTCGGATATTTTACCGAACCGAAATTTTTATTTCGGTTAAAACCGAATACCGAATTAAATAACCGAATTAATTTTCCAGAAATTCTTAATAATTTCGGAGCAATCAAATGTAGTACGAACCCCACTTGTATTGTTAGCTGGTTGAGGTGGTGAGAATGCAGAGCAATCAAGTCCAGTCTTTCCTAATTTGTGGTGGAAAATGGTATCTCAAAACGGCAATCTACTGTGAAAACAACACAGTTGTAGGGTGTCATAATTGCCCTCGGGAGAATATAACAAAACTGGGATTTGAGTATGCATATCTGAAAGCAATAAACATAACCCTGGAGTTCATCACTAGTTCTGGGAACAAGGCTTACACAATCTTTAGAACCTCCACGCCTGATCACTTTGAGAATGGAGAGTGGAACACTGGTGGATATTGTATTAATGTATATATATAATATATATAATATTATATTTTATATATTTCGGTAATTTCGGTTATTTCGGTAAAAAAACCGAAATAACCGAAATAACGAATAACACAAAAACCATATCCGAATTAAAATCGAATTATTTCGGTTCGGTTAACCGAACCGAATTATTTCGATTATTTCGGCTCGGTATTCGATTAACCGAACCGAATACTCAGCCCTATTCACAACGTGTCTCTTGTCAATGCATGACACTTATCTCTAACGACTAACGAAATGAAAAAATGGGTCTCCCATCACGTGTCTCTTATCAATGCACGATCCAGACATAGAAGCAGGAAAATCTGCTGTAAATTTTTATTTTTACTCAAGATCTTTACGATATATTTTTAAGAACTTTGCCTTGGTAAATAAATGAAAAAATATTTTGAAGTTCTTGTACCAGGTGCGCACGTTGGGCCTAGGCCCTATTTTGTGCTTTGAATGACGATGATGTGTCCAATAATTTCTTTTGAGTAGTGATACATGCACATTCTAAAGTGATGGTTGCACACCCTAATTTTTATATAGACTAAAAAGTTCCTAATAATAAATAAAATTTATTTGGTTATTTCTTATTATATAAAGTGTTTTTATCCCACACAAAATTTTAACTTTGGTATGTGTTTCTATAATTTTATAAATATATTTTTTGTTTGCATATTTTGATAATATGCAAAAATTGATAATTACTGACTTAATTAATATGGTTATATAATTATAAACAAAATCAATAATGTGCTACAAAATATAAATACAATTATTTGATGCTTTTTGTTAAATTAATTGGTTCCATATTTCATAATATTTAATTAAAAAGATATTATAATAATGTAATTTTAATTTGTATAATTATAAATATATATTTTGTTCCAAAAAATGTTAATTTTAGTGCGGAAGCACATTTTAGCACTCCAGCTCAGGATTATTCGACTACTTAAGCAATTGTTTTAAGCATAACAATGTTATATTGTAATAAATTGGGAGGAAGTAATAATTTTGAATAAAATTAGTGGATCAACACTTATATGAGTAAATGGTGTTTAATATGAAACTTATTACATACAAATAATAGTATAATTATAACAAAACAAAATATTCATATTATTAATTTTATCACAATATGCTAAGCTATCATTTATTAATTAAATAATATTAAAATACGAGAAAGCACTTCAATGATTTTAAATAAGAACAAAATATTAGAAATTAAATTTAGTATTGACGTTGAGGACATTCTTGCCAAATAATATAATTAGGATGTGCAACCATCAATTTGGGATGTGCATAAATCATCGTCATTTCTTTTTTGGTTCTTGACAATCTCATGCAAATCACGGAGTTTCCTTTTCTGTTGTGTTAGTATGACTTGAATTAGGTAGCCGCCGGATTTGACTGCGGCGGCCGCCGCCGGCTGCCGGCGACTACTGTTCCTCCGGCGGCCACCAACCACACCTAACCCCTTAGATTTAGTCTATAAATAGACATCCATATTTCTCTTGTAAATTATCTGAGAGATCTGAGCATCTGAAATCTGTAATCTGAAAATCCTCAAGATCAATATAAATTATTTCTCTTCTAATTATCATCTTTCTTGCTTCCGTTATAACAAATTGGTATCAGAGCTTTGGTTGTAGTTGCCGTGGTTTTTCGAAAAGAAAATTTTCGCCGGAATTTTTACAAGCTCGCCGGAGAAGACGACACTGTTCAGGCGGAGTTACTGTTCATCGCCGGAGAAGACGACACTGTTCATCATCGGAGAAGACGACACTGTTCATACGGTACTGTTCATACGGCAATGTTCATACGGTACTGTTCATCAGGTACTGTTCACCGACACTGTTCACGGTACTGTTCACGGCACTGTTCACGTATACGACACTGTTCATGTGTACGATATAGTTCACGTATACGATTCTGGGAGAAAGATGTCTGGTGGTATTAGCGTTAAGGTCGACAAATTTACTGGGATAAATAGTTTCAGTCTGTGGCAAATCAAGATGCGTGCCTTGTTAAACCAACAGGGGCTCTGGGCGCCGTTGAACACAAAAATGGTTGCTTCTGGAAGCGCTGAGATGGCCAGTTTAGAAGAAAAGGCACATTCAACAATTCTGTTGTGTCTTGCAGATGATATTATTACTGAAATTGCGGAGGAGGATACCGCGTCTGGTTTATGGTTAAAGCTTGAAAGTCTCTACATGACAAAGTCTTTAACAAATAAGTTGCTTCTACAGCAACGTCTGTTCAGTCTGCGAATGCAGGAAGGTATGCCTCTTCGAGATCACTTAGATCAATTAAACACAATTTTATTAGAATTGCGTAATATTGATGTTAAAGTTGAAGATGAGGATGCTGCTTTGATTCTGTTAGTTTCTTTACCATTATCGTACAAGAACTTTGTGCAATCGTTTATTGTTGGTAAAGATACTATGTCTCTAGAGGAGGTTAGATCTGCTCTTCATTCTAGAGAGCTGCGCCATAAGGCGGCTGGTACAGGTGCAGATAGTCAGGCTGCTGGATTAATAGCCAGTGGGAGTAATGGACATGGAAAGTCGGGGAAGAAATCAGTTCCTAAGGGTCCAAAACCTAATGATGTCTGCAATTACTGTAAAGAGAAGGGACACTGGAAATCTGACTGTCCCAAGAAAAAGAAGCAACAGGATAATTTGACAGATACTGCTGCTATAGCTAATGCTACTTCTGAAGAAGATATTGCTCTTGTTGCTGCTGATCACATGCATCACTCTGATGTGTGGATTCTTGATTCTGGAGCGTCTTATCATATATGTCCGCGCCGGGAGTGGTTTACAACCTACGAGCGAGTAGACGGTGGCAAGATTTCTATGGCTAACAGTTTTGCTTGTGAGACGGTTGGAATAGGCTCGATTAAAATTCGGACACATGATGGTAAATTCTGCACATTGAATGATGTTAGGCATGTTCCACTTCTGACAAAGAATCTGATATCTTTGACTACGTTAGACAGCAAGGGTTTCAGTTTTCAAGGTGAAGGCGGAGTTCTACATGTCTGCAAGGGTTCTGATGTGGTTCTGAAAGGTGTTAAACGTGGTACCTTGTATCTTCTTCAAGGTTCTACGTTATCAGGTTCTGTTGTTGTCGCGTCCTCGGAGAAGATTAAGAGGCTGCGAACTGATAATAGTCTGGAATTTTGCTCATCTGAGTTTGATGAGTTCTGTAAGAATGAAGGGATTGCTAGGCATCATACAGTCAGGGATACACCACATCAGAATGGTGTAGCAGAGCGTATGAATCAGACACTTCTGGAGAGAGAAGGGATTTCTAGGCATCATACAGTCAGGGATACACCGCAGCAGAATGGTGTAGCAGAGCGTATGAATCAGACACTTTTTGAGAGAGCTAGGTGCATGTTCTCTAATGCTGGACTAACTAGAAGATTCTGGGCGGAAGCAGTTAGTACATCAGGTTATCTGATAAATCATGGATCTACGATTGTTTCAGAAAGTGGTGGTGTTGAGAAACAGGTGGAGCAGGAAGTCACTCAAGATGAGAGTGAACCACAACAAGAAGTTCAACAACCACAGTCAGAATCAGAATCATCAGTTTCAGTAGCGAATCAGCACAGTTTGGCTCTTGATAGATCAAGGAGAGCTAATTATGGGGTGCCTCCCAAGAGAATTGTGGTGAGCAAAGTAGGTACTGCTGATAACCCAGCTAATATGCTCACCAATCCGGTTCCACATAGCAACTTTCAACATTGTTTGGACTTGCTAAATGTTCGGAGTTGTTGATTGCCATTTTTTAGGGCAAAATCTGAGGCAGAAGAGTTTTTTCTGGTACATCTGGCATTATTATGGTGCATCCGGTACATCTGGCATTATTATGGTGCATGTGGTACATCTGGCATTATTATGATGCGTCTGGTACATCTGTTATCTGTTATTTGTGAGAGGATTCAAGTCAAGGTGAAGAGCTGTTATTTGTGAGAGGATTCAAGTCAAGGTGAAGAGTTTTATATGGTACATCTGGCATTATTATGATGCATCTGGTAAATCTGTTATCTGTTTTCTGTGAGAGGATTCAAGTCAAGGTGGAAATTGGTTAGTATGACTTGAATTAGGTAACCGCCGGATTTGACTGCGGCGGCCGGCGGCGGCTACTATTCCTCCGGCGGCCACCAACTACACCTAACCCCTTAGATTTAGTCTATAAATAGACATCCATATTTCTCTTGTAAATTATCTGAGAGATCTGAGCATCTGAAATCTGTAATCTGAAAATCCTCAAGATCAATATAAATTATTTCTCTTCTGTTTATTATCTTTCTTGCTTTCGTTATAACATGTTGCATCCAACGATTTTCTTCTTTTGTTCAAAGAAAAAAAAATGATTCAGATCAAGTATAATGACGATTTCGCGACGTCTCTTCTTCAAAGTCTTCTGTGCGGAAAGCCAACGTTACAATGAGCTAAAACAATCCAACTCCAGTTGCGCTGCTATACCAATGGCCATCTTGCTGGTCTCTACTCTCTACTCTCTATGCAAACAAAAGTGGAAAACAGAATGCAAGAAAACTATCAAATTTGAACAACATTTGGTATTTGGAAATAAGTTGCAATTTCCATATTATCTGAGTTCTCATCTACAATAGTTTAAGTAAAATAATTAAAATTATCAACTCTTACAAACAAAGCATGATAGAAAACTATCAATTTAATGGGAAGAATACGCAGGATTGGACTTCAACTTAGAAACACGTCGTAATCTTCTAACTAGTACAATTCTACACACATTTAAGTAGTATTACAATTTACAAGTAATGAAGTTTAAAACTGAACTACATTGCTACAGAAAACAACATTTTATGACAAGAAATCGAAGTTGGATCAAACGTCTTGAGGTGAGGTTTTTGAGGTTGAGTACTTGAGGTATCCACCACCATTTCCTCTACTTCTTCCTTTTCCAGCCATCAACGAGACGACGGCTTTGATCAGTTTACAGAAAATATTCTTTTTTATTTGTCCTCGTCGAGGAGTCAGCCTCTGTTTTGGTTTGTTCGGTTTCGGTAAGCTGTAGTTTTCATTTTTTTCCTTATCAACTGGATGTTCCTGGTTTTGATGGAACATGGGAATGTATGAGAAGTTGTAAACAGAGTGAAACAAAAATGAAGAGTTTATAAGTTACATGGAATGTAGTAGGAGGATTTTTTAGGAAACCAGTACTGGGAGGATAGTAACTAGCAGACAGGTCCCTTGATACAACAATTGTGCACAACAATTTATCTGTACTATTAAATGCAGCATAAATTCTAACAAATCCTACAAAATCTTTGACCGGATTTTAAAATGTATAAAAATTGCTAAAAAATTCATGAAAATTCCATCAGTAAATATCATTTTATGTTTTATTTACGAAATACTGCAAAATATATTATTGAACATATAGGACATAAAATACTCTAATTAGTACTTCATCTGTCCCTTCCAATTCTTTACACTTTCCTTTTTGGGACGTCCCACCAATTCTTTACATTACTAAAAATAGTACTCCCTCTGTCCAGTGGTATTCTTTGTAATTCAAGTAGCACAATATATTTAACTGTCAAGTAAACGAGACTGTCTCAAATGATAAAGAGACTGTCTCTTTAGTGTAAACGATTGACTCAATTATCTAACAGAATAAGCTGTAAGCGGCAGAAATTAAATGACAAAATAAAGTAAAGACAAGAACACCAAGAATTTTCACTTGGTTCGGCCCCTACCCAATCTATGGCCTACATCCAAGTCCCTATGCCAACTAGCACAGAGATTATATTATTAAAACAATAATATAAAGCTTACAGTTTTCCCCAATTACAAATTTAAAGCCTCTTGGAAGAACCATTCCCTTTGACACAACTGTCACCTAGCCCACCTGCTACCTAGCCCACTGGCTACCTTGGCTTATGATTTGTAATCCTATCTAATTGCCACAACCCGGCACAAGTATGTATAGAATGAATAAAGGTTTACAACTCAATGAATAAAACTTCTGAACGTAGTATAAGCTTGAATATCTTTGTAGAGAAGTTGTATAGCAGATGTGTGTTGAGTTGTATATTCTTCTTGTCAAAAGATCGACTTTATATAGCACTAGAAGATGTAGCCGTTAGAGATTTGAATTCTTGAAATTATAGCTGTTGGAACAAGAATCAGTCAAGTGTAAATTAGTGATTAGATAACAATCAATCAGGATCATTAACAACGGCTCCATTAGGATTTGAATGACAATCAAATCACACGATATCCCTGAAAGATATCCCGAGATATATGACCTGCAATTTCAGTAGATATGGCAACCAGTAATATGGAAACACAAAATCAAATCTTCCAGGATTTAATTCGAAGACAATTCAAAAACATCATCCTAAAAACATGGGAATAACAATCTCCCCCTTTTTTATGATGATGAACGTTTTTGAAATACCATCTGTCTCCCCCTGTCAAAAATACTCTGACTCCCCCTGTCAAAAAACACTTATAGAAACAAATAGTCTTAGAATTAAGCATAAGCAAGTACGACTGGTGAATATTAGCAATTTAGCAAATAAGCATGAATTATCAGTAACCAAGATTCGAAACCAAACCAAATAACCAAATATTCAAAACCAAATAAAACACTATTCAAAATATACTTCTCCCCCTTTCATCAACATAAAAAGAACAAAATTAATCGTCATCAGGAATGTCCAAAAAAGAGAAAAAGAAAGAGAGAAATAAGAGAGATATGGAAATTGATGCAAACACTACCATTAAATGGCACACGATACTAATATACCAAAAACAATTAAATCACAGATCCACAATAAAATCAATTAAGCTAAATTACCGTAGAGCTAGTTTCAATTAGATCAATCAAAGGGTGCACATACCGAGCTCTCTACGAAGCATGCAAAACCTGTCTTCAGACAAAGGCTTTGTAAAAATATCAGCTTTTTGATTTTCAGTGGGAATAAAAATAAGCTCAATATTACCTTTTGCAACATGATCTCGAATAAAATGGTGACAAACGTCAATATGTTTAGTACGAGAATGCATGACAGGATTTTTGGAAATATTAATAGCAGATGCATTATCACAGTAAATTGGAATATTTGAAGATTTTATACCGAAATCCTTCAAGGTTTGCTGCATCCACAATATTTGTGCACAGCAACTACATGCGGCAATATATTCCCCTTCTACGGTTGACATTGCAACCGAAGTTTGTTTCTTACTGTGCCAAGCTACTAGGCAATCACCTAAAAATTCACAAGCTCCGCTAGTACTTTTTCGATCAACTTGAGATCCTGCGTAATCAGCATCTGAAAAACCAATTAAATCAAAAGATGGGGAACTGGGATAGAATAGTCCCAAGTCGTCAGTTCCCTTTAGATATTTAAACATTCGCTTTATAGCATTAAGATGAGATTCCTTTGGCATTGCTTGAAAACGAGCACACAAACATACACTGAACATGATATCGGGGCGTGAGGCAGTAAGATATAACAAGGAACCAATCATACCTCTATATTTGGTAATAGCAACAGATTTACCATTTTCATCTTTAGTGAGTTTGGTGGTCACACTCATGGGAGTTGATTTAGGATTGACATGCTCTAGATCAAACCTTTTAAGTAAGTCCTTTATGTATTTACTCTGGTGAATAAAGATACCTGCATCAGTTTGGTTAATTTGCAAGCCAAGAAAATATTGTAGTTCACCCATAAGGCTCATGTCAAATTCTTTATGCATACAGTCCGAAAACCATTTGCATAAGGTCTCATTTGAGGATCTAAACACAATATCATCAACGTACACTTGAACTAATAAGAAATCATTATGCTTATGAAAAATAAAGAGAGTAGGATTGAGTGTACCACGAATGAAACCTGAATCCACAAGAAATGTACTGAGTCGATCATACCAACACCTGGGAGACTGTCTAAGACCATAGACAGATTTCTTGAGTTTGTATACGTAATGTGGATACTTCTCATGAATGAAACCTGGAGGCTGCTTTACATAGACTTCTTCCTGCAAATATCCGTTTAAGAAAGCGCTTTTGACGTCCATCTGATAAAGTTTGAAGTTCTTGTAGGCTGCAAAAGCCATAAGAATTCGTATTGCTTCCAGACGAGCCACTGGAGCATAAGTCTCGTCGTAGTCGATACCCTCTTGTTGATTATAACCTTGGGCCACGAGGCGAGCTTTATTTCTGATGATATTTCCGTCTTCATCCTTTTTGTTCTTGAAAACCCAGCGAGTTCCAATAACTTTGACATCTTTTGGGGGTCGAACCAGTTCCCACACATCACAACGTTCGAATTGGTTAAGTTCCTCTTGCATAGCTACTGACCATTGTTCATTTTCCACTGCATCTTGAGCATTTTTGGGCTCGAATTCTGTTACAAAGGCATAGAATGCACAGAAGTTTCTAACCCTGCTTCGAGTAGTAATGCCTTGATTTAAATCTGAGAGGAGATTATCTGGAGGATGATTCTTCACAATTCTGGTTGATTTTGGAAGACGGATTGGACTCATTTCTTCTTCATTTGAGTTTTCTAATTGAGAATGAGTTTCTGGTTGATCTGGTGTAGAATTCCTTTCTGTTAGTGGAGTATCAGATGCCAAAGAAGATCCAGGAGATGATTGAAGAAATGTAAAATTCTGTTGTGGTGTCTCCTGTCCTGTTGGAGAATGAGGCAGTTCCTTTTCCGAAAGAGACTGTCCCTTTCCAGATTGAGACTGTTCTTTTCCTGATTGAGACTGTTCCTTTCAAAATTGGAAATCATCATCTGCAAAAGCTACCCAACCTCCGGCTAGATCAAGATTAGACTCATTGAAAGCAATATTAATAGATCCCTCTACTTTATTCTTATCAGGGTTATAAACACGATATGCCTTACTCGAAATGGAGTAACCCAAGAATATACCTTCAGTAGCACGGGGATCAAATTTCCCACGATTTGGCTGAGTATCTAGAATAAAGCATTTAGATCCAAAAACTCGAAAATAGCTAATGTTAGGAGTTTTATTCTTTAACAATTCGTAAGGGGTTTTCAATAAAATAGGACGAATTAAAACTCTATTAAGTACATAACAAGAAGTATTTACCGCTTCTGCCTAGAACTTTCGAGGCAACTTACTTTCATGAAGCAAGGTCCGAGAAGTTTCCTGAAGTGTTCTATTCTTGCGTTCTACTACTCCATTCTGTTGAGGAGTACGTGGAGCAGAAAATTCGTGTGATATGCCTCTGGTTTTGCAATAAGTGACAATGTCTTTCTCGAATTCTCTACCATGATCACTTCTGATAGTTCTCAGCTTCTTGGAATACTTAGTTTCAAGGTTAGCAATTAAATCTTGAAATTCACTAAAAGCTTCATCCTTAGTACGTAGAAACAGTACCAAAGTAAATCGAGAAAAATCATCTACTATAACAAATGCGTATTTCTTACCTCCAAGGCTTACATACCTTTAAGGTCCAAATAGATCGAGATGCAACAACTCCAATGAATCGGTTGTAGACACCTGATTTTTGGCTTTGAAAAACTTGCTTTCCTAATTGGCAAGCAGCACAAGGCTCTGTCTTTTTATATTTAAGCTTAGGTAGACCCTTGACGAGGCCATGAGAAGAGATTTTCTTTAAGAGATCCATATGAACGTGACCAAGTCTCCTGTGCCATAGGTGTTGCTGTTCTTGAATTGTAGCTAGACATACTTCTTCCTGTTGCTCATCAAAATCTAATACAAAGATATTTCCTTTTCGTTTGGCTACTAAAGGAGTCTCATTAGAATTAGTATCAATAAAGCATATATCTTTATCAAAATTAACACTATGGCCTGAGTCTGTGAGTTGACTAACACTAATAAGATTATATTTTAGACCATCAACTAATCTAACATTATTAATGGAGAATTTTTTATTACCTATGGTACCTTTACCAACAATTATTACCGTATTGGAATCACCCAGGGTAACTAATCCTCCTTCTGAAGCCACTAGAGATAAAAATTTTGATTTGTCTCCTGTCATATGACGAGAGCAACCACTTTCTATGATCCACTTATTCTTTGGAATGTGAACTTTTAAACATACCTGCAAAAAAGTAATATATATATATATATATATATATATATATATATATATATATATATATATATATATATATATATATATTCATGTCTTAGGTACCCACCTTGATTTGGGTCCTGCATTGTTAGTGTCTATAATGTTATATAAATGTTTTTCTGTTTTCTTAATCCAAATTTGAGCAGTATTAGTATAACCATGCATATATGAACTATGTGGTTTAGAAGTTTGGCCCTTAATGTTACAGAACTTGGATTCCAGTGAGATATGTCCTCTTTTTCCACAATCTGTGCATTTCTCATATGGCATACTGTACTTCATAGTAGTCCTCTTCTTTGTCTTTTGAAATACACTCTTTTTGTCTGAGTTAAAACCCAATCCTTCTTTTCCCAAAGAAGATTTTTGTCCTGCCAACATTATGTCTAATGTGCCTTCTCCATGCACGAACTTAGCCAGATCTTTCTTTAGATGATCGATCTTTTCCTGTAATTCAGAGAATTTTTGTTCTGCGTCCGCCTTTTTGCATTCAGTTTCCTTAAAAGAATATGTTTCCTGCCTTAATGTGGCTAAACAAGCATCCTTTCTTTCAATCTCATTTTTCAGATATGTATTTTCTTCAGCAAGCTTGGTCACCTTCTCATTTAGCAACTTGTTTTCCTCGGCAAATGATTCTTCTTTCACCGAATCATCTATTTCACTTAGCACTTCATTTAAAGCTTGCTTTAAATATGCATTTTTGTTACGCAACTTTCTATTTTGTGCCTATAAAGTTAGTAAATCTTCAGAAACAAATGATTTTAAAGGAGTGGAAAATACCTCTTCGTTTTCACTAGAGCTTTCATCAAATCCAGCAAAGCACAGTTGAGCAACTTCATCATCAGAATCAATTTCTATATCAGATTCATCGTCGCTCCATGTGAGAAATGCTTTACTCTTTTTCTTCTCCTTGTCTTTATCCTTTGATCCAGAAGATTTCAATTTCGCCTTTAGTTGAAAACAATTCTTTTTGATATGACCTTTCTAGCCGCATTCGAAACAAACTTCATCGTTAGTGTTGTTTCTGAATTCCTTTTTTAATCCATGAGGTTTTTGAGTAGGTCTGCTAGCAGCTTTCTTTTTAGATAGAAACTTGAAACTTCTTTGTTAGAAGAGCAATCTCTTCATCTGAATCGTCACTGGAATCTACAATAGTTTTAAGAGCTAGAGTCTTTTTCCTATGTACTTCTTCTTCTTCCTCATCATACCTTCGAAGCTGGTTCTCAAATTCTTCTAATTCGCTGAAGAGAGTGAGTGTATCCATTTTTGAGATCAAATGAGAATCCTGTAGAGTTGTTACCTTAATAGCAAACCTTTTGGGGAGTGATCGAAGGATTTTTCTATTAATTTTTGCCTGAGGAATATATCTTTCCAGGAGAGAGATAGAATTCATAAGTGTAAGAAACCGTCCTTGTGCTTCTTTTATGCCTTCATCTTTTTCCAATCTGAAGCTTTCATAGTCGCTTAGAAGAAGATCAAGCTTGACTTCACGAACCTTTGAAGTGCCATCATGACTTACTACAATAGTATCCCAAACTTGTTTTGCCGAAGTACATGCTGACACTTTTCGAAGTTCAGTAGCACACAGTCCATTGAGTAAAGAATTCATACCTCGAGCATTATAATTCAGAGAATTGACTTCATCAACAGTGAGATCCTTTACTGGTTTGGGTTTGCCATCCTTCATGGGAATAGTGATGCCATTTTCAACTGCATCCCATTCGTATGTATCCTTCTGGAAAAATATTTTCATAAGAAACTTCCAGTCGTTATAATTTTCTGTTCCAAGTAAGAGTGGTGGAACATTGATTGAGCATCGTTCTTGCCAACCTGATTGTGCCATGGATCTAACAAAATAAACACTTAAACAAGGGTTAAATGTACCTGCTCTGATACCAAATGTAATTCAAGTAGCACAATATATTTAACTGTCAAGTAAATGAGACTGTCTCAAATGATAAAGAGACTGTCTCTTTAGTGTAAACGATTGACTCAATTATCTAATAGAATAAGTAAGCGGCAGAAATTAAATGACAAAATAAAGTAAAGACAAGAACACCAAGAATGTTCACTTAGTTCGGCCCCTACCCAATCTATGGCCTACATCCAAGTCCCTATGCCAACTAGCACAGAGATTATATTATTAAAACAATAATATAAAGCTTACAGTTTTCTCCGATTACAAATTTAAAGCCTCTTGGAAGAACACTTCCCTTTGACACAACTGTCACCTAGCAAACCTGCTACCTAGCCCACTGGCTACCTTTGCTTATGATTTGTAATCCTATCTAATTGCCACAACCCGGCACAAGTATGTATAGAATGAATAAAGGTTTACAACTCAATGAATAAAACTTCTGAACGTAGTATAAGCTTGAATATCTTTGTAGAGAAGTTGTATAGCAGATGAGTGTTGAGTTGTATATTCTTCTTGTCAAAAGATCGACTTTATATAGCACTAGAAGATGTAGCCGTTAGAGATTTGAATTCCTGAAATTATAGCTGTTGGAACAAGAATCAATCAAATGTAAATTAGTGATTAGATAACAATCAATCAGGATCATTACCAACGGCTCCATTAGGATTTGAATGACAATCAAATCACACGATATCCCTGAAAGATATCCCGAGATATATGACCTGCAATTTCAGTAGATATGGCAACCAGTAATATGGAAACACATAATCAAATCTTCCAGGATTTAATTCGAAGACAATTCAAAAACATCATCCTAAAAACATGGGAATAACATTCTTATCATTTTGTATTTGCACGGAGACCAAGGCAACGAGATAGAATGAATAAATTAATTAAGGATAGTGGGTGTAATATTGTTAAAATAAATGAAGTAGTGGGTGTAATATTGATTTTATTGTTAAAATAAGTGAAGTAGTGGGTGTAATAGTGTAAAGTATTGAAAAAGTGGAGTGAAGTAGTGGATGTAATAATGTATTTTATTGTTAAAAGTTACTATTTTTAGTAATGTAAAGAATTGGATGGAACATCCCAAAAAGGAAAGTGTAAAGAAATGAAAAGGACGGGGGAGTAACTTTTAACAATAAAATACATTATTACATCCACTACTTTATTCTACTTTTTTAATACTTTACACTATTACACATACTACTTCACTTATTTTAACAATAAAATTACTATTACACCCACTACTTCATTTATTTTAACAATATTACATCCACTATCCTTGGTCTCCGTGTCCAAACCAAATGTAAATATTTGGTCGGGACGGAGGGAGTACTTTATTTAAAAGTGTAGTATTCCATTGAACTAAACACTAATATTATTTTATTTTATCTTTATAGACACTCATGAAGAATGTCATTATTTATGTACTTGCACAATATACATTTAAACGATTATTGATAATTCAATGTAATGGTAATTTTTTTTTTAATTGTACAATGCAAATGGGACATAGGGTATTTATACTCTAATACAGGGGCGGAACCAGGAATTTGAAAACAAATGGAACAACTGATTAGCTTGCAAACAAATAATTCAATGTAATGGCAATTTTTTTTAATTGTACAATGCAAATGGGACAATAGTAAGTATTTAATGTTTGTATAAGAATGAAGAATATATACTAAGTTCAGTTGGTGTGAGTCTTCATTGTTTGGTTCTAGTCCACAAACCAACTGAACTACACCAGGGCTTAGTTAAGAATGAAGAATATATATTAAGGGGATTCTAAAATTTTCACCAGGGCTGGAGCCAACCCCAGCCACCCCATAGGTCCGCCCCTGCTCTACTACAACTGGTTTCTGCAGAAGGAAAAGAAGTCACAGCTAGGGCTGTAATTCGAGTCAGGCTGCTCGCGAGCAGCTCGAGCTCGAACTCGTTTAGTAAGACCCGGCTCGGCTCGAAATCGTAAACGAGTCGTGCTCGGACACGGTTTTAAGCTCGTTTATATAAATGAGCCGGACCGAGTGTGTGCCGAACTCAAATGAAACCCGGCTCGAAAATAAAAACTCGACCCGGCTCGAGCTCGTTTAAAAAAAATGAAAAAAATCAATCATTTCATGTACACATTGCACCGCTGAGTCGACTCACTGAGTCCAAGTAGATCGGTCGCGTTCCACCGCTTTTTCATTTCGCTCGTCGTCATTTCTTCACTCGAATTCAGTTTCCTTGAATAAGTTTAGTACCTGCAATCATTGTCTCGCAAAACATAATTAGGGATTTGAAAATTAGTCATTAATTGAAAGATTGTGAGTGTGTGTATGTGTGCATATATCATATATAACTATCGATTTTGAGTATGAATCGATTGATCTATTAATGAGATTATATATCATGAAACTCATATAAATCGATTAAAAGTTTTGGGATAATAAACATGAAGTAATCAGAAAAATAGCTGTGTTGAAATAGTGTACACACGAGATGAAATAGCTGTGTTCATTTTGTAAATATATTTTTACTAACCAACGACTGAGATTAATTCATCATATAGATGGATGGCTGACATATTAGGGTTTTAACAAATTTGGGCCGGGTTAAATGTAATAGAAGCTGGACTGGGCTGAGTTAAATGGACCGGGTCAATATTTGACCAAAAGAAATAATCAAAAAAATATAAAACGTTTTTAAAAATAAATGATATTCCAAAATTTTGAAAAAATAAAAAATTAATTTGGTTGGAGATCTTAATAAAACATTACTATATTGTCTAGTACTCGTAACTAGTGCTTTATCCCAAATTATTGTTTCTACTTTTTTAAAAATATTTTTCGACGATCCAACCGCACGGATGTCAAGATATATCTAATTAAATGATATTCCCAAATTTTGAAAAAATAAAAAATTAATTTGGTTGGAGATCTTAATAGAACATTACTATATTGTCTAGTACTCGTAACTAGTGCTTTATCCCAAATTATAGTTTCTATTTTTTTAAAAATATTTCTCGACGATCCAACCATACGGATGTCAAGATATATCTAATTAAATGATATTCCCAAATTTTGAAAAAATAAAAATTTAATTTGGTTGGAGATCTTAATAGAACATTACTATATTGTCTAGTACTCGTAACTAGTGCTTTATCCCAAATTATTGTTTCTATTTTTTGAAAAATATTTTTCGACGATCCAACCGTACGGATGTCAAGATATATCTAATTAAATGATATTCCCAAATTTTGAAAAAATAAAAAATTAATTTGGTTGGAGATTTTAACAAACAAAATAAGTAATTTTCAGAAACTCGTTAGGCTCGTTTAACAACTCGTTAGGCTCGGCTCGTTTAACAGCTCGTTAGGCTCGGCTCGTATAACAAAAACTCGACCCGACTCGTATAACAGAAACTCGACTCGACTCGTGAGGGGCTCGCGAATAGCTCGACCCGACTCGTATAACAAACGAGCCGAGTTCGGCGGGGATTTTCGGCTCGTTTAATAAACGAGCCCAGCTCGACTCGTCAGAAAAAGCTCGGCTTGAAAGGCATATGACTCAGCCTATTTGTAGTTCGAGGATCCTAATCCAATTAAACTAGATTGTAATAAGTAAATAATATCAACTGTCACAGGAATCTCAAAAGATGATAACCGTCAGAAGAAAAATCAACAAGTCAATCTATAGTTTTGATGTTTTACACTGGAAGAAGATTCAGATATCTGATCAGGCCTCAAGGTAGCATTGAAACAAGTGGATTCATTTTCGAAGACAGAGATTTCTATTAGTGACAAGAAACAATTTCAGTACCGAATGATTGATGAGAGTGAAGAGTATAAAAGACCACAGTGTTAAAAGTCACGATGAAGAACAGAGATTGGAGTTAGTCGTTCATGAACCAGACAGTACATCGAACGTCAACATCATGCCAGTGTATGTTCCTTATTATAATTAAGTGGTTTTCAGCGGAGTATTGACTTTTAAAGAATTTATATTAATTCTATTTTAATTGATTAAGTCAAGTAATTAAGTTAATAAATAAATTAATTCTATCAGAATTAATATATTTGTTAAAGTGATTATTAGATTAATTAAATAAGAATTAATATGGAAAAGAATTAATTAGTTAAATGATTTTTTTATAAGTCATTTAATTAATTATAAGCTGAAAAATATGAATGATATAACTATCAAACTGATAGTTATACCGATAGTCATATTCAGTTAAATGGAGATAGTCATATTCAGTTAAATGGAGATAGTCATATTTCATTCAAATGGTAAGTTATACCGAATGTTATATTCATTTGGTAAGTCATACCGAATGTTATATTGACTATTTAAGTTATACCGAAAGTTATATTTAAGCTGGACAGTCATATTACATTGATTTGATAGTCATACCGATTGTCATATTAATGTAAAATGATTGTCATATCAGTTTAAATCAAGTAATATGACTATGGCTGTGTATATAAGGCAGAAGAATGCAGAAAGATCAGAACCAGTCGAACCAAGAACAAGAAAAATACACAGCAGTTGTTTTCTCTCTCTCTCAAGCTCAAGAACACCTTCAAATTTAATTCTGTAAATTCAAGTTCATCTCAGTTGTAATATCCTATCCGTTGGAACTTGTTTACTTGTGATTCTTGTAATACTAGCGAATTAAGTTTCCTAGTTCACAAATTGATATCTTGATTTTATTAACTAAATTAGCAAAGTTCATGTTGAATTTTCTAATTAGTTATTAATCCCTTGATAATCATTTGGACTGATTTTGTAACACCCCTCAAGTTAATATATTGTTATATTCAACTTGAAATTTGTGTTATATTATTCCGCACAAAAATATTCGTTTAAGGCAAAATTATTTAACGAATAAATTTTGAGAAAATGGTATAGATTGTATTCAACCCCCCCCCCCCTTCTACAATCTTAACGGACCTAACAATTGGTATCAGAGCCTATTGATTGATACACAAATCAAGATCCTATTTTTACTCAATCAAAAATTAAGCTCGAATTTTTAACTCTCTTAAAAATTCATCATGTCTGCCAAAGGCAATGTCAAAATTCCTATCTTTAATAAAGATAATTATGATATGTGGAAAAACAAAATGGAGTTATTTCTTGATGTAGCAAACCCAAGTTTTTTGTGGGTTTTGGAAAATGGACCAGAAATTCCCATGCAACATGATACTGAAACAGTTGTAAATGGAACTGTAACAGTCCCTGCCAGATCCTATCCAAAGGACCCTAAGAACTATACCTCTGAAGATAAGGAGGCAACTGGATTGGATAAAAATTTGAGACTCATTCTGTTGGATTCCCTAGATGCTGTAATGTATAGCCATGTGAGAAATTGTAAAACTGCTAACCACATCTGGGAAACTATTGAGGTCATTAATGAAGGGACTGATGAAGTCAAGGAAAATAGACTGCAAATTCTAACTTCTGAATATGAACACTTTAGAGCTGGCCCTAATGAAGGCATTCAGGAAGTGTTCGAAAGGTATAACAAGATACTCAACAACTTGCAAGTTCATGGCAAGCATTATACTCAGAAGGAGATCAACATGAAGTTTTTACTAACTATGCCTACTCACTTGGAACATAGAATTACTGCCATCAGAGAATCTAGAGACTTGACTCAGGTTGCTCTTGAAAGGCTGTTTGGTGTTCTGAAAACATATGAATTAGAACAAGTACAGCAAAAGGAATTCTATGGCAAAGGCAGAATGGCAAATTCTTCTACAGCTTTAGTGGTTGAGGTTCCTAAGGAAGTGGAAACTAAAGTGGTTCAACCTATCAGTTTCAACAAGGAACAAACTGAAGTAGAACTTGGCCAAACACCAGCTACTCAGGATGGTGGAGAATTTTATTCACTTGAAGAGCTGGATCAATTGGAAGATGAATCTATGGCAATGATGGTGAGACAATTTAGTAACTTCAGATTCAGAAGAAATCCAAAGTTCAGGTTTAAGTCAAATAACAGGTTTCAAAGAGGAGGTTCTTCATCCTCTAGTAACAGGGGAGGTTATAAAACTGGAACTGTTGACAGAAGCAAAATCCGTTGTTTCAGTTGTAATGAGTTGGGACATTTTGCTACTGAGTGTCAGAAACCCAAGCAAGCACAGAAGAAAGATTATGTTTCTGAAAAGAAGAAAAGTGGAAGAGCTTATGTGGCTGCTGGTAAAAGCTGGGATGATACAGATAGCGAAGATGAAGAATATGGAAACTTTGCGTTGGTGGCAAATGCTGAATCTTCAACTTATTATACCACTCCGGTAATTCTTACTGATGCTCAGTTAATTGATAGTTTACGTCGTTCCTTGAATAATACAGAAAGAGGGTACGAGAGAATAAGTCTTGTTAACACTAATCTTGAAAATCAAATGCTAGATTTAAAAAAAGTACAGGTTAATCAAGATAAGAATATAGAAGAAATAGCTCGACTTAACTGCAGAGAAATGGGTCTAGGAGAATACATGACAAAACAAGTTGATAAGATTGCTGAACAAGAAACCACCATTAGGGAACTTGAAACACAGGTTAGAGCGTGTTATAATTCTGTTAAAGTTTCTAAAGATTTCTTCAACAAACAAGCATTAGAACAAACTGTAGGAATAGGATTTGATTACAGTCAAGCTGTTGGTTCTTTGAGTAATCATTCCCCTAATTCTATACCAGCTAAAGAAAGAGGTATACCACATATTCTCAAGAATGTTGAAAAACCAATGTTTACAAAATCTGATGCTGGTCCACCAGATATTCGTTCTATGGTTATACATGAAGAAATGAGAAATGAGGATGCTGCAAATGGCACAGTTCTTGCTGAGAATAAATGTGTTAAGAATAAAACTGCTAAAAACTATAATACAAAGAATGTGTCATCCAAGAAAAATGTCACAGTATTTGTTAAGGCTAAATCAGTTGAGGACGTTAACACAACAAATGTGTCACCCAAGAAAGATGTACCTAAAGTACCAGTCAAAGTTGTTGAATCAGCTAGTACTTCTAAGACTGGATTAGGTAGTAACAAGTCAAAGCAGAAAAATACCATGCCTACTATTAACTCTAATCATAAAGCATGTGGTATTATCAATTGTATGTCTTGTGCTTTTAACAATATGCGTGCTTATTTTAATGGTAATTATGCATGTGTTAAACAGAATGCTCCTCGACAGCACATGAACAGGAACAATAATGTTCGATCTAAGACTGCTTTTCCTCCTCAAGTTAGGAGAGAGACATTTGTACCTAAGACTAAACAAAAGATTACCAAGAATGTCTACCAGGTCAAATGTCCAGTCAATGACACAAGTGTTACTGCTGCGAGAGAAACATGGATACCCAAGAGTAAACAAAAGATTTTCAAATCTGTTTATAAGGTTAAATGTTTATTGACTAAAGAGGTTAAACATAAAAATGTTGTTTTGCCTGACAAAGGTCAATACTTTAAGTACGCAGGACCCAATCAAATTTGGGTCCCGAAGAAGGTTTAACTCATTTGTCATTGCAGGGTATTGAACAGGTTGATCGAGTGACCTGGATCTTGGACAGTGGATGTTCAAGGCATATGACTGGAGATAGAACCCTGCTGACAAATGTGGTGGAGAAGGCCGGCCCAGTAGTTACCTTTGGAGATAACAGCAAAGGTAGAACTGATGGATATGGCAGACTTGAAGCTGGAAATGTTATCATTGATGAAGTTTCTTTTGTGAAAGGACTTGAGCACAATTTGCTCAGTGTCAGTCAATTCTGTGATAAAGGTTATGAAGTTCATTTCAACAAGAAGAATTGTCTAATTTCACACAAGAGACATGAAAAGCCACAACTGACAGGAGTTAGAAAAGGCAATCTGTACGTAGCCAATATGAACTCAGGAAGCACTGAAGAAGTCACTTGCTTCTACACTAAAGCATCTAATGATGAGAGTTGGCTATGGCACAAGAAACTTTCTCATCTTAATTTCAAGACAATGAATTCTCTGGTCAAAAGAGAATTGGTGAGAGGTTTGCCTTCAATGGAATTCACTCAAGAAGGACTGTGTGATGCATGTCAAAAGGGCAAGCTAAAAAGGGCAAGTCACAGGAGCACTGATACATCTTCAATAACTGAACCATTACAATTACTTCATATGGATTTGTTTGGTCCAGTCAATGTGATGTCTATGTCAAGGAAGAGATATGCTCTAGTGATTGTTGATGATTTTTCAAAATACACATGGGTTCTGTTTTTGAATTCTAAAGATGAGACTCCACAACTGGTGATTGATCACATCAAGTTAATTGAGCGAGATTCTACGTATCCAGTGAGAGCTATAAGATCAGATAATGGAACTGAATTCAAGAATGCAGTTCTAAATGACTTTTGCACTGAGAAGGGTATAACCAGACAATATTCAGCTCCAAGAACTCCTCAGCAAAATGGGGTAGTCAAAAGAAAGAATAGAACCTTGATTGAAGCTGCACGTACTATGCTAAGTGAATCAAGGCTTCCATTGTACTTTTGGGCTGAAGCCGTCAATACTGCGTGCTATACCCAGAATCGAACTCTAATCAATAAAGATCAAATGAAGACACCCTATGAAATTATGGCTGATAAGAAACCTTCACTCAAATACTTTCATGTATTTGGGGCAAAATGCTTTGTGCTTAAAGAAGGTGATGATCAAGGTGGTAAATTCGATACCAAAGCATTTGAAGCAATTTTTATTGGTTATTCAATGAGAGCATACAGGGTGTATGTGATTGATGAACAGAAGATGATGGAAAGTGTCAATGTAACATTCGATGACACTAAACTCCCTAGTATCCAAACTGAGAATCCATCTGAGAAGCTATCTTTCGATGACATGACAGATACAGATTCAGATGATGACAATGCACCTGAGATTTTTGCTGATGCTAATGACAACAATGATGATCAGGGTAATGGTGATGAAATCAATGATAGTAGTCAAAATTCCTCTGATTCTAATAATCAATCATCATCTAGTCAACCTGGCAACAACTCAGGGGGAGAAAATGAAGGGTCAACTGGTCACACACAACATCCCAATGAAGGTCAAGGAGAATCATCAAGATCCAATCTTCCCAGACAGACTGTTTGGAATAGAGCTCATCCTTTTGAGTTAATCATTGGTGATCCAGTTGTTGGTGTAAAGACTAGAAGAGCTCTTCAGAATCAATGCAATTATTCAGGGTTTCTATTTGAAATGGAACCTAAGAAAACTGAAGAAGCTCTTTCTGATCCTGATTGGGTGATTGCTATGCAAGATGAACTCAATCAATTTAAACAACAAGAAGTTTTGAAGCTGGTACCCAGACCTACAGACAGACCAGTAGTTGGCACAAGGTGGGTATTCAGAAACAAACTTGATGAAGATGGCACAGTGACGAGAAATAAAGCAAGACTGGTAGCAAAGGGTTACTCCCAATCTGAAGGCATTGACTATGATGAGACCTATGCTCCAGTGGCTAGACTTGAGGCCATAAGAATATTCTTGGCATTCGCAGCATTTTCAAACTTTAAAGTTTATCAAATGGATGTCAAGAGTGCTTTCTTGAATGGCAAGCTAGATGAAGAGGTTTATGTAGAACAGCCCCTGGCTTTGAAGATCAGGATTTAATTGGCTATGTCTACTTCATTTTCAAGGCTGTCTATGGTCTTAAGCAAGTACCAAGGAAATGGTATGACACTCTCTCTGAATTTTTACTTGAAAATGATTTTGTTAGAGGTGTCATAGACAAAACTCTCTTTACAAAGAAACATAAGAATGATACCATTATAGTCCAAGTCTATGTGGACGATATAATATTTGGGTCTACTAATGATCTTTTGTGCAAGAAATTTGCGAAGTTAATGCAGGGTAGATTTGAAATGAGCATGATGGGTGAGTTGAAGTTCTTTCTTGGATTGCAAATAAGTCAAAGGACAGATGGAATATTTATCTGTCAATCCAAGTATGTCAAAGAGCTTCTCAAGAAGTATCAAATGGAGGACTCTTCTTCAGCAAAGACACCATCATCCACAGCTGTCAAATTTGGAGCATGTGAAAATTCTGTCAAGGTAGATATCACAAGCTACAGAGGTATGATAGGCTCATTACTTTATCTTACTGCGAGTAGACCTGATATTATGCATGCTACGTGTTTGTGTGCAAGGTTCCAATCGGATCCTAGAGATGTTCATCTCATTGCTGTTAAAAGAATTCTGAGATATCTTAAGGGTACGCCTAACCTAGGCATCTGGTACCCTAAAGATTCTGGTTTTAATCTTGTTGGATATACAGATTCTGACTATGCAGGAAGTGTTGTGGATAGAAAAAGCACATCTGGGAGTTGTCAATTCCTAGGTGGTAGACTAGTTTCCTGGTACATCAAGAAACAACAGACAGTTTCCAATTCAACGGCTGAAGCTGAATATATAGCTGCTGGAAGCTGTTGCGCACAGATTTTGTGGATCAGGAATCAGCTGAGAGACTATGGCTTTGTGCTTGATAAAATTCCAATTTTATGTGATAATACAAGTGCCATAGCAATCTCTAACAATCCTGTGCAGCACACAAGGACAATGCATATTGATATCAGGTATCATTTTATTCGAGAGCATGTCATGAATGGTACCGTGGAGTTATTTTTTGTACCCACGGAAGAACAAACAGCAGATATTTTTACTAAGTCTCTTGACGAATCCACATTTACCAGAATTGTTGGTGAATTGGGTATGTTAAACAGTCCTAGTAATTAAACTGGTTAATATCTGAGGTTTGATCTTTAATAATTTACAAGTGATTATTGTGTTAATATTTCTTATTAAATCACTTGTATAATTATTTTATCAACTTATATCCTTGCTTATTTCATCTTAAATCATTGTTATTATCTTCTGTACATATTTTTAATTACTTATTATATTTTTAGATTAATTCATTTTCTTTGAAAATATTTTTCTCGAATTTTACAAGCTGTAATTTATGAGAAATCTATTTTTCTTGAAAATGTTATTGTTTTTAATTCAGTTTGATTATTTTTGTTGTTTAAATAAATCATAGTTTCTTTTTGAATAATTTTCTATATGGAAATTGTTTTATTAGAAAATTTATAGATTTATTAACTCATCAGAAATAATTATGTAAATATGTAGTATAATTATTTAGTTTTATTTTATTTTATTTGATTTGTAATGTTTGTCCTTCTGTTATTAATGTTTGATTTCGTAAAAAGGACTACATATGATCGTTTTTATAATTTTTATTAGGTTTTATAATTTTAGTATAAATTAATTTGCTATTTTTTGTTTCTGTAAATTATTAATGTAATTTTCTTGATTTAAATTCTGTTAACATTCTGTTTTTAGTTAGTTATATTAACTGATTTGTTAGAATATAACTATCGGTATAACAATCTCCTTGATTGTTATATTCGAACGTTTGATTAGTTATATTAGTTTTAAATAATGTAATATAACTTAGAAATAAATTAGATATAACTTTGTTTTTGTTTTTGTTTAAATATAACTGTTAAAATAGTTTATAGTTATATTGAGTGTTTTAACAGTAATATAACTATCGGTATAACTAAGATTTGATTGTTATATTGAGTGTTTTTTCAGTAGTTATATTAGAGATTAACAGCAATATAACTTACAGCCTAGGGTAGTCATATTACGTTTTAAACGTAATATAACTATCGGTATGACTATCACCCGATAGTCATATCACAGTTATTTCATATATAATAACTAAGTTATATTTTGACAGTCATATCATTAGTGGTTGTTATATTGGCGTGTTAAGTCACCCAATCCGTTCGAAATATACATACAATATACACATCATATTCGAACGAATTGCTGTCAAATTTCTACCTCAAATCTTACTCAAAACACGTTTCTAAGGATCATTTGTGATTACCCAGTCTATAACCTTCCTAATCAAGGTTGAAAATGTAAGATTTGATCGAGTTTTGAGTTTTTGAGATTGAAAAAATTCGAATTTTTGATCTAAAAATCCGAACAATTGGTTGTGATTTTGTAAAAACTAAAATTACATGTGTGTTTGTATTACAATCAAGATCCTTGTCTGAATTTTTCATAATTTTTGATAGAGATTTTGATTTTTCGAATTTTTTAATTATTAATTAATTCGAATTTTGTAATTTAATTGGGTTAAATTGTTGAATTTTGCAGATTTACTAATTTTAATCCCTGATTTGCAATGGCTGGTGCTTATAATAATTTTGAACTTGTGAATCCAATTATATTGGATACTTTAATCCCGAGGATTGCCCAGTGGATCGGTTCAAGTCCTGGATAAAGTTTCTAAATGAGCAAAATCTCTGTAGTCACTCTATAACTGCAAATGTTCCAATGAAATTTGGTCCACTCAAATTAATGTGTACTACAGCTGTCTCAGATGAAAGATCGTTTTCATTCGATTTTAATGGCCAGACATATACAGTGGATGAATCTGTCTTCAATGCTGCTCTGGGACTTCCTACTAAACGATTTGCTGAATTGCCTTCAAATGATGAGTTGACTCAATTTTTCACAAATATCAACTATCATGGTCAACTGAATCTGAAACGACCACTCAAAAGCAATCTTGTTCAAGAATGGAATATCTTCTTCGAGATCATAGCAAAGGTGTTTGCTAATTCTACAAAGAGCAACAATACTGTCATCACAGGTATGTTACAGTCAATTGGTTTCTCGATTGCTCACAATAGAAGAATCAATTTTGGCAGCTTGATATGGCCTATTCTGCTGAATCGATTGAAGAAGGCTACAAAGAACTTTGGAAAAGGTAAACTGGTTAAGTGTCATTATCCTCGATTCTTGACACTAATTTTTAATCATCTAATGCCTAAGGATCAACCTGCTCCGTTTCCAAATGATCGAATTCAATGGTCTGGTAAACCAAACAAGAAGTTCTACACCAGGCTGGATACTTCTAAGGTCTTGTTGCATGTTCCTGTAGTCATAACACCTTATATGTCTACATACATACATTTGCCAAATGTCATGCCACAGCCAGATGCTGAAGTACCTTTAGTTCAACAAGCTCCACAGCCTGAAGCAGAACAAGTTCGAGTACCTCAACCTGATTCTGAACCCTTGAATGTTCTTGAACATCAACTTCCAGTGGATCAACACACTCAGAATGAAGATGATGCACATGTCAATGATCAGGTATTTGACTCAACTCCACTACAATCTCAATATCTTTCTGGTAGTCAAATGATTGTGAGAAGTGACCAAGGGGTTGTAGATCCACAACCTTTATCCCAGGTCAATGCACCAAACACTGATCCTAAATTCTCCAAACACTATCGTAGAAAGAAATTGTCATTCAAAAGAGCTGTTCCCAGTAGTGATGTTGTGAGTGAAACAGATTTTCCATCACAAAAGAAAAGTAAAACCATGTCAAAGGCAATCTTAAACCCATTCATTCCTTCAAGCTCACCCCTGTTACTCACAATGGGGGAAGATATTTTTGTAAATGAAGCTGAAAATATTGTTATGCAAGTGGAGCAAGTTACAGTGCCTGCCATTGTTACGGCAGAAGAACCTTCACAGGTTGATCGGGATTTGCGAAATCCCATTGCACCACCACTGACCTTCCAAGAGGAGGCTAGGGTGATCTCCAGTGCAGGTACAATGGATGCAGCTAAGGATAATGAGAGGAGTGATGTGAGAATTACTTCAAATCTGAGTGAAACACCAGCACGTGAGGTGAGTGATACTCAGAGAGCTATTGAAGTGAGAGCACACAATGACACATACACTTTATCTCTCATTACTCAACTCAATCAGATGAAAGAAAGTCTTGCTCAAGCTGAAGAGGACAACAAAAACTTGAGGTTTGATATGGACAACATGAGAACTATCTTCAACAACAAAATCAATGCACTTAAACTCTCTCAACAACAAGCAGTTGAAGACTCTGGAGATGTCACAGTGGCTCAAGATCTTATTATCTCATCTATGGCTAATCAAATTGAAGATCTTCAGAACAACATAAATGAAAATCATTTAACCACTGAACATCGTCTCAGTCAGATTGAAAAGCAAAGTGATGATCAATCAAAGGGGTTAAGACATTTATATAATATCATCAGCAGAACTCACTCACTTACCGCAGAAGAGAAGAAATTCTTCGGAGGTAGTGATGAAAGTGACCCTGGAGCTGGTACAAGTCACAAGACTGTAGAGGATTCCTCAACTAAGGGGGAGAAATCTAGAGGGGGAGCAAGTGCAAGTGCAAGTAAAGAAAAATTTGAAGATAGGAGTGAAGGGAAGAAGACAACTCATCAAGCAGCAGCAGAACAGGAAGATGATGATGTAGAAGGTTTTTACTATACAGGTGAACCTGATATTGATCTGTTTGCTGACTTACAGTTTCCTGATGTTGGTGAAGAATTTGATGAACCAGATCTCAGTTTTTGGGATGATGAAGAGCAAATAATTCCTGATTCTGTTGAAACACAACAAATGAATTTTGAAGCAAACAAAGAACTCGAACAGAATGAAGCTAATCTGGCTATGAGAGAAGAAAGACTCAAGAAGACACTTGAACAGTTAGCTCATAATGAGAGACTTCAAAAGGCAGAACATGAAGCACTTCAAAAGCAATATGCTCAGAAACTGGAAGCTAGGAAGATGTACATCAAGTACAAAAATGGTGATAAGTGGGAACGTGCTCAAAAGGTAATTGACTCACCACAAACTTCTGACTATGATGATCGTCGAATGATTGCTATCTTTGAAAGCTTTAAACAGAAGAACCCTATACATGATATGTATTTGAAAGCCTTAAAGACAGAAATTGTGAGAATAACCACTGCATCTGATCCTAAGAATGGTGAGCTACTTATCTTCGTTGAATGTCATAAGCTCGGATCTCACAAAGTATCGCTTCAGTTCTTCTATGATAGATCCCTGTCAGAGCTTTGGGTGTTGAGACCAAAAGTAAGAACATCTTCTGAACTAGGCATACTGCTTCATGAAAAGTTTCAAGAGTTTGCTGAAAGAGCTGGTCCTGAAGTTATAAGTGACCCTCCACAAGTTAAAATTCTCAAGGGAGAAGTCATTCATACTGTTAATCTTCAGACAGACGAATTGTATACACATCTTGCTAGACACTTGGTATATGTTGAATATGCTCTTCGGAATCATGGTTTTGCATCACAGGAAAAGATTGAAGCTGCAAATCATATTCGATCCTATGCTCAGACCAACATGAAGAAATACAAGCAGTATCAAGGTGAGTTAAGAAAGAAGCTTGGAATACCACTGGTCTATCCTACAGATGTGGCATCCAGAAGGGATTTACTTGTTGATTCAGAAATGATCAAGAATCTACCGGACATGGATGAACAAGAAGAAGGAGAAATCAATGAGAAAGAAAGTGGTAAATGAAGATTAGCTCTACAAGTTATATCATTAGAGCTTTGATAGAACAAGATAGGATAATTGTCTTATATGATCAGTCTAGAGGATCATCTATCTTGTATTTATCTTTTCTGTTTGAATATGGATAATGTTAATATAAACCAGAACTTTTAAATTATTTAATTAGCATTTAAAGTATTTTCTTTTACTTGTTTAATTGGGATTAGTTGAAGAATCCTCTAGGTATTTGCTTGTTATTGTATAACAAACAAATAGGGGGAGATTGAAAGGCATATGACTCAGCCTATTTGTAGTTCGAGGATCCTAATCCAATTAAACTAGATTGTAATAAGTAAATAATATCAACTGTCACAGGAATCTCAAAAGATGATAACCGTCAGAAGAAAAATCAACAAGTCAATCTATAGTTTTGATGTTTTACACTGGAAGAAGATTCAGATATCTGATCAGGCCTCAAGGTAGCATTGAAACAAGTGGATTCATTTTCGAAGACAGAGATTTCTATTAGTGACAAGAAACAATTTCAGTACCGAATGATTGATGAGAGTGAAGAGTATAAAAGACCACAGTGTTAAAAGTCACGATGAAGAACAGAGATTGGAGTTAGTCGTTCATGAACCAGATAGTACATCGAACGTCAACATCATGCCAGTGTATGTTCCTTATTATAATTACGTGGTTTTCAGCGGAGTATTGACTTTTAAAGAATTTATATTAATTCTATTTTAATTGATTAAGTCAAGTAATTAAGTTAATAAATAAATTAATTCTATCAGAATTAATATATTTGTTAAAGTGATTATTAGATTAATTAAATAAGAATTAATATGGAAAAGAATTAATTAGTTAAATGATTTTTTTATAAGTCATTTAATTAATTATAAGCTGAAAAATATGAATGATATAACTATCAAACTGATAGTTATACCGATAGTCATATTCAGTTAAATGGAGATAGTCATATTCAGTTAAATGGAGATAGCCATATTCAGTTAAATGGAGATAGTCATATTTCATTCAAATGGTAAGTTATACCGAATGTTATATTCATTTGGTAAGTCATACCGAATGTTATATTGACTATTTAAGTTATACCGAAAGTTATATTTAAGCTGGACAGTCATATTACATTGATTTGATAGTCATACCGATTGTCATATTAATGTAAAATGATTGTCATATCAGTTTAAATCAAGTAATATGACTATGGCTGTGTATATAAGGCAGAAGAATGCAGAAAGATCAGAACCAGTCGAATCAAGAACAAGAAAAATACACAGCAGCTGTTTTCTCTCTCTCTCAAGCTCAAGAACACCTTCAAATTTAATTCTGTAAATTCAAGTTCATCTCAGTTGTAATATCCTATCCGTTGGAACTTGTTTACTTGTGATTCTTGTAATACTAGCGAATTAAGTTTCCTAGTTCACAAATTGATATCTTGATTTTATTAACTAAATTAGCAAAGTTCATGTTGAATTTTCTAATTAGTTATTAATCCCTTGATAATCATTTGGACTGATTTTGTAACACCCCTCAAGTTAATATATTGTTATATTCAACTTGAAATTTGTGTTATATTATTCCGCACAAAAATATTCGTTTAAGGCAAAATTATTTAACGAATAAATTTTGAGAAAATGGTATAGATTGTATTCAACCCCCCTTCTACAATCTTAACGGACCTAACACGGCTCGATTTAAAGCTCGGCTCGAACTCGCTCGGCTCGAACTCGCTCGGCTCGACTCGAATTACAGCCCTAGTCACAGCCAGGAGCTGTAGAGATAGTGGGGAACAACTTAAGACAGTTGGAAGTCTTATAAATTACAGGATTGGCATGTTTGGTTACGATTTAAAATAAGTTTTTATTAATTTATTTTTGGGTAAAAATTTTATATTTTGATAATTTATTTTCTATAAGTATTTAATGTTTGTTTAAAATTCCATAAATTGCAAAAAGAAAATTATTTTTTTAAAAAAAAAAATTTAAAAAAATTTAACTTTATCTTAAAATAAATTAACTTATTCTCAAAAATAAGTTTTCCGAACACTCCTATATCAGAGTTAGGCTAGCTTCTAGCTAATGGTGGTCCTCATAAAGTAACATTATGCATACAGCATACTCAATTTAGAGAGAAATTTGGTAAGGTTCGTGAAAAAAGCTCTTGAAAAATATTATGGAACATTTCATGTTAATGAAAAATATTTAAAACTTGTATGTATTACGAGTTTTGACAAATTCCTATAATTTTGTAGTATAAAGTAGTTTGTAGTAGAAAGTGTACTCATAAGATTTTACGGATTTACAACTAATATAAGGAACTATGCCAAAAATATCCGCATGATTATAACTGATTTAATTAAGCTACTATGCCAAGAATGTTCCCTTGCTTGTACTAAATATTACTCTGTACTAATATTAGAGGAGAACTTAGGCTCTGTTCACTTGGACCGAATGAATCAATTTTGGGGGAATGGAATGCTCATTCTGGGCTGAATGAAAAAGAGAGTTATTTGGTTGGGCCAGTGGAATGGAATGACTCATTTCAAGCCCATTCCATTTAATACAATCTAATTAAAATCGATTCTCCCCAAAACATCAGGGATGTGTTCATTTGGAAAGAATGGAATGAGGTAGTAATGGAATGAAAATTGTAAACAAAATTTATGAAAAAAATGGAATGTTGGGGGGAAATAATGAACAAATATGAAGGAGAAGAAGTTTTTTATGATGAAGATTGTAAGGAAAATGATGAAGATTGGGAATAGAGCATTCCTTCCAAAATATATGGATTAAAATTCTAATTCAAATTATTTAGAGAGGAATGAAGCAAGGAATGAATTTATAAACACTTTTCCCATTATCTCCCTAATAATAGTATAAATTTCATTTCATTATCCTGCTTCCATTCAATCCAATTGAACATAGCCTATCCCTAACTAAAACCGACAAAATGTCGGGCAGCTAATCTCGAGCCGAGTACTCTCTCTCTCTCTCCATATCCCTCTCTCTCTCCCATCTCTCTCTCTCTCCATCTCTCCATCTCTCTCTCAGTTTTCTCATACCAGTATTCAATTAAGCGAGAATTTCATTTGCGCTCTCTCTCTCTCCCAAGCTTCACTAATTTTGGTAAGATTTTTATCTTTTTATACCCTTGATTTTGTAATTTTTGCATCATTTCAAACTATTATTTGAGTCGTGTTTGTATTAGTATCATGTAATCTGATTTTAATCGTGTTGGTACAATTTACTTGTTTGGGGATTTTAATCGTGTTGGTACGATTTACTTGTTTGTGTAAACTATTGATGTTCGAAATATGTTTTTATTTTGACCCATTATCTAGTGAACTACTGATGTTTTTATCTAGTATTGCCATACATTGTAACATACTTGCATTCAAGTGCTTTTGATGCTTGATTACTTGTTAAAAACTGTTAAAAACTGTTTACCTAGCTAAAAACTGTTTGATGCTTGATTACTTGTTGGGATTTTAGAACTTGTATTTTGTGTGTAATGGTATGTATATGTTAAGTTCGTTTTTGCTATATTAAATTTATTGCAGCAATGGCCTGACTTCTGTTAACTATGATTCAACAAATTCGGAGGAAGAAAGCTATTCTAATATATACTACATGGATGCGAATGATTTTATCGTTTAATTTTATATTTCAACTTATGTGTGTATCTCTATTGAGGAGAAGAACTTTGAGGGAACGATACACGATTTTTAAGTTGGAAAGAAATCAATATATACATAGGCTGATTCATAAGCGTTCCTCTAGTTGTGTTGAAAATCTTCGAATGGATAAACGAACATTTTATAAGTTGTGTTTCATGTTGGAATCTAGGGGTTATGTGCAAGAAAGTAGGCATGTTAATGTGGTGGAAAAAGTTGCTATGTTTTTATATATATTAGAAAATGCGAGGTATTCACACACACTTTCAAAGATCAGTGCAATCAGTTACTAGATATTTTCATGAGGTACTAAATGGGGTTTTGAGATTACAAGGAGCTTATTTTAAGAAACCCGAACCAATTCCAAGCAACTCAACCGATAAAAAGTGGAAGCATTTTAAGGTATACTTTATTATCTGCCTCTGGTTATTCTTTGTTTTGTGGCTTTCTAAGTCATCGCACTGCATGAGATAATTAGTATATATTTATATGGTGCCTGGTTAGTAGTTGTAATAATCTGTTGGATGCAAAAAAATGTTATACCTATTTCTTGATATGAAGGTTACTTTGTGCTATTGATTTAAATGGGTAGTCTGTTTGTAAGTCACCTGACAGAGGACCTAGATATTTATATAATACAGTTATAAGAAGTATCAAATGCATTAAGCAAAGAGTGTAGCACTGCATTCTGTTAAAGACACATACATATGCATGCAGTGACATCAGTAATGTTAGAACAATAAGTTAGTGCTTGATTATTTTCTATAATGTTTGTTGACTTTTTTTTTGTTATAGTCTAATGTAGTTCTTTGATTGTTGCAGGCTCATGTTGGCGCTTTGAAATGGAGAAGCACACCATTTCCACATTTTGATGATCTTTCAATAATCTTCGGTAAAGATAGAGCAACGGGTCAGAACGCTGAATCTGCAATTGAGGCAGAAGAGAATATTAATAGGGAGGAAGGTGGTGCATTTGTTGAAGGAGGGCATGATGACTCGGGTCTACAAAATTCTGATGAATCTACTTCCAAAAAGAGCTCGAAGAAAAGAAAAGTTGATGTTGATCAAATGGCCGAGGTAATGTATAATGCTTCTATAATGATAGCAGCTGAATTTGCAAATTCAACAAAGATGATGGCAGCGGAGTTTGCAAGTTCTACCAAGTTGTTAATTGCTGCCGCGACTGACAGATTGGAGAAAAAAGAAAAGCTTATGGAAGAGTTGTCAAAGATCTTCAACATAGATGTTATCCAAAAGTTCAAGGCTGCAAAAAAGATGCGGATAGCGAGAACTTAATGGTATTATTCTTCTGAGCATCGGATGAAGAGAAGAAAAAGCTTGTTGATCTATAGTTTCTGGTGACATATAATCAGGTATGTGGTTTAATCTCTTTCAAATTAAAATTCTGCATAGCATGCACCAGTGATATATTGTTTTTCTTTTAAAGATTTGAGCAGGTTTAATGTACTTTTTAAACTAGACAGTGTACCAGTAGTAGTCAAGTTTTTGCAAGACCTGTAGATATAGTAATGACTTCACTGTCATGATGTAACCTCTATGCCTACCAGGTGGCATTTGAATAGATTTAGCAATTAAATTGTTGGGATTGTTTTACAGGATTGTTTAACCTGTTTTTTTTAACAGGATTTTCTTCAATGTGCTAGGAGTTTGGTAGATTAAAGTCATCGAGTTGTCAAAGGTAGAGCAGTCAATGTATGGGACAGAGGCCCATAATGTTTGCCAACTGCATATTCCCGAAGACCTTGTTATTCGGTTTTAGAAGTTTAAAACTATGTACTTTTGGTTTTGGATGTTTAGAAAACGTACATGTTATGGATGTTTACTGTTTTGGATTTGGTTGATTTTAATGTTTATGATTTCCTGGAGACTTGTTGCAGTTTTTGTTAGTTTCTGCAATTCTTTTTTTGATATTTTCCGGAGTTTTGGGAATGCAGAGATGCACTTTTTATATTCTGCAGATTTTTAGATTTTTTAGTCCTGTCAGCTTTTAGAAACAGGGCTGCAAACTTAGCTTTAAATTTTAAATAGCTTCAGATTTTATTTTTCAATAAAAAACAAAGAATCGGTTAATTTTTCTTAAAACAAATAATCGGTTAATTTATAATATTTTACACTTGATTAATGTTAAGAAAAAAAATTATTGTAATTGTTATTAAATCAAAATTATGTAGAACCATATAAGCTTAGTTGGAAATATATAATTTTTTTAAAATTTTAAAAAAATTATTATCATTTTTCATTCCATTCCGTTAAAAAAAATTGACTAGTGAACACAAGAATGGAATAATCATTCCTTTCCTTCCTCATTCCATTCCTTTCTCATTCCTTTCTTTTATGCATTCTATTCCAGCATCATTCCATTCATGCGAAGTGAACAGAACCTTAGGGGTTGCTTGACTTGTTCATGTTGGCATGTTGGAGAAAATTGTAATGTTTGGTACTTACTTTGTCCCAACCAATTGTTTACACTTTTCTTTTCTTTTTGGGACGTCCCAACCAGTTCTTTACGTTTCCAAAAATAGTAAGTTTTAACACTATTACACCCACTACTTCACTTATTTTAATAATACTTTACACTGTTACATCCACTACTTCACTTATTTTAACAATAAAATTACTATTACACCCACTGTTTCACTTATTTTAACAATAAAATCATTATTACACCCACTACTTCACTTATTTTAACAATAAAATCACTATTACACCCACTACTTCACTTATTTTAATCTTAATTCTTGGTCTCCATGTTAAAAGCAAACGATAACAAATTGTTGGGACGAAGGGAGTACTAATTTGAAGGGTTTGTGTTTTTGGGAGAAGTCCAAAGGATGGTGGTAAAGGCTCATTTAGTCATATTGCATTGTCTACATTCCGGAGACACACTGTCGTCTATGGGTGTTTTCGAAGGTGTGCAGACTGTTAGTATTGGTGCCCTAGAGGCAATGTATACATTATATTTATGTTTGAGTGATATTATATATTCGATATATATATGTTTATTATTGGCTTTGTTTACTGCGAAATAAATAAAGTATAATAAATGTCCTTAGAATCTTGATACAAATTGTATAGTTGCAAGTATGTGACTTGAACATTAGATTATATAATGAATGTATCATATTCTTAAATGTCCCTAACCAAGTATTATTATTACTTAGGACAATAATAATACACTGAGGTTAGTATGATAATTGACAGATGACCACATCTCATTGGTCATAAGTATGAAGATACTAAAATCAATGCATAGGTAACTGTACGAGTACGGGGTACTGGACTGACCCACAGTGAGATACATCATGGTAAATTATAAAAGTGTCATATGTATTCTCACAGTGATAATGGTGTAATGATCCTTAGACCCGAAGTCATTATAATTCTACATGAGAATTAATATATTTTGAATTCATCAAAAGTTATCTTTAGCCGGATAATGATAAAGGTGAATATCGGATATATTATGAATCATGTGAGAAATATGAATCATCTAGATGGGATTTAAATCTCTTGATAAAGGAGTGATATTATCGGCCTCTTGTTTGAGTGAGACTATGAAATGCATGGCCATGCTCAAATGTTGATTTGATTAATAGTCTACTCATCGATCAAGAAAATGAAGATTAAATTATGAAGAGGATGACACATTACATGCCTCGAGTTTAATCTATAATATCATGATTTAAAGGGATTATATTACATGGAACATTAATCATAAAAGGTTGATTGAATCGTTGATTTAATTATTGTTTAATTGGGTAGCAATGATGTGGTACTAGACGCCGCTCATTGTTTGTAATTTTATTAGAGAATAAAATTATTGCCAATTAAATAATAACCTACAGGGTCACACACAAAGAATGTTTAAAAGGGAAATTAATTTATTTCATGAATTTAAATTAATAATAATTTAAATTATGATTTTAAATTAATAACAAATAATAATTCGAATTTTATAAAATTAATTAAGTGAGACTTGATTTGTTAAAAGATAAAATTTGAAGATGTATTTTCTTGACTTATTTGATTAATTAAGTGTGACTTAATTAATTAATTTAAATAAATAAGATTTGTTTAAATAAAAATGGCCTAATTGTTTAAGGCTCCATTTTGCTTTATTTCTCTTTATAAGCCAATTGTTGGCAAGTCTTCCAATGAGAACACAACTGAAAATTTCAGATCATACAAGTTAGAAACAAGAGAGAAAATCAAGCTAAGTCAAGAACACATTCTTGATTATTTATTTTGGCTAGTACCTAATTCCGTGGCATAATCGTTCGACGATTCAAGCAAGCATTCGGGTGTGGATACCGGTGGAGGAGTCATACTTTCAGCTCTGAAAATCAACAAGCTAGGACCTCCATTTGTCATCCTTAGGAAAGCTTGAAAGCGGTACAATCTTGTTCTTGATATTTTTCATACCATGATCATCATTTTATACATGGATCCGGGACTTGGAATTCGTTTTTAATTGTTATTTACGTCATTTCCGTTGCGTTATCATGCCCGAATTCCAACAATGGTATCAGAGCTACATGTATAAAAGGATGATTTGGTCTTGTGTTCTTGAAAATGAAACATGCATGAATTTTATGAATTTTGTCATGCTTCATTTTAGCATACAAAATATTTTCTATAAATTGTTATAATTGTTTGTATGATGTTATAAATTGTTATAACATGTTTTGATTGATGTACTATATGTTAGATATGTTAATCACATCATTAGAATAATTTAAGAATTGATACAAACTGAATATTTTCATTCTACAAAGTTTCTGGAGATTCTGCAGATTCTGGAAAAATCTGGAATACAGGTGTTGCGCATGTCGGACATGCGCAACAACAGTATAAGCAGGTGTTACGCATGTCGGACATGCGTATCACTAGTATACAGCAGGTGTTGCGCATGTCTGACATGCGCATCAGAGGTGGGCAGGCAGACACAGAACTGTGCGCAGTGTTGCAGTGCTGAAATATTTTATTTTTTTCTTTTTCTTTTTATACTTTAACATTTTCTTTTACTTTTGCTTTAAGAATTATGTTAGTGGGCATTATATACCTATTGCTATTAATCATTAGATTCCTAATGCCTATCATGATTAAAGTTTTAATAATTGAATATTTAAATTATGAATTCAAAAATTATTATTAATTCAATTTTTTTGTTTAATTTTTAATTCCTTTTAAATAATTAGGTCTTTCATTAAGGAGTTAAATATTAATTGTTATCTATGATATGATCATGATAAATGTGATGTCTATAATTGTTATATGAGCATGGTGCATTGGTTATGGCCCCTAAAGACCTGAAGAATAAATGTTTTAATTTTATTTATGGTCTGTAATAATTAAATACGACTTGCATGTCGTTATTCTTGTAATTATTATATCTCGAATGCAACTCGAGTTCTTTTGTAATATAATTCAAAAGGGAGCTAGAGGTAATCAGTGGAGGCTTAGGAAACAATGAAGAATTTATGTGATAATTAGTTATTACAACCATAGATTGACCTTGATTTTTTCATTAGCTTGAAAAGATCGCATAGGATCGGGGCATAACCATCGCACATTTAATTTTGCAGAACTGCACTTTACATATGATGCATGGATATATTAGATATATTTATGGATGCATGGATGTATAGAAATATTAGAATGTATGTATTAGATACGACACATATGCCATGTTTAAACAAGATAAAATCTGTAACGATTCAAGATTTAAACAAACGATCAAGATCGTTAAATTTTTCTAAAATCCCTTAAGAAATATTAAGTTAAACAGATGCTTTCCAACAAATAACACTCATTAAATCCTAGATCATTGAGGAGTGGATTTGCCAAAGCAAGGGCTTCTCTTTTATCGTGGTGAGATGTGATTGAGTAAACAAGCTTACTTGAATTGTTATTATTGGGTCCAACTTAAATAAGTCGTCATAATAAGATTGTGAACTTAGAAGCATAGAGTTTAGTGAAATCTATTAGATAGATCGGAGCAATATGTTGTTCACTAAGCTATTCAAGAGTTATATATGATATAATTGACATAACGGTCTACCTAAATAATCATATTTAAGAGGAAAGCCAAAGCTGACTTAAAATATGATGAATTATGGATCTTGGCTCACTAAGAAAGGTTTTATGGGAACCATTTTCCGAATTGATAGTAAGGGCTATTAATTTGATTAAAATAGTGGGAGGTATATTACGAATATGCTATAAATCAACTTGAACATAATTGGTTTTACGAAACATACAAACTAACTCATTTTATGCGCTTTTACAAATTGTAGATAATAAATGGCAAACACAAACCACTTTTCGATACGATCAGTCCTAGAAAAGGAAAAGCTGACAGGGACAAACTTCCTGGATTGGTTTAGGAACTTGAGGATTGTCCTCAGGCAGGAGCGAAAGCTGTATGCCATTGAAGTTCCTCACCCAAATCCTCTTCCTGCTGGGGCCACACGTGCTGAGCAAAATGCTTATCAGAAGCATTTGGATGACTCAACTGATGTGTCATGCCTTATGCTAGCATGCATGGCTCCTGAGATTCAAAAGCAACATGAACTGATGAATGCTTATGAAATAATTGAGCACCTCAAAAGCATGTTTGAGGGACAAGCTCGTCAGGAAAGATATGATACGAGCAAGGCATTGTATGCTTGCAAACAGGGAGAGCGAGACCCGGTGGGACCACATGTTCTTAAAATGATTGGGTATATTGAGCAACTAGATACTTTGGGCTTCCCGATTGGTCCGGAGGCTCAAATAGATCTGATCTTACAATCACTCAATAAGAACTTTTCTCAATTTGTTATGAATTACAATATGAATGAGATTGATAAGACACCTACTGAATTGTTGGGCATGTTAAGAACCGCTGAAACCAACATTCAGAAGGAATCCCCTGCTCCCATGCTGATGGTGAACAAAGGAGGTGCCAAAGGGAAAAGGAAGTGGAAAGGCAATAAGAAGAGGATTGTATCCAAATCTGCTGCCAATCCTAATTCTGCTCCCAAGAAGGCTACCAAGCCTAAAGGAGGTGTCGAAAAGGGTGATTGTCACCACTGTGGTAAACCGGGACACTAGAGGAGAAACTGTCATGCTTATTTGGAAGAGCTGAAGAAGAAGAAGGCTACTGGGCAGACTTCTACTTCAGGTATTTATGTTATAGAAGTCAATTTGTCTACTTCTACATCTTGGGTATTGGATACTGGATGTGGTTCTCACATTTGTATAAATGTGCAGGAACTGCAAAGGAGTAGGACACTGGCTAAGGGAGAGGTAGACCTACGAGTTGGAAACGGATCAAAGGTTGCTGCTTTGGCTGTAGGGACTTACCATTTATCATTGCCCACAGGGCTTATTTTAGAACTTGAAAACTGTTTGTATGTGCCTTCTATTTGTAGAAACATTATTTCTATTTCTTGTTTGGACAAGAAAGGTTTTTCATTTACTTTTAAGGACAATGGTTGCTCTTTTGGTTTAAATGACATTACCTATGGTGTTGCACAATTATTTAACGGTTTGTATGTTCTTAGTTTAGATACTCCTATCTTGAATGTAAATAACAAACGACTTAAGACTAACAACTCAAATCAAACATACCTTTGGCACTGTCGTCTAGGCCATATAAACGAGAAACGCATTTCCAAGTTACATCAAGATGGTTTCTTGGATCAATTTGATTTTGAATCATATGATGAATGCGAGGCTTGTTTACTAGGCAAGATGACTAAAGCTCCTTTTACCAGACAAGGTAAGAGGGCCACTGTACGACTAAAACTAATACATAGTGATGTATGTGGTCCTATGAGATCGATGGCAAGGGGTGGCTATTTCTACTTCATTACATTTACTGATGATTTCAGTAGATACGGATATGTGTATCTTTTGAAGAACAAATCCGAAGCATTTGAAAAGTTCAAAGAGTATAAGGCAGAAGCAGAAAAGCAAACTGGCGAAAGCATAAAAACTCTAAGATCTGATCGAGGAGGTGAATACTTAAGCCATGAGTTTAAGAACTATTTGAGGGAGTGTGGTATTGTATCACAACTTACTCCTCCTTGAACACCACAATGGAATGGGGTTTCTGAAAGGAGGAATCGTACCTTGTTGGACATGGTGCGATCAATGATGAGTCAGGCAGATCTTCCAATTAGTTTCTGGGGTTATGCCCTGGAAACAGCTTATACACTAAACCGCGTTCTTACTAAAACGGTTCAACAAACTCCATTTGAGATATGGACAGGGAAACGGAAAAGCATGTCATTTATGAAAGTATGGGGATGTGAAGCATTTGTGAAACGCCTAATATCAGTCAAGCTTGGACCGAAATCTGAAAAATGTAATTTTGTGGGATACCCAAAGTAATTGTTGCTCGAACTGCTGTATTCTTAGAAAGAGAGCTAGTCTCTAGAAAAGACAGTGGGAGGAAAATAGATCTCGATGAAGATCGAGAACCACTTGATAACGTTGAACCAGAGGTGGAGCATGAGCAAGAAATACAAGATAACATTGCTCAAGAAACACATGTTGTTCGTAGATCTAGTAGGATTCGCCATGATTCAAAGAGAAATTATGGATTTCTCTTAACTCAAAATGACGATGTGATGCTCATAGATCAAGATGAGCCTCTCACCTACCAAGATGCTGTGAACACACCAGACTCTAAGAGATGGCAAGAAGCCATGAATTTTGAGATGGATTCCATGTATGAAAACCAAGTATGGACTTTGGTTGATCCACCTGAAGGGGTAAAACCTATAGGGTGCAAGTGGATTTTCAAGAAGAAAATCGACATGGAAGGTAAAATACAGACCTATAAAGCTCGACTGGTTGCAAAAGGTTTCAAATAAATTCATGGTATTGACTATGGTGAAACATTCTCACCAGTAGTAATGATAAAATCCATCAGAATTATGCTTGCAATAGCGGCTTACTATGATTACGAAATATGGCAGATGGATGTCAAAACAGCCTTCCTTAACGGAAGCCTTGAAGAGGATGTGTACATGACACAACTTGAAGGTTTTGGAAATCCAAAGGATGCTGGAAAGGTATGTAAGCTGCGTAGATCCATTTATGGATTGAAGCAGGCCTATCGGAGATGGAACATCCGGTTTGATGAAATAGTCAAAGGTTTTGGCTTTATGCAGAACGTAGATGAACCATGTGTTTACAAAAAGTTTAGTGGGAGCCATGTAGCATTCCTAGTATTATATGTCGATGATATATTAATAATAGGGAATGACATTCCTTCTCTACAGGCTGTAAAGACTTGGTTAGGACAAAGTTTTTCTATGAAAGACTTGGGCGAGGCTACCTATATATTAGGGATCAGGATCTATAGAGATAGATCAAGAAGATTAATCGGCTTAAGCTAGAGTACATATATTGACAAAATTTTGCATCGTTTTGGAATGCAAAATGCAAAAAGGGGATATGTCCCTGTATCTCATGGGATAACGATCTCAAAAGAGAATGGTCCTAAATCATTGGATGATAAGGACCGCATGAGTAAGATTCCATATGCTTCAGCAATTGGATCTATCATGTATGCAATGATATGTACTCGTCCGGATGTCTCGTATGCTTTGAGCATGACGAGCAGATACCAGTCTAATCCAGGTGAAGGTCACTGGACGGCGGTCAAGAATATTCTTAAGTACTTGAAAAGGACTAAAGATTCATTCTTGGTGTATGGAGGAGAAGAGAATCTAACGGTAAAGGGTTACACGGATGCTAGTTTTCAAACTGACAGAGATGACTCTGTGCCTCAGTCTGGATTTGTGTTTTGCCTAAATGGAGGTGCTGTAAGCTGGAAAAGTTCGAACCAAGAGACAGTAGCTGATTCTACAATGGAATCCGAGTATATTGGTGCATGTAAAGCAGCCAAGGAGGCTGTATGGATACGGAAATTCATTACAGTGCTTGGTGTAGTTCCATCGATCGCAGATCCCATAGATCTTTACTGCGATAATAATGGAGCTATAGCACAAGCCAAGGAGCCGAGAGCTCATAGCAGAACAAAGCATATACTTCGGAGATATCACCTTATTCGAGAGATAAATGATAGAGGAGATATTCACATATGTAAAGTGCATACTGATGATAATATCGCAGACCCGCTGACTAAGGCTCTGTCGCAGAAGAAGCATGAATGTCACACTAGTAGCATGGGTATTCGATACATGGGTGATTGGCTCTATTGCAAGTGGGAGATTGTTAGTATTGGTGCCCTAGAGGCAATGTATACATTATATTTATGTTTGAGTGATATTATATATTCGATATATATATGTTTATTATTGGCTTTGTTTACTGCGAAATAAATAAAGTATAATAAATGTCCTTAGAATCTTGATACAAATTATATAGTTGCAAGTATGTGACTTGAACATGAGATTATATAATGAATGTATCATATTCTTAAATGTCCCTAACCAAGTATTATTATTACTTAGGACAATAATAATACACTGAGGTTAGTATGATAATTGACAGATGACCACATCTCATTGGTCATAAGTATGAAGATACTAAAATCAATGCATAGGTAACTGTACGAGTACGGGGTACTGGACTGACCCACAGTGAGATACATCATGGTAAATTATAAAAGTGTCATATGTATTCTCACAGTGATAATGGTGTAATGATCCTTAGACCCGAAGTCATTATAATTCTACATGAGAATTAATATATTTTGAATTCATCAAAAGTTATCTTTAGCCGGATAATGATAAAGGTGAATATCGGATATATTATGAATCATGTGAGAAATATGAATGATCTAGATGGGATTTAAATCTCTTGATAAAGGAGTGATATTATCGGCCTCTTGTTTGAGTGAGACTATGAAATGCATGGCCATGCTCAAAATTTGATTAATAGTCTACTCATCGATCATGAAAATGAAGATTAAATTATGAAGAGGATGACACATTACATGCCTCAAGTTTAATTTATAATATCATGATTTAAAGGGATTATATTACATGGAACATTAATCATAAAAGGTTGATTGAATCGTTGATTTAATTATTGTTTAATTGGGTAGCAATGATGTGTTACTAGACGCCGCTCATTGTTTGTAATTTTATTAGAGAATAAAATTATTGTCAATTAAATAATAACCTACAGGGTCACACACAAAGAATGTTTAAAAGGGAAATTAATTTATTTCATGAATTTAAATTAATAATAATTTAAATTATGATTTTAAATTAATAATAAATAATAATTCGAATTTTATAAAATTAATTAAGTGAGACTTGATTAGTTAAAAGATAAAATTTGAAGATGTATTTTCTTGACTTATTTGATTAATTAAGTGTGACTTAATTAATTTATTTAAATAAATAAGATTTGTTTAAATAAAAATGACCTAATTGTTTAAGGCTCCATTTTGCTTTATTTCTCTTTATAAGCCAATTGTTGGCAAGTCTTCCAATGAGAACACAACTGAAAATTTCATACAAGTTAGAAACAAGAGAGAAAATCAAGCTAAGTCAAGAACACATTCTTGATTATTTATTTTGGCTAGTACCTAATTCCGTGGCATAATCGTTCGACGATTCAAGCAAGCATTCGGAGGAGTCATACTTTTAGCTCTGAAAATCAACAAGCTAGGACCTCCATTTGTCATCCTTAGGAAAGCTTGAAAGAGGTACAATCTTGTTCTTGATATTTTTCATACCATGATCATCATTTTATACATGGATCCGGGACTTGGAATTCGTTTTTAATTGTTATTTACGTCATTTCCGTTACGTTATCATGCCCGAATTCCAACAGACTGCAGCAGTACAAAGTAGAGGCAAATAAATTTAGAATTTAGGAGGGCTAGTATACTCTTATGTGTGTATATACACTATGTTTTTATTTTCTTAATTATACAAGTTGCAATGGTGGTGATGCAAATATGCACAGTCTTTCAAAAAGCAGAAGATCCAAGGGAAAAGGTAGAATATTCTGTTGTTTCTTTGTTAAGGATTACAATGATTGAGATTAAAATGATCGACAAATTCGGTGCAAACTTTTAATTAAACAATTAAATTATTGTTGTACGAAAAACACAAAAATTTTGAAGAACCGCCGTATATCACAAATTGCGAATTTATGATATCCAAATTAATTATCAAAAATTATTGTTGTAGTGCTGTGAAGAAGAGAAGGTTACTAATAGACAGGATTCGAAGGTCTATAAATGATTTTTTAAAAAAATGGGTCTAGTTATTCATATAAATTATTATATTAAAATATATGTAATAAATAATTAACAATAATTACAGAAGATAATTTTTAGAAAAAAATATTTCAAGATGCAAAATTTTTAGCAATGATATTCATATAGATTTTCACAAACATAGGTTTCTTACTATATTTTATCACTAAAAAATTAGTAAGTTCAATAACTTTGAACACAAGTACAAGATTATCATTCTAACACATTTGCAATAACAATAATTATTGATAAAAACATTGATTCAAAAATATTACTCCCTCCGTCCCGCTGGATTCTTTAAATGGGGGTTGGGCACGGAGACCAAGGATAGTGGGTGTAATATTGTTAAAATAAATGAAGTAGTGGGTGTAATATTGATTTTATTGCTAAAATAAATGAAGTAGTGGGTGTGATAGTGTAAAGTATTGAAAAAAGTGGAGTGAAGTAGTGGATGTAATAATGTACTCCAGTGGGACGTCCCAGATTAGTAACTGTAAAGAATCCATTGGGACGGAGGGAGTAAATCATGAATGTGAATATTTAACATTATTTTCTAAAAGTTGGGTTTTTTAAAGTTCTGAAATCGCAAACGGTTGTCCTTCCTGCATCCTACAAGGACAGGCTCTGCTAATAGATCAAAGCCTTGGTCTAGAAAATTAGATGGGGAAAAGTGCTTCATCTTATGCTTGTCATAAGAGAGAATTTTTTATTCATTTTATGAATCAACTTTCTTTAAATATATAGGACTACAGGAGTATAAAGATTAAAAAAATATATACTTTTGAGATAATATTTGTCAAAGTATTCAAACCACATCTAAAAAGTAATTCTCAATCACTGATTCAAAAGTTATTTGGTTGATGACTCTCAAGTCATAATATCAGTCAAAGAGAGAGTATGCATGCTCTTCCGCTTGCCATAAAGTAAACTACTAATCATAATGAAGAATGTTACTGATCATAAAGTAAACTACACAAATGTTAGAGAGAAAAGCTCTACAAATGTCTGATTTTCGATTCTTTGTCAAAGAGAGAGTGAAAACCAGAACCTAAGCTTACATTAAAATTATGCATTACAGCATGAATGGTTTTCAATTTGTTGATCATTTCTCTCGAAATTGTCCTTTGCTTTTCTTGTTGATCAACTCTTCAGAGGCTTAGTCGTGCGACAGTATCAGATTTCATAGATTGATCTGTATATTTATAGATGCTGACTTAACCCACATTCTATATCTTGCAAGATTTGTAGGCATGCACAATATAAGGAGAAAGTGACACGAATCTTTTTGTTAGATTCTACAGCAACATGTATAATACTTGTAATTGTTAATACAATTCAGATGGACATTTTCTCGTATCAAAATTTCTTGGTCAGTAGCAGAATCAGAAATTCATAGAAGTGAGACGTCATTTAAGTAACAAAATATTACAGACTTTGATGTATGTAATGATATAGTTGTGTGCACTAAGCATAAGTTTATATATTTATAGGCTCACAGCATTTCTTTTCAAAAAATAATGATAATTTGTATGGAGTAAATTGAGTAAAATTTTTATATCTCTGTGCACAAAAAAAAAAGAGCTTTTTACAAAATTACCCATGTTGCAAAAAAAAATTCAAAAAAACGATCCAACTTCTTATGCAACATGAAATGCAACTACTTTTAACCTGCCATGCAACTTTTACCGTACTTTTAAAAAAAGGTTTGAAAATATGGAAATTTTTGAAAATTTCCCAAAAAATACCTGTATCAAGATTATCTGCCTGATATATTTTCCCAAAACAAAAAAGATAGTAAACTCACATAAGAGTTGTCCGTTAAACTACTACAGTACATTAGAAATTTAAAGTACTCAACAACTACAAGTATCTTCGTGACCATGTTTGACTGGTAACATTATAATATAGTAACCTTGAATTCTAACTATCCAGTTTCTCCAATACATTATTACCAAAATTTACATGGGTCACAAACGCGCAAGAATCAGGATCCTCGTAGGATCTTTTATCATATTGTTAGTCATGTTCCATCACTATACATGGCCAAACCGGAACCGGAACCGGAAAACCGGACCGGGTCAAAACCGGTCAAAACCGGCCCGAACCGGAACCGGCCCTAAACCGCCGGTTTATTTATTTTAAAGGTTCAGGTTCAGGTTTGTGTGTATTGAAACCGGTGAACCGGCGGTTCAAAACGGTGGTTAACCGTTAGTAATGACTGGCTATGTATTAATGTAGTATAGATTATAAAAATTATTTAGCATTACAATACTTCTAAATTATAATTCATTCCATCCAAATTCAGAAAAACTTATCGTATTTCGAAAAAAAAACGTATCAAATATAATGTATATATAAGGTTCAAATCGGAACCGGAACCGGGTCTTGAACCGGGTCAAAACCGGGTCAAACCCTGAACCTGAACCGTCTGAACCGGAATCGGCGGTTTATATCCTGTTAAGGTTTAGGTTCCGGTTCAAGATTTTTACAAACCGGAACCGGTGGTTCACGAACCGGAACCGGTGGTTCACGAACCGTGGCCATGTATATCCATCACAGTGGACCTTGACTTCAAAAGCGTGAAAAAATCATCAATAAAAACGTTTTCTATATTTCACTTGTACATGACGGAACAACAATGGCAAAACTCGGGTATCCAAGACTTGTTACTAATATACCTAGTGTCAAGACTCGGGGAGCTCAGACTAATGACTAACATACCTAGGGTGGGAAAGATTGGCAAAATAAATCTTGCATATTGGGGGTGTTTGGGGGAATTTTTTTCCAGAATAAATCAACTTATTTTAAGATAAAGTTAGAGATATTCCTAAACTTTTTTTGAAAAAAGTTAACTTTTTTTTTTTTGAAATTTAGAGAATCTCAAACATACATTAAATACTTGTATAAAAAAAATTATCAAATATGAAATTTTTACCCGAAAATAAGTCCATAAATCCTTATTTTAAGTTTTGCCAAACAGGGCCATTGTTGACATTTTACAACTACGTTATCCCCGGAAACATTCCAAACTAAGGTACCTTAAATATTTGATTGATTCATACAAAACATTGCGTGAGCTGTGAGCCTGTGAGGGTTTTCCTGTAAATGACAAATTATAATGGCATTCACTAATGCATTAAGTAAAAGTAGCACAATTTGTCACATTTCACTTTCTAAAATCCCCAAGTAATCAATTACATGTATTAAAAAGGCTCAAGAAACTAAGATAATGATCCACAGGGTCCCCGTCTTTTCCAGTACAAGGAAAATTAGATAGGTACATATTCAATGCCAAACTACAATCCGGTAAGCATGCATCTGGAAAAAAAAGAAGTATTTTTTAGCATAATAAATGATAAATTTAACAATTTGGCAGTCTAGAACTATGTTACTCAGACTCTTCATTTTACCTTGGAGTACCGGTGTCAGACACTCGACACTTGAACATGGATACTTAGACTTGGACACTTATTTTAAGCCAAAAACATGTACATTTTTCATAATGTTGCCGAGTCTGAAACTTGAACACGTACCCATGTCGGACACTTATAGCCGAGTCCGAGTAACATAGGTCTACAATGAAAATATGGCTTTCAAGTACACTAAAGCATGTACACTGTCGACAGCTGTTAGTTCAAATCATCAATATGTGCCGTATGCACAGGGACGGACCTGGGTTCCACGAGGTCCCTGGCCCCTCATTGGGGAAATTTTTTTAAATTTTTTTTTTTTTTGAAAAATCAATTTATGTCCTATTATTTACTTGTCCCTGGCCCCTCCTAGATGGTTTATTTGTCTTCTTTTATATCCATTTTTGTATGATTTAGTGGAAAATATCCATTTTTGCATGATTTAGTGAAATTTTTTCATTTTTTGCATGATTTAGTGGGAAAAAAATCCGCGTTTCGTGCGGCTCGAATTTTTTATGAATTTTTGGACCCCCTCGCATTATGCTCTAGGTCCGTCACTGCTGTATGCACATAGATTTCCTTATAAACAACTTTGACATGTGACAGGAAAGAAAACTAGGATATAACAGGAAAGAAAACTAGGATATAAGATTCACAGAACAATTACAACATAACTTGTGCATGCTCATAACACATCATTCAGAGAAGTATCTTCTAGGATACCATTTTCCTGCAAGTATAGACCATCTAGATTGCTACCAGGCTAGATCAGGGTACAAAAGTTTAGACAAGCACAAACTCTGTAATCTGTATGCTACTAGAATCATAAGACTAGGTAAATACAGGGTCATACAGAATTTTATCGCTTTGTACTAAACAGTTGAAGCAGAGTAATAATTGCAGTATTCCACTATTCCTCATCAAGCATGTCACCCAAAGCAGGTCTTCAACATAGAAAATAGTAACTATATACGGATAAAGAACAAACACAGCTGCAATCAACTCCAGCCAAGAATTCTTACCTTAGATGTCCAATCTTTAATGTGAACTCCTGCACTAACAAAATGCCAAGAACTACTTGTCCTCCCCCAGATATGTAGTCGATCCGAGCGAAGTACGCAACAATTTATGCATGTACATTCTTCTTTTGTTGAAAGAACTGCAGGAAGAACAATACATTCCTAATTACAAAATGTGGCCAAATAATTCTAGTGATGTACTTGGAAAATTAATAAGCATTCACTTAACAAACATTTTCTAATCTGACTCCTAATTACATAACGATGACGGACTCAACAAAATTGGAAATCAGATATATATTCGCAAACATGTTCAAAAATCGAAGAATGGAGAACTAAAGCACAACAATGTAAGCCCAATCAAACATTTCAATCTCATATGCCTATTGTTGGATGAAATTATACAATTTGGTGATATATTGTGCCAACACAAAGCCATTTTAGTGAATTATGGATAACTAATGATTTAATATTTAGTACCTAAAATGTGAACTGCAAGCTGCATTTCTTAAAAGACCCTAGAAGTTGACGACTGAAAAACCCTGATGGTACAATTCATTGGCATTTCCATTCTTCTAGTGTACAAGCATATCTGCTAAAGCACAACAGAGATGATCTTTTTGGAATCAAAGCACAAAACACAATAGTAACACATGAGATAGTGTTAGCATAGGTGGATACATAATTACAAAACTATTTAAAGACTGAATTGCTAAAATTAATCGTACATGCATGCACATAAAGATGGCAGGCTGGGGTATCAACAGGAAAACAAGCAAAACCGAAGACATAAATATACATTTGGCAATAAACTAAGAATTTCTGCCAATGAGTAAAGTAGGAAATGCCAAATACTTGACAAAATGATAAAATAAATGCCAATAGACATTAGTTGAACAGAAAAATTAATAAATAAATTACTTGCAGCTCTGAACTCACTAGAGAACTTCTTAGGAGCGTTATGAGAATGGATGCATGCAAAATTGCCAATATGCTGAGCACCAAAAGTAGAAAAACCATTGATGCCACTAGCATTATAAATTATCATCCTTAAAACCATTGGTGAAAGAGTAATTTTTTGATGTTAGGTCAAAACTAGTAAATGACGGATCAAAGGAGGATGATTTATCCTCTTCTCTTGCAACCTAGTAAATTAGCTAAATTTTGAGGTGAAACTAACGATCCCATGAATCAAAGTCCATGGATAAAATATTAGATAAGATGCTGCTCTCTCCCGTGTCAATGTCAGAAATACTATCATGGTTTACTAATTCACTTCCATGTCTTCCAACACTCGTCATTCCCGATTCATTTGGTATCATATATTAAGACTAATTAACAGTGCTATTCAAATTTAATTCGCTTCTTAGAATAGCCATTCAACATAATTGGGATACTATATTCTTGCGCAGAGAACATGTTTGGTTGAAATTTGTTGACGGAGGAATTTGGGAACAACAAAATTCGAGGTACGTCGCCGGAAACAAGATCTGATGCGGTGTTTCTTTGCCGGAGAAAACGGTGGTGTGTGGTTGTTGAGCGTAATTGGTGGCTGAGATTGATAGGGTTAGTGGCGGCTATTTGTGAGCTCTCGACTTCCAACCCTCCAATCGGCCTACGTACCCCGGTATTTATAGGGGATCAAGCCAGACGTAGTTCTTGGAGAACAAGAAACCCAAATGGGCTTGGATAACGGACCAGCTTCCGGAATGTTCTACTATGAGGCCTAACCACAAAGGCCCAAGGCTCATCCAAGATCTCAAGACTTCACGGATAAGGAAACTTCCCCCGTCGAGGACTAGTCCTATCCGTTACCAGCTATTTCTTGATTTCAAGGATGCAGGTATAGCCGTGGTTTACCCCAAGTGCAGAACGCATCCCTGTCCCCCGAATGAGAAGCACCCACCAGATAGCAGGACAGGTGATCCAGAGCTTTTGGGTGCAAAGTGCAGGATTACTCCAAAGTTCCCCAATGAGAGCGCGCCCATTGGCTACAGGAACAGAGCTCCCAAAGCACACACCAGAAAGTCCCCATCTTTCCACCTTAGGGCGCACGGATGCCTCCCTTAGCGTCTAAGAAGGGTCCTTATATCCAGGCAAACCCCTGGAGGCCTTCTGCGACGGACATCCCCCTCCTGAGATACGACAGGAGGGAATTCTTCAACTTATAGAATTCCAGCTTGAATGGAATCCAAGCTTGAGTGGAATCCACGCTTGAGTGGAATCCTAGGAGAGATTTCTTCAATGTCTTCTCAGAAAATTAACTTGAATAGATTCATCCCCATATTTCACATTTAGGGCGCGCCCTAACTATAAGGAAAGCCAGGGCGCGGCCTAATTCCTCCAACTTGAGTCAAAATCCTAATTTATTCTAGAATTCCCCCAAATTGAACCCACATTTGGCCCGAATCCATCTTGAAAATACCCGAACCGAATTTTGGCTATAACAACTACCCCCCAATTCCATACGAAATCAGAGATGATGTATAGAATTTTTTCTAGAAAACCCAAAATTCCCTCAAGATTTCCTTTAGGGCGCGCCCTAAAATAAGGCGCGTCCTGAGGAATTCCAAACGATTTTACAGCTGTCATCCACCATTTTCAAATCTCTATAAATACCTTCCTTCTCTCTTACTTTACTCTTTTTCTATTTTCTCTCCCAAAAAACGAACTCCGGCGACTCCAACATTTAAACATCAATCCGGCCGTCTCCGTCACGTTTTCTGTCGTTTTCATCACCAAATCGCATTCCAGAACTTACAAGGTACGTTTTCATGTCCTTATTTTTCATTTTGACCGTGTAAATTGTCCATTCCGACGTTGCAACTGTTCACATACCCTATGTTCTTCGTTTTCCGTTGTATGTATATATGTATATATATATGTTTTGATCTTGTTTTGCTGCTATAACCTCTTCAAAATATGTTTCTGATAAATAGATATGATTAATTAAACTTCAGGGCGCGTCCTTGACACAGGGCGCGCCTTGGATTCCTCTGATACCATTATATAGCTTTAGAAACCTAATTCTTCATGACCCTTTCATATTGCTTAACACCATACACTAGGATACGCCTTAGATTTTTAGAATATTCATCGCATGTCTAATATCCATTTATTAAACTCCTGGGCGCGCCCTAAGTCCCTTTTTATTAATTTTTGCAGCTGGAGGACAAGGGCGCGTCCTCTCCCTTCCATCCTTTTAAGGAATTCAACAAACGTCTTGGAATCTATTCTCCCTTGCCATCACCGCTTCCACCTAATCGCTACAGACTTCCTTTCTCATTCATCTCTCCAGAAGATAGGACGCGCCTTATTCAAGAATTTGAAGACGGCACCATGAGTTTTTCTAGTGAAAACTCCTCCGACGCTACCACATCTGATCAACCTTCTAATGAATTTGATGCTCAACCGTCCAAAGAATCTCAAACACCCCCTGAGGCGAACCATTCTTACAACTCTATAGAGGATAGTGATTTTGCTCCAATCTCGGAAACATCGGGGGACACTCATTCTTCAGACACATACTCAGCTGAGGGCGCGCCCTCAGCCTCTTCCATTTCTCCTCCAATAAATTCTGAACCAACATCTCCACCACCTTCCCCAACTCCCTTTGAACATTGGGAAGTTCGTGACGAAGAAATTGACCTCGAATGGGGTAGGTATGGAGATATAACTGAAAAAGAGAAGAATTCACTCCGAAAGAAACAAGGCAAACTGGCTTGTGTAAACATGTCTTCTACTGCAACAAATGACGAGGTAGAATGGGCCATGAAATACTACGGTCAAGAAGGACTTTGGGCCATTCCTCATTCTCATCACCGTCCCCACATTTTCAACTATGGTGGAAACTTTAGAATTCCAAGAATGGTTTTGACCCCTCGACTCATAGCCCTTGGTGTGGGCGCGCCCTTACACCCATACCTTAGAGAAATCCTTGAATGGTACAATCTGGCCCCAATCCAACTTTCTCCAAACAGCTACAAACTTGTTCTAGGTTTGCTAATTCTCTACCGTGACTTGGGGTTCGAAGCACCCTCGATGCCAGAAATTAGCTACTTCTTCAGCATCCGCCAATCAAACATTGGCTATTACTATCTAGTAATTAACAAGCTTCACAACAACAAAGGCTTTTCTGACGGAAGGATTAGCCATATTAAACGGTGGAAAGAACCCTACTTCTTTGTCTGGGATGTTCCTAGAGTCCGCCTTCAATTCAACACAAACCCATGTAAGTGAGGGCGCGCCCTACACTCCTCTTTTCTTCCATCTTTATTAACTTTTTATTAATCTTTTAAAAACTAAAACAGATAGAAGAATCCAAAAAACTCTTCAAGGCGCGGCCTCAACTCGAGCTACTGCCGTCCTTAAAATTGCAGCTGAAAGATTCAATCTTCAAACCTTAATCACTGAAGAAAACTTAAAAAGGGTTGGAATCCTTTCTGATAGGGTTGGTTCAATTTGTAGATTTAGAAAATTTAGAAATGGTATCGCCGTCCCTCTATCTACTACTAGTGACAATGAAAATCTTGACTCTGATCAGGATGAAGGTATGAAATCTTAAATTAGGGCGCGCCCTAACCTTCTGATTTTGCAGCCTATCCTTATTATATATCTTGTAACCTGTTATATGAGTAACTTATTCCTTGACTTAACATTTTTATTATTTTTTCTCATGCAGATATGGCCCCCCAAATTCCTCGCGGCTTTGGATCCAAAAAGAAAAATGACAAGGAAAAACCAACTGACAAAGTGGGTTCTTCTGACACTAGGGCGCGCCCTAGTCAAATTCAGCATGAACCCAACCCAACAATTCCTACTTCCAGATCCTTGAAGAGGAGTACTGAAGGCCAAGACCCCCCTGTTGACAAGGGCAAGAAGCCAAGAACTGAGGGCGCGCCTTCGTACGCTGAGACCCTCATTGGTCCAGCTGCTGCATCTCTTGTTGATGACAAAGAGGTTGATCATTGGCAAAACATGAATGCTGATGATGAAACAAACTCTATGATCAAAGCCTCTGCTCAACTTCTAATTCAATCCCTAGGGCGCGCCCAAAGGATTCACAAAGAGAAGCTTTACATCAACAAACTCGAAGGGGAAAACAGAAAATATGCAAAGTTGATTGTGGAGTCTGACAACAAATGGAAGAGCAAGTGCGATTCTAAAGATGCTACTATCCAGGACCTCAAGAATGACTTGCAAGATGCTGCCAATCATCGCCAACTCCTGGCCGACAAGAATGACAGGTTGGAGAAAGAAAACGAAGATTTAAAGGTGCAGCGGGACACCCTTGAGATCGAGAAGGCAGATTGCTGGAAAGATGAGAAGCAAGCCATGGAAGATAAAAATTTCCAAGCTGGGTTTGATTTCTACCTTCTTGGTTTTCTTGCAAATGACCCAGATTACAACTGGGAAGAAAGGTTTGGTCCAGAAAGTGCTGAGGACATCAAACAATTTAAAATACTGCACGCGGATGCCATCTTGGCAAAGAGGATCGAGCTGGGATTGGATAAAGATCCACAGGGCGCGCCCTCAACTGAAGAGGCTCCCCTGCAATCTGAACGAATTGAAGATCCAGAGATCCAAACCATCGATCCTTCCAAACAAAACTCTGTTCCTGAAATGATCTCTCCTCTCACTGTTGTTCCCCCTGGTGATGCTAAGGACGCGCCTCCTTCTCCCCCCAAGGACGCGTCCTAAAATTTACCTTCAAGTTTATCCGAATTTATTCTAACTTTCAAGGCGCGGGTCCTTTGTAAAACCCTGCAAGTTGTAACTTAACTTTTGAACTTTATTTGCACCGTTAATGACCTTAATGTTAATTGCCAAATTACTTTTGCCGTAAAACAGCTATAGGGCGCGCCCTAACACATAGGGGGCAACCTTCGTAAAATTTTCTTTATTACTTGTTAAAACACATCTTCAAAAATTTTCAGATAATTCTTCTGTGCAAACATCATATGATGTGAAAAGTTGTTAGCTAAAATACTTGTAAACTCTTCAGTATAAATACAGGGCGCGCCCTTTATTTGAGCGCGGCCTCTTGTGTTTTATCAGCCAATATTCTTCCAACTCTTGAAAACGTTAAAACACTTAGAATAAAAAATCTTCATTCATATTGAGGGCGCGCCCTAAGGCATTACCCTTTTTCCAATATTCCTTTTACTTGTCAAATATTGCTTGGATTTAGACAGAATTTCACAGGGCGCGCCCTAAGGCATAGAGCACGACCTCTTGTAAGAATCTTCAAAAAACTTGAAAAACTGTCTTGATAAACTTTATTAATCCTCAAATAAACTCAAATCTCAACAGAACAGGGGAAGGTATACATGAACTACCCCCCAAGCTAAGGAGAATAAACTTCAAAAAAGCGTAGAATAAAAACAGCAAGTCTCGAAGGCGTACGTGTACTACCCCCCTAGACTAGGAGAAGATTTATTTATGCTAGTCTATAACTTAAATATAAGCCTTCATACAATAGGGGGTCAAAGCCGCACCCTACTGATAATATTTCCTCAGATGCTCTGCATTCCATGCCCTTGGGATTGTGTTGCCATCCAAGTCTTCTAGATGATAAGTCCCTTCCCAGATGATAGACTTGATCTTGTAAGGTCCTTCCCAGTTAGGACCAAAGACTCCATGCGCTGCTACCCTTGTATTTGGCATAACTTTCCGCAGAACTAGATCACCCACCTTAAAAGGTTGAGCCTTCACCTTCTTGTTATAATACCGTGCAGCCCTCTGCTGATAAGTTGCCAATCTCAACTGCGAATTAGCCCTCATTTCTTCTAGGAGATCAAGATTTAATCTTTGATTAACCATATTTGATTTTTCATCATAAAAATCTCTTCGGAATGACCCTGCTCCAATCTCCACTGGCACCATTGCTTCACATCCATAAGACAATATGAAAGGAGATTCTCCAGTTGTGGTTCTTGGAGTCGTGTTATACGACCATAAGACCATGGGAAGTTCTTCAGGCCAATTCCCTTTGCTTTCTTCCAACTTCGTCTTCAAGGTGTGCTTGATTATTTTGTTGACAGCCTCTGTCTGCCCATTGCTTTGAGGGTGATACACAGCTGCAAATTCCTTCTTTATCCCCAAATCATCACACAATTTTCTCAATTCCTTGCTATCAAACTGCTTTCCATTATCCGACACAAGTTTATACGGAATTCCAAACCTGCACACAATATAGTTGAAAACAAAATCTCGAATCTTTCTTGCTGTAATTGTGGCCAGAGGCATTGCCTCCGCCCACTTGGTAAAGTAATCCACAGCAACAACAGCATATTTCACTCCTCCTTTGGCTTTAGGGAGCTCTCCGATAAGATCTATTCCCCACATAGCAAATGGCCACGGACTCATCAAAGAAGTCAAAGTGGTAGCAGGGCTGGTAGAGTAATTGGCGAACCTTTGACACTTGTCACATGCCTTAACAAAGTCGTAAGCATCCTTCTTCAAGGTAGGCCAATAATATCCTTGCCTTAACACCTTCATTGCCAACGAACCACCCCCCGAGTGATTGCCGCATATACCTTCATGAATTTCCCTAAGAATGTAATTGCATTCATCTCCATCTATGCACTTGAGAAGTGGTTGATTGAAACCCCTCTTATATAATATCCCATCATACTCCACGAATCTTGCTGCTTGATACTGAAGCCGCCTGGCCTCCAGCTTTTCACTTGGAAGTATACCTTCTCGGATATATTTTTGAATGGGAGTCATCCAAGTAATATTGGGAATAGATTCCACTTCCATGACTTCAACTTCCGGAATGCTAGGTACCTCCTGTACTTGCAGAGGTACTGTCCCCAATAGCATAGCGTCTTTCTGTGACCCCAACTTGGCTAACACATCTGCACTACAGTTCTCATCTCGTGGAATACACTCTACCCGTACTTCTCGGAACTTTTTGATCAATCGTTGAGCGCACCTCATGTAAAGCTCTGTCCTTGGACCTCTACACTGAAATCCACCTTTTACTTGTCCAACCACTAGTTCTGAATCACTTAACACAATGAGATTCACTACTTTCATCTCCAAAGCCATCTTTAGCCCATTAACCAAGGCTTCATACTCGGCATCATTATTGGTCGCCTGAAATTTGAAGTGAATAGCACTCATAAGTTGATTCCCTTCGGGGGTAAACAAGATTATTCCTGCTCCAGCCCCTCCATTGTTGACAGCTCCATCTACTTGTAACTTCCACCAAGGTTGAGGAACTTCTTCAAATGGGGTTGCCTTCTTAAGCAGCACTTCAGGCTCAATCAATACAATTGATTTTTCTTCATTTTCCGACTCGAATTCAAGAATGAAATCAGCTAAAGCTTGACCCTTTATAGCTGTCCTTGGAGTATATTCCAAATCAAATTGTCCCAGCTCAACTGCCCATTTTAACATTCGACCAGAGGTTTCCGGCTTGTGGAGAATTCCTCTCAATGGATATGCCGTACGAACTTCAATTTTGTGAGCCTGAAAATAAGGACGAAGCTTCCTTGACGCCAAAACTAAGGCATAAACCAACTTTTCCATGCTAGTATATCTGGTTTCCGCATCGAGCAAACGTTTACTCACATAGTAAACCGGAGACTGATGATCAACTTCTTCTCTTACTAATACCGCATTGATAGAATGTTCTGAAACTGCCAAGTATAAAATTAACGTCTCTCCTTCCACGGGCTTAGCTAAGAGAGGGGGATTTCCCAAATGCTCCTTTATTCTCTGAAAAGCTTCCTCACACTCAGATGTCCATGCAAAATCTTTGGCTGCCCCCTTTATCGCCTTGAAGAATTCTCTGCATTTATCCGACGATTTTGAAACGAAACGATTAAGGGCTGCTATCCTTCCCGTGAGACTCTGAACTTGCTTTACACTAGACGGAGATTTCATGTCAAGAAGAGCTTTTATTTTTGCTGGATTTGCCTCGATTCCACGATGATTAACAATAAATCCTAGAAACTTCCCGGATTCTACCCCAAAGACGCATTTTTGAGGATTCAACTTCATCCTAAACTTCCTCAAAATCTCGAACATCTGTTCCAAATGCTTTACATGGTCCTCTGCTTTTAAGGATTTAACAAGCATATCATCCACATATACCTCCATGGTTTTCCCTATCAAATCCTTAAACATCATGTTCACCAATCTTTGATAGGTTGCGCCAGCATTGATTAACCCGAAAGGCATTCCAATGTAACAATACAATCCTCGATCTGTAATAAAGGAAGTGTGCTCCTGATCCGGCTCATACATAGGAATCTGGTTGTAACCAGAGTAGGCATCCATGAAACTTAAAAGAGCATGTCCTGCCGTGGCATCTACCAACTGATCAATCCTCGGGAGTGGAAAGCTATCCTTCGGGCATGCCTTGTTCAGATCAGTGAAATCCACACAAGTTCGCCATTTCCCATTTGGTTTTTTCACAAGAACCGGATTAGCCAACCAATCTGGATAATATGACTCCTTGATTAGCCCAACATCTAGAAGTCTATCCACCTCTTCTTTCAAGGCTACGGCTCTCTCTCAACTTACTGGCCGGCGTTTCTGGCGAATTCCCTTCTTGGTGGGATCTATATTCAGACGGTGACACATAACCTTCGGATCAATCCCAACCATATCAGCATGACTCCAAGCAAAAACATCCAGGTTGTTTAAAAGGAAATTAGTGAGCATGCCTCTTAACTTGGAGTTCAACTGCGATCCAATCTTCAGAACCTTAGTTGGATCCCTCTCATCCACCAAAATAGAAATTGTATCCTCTGCAGGACCAGTCTTTTCCACTGGTTGCGGTGTCCTTGGGTCAAGGTCGAAATCAAAACTTCGAGGATCTTCAACCGGTGCTACGTCTTTGGAGGGCACGTCCTCTTTAAGAGGGAAGTCTTCCTCAACAAGGGTATGCACCAAACCTTCAAGCAACATTCGTCTCCCTTCAACCTGCTCACCCTGGAGATCAAACGAGATTACTTCCTCTGCATCTTCCTCTATTTCCTCCAAAATTCCTTCTTGAAGCTCATCAAGAACCGAAGTATCATCCTCGGGGCGCGCCCTGTATAGCGGTTCTTCCTCTTCAGGTTCCTGGACAAGATAATGGGCTTTCACCTCTTCTGGGACAACACTCATGACTCCGGAACCACTCTCACACAGGGCGCGCCCTCCATCCTGCTGCCTTCTAAACCCTTTAATCGCCTTATGGTAGCAATCTCTGGAGTCGTGCTGAGAGCCCCGTACAGTTCCCACACCATTTGGCGTAGGAAATTTCATCGCAAGATGATAGATGGAGGTCACAACTTTCATTTCCTTCAACAGGGGTCGTCCTACTAGAGCATTATGTGAGGAATCCACATTCAAAATCATGAAATCCATCATTTGCGTCACAGAAAGGTTTCCTTCCCCAAGAGTTACCGGTAATTTAATAGCTCCCATAACTTTTACCGATTCTCCTGAAAAACCATAGATCCATCCGTTGTCTTGAATCACGTCTTTGTCTAAGAGTCCCAGCTTCTTATAAGTACTGTAGTAGAGTATGTTCACCGAGCTTCCATTGTCCACGAAAACCCGATGGACATTCTTCGAACCAATCTGAATTGCTACTACCAGAGCATCATTATGAGGATGATGTACCCATCTAGCTTCTTCTTCAGTGAAAGTAATGTCAGCACATTCTCCCTTGAACAATTTAGGTGGCCTCAATTCCAAACTATTCACATTTGTGAGAGGTCGATACCTCGCTTCCCTGGAATACCTCTCCATAGCGTGATTGCTATCTCCCCCTAAATGGTGTCCTCCAAAGATGGTGTGAATACTTCCTTCTTTGACGAATTTCTTTTCTTCTAGCTTACCTTCTCCGTGGAGGGCGCGCCCTCCGTCTCTCCTGTCGGGATTCTCCCTATGCTTCTTCACCTCCCTAACAATCCATTCCGTCAGGTATCCTTCCTTAATCAAATCTTCAATCTCTTCCCTGAGTTGACGACATTCATGTGTGTTATGCCCTGCGGATTCATGGAATTCACAATACTTTTTCTTATCCTTGCTCTGCCAGGAAGTCAATGGTTCCGGCTTTCTGAAGAACCCTTTGTTCTTATTCACCTCAAAGATATGTTCAATAGAAGCTGCTAAAGGAGTATAGTTACCCGGCCTTTGATCGTAAGCGTATGTATCAGGTGGACCCCAACTCCTTCCAGTTTCAGTTAGATTTATCCGGTTCGCACCAGTTGCTATACGACGGGTAGGACTGGGAGACCTATCCTTCCTTTTACCAATCTTTGCCTTGGAACCATTCTGACTGTCAGTTTTTCGGTTGTCTGCCAAGGATTGTTCCACAATTTTGAAAGACTCAGCTTGTGCAAACACATCAGCCAACGTAGGTGGATCACGTCCTTGAAGATGTTTCCAGAAATCTGTTCCCACCGACAATCCAGCAATTAAGAAACTCTTGAGTGTTTCATCTGTCGCTCCTCTCACCATAGTGGATTCCGAGTTGAATCTCTTGAAATAGGATTGCAAACTCTCTCCTTCTCTTTGTTTGATGTTGGCCAAGGTCGTGACCGGAGGAGCATATTTTACCGCAGCCTGGAACTTAGTCAAGAACAAGTTCCTCATCACCTGCCATGATGTAATTACCCCTGGACCAAGCTTCTGAAACCATTGCTGGGCACTCTCCCTGAAAGTTGCTGCCAACAATCGACACCTAGCCAGTTCTGTAACTTGATAGACATCCATCTCAATATCGAAACGTCCGAGGAACTCCACAGGGTCTGCATTTCCATGAAATCGCAAATCATTAGTCATTGATCTATACCCAGCAGGGAGCTGCGCCTCTCTAACCTCAGTTGAGAAGGGAGAAGATGTTGGCGCAGTTGCAGATATTCTTCCTCCATCTAGGTGAGCAAGGAGTTTCTTTAAGTCATCCACATTAAATGTTCTCACTCCAGGAATATTCTGGATATTTGGTTGTTCCACAGTCTGAGTACCCCCCGGGGGTGGAGGCAGCGGTGGAGCCGCCGTCTGAATACCTCCTTGAACTTCAACTTGTGGTTGAATCACAACCTCTTGAGTTTGAATTTGATGACCCTCGGGATTTCCATGAGGTTGTGGATTCCCTTGAGAACCTCTCTGATACTGTTCTCCCGAGCGAGAGTGCGTCCTCGACCTGGACTCACTGGAAGTACTTGAAGGGATTTGATGGATGTGAGGGGATCTCCCACCTGAGGGCGCGCCCTGATTACGGGGGCGCCTATTTCCCTGATGCCAATCCATTCTTCTGTCTCCGTTATCACGGTTTCTTCTTTCGGTATTATCACGATGAGTTTGGTGGAATCCAAGGGGCCGCGACCTGTTTTGAACAGGGGGCACGCGCTGTGGATTATCATTTCGAGCAAGAGTTCTCTCGTGTCCAAGGGGCCGCGACCTGTTGTCAGGGGGCACGCGCTGTGGATCATGACTCTGAGGAAGGGCTCGCTCATGTCCAAGGGGCCGCGACCTGTTATCAGGGGGCACGCGCTGTGAATCATGGGGCCTCGATTCCATATATTTGTCTTTCTTCTGAAGCTCGAGGAGCACCATCCTCAAATCATCGTCATCAAGCCTTATTCCAAGACGTTCTTTCAAGCTGGCAAAATCTCTCCTTTCTTTAGCGATTTGCTCTTCGTCCCTTTGAATCTCATGAGGAGTGCGCCCTGAACGGTGAGGATGAGGGCGCGCCCTCTCTTGAGGATTCACCAACCTGCGCTCAGAATTATTTTCACTAGGATATTCAATAATAGGATCAGAATAATCTAACCTTCGAGGAGTAACCAGCTGAAATCTCTTTTCATGACTTTCCTCCCCCCTTCGAGAATCTTCCACGGTCTGAGGGGATTTCCCCGATCGGTGATGATTTCGTGGGATACTCCGAGATTTTCTCCTTGATTCTTGCTCTTTCTCCACCGAACCCAATCTCGCCCCGAAACTATTTATGGCATCTTGCATAACATACAGCTGTTCCATTAATGCCGAATTACTGATGAGAACGGGCGGCTGTCCGCCGATGGCGGCCGGAGTTCCTTGATGTCGCGGAGGAGCAGCTATATTTTCCGGGACGTAAGCTTCATGTCGCGCTCGGTTATCTCCCAAGCTATCTTCAGAATCGTAACCATCTTCTCCTTGAGAACCTCTGCCCTGATTGTGAGACATCTTTTCCTCCTAAGATGTAGATCTTGATTGGCTCCCCTCCTTCTAGCGCCAATTTGTTGACGGAGGAATTTGGGAACAACAAAATTCGAGGTACGTCGCCGGAAACAAGATCTGATGCGGTGTTTCTTTGCCGGAGAAAACGGTGGTGTGTGCTTGTTGAGCGTAATTGGTGGCTGAGATTGATAGGGTTAGTGGCGGCTATTTGTGAGCTCTCGACTTCCAACCCTCCAATCGGCCTACGTACCCCGGTATTTATAGGGGATCAAGCCAGACGTAGTTCTTGGAGAACAAGAAACCCAAATGGGCTTGGATAACGGACCAGCTTCCGGAATGTTCTACTATGAGGCCTAACCACAAAGGCCCAAGGCTCATCCAAGATCTCAAGACTTCACGGATAAGGAAACTTCCCCCGTCGAGGACTAGTCCTATCCGTTACCAGCTATTTCTTGATTTCAATGATGCAGGTATAGCCGTGGTTTACCCCAAGTGCAGAACGCATCCCTGTCCCCCGAATGAGAAGCACCCACCAGATAGCAGGACAGGTGATCCAGAGCTTTTGGGTGCAAAGTGCAGGATTACTCCAAAGTTCCCCAATGAGAGCGCGCCCATTGGCTACAGGAACAGAGCTCCCAAAGCACACACCAGAAAGTCCCCATCTTTCCACCTTAGGGCGCACGGATGCCTCCCTTAGCGTCTAAGAAGGGTCCTTATATCCAGGCAAACCCCTGGAGGCCTTCTGCGACGGACATCCCCCTCCTGAGATACGACAGGAGGGAATTCTTCAACTTATAGAATTCCAGCTTGAATGGAATCCAAGCTTGAGTGGAATCCACGCTTGAGTGGAATCCTAGGAGAGATTTCTTCAATGTCTTCTCAGAAAATTAACTTGAATAGATTCATCCCCATATTTCACATTTAGGGCGCGCCCTAACTATAAGGAAAGCCAGGGCGCGGCCTAATTCCTCCAACTTGAGTCAAAATCCTAATTTATTCTAGAATTCCCCCAAATTGAACCCACATTTGGCCCGAATCCATCTTGAAAATACCCGAACCGAATTTTGGCTATAACAAAAATCAACATCGACATTGGGTGAATTGTAAGCCTGTTGAGGATATAAGTACCTGGAACTATCAGATAATTGAGAGGAATTAGGCTGGTTACGACAACTTTTGGATTCTGGAAACTCTGAATATCTAATGATGGTAAAATCAGTCTTAACTTCAAAAGATTCAATTGCCACTACTTGCAATTGTGACTCTAATCTGAATTTTCATATTAGCCCTTTAGTATCTACATTCATTGACAGTATATTAAAACATAAATCCTGAATTTCACTTTCTAAAGAAACAAGTGGATCTCTTTCTGAATAGATTAAAACAAGAATGCTCCCTGAAATCAACTGACTTCAACAAATAGGCAAGCTAGCATGATCATGGATCCATCTACCTCTACTGGTGGTGCAAATATCTGTCTACTTGTTCCTTAATTAGCATATGTCCAATTATTGCAGAAGTATAAGTCGGCTACCTCTGTTGATCTACATCCAAGCATAATCAAGAGATGCTACCTCTGATTTATTTCTTTGCTCAGTCGACTGAATTTCATCACTAAGTTTCGTTCCTGAATTACTGTGCATTATAGATCTACTGTAGTTGAATATGCTACTGACAGGCCAGAAGTGTCTGATTTCTGCTTGCAAGGTCCATTAGAGATTGTCATACTTGTCAGAGCTGGTTGCCTCTTTTAGGCATGCATTCCCTTGAGAAACATTCAAAACTTGCGAACTGGAATCTAAAATAAATTTGGGGAAAAAGAAATAGCTAAACAGTCACACTACTTACCAGGATGCTGGTGGTGGAAGGAGAACAGATTTACATTTACTAAGCTACTTTTGGTGGAGAGCCCGTCACACTACTTACCAGAGTTTTCCAGACAGAAGATTCCACTATACTATCAGAACAGATGTCAACATTCTGCACCAGCATAAAAATTAGAAAAAGGGTGTCATGGCAACCCGCCTATAAAATGTAATCAGTGGTTAGTGATCTAAACCTTGATGACTAACTGTACCACTTCGAAAGAATTACTCTCCAGATCCTTTAACAGCACTTTTCTATAATCCACTTGTACACCAACTCCAAAGCATCCAAAAAATGGAGCAAATATTAAATTATTGTCACAAGAAAAAAACCCACAGAGCACAAGACCAACACATACAGATCTTACATTTGTTGAATTTCTACTATTAGATACACCTAACAAAGAACAGTTGTTAGTGCAGAATCATCTCCCGGCCAAAGTAATACATTTCCCGAACGACGTTGCAGTTCAATTTTAGCACCTGTAATCTGTTGAACTCTACTCCTTCAAGTTGACTATGTAAGTTAATTAGCCAGACAATAGACAGCTAAATGAAAGACTGGAAGATCAAGCAAGACTTTTTTAATAGACCATGCTAAATATATATGACAGATACAAGGTATGATATATAGAAAACTAAAAAAGGCTTTTGAGATTAAATCACACCTATCCACTAGAGTCTACAACTTACATAAACCCAACCACACCCATCATTAATTAAGACAAATCTCCTGTATCAGATCGTCTCATTGATGCCTTTTGGTATCTCAATTTCTCAATCTCCCTCTCTAGATAGTCCAGGGTTGTATCTGTGACATGATTAGGTGCACAGCCTGCATCCAGCATCATCTTTAAGCACTTGTATGCGTCCTTTAATCTGCCCGCTTTGCTATGAACCTCAATGAGAGTATTATATGTAACAACGTCAGGGTTTATTCCGCTGCCTTTCATCTGTCCAAAAAGTTTGTTTGCTTCGTCAATTCGACCAGCCTTCCCAAGGGCATTAATCAGAGTATTATACATCACGATGTCAAGATAACCGCCCTGCTTTAGTAGCTTTTCTAGAACAGCACTGGCAAGATCAGCTCTTCCCAATTTACCAAGCCCTTGAATAATCATGTTGTATGTTGCTATGTCTGCATGGCAAACTTTTTCATCCATTTCTTGAAGAACACCCCAAGCTTCATTGAGATAACCCTTCTTTACAAAGGAACTCAGAAGGGAATTATAAGTGTAACTCACAGGGTTGACACCCATATCACTAAAAATCTCAAACAACTTACATGCCAAACTTAGCTTTCCCTTGGCCAAGAAAATAGACAAGTATGTATTGACCATGTCAATATCAAACGAATCAGTGCCTTTCTCTTCAATTCGTTTAGCTCTAGACAGAAAAAAAAGTGAAGACGAATGCTCTTTAGAAGCGACTTGTTCTGCTAACAAATCCATATATGGCGATGAAGACCATGGGTCAACATCAACAGTGGAAGTTTCCTTGTCATTTTGACCAACTCCCTCTATGCCAAGATTCACATCATTCCCTCCGGTAGTCGAACTTACAAATTGCAATATGTCAAAAAATTTACCTTTGGAAGGAAAGATTGGTGTATAATCCTTTTCTCTGCTCTGTGGACCTTTTACTGATACTTCCATATTAGCCTTCCACTTAAGAACAGCTGGCACTAAATTGCCACCCCTAACATGCTTCATAAGTCTATCTGTCCATTCCCAGCGGTCATGCTTGTAAAGTGCAATTAAGAGTGATGTTATAGTAACTAAATCCACCAGAAATCCCCTAACTTCCATCTCCTTCACTAACTCCAACGCTTCCTCAAGCTGACCGTCCCTTGAAACATGCATAATGACAATGCTGTAAGTTATCCCGTCCACAAACTGGCCTTTCTTTTTCAAATCAGAGAACAGAGTATATGCAGCTTCACCTCTTCCATTTTTAAATAACCCGTCAATTAGGATGTTATGCGTCCAACATGAGGCTTTCACTCCCTCATCAATCATCTTCTCATACAGATTGCATGCTTCTGTAAGTTTCCTTGCCTTGAGAAACCCATCTAGAAGGGAGTTGTAAACAACAGTATCTGGACGGAAGCCATTATACTGCATCTCATTTAATATCTTTGTTGCATCATCTATCAGGTAAGACTTGGAGCATCCTTGAATAAGAATGCGATAACTGAAGGCATCAGGCACATGACCAGAGCCTTTCAGTTCCTCCCAGACAAGGAGCGCATCCTTCGTTTTCCCAGTCGAGCAGAGCACATGAAGAAGGCTATTATACGTGCACAAGTCAGGACCATACGAACCGCTGGAGCCAAGGCTCTTTTCCTTCATCTCTTTGAAGAGTCTCAGGGACATAGCCAGATCACCCCAACTCCCAAAGGCATGAATACATATATTGTAACCCCATGTGTCCAACAAAGAGTTGTACTTCTCTCTCACTTTATCAAAAACTTCTCTAAATTTTTCCTTCATCTCCGCTTTCCGAAGAGCAACAAACAGCTCGTTACAGGCAAAAGCACTGGGGAAGACATTATGGTTATCGTTATTTCCATGGCCAATGTCACTGCTATTAACATTTGATGCATCTAAAAGCTTGAAAAATATAGTTAAGGCGAGATCTAGCTGATCATTACGAACAAGTGCAACGAGGACAGAGTTATATATGTCAAGGTTCAAGTGGCCGGTAGTGGTCTTCATTTCAAAATCATTTTCATAATAATCCAAGATTTTAAGTGCAGAATTGAACTTCCCACATCGGATAAAAGCATCAAGGAGCAGTTTATAAGTTTCGGAATCAAGGACAACCTCATCTTGCTTCATAAAGCTGAGTAGGTTGAGGATATCTTCGAGAAGTTGGTGCTGCTGTTGATTTTTGTGGCAGTGAAGGCAAACACTTCGGATTATTTGGGAGTATGCTTGTGCAGAGTGCTTGTAATTGGGCCTATCAGAGCACCATTGAAAGAAACTCACCTTCTTTGATATGTCAACAGAGTTACGTCGGAGAACTTGGAGTACAAGACTTTCGGAAAGGGGAATCAAGTCCCCATCTAGGTTACATGTTCCTCCGTTCCCAGATAGTGCCTTAGCAATGGAAGCAATTATAAGGAAGCTCCCAAGTTTAGTTGAAGTAGTCGTATTACTAATATTTCTCCTCAAGAATAGATAAGCAGAAACCATATCCTGTTTGCCGTTGCAGATAGAATACATTCCGCTATTGCTTCACATAATTTGGTCTTCCCCCGCAAACCATAATCACCTGATCTCTGATTATATGTAAAAACAAATATTTTACTAAGTAAATACCATGTCGACGAATCAATGCTTACGTAAGTAACACAATGATTACTTCTGTCTCCTATGAAATCGGGTCCAAATTTTCATACACAATGCAGTAGCTTATAAATTAATAATTAACAAGAGCCTAAGGAAAGTTACGGGTAGCAATGAGCTTATATAGCATACATTTCGAATATTTCCCATAGCAATCAGCAAACATTCCATGTAGCACGAGAGAAATTTCTCCGTTTCTGTATGTATGTTTATAGAGTTGATTGGTTTTTAGATGGTAATGTAGTGACACCGCAAAGTGTTTGCATGTATAAACTAAAAGACAATTACTCGGGATGAAACTTCACAGGGGACTTTGATCAAACAGTGTGTGCTCATTTCAAAAAAAACAAGGAAGAACGGAGCCTGCAATTTATGGCAAATTAACAGAATATTATCAATATGTTACCTCAGTTGTGATATCTGAAAGCAGTGGGCATCAACTGATTACTTGAAATCTCTGATTTGTGTGTGTTATATCTTACATGTACTAAACGTAAACACCAACATTTTATTATTGCCAACTTGAAACAAAAACAGTTCCATTTTGGTTTTATCGCGGGATGTCAGGTAAAAATGACATCAAAGACAATTTTCTTTGAATTACTTCGTGCAGTTTTATTTATTTTTAATTACTAAAATATTATATATGATAATTTTTTTTTGTAAGATATAAAGAATGAATTAAATTATATCCCATTATAACCTATATTATATCCTATTATATATTATTATATAATAAGAATAAGTGGGATAATAAACAAGTATTACTATAGGTCAAGGGCTCGACTCCTAAAAACAACACGTATTTTATAAATTAAATTTAAAGTCACTAATACAAAGCTTAATTAATAAGTGCATTCAGTTTACACTTTTGATTTGTTTATGCCTCGATCTAAAAATTTTCTAATCATATTCAGTCTATGCTTGCTTTTGTGAATAAATACGTGTGTAGTTAATAGTTAATTAATTATATCTTAATAAATCTATTATATAATAAGAGTAGGAGGATAATAAACAAGTGCTACCATAGGTCAAGAGTTCGACTCCTAAAAACAACATATATTTTATAAATTAAATTTAAAGTCACTAATATAAAGCTTAATTAATAAGCACATTGAGTTTACACTTTTGATTTGTCTATGCCTCGGTCTAAAAATTTTCTAATCATATTCTATGCTTTCTTTTGTGAATAAATACGTGTGTAGTTATTAGTTAATTATATCTTAATATATACTCCCTCTGTCCCCCTTGGTTCTTTACTTTGGGGGACGTAATTCTGACACGAATTTTAAGGTACATTTTGCGGATAGTTTTATAACTTATTTTAAAATTTTCTTTTTTTGTATAAAAATAGAATTGTTCTATTTTTATACAAAAAAAGAATATTTTAAAAATAAGTTATGAAACTATACTTTTTAGAAGCCTTAAAATGCGTGTCAAGCAGTTAAAAAAAATGTAAAGAAATGAGAGGGACATAGGGAGTAATAAAATTAAGATGAATTATATGCTTATATAATAAGCGTAACAGGGATTTTATCCAGAATTTTGGTTCTTTAATTTTGGTCAATGGATAAAAAAAGAGTACAACCATAGGTTGAGTGTTCGATATTCATTTACAACAATTTTAAAATATAATTTATATCCTTTATATAGTAGGCGTATAGCATTATCAAAATTTTAGAAACCGACCCCTCAAAACTACATATTAATATTATTATACCTAAACTCTTTAGAAGGACCTATATAATGAATTAGCGGGTTAACTCCATGTATCATCAAAATTACACGGATGGATATTCCAAACTACATGCAAAAGAATTTAGAAAGATTGATCAACGAGTATATTACTAAGATGTACGAACTGATCCCTAACAATTACGTATATGAAACTTATTTATTTAATTAATTCTATAGTATTAGATAGTATCATATATCATTTGTAGATTTTACAGCTTACATGAAACTTACAAATATACTTTTAATTAAGTGATGAGTTAGCAATTATCATCCACTTGGAATTATCGATAAATTAAAAAGAAAAAAGAAAGTTACAAATTTGTACGTTAAAAATTCTATTTTAATAAGGATATTTACGTATATTTAGTTGAAATTATTATGATATACTTTTTAGTATTTAAATAGAATTCCATTAACAACCAAATACATTTTTTAATATTAGATCTAACGGTTAACAACTGTCTATCCTAAACTTTTACGGTCCTTATCGTTTCGATGAAAAAAAAAATGAATCCAAATCCTTATCGAACATAAATTAGTAAAATAAGAAATTGTTCTATTAATGTTTATACCCTACATATCTTTATATCTAATTATATCCTTATATACAATAAGCGTAAGAGCAATATTATCCATAATTTTGGTCCCTTATTTTAGTTACTATATCGTCAAAATAACCTCAACCGTCGAATATAATAATTTCAAAAATAGACGATCAAGATTATATCATAATAAAAAAAATTCTAATTTAAAAAGGATATAATTAAAAAAGGTTGTATTAGAATTGAATTTTAAAAAGAAAATTATAATCTGAAAAGGATATAATTAAAAAAAGTTGTATTAGAATTGAATTTTATTTATTTATTAATATTAAGAAAAGTTCACATTTACTATATCGATTCTATCTCGAGATCTAAAAATCAGATTTTGATTATTTTACAATCCACGAGAAACTCATAGAATTATCTTTAATTAAGTGATGATTTAATAATGTTATGCCATAATTTTGGCATGTATAATAACCTCCCAAATTTCTAATATTTACTAATTATTAATTCAGATTAATATTTATTGCTTAACCGCTAAGAATATCCTCTCTCTAAAACGAGAAAAAAAATCAATCTTAATCAATCAATAACGGAAAATATCCTCAAAAGATATTTTTCAAATCAGGAAGATATCACAACGCCAAGATTAAATCAGATAAAATCAGTAATTACCACATTAACGAAGTTTATCCCTAAAGTCTCTCGGGGATAGACACAATTACGCAGAACTATGTGGGCTTGATCCTATATAAACATAGGTACGTAGGCATCTTGGCAGAATATATGGGATCTGATACACGAGACAAATCGAGACACCTACCAAGTCCAGCCTCTCTTTTCTCATAAACCCTAATCCCCTAAAACAACCAAATACTCGTAATTTTCGTGTTGTTACGAAATTCCTCCAATAACATTTGGCGCTAGAAAGATGGCAAATTTTCGTTTGTGGAGGACAAACGAATATCACTTTCAATGGGGTTAAAGGTTTTTTCTTACACCCCGGGATAAGGCAGTGGAAAAAAATAAATAAAACATGGCGGCTCGGAGCATGAAAGACCGTACAACAGCGGCATCAATTTAGTGGCTATAAAGGGCTTCGGCGATGTGAAACAAGGCTGCGATTGTTAGGGAAAAAAAAAGAAATTGCACAACCTGGACGTGCACATGGTACTAAAAAAACAGCAGTAGCTAAAGATAAAGAAAAAGATAAAAGAATATGCATACACGTATCAATGGATTAAAGAACATGGCGGGGGCTAACACAAGTAGAAGAAGGTGAAAGGCTGGAAGCTAAAGAGGTGGAAGGCTGGAAGCTAAAGATCAGAAATTGAAGACAAGCAAGCAGCAACTAGGGCTGAGCATTCGGTTCGGTTAACCGAATACCGAACCGAAATAACCGAAATAATTCGGTTCGGTTAACCGAACCGAAATATTTCGGTTTTAATTCGGTTATGGTATTTTCAGTAATTCGGTTATTCGGTTATTTCGGTTTTTTAACCGAAATAACCGAATTATCGAATTTACCGAAATATATAATAAAATATTTATATTAATATTAACTCCTCTTATTTCTTAATTCCTTTATCATTATTTTATATGTAAAATAATAATATTTATATTTTATATGTAAAATAAAATTTTTTTATATGTAAATTAATAATTTTTATATTTTATATGTAAAATAATAATTTTTTATATGTAAAATAATAATTTTTTATATGTAAAATAATAATATTTTTATGTTTATATTTAATATGAAAAATAAAATATATAAATATATATAATTCCGTATTTCGGTAAAATAACCGAAATAACCGAAATAAATATTTCGGTTTGGTATTCGGTTCTAATATTTGGCCTTATTCGGTATTTCGGTTATTTCGGTATTCGGTAATTCGGTTCGGTTATAACCGAATAATCAGCCCTAGCAGCAACGGAAACTAATCAAGGCAAGGTGGTGGGACCTGTGAGGCAAAAGCGCTACAGCAACTAACATTTGCACAGCACCTTAAAATCAGTCCGACCCGGCTTGCAAAAATAAAGATAAGCTTTTATTTTTCTCCTCGATTTATTTTTTACAATTATAAATATTATTTTAATCGTGCACAAATATCTTGCCATGCATGCATATGATTTATGTTTTTTAAATATTTTTAGAAAAAATATTTAGTATTTAAAATTCGTGCGAGTCCATTTCAAAAAAAAAAATAATTTCGTGGGAGTAATATATTTTAATGCTTGTAAAATTATTGCGATTTGGAAAATATCGTACGAGATATTTATGTTGAGTAATTGTGGATAATTATGTTGATGAATTACGGATTTATTTTGCAATCCCGTACGAGCTGCATGATTTGAAGAAAAAATTATATATGCGAGACGCATAATTTTGAAAAAGATTTTCTCCAAAAAAGGGCATTATATTTGAAGAAAATAAATATCGTGACATTCTTAAAAGAGCATATTTATTATTGCGTATGGATTTATAAAATATTTTTCATATATCGTCGCGATAGTACATATATGTCAAAAAAATTTACAAACTTGCGAACTGAATTGTTAAGTAGGGTAGCCTAGACGAGCTATAAATTTTGCAATACTACACGCTTGAGCAAAGTGCAGCACCCTTTGGATTATTATTGAAGGCCCATGAAGAGATCTCTCAAAATCGCATGGGTAGGAAGGCATCCCTATGCAAAATATCTTTAAGACTTCATAGCGCAGCTAACCCAACAAGGGACGCATGCAAGGTTCGCTAGGAAATCTCAGCATAGCCAGCCCAAGAAGGGACGCGTGTGAGGTTCGCCAGGATTATATCTACATCTTTTATTAATGACCCCGCAAGACACATCCTTATGTGATTGCATCAGACACTTGAATAGCGTGTACGCCAATTCGGGATAGATACAAGCGCCAAGGTCCTAACTAGACAATAAGGATCGCAAAGGATTTCAAAAATATTATTCATGCTCGCACATTTGAAACCTTGGCAAATATATATCTTATACTAGTCATCGCATGCTATCACACTTGCATCTGCATACGCTTAACGAGCACTGTGGTGTTCTAAATGTTTTGCCAATCATCTATTTTCAGCTGTTTCAGCGACTTAAGAAATTTGGAAGCTTGAAGAATGCTTAGTTCTCCACTGCAGCAAGCTACACTGAAGAACTGGGGGCTAGTTGTTATGCCATAATTTTTGGCATGTATAATAACCTCCCAAATTTCTAATATTTACTAATTATTAATTCAGATTAATACTTATTGCTTAACTGCTAAGAATATCCTCTCTCTAAAATGAGGAAAAAATCAATTCAAATCAGGAAGATATCACAATGCAAAGATTAAATTAGATAAAATCAGTAATTACCACATTAACGAAGTTTATCCCTAAAGTCTCTTGGGGATAGACACAATTACGCAGAACTACGTGGGCTTGAACTTATATAAACATAGGTACGTAGGCATCTTGACAGAATATATGGGATCCGATACACGAGACAAATCGAGACACCTACCAAGTCCAGCCCTTCTTTTCTCATAAACCCTAATCCCCTAAAACAACCACATACTCGTAATTTCGCTCTACTATTCCAGCAAACCTCCGATTTCGTGTTGTTACGAAATTCCTCCAACAACAAATAATATTATCCAAATGGACACACTCAGAATCTTAAGATAAAATAAAATTATGAATTTTTACATTAATCATATTCAATGTAGAAAACCTAATTATATATGATTTACATCATTGACATTCACTTTTTTGTATTTCAATATAAATACACTTTTTAGTTTACATGTTAAAATATAAAATATTTTTATGCTATATCCAATGTTTTTCATCTATTTATTTAAGATCAAATGGTTCTTATTTTCTTTATCGTATTGAGCACCATACTACCGACAACCAAAGTTTTGTACAAAATCCTACTTACACTTATTATTAAAACTATATTCGGTTGTTAGTACAACTATGTTCAAATTATTAGAAGGTTATTTTGATAATTAAAACGAAATATACTTTCTAAATTGAATAGAATTTTCAACATAAAAAATCGTCAATTCCTTCTCTTTTTTTTCTTGGTAGTTCTAATTGGAAAATAATTGTTAAATCATCACTAAATTAAAGATTTTTTTATTAATTTCACGTGGGCTGTGAAATCGTCAAAATCAAGTTTTAAGAATTCAAGATAAAACACATAGTAAATTAAACGTGTAAGATATTAATGTATCATTTTTTTAGCAACAATTTGATATGTAAACTAATAAAAAATAAATATTAAAACAATTAAAATAATTATAGATATTAGAAAAGGAACCGTGCATTACAGCAAAAATAATCTCAATCGTCGAATATAATATTTTTAAAAATAGACGATCAAGATTATATCACATTAAAAAGAAAATTATAATCTAAAAAGGATATAAGTAAAAAGGTTGTATTAGAATTGAACTTTAAAAAGAAGTTATAATCTGAAAAGGATATAAAAGATTGTATTAGAACTGAATTTTACTTATTTATTTATTAATATTAAAAAAGGTTCATATTTACTATTTAGGATTTATCTCGAGATACAGAAATCAGATTTGGATGATTTTACAGTCCATGCGAAACTCATAAAATTATCTTTAATTTAGTGATAATTTAACAATTATTATCCAAATGAAAACACTCAGAATCTCAAGAGAAAATATAATTATGAATTTTTACATTAATCATATTTAGTGTAGAATATCTACATTAATAATCCTATTCAATACAGAAAACCTAATTATATACTCCCTCCGTCCCGGCCAAATGTTTACATTTGGTTTGGGCACGGAGACCAAGGATAGTGGGTGTAATATTGTTAAAATAAATGAAGTAGTGGTATAATAGTGTAAAGTGTTGAAAAAGTGGAGTGAAGTAGTGGATGTAATAATGTATTTTATTGTTAAAAGTTACTATTTATTTTTAGTAATGTATAGAATTGGTAGGACGTCCCAAAAAGGAAAGTGTAAAGAAATGGAAGGGACATAGGGAGTATGATTTAAATCATTGACAAACATTTTTTCGTATTTCAATATAAATACACTTTTTTGTTTACATGTTAAAATATTAAATATTTTTTATGCTAGATCCAACATTTTTTTATCTATTTATTTTAAGATCTAACGGTTCTAATTTATTTTATCATATTGAGGATCAGACTATCAACTACCAAAGTTTTGGACAAAATCCCTCCTACACTTTTTATTAAAACTGTATTTGGTTGTTAGTACAACTAACTTCAAATAATAATAAGGTTATTGTGATAATCAAAACAAAATATAAGTAGATTTCCGAAATAGAATAGAATTTTCAATATATAAAATCGTCAATTTCATCTCTCTTTTGTTTCATGGTAGTTATAATTGGAGAAAATTGTTAAATCATCACTAAATTAAAGATTATTTTGTTAATTTCATGTAGGCTGTAAAATCATCCAAATCAAGTTTTAAGAATTTAAGATAAAATACATAATAAATTGAACATATAAAATCTTTTTTATATATATATATATATATATATATATATATATATATATATATATAGGCCATTACTCCATACAGAACACCCTTATATAACAAACAATAAAGAACATCTTAGATCTAATAGATCCAATGGCCCGGCCAAGGGCACCCAATACAAAAAGTTGTTATTTTTTTACCCTCTATCCATCAAACAAAAAAATAAAAAAATTTACTGTTCACGATGACATCATGCTGACGTCAGCAGTGACGTCATCATGAAGAGTAAAATATTTTTTATTTTTTTATTTTTTTTTGTTTGATGGATAGAGGGTAAAAAAATAATAACTTTTTGTATTGAGTGCCATGACAGAACTCTTATATTAGATTAAATATGAGGTATTCTTTATTGTTTGTTATATATTGTGTTTGTTATGGAGTGCAACTATATATATATATATATATATATCATTACTCCATAAAGAACACTCTTATATAAAGAACAATAAAGAACACTATGGAATCATTTATTCCAATAGATCCAATGGTCCCGCCAGGTATACCCAATACAAAAAATTCTTATTTTTTTATCCTCTTTCCATTCAGTAAAAAAAAAATCACTGTTCACTGACGACGTCAGCAGTGACGTCATCATGAACAGTGAATTTTTTTTTGCTGAATGGATAGAGGGTAAAAAAATAAGAACTTTTTGTATTGGGTGCCATTACGTAACTCTTAGATTAAATTAAACGTGAGTGTTATAATGGTGTTATTTATTGTTCTTCATATAAGGTGTTTTTCATGGAGTGCAACTATATATATATATATATAGGGGGCTACTCCAATACAAACCTCCTTAAAATACAAACCTACAAACCAAGCATAATCTAATATTTCAAGCTAATCTAATGACCAAACTAGGGTTACCCCAATACAAAAAATGCTTAAAATAATTGGTTCTATCCAACAAAAAAAATAAAAAAAAATAAAAAATAATTCACTGTTCACGTGATGACGTGGCAGTGGATTTCACTGGTTAACGGTGCTTCGCACCTTCTTGTACGGCGCTTCGCGCCTTTATCATTCTAAAGTTGTAAGGAATGGCAATCATTGGTAAAGGCAATAGACGATTGACGGGTGTGTCGAGAGCCTTCGGCCCTCATGACTACCTAACTCATCCGTTTACTGTCTTAAATGCTTCGCATTTCCACGGCAAGTGCTCAAATACAAACCACTTTTAAAATACAAACCTACAAACCAACACTAAATTAATTATATTTCATTTATTCTAAGGTTCCCGCCAAGGGTATCTTCACAAAAAATGCTTAAAATAATTAGCTCTATCCATAAAAAAAAAAAAAAAAACTTGCCGTGGAAATGCGAAGCATTTAAGACAGTAAACGGATGAGTTAGGTAGTCATGAGGGCCGCAGGCCCTCGACACACCCGTCAATCGTCTATTGCCTTTACCATTGATTGCCATTCCTTACAACTTTAGAATGATAAAGGCGCGAAGCGCCGTACAAGAAGGTGCGAAGCACCGTTAACCAGTGAAATCCACTGCCACGTCATCACGTGAACAGTGAATTTTTTTATTTTTTTATTTTTTTTGTTGGATAGAGCCAATTATTTTAAGCATTTTTTGTATTGGGGTACCCCTAGTTTGGTCATTAGATTAGCTTGAAATATTAGATTATGCTTGGTTTGTAGGTTTGTATTTTAAGGAGGTTTGTATTGGAGTAGCCCCTATATATATATATACGTGGGATAGATCAAAAGAGAACCCATTTTCAAAGAGAACCCAGAAACCTTTCAAGGACCATTGATAAAATCATAATCCAACGATCCTTATTATACTTGCATTTACATCAGTTTTGTACTAGAAGGATAGTTGTGTAATTGCAACACTTCCTGTTTTGGACAAATCAAACAATTATGTTAACTTACCATATTTTTAGCGATGCAATTATCCCGATCTATCCCAACAAACACTTACCGTTTTATTTTGAAAACCTACCATATCAGTTACAAATTATAACCCAAGCAATATTTAAATGTATACCTTCCTTCCTTTTGTTACTCGTACTTTACAAAAACGATGGAAACACACATCTTAGTTATGCATAACATTATTTAAGATTTGATCAATCATAACTGTAAAATATTTTATTTTTGTGTTGCTAGAACATATTAAAGAATCTTTTATTAGGTGTTCACTGAAAATTATTTAAATCATACAAATAAGTCATTTTTAATTAATTTTTCAACAAAATTTATTTTAAATAAATAAAAAATGCTTAATTGTTCAACAAAAAATACTTAAAAATGAATAAAGAAACGTGTTTTTTTTTAAGGATTCTCTTAAGTGTTTCATTTAAAAAATTATAATGTTCTTTTAAGTGTTCTTTCTGAAAATTTTTTATTTTAAATAATCTTTTAAATGTTCTTTTTAAGTATTCTCTTAAGTGTTCTTTTAAGTGTTCCATTGAATAAAGAAAAGTATTTTTTTGATTTTGAATTTTATAAAAAATTAATAAAAATACTAATAATGTGTTTTTTTAATTATTCTATGATAAACTAAAAACACTTCAAATTGAATTAAAATATTGACAAGTTCTTTTAAATATTCTAGTAATAATACAAAAAACGTAATAAATGAAATTAACATAATTTTTCAATAACTGTTCTTTAAAAAGTTATTTAACTTAAAAGATAATTAAAGTGTTTCTATAATAAAATAAATTTTTTTCTATAATTTTGAATTCTATTAAAAAAGCTAATAAAATGTTCTTTAATTTAAAATTTTAATGTTTTTTTAATTGTTCTTTCTGAAAAAATTTAATTTTAGATATTCTGTTAAATGCTCTTTTAAATGTTCTTTTAAGTTTTCTTTTAACAGTTCTTTTAAGTGTTCCATATGATTTAGTTTTTTTTATAAAAAAATTAACTAAAATACTAAAAAGTGTTTCCAAAATGTAATTATATGTTTTTTTCAATAATTTTGAATTCTAATAAAAAAATTAAGTAATTATTCTTTAATTTAAAAATGATAATGTTCTTTTAAGTGTTCTTTCTGAAAAAATTTAATTTTAAATATTCTTTTAAATGCTATTTTAATTTTTCTTTTAAATATTTTCATAAGTGTTCTCGTGTTCTCTTAAGTGTTCCATATAATTTTAATGATTTTGATTTTTTATAAAAAAAATTACTTGAAGTACTAATAACGTTTTCTTTTAAATGTTCTATGAAAACTAAAAGCACTTTAAATTTAATTAAAATATTAATGAGATTCTCTTAAGTATTTTTTTTAGTGTTCCCTTAAATAAAGAAACATGTTTTTTTGATGATTTTGAACTTTTATAAAGAAATTTAATTGAAATACTAATAACGTGTTCTATGATAAACTAAAAAAATACTTCAAATTTTATTAAAATATTAATAAGTGTTCTTTTAAATATTCCAATAAAATAAATACAAAAAACATAATAAAGTAAAATAACATTATTTTTCAATAAGTGTTCATAAAAAAGGTAATCTATACTATCTATACTTCTATACTATATTATAATAAGTGAAATGAGGTAAATTTGTAGTTTGATTAACTCCTTTTTTGGTTATCCCCATTTTTTGTTATCACTCATTCTCAATCATCAACTCAAATAGATTACGACAGTTAGATATAACAATATTAAAAGTTGTTATATACAGAGGTCCAAGGTTCGATTCCCGCCAACAACATATTAATTCATATTTAATACTAAAAATTATTATATACAAAGATGTAAGGTTCGAATATTCCAATAACATATTAAAAGTAATAATTATAATATTATATTACACTATAAAAAATTATAAAAAATTAAAAGTGATCCGTGCTTTGCAACGGTTATAAGCTAGTAAATAATAATACAATTAAAGAGTTTCTGAAATATCTTAAAAAAAGTGTTTCCAAAGTATATTAAATTGTTTTTTCTATAATTTTGAATTCTAATAAAAAATTAATAACGTTTTCTTTATTTCAAAAAATTATAAGGTTCTTTTAGGTGTTCATTCTGAAAAAATGTAATTTTAAAATTTTCTTTTAAATGTTCTTTTCAGTGTTCTTTTAAGTATTCTCTTTAAGTGTTCTTTCGTTCTCTTAAGTGTTCCATATGATTTTGAAGATTTTGATTTTTTATAAAAAATTAAATTGAAATACTAGTAAGGTCTTCTTTTAAATATTCTATGAAAAACTAAAAGCACTTCAAATTTAATTAAAATATTAATAAGGTTCTCTTAAGTGTTTTTTAAGTGTTCCATAAAACAAAGAAACATGTTTTTTTGATGATTGTGAACTTTTTGGAAAACTTTAATTGAAATATTAATACCGTGTTCTTTTAAGTGTTCTATGAAAAACTTAAAAATACTTCAAATTTAATTAAAATACTGATAAGCATTCTTTTAAATATTCTAATAAATTAAATAAAAAAACATAATAAATGAAAATAACATAATTTGCAATAAGTGTTCTTTAAAAAGATAATAAACTAATAAGACAATTTAAAGAATTATAAAGTTCTTTTAAATCTTCCTTCTAACAAATGTTAATTTTAAATATTTCTTTAAATGTTTGCTTAAGTGTTCTATTATATTCTTGCTTCTAGTAATCGTTTTAGGATATATATCACATTAACGGGTTAGTTTACTTTCTTTGATTAATATTAAAATAATCTTGTGATAAGGCTATGTATCCACATTGATTTACTTTTCTAAAATAAAAAGATTCATTAATATTCTATCCCTAAAATTACGTGGAATGTATATATATGATACAAATGAGATATTACATATGCACTTAAACTTTAAAGTAATCACAAATTTGCCATTTGTATTTATTTATTCAATTATATTATAATCAACGGTTAAGATGATGATCCTTAAGTTTTCTATCTAAAAGATTTTCTCTAGATCACTACTATATATATATATATATATATATATATATATATATATATATATATATATATATATATATATATATATATATATATATATATATATATATACTCCTTCTGTCCAATTCATTTCTATACACTTACTATTTTGGGGTGTCCCATCATTTCTATACATTTCAAAATAGTAAAGTTTTAATAATAAAAAATACTATTACATCCACTAACTTTCCACCACTATCTCAAATCTATTATTAAATATTGATAGGTCCCACCACTTTACCCACTTTTCATCTAACTTTACTCATTTTTTATACATTTTCTTGGTCTCCGTGTCCAAACCCAGCGTATATAAATCACCGGGACGGAGGGAGTATATATATATATATATATATATATATATATATATATATATATATATATATATATATATATATATATATATATATATATATAGCGGCTAGGTCCACAACCACCGCTGGTTAGTGTAACCACCAGTACTGCCGCAACTCTTCATTGCTGCAGCACTGCCGCAATCCTTCAATGCGGCAGTAGTAAAAATATCACTGTCGCAACCCTTCGATGCGGCAGTATTTTTTAATAAGTTTTAAAAAACATAGCATAAGTTTGGATTCGAACTCCTGACCTTTTACAAATTCTATAAAACTCTTGCCACTACACCAACTTGTACTCTGGAAATTTAAACAAAATTATCTTATATATTATTTAGTATTATCTTGGTGATATATATTTATTTATAAAATTAATAAAAAATAGTAAATTAAAACCATTCGTTTGGATTCGAACTCATGACCTTTTCCAAATGAAACAAACATTTTGCTGCACCACCAATTTGTACTCTTTCAAGTTTAACCAACATTATCTTACATATTATTTAAAATCATTATTTGATATATATTTATTTATAAAATTAATAAAAAATAGTAAATTAAAACCATTTGTTTGGATTCGAACTCTTGACCTTTTGCAAATGAAACAAATATTTTTCCGCACCACCAACTTGTACTCTTACAAAGTTTAAGCAACATTATCTTACATATTATTTTACATTATTGTAATTTGATATATATTTATAAAATTAATAAAAAATAGTAAATTAATAGGTAATAACATATAAAAATGTGTATAGACGAGTTAATGAACATGAGAATGACTTCCAATCATGACACATTTAAATTATTAAATAATTAATTTTTAAAACATATTTAGGAAAAAAATGTTATGTAAACTCAAAATTTACAAATAATGATAATATATATTATTATATTCTTAAAAATGAAAAAAATAGCATAAAACAGTAATGTAAGTTAAAATGAATGAAAGCGTTAAGAAAAAATTTATATTGAATATTTTACATAGAAACAATAACAAAAAATGTTACCATACTGATTTATGTTTCAACAGTTATCTAAGATTGAGATGTACATGTCAATCCATCATTATTTAAACTACATAACATGCAAAAAGTATCCATAATACATTATTAAAGATACTTTAAAGTTAAAATTAATATATTTTATTATTTGGATGCATATTTGATTATTTAAAAATAAAACAAAAAAAAAAGAAAAAAATCTTAAATTACTGCCGCAGTGAGCCATTGCGGTAGATTTTACTGCCGCAATGTTTAGTTGTGGCTCAGAAAATTTTTTTGGCATTAATTATGGTTGGTGGCTGGTAATAAATGAACCACCTGCAGCATTGTTTCCTTGCGGCAGTTCGCATTTAAGGCTTCCTGCCGCAATGAAACAATGCGGCAGGCGTGGAATCTGCCTCCTTTAAGGTTACAGAATTTGTCTTCTTCTTCAATTTCCTTTTTTCAAACAGCAGAAAACACCAACGAATTTCAAGGGTTTGGAGCTCAAAAATTCATCCAAAATTAAGGTTAGTGCTCTATTCAATGGCTTCATTTTTATTTAGCTCTTCTAGTTCATCTAGTGAACGTAATGGTGATGATTATGTTACGCCGCCTGTTAAAAAAATCATGTTTCTCGTAAATTATTCGTTGATGATGTAGATATTGATAATTATTATAGTAGTGTTCATAAACGTAGAGGGAATTACAATGTTCGTAAAGATAAAATGAATGTTGATGATGTTGGTGGGGAAAAAAATGATGGTGGAAAGGGTAAAAACAAAATAATTATTAGTGATGGTGATGATGAGAAATTTGGGATGGGAAAAAATGATGATGAAGGAGATGAGGATATTAGGATGGGAAAAATTGATGATTATGAGGATGTTAGGATGGGAAAAAATGATGATAATGAGGATGTTAGGATGGGAAAAAATGATAATGATGAGGATATTGGAAATGAAAATTGTGATTTTACATTTGCGGATGTTAATAAGGTTGTGCCTTGTGTTGGAATGATTTTCGATACATTAGATGAGGCGGAAAGTTTTTATAGAAATTATGGTCGAAATGTCGGATTCGAGATAATAATTAGGAATACTCATAAACATCAACGGAGTCATGATCCATCATCCCGTTTGTTTATTTGTAAGCAGGGTGGAAGAGTAGCACCGGAATCGGATTATCGTGATAAAGGAAAACGACGCATTAGGGATGTAGATCCACAAACGAATTGTCGTGCTCGAATGTACGTATGTCACCTAGTGAATGTAAACAAATGGAAGGTAACTTTGGTTGATTTGAAACAAAATCATGCCATGGTAACACCGGATAAGAGACAATTTTTTCAAACATCGCGCAACATCGATCCGATCATTGATTGAGTTGTTTAACAAATCGGGGATCGAGACGAGTAAAGTGATGAAATATCTTGGTGAGACATGTGGAGGCATTGAAAATTTAGGGTTTTATAATCAAGATGTACGCAATGTCATACGGGATATTCGGCACCGAGTGTTTGATTCCGGTGATGCGGAGTGTGGCTTGGTCGTGTTACGAAAGTTACAACAAGAGAATGCGTTTGGTCATTTCTTCTATCGAGTGGATGTGGATAACGAGAATCGCGTTAAAGGTTTGGTGTGGGTTGATCCTCGATGCATGAACGCTTACAAGAATTTTGGTGATGTGATGACGTTCAACTCAACTTATCCAACGAATAGGTATTGTATGCCTTTCATACCTATTACGGGGGTGAACCACCATTACCAAAATATTTTGTTTGGATTTGCACTCATGAGAGATGAGACCGAGACTTCTTATCAATGGGTTTTAGAAACTTGGTTGGAAGCCGTTGACAACAAACCTCCCACTACAATAATTACCGATCAAGACATTGCTTTGGGAAATGCTATTGCCACGGTTATGCCCGAAACAAAACACTTATATTGTACATGGCATATAAGTAGTAAATTTCCCGAGAAGTTATCTAGTTTGTACACCAAATATCCGGAATTCAAAACGGATTTTAATGCATGTGTGCACAAGTCGTTGTCACCCACGGAATTTTAAGGTAGATGGGAGGAATTGGTCGAGAAGTACAAACTTGAGGATCATGTTTGGTTAAATGAAATGTATCGTATTAGACATCAATGGATTGGTGCTTACACAAAGTCGCATTTTGCCGCCGGTATGACCACTACCTCTATAAGCGAATCAATGAATGCATTTTTTGATGATTATGTGCAAGCATCTACCGGTTTGAAAGAATTCATTGAGAATTCCCAAAAGGCTTTGGAGGCACAATATCTTAGGGAGGTTAAAATTGACTACGAGAGCGAAGAAAGGGAAAGAAGACTAGTATTGCAATCATCCTTGGAAATTAATGCATCCGAAATTTACACGAAAGAGATGTTTAGGCGTTTTCAAAAGGAGCTTCTGAAAAGTACATCTTATGTCGTGACGAAAGCTAAAGGTGGATGTCATTTATTTAAAATGTACTTGGTTGAGAAGTCTACCTTGCCGGAGGATCGCAGAAGAGGCTATCGGTTGACGGCCCATATTGATGGAAAGATTGAATGTGTTTGTAGGCAATTTGAACATTCCGGGATGATTTATAAACACATGATCCGTTACCTAGACAAGAAACAAAAAATACGTATTCCGAATGATTACATCATGTTTAGGTGGACAAAAAATGGCAACAAAATTGCCGGACCTCTACCTTATACCCCTCCCGTTCTTGGTAATGTTGGTGAATCACAAGCATCAAGGTATAGTGCATTGTGCAAAGCATTTCAAAATTTAGGCGCTGTTGGTAGTTGTTCCGTCCCACGTTTCAATTACGTGATGAACTTGATTGAGCGAGAGAGGTGTCACATGGAAAATGCTTTTCCACAAGAAGATAAGACCGAAAAAAATGAACTAGTCGTTTCCTCAAGAAGATTGGGATCATGATCCGATATTCGATCCTCCAATGTCACAAACTAAGGGACGAAAGAAAGCGGCAAGATATAAAAGTGGTATTGAAACGTCAACTTCAACAACCAAGCAACGAAAGTGTGGAAAATGTGGGTTGGTAGGAGCAAACCATGATAGAAGAAATTGTCCTGGCAGATAGTTTCAATTGTATTCTGTAATATTTGAAACTATTTTTATTAATTATAATCTTAATTTTCAATGTAAGGTATTAAAATGCAATCCGTGCATTTGTACTAGTAATAATAATTTAAACAAATGAATAAATTAGGTTAATTGAATAATTTTTACTATTTATTAAAATATTGGATCCATAATTTCATTAAAAATGAATTATATGATATGATAAAAAATATGACAAAAAAAAATTGTGAAAAAAATAAAATGAGAACAGAGCAGAACAGGGGAAAACAGGGGAGGAGAGAGAAAGGCTACTGCACTCTCACCTGCCGCAATGAGGCGTTGCGGATAGCCGCAACGCCTCATTGCGGCAGGTGAGAATGCAATAGCTTTTCTCTCTCCTCCCCTGGTTTCCCATGTTTTCCCCCGTTTTTAACCCAGTTTTTTTTTATTATTTATTTTATAATATTTCAATTAAAAATTGGAAAAATGATAAAATTACAATTTATTTCAAATGTTAAATATAAAATTCGAGAAAAATGAAAAACTAATTTTTTTTACCAAATTTTTTTTAATTCGAATTTACCAAAAAATATTTTTTTAAATCGAATAAATGTTAAAATAATATATTTTTGTTAATTGAAATGGAGATAAATTTTAAGCCAATAAAACAAAATGTTTAGAATAAACATCAAAGCAAGATTTTAATTCATTAATAATAATTTGGGAGGGGGAAAACATCAAAATACATTTTTTTATTTCCAATAATTTCTTCGAAGATTCGGTACCCTCCTTTTTCTTCCTTCTACGGATCTCCATGCCCGTACAATCTCTTCAAATATGCAATCTCCATGTTAGCCTCTTTCAAGGCTTCTTGGAGATCTTCCACTTTCACCTCCAAATCAACAACTTGATCTTCAAGAACCTTGATCTCAATCTGGGCTTCTTTCAACTTTGTTTTTAAAATAGCCTCCTTCTCCTTTTTAGCATCCATGACTTACTCTTTGTTGCTAGAGAGAAAATCGATAAGTTAGAATATGAAAAATAAACTTAGGTTGAGGGTGAGTATTTATAGATAAAAATTTTGAAAGTAAAACTTTTTCAACATTCAAATTCAAAATTAAATTTAGTGTAACTTGAAAATTACATTTGAATTTTTGGGAATGAAAGTTGAACACATGGAAGACTGTGTAATATTGCTGGAGCTAATACTGCCGCAATGACTCCTCGCGGCAGTAGAATACTGCCGCAATGTCTCCATGCGGCAGACAACCTCAGCATGACGTCATCCAGGCGTCAGTTTGAGTTCCCAACCTCTACTAATAAAATTGCCTTTAAAATTCGAAAAATATCATAAAATTATATTTTATTCCTAATATTTAATTTAAAATTTGAGAAAAATGGTTGAAATTATTTTTCCCAGAATTTTAAACTAAAATTTGAAAAAAGCGATTAATTTAAAATATAATTTTATGTTTTTTTTCCAAATTTTAAAGCAATATTTATAAATAAATATTTTAAAATATTATTACTTAAAAAAATATTAAAATATGAGTGGAATTCGTTTTGCATTATGGTTAATAAGATTAACAGATGTGGCATTCTTGGCCGAGTGTGTTGGTGCCAATCGAAACTCCGAGGTTAAGCGTGCTTGGGGTAGAGCAAATCTATGATGGGTGACCCCCTGGGAAGTTCCTTTTTTCACAATTTTTTTTTAAGTTTGCTCAAAAAAATTATCTCTTTTCCCAAATATTCAATTTAAAATTCATATATAAATGGTTAAATTATATTTTAATACAAATGTCCCACGAAAAAATAATTTTGTGATTCAAAAAAATTAGTAGCAAACTTAAAAAAATTTTTTGAAAAAGGGAACTTCCCAAGGGGTCACCCATCATAGATTTGCTCTACCCCAAGCACGCTTAATCTCGGAGTTTCGATTCGCACCAACACACTCGGCCAGGAATGCCACATCTGTTAATTCTATTAACCATTCATATATGAATGTGAAACGAATTCCACTCATATTTCAATATTTTTTTTAAGTAATCATATTTTGGAGATATTTATTTATAAATATTGCTTTAAAATCCGAAAAAAATGCGCTAATAATTTTTTTGAATTACTAAATTATTTTTTTGAATTAACTAATTAATTTAAAATTTGAGAAAAATGGAAGAAATTATATTTCCTAGATTTTTAAACTAAAATTAAAAAAAAAACGATTACTATTTATAAAAATATTGAATCCATAATTTCCTTAAAAATGAATTATATGATATGATAAAAAATATGACAAAAAAAAGTGAAAAAAATTATATTCAAACTTAGGTTGAGGGTGAGTATTTATAGATAAAAATTTTGAAAGTAAAACTTTTTCAACATTCAAATTCAAAATTAAATTTAGTGTAACTTGAAAATTACATTTGAATTTTTGGGAATGAAAGTTGAACACATGGAAGACTGTGTAATATTGCTGGAGCTAATACTGCCGCAATGACTCCTCGCGGCAGTAGAATACTGCCGCAATGTCTCCATGCGGCAGACAACCTCAGCATGACGTCATCCAGGCGTCAGTTTGAGTTCCCAACCTCTACTAATAAAATTGCCTTTAAAATTCGAAAAATATCATAAAATTATATTTTATTCCTAATATTTAATTTAAAATTTGAGAAAAATGGTTGAAATTATTTTTCCCAGAATTTTAAACTAAAATTTGAAAAAAGCGATTAATTTAAAATATAATTTTATGTTTTTTTTCCGAATTTTAAAGCAATATTTATAAATAAATATTTTAAAATATTATTACTTAAAAAAATATTAAAATATGAGTGGAATTCGTTTTGCATTATGGATAATAAGATTAACAGATGTGGCATTCCTGGCCGAGTGTGTTGGTGCCAATCGAAATTCCGAGGTTAAGCGTGCTTGGGGTAGAGCAAATCTATGATCGGTGACCCCCTGGGAAGTTCCCTTTTTCACAATTTTTTTTTAAGTTTGCTCAAAAAAATTATCTCTTTTCCCAAATATTCAATTTAAAATTCATATATAAATGGTTAAATTATATTTTAATACAAATGTCCCACGAAAAAATAATTTTGTGATTCAAAAAAATTAGTAGCAAACTTAAAAAATTTTTTTGAAAAAGGGAACTTCCCAAGGGGTCACCCATCATAGATTTGCTCTACCCCAAGCACGCTTAATCTCGGAGTTTCGATTCGCACCAACACACTCGGCCAGGAATGCCACATCTGTTAATTCTATTAACCATTCATATATGAATGTAAAACGAATTCCACTCATATTCAATATTTTTTTTAAGTAATCATATTTTGGAGATATTTATTTATAAATATTGCTTTAAAATCCGAAAAAAATGCGCTAATAATTTTTTTGAATTAATAAATTATTTTTTTGAATTAGCTAATTAATTTAAAATTCGAGAAAAATGGAAGAAAATATATTTCCTAGATTTTTAAACTAAAATTCGAAAAAAACGATTACTATTTATAAAAATATTGAATCCATAATTTCCTTAAAAATGAATTATATGATATGATAAAAAATATGACAAAAAAAGTGAAAAAAAATTATATTCTATTGATAAAATATTTTTTTTCCCAAAATTTAATTTAAAATTTGAAACATTTAATTTTAAAAAAATTTAGGAAAAACTTTTATCAATAGAATATCATTTTTCCAATTTTTAATATCAAGAAATAAATTACAGAACTAATTTATTTCAAATGTTAAATATAAAATTCGAGAAAAACGAAAAACTAGAAATAAATATAAAATACTGCCGCAATGACTCCCCGCGGCAGTATCCAAAAAAAAAGATTTAAAAATGCTGCCGCAAGGAGACATTGCGGCTAGGCTTGTTTTTTTTTAAAGGTTCTGCCTATTTTTTCTTCTATCCAGTAAAAACAGACAGCAAAATAAACTGCAATAAGGAGTCTGTTTTTACTGCTTTCCATGCATATTTAAAACCTGTTTCAACCACATAAACACAACAATACCAAATCAACACAATCCCAACTAATATAAATACAACAATACAACTAATTACTTTCAAAGCAAAATTAACAAAATAATAATACAATCAAATAAACAAGATCAAAATTAACTAAAGTCCCAGATTCCTCTGTTGTAACCCGGCATTAGTCATTCTCCGCGCTTCCCCTTTAAAAAGCTCCCAAGCTATGCGATACCGGAAAGTCATAACATCATGTACAGGGTGCCACCTTGCATCTTTCAATGATATGCCGCCAAGTATAGCATCCATATACTTGCAAACGTACACACCACAATCAGAGCCGCCTTGTTGCTTCGGTCGATCCGTAATGAACTTCACATCTGTTATTCCCAGATTACACACTTGTATAATTGTAGAAGGGGGGGTTGAATACAATTCTTGATATTTATAAATTTCTGATAAGAACTCCAGAAATCTATACTTAGATAATTGCTTGTAAAAAGATTAATGCATAAACACATAAAAAATCAGGTGGTTAAATGAACCACCTGAAGCTTTTATTCGAAGAAAACTCTGTGATACAAAAGTACACAGCTTCTGTTTTACAACTCTTTGCTTTCTAAGAATATTAAATAGAAACCCTAAGCAAAATGTATCTGTTTTTCTTAACCTACAAAGAGTTGCTACAGTTGGTTATAAATCCCAAGTTTTACAAGTACTACTGGAATAAGATAATATTAATCTAATTCTAGTTGACTTGCTACTACACTCCAAATACACATGTAGCCGAAAGGTTGTCCTTGTGTTCAGACATGTCTTCTGCACCTTTCTTGTATTCATAGTGTAAACGGAATGCTTCTTTCTTCTGTGTTTCCAAAGTATGGCTGCCATGCTGCTTTTTGTATCTACTATCAACCCATGTGATCTGTCAGTCAAACATGTCCTTATCAACTGCTAATCCCCAGCTAATCATAGAAGACAGTGTCAATGATTATCCGTTGATATTGTACACTAACATCCGTTGATGATGTATTGAGCGGTATCCGTTGATATTGAGACTTGAGCTGTATCCGTTGATAGAGTGGATTTGAGTTGTATCCGTTGATAGAGTTTTGTCTTCATCTGTTGATACACTTTCACTTAGACAGAATTACATAGCACAGCTTATTTACAATTGGCTACCCTATTCTGTCTATCCGTTGATGGTCAACATGACTGTGGATAAAAACACTATCAACTGATAACATAGAGATGCTGCAGTATGCTACAAAACCTCATCCGTTGATGAGCTACCTGTCAACGGATAGAGTTATAAATCCTCATCCGTTGATAGCTACAAAACCTTATACAATTAGATTGATTGTGAAGTTATCATCAAGTACAACATATTCCTAACAATCTCCCCCAATTTATACTTGATGGCAATAAAGCATAAATTCAGGACCTTGATGATAACAAAACATTCCTAAAGATATATAAAGAACAATGCATAAATTGTATTAAGCTACAAAAATTAAAAACTGAAAGTTTGAGAAATTTACAGAGAAGTGCTCCTCTAGACTGAGCAGATTAAGACTGTTTCTTTTCTCTTGTTGGCATCACCCTTGATTTTCCTTCTTTGGCAGAGTTGGACTCAATCTGTATTTGGAGTTGCCTATAGAAGGCATCTTCTTCATCTACCTTTGGATTTAGCTTTTGTTGTAACCATCTCAGGTATTGAGAACTAGCCTTTGGTAGTTGGTCTTCTAACCTGAAGAATCTCCTGTTACCATCTTCATCCCTGAACTCCATCATCCAGAAGGGTTGAAGGTGGATTTTCTGTCCATTGTATGGGATCTTCATCTTCCTTGGTAGACTTGATGGTGAGTTCCATTCCCTCCTTATTTGTTCTATTCTGTCCAGTATCTCCCCTTTTGCTATCTTGGAGAACCCTGTGCATCTCTTGATTGCAGAGAACACTTTGGTTAAGGTCTGATAATTTTCTCCAAGAATCCTTTGTAGTGGCCATGTCCTTTCCTTTCTTCCCTTGTATACAAAGACCAATCTCTCAGGCAAATGTTTATATTTGTCAATCCCTCTTACTTCTGACAATTCATCCAGATAAAGATTCATGCCAGAGTATTCTTCAATATCTGCCTGATAGATAAAATCATCCTTGTTTTCCAAGATTGGCTGCCTGACAATAGCAGGTACCCTAGCAACTTGAATTGGTTCCTTTGAAGGTTGCTTCCTTGGTATCCTTTTCTTCTGTATAGGCTTCTGTTGAGGCTTCAGCAAGAATGAAGGAACCTCAATGGAGTCAAGATTCATTGGTTCCTCTTTAGGTACTATAGGATCACCATGGAAATTCACAGCTGGGTTGAATACTTTTACAGAAATAGGTTGTGATGAGCCAACTGTCTCCTTGCTTTCAATTTCTGGAGAGACAGGCCTCCTTGCCTTTGATTTCATTCTCTTAGATTTGGATTTGGGGACTGATTTCCCTTTCCTTCTGGATTTGGGGACTTCCTCAGGTTCCCTCATTTCATCCTCTACCTCATCCATTAACTCTTGAGCCAGCCTTTCTTGCTTCTCATCTGAGTTTTCATATTGATTTTCAGTGCTTGGTTGAGATTCTCTTAGCAGCCTTGAAGTCTCTTCTCTCTTGGCTTCAACAAATCTAGGATGGCTGTTGGATATGTTTAGAACTTTTCCATTCCTTATGATTACAGCCATCCATTCTCTTACATAACTGTTAGTCTTCTTCTTGAATTCCTTAATTTGCTTACCCATCAGCTTCTCTTCATCATCCTTGGGAAATGGAAAGTCCAGTTGTAACTTGTTTTTCCCATTTGCTTTTGGTGGTGAGTAGGGTCTTGTTTTGATGTAGGGTTCAAATTCTTTAACATGAGAAGGCTCAGCATCATAGAATGTGGGAGCCACAATTGTTGGAGTGAGCACCTTCAGAATTGTGGTAGATATTGTTGGAGCTGAGGTTTGGCTAGAGAACAGAGTTGATGTAATAGATTGATTGATCAATCTTTCTGACCTCATTATCCTTTCATAGTTTTCCTCTTTCATCTTTTGTAGAGCTTCAATTTTGGCTAGCTTTTCCTCTTCTGTCATGTTTGAGAAATCAAACTCTTCAGATAGAGCTACTTGTACAGGTTTGGATTTGCTGGGGGAAGCTGTGACAATAAAGTCCTGTGGATTGACCACTATGGTAGGCTGCTGCTCCCCCTCACTTGCTGCTTCCCTTCTTTCAGAAATTAAGATTTGACTTGTAGTTGCCACAGCCTCTTCCACTTTCTCCCCCTTTTTGTTAGCATCAAGGGTTTGACTAGAAGTTGGGGCTGCAACTAACTTTTCTAGCAGTTGGGTTTGCAGTTTTTGATGTTGAAGAAATTGCTCCATCTGGGATTCCATCTTTTCCACTTTTGAGTTGAGTAGTTGCACAGACTTAGCCAGGTTGTCTTCTTTGAGGAACCTTTGTTGCAACACCCTCTGAGTGGCTGTAGGAGCTAGTTGCTCTAACTTGGAATCCACGGAGATCTTCACATCCTTGATTTCTTGTTTGACCTCCTCTAAGTTGGATCTCTGAATCACCATTTGCATCTTTTGTAACTTAAGGGAGTCAATTGCCTGTTGAAGAACAACCTTTCTCTGTGGATCTGCTTCTGGGTGCTCAGCCAGGGCAGATTATATTGCCTTATGATTTCCACATCAAGTTGATGATAGGTGTAGTTGTGAGCAAATTTAAAATCATGAATACTGCTACCACCTTCATCTTCAGGGCTCTGGCTGTCTTCATCTTCAGAATCTTCAAATTCTTCACTCTCAGCAGTGGTTGGCAGAGCTTCTAAAGATTCCTTAGCTCTAAGTAGAGACTGTGAGGTGTGCACTAGGTGCATTGCCTCCTCTGCTTCCACATTGCCCTGTTGTGCCAGAATTTGATAGGCAGGAACAGGGTGAGTAAAGGTTTCAGCATCCAAGGAGATGGAGTCAATCATGGACTGATATTCTCTTTGAAATTCCATTTCCTTGGCTGCATCCTCAACCTCCATTGACTCACTAGCAATGGCTGCTTCTTCCATCCTTATTTCTCCTGTAGTCCCTTCTCTCCTCTCATCTCTATTTTCTTGCATCAAGGGCTCCCCTTGGCTCACACCTCTCACACCCTCACCTTCACCTACTAAGGTGGAACTCTCAGTCTCTCCTTTTGCCTGACCGGAAGAAATGGCCAGCCTCTCATTATTTAGCTCTCCTTTTGCCTGCTCACAAGGCAGCCTCTCACTCCCTTCCCTCAATCCTAAAAGTGTTTCAACTACTGAGAACTCCTCCACACTTGACACAGGAATGTCAGATATAGCAGTGGTAGAGTGAGTTATCAACGGATAAGGAATATCCGTTGATGGAGTAGTTACAGCTGTCAACGGATGGCTAGACAGAGGCGCATCCGTTGATGGCGAAACACTTGTCAACGGATGAAGGATATCCGTTGAGGAAGGAATAATTTTTTCCGTTGAAGAGAAAACCAACACTGAATCTGTGGAGATTGATTTTAAGTTTGAGGCCACAGTCTGTGTTGAGAATTCTGGAAGGGAAGATTGATGGTCCAACAAATCATCTATAAGATGATGACCACCAATTACAGAGTGGGGCTTCTCCAAGAATCTTAAAGATGGAGAATCAGGAATTGATGTAGATATCATATCCACATCCAGAGATGGAGTTGGTGATGGTGGATTGTAATGTGTATCGATTTGAAGATTAAGATCAAGGGGCTGTGACTCCACATTTATTGAAGCCACATCAAACTGAGTTTGAGAAGGTACAGTTTCCTGTACTGTGTGTGCACCCTGTGATTCCCCTGTAGTTTTAGATTTCACTCTTCTTCCATAGGTTTTTGAGAGTGGGCTATTTGTGTCTCTAACCCTCTTGTGCAGTGTTCCTTGTGGGGAACTTGATTCAGTAGTCACACTCTGTTGAGAGAGTGTAACTAGAATTTGGCTTGAAGTTACATTAGCAGTCTTTTGAGAGACTGAAATGGTGGTTGCACTCATCTCTCCTTCCTTATCCTTAGGGCTTCTTTGATGTTCACCATGTCCCTCACCACTCACTACCACCTTCACACTCCCCTCAAGAGTTTTGGTAGATTTTACAACAGGTGTCTTTTGAGAGACACCTGAGGTTTGCTTACTAGAATGTGATTTTGGAACTCTGGATTTGGTCACTTTGGTAGGAGCCTGTTTGGTCACAACTACAGACTCCATTGTGACACTAGAAGGCAAAGAAATTTGGGGGTTGGAGATAGGGGTTTCAGAGTTAGAAATAGTTACCTGAACAATTGGTAGATATACCAATTGTACTCCTGCATTGAGGTTCATTCGAATTAGGTCACTTAGGACTCTCTTCTCCTGAACAAAACATTGGAACTTGTTATCCGGGTTAGCAATGGATAGCTTATTCTCAGATACATGCAGTGCTAAGAGCATTAAAAATCTAGCAAAGTAGATATTCTTGCTCCTAGTTTCCTTTTTACCTAACTTTGCAGCTATCTCATACATAACTAATGTGCCAAAATTATAGAATTTATCATTTAAGAGCATACACATCATAGATAGCATGGACTGTGTAACAACATCAAAATTACTAATTTTGCCTGAAAAAGTTTTAATGAAGGCATCACAGAAATAGCTCCATTCTTTAACCATTCTTTTCCTAACAATTTTCCCTAAGTTTTCAGTACTAAGGGCATAATTAATAGAATTAAGCATGGCAACAATTTCAGCATCAGTGGGTACTTTCAGACAGTTATTCTCAGGCAATTTTAAACAAGCAGTTATTACATCAGAATTAACCACATAGTTTTTACCCTTTAAAGAAAAAGTAATTGTACCGTCTGTGCCATTGTACTCAGCAGATGTCCATATTTCTTCAATTACCTCGTGGATTAAGGGAGTGGTGGCAGTCATAGCATATGACAGTTTGCATTTCTTCACGAAACTCATCAAAGTGTGGTAAGCTTCTGGAGCATTCACTGTGTCAACAAAGGCCGCGAAATTGTTCTTCTCATAGGTAAACCCAGTGGAGGACATCATCTTAACAATGGGCGCCATTGAAGTGTTTGAACTTTGGTTATAGAGAGTTTTAGAGAAGAGGATGCAGTTAACTTTTGATATGCTTGAAAATGAATAAAAGTGAGATGTGAAAGTATAAGTCAGCCTTTTATATTTTTCAAGAATTAAAAATGAAATAATTAAAAGTAATTACTCCATTGGTCAAAAGTAACTGTCAGATAATAAATGAAAAGAAAATAAGTACAGCCATGATTAGATACACACGGTTACCAACGGTTATAAAAAAATGTATATCAACGGATATAGAATGAACGGTTGAGATACAGTTTATCCGTTGATGACGTGGATAGCCTGTTACCCGTTGACATGCGAAAATCTAGTAATGTGTTTATACTATCAACGGATAAAAGGATATCCGTTGATAAGCTAATTTTGCCTTAGACAAAATTTCTGCAGAAAATTTTTCTGAAAGTTTTAACTTTCAAGAAAATCAAAACACATTTCTAGCTGCAATGCAGTGAAATCAAATATCACTAGGAATTATGACAAGTTAAGCATACCTAGCTCACCTACCAATCTTGTGAATGTGGATTCATCAAGAGGCTTGGTGAAGATATCTGCAAGCTGCATTTCACTTGGCACAAAGTGCATTTCTACTGTACCATTCATCACATGTTCTCTAATGAAGTGGTATTTGATGTCAATGTGCTTGGTTCTCGAATGTTGCACTGGATTCCCTGTGATGGCAATAGCACTTGTGTTGTCACAGAAAATTGGAATCTTCTCAACTTTTAGACCATAGTCAATGAGTTGGTTTCTCATCCATAGAATCTGTGCACAACAGCTTCCAGCAGCAATGTACTCAGCTTCAGCTGTAGAAGTGGAGACTGAGTTTTGTTTCTTACTGAACCATGAAACAAGCCTGTTTCCTAGAAATTGACAGGAACCTGTAGTACTTTTCCTATCAACTCTGTAACCTACATAATCTGCATCTGAATAGCCAGTTAGATCAAAACCAGATTCTCTTGGGTACCAAATGCCAAGGTTTGGTGTTCCCTTGAGATACCTGAAAATTCTTTTAATAGCTATTAAGTGAGACTCTCTAGGGTCAGCTTGAAATCTAGCACAAAGACAAGTAGAAAACATTATATCAGGTCTACTAGCTGTTAGGTATAGAAGTGAACCTACCATGCCTCTATAGCTTGAGATGTCCACAGACTTTTCCTTAGTATTCAACTCAAGCTTAGTTGCAGTGGCCATAGGTGTTTTAGCAGATGTACAATCCATTAAGTCAAATTTCTTTAAGAGATCATAAATATATTTTGTTTGACTTATGAAAATGCCCTCATTAACTTGCTTTACTTGTAGGCCAAGAAAGTAAGTTAATTCACCCATCATGCTCATTTCATACCTACTTTGCATAAGTTTGGCAAACTTTTTGCAAAGCTTCTCATCTGTAGACCCAAAAATAATATCATCTACATAGATTTGAACAAGTATTGAAGAGCCATTAACATTCCTATGAAATAAGGTTTTATCTACTGTACCTTTAGTGAAGTGGTTCTCCAAAAGAAATTGAGATAAAGTGTCATACCAGGCTCTTGGTGCTTGCTTCAAACCATAAAGTGCTTTCATGAGAAGATATACATATCCTGGAAATTCTGGATCCTCAAAGCCAGGAGGTTGATGGACATAGACCTCTTCTTCCAGTTCCCCATTTAGAAAGGCACTTTTGACATCCATCTGATAGACTTTGAAATTGGCATGTGCTGCATAGGCTAGAAAGATTCTTATTGCCTCAAGTCTTGCCACTGGAGCAAAAGTTTCATCAAAATCTATTCATTCTTCTTGAGAGTAGCCCTTTGCCACTAATCTAGCATTATTCCTCACAATTATGCCATTTTCATCTGTCTTATTCTTGAGAACCCATTTAGTACCTATGACACTTCTATCATCAGGTTTGGGCACAAGTTTCCATACTTTATTTCTTTCAAATTGGTTTAGCTCTTCTTGCATTGCTAACACCCAATCTGGATCTAGAAGGGCATCTTTCACTTTCTTAGGTTCCTCTTGAGACAGGAAGCTACTGTATAGACATTCTGCTTGAGTGGCCCTTCTAGTTTGGACTCTTGAATTTGATTCACCAATGATTAACTCAAATGGATGATTTCTAGTCCATTTTCTTGCAGGTGGAAGGTTTGATCTTGATGAGGTTGCTTCATTTCCATGAGCATGATCATGTTGATTTAGCATTGAATTTTGACCTTGAGAAACTCCCCCTGAGTTTGTTGTCCTTGCTGAATTATGAAGTTGACTGTCAATGGATGCATCATTTTGCCTGTCGACGGATGCTTGAAAATATCTGTCAACGGATGCATCTCTAATAGTGTCAACGGATGTTGCAGAATGACTGTCAACGGATGCTTCATTTTCAGTGTAAGCATCACTTCTAGTTGGTATAACAGCTCTAGGTGGATCTCTGTGGTCATGATCTTCATTTTCCTCATCATCATCATAGTACATTCTTCCTTCACCTTCATTCTCAAATTCCAACTTTTCATGGTAACCTTCATCATTTAGGCCTAGAATCTTTTGTTCATCAAACACAACATATACAGATTCCATAACAATGTTGGTTCTTAGATTGTAGACCTTGTAGGCTTTCCCTGCTGCATATCCAACGAAAATAGCTTCATCTGCCTTTGCTTCAAATTTGCCCAAGTTATCTCCATGATTTCTTAGCACAAAACACTTACATCCAAAGACATGTAGGAAAGCTAAAGTTGGTTTCTTGTTGGTTAATAACTGATAAGGAGTCATTCCTCTAGCTTGATTGACCAAGGAAATATTCTGAGTAAAGCATGCAGTGTTGACAGCTTCAGCCCAGAAATATGTTGGTAACCTTGATTCACTTAACATTGTTCTAGCTGCTTCAATGAGAGTTCTGTTTTTCCTTTCAACAACCCCATTTTGTTGAGGTGTTCTGGCAGCAGAAAACTCATGGACAATTCCATTCTCTTCACAGAAAATCTTCATTGTGGAATTCTTGAATTCAGTACCATTGTCACTCCTGATTCTTTGTACTCTGTCTTCAGAACCATTGTTTAGTATTCTGAGGTGATTGATGATGATTTCACTTGCACAGTCCTTGGAGTGCAGGAAGAAGGTCCATGTGAACTTAGAAAAATCATCTACAATCACCAGACAGTATTTCTTCTTTGAAATAGACATGACATTTACTGGACCAAATAAGTCCATATGCAGCAATTGAAGAGGCTTAACAATGGATGACTCTGTCTTGCTTTTGAAGGATGATTTCTTTTGTTTCCCTAATTGGCAGGCATCATACAGCCCATCTCTGACAAATTCCAATTGAGGGATTCCTCTAGCAAGATCCTTTCTTACCAAATCATTCATAACTTTAAAATTCAAATGTGACAGCTTCTTATGCCATAGCCAACTCTCATCCTTACTTGCTTTGCTGAAGAGACAAGTAATGGATTCTGAGCATGCTGAATTGAAGTCAGCTATGTAAACATTTCCTTTTCTAAAGCCTGTCAATACCACATTGTTGTCTTCCTTGGCAGAAACAACACAGGCTTCTTTTTTGAACTTTACTTCATAGTCTTTGTCACAAATCTGACTGACACTCAGCAAATTGTGCTTCAAACCTTCAACTAAGGCCACTTCTTCAATGATGACATTGTCTTTTGAAATCAGGCCATATCCCTTAGTATATCCTTTGCTGTCATCTCCAAAGGTAATTCTAGGGCCAGCTCCTTCCTTGAACTCTGTGAGCAGGGTTGAATCTCCTGTCATGTGCCTAGAGCATCCACTGTCTGGGTACCATAGATTCCTTCTGTTTCCCTGCACACATTTCAAAAACAAATCAAGTTGATTTTGGTACCCAAGCTTCCTTGGGTCCTTTCTTGTTAGCCTTTGACTTTGCACTCTTAGCATTCTTCAACTTAGGTGTAGATGCTTGAGTGATGGGGTTTGACAAATGCTCATTTGCATGAATATTGGATGCATGCATGTGTGGAAAATTGGCATACATATTATTCATGTTAGGTATGTTCCATGACATTTGTGGCACATTCATAGATTGAAAGTAAGGATTAGACACATATGGCATGTTCACATATGGATTTGAAAAACTAGCATTTTGATACAAACCAGGCATTGCAGGCATACATGGCATTGGTTGAGGTACATAAACAGGAGCCTTGTTGACAATCTTGCAATTAGAAGATAGATGATTGACACTATTACAATTACTACAAGTTTTCCTAGGAGCAAACTTGTTAGGAGAGTAATTGTTTTTCTTGTTGATGCCTATCTTACCATTTCTGTTCTTTTTCTTTTTACCCTCAATTTCTACCTTTTCATTATCTGATTTACCAACAGCCTTTTTGTTGTGTAAATCACCTGTCTTAGCCTTCCCACTGGATTTGGTTTTGCTGCACTCACCACTAACAAAATTCTTGTTGACTGGACCATACTTGATATCCAGTTTCCTAAGTTCCTTCTTACTAACAGACTTTTTGTTAGTCGACGGATACCTCTCATCCGTTGACGGTTCATCTGTCAACGGATGATCACTATCCGTTGATTCACAAATAGTCTCTAGATCCTCAAGGCCAGGTTCTAGCTCCTTTTTCTTTTGAGTCCAGGTATCCTTCACAAATGATTCTATTCCCTGAACTTCTATTATGTTTTGAGAGATATTCCTACAACTTTGAAATTTAGCAATTATCCCTTGTTATTTTTCAAGCTGGTCTTTTAAAATTAGTTCTCTTTTTAACACAGCTGCAAGTTCACTTTTAGCATTATTGCAATCAACTCTCATTTTCTCAAATTCTAGAAATTGAGTTTCTAGAGCAGCATTTCTATCACTTAAAAACAGATTAGACTCTTTAATCCTATTGTTCTCTTTAGTAAGTGATTTAAGAGTAACACTTAAGTGATATAGTTCAGTAGACATTTCATCTATAACACGATTGCATTGCTCTTTGGTGAGCTCAGAGAGATTAGTAGAAAATACTTGATTGCTAGCTGAACTTGCTTCCTGCTCTCCAGAATCAGCCATTAAAGCAAGGTTGACTAACTCAACATCATCATCAGAATGATTGTCATCAACAGCCCAGTCATACTCTTGGGTCAAGAATGCCTTTCCTTTCTGCCTGAGAAGATCAAAATATTTCTTCTTATAGTCAACAGCCTTAGTTGACTTTCCCTTGTTCTCAGATCTAGGTTTCCTGCATTCACTTATCATGTGACCAGCAATTCCACAATTGTAGCATTTAATTTTGGATTTATCCACATAGTTGCTTGTGGAAAAATCCTTGTTAAATGGCATGGCCACCCCAGAGTTTCTCTTGAATTTCAGCTTAGAGAATCTCCTAGATAGAAAAGCTAAGTGCTCATCTATCTCATCCAATTCATCCTGCTGAAGAGCATTCAATTCCTCAGACACCTTTTCCTTGCTCCTGTTTGATTCTGCTCTACCTTTACAAACCTCCCTGTTTGGTGTAGAACTAGCAGTTTCTGTCCTTTCCTCCTTTTGCTCCAAGTTGGCAACAAGTGCAACTGACCCACTTTTCTTTTGAGACTTCTCAATCTCTTCATCCTGCTCCATTTCCAGCTCATAGGTCTTTAAAGTTCCATAGAGCCTTTCAAGAGTAAATGTCTTGTACTCTTGAGTGTTTCTTAGAGAAACAGTCATTGGCTTCCATTCCTTGGGCAGTGATCTCAGAAATTTGAGATTAGAATCTTTAACTTGATAGATTCTTCCATACAGTTTCAAACCATTTAGTAGCTTTTGAAATCTACTAAATGTATCATTCAATGTTTCTCCACTCTTAAAGTGAAAATGTTCATACTGTTGGATTAGTAGCTGCATCTTGTTTTCCCTTACCTGTTCTGTTCCTTCACACATGGTTTGAACAGTGTCCCATACTTCCTTGGCGGTAGTACAGTTAATAACATTGTCAACCATGTCTGTTTCTAGACCATTGAACAGAATATTCATGGTCTTTTTGTCTTTGTGGACTTCTGCAATATCTTCAAGACTCCACTCAGAAACAGGTTTGGGAATGAGAGTGTCAGGCACATCATCAGCCATGCCAACTCTTGTTGCTGTCTTCATTGGAACGTGAGGACCCTTGTCAATGCAATCCACAAAGCCCTCATCAATAGATGAGAGATGTAGACGCATTTTTACTTTCCAGTGAAAGTAATTTTCTCTATCAAGAACTGGAATCTTTACTCCATAATCCTTCTTAGACATGTTGGAAGTTTGTTGATCTTTAAACTTCAAATATGTTAGAAGCTTGCTCTGATACCAATTATTATTCCCAGATTACACACTTGTATAATTGTAGAAGGGGGGGTTGAATACAATTCTTGATATTTATAAATTTCTGATAAGAACTCCAGAAATCTATACTTAGATAATTGCTTGTAAAAAGATTAATGCATAAACACATAAAAAATCAGGTGGTTAAATGCACCACCTGAAGCTTTTATTCGAAGAAAACTCTGTGATACAAAAGTACACAGCTTCTGTTTTACAACTCTTTGCTTTCTAAGAATATTCAATAGAAACCCTAAGCAAAATGTATCTGTTTTTCTTAACCTACAAAGAGTTGCTACACTTGGTTATAAATCCCAAGTTTTACAAGTACTACTGGAATAAGATAATATTAATCTAATTCTAGTTGACTTGCTACTACACTCCAAATACACATGTAGCCGAAAGGTTGTCCTTGTGTTCAGACATGTCTCATGCACCTTTCTTGTATTCACAGTGTAAACGGAATGCTTCTTTCTTCTGTGTTTCCAAAGTATGGCTGCCATACTGCTTTTTGTATCTACTATCAACCCATGTGATCTGTCAGTCAAACATGTCCTTATCAACTGCTAATCCCCAGCTAATCATAGAAGACAGTGTCAATGATTATCCGTTGATATTGTACACTGACATCCGTTGATGATGTATTGAGCGGTATCCGTTGATATTGAGACTTGAGCTGTATCCGTTGATAGAGTGGATTTGAGTTGTATCCGTTGATAGAGTTTTGTCTTCATCTGTTGATACACTTTCACTTAGACAGAATTACATAGCATAGCTTATTTACAATTGGCTACCCTATTCTGTCTATCCGTTGATGGTCAACATGACTGTGGATAAAAACACTATCAACTGATAACATAGAGATGCTGCAGTATGCTACAAAACCTCATCCGTTGATGAGCTACCTGTCAACGGATAGAGTTATAAATCCTCATCCGTTGACAGCTACAAAACCTTATACAATTAGATTGATTGTGAAGTTATCATCAAGTACAACATATTCCTAACAACATCCATGAAACCGTCTTCAGCAAATCTAAAAGGTTCCAAGAAATGAAGCATGCACGACAATAATTTTTCCTACAAATTTACCACAAAAAATTAAAAACATATTCAAAAAAGAAGAAAGAAATAAGTAGGAAAGAAATAGATAACTATGAAGAGCATAGATTACCATGACAAAAATCTCCTTGGCGTATGCCTTTCGTAAGTCACAATGTCGAGGGGCATGTTCCCGGAGAGGATCAATTAAAAGCAATTTCATTCGTTCAAGGTCCACAACAAACAAACACCAATGACTACCTGTGCATACGGGGAACAAAGCAACATCACAGAATTGTATTGGTGGCCCAAAGTGCTGGTCTTTGTAGGTAAGATAGAACTGTTCCTGGTCTTTCATCCTCTCCGGAGTTTTACAATTTGGATGCATCTGCAAAATAGAGAAAATAAGTTATGAAATGCAAGAATTCTTGCAATTTCTATTATTCTATATTACTTGCATTTTAGATCCTTATTTCTATAATTTTGCATTTTAGACCTTTATTTCTTTATTTCTTGCATTTTAGATCCCTATTTCTATAATTTTGCATTTTAGACCTTTATTTCTCTATTTCTTGCATTTTAGACCTTTATTTCTATATTCCTTGCATTTTAGACCTTTATTTCTCTATTTCTTGCATTTTAGACCTTTATTTCTTTATTTCAAGCCTTTTAGATCCTTATTTCTATAATTTTGCATTTTAGACCTTTATTTCTCTATTTCTTGTATTTTAGACCTTTATTTCTTTATTTCAAACATTTTAGATCCTTATTTCTATAATTTTGCATTTTAGATCTTTATTTCTCTATTTCTTGCATTTTAGACCCTTATTTTTATAATTCTTGCATCTTAGATCCTTATTTTTGTATTTCTTGCATTTTAGACCCTTATTTCTATAATTCTTGCATTTTAGACCCTATTTCTATAATTTTGTATTTTAGACCTTTATTTCTCTATTTCTTGTATTTTAGACCTTTATTTATATATTCCTTGCATTTTAGACCTTTATTTCTCTATTTCTTGCATATTAGACCTTTATTTCTTTATTTCAAGCATTTTAGATCCTTATTTCTATAATTTTGCATTTTAGACCTTTATTTCTTTATTTCAAACATTTTAGATCCTTATTTCTATAATTTGCATTTTAGACCTTTATTTCTCTATTTCTTGCATTTTAGACCCTTATTTCTATAATTCTTGCATCTTAAATCCTTATTTCTGTATTTCTTGCATGTTAGACCCTTATTTCTATAATTCTTGCATTTCAAACCCTATTTCTATAATTTTGCATTTTAGACCTTTATTTCTCTATTTCTTGCATTTTAGACCTTTATTTCTCTATTTCTTGCATTTTAGACCCTTATTTCTATAATTCTTGCATCTTAGATCCTTATTTCTAAAATTTTGCATCTTAGATCCTTATTTCTGTATTTCTTGCATTTTAGACCTTTATTTCTATAATTCTTGCATTTAAGACCCTTATTTCTATAATTTTGTATTTTAACCATTATTTCTGTATTTATTGCATTTTAGACCCTTATTTCTATAATTTTGCATTTTAGACCTTTATTTCTCTATTTCTTGCATTTTATAATTCTATAATGAGACAATAAGTTATGAAATGCAATAAGTTATAAAATGCAATAATTAACAAATTAAGAACTAAAATGCAAGAAATTTAAATTGATTTACCTCCAAGTTGGTGCAATGCCCAACTGTAATGGTCATGAAGTAACTCATTCCAAGGAAGAACCTCTTGCATGGACGGACTAGCACTTTACTATTAAAATATCTGCTCTCCCTAAGCTTCAGCAGCTCAACATATGCATCCAGAACTGACGATTCTATTTCGCGATCACGTCTTAGGCATTGGACATTTTCCCAAGCAAGGTCCGGAGTCATCCCTTGTTCATTCCAAATAAAATTATGCTTTTCACCCCACCAATGCTTAAACAGCCAGTTGATTTTCCGATTTTTAAGTGGCTTCTTCATATCACCTGATACATAACCAGCCCGCCTCTCCGCATCCTTGTATTTATCCTCATTTGTGTCCAACGGCAAATACATGTCAAAACCCCTAATCATGATGGATATTCATGGCATATGGGACAAATAGCAAGCCAAAACGAATGTATGATTCAAGATACGTACCCCAAGCATTTCTCTTAACCTATCAGAAATAACACCACTGATACTACCAAACTTCACAAGTCCACCTGCCGCTGGGGTAAACTCTGTACCAGGATTAGAGGTTTCAACCTGCCATTCGATGAAGATACAAAAATAATATACATATTTCAAATACAATACGTCAAGGTTATTTCAAAGTTAAAGACTATTACGTCAAGGTTGACACCAGGAGGGATGGGTGTAGAACGAAAAGGAGCAACTGTAGTCTGAACCTGTATCGGCTGTGAAGGAGGAGGGCTAACCTGCAACTACAATGTGATAAAAACATGAAGAACATATTCAAAGTTGGTATATAAGAAAGGAAATCATAAATAGGAGAGATTAGTACCTCAATATGAGCATCAGGGGGGACAGATGCTGGGGTAGACTTTGAAGGAGGAGGGCAAGATTCCGGGGTCGTCTGTGTAACAGGAGGAGCAGCTGATGTAGTCTCAACCTACAAGATATTTTGCATTTTAGACCCTTATTTCTATAATTTTGCATTTTAGACCTTTATTTCTCCATTTCTTGCATTTTAGGCCCTTATTTCTATAATTCTAGCCTTTTAGATCCTTATTTCTATAATTTTGCATTTTAGACCTTTATTTCTCCATTTCTTGCATTTTAGACATTTATTTCTCTATTTCTTGCATTTTAGACCCTTATTTCTATAATTCTAGCATTTTAGATCCTTATTTCTATAATTTTGCATTTTAGACCTTTATTTCCCTATTTTTTGCATTTTAGAACCTTATTTATATATTTCTTGCATTTTAGACCCTTATTTCTATAATTTTGCATTTTAGACATTTATTTCTCTGTTTCTTGCATTTTAGACCTTAACCTCAACAGTTGGTGTATAAGAAGGGAAATCACTATAAGTTGGAAAATTACACATCATGCACATATACTGGGATTATATTATTTTTGTAGAAATACAAACCTCGGTATTTCCTTTGTCAACTGTAGTCTGAACCTGTATCGGCTGTGAAGGAGGAGGGCTAACCTGCAACCACAATGTGATAAAAACATGAAGAACATATTCAAAGTTGGTATATAAGAAAGGAAATCACAAATAGGAGAGATTAGTACCTCAATATGAGCATCAGGGGGATAGATGTCGGGGTAGACTGTGAAGGAGGAGGGCAAGATCCCGGGGTCGTCTGTGTAACAGGAGGAGCAGCTGATGTAGTCTCAACCTACAAGATATTTTGCATTTTAGACCCTTATTTCTAAAATTTTGCATTTTAGACTTTTATTTCTCTATTTCTTGCATTTTAGGCCCTTATTTCTATAATTCTAGCCTTTTAGATCCTTATTTCTATAATTTTGCATTTTAGACCTTTATTTCTCTATTTCTTGCATTTTAGACCTTTATTTCTCTATTTCTTACATTTTAGACCCTTATTTCTATAATTCTAGCATTTTAGATCCTTATCTCTATAATTTTGCATTTTAGACCTTTATTTCCCTATTTCTTGCATTTTAGACCTTTATTTCTTGCATTTTAGACCCTTATTTCTATAATTTTGCATTTTAGACATTTATTTCTCTATTTCTTGCATTTTAGACCGTAACCTCAACAGTTGGTATATAAGAAAGGAAATCACTATAAGTTGGCAAATTACACATCATGCACATATACTGGGATTATATTATTTTTGTAGAAATACAAACCTCAGTATTTCCTTTGTCAACTGTAGTCTGAACCTGTATCGGCTGTGAAGGAGGAAGGCTAACCTGCAACCACAATGTGATAAAAACATGAAGAACATATTCAAAGTTGGTATATAAGAAAGGAAATCACAAATAGGAGAGATTAGTACCTCAATATGAGCATCAGGGGGGACAGATGCCGGGGTAGACTGTGAAGGAGGAGGGCAAGATCCCGGGGTCGTCTGTGTAACAGGAGGAGTAGCTGATGTAGTCTCAACCTACAAGATATTTTGCATTTTAGACCCTTATTTCTATAATTTTACATTTTAGACATTTATTTCTCTATTTCTTGCATTTTAGGCCCTTATTTCTATAATTCTAGCCTTTTAGATCCTTATTTCTATAATTTTGCATTTTAGACCTTTATTTCTCTATTTCTTGCATTTTAGACCTTTATTTCTCTATTTCTTGCATTTTAGACCCTTATTTCTATAATTCTAGCATTTTAGATCCTTATTTCTATAATTTTGCATTTTAGACCTTTATTTCTTGCATACAAACCTCGGAGTTTAGACGTATGATCCATTCCTTGGGCCATGCGACATGAGATCCAACAGCTTACTTGACCGTCTCCATCTCACCAAGTACTGGAACTGGAATCAAGGCTTCTGGTTTAATCCCACCATCCACTGACACTCTCAGACATCCAGTAGGCATTGGCTTGCCATGTATTTTCCTACTCATTTCTCCTCCATCTGGGTAAGCCATGCCATAGGCAACCTTGTTGTCTATGCTATCCACTGCCAACTCACATGGTATTGGAGCCTACAATTATGATAACAAAAGTCAAATTACAACTACAATTATCAATGGCATATAAGAAGAAAATCACAAATAGAAGAGATTAGTACCTCAATATGAGCATCAGGGGGGACAGATGCCGGGGTACACTCTGTCACAGCAGGAATAGTGCTAACCTGTAACCACAATGAGATAAAAACACGAAGAACATATAAAAAGTTGGTATATAAGAAGGAAATTACATTTATGAGAGATTAATATGAGCATGAGGGGGATAGATACCGGGGTAGACTGTGAAGGAGGAGGGCTAGATACCGGGGTCGTCTGTGTAATAGGAGGAGCAGCTACTGTAACCTCAACCTACAAGATACACCGATCATGCATTTTAGACCCTTATTTCTATAATTCTTGCATTTTAGATCCTTATTTCTATAATTCTTGCATTTTAGACCTTTATTTCTCTATTTCTTGCATTTTAGACCCTTACTTCAATAATTCTTGCATTAAACCAAGCGTTAAGGATTGATACCTCAACTTGGACTACAGGCGGGACAAATACCGGGGTAGGCTGTGTAGCAAGAGCATCTGTAGTCTCAACCTGCAATTATATGTCAACGCACCAATCATATAGTTATATATATAATTCCTCCTAAGTGACTCGAATTAAACCTAGCATTAAGGATTACTACCTGACGAGGACGTTTATAAGAGACATGAGGTGTGGCATCGTGCGTAAGTGAAGCAAGAGAATCAACAGTCTCGACCTGCAATAACATATACAACAATCATACATATATTCAAACATCGCCATTCAAAGATAACAAGTATCAAAAGATTACTACCTCACGCAAACGTTTCTGAGAGACGGATGGTGGAGGCTGCTGTGAAGATGAAGGATCGTTGGGGTCAATATCCATATCATGTGCACGAGAGGGTCTATCAAAACTAGGTCTGGTAAATCCAACACCCCTCCACTCGGTGTTGATCCGATCATAACGACCCAAAAACTCAATGATGATATCAAAGAACCAGTCGGGGGGATCACGACGGTAAATGGCATGTAATGTCCTCATTCCACAATCCAGCTGCATTGAAGTATTTAGATGCAAGAATTAGAGAAATAAAGGTCTAAAGTGCAAAAGTATAGAAATAAAGGTCTAAAATACAGAATTATAGAAATAAATGTCTAAAATGCATGAATTGGAGAAATAAAGGTCTAAAATGCAAGAATTAGAGAAATAAAGGTCTAAAATGCATACCGCATCAACCATGTCCTGTTGGGGATACCAGACACGAGGCACAATCTTAGCACCATGCTCAGCCACAAATGGAGAAATCCTTAGCTTACTGACGCGCCTGTACCAATACATGTACTCCTCTATAGACACGTAATTTCCCTCCTCGACAATAGGTATCATGCCATCATTAAAATCATCCCACTCCTCAATGTAATTTGCCAGCAACACTGTATGATTGTCCCGCACCCAACGAGATGATCTCTTCATCCGCAGTAAAGCCATGTCAACCGGGTCCTGTGGGATATGCTGTAGGACACCAAACTGTCTCTAGACTCTATCTTGCATGATATACTCAACCATATCAAAAGAAATGAGAGGGACACGACCGAGAGCCATATAGTTAGCATCCATAAAATCGATATTATAATCTCTTGAAACATTCTAAATGTCATAAAATCTCTGATAAGGATGCCATGTTAGCCAACTATGCTGAATGCCGTCAAAGTCCCCGCGATAAAGACCTGTATGGTGGTGGGGGTTAACCCTCCTCTCATCTACCGGCTTAGCCCATGACAATGCCCTCGGCCAAACAAAATATTGACGAGGTACTAGCTGCGGTGCCCCAGGTAACAACCTCTCGTAGGACCAAAGCTGCAAAAGCATGGTGCACCCATTAATAGCAGTGGCAGTCTTCTGAGCAGCCTTGGTCAAACCCCTGAACAAATAACTCAAAACTGCAGCTCCCCAGGCATACCCACTAATCTCATGCGAATTCTGGATTAACTGTAAATACCTGCAAAAATTCAGGAAATGCAAATTAAGGTAAGAATTCAATAATTGGAGAAATTAAGGATGAAAATGCAAGAAATGTGAAATTTAAGGCATAAAATGCAAGAATCAGATAAATTTAAGCATAAATTGGAAGGACTAGAGAGAGAAATGAAGTTAAGAAGTACCTAGGATGCACGACGTCTCCGTTCGATGAAGGAAACAACACACCCCCAATGATGTAAAAAAGATAAGCCCGGGTGTACACAAGGTTATCATGCTCGATAAACTCGGGAGAAGGGTTCTCCGGTTTCTTTTTATAGATTTTCCTCAACCTATGAAGCTTCACCCCACCTAAATTGCAAAGAAATGGAAATTTAATGTATAACATGCAAGAATTAAATAAATTAAGGACTAAAATGCAAGAAATTAGAATTTATGGGCTAAAATGCAATAACTAGATAATTATCTTCCTAAATTGCAAAGAAATGAAAATTTAATGTATAACATGCAAGAATTAAACAAATTAAGGACTAAAATGCAAGAAATTAGAATTTATGGGCTAAAATGCAATAACTAGATAATTATCTTCCTAATTGCAAAGAAATGAAAATTTAATGTATAACATGCAAGAATTAAACAAATTAAGGACTAAAATGCAAGAAATTAGAATTTATGGGCTAAAATGCAATAACTAGATAATTATCTTTCTAAATTGCAAAGAAATGATAATTTAATGTATAACATGCAAGAATTAAACAAATTAAGGACTAAAATGCTAGAAATTAGAATTTATGGACTAAAATGCAATAACTAGATAATTATCTTCCTAAATTGCAAAGAAATGAAAATTTAATGTATACATTGCAAGAATTAAACATGTTAAGGACTAAAATGCAAGAAATTAGAATTTATGGACTAAAATGCAAACCTTTTTTATACATATTTTTGCGGTCGGTCTCAGTCAACCTCAAATCATGCCACCGTCTCAGCCAATATGGAAGCGGTGTGGAAAGCTCCGTATGAGTAACAGCACGACCATGAACAGGTAAACCCAATATCATATAAACATCCTCTAGAGTGATGGTGATCTCACCAAATGGGAAATTAAAGGTGTTGGTCTCTGGCCTAAACCTCTCCACCAACGCCGTGATCAATCGGATGTCGTTCTGGGGAATCGAGCGTGGGTTAGTAAACGCTCGGAAACCCCAGTCTGACAGCAAACTAACCTGGGTGTCATCAAATACCCAATCGTCGAGGTTGGATGTCAACTGGCGGATATCCAACTTCTCCCGCTCACCCCCTGCCATATGTGACTGCTAATATGATCATCCTGCATGGTCAAGAGGGACCTATCGAGAGGCCCGCACTGCATATCCATAGCATCTGCAATGTGCAAAATCAAAGAAATAAGGCACATTTCATAAACATGTACCAAAATTGGCTAAAATTATTATTCCATGAAGACATATTTAAAACAAGAATAAATTAACAATGAATATCATTTATCAAATAAAATGCAGTACTAATAACATTAATTAATCAAAATTCGAATTAATAAATCATATTAATTCATAAATTCGAATTTTAAACTCAAAAATTCAAATTAATAATTCAAAAATTCGAATTAAAATTTCCACAACTCATAAAAAAATTTATAATTATAATTTCATAATTATAAACCCTAATAATTCGAATTAATTCATAGTTTTAATACAAATTCGGATAATAATTCGAAACATAATTCTAAATTGGGCATTTCGAGCTAATTCAACCTAATTAAAGATGAGAAACCCTAATTTCAACTCAATTGAGGGTAAAAGCCCTAATTTCAAACTAATTCAAACCAAAAATGGGCAAAATTCGAACTATGAATGAAAGGCATATGACTCAGCCTATTTGTAGTTCGAGGATCCTAATCCAATTAAACTAGATTGTAATAAGTAAATAATATCAACTGTCACAGGAATCTCAAAAGATGATAACCGTCAGAAGAAAAATCAACAAGTCAATCTATAGTTTTGATGTTTTACACTGGAAGAAGATTCAGATATCTGATCAGGCCTCAAGGTAGCATTGAAACAAGTGGATTCATTTAAGAAGACAGAGATTTCTATTAGTGACAAGAAACAATTTCAGTACCGAATGATTGATGAGAGTGAAGAGTATAAAAAGACCACTGTATTAAAAGTCACGATGAAGAACAGAGATTGGAGTTAGTCGTTCATGAACCAGACAGTACATCGAACGTCAACATCATGCCAGTGTATGTTCCTTATTATAATTACGTGGTTTTCAGCGGAGTATTGACTATTAAAGAATTTATATTAATTTTATTTTAATTGATTAAGTCAAGTAATTAAGTTAATAAATAAATTAATTCTATCAGAATTAATATATTTGTTAAAGTGATTATTAGATTAATTAAATAAGAATTAATATGAAAAAGGATTAATTAGTTAAATGATTTTTTATAAGTCATTTAATTAATTATAAGCTAAAAAATATGATGATATAACTATCAAACTGATAGTTATACCGATAGTCATATTCAGTTTATAAAGGAGATAGTCATATTCAGTACAAAGAAGATAGTCATATGAAGTTTAAAAGAGATAGTCATATTTCATTCAATTAGTAAGTTATACCGAATGTTATATTCATTTGGTAAGTCATACCGAATGTTATATTGACTAGTTAAGTTATACCGAAAGTTATATTTAAGCTGGACAGTCATATTACATTGATTTGATAGTCATACCGATTGTCATATTAATGTAAAATCATTGTCATATCAGTTTAAATCAAGTAATATGACTATGGCTGTGTATATAAGGCAGAGGAATGCAGAAGGTTCAGAACAAGTCGAGCCAAACACAAGAAAAATACACAGCAGCTATTTTCTCTCTCTCTCTCAAGCTCAAGAACACCTTCAAATTTAATTCTGTAAAGTCAAGTTCATCTCAGTTGTAATATCCTATCCATTGGAACTTGTTTACTTGTGATTCTTGTACTACTAGCGAATTAAGTTTCCTAGTTCACAAATTGATATCTTGATTTTATTAACTAAATTAGCAAAGTTCATGTTGAATTTTCTAATTAGTTATTAATCACTTGATAATCATTTGGACTGATTTTGTAACACCCATCAAGTTAATATATTGCTATATTCAACTTGAAATTTGTGTTATATTATTCCGCACAATAAAATTCGTTTAAGGCAAAATTATTTAACGAATAAATTTTGAGAAAATGGTATAGATTGTATTCAACCCCCCCTTCTACAATCTTATCGGACCTAACAATTGGTATCAAAGCCTATTGATTGATACACAAATCAAGATCCTATTTTTACTCAATCAAAAATTAAGCTCGAATTTTTAACTCTCTTAAAAATTCATCATGTCGGCCAAAGGCAATGTTAAAATTCCTATCTTTAATAAAGATAATTATGATATGTGGAAAAACAAAATGGAGTTATTTCTTGATGTAGCAAACCCAAGATTTTTGTGGGTTTTGGAAAATGGACCAGTAACTCCCATGCAACATGATACTGAAACAGTTGTAAATGGAACTGTAACAGTCCCTGCCAGATCCTATCCAAAGGACCCTAAGAACTATACCTCTGAAGATAAGGAGGAAGCTGGATTGGATAAAAATTTGAGACTCATTCTGTTGGATTCCCTAGATGCTGTAATGTATAGCCATGTGAGAAATTGTAAAACTGCTAAGCACATCTGGGAAACTATTGAGGTCATTAATGAAGGGACTGATGAAGTCAAGGAAAATAGACTGCAAATTCTAACTTCTGAATATGAACACTTTAGAGCTGGCCCTAATGAAGGCATTCAGGAAGTGTTCGAAAGGTATAACAAGATAATCAACAACTTGCAAGTTCATGGCAAGCAATATACTCAGAAGGAGATCAACAACTTGCCTACTCACTTGGAGCATAGAATCACTGCCATCAGAGAATCTAGAGACTTAACTCAGGTTGCTCTTGAAAGGCTGTTTGGTGTTCTGAAAACATATGAATTAGAACAAGTACAGCAAAAGGAATTCTATGGCAAAGGCAGAATGGCAAATTCTTCTACAGCTCTAGTGGTTGATGTTCCTAAGGAAGTGGAAACTAAAGTTGTTCAACCTATCAGTTTCAACAAGGAACAAACTGAAGTAGAACTTGGCCAAACACCAGCTACTCAGGATGGTGGAGAATTTTATTCACTTGAAGAGCTGGATCAATTGGAAGATGAATCTATGGCAATGATGGTGAGACAATTTAGTAACTTCAGATTCAGAAGAAATCCAAAGTTCAGGTTTAAGTCAAATAACAGATTTCAGAGAGGAGGTTCTTCATCCTCTAGTAACAGGGGAGGTTATAAAACTGGAACTGTTGACAAAAGCAAAATCCGTTGTTTCAATTGTAATGAGTTGGGACATTTTGCTACTGAGTGTCAGAAGCCCAAGCAAGCACAGAAGAAAGATTATGCTTCTGAAAAGAAGAAAAGTGGAAGAGCTTATGTGGCTGCTGGTAAAAGCTGGGATGATACAGATAGTGAAGATGAAGAATATGGAAACTTTGCGTTGGTGGCAAATGCTGAATCTTCAACTTATTATACCACACCGGTAATTCTTACTGATGCTCAGTTAATTGATAGTTTACGTAGTTCCTTGAATAATGCTCAAAGAGGGTACGAGAGAATAAGTCTTGTTAACAATAACCTTGAAAATCAAATGTTAGATTTAAAAAAGGTGCAGGTTAATCAAGATAAGAATATAGAAGAAATAGCTCGACTTAACTGCAGAGAAAAGGGTCTAGAAGAATACATGACAAAACAAGTTGATAAGATTGCTGAACAAGAAACCAAGATTAGAGAACTTGAAACACAGGTTAGAGCTTGTTATAATACTGTTAAAGTTTCTAAAGATTTCTTCAACAAACAAGCATTAGAACAAACTGTAGGAATAGGATTTGATTACAGTCAAGCTGTTGGTTCTTTGAGTAATCATTCTCCTAATTCTATCCCAGCTAAAGAAAGAGGTATACCACATATTCTCAAGAATGTTGAAAAACCAATGTTTACAAAATCTGATGCTGGTCCACCAGATATTCGTTCTATGGTTATACATGAAGAAATGAGAAATGAGGACGCTACAAATGGCACAGTTCTTGTTAAGAATAAATGTGTTAAGGATAAAACTACTAAGAACTATAATACAAAGAATGTGTCATCCAAGAAAAATGTCACAGTATTTGTTAAGGCTAAATCAGTTGAGGACGTTAACACAACAAATGTGTCATCCGAGAAAGATGTACCTAAAGTACCAGTCAAAGTTGTTGAATCAGCTAGTTCTTCTAAGACTGGATTAGGTAGTAACAAGTTAAAATAGAAAAATACCATGCCTACTATTGATTCTAATCATAAAGCATGTGGTATTATCAATTGTATGTCTTGTGCTTTTAACAATATGCGTGCTTATTTTAATTGTAATTATGCATGTGTTAAACAGAATGCTCCTCGACAGCACATGAACAGGAACAATAATGTTCGATCTAAGACTGCTTTTCCTCCTCAAGTTAGGAGAGAGACATTTGCACCTAAGACTAAACAAAAGATTACCAAGAATGTCTACCAGGTCAAATGTCCAGTCAATGACACAAGTGTTAATGCTGCGAGAGAAACATGGATACCCAAGATTAAACAAAAGATTTTCAAATCTGTTTATAAGGTTAAATGTTTATTGACTAAAGAGGTTAAACTTAAAAATGTTGTTTTGCCTGACAAAGGTCAATACTTTAAATACGCAGGACCCAATCAAATTTGGGTCCCGAAGAAGGTTTAACTCATTTGTCATTGCAGGGTATTGAACAGGTTGATCGAGTAACCTGGATCTTGGACAGTGGATGTTCAAGGCATATGACTGGAGATAGAACCCTGCTGACAAATGTGGTGGAGAAGGCCGGCCCAGTAGTTACCTTTGGAGATAACAGCAAAGGTAGAACTGATGGATATGGCAGACTTGAAGCTGAAAATGTTATCATTGATGAAGTTTCTTTTGTTAAAGGACTTGAGCACAATTTGCTCAGTGTCAGTCAATTTTGTGATAAAGGTTATGAAGTTCATTTCAACAAGAAGAATTGTCTAATTTCACACAAGAGACATGAAAATCCACAACTGACAGGAGTTAGAAAAGGCAATCTGTACGTAGCCAATATGAACTCAGGAAGCACTGAAGAAGTCACTTGCTTCTACACTAAAGCATCTAATGATGAGAGTTGGCTATGGCACAAGAAACTTTCTCATCTTAATTTCAAGACAATGAATTCTCTGGTCAAAAGAGAATTGGTGAGAGGTTTGCCTTCAATGGAATTCACTCAAGAAGGACTGTGTGATGCATGTCAAAAGGGCAAGCTAAAAAGGGCAAGTCACAGGAGCACTGATACATCTTCAATAACTGAACCATTACAATTACTTCATATGGATTTGTTTGGTCCAGTTAATGTGATGTCTATGTCAAGGAAGAGATATGCTCTAGTGATTGTTGATGATTTTTCAAAATACACATGGGTTCTGTTTTTGAATTCTAAAGATGAGACTCCACAACTGGTGATTGATCACATCAAGTTAATTGAGCGAGATTCTACGTATCCAGTGAGAGCTATAAGATCAGACAATGGAACTGAATTCAAGAATGCAGTTCTAAATGACTTTTGCACTGAGAAGGGTATAACCAGACAATATTCAGCTCCAAGAACTCCTCAGCAAAATGGGGTAGTGGAAAGAAAGAATAGAACCTTGATTGAAGCTGAACGTACTATGCTAAGTGAATCAAGGCTTCCATTGTACTTTTGGGCTGAAGCCATCAATACTGCGTGCTATACCCAGAATCGAACTCTAATCAATAAAGATCAAATGAAGACACCCTATGAAATTATGGCTGATAAGAAACCTTCACTCAAATACTTTCATGTATTTGGAGCAAAGTGCTTTGTGCTTAAAGAAGGTGATGATCAAGGTGGTAAATTCGATACCAAAGCATTTGAAGCAATTTTTATTGGTTATTCAATGAGAGCATACATGGTGTATGTGATTGATGAACAGAAGATGATGGAAAGTGTCAATGTAACATTCGATGACACTAAACTCCCTAGTATCCAAACTGAAAATCCATCTGAGAAGCTATCTTTCGATGACATGACAGATACAGATTCAGATGATGACAATGCACCTGAGATTTTTGCTGATGCTAATGACAACAATGATGATCAGGGTAATGGTGATGAAATCAATGATAGTAGTCAAAATTCCTCTGACTCTAATAATCAATCATCATCTAGTCAACCTGGCAACAACTCAGGGGGAGAAAATGAAGGGTCAATTGGTCACACACAACATCCCAATGAAGGTCAAGGAGAATCATCAAGATCCAATCTTCCCAGACAGACTGTTTGGAATAGAGCTCATCCTTTTGAGTTAATCATTGGTGATCCAGTTGTTGGTGTAAAGACTAGAAGAGCTCTTCAGAATCAATGCAATTATAGGGTTTCTATCTGAAATGGAACCTAAGAAAACTGAAGAAGCTCTTTCTGATCCTGATTGGGTGATTGCTATGCAAGATGAACTCAATCAATTTAAACAACAAGAAGTTTGGAAGCTGGTACCCAGACCTACAGACAGACCAGTAGTTGGCACAAGGTGGGTATTCAGAAACAAACTTGATGAAGATGGCACAGTGACGAGAAATAAAGCAAGACTGGTAGCAAAGGGTTACTCCCAATCTGAAGGCATTGACTATGATGAGACCTATGCTCCAGTGGCTAGACTTGAGGCCATAAGAATATTCTTGGCATTCGCAGCATTTTCAAACTTTAAAGTTTATCAAATGGATGTCAAGAGTGCTTTCTTGAATGGCAAGCTAGATGAAGAGGTTTATGTAGAACAGCCCCCTGGCTTTGAAGATCAGGATTTAATTGACTATGTCTACTTTCTTTTCAAGGCTGTCTATGGTCTTAAGCAAGCACCAAGGAAATGGTATGACACTCTCTCTGAATTTTTACTTGAAAATGATTTTGTTAGAGGTGTCATAGACAAAACTCTCTTTACAAAGAAACATAAGAATGATACAATTATAGTCCAAGTCTATGTGGACGATATAATATTCGGGTCTACTAATGATCTTTTGTGCAAGAAATTTGCGAAGTTAATGCAGGGTAGATTTGAAATGAGCATGATGGGTGAGCTGAAGTTCTTTCTTGGATTGCAAATAAGTCAAAGGACAGATGGAATATTTATCTGCCAATCCAAGTATGTCAAAGAGCTTCTCAAGAAGTATCAAATGGAGGACTCTTCTTCAGCAAAGGCACCATCATCCACAGCTGTCAAATTTGGAGCATGTGAAAATTCTGCCAAGGTAGATATCACAAGCTACAGAGGTATGATAGGCTCATTACTTTATCTTACTGCGAGTAGACCTGATATTATGCATGCTACGTGTTTGTGTGCAAGGTTCCAATCGGATCCTAGAGATGTTCATCTCATTGCTGTTAAAAGAATTCTGAGATATCTTAAGGGTACGCCTAACCTAGGCATCTGGTACCCTAAAGATTCTGGTTTTAATCTTGTTGGATATACAGATTCTGACTATGCAGGAAGTGTTGTGGATAGAAAAAGCACATCTGGGAGTTGTCAATTCTTAGGTGGTAGACTAGTTTCGTGGTACAGCAAGAAACAACAGACAGTTTCCAACTCAACGGCTGAAGCTGAATATATAGCTGCTGGAAGCTGTTGCGCACAGATTTTGTGGATCAGAAATCAGTTGAGAGACTATGGCTTTGTGCTTGATAAAATTCCAATTTTATGTGATAATACAAGTGCCATAGCAATCTCTAGCAATCCTGTGCAGCACACAAGGACAAAGCATATTGACATCAGATTTATTAATTTTAATCCCTGATTTGCAATGGCTGGTGCTTATAATAATTTTGAGCTTGTGAATCACAATTATATTGGATATTTTAATCCCGAGGATTGCCCAGTGGATCGGTTCAAGTCCTGGATAAAATTCCTAAACGAACAAAATCTCTGTAGTCACTCTATAACTGCAAATGTTCCAATCAAATTTGGTCCACTCAAATTAATGTGTACTACAGCTGTCTCAGATGAAAGATCGTTTTCATTCGATTTTAATGACCAGACATATACAGTGGATGAATCTGTCTTCAATGCTGCTCTGGGACTTCCTACTGAACGATTTGCTGAATTGCCTTCAAATGATGAGTTGACTCAATTTTTCACAAATATCAACTATCATGGTCAACTGAATCTGAAATGACCACTCAAAAGCAATCTTGTTCAAGAATGGAATATCTTCTTCGAGATCATAGCAAAGGTGTTTGCTAATTCTACAAAGAGTAACAATACTGTCATCACAGGTATGTTACAGTCAATTGGTTTCTCGATTGCTCACAATAGAAGAATCAATTTTGGCAGCTTGATATGGCCTATTCTGCTGAATCGATTGAAGAAGGCTACAAAGAACTTTGGAAAAGGTAAACTGGTTAAGTGTCATTATCCTCGATTCTTGACACTAATTTTTAATCATCTAATGCCTAAGGATCAACCTGCTCCGTTTCCAAATGATCGAATTCAATGGTCTGGTAAACCAAACAAGAAGTTCTACACCAGGCTGGATACTTCTAAGGTCTTGTTGCATATTCCTGTAGTCATAACACCTTATATGTCTACATACATACATTTGCCAAATGTCATGCCACAGCCAGATGCTGAGGTACCTTCAATTCAACAAGCTCCACAGCCTGAAGCAGAACAAGTTCCAGTACCTCAACCTGATTCTGAACTCTTGAATGTTCTTGAACATCAACTTCCAATGGATCAAGACATTCAGAATGAAGATGATGTACATGTCAATGATCAGGTATTTGCCTCAACTCCACTACAATCTCAATATCTTTCTGATAGTCAAATGATTGTGAGAAGTGACCAAGGGGTTGTAGATCCACAACCTTTATCCCAGGTCAATGCACCAAACACTGATCCTAAATTCTCCAAACACTATCGTAGAAAGAAATTGTCATTCAAAAGAGCTATTCCCAGTAGTGATATTGTGAGTGAAACAGATTTACCATCACAAAAGAAAAGTAAAACCATGTCAAAGGCAATCTTAAACCCATTCATTCCTTCAAGCTCACCTCTGTTACTCACAATGGGGGAAGATATTTTCGCACATGAAGCTGAACACATTGTTATGCAAGTGGAGCAAGTTACAGTGCCTGCCATTGTTACGGCAGAAGAACCTTCAGAGGTTGATCGGGATTTGCGAAATCCCATTGCACCACCACTGACCTTCCAAGAGGAGGCTAGGGTGATCTCTAGTGCAGGTACAATGGATGCAGCTCAAGATTATGAGAGGAGTGATGTGAGAATTACTTCAAAGCTGAGTGAAACACTAGCACGTGAGGTGAGTGATACTCAGAGAGCTATTGAGGTGAGAGCACACAATGACACATACACTTTATCTCTCATTGCTCAACTCAATCAGATGAAAGAAAGTCTTGCTCAAGCTGAAGAGGACAACAAAAACTTGAGGTTTGATATGGACAACATGAGAACTATCTTCAACAACAAAATCAATGCACTTAAACTCTCTCAACAACAAGCAGTTGAAGACTCTGGAGATGTCACAGTGGCTCAAGATCTTATTATATCATCTATGGCTAATTAGATTAAAGATCTTCAGAACAACATAAATGAAAATCACTTAACCACTGAACATCGTCTCAGTCAGATTGAAAAGCAAAGTGATTATCAAGCAAAGGGGTTAAGACACTTATATAATATCATCAGCAGAACTCACTCACTTACAGCAGAAGAGAAGAAATTCTTTGGAGGTAGTGATGAAAGTGACCCTGGAGCTGGTACAAGTCACAAGATTGTAGAGGATTCCTCAACTAAGGGGGAGAAATCTAGAGGGGGGAGGAAGTGCAAGTAAAGAAAAAAATGAAGATAGGAATGAAGGGAAGAAGAATCAAGCAGCAGAACAGGAAGATGATGATGTAGAAGGTTTTTACTATACAGGTGAACCTGATATTGATCTGTTTGCTGACTTACAGTTTCCTGATGTTGGTGAAGAATTTGATGAACCAGATCTCAGTTTTTGGGATGATGAAGAGCAAATAATTCCTGATTCTGTTGAAACACAACAAATGAATTTTGAAGCAAACAAAGAACTCGAACAGAATGAAGCTAATCTGGCTATGAGAGAAGAAAGACTCAAGAAGACACTTGTACAGTTAGCTCATAATGAGAGACTTCAAAAGGTAGAACAGGAAGCACTTCAAAAGCAACATGCTCAGAAGCTGGAAGCTAGGAAGATGTACATCAAGTACAAAAATGGTGATAAGTGGGAACGTGCTCAAAAGGTAATTGACTCACCACAAACTTCTGACTATGATGATCGTCGGATGATTGCTATTTTTGAAAGCTTTAAACAGAAGAACCCTATACATGATATGTATTTGAAAGCTTTAAAGACAGAAATTGTGAGAATAACCACCGCATCTGATCCTAAGAATGGTGAGCTACTTATCTTCGTTGAATGTCATAAGCTCGGATCTCACAAAGTATCGCTTCAGTTCTTCTATGATAGATCTCTGTCAGAGCTTTGGGTGTTGAGACCAAAAGTAAGAACATCTTCTGAACTAGGCATACTGCTTCATGAAAAGTTTCAAGAGTTTGCTGAAAGAGCTGGTCCTGAAGTTATAAATGACCCTCCACAAGTTAAAATTCTTAAGGGAGAAGTCATTCATACTGATAATCTTCAGACAGATGAATTGTATACACATCTTGCCAGACACTTGGTATATGTTGAATATGCTCTTCGGAATCATGGTTTTGCATCACAAGAAAAGATTGAAGCTGCAAATCATATTCGATCTTATGCTCAGACCAACATGAAGAAGTACAAGCAATATCAAGGTGAGTTAAGAAAGAAACTTGGAATACCACTGGTTTATCCTACAGATGTGTCATCCAGAAGGGAATTACTTGTTGATTCAGAAATGATCAAGAATCTACCGGATATGGATGAACAAGAAGAAGGAGAAATCAATGAGAAAGAAAGTGGTAAATGAAGATTAGCTCTACAAGTTATATCATTAGAGCTTTGATAGAACAAGATAGGATAATTGTATTATATGATCAGTCTAGAGGATCATCTATCTTGTATTTATCTTTTCTGTTTGAATCTGGATAATGTTAATATAAACCAGAACTTTTACATTATTTACTTAGCATTTAAATTGTTTTCTTTTACTTGTTTGATGGGGATTAGTTGAAGAATCCTCTAGGTATTTGCTTGTTATTGTATAACAAACAAATAGGGGGAGATTGAAAGGCATATGACTCAGCCTATTTGTAGTTCGAGGATCCTAATCCAATTAAACTAGATTGTAATAAGTAAATAATATCAACTGTCACAGGAATCTCAAAAGATGATAACCGTCAGAAGAAAAATCAACAAGTCAATCTATAGTTTTGATGTTTTACACTGGAAGAAGATTCAGATATCTGATCAGGCCTCAAGGTAGCATTGAAACAAGTGGATTCATTTAAGAAGACAGAGATTTCTATTAGTGACAAGAAACAATTTCAGTACCGAATGATTGATGAGAGTGAAGAGTATAAAAAGACCACTGTATTAAAAGTCACGATGAAGAACAGAGATTGGAGTTAGTCGTTCATGAACCAGACAGTACATCGAACGTCAACATCATGCCAGTGTATGTTCCTTATTATAATTACGTGGTTTTCAGCGGAGTATTGACTATTAAAGAATTTATATTAATTTTATTTTAATTGATTAAGTCAAGTAATTAAGTTAATAAATAAATTAATTCTATCAGAATTAATATATTTGTTAAAGTGATTATTAGATTAATTAAATAAGAATTAATATGAAAAAGGATTAATTAGTTAAATGATTTTTTATAAGTCATTTAATTAATTATAAGCTGAAAAATATGATGATATAACTATCAAACTGATAGTTATACCGATAGTCATATTCAGTTTATAAAGGAGATAGTCATATTCAGTACAAAGAAGATAGTCATATGAAGTTCAAAAGAGATAGTCATATTTCATTCAATTAGTAAGTTATACCGAATGTTATATTCATTTGGTAAGTCATACCGAATGTTATATTGACTAGTTAAGTTATACCGAAAGTTATATTTAAGCTGGACAGTCATATTACATTGATTTGATAGTCATACCGATTGTCATATTAATGTAAAATCATTGTCATATCAGTTTAAATCAAGTAATATGACTATGGCTGTGTATATAAGGCAGAGGAATGCAGAAGGTTCAGAACAAGTCGAGCCAAACACAAGAAAAATACACAGCAGCTATTTTCTCTCTCTCTCAAGCTCAAGAACACCTTCAAATTTAATTCTGCAAAGTCAAGTTCATCTCAGTTGTAATATCCTATCCATTGGAACTTGTTTACTTGTGATTCTTGTACTACTAGCGAATTAAGTTTCCTAGTTCACAAATTGATATCTTGATTTTATTAACTAAATTAGCAAAGTTCATGTTGAATTTTCTAATTAGTTATTAATCACTTGATAATCATTTGGACTGATTTTGTAACACCCATCAAGTTAATATATTGCTATATTCAACTTGAAATTTGTGTTATATTATTCCGCACAAAAATATTCGTTTAAGGCAAAATTATTTAACGAATAAATTTTGAGAAAATGGTATAGATTGTATTCAACCCCCCCTTCTACAATCTTATCGGACCTAACAATGAACCCTAATAATTCGATTTAATTCATGATTTCAACTAAAATGAAGCAAATAAACACCACCCATAGTTAAAAACGAATCAAACCATGTATATAGTAGTGCGTGTGTGTATGTATAACTACGTGCGTGTGTGTGTAAGTGTCAATTAGAAGATACCTTGAGGAGGAAGATCGCCTGACATTCGCAGCTCTGTGCGTAAATCGCCTGAAATCGCCCGGAGTCGCCTGAAATCGCCAGAGCTCTGTGCTTAATTAGGGTTAGTTCGGGTCGCGGAAACCGCAATGGGTGGTTGTATACTTCTCGTATCCGCATTGTATCATTGCGGCATCAGATTTAAGGGTAAAAAAGTAATTCCCTATTTTAATGCATCCGCAATGATTCATTGCGGCAGCAAAAAGTAATTTCAGATTTTCGTTCATCCGCTATGTATCATTGCGGCAGCAATTTGGAGGGTGAAAATGTAATTTCATTTTTTTACTTGTTTCTATATTTCAAATTAACAGCTTTTATTAATTTATTATTATTTATTACTTTTATTAAATATAAAACTATAATAATTTATTTAAAATTTTATGTAATAATTCAAATTTTACAAACATTTTTTTATTTTATAATGTATTAATTTACCATTTTTTTATTAATTTTAATAAATAATAAAAATAAAAGTATAATAACGTAAAATAATATTTAATAGTGTTTTGTTTTGAAGAAAATTTCAAAGATTTTTGTTTGTTGTAGTGGTAAAGTTGTTGTAATCGCTGGTGAAGGACCTGGGATCGACTCTACATAAATTAAAGGTTTTTTTAAGTTAAAACTCCGCCGCAACCCTTCATTGCGGCAGGTGTCTTTTTTCCTGCCGCAATGAACACTTGCGGCAGTGTACGAGTTGGTGGTTGTGGGCCTTTTTTCAACCAACGGTGGCTATGGAAGGGCACCCATATATATATATAGGGTCTTGTTCTAATAGAAACTAACTTAGAATAGAAACTAGAAACTAAACCTAAATTAAATATTTCAAGCTAATCTAATGACCAAATTAGGGGTACTCCAATACAAAAAACGTTTAAAATTATTGTCTCTATTCAACAAAAATATAAAAAAATTAAAAAAATTAAAAAAAAAAGTTACTGTTCACGTGATGACGTGGCACGTGAACAGTAACTTTTTTTAATTTTTTTAATTTTTTTTTATATTTTTGTTGAATAGAGCCAAGAATTTTAAACGCTTTTTATGAAGGTGCCCCTAGCGGGGCCATTAAAATAAATGAAATATAATTTATTTAGTGTAGGTTTCTAGTTTCTATTCTAAGGTTGGTTTCTATTTGAACGCTAGTCTATATATATATATATATATATGGGACACCTTCTACAGCCAAAGTTGGATATAATCTAATATCCAACCAACCCATCTATAACCGTCCACTAAAGATATGGGCGGTTGGGATTTAAAAGTATACGCTATATTATATAGCTATAATATAGCGTAAGCCTTTTTACCTTTTTATCCCTAAATCTGTCACGTGCCCTGCACGTGTCGGTTTAAACTTACGCTATATTATATAGCGTAGTACGCTATATTATATAGCGTACACTGTTTTTTTTATCGAAACCGGGTTTATTTCACACAGAATATCATATAGCGTATTGTGGTTCATATACATTATTTTACAAAACATTTAGCAAATCATCCACAGACCACCGGACATCGCAAATCCACCGGAATCGGAAGTAAATCATCATCAATTTCATCATTTCTGCATATAAAGTGAGTAACTTCGTGTCTATTTCTTTTATGTAGATGTCATCTAATTATTAAGATGTGTGTAGATTTGTGTACATGTATGTATGTATGTATATATCACCAAAATCATCTAATTGTAGATTTGTGTACATGTATGCATGTATGTATATAATTTTCGAATAGGGTCGAATTAAGGTTCGAATTTGTGGATAATTTTCGAATTAGGGTTCGAATTTGTTGATAATTTTTCGAATTAGGGTTCAAATTTATGTATAATTTCGAATTAGGGTTCGAATTTGTGGATAATTTTCGAATTAGGGATCGATTTTGTGTATAATTTTTGATTTAGGGTTCGAATTTGTGGATAATTTTCGATTTGGGAATGTGGTAAGCCTATTAACCTTCCGCGTAATTGTAGTGTAAAAGCGATTATTTCTTTGAAACCGGAGAATGAAGTGGAGGATACTATAGTCGATTGTTATACTGTATTGCTTGAAAAAAGGGAAAGAACCCTCTTTGGTCATCAAGTTGGTGCCGTCAAATAATACTTCATGTCTCCGTGGTTCTTCCAAGTAATGGGGGCTCATCATTGCAAACCTATGAAGAAGAATCCCGCAAAAAGGAAAGCTAGTGAATGGGCGGCCATTGATACGGACTTTAAAGCATATGGCATAAAGGAAGGGGGAAATGGTAACCAATTTCGACTATATTATCATGCCGGTTGCAACGGGCGATCATTGGATCCTATTCTTGTGGTCAATGACCAATTTTAGAGTATCTTTGTTTGATCCTCTAAGGGACGATACTAAGCACATGAAATTAAAAGAGATGTACAAGACGGAGTTCTACATTGTGGTATATTTTATCTTCCTTTTTTTTTAATTTCTAGTAGTCCATGTTTGTTTGATACATTATTAAGACAATTCATGTTTGCTTGATAGGAAAAATTGGTCCCTCTCATGTTGAATCGGTTGGATCCTACAAAATTTGAACATGTCGTATTCCCTGATGTTGAAAACGTCTATGAACGACCTAGGCAAACCAATGGTATGGATTGCGGAGTTTTTGTTATGAAGTATATAGATTGCATATTGACTTGCAATACCCAAGCTTGGTGTGGTGTCCAATGGAATGAAGATGTGATTAACACATTCCGACGGCGTATTGGTTGGGAGCACCATAAAGACGAAGCTCGGCATTTGTCTTTGTATTCCCACGATTGTAGACTAGCGGGATTGTAGGTTACTAGTTTGTTTTTGGAAATTTTAAAGATTGTAAGTTACTAGTTTGTTTTTGATATTGTAAGTTACTAGTTTGTTTTATTTTGAATTGTAAGTTAGAGATTTTTATAGATTGTTGAATTGATTTTGAATTGTTGAAATTTTTATAGATTGTTTTTAGAGATTGTGTTTCAAATGTTGAAATTTTTATAGATTGTTTTTAGAGATTGTGTTTGAGATTGTTTTTAGAGATTGTTTTTATACAGGGGGTGTTGCAAAAACAGGGGGAAGCAGGGCAAAAAATTTCTGTACTTACGCTCTTTAATATAGCGTAAGGGTTAAAAAACAGAGGAAACGCGTTTAAAAATTTCTGTACTTACGCTATATTATAGAGCGTAAGTACGGGAATTTTTAGCGCGTTTCCCCTGTTTTCAACACTTACGCTCTATTATAGAGCGTAATTACAGAATTTTTTTTTTCCTCTGTTTTTTTCTTTTTTCCTATACCAAATTCAAGCACCAAATTTCTACTAAAATCAAAAGCACCAAATTCCAAATTGAAAATTGCTAACCAAATCAACAAAATCAATACCAAATTCACTTAAAAGTAAAATCAAAAGCAACAAATTGAAAATTGCTAACCAAATCAACAAAATCAAAAGTAAAATCATGAATTACATTTCCTTGGTTTTTTTGAGTTGGAATTTTCGGGAATCGACTCTCCTAATTTTTTTGGACAATTTCGTGAATCATGTTTAGCATCAAGTTCTTTGCAACAATTACATTTCCTTGATTTTTTTGAGTTGGACTCAATGCCACTCTTCACTTTTTCCCTCTTGCGACCTTTAGTGGTGGAAATTATAGGGTCTTCCAAATTTTCAAAATCTTCACCTTCACGTTCATCCTCACATGATGGAGTTTTTTTCGTAGAAGGCTTCTCTATAGGAAAATTTTCCACAACTTCCACCTCTTTTTCAATCAATCCCATGACATAGTTAAATCTTGGAATCGAAAAACTTCCACGAGCCGCTAAATCTTGAAAGGCTTTGCACAAAGTTGTATATCGGGCGGGTTGTGATTGAAGAATATTGCCAATGATAGGACGTTTATACGATATAGACCCGGCAATTTTATTTGCTCCAATTGTCCATCTCAAGTTAATTAAGTAGTTAGGGATCTCCGTCCATTGCATCATATTCAAGTATCGAATAACATGACGACAAATCATTCCCGAACTTTCAAATTTCCGACAAATACAATTTATCATATCATTGGTCACGGTTATTTGATACACTTTTCTATTTTCCTCCGCTACCGTGGTCTTATATGTTTCGTACACCTTAAATAGCATCGTACTCATGGAATCTCTCTCATTCACAACATAGGCTCCACTTTGTTTAAGTTCGTGTTGAAAACGTCTAAACATTTCCTTTGTATAAAAAGATGCCGCATGATTCTCCAATGAGGAGGATGTTATTCTTGACCTTTCCTTTTCCTTTGTTTCATAGTCCGCTTCTTTCTCACGAAGATATTGTTTCTCCAATGCTTTTTGTGAATTCTCTATAAACTCTTTCAAACCGGTTCTAGCATTTACATACTCGTCAAAAAATGCATTCATTGACTCACTTCTCGAGGTAGTGGTTATCCCGGTAGTGAAATGAAGTTTAGTGTACACACGAACCCACTTATGTCGAACGGAATACATTTCTTGCAACCAACCATGATCAACCAAGTTATATTTTTCAACCAAATCATTCCACCTATCTTCAAATTGTTCAACCGTCATTGACTTGTACAAACATAAGTTGAAATCTTCTTTGAAATGTGGTTCATATGCGTACAAACCGGATAACTTCTCCCCGAATTTGGTACTTATATGCCAAGTACAATAAAGATGGTTCGTGTTTGGTAAAACTTCGGCAATTGCATTTCCAAGTGCAATGTCTTGATCGGTGATTATGGAGATTGGAGGGTTGTTTCCTATAGCTTCCAACCAATTCTTCAAAACCCATATATAAGAACTTTCTTTCTCATCCCTTATTAGTGCAAAACCAAACAATATGGATTGGTAGTGGTGGTTCACCCCCGTAATAGGTACAAATGGCATACTATACCTATTTGTGCGGTATGTGGAGTCAAATACTACCACGTCTCCAAAAATTTTATATGCATTTAATGATCTTGGATCAACCCACAACATGGAACGCACCCGATTATCCTCATCAACATCTACTCGATAGAAAAAATCCCCAAAACTATTATATTTTAATTCTTGGAGTAATGTCAAACCTTCTTTGGCATCACTCGAATCAAATACATGATGTCTAATATCGCGCAAAACATTCCTAATGTCTTGACTAGTAAATCCAATATTCTCTAAGCTTCCCGTAAGCTCACCCATTACATTCAAAGATTGTTGAGGCCCAATACCCGACTTACTCAAAATTATAATCAATTCTCGCATGATGGGTGTTATGTTTCTTGGCCTTTGCATGAAATGTACCTTACTAGGTGAAACCATCTCATGATTGTGTACCAAATGAACCAATGTTACCTCCCACTTATTTGATTTCTCTCTATGAACAACATACATTCGCGCCTTACATTTCGTTCTACCAAGAGAATCTCTTTTTCTCGTTTTTTTGGGAACTTCATCTTCATCATCCAAAGATTTTGAGGCTAATCTCCCACCCTTTCGACATATATACAAACGCGAACAAATCTTGTTATTTTTTGAACGTTTATGTGTAGTTCTAATTATGACTTCAAAACCAATACGCCTACCATAATCTCTATAAAACCTCTCCGCTTCATCTAAACTATCGAATAATTGACCAACACATGGGCAAACATCATTCAAATCATCCAAAGAAACACCATTCTCAACATCTTCAACATTATCACCATCATCAACATCATCATAGACAACATCACCATCACCATCATCATTCTTAACATCTTCATTATTATCATCATCAAGATCTATTATTTTAGATGTGTGTGGACGTTCGTTAACATCTTCATTTTCTACCTCAATCTCAATCTTACTAGGTGTCTTATTAGGAGATTTTAATTTCGAAAAAATGAAAGAAGCAATGGGTTAAATAGAGAGCTAACCTTGAATTCCAAGCTCAATCTTCAAAAATCTTAATTTGGGATTGGTACTCCAAGCTCAATCTTCAAAATCTTCAAATTTGGGTAAGATTTGACAAATAAACTAAGATTGGTAAAGTAGAAATAGGTATAGATTGGTGTAGATTAAGTTTGTAATGGTGTAAAATATATCTCCAAATGATTTAAGATTGGGTATAAACTCAAGAACACTCTTGAAATGATATTTCAAAACATGAAGGGCTGTTTGAGCTGAAATTGGTGTAGTTCTCGGCTAAGATATATAATAGAGCGGAACAGAATAAGGGTAAAATGGGAATATTTGTTACGCTATATTATATAGCGTATACGCTCTATAATAGAGCGTAGTACGCTATATAATATAGCGTAACTCCTGTTCATCCTGACCGTTGACTGGACGTTTTAATGGTATAAGATGGGTTGGTTGGATATATTAAAATATCCAACTGTGGCTGTTGACCAGTTTCCTATATATATATATATATATATATATATATATATATATATATATATATATATATATATATATACATACATATACATATAGGGACGCCTTCTACAGCCAAAGTTGGATATAATCTAATATCCAACCAACCCATCTGTGACCATCCAGTAAGCTAATGCACGGCAAGGATTTGAAAAGCTTACGCTACATTATATAACGTATTACGCTATATAATATAGCGTAAGTTTATACCAAAATCCCTCCGTTTCTAATTTGATTTTTTCCGTCAATTGGTGAGATATTTTTGAAATCCGACTTCACTGTATTTTTCTACATCTCACAACGATCATTTTGCATACCATATTTGATATATTTCGACACAATTTAAATGGGGGTTTTGAAAACTTTAACTTACGCTCTATTATATAGCGTATACGCTATATATAATAGAGCGTAAGTCCCCTTATCCTGACCGTTGATTGGATGTTTTAACGGTATAAGATGGGTTGGTTGGATATTACAAAATATCCAACTGTGGCTGGTGACCCATTTCCATATATATATATATATATATATATATATATATATATATATATATATATATATATATATATATATATATATATATATATATATATATATATCAATTTCATAACAATAATTTGATATGTAAACAAATAACAAATAAATAATATAAAAAATAATATAATAAATATTAGGAAAAAAATCGTACGTTGCACGGTTTATAAGCTAGTATTATATGATTTATAATTGAAGTTGTAAACTCGGACCTTAACCAATGTTTCTTGGATCATTATAAACACTATACGTATTTGCATGTGACCAATTGAAAGTGAGCCCAAAAAAAAAAAAAAAAAAAATCACTCCAAATTTGTTTTGCGTGATTTTTTTTTTTGACAAATGATCGATTTGATTGTTTTCGAATTAATTCTTATGTGCAATGTGAATGGTTGCATCTCTTTGGAGTTCTTTCATCTTTTCAGTTACAGAACCTTCCTTTAAATCTACAGCGCCCAAAAAAATATGTTATAATCCAATAATTTATTGTAATCGCGAGGAAAACATATATCTGATTTATCACACCAACAAGTTTAGCTTCCTTTTTTAATATTTACAATTATATTAATTTTTTAAAATTTTATATGTTATTAATTTACATATTAAATTGTTATTAAAAATTGATATATATAAAATTTTACACGTTCGATTTAATATTTGTACTCCATCTTGAATTCTTAAAATTTGATTTGGACGATTATAACACACGTGAAATTAACAAAATAATCTTTAATTTAGTGATGGTGTTATAATTTTTTTCTAATTTAATCTACGCAGAAACAAAGAAGAGAAGAAATTGACGATTTTTTACACTGAAAATTCTATTTGATTTATGAATTCTACTTATAATTCGTTTTGATTATCAAAATACCCTTGTAATTATTTGAAGATAATTCTACTAACAACGAAATAGAATTTTAATAATATGTGTAAGAGGAATTTTGCCCAAAATTTTGATAATCGGTAGTCTAGTCCTCTATACGACAAAGATCTTAAAATAAATAGATGTAAATCGTTGGATCTAGCATAAAAAAATATTTTATATTTTAATATGTTATAAACTAAAAAGTGTATTTATATTGTAATACGAAAATGTATATGTCAATGATTTAAAGCATACATAATTAGGTTTTCTATATTGAATAGCATTATCAGTGTAGGACTTCAACATTAAATAGGATTAATGTAAAAATTCGTAATTACATTTTCACTTGAGATTCTCAGTATTTCCATTTGAATAATAATTATTAAATCGTCACTAAATTAAAGATAATTTTATGAGGTTCGCGTGGATTATAAAAACATCAAAATCTGATTTCTATATCGCCAGATAAAGACCAAATAGTAAATATGAATTTTTTTTAAGTACTAATAAAAAATAAATAAAATTCAATTCAAATTCAACATTTTCTAATTATATCTTTTTCAGATTATATTTTTTTTTTTAAAATTAAATTTTAATACGACCTCTATTAATTATATCCTTTTTAGATTATAATTTTCTTTTTAATATGATCTAATCTTGATCATCTATTTTTAATCCAACAGATCATATGATTTTGGTAGTACAGTGACCAGACCAGACCAAATTTGGATAAGATCCCTCTTATGCTTATTATATCCTAGCTTATAACCCGTGTCCTTTTTTAATATCTATGACTATATTAGTTTTTTTAAATTTTATATGTTATTATTTTTCATATAAAATTGTTATTAAAATATATATATATATATATATATATATATATATATATATATATAAAAGGTTTTACACATTCGATTTAATATTTGTACTCTATCTTGAATTCTAAAAATTTAATTTGGACGTTTACAACACACGTGAAATTAACAAAATAATTTTTAATTTAGTGATGGTTTAATAAATTTTTTCTAATTAAATCTATGCAGAAACAAAGAAAAGAAGAAATTGACGAATTTTTACGCTGAAAATTCTATTTGATTTATGAATTCTACTTATAATTCGTTTTGATTATCAAAATACCCTTAAAATTATTTGAAGATAATTTTACTAACACACAAATACAATTTTAATAATAAGTGTAAGAGGGATTTTGTTCAAAACTTTGATAATCGGTAATCTAGTCCTCCGTACGACAAAAATCTTAAAATAAATAGATGAAAATCGTTGGATATAGCATAAAAAATATTTTATATTTTAATATGTTATAAACGAAAAAGTGAATTTATATTTTAATACAAAAATGTATATGTCAATGATTTAAATCATATATAATTAGGTTTTCTACATTGAATAGCATTATCAATGAAGGACTTCTACGTTGAATAGGATTAATGTAAAAATTCATAATTATATTTTCTCTTGAGATTCTGAGTATTTCCATTTGAATATAATTATTAAATCATCACTAAATTAAAGATAATTATATGTGCTTCGCATGAATTGTAAAATCATCCAAATCTGATTTCTAGATCTCAAGATAAAGCCAAAATAATAAATATGAATTTTTTTAAGTACTAATAAAAAATAAAAAAAACAATTTTAATACAACCTTTTTTAAGTATATCCTTTTCAGATTATAACTGTCTTTTTAAAATTCAATTTTAATACAACTTTTTTTAATTATATCATTTTTAGATTATAATTTTCGCATAAAAAAATATTTTATATTTATAAACTAAAAAGTGTATTTATATTGTAATACGAAAATGTATATGTCAATGATTTAAATCATATATAATTATGTTTTCTACATTGAATCGCATTATCAATGTAGGACTTCTACATTGAATATGATTAATGTAAAAATTCATAATTATATTTTTTTTTGAGATTCTGAGTATTTTCATTTGAATAATAATTATTAAATCATCACTAAATTAAAGATAATTTTATGAGGTTCGCGTGGATTATAAAATCATCCAAATTTGATTTTTAGATCTCAAGATAAAGCCCAAATAGTAAATATGAATTTTTTTAAATACTAATAAAAAAAATCAATTCTAGTACAACCATTTTTAATTATATCCTTTTCAGATTATAATTTTTTTTAAATTCAATTTAAATAAAACCTTTTTTATTTATATCCTTTTTAGTTTATAATTTTCTTTTTATAATTCACTTCAAATGCAACCTTTTCTAATTATATCCTTTTTAGATTATAATTTTCTTTTTAATGTGAACTAATATTGATCGTCTATTTTTAATCTAACGGATCATATGATTTTGGTAGTACAGTGACCAGACCAAAAATTTGGATAAGATCTCTCTTATGCTTATTATATATAAGGATACAATAAGGATATAATAACTAGCTTATAACCCGTGCAGCGCAAGGCTCCTATTCTAATATCTGTTATTATATTAATTTTTTAATATTTATTTGATATTAGTTTAATTATCTGGATTATATAAGCGTAAGAGAGATCTTATCCATAATTTTGTCCATGCACCGCCAAAATAATCTCTACCGTCGAATATGTTATATCCTTTTTTATTATAATTTTTTTTTTAAATTTAAGTCCAATACAACCTTTTTAATTATATTCTTTTAAGAATATAATTTTATTTCTAATATGATATAAACTTGATCGTCTATTTTTAAAAATATTAGATTCGACGGTTGAGATTATTTTGGCAGTACATGGACCCAATAAATTTAACTAATATTTATATAAAAAATTGAATATGTGTATAGAATTTGTTCGTTATTCTATAATTTTAATTTAAATCCAATTATTTATCAATGTATTTTGTTATTATTTTTGTCATATAACACAAATATTGAAAATAAATATTGTTGGAATCAGTTTCTGTCGAGTCGGTCCTTCGGTCGAACCTGCAATGAAGAAGAATGCGAGGGTGGTACCCCCCGATTCACCTTCGGTGTGAGAATAAGTTAACTAGTCTTTTTTAGAGTAAGGTAAATGTAAGAGTATTTGTGTTGTGTAAATTGTGAATGAATGAATAATCAAACCTGACCAAACTACAGTCTCTACCCTTTCGGCGGTTATCCGAGGTGTGGGTGACATGGAGGAACGTGTCCCACGTCCTGAGGAGTAAATAACCATATGACCGTTGTAAGCAAATGAACCAGTTGATCCTGGGCTTCATTCGGATTCATGGTATTGGGCCTTCGGTCCAGCCCATAAAGGAAATGGGCCTCCAACATGTCCCTGGGTTTCGTTCGAAGTTATCCTCAGGACGGAGGCCAAAGCCTAGGCCCATCTTCGGAGTTTACTCCTTGGACATCTTCTTCGGATAAGGATGACATCGTATAGTGATAAGACGGCTCATGGGAAAGCGTGCCCCTTTAAGGCTGACAGCTGTCTAGCCTCGAGATCCGCACCTTAATCGCAGCCGTTGAATTCGAAATGTTCCTTGTCCAAACGTCACGTTTCTTTACTTAAACCCCCAAAACCTCTTCATTTTCATTTTTTACGCTTACAATACTATCGAATCCTCGGAGCAAAAAACCTTTTTCGCAAGAGCATTCCACGAGTAGTAGCAATTGGAACCGTCGTCTCCTCTCCAGGAACTCCTAGTTCTCCAATCCTATTAGAGGTTCACCTTCAAGAGATCTATCCTCGGGAACTTGATCTTCTCAACCATCTTCAAAACAGTAAGTTTTTCTCCACCTTTTCAAAGCTTTTCATAGGTTGTTTCTGGTTCCTTACACCCTGTGTTTTACATGCGTATATGTTTTAATGTATGTATATGAGTAAAATGGGTTTTGGGTCGCGTTAAATTTCTGGGTAGAATGCATGTATGTAGGAGTAACCCTGTGGGTGTTTGGACACTAGTTTTAGGAGTTTTATTCCCCCCTTGGTTCTTTTCCTGGGACTCTAGGTCTATATGGAAGTTTTCTGGGCAAGAACATCCTTCAGGATCTTCAAGTCCTATGAACACTCTTCGAACTGTCCCGATCCCCAACTTGTAGCTTTTAGGTCGTCTTTCATCGCTTCGCCCTAGGCCTTTTCTTTTTCTGCTCCTTCTTCCTTATTCTTTCCGAGTAAAAGGCTAATGTCACTTCATTTTCGAATACAGGGACATGGATCGGTCAACCGAAGGTGCGGGTCCTTCGGCCCCTTCTCCTTTCAATGACGTCACCAAATACCACATGGTGAATCTCTGGTCGAAGCTGGATGAAGAGAAGCTCGCCCATATGGCTGACACGTATAGCATCTACAAGCAACACTGGTTCGTGTATACTCCTGGGAAGAGGGAACGAATCTATCACAACCCTCCGGTTCCTGATACTTACGGAGGTGCTTGTACGGGCATTTCCGAGACGACCTTCAAATGTGGCTTTCGGGTGCCGATATTGCCCATCCAGAAGAAGTTACTGAAGGAAATGGGTGTGGCATTGGGCTAGCTCGACCCGAACAGCTTCATACATGTGAATACCTTTCAAGCTCGCTGCATGGCGGCTAAGGTCCATCCTCGGACTTCGCTATTCTGGCATCACTACGACTTTCGCCGTAACCCGAAGAGCAACGGGTTTTATACAATCTCCCGCCGATCCAATCAGGCCGACTGAGCGGAGACCAATTCGAGCAATAAGGGGACCCACGACAAGTGGTTTTTCCTTTCGGGGCCTAAAATTGCCAAGTACTCAGTGTGGGCGGAGATCGACCCGGCGAAGAAGGTCATCATGCCTTCTCTCATCGATGCAGAGAAGCATGATTACAAGCTGCTTTGCGAGTTGGAGATGGATAGTGTTCCCTGTCCGACATTCGGGATAAAGACCGGTTGTTCGCCCTCTGGGGTAACGGTATCTTTTAGCTTCCTTGATCATTTTTACTACAAATTTGCTTGTCAATTAACTTTATCTTCGATCGGTATTTGGTCGCCTTTATCACAATTTTGACTTTGTTTTTTCTTGTGCAGTGTATTCCCGTCAGGAGCTTGCAGAGCGAAGGCGCCAAAAGGCCGAGGCGAAGGCAGCGGCCGCTGCAGCTGCTGCTAAGGCTTCGGGCAAGGTTGCCCCCGAACAAGGGGATGATCAGGAGATAACGGAGGAGACTCCTTCTGCCTCCCCTCCGCACATGCAGGAAGTTCAGCATTCTTCCTCTCCTATCGATCCTCGGAAAAGGCCCCAAACAGAAGATGCTATCGTCAAGACTTATGTTCCCCAGTAGGGGATTCTAAAGAATGATTCTTTGGTATCTTCGGCGCTGTCCCCTGCTAGGGACATAGGTCCCGATCTTTACAAAGGCCTCATACTTCCGGCCGATAGGCCTAATTATGAGAAAGTGGATGACTTGGGCGCCTGTACCGAGATGCTGTCGCTTCTCTCGATGGTAAGCTTCCTTTCTTCGTGTTATTTTTATTTGTTCGTTCGGTAATTAACAATTTCCCTTGTTTATTTTCAGGCTGTTCCTTGGGCTGCTGTGGTCACCGATCGAATGGAGGGGTTGCAGGCCAAAATGAAGGAGGTCAATCAGCTGAAAAGTCAGGCGGTTAAGGATGAAGAAGATCTCTGGAAGTCTGCTACCGAGCTGGAAAAAGTGACCGGCCAAGCTACCGCATTTGTGACCGAGCGAGATGCCTTGAAGCAGCAACTAGAGGAATTGGCCAGTCTGAAGACCCGTGTTGCCCGGAGGAATGAATAGCTGAAGGCTTCGAGGAAGTCTATTCGGAAGCTGAAGAAGACTCTTGATCTCACCGAAGAGAGGTGCTACCAGATGGGCTACGATGATGCTGTGGTGAAGGCCCATACCGCTGGTTTTGACCATGCTTGTCTACTTGACGTCGGCATGTCCGATCCAGTAGGTCGGGAAGATGCGGACGAACCCTTGGTAGTCTCTTCGGGTGAAGATGAGGCCCTTTCTGATTAGTTCCTTTCTTTTGTATTTGCTGCCTTCGGGCCTGAACCCGTGCCTTCGGGCTTGTAAAATTTACTTTGCCTCCGGGCATTTTAATATTGTCGCCTTCGGGCTTTTATTTTCCTTGCACGTTATTTTATTTTATGCTTTTCCTTATGCTTCTTCGGTCATTTCATTTTGCCTTAGCATAATTTTTCTTTTATCCTTATGCCTCTTTAGCCGTATTTGCCTTAGCATAGTTTCTTTCGTTTTTATGCATCTTCGGCTTTATTCGCCTTAGCATAGTTTGTTTTCATTTTTATGTGTCTTCGGCTTTGTTTGCCTTAGCATAATCATCTTTTAATTTTGTGCATTTTTGGCCTTAGCCTAGCATGTTTTTGCATCTTAGGTCGTAACCTAGCTGCCCCCAGTATTCAAGGGGTTTTGTAAGTGATTAAGGTCCTATTCGGTCGGTGAAAAATATTTCCTCCCGGCCTTAATTAAGTCTGATAAGTGGATTTCATATCCACTTAGAGCACTTCATTTCGGCTTAAATTGATATCTTGACCTCAAGTATGTTGTGTTTTTAATGTGTTTTTGTCATGTTGTGCAGGTTCGTAAAATGTTGGCTAGGGATGTTGATTTTCGTCGATCTTGGAGTTGAAATTGAGCATTGGAATGAAGGGAGGAGTATTTCTTTATGCTACCATGAAGATTCATGAGTCAAAGGTTTGAAGACGGGAACTAGCGCAAAAGGAAAGGGAGAAAACGGTGAAGAAACGAAGAAATCAGCATAAAATCAGAAGCCGGCAGAATTTACTAGCGCAGCTGCGCTACTACACAGCGCAGGCAGCGCCCTAATAGTACTATGCAGCGCAGGCAGCGCTACCTATAGCGCAGGGATGCCAGAATAGTGATTGAATAGAGCAGGGGCGCCATATTGTAGCGCAGGGGCGCTACCTGTCGCTGGAGAAATCCTGATTCACGGTTTGGGTCATATCTTGAGTTCTACAAGTCCGTTTTGGATGATCTTACAGTCCACGCGAAGATAACGGAATTCTCTTTCATTCTAAAGTGGTCCAGATGTCCAAATACAACTGGAACGGACCAGAAATACTGAATGAAAGTCAGTTACGAATTTTCCTTCAAAATAGAATCAGTTTAGGAAACGTATTTTGTGCCGAACTGCAGAATTCTATTTTAATTCTATTTTGGTTGTTTCTTGCTGGACAAGACTTCCGTGGCCTATATAAACACGTGCTACCATCCTTGAACGTACAACTACTCACCATAACACAGAGAGAGAGCCGAATATAGAGATTCAGACTTGGAGAAGGATTCCTACACTCCTGACAAGCAACAGAGATCTAGATCTACTTTTTGTTTTCTTCTAAATTAGGAGATACTCTTGGATGTTTTCTGGGATTTGTTTTCTTAACTCTATTACTCTAGCATAATTATTATTCATACTTTTTTTATTATCATGGTTTCATCAGATCCCATGATGACGAACGGTTCAATTATGAACTAATCGTTGTCATGGGATTCTAACGGATTTATTTACGGAGTATAGTAGTTTGTTTGCTTTAAAGATTTGTGTGTGATGAATTATTGATATCGTCGTATGGTTGTGCTTATTCTTCTTAGATGCGTAGCTAACATCTAAGTTGCCTTGTTAATCTCTTGTGAAGCAACAGTGGATCTTGTGATTTAGAACTTGCCATGCTAGCATAGATTCATGATTGTTTACCAACATGATTAGTATTGTAATTTGAACTATCTTACGCTGCCCTGTGTGATCTTTATGGATAACTTATTCTTCAACCGTTATGTTTTCAAATTCTATAGACATATAGGGTCTAAGCATAATTGGTGGCTATTTATTAGAAATGAATAATAATCATACATTAATGCATAGGTACATAAATCTGTATTGAACCTAAACCAGTCTCTGTGGGAACGAATTTGGACTTAACCTTATCTATTACTTGTGACCGCGTACGCTTGCGTGATTTTGTGGTAACAAGTTTTTGGCGCCGCTGCCGGAAACTCGGTGTTTACTATAGTTTATGTGCTTGTCATCAGTGGTCGTTAAAGTTCACTGACTTGGATTATTTTCTTACTTAGTTTGTTTGTTTTGTGTGTTTCAGGTACTTGAGCATGTATGCGAACACGTTCTCAATCTCGTAAATTGGAAGAAGACAAACTTGAAACAACAGTAGAGATGGCAGATCCACCAGCAGCAGTAGCAGTTAAGGCTTTGAAGGACTATTCTCAGCCTAAAATCAATGACATTCAATCTAGTATTGTCAGACCAGCCATTGCAGCTAATACTTTTGAGATCAAACCTAGCATAATTCAGATGGTGTGGAATTCCGTTCAGTTTGGGGGTGCTCCAACGGAAGATCCTAATATGTACATCCGGAACTTCATCGAGATCTGCGACACTTTTAAGTTCAATGGTTTGTCGGAAGATGCTGTGAAATTGAGACTTTTCCCATTCTCTCTGAGGGATAAATCTAAGGGCTGCTTACACTCTCTACCAGCCGGTTCTATTGTTAAATGGGAGGATCTTGCTCAGAAATTTCTCACTAAATTCTTCTCTATGACTAAGATAGCAGTAATAAGGAACGCTCTTACTCAATTTGCACAGCAAAGGGGAGAGTCTTTTTGTGAAGCTTGGGAGCGCTATAAAGAGATGCTTAGATCTTGCCCTCATCATGGTATGCCAGACTGGATGGTTATCAATTCTTTCTGCAATGGGTTGGGGGCACAGACGAGGCCTATGCTTGATGCAGCATCAGGTGGAGCTTTGTGGGCAAAGAGCTATGAGGAAGCTTATGAGCTGATTGAGATGATGGTTGCTAATGAATACCAGAATACAACTCAGAGACTAGCACAAGGCAAGGTAGCAGGAATTCTGGAAGTGGATACAGCTACAGCCATAGCAGCTCAGTTGAAGGCTTTGATGATGAAAGTGGATTCTCTCACCAACTATGGAGTTCAGCAGGTTGCTAGTGTGTGTGTGAGCTTTGTGCAGGTGCACATGAGACGAGTCAATGTGCCATATCTAGTGAGTCGGTGCAGTTTGTTAGCAATTTTCAGAGGCCACAGCAACCAGTTCCAGCCACCTATCATCCTAACAACAGGAATCATCCTAATTTCAGCTGGAGCAGCAACCAAGGTGGTAATCAACAACCATAGCAGCCTTATCAGCAATATGGAGCTAAGCCGTACAATCCTTCTGGTTATCAGCGGCAGTATGCTCCAAGACAACAATTTCAACCTCCGAGATTTCAGCAGCAGCCTCATGCTAGTGCGGGGCAATCTTCTTCTGAAAAATCTGAATTGGAAGAGTTGAGGTTGATGTGCAAAAGCCAAGCGATTTCGATCAAGACCTTGGAAAATCAGATTGGGCAAATTGTAAGTGCCTTACTTAACAGACCACAAGGAACTCTTCCTAGTAATACAGAGGCTAATCCAGGCAAGAGGGAAGTCAAGGAACAGGTGAAGGCAGTTACTTTGAGATCTGGAAAGGTTACAACCGAGCAGAAATCAGCAGGTAAGGAAGAAGAAGAAGTTCATAATCAGCAGGTTGAAAAATCTGTAGCACCAGAAATTGAAAAATCAGACTTGGTGGCTGATCAGCTAGATGGTGAAGTGGAAAAGAGCAAGAAGTCTGCTGAATTATCTACTCCTAAGCAGTCTACAGAGAGCACTCAGATCTACCTTCCTCCTCCTTATCCAAAGAGGCTCCAGAAGCAGAAGCTAGACAAGCAGTTTTCCAAGTTTCTTGAGGTTTTCAAGAAATTGCACATCAACATACCTTTTGCAGAAGCTCTTGAACAGATGCTGGGCTATGCAAAGTTCATGAAGGGTATTCTATCACGGAAGCTGAAACTCGAGGAATTGGAAATTGTTGCTTTGATAGAGGAGTGTAGTACGGTTCTGCAGCAGAAATTGCCACCGAAGCTTAAGGATCCAGGAAGCTTTACCATGCACCATTGGCAAGCTTTCTTTCGATAAGTGTTTGTCTGACTTGGGAGCTAGCATCAATCTCATGCCTCTGACTGTTTTCATGCAACTTGGTCTGCCCGATCCTAAACCTACTAATATCTCTTTACAGCTGGCTGATCGGTCTATCATTTATCCTAGAGGTATCGTGGAGGATGTTTTTGTAAAAGTTGATAAGCTCATCTTCCCTGCGGATTTCGTGATTCTTGATTTTGAAGAAGATAAAAAGATTCCCATCATCTTGGGAAGGCCTTTTCTCGCTACTGGCCGTACTTTGATAGATGTTTAGAAAGGAAAGCTCACAATGAGAGTGCAAGATCAGACTGTCTTTTTTAATGTGTTCAAGGCCATGAAATTTCCTGCAGAGAATGAAGAGTGCTTTAGAGTGGAAGGGGTTGATACTGGCCAGAATAAAGCGTTTGATCAGATGTTGAAGTCGGATCCATTAGACGTTGCTTTACAAGGAAAGTCTGATACTGAAGATGAGGAATTAGGCGCGGCTGGTCTTTAGGATTCTCAGGTGCTGATTGATGAGATTGTTTCATGGTCAAATCTTGAGGATAGTACAATTGAGTCTTTTCTTAAGAAAGATGTTTTGTTAAAGTATAAGGGTAATAAAGATCTTCATGAGTTGTATATGAATTTTACTTCTGATGAGATGTTAGAGGAATTGAATGCTATTTGTTCTAAGCATGAAATTCAACTTGAGGATAGTTCTTTTGATCCTAAGTCTGTTATTAAGACTTCTGTTGGTGAACCACCCACTTCCGTTCCTAATCCATCTAGTTCCACTCTTGATCAGTCTTTGGTAGTTAATAATGAAAATCATCATGTTGAAGAAGCTTCCAAACTCGAGATTAAACCACCAGATCACCTGAGGTATGCATATTTGGGTCAATCATCTACTTTGCTTATTATTATTGTTGCTAACTTGTCAGGTAGTGAAAAGAACAATGTTACTGACACTTTTGAGGAGCAAAGAAAGCTGAAACTTGTCATCAAGGATGTAGCCCCGAAAAAGATAATTAAATGGCCATATAGAGATACGGTGTAGAAATTTTCAAGAGAAAAAACCATTGCCATGTCTAGCTAAAGACTTTAAACAAAGGCGCTTCCTGGGAGGCAACCCATGGATTTCCTGCTTTCAATAAAAGAGCATTTTCCCCAATTCTTCGTAATTCTGGATTACTATTTTCGTACGAAGGGTGTAGAGGTCAGTTGGCCTGTTTTTGGAACTCACACCACTTATCCATCACCAAATTCACCACCTGAGGAGGGTGATCCTGCCGATGATTAGGTATGTTTCTTGATATCCCTTGTATTACCTTCAATTCAATGGGGACATTGAATATTCTAAGTTTGGGGGTGATTTGGGGATAAGTAGTGTCAATGTGTCATTTGTTCATGTAGGAAATCATATTTTGCATGTTAGTAGTAATTCATTCATGTTTTGTTCGTATTATTGCATGTTTGTTTCATATAGGACGTTTTGTTATTTTGTTTTTATACCATGTGAGTCCATTTAGTTGTATTTGCATAGCATATTTCATGATCCCTTAGGATGAGCTAATTCTGATTGGTAGGTAGATGTCAATTTGAGTGTGGTAATGATGAATAGAGGGTTGATTTATAGTTCTTATGAAATTGAGTTGCATGTTTCAGAAACAAATTCTTTTCACAGTCTCATCGTTTGCTTTTGGGCTAGGTTGAGATTATGCTTGTTTGGTTGTTTTAGATTTAATCACTTGTTTATATTTAGAATTTTCGTTATTCCCTTGATAATGTTGGAGCACTAAAATATAAGTTTGGGGGAAACCAGGAATTTCATGCTAGTTGTTAATAGTTGTTAATAATGGCTAATAGCCGGCTCATATCTTTATGAGTAGTCTAGGGTTGGATGAGAATACTCATTCCAGATTGCATATAAAAAAAAGAGAAAAAAAAATCAGAAGAAAAAAATGTATGTTATGTTTAAATTGTTATATGCAGAATTAACCAGGGTGAGCTCTTTAATACTCGAGCAAGTAAGTTCGCGGGGACTTTGTGCCTAGTGACCTAAGGCTTTTATAGTCTAGGATCCACTAATCTAACGCTCGCTACATGGGTATTATTGTATAAGCCTTTAAGGGTCTCATCCATTGCACGGTTAAATAAGCATGTGTTGTTGTTATGTGTCGTAGTTGTTACTAATAAAGCATGAATTCCTGTCTAACTCAAATGAAGATGGAGGTGTTTCTAGGTTATGAAGTGTTTACCGTCTATTCTATTTATAAACTTGTGATTGTCTTGGCAAAGAATGGGTACGATTTTTGATCTAGTGTTAGGAGTATATCTGATGAGCATCGTACACACCCACGTTTCTGTTCATGTAATGTTAGTATACGGGGACTTAGTCGAGCTCTGTTTGGATTTAGTTGCATTCTTTGAGATATTTGCTTGTTGATTGGTTTTGGTTAGTCTAAGGGGATCGTTGCATTTCATATTAGTTGCATTCATGCATTGCATTAGGTAGTATTGAGTCTGTTTTATGCTTGAGGACAAGCATTGGTTTAGGTTTGGGGGTGTGATAAGTGGATTTCATATCCACTTAGAGCGCTTCATTTCGGCTTAAATTGATGTCTTGACCTCAAGTATGTTGTGTTTTTAATGTGTTTTTGTCTAGTTGTGCAGGTTCATAAAATGTCAGCTAGGGATGTTGATTTTCGTCAATCTTGGAGTTGAAATTGAGCATTAGAATGAAGGGAGGAGTATTTCTTTATGCTACTATGAAGATTCATGAGTCAAAGGTTTGAATACGGGAACTAGCGCAAAAGGAATGGGAGAAAACGGTGAAGAAACGAAGAAATCAGCATAAAATCAGAAGCCGGCAGAATTTACTAGCGCAGTTGCGCTACTACACAGCGCAGGCAGCGCCCTAATAGTAATATGCAGCGCAGGCAGCGCTACCTATAGCGCAGGGGCGCCAGAATAGTGATTGAATAGCGCAGAGGCGCCATATTGTAGCGCAGGGGCGATACATGTCGCTGGAGAAATCTTGATTCACTGTTTGGGCCATATCTTGAGTTCTACAAGTCCGTTTTGGACGATCTTACAGTCCACGTGAAGATAACGGAATTCTCTTTCATTCTAAAGTGGTCCAGATGTCCAAATACAACTGGAACGGACCAGAAATACTGAATGAAAGTCAATTACGAATTTTCCTTCAAAATAGAATCAGTTTAGGAAACGTATTTTGTGCCGAACTGCAGAATTCTATTTTAATTCTATTTTGGTAGTTTCTTGCTGGACAAGACTCCCGTGGCCTATATAAACACGTGTTACCATCCTTGAACGTACAACTACTCACCATAACACAAAGAGAGGGCCGAAGATAGAAATTCAGACTTGGAGAAGGATTCCTACACTCGTGACAAGCAACGGAGATCTAGATCTACTTTTTGTTTTCATCTAAATTAGGCGATACTCTTGGATGTTTTTTGGGATTTGTTTTCTTAACTCTATTACTCTAGCATAATTATTATTCATACTTTGTTTATTATCATGGTTTCATCAGATCCCATGATGACGAACGGTTCGATTATGAACTAATCGTTGTCATGGGATTCTAACGGATTTATTTACGGAGTTTAGTAGTTTGTTTGCTTTAAAGATTTGTGTGTGATGAATTATTGATATCCTCGTATGTTTGTGCTTATTCTTCTCGGATGCGTAGCTAACATCTAAGTTGCCTTGTTAATCTCTTGTGAAGCAACAGTGGATCTTGAGATTTAGAACTTCCCATGCTAGCATAGGTTCATGATTGTTTACCAACATGATTAGTAGTGTAATTTGAACTATCTTACGCTGCCCTGTGTGATCTTTATGGATAACTTATTTTTCAACTGTTATGTTTTCAAATTCTATAGACATATAGGGTCTAAGGATAATTGGTGTCTATTCATCTTCTATCTCTTTTGTGGATGTGAAAGGCAGAGTGTATAAACTTGTAACACTATAACTAATGTAACTCAAACTAAAGGAAAAGATACTTAACCAGAAGACAATCAAGAACAGGAAGTCACAAGAAATCAACACTAAATGAAGACAAGGTAATTGATACAATTAAACATGCTAACTATGATCAAGCCAAGAAGAAATCATTGAGAGAAGTTCAAGTTAAAGTTGTTCATGCCTCAGTGATTCGATAAATCAAGAATCAAGATCATAACTATCAGTATCAACAAGACCAATTGATTTCAAGTGAAGAAGAAGGAAAGCAAATATTGGAAAGCCAAATTATTCAGTGAATATGGTAATTTATTCAAGAAGCAGAAACACTATCAAGACTAGTCACTTATGAACCAGACCAGTGCATCAAGTGTCAGGACATTGATAGCAAGTTTATGTCAGTAATAAAGAACCATGTTCAAGAGCTTGTTGAAGAATAAAGAAGACATGAAGATATCACAAGTTCAAGATGTGCATTGAAGTTTCAAGTTGAAGACCAGAATATTTTCTAAGTACTAAATGTTCTGGATGGCTAAGTAGAAATTCTCAAGTAGAAGTTCTACTTAGGAATTTCGAGATAGCCAAGTAGAAGTTCCACTTAGGAATTTCGAGATAGCCAAGTAGAAATTCTCAAGTAGAAGTTCTACTTAGGTACAGCTTCAACATGACACATGGCATCTTCTGATTGGCAGATTTCCAAGCTTTCAAGATAAGGCAAGAATTATGTGGACATCATTGGGCCACGTACATCTTAGTCTTTGAAGACTACAGGACATAGATTACATGTAGTATAAATAGAAGTACTTGTGTAATGTTTTAGTTAGTGAGCAATTCAAGAGAAAAACACAAGAGAAAAAGAGAGAGTGCATTCACAGAGCTTAGTATCATTCACTTCTCTCTCAACTTCTGTTATACTTTGTAATGAATGTTGTAGCAACCCTTTCAAGTTATATATAAAGAAATATATTCCTTGAATCTGTGTGTTCATTTATTGCATCGTTTTTATTGCCTCTCATATTCGAAAAGTTGTATTCACCCCCCCTCTACAACACGTTTGGACCTAACAATTGGTATCAGAGCTATTTGTTTAACATACAAAACATAGATCCTTGTGTTGAGTAGAAGAATCGTGAGTTTTTCATTTTTCAGATCTACTTTTCATTTTCTCGAAAAGTGTGTTTTAATTCGTTTGTATTGAAAAACTCATCTGAAAAATTATTTAAATACTCCAGGTGTGATTATTTAGCTTGGGTGTATTTTAATTAATTTTTGTGAATTTATCTGGGTTAGTTCATATTTGGTGTTCTTGAGTGTTCATCATCTGTTCTTATCAAAGAATACAACCCAACAACTTTTTGATCTCCTTTTCAATAGTAAAAGAATAAAAAGGTGGTTTTTGGATTCTTTGATTTACTTTATTCAGCCGAAAGTAAAAGACATACTCAGTACCTAGCATGTGGGTTAGGTGGGTTTGGTGAGTAAAGCATTCAAAGTCAAAAAGTGTTAAAGTGATAATATTGTTTATTCAATATTTAAAGAAATCTGCAGAAAAAATTATTCTAAGGCAAAAATTTCTACATAGAAGTTCTACTTGAGAATTTCTACATAGAATTTCGACTTGGACAATTTCTACTTGGTGATTTCGACTTGAGCAAAATTTCTACTTAGAGAAATTTCGACTTAGGCAAAAGTTCTACATAAATATTCTACATAGCCTAGTCTTGGGTACTTAGAAATTTTTAGTGACCAGAATTGAGATGGCTCCTAAAAATGCATTCAAGATCCCAATGTTCAACAAAGATCACTATGAAGAATGGGTTTTCAGAATGAGACTATATCTAGAGACTATTAACCCTGAATATCTGGAAGTCCTTGACAAGGGTAAATTTGTCCCAATGGCAGTTATTCCTTCACATACGGAAGGAGGAGTGGTTATACCACCCCGGTCTGAGCCCAAAAAGGCAGCGGACTTTTCGGATGCTGATAAAGAGCAAATAGCTTTGGATACTGCCGTACGACAAACCTTGATGGAATCTCTTGATCATGAAATGTTCAACATAGTCAAAGGTCTGACTACAGCGAAGAAGATTTGGGACAAGATAGAAGTTGTCATGGAAGGATCTGCAGAGGTCAGAAGCAACAAAACACTCATACTCAAGATGGAGTATGACACCTTTAGAATAAGGAAAGGAGAAGGCATAACAGATGTCTACCTACGATTCAGTCAGTTGGTATTGGATTTGAATCTGAGAGGTGTGACTCTCCCCATGGTTGAAACAAATACGAGATATCTAAGGAACCAGCCAAAAAGCATTGAACATAGGGTCTACGCAATCAGAGAAACCAGAGATTTGCATACAACTTCTCTGGAAGAGTATTATGGAATATTAAAGACCTATGAGCTGGAAACGCTTCAAGATCAAGCATGGGACAATGATTCAAAGTCAAAAGAAAGTGCATCAGGATTAGTTGCTGATGAGGAAGAGTCTAAGAAGGCAATGGTTGCAGCAAAGCCTAAATCATCACTTGCACCACATCAAGTTGATAATGATGACGAGTGCGCATCTGACAGTGATGATGACTACTACACCCAAGAAGAGCTGGACAACATGGACGATAGTGTCGTGGCATACATGGCAAGGAAGTTCAGCAACATGAGATTTAGAAAAAGCAACCGACCACAGAGAAAATCTTCATCTTATTATCGGGCTGCTAAGGGTGGTGGTAGTTCGTCAGGCTACAAAGGAAAAGGCAAGAATACCAGCTACAAATCTCCTTTGGATTTCAAAATGAAATTCAAATGCTACAATTGTGGTGAAGCTGGACACTTTGCCTCGGACTGCAAAAAGCCTAAACAGACTTATCCAAAAGAAACATTTGAAGCTCTCAAAAGCAACTATGAAGCACTGTTGAAGGAAAGACATGGAAAACGAGCTTTATTGGTGACAGAAGGAAGAGCTTGGGATGATTCAGATGAGGAAGACGTTACTCATGTAGCGAACTTTGCGCTCATGGCTGAGACATCAGAGGAACCAGAGGTACCAGTTCTGACTCTTAAAGTAGAAATGTCTATTGATGATTATAAAGAACAGAACGGGGCTCTTAGTGAAGAGATCTATATGTTGTGCAAAAGCCTAGACTCTTCTCAAAAGGAACAGAAAACACTTGTTGCCAAATGCAGAATGCTTGAGGCAAAAGTGGAAGAGCTAGAGGCTGCTTGCACTGTAGATACTTCTCTAAGAGACTTTATTAAATCTCTGGAACACAAGCTTGTCCTTAAGGAAGAAGTAGAAGCATGTCTTAGGAACAATCTAGCTGAGTTAGAAACTAAATGCGAAGCATACAAACTAGCTGCTAGTAAAGTGTATGTAGATAATGACACATTTAAGAAGATAACTGGAGTAGGTATAGGGCTTGATTATTCTGACCTTCCTAAGAAAGAAGGAAAGAGACCTATTGACCCTAGTTCCAGTGACCTTAAACAGGAAACACCTAGAATTCTTAAATCGGCTGTCAAACCTATCTACAAACATCTTGTTCCTAGAATAGAAGAAGAAGAGACTGAATTGATAGCTAGATATGAGATTGAGATGGAAGATCGCCAGAAAGAACAACCTGTAACTCCTATTAAACAAGTGAAAATCAATTTCCCTAGAGATGAATCTAGACTGGGATTAGGAGCTAAGGCTGTTAAACAACAAGGAAAGAAAGAAAAAGGCATAAAAGAGGTTAAGGCTGAACGAATAAAGAAAGCATGTTATCATTGTAAATCTACTGAACATCTTTCTTATGCATGCAAAGCTATGAATGTTCCTGCTGCACATGTCATGCCTACCACACATACAATGAATAATCTGCATCAGAATCATGCACAGTGTGGTCAACCTAACTGTATGCCATGCACTTTTAATATCATGCAAACTTTTGTGCATTTAATGAATGCATCTAGCCAGTCATGCTCAAATACTGTTGCTAGTTCAAATATCAAGAAAAAGTATGGTAGAGCCAAGACTGTCAGTCCTCCTAAAGTTAGGAGTGACAAACCTTCTCCTAAGACTGACAAATCTGTCAAGTCTGAGAAAGGAAAGGAGATAGTCGAAAGCTCTAGTAATGTGAAGAAAAGTGCATCTCCTGTTGTTAAATCTGTTGATTCTCGATCTTATCGAAAAGCCGGGCCCAATCAAAGTTGGGTTCCGAAGAATGTCTAACCAATCTGTCATTGCAGGGCATTAAGCAGAATAGAAATAAAGTTATATGGGTGCTAGACAGTGGAGCATCGAGGCATATGACTGGAAACAAGTCCCTGCTTACAGAGTTGGTTATGAAGGCTGGCCCTTATGTTACCTTTGGAGATGACAGCATAGGTGTGACTAAGGGATATGGCAAACTGAAAACTGGCAATGTCATCATTGAAGATATTTCCTATGTTGAGGGACTAAAGCGCAATCTGTTGAGTATAAGTCAATTCTGTGACAAAGGTTACGAAATTGTCTTCAACAAGAAAGGTGTCTCAATCACTCACATCAAGGAAGGCTCACTAGCTTTAAGAGGAGTTCGAAAGGCAGATCTTTTTGTTGCAGATATGGATTCAGCAAATCAGGATGAGGTCACCTGTTTCTACAGCAAAGCCTCGGATGATGAAAGCTGGTTATGGCACAAAAAGCTATCTCACTTAAACTTCAAAACGATGAATGCTCTCGCAAGGCGAGAATTGGTGAGAGATCTACCTCAAATGGAGTTCGCTCCGAAAGGACTCTGTGAAGCTTGTGAAATGGGAAAGTCGAAGCGAGCATCGCATAAAAGCAAAGAAATTTCTAGTATTACTGAGCCTCTACAACTTCTTCATGTGGATTTGTTTGGCCCAGTGAATGTCCTATCTTTGTCTAGGAAAAGATATGCTTTGGTAATCGTGGATGACTTCTCCAAGTATACATGGGTATTGTTCGCAATGACGAAAGACGAAGTACCTTTCTTAATCATTGATCACATCACTCAAATTGAGAATGTTTCAACACTTACTGTGAAGACGATTAGATCAGACAATGGCACTGAATTCAAAAACGCAGTGCTAAATGACTTCTGTGTATCTAAGGGAATACGTCGTCAGTATTCAGCCCCGAGAACTCCACAGCAAAATGGAGTAGTTGAAAGGAAGAATAGAACTTTGGTTGAAGCAGCAAGAACTTTGTTGTATGATTCAAAACTTCCTTTGTATTTCTGGGCCGAAGCAGTGAGTACCGCTTGTTACATTCAAAATAGAACCTTGATCATAAAAGATAAAGAAAAGACACCATGTGAGCTAATGAACAACAGAAGACCAACAATCAAATACTTTCATGTCTTCGGAGCAAAATGCTATGTGCTTATAGATGATGAAAATCTAGGCAAGTTTGCAGCAAAAGCTCGTGAAGGAATCTTTGTTGGTTACTCTACAGACGTGGTGGCAGCTTATAGAGTGTTCTTGGTGAATGATCGAAAAGTGACGGAAAGCTACAACGTCAGATTCGACGATACCAAACTCTCATCAATTTCAAGAGATTCTAGTGAACCTGAGTCCCTAAAATTTCAGAATCTGGACTTAGAAGATCTTGAAGATGAACCTGAGTTGGTTGTTCCATTAAATGTTCCAAGTGTACGTGAAGAACCTGAGTCTAGTGAACGAGCTAATTCTACAAGATCAGGAGAGACTTCTTCAGTACCAACCGACAACAACTCAGGGGGAGTAAATAGCAGCTCAAGGACTACTGTTCAAGGCTCGAGTCGAGTTGACTCTAGTTCTGTAGGAGCTGGCACTAACTCAGGGGGAGTTAGTGAAAATATTCAAAGTAGTCAGCACCCCAACTCAGAAAGTCAAGCTGAATCATCTAGACAATTTCCAGGTGAACGGGTATGGAATAGAGACCATCCGTTTGAGCTAATTATTGGTGATCCAGATGCTGGTGTGACTACTAGAAGAACTGCAAGAGCTGACATGGCTAATATCTCCTTATATTCTGGGTTCTTATCCAAGCTTGAACCTAAAGAAATAGAAGAAGCTCTTGGCGATACTGATTGGGTGATTGCAATGCAAGAGGAACTCAATCAGTTTGAAAGGCAGAAAGTTTGGAAACTGGTACCCCGACCAAAGAACAAATCCGTAATTGGAGCTAGGTGGGTATTCAGAAATAAACTGGATGAAAACGGACTTGTAACACGAAACAAGGCTCGTTTGGTTGCAAAAGGTTATTCTCAGCGAGAAGGAATTGATTATGATGAAACCTATGCACCAGTTGCAAGACTTGAGGCAGTCAGGATGTTCTTGGCATTTGCAGCACATAAGAACTTCAAGGTATTCCAGATGGACGTGAAAAGTGCCTTCCTGAACGGAGAGTTAGAAGAAGAAGTGTATCTGGAACAGCCGCCCGGCTTCGTTGATCCAGAACATGCAGATTTTGTGTATCTACTCTTCAAATCTGTCTATGGCCTCAGACAATCCCCAAGGCGATGGTATGAAACCCTATCTCTATTCTTAATTGAAAATGGTTTTGTTAGGGGAGTAATTGATAAAACATTGTTCTATAAAGTTGTGAGAAATGACTTAATACTTGTTCAAGTATATGTGGACGATATTATTTTTGGGTCATCAAATGAGCGCTTGTGCGAGAAATTTGCCAAGCTAATGCAGGAAAAATATGAGATGAGCATGATGGGAGAGCTGTCCTTCTTCCTTGGATTACAGATCAGTCAGAGAAAAGATGGTATCTTTATCTGTCAATCCAAGTACGTCAGAGATTTACTCAAGAAGTATAATCTAGAAGATGCATCAGCAGCTAAGACTCCTATGGCAACAGCCACGAAGCTTGATGAAGACAAATCAGGTAAATCAGTTGACATCACAAGCTATCGAGGTATGATTGGCTCACTCCTCTATTTAACTGCAAGTAGACCAGATATAATGTTCGCAACTTGTTTATGTGCAAGGTTCCAAGCGGATCCTAGAGAATCACATCTCGTAGCCGTCAAAAGAATTTTTAGGTATCTCAAGGGCACACCAAATCTAGGGATTTGGTACCCAAGAGATACAGGATTTAATCTTATTGGCTATTCGGATTCAGACTATGCAGGTTGCAGGATTGATAGGAAAAGCACATCTGGTGCTTGCCAATTTCTTGGCAGAAGATTGGTGTCCTGGCAAAGTAAAAAACAACATACAGTATCTACTTCTACTGCTGAAGCTGAGTACATTGCTGCTGGAAGCTGTGTAGCTCAAATACTGTGGATGAGGAACCAATTGAAGGATTATGGCATGGAGCACAAGAAAATTCCAATCATGTGTGACAACACAAGTGCCATTGCCATAACCAACAATCCTGTAGATCACTCAAGAACCAAGCATATTGACATCAGGTATCATTTCATAAGAGAACATGTCGAGGAGGGGACTGTGGAGCTACATTTTGTGCCCACAATGCAACAAATTGCAGATATATTCACCAAACCTCTTGATGAAGTAACATTCAATAGGTTGGTTGGTGAATTGGGAATGCTTAACACAAGTTAGTAAAGCCTTCTATCTGTAAAATCCATGTTTATGTTTGTATGTGCAAGCTAATCAATCATTATGTGCTTAGACTTTAATATGCCTAATTAATGATTGTTATAGGTTGCATATAGTGTGATTTTGCATGAATTCATTGTGTTTTAAGTGTCTTCTATAGCACAAATCTGTGAATTTATGCTTGTTAGATTGCATGATCATAGGGGGAGTTAAATTCATAATAGTCTAAATATTGCATGATTTTTAGATGAATTTACCTGTGTTTTTCATGTAATTAGAGGCCTTAGAATTATCAAGGAATGTTTTAATTATGTCATATATTAAAATCCTTGAATTGATATTTATATTAATTTGGCAAAATTAATTGTTGAGTTTTTCAAAGAAAAATTGTCAAATTATTCTAAGTATCTTCAAAATTTCGAGTTAGTCTCTATCTCGAAACTCATGTAGAAATTCGACTTGAATTTCGACTTGAGCTTCCAGGGTGAAGTTTTGAAAATTCTAAGTCTGGGAAGAATTTCGAGTTAGTACCTATCTCGAAATTCATCTCGAAATTCGACTTAGAGTTCGAGTTCGAGTTACCAGTGTGCCTAGTTCTATCTTCAAAATATTCGAGATAAAGTCTATCTCGAATTTTATCTCTAAGGTTGAGATGAGGTTTCCATTAAGGGAATATTTTGAAAAGAACTGAGAATTAACTTCGAGTTAGTCTATCTCGAAATTTATCTCGAAGTTCGACTTGATGTTCGAGATAGAGTTCTTAGTCTATCTCGAAACTCAACTCGAATTTCGACTTGGTGTTCGAGATAGAGTTCTCAGTTAAGCTAAAGGGAATTTTTCGAGTTACACTCCTAACTCGAAACATATCTTGAATTACCTGAACTTTTTGATTCAAGGAAATATTTTGGAAAGAATTTGAGATTAACTTCGAGTTAGTCTATCTCGAACTTTATCTCGAAGTTCGACTTGATGTTCGAGATAGAGTTCTTAGTCTATCTCGAAACTCAACTCGAATTTCGACTTGATGTTCGAGATAGACTCTAACTCGAAAAGTATCTTGAATTTTCTGTTTTTCCAAGTTTACTACAAATCAATAATGTTCAAGATAGTATTTCCCTATAGTTTCTGCTGTAATTTTGGTTAAAGTGCTTCTTTGTGCATAATTGTTCGAGTTAACTTCTATCTCGAACTTTATCTCGAAGTTCGACTTGATGTTCGAGATAGAAAAGTTCGAGATAGAAAAGTTCGAGATAGAGTTCGACTTAGATGTCCCCTGTATGGACTTAGTACTTTTCACATTTTTTAACAGGGACATTTTTGTCATTTCTCATTCACCTATATATACATCTCTAACTCGATGCCTAAATTCACTTTACCTAATTCTAATTTTCAGCAGCCGTTTCACAAGAACAGTGCGATTTCACTAATTACATACCTTTGATCCTTGTTTTTGTGATTAAACTCGTACTAATCACGAATTACTGCCGATTTGTTGACTGCTATTATCTGTGTTAACCTCAATCTTTGTGTTACTGTGTTTTGTGAACATTCATACACGCGCATATACATACACACGAACACATATTGTTTGTGTACTGTTCATAAACACGATTCCATTTTTTCCATCTATAAACACACACGATTCCACTGGTATACACAAGAAATAGTAATTGGTTGTTGAATTGAATCCCGTAGTTTGATTTTTCAGATTCCGTTTGGTGTTCTTGAAAAATTAAAAGGGTTACAATTCTCTTTTGTAATTCGGAAAATTAATTGTTTTTCAAAATAAAAATAAAAATTCACATCTTTTAAAAGAAAAACATTTAATCAAAATGGCTCACCAATTTTCCCTTGCTAAAAACAATTTTTACAATATTTCTACGGAAATTGGTGATCAACTCCCGCGGTTTAAGTTTTGGATACGATTTCTCAATTTGTATTCCAAAGCTAGCCAAGCTTTTACTGCTAAACCTACACTAGTACATGATGCTTTACAGCAATTATGGACTAGTGCGGTTACTTTTGGGAGTAAATCAACCCCCTACGGTTTCAGGTTTACCTTAGCGGGTCAGGAATATGAGGTGACAGAACAAATTGTCAACAGAGTTCTAGGATTCCCCATTAAAGATGCCTATGATCCAGAACCTACTGCTGCAGAACGCCTCAGATTCTTTGAAGAAATTGGATGTTATCCTACAAAAGGCCCAATCACGGGAAATATCCAAAAGCAATTCTTCCATGCGGAATGGAATTACTTTTTCGAGGCCATCACAAGATGTTTTCGGGCACGCGAAAAAGACTTTCATCAAATTCCGATTCCCATGCAAACCTTTGCAGTAGCCCTAGCAAGAGAACTGGATATAAACTATGGACGTATAGTTCTCTCTGAGATAGTGGCCTCAATGGGATCCCTTGCAAGCAGAGACCTACCGAAGGATGCCCTTGCTATTAGACAGGGATTTGCCAGAAGCCCCACATCTGAATCGCTGGGGATGGGCACTAAGTCACTTGCAACTATTGCAAATCAGGATAAACATCAAGGTAAGCCAATGTCTACTCCTGAAAATATACAAATGTGGCTTAGATATGATGCAGGAGTTACCAATTTGGAGGCATCATCACAAGTCTCATCACATGCTCAAAATCCATCTGTTCATGCTGAGGCATTTGATGAGATTCCGGATGAGGAAAGCGATGATGCACAAGGTAAGCAATCAGGTAATCTCTCTCTGCATACTATTCATTCCTCCTCATACGTTTCTGATTCCGCGACCCATGAGTCTGCTAACCCGCAGAATCTATCCCAGGGTAAGAGCCATATTTCTGACTCTGAGTCTGATACACATTCATATTCTTTATCACCCCTGTTAACGGAAGTCAGAAAACCAGCACGTACATTTATACAAGATGATGAGGAGAATGAACCCGAAGAGCAGCAACTTATTCGCAAGAAAGCCAAACTTTTCCACGCTGCTACTTCACAACCACAGTCAAACCCTAGCGTGTCACACGCAACCACTCCACTTCACGCGAGTGGTTCACCCCTTGAACATTCTGCACATAGGGATTTTGATTTTGGTGAGGATGATGTGCCTCTTGATGATACTGTTGCTTCAAGAGGACATGAAGTCTTAAGAACTTCAACCGTACCTTCACCGGTACGTACTGATGCTGCAAAGAGGATCGGTTCTGATGTCGTACAAGGACACTTTGCAGCCTCTCAGACTGAGATTCCAACTCAGGAACAAACAGAATTTGATCCCATAACTGTCAACAACATTTCTTATCAAGTTTCTGCAGGTACTGCTTCACTTTTTGGATCAGTCATTGAAGACATACACGAGTGTGAGACAGGGAGTGTGTGTGAGAGGTTAGGGAGAGAGGGACCTTCATTTTTAAGGCCCGAAACCGAGCGCCAAATACCAACAGAACGCGTATTAGAGCGAGGTCACCTAAACCAAACACCGTCCCTTAATACTGAAAATTTTGATACTCGTATGACTTCAATGGAGAATAAAATGGAGCAGTTCGGGCAGTCGATGGGGCAGTTGGGGATCAATATTGGAAACAACCAAAGGGCTCTAGACGACTACGCAGCAAGAATGGCAAGTCAAGCTACAGCTTTTGATGATTTGACAAATAAGGTCAATGACTTGGGCCATGCTGGTGGTGTCTTAGGAAGCACTCTCAATGAGAGGATGGGGGCATTGGAGTCTACAATGCATACAATGATTGTGGAGATCAGTAGAATGATGTTCGCAGTCAGGAGTTTTGTGCCCCCGGAGTGCTTCGAGTCGGAACAACCTCCCCCCGATGCTGGAGCAGGTGGTGCTAGTGGAGCGGGAGCCTCTGGTTCTGGTTTTGGAGGTTCCTATGCAGCTGGTGGATCTGAAGACCATGGTGGAGCTCAGGATAACTCACCTAAGGGGGAGAGTGGAAAGGAGACGAGACAGCAGGCAGTTCACATCGAAGAAATTGAAGAACCCGCTGATCTTGTTAAGGAACCAGAAATTGAGCCTGCTGTTGCTGAAGAGACTCTGAGGAGGAGAAAGGGTAAGGCAATAATGGTTGAAGAAGATGAACCAGTTATTGACCTGAGTCATCAGGACACAGTACAGGAGGTACTAGACTCAGATTCTGATATGGAAGACGTACCTTTCGCACATGCTGTTAAGCGATCTTTGAAGGAACAAGGTGGAGGTGCTGGTATGTCTTTCGGAATGCCTGAAGAAGATCCTGTTGATGAAGAAACCCTGCAGTCTCAACAGTTAGCCTTGGAACAAGCTCAGTTCCATAAAATGAAGATGATGCAAGAACATGCTGCGTTCCTAGAACAGAAGGTGGAGCTACAAGGGAAGCAGTATGAGTATGAGCTTGCAAGGCTAGCCAATCCTCAAGTTGATCTGGACAAAAGAAGGATAGGGCAGAAATGGGATGAAGCAAGGAAGATAATGATGGGACCATGTGCAAAAGGAGTTCATAACAAGGATGCAGATGATCTGTTCTACAACTTGAATTTGCAGAATCCAATGACTGGGGACTATATAAATGCTTTGAAGAGATTAATTTCTAAAGTCAGGGTTGGATACAATGCAAATCTTAAGGAGTGGCAGGTTATCTTGTCTTTGGTAGAAGGAGTCCCAACATCTTTCCTATTTGTGGATGACCAATTCATAATGAGAAGATCTGCGTCAGAGTTGTTCTTGCTAGCGACTAAAATTCAGTACTCTCAATCTGAGGAGCTAAGCATTCTGTACAGGGATCAGTTAATGCAGCTAGCAGAGGACAAGGGTCCAGAATTCTCAGCTTATCCAAATTTTGTCCGGATGGTGGTTCAAGGAAAGATGAAGAGGGTGAGCATGGAGGAAAAGGACTTAATGGAACTTTCAGTGGAATCTCTTAAAGCTGTATGTAGACAAATGATGGGTAAGGGATTCGCCTCTGAGCTTAAAGATAAATCCGTGAGGATCATTGAAAGAGTCATATTCTTGAAGAGCAATGAGGTGTGGAAGTGTGATGTCATTGCTCCAAACCCTCTCGACAACGTGAAGATTGAGCCGGAGCTGATAGAACAGAAATGGAATATTCTTCAAGCAATGAAGAATGTAGATGAAGCTTTGACTCTTCCTTCTGGAGAACTGGAACAAGGAGAAATAAGGGAGGCAGTTGGCGTTCCAGGGAAAGATAGTGTATACTGGATACACTCTTATGCTGATGATACAGCTGATGCCTTAGCATACATAGATGCAGACCAGAAACAAACACTCTTGCATATGAGTAGACAATGGCTGCTACAGACTCAAGATGCTGCATTTCTAGAGAAAGTGTTATATGTGTTCAAATGGGGCGAAGTGGAAGACAAGTTTGTTGAAGAAAAGCAGAGACTCGTGAGTTACCTGTCTGAAGTAGTGGTGGAAAAGAAGCAAATGGAGCGAGATGCGGCTAGTGTCCACAATACTAACCGTGTCATGGGCTACCCCAAGATGATCTATTGTCAGTTTAAAGCTGATAAAACTCATTGGAAATCTCAGCTCATCATGAAGAACTTTGAGGATATTCCAAAGATCAGGACTACTCAGGAGGTGGACAAACTCAGAAGGCTTTTCAAACATCCTTATCCAGAGCCCAAGAACCCTCTAGAAATGGAAGCTGTAAGTCTGTTGAATGCTAGGTGGAAGCAGCTTAAAGATCCAGTATACAAGAAAGAAAAGCAGCAGAAGGAGAAGCTCAAAAGGCAGAAAGAAGAAAGAGACCAAGCTGCTGAAGCTAGAAAGAGGAAACGGAATTAGGGTTAAAGGTCAGAGTGGTGTGAACTTGAAGTTGGAAAAACTTCATGTCTTTCGGTTGCTTTAACTCACTTGAGGAAAATTCACCTTAGAGTGAATCCAATAAGGTGATATAAGTTTGACTAGAAGGTATGAAATAATCCAGGTGATAGGAATCATTCAAATGATCTTTAATTCGAGGTTCGAATTCTGTTTCTAGTTTTTATGTTCATTGTATTGTTTTCAAGTTCTTTTCAATTGTATATTATTCAAGAATGTAATGTTAATTATCTTTTCTCGTCTCATTGTTTAGTTGAGTTATCCTTCATTAATTTGAATGTCATTGTTAGACAATCAAATTGGGGGAGATTGAAAGGCAGAGTGTATAAACTTGTAACACTATAACTAATGTAACTCAAACTAAAGGAAAAGATACTTAACCAGAAGACAATCAAGAACAGGAAGTCACAAGAAATCAACACTAAATGAAGACAAGGTAATTGATACAATTAAACATGCTAACTATGATCAAGCCAAGAAGAAATCATTGAGAGAAGTTCAAGTTAAAGTTGTTCATGCCTCAGTGATTCGATAAATCAAGAATCAAGATCATAACTATCAGTATCAACAAGACCAATTGATTTCAAGTGAAGAAGAAGGAAAGCAAATATTGGAAAGCCAAATTATTCAGTGAATATGGTAATTTATTCAAGAAGCAGAAACACTATCAAGACTAGTCACTTATGAACCAGACCAGTGCATCAAGTGTCAGGACATTGATAGCAAGTTTATGTCAGTAATAAAGAACCATGTTCAAGAGCTTGTTGAAGAATAAAGAAGACATGAAGATATCACAAGTTCAAGATGTGCATTGAAGTTTCAAGTTGAAGACCAGAATATTTTCTAAGTACTAAATGTTCTGGATGGCTAAGTAGAAATTCTCAAGTAGAAGTTCTACTTAGGAATTTCGAGATAGCCAAGTAGAAGTTCCACTTAGGAATTTCGAGATAGCCAAGTAGAAATTCTCAAGTAGAAGTTCTACTTAGGTACAGCTTCAACATGACACATGGCATCTTCTGATTGGCAGATTTCCAAGCTTTCAAGATAAGGCAAGAATTATGTGGACATCATTGGGCCACGTACATCTTAGTCTTTGAAGACTACAGGACATAGATTACATGTAGTATAAATAGAAGTACTTGTGTAATGTTTTAGTTAGTGAGCAATTCAAGAGAAAAACACAAGAGAAAAAGAGAGAGTGCATTCACAGAGCTTAGTATCATTCACTTCTCTCTCAACTTCTGTTATACTTTGTAATGAATGTTGTAGCAACCCTTTCAAGTTATATATAAAGAAATATATTCCTTGAATCTGTGTGTTCATTTATTGCATCGTTTTTATTGCCTCTCATATTCGAAAAGTTGTATTCACCCCCCCTCTACAACACGTTTGGACCTAACAGGATGTATGAGTAGTTTGGTATTCGTATACTGAAAGGTAGCCTATACTTGTTTCGTGTTGTCCGATCAGTTATCATAACCATCACATGCATTGATTAAAGGCATCAACTCTAAGCGAAGTATTTAATGAAGTTAGGATCCCATGTTTTAATTCTCATAAGTAATTCGATTTTAATTCTCATTAGTTAAAGTAATTCTTAGTTTTGTTAATTTACTTCTTAGTTAATTTAGATAATCAAAACCCATCTTTGATATTATCTTAGCAGTGAATAATAATCATACATTGATGCATAGGTGCATAAATCTGTATTGAACCTAAACTAGTCTCTGTGGGAACGAATTTGGACTTAACCTTATATATGACTTGTGACCGCGTACGCTTACGTGATTTTGTATGAACAATGTCAAAGCAACTTAAATACTAAGACACTTATAAGGATCCATATTTTATTCGTTCGGTCCCAAATATGGGTCCGTTAAAAGGATGCATGCTTCATTCGGTCGGCCCCAAGCATGAGTCCGTTAGGCCTTTTCATGTACTCAATCATTCGATTACTAGTGTACTTTGGCTAATAATAACAAACATTTAAAATGGGGCAAACAACCTTTCATTGATCGTGTAAATAACGTGTACACAAATTCAAATTATAGATTGATGCTCACTTAAGGAAATTAAAATCAACTTGCATGAAGCAAAATATTGAATTAAAAAATTATAAAATGCATCCAGTAAGCTTACTGGTAGAAACGGCGAAGGCGAGCAGCATGCCATGTATTCCTAATTGGGCTACCGTCCGGATGAGCCAATTTGTAGGTGCCCGGTCGAACCACTTCTGTCACCGTGTAGGGACCTTCCCAGTTGGGCATAAGTTTGCCTTGCTTTATTGGCATTGAAGTTTCCCGAAGTACTAGGTCCCCAACTTGGAAAGATCATTTCTTTACTCTTGAATCATAGTACTGTGCTGCCTGAAGCTGGTACCTTAGGTTCCTTCTGTGAGCTGCTTCGCTTTCTTCCTCTAGCAAGTCCACGTTCGCTCGGAGTCCCCAGTCATTCGTTTCCACATTGAAAATCTGTGTTCGGTAGGATTCAAGGCCAACTTCGACTGGTAGAAGGGCATCTGTCCCAAAGGCTAGCTTAAAAGGTGTTTCTCCTGTCGATGATCTTGCTGTCGTTCGGTATTGTTGCAGTACACACAATGCTTGTACTGAGATTAACTAACAAACTTAACAAGAACAGTAGTTAACCAGAGAGATTTGATCAAGAACAGAGATAAAGAGAAAGAGAAAGAGAGAGAGAGAGGGAGGGAGAGAGAGAGAGAGAGAGAGAGAGAGAGAGAGAGAGAGATAGAGAGAGATAAGAACAGAATGTTATTATTTTCATAACCGTAAAATGATTACAGATTGGTTTATAAAGATTCTCAAATCCTAACAACTTTTTGCGCCTAAAAGTCTTTAAAAGTCTCCTTTGACTTTTAATTTGACTATTTTGACTATTTAATTTTCATAAAAGCTAAACAACTCTAACATATCGCCCAAAGAACCCAAGGTAATTCTTCAGCCCAAAGTCCCTTAACTTCTCCCAGTCTCTTCTTGATCCCATCAAAAATAATTTTGTTGAGGATGTCCGACTGAACTGAGCTTCTGCTGTATTCCAAACTTAGCCAAGAACTTTCTGAACTTACTTCCAATAAACTTCGTCCGATTATCTGACACACAAACCATAGGAATTCCAAACCTTAAGATCACCTGCTCCAACATGAATTTCTTTGCTGCTTCTTCGGTGATGGCTGAGAGGGGTCTGGCTTCTATCCATTTAGTCATGTAGTCGATCGCCACAATGCAGTACTTGGATTGCTTGGTGCTGGTAGCTAAGATCCCCATGATGTCAACTGCCCACATAGCGAATGGAATAGGGCTAAGAACTGAAGACATCTCTTCGGGAGGTTGCTTCGGTATTGTGTTGAATAGCTGGAATTATTTGCACTTCTTGGCATATTCGGCAGCATCTTCTTTCATCTTTGGCCAAAAAAACCCTTGTATAAGGATCTTAAAGGCTAAGGACCTCCCTGCTAAGTGCTCACCGTAAATTCCCTCGTGGACTGTTTCAAGGGCTAACTGTTGTTCCTCCCCGTCTAGGCATCGGAGAAGTGGTTGAGTTGCTGATCTTCTGAACAAACGGCCTCCAACCAAAGTGTAACTTGCCGATCGATGTCTTACTTTCTGTGCCTCCCTTTGATCGAGCGGTAGATTTCCCTTTTCTAAGAATGCTCTGATTGGGGTCATCCAATTAACCCCTTGGTGAATTTCCATGCACTATTTTTTGTCTATCGAAGGCGTCATTACTTCGGTCAGATAGATTGACCCACTTAGACTTTGGGTTTCTGCCGAAGCTAGCCTGCATAGACCATCTGCTCGACTATTGTTTTCTCTTGCTACCTGACTTAGTTCAAACGATTCAAAAGACTGAGTATTCTGGCGTACCTTTAAAGCATAAGCCTTCGTTCGGGGATCTTTCTGTACGTACTCCCCTGTGAATTGTTTGACAACTAGCATTGAGTCACTGAAGGCCCTTAAATTTTTGACCTCCAAACTTCGTGCTAGGTCCAATCCTGCTAGTAAAGCTTCGTACTCCGCTTCATTGTTCGTTAGAGGGAAAGTGAACCTGATTGCTTAACATATTTCAAATCCCTCCGGACTTGTTAGAATTAAACCTGCTCCACACTTATTCCCTGCAACCGAACCGTCAACGAACAGTTTCCATTTACCCGATGCTTGAATCAATTGTTCTTCGGGGGCTAAGTCCTTCGGCCTCGATAAGGAACATTCTACCATAAAATCTGCCAGTTCTTGTGCTTTGATCGAAGTTCTTGGTGTGTAATCCAAATCATGTTCCCCAAGTTCGATCGCCCAAGCCACAACTCTGCCCGATGCTTCTGGCCTTTGTAGTATCTTTTTTAGGGGCTGATCGGTCACCACCTTGATTGTTCGACGCCTTAGCTTTCTGGCTGATGTGACCAATCCATATGCAAACTTCTCCATGTTTGGGTACCTCGTTTTTGCATCCTTCAGCATGTGAAAAATATAGAAAATTGGGTGTTGATTCCCTTCGTGTTCTTTGACTAGCACTGCTCCCAGTGTTCGGTCGTTCACTGCTAAATAACGTTGCAGTGTTTCCTTCGGATCAGGTCTCATTAAGAGTGGGGCCTTGACCAGATATTCTTTCACTTCTTCAAATGCTTTCTGAAAATCGGGCCCCCACTCAAAATTCTTCGACCCTCAAACACTTTAAAGAATGGTAGAGCTTTTTCGGCCGATCTAGATATGAACCTCCTTAGGGCTGCCGGTCGTCTGATCAGTTTCTGAATATCCCTGATTGTCTTTGGTGCTTCCATGTCAATAACTGCCTTAATTTTCTCTGTGTTTGCTTCAATCCCTCGGGCGGTGACCATGTAACCCAGAAATTTCCCACTGCTGACTCCGAATGTGCATTTGTTCGGATTGATTCTCATATTGTTCTTCCTGAGTGTTTCAAAGCACTCTCTCAGATCTTCGGCACGATCCCTGAAGAGGGACTTAACAATCATATCATCCACATAGCATTCCATATTTCGGCCTATCTGCGCCTTGAAGACCTTGTTAATCATTTTTTGAAATGTCGCCCCCGCGTTCTTCAGTCCGAAGGGCATCTTAATGTAGGCATATGTGTCGTTCGGGGTGATGAATGCTGTCTTGGGTATACCTCGGCATTCATGGCAATCTGATGGTATCCAGAGAAAGCATCCAGAAAGCTGAGTATTTGATTCCCCGAAGTGGCATCTATCAGCTGATCAATGTTTGGTAACGGATAGTGGTCCTTCAGATAGTGCTTATTTAAGTCGGTGTAATCTACACACATCCTCCACTTACCGTTCGACTTCTTGACCACCACTACATTAGCCAACCAATCGGGGTAGTCAATTTCTTCAACGAATTTTGCCTCCAGCAGCTTCTCTACTTCAGCCTGGATAAGCTTTTGCCTTTCCATGGCGAAATTCCTCTTCTTTTACTTCACATGCTGAGCATCGGGCTTGATGTTAAGACAGTGCTTTGCGACCGATGGGTCCAACCCTGGCATGTCTTCGGGACCCCAAGCAAACACATCATGGAATTCCATAATGACTTCAATAACTTTCTTTTTTAGCTCTGGCTCCATGCTCTTCCCAATCTGTATCATCTTCCCTGCTTATCCAACAAATAACTCAACTTCCTCGGTTTCTACAACTGGTTCGGCAATTGGGCTAGACAGATCGGCCCCAAACTTCTCCAACTCAATATTCAACAGTTGATGACTGCCCCCAGCCTCGTTCACATTTCTCTTTCTCTTGCCAGCTTCGGCCATCTCTACATTTTTGTCTTTCTCTAAATCTTCTAGCATTATGATTCGGGCGGCCTTCTGGTCGCCTCTCATCTCTCCAACTCTATTCTCAGTCTGGAACTTCAACTTCAGATGAGGGATGGAAGATACAGCCTGGAACAAAGATAAGGCTGGTCTTCCCAAGATCCCATTGTATGGGCTGTCAACCCTAACCACATAAAATTTTGCCTCTTTAATTCGCCACTGTATACGGTACCTTTCCCAACAAAACAGATAGTGTAATCGTTCCTTCGATCGGCACAGGCTGGTTACCGAAGCCATATAAAGGCGCCTCATGGCATGGCTCCAATTGTTTACTTCCCAAGTTTATCTCGCAATATGTCCGGTGATACAAAATGTTTACTGAACTTCCTTCATCTACCAGCACTTTCCAAATCTTGTTTTACCTAATCACTGGGTTTATAACAAGTGGGTCTTCGTGAGGCCATATCACATCTTCATAATCATCCTTCGTGAACGAGATAGGCAGTGGTTGCTTGGCTGAGCTCGACTGGTACAAACTGTACACCTACCTAGCATACTTTTTCCTTGCTGTCTTACTATCCCGATCAAGCACTGTTCCTCAAGAAATTGTTCTAACTTCGCCTCGGTACTTCTCTGAACCCTCGGCCTCCCTCTTTTTCTCTTTAGACTCAAGCTTGTCTCTCAAGTCCCCCACAAACTGGGTCAATTCTCCATCCTTGATCATCCTCTCAATCAACTTCTTCAGATGGTAACATTTATCCATGTTGTGTCCTTTATCCCGATGGTAGTCACAATATTTGTTCTCATTCCTCTTATGTTCAGGGGTCTTTAGCCTGGCCGGTCGAACGAACCCGGGCTTACCCTTAATCTCATGAAGAATCTTCGAGATAGGGGTGTTTAAAGGTGTGAACACCGTGCTATCTCTATCCCTTCTACGTTCGGTCCCTTTGTCAGGCCTGGTGTCATTCAGCCTACTCTTGACATCTCCAAGACCCCTTCGGTCGTCCCTTTGATCATCTCTATCATTTTTCTTACTATCCTTATACCCCCCCCCCCCCAATAGACTCCATCTTCCTTTTAATAGCCTCCCCCGGTAGATATATATCATTTAAAGACTTTGGAGGCATATCGTAAAGAGAAGATCAAAGCTTCTTACCTTTAATAGGGTCAAGTCCGGCAGAGAGGAATCCAGCAGCTTTGACCTTGTCCAAGTTCGTCACCATTCCAGCTTCTTCCTTAAACCTTGCCAGATAGTCACCCAGTTCTTCATTCGGCCTCTGTCTACAGTGGATCAGGGCCTTTGTATCTTTCTCTCTTCGGCACAGGTGAGAATAGTGCCTCAAGAACTTCCTCTTGATCTGTTCGTATGAACCGATCGACCTGGTCCTCAGTGAACGGTAACATGGACGCCGGCCCCTTCAGGTACGTTTTGAACATTTTGCAAAGCATTATGTCACAGTGTCCCATACCAGTCATGAGAGATTCGTATTTCTCACAGTGGTCTTCGGGATCACCCTTCCCATTAAACTCGTGCATCTTTGGGAACTGCCTTCCAGGAGGTGGTCGGTATTGCTCCACGTCCTCGGTCACCACAGGCTCGTGGCTGACCTTTCTTTCCCCGAACATGCATCTTTCGATCCTTTCGATTCGGTCTCCCAATTGCGGGTCATCTTCTTCCGAATCGGAGGTATAAACTATCTTCGATCGGGACCTTCGTGAGTACGATTCGGAGTCCCATGACTCGTCTTCATCGTCTCTGGCTCTCTTCTCCCTTCGGTTCTCAGGTTCTGAGTCTTCGGCCTCCAGGGCCTCCCGCAGCACCTTCTCCTGGAGTTCAATTTCTTCTCTCTGGAGCTTTAGGGCTTGCAACCTCAAACGATCGGCCTCTCTCTGCTTAGCCAATCTTTCTGCATCCCTATTGCTCCTTTCCTTCGCCTTTTCCTTCTGCTTTCCTTTGGCCCTTTGTTCCTCTCGCCATTTCAAGATCATTTGTTGCTGTTCTTCAGGGGTCGGTATTTCCCCTTCTTCATCAAAGTTCAGTAGCATCGGGATAACAGGAGGAGTGCGGCTGCCTCCAGCCACGGTAAGGTTGTCGGTTATGAGAGTCTCTTCGTTCGTCATAGTTGCTGGTAAATTTCAACACAAACGTATCTCTACGTTCCCACAGACAGCGCCAAATGTTAGAACCAGTGTCGAGTCGAACCTGCAATGAAGAAGAATGTGAGGGTGGTACCCCCGATTCACCTCCGGTGTGAGAATAAGTTAACTGGTCTTTTTGAGAGTAACTTGGGAAGTACGGGCAATCCGAACTAAATTTTTTCTCCTTTCTTTTTAAAAAAAGTACGGGCAATCCTATTTAATAATATTAAATAATAATATTATAGTTAATAATACCAAACCAATATCCTTTTCAGCTAAAATATGTTACCATTTCTACTTAATAAAATATTATAATTATTAATAACTAATCGATTAACCTTTTCGGATAACACATATTATCTTTTCTATATTTTCTAATTAAAATCCCTCTTTCTTCTAAAAATATAATGGGCATCATATTTTAATTATTATAATTAAATTATTTCATTTAAAAATTTTAAACCTACAAAATTCATATCCTAAAATTATCAATACAAATTAATAAAAAAATTATATATCAATACAAATTAATAAAAAAAAATTATATATTATTAAGAAAATATATGATTTGCATAGTACATATTTGAAGAGAGAGATACTATATTTATTTTTAACTACCTTGTCACTGAAAAAATGCACAAGGGCAGGCCTTTACGTTAAAAATAAATAAATAAATAAAATACCAAAATATGTAGCAATTAATCAGAGGCAAAACACCACTAAAAAAAGGAAACTCTATTATTATTAGCAGAGCAGTCTCACGTCAATTACGAATACAGAACAGTAGTCTCACGTCAATTACGAATACAGAACAGTTCCAACTCCCAGATCATAGAGTTCTATAAAACGAATTCTCAATTGACGCAACAGAACAAAGATAGAACCACTCCCATTTGGAGTTTTGACAGTGAGGAGTCTTCCTCATTCACTGTTTCAAACCTTGAGCAATGTTAGCATAAATGTTAGCATAATGAAACCATGGGCTGTAAATCTTGTTGCACCTTCATGTGTCATGCTGCCTGACAAACTCTGTATTTACAGAGCAACACACATATATAACAATGAAGAAGAAGAAGATAACAGAAATGAAGATGTATCTCTACATAATGAAAAGCACAGAAAATGAATACAATGTCACATAGCCTCATATTGGCTTGTCTCTTATATACTAGTACTGAATGTAACTAACTAACAGAATTAGAGCCAGCTGTCCATCTATACACTTGACACCTTGGCACACTTCGTTACTAAGCAACATAGAGCACTATTATTATTCTTATACTTCTGAGCTAGAGAATGTAAAACAGTAAATGATGAACTATGACATTTTACTGTGTTAGCTTCTATATTGGTAACATCCCCCCTCAAGTTAGGAGGGGAAAAGAAGTTTTGCACTCCTAACTTGGCAAGAAGTTGTTGAATACGAGCAGCACCTAATGCTTTTGTAAACAAGTCAGCTGGTTGTTCATTAGTAGGAAGATAAGCAGTGGTAATAACTCCTTTTTGAAGCTTCTCTCTAACAAGATGACAATCTATCTCGATATGCTTGGTACGTTCATGATAGACAGGATTAGCGGATATGTATATGGCAGAAAGATTATCACAATATAGCACAGTTGGATGCTCTTGAGGAACTCCAAAATCAGCTAACAAGGCCCTTAACCAAACAATCTCACACGTTGTATCTGCCATAGAACGATATTCTGCCTCAGAGGAAGAACGAGAGACAGTTGGCTGTTTCTTACTCTTCCAAGAAATCAAAGAGTTCCCAAAAGTAATGCAAAAACCAGTCACAGAACGTCGAGTTAACTTGCAACTGCCCCAGTCAGCATCACAGTATGCAGTTAACACTAAAGTAGACTTAGAAGGTAATAGCAACCCTTGTCCACAGGTGCCTTTAATATACTTTAGTAGTTTAAGTGCAGCATGAAGATGGATAGTTTTAGGAGCAGCCATAAATTGAGACAAAACATGAACTGAGTAGGATATATCAGGACGTGAAATGGTAAGATATATTAAACGACCAATAATTCGACGATAGAGAGAAACATCAGAGATAATAGGTGAGTCATCACTAGCAAGTAACTGATGGTTTTGTTCCATTGGAACAACAGATCGAGTACACGTAGATAAACCCACATCATTGATAAGATCTAAGGTATACTTACGTTGATTTAAGTAAATACCTGATGCTGAACGAGCCAATTCAAGCCCTAAGAAATATTTGAGTGTTCCCAGATCCTTGATTTTGAACTGAGAACTGAGAAATGTCTTTACTCGAGCCATTAGAGAAGAACAGTTACCAGCCAAGACCATATCATCAACATACACCAATAGTGTAACAATATTAGATCCTTCTTGAAAAGTAAACAGGGTATGATCATTGACTGATTGTTTAAAACCAAACATAAGTAGAGCTGTATACAGTTTTAAAAACCATTGACGTGGTGCCTGTTTTAAACCATAGAGAGACTTTTTGAGTTTACAAACCAGACGTTGACCAGGAAATTGAGCTAGCACATCAGCAGAGGGTATATAACCTGGAGGTAAAGCCATGTACACATCCTCATCAAGGTCACCATGAAGAAATGCGTTTGTAACATCTAACTGGTCAATGGTCCAATTTTTAGCAGCAGCAACAGAAAGTAACACTCTAAATGAAGTCATTTTAGCTACAGGAGCATACGTTTCAAAATAGTCCACCCCCTCTGTTTGGGTGAAGCCTTTGGCAACCAAACGTGCTTTATAGCGTTCAACTTCACCTGTAGGTAAATATTTAACCTTGTAGATCCATCTACAATCAACTACCTTCTGATTATCAGGTAAAGGAATCACATCCCAGGTATCGTTTGCCTCTAATGCAGCTAGCTCAGTAGCCATTGCTGTACACCACTCAGTAGAATTGGCAGCTTGTTGATAAGAGTATGGTTCAGATATTTCAGTAACATTGGCCAAGAAATGTGTATAGTCAGGTGTAAAGCTATTGTAATCCAAAGTGTCACGCAAAGTAACATTTGTGTGGTTAGCTTGAGGTGTAAAAGTACTAGGAAGCCCAGTATAATCCATATATTTTGAAGGCACAGTCCTTTGTCTAACAGGTCGAGTCTGAACAGTTGACTGAGTAGAGACATTTGTATCTGTAGTATCAATCTCAGGTAAAATAGTGGTGTCAACCTCAGGTAAAATAGGGATATGAGATGGTATAGAGACAGAGGTTTGTTGAACAGGTATAGACAATTCAGTCATGCTCAAAGGGTCATCAGAAATATGACCATGCTGTGTAAAAAGCTGAGGAGCCACAGTAGTTTGCATGTCCTTAAAAGGAAAAACATGCTCAACAAATTCGACATTTCGAGATACAAAAACCTTTCTGGTATAGACATTAAGCTTCGTATTAATTTCACAAGTGCATTTGTAACAATCACACTTAGGTCTTGTTGTAAGACTGTCTAATTCATCAATTAGGGTCTTATACTTAGTATAATATGCAGTAATGCTCGAGAAAGTTGTGAAATCTCTTTTCTCAAATTAAACAACTTAGGGAGATTACTTTGTGCATAACGAATAGCTAATTCAGTCCAGATTGATTGAGCAGAATCCATGTAAACAATACTGTTACGTATATCTGCAGAGACAGAGTTAAGAATCCAGGATATTACCATATGATTGCAGCGATTCCAATGGCTCAACAAAGGTGTACCAGCAGCTGGTTTTACCAGAGATCCATCGACAAATCCTAATTTCATCTTTGATGAGAGTGCGATCTCCATAGATCGGCTCCATTGAGAGTAATTATGTTCGTTAAGAACAACAGTAGTAAGACTCATGCCTGGATTGTCCGATGACGATAAAAAATAAGGATGATTTGCATCAACTAGAACTGTAGTTGAGGAACCAGTAACAGCTGTAGAATAAGAAGCTTGAGTCGCCATTGTTGTACGAAACAAGCTTTGAGAATTTGCAGAACAAACTCAAAGAAACAAGAACAAACAAACTAGATCTATGACAAAATAAGAAAACAAACAATATTGATCGAAGCGGAAAGATCGAGCACAAGCTCTGATACCATGACAAACTCTGTATTTACAGAGCAACACACATATATAACAATGAAGAAGAAGAAGATAACAGAAATGAAGATGTATCTCTACATAATGAAAAGCACAGAAAATGAATACAATGTCACATAGCCTCATATTGGCTTGTCTCTTATATACTAGTACTGAATGTAACTAACTAACAGAATTAGAGCTAGCTATCCATCTATACACTTGACACCCTGGCACACTTCGTTACTAAGCAACATAGAGCACTATTATTATTCTTATACTTCTGAGCTAGAGAATGTAAAACAGTAAATGATGAACTATGACATTTTACTGTGTTAGCTTCTATATTGGTAACACTGCCTTCATGCTTAAACTTGACGCATGGATCCCTACATGATATATATTTATGTATAATACAAAAAGAGAGCAGCAGTTAGTTACTAATAAATCATTGCAAAAACCAGGTACAAACAGGACAAAACGGCACATAATAAAACAATTACATTCAGTTATCTACAGCACACAATATGCTGTATATTGTCTCAACATTTCTCAAACACAGAATCATGGTAAAGCATAATATCATAATATCAGTAACCAGTTTCTCATGTATAAACATAAAATTAAAAAGTTCATAAGAACTTGACCTTAAGTCTAATACATGTACATGATGTCATTTTAAAATTGCTAACGTATAAAGTCACTTTCTTGTATATGTCTTTTGACTAAAGCAAAATTAAAATCTTCTTAAATTATTCGAAAACACTATCTACCAAGTACCAACAAACCATTTAATGGTACCCACAGTAGTTCCTCTTTACCTGCGGATTTTGAATGAGATGGTTTTCAGAAGGTTCAGTCCTTCAGCAACCGTAAAGTTGCCTAGTTAAACCAGTCCAGATCCAACAATATTTTCTCAATTCAATGCTGTCAAGTCGAGCTAGATATGGTCATTTTAGTGCATCATTAACGAGACTAGCCTCAACAAAGTTCAAATCCCATATGTCTGATTGTATAAATCCCCAGAATTGGGCATCCGGTAATTCGAATCCTCATGACCAGTAAAATACTTGTTTATTCCTAATCTTTCAGATCTAAGAAACTCTGCCACTCTCGAGTCATTTCCTCCCTTAACCTCACTCCAACCATCCCAGTTGCCATTAAATATAGGTTGATTCCTAGACTGTGGTAGAGCAAATTGAGAATACGTGGATCCATTGTTGGCCAGGGCTTGTTCCAAAATCCTCATAGGCATCCCATAATTATCTGGATGAGAAGAAAAGCTGTCCCCCATATCTAAATATTTGGAGTTCTGCTGTGATGAAAGAGATCTTTGCATCATTAGTTGCAATCTTGACTCATTCTCATAGTTACTCATCTGGGTAGGATTACTTGATCTCATGTCTAAACCAGGACTGCTAAACCCACCAGGGAATCTCCCTTTACCTACTGCCAAAATTGCAGGATCGATAAACTCAATATCCGCATTGGCGGAATCAAAATGCATAGTAGACAGTGATTGATTTGTATTTCTCATGAAAGACGAGTTGTCAAGAAAATTTTTCCCTGCAAAACAGCAGACACCGGAACATAAGCAACAAGCAACACAAAATATTATCGATATAAAGGTGATATGTAAGATACAAACCAGAGTTTATGTCCAATGTCTGTTCCACTCTATCATAAGTGGTAAAGCCTGGTGGTGGAGCTCTGTTGGCCCCGGAAAACCCAGGAGGGGCTGATACAGGTGCCCTAGAAACTGTTTCACATCAAAGTAAATTTATTTACCTCAGAAATTCTGCAAGTCTAGTTATTTTAAGAGCAAAGAGAAAAAGATTGGCATATATAAAAAAGCAATAGAACAAATAGGTTACACAGTTTATTGAAATCAAATGGAAGTAAAAAGCGTTTATCAGGTAAATCAACATATGCTAAAACTTAGCCCTTCGAAGGAGCAACAACAAAAATGCTTATCTTCACTTGTTTCATATGATAAAAAAATAACCACATCAGCCCAAGCACAAAACAAATGTCAGTTACCAAACAGGTAAATAAATAATTACATACTATTCTGGGAGCATATTGCTAAATTCAATTCTACACGCATGCACAAAAAGATGGCAGGTAGGTTAAGAAAGGGAGAACGAACAAATCAAAGACATGTAGTTTTCAGATATAAGCTAAAAACTTCTACAGACGAGTAAACTAGGAAACTTCAAATACTTGGAAAAGCAGTGAAGTCTATGCCAACAGGCAATAGTTGCACACAAACACAAGAAATGATGTACACAAATGAATTACTTGCAGCTCTGAACTCACCAGAAGTCCTGTTGAGAGAATTATGAAAATGAGTGCTCGCAGAATTACCAGGTTGCTGGGCACCAAGAGCAGATAGACCATTGCTAATTCCACTAGCATGAAAATTTCCATTGTCCTTAAAACCATTGGTGAAAGAGTGAATTCTTGGTGTTTGGTCAAAAGCAGTAAAAGATGGATCATAACTGAATGTTGGATCCTCTTCTCTTGCAAAAGAGAACCTAGACTGATTGCTGTTTTGTACCTTCCTCGAACTTGATACACCAAGAGATCCCTGCTGTTTATCAGTTTCTCCTAGTAATTTAGCCAAATTCTGAGGTGAAGCTAAAGAGTCATCCCATGAATCAAAGTTCATGGATAAAATATTAGATATGATGTTGCTCTCTCCCATGTCATTATCAGAAACACTATCATGGTTTACTAAATCACTACCATATCTTTCTAGACTCATCATTCTCGATTCATTTGGTATCGATTCATTTGGTATCATATAGGAAGAATTTTTATCAGAACTATTCAAATCAGTATAACTTCTGGTCCGATTCTCAGAATAACCATTCAACAAAACTGGGATATTATATTCTTGTGCAGAGAACTTATTTAGTTGAGAATCAACATTTACATTGGGTGATTTGTAAGCCTCTTGAAGATATAAGGCCCTGGAGCCATCTAATATTTGCGATAAATCAGGCCGGTTATCTGTGCAACTGACGGCTATTGGATTCCGGAAACTCTGAATGTCATATGATGGTAAATCATTCTTAATTTCAGAAGAATCAGTTTCCACTACACGCAATTGTGAGTCTAATCTGAATTCAGACTGATCTCTTGGAGTAACAGTATCCTTACTGGTGGATGCTACTTTTGTTGGAGTATGGGAGGGTGAGAATTGTCTGTTTTCCGTGTCTCTGTGCTGTAGAGTATCTATATTCAATGACAATATATCAGAACATAATTCCTGAACTTTAATTTCTACAGGAACATGTGGATCTCTTTCTGGATCAGCAACACAGGATTGTCCCCTAGAATCATCTGACTTCACTATATCAGCTGGCATGCTCATGGATCCATCTACCTTAGGTGGTGGTGCAGAAATCTGGCTACTTATTACCTGATTAATAGATTGCCCAATCATGGCAGAGGTTTTAGATAGCTTCCTCTGTTGATCTCCATCCAAGTATAATTCGACTGATGCTACTGACTCTAATTTATTCCTCTGCGCAGTCAACCAAATTTCACCATTAAGTTTCTTTCCTGAATCACTGTGCAATACAGAGACCTTTGATTTCTGCTTAGAAGATCCATTTGAGCTTGTTACACTTGTGAGAGATGGTTGGCTATTTGAAGCACGCATTCCCCTGAGAAGCACTTAAATTTGTGAGCTGGAATCTAACAAATACACAAGAAAGAAAATAAAAGGGTAAGCAATATGTACCAGGATGCTGTTGCTGGAAGAACTACAGATTTACTACAGCTACTGTTTGGTGGAGAGCCCCTCACACTACTGGCAGGAGTTTGCCAGACAGAAGATTCCAATATACTTTCAGAGATTTCAACATTCTGCACCAGTACAAATTCAGGAAAAGTGTCATGCATTAGCTAGTAATTCTAAACCTTGATTATTGATTATACCACTCAAAAAGAATTAATTATGTAAATCCAGACTATTTTAGTTTACTTGTTCACTTGCACCAAACTATCCAAAAATATGGAGCAATCTATTAGCTACTGATGCAAAAAGAAAATCGCACAGTGAGCATCATATGACTCACACAGACAAAACTTACATTTGTTGAACTTTTACTGTTAGATACACCAGATGAAGAAGAGCTATTATTGCAGAAACCGTCTGCCGGCCAAGGTAATACATTCCCAGAACGACGTTGCATATCAACTGTAGCACCAGTAATCTGTTCGACTCTATTCCTTCAAAATGACTATGCAAGTTAATTAGCCAGACAACAGAGAGTTCAATGAAACATTGGAAGGATCAATCAAGCTATCTTTGATGGACTTAGGAATATAATAAAAATATAAAATAAATACAAGGCATGATATCATAAAACAAGAAAGACTTTTTGAGTTATTAAAAGTAATTTTGAAATCGAAAACCTTGGTACACACATGGTTTCAGATATTTCAAATAGCTTTTAGCATTATAAAGCTGTCATTCAATAGCACATATAGTTTAAGTAGCACAAATTGACTGGTCAACAGCACCAACCAATTAATGAGCTAAATAGTGCACACTTGAAAATCATACACACGAAAACAGAGGGTTCACTGTTCCCACTTTACATATGCATAACCAATAAGCAATCAAATTTCCGCCAAACACATCTCAAAGCTTAAGTCCCTCCAAATTTCAGCTCAACAAGCATGTAGGTAACTTTAGAAGGCATTATCAGCAATAAACAATTTCTAGAATGAGAGAGCCTGTAGTCCGTGATGATTTAAAAAATATATAAAAACTGATCCAAACTAATTTTTTTTTTTGCTTGCCAGCATGATATAACAAGTCTGCATAATTTACAAGTATATTGTTCGCTACAAAACAATCATGTTTGCACACTTCTGGATGCAGATGGATACCCTGCAAACATATGATTGATAATAACAACTAGGATGGTGAATGCACGACAGAAATACAATACCTTGTGCTTGCTGATATTATTTCGTCTTTAATGAAACTATCTTCTTGTGTACCAATTTCATGCAAGTATAGACAATCTGGATTGATGCATTGCTGGACCGAAGTATATTAATCAGAGAAAAACATACACAAGAGAACAAACATATTCATATCATTAATCATTAAGTAAATAAAAGATTATACCATGTTCCTCAGCCATGCATGGCAATATTTGGTGGTTCCAAAGCAGGCCCTGCAACATAAAATAGTAACTAACTCCAGCTCGATTAAAAATAATGATGTGCAATCCACTAAAGAGAACACATTCTGACCTTAAAGGTCTGCCCTCCAATATATAACCATGCACTGACTGAATGCAACGAACTGCTTCCTCCTCCTTGGAATAAGTAATATATCTGGAACAGAACACAAATATATCCGACATTTAATATACAGCTCTATATAATTTTATAACCTTCATACAATTGACACATTTAAAACAACCTAACTACAAGAAAAAAAAATTCCTATGTTAAAATAATTGCAATTTCAGATATAAGATTAAGTAGGAGAAAACATAAACTTACACACTACAAGTATTATTTGGGAATTGTTGAATGGTCCCAGCCGCCGTACGGGATATAGACACCTTTTGCACCTTTCCATATCGAGCAAAGTATTCCTCTCTTTGTAGAAGCTTTATAAAAAAAGAGAGAGGTGATTAGAAAATAAAAACTGCGCAGAAAGTTATACAAAAAAAATTAAGAGTAAAGAGAATGTAAGGAGATACACACATCTTCATCAGCCAGATTTAAAGGTAACCCCGCAATGTAGACAAGATTTCGTTGAATCACTCGCACATTACTTAAGTTTTTTCGTCCATCAGGTGTTTTACCTTTCGACTTTGACTTAACTTTCTTTTCCACACTCAACTCAGACACCAACCTATCATTTATAACAAGTTCTGTCAGAATTAAGTAACAGAATCAGCTGAACTTTATGGTCTCAACCAGAACTCAAATGATGACCTTTCGCACTGAGCTGCCTTGTCAACAATCTTTTCCTTGTTATAAGGGGTACGACATGCTGGACACCTTCCTTCTACATTCTCCTTCTCAGCCATGTCCATTATGTGATGCCAGCACCAAACACAAATCTGTAGGAAAGTAAAAGTGTAAAAACATTGCATTGGATTTAAGTTTCATAAAAATTACACCAGAGGATAAATGTTTTACTCTCAATGCAGCAGACTGATAAGGTAAATGCATATCAGGAGGAAGCAAAAAACCTAACCAAGTAATATGGCAGCTATACTGTTGATTGTACTTATGACTTTCCACTATTTCTACTAGTTACTTTATTATTTCTAACATTTTAGTTGTTTCAACAATCAACACATGTCAAATGATATTGGCAATAAGAAAATGACTTATATAAGTTGCAACATGGTAGACTTTATCAAAGTTAGACTCAATTCATTAGAAAATTAATAATGCCCATCCTTCTCCCGCGAACAGCCATATAAACCCTCTGCCTGGAATTTAATATACATGTTCATCGCATGATCCCTCGTAATTTTATAGTAGCCCTGACAAGTGTTTTAGCTGCAACACACAATTGGTTTAGATATAGATGAATGCAACTTAGCTTTCAATGCAAACGCATAACACGACATTCATTGACTGATCAAAGAAGCAGTTTCACTAAGCAAAATTCTCTTTGGCCGTTTTATCCCTTTCACAAAGTCGAAAACTTCTAACGACCTTTGCAAATAAACCGGAGTCATGATCTCTTTACTACAATTATGCATTTTGACATGGAAGGCTTGTTTTGTAACATCATCTCTCAGGGAACAAGTCTCGATATGATAATCCAGAAACTTGTTTTATGAAATTAGCAAAAGCGTACATGACTGCAACTAACTTTTTATACACCAAACACATTTTATGCAACTAAACAACCATTTGAAAGAAAATTTAAAAAAAAAAAAATTGATCAAAAAAAAATCAACTCAGGTAATAAGACAAAGAATTCAGACCTCGTAACCACACTTGCAAGGCTTCAATTGCTGATCCGTCAAATCCATCTCCTCGGCACAAAGAGGACAAGTCTTCTCTCCTTCAACGCTCATGATTGCCTAAACAAAAAATTTGATAAAATAACACCACAACAACGTATACAGTAATTTCACTCTCCAAAAGCACCTTCAACGGATTAAAACACAACAAAACCACTACAATTCCCCAAAGAAACATTTTTTTACAACATAAAAAACACTAAAAACAATCAAAATGAAGCCAAAAAAGATATCATCATTAGGCTACTACAGTCTAAAAGATCTCTGCATGCATCATACCCACTTCAAAAATACCGTAATCACTCATATCATTCTTCAAAAGCACCTTCATCAGATTAAAACACAACAGAACCTCTAAAGTTCCCAAACCTAGCATTTTTATACAGCATAAAACAATTAAAACAAAGTCACAAAAGATATCAGATAATGCATCCACTCTACAAGCTTCACAATGACTCGAACCGACTCCAAAAACAAGCTCTTACAAGATCCCCTATCCGTAACATCATAAACTCAACCTTTATACAATTCAAACACTTCCACCGATACATCCACATGGACACGAAAAACCCCTCTTCTACCACAATCAACAACAAAATCAAGATTAAAAAAGGAGACCCACTTGACAAAAACCAAATTCACTAAATCCCAACAAAACCACCCAAAAAAAAACCAAACAAAACTAAATCAAACAATCAAATTAAAATCATACCAATAAAACTAAATCAAACCAAATAGTGAATAAAAACACAACAACAATCTTGAATTACAATATAAAAAGATAGAAAGATTTAAGAATGAAGATAGGGGGATATACTTACAGTAGGTGTGTGTGTGTGTGTGTGTATAGATTGATAGAATTTGGCGAGCGATGAGAAAAGGAGAGGCTTTTGGGTGAGAGATAGGAAAGTGCTGCTGGGTATCTACAAGTCCTTTTCGTTTCGTATTTAAATGTATGTGAATTATTTGGATTTGGGTGTTTGCCCTTGGAGTTGGGGTTATTTACCAAAATGCAACTCTCCTACTACGATGTTGTCGGCTTTGGGGTTTGTTTTGGAATTGTATGTACATTTTTGAGGTTGTTTAATAAAGCCCATGTGTGGGGTTTTTATCAAGAAGGAAAAGGCCCAGGATATATATTTTTGGGAAATACGGCCCAAAGTACAAGGTGGCTTTGCAAGATCAGCACATTTCTTTCTTGCAGCATCTCCAAACCAATTAAAATAGCTGGCCATAAAAGACCTCAGATTTCTACATTCAAATTTTATGGATTTAGTATGGAGCAAAATCGAATTGATATCGAAAAATTGAATTAAATTGTACAATTTTAGTTCAGTTCGATTTAAGTTTCTTTTCTGAAATTTTGGTTAATCCGATTTTTCGATTTATTTTTGGTTGCACCGAAAAACCAAATTATATGTATAATGTTAGAGTAACTCCAATGCTCTTCTCTTTCCTTAACCCCTAAAATAGGGATTATTAAAAATATAGGTAATGAAAATTATGTTTCACTCCAATCATATACCTTATATTCATACCCTATATTTTAAAAGTAATTTTTAGTGTACTTTTTTGAAATTTAAATTTTGAATATTCTTATAAATTAACCAATGAGGTGGAAGATAGATGAGGTGGAGGATATAGGGAATCTAATTTTGATCCCTCAAATAAGGGGTTATATTTTCTCTCCCCTAAAAAATAAAGGGGATGAGGGGTAGGGTTGGAGCTTTATTTTAAAACTAAAATCCCTATATTTGTCCACCTAGGCACATTATAGGTACGGAACATGTATGATTGGAGTTGCTCTTAGTATATGTAATTAGTTAATTTATTCTATTTTTTATTGCTATTGTGATGGCCAACATTTTTTATATTTATATTATATATAATATCAGGGTTGAAAAACCAAATACCTACCATTTAATTTCAGCTTCCCAAAATACCTACGCACATTGAGCTACGTCCTTTTTATCCACGGACCACGCATTTGTGGCATGCGTATAGGATATACGCATCTTACAAATGCGTGGTCACTATATACGCACAACAAACATGCGTGCACTTTGCTAAATTCGAATCTGAGCTCTGTGAATAGTACATTGGATACGCATGTTGAGCATGTGTGGCTGTAGATACGCATGTCCAACATGTGTATGCCAAGACACTGTTCATCGTCTTCCCCCCTCCACCGATGGCGTTTTTTGACCAAAACTATGATCGAATCGTTCACCACTTTCCAACAATCTTTCACAAGCATATTATACACCAAAACGATCGTTTTCTTCTCCTCTACAACCCTATACCCTTCATTTTTTGTTTGTTTCGCCGAATTAGAAAACCCCAAATCGAACCCTTTTTCCGATTTCGTTTTCCGGTAAGCTCACACACACCCCTGCGGGGCCGAAGCTCAATAAATGAACGGGAGAAAAGGAAGAGCAAGGTCTGGGCTTCGTTTTGATGCCATCAGGAGGGGTGGAGGTAGCCGGGGGGGAACGGAGGGAGGCGATCGGTGTGGCGATTTTGCGGGAGAGAGACGACTAGAGCTGCTTTGGGAAAAATGACGTCACATGACGTCATCACGCATCTGGGAGATGCGTGACCTGAGATACGCATATCAGGAATGCGCATCCCAGGCCACGCATGCCCAGGATGCGTACCCCGTGGGTAAAAAAGGCGGACGTTGCCGCATAAAGGCATTTTGGGCAGTTGGACTACAAAAGTAGTGTATTTCAGTCATTCTTTCTAATATCAGTATATGTAATTAGCTAATTTGTTTTATTTTTCATTGCTAAATTGATGGCAAACACTTGTGCTAGTATACCTATTATATCCTAATATATAATAAGAGTAAGAGAGATATTAAAAAGTACTACCATAGGTCTCGAGATCGATTCTAAACAACCACATAGTATTTAATGTATTTTTTAATATTAGTTACTTAATGTTAAATTTGCATTGGTATTGTACTGTTTAATCTTATACTTTCCGAAATAATCATGCGCTCATATTTTCAGCAGACCTTCATTCCGATTTAAATTGCAACATACAATTCAAATAGGTAAAATTCGATTAAAATATAAAGAAATACGATGTACTTTTCTCGAGTTTTAGGATTGTGATATGAGTTACTTTGTATTATTAAGATATAAAATAAACATTAAATTTTACCAATAAATATATTAAAATTTAAATATAATAAATCTAAAAGTATTCTTGAAAAAATTATATCCAATTACACGATGATAATACAATAAACAACCATATGTCAAAAATTTCATACTCATGAATAACATAACTAAATTTAATTATATCTTATATGCACTCACTAACAACAAATTTAAATTATTTACATTCCGTATATATCCTTTATTATATTATTATATCTATATAATCTTAAAGCATCAATTATCCATTTAGTATCTTGGATATATCCATGGGTTGATCCATCAATTTCCTTTGTTTTTCTGACCCGCTCCATTACTTTTTGACCCATTAGTGACCCATCCTAAATACGGATACTACCCGCCGGTTTTTTAAGCCTATTTCACATGTTTTTTCAACTATCCACCGACCCGGATCCAAATCAAATAATTACCCATCAATCAATACATAAAAAAACAGTTGTAACTTCCTTTTTTCAAACCGAATTATGATATTGCAAATCAAGATAGTATCAATTTCAAATTCATGTTCTGTGCTTATCACTCCAGTTACCACGACGATTTCTTCTTCTTCTTTTGTTGCAGTTGTTCAGCCCATGATCTACAATTCAAATTGGTGCTATCGTGGCTTTGATTTTTCCATTAAAGGAGATCAGTTTTCTTGATTTGAAATTATCTTATCTCAACATTATCATATTAACAGCCTCTCTTTCTCATATCATTCATTGTCGTGTCATGGATAAGTCAGGTTTGCAAGTTATGTTTGTATTTGTATATGAACTTTGTGATGTCTTTGTATTGTAATGTTTGATTTTTGTGGTTAAACAGGTCGTAAGCGCCTTCCTCTTGGTCCAGTTTCTCCTTCTTTAATACCAAGTGGTATGTTTCTCCTTCCTTTGATGTCTTTGTATTGTAAAGTAATTTTTATCGATGTTTTTCATGCCTATCATAGGCCAGAGAAGATGCCCTGCATCTGGACCTATTCATGGGACGCGTGGAGATGTTTCTCAGATTGATATTGGATGTAATAATGAAAACAATGATCCCAATACTCAGAATTCTTCTACTATGCATAATGGTACGTATATTAGTTCCTGTTTTTGATCTCATTTTATGTATTTTTTTTAATCGTGATATGGAGTTTATATTGTTCATGCCTAATGTAGGCTATTCAAAACCTCAGTACCAATCTGATATACGAACAGTTTCTCAACATCAATCCACACGACAGATTCGGCAAAATAGCAAGGTTACGCCGCTGCAGGGGATGTGTTCAGGTTGTATATAAAATTTTCAAGTTCCATAACATATTTCCTTTATGGTAACTAATACAATTTAATGATTATTTCTTTCAGGATCTTCCAATATAAGCAATAATAGTCACGGTTATCTTACTCCATCATAGAGGAGATTACATTCTGTCAATTTGTCTGGTAATTTTTTCTACAATGCTTTGAATTATTATCGAACTATGTTGTGAGTAAGATATGTCCAAAAATAATTTATGGTCAACCGTTTTGCAGAGGTTGGACAAAAGATCAATACTACGCCGTTGCAAGGGATGTCTCCAAACGATGAAAACAGTTCAGGTTATTCATGTTGTGTTTTACATACCATCCATTTCAACTATTTTATGGTATCTAATTTAATTTAATGATTGTTTTTTTTACAGGATCTTCTAATGTAAGCAATAATAGTAACGGTTATCTTACTCCATCACAAAGGAGATTACATTCTGTCAATTTGTCTGGTAATTTTTTCTATAATGTGCTCTAAATAATTATCAAAGTATGTTGTGAGTAAGATATGTCCAAAATTATTTTGTGGTCAACCGTTTTGCAGGGATTGGACAAAATAGCAATGCTACGCTGTTGCAAGGGATGTCTCCAAATGATGGAAACATTTCAGGTTATTCCTGTTGTGTTTTACAAACCCTCCATTTTAACTATTTTATGGTATCTAATATAATTTTTTGATTGTTTTTTTACAGGATCTTACAATGAAAGCAATAATAGTCATGTTTATCTGGATCCATCACAAAGGAGACTACATGGCGTCAATCCTTTTGGTATTTGATTTTTAAAATATGAACAACTTTAAACTCATAGAGGATCTGTAACTTCATTATAATATGAGAAATAAGTTTGATTTTAGGGTTAACTCATCAAAGTTATTGACAAGAGTTATTAATCGCAAACCTACAACTATCACAAATGTTACACCTTTCGAGTTACCGGCATCAAGGATATCTCCTGAAAAGAATAAATTTGCGGTCTTCAATAATAGACCGGTGTTGGGATCTAAACAATTTGGTAAATCAATATTAAATGTTTCATATAATTTATTCCATTTAAGTTGGCACGTTTATGTTGCATGATAACTTTCTTTATATGTGCAGAATCTGGATATAATTGTACTAGAAAGGTGAATCTGCTCAACCGTCATTCGAATGGGAAAACTGCTAATATTACGTCAATTTTAAATGATTGCAATCAAGGCAATAGTTCAAATTCAGACATTACTGTTCTAACACATGATCTAGAACAACTCGGTGTTCGCAGACCAGGTTATGTATTTTTTTTACATCAATGTAAATAGTATAATTTACTATGCTTCTAATTAATTATAAATTTTTTGTATTACAGAATGGTTCCCTTCACAAACTACTTCTGGCGTCAGGAACTTGATGAAATCCTTTAATGCTGTTGGTGACCGGGATAAAGCACACATTAAAAATACCCCAGTAGGACCAACTACAAACACTACCAAGGGATATGCGAATAAAAAGCTAAAGGATAAAGAAAAAATGAACATCACTCATCAATAAAGAGTTAATGAATCCTCAGGTATTAACTTACTTAATTATTAGTGTATCTGTAGTTAAACTTCACTTTTTTAGATTTTTTCTTCACTGCAGATCCCAGCGAAGATAGTGACGATGATATGCATATCGGTATGCTGCGCAATCCACCATTATGTGTAATTAATGATTTAACATTATATTTCCATGTTTGTTTTAGATATAAATAGTCATGTATGCACTAAAACTGAACAAAATTTATCTTCAGATTATACGGATGAATTGGAATTTGATGTTGAAGAGCAAGGTATTTACATCGTTTAATATTATTATGTAGATAAATGTTCCAAAGTTAGTATAGTCTGCAGTTATAATATTAAAATCTAATATAAAAACATCTCCACCCAAGATTTTCAGAAGACAGGGGACACTATGTCCAGGACGATGAAAATGATTCCAAGAATTCCAAGCCAGGTAGAAAATTTATGTTTTCAAAATTTATGCTTTTCTAATTATTTAATACTAAAGGAAACCTTATGATTTATGATGCTTTGCAGATCTATGGGAAGGCTACATGGACCTTGGGCCACCAACAAGAATTTGTCAGAAATGTAAAGCAGTCATGTGGAATGAAGAGCGCAATAATAAAGGATCAAGCCGTAGTGAACCGACCTTCTCACTGTGCTGTAGGGATGGTCAGGTAGTTCTTGAGCCGGAGAAACAACCTCCTCCTTATTTGGCTGCCCTGTTGTCTGGATAAGATAAAACAACACATTTCTTGAATAACATAAGAACATACGACTCTAAGTTCCAGTTTACATCTATCGGTGGTAAAATTGATAAGAAGATCTGTAAGAACCCTAATTTTTTTCATATTTCTTTTATATAATATCATGTGACATTGTCAATTTGAAACCTTTCTAGTCATCCCTGTTGCTTAATGGAATTGATTGTCTGAGAAACTATGTTGTTACATTCACTATGAGAGATAAAGGGAAGATTGTTGAAGGCAAGAATCTTATTGTTAGTAAGATTTATAAAACTTGGGATTTGAGAGTTATTGGAGTATTAAAAGATTTATGAGGAATTATGACGAGGAGTTATGGATATTCGAGGAATTTACACAATTAAGTACTTAAGGGATTACAGGGGAAATCTCTACGCGACAAAATATTATTACGAGAAATTAATTAAGATACGATACGAATTAAAGATTAAGTGACAAGCATTGGTGGAAGAATAATGATACAAGGAATGATATTGCATGCAAGTCCCATGCAACTAAGTAGTTAGGAAAGCAAACTAGTAATACCAAGTGGACAAGAGGAATAGTAACTAGTTGGCATTTCTTTTTCCAAGGAGACAAGAGGGTATGGTAGCCTATACCCTAGACTTGCAACATGTGATGCATATACATATACATAATATATATCACCCAACACCTTTTCACTTTAACCAACCAACACAAAAAGCAAACAAAGAAACTCTCCCCCCCCCCAAGCAAGATAGCTCTCGGCCAAGACAAGAAACAAGGAAGAAATTTTTTCTTTCTTCCACTTCTCCTCATTCTTAATTCAAGGCAAAATTCCTAGGCACTCTACATCATATAAGGAAGGTATACTAAGAATTCCAAGCCTTTTCATCCATTAGTTTTCAAGATATTAATTGTTAAAGTTTTGGTGAATAGTAACAATGTTAAGTTTTCTTTTAGATCTTGGATTATAAGGAGTGTAGGAGCTCATTCAAGGTGTTCTTGAGACTTGTAAGGCATACCCAAGGCTCCTAGATACTCAAGAAGGTATAAAAATCCTAACCCCTCTTGGCCATGTAGTGTTTGTGATGTTTAATGATAGATCCATGTGTATTTGTGTGAATCTTGGACATATAAGTGATGGATGATGTAGATCTTGAGTGTAAGTGTTGTGGTTGTGATTTTGATGCTTGTGGTTAGTATATGTATATCCATGTATGTTATAAAGTATGATCTTGGTGATTTAGATGTTGGTTGTGATGTGGATGTAAGAATCTTGGTTGGTTTAGTGATATAAGCATGCTGAGTCTTTCCCAGGAACTTGAACTGTCTTGTAAGAGGGTTTTGAACCCTCAAATCTTGTCCCCTGAGGTCCTAATATATATTGTTGGAAAGGTATTTGAATGTAGTTTCCAGAAATATAAGGTTCATGACTAGGTGATGTATAGATTTTGAGTTATGGCCTGAGAAGTGAAATGTGTTTCTGGATTCCGGACTGCACTAAATGGTCCCCTTGTGAACCTTGTTTAAACCCCTAAAAATTTATGTAGGAGCATGGAAAAATTAGAGAAGCTAGTAAATGCAGTGGTGAAGGCTACCCAAAAAAAATTGGATTAAAATATGTAATTTTCAATTTTATAAAAATGCTAGAGTAAAATTTGCGCAAGGGAAAAAGTCGTAAGTGGAGTGTAATTTTAGGGGTAATGGATATGACTCGGATATGGTAACCAAATTAGGTCGAATAAGTGACGAGCGTAATCGAGTGGTGACATGAACCTATGGTGGGGCTAGAGTGTCATAAGACGAAGTCATTAAGTTAATTTTTGTACCCCCTAAAACCCCGCAATTAAAGAGATATTGTTAAGGTACTAACGATCGGCTATTGCTTATGTATAGATCATTCCACTCCGCACGATCGACCACCCCATCCTCACCAAGGCAAGTTTACTTTTCAAAACTTACATATACAAGGACTTTCACTGTTGTGTTTGTAGTTTTCAATCATGTCAAATGTTTATGTTTGTCGAAGTATCAATGAAATTGAGATGTATAAGTACATATATGTTTGCACCCCTTGAACTTAGAATGAAATGTTTTCTTCGGACAACGACTCTAGCAATAGAGGTCGTAGCGGTCCGTACATACTATTGACCGGGGAGCGGCATATTATTATATCGTAATTAAATTGCGAAAACCCGAAGGGTCATTCGGGAAGTATCGTATACTCAAGTAATTATTTTTATATCTTCGTAAATACTCAAAATACCTATTTTGGATTAAAAGCTTATTTAATTAAATAATTATTTTATTAATTATTAATATTAAATCTTAAAATATTATTTATTAATTATTGTTCATTATTTTAAAGATAAAGCTAATCCAAGATACCTTTAATACTTTCAAACTCAAACTCTTTCGAACTCAAAACATTTTCGAAAACCCCCGGTCAGGTTCTGCTTCTTGTATGATTTCAAGAATTATCGGACGACTGATGTCGAACCTCAACTACTCAGTTTTCATTCAAAATCAAGTTTTAAAAGGAAAAGAAAAAAGGACTCTGGCAGGTGTGGGAATCGTTGACGAACGATTCCCAGGATGTGTAAGCGGCCGTGAGCCAGGCGGTCCATCAATTATTATTCCGGCCCAGGTGTTGCCGAAGGATGATTACGGATGTAGTTTTCATCGAGGGTGATTACGGATGTAGTTTTCACCCGAGGATAGTTACGGATGTAGTTTCTATCCTTCTACCGTTAGAGAAGACCCGCGAATTATTGGACTTGGATGTGGCGACTGATCATCGTCAATCCTTGTCAGGTTTTTATGTTTTCTTCCAGTCCCATCCTCCACTTTGGAAAAATTCTCAAACACTGCTTCTTGGGCTTAAGTGCCAAGTTGCCGATAGTGTGGCTTTTGATAAGAAAAATATTGACATCGTGCAGTATCTAGAACTGCAAGATTTTCTATAAAGATTGGCACGTGTTAGTGCACTCTTGCAATTATTTCGAAGAATGAAATGCTTTTGAATGAGAAACCTTCTAAGCTAATGGAAGGAAAGAGGTTTGCAATGATGTATTCCCTGTACAGTATGTTAATCGTAGAGTGTTTTGCCGAAAATGATATACTCATATGTATATACTTCAAAACTTGAGATATGTTGAAATGGGAACCTTATAAAGGGTTCATATGTTATTCTTAAAGCTCCTTAGTGAGTATAAATGTTTTATTCAAACTCGGACATATATATTGTCCAATTATGTTTTGAAATCTGAGATATATGCCTATACAGTTGGGAATGTTTTCAAAATAAACCACATTATTATTTTTCAAAATGGTGAACTTGCTGAGCATTATGTAGCTCATTCTTGCTTAATAAAAACTTTTCAGAAAGAGAAGAATTTGATCGGTTAACTCCGCACCAGCAGAAGAGGAGTAGAAGATTTACCCCTGAGATGATTTAGTTCCTGATAAATACTAAAGAGTAAGTCTGATAGGTTTTCAACTGTAATAGTAAGACTTGTCTTCAAGTGTAGTTGTATAAATGGAAGTGCGCAAGATTCTAGATTGTATAGATGAATTGTAATATTTAGTGTTACTTTTGATTATCGTTTCTGAGGCTCTAACTTGTTTGTGTGTAAGATTGAGGTCTGGATGGATGTATTGTTGAGTTGTAAAGTTAATCCAGGTATGATATGGTTGGATGGTGACGTGACGACCTGAATCTCTGACCTCGGATTTGGGGGCGTTACAGAAATGGTATCAGAGCGATAAGTTACAGTACTCAGAAACGAGAGTGTTGAGAGTTAAGTCTAAGTAGGAGAATGACATAATGGATCGTAGTAAACTTATTATTGGACTACCGGAGGAGGTACCGGTGAGTAGAATGGACTGGAGTGTTGACTGGAGGTATTATACTAGGGTCGATAGAATCCTTAGAGACCTTCAGAATGATGAATAGAGGTTTGAGAGTCGTACATGACCTATCATTGGTAATGATATAGGAAGCAGAGCGAAATCTCAAGAGCAGCTGAGGTAGAGGCGATATTGCCAATATGATCGGATGACTAGGCTGGCATAAATTTTGTGGCCCATAGTCCTCCAGAGTTTAGGAGGCGGCATTTTAAGAATCAAGAAGTTTAGACTTCCCTACATAATTAAGAGTACTTAGTACTTGGGATAATGAAAGTCTTTTACTTTGGCTGTAAGATCCGATTTTCGATAAGTAATGGGTTTACCTGAAAGTTGGTCACAATGTCGTTGTGGATTTCATTACCCTTGATGGCGAATTTTACATGTGTTATACGAGAATGTTATCATAAGACGAGCGTGCTAGATAATTCCACGCATGATTCGGACGCTAGAGCATGGTAATTCAACTTAGAGAACAAACAAGTAGAATTATCAAAAGGGACTCAAGAGAAGTTGAATATGGTTGCAACGAGCGATTCAGTGATCTCAGAGTCTACCAAAAGAAAAGACCCGTGGGTCTAGAGTGGGATCCTTTGATAGAGATGTTATCAGGGATTACGTATATATGTATTGTAGACCTCAATATTTTTGGTATATGTTCACATACACACACCCGCCACTGAACCTATGGACTACATTGAGATCCCTGAGAGATCTCTTTGATCTGTTCCCAGGGGGAACTGGCCACTTGTGATTCATGTCGGGAGGCATGAAGTAGGACCCTATGGACTTAGCAGGTGTCCCCGGAATGGTGTGAAGCTTGGTCTTCAAGATAAAGCACAGAAATGACAGATATATTTGTGAAACCCCAACTCGATAAATGACGTTAAGATGATGATTGAGAGACACACTAGTTGGTGTCTTGTATTACGAAGACGAAGAGATGGAGTTAACCTCATAATGGTGATAATGAGAGGCACGAATGATTATTAACTTATTTTGGTAACTACCGGCTGGTGCACTACTTCATTTTAAACTTTTCACTAACCATGTTACCTCGATTAGTTTATATCAGGTAACCCTCCTAGCTTTCTACTTCAAACTTGTGGAATAACAACCAGTGATATACTTTCTCTAAACCGGGACTCATCCAAAGTATCTTAATTGATCCCCGAGCATTCTATTTGAAGTTTATAATTATTTCTGCTCAGGACTATTTACACTCTCTTTCAATTATCCAAGGAATGTTCAACAAATATTTCCTTAATTAATCGACGAATACTACTTAACGAATATCGATATTTGATTGCTTCTTTCATACTTGCACTCTTCAGTTGAGCTCATAAATATTCAACAAATTACTGAGGACATGGATGATCTAATGTCCAGACGTCCCTCATGGATTCTTTTCTTCTATTCAAGATGAGATTGTACATCGTACATTGAAATCATAGTAAGGATATCATTTTGATATTGGTATTCCGAATTTAATTCTATTGTCGGATCTGATAAAGCATGTGTACGGAGGCACCCTTGGGTGGACCGTTTCACTGATAAGTAATATTTGATGAGAGGTTATCGATTGTTCCGATACCTAGAACATTCTCTTCAGATTTTATAGTTTTCTTTTTTTCAAACTTAATAACTTCTTATTTTCATTCGTTGTCCGAGAAGCCTAAAGTTTCTTCAGTGGCTACGATGTTGAAATTCCGTTCTATCCAAGTGAAACTGGCTAGTCGTTATGTCAATATGAATGATTAGTTGATTGTTCTAACTACTCAAAATTGTAAATGTTGTGAAGAACACCTAGCTAATTGTCCTAGCTGGTGGTGATGTCTCAAACAGGTGAACTAGCAAATTTTGTCTAGCTAGTTGCTAGTGTTTCTTGAAAAGGACTAGTTATTGTTTCACTGGTCCAACTCCCAATTTAATTCATTCTGCAATGCATTTTGCATGTGGTAAAGTATGATGATGAAAGTTTTGATGAATAACTTGATTGAGACCTAATAAGGTCGCCCACTCAACTCGAATTCTACCCATCTTCGTATCAGACTTTATATCACTTGAATATTTTATTCTTTCACTCACACAATGAGAATTCATTTGAATCCACTGATTACTTGAATGATAAACTACTTCATTCTTTAATTGTCATGGAGTAGAATTGCTTTCTATTGGCTGACCTTCATCAATGCGACTTTAGATTTCCTCTTATTATTCAGGAGGAAAAGCATCCACCCGATGTTAGAATTGTATAAAGACCGTCTTTATGACTTTTGTATCCAACAATCATTGCCCTTGTGCAACATTCTCTATGGTATCATATTACAGAATTATCAGGACGGGAAGGAATAAACCTTGTTGTATTCTTTCCGTCCATCCTTACATCTCCAAAAATCGAGACTCCTAGTATTTGGAACCATCAACATTCTTGGAACATCCAATGTGGAATTCTTATTGAAATTATCTTTTGGACCATGTTATTTTGAAACCATTCCTTTCAAAGTGATTACTCTAAGGTGAACGGGAGGTACAATTATGAACGGTTACACCAATATGAGATCAAAAACCAAATGTTGTAATTGTGCAGCCAGAGCGTTATGCCGAGTAATTATTAAAGTAGAAATAACATGTCAGGGCATACCACAAGACCTTTAATATTAGTGTGGGGAAAGTTATAAGAAATGATGAGGTGGTTGGGAGTACGCTCCTACCAACCGTTGTCAGGATGTTATATTAATGAATTCTAGAGTTACCAAGCCTTTTCCTGATCCAGGAAATGCAAATCGATTGCGATGTAAAACATATCCTTGGAGGAAACTAACATGGAAGTGAGATGGACGAGAAAGGAAGAAATATCGTGGCAAGAATGTGAAGCTTTACTTAGCTTAAAGGGATTGATGCACATAGAGAGACATATAGTTTAACAGGCCCCTAATAGCAAATGGATGCATGGATATATGCCAATGATCCTTCGAGATTACCACCTAATCAAGTTTATTGGGAATCGCAGCCGAATGCAGGCCTCAGGCTGATTGGTGCCAGTTGTGAAGGAGGACGAGCGTATGACATCTTACATATACCATCGAGAACTGATACCCTTATCGGAAATGGGGGAATTGTTGATTAGTTAAAATGAGTAGTTGTTTTTTTTCAAGGATAAGGTTGAAGAGAAGGTTTCACCAACTCAAGATCGACCTCTGTACTGTGCCAAAGTTGGCATTTCACACTAATATAAACGTTATAAAATTGTGGTAGTATCGTTTGAATGGATTAATTAGTCAGAAGCCTTTATGGATTAATGAACAAAGTTTTGGGATGAAATGAGATATTAGCAACAACCTCGTTGTTAGCTATACTTGATGATAAAAAGAGGACTTTGAGAGTCACGATGATGCGTCTTTCAAGAGTTTAAGAGGTGTGCTGATGCAGTAGAAAGGGGATGATAGCCTATACTTCTAAACAACATAAAGGTTACGGGATAGGATATACTAACCGTGAGTCTGGGATTAGTCATGATGGCGTTCACGCATTAAACTGAGACGTTAACCTTATGAGAAAAGTGTGAAAATTTCTCCACAAGTGCCATAAGTATATCTTCATATTAGAACTAAACATAAGAAAGAGAAGGTGACGAAAGGGAGCAGGGAGTATAATGGAGAAATTTGTTATTACCTAGGAAAGGCCAGTGTGGTGGCCGATACCTATAGAAGGTATTATTCGAAATTGGAATTCAGTCAGTATTGACCAAGAAAATAGAGTATATACAATAAAGAATAATGTTAGAGGTAAATAAATAAATTATGGGGAAGGACAAAGATGTATAGAGAATTAAGAGAATGTTTGGCAAACGGATATGAAGAATGGTATTGGTAAACTATTAAGTACAAACGTGACATGTCAAAAGCAGAATGATAGAGATCTAGTGGATTAATTCCGCCTGTAGAAAATCTTGAACGTGGACAAAATTATAATGAATTTCATAAGTAGGTCGCCGAAGACCGAGCCAAGAGATGGCCCTAGTTGAGTTATAATTGTTGGACCAAGTGATTTACCTACGAGAGACTTTCCATTTAGAAGATTATCGAATTATATACGGAAGAGATGGTGGTGCAATATAAAACTTCTGCAGCGATTACGTCAGATAAAGACTTAAGGTTAAACTTCGAATATTGAAGGTGCTTTCAAGTATATTTAACAAAGAGATTGAGCGTATGTACTAATTTGATCTGTGGCTGACGGACAGGGAAGAAGAATTATCCAGATGATCGAATTTATATTTAGTGTCGTGCCATAGATTTCGCGGGGCAATCGAGAATAAAAACTTATTCATGAAATAAATGTTGTTATCACGATCGTCACCATGAGAACGTAAGGACGTCTCTTGTAAAGCATACTGTGAAAGAAGAAGTTTCGCTTTTCTTGCGTTACGAAGAAGTCAATGAACGAGGGATATAGTAGCTGAACTGGTTCGACGTATACCGAAGACTATACAGTATCCATAGCAAGTGGTAACGGCTGACGGGAGGCAACACATGCCTGCTAATCAAGCGGAGGAATATGAGGAATACCGTGCGTATTGACGTTGTCTCAGATTATAAAACACGACAACAAAGTATTCACGGGCCAACGATACAAGGACTCAACACGGATACTATGAACAAGGTAGAAGAGGAACGTATAAGTAGTGGGATAGAAATTTTCAATCATAGAACAACTGATAAGGAATACAGGTCGAGGAGAGTATGCGTTGAGGAACAACATTAAGGCGTTGGTGAGACCAAGGTGAGAGAACAAAAGCGTTGAAGTGTCAACCTGAGAGTTGGAAAGGGTAAAATTGGAATTATACCCACAACTATTTTCCTTAGGTTCTTAAGATAGAATCCTTTTAAGGAGAGGAGACTGCATTAACCCTAATTTTCGGGAATATTCGAAACCTGGACGAATAGTAATTTTATGGGTGGATGAGAAATTTTTCCAATCACGATATGTACGAATTATTAAATGAAGATTTCGAATTGATATTACGTCTTTACGGTACAGACGAGTGTATGTAAAAGTCATTAGTTTTTTTTACGAAACCCATTATTTTGAATGGTCAAATTTTTATGGGGTATCTAAGGAGATCGTGGTAAGGCATGGGGTTCCTGTGAGCATTGTATCTGATAGAGACCCAAGGTTCAACTCCAGGTTCTGGAGGAGTTTTCAGGATTGTGTGGGGACCAAGTTAAACATGAGTACTGCATACCACCCCCAATCAGACAGACAGAGTGAGAGAACCATCCAGACCATAGAGGACATGTTGAGAGTATGTGCCATCGATTTTAAGGGAAGTTGGGATGACCACTTGCCGTTGATCGAATTTTCCTACAACAACAGTTACCATGCGAGTATAGGAATGCCCCCATATGAAGCTTTATACGGACGAAGATGTCGGTCTCCCTTATGTTGGGAAGAAGTTGGAGAGCGGAAGATTTTAGGGCCTGAACTGGTTCAACAGATAAGAGAAACTATCGAACTCATAAGAGGACGGCTGGTAGCGGCCCAAGACAGACAGAAGAAGTATGCGGACCAGACCCGCAAGGACAAAGAATATGAGGTAGGAGAGTTTGTGATGTTGAAGGTATCACCGTGGAAGGGATTAATGAGATTTGGTAAGAAGGGGAAGCTAAGCCCAAGATTTATTGGACCTTTTGAGATCTTGAGACGAGTTGGAAAGTTAGCCTATGAATTGGCTTTACCCCCAAGCTTGCAGCAAGTACATAATGAGTTCCATGTGTCCATGCTACGACCCTACCATACCGACTTCCGACACGTGATAGAATATGACCAAGTGGATCTGCAGCCAAACTTAACCTATGTGGAGCAACCCGTAGAAATCATGGATAGAAAAGAACAGGTGCTGAGGAACAAGGTTGTCAAACTAGTGAGAGTTTTGTGGAGGAACCAGAATGTCGAAGAATCAACATGGGAACTAGAGAGCACGATGCGTGGAAAGCACCCCCAACTGTTTTCAACCTGATTCCGGGATGGAATCCTTTTAAGGAGGGGAGGCTGTAAGAACCCTAATTTTTGTAATATTTTTTTATATAATATCATGTGACATTGTCAATTTGGAACCTTTCTAGTCATCCCTATTGCTTAATGGAATTGATTGTCTGAGAAACTATGTTGTTACATTCACTATGAGAGATAAAGGGAAGATTGTTGAAGGCAAGAATCTTATTGTTAGTAAGATTTATAAAACTTGGGATTTGAGAGTTATTGGAGTATTAAAAGATTTATGAGGAATTATGACGAGGAGTTATGGATATTCGAGGAATTTACACAATTAAGTACTTAAGGGATTACAGGGGAAATCTCTACGCGACAAAATATTATTACGAGAAATTAATTAAGATACGATACGAATTAAAGATTAAGTGACAAGCATTGGTGGAAGAATAATGATACAAGGAATGATATTGCATGCAAGTCCCATGCAACTAAGTAGTTAGGAAAGCAAACTAGTAATACCAAGTGGACAAGAGGAATAGTAACTAGTTGGCATTTCTTTTTCCAAGGAGACAAGAGGGTATGGTGGCCTATACCCTAGACTTGCAACATGTGATGCATATACATATACATAATATATATCACCCAACACCTTTTCACTTTAACCAACCAACACAAAAAGCAAACAAAGAAACTCCCCCCCCCCAAGCAAGATAGCTCTCGGCCAAGACAAGAAACAAGGAAGAAATTTTTTTTTTTCTTCCACTTCTCCTCATTCTTAATTCAAGGCAAAATTCCTAGGCACTCTACATCATATAAGGAAGGTATACTAAGAATTCCAAGCCTTTTCATCCATTAGTTTTCAAGATATTAATTGTTAAAGTTTTGGTGAATAGTAACAATGTTAAGTTTTCTTTTAGATCTTGGATTATAAGGAGTGTAGGAGCTCATTCAAGGTGTTCTTGAGACTTGTAAGGCATACCCAAGGCTCCTAGATACTCAAGAAGGTATAAAAACCCTAACCCCTCTTGGCCATGTAGTGTTTGTGATGTTTAATGATAGATCCATGTGTATTTGTGTGAATCTTGGACATATAAGTGATGGATAATGTAGATCTTGAGTGTAAGTGTTGTGGTTGTGATTTTGATTCTTGTGGTTAGTATATGTATCTCCATGTATGTTATAAAGTATGATCTTGGTGATTTAGCTGTTGGTTGTGATGTGGATGTAAGAATCTTGGTTGGTTTAGTGATATAAGCATGCTGAGTTTTTCCCAGGAACTTGAACTGTCTTGTAAGAGGGTTTTGAACCCCAAAATCTTGTCCCCTGAGGTCTTAATATAAATTGTTGGAAAGGTATTTGAATGTAGTTTTGTTAGCACAAAATCACGCAAGCGCACGTGTTCACAAGTAATATAGAATGAAGTAGAGTTCGTTCCCACAGAGATTGTATAATTTTAGTTCTTGTACCTAAGCATCAATGTATGATTATCGTTCAATGCTAAGATAATGGACAAATTGGTTTTGATTATCTAAAATTAACTAATAAGAATTAATTAACAACTAAATTAATTAACTAAGTGATTTCAAATTACTTATGAGATGGAAAACATGGGATCCTAACTTCAATACAAACTTCCTTTAGCGATCATGCCCTTTTATCAACACATGTGGTGGTTACGATAACTAATCGGACAACACGAAATAAGTATACGCTACCTTTCAGTACACGCACACCAATCTACACAATATCCACAAAAGATAGAAATCATGCAGGCACCAATTATGCTTAGACCCTATATGTCTATAGAATTTGAAAACATAATGGTTGAAGATCAAGTATCCATAAGATTACATAAGGTAGTATGAGACGGTTAGAAACACACCACAAACATGAATAACATTCATGGACTTATGCTAGCATGGCAAGTTCTAAATCAAAAGATTCACTGTCGCTTCACTTAAGATTAACAAGATAGATGTTAGCTACGCATCTATATGAATTAAATACAACCATGCAAGGATATCGTAAATTCACCACACATATATCAAGTTAGGCAATCAACATCTAAATTCCATAAGTAAATCCGCTAGGACCCCATGACGGCGATTAGTTCATAATCGAACCGTTCGTCATCATGGGGTTTGATGAAAACATGATAAAGATGAAGAAAATAATAATGAATAAACCAATGTTAACAAAGTTATGGAACAAAGTCGAATAATGATCAAGCATCCAAAAGATACGCCTAGTAAGAATACAAGAAAACTATGTCTAGATCTTCTTGTTATCACGATCCTCGCCTTGGCTTCTCAATCTCGTGCTAGAAAGTGTGTATGTAATGTGAAGTAATCTGATCTCTGGTGTTGGTGTATGTAAATCTGACCCCCAAGCATGTGTATTTATAGCTCAATATTGCCTCTTCTCCAAACAATTGCCATTCTTGAGTAGGAATTGAATTTGACAATTTCCATCTTTAAATATGATATAGATTACAACTTCCCTTGTCAAATAAAGCTTCTGGACTATTCCTACCGTCCAAGAATATTTCCATGTCGAATAGGAGAAGAAAACGGCAACATTCCTCTTTGAAATCAGATTTGGAATAGTTTCTGGCGGTTCAGTATTCTCCTAGCGCGGTCGCGCTGTCCTGTAGTGCAAATCTGGCGCGGTCGCGCTGTCACAAAAATCTGCCAATTCCCTTAGCGCGGTCACGCTCCCTAACAGCTATAACATAGCGCGGTCGCGCTATACAAATTCTGTTTCTGCAGAATTTCTGTTAGAGCCTTCTTCTTCGCACGCCGTTTTTTCCTCATAACCACATCTGTTCCAAAAACCACAAAACACCATACTCACTGCGAAAAACCTAATTCCTGTACAAACTCCACAAAACACATTAAACCACACAAATACTCGAGGATTCAGCGATCAATTCAAGCCAAAATAGAACGATCCAAATGGATAAAAATCCACTTATCACACCCCCAAACTTGAACCGATGCTTGTCCTCAAGCATAAACAGATACAAATATATACAACTAATTAGTACCACTTCCGTAGGTGATCACGGATGCATTTAGCATATGCAACAAGCCCTTTAAACCCCTAGGCAGCCCCAGTGGACGAGTAAGGTCTCGTGAGGGCCTATAGTGAATGTACCCACAAAATCCAACTGACACAAACGACACAAACAATGCAATGCATGAATGCAACTAAATATGAATGCAAAGGATCCCCTCAAACTAACCAACACCACTTAGCAAGCAAATATCTCAATGAATGCAATCAATCCAAACAGAGCTCGACTAAATTCCGGTATACTAACAATACATGATCAGAACGTGCGTGTGTGCAATGCTCGACAGATATACTCCCAAACCGGATCAAAATCATACATATTCTTTTCCAAGACAATCACAGGGTTATAAATAGAATGAACGTTAAACTCAAGATCACTTCAGATACACCTCCATACTCCTCTAAAGTAGACAGAAATTCATGCTTTATTATGACTCAAACACAATACGTACACAACACACATGCTTATTTGATCGTGCAATGGATGAGACCCCTAAAGGCTTATACAATAATACCCATGTAGCGAGCGTTGGGTTAGTGGATCCCAGACTATAAAAAGCCTTAGGTCACTAGGCACAAAGTCCCCAAGAACTTAATTGCTCGAGTATTAAAGAGCTCACCCTGATCAATTCTGCATACTCACACTCTCACAACATTTTTTTTTCTTTTTTTCTTTTTTTCTGCTTTTCTTTTTTTTCTTCTTTTTTTTTTTCCTCTTTTTCTTTTTTTTCACATGGAATCTGGAATGAGAATTCTCAATTCCAACCCTAGACTACTCATAAACATGAGCCGGCTACTAGCCATTTGACGCCTAGCCAACAAATACAAACACAAACACATTAGCATGAAATTTCTATTTTCCCCCAAACTTGTATTTTGGTGTTCCTTAATCATCAAGAGAATAAAGCAAATTCTATCGATAAACAAATGATTAAATCCTAAACCCAAACAAGCATGACGCAACCTAGTCCAAGAGCAAACGACGAGACTGTGTAAAAATTTTATTCATGAAACATGCATGTCAATTTCAACAAAATTTAAAATCAGCCCTCTGTTCATCCTTTTCACACCCACATCAACATCTACCTACCTTATGGCATCAGCTTATTCTAAGGGATCATGAAAAATGCATGTAATGCAACTATATGAACTCACATACAAAACTCGACACACATGCAAACAAAATGCTCTATATGACAGATATCATGCATGAAACTAAACTACACATACAAATATGATGCAATATGAATTCCTACATGCCACAAATATATCACAACAACTACTAATTCCCAAATCCACCCCCAAACTTGAAATTTCCAATGCCCTCATTGGAAGTAAATAAGGGAAAAGTAGAAACATACCTACTGACCACCTGGACCACCCTCCTGAGGAGGAGAATCCGGCGGAGGATAGACTCCATGTGCCCCAAAAACAGGCCAATCCACCTGCACTCCACTGGCAGCAAAAGCAGTGCCCAACGCCTGAGTCAACTCCTGTGCAAAACGGCTCTGAGAGTCATACATAGCATCCATGCGGCGCATCAACCGTCTATACTGAGAGGCAACAGGAACATCCTCGGGAACCTGTGGTGGCGGAACAGCACCAGCAACCTGATAACCCAAACCCCTAGGATGTGGAACGCCGCCCGGCCACTCCACCATCCTCGCAATAGTCCCAGAATCAATAGCACCACTCGGCAACTGTATCGGCTCATCCTCAGCCCATCTCACTCCCACCGCCATACACAAACTAGTAACCACAGAACCATATGGAATCCCCCCTGTAGTACTAGCTCTCAAAAACCTCAAGATATTTTGGTTAATCATATAACCAATGTCAATATAAAAACCATTCAGAATTGCCCACAGCAAAATACCTCTCTCCACATTAACCTCGTGCTGATGTGTGGTAGGCAACAAGTTAGCACAGATAAACAAATTCCATGCTCGAGCATATCTGTTCAACGCAGAAGTAGGGAAATGCAAGTGCTCATTACTCCCTGGCTTCATCTTCCACACAGTACCAGGCACACACAACCTAGTCACAATAGCATCCAAGTCAACCTCTGTCCTGGACTTAAAAGTCCAATCCTCAGCACCTGCAGGTCTGGCAGGCAAAGCAAGCAAACGGCTGATGGCAGGCGGTGTGTAGTCCACTGTCAAACCCCTAACCACTGAATAACCATTCCGTTCAGCCTTTGCATTCGCATAGAACTCGCGAACAATAGACAACGGAATATCCATAGCCAACTGACAAATAGGCTCCCAACCTCGCGACTGAATCATCACCACCAGATCTCCATCAGACGGACCAGCTAAAAACATCCTATCCTTGATTACCGTCTTTGACATCAACCTGTTATACTCCGTCCGGGCCTCCAAGAAACAAACTTTTCCCCGGGTCCCTCCGAACTAGAATCGGAATCAGATGAATGATGTCCACTAGAACCACCAGCAAAACGAGTCCTTTTCGGGGCCATTACACAATCTCTAACAAGCAGAAAATATGAACAAATAACAACCCACAGCAACCTAACAACAATTATCCCAAAATACGCAACTACAAATCCGAATAATCAAGAATAATCAAGAAATTACCCAAAACGAATCTGTAGGAGAAGTAGCACTGCGTAATAAGCCTCCAATCGATGAATGAACACGAATTCCAAAGCTTCAAAATCGTGGGTTAGGGTTTAAGGGTGTATGTATGTGTATATATATGAGAGATGTATAAAAAGAAATTAGGGTGAGATATATGGTCTGATTAAGCACGAATTTGGGGATTTATAGAATGATTAGAAGTGATTTGGGCTGGGTTTAGGGTTTCAAATCGGAATTTGGGCTGAAAAATTGCTCCGGAATTTACTTCTGCACTTCCAGAATTCGACCTAGCGCGGTCGCGCTCTATTTGTACTACCAGACAGCGCGGTCGCGCTGTCCCAATATTTTTTTTTTGAATATACAAAGAATATACAACAATAATAATATCCAATGGGTTGCCTCCCACGAAGCGCTCGTTTAACGTCATTAGCTTGACTTGCTGCTCGGTCGTTACGTTTCAGCCAAATCCACGGAATCTGTTTCACGAACCACTGGATCGCCTATAAAATAATGTTTCAACCGCTGACCATTTACCTTGAACGCCAAATCAGGTGACTTTTCAAAAATCTCAACGGCTCCATGCGGAAATACGGTTTTAACAGTGAACGGCCCTGACCACCTTGACTTAAGCTTCCCAGGAAAAAGCTTGAGGCGCGAATTAAACAACAAAACCAACTGACCAGGCACAAAGACCTTAGGGATCAACTTCTTATCATGCCACCTCTTCACCTTCTCCTTATAAATCTTGTGGTTCTCATACGCCTGAGATCGAAATTCCTCTAACTCATTCAACTGCAATAACCGTTTCTCACCAGCTGCTCTAATATCAAGATTCAACTTCTTAATCGCCCAAAAAGCTTTATGTTCCAACTCCACTGGTAGATGACATGCTTTTCCAAAAACTAACTGATACGGAGACATTCCCAAAGGTGTTTTGTAAGCTGTTCTATAGGCCCAAACAGCTTCATCTAACTTCAAGGACCAATCCTTCCTCGACGGATTTACCACTTTTTCTAGAATTCTCTTGATTTCACGATTAGAAACCTCCGCTTGACCGTTTGTCTGGGGATGATATGCTTTAGCAACACGATGTGTCACCCTATACTTCGCCAACAATGCAGTTAATTGATGATTACAAAAGTGAGTCCCCTCATCACTAATAATAGCTCGCGGAGTTCCAAAACGCGTAAAGACCTGTTTATGAAGAAAGTTCAGCACCACCTTAGCATCATTGGTTGGTAAGGCCTTCACCTCAACCCACTTAGAGACGTAGTCCACCGCTAGCAAGATGTACTGATTATTACAAGACGAAACAAAGGGTCCCATGAAATCAATACCCCATACATCAAAGATCTCTACCTCAAGGAGCATATTAAGAGGCATCTCATTCCTCCTAGAAATATTACCAACTTTCTGACAGCGATCACATCTCAAAACAAACTGATGAGCATCCTTAAAAACTGTAGGCCAAAAGAAACCTGCCTGAAGAACACGAGCTGCTGTCTTCTCTCCACAATAATGACCTCCATAAACAGTGGAATGGCAATCTCGCAATACACTTTCAGTCTCGCTATAAGGAATGCAACGTCGAATAATCTGATCAGCACCCTGTTTGAACAAATACGGCTCGTCCCATCGGTACTACTTCACATCATGTAAGAACTTCTTCCTTTGAGCATAAGTTAAATCAGGAGGGATGATGTCACTAACAAGATAGTTCACAAAATCTGCAAACCATGGCTCTTCCACTTGTACCCCTAAAAGCTGCTCATCCGGAAAAGATTCATTAATCAAAGATTTAGCCTATGAATTTTTACCATGGTCTTCCAACCTCGAAAGATGATCTGCCACCTGGTTTTCATTTCCTTTTCTGTCTTTAATCTCCACATCAAATTCCTGAAGCAATAAGACCCATCGAATCAACCTAGGCTTCGAATCCTTCTTTGTCATCAAATATCTGATAGCCGCATGATCTGTGTAGACAATGACTTTCGTGCCAAGTAAATAGGCTCGAAACTTCTCAAATGCATAAACAACAGCCAAAAGCTCTTTTTCCGTGGTGGTGTAGTTCAACTGTGCGTCATTAAGGGTTTTACTAGCATAGTAAACCACATGAAATATTTTCTCCTTTCTCTGACCAAGAACAGCACCAACGGCATAGTCACTAGCATCACACATTAGCTCGAATGGCTCACTCCAATCTGGTGCAGTAATAACAGGTGTGGTAGTCAACTTCTTCTTCAAAAGCTCGAAAGCATCAAGACAAGCTTCATCAAAATTGAAAGGAACATCTTTCTCCAAAAGATTGCACAAGGGTTTAGAGATCTTCGAAAAATCCTTTATGAACCGACGATAGAACCCCGCATGACCAAGAAAGCTGCGAATGCCTCTAACAGAGATAGGAGGGGGAAGCTTCTCGATAGTGTCAATTTTTGCTTTGTCCACCTCGAGTCCCATGCTAGAAACCTTGTGCCCAAGAATGATCCCTTCTTGCACCATAAAGTGACATTTTTCCCAATTCAGCAACAGATTAGTCTCCACACATCTCTTCAAAACCAGACCAAGATTATGTAAGCACTCGTCATATGAAGAACCAAACACTGAGAAATCATCCATGAAAACTTCCACATTGATACCAATCATGTCTGAAAAGATAGCCATCATACACCTCTGAAAAGTGGCTGGAGCGCCACACAGTCCGAACGGAACTCGTCTGAATGCAAAGGTGCCAAAGGGACATGTGAATGTAGTCTTCTCTTGATCCTCAGGTGCAATGCAAATCTGATTATATCCAGAATATCCATCAAGAAGACAATAGTACTCGTGGCCTGCCAACCTGTCTAACATCTGATCCACAAACGGAAGAGGAAAGTGGTCTTTTCTCGTGGCTTTGTTCAACTTGCGATAGTCCATGCAAACTCTCCACCCTGTAACGGTACGTGTAGGGATAAGCTCGTTCTTCTCATTAGCAACAACTGTCATACCCCCCTTCTTCGGCACACACTATACCGGACTCACCCAAGAACTGTCTGAAATACGGTAGATAATACCAGCATCAAGCCACTTCAAGATTTCCTTCTTCACCACTTCCTTCATAATAGGATTGAGACGACGCTGTTGCTCCACAGTAGGCTTGCAATTTTCCTCTAGCAGAATTTTATGCATGCAATACGAAGGACTAATTCCTTTGATGTCTGCTATAGTCCATCCAATAGCTGTCTTGAACTGTCTCAATATCCTCAAGAGCTTCTCCTCTTCACTATCTGTCAAATTAGCGGCAATGATAACAGGCAAAGTAGATGCTTCTCCCAAAAAGGCATACCTCAAATGCTCTGGTAGCTGTTTAAGCTCAAGTGTAGGAGCTTCCTCAATAGATGGTTTGAGATGACTTTGTGACTTTTTCAGCTCCTCCAGCCCAAGTGACTCAACTGGCACTTCAAAACTCTTTCTCCACGGAATTGCCCTTAACTGCTGAATTTGCTCTTCTCTTTCTTCATCTTCAACTACAGAATCTCCTAGCAAAGCTCTCTCTAATGGATCAGCCAACAGTAACTGATCAAAGTTCAACTTCACTGACGACTCCACCAAGTCCACCTGACAACATTCCTCATCATCTGAAGGTAGCTTCATTGCATTGAAAACATTGAAGGTAACATCCTGATCTTGCACCCGCATCGTAAGCTCCCCCTTCTGAACATCAATCAAGGTACGGCCCGTAGCTAGAAAAGGCCGTCCTAAGATGATAGGAATCTTCTTATCTTCTTCAAAATCAAGAATCACAAAATCTGCTGGAAAGATGAGTTCATCAACCTTGACCAAAACATCCTCAACGATACCCCTCGGGTATGTAATAGAACGATCAGCTAGCTGTAGAGAGATGTTGGTAGGTTTGGGATCTGGAAGACCAATCTGCATGAAAACTGACAATGGCATGAGATTGATACTAGCACCCAAGTCACACAAACACTTGCTGAAAGACAAATTCCCAATGGTGCACGGAATAGTGAAACTGTCTGGATCCTTTAGCTTTGGTGGTAACTTCTGCTGTAAAACGGCACTGCACTCTTCTGTTAATGCTACTGTATCCAATTCTTCAAGTTTCAACTTCTTTGAGAGAATACCCTTCATAAACCTTGCATAGCTCGGCATCTGCTCCAATGCTTCAGCAAAAGGGATATTGATTTGAAGCTTTTTGAATACCTCCAGAAACTTGCCAAACTGTCTGTCATTCTTCTGCTTCTTCAATCTGCCAGGATATGGAGGAGGAGGAAAGATTTTTATGTTCTCTGTAGTCTGCTTTGGAGAAACTTCCTTAGCAGAATTTTTAGGATTCTCCACCTCGCTAACCAACTGCTCAGCTACTCTATCAGTCTGGACTTGCTTCTTATCTGCAGTAGGTGCCACATTTTGCTCTTGAACTTCTTCTTCTTCTTCAATGGCTGAATTCTGATTACCAGTCACCTTACCCGACCTCAAAGTAACTGATTTGACATGCTCTTTGGTTTCCCTCTTTCCTGGGTTGGCTTCAGTGTCACTCGGAAGAACTCCAGATGGTCTGTTCAACAGAGCACTAGCAAGCTGCCCGATCTGACTTTCCATGATCTTCATAGATGCTCCCTGACTTTTTACTATCATCCTAAACTCCTCAAGCTCAGCTTTTTCATTAGAAGATTGACCAGCATTCCCCTGAGATTGTTGCTGGAAACCTGGAGGCTGAAACTATTGTCTGGGCTGGTACTGCTGCTGAAATCCTTGATTGAACTGCCTAGCTCCGAATTGCTGTTGCTGCTGATTACCACCTTGATTGTTACTCCAGCTGAAATTTGGATGGTTGCGGTTATTCGGGTGATAGGTGGCTGGAACTGGCTGTTGTGGCCTCTGGAAGTTACTCACAAATTGTGCTGATTCAGAAGATATGGCACATTGAGTTGTATCATGTGCGCCCGCACACAACTCACAAACACTAGCTACCTGCTGAACTCCCATGTTAGCCAAAGAATCGACCTTCATTGACAAGGCCTTCAACTGAGCTGCAATGGCTGTAGCTGTATCAATTTCAAGAACACCTGCTACCTTGCCTTGAGATAACCTCCCTATAGGATTCTGATATTCATTAGCAGCCATCATCTCGATCAATTCATAAGCTTCTTCATAACTCTTGGCCCACAAAGCTCCACCTGATTCTGCATCTAGCATGGGTCTCGACTGTGCACCCAAACCATTATAAAAACAATTGATTATCATCCAATCAGGCATCCCATGATGTGGACACTTCCTTAGCATCTCCTTATATCTCTCCCAAGCTTCGCATAGAGATTCTCCAGACTGCTGTGAAAACTGAGTGATAGCATTCCTGATAGCTGCTGTCTTCGCCATGGGAAAGAATTTGGTGAGAAATTTCTATGCAAGATCTTCCCATGTAGTGATAGAACCTGCTGGTAAAGCGTGTAACCAACTCTTCGCCTTGTCCCTCAGAGAGAATGGAAATAGCCTTAACTTAACAGCATCCTCAGACACCCCGTTGGTTCTGAAGGTATCACAGATCTCTATGAAATCTCGAATATGCATGTTGGGATCTTCGGTAGGAGCACCCCCAAACTGAACTGAGTTCTGGACCATCTGTATAGTGCTAGGCTTGATCTCGAAGGTATTAGCTGCGATTGCTGGTCTGACAATACTCGATGCAATGTCATTGATCTTTGGCTGCGAGAAATCCTTAAGAGCCTTAGTTGCTGCTGCTGGTTCTCCCATATCTTCTACAACTTGAATCACTGGAGCTTCTGTTTCTGTTTCTTCTTTATTTTCCAGCTTCTCCTTATTCGCTTGAGAACGCGTTCGCATACACGCTCAAGTACCTGAAAACACAAAACAACACAAAAACTATTAGTAACCGATCCGAGTCAATGAACTTTAACGACCACTGATGTCAAGCACATAAACTATAACAAATCCCCGGCAGCGGCGCCAAAAACTTGTTAGCACAAAATCACGCAAGCGCACGTGTTCACAAGTAATATAGAATGAAGTAGAGTTCGTTCCCACAGAGATTGTATAATTTTAGTTCTTGTACCTAAGCATCAATGTATGATTATCGTTCAATGCTAAGACAATGGACAAATTGGTTTTGATTATCTAAAATTAACTAATAAGAATTAATTAACAACTAAATTAATTAACTAAGTGATTTCAAATTACTTATGAGATGGAAAACATGGGATCCTAACTTCAATACAAACTTCCTTTAGAGATCATGCCCTTTTATCAACACATGTGGTGGTTACGATAACTAATCGGACAACACGAAATAAGTATACGCTACCTTTCAGTACACGCACACCAATCTACACAATATCCACAAAAGATAGAAATCATGCAGGCACCAATTATGCTTAGACCCTATATGTCTATAGAATTTGAAAACATAATGGTTGAAGATCAAGTATCCATAAGATTACATAAGGTAGTATGAGACGGTTAGAAACACACCACAAACATGAATAACATTCATGGACTTATGCTAGCATGGCAAGTTCTAAATCAAAAGATTCACTGTCGCTTCACTTAAGATTAACAAGATAGATGTTAGCTACGCATCTATATGAATTAAATACAACCATGCAAGGATATCGTAAATTCACCACACATATATCAAGTTAGGCAATCAACATCTAAATTCCATAAGTAAATCCGATAGGACCACATGACGGCGATTAGTTCATAATCGAACCGTTCGTCATCATGGGGTTTGATGAAAACATGATAAAGATGAAGAGAATAATAATGAATAAACCAATGTTAACAAAGTTATGGAACAAAGTCGAATAATGATCAAACATCCAAAAGATACGCCTAGTAAGAATACAAGAAAACTATGTCTAGATCTTCTTGTTATCACGATCCTCGCCTTGGCTTCTCAATCTCGTGCTAGAAAGTGTGTATGTAATGTGAAGTAATCTGATCTCTGGTGTTGGTGTATGTAAATCTGACCCCCAAGCATGTGTATTTATAGCTCAATATTGCCTCTTCTCCAAACAATTGCCATTCTTGAGTAGGAATTGAATTTGACAATTTCCATCTTTAAATATGATATAGATTGCAACTTCCCTTGTCAAATAAAGCTTCTGGACTATTCCCACCGTCCAAGAATATTTCCATGTCGAATAGAAGAAGAAAACGGCAACATTCCTCTTTGAAATCAGATTTGGAACAGTTTCTGGCGGTTCAGTATTCTCCTAGCGCGGTCGCGCTGTCCTGTAGTGCAAATCTGGCACGGTCGCGCTGTCACAAAAATCTGCCAATTCCCTTAGCGCGGTCGCGCTCCCTAACAGCTATAACATAGCGCGGTCGCGCTATACAAATTCTGTTTCTACAGAATTTCTGTTAGAGCCTTCTTCTTCGCACGTCGTTTTTTCCTCATAACCACATCTGTTCCAAAAACCACAAAACACCATACTCACTGCGAAAAACCTAATTCCTGCACAAACTCCACAAAACACAATAACCACACAAATACTCGAGGATTCAGCGATCAATTCAAGCCAAAATAGAACGATCCAAATGGATAAAAATCCACTTATCAAGTTTCCAGAAATATAAGGTTCATGACTAGGTGATGTATAGATTTTGAGTTATGGCCTGAGAAGTGAAATGTGTTTCTGGATTCCGGACTGCACTAAATGGTCCCCTTGTGAACCTTGTTTAAACCCCTAAAAATTTATGTAGGAGCATGGAAAAATTAGAGAAGCTAGTAAATGCAGTGGTGAAGGCTACCCAAAAAAATTGGATTAAAATATGTATTTTTCAAATTTATAAAAATGCTAGAGTAAAATTCGCGCAAGGGAAAAAGTCGTAAGTGGAGTGTAATTTTAGGGGTAATGGATATGACTCGGATATGGTAACCAAATTAGGTCGAATAAGTGACGAGCATAATCGAGTGGTGACATGAACCTATGGTGGGGCTAGAGTGTCATAAGACGAAGTCATTAAGTTAATTTTTGTACCCCCTAAAACCCCGCAATTAAAGAGATATTGTTAAGGTACTAACGATCGGCTATTGCTTATGTATAGTTCATTCCACTCCGCACGCTCGACCACCCCAACCTCACCAAGGCAAGTTTACTTTTCAAAACTTACATATACAAGGACTTTCACTGTTGTGTTTGTAGTTTTCAATCATGTCAAATGTTTATGTTTGTCGAAGTATCAATGAAATTGAGATGTATAAGTACATATATGTTTGCACCCCTTGAACTTAGAATGAAATGTTTTCTTCGGACAACGACTCTAGCAATAGAGGTCGTAGCGGTCTGTACATACTATTGACCGGGGAGCGGCATATTATTATATCGTAATTAAATTGCGAAAACCCGAAGGGTCATTCGGGAAGTATCGTATACTCAAGTAATTATTTTTATATCTTCGTAAATACTCAAAATACCTATTTTGGATTAAAAGCTTATTTAATTAAATAATTATTTTATTAATTATTAATATTAAATCTTAAAATATTATTTATTAATTATTGTTCATTATTTTAAAGATAAAGCTAATCCAAGATACCTTTAATACTTTCAAACTCAAACTCTTTCGAACTCAAAACATTTTCGAAAACCCCCGGTCAGGTTCTGCTTCTTGTATGATTTCAAGAATTATCGGACGACTGATGTCGGACCTCAACTACTCAGTTTTCATTCAAAATCAAGTTTTAAAAGGAAAAGAAAAAAGGACTCTGGCAGGTGTGGGAATCATTGACGATCGATTCCCGGGATGTGTAAGCGGCCGTGAGCCAGGCGGTCCATCAATTATTATTCCGGCCCAGGTGTTGCCGAAGGATGATTACGGATGTAGTTTTCATCGAGGGTGATTACGGATGTAGTTTTCACCTGAGGATAGTTACGGATGTAGTTTCTATCCTTCTACCGTTAGAGAAGACCCGCGAATTATTGGACTTGGATGTGGCGACTGATCATCGTCAATCCTTGTCAGGTTTTTATGTTTTCTTCCAGTCCCATCCTCCACTTTGGAAAAATTCTCAAACACTGCTTCTTGGGCCTAAGTGCCAAGTTGCCGATAGTGTGGCTTTTGATAAGAAAAATATTGACATCGTGCAGTATCTAGAACTGCAAGATTTTCTATAAAGATTGGCACGTGTTAGTGCACTCTTGCAATTATTTCGAAGAATGAAATGCTTTTGAATGAGAAACCTTCTAAGCTAATGGAAGGAAAGAGGTTTGCAATGATGTATTCCCTGTACAGTATGTTAATCGTAGAGTGTTTTGCCGAAAATGATATACTCATATGTATATACTTCAAAACTTGAGATATGTTGAAATGGGAACCTTATAAAGGGTTCATATGTTATTCTTAAAGCTCCTTAGTGAGTATAAATATTTTATTCAAACTCGGACATATATATTGTCCAATTATGTTTTGAAATCTGAGATATATGCCCATACAGTTGGGAATGTTTTCAAAATAAACCACATTATTATTTTTCAAAATGGTGAACTTGCTGAGCATTATGTAGCTCATTCTTGCTTAATAAAAACTTTTCAGAAAGAGAAGAATTTGATCGGTTAACTCCGCACCAGCAGAAGAGGAGTAGAAGATTTACCCCTGAGATGATTTAGTTTCTGATAAATACTAAAGAGTAAGTCTGATAGGTTTTCAACTGTAATAGTAAGACTTGTCTTCAAGTGTAGTTGTATAAATGGAAGTGCGCAAGATTCTAGATTGTAGAGATGAATTGTAATATTTAGTGTTACTTTTGATTATCGTTTCTGAGGCTCTAACTTGTTTGTGTGTAAGATTGAGGTCTGGATGGATGTATTGTTGAGTTGTAAAGTTAATCCAGGTATGATATGGTTGGATGGTGACGTGACGACCTGAATCTCTGACCTCGGATTTGGGGGCGTTACAAGATCAATAATGGAAAAGGACGATATTGCCTCAAGTTAAACGGTCAGAATTACCATCTTATTGGTACGCTCACCCCAAAATAAGGAGAATCTCCGAAATTTTGCCAATTATACATATATGATACAGAAAATGAGGTCCAAAATCGTATGAATGCCATTAATGGTAGTGACCAGCTTGATCCGGAAAGTATTAAAAGCCTGCTTGAAATGCTTGATAAGCACAACAAATGTGCAAGGGGTTTTCATATGGCAAGAGACCGTTTGAAACTTGAAGAACTAGATGAATTTAACCTTTAGTTGCTTCATTCCAGATCAGCATCGGGGAGGACTAATCACGTAATAGAATCTAATGATGTTGCTGCATTAATTGTTGGTGATGCAGACGATTGCTCACCATTCAGGGATATTGTAGTTCAGACAAAACAGATGTATCTGCAATGAGTATTTGAAACGTGTTCTCAATTCATGGCACTTCAATATCCACTTTTATTCCCATATGGTGAAGAAGGTTTTCACACGGAAATTCCTCTACATAGTAAACCACGTAAGGTCAATACTCAGGTTTCTTCTGATGAATGTCCATATGAGAGTAAAGCCAGAACAACTGTTTCCATGCGAGAGTATTACGCCTACAAACTCATGATACATCCTAATGAAGGTATAAACAATACTGACATGACTGATTTAGATTTTTTACCAATTCATTTAAAAAAAATTATTCTATTTATTGACAGGAATGACACTTCATCTAGGTGGCAGGCTTTGGCAACAGTTTGTTGTTGATGCTTTCGCTGCCGTAGAACAATACAGGCTTGACTGGATAAAAACGCATCAACATGTCATACGTTCAGATTTGTATAGGTCAATTCGTGATCGCATACACAGAGGTGATACAGATTCATCTAGTGTTGGTCAAAATGTCATTTTACCTGCTACATTTACAGGCTCAAAGAGATATATGAATCAGTATTTCAAAGATTCCCTTGCAATTTGTCGTACCATTGGTCATCCATCGCTATTTTTGATAATGACATGTACTACTCAATGGCCAGAGATTCAGGAAATGCTTAAGAAGAAACCTGGAGTTGATGTCAGTAATGCCCCAGATATTATTGCACGAGTGTTCAAATTGAAGCTAGATCAACTTATTGATTTAATCAAGAAAAAGAATTATTTTGGCAGATGCATTGGACGTAAGCCTACATTATGTTTAACTTTTGATAATTTATTAATTTTCAATATTATTTTAACTTTATTTTTTAAATAGTTATGCACGTGATTGAGTTTCAAAAGCGTGGTCTACCGCATACACATATGCTTATTTGGCTCCATCCAAGGGATAGACCTAAACGAATTGATCATATTGATGAACTGATATCAGCTGAAATACCTGACGAAAAGCTTGATCCCATTGGTTATGAAATTGTTAAAAATTTCATGATTCATGGACCATGTGGTAAAGATCATATGGAATCAAGTTGTATGGTCAAGGGAAGATGTATTCGACATTTCCCAAAGAGGTAAACATATTCACTATATATATTGGTTTTAACATTGATATTGTTTTGACAAAGTATTTTTTTTAATTCTTAAATAATAATTCACGATTTTTGTTAATTGCTTTTTTGAGTTAGACTTTATATGACAGATCCAATGTCATGTACTAATGGAAAATTAGAAGGGTGGTTTATAGCCAACAAAACACTGGATGGTGCAAAGGACGTCACCTATATGGAATTCCCTCAGTATTTCACCTGGAAAGCTGATCAAGGGAAGTGGAAGGAAAGAGAAAAATGCAATGTAGTAGGCAGGCTTATCGATATTCACACATCTGTAGGGGAAACATTTTTCTTGCGCATGCTTCTAATGCAGAGAAAAGGTGCAACTTCCTACAAAGACCTACGTACCGTAAATGGTAAAGTTTATGAAACTTTCAAAGAAGCATGTGATGCACTAAGACTACTCAGAGATGATAGACAGTGGAATATAGCTTTACAAGAAAATGCTCAGAGTGCAATGCCACGTCAGCTGAGAGAACTTTTCGTCCACATATTGAGTAATAATACAGTTGCAGATCTTTGATACTATGGACTGAACATTGGAAGAGCATGTTTGAAGATATACTTTACATTAGGAAGAGACTTACCAGTAATTCCAGTCTTCGCCTAACTGATAGTGAATTACAAAATTGGTGTTAGGCAGGTATATATATTCTGTCAATTGTTGTCAATATCATTGGAAAATATTTAGGTATTTCTATTTTCATGATTTATTATAAAACACAAAAATAATTAGCCACTATTATTTAATGTTTCCATAATTTTACTACAGAAATTGAGAAGCTACTTAAAGATGTTGGTAAAAGTCTCAAGGACTATAGTACTCTCCCCTTCCCTGATGAAGAATATTATGGAAATACTGAAAATATGCTTATAGCTGAAGAGACCGGATATGATAAGGAGGAAATGAAAAAGGAGCATGCCAAGCTTTTTTCAAACCTAAATGAAGATCAACTTCAAGCTTATAACGCAATCAGTGACAGTATTGAACAGGGTAAAGGTGGAATGTTCTTTGTTTATGGTAGCGGTGGTTGTGGAAAGACTTTTCTATGGAATACACTTTGTTGTCGTTTTCGGAGTGAAGGGAAGATTGTTTTACCAGTTGCTTCTTTTGGGATTGCAGCAACATTACTTCTAGGAGGTAGGACTGCTCATTCTCGATTTCACATTCCTTTGAAACTTGACCATATCTCAATTGCTGGTATCAAGCATGGAACCGACATTGCAGAATTATTACAATAAACCAGTCTAATTATCTGGGATGAGGCTCCTATGCAACATCATCATGCATTTGAAAGTGTTGATCGTTGCTTAGAGACATTATGTCTGCAGTACATCCATCGAGATCGACATGACCTTTTGGTGGCATCACTGTCGTATTTGGGGGACATTTTCGACAAATATTGCCTGTCATTCAAAAAGCATCGAGAGCATAAATAGTTTCAGCATCTTTGAATCAATCAAAATTATGGCATCAATGTCAAGTATTATTATTAAAGCAAAACATGCGTCTATCTGGAGGAAAATCAGCTGAAGATTTACTACATATCTCTGAGTTTAGCAAATGGGTTCTTGATGTTGGTAACGGTGAGCTCCCTACTATAGGACCCGATGATAATATCTCTGATCCTCAGGTATTAATCCCTGACAAATTCTTGATTAAATCTTCTGAGGTAGCAGTCAAGGACATTGTTGATGTTGTCTATCCAAATTTTTTGAATAAACTATCTGATGCTACTTATTTGAGGCAAAGATCCATTCTCGCTCCTACAAATGTGGTTGTTGGTGATATCAATGAATATATTCTTGATCTTATACCTAGAGACTCACATACATATTATAGTCAAGACTCGCTTGTTGAAGATTTCCAAACAGGGAATGATTTCCAAGCTGCATTTCCTGTTGAATATATTAATTCAATAAATATGCCATGCCTTCCGAGACATGATCTTAAGTTAAAAGTCGACTGTGTGGTAATGCTTATGAGGAATCTAAATAAGATAATGGGATTGTGCAATTGAACCAGGATGATTGTGAAGAAATGTTTAAAAAATAGCATCATTTGTCAAATTCTTTGCGGATCTCAAGCAGGATCATTGCACATCATTCCGAGAATTGAGATGATTCCTACAGATACTAAATGGCCATTTGACTTCAAAAGAGTGCAGTTCCCTGTACAATTATGCTTTGCAATGACTATCAATAAAAGTCAGGGACAATCCTTGGACAATGTTTGCCTCTATCTTCCCAGTCCAGTATTCACACACGGTCAACTCTATGTTGCTGTTTCAAGAGTAACATCTGCCGCCGGTCTTTATATACTGATTTACGGTGAAGATGGTACTTCTACAGATTTCACAACGAACGTGGTCTATGAAGAGGTCTTCTACAATTTGCCAAGTGAGACTGGATAAATACTTAACTGTATATGTATCTATGTATTGGAATGCAGTTTAGTAGAATTGTATTAGAAACTCTATATTTGTAAGCATGAGATGTTGGTGCTGTTACGACTTTATGCCTCCGGAGATTATGATTTTCTAAATATTCATTTCATTTTATAACAGTTGATTACATACCATGCTATTCTTAAGTATGTAGATGTTGACCTAATATTTAGATTTCTGTTACAACATAGTAACAATTAACCTGAAGCCATATTAATTAGTAATTTCATTCTCAAACCCTAATATTACCACTTGAATTATCCTATAACAATTTCTCTTATGCTGTTTTGGTGGATAATGTTTTCGTAACCATAATTATAGGAAGAATTTGTTAGTAATTACATTATAAAAAGAGAAAAGATTTTATAGGATATATCAATTGGAGAAGATCAAGGAAGTTCAACTAATTACATCATGAGGATCAACATTTCTATTTAAATATGCATATAATTTGGAGCAATTGAGGGATTTTCCAGTACATACAATATCTTCATAGAAAATTACTTTAAATCAAATCGTATAATAAGGATACATTGTTGTTATATTGTATATTGTATTACACTAAAACGTTGCACTGTACTCAGTTATGGCTAATCACACAAGATTTAGAGAATACAAGATTGTTATATTTTATATATGAATAAGTTAATATTATAATGAATTTGTCTGCTTTTAATTACAACTAAACATACAAGATTGAGAGTTCATCTAAACATACAAGATTTAAACATACAAGATTGTATATTGATCTAATTATTAAAACCTAAAATTAAAATGCATGAACATGCATATGATTTACTAAAATAACGTCTCTTCATATATAAAATATGCAAATAACAATTCAGAGTAAAAAGTAACAAAATCTTTTAACTTCATCAAATATTCCAAAAGATAGTAGCAACATAAAATTTGTCTTAATCGTTAATTAGTAATAGTAGAGATATTCATCCATTTCGGACGTCAAAGACTATCCCATCATGTTCCTCCTCAATTGTGAAAACCAATTTCTGGTTCTTTCGTAAGTGATTGTCACGAGTAAATTTGTTCCATCCTGCTGACAACCTTGGTATACCAGTTTTGTTAAATACTATGCCAACTTTCCAGTTTCCAATAGGAGTTCTCAGGGAAACCTGTTCACCAGTTACCCAATCTTTGTTTTGTGGTCTGATGTGTCTTGGTATATGCTGAAACAGATTAAATTATTGATCAATATAATAAACTTTAGTTAATCATATAGAACAGACCACATGTAGCTTATGATACTATACATACTACTCCATGTGATGTAAAATCCACATTTGAAGGTGCCATGCATGAAGTAAATGTATTATTCATGACATTAATTGGATTTTCAATTACTAAATTCTCTTTCTCATTATCATGCTTTTGAGGTTGGTCTTGCACAATTAAGCCAAAGTTAGATGTTCCTGCATTATCGTGCATCTCTTGGTCTAAATCCATACCTGTTTTCATTGTTTGCATTAAAAAATCAGTCCAACTATTTGCATAGAATTGATATTACCCAGCAACAATAAATAGCCAAATGTATATAAGTAGAAATTACTACTTGTACTTGCTCCATCATCAGTCACAATTCTCTCTATCTTTTTCTTATCTAATATGACAATATGAAATTTTCCAGCTCCACAATAGGTAAACAAAACCATATCTTTTCTCTCAATATGGTTTAATGTAATTAACTCTAACAGGCCAGACATCCTTTTCTCATTTCCCAAGAAATTACCATGGAATGTATCACCATTCTTCAATGTCAATGAAATTGCATTAGGAATCAACTCTCCAAATCGCTTATAAAATTAATCTGGCATGATCTAAAAAACCAAATACAAAACATGGTTATATTCACAAACATTACGCACTTAGTGATTTTCATTTTACGCAAAAAAATGTTGTGAAATAGTATTAAATTGTTGTATAAAGCTTACCAACTCCCCAGATTCATAAACTCTACCAATAACAGAAACAAAAAATTTGAATCCAACACCACTATGGTTGTCTGCATTTTTTTGTCAAAAAGTAATTAGAAGAATCGCAATCTAATATCCAGATTAGGATTGTTTTAGAAGTGTATAAAATAACGTACCTTAGCGCAACGGTCGCTCTATTGTAATGTTTCGGATTGTGGTGCACTCTATTTCTGAATAATCATCATTTAATAAATGAACCAAAAACTTTCCTTTACCTTTATAATAGAACACAAGTATCGAACCAAAATACTTTGCTATTTCTCTAAGAAATGTACAAATGTTATAGATACATTGCTCAATCCTATTAAAACCAACGTGTATTTCACAACCCGATGGGAATTGGATTGTAACATTCAGGGGAATCTTATCTCCGTGTTCCAAACTGACTTCTTCGGGAATTTTCTATTCCATAAAATTATGGAAAAAATTAGCGCTTAGTACTAGATTTCGCACAGTTCCCAGTCTAATCCAAATGTAAATTGTAAATTTCTTACCATCTTGCCTTTTTCCAAGTGTTCAGGCTTAAAAATGATCACAAAATCAGGAAAGATTGAACTATTTACGAGCATCTACAAATTATTATAAAAGAGTGTAAATCAAACATATTCAAGTGCATCCAATAAAATTAAACAATTAAATATATAGAAACTCATACCTTTTCCGAACTTTCCGCGACATCCAACTGTTGCATCTCTTCAGCATCACTGTTGCTTTCTTCTTCAGATTCTATAAAGAAAATGTATGTATTACATATACGGATGTTGTCAATGGATAAACTGTTCCATAAATTTAACTATACCTGTGTCTGAGTTCCAGTTAACATTCCAAAACCATCCAGTGTTGACGATACTTGAAATTCCAGTACAACGACTTGCATAATCTATCTCTTTCCCGTCAATATCATAAATCCTTCCATATATTACAGAGTTGTTATCAATAGTCAAGATAATGGTCTCTTTTCCCTTCAACTTGAAGCGCTTTAGCATTTGCTCAAAGTTTGAAATGTAACCACCTTTAGAATTATAAAATATGAAGCAACCTTCACCAGCAATTTTAAACCTTCGAATATTACTCAATTTCTGACCATAATAATCTTTTATCCTTTTTGGAACAACCTGATTAACATAACATTGTTAAAAAATTATGAAATCTAACTTCGCAATTTATGACCGCTTAGAATTCCACATATATAAGTGGATACACACATGGGAAATTCATCATGCTATCAAATGTTAATAAGTAATCCAAAAAATACATACCAAGAAGCCGTCACTTATTAAGATTTCTGATACAGCTTTGAAGAAAGATGTATTCCAATCCGCAGTCCCTAAATCTCAAGAAACACATTACAAAATAATTAGAAATATAAAGTTAAACCAATGCCAATGTTATTTATTCAGAGCAAAATGATTTGTACTACTTGCGCTTTCATCAAATTCTTTATCCTTCCCTTTAAAAATGCAGACATTGAAACTTTTTGATGCATATGATAGATCCTTATAGAGCATGACAATATCGCCAAGTTTGACCTCTGTTTCCTTAGCAAATTCATGCCATCCTTTAACAAAAAAACATCTTCCATCCATCCACTGAATACCTATTTCCCATGCCTTTTCAACAAGGTTGAGATATATATTTGTACCAACCTTCCAATGTTTGTACAAGTCTTCCATATCTGGACTTAAAATCTGTTTTCAATCATAAGAACAACTTAGTCAAATATATATGGAAGAAAGCTTTAGTAATATATGTTCACAACTCATAAAAATATAACTTTTATATTGTCTAATCATCCGAAAAACAAAACTAACCTGTTTATCAAGATCAACGTTGTGGATCATTAACTCAAAATATTGGACATAATTCTGACAAGCACTGAAGTTCCATAGTGCACGTGATTTGTCGTATTCCAATGACCAGCCATCAAGTTCATACCCCTCTTCTCTAAATGTAGATAGATTTGCTACAGTAAGGAAGTCCTTTGGATTACATTTTAGATACTTTAACTCAATAGCTGATTCCTTGAAAATCTTAGCAACAAACAAATCATCTCCATAGTAATCAAACTGTACAAGACTGTACAATTTAATTTCATGGAAATGCATAAACTTTCCCAATCCACATAGTTTTTCTTTCTCTTCGTTGATTTCAGCTTTCCATGTAAAAGTCATGCACTTTATCTTCACTTTTGATGATAGAAGTTTCCCAAACTCATTAAAGAATGATTCAGGAATCCTCTATAATAGAAAACAAAAAGTAATTAGTACATAATATTAAAGCAAATTTATGATCTTAAAAATTTATACCAATACAGTTCACGCTTACTAATAAGACAGAACAGTTTGCATAATGTATAAATTTACAAGTTTAAATGTTCTAAAAAAGCTCAAACTTACAAAAGAGCCAAAAGATTTTCTATCATTATTAGCCGATAAAAAACTTGAGAGCATCCGTCTTTTCCCTGTTACAATATGTGTTTATAATTAGAAACAATATGAATATGTATAACATACTGTGAAAGAGACAAAATTACATACCTGGATACTCATCTTGGCTGAATTTCGTATTGGATTTGTCCTATATTTCACCAAAACAGAGGAGATTATAATTGTAAGGGTTCCAAAATATATAATTAATATTAAAGTTGGCTACATAAGCTTATACACTGTAAATCCAATATGTCTAAAATGTTGTCAACTACATTTGAACATTAGCACACATAAACTAATCCGGATAAACATGATGCATACAGTAACATATGCATATTTGTTAGGTCATTATATATTCTTTTGTTAATTCAGCTATCTTACATACATCATAGTAATTAGCAATCAGAGAATTAAAAAGTTAGCATCTATAACAGAATCGAGACCATTCCAATATAAAGCATTATATGAAATTATCATATATCATCTTATTAGGGCGATATATATATACATCTAGCATCAACAATCATAGAAAAATATTCATCAATCTGCCAATAACATATATGCATACCTTCATTGCTGAGGATTCAGTTACATGATGCATTATATTCATTTAGTTCGTTTCGAGAGCTCCAAGATTGATTCGAGTATCATACAAGAGAAGATTGGGTTTTCAATACCTATAATGATTCCTCTCAAATTGGTTTACTATATTTACGTATGTACATATTGCCTGCTTTACTACTATCCTAATTAATAGCTTTAAGTGTCGTAGTGTATAGAATAACTGTCAACCATTATCTCTATAAGTCAAAGTAGATTTTTATTATTTAAATATAAAATATTTTTTATTATAGATTAGATTTAAAGAGTAATTTTAAAATAATTTGAAATTAATTTTTAATACTTATATTATAAATGTATAAGATAAATTTGAGCAAAATAATATTTTCTTTAGCTATAATATTACCTTACACCATTAATACAGATACCATACCATTTATATAAATTTTTATAAATTTATAATACCCAATAAATTTAATAAATCAAATTAAATAATTTCTCCGTCCCAAAATAAGTGTCGTTTTGACTTTCTACAGATGTTTTAAGTTGTAAAAATAAAATTAAAAAAATCATATGTGGAAGTCACTTTTGATGTATCGTAAAATATTTCCACACGGTCAAGGCTACATTTACTTGAGAGTTCGGTTCCCAGGAAGAGTAAGACAGCTTATGAAGATGATGATTCTAGAAGTGATATGCTTTCAGATGGTGAGAATGGACAGTTCAAAATGTCTGATTGGAAAAAGGCCTTGGAAAAAATCAAGGAGGAGAAAAAGTTCAAATCTGGAGTCATTTCTAGCTCACCAATATCTACGAAGGTGAAGAAGGCACCCCTGCCAAGGTTCTTTAAGATGAACACAGATCTGAAGTTTAATGGTAACTCAGATCCTGTTGAGTATTTGAGCCGCTTTAATACGAAGATGGATGTGTACCAAGTGGAAGACTTGGCTAGGTGCAGGTTGCTAGCCTCTACTCTGAGTGGGAATTCCCACCATGGTTTAAAAGGTTGGCTGAAGGATCTATTAAATCCTGGAGAAAGATAGGGGACCAATTTATCTCTCAATTCAGGGCTACCGTGGCCTATGCCCCACCGGTTAACACTCTAGCTAATATCAAACAAGAGGAACGTGAGACTCTAAGGCAATATTTCAAAAGGTTTAATGAGCAAGTGCCTAAAGTGAAGAAGGCTTCTAATGAAACCCTTAAGAATTTCTTGATAGCCGGGGTTAGGCCAGGAACCGAATTTTGGAAGCAGTTATAAACTGAGGAGCCCAGAACCCTGGCAGAGTTCTACCAACAGGCGGAACGCCACAAAGTGATTGAGGAGTCAATGGTAAAATTATCAAAAGATTCCAATTCCAGGGGTTGGAACAGAAACAAGAGAAATCGTTCTTACAGCCCTAAAAGGGATTCCAACAAGAGGGCTTCCGGGAGTGGTACTGCCAGTTTGGGAGCCCCTCGGTATGATGAAAAGACTGCCCCGATTGATGTCAACACAACCAAGGATAGAAGTTCTGCCAAGGACAGACTCACTCCAAGGGTGAATTTTCAAAAATATTCAGAGTACACTCCTTTGACTGTGCCCATCGGCCATATTCTTGAAGTGAATGAGAAAAGTGGACTGTTCCACAGGCCCTACCGGGCAGGCCCTCCGGAAAAGAAGGATCAGGGGAAATACTGTGCTTTCCATGAGGTGAATGGTCATGAGACTGCCGATTGCAGGCACTTGAAAGATCAAATTGAAGAATTTATCAGAAACGGATACCTGACTGAATTTGTGGCTCAAGAAGCTAAGAAGTATAAGGAGGGGAGAGATAGCAAAGATAAAACTCCGGGAAACAAGGATAGGACTACCCGAGCTTCTAGCATCCACACCATCTTTGGTGGCCCTTACTTGGGGGGTGCCAGCCGGAATGCCAGGAACCGGTATGCCCGGGTAGCCAGGGGAAAGCCCCTTACAAATGTTTTCCACCTTGCCGAAAGGCCCCCTAAGCTGTTCAAAGGGGAAACCGATGATATTTCTTTTACTGAGGAGGATGCCAAGTGGGTTCACCACCTTCATAACAATGCCTTGGTGGTAACCGTAAGCATTGGTGGGATGAATGTGCACAAGGTGCTAATTGACAATGAAAGTTCAGTAAATATCTTGGCATACACCACTTTCCAGAAATTGGGGCTTCTGGATAAGGAATTGCTGCCTACCAATAATGAGCTATATGGGTTCACTGGTAACCCAGTACAAATCATGGGAAAGGTTAAGCTGCCATTGATATTGGGTGTGGATTCTTGTAAGGCCACCCAGATGGCTGAGTTTATGGTGGTAGACAAAGACATCTCTCATAATGCTATACTTGGTAGACCGGTGTTAAAAGATATGAGAGTGGTAACCTCAATATATCACTTCTCAATGAAGTTCCCTACCCCAAATGGCATTGGATGTGTGAAAGGATGTCAATATGAATCAAGGGAATGCTATAACATAGCTGTGCAGGCTGCCGAGAGGGCAGATAAATTTATCCAAGATGTGGAAAAGGCTGAAGGGGAAGCCCTAATGAGAAGCCATGGGCTAGAGCCACAGAAGTTTGAAAAGGCTTCATGCAACACCATCATGATAGTGGAACTGCCAGAGGAACCTACTGAAGAGGTTCCTATTTTTCGGGGGGTAGTACCACCACAAAGTTTGCTGTTGGAAGCTGCTGAGAAAAATGATGAAATTCAAAACATTCCAGTAGAAGGCATAGTGAAAGATGCCACAGATGATGATCTAGATGAAGCAATGCTAGAGAATGAAAACTAGGAAGTGGTGAAAGGGCTCCTGGTTGAAATCGATATTGATCCCAAGATGCCCGGTACCCTGGAAAAAGCAGGGGCAGGAGTTACAGGCAAAGTGGCCACATCAATGGCATAGGAGCAAAAAATCCCACTCTACCAAAGTCCCTTCCGAGAGGGGTACCGATCAGGATTCCAGCTCTCATCATAGTTCGATTCCCAGGAAGAGTAAGACAACTTATGAAGATGATAATTCTAGAAGTGATGCTTTCAGATGGTGAGAATGGACAGTTCAAAATGTCTGATTGGAAAAAGGCCTTGGAAAAAATCAAGGAGGAGAAAAAGTTCAAATCTGGAGTCATTTCTGGCTCACCATTCTCTACGAAGGTGAAGAAGGCACCCCTGCCAAGGTTCTTTAAGATGAACACAGATCTGAAGTTTAATGGTAACTCAGATCCTGTTGAGTATTTGAGCCACTTTAATACGGAGATGGATGTGTACCAAGTGGAAGACTTGGCTAGGTGCAGGTTGCTAGCCTCTACTCTGAGTGGGAATGCCCACCATGGTTTAAAAGGTTGGATGAAGGATCTATTAAATCCTGGAGAAAGATGGGGGACCAATTTATCTCTCAATTCAGGGCTACCGTGGCCTATGCCCCACCGGTTAACACTCTAGCTAATATCAAGCAAGAGGAACGTGAGACTCTAAGGCAATATTTCAAAAGGTTTAATGAGCAAGTGCCTAAAGTGAAGAAGGCTTCTGATGAAACCCTTAAGAATTTTCTCATAGCCGGGGTTAGGCTAGGAACCGAATTTTGGAAGGAGTTATAAACTGAGGAGCCCGGAACCCTGGCAGAGTTCTACCAACAGGCGAAATGCCACAAAGTGATTGAGGAGTCAATGGTAAAATTATCCAAAGATTCCAATTCCAGGGGTTGGAAAAGAAACAAGAGAAATCATTCTTATAGCCCTAAAAGGGATTCCAACAAGAGGGCTTCCGGGAGTGGTACTGTCGGTTTGGGAGCCCCTCAGTATGATGACAAGACTGCCCCGATTGCTGTTAACACAACCAAGGATAGAATTTCTGCCAAGGACAGACTCACTTCAAGGGTGAATTTTGAAAAATATTCAAAGTACACTCCTTTGACTGTGCCCATCGGCCATATTCTTGAATTGAAAGTGAAAAGTGGACTGTTCCATAGGCCCTACCGGGTAGGCCCTCCGGGAAAGAAGGATCAAGGGAAATACTGTGCTTTCCATGAGGTGAATGGTCATGAGACTGCCGATTGCAGGCACTTGAAAGATCAAACTGAAGAATTGATCAGAAACGGATACCTGACTGAATTTGTGGCTCAAGAAGCTAAGATGTATAAGGAGGGGAGAGATAGCAAAGATAAAACTCCGGGAAATCAGGATAGGTCTACCCGAGCTTCTAGCATCCACACCATCTTTGGTGGCCCTTACTTGGGGGGTGCCATCCGGAATGCCAGGAACCGGTATGCCTGGGTAGCCAGGGGAACACTACACCAAACTGGCAAATTAGTAACAAATAAATTAAACCCATTAGTAACAGATATATCTGTTACTAATTAGTAACGGATATATCCGTTACTAATTAGTCAGATATCCGTTACTAATTAGTAACGGATATATCCGTTACTAATGTCCAAATCCGTTACTAATTAGTAACGGATATATCCGTTACTAATTAAATTATCCGTTACTAATTAGTAACGGATATATCCGTTACTAATTGGTTTAATATCTACTACTAATTAGTAACGAATATATCCGTTGCTAATGTCTACATCCGTTACTAATTAGTAACGGATATTTCCGTTGCTATTTTTTATATCCGTTACTAATTAGTAATGGATATATCCGTTACTAATATCGTTGGTAAAGGATATATCCGTTACTAATTAGTAAATGGATAATGTATTCAATAAAATTTTGAAACAAATAAAATGAGATTAAATAAGGAAAAAATTATGTATATTTTAGGTAATATTATTATGTATGTTTTAAGTAAAATTATGGATGTTTTTAAGTAAAATTATATTTGTTTTTATATTACTTAAATAATAATATTAATAAGTTTTAAAAATAAATAAAATAAATTATTCAAAAAAAAGTTATAAAAAACAATTAGTAAAGATCGATTCCCCCCCTTTTATTTCAGACCTAATTTACTTTCCCCCTTAATAATTCCCCCCCTTCATTTTCAGATCTAGAACCCGCGGCTCTCTCGAATTCATCTCTCTGTCTCCTCTTTCTCTACGCCGCGCTCTCCAATTTTCAGACCGTCACTGCCGCCGAGAATGAACAGCTTCTCTGTCTCTAATTGTGCCACATCTCAATTAGGTAAGCTTCAATCTTTTTTCAGTTCTATGTCCCCTCCGCCAATATGTATGCATCCCCTATCCCTAATTGAGTTCTATGTCGATTTTATATCCTTAATTGAGTGCATTGCCCCTAATTGCTTTTCGTAATAATTGAGTGTATTGCCCCTTATATGATTTCTACTATGTTCTTGCTTGTGTCTTCTGGCCCCAGTTCGGACACTGTAATCACAATTTGTGCAGTTACATAAGTCAGTTCATGTCATAATAGGAATTAAAATTGTAGATAAAGTCATTCTTTCACCCAAAACTTGTGTGTCTAGTGTTTGTAGTAATTGTTAGTCCTTATATGTGTGTACGTGAGCACGTCTGATTGTGTGTGTGTGTGTGTGTAAGTTTGACACTGTGTGTGTGCAAGTTTGACTGAGTGTGTGTTGTATGTACAAGTTTGAGTGTGTGTCTATGGATGAAGTTTGTACGGAGAGAGAGAGAGAGAGATGTTAAATTCAGGGAGGAGTGGTCAGAGAGTGAGATTGGGAATTGGAAACTATGTAATTAACTACTCCTACTTAAGGAAAAGAGATGGTCAGATTGAGCATGCATTCTGCAACTGATTATTTAAATAAAGAGAGAAAGTACCATTGTAATATACTCAAATTATGTATGAAATAAAGAGAGAAAGTATTATATTGTTATGTGAAATTATTCTTAAATAATCTCTACTCCTGTCTAAGTTTCTTTTATACTTGTCTTCTTTTTTTGATCTGCTATATATATGTATGTATATATGTTTGTTCGATAAATATATATATATATATATATATATATATATATATATATATATATATATATATATATATATATATATATATATATATATATATATATATATATATATATATGTGTGTGTGTGTGTGTGTGTGTGTATGTGTGTGTGTGTGTGTGTAGTTCTTATTTCGTGGTGTATGTTTATATATTATTGAGTTCTATTTCTAAACTCTAGCTATTATCAAATATATATTATAGAATGTCGGAACCAATAGACAAATCATGGATGAGTGAACCCAACAGAGGCAACACAGTTTATTCATTTGGAGTTGAGGCGTTTCTTAAATTTGCAGAGTGGAAATTGGGTGGGGAGAAGTGTCGTTGCCCGTGCAAGAAGTGTCGGAATAGAACATGGTTTACTTATAAAGAAGTGGGATATCATTTAATCTCATCCGGTATAGTTAAGCACTACCGTGTATGGAATTTACATGGCGAGACCCCTTCTAATGTTTCCGTTCATCCTCCATTCCTTGCAAATAATATTCGGGAAAAAGCATCGAGTGATATCGGGATTGGGATGGAAAACCCCAATAATATAGCCAGATACACATTCTCTGCTTGAATCTCTTACCTACCTTACCTGCTTTCCGACTGCATTCATTTATTTACACAACCAATTCATAACTTGTATCTCTGCATATCATGCTGCCTATAATAAGGAAACAAAATATATAATCATTTCAGGATTTTCTGAATCCAGGGGAACAATAATGATTCTTACGATGATATTGGCACCTGCAGGTACTCATCATTCATCCATCCGGCATCCTTCAGTCCCTATCACTTCTTATTGCACTCAGTTTTAGTTTGTACGTGTTAAGTGTGCTAGCTGTTACATATATAATTCACCAATAAGGAGTGCTCACAGAATTAGCTTAATTCGCCAGCTTCTTCTTATTTGGTTAACTAAGTTTCTGTACTTTGAAATGCTTATTAAAACCTGTGCGAGTAATTTTCTTAGATTTGTCTTTCAATACTTCTGCCCTAGCTATAGCCTAAATACTTGTCTTCTGTGCATATAGATAAATACTATTTGCCCCCCCTCTTTTTTGCTAACCTAACTAACCTGACTAACCTGACTGTTACTGTTTCTGCAGTAATGGAAGCAGAAGCAGGAGGTTCGAACAGTGTTTCTCAATCATCCAGGAATACCTCAATAATAGGTCCAGGGGGAAAACTCCTTGTGGAGTTCTGGCCGAGTACTGGCGATATTGTTGGGCCAAATGCCGTCGGAGATCAAGTCAGGCTCCATATTCCTATTAACATTCCTGATTTCCGCAAAGTGCCATCTACCTTCAAGGATGCCATTTGGACATCATTAATGGTACTTATTTCTACTTTCCAGAGCATATTAAAAATGTCTTGATATTTATAAATGGTTTAGACCTGAAATGTCTTGATATTTATAACCAGTATTTTCCTTATTTAAGACAAATAAGACCTGAAATGTATCTGTTAACATATTATGCAGGAACATTCATACATCTAGATATCTCTCCTGGTTAAGCCTATATATATCAGTAGCAAGCCTATATATATAAGTATGTTAAGAAGATAAGTAATGTTGAATAATTTATCCATCTTAATATTTTCTTCAACACTTTTTGTTATAGAATCCTATCATCATAATCAATACTATACTATTAACACCGAAACATCAAAAAGTTAGCCGGTTGATGGTCACTTGGGTCGGGTCATAATTATAAAGATATAGCTAGGTTGTTCTTTTAGGTGAGGTTAAAATGATAAGAAAAAAATATAAATTTTTTAAAACTAAGTACCTAATATGTAATATGGATTGGTTGATCTTTTGGGCCAAGTTAAAATGATAAAAATATGAAAATTTCAGGGGGTAAAAGGTATCTTAAGGTAGCTATAGGAATATTCCTAAAGTTACAGTAACAAAACCACAGAGTTTTTTTTATTATAGTTATAAATCATGATACATTTCAGAATAACGTCGTTAACTTTCTCTTCCCATCAGATTGGTCAGTTATCTATTGATCCTATGATATCGTTTCTGTTCTTTAGAGGAGTAACGTGTACCCTAGGATTGTTAAACAGGTAGAGTAGTTTGGTAGAGTAAGGGCTTAAATGCAGTTTATGTTCTAATTACAGGAGCAGTTTGAGTTTAGTGTAGACGGCCATGTTGCTCGCCCAATTGTGGAGGCACTTTATCCACAAAAACTTAGGAGTGTTAGAGGCAAATATCGGACAGAATATTTGGCTAAAGCTTCGAACATAGAAGAAGCCAAGGAAAACGTGCCACCAGCTGTCAGTGCCGATCTTTGGGTCCAATTTGTCGATCATGAGTTTATGCCGGAAGTAAAGGAAAAAAATGCAAAATATAAGATCAATAGGAGCTTAAATAAAGTAGGTGTGGCAGTTGGTAGGCAAACTTACTCACAGATACATTACAAAAAGGTACGTATCATTCTATGTTGATAAATTACTACCTGTCTATATTTGTAGTCTATATTTGTTAATATTACCTGCTGATCTTTGTAGGAAAAAGAAAATCCTACGAAGAAGCGGTGTCGGGTTGATGATTGGCTCACTGGACATGAACACAAGGATGGAACTCCTTTGGAAAGTGCAAAGGAAACATACGTGAGTAGTCATCAACACATTTATTTGTATATAGGAGTCTCCACATAAAAATTTAACAGCTAGCATTTGTGTGTCCTTTTGCATCAGTTTATTTCTCTTTAATTAAATAACTTAATTTATAAGCTTGTTTCCTGCTTGAATAAATGCAGGAAAAAGTCAAAGAAATTCATGTTAAAATGCTTGAATCTGGAGTCCCAACGGATGATATTAGTTCCGATGCATTGAGCAAAGTACTTGGCGAGGACAAAAAAAATCGGGTTCGAGGAGTTAGTTCGTGTAGCACGAAGAAACAACTATATTCATCTTCTCTTGCACTTGCTTCAGTCAACCCATCACAATCACTTGGAGCGGAAATGGCGGGACTTAAGGCAGACATGGAGGAGGTCAAAACATTGCTCAAGGTCAGTTTGTTTTTTTAAAAAAATATGTATCCTGCTACTTATGTAGACTATTCATGCCTTCTGAGGGTTCATTTTGTTAAGTCTCAAAGCTTTAACAAAGCTTGCAGTAACATTATTAAAAATGTGAATTGTAGAAAAAGATGGAAGGAAAAGAAAAAAAAATTAGTGATGTGTGCTCTTGTTTATAGTCATAATTTGTTTAGAGTCTGGTAAAATTGAGGGTCACCTGCTAGTAATATTGAGGGTCACCTGCTTGTGATACACAAGCACTCGATTTACTTAATGTTGAGTTTAACTGGTAGGCCCTGCGATTAACTTGTAAAAAAGGTTCCTGGTGAAGAAAAACAAGAGTAATGAAAGAGAGAAAAATGTCAAAATGCATTGACCTTGGAGAATCGCACTTAATAATAAATGTCATCTCAGTCCTAAAACGTCTAATTTATGAAAACAAACGGAGTACTATAAAATTTGAAATTGATTTCACAATAAAGTTGTAGGGCAAAACTGGATATTGGACCGAAAGAAAGTGACTTTAACTGAAATGCATAGTCTACCTCGCCTAGCAGATTTTGGATGACTTTAGGTACTGTAATTAGCTAGGTCTGTAGTGCTCAAGCTACAACTGAACTTTGTTAAAGTTTAAATGAATATATGTCGACATATACTAGTTTCACATTGTACTGTTCATCTTTTGTGAAATTAACAATCCACAATTGGTCGAAGAGGTTAAATCTTCTCTGTGGTATTTTTAATAGACAATTTCATTAATGTAATTAAATATGGCAGATGTTGCACAAGTAAAGTAAATATAGAGTAATATGTTAGAACTTTAGCAGGCTTAAATACTAGGCTGCACGTTACCGTAACAGAACATGTAATATAGTTCCTAAGCCTTAATGAACGAGGACGCATTTTGGTTTAGTTGTAAAGATATGATCCGGATGCAATCTCTTGCTCATGTTGCTGTCATGAGAATTGAGAAGCATATTGGAGTCCGTAAGAAAGGTGTTCTTTATAGTGTGTGGGCAAAATTTATTGAAATTAAGCAGAGAATCGGATACACGCTTTAACTTTTTTCACAAGAACTTCATGCCAATATTAACAGCGATACAAGAAAGAACATAGTTCACTAATGTAAAATTTCCTAAGGTATAATATGAGAGTTTATTAACAGCGATATACGTGAGAAACTTTGTTCCGACCTATATTCAATTCCATCCACTAAGACAGTGGATTGAAACTTCGGCTTATGATCAAAACCTCTGTTATCAGTTGTGTAAACAGGAAGTGGCAAGCCAGACTTTTGTGCATAGTCTTGCAGTTTGTTTTTATGCATTGCCTGATCTGGGAGAATTATTCCTGCTCTCTTTTCAGTTTCAGTTATTATAGTTATTTTCAGTTTCAGTTATTATAGTTATTTTCAGTTTTATATTTACTAAATTTGTTTGTGTTGTACTGCACAGGCAATGTCCCGATGTACTCCAAGCCAATGTACTCCAAGGAGTGTGGTCGGTTCAACTTCCGGTAAGCATCCAATGGAATCCCCTCGTGAGACAGTTAATGCTTTTGGGTCATTAAGTGAACTACGCAAAGTCACATTGCTTAGAAGAGATAAACGAGAGGTTGCTAAGGGGTTTGTGGACGACAGTGTAAATATGTGCCATGGCAGAGAAGTGTCTCCTGGAGAAAAAAGAGTGTACATAGAAGAAATTATGGATCCTGAAGCTACGGTATATGATGGTCCCCAAGATGGCAATATGACATTAAATGGCTGGCTTGGAGGAGGGTATATTATTTGGTTAGCTGGACGATTGAAGTATGATTTGTAGGTTTTTCTTGTATTTTTCCAATGGTAGGTAGTATGTTTGGTATTTGATTTGTAAACTTGGGATGTATTTAATTTGCATTTGAATTGTTAATGTAAATTTGGATTGGTGTTTTATTTTAATAGTTGCAGCAGGTTTTTTTTTAATATTTGCAGCAATTTTTTTTTGTGTGGGGGTTTTTTTTAATATTTGCAGTAGGATTTTTTTGTTTATTTATTTGCAGCAGGTATTTTCCAAAAAAAAAAATTTCTCATATTTTATGATTAGTAACGGATATATCCGTTACTAATATAAATATACGTTACAAATTAGTAACGGATATATCCGTTACTAATATAAATATCCATTACAAATTAGTAACGGATATATCCGTTACTAATATAAATATCCGTTACAAATTAGTAACGGATATATCCGTTACTAATATACTGAAAATCCGTTACAAATTAGTAACGGATATATCCGTTACTAATACAAATATAATATAAATATCCGTTATCCGTTACTAATATACTGAAAATCCGTTACTAATTAGTAACGGATATATCCGTTACTAATACAAATATCCGTTACAAACTGAAAATCCGTTACTAATTAGTAACGGATAAATCCGTTACTAATTTTTAAAAAAAGCAATTGTGACGGACGATTAGTAACGGATATATCCGTTACTAACGGATATATCCGTTACTAATGGCCAGTTTTGCTGTAGTGGAAAGCCCCTTACAAATGTTTTCCACCTTGCCGAAAGGCCCCCTAAGCTGTTCAATGGGGAAACCGATGATATTTCTTTTACTGAGGAGGATGCCAAGTGGGTTCACCACCCTCATAACGATGCCTTGGTGGTAACCGTAAGCATTGGTGGGATGAATGTGTACAGGGTGCTAATTGACAATGGAAGTTCAGTAAATATCTTGGCATACACCACTTTCCAGAAATTTGGGCTTCTGGATAAGGAATTGCTGCCTACCAATAATGAGCTATATGGGTTCACTGGTAACCTAGTACAAATCATGGGAAAGGTTAAGCTGCCGTTGACATTGGGTGTGGATCCTTGTAAGGCCACCCAGATGGTTGAGTTTATAGTGGTAGACGAAGACATCTCTCATAATGCTATACTTGGTAGACCGGTGTTAAAAGATATGAGAGTGGTAACCTCAATATATCACTTCTCAATGAAGTTCCCTATCCCAAATGGCATTGGATGTGTGAAAGGATGTCAATATGAATCAAGGGAATGCTATAACAAAGCTGTGCAGGCTGCCGAGAGGGCAGATAAATTTATCCAAGATGAGGAAAAGGCTGAAGGGGAAGCCCTAATGAGAAGCCATGGGCTAGAGCCACAGAAGTTTGAAAAGGCTTCATGCAACACCATCATGATAGTGGAATTGCCAGAGGAACCTACTGAAGAGGTTCCTGTTTTTCGGGGGGTAGTACCACCACAAAGTTTGCTGTTGGAAGCTGCCTAGAAAAATGATGAAATTCAAAACATTCCAGTGGAAGGCATAGTGAAAGATGCCACAGATGATGATCTAGATGAAGCAATGCTAGAGAATGAAAACCAGGAAGTAGTGAAAGGGCTCCCGGTTGAAATCGATATTGATCCCAAGATACCCGGTACCCTGGAAAAAGCAGGGGCTGCCGAGGATACTATTCCCATACTGGTGGATGTTGAAGATCCTAGTAAAGTCCTGAAAATTGGGCAACAGCTAGATGAAAAGACAAGAAAAGGGTTGACTTCTTTCCTTAAAAGCAACCTAGATGTGTTTGCATGGTGTCACGCTGACATGGTTGGGATTGACCCGAAAGTCATGTGCCACCACTTGAATATTGACCCTGAGAGAAGGGGTATCCGACAGAAAAGAAGGCCTGTCAGTGGTGAAAGGGCTACTGGCCTCCAGGAAGAGGTAGACCGGTTACTGAAGGCTGGCTTGATTAAAGAATCCTTCTACCCAACATGGCTGGCAAACCCGGTACTGGTCCGGAACCCCAATGGGAAGTGGAGGACATGTGTTGACTTTACTGATCTAAATAAGGCGTTCCCTAAGGATAGCTTCCCGCTACCCAGAATTGATCAACTGGTGGATGCTATGGCAGGCCATGCTCTGCTAAGTTTCATGGATGCCTACTCCGGGTATAACCAGATACCGATGTATGAGCCGGATCAGGAGCATACCAGCTTCATAACTGATAGAGGATTGTATTGTTACGTGGGGATGCCATTTGGGCTGCTGAATGCCGGGGCTACCTACCAAAGACTGGTAAACATGATGTTTAAAGAACAGATTAGTAAGACCAAGGAAGTCTACGTTGATGATATGTTGGTCAAATCAAAGGTGGCAGCCTACCATGTGTTGCACCTATCTGAGATGTTTGATATCCTAAGGAAGTACTAGATGAAACTGAACCCCTAGAAATGTATCTTTGGTGTAGAGTCTGGAAAATTCCTTAGATTCATTGTGAACCACAAAGGGATTGAGGCAAACCCTACTAAAATCAAGGCATTGCTGGAACTGAGGTCCCCAAGGAATGTTAGGGAAGTCCAAGGGCTTACCGGAAGGGTGGCAGTCCTAAATAGGTTTGTGTCCCGATCTTCCGATAAATGCAAAGAGTTCTTTAAGGCTATCAAGAAGGGTCAAACTTTGAATGGACCCCAGAATGTGAGGAAGCCTTCAAAAAACTATAGGAACAGTTGGGAAGCCCTCCATTGCTCTCCAAACCTTTGGAAGGTGAGGTACTCATCCTATTCTGTTGGATGCGGAAACCCGGTATCCCAGCATGGAGAAATTGGCATATGCTCTGATATTGGCTTCCAGAAAGCTAAGGCCTTACTTTTAGGCCCATAAAGTTGAAGTGAGAACATCCTTCCCTCTAAGGCAAGTGATGCACAAGCCGGAAGCCTCTGGTAGAATGATAAAATGGGCTGTCGAGCTGGGACAGTTCGATATCGATTACAAGCCACGAACTGCTATCAAGGGTAAGGCACTGGCTGACTTCTTACTAGAGTTTCATCCAGATTTTCGAGGTTACCGGTGAAGAATGTACCCCGGTACCCTCAGTTACCGATGAGGATACCAAGGGCCCCCAATTATGGTGGAACTTATATGTTGATGGAGCAGTAAACAACAATAGAGGAGGTGCAGGAATAGAGTTGGTAAGCCCAGAGGGGCACCGCATGCAAAGTGCCATACACTTCGGTTTTAGGGCTACCAATAATGATGCTGAATATGAGGCTTTAATTGCTGGGCTGAAATTAGCTTTGGAAATGAAGGTGGAATACTTGAATGTTTTTAGTGATTCCATGTTGATTGTGTGGCAAATCAAAGGGAGCTTCCAGAGCCGAGGCCCCCGCACTGAACTCTACATGAGGTATTCCCAAGAACTCATTAGCAAGTTTAAAGTGCTAAATCTCAATCAGATCCCAAGGGTGGAAAATGCCAATGCCGATGCCCTTGCCAAATTGGGATCCCAGAAAGAAGCCGTTCTATTAGGGGTGATTCCCCTCGAAGTTCAACTCCAGCCAAGTTGTTTACACAATATCACGCAAGTATACATGGTCACAAGTAATACAATTAAAGTTCGTTCCACTGAGATCTGGTTAAGTTCTTTTCAGTTAATGCACCTATTCAACAATGTATGATTTTAATTCACTGCTAAGACAATTAATAAATTGAGGTTTTAATTAACTAAATTAAACTAAGATGCAAATTAAGAAATTAAAAATTAATTAACTAACGAGATCAAAAATCAAATTACTTATATGAGAATAAACATGGAACTCTAACTTCATTATCTACTTCACTTAGAGTTGATGCCTTTAATCATTACACCTGATGGTTTTGATATCTGATCGGATAACACGAAACAAGTAAAAGTTACCTCTCGGTATACTAATACCAAACTACGCATACATCCACAAAAGAGATAAAAGATGAATTGACACCAATTATGTTTAGACCCTATATCTTTATAAGATTTGAAAACATAAAGGTTTAAGCACAAGTTATCCACAAAGATCAGATCACATAGGGCAGCATAATATCTCTATTTATGCCACAAATCATGATGTTAAAACATCAACCTATCCTATGCTAGCATGGCAAGTTCTAAATCTCAAGATCCACTCTCGTTTCATAAGAGATTAACATATTAGATGTTAGCTACGCATCTAAATTCATGAAGCACAACCATACAAGGATATCAAGAATTCATCACACATAAATCTTTAAAGCATGCAAACTACTAACCTACATAGATAAATCCTCTAGAGTCCCATGACAACGATTAGTTCATAATTGAACCTTTCGTCACCATGGGATTCGATGAAAACATGATAATGAACAAGACAATAATGATGAATGAATCAATAGAGTAACAAGGTGTAAAGAACAAATCCGTGTATGTAACAAGCATCCAAAAGATATGCCTAAACAAAGGAATACAAGAAAACTATGTCTAGATCTTCTTGTCGTCACAATCCTCGCCTTGGCTCTCGATCTCGTGCTCCAATGGTGTGTATGTGTTGTGAAGTGAATCTGATCTCTGGTGAATGGTGGTGTTTTTGTGTCCCCCAAGATGTGTATTTATAGCCCCAAGTTGCCTCTTTATCAAGCAATTGCCGTTTTTGAGTTGGAATTGAAGACCGGCAAATTCCATCTTTGAACGGGATAAGATTTACAAATTCCCTGCTTAAAACTGATTCTGGAATGTTCTAGCCGTCCAAAGTAATTTCCATAATGATTAGAATTAGAATTTGTGGCAATTTCCTTGTTAAAGTTGAATTCTGATAATTTCCAGCAGTTTCTGGCGGCTACAAGCGCGGTCGCGCGGCAATCCCTTGTTTTTCAAGCGCACCTGCGCTTCTCTTTGACTCCAACATCTTCAAGCGCGCCCGCGCGCATTTCCTATACAATCCAAGCGCGGCCGCGCGCAAGCTACTGTTCCCAAATTCTGATTCTGCTGCTGTTTTTTCAACATTTTGGCTCTGTTTCTTCCGCAACTTCACACTAATGCACCTCTAATCTTAAAAACACCATACAATCTAGGAAAAATTCAGTACGTCCTCCAGAAAGATATCCTGCACAATTCTCACAAAAACACATTAAAAAACACAAATGCTTGAGATCAAAGCGATCAATTTAAGCCGAAATAAAGCGTTCTAAGTAGATATAAATCCACTTATCACACCCCCAAACTTAAACCGATGCTTGTCCTCAAGCATAAACAATTACAACTAACTAGTACCACTTCCGTAGGTGATCACGGTTGCATTTGGCATATGCAACAAGCCCTTTAAACCCCTAGGCAGCCCTAGTGGACGAGTAAGGTCTCATGAGGGCCTATAGTGAATGTACCCACAAAATCCATCTAACTAACAATGCAATGCAATGCATGAATGCAACTAATATGAAAATGCAACGATCCCCTTCAAACTAACCAAAGCCAACTAGCAAGCAAATATCTCAAAGAATGCAACTAAATCCAAATAGAGCTCGACTAAATCCCCGTACATTAACAATACATGAACAGAAACGTGCATGTGTGCGGTGCTCATCAGAAATACTCCCAAAACTAGATCAAAATCATACCTATTCTTCGCCAAGACAATCACAGGTTTATAAATAGAATAGACTGTAAACACTTCATAACCTAGGAACACCTCCACCCTTATCCAAAGTAAACAGGAACTCATGCTTTATTACTAAAAACTATGACACATAAAAAAATATATACAAGCATGTTTATTTAACCGTGCAATGGATGAGACCCCAAAAGGTTTATACAATAATACCCATGTAGCGAGCGTTAGGTTAGTGGATCCCAAACTGTAAAAGCCTTAGGTCACTAGGCACAAAGTCCCCGCGAACTTAATTGCTAGTATTAAATAGCTCACCCTGGTTAATTCTGCATTTAAACTATTTACATGACTCCTTTTTTTTCTTTTTCTTTTTTTTTTTCTCTTTTTTTTCTCTTCTCTTTTTTTATGCAATCTGGAATGAGCCTTTCTCATTTCCAACCCTAGACTACTCATATAAATATGAGCCGGCTACTAGCCATTTGACGCCTAGCCATTATTGACAATTATACACAACTAGCATGAAATTCCTGTTTTCCCCCAAACTTAGACTTAAGTGCTCCTACGCCATCAAGAGAATAACGAATATTCTAAATATAATCAAATGATTAAATCTCAAAACATCAAAACACGCATGACCCTAATCTACCCTAAAAGCACCCAATGAGACTGTGTAAAGGTTTTGTTTCTGAAACACGCAAGTCAATTTCATGAGAACTATAAATCAACCCTCTATTCATCATTACAATACTCAATTAGACATCTACCTACCAGTCAGAATTAGCTCGTTCTAAGGGATCATGAACTATGCATGCCATGAAATACAATTAAAATGGATTCACATGGTAAATAAAAAACAACAGAATGTCCTATGTGAAACACACATAAATAACACGAACATATATGCATGAACCTACACTAATATGCAAAATATGATTCCTACATGAACACAATGACTCACAATCACAAACATCAACATATACAATACTTATCCCCCAAACCACCCCCAAACTTAAGATATTCAATGACCTCATTGAATAGAAGTAAATACGAGGGAAAGTAGAAACATACCTACGCATCCGCGCCACCACCCTCCTCGGGTGGAGAATCAGGAGGAGGATACACAGTGTCTGATCCAAAAACTGGCCAATCAACATGAACACCACTGGCTCTAAAAGCACTACCCAAAGCCTGTGTCAACCTCTGCAACAAGCGACTATGATTCTCATATAAAGCATCCATACGCCTCATCATCCGTCTATCATGAGAAGCCCTAGAAACCGCAGCAGGAACCTGAACCTGCTCATGAACCGGCTGAGCTCCTCCAGCAATCACATAACCCAAACCCCTCGAATCAGGAATGCTACCAGGCCATTCCGCCATCTTCTCAATCGTCGAAGAATCAATAGGACCACTCGGCATCTGAACCTGCTCATCCGACGTCCATCTCACCCCAACATCCGTGCATAAACGAGTAACAACAGAACCATGTGGAATCGCCCCTGTCGTTCCACCCCTCAAGAATCTCAAAATATTCTGATTAATCAGATAACCCACATCTATATAATGCCCATTCAGAATACCCCATAGCAGAATAGCACGCTCCACTGTCACCTCATGGGAATGAGAAGAGGGCAACAAGTTCGCACAAATGAATAAGTTCCAAGCCCTAGCATACCTGTTCATCGTGGAAGCAAGGAAAGTAGCCTTCTCCGTCGATCCCACCTTCAACTTCCACACAGTACCTGGAACACACAGTCTCGCCACTATACCATCCAAATCAACCTCAGTCCTGGACTTAAAAGTCCAATCCTCTGCCCCTGCAGGTCTAGCTGGCAACCCAAGAATCCGTCGAATAGCAGGCGGCGTGTAATCAACAGCAAAACCACGAACCCTGGAATAACCATCCCTAGCCTCCTTAGCATTAGTATAAAATTCCCTGACTATGCTCAACGGTACAACAGCTGAAATCTCACAAATACCCTGCCAGCCTCTTTCATGTACCCTATCCAAAATGTCACCATCACTAGCAGATGCCAAAAAACTCCTATCCTTAAACACAGGTTTAAGCATCAGCTTGTCATACTCATTCTTAGCTTCCACCGACCTAAACTTCTCCATAGGAGCATCTGAACTCGAATCAGAATCGGATGACTGTCGGGCACTCGAACTACCACTAACCACACGAGGTCGTTTCGGGGCCATTAATAATCAAAATCAACAATAATATCCCACCAAAAATTCTGTCCAAATTCCACACAACAAAAACCCAAAAATGCAAGTACTACAATCCGAAATAATAATTGATGAGGACAAGTGATTACCCAATCGAACCGTAGAGGTAGAACTCGCACAATAACTTCCCCCAAACTCGAATTTCCAGTTCCTCGAAGCTTCGAGTGTTTGGAGGTGTGTATGAGTGTGTATAGAGGGAAGTGTATATGTATGTGGTGGAGAGATAAGATGGAGGGACTCAGAGATTGTTATGAGAGAAATTAAGAGTGATAGAGAGATTAGGGTTTTGATTTGGAGAAGAAAGAATGAAATTGGGGATAAAAAAAACTTAACTGTCATTTTTTTTAACAGACGCTCAAGCGCGCCCGCTCTCACTTCCTCTGTATTCCAGGCGCGCCCTCGCCCAACATTCTGTTCCCAATTTTTTTTTTGAACAAAAATAAATAGTAATACAACATAGACATCATGACTTGGGTTGCCTCCCAAGAAGCGCTCGTTTAATGTCATTAGCTTGACATTCTTCCGGTGATTCACGAACGAGATAAAACCGCGGCAACCTTCTCACGGTTCATCGTACCACCAAAATAAGGCTTGAGTCGATGTCCATTCACTTTGAAAGCATCATCATAAGAACCCCTATATATCTCCACTGCTCCATGTGGAAATACTGTCATGACTGTGAACGGTCCCGACCACTTTGACTTGAGCTTACCCGGAAAAAGTTTGAGATGAGAATTGTAAAGCAAAACCTGTTGGCCCGGCACAAATGACTTATGCACCAACTTTCTATCATGCCACCTCTTAACCTTCTCCTTGTACATTTTCGCGTTCTCGTAAGCCTGCTCACGAAATTCCTCGAGCTCATTTAACTGAAGTAGACGTTTCTCACCCGCAGCTGAAATATCCAAATTTAACTTCTTCAACGCCCAATAAGCTTTGTGCTCTAACTCGGCTGGCAAATGACAAGCCTTACCAAATACCAACTGATAAGGAGACATACCTGGGGGTGTCTTGTAAGCAGTTCTATACGCCCAAACCGCTTCGTCTAACTTCAAAGACCAATCCTTCCTTGATGGATTTACCACTTTCTCGAGAATTCTCTTGATCTCACGATTCGAAACCTCCGCTTGACCATTTGTTTGGGGATGATAAGCAGTGGCAACACGATGCGTCACATTATACCTTTCCATCATAGCAGTAAATTGACGATTACAGAAGTGTGTCCCCTCATCACTGATTATAGCTAGTGGAGTTCCAAAACACGTGAAAATCTGCTTGTGAAGAAAATTCTGCACCACCTTAGCATCATTGGTCGGTAAAGCCTTCACCTCGACCCATTTAGAAACATAATCCACTGCTAAGAGAATGTACTGATTATTGCAAGAAGAAATAAACGGACCCATGAAATCAATCCCCCACACATCAAAAATCTCAACTTCGAGAATCGTATTCAGCGGCATCTCGTTCCTCCTAGAGATATTACCAACCCTTTGACATCTATCACAACTCATCACGAACCTATGAGAATCTTTAAACAGAGTTGGCCAATAGAATCCCGCCTGAAGTACTTTCTGAGCTATTTTATCACCACCGTAGTGGCCTCCGTATGTGGTAGAATGATAATCAAGCAAAATACTCTCCGTCTCACTGTACGGAATACACCTCCTCAAAATCTGATCCACACCAAGCTTGAACAAGAATGGTTCATCCCATCGGTACCACTTCACATCATGCAGAAACTTCTTCCTTTGAGCATACGAGAATTCTAAAGGGATGATATTATTAACAAGATAGTTCACATAATCTGCAAACCATGGCTCTTCACCTTGCACCCCAAAAAGCTGCTCATCGGGAAAAGATTCATTAATAAGAGATTTTCCATATGAATCCTTACCGTGGTCCTCCAAACGTGAGAGATGATCCGCTACTTGATTTTCTGTACCCTTCCTATCTTTGATCTCCGAATCAAATTCTTGCAATAGAAGCACCCAATGAATCAACCTAGGCTTTGAATCCTTCTTCGACATCAAATATCGAATCGCTGCATGATCCGTATACACAATCACCTTCGTACCAAACAAATAAGATCTGAATTTCTCAAAAGCGTAGACAACTGCTAGCAATTCCTTCTCCGTAGTATTGTAGTTAAGCTGAGCATCATTAAAGGTTTTATTAGCATAGTAAACCACAGCTCCCACAGCATAGTCACTAGCATCACACATTAGCTCGAATGGTTCCTCCCAATTAGGTGCGATAATGACAGGTGTAGTAGTCAACTTCTTCTTTAACAGCTCAAAAGCTGCTAAGCAATCATCATCAAACTTGAAAGGAACATCCTTCTCCAAAAGATTGCACAAGGGTTTAGAGATTTTTGAGAAGTCTTTGATGAATCGCCGATAGAAACCCGCATGACCAAGAAAACTGTGAATTCCTTTAACTGAAATAGGTGGAGGAAGATTTTCAATTGTTTCCACCTTAGCCCTATCCACCTCAAGTCCTCTACCAGATACCTTGTGCCCAAGAATAATTCCTTCTCGCACCATGAAGTGACATTTTTCCCAATTAAACACCAAATTAGTCTCCACACCTTTTCAATACCAAGCTAAGGTTATGCAAGCACTCGTCATAAGAAGTACCAAAAACAGAGAAGTCATCCATGAAAACCTCTACATTAGTGCCAATCATGTCTGAGAAAATAGCCATCATGCACCTTTGAAAAGTGGCAGGAGCACCACATAACCCAAAAGAAACTCGTCGAAAAGCAAAAGTGCCAAAAGGACATGTGAATGTGGTCTTCTCTTGATCTTCCGGAGCAATTCAAATCTGATTATAACCCGAATAACCATCAAGCAAACAATAGTACTCATGATCAGCCAGTCTGTCTAACATCTGATCAACGAACAGAAGAGGGAAGTGGTCTTTTCTTGTGGCATTGTTGAGCTTCCAATAATCCATGCAAACTCTCCATCCCATGACTGTCCGAGTAGGGATGAGCTCGTTCTTCTCATTAGCAACAACTGTCATGCCACCTTTCTTTGGCACACATTGCACTGGACTCACCCAAGAACTGTCTGATATAGGATAGATAATACCTGCATCTAGCCATTTTAGAATTTCCTTCTTCACCACCTCTTTCATGATAGGATTAAGTCTTCGCTGATGTTCAACAGTAGGCTTAGCTCCTTCCTCTATCAGAATTTTGTGCATGCAATAAGAAGGGCTGATTCCCTTTATATCTGCTATGGTCCAACCAATTGTCGACTTGAACTCCCTCAGAATTTGCAAGAGCTTTTCTTCCTCACTATCTGACAGATTAGACGAAATAATAACAAGTAATGTAGATGCATCACCTAGAAGAGCGTACCTCAAGTGCTCAGGCAATGGTTTGAGTTCAAGTGTAGGAGCTTCTTCAATAGATGGCTTAAGACGCTCCGTAGAATTTTTCAACTCCGCTAACCCAAGAGATTCAAAAGGCATATCAATTCTCCTTGTCCAAGGAGCTGAATTTAATTGTTGTAGCTGTTCGGCTATGTCTTCCTCTTCAAAATCAGAATCGCCAACTAGAACCCTCTCCAAAGAATCAGACTTTAACAACTGCTCAATCTCCACATTGACTGCAGAATCAACCAAATCCACTTTTAAGCATTCTTCTTCATCTGTAGGAAATTTCATTGCATTGAACACGTTAAAAGTGACATTCTGGTCTTGCACCCTCATGGTGAGCTCCCCTTTCTGCACATCGATCAAGGTTCTACCAGTAGCTAAGAACGGTCTTCCCAAGATTATAGGAATCTTCTTATCCTCCTCGAAATCCAAGATAACAAAATCAGCTGGAAAGATAAGCTTATCAACTTTCAACAAAACGTCCTCCACTATGCCCCTTGGATATGTGATAGATCGATCGGCCAACTGCAAAGAGATGTAAGTTGGCTTTGGCTCCGGTAGACCAAGTTGCATGTAAACTGAAAATGGCATCAGATTGATGCTAGCCCCCAAATCACACAAACACTTGCTGAAAGAAAGGTTGCCAATAGTACACGGGATGGTGAAACTTCCCGGATCTTTAAGTTTAGGTGGCAACTTCTGCTACAGAACTGCACTACACTATTCCGTCAAAGCAACGGTCTCCAACTCCTCGAGCTTCAACTTACGAGAGAGAATACCCTTCATGAACTTGGCATAGCTCGGCATCTGTTCAAGAGCTTCCGCAAAAGGAATGTTAATCTTTAACTTCTTGAACACCTCTAAGAACTTAGCAAATTTCTTATCCAACTGTTGCTTCTAGAGTCTTCTAGGATATGGAGGAGGAGGGTAGATCTGAGTATTCTTCGTAGACTGCTCCGGAGAAGCTTTTTCAACAGGTTCCTTGCTCTTTTCCACTTCACCATCTTGCTGATCAGCCACCAAATCAGATTTATCAATTTCGGGCACTGCAAATTTTTCAACCTGCTGATTCTGAACATCTTCATCTTCTTCAGCTGCTGATTTAGGGCCTGCTGTAACTTTTCCCGATCTCAAAGTCACTGCTTTCACTTGTTCTTTGTTGTCTTTCCAGCCTAGATTAACCTCCGTATCACTAGGAAGAGTTCCTTGTTGCCTACTAAGTAAAGCACTAGCAAGTTGCCCCATCTGGTTCTCCAAAGTCTTAAGAGAAACTGCCTGACTTTTAACCATCAACCTCAACTCCTCTATTTCTGATTTTTCATTAGAAGATTGACCCGTACTTGCCTGAGGCTGTTGCTGAAAACCTGGAGGTTGGAAAGGTTGCCTCGGAGCATACTGGTGCTGATAGTTCTGATTGAATAGCCTCGCTTGCCGACCTTGAAACTGTTGAAAAGGCTGTTGCTGTTGAGCACCTTGAGTATTGCTCCAGCTGAAATTGGGATGATTCCGATTATTAGGATGATAGGTGGTTGGAACTGGAGCAGTAGGTCTCTGAAAATTACTGACGAACTGTGCTGATTCAGACGAGATAGCACACTGATTCGTCTCATGTGCGCCCGCACATAACTCGCAAACACTAGCAACCTGCTGAACTCCATAATTAGCAAGAGAATCCACCTTCATCGTAAGAGCCTTCAACTGAGCTGCAATAGCTGTTGCTGCATCAACTTCAAGAACACCTGCTACCTTGCCTTGAGAAAGCCTCTAGGTTGGATTTTGAAATTCATTAGCAGCCATCGTCTCAATAAGATCATAAGCCTCCTCATAGCTCTTAGCCCACAGAACTCCACCTGATGCTGCATCTAGCAAAGGTCTAGACTGTGCTCCCAACCCATTGTAAAAACCGTTGATAACCATCCAATCGGGCATGCCATGATGCGGACACCTTCGTAACATCTCCTTGTATCGTTCCCAAGCCTCACACAAAGATTCACCAGATTGCTACTGAAATTGAGTTAGCTGATTCCTTATTGCTGCAGTTTTCGCCATAGGGAAGAATTTAGTAAGAAATTTCTGAGCAAGATCCTCCCATGTGGTAATGGAACCGGCTGGTAAAGAGTGTAACCAGCCCTTAGCCTTATCCCTCAGAGAGAATGGGAAAAGTCTCAATTTGATCGCATCATCCGGCACACCATTAAACTTGAAAGTGTCGCAGATCTCAATAAAGTCCCTGATATGCATGTTAGGATCCTCCGTAGGAGCACCCCCAAACTGAACTGAGTTCTGCACCATCTGAATCGTGCCCGGCTTGATTTCGAAAGTATATGCTGCAATAGCTGGTCTGACAATGCTAGACTGAATGTCATTGATCTTAGGCTGAGAATAATCCTTCAAAGCTTTAGCTGCTGCTGGTAAATCTGCCATCTCTTTTGCTGCTGCAAGTTCTTCTTCTGCCAGTTTACGAGTTTGCAAACGTGTTCTCACACACGTTCAAGTACCTGAAACACCAAGAAAAAACAAACTAAGTAAGAAAATCCGAGTTAGTGAACGCCAACGACCACTGATGACAAGCACATAAACTAAAAACAAAACACCGATGATCCCCGGCAGCGGCGCCAAAAACTTGTTTACACAATATCACGCAAGTATACGTGGTCACAAGTAATACAATTAAAGTTCGTTCCACTGAGATCTGGTTAAGTGCTTTTCAGTTAATGCACCTATTCAACATGTATGATTTTAATTCACTGCTAAGACAATTAATAAATTGAGGTTTTAATTAACTAAATTAAACTAAGATGCAAATTAAGAAATTAAAAATTAATTAACTAACGAGATCTAAAATCAAATTACTTATATGAGAATAAACATGGAACTCTAACTTCATTATCTACTTCACTTAGAGTTGACGCCTTTAATCATTACACGTGATGATTTTGATATCTGATCGGAAAACACGAAACAAGTAAAAGTTACCTCTCGGTATACTAATACCAAACTACGCATACATCCACAAAAGAGATAGAAGATGAATAGACACCAATTATGTTTAGACCCTATATCTTTATAAGATTTGAAAACATAAAGGTTTAAGCACAAGTTATCCACATAGATCACATAGGGCAGCATAATATCTCTATTTACGCCACAAATCATGATGTTAAAACATCAACCTATCCTATGCTAGCATGGCAAGTTCTAAATCTCAAGATCCACTCTCGTTTCACAAGAGATTAACATATTAGATGTTAGCTACGCATCTAAATTCATGAAGCACAACCATACAAGGATATCAAGAATTCATCACACATAAATCTTTAAAGCATGCAAACTACTAAGCTACATAGATAAATCCGCTAGAGTCCCATGACAATGATTAGTTCATAATTGAACTTTTCGTCACCATGGGATTCGATGAAAACATGATAATGAACAAGACAATAATGATGAATAAATCAATAGAGTAACAAGGTGTAAAGAACAAATCCATGTATGTAACAAGCATCCAAAAGATATGCCTAAACAAAGGAATACAAGAAAACTATGTCTAGATCTTCTTGTCGTCACAATCCTCGCCTTGGCTCTCGATCTCGTGCTCCAATGGTATGTATGTGCTGTGAAGTGAATTTGATCTCTGGTGAATGGTGGTGTTTTTGTGTCCCCCAAGATGTGTATTTATAGCCCCAAGTTGCCTCTTTATCAAGCAATTGCCATTTTTGAGTTGGAATGGAAGACCGGCAAATTCCATCTTTGAACGGGATAAGATTTGCAAATTCCCTGCTTAAAACTGATTCTGGAATGTTCTAGCCGTCCAAAGTAATTGCCATAATGATTAGAATTAGAATTTGTGGCAATTTCCTTGTTAAAGTTGAATTCTGACAATTTCCAGCAGTTTCTGGCGGCTACAAGCGCGGCCGCGTGCCAATCCCTTATTTTTCAAGCGCGCCCGCGCTTCTCTTTGACTCCAACATCTTTAAGTGCGCCCGCGCGCATTTCCCATACAATCCAAGCGCGGCCGCGCGCAAGCTACTGTTCCCGAATTCTGATTCTGCTGCTGTTTTTTTCCACATTTTGATTCCGTTTCTTCCGCAACTTCACACTAATGCACCTCTAATCTTAAAAACACCATACAATCTAGAAAAATTTTAGTCCGACCTCTAGAAAAATATCCTGCATAATTCTCACAAAAACACATTAAAATACACAAATGCTTGAGATCAAATCGATCAATTTAAGCCGAAATAAAGCGTTCTAAGTAGATATAAATCCACTTATCAAAAGTATCCATCGAGAGGAGGTTATGGAGATAAACTTTTCTGTGGAAAGCCAATGGACGACCCCAATATGGGAGTACATCACCAAGGAGGTGCTTCCGGAGGACAAGGATGAAGCCCGGAAACTCAAATACAAGGTTGCCTATTATGTGATCTATGATGGCATCCTATATAAGAGGGGTTTTAACCAACCTCTACTTAAATACATATCTGGAAATGAATATGAATACATCTTAAGGGAAATTCATGAAGGCATCTGTGGCAATCACTCGGGGGGTACTTCCCTTGCCCATAAGGTCCTTCGACAGGGCTACTACTGGCCTACCCTGAAATCTGATGCTTATGACTTTGCTAAAGCTTGTGATCAATGTCAAAGGTTTCCTAACTTCAATAGAAACCCGGCTGTGGAGCTAAGGCCCATTGGAAGCCCCTGGCCCTTTGCAATATGGGGAATTGACCTGATTGGGGAGCTTCCTAAAGGCAGAGGTGGTGTGAAGCACGTTGTGGTAGCTGTTGACTACTTTACCAAGTGGGCTGAGGCGGAAACCCTGGCTACCATCACTGCCGACAAGCTGAAAGAATTTGTTAAGAGAGCCATTATATGTAGGTACGGGGTACCATACAAGCTGATTTCAAACAATGGCATACAATTTGATAGTAAGGAAATGAGTAGTCTATGTGAAGACTTGGGAATAAAGAAGGATTTTTCAGCCGTTTGCCACCCCCAAAGCAATGGGAAAATGGAGGCTTTGAACAAAATCATTAAGCACACCCTGAAAACTAAGTTGGAAGACAAAAAGGGAAACTGGCTAGAGGAGCTCCCAATGGTCTTATGGTCTTACTACACCACTCCCAGGTCCACTACCATGGAGTCTCCTTTTGTTCTAGCCTATGGCTGTGAGGCTATGGTCCCTGTGGAAATCGGGACAGGGTCCTACCGGAGGGATAATTTCAGTCAAAAACCGAATGAAATAAATCAGAGGTTAGCCCTGGACATGCTGGAAGAAACACGGGCTACCTGATAAGTGGATTTCATATCCACTTGGATCGCTTCATTTCGGTTTAAATTGATTCACTTGGCCTCAAGTTTGTTGTAGTTTTGATGTATTTTGTTAAAGTGTGCAGGTTTGCAAGAATGTCGAAAAGGGTTGATATTTTCGTTAATTTTGGAGTTGAATTCAAGCTTAAATATGAAAAATGGAGTTTGGTTTTGAGCCACCATGAGATTCCAAGTTAAGAGAATTGAAGATGGAAGCATTTGCAAAAAGAACGGAAGGAAAAGAAGAAGAAACGAAGAAATAATGCAGAAAATAACAAGCCGGCAGGAATTGGCCAGGCAATCTGCGCCAAAATGGGGCAGACTGTGCCAAAATGGGGCAGACTGCGCCAAAATGAGGCAGGGTGCTCACCAGATCATTAGAAATTCCTGTTTTGCCATAATTCGAGTTGTAATTGTATTTTAGGTAGTTTCTTGCACCTAAATCGAATTCTAATTGTATTTTTAGGTATTTTCTTGTTGGGCAAGATATCTAGGGCCTATATAAACACATCCAACCCATGTAATTTAGATCATTAACTATCGTTACATATCATAGCATAGATTTGCAAGGGAGAAAAGGGGAGAAAGATTCAACGCTCGTGACAAGCAACGGATCTAGATCTACTTCATCTTTTGTATTCTTTTCTTAGGCGCTATTCTGGATTCTAGATTTGTTTTCTCAACTCTTTGTTTTATTAATATTACTTCTTCTTTCTTTCATACTTTGTTTTATATCATGTTTTCATCAATTCCCATGGTGACGAGAGGTTCAATTATGAACTAATGGTTGTCATGGGATTCTAATGGATTATCTATGTAGCTTAGTAGTTTGATTGCTTTAAAGATTTATGTGTGGTGAATTCTTGATATCCTCGTATGGCTGTGATTCATGTGTTTAGATGTGTCGCGAACATCTAATTTGTTAATCTCTTGCGAAACGAGAGTGGATCTTGAGATTTAGAACTTGCCATGCTAGCATAGGATAAGTTGATGTTTTAACATCATGATTTGTAGCGTAAATAGAGATATTATGCTGCCCTATGTGATCTTAATGGATGACTTGTGCTTAAACCGTTATGTTTTCAAATCTTATAGAGATATAGGGTCTAAACATAATTGGTGTCTATTCATCTTCTATCTCTTTTGTGGATGTATGTTTTGTTTGGTATTCGTATACTGAGAAGTAACGAGTATTTGTTTCGTGTTGTCTGATCAGATATCAAAACCATCACATGTATTGATTACAGGCATCAACTCTAAGTGAAGTAGATAATGAAGTTAGAGTCCCATGTTTATTCTCATATAAGTAATTCAGTTTAATTCTCGTAAGTTGTTCATTCTTAGTTGATAATTTGCATCTTAGTTACTTTAGTTAATTAAAACCCCAATTTGTTATTTGTCTTAGCAGTGAATTAAAACCATACATTGTTGAATAGGTGCATTAACTTAAAAGAAACTTAACCAGATCTCTGTGGAACGAACTTTAATTATATTACTTGTGACCACGTATACTTGCATGATATTGTGTTAACACTACCGCCCAGTTGAAACTTGCGGCTTACCAGCAGAGGACCCGCAAATACTATAACAACAAGGTACGCCCTCGACCTCTCAAGGTTGGCGACCTAGTACTGAGAAGAATGATGCCCAATATGTGGGTTACCGGGCACGGAGCCTTCGGAGCAAATTGGGAAGGGCCTTACAAAATAAAGTCTATTTTTTGGGAATGTACCTACCACCTTGAAGAGATGGATGGGAACACTATTCCCCGTGCTTGGAATGTCGAGCACCTAAAGAAGTACTATCAGTAAGACTCTTTTCAAAGCAAATGTTGGCCTCTTTCAGGCTTAGGATGAATAAAGGCAACCTACTAGTTGTGGTTGTGTCATTTCCCTTTCATTTTTTAGGATTTCATGATTTTTAGTAGATACCCGGGGGGTAACGGATGCACACCCCGTCTGGATGAAATTTTATGTAATCGTGCTCTTTCAGTTTTAAGTAAAAGTTGAAGTTGATTGTTTCCTTTTACATTTACCACTTATAAATATTTTAGAAAGATATGGAAGACCTACAAGCATAGTTCTACATGGCAGCCAGGCTACCATCTAGAACTAGGAAGGTAGTAGTGGATACACCTCTTAGATTAATAGGTTGAAATTGATGAGAATTTTAAATTTCCAGACATGTGCACAGCCTTGACTGGCTCACATGGCTTACTTGGTCATTTGGGCATGTATGGAACCCTGATCGGCATACACGACTCCCTTCAACTTTTTGGCTTGTGCGGAACCCTGATCGGCACACATGGATCCCTTTATTACCAGACATGTATGGAACCTTGACTGGCTCACATGGCTTACTTGGTCACTAGGGCATGTATGGAACCTTGATCGGCATACATGACTCCCTTCAACTTTTGGGCTTATGTGGAACCCTGATCGGCACACATGGATCCCTTTGTTACCAGACATGTATGGAACCTTGAGTGGTTCACATGGCTTACTTGGTCACTAGGGCATGTATGGAACCCTGATAGGCATACATGATTCCCTTCAACTTTTGGGCTTGTGTGGAACCCTGATCGGTACACATGGATCCCTCTATTACCAGACGTGTATAGAACCTTGAGTGGTTCACATGGCTTACTTGGTTATCTGGGCAGGTGTGGAACCCTGATTGGCACACCCGGCTCCCTTCCTCTTTAATCATGTATTGAACCATGCTTGGCATACATCGATTCTTTAATCAACCTACGTGGTTATAAATGCTAACTCGTATGGTTTTCCAAATATATTTTACTAATGCAGCCTTGTAGGAATGGCCTGCATAGCATTATTGCACTCTACTCATAAAATGATTGGGGCTCCAGGAAAGGCTTCCAGGCTGAGCCTCCGGCACCCATGCTACCGGGAACGGGTTACCGACAAGGGGGCTCCCGGAGTCAGGTTCCCGTCCTTTGGGCTTCCAGATACTACAGGGTTACCGGACGGTACCCCCATCCCCAAGGTGGTAACCTTATGGTTTAAGGTATGAGTAGCTTATCATTTTGTTAACTGCCTATCCAGGTATGTGTCGCCATAACTACTCAAGTACACTTTCCATATTATATTACCATCCTATTGTTCAACTCTTGATTCATGGTTCATCAATTATTTTATTTAATCAATGTAAATGTGACATGTATCCTCTAAGTATTTGTGTAGATATGCTTTAGGGTCAGCCTGAGAGGGGACGTTACTTGTCACGTTTTAGGATAACAACTTCAAAACTCCCTCAAACTGGTTAGAATTGACTAAGGTATAATCACCGTGTATTATGTTACTACTTTTTCCACTTCGAGTACGCAATACCTTAAGACAGAAATATGTCAGAACTCTTATTTTGGTTACTTAGGTACCAAACGAACACAATCATGAGGTTAGTGATTAACTTAGCTTAACCTAGAATGGGCTAGACACCTAGATTACAACTACGGTAACCCGCATATAATTAATCTTATACATACTGCTTATCCTAGGGCGTTCTTACATAATTGGAATTGCACAATCAGCATCTAAGGGAAAGACCCAACAAACAAATATGTAGTAAGGCATAAGAATAATCAAAAGATACTATGATTAAACATGATACGGGTAAAACCAGTTCAAAGAGACCAGGGCCCAAGGCCATAGAACGAGTAAAGTTAAGTCACAGAATCAAACATTACATCTGTGGAGCGTTAAGGAGCCCACCCCCTTTAAAACCGTAAGTTCATAAAACCAACAGGATAAAATTCGAAATGACTGAAGAAAAAGTTACTGAGATAAGGAAGGGTCTTTGGTAGCCTCAGAACCAGGGGAATCCTCGGCAGGGTCAACCTTTTTAGTGGAATCACCTGGAACAACCTCAACCACATTCGTGGGAGCATTAACCCTAGTTACCTGAGTATCTTCATCTATGGCCTCCGAGATAGCTGACGGTTTAGCAATTGCCTTTGGAGCAGGAACCTGAGATCTGGCAGCCTCCGCCTTGAAGCTCTCCACCTGCTTTACTGCATCTTCACCCAGGATTGCCAAATCGAGGTCCGGCATGGGCTTCCAGGTTGATTTCATGTTGTCCCGGGCACCCTTATTAAATCCCATCCTGTATCTTTCGGGCAAAGCTTCTTTGTACTTCTTAGCGGTGGCCTGCAAGGCGCCAACCTGAGTTTTCAGCTCTTTAACTGTGGTGTCATAGGAGGCAACCAGCTCTTCTTTCTCTCTGTCCTGGTCGGACACCAACTTACCTAACTTATCCTTTTCCTTGTTCACGTTCGACAAATCACCTCTTAGATTTTTTATTAGAATCCAATAACTTTTTCTTGTCACCCTCAAGAACTTGCATATCTGCCATCAACTGCTTCATTTCCTCCCTTAGCCGCATGTCACCCCTAGTTGCAAAGGCAAGCTGGTTGGAAAGCCTTAATTGATGGAAGAAGCTTTCACCTGCAGAGCATAGCATAGACTTGGTAGCATCAAAATTTTTCTGCTTAGACCACCCGGAGATAACCTCAACGGGGATGTGACCACCAGCTAGCCAGTAGAATTGCTCAATGTCGCTCACAGGAGTACTCGCCTGCGAAACCTTGGCTTTCTTGGAAGACCAGGTTTCCGGGGTGGATGTCGGGTTTCCAGAAATCTTAGAGTGCCTGCGTTTATCTTGAGTAGAGGGCTCGACTTTAGCGATAGTGGATCCGAGAATCCTAGAAATAGGAGTAGCAGCAATGGGGTTCTCAAACATAACTATATCATCATCGAGAAATAGGTCTTCATACTTTTCGGAAGGCTGGATGAATGACGGCACGGATCCCGACATACCTGAAAAGAGGATATAAAGAGCAAATGTTAGTTAAGTAACTTACATCATATATATATATATATATATATATATATATATATAAGACAAGAGAAACTGCATGTGATATTTAGTAAAGGAGTGCGCTAATATAAAGTAGAGTACCAAATAGGAGATACTAACCAGATGTAACCTCAATGGAACCCTGGGTTCTGAACGCGGGTATCGGCTCAGAAACCTCATGGAAGGCCGAACCAGGAGCCTCCTCACCGACATCCTCATCGGAGGGAGTGGGCGAAGCGCTCCTGGGCAGGCCAAAGCCCAAATTTATCAGGACCTCGGGTGTGAGTAAACTATCGTCGTCCCCTAATTTGGCTTCCAACTTAGCAACCCGCTTAGCCCGCTTCTCTTCCACACCCTCTAACAGAGTTGGATCCGGGAACCCTAAATGGACTGGCTCGACATAAGAAGGATTGATAATAAGAAGATAGGGAAGAAATAAAAGAAGTCAAAGAAAAGGTACATACTCGAAGACATATTGAAGTCCTTTCTAATTTCCCCACCATCATAACAGTACAAGAATAACTCTTGCCAGTCATATATTCCTCACTTGTTACCTTTGGCACACTGACCGTGGCGGCTATTCCAGGACATGAGATAATATATACCCAGTTTCCTCGTAACCTCCTTCAGTTGGTAAAAGTACCCTAGTTCTCTCGCCGACAGGGAAACCGTAAAGTGCTGGTGATAAAGAACATACATACAGGCTGCCACCCGAAAGGAATTGGGGGTCAGCTAAAGAGGAGCCAAGTCATAAAATTCAAGAAGCTCGAGGAAGAATGGGTGCATAGGCAATGAAAACCCAAGTTTAAAGTAATTGGCAGATAAAACATCACCAGGGATAACCTGGTCAGGTTCAAAATTGTCAAACCGGTGGCATCTCTCCCCCTTATCAGGGACTACCAATGAGCATTCCGAATTACAAGACTTGAGTAGCTTCTCCAATTTATCAGGGTTCATAAGGGAGCCCATATTCTCGCAGGCAGGTACAGTCTTAACCACCTTCTTTAGCTGCACCTTCCTCTCACCTTCTCCATGATTACCACTATCGAGGAACGGTTGCTCTTCACTTTTCCAAAAATTACAATAAGAGTCGATAGGAAAGTCCCCAGAAGCAGTTCTCTCCTCAATATCTGTGTTGGAACTCAGGGTTACTGGATCGATAGCGGCTATCCCCAAACTTGAGGAGCCTGCCTCTTGAGTGTAGATGGGATGCCTATTCACTATCTCAGCCTCCAAGGGATTGATTACCTCCACCCTGGAGCGGGTGCGGGAACTCACAGAAGACATCATAGGAGATATAGAATGAGGGAGAAGGAGATCATTCAAGTGGGTAGACCAGGAGTCAGATGGACCCCCAGAAACTGGTGATAGATTTCCCGGTTGAATGGATGAGCTTTCTGGAGAGCAAGACATCTGCAACCAGGGAAAGAAAGCAGATCAGTAGAAGAAACTGAATAGAGAACTGCCCACGGAAACCCGGGTTGGATAACGGAAGCCCCCTAACCTAAAGAGTACTATGGCAAAGATGAGTGTATCACCGATAAGGTCAAGACGAAAAGAACCTTCTAAGTAACACACTATTCAAAATTTCGCTTAAAGCTAAAAAGGACAAGGCTTGGGGAATAGCAATTGACGTGGTAACCTAGTGTGACGGTGTCAAGGTTGCACAATCCAAGCGAAAAGAGGAGAAGTAGGCCTAGGGTATCGTCAATGTACTCAAGCCAATCAATTACAGATGTTTACTCAGTGAAACGGGTTCAAAACAAATAGAGTTCACAGAGAACGAACATCAAACACATTATGCATATATTAAGAAATGACCGGAAGGATAACCGGAATATTAATCACCCCAAACCCATTTAACACATGTTTTGTAAAACAAAGATTTATACATGCATCCTGCTACTTAAGCATATAAATCTAACCTAGATACGATTCAAAATCTAGGAAGGACACTAAGGATCTATGATTAAGCATACTCACTTCAGACAAATCAAAAGTATATCGCATGCAATAACCACTAAGAGTCAAATCAATTATCGATTCAAGGACATAAACAAAACACCGATTTGTATATACCAATATATGAAAACGATAGTGGGTGTGTGGGAATTTTATACATACGATTGACCATACAACTGAACATACGAACCAAGTGAAGAAATCGAGAAACGTACCTGAATAGGGGTGAGAAGACGAGTATACAAGCGCTTTAACCTTCACCGGAGACTTCGTCGGAGATCCTCGAAACCTTCTGTGTATTTGGGAAAGAGTATTTCGTATGGATGAAAAGAAAGATGAAAGGCCTGAAAGTGTTAATATATTAAAACAAAGAGAGAAGAGGCACAACCCCTGTTGAGTGAATGTGGCATAAAAAACAAGGCATGGGGGGAAGTGTGTTAATATAGGGAATAAACCGCTTCTAGCCTATCTAGGAGGAAAATTGGAGTTTAAATTCAAATTGTTCTTTCTTGATAATTATCTCTTTATTTACCAAAAATAAACGAGTTAATTTGATAATTAGACGAATTAAAAAGGGCTCCCATCTTTGCGGATTATTTATTCATAATATCGTAATGCAATCATCAAATAAAGAAAATGATATTTATTCAAATGTTTAAGAGTGATAGATCTTCATATTCACACCTTCCGTTGAATCAAATTGTCGTGGAAGAGGGAAAATGAATCATTAATTTGGAAATTCAGATACCGGTACCCTGCGAATAATAGGTTCCCCTTGCACTCAGTACTTCAGGGAACCGGGGGGTAGTTGTTGTGACCAAAATCTTGCATGGGTTAGATTTAGGCCCACTAGAGGATTAGGGTCCAGACTCATGAGGAAAATAAGTGATCTGTCAGGCTTCCAAGGGCCCATGGCAGCCCCAGGGGTTACCATGTATATGGCAGTAAGGAAATATGTGGCTTAGGGTACCAAAGGCATCCCATTATGGGTAACCTGTAACCACTACCAGTCATTCAGTAGGGCTTCCGGAGTAGCTTCCATTTTGGGGTTACCGGAGGGGGTACCGGAGCCGGGCTACGGGGCGGCACCCCCAGCTTCCGCCGGAAGCCTGGCCAGGCTGTCAATTCAGATAAGGCAGACTTCCTACTTTTTAGGAACACGTTTATATCACCTAAAAACACTCTTAAACAGATATGTATTCAGTTATTAGAGGATATATGTCATATTTACTTGATAAATGACATAAAATCATGATAATTCATATATTCTTGAGATAAACATTAAGGAATGGGCTCCCAACAGTCCTAATACAGCTTGGTAACGTGATTATATACATAATACACGATTATTATCAGAAATATCAGTCAAAATCCCTTCAGAAATGGGATAATTCATCATAAACACCCGAATATATCATAATAGAACTACATACGGGCTTGATCCATTATAAATAGTGGTATGTAGGCAGTTTACGGGATCTTCTTAGACACTTTGACACCTTGAGTAAGCATAGAGCACGTATACTCTTGTGTGACACATCTTTATTAGGGTTCTTGGCAGGCCAACGCATCATCATTGCACGGTCCTTGAGCTCTAATCCCATAGATTCAGTCCGATCCTCCGAGGAACCACCTCCCGTGTTCTTCAGAAACCTCTAGTCATGAGCCTTTTCGGGCGGCTAGCTATTGATCTCCAACTATGAGCCTTTCTAGGTGGTTGGACGATTCCGTATTCATTGGCGCTATTCCAGCAACAGGCCTCCTAATTCGTTGTGACAAATTCCTCCCACAACAGTGGGTTAGAGTTTTTACCTTCTTGGAAGCTTTAACAACACTAACAAGTGTTTATAAAAGCCTTAGATAATCCTTACAAAGCTTAAACCTTAAGATCAAAGTAAGAAAACAATGTTAGTAATTCTCTACTATTCATCCTCCACTTTGAATGAATATTTGACATAGCTATGAATATCCTTTGGAGCTAAGATTTTAACCATACCTATTTCTCTTTAGTAGATTTTATTTAAGCCATTGATCACCAAAAACAAAGCTTGGGAAGTAGGGTTTTGATTTGGCAATTAAAGGAAAAGCCGAATGGCTTGTTTTGGTGGTGGTAGTGTTGTTTTTGCTCTTCTCTTCCTTTTCTCTCTTTTTGGCTAAGTGTTAAATGAATTTGTGGGATATTTTGGAGTAATATGGCTGCTAACACCTCCTAATTACAAGTGTCAAGGCTTAATGGTGTGTGGGAGAAGTGGTGATGTGGTGCCTTGGTGGCTCACTCTTGAACACACACCTCATCCTTTCTTTTTCTTTTCTTTTATTCATTTTCTTTTCTATCAATCCTAATATTCATAAACCCTAGATGTGCATGTAGGGTTTTACATCTGGTTATGTATTTAATCCGTAATTCATTTCGCATTCGCTTGATCGCTTAATCTCATTATAAAGTTCTAGCGATTTCTAGAGCGCTTATTATTCTAACACGAAGATTTTCATTCTAAATTCTCAAATCATAATTAAAATAAAATCCTTGAATCCTTGACATAACAATTCTCTTGACTTGTTCGAATTGTTATGCTCTTCACAGCTCGATCAAATTTTCCATAAAAATAAAGTTTGGATTTTCTGAAATTCGATCGCGTTTACATACACTTATTTGATTCGTAGATCGCTAATATAACTTCGAAACATCTATATCCCGTTCCGTACATATGGTAATGTAAAAAAAAATTTCTTGAGTCTCAAAATCACTATTCATCCATGAAATTTACTATTCATGCATAAAATAAAATATTCTCAAGTACAAAAATTCGGGTTATTACATCACTAGAAGTGTGTAACTTCTCACTCATTTCTACCTCTCCTTTTGCCAGTACAGGAGACTGCCTCTCATCACTCTTCTTTTTCTCTAATTGTTTTCTCTCATTCTTACTTGAAAGGTTCTGGCTCGACAAGTACAAAGAAATAAGAGGTGGCTGAGAAGAGTGGACTGTAGTCATATAGATAGAGGTATTCCTTATAGGGCTATCTACAATCATACTATCAGTATTAAAAAGAGTAGAAGTGGAAGTGTTACCCGATGTAGTAGAAATAGATTCCATTGGCCTTGATGAGAGTGGTTGCACCAGAATTGGTTGATCAACATCAGAAATAGCAGCAACACTATCATCAGGAATTGAGCTTTCATCAGGAACATGGCTTGCATTAGTATTTTCTACTAATGGTTCTTGTGGAGCCTGAGGTGTCGAAGCTGCTTCAACCCTTTGAGTTGAAGGTTCTTGTGTGCTTTCCTCAAAGTCAGTTTCTTCAAGCATAGCATCCACAGCTGCAATGTGCTTCTCATGAGATGCTCTAACAGCAATACTCTGAGCTACATCCACCATTATAGACTCTAGAACAGAATGTAAGAACCCAAAATTTCGGTAGAATTAAAACTTTTCCTATTATGATGAAGTGCATCAATAAATAGTGATTTGGTGGATGAATAGTGATTTTGAGGATTAAGAAAATTTTTCATGCCACCTATGTACGAGACGTAGTGTGGATATTCCGAAGTTATACTAGTAATCTACGGAGTAAATAAGTGTATGTAAATGCGATCGGAATTCAGAAATTCCAAATTCTATTTTCGTGTAATATTTGACCGATCAGTGAATTATATATCAGTAATATCAAGAAATGAGATATTTAATTTGAGGAATTGAGGAGTTAATATTTTGGAATTTTATTATAAGTGATTTGAGAATTTGGAACGAAAATCACTGAGGAAGTGAAACAAACGTTCTAGAAACCGCTGAAACTTGACAATGAGATTAAGCGGTTGAGCGAACGAATCATGAATTAAGGATATGGTATATTAAGAGTCCAAGGAAGGATATATTATGAGAGGGAAAAAGGATTGAGAATAAACTCCTAGAATTGAGAAAAGAGAGTGCTTGAGAAATCGGGAGAACGTTTTCTGAGATAAAGAGAAATAAACAAGGGATGTTGGAATTAATATTCGTTCGAGGTATTGTGCTATATTAGAGTAATAATATGCAACGTATAAGTTGTAACGTATTTATTTTATTCAAGAAACGACAAGGAAATCAAGGCGGTGGAAAAGAAAACAAAACAAAAGGACTTAAGTGCAAGAAACAAGAGACAAGGACTTGGTTGCAATTAGCAAAGGGCTTGGTTGCAATTTAAGTGGATAAGAAATCTAGAGGAGCCAATGAGAGGTTGCCACCTAGCAAGGATGAGATGCATCCAACCAAAAATAGATATATATCAAGTGTATGGCATTATTAGAACATAAAAACCAAGAACAAAACCATTCTGCCCAGCAGAACACCTCTCAGTAAAACGGGCCTAGAGCCTTCATTACTCAATGAAATTTTTTGTTCTTTATATGGTTAGAAATCTGTTAAGACGTTCTACAACTTTCATTCAGGAGCCTCGACCAGGAAACGAGTGCAAGGGCTTCGTTTTGGCTGATCTTTGGGGCATGTTTTTCCAGTCAGGAAACCCACTTCCATGTTCTTGATTTCTTTGGTGAGATTGAAGATGGTGAGCATAGAGTAAGGCTTCCCCAAGGTTAACCAAGCTTGTTTGAGATTGTAAGAACATCAAGAAGGTATAAAACTCTAACCCCTCTTGGCCATGAATTGTTTATGGTGTTTAATGTTAGATCCATGGATGTTAGTGTGAATCTTGGACATATAAGTTATGGATGATGTAGATCTTAAGTTTAAGTGTTGTGGTTGTGATTTTTAAGCTTGTGGTTAGTGTATGTAACTCCATGTATGTTTTAAAGTATGATCTTGGTGGTTTAGATGATGGATGTGATGTGTATGTAAGATTCTTGAATGGATAAGTGATATAAGCATGCTGAGATTTTTCCAGGAACTTGAACTGTCTTGTAAGAGGGTTTTGAACCCCCAAATCTTGTCCCCTGAGGTCCTAATATATATTGTTGGAAAGGTATTGAATGTAGTTTTGAGAAATATAAGGTTCATGACTAGGTGATGTATAGATTTTGAGTTATGGCCTGAGAAGTGAAATGTGTTTCTGGATTCCGGACTGCACTAAATGGTCCCCTTGTGAACCTTGTTTAAACCCCTAAAAATTTATGTAGGATCATGGAAAAATTAGAGAAGCTAGTAAATGCAGTGGGGAAGGCTACCCAAAAAGAATTGGATTAAAATATGTATTTTTCAATTTTATAAAAATGCTAGAGTAAAATTCGTGCAAGGGAAAAAGTCGTAAAGGGAGTGTGATTTAAGGGGTAATGGATATGATTCGGATATGGTAACCAAATTAAGTCGAATAAGTGACGAGCGTAATCGAGTGGTGACATGAACCTATAGTGGGGCTAGAGTGTCATAAGACGAAGTCATTAAGTTAATTTTGTACCCCCTAAAACCCCGCAATTAAAGAGATCTTGTTAAGGTACTAACGATCGGCTATTGATTATGTATAGATCGTTCCACTCCGCAAGCTCGACCACCCCAACCTCACCAAGGCAAGTTTACTTTTCAAAACTTACATATATAAGGGCTTTCACTGTTGTGTTTGTAGTTTTCAATCGTATCAAATGTTTATGCTTATTGAAGTAATGATGAAATTGAGATGTATAAGCACATATATGTTTGCACCCCTTGAACTTATAATGAAATGTTTTCTTCGGACAACGACTCTAGCAATAGAGGTCGTAGCGGTCCATATATACTATTGACCGGGGAGCGGTATACTATTATATCGTAATTAAATTGCGAAAACCCGAAGGGTCATTCGGGGAGTATCGTATACTGAAGTAATTATTTTTATATCTTCGTAAATACTCAAAATACCTATCTTGGATTAAAATCTTATTTAATTAAATAATTATTTTATTAATTATTAATATTAAATCTTAAAATATCATTTATTAATTATTGTTCATTATTTTAAAGACAAAGCTAATCCAAGATACCTTTAGCACTTTCAAACTCGAACTCTTTCGAACTCAAAACATTTTCGAAAACCCCCGGTCAGGTTTTGCTTCTTGTACGATTTCAAGAATTATCGGTCGACTGATGTCGGACCTCAACTACTCAGTTTTCATTCAAAATCAAGTTTTAAAAGGAAAAGAAAAAGGGACTCTGGCAGGTGTGGGAATCGTTGACGAACGATTCCCGGGATGTGTAAGCGGCCGTGAGCCAGGCGGTCCATCAATTATTATTCCGGCCCAGGTGTAGCCGAAGGATGATTACGGATGTAGTTTTTATCGAGGGTGATTACGGATGTAGTTTTCACCCGAGGATAGTTACGGATGTAGTTTCTATCCTTCTACCGGTAGAGAAGACCCGCGGATTATTGGACTTGGATGTGGCGACTGATCATCGTCAATCCCTGTCAGGTTTTTATGTTTTCTTCCAGTCCCATCCTCCACTTTGGAAAAATACTCAAACACTGCTTCTTGGGCCTAAGTGCCAAGTTGCCGATAGTGTGGCTTTGATAAGAAAAATATTGACATCGTGCAGTATCTAGAACTGCAAGATTTTCTATAAAGGTTGGCACGTGTTAGTGCACTCTTGCAATTATTTCAAAGAATGAAATGTTTTTGAATGAGAAACCTTCTAAGCTAATGGAAGGAAAGAGGTTTGCAAAGATGTGTTCCCTGTACAGTATGTTAACCGTAGAGTGTTTTGCCGAAAATGATATACTCATATGTATATATTTTCGAACTTGTGATATATTGAAATAGGAACCTTATAAAGGGTTCATATGTTATTCTTAAAGCTCCTTAGTGAGTATAGATGTTTTATTCAAACTCGGACATATATATTGTCCAATTATGTTTTGAAATCTGGGATATATACCCATATAGTTGGGAATGTTTTCGAAATAAATCACATTATTATTTTTCAAAATGGTGAACTTGCTGAGCATTATGTAGCTCATTCTTGCTTTATAAAAACTTTTCAGAAAGAGAAGAATTTGATCGGTTAACTCCGCACCAGCAGAAGAGGAGTAGAAGGTTTACCCCTGAGATGATTTAGTTCCTGATAAATACTACAGAGTAAGTTTGATAGGTTTTCAACTGTAATAGTAAGACTTGTCTTCAAATGTATTTGCATAAATGGAAGTGCGCAAGATTCTAGATTGTACAGATGAATTGTAATATTTAGTGTTACTTTTGATTATCGTTTCTGAGGCTCTAACTTGTTTGTGCGTAAGATTGAGGTCTGGACGTATGTATTGTTGAGTTGTAAAGTTAATACAGGTATGATCTGGTTGGATGATGATATGACGACCTGAATCTTTGACCTCAGATTTGGGGGCGTCACAGAAATGGTATCAGAGCGATAAGTTACAGTACTCAGAAATGAGAGTGTTGAGAGTTAAGTCTAAGTAGGAGAATGACATAAGAGATCGTAGTAAACTTATGATTGGACTACCGGAAGAGGTACCGGTAAGTAGAATGGACTGGAGTGTTATTGAAGGTATTATACTAGGGTCGATAGAATCCCTAGAGACCTTCAGAATGATGAATAGAGGTTTGAGAGTCGTACATGACCTATCATAGGTAATGATATAGGAAGTAGAGCGAAATCTCGAGAGCAGCTGAGGTAGAGGCGATATTGCCAATATGATCGGATGACTAGGCTGGCATAAATTTTGTGGCCCATATTCCTCCACAGTTTAGGAGGCGGCATTTTAAGAATCAAGAAGTTTGGACTTCCCTACATAATTAAGGGTACTTAGTACTTGGATTAATGAAAGTCTTTTACTTTGGCTATAAGATCCGATTTTCGATAAGTAACGGGTTTACCTGAGGTTGGTCACTATGTCGTTGTGGATTCCATTACCCTTGATGGCGAATTTTACATGTGTTATACGAGAATGTTATCATTAGACGAGCGTGCTAGATAATTCCACGCATGATTCGGACGCTAGAACATGGTAGTTCAACTTAGAGAACAAATAAGTAGGATTAACAAAGGGACTCAAGAGAAGTTGAATATGGTTGCAACGAGCGATACAGTGATCTCAGAGTCTACCAAAAGAAAAGACCAGCGGGTCTAGAGTGGGATCCTTTGATAGAGATGTTATCAGGGACTACGTATATATGTATTGTAGACCTCAATATTTTTGGTATATGTTCACATACACACACCCGCCACTGAACCTATGGACTGCACTGAGATCCCTGAGAGATCTCTTTGATCTGTTCCTAGGGGGAACTGGCCACTTGTGATTCATGTCGAAAGGCATGAAGTAGGACCCTATGGACTTAGCAGGTGTCCCCGGAATGATGTGAAGCTTGGTCTTCAAGATAAAGCACGGAAATGACAGATATATTTGTGAAACCCTAACTCGATAAATGACTTTAAGATGATGATTGAGAGACGCACTAGTTGGTGTCTTGTATTACGAAGACGAAGAGACGGAGTTACCCTCATAGTGGTGATAATGAGATGCACGAATGATTATTAACTTATTTTGGTAACTACCGGCTGGTGCACTACTTCATTTTAAACTGTTCACTAACCATGTTACCTCGATTAGTTTATATCAGGTAACCCTCCTAGCTTTCTACTTCAAACTTGTGGAATAACAACCAGTGATATACTTTCTCGAAACCGGGACTCATCCAAAGTATCTTAATTGATCCCCGAGCCTTCTATTTGAAGTTTATAATTATTTCTGCTCAGGACTATTTACATTTTCTTTCAATTATCCAAGGAATGTTCAAAAAATATTTCCTTAATTAATTGACGAATATTACATAACGAATATTGATATTTGATTGCTTCTTTAATACTTGCACTCTTCAGTTGAGCTCATAAATATTTAACAAATTACTGAGGACACGGATGATCTAATGCCCAGACATCCCTCATGAATTGTTTTCTTCTATTCAAGATAAGATTGTACATCGTACATTGAAATCATAGTAAGGATATCATTTTGATAGTGGTATTCCAAATTTAATTCTATTGTCGGATCTGATAAAGCATGTGTACGGAGGCACCCTTGGGTGGACCGTTTCACTGATAAGTAATATTTGATGAGAGGTTATCGATTGTTCCGATACCTAGAACATTCTCTTCAGATTTTATAGTTTTCTTTTTCAAACTTAATAACTTCTTATTTTCATTCGTTGTCCGAGAAGCCTAAAGTTTCTTCAGTGGCTACGATGTTAAAATTCCGTTCTATCCAAGTGAAACTGGCTAGTCGTTATGTCAATATGAATGACTAGTTGATTGTTCTAACTACTCAAAATTGTAAATGTTGTGAAGAACACCTAGCTAATTGTTCTAGCTGGTTGTGATGTCTCAAACAGGTGGACTAGCAAATTTTGTCTAGCTAGTTGCTAGTGTTTCTTGAAAAGGACTAGTTATTGTTTCACTGGTCCAACTCCAAATTTAATTCATTCCACAATGCATTTTGCATGTGGCAAAGTATGATGATGAAAGTTTTGACGAATAACTTGATTGAGACCTAGTGAGGTCGCCCACTCAACTTGAATTCTACCCGTCTTCGTATCAGACCTTATATCATTTGAATATTTTATTCTTTCATTCATACAATGAGAATTCATTTGAAACCATTGATTACTTGAATGACAAACTACTTCATTCTTTAATTGTCATGGAGTAGAATTGCTTTCTAATGGCTGACCTTCATCAATGCGACTTTAGATTTCTTCTTATTATTCAGGAGGGAAAGTATCCACCCGATGTAAGAATTGTATAAAGACCGTCTTTATGACCTTTGTACCCAACAATCATTGCCCTCGTGCAACATTCTCTATGATATCATATTACAGAATTATCAGGACCTGAAGGAATAAACCTTGTTGTACTCTTTCTGTCTATCCTTACATCTTCGAAAATCGAGACTCCTAGTATTTGGAACCATCAACATTCTTGGAACATCCAATGTGGAATTCTTATTGAAATTATCTATTGGACCTTGTTATTTTGAAACCATTCCTTTCAAAGTGATTACTCTAAGGTGAACGGGAGGTACAATTATGAACCGTTACACCAATATGAGATCAAAAACCAAATGTTGTAATTGTGCAGCCAGAGCGTTATGCCGAGTAATTATTAAAGTAGAAATAACATGTCGGGGCATACCACAAGGACCTTTAATATTAGTGTGAGGAAGGTTATAAGAAATGATGAGGTGGTTGGGAGTACGCTCCTACCAACCGTTGTCAGGATGTTATATTAATGAATTCTGGAGCTACCAAGCCTTTTCCTGATCCAAGAAATTCAAATCGATTGCGATGTAAGACATATCCTTAGAGGAAACTAACATGGAAGTGAGATGGACAAGAAAGGAAGAGATATCGTGGCAAGAATGTGAAGCTTTACTTAGCTTAAAGGGATTGATGCACATAGAGAGACATAAAGTTTAACAGGCCCCTAATAGCAAATTGATGCATGGATATATCCCAATGATCCTTCGAGATTACCACCTAATCAAGTTTATTGGGAATCGCGGCAGCATGCAGGCCTCAGACTGATTGGCGCCAGTTGTGAAAGAGGACGAGCGTATGACATCTTACATATGCCATCGAGAATCGATACCCCTAACTGGAGATGTAGGAATTGTTGACCAGTTAAAATGCGTAGTTGTTTTTCAAGGATAAGGTTGAAAGGCGGGTTTCACCAACTCAAGATCGACCTCTGTACTGTGCCAAAGTTGGCATGTCACACTAATATAAACGTTATAAAATTATGGTAGTATCATTTGAGTGGACTAGCGAGTCAGAAGCCTTTATGGATTAATGAACAAAGTTTTGGGATGAAATGAGATATTAGCAACAACCTCGTTGTTAGCTATACTTGATGATAAAAAGAGGACTTTGAGAGTCACGATGATGCGTCTTTCAAGAGTTTAAGAGGTGTGCTGATGCAGTAGAAAGGGGATGATAGCCTATACTTCTAAACCACATAAAGGTTACGGGATAGGATATATTAACCGTGAGTCTGGGATTAGTCATGATGGCGTTCACGCATAAAACTGAGACGTTAACCTTATGAGAAAAGTGTGAAAATTTCTCCACAAGTGCCATAAGTATATCTTCATATTAGAACTAAACATAAGAAAGAGAAGGTGACGAAAGGGAGCAGAGAGTATAATGGAGAAATTTGTTATTACCTAGGGAAGGCCAGTGTGGTGGCCGATACCTATAGAAGGTATTATTCGAAATTGGAATTCAGTCAGTATTGACCAAGAAAATAGAGTATATACAATAAAGAATAATGTTAGAGGAAAATAAATAAATTATGGGGAAGGACAAAGATGTATAGAGAATTAAGAGAATGTTTGGCAAACGGATATGAAGAATGGTATTGGCAAACTATTAAGTACAAACGCGACATGCCAAAAGCAGAATGATAGAGATCTAGGGAGTAATTCCGCCTGTAGAAAATATTGAACGTGAACAGAATTATAATGAATTTCATAAGTAGGTCGCCAAAGACCGAGCCAAGAGATGGCCCTAGTTGAGTTATAATTGTTGGACCAAGTGATTTACCTACGAGAGACTTTCCATTGAGAAGATTATCGAATATTATACGGAAGAGATGGTGGTGTAATATAAAACTTCTGCAGCGATTACGTCAGATAAAGACTTAAGGTTAAACTTCGAATATTAAAGGTGCTTTCAGGTATATTTAACAAAGAGATTGAGCGTATGTACTAATTTGATCTGTGGATGACGGACAGGGAAGAAGAATTATCCAGACGATCGAATTTGTATTTAGTGTCGTGCCTTAGATTTCACGGGGAAATCGAGAATAAAAACTTATCCATGAAATGAATGTTGTTATCACGATCATCACCCTGCGAACGTAAGGACGTCTCTTGTAAAGCGTACTGTGAAAGAAGAAGTTTCGCTTTTCTTGCGCTACGAAGAAGTCAATAAACGAGGGATATAGTAGCTGAACTGGTTCGACATATACCGAAGACTATACAGTATCCATAGCATGTGGTAACGGCTGACGGGAGGCAACACATGCGTGCTGATCAAGCCAAGGAATGTGAGGAATACCATGCGTATTGACGTTGTCTCAGATTATAAAACGCGGCCACAAAGTATTCGCGGGCCAACGATACAAGGACTCAACACGGATACTATGAACAATGTAGAAGAGGAACGTATAAGTAGTGGGATAAAAATTTTCATTCATAGCACAACCGATAAGGAATACAGGTCGAGGAGAGCATGCGTTGAGAAACAACATTAAAGCGTTGGTGAGACCAAGGGAGAGAACAATAGGGTTGAAGTGTCAACCTGAGAGTTGGAAAGGGTAAGGTTGGAATTGTATCCACAACTATTATCCTTAGGTTCTTAAGATAGAATCCTTTTAAGGAGAGGAGACTGCATTAACCCTAATTTTCGTGAATATTCGAAACCTGGTCGAATAGTAATTTTATGGGTGGATGAGAAATCTTTGCGATCACGAGATGTACGAATTATTAAATGAAGATTTCGAATTCATATTACGTCCTTACGGTACAGACGAGTGTATGTAAAAGTCATTAGTTTTTTTTTTTTTACGAAACCCATTATTTCGTATGGTCAAATTTTATGAGATATCAAAGGAGTATAAGGTGGGAGACTTCGTGATGCTAAAGGTATCCACTCGAAAAGGATTGATGAGATTTGGAAAGAAAGGGAAGCTAAGTCTGAGGTTTATAAGACCTTTTGAGATTTTGAGGCGTGTTGGAAAGTTAGCCTATGAACTAGCCTTGCCCCCGAGCTTGCAGCAAGTGCATAATGCGTTTCATGTGACCATGCTACGACCCTACCACCCGGACTTTCGGCATGTGATAGAGTACGACCAAGTGGACCTACAACCAGACTTGACCTATGTGGAGCAACCCGTGGAAATCATGGATAGAGAAGAACAAGTGCTGAGGAACAAGGTTTTCAAACTAATAAGGAATTGTGAGAAAATCAAGATATGGAAGAATCCACCTGGAAGTTGAAAGAGTGAAACAAAGAAGGAGTAACCCCAGTGATTCCTAAATTGATTCCGGGACGAAATCCTTTTAAGGAGGGGAGACTGTAAGGACCCAAAATTTCGGTAGAATTAAAACTTTTCCTATTATGATGAAGTGCATCAATAAATAGTGATTTGGTGGATGAATAGTGATTTTGAGGATTAAGAAAAATTTTCATGCCACCTATGTACGAGACGTAGTGTGGATATTCCGAAGTTATACTAGTAATCTACGGAGTAAATAAGTGTATGTAAATGCGATCGGAATTCAGAAATTCCAAATTCTATTTTCGTGTAATATTTGACCGATCAGTGAATTATATATCAGTAATATCAAGAAATGAGATATTTAATTTGAGGAATTGAGGAGTTAATATTTTGGAATTTTATTATAAGTGATTTGAGAATTTGGAACGAAAATCACTGAGGAAGTGAAACAAACGTTCTAGAAACCGCTGAAACTTTACAATGAGATTAAGCGGTTGAGAGAATGGATCATGGATTAAGGATATGGTATATTAAGAGTCCAAGGAAGGATATATTATGAGAGGGAAAAAGGATTGAGAATAAACTCCTAGAATTGAGAAAAGAGAGTGCTTGAGAAATCGGGAGAACGTTTTCTGAGATAAAGAGAAATAAACAAGGGATGTTGGAATTAATATTCGTTTGAGGTATTATGCTATATTAGAGTAATAATATGCAACGTATAAGTTGTAACGTATTTATTTTATTCAAGAAACGACAAGGAAATCAAGGCGGTGGAAAAGAAAACAAAACAAAAGGACTTAAGTGCAAGAAACAAAAGACAAGGACTTGGTTGCAATTAGCAAAGGGCTTGGTTGCAATTTAAGTGGATAAGAAATCTAGAGGAGCCAATGAGAGGTTGCCACCTAGCAAGGATGAGATGCATCCAACAAAAAATAGATATATATCAAGTGTATGGCATTATTAAAACATAAAAACCAAGAACAAAACCATTCTGCCCAGCAGAACACCTCTCAGTAAAACGGGCCTAGAGCCTTCATTACTCAATGAAATTTTTTGTTCTTTATATGGTTAGAAAGCTGTTAAGACGCTCTACAACTTTCATTCAGGAGCCTCGACCAGGAAACGAGTGCAACGGCTTCGTTTTGGCTGATCTTTGGGGCGTGTTTTTCCAGTCAGGAAACCCACTTCCATGTTCTTGATTTCTTTGGTGAGATTGAAGATGGTGAGCATAGAGTAAGGCTTCCCCAAGGTTAACCAAGCTTGTTTGAGATTGTAAGAACATCAAGAAGGTATAAAACTCTAACCCCTCTTGGCCATGAATTGTTTATGGTGTTCAATGTTAGATCCATGGATGTTAGTGTGAATCTTGGACATATAAGTTATGGATGATGTAGATCTTGAGTTTAAGTGTTGTGGTTGTGATTTTTAAGCTTGTGGTTAGTGTATGTAACTCCATGTATGTTTTAAAGTATGATCTTGGTGGTTTAGATGATGGATGTGATGTGTATGTAAGATTCTTGAATGGATAAGTGATATAAGCATGCTGAGATTTTTCCAGGAACTTGAACTGTCTTGTAAGAGGGTTTTGAACCCCCAAATCTTGTCCCCTGAGGTCCTAATATATATTGTTGGAAAGGTATTGAATGTAGTTTTGAGAAATATAAGGTTCATGACTAGGTGATGTATAGATTTTGAGTTATGGCCTGAGAAGTGAAATGTTTTTCTGGATTCCGGACTGCACTAAATGGTCCCCTTGTGAACCTTGTTTAAACCCCTAAAAATTTATGTAGGATCATGGAAAAATTAGAGAAGCTAGTAAATGCAGTGGGGAAGGCTACCCAAAAAGAATTGGATTAAAATATGTATTTTTCAATTTTATAAAAATGCTAGAGTAAAATTCGTGCAAGGGAAAAAGTCGTAAAGGGAGTGTGATTTAAGGGGTAATGGATATGATTCGGATATGGTAACCAAATTAAGTCGAATAAGTGACGAGCGTAATCGAGTGGTGACATGAACCTATAGTGGGGCTAGAGTGTCATAAGACGAAGTCATTAAGTTAATTTTGTACCCCCTAAAACCCCGCAATTAATGAGATCTTGTTAAGGTACTAACGATCGGCTATTGATTATGTATAGATCGTTCCACTCCGCAAGCTCGACCACCCCAACCTCACCAAGGCAAGTTTACTTTTCAAAACTTACATATATAAGGGCTTTCACTGTTGTGTTTGTAGTTTTCAATCGTATCAAATGTTTATGCTTATTGAAGTAATGATGAAATTGAGATGTATAAGCACATATATGTTTGCACCCCTTGAACTTAGAATGAAATGTTTTTTTCGGACAACGACTCTAGCAATAGAGGTCGTTGCGGTCCATATATACTATTGACCGGGGAGCGGTATACTATTATATCGTAATTAAATTGCGAAAACCCGAAGGGTCATTCGGGGAGTATCGTATACTCAAGTAATTATTTTTATATCTTCGTAAATACTCAAAATACCTATCTTGGATTAAAAGCTTATTTAATTAAATAATTATTTTATTAATTATTAATATTAAATCTTAAAATATCATTTATTAATTATTGTTCATTATTTTAAAGACAAAGCTAATCCAAGATACCTTTAGCACTTTCAAACTCGAACTCTTTCGAACTCAAAACATTTTCGAAAACCCCCGGTCAGGTTTTGCTTCTTGTACGATTTCAAGAATTATCGGTCGACTGATGTCGGACCTCAACTACTCAGTTTTCATTCAAAATCAAGTTTTAAAAGGAAAAGAAAAAGGGACTCTGGCAGGTGTGGGAATCGTTGACGAACGATTCCCGGGATGTGTAAGCGGCCGTGAGCCAGGCGGTCCATCAATTATTATTCCGGCCCAGGTGTTGCTGAAGGATGATTACGGATGTAGTTTTCATCGAGGGTGATTACGGATGTAGTTTTCACCCGAGGATAGTTACGGATGTAGTTTCTATCCTTCTAACGGTAGAGAAGACCCGCGGATTATTGGACTTGGATGTGGCGACTGATCATCGTCAATCCCTGTCAGGTTTTTATGTTTTCTTCCAGTCCCATCCTCCACTTTGGAAAAATACTCAAACACTGCTTCTTGGGCCTAAGTGCCAAGTTGCCGATAGTGTGGCTTTGATAAGAAAAATATTGACATCGTGCAGTATCTAGAACTGCAAGATTTTCTATAAAGGTTGGCACGTGTTAGTGCACTATTGCAATTATTTCAAAGAATGAAATGTTTTTGAATGAGAAACCTTCTAAGCTAATGGAAGGAAAGAGGTTTGCAAAGATGTGTTCCCTGTACAGTATGTTAACCGTAGAGTGTTTTGCCGAAAATGATATACTCATATGTATATATTTTCGAACTTGTGATATATTGAAATAGGAACCTTATAAAGGGTTCATATGTTATTCTTAAAGCTCCTTAGTGAGTATAGATGTTTTATTCAAACTCGGACATATATATTGTCCAATTATGTTTTGAAATCTGGGATATATACCCATATAGTTGGGAATGTTTTCGAAATAAACCACATTATTATTTTTCAAAATGGTGAACTTGCTGAGCATTATGTAGATCATTCTTGCTTTATAAAAACTTTTCAGAAAGAGAAGAATTTGATCGGTTAACTCCGCACCAGCAGAAGAGGAGTAGAAGGTTTACCCCTGAGATGATTTAGTTCCTGATAAATACTACAGAGTAAGTTTGATAGGTTTTCAACTGTAATAGTAAGACTTGTCTTCAAGTGTAGTTGCATAAATGGAAGTGCGCAAGATTCTAGATTGTACAGATGAATTGTAATATTTATTGTTACTTTTGATTATCGTTTTTTAGGCTCTAACTTGTTTGTGTGTAAGATTGAGGTCTGGACGTATGTATTGTTGAGTTGTAAAGTTAATACAGGTATGATCTGGTTGGATGATGATATGACGACCTGAATCTTTGACCTCAGATTTGGGGGCATCACACAGAATGTGTAGTGTCCTGTCCTATAGCACTTGTTGCTGGACCATAATGAGTAGGCATTCTCTTTGTCAAAAGAAGCCTGACCTCATCAGGAATGAAAGCATTGCCCTCAAAACCATTTGCCTTATCAGAATTTATCAATACCTTGATATTGTTATCAAAAATTTTACAAATTGGCAAAATTGTATCATTTTCAAAGGTAGCATCAGGACATAAGTGAGAGAATATCAATTGAAAGAATCTAAGAAAACAGACATATCCACATTTATCTGCTTTTCTATCACTTAATGATTTCAAAACAAAAGACCCATAATCAAAAGAAAGATCATGAATTAGAAAGTACCTAATTTTGATTGAACCAGAAGGTAGTGCATCAATGTTTGAAACTTTGTTCAGGAAGCATCCATTGATTATGTCAAAGAAGAAATTCCATTCCTTCTTAAGCTTGGTTCTGTACAGACTTGCAAACTTCTTTGGCTCTTTATTGTATCCCAGACTAGTGGCAAACTCAAGAAGAGTAGAATCAGGAATATTATTAGGAGTCTTACCATTTAGAGATGGTAAGTAAAGAGCTTCTTCCACAACAACAGGAGTCACATGATGTGTGACACCATTGTATTCAAAAGTCATATAAGGCTTTCCTGATATGCCTTGACTGAAAACCATAGTATTCCAAACTTACATAATACACTTGAAAGAAACTTTGGCAGGTTGGGTTAGAGCATAATTTATTGGGCTTGTGGCCAGAAAGTCCTGAATGATGTGAAAATCATTAGGTAAATCCTGATGATTGAGAACAACAACAAAGTTGTTCGTGGCAAAAGTAACTCCGTTGATCACGGTCTTACTGTTCATGAATGGTGAAGAGTCCATTGTAATTTAGAATGAGAGATATGTGAGATTTTGAAAATTAGGGTTCGTGGGCGCACAGAGATAGAGAGAGAATGATTTACTGATGTAATGAGAATAATGATTAATTGAGAAATGATTGTGTTTTGTTTAGTTAAAAAAAATTAGTCTCAAGTACAGGTGTCAGTAACTGATTTGTGCATATAGTTAGTGGACAACGAACGTGGGTAAGTGGTGATATTTGCACGACAATTTATGTGTATGTATCGGTGAGTGAGACACACACGCTCAAAACGTTGTCCTGCAAATACTTAACATATTTTGTGATATTGATTAAAGAAAATAGCAATGAAATATTTAATTAGAGAAACTAAATAAATCAAATATCACAATGTTAAAATTCCTGGTCCTGGTAACGAGAGAATATGAAACGTTTCATGTTCTCTAGAATCTCCAACCTCTATTTAACACGCTGAGACACAGCCATTATCATCTCACTTGTAAAATTCACTTGTATTAACCTGATAAAGCTCAAAAACCCTTCAGAAAACACTTTAACAAATATGTTGAACATGAGCATAAAAGAGAAAAATCTCCATCTTGTAGAGAAACGAGATATTCCCAGCTATTCACGTGAAGAGTTCGAAGCCATGGATTGGGAAAGATAGCTTGAAACACTATGGCTGCAGATGGATGCTTGTCTTGAGGAGATCGAGAAAGAAAAGCCTACAAAAGAGATAGACATCGATGCGGCTCTCCAGGTGACATTGGAATGGCTTTCCTCTAAAGCATCCTCATCCAAAACCTCCAACCATTGTTAATGAATATGTCAGTAAAAATAACCTTATCCCATTAACTTTCACCCAAACCAAGTGGCAAAGATGGGATCTGGGATAACTGCTAGCAATGGAGTGGTTTGGACTATCCTTTTCCTTTAGTTGTGAGATAGATTAGTAGATAAAGAAAAAAAAATATTTGTTGTATGCATGTAATCTCTTTCTCATTATCAACGAAAAATCCTGTATCTCTAATTTTGTTTATTGTTCTCTGCACTTCTATGTTATGAACTATTCTGTTAAAAGAAATATTAAGGAATAGATATGAAAAACTAATTAAAGTAATCACATTATTCAGAAGTTCATTAACATTAACCACAAAATAAGTCAAGAAAACAGAACAAAGAGAATACTTAGATCCAAACCCTCTTCAGGATTCAATGCTTAACAACTATCAGGATGTTGACTAGGTCAAGTGTTGACTTTTCATCAGGATTTGATAATCATCAGGATCTGATGATCATCAGGATTTGATCTCTTCTTGTTCTCAGAAACTCTCATAGTTCACCATTCCTAGTTCATTCACCAATTTTGTAAAAGTAGCTTCAGGTGGTGGCTTGGTGAATATATCAACTAGTTGTTGATTAGTAGGAACAAAATGTAGCTCAATTGTTCCTTCCAGTACTTGTTTTCTAATGAAGTGATATCTGATACTGATGTATTTGGTAAGAGAATGTAGAACTGGATTTCCTGTCATAGCAATAGCACTTTGGTTATCACAATAAATAGGTATTTTTGAATATGACAAACCATAGTCCATTAGCTGATTTCTCATCCACATGATCAGAGCCCAACAGCTTCCTGCAGCTATATACTCAGCTTCTGCAGTTGATGTTGAGATAGATTTTTGCTTCTTACTAAACCATGAAACTTGTCTACCTCCCAGAAATTGGCAACTGCTTGAAGTACTTTTTCTGTCTATTTTGCATCCTGCAAAATCAAACTCTCTAGCATACCAAAGGCCAAGAGATGGAGTGCCTTTCAAGTATCTGAAAATCCTTTTGACTGCACTGAGATGTGGTTCTCTAGGATTTGCCTGAAATCTTGCACATAGACAGGTTGCATACATTATATCTGGTCTACTAGCAGTTAGATACAAGAGTGAGCCAATCATACCTCTGTAGTTAGTTACATCTACTTCAGTACCTTGATCAGGATCAAGTTTAGTAGCTGTAGCTATGGGAGTTGAAGCAGTAGCACTGTCGTGCATGTTAAACTTTTTCAGCAAATTCCTTGTATATTTTGACTGATTGATAAAAATTTCATCATCGGTCTATTTAACTTGCAAACCTAAGAAATAGCTCATTTCTCCCATCATGCTCATCTGATATCTAGACTGCATTAGCTTTGAAAATTTCTCACAAAGCTTTGTGTTAGTTGACCCAAAAATGATATCATCAACATAAATTTGAACTAACAGCAAATCCTTACCATGATTCAAATAAAACAGAGTTTTATCAATTGTACCTCTTTTGAATCCACTTTCCAGTAAGAATTGAGCCAAAGTTTCATAACAGGCTCTTAGAGCTTGCTTTAGTCCACAAAGTGCTTTATCCAATCTCTAGACATGATTTGGATATTTAGGATCAATGAAACCAGGAGGTTGTTCAACATATACCTCCTCTTCCAATTATCGATTCAGAAAAGCACTTTTAACATTCATCTGGAACACTTTGAATTTCTTGTGGGCTACATATGCCAGAAAAATCCTAATGGCTTCTAGCCTTGCAACTGGAGCAAAAGTCTCATCATAATCTATACCTTCCTGTTGAGAATACCCCTTTGCAACTAGCCTTGCCTTGTTCCTTACAATAGTGCCATCTGAATCTGTCTTGTTTCTGAATACCCAGTTTGTACCCACTATTGACCTATCCTTTGGCCTTGGTACTAGTTTCCAGACTTCATTTCTTTCAAATTCATTCAATTCTTCTTGCATTGCTGTAACCCAATCAGCATCCTTGAGTGCATCTTCAACTTTCTTAGGTTCCTCCTTTGACAGAAAGTTATGATAAAGACATTCATTCTGAGTTGCACTTCTGGTTTTAACACCTGTATCAGGATTCCCAATAATTAAATCAGGAGTATGACTTTTAGTCCATTTCCTTGCTAGTGGTAACTCATTTCTGGAGTTGGATGCTCCCAAAAGAATTGGAATCATTAGAAGCTCCCCCTGAGATAGTGCTATCTCCTCCTAAAGTGCTGTCAGGATTATCACTTGAATCGGTTTCTGATGACCGTTCTCCTGATGCTTGAGTTGTATCAATATTGATGGTATTTTGTTGTTGCTCCCCCTCAACATTTGCATTTGTGGCATCACCATCAGTAATTGGTGCTTCATCAGGAATATATGAATCGTCATGATCTGATGGGATATCAGTATCTGACACAGATTCATCAGGATTCTTGGTAGCTTCATTTGCAAAGATCAAACTGTCATAAGAGTCTTCAGCAACTCCTGTTATTTTCTTATCATCAAAAGATACATTGATAGACTCCATGACTGTATTTGTTTTCAGATTGTAGAGTTTAAAGGCTCTTGTAGTTGGATAGCCAATAAAGATGCCCTCATCAGCTTTAGTCATAAATTTTCTTAACTGTTCAGGATGAGGTCTCAGAACAAAGCACTTGCAGCCAAACACATGTAGATGCTTCAGACTAGGTTTCTTTTCTTTAATCATTTGATAAGGAGTCACACCATGTCTGTTGATTAAAGTAATGTTCTGAGTATAGCATGCTGTGTTGACTGTTTCTGCCTAGAAATATGTAGGTAGTTTAGCTTCCTCCAACATAGTTCTGCCAGCTTCGATGAGAGTTCTGTTCTTTCTTTCAACTACTCCATTTTGCTGAGGTGTGCCAGGAGTAGAGAATTGTTGAACTATCCATTTGTATTTGCAGAACTCTTCCATCACTGAATTTTTGAATTCAGTCCCATTATCACTTCTCAGAATCTTGACTTTGTACTTTGTACCAGTTTCTATGAGTCTTACATGGTCCAACAGTATCTCAGCAGTTTAATCTTTTCTGTGAAAAAAATACACCCAAGTGAATCTAGTAAATTTAACAAGAATGACTAGTGTGTACCTTTTCTTACCGATGGACATAATGTTGACTGGACCAAACAAGTCAAGGTGAAGCATGTGATATGGTTCATCAATTGAGGATTCAGTTTTACTCTTGAATGATGTCCTTCTCTGTTTTGCCTTATGACAAGCATCATAGAGTCCATCAGGAGTATATAAAGCTTTTGGTAATCCTCTCACCAAATCTTTCTTAACCAACTCATTTATGTTGTTGAAGTTGAGATGAGAAAGCTTCTTGTGCCAATCCCAACTTTCATCTACAGATGCTTTACTGATGAGACATGTAGAGGGACCATCAGTACTGGAGTAGATGTTAGCTTTATAAATGTTACCATGCCTTAAACTAGTTAAGACAACCTTTCCTGGTGCCTTACTGATCACTTCAAAATGAGTATCATTGAAGTTAACATGATAATCTCTGTTAGTGATTTGACTAACACTTAGCAGATTGTGTTTAAGTCCTTTCACCAGAGCTACTTTTTCAATGATGACATTTCCAATGATAATATTGCCATATTCCAAAGTTTGTCCAATGTTGCCATCTCTATAAGACACAGTTGGGCCAGCTTTCTCCTCAAATTCTGATAGCAGGGATTTGTTTCCAGTCATATGCACAGAGCATCCACTATCCATGACTAGCACATTTTTCTTTTTACCTTACAATCAGAAACACAAAGAACTCAGTTAGAATTTTTAAGAACTCACACTTGTTGGGTTCTATTTGCATGCAATTTAACATTTTTAGAAGCATAAGTCTTTTTGACAAAAACAGTTCTGTCAGGATTGAATCCATCAAGATTTGCCTTGTCAGTACCAGAATTAACAAATGCATGCTTAGTATTAACATTCTTTATTTTACCATAATTTGTACTTTTATTAAACTTTGGTAAAAGATCATAAAGGTTATAGTAAAAACTATGGTATTCTTCATATGTATATATAGAATGCCATTTACTGCCACAATGAAAACATGGATTCTATGGTTTATAAAACTGATCTATTCCTAATGTCAGACTTAGGAATCACAGTAGCTTTCTTTTTACTCTTCCTGCAATCAATAGCAAGATGATTTAAGTTTCCACAGTTAAAGCATGATTTTCTAGGTGCATTTGGAATATACTTATAATTTTCTCTTTGTTTATTCCAACTTTACCATTCCTGTTTCTTCTAGCACTAGATGCCTTCTTTCTATCTGTAACTTCACAGATTCTGTCTCTCAGTTGTTTCTTAGACAAAAGACCTACATTTTTAGTACTTGATACTTTTACAGTTTTAGACACACTCTCTGTATTTTGTTTAGCAGAAGTTGATCCCTTTTCAGTATCTGATTTGGGATTCTTACTATACACAAAATTGACAGGTTGAATATCAGATTTGTTTTTGTCTATAATATGTCTATAGGTCTTTGGATTTGTCTTTTCATTTACAACAACTTTCTGTTTCAGTTTCTGATCATTCTCTGGCTTATAACCTAGACATTCTTTCCAGTTTTTATCAGTATTTATCTCATGAAAATTTCTACCAGAATCAGTCCAGGTTCTGAGTTTCTCATTAGCATATTCAATTTCTTTTTCTAGACAAGTACATTTCAATTCAAATTCAATTTGGATGTGTTTGGCCTTATCACATTCAGTTTGTACTTCTTGCATGAAGAGTAACTCAGCTTCTAAGTGATCATTTCTCTTTCTAACCTCAGACATTTCAGATAAAATTCTAGCATTTTCAAGAGATTGACTTTAAAGCTAACATGCAGAGATTTAAGAAATGATCTTAACTCAGAAACACTATCAGTATCAAAATCAAAAACAGTTTCAGGTACCTTATTATCAGGAGCAGCAACTTCATCAACATTTGCCATCAAGGCATAATTCACCTGTTCCTCTTCAGATTCTGAAGAAGAATCCATCCAGTCCTTGTTTGAGGAGATGAGAGCTTTGGTTTTGGCCTTTTTGCACTCAGTTGCAAAGTGACCCACTCCATCACAGTTGTAACATTTGACCTTTGATTTGTCAAACTTGCTGCCTTTTCCTTCTTTCTTCTTGTATCTGTCCTTATCAGCATTGATGGATTTCTTCTGAAAGTTGCCTTGCCTCCTAGTGTGACAATCCTGATTTTCAAAATAAATTATTATTATTATTTTATTTTTACGATTTGTGTTTATAAATTATTATTATTTGTAAAATGCATAGTAAATTGGGAAATTGAGACTTATTTCTAATTCCTTCTCCGTAAATCTTTAAAAATATTCTAGTATTTAATTATGCTAGAAATTTTTATTTTTACAAATTAGAGTTTTTAATTAAAAATGTTATTTAAAGGCATGTAGTATTAATTGTAATGCTTTTAATTAGTATTGGGCCCAAGGCCCATTAGGTTATCAGTAGAACACCTCAGTTACAAAACAGAGCCGCACAAAAACACGCAGACAACACAGAAACGCAGCAGAGTAAATAAGGAGAGAAAGGGGAGAGGAAGAATGAAGAGATTTCTTGATAATTTGCTCGATTCTTGTCGGAATCGCTTGATTTCGGTTTCGTTGTTCACCTCTCTTCGGACCCGTTCTTTCCTAGCCATCATCTTCATCATCAAGCACCACTTTCCACCATGTTTTCTTGAAGAGCAAAGGCTGCGTTTTTGGGGAAAACCATAGCCTTGATTGAGTGTTGTGTTGTTTAGCTCAAATGGAAGGTATAACCCTCCCCTTGCTTTGTCTATTTGATTTCTTGATCTTATTTCTTGAGCGTAACTGATTATTATGGCTTAAAGTTGTAATATGTTGATTGTTGATTTTGAATTTGAATTGTATTTGTTAAGAGTTGAGCTTTATAAATTGTTTGAGTGTTAATGATTGTCATAATTATTATAGGTTGTTTAAAGGGTGGATGTATAGTGTAATCAAGTCAATGTTATATGTGGTATAGCTTGATTTTTCTTTCTTAATATTCAGATTCTATATAGTTAAGCATGCCTACAAGTTGTTTGATTTATTGTCTCAAAGAAGTTAAGCATGATTCTTAGTTTTGATTATGAAATTCCAGCAACTGCCCTGTTTTGTGCTGTAATTTCGAGATAGTTAATGACCTTATTTGGTCTTGGCTATAAAAGATGAATTATAGCTTGTGGTCTCTAGTTTGTGTAGGCGAAAACGGTGCATAGTTTGAGTTAACGAGCTAGGAGAAAACGTTGTTTTAGTGACTGCTGTTCATAACTTCGCTGCTCTCGGGAATTGCTACTTTGGAAGTCTGTTTCACCTAGTTAAACTTGTTCTTTTAAGTTGAGAAATTTACTGAGTATAAAGGAAGGAATTATAAAGATTCCAGAAAAAGATTTGCACAAAAATATGAAATGTTCGATTTATTAAAAATGCTAGAGTGTGACTGGTACAGGAGAATCTGCCCTTGTGTTAATGGTCGTAATTAGATTAGTATGGTAAATTTCTTATATATTGTTTAATTGTGGTAATTTAACTAATAAGTGTGGTAATTTAAATTGATATAAATTGTGAGATTAATTGTGGGTTTGAGTATATGTTTTGAGGATTATTAATGGTTAATTGTTGTTGTTGGGTAATACCTTCGGAAGTGGAATTTGAGGATTTTGGATATAAGTCGAGTTTGAGTAATTATCGAAATTCGTAATTGTCGAGTGCTTGGTATTGATTAGTAGGTGGTTACTAATTTACCTTGATAATTGTTAGTTTAATTTAAGGAATAAATGGGACTCATATGTTTAATTTAAGCGGACAATGGATTTTTATGTATAATTGAATTGGCGTTTATATGCTAAAGATTTTAGGTTGGTTTCTTTTATAACCAGTGTTATATTTCGAGGTTACAGTTGAGTAGTGAATTGTAAATCTTAAGTTGTTTGTTAATATATGATTCAAATGTGAAATTGTCTTGTTTATGTGAATAGTGGATTGAGAGATATAATTGCGAGTTAAATGCATTAATTTTCATAATTAGACGAATGTTGTAAATTAAGAATGTTGTGGTAAATGCTTATGTGCTAATCAGTATAAAGCGAGTCGTAGTGTTTGATGGTCTTACTAGTTATAAATATTTAAGTGCTAATTGCTAAGTGTAATTAGTTGTAAATTCGAGGTGTTATTAATTGTTGTAAATTTAGTTAGTTGTGAATTGCTAGTTTGATTCAGTAAGTAAATGAACAGTTATGTGTGTACGTGGGTCAATGGTAAGTATGGGAATACGTGATACATGTTAAATGTTAGAATTTTATAATAATTAGAATTGTGCTAGGGGTTATGAGAAGATCACAAGTTTTTAAGTGTCAATATTTAAAGGACTTGTGTAATTCTTTTCGACTGATCCCTAGGGCTTACGAATATCCATGATTAACTATCACGGGTATAATTCATATACTTATGTGGTATGATCATCGATATAGCGTAAGTAATAGTTAGTGCTAGGGGTTGTCCCCTAGGGCTTACGAACATCAATGATTGGTTGTCACGTGTATCATTAAAATGCGTGAGAAATACGATCATTGGTGTAGCGTAAGTAGTAGTGTAAACTATTATGTGCTAGGTGCCGCATGTCTGGGCGGGTACTTTTCTTACTTGTTTACTTTTATGTTGCTGCAAGTTGAGGCAGCTTTATTTTTTATAAAAAAAAACAGGGTTGTATTGTGTTGAGGGGCTGTGCCCATAGTCCGATAAACGAATAGGTCATGCCGAAATTTTCTGAAAATCTCCTGCATTTAAATTTATTTAACTTATTTGACTTTAATGGCCTAAAGGCATGTTTTGGGGGTGCTAAATGTTTATGTATATGTATCAAGGAATTCATTTCGAGGATTAATTGTGTCTTGGGGTTAATTTGTCTATTTACGTATTAATTTGAGGATAATTGTTGTCTCGAGAATTTATGTGTTATGTGTACTAAGTGATAATAGAATAGTCAACTATAGGGAGGACACCTATAGTTTGACTTTATATGACTTAGTGATAATTCCAAGTTGTGTTTACTTGAGATACGAGGTAGGACTGACACATACTCGTAACTATTTCAGTACCATTAGGGTATAATCAAGTTGGAACAACGTGCATCAAAGAGGAAAGATCGGGGCGTCGTATGAAGAAAGGTAAGTTACCTCCATGGAACTGCTTGGTCAAGGTGCGAAGGATTTATTCGCGGTTTTCTGCTTTACGCTCAGGACCAGAGGCAAGTTTATCTATGCATACTCTATCGTTCAAAGTATTTGTATTTTGAAATATATGAAATGTGCGAACTAGATTTAAATCCATAAAAGCAAATATTCTTTCTAGCGGATTATACCAGATCGTATCCATGCTATTTACATGCATACCTATTATTGTTGAGCTGTTTATTACACGAGATGTTTGCAACTTATTTTATAAGTTGGTTTATATTGTTGAGACGTTTATCGAAATACTTCATTTGTATTCGTAGAAGAGATGATAAAGATATATTTAATAATATTTTCATACTACAGAATATTTATATTTAAAAGTGGGATTATATATATATATATATATATATATATATATATATATATATATATAAAGTAAGTTATTGATTTATTGCTTCTAAAAGCAAAAGTGACCGGAGTAACGCACCGGCCCAACGGTTACATATAAAGGGTGAAGGGCCGAGAAAGACGGCTCATCCTTCTGAGAAGTTTTATTTGGGTGGTTCGAGACGTCGACCATTCTTTCTATCGATAGAAAATGAGATGTGACAATGGACTGATCATCCATTACTTGAGAAGGCGTTTCGAGAAGAAGTCCTAATCTTAGATACCTTAGACTGTTAGCGGATGCCTTTGTGGTTCTGTTAATAGTAGAGGGTGTTGATCCGAGAAGTTATTAAATTGTATTCGAATGGTATTTTGAGAAGTTATTGATTTATCTTTGAGCAGTATTTCGAGAAGTTATTGATTTATTTTCGAGTAGTATTTTGAGAAGTTATTGAGATATATGGGAGTAGTATTTCGAGATTTATAAGAATTTCTGAGTTGATCTCTTTTCAAAAGTAATTATATTTATAAGTCGTATGGAGTAGTAAAAATATATTTTGAGTGAGTAGTGGTAGTATTTTGGTATACTCTATTATATTACTTGCTGAGCGCCTCTTTCGCTCATTCTTGCTTTTGTTTAAATCTTATTTTACAGAGATAGATAGTGGATGCAGTTGACTTAGTTTAGCTCGAGGCAGGGCAAGTCATGGATCAAGTGGATGTTCGGCTCAGAGTGATTCTGTATTTTGAGTTTGTCTACCAGATGTTTAGTTAGACTTGTATGGTATTCATGTTCTTGAGTTGTAATATTTGTTGTATTAGAATATTGTGGTTGTTGTATACCTTATGTCAAGGTGATACTAACAACATAAGTTTGTATAAGAGATTTTGTACCAAGAGTTGTAAATTATTATAAGCATTTTTGGATTTCTTGTTTCCAAGTCTATAACCTAAAAAGATTCTTGGTAGTTAGGGGTCGGATGTCATGTTTTAGATTTAATATTGGCAGTTGATTGTTTGGTTAAGGTTTTCCGCGGTAGCGACCCATATCCCTGACCCCGGATTTGGGGGCGTTACACCTAGCCTTCCTGAACTTCATTTTCTTGAAGCCTTTGACTATCATAGCAACCATTTTCATCATATCAATCAGAATCAGTAGAGTCATCATCAGTATCAGCATCAGGATTAACATCAAGATCTGATGATGAGTCATCAGTATTTGACTCTACATCTCTACTTCTTCTCCTTGAAACCTTCACAGCTTTTCCATTTGATTTTGTTTCCACATTCAAAGCAACAGACTTTGCCTTGATATTTTTCTTGTTCCTCCTTTGTTGAACTTCAAAATCATGGGTTCTAAGCATTCCATAGACTTTATCAAGAGACAAATTGTCAAGATCATACTGATGTCTAATGATTGAGGATTGTGTATCCCACTCCTCAGGTAAGGCTCTTAGAAACTTGGTGTTTGAGTCTTCAGCCTCATATTCTTTGCCTACCAAAGATAAATTATTCAGCAAAGTGAGGAATCTATCATACATATATGTAAGACTCTCATCAGGTTTGGCATCAAACTATTCATACTCTTGAATCAGTAGTGCCCTCCTATTCTTTTTGATAGACTCCGTGCCTTGGCATTGAGTCTCCAAAGTTTCCCAGATCTCCTTTACAATTTTGCATGCTATCACTCTGTTAGACATGACAGCATTAATACTGTTGTGAAGAATGTTCTTAACTTTAGCATCCTTGAGAATTTCAGCCTTTTCCTCAGCAGTCCATTCTGATTTTGTCTTTTGAACATAGTGTTCAGGAACAGTCCCTGTTAATGGAACCAATTTCTTAGGAACATAGGGTCCATCATAGATCCTATCAAGATAGTCAGGAACACAGGCTTCCAGATACATCAACATTTTTACTTTCCATGTAGGATACTCAGACTTTTTGAGGATGGGAATCTAAATGCTTTCATACTTGCTTGTCGACATCTTAAGATCGTTTCTAATTTAAAATAATCAGTTTGCTCTGATACCAATTGTTGCCCAGTAAATAACAATTGTAGAAGGGGGGTTGAATACAATTATATAAGATTTTTGACTTAAACAATAATAGTAATACGAGTATGAATAAATAACAGCTTTATTAACTCTGATAAAAAACTGTTACAAACTCTCTCAAGAAATTCTGATGTCCTTGAGAGCTGCTAGGTCACAAGATATCTCGTGTAGGCGATTACTCTAATGTAAAACCTAAACTGTGTTTATATACTGTACACACTACTCTATCAATTACACGATATGTCAAATCAATTAACAACTGTTTACAATACATATGCCAACTGATAGCTACGATCCTATAAAATAGGAGTCGATAAATCAATCTTCCTTGATCTCTAGACTAATGTAAATCTTCATGTAATCCTGATCAGCTTCCAATCCTGATAGCAATCATAATATTGACATTGCTTTACTGATGACGTCAACATCAGTATCTGATCAGTAGAGCCGGCAATTTCGTACACGACACGAAAACACGACACGAAAACCACACGAAAATTACGGGTTTGGGTTGATTTTTGCGGTACACAAACACGAAAGTACATGGATGAATTTAGTGTCGGTTTTGGGTTTACCCTTTGGTACACGACACGAAACGAAAATACACGAAATAAATAAATATTTAAATAATTTTATTAAAAATATATGAATACATATTTTAAAATAATATTATATATATAATTTTTATATAAGCTAAATACAAAATAGTTTCAAATTTTAGTTTTGCAAGACTTGACCACACTTTATTTTTTATGACATATTGACTTGAGACTCGACTAGTAAAAATTTAATATTTAATTTTTTAGTTTTATTCAAAAATTACACGAAACACGACATGAAATGTACACGAATGATGGTACACGAACACGAAACGAAACGAATCCTTAATGGGTCGGTTTTGAATTTGGCATTACGTACACGAAACACGAAAGTACACGTCACGAAAGTATACGAAATGAATTAATTGTCAGGTCTACTGATCAGTAGTCCAGATCCTGACATCACTTGAATCAATATCTAACAGACTAGAATAAGATGAAGAACGATCAGGATATTGGTCTCCAGGTTTCAAGAAAAAAGAGGTCTCCATAGAACTTTGTTATATATATATATATATATATATATATATATATATATACACACACATATAGAGTTGCATTCTATGAAGAACATCTTATATAAAGAATTATAAAGAACACCATCATACAAAAACATTGATTTGTTAAGATTAGAATCACAAAATTCAAAAACAATTCAGGTTAACATATCGAATTTAACGTGGAATCTTATCTAAATTAAAACTCAAATGTTATATAAAATCCATTATAAAAGCCAGTATTGAATCTTATTTATATTTTTGTAACAAGAAATTATGTGTAATCATGTTATATTCTATCCTAATTTTTTGTTAGATTCTAATTTTTATTCATGAAAAAGCTTTTTTGATGTAAAAATTAGAATCTAAATGTTATTTTATGTAAAATTTTATAGCATTCTTTATTATTTTTTTATAAAGGTGTTTCATGGAGTAATACCCTAATATGTATATAATTATATATCGATATGAAATCCTAAAAGTTCAAAATGTTCCTTCTATTGTGTTTTGTTTATCATTTACTTGTCAATTGAAATATTTTTTTATTTGTAATCATTTTTTGAAATATTTAATCGTGCAAAAAATTATTTTAATATATTAATAGATCGGCACGGACTTCCACACAAATAGAGAGTAGAAACGTTAAAGAAATGAAATGTCAAAATTCCGTGGCCGTTTTTTTTCACCTACACATCATCATCAGTTGAAAAGCAAGAATAGGGATTGATTAATATACTCCCTCCGTCCCTCTTTAGTTGGCACATTTTTAAAAAAAAATTGTTTCTTAACTCTTCGTTTAATGTTAAAATTAAGGGCAAACATGGAAACAAATTATATAATTAATTCTTTCTTAATATGTATGTTTTTTGCAAATATGCCAACTAAAAAGGAACGAGTAGTAAATTTTACCCATTTGAATTATGGTCACAGAGTCCGATGTTGTGTGCGTTACATGCGCTTTTTCGGATCCCACATCTTCCAAGTATCGCTGGAAGATTATATCCACTCTCGGATGGCATCTTCAGTTTCTAGTCATGTTCACACAAGCTTTGACATTTATACCCTTCCTCTTTTCCAACATTTTAATAAAATTAATATTTTATGATATTATATCGGGAAACGGTATCTAACCCACATTTTAATATGTCTAGGCTCTAGCCTAGCTAATAAGCGTGTGAGGTTTTGAATAATTGTTCGACGAAGAAAATATTTTGTAGTATTCCCTCCGTCCCTTAATGTTTTTCCTGTTTTGACTGGATACATTTGTTAACGCATATTTTTGATCGTTAATATCTTGAATTTCGTATTAGTATTAATTATAAAAACTTCACTGTATTAAACTACTCATAAATACGAATCCAATAAGATCACTCATGACTATATTTGATCTTATAGATTAGACGTAAATTAGTAATTTGTCTCATGTTATGAACAGTCCCGACATTTGAAACAAGAATAACATTAAGGGACGGAGGGAGTATAAATTATTGATAATGATAATTCAAATAGTATTAGTTTAAAGTCTATGCGATATATGAATTTTTTTTGAATAATTGTAGTGTATGTAATTATTTTATTAAATAAAACTTTTCAATAATGTTTCTACAAGAAGAAGAAGAAATTTTAGTTAAATAAAATATAAAAAATAATGTATTTTAGCTAAAAAAGAAAATTAATTAGTTATTAAAAAATAGAAAATTATATGTTTTACCTGTAAAAGGTTAGGATAATTAAGGGAAAACAATAAATACCGTACAGATCGACTAAATTTTTAATATTTCGACTATTATAATATGATAGACATATAAATTCTCTTTATCCCAATATGTTAAAATTTTCCTTTTTGGATTGTTCAATCCAATTGTTAACATTTTCAAAAATAATATATTTTTCGTCATTAATTTTAACATATCTTACTCATTTATCCATTTACTATTTTTTTTACCTTTTTATTTTTTATGTCCAAATAAATGTTAACAATTAAATGGAACGAAAGGAATATAGAAATTTAATGTATTTTTATATTTAAAATCTCTGTCCCATTTTTATTGTCCGAAATTTCTATTTCATTTGTTTCAAAATAAATGTCCATAATTTATTAATATGGTAAATTATGTGTTAATTATGTTAATTTTTGTGAAAAATAATACAATTATTTAGTAATTATCAATTTATTTAATATGATTGAATAAAAAGTGAATTTTTGATTATAGCCAATAAAACTGGGACCATTATACTAGATAGAATACTGCAAAATTTCATGTTATTGGCGGGTACCATTACTTTTTGTTCCAAAAAAAATAAAAATAATATTTTTTTTCGAATCTATACTATATTATAATAAGTAAAATGAGGTATAATTTGTAGTTTGGTTATCCCCTCATTTTGGTTATTCCTCATTCACAACCGTTAGATCTTCAACTCAAACAGATCATGATCGCTAGATATAACAATACTAAAAATTGTTGTCATGATCTGTTTTAGCGGGAACTCTCTAATTGCTATCTGTATGAGATGATGTCGTTTATAGGCTGTAGACTGTCGTTTATTTTTAATATTATTATGTCCAAGTGAGTGCTAGTGACAGTTAAAATGTAGCCAAGGAGTGAGTGACACGTGGAATTCCCATTTTGGGTGTGTATAAGTATGTTGGTGACTTCCCAGAATTATCATCCTGAAAATGAAAGTTGTTTGTTTTTCTCCTGTTTTATTTTTATTCTGCTAACTTTGTCCTATTTATCTTGCTTTCTAACCCTAATCATAACATCTGGTATCAGAGCAGCCGCTCCATGGCCATCTTGTCTTCTGTTCATCCCATGGCAGATAAAAACCCTTTACAAAAAGTTGAAAAATCCATTTCTACCATTGAAACTAGGCTGGGTTCTTTTGAGCAAAATCAAACCATTACCCAAGATCAGATTACCCTCATCAAGGAAGATATTAATACTCTAGCTCAAGATAATGCTGAGGTTAAGAGAGGAATTGCAGAGCTCACAGATCTGGTTAGAAATGAGCTTTTACGGACACTCAAGGTTAGCACTCAGGAACAAACTCAATCTTGCCAGACTCAACAAACTGCTATGCCTGTAAGTCACTCTCCCCATACCCCTACTCATTTTGCTACTGTAAATGATTCCAATGTTCCTGACAAGAGTAAATCTAAGAGTGTCAATTGGGAAGGCCACACACAAGCACCACACACCCAGCCCTTTGAATTAACTGCTCGGTTTGTAGACCCTCTCTCCTTACCTGAATTCCAACACCTTCAAGGCAATCATTCAACCCACTCTACTAGCTCCCACCCTGATAATCAAATCATTCCCCCACAATTTTTTCAGTCTTCTTTAAACCCTTTTGCCCCTCCCCTGTACCCATATACTTTTACCAACCAAAACTCTACTCACCAGAACACTTATGCTTATCACATTCCATACACCTTAAACCAAACCCCTCAAACAACAACACATTTAACTTATTCTTCCATACCCACCACTACTGTCTCACAGTTTAGAAACACCACAGACATACCGCCTATACGAACTACCCCTGCTCAGACCCCTTATAAGGTTCCCAAATTGGATTTTCCCAGATTCGATGGAAAGGATCCCAGGGGTTGGACAAGTAAATGTGAAAAATTCTTTCAGTTACATGCCACCACTGACCTCAGGTCAAGAGTTCTTTGTGCAGCTCTTCACATGGACGGTGAAGCTGACATTTGGTATCGTTGTGTTGAAAGAGAAAAACACAACCTCATGTGGCCAGAATTTGTCACGATGGTTTGCCACAGATTTGCTAAAAATGGTTATGAAAATTTGGTGGGACAGTTTAATAAACTTACACAAAAAGGAAAGGTAGATGATTATATATGTCAATTTGACGAGCTGCGGAATTATGTTATGGTGGATGAGGGCTACCATAGAGAGTCCTACTACGTGGATAACTTTATTAGTGGGCTTAAGGAAGAAATTGCACAACACCTTTATAACCTTAAACCACAAACCCTACATGAAGCCAGAGAACTTGCCCGGGGACAAGAATACTACCTCACTGTACTCGATAAGAGATATAAATCCTTTGCGTCCAACCAAAAATCCAACACTTACACCTCCAATCAGTCTAAGCCTGTAATACCTTCTCTCAAACCTTCAGCTGATTCCTACACCAACAGCAGCTCTTCCAGAACTACCACTGAGAACTCTAAGAGACTTACCTTGGCTGAAATCACAGATAGAAAATTGAAGGGCCTTTGTTTTCATTGTGACCAGAAATTTGAACCTGGTCACAATTGTAGGAAGAAAAACCTGTTTATCATTATGGGGGATGAAGATTCGTCAAAGTTTCAGGAAACTGAAGAATTAGCTCTTATTTGGGATGAAGACAGTCAAGTATGTGAGCCTCCTAGCACTGAAACTGCTGCTGGTACAATGTCCCTCCATGCCATCATTGGATCAGGAGGCACTGGAACCTTAAAAATCCAAGGTGTTCTACAGGGGAGAAAGGTTAATATACTGATGGACAGTGGCTCTTCGCATAATTTTATCTCCCAACATTTGGTTAAGCAGTTACAAATCAGGACAAGTCCCTGTGACCCCTTCAAGATCACAGTGGCAAATGCGGAACAGATACTCTGCACCACCATCATTGACAAGCTAAATTCGTCAATGGCAGATGTTCAATTCTCAGCAACTTTCAATGTGTTACCACTTGGGGGTTACGACCTCATCTTGGGAGTTGACTGGATGACCATGGTGAGCCCGATTACTTTTGACTATGGGGAACAAACCATCACTATTAACTGGCACAACTCCAAGGTAACCTTACCTCAGTCAGCTCAACCACCCACTGTTTGTGTCAACATTGATCAAACAGGCACTACGGGCAGCCTGGAAGAAGCTTATTTTCTTGTTCAGATTGCTGCTATTGAGGATCCCTTGACGAAGAATCAGTTACCAAGTTTACCACCTGAATTATCTTCTCTTCTCGAACAATATGCTGATATATTTGCAAACCCCACTCACCTACCCCCACCAAGAACACAAGATCACCACATCCCTTTAATACCAAATAGCAATCCTGTTAATTCCCACCCCTATAGGTGCCCCATTGCTCATCGAGAAGAGATAGAAAAAATTACAAGAGAAATGTTAGCAGCAGGGATAATCAGGACCAGCACTTCACCTTTTGCCTCCCCTGTGCTTTTGGTACGAAAAAAGGATAACTCTTGGCGTTTGGTAGTCGATTATCGAGCCCTGAATAACATCACTATTAAGAATAAGTTCCCCATTCCGGTCATTGAGGAACTACTCTCAGAACTACAAGGAAGTCAGATTTACACCAAGCTTGACCTTCGTAGTGGGTACCACCAAATCAGAATTCACTAAGGGGACATCTACAAATCTGCCTTCAGAACCCACCAAGGCTTGTTCAAATTTGTCGTCATGCCTTTTGGCTTGACAAATGCTCCGGCATCCTTTCAAGCACTCATGAATGAAGTATTTTCTGATTACTTAAGTAAGTTTGTTCTCGTCTTTTTTGACGACATTCTTATTTACAGCAAGTCCCTTGACAAACACTATGAACACCTCAAACTAGTCTTCGACAAACTCAGGCAACACCAACTCTTTGTTAAACGCAACAAGTGTGAATTCGTTCAGTCACAGGTTGAATACCTTGGGCACGTCATCTCTGCTAAGGGTGTCGCTGCTGATGAGAGAAAGATTCAAGCTATGAGGGATTGGCCGCCTCCAAAAACAGTCAAATCCCTTCGTGGGTTCTTGGGGTTAACGGGTTACTATAGGCGTTTTATTAAACACTATGGTATATTGAGCAGGCCACTAACTCAATTACTTAAAAAGGGTCAGTTCCATTGGTGTGATGAAGCAGAAAAAGCTTTCAACAACCTCAAGGAAGTCATGACCAATGCCCCCGTGCTAGCTGTCCCGGATTTCACCAAACCCTTAGTCATTGAAACGGATGCTTGTAAGAACGGTGTTGGGGCTGTCATGATGCAAAATGGCCAGCCTATAGCATATATGAGCAAAGCATTAAGTAAAAAGCACTTGGGCCTTTCTACATACGAAAAGGAACTCCTCGCAGTGATCATTGCCACACAAAAATGGAGATCCTATTTGCTTGGACATCCTTTCATTATTAAGACTGATCAAGAGGCCCTAAAGCATATCATGGAGCAGAAACTCACAACTAGTTTACAACAAAAATGGTTGTCCAAATTACTTGGGTATGATTACACAATCCAATACAAGAAAGGAAGGGAAAACCTGGCCGCAGATGCCCTTTCGAGGTTATACGAAGATGCTGAGTTATGCACAACACTGCATCAAGTTAAACCATTGTGGAAAACTGAATTGGCTGAAAGTTTAGCTCAAGACAAAGTGGCCCAACAACTGATAGCTGAGTTGACTATTAATTCCAACAATTCAGAAGGCTATACGTTCATTCAAGGTGATCTCAAGAAAGATGGAAAATTTTATGTGGGTGATAGCACTGATCTCAGGTCCAGAATATGCTCTGTCATGCATAGTAGCAGTGAAGGTGGGCACTCGGGCATTTCTGCCACTATCAAGAGGTTGGAAAGACATTTTTATTGGCCTGGTCTAAAATCTGACATTACAAAGATCATTAAAGAATGTCCAACTTGTCAAAGAAACAAGGTTGATCATGTACCGTCTCCTGGATTGTTACAACCTATTGCTATACCCGAGGCAGCTTGGCAGGTAATTTCTATGGACTTCGTCGAAGGTCTTCCCAAGTCAAAGGGTAAAGATACCATTTTGGTAGTTGTTGATAGATTTACCAAGTACTGTCATTTGATCCCACTCTCACACCCCTACACGGCTGGTAAGGTAGCTCAAGAGGTACTTGATGGTGTCATTAAGCTTCATGGTGTTCCGCAGATCATAATTTCAGACAGGGACCCTATTTTTATCAGCTCGTTTTGGAAAGAACTTTTTGCTTCACTAGGTACAAAGGTAAAGCTTAGCACTGCGTACCACCCTCAGACAGATGGTCAAACGGAGCGTGTCAACCAATGTATCGAAATGTTCCTCAGGTGTATGGCAGGCCAGAAGCCAGCAACTTGGGTGGCTTGGCTTTCTCTAGCTGAGTGGTGGTATAATACCTGCCATCACACTGCTTTAAACATGTCCCCCTTCGAGGCCCTGTATTATACTCCACCACCTTCTCTTAATTTCCATTATAGCAGGACTGGTGACTCTCAGGTAAACGAATTCCTAAGGGAAAGAAGTGAAACCCAGCAACTCATTAAGGACAATCTCACTAAGGCTCAAGAACGGATGAAATGGTTTGCTGACAGAAAACGAAGTGACAGATCTTTCTTGGTCGGTGATGAAGTTTATCTCAAGTTGCAGCCGTATCGACAACAATCTGTTAATGAAAGGAGAAACCACAAATTATCAGCCAAGTACTATGGCCCCTACACTGTCATCGAGAAGATCGGTCAAGTTGCTTACAGAATAGCACTCCCAGCTGATGCAAAGATCCACAACACATTCCATGTATCACAGCTAAAGAAGAAAATAGGAAGTACAAAGGCAGTCCAAACAGCTTTGCCTAGCATTACTGATTCTGGTATTCTTAACCCACAGCCCGTAGCCATTCTGGAGCGTAAGATGATTAAAAGGGGTAACAAGGCAGCTGTAATGGTGTTAGTCCAATGGGAGAATGGTTCACCTCAGGATGCCACTTGGGAGAAATGGGAGAAGTTGATCAAGCTTTATCCTAATTTCCATCCTTGAGGACAAGGATGTTGTGAAGAAGGGGCATATGTCATGATCTGTTTTAGCGGGAACTCTCTAATTGCTATCTGTATGAGATGATGTCGTTTATAGGCTGTAGACTGTCGTTTATTTTTAATATTATTATGTCCAAGTGAGTGCTAGTGACAGTTAAAATGTAGCCAAGGAGTGAGTGACACGTGGAATTCCCATTTTGGGTGTGTATAAGTATGTTGGTGACTTCCCAGAATTATCATCCTGAAAATGAAAGTTGTTTGTTTTTCTCCTGTTTTATTTTTATTCTGCTAACTTTGTCCTATTTATCTTGCTTTCTAACCCTAATCATAACAATTGTTATATATAAAGATCTAAGATTCGATTCGCGCTAACAGCATATTAATTTATATATAATACTAAAAGTTGTTCTATATAAAGATTCAAGGTTCAAATCCCGCTAACAACATAGTAAAATTAACATTAATAATATCACTACACTAAAAACAAAGTAAAACAATTTAAAAGTAAGCAAATAACATATTAAAATTAAAATTTATTATATTATACTATATTATAAGAAAATTGAAAAAAATTAGAGTAGTCCGTGCTTTGCACGAGATACTTGTCTTAAAATGGAAACAGCAAAATCCAGGAGGTCATTTAAGTAATTTAGCAAAAAGGCAGGCGGATCATAAATTCCATAATCTTTTTGTCAACATAATCAAAACGCCCGGCAAATAATCATATGCCAGCTACCAATATTGAATTAATTTAAACCGTCTGATCATATTTCATCCAACGATCAAAAATAGCCTACTAGAAGTTTCTCAATATTCATAAACCCTCATTATATATCTCATTACAACACAGCTTGTGGTCTGCTCGTGTCTAATTCACTCCAATTTCTCCTTATCATTACATCTCTCTGTCTAATTTTCAGGTAAAAATTTCTTTCGATTCTCTGTTTTTGTATGTCTAGATTATTGTTGCATATATTTATTATAGTTGTCTGCTTCGACATGTCTACAACTTTTGTATGTTATGTGGTAGTTTGCTGCTACTACGCTCGAATCTGGATAAATGAATAATCGATAAATAATTGGTTTTGGTAAATTAATATGTATTTTGATTCCAAAGCGTAATAAAAACATTATAAAAATGTTGTAATTTTGATAAACGAATACAATACATGGTAGTTTTAACCTTGATAAATGAAGGATTGAATGTATATTGTTTTAATTTCCTTGATGGTGTAGTTATAAATTATTAGTAAACTGCTGTAATAATGTTTGATTTTGATTTTGATTGTGGAATTGTAGCCATGGGAAAGTGCTATCCAACTGTGAGTGAGGAGTACAAGGTTGCTGTCGAAAAATGCAGGAGGAAGCTTAGAGGGTTCATTGCTGAGAAGAGTTGTGCTCCCCTTATGCTTCGTCTCGCGTATGTGAATTAATCTCGATTTCTTTATTTGTGTTTCCGATTGATGAAAAATTGTTGTTGTACTCTTTACAAACTATAATTAGATTTGTTAAAATGGTACATTAGGATTGATAGATATGGTTATACTTGTGTTGATATATAGATGGCACTCTGCTGGAACTTACGATGTTAACACCAAGACTGGTGGTCCTTTCGGAACAATGAGGCACAAGCTTGAGCAGTCTCATGCTGCTAACAATGGCCTCGAAATTGCAGTTCGGCTTTTGGAGCCTTTTAAGGAGCAATTCCCCATCATCTCCTACGGTGATTTGTATCAGGTATATACTTCCTTTACTTTTATGTGTATAAATGTTTGTTGGTGTTTGGTGATTTCCTTTCTGATGTGTTGTTATTGTGTCAATGTTTTCTTAATAGTTCTGCTGTTTTGTTATTGTTTATAATGTAGTTGGCTGGTGTTGTTGCTGTTGAAATTACCGGAGGTCCTGATGTTCCATTCCACCCGGGAAGGCCGGTTAGTTTTTATTCTTACCTTTAGGGCTATTTCATACATACATTTATACCTTGTAAATTTGACGACAATCCTGACATACTAGAGATCTGAAATATTAACTTGGATTAGGTTTCCAGTATCTATCGTACGGTATTGTTGAATTTACTTTTTGCGTAGGCCATATTTTGTACATTGATCCTATGTTATTCATGATGTAATTTACGCATTTGTTGTACCAACAGGACAAAGACGAGCCACCACAGGAAGGCCGCTTGCCAGATGCTACTTTGGGTGAGTAAGAACTAATAATTTTTCTGTTAGACCATTTGTTCAGTTGGTAGTCAATTGTCTTCCAAAAGATAATTCACCACATGACCATTTGATTATTGTGTTTGTTAAATAATCAATTGATTGAAATTTGTCTCTGTAGTCACCATTTCAGAGACGTGGTTCACAAATTTCTGTTCTTATTCTTTTACAGGAAATGATCATTTGAGAAATGTGTTTGTCAAAACTATGGGACTCTCTGACAAGGATATTGTCACACTCTCTGGTGGTCATACCCTGGTATATGCTGGCTTAAGCCTAAACATTTTACAGACTATATGCTTATAAATTGTGTATCAGTCATTGTATTTGTAGCTTGATGTTTTTTCGTTTATATTTTTCCTTTAGGGACGCGCTCACAAGGAGCGTTCTGGGTTTGAAGGACCCTGGACAACCAACCCTCTCATTTTTGATAACTCCTACTTCAAGTGCGCCCTTTAGACTACAGTCTTGACTTTCTTATCATTTATCTTCCAAATAGTAGGCTGTTCCATATCTTAAATTGTTTATTTCTATAGGGAGCTCTTGACAGGAGAAAAGGAAGGCCTCCTTCAATTGCCAACTGACAAGTCTCTTCTTGAAGACCCTGTCTTTCGTCCCCTTGTTGACAAATATGCTGCTGTTCGTTACTTATCTAACTCTGTCTTTGTTATGTACGCTCTAAGCTGAAGTGTATTTTTAAAATTGTTTACTAAATGTGTTTTGTTTATCAGGATGAGGATGCCTTCTTTGCCGACTATGCAGAATCTCACATGAAGCTATCTGAACTTGGGTAATTAATTTATATATATGTGATATATGCACCTCCGTTTCTATGGAACACAGAAGTTTAGTGTTTTATGTAATCCTCCCAACTCTAATCCGTTTTTTGTGGTTCCTTTATCACAGATTTGCTGAGGCTTAAGCGCCCGATAACAAGCTGGCTATTTCAATATCAGTGTCATGTTATAGTTTACAAAGTTGTGTAGTTCAATCTGACGAGTTTGCTGGTAATTGATGTTATGATGTAAGAAATGGTGTTGGAGGCTACCATTTTGTCACATTACCCTTATAATAAACGGGTTGAACTTTTATACTTTTGATTTGGTAAATCCCGAGGATTCAGCACTATGTTGTTAGTATTTACCATTTGGGCATCACCATAATTTAAGTTATTAAGTCTGCCTTGTTTTTCTGGCAAAAAAAAAAAAGTCTGCCTTGTTTTTAATCTCAGCATCTTTTGTGGCGATTGCTAATTGAATTTATATTTTATGCTGAAGTGGACTTGCAAAGTGTTAGTTCTTTGAAAATATCGATGAAAATTGTCACTTGGAAGTTGCAATTTTATATACACTGGACTTCAGTTCAGGTCTTAGAATTCCAGTTTGATAACCAATGAAAATGTGAGCACAGTACTGAAATTGAAATCAAATATTTTATTACATGGTAGTCCGAAACTCCGAGTCCATATACGAATTAGAATGGTCAGTGGTCTTAAAGATATTTCTTAATTTTGTACTGTTAATTTTCCTTTTGAAGTTAACTACTTGCATGTAGCATTGTTATTGTCGCGAGAGGACTACGAGATTGGCATCTTCTGTTTCTACTGTCTAGACGTGTTCATACGGTGCATCTCCCGTTTCTAGACGTGTTCACATTATTTACAATAGCCAACGTTTCGATGGAAATTTTCATGTACATTTGAAATTATTCTAAAATCGTTTTTGTTTTGAATGTAGTTTGAAAGACGGATAATAATGTGAATAATGTTATTCAAAACTTTTTAATGTAGTTTGAAAGACGGATACTAATGTAGTTCCGACGTTAGGTTTCTATAAAACTAAATCCTAGATTTGGTCGCTCTTCTCTCTCTTCGTCACACATATCATCCATCATCTCCGATCCCTTCAATTTCGTGCTTATCTTTAATGAAAATTTGTTAGGATTTTCTAGTCACTTTCACATTCTTTACCACTAATCACTTTGCATTTCCCTACAATTCCCCTGCTTGTTTTTTATTTCCATTCAATAAAATTCAATTTTTTTTGGGTATTTATGTGTCTCTTAGAGTATTTTGTTTGTCTCTCATTTTGGGATGTTTGTTAGGTTAAGAAAGAAACTTACATAATCCGAGATTCACAAACACCAATATAGAGCACACACACAACCAATCGATTAGTTGACAAGATCCACCAAAGTGCAGTCACATGTTATTTGTTAGGTCCGATAAGATTGTAGAAGGGGGGTTGAATACAATCTTTACTTTTTTATCGAAATTTGTCCTTTAAATTAAATTTGATAAAGACAAATTTATCTGCGGAATTATTTAACACAATTTTTCAAGTTGAATATAACTGTATATTAACTTGATGTGGTGTTACAAAATCAGTATAACAACTTATCAAGATGTTAATAACTAATTAGAAAATTCGACATGAACTTTTCTAATTTAGTTAATAATAATCAAGATAAGAACTAGGAAACTTAATTCGCTAGCAGTACCAGAATCACAAATAAACAAGTTCTATCGGATAGAATATCACAAATATGAAGAACTTGATTTTCTGGGAATTGTTTAAGCTTTTGTGTTCTTGGTGTTCTTGAGAGAGAGAATTCTGGTCTTGATGATATGTTTTCTGCTGTGTTTTCTCCGTTATGACTTAATCTGGTCTGTTCTGTTCTTTTATATCAACAACAGGTCTTGCTGGCTTTCTGTAGGATATTTAACTGCTCCAGCATGACTTAAACAGCTTCCAAGACTTGATTTTCCTTCAATAAGACTTACACAAACCTCCATTAAGACCTAAAATGTGTCGGTAAGACTTACCAAAATTTCGGTAAGACTTATAACAGCTAGCAGAGGTCGGTAGGACTTAAATCAGGTCGGTAAGACTTAATCCTGAAAAGGCTTCTGTCAGTAAGACTTAAATTAAGTCTTACCGAATTTTATCTCTTCCAAGACTTAATCAACTTTCTTTCTTTAAGTCTTATTGATCCAATTAATTAGTTAATGTTTTAACTAATTCATATTTAATTGATACAATAATTAATTTAATTAATAAATTAATTCTACCAGAATTAATTCATTTAATTAAATCAACTAAATTAATTTATATCAATTATAAATGAATTTAATTAAATCAATAAATAATTAATTTAATTCTTACAAACCACTAAAGGTAGTAAAGAATTACCACTGATTTGTGTTGACGTTCGATGTACTGTCTGGTTCATGAACGACTAACTTCAATGACGCTTCTTCACTTTTGACTTTAGGTTGTGGTTTATTTCTTCTCTCAATTCTCTTGTACTGTAACTGATCTTCAAACTATCACTCGAAAAATCTCTGTCACTGTTCAAATGAATCCATTAACTTCAATGCTGTACTAGGGCTTGATCAGATAACTGAATCGTCTTCCAGTGTATGACATCAAAACTATAGATTGACTTTTCTTCTTTCTTCTGACAGATAATACTTCTTGAGATTCCTGTGACAGTTCATATGTATATTTACTTATTACAATTTGGTTTAAGTTGATTAGGATCCTCTAACTACAAATAGGCTGAGTCATATGCCTTTCAATCTCCCCCTATTTGTTTGTTAGACAATAACAAGCAAATTCCTAGAGGATACCTCAACTAATCCAACTTAACCAAATGAAAGATAAAACTTTAAATACTAAGTAAATATGAAAAAAAGTTCTGGTTTATATTTAACATTTGCCAGATTCAAACATGAAAGATAAATACAAGATAGATGATCCTCTAGACTGATCATATGATATAAATTCCTATCAAGATTTATCTAGGCTCTAAAGATATAACATGTAGAGCAATTCTTTATCTTCAATTGTCTTCCCTTCTGAATTCTCCTTCTTCTGGCTCATCTGTGACTTGAAGTTTCATATGTAGATCAGAATCAACAAGACGTTCTCTTCTAGATGACAATCCTTGAGGTAAGACTAAAGGAATTCCAAGCTTCTTTCTCAGTTCACCTTGAAATTTCTTATAATCTTTTATGTTCGTTTGTGCATAGGAACGAATGTGATCTGCAGCTATTACCTTTTCTTCAGTCAAGTATCCATGATTTCTGAGAGCATATTCAGCATATACCAAGTGCTTTGCATGATGTTCGTATAGCTCATCTGTCTGAAGATTGATTGTGTGAAGTACCTCTCCCTTAAGAAATTTTACTTGTGGAGGTTCCTTAATCACTTCTGGTCCAGCTCTTTCAGCAAATTCTTTGAACTTTTCATGTAACAATACACCTAGCTCAGAAGATGTTCTTACCTTAGGCCTAAGTACCCATATCTCTGTCAGTGATCTGTCATAAAAGAACTGAATAGATACTCTGAATGTTCCAACTTTATGACAATCTACAAATATTACTAGCTCATCAGATTTGGGTTCAAATGCAGTAGTTATCCTGATGACTTCTACTTGTAAGGCCTTTATATACATTTCGTGAATTGGATTTGCCAGTTTAAATTCCTCGAGAATTTGTCCAAGACGACGATCTTCATAATCAGAACTCTGAGGTGAATCAATTGCTCTTTGAGCACGTTCCCATTTGTCACCGCTCTTTAGTCTGATATATGTTTTTCTCTTCTCAACATTTATAGCATGTAGTCGTTGTAATGCTTGCTGTTCAGCTTTCTGAAGTTCTTCATTTCGTGCAATTTGCTCTAAAGATTTTTGAAATTTTTCTTCTCTCAGTTGCAAATTAGCTTCCCTTTGAGCAAATAATTCTTCAGATTCTTTCTCAGCTTGTTGAGCTTCAAATTCAGATATCACTGGTCCTTCATCTTCCCAGTGACTAAGATCAGGTTCAGGAAGTTCTTCACCTTGATCAGGGAATTCAAGATCAGCAAAAACATCGAAGTTATCCGGTTCACCCGAGTAATAATAACCTGTGTTCTTGTCTTGAGTATCTTCTTCAGTTTGTTCAACTACTTTCTTCCTCTTATCTTCACCTTGGTCAGATTTACCAGATTTTCCTTCTCCTCCCTCTCTTTCTTTAGTAGTTTTATCTTGTGACCCCTTTGATTTCTCCCCCTTAGTTGAGGAATCCTCTACAGACTTATCAGTTGCCCCAGCTTCAGGATCTTGTTCATCATCATCACCACCCTGACTTGTAAAGAATTCAATTTCTTCATTTGTAGGTTTGCGACTTTGACTTACAAGATTAAACAAATGTCTTAACCCTTTAGCCTGGTGTGCATTTTGCTTTTCGATCTGGTCCAGACGAGAATCAGTAGATTCTTGATTGTGCTGTACCTCTGACTGTAGATTATCAACTTTCAAGGAAAGCCCAGAAATTAACATGTCTTGAGCAACAGTAATATCTCCAGAGTCATCAAGTGCCTTTTCATGAGAGAGTTCGAGAGATTCTATCTTCTTGGTGAAAGATGCCTTTAAGTAGTTTATGTCCTTCTTCATTACAGCAAGCTGACTGTTGACAGAGGTGGATGTAGAAGATCGCTCACCCACTTGTGCTCTAAGACTTTCTGTTTCAGCCTTGCTGACTGCAAGTTCTTTCTCTAAAGCAGTTATCTTTTCTAATAATGAGAGAGTGTATGTATCAGTGTGTGCGCTCACCTGATGTTCACTTTGAGATCCACTCACCTGAAGTGCATGTGTTTCACTCAATTTTATGGTATTCCTCACATCACTCCTCTCAGATTCCTTAGCTGCTTCCAGATTTGTACCTGCATGTAAAATCACCCTAGCCTCCTCTGGGAAGGTCAGTGGTGGTGCAATGGGAGTTCGCAAATCCCTGTCCTTAATCAAATCTACTTGAACATTTGAAATTGTTGACTGAATTGCTTCAGTAGTAGATTGATTAAGTTGCCTTCCACCTTCTCCAGTCGAAACTGCGAGTGGAAAATCCCTTGTGGGAGCCAGGAGTGTTTGTCCTGGGAGGGGAGATGATGGTTCTATTAAAGTTGGCTGAGAACCAAGATTTCCCTCTAAAGCCTGTGAAGACTCTTCTACCGTAACTATGGTAGGCACTGTCACATTTTCTACGTGCTCTCCTTGCAGTGTGTCCTGAGACTCATTTAAAGGTATGTCTTCCCCCATTGTGAGTAATAGAGGAGGTGTGCTTGACTCACTACAAGGTGCCACGGCCCTATGGCGAATTTTAATAGAATCATCCTGTTGAGAAGATGATTCTAGTAACTGTGTAACGGCCATATCAATTTCCATATCCTGTTGGGAGGATACAGACGGGCTTACAGTTGCCTCAGTTTGAGTTCTACTTTTCTTTTCTAGAGGCAGAGCTGTGGGTTCACTCATACTGCCACTACTGATTCGACTTCTTTTGACTTGCAATTTCTTTCTGGTGAAAAGATATGAGTTTTGGTGGTTGAGTGTTTGGCTCTATGACCTTGGTTAGAGGTTGTGGTACTACAACCCCTTGGTCAGACCTACCAACCACTTGGGTTCCAGAAATAGATTGAGAAGCAGTAGTAGTTTGAGGAACAGAAGGCAATACCTGGTCAGCTGATTCCGCAACAGTCTCTGATAAGATGGGTTGATCCAATTCAGGTTCAGGGACAGATGCAGTTTCTTGCACTGGATGTTCAACAGCAAGAGCAGCTGGCTGAGGAACAATTTGCTGAGCAGGTTCAACTTGTTGATTGTCTTGATTTTCATTATCAACAAGTATGTTTTCCACTGGTGGTTCAGGGTTTTGTTCTGGTTGTTCAGGTTCTGGTACAGGTTCAATAACAGGTAGTTGTATATAGTTTGACATGTATTGGGTGACAACTACAGGTATGTTTGTGAATTTTGGCTTGTTGCTGTACTCAGTGAACAATCTGGTAGTAGGTTTACCTGACGCCAGTGACTCTCCATTCAGAAATTGGGCTTGGTTTTCTAGTTCCACAAGATGATTAAAAATCAATGATAAGAATCTTGGATAATAACATGAAACTTTATGTCCATTATCAAAATTCTTCTTTGTATTAATGATTCTTCTAACCATCGGAACACACAGTAGTCTGCCAATATTAATCCTTCGGTTATGTGCAACTGCATATCCAATATGCTGCAAGAAGAATGGTAATACCCCAAAGTTCCCTTTTGTAGTGTTGGCAAAGACTCTACCTAGTGTGTCAAACAGATAATCCCATTCCTGAACGAAGTTCTTTTTATTCCAAACAATCTGATCAGGACTGTCTTGATAGAATACACCATTTAAAAAATTTATCATTTCTTGATCTAATGGTAATTCTTCGAAATTATCAGTTGGAAAATTTAAGACCGTATTTATTGTATTTTCATTCACTGTGTACTGATTATCTCCTACAGAGAAGACAAAAGATCTGTTATCATTAGAAATGACAGCAGTAGTACACATGATTCGCAAAGGTTCAATTTTCAGAGGAGCATCCAATCTCAAAGCATTGCGAACCAGTGAATTTTCATTTAAAAACCGAATCCACGGTCGAAAACGTTCAACTGAACATTTTTCTGGATCAAAATAACAGATTAAATTATGTTTAATAATTTCAAATCGATCAGCCATTTTAATCAAGATTTAATTTCCTTGAAAATTTCAGATTTTACAAATTTTTAATTTAAAAATTAATTTTTTCGAATTAATAATTAATTAAAAATTCGAAATAATTAAAAGTTCTTCAAAAATTCTGAAAAATTCACACAATGATCCTTGTATACACACAAACACACGTGTATTTTTAGTTTTTCAAAAATCGAACTCAGTTTTCCACAAAAATAGATCTTGAAAACGAATTTATATATTGTGGTTAATTCTTTAAAATCGAACAAAATCGCGATTTTAACCACTCAAAACACAGATAATCAAGCAAGGAGTTCAGATATGTGGTTAATTCGTGATTTGGTTGAGAGAAATCGATCGAAAATTGGACAGAGATTCGACAGATATGTGTGTATATATTGTATGTATCCTTTTTGTTCTATAAGAATTAACTTGATAGAAATATGAAATAAGACTTAAAAACAACCTAACTGTTATATATATATACTAGTAGACCGAATAAGACTTAAAACTAACATTAAGACATAACTGTTATTTATATATTTACATACCTACTTAACTCGATTATGACTTAATTTAAAACTATTAAGACATAACTAATATGACTTAACTAAGACTCGAATAAGACTTAATATAGACAAGACATAACTGACTGTTATGAATAAGACTTAAAAATAAATCAAATAAGACTAAACTAAAAACTCACTAAGACTTAATTAACAGACTAAGAATATGACTTAACCTTTATAGAAACTCGATTAAGACTTAGAATTATATACATAAATAATAATTGATTAAGACTTAATATATACTGACTTGCGAATATGACTTAGATTTAAAATCTCGGTAAGACTTAACCTGTTTAAGTCATACCGATTTTAAATTAAGTCATATTGACTGTTTTTCCTATTTTTAAGTCATATTAACTTTAAACAAAAATTAAAAACACTATAAAACATACAATTAACTTATAAAAATAATAAAAATATTATATAAAATTAAACAAATAATAAAAATAATTATACATACCATATGCTAACCTATTAACGAAAACAAGGCAATATTAACAGGACAAACATTACAAAACATATGTTAAATTAATTAATAAAATAGAAATTAATATTTACAAATATTCTAAAAATACAGAAGTATGAAGTATTAAATAATATGAATCAAAGTGAAAAATAATTAAACAAACAAGAAAATCAGATGGTAAAATAATTATACAAGTGATTTCAAACAACAAACATTCACAGAATAATCACTTGTAAAATTATTAAAGATCAAATTTCAGATATTAACAGTATTAATTACTAGGACTGTTTAACATACCCAATTCACTAACAATTCTAGTGAATGAGGATTCATTAAGCGACTTAGTAAAAATATCTGCAGTTTGATCTCCAGATCCTACAAATAGTAGTTCCACTGTACCATTCATTACATGCTCTCTTATAAAATGATACCTTATGTCAATGTGCTTTGTCCTTGAGTGCTGCACAGGATTGCTTGCGATTGCTATGGCACTTGTATTATCACATAAAATAGGAATATTTTCCAATGCAATGCCATAGTCCATTAATTGATTCCTTATCCATAAGATCTGAGCACAACAGCTTCCAGCAGCTATATATTCAGCTTCGGCTGTAGAGTTGGAAACTGTTTACTGTTTCTTACTGAACCAGGATACCAACCTTCCACCTAGGTATTGACAACTCCCAGATGTACTTTTCCTGTCTACAACACTTCCTGCATAGTCAGAATCTGTATATCCAATTAAAGTAAAACCAGATTCATTAGGGTACCAGATGCCTAAATTAGGTGTACCCTTTAGTTATCTTAAGATTCTTTTGACAGCAGTGAGATGGATTTCTTTAGGATTCGCTTGGAACCTTGCACACAAGCATGTGGCAAACATTATATCTGGTCTATTAGCAGTTAGGTAAAGCAATGAACCAATCATACCTCTATAGCCTGTGATATCTACCTTGGCAGAACTTTCACATAAACCAATTTTGACAGCTATAGTTGATGGTGTCTTTGCTGATGAGCACTCCTCCATGTGATATTTCTTGAGGAGCTCCTTGATGTACTTAGATTGACAAATAAATATTCCATCTTGTCTCTGACTTATTTGTAATCCAAGAAAGAATTTTAGTTCTCCCATCATGCTCATTTCAAACCTACCCTGCATTAACTTAGAAAACTTCTTGCACAGAAGCTCATTAGTAGACGCAAATATAATATCGTCCACATAGACTCGGACTAGTATTATATCATTCTTATGTCTTTTAGTGAAGAGCGTTTTGTCTATGACACCTCTTATAAAACCATTTTCTAATAGAAATTCAGGAAGAGTGTCATACCATTTTCTTGGGGCTTGCTTAAGACCATAGATAGCTTTGTAAAGAAAGTAGACATAGTCCAGATGATCTTGATCTTCAAAACCAGGAGGCTGTTCTACATACACTTCTTCATCTAGCTTACCATTCAGAAAGGCACTCTTGACATCCATTTGATAAACTTTGAATCTTGAATAGGATGCATATGCCAAGAATATTCTGATGGCCTCAAGTCTTGCCACTGGAGCATAGGTCTCGTCATAATCAATGCCTTCAGCTTGAGAATAACCTTTAGCTACCAGTCTTGCATTGTTTCTTATCACAGTGCCATCTTCATCTAGTTTGTTTCTGAATACCCATCTTGTGTCCACCACTTTTCTATCTTTAGGTCTGGGTACCAGCTTCCATACTTCTAGTTGCTTAAATTGATTGAGTTCATCTTGCATAGCAATCACCCAATCAGGATCAGATAGAGCTTCTTCTACTTTCTTAGGTTCCATGACAGACAGGAATCCAGAATAATTACATTGATTCTGATAAGCTCTTCTTGTTTTCACACCAACATCTGGATCACCAAGAATCAGCTCAAAAGGATGAGCTCTATTCCAAACAGTTTGTCTGGGTAGAATTGATCTTGACGATTCGCCTTGTTCTTCAGTATGATGTTGAGTATGACTTGTTGACCCTTCATTATCTCCCCCTGAGTTGTTGCCAGTTTGACTTGTTGATGGTTCAAGAGTATCAGTGGTGTCTTGAAAATTATCATTGTTTTCACCAGCATCACCTTGATCATTACCACCAACATTTGGATTATTATTATCAGCAACAACGTCAGGTTGATTGTCATCATCTGAATCTGAGTCTGACATATCATCAAACTTAAGCTTTTCAGATGGATCTTCATTTTGGATATTTGGGAGTTTTGTGTCATCAAATGTAACATTGACCCTTTCCAAAGTTTTCTGTTGATCAATAAGATACACCTTGTAGGCTCTTCTAGTATAACCAATAAATATTGCTTCATGTGCTTTTTCTTCAAATTTACCACCTTGATCATCTCCTTCTTTCAGCACAAAGCATTTTGTCCCAAATACATGGAAGTACTTGAGAGTTGGTTTCTTGTCATGTAGAGCTTCATATGGTGTCTTCATTAAGTCTTTATTGATAAGTGTTCGATTCTGGGTATAGCATGCAGTGTTGACAACTTCAGCCCAAAAGCTCAATGGAAGCCTTGATTCACTTAGCATTGTACGTGCAGCTTCAATCAAGGTTCTATTCTTTCTTTCAACTACCCCATTTTGTTGAGGAGTTCTGGGAGCCGAGTACTGTCTAGTTATACCCTTTTCAATGCAAAAGTCATTCAGAACTGCATTCTTGAACTCAGTTCCGTTGTCTGACCTTATAGCTCTTACTGGACGATTAAAATCCAGCTCAATTAACTTAATGTGATCAACTACCAGTTGTGGAGTTTCATCTTTTGAGTTCAGAAATAGTACCCATGTGAATTTTGAGAAATCATCAACAATCACTAGAGCATATCTTTTCCTTGACATAGACATCACACTAACTGGACCAAACAAATCCATATGGAGAAGTTGTAATGGTTCAGTTATTGATGATATGTTAGTGCTCCTGTGAGTTGCCCTTTTTAACTTCCCTTTTTGACAAGCATCACATAGACCTTCCTGAGTAAATTCAATTGAAGGTAAACCTCTCACCAACTCTCTTTTCACTAGAGAATTCATTGTTTTGAAGTTTAGGTGAGAAAGTCTCTTGTGCCATAGCCAACTTTCATCAGTGGATGCCTTTGAATAAAAACATCTAATTTCTTCTGTGCTTCCAGAGTTCATATTGGCTATGTACAAGTTTCCTTTTCTTACTCCAGTCAACTGCGGCCTTTCATTTCTCTTGTGTGATATTAGACAATTCTTCTTGTTGAAATGAACTTCATAACCTTTGTCACAGAATTGACTAATACTGAGCAAATTGTGCTCAAGGCCGTTCACATAAGAGACATCTTCAATGATAACATTTCCAGCTTCTAATCTGCCATATCCATCAGTTTTACCTTTGCTGTTATCTCCAAAGGTAACGACTGGGCCGACCTTCTCCACCACATTTGTCAGCAGGGCTTTATCTCTGGTCATATGCCTTGAACATCCACTGTCCAGAATCCACATGACTCGATCAACCTGTATAACATCCAAGCCCACAACTGAATGCATACCGGACCCAACAACCCACCACAGGTCAGTCCAAAAGTGCTAGCAAACTGGTACACATTAGTTGTTGACTTGTATCTATAAAGGCCCCAAACACTCTTATTCTAATCGACGTGGGATGTTATACGCCGTGACCAATCACACTGCCATGGAAGTGTCATGCCACTGGTGCCGCAATGACATGGCTGTAGTACCCCTACAGCTGGTTAACTCGGTATACCCTATATCTCTAAGGGTTCAAATAAAATAATTTTCACAATTTAAAATAAATCACCTCGAGCAAATATTTCAAATATTCTAAACAGATAAGTAACAAACATAATTTTTGAAACCCGCAAAAACAGAGATTTAAATATTTCGAACCAGATATTAAAACAATTTCCAGAGATCAAACGATTAGGAACGGAACGAATAAATTTGAGAGTGAACGAATCAAATATATTTAATCCTAAAAAGAGTAGTACTGAATAAAAAGGAGAGATAATCCGTACCTCGATAAGTAATGATCAAGAATACTAACAATATTCACAAGCATGTCACTAAACTTTCAACTCCCGATCTAATTACAAAATAATAATATTAGTTCTCAAATCCTAGATCCCGATATAACAAATTTCTCATTACGCGAAACGATTTAAATTACTAATCTTGATTAGTTCTGTAATTTACTATTTCGATCCTCTAGATGATGTTTTCTGGAAAAACTCAAAACATGAAAGTTGTAGAGGACGAAAAACCTGTTCCGGAGAGATAAAATTCATCAAAATCGGATTTATAATGAATTGGGAATCAAATAAAAAGTGTACTGATTCAGATTTTAATTCTGAAAACGAGATCTGATTATGTTTTAGACTTTTAGTAATAGTTTGAGACATAATCTCAGAAAACACAAAGAATAAAAGTGTTAGACAATTGAAAGAGCTTTTCGTATCATTAAAGATCATCCAAAACGGACATAAATCGAATTTTATAGAAATTTTCGAAGTTGCTGTTGTTAAATCCCGTAGTTGTAAAAACTGCTTATAGAAAACTCAATTTTTGACATAGTTTGGCTCTGAATTTGATAAAAGTACGTGAAATACAAGTTGTAGAAAACGAAAAGATCTTTCCAGAATGTCCAAAATCATTAAATTCCGAATCATAACGAATTAAATATGAATTTTAGAAGATGGCAGAATCATGTAACACAAATATTACGAATTTGAATGATTAATACGAGGAATAAGATGAAAAGAGGTCCATACCTTGGTAAAATTTATCTAATGAACTTGATCTTGACACCTCTAAAAGAATTATGAATACATATACTTAAAACCCTAATCATAATCCTAATAAAGTTCTTTAAGTCCAACTTCTATTATTATTCTAATATAGCCCATAACCTAGCCCAAATTCTACTCCTCTTCAAATTATAATTTATTTATTATTATTATTATTATTATTATTATTATTATTATTATTATTATTATTATTATTATTATTATTATCAAATATCTAAATTTGTTGTATATTACATATATACCCCCTTAAAAAGGATTCCGTCCCCGGAATCAAACGAAACTAAAACTCGTACCTGAATCATATAAGTGTGATTATTTTTATTTTATGTTTTTACGGATTGATTCTTCTTACTTAATGATTCTTTCACAGAGCTTTGATAAAAAGAATGATTTCCTATCTAATATATCGCTCTTCTCAACTAAGATAACTTCGACTTTCTCCTCACAAATTAATTTATAAAATGTCTAACGAGCATTGAAAAATTTCTAATGAACAAGAATGACAATTACAATCTTATATATATAACCGATACCGAATATTTATGTATTTGTGATAACTTTAGTCGTGATTATTATCTATAAACAATTTCATTCACTCCCTACTTCTTTCATGCAAGACTGCTATTGCATATAAATATTGTTAGTATAAACGATTTTATATGAGTCATGTCTTCAAGACAAATTATTAAATCTCCTAATCCTTTGCTACTAGAAATCTTGAAATACATATTGACAAATGCACATCCAAATTGAGCACGATAATTAATACGCACATAATGGAAAAAAAAATTCATACATATCAATTTGCTTATTACATAGTCACGTTTTGTTTTTATAATTGCCTTGAACCCATTGTGTACAACACATCGTTAGTCATTATCATATTATATTAAATAGTTAATTAACATATTCTTTTAATATGATTAGTGATACCCATAAGATTAGAATAATTAAGTCAACATATATAATATACACCTAATAACAAATATAAATAAATAAATAAATAAATAAATATTTACTTCGAATAGGGCACACTCATCCACACATATACATGTAAACATATATCAAAATAAGGAATAAAATATAAAAAATAAAATCTCTTAATTTTTTTTGTAATTAATTAACAAATTGGGTTGTAACTTAGTGTCTAGATACCACAAATAATGAATAATAATAATTCATAAAAGCATTTAGTGCTAAAACAACTAATACTCACGTTTTGACTAGCAAAAATAAACTAGGGTTGAGTACTTTTATACATAAATTTAAGAATGTATTAATATTAGCTATAAACAATTAACAAATTATTTAAATTAACATCTTCAGTATTAGAAATTTGACATATAGTTATATTCAAATAGTTTATAAAACAATCTCAAACAAATATAATAGCTTAATTAAATTAGCAACAATCTAGTCTCACACGGTTTAAACTAATCAAGGCACGTTACACACATCTATGATATAAATTTTCGTGCGACACTACGAAATGTCAAATAACTTGACTTGTAAAAATACAAAGCTATGAACTCAATAAGCATGCATAAACACTAATAGACAATAGGCTAGAAAATAATTAATTAAGTGCGTCAATTAAGCATAGCACATAATTACGAAATATGTAACTTTGTTTGTACTTGACTAAAATATATAATATTTATGGTCCTTTTTGTCCTTTCTCCACTATCTCTTACATGCTCAGTCTGCTCTTTTTTTTTTTCTCTTCTCCTGGTTCTCTCCTAGTGACTAGTACAACTAAATACACAATATAACTCCTAATTTTAAGGTTCACTAGTGATATAAATTTATTTTAAATATCAAAATTAACAACACATGTGTCTCTACATGTTCACTATCCTTATGTCCAGATTATGAGACCCGGTCATAACAAAATATATCGAAATTGTAATAAATTAAATTATCATATACTGTAAATAATAATAATATTAAACTCAACTTAAAACAGACAACACGAGTAAACTATATGGATCAATTGCACAAGTATCTAATAAGAAACAAATATACAGGAAAAACAAAAATTAGTAGTTCAAAAAAAAAAAGAATCATATTCTAAAGCACAACATTGAATATTAAATAACTTGCATACAACATATATTATAATAAATAACTTAATCTCATCCAAGTCCTACTAAACTTGTTAAATTATAAAACTTCAACATTTTATTAGATACATACAATTAGAAGAAAATCAGTGTCCAATTGAATAATAAGAAAAGATTTTGATTGTTTAGGCAGATTAAACTAAAGTTATTGGTCTTTGAATAAGTCTTGATACTAGGAAAGGAAAAAAAAAAATCTAACCTTAAAAAGATATATATGTTTTTAAAACCTACTTGGGATGACAAATGACAGCCGCTAGATAACATAAAATATAGATAATTCCAAATACCTTGATACTTGTTTGTTTTTTTTAAATAAAAATAAAATACTTAGAATACATAACACTTAAATTCCTTTACTGAATTATTAATTTTAGGCGTCCCTAAAATTAATAATACCATTTCATTTAATTATTTATTTTGAGCGTCCCCAAAATAAAATAATTAAATTATAAATTTTGGAATGAGTGTTTTAAATATAATTTGAATAAATTGAGAAAAAAAATTTCTAATAGTAAAAAGAAATAGAGGCTACCAGTATCAAAATAATGTGAACATACTATAATCTTACAAGTGAACTACCAATACATATACGAGTATGGGAAAAAAAACTAAGCAAATTCAAAAACACATATTAAAAATAGATAAATAAAGAAAATACTAAGGATTTGTATTCTAAAATACTTAAAGTTTAATTGATTCGAAGAAGCAAACAAAAAAAAAACATAATGGACCTTTTTCTATTGTATAATTCAAAATGTAAGACTAAACACGAAACAATCAGAAATGTTATTCAAAGTCTAAAATAATATATGAAAATAAACAAGAAGATAAAGTTATAACTCAAGAAATAATTTATTTTCATATATATAAAAAATTTTGTGAACATATATAACAAATTTAAAATTAGAAGGCTAAAAACTACCAATACAAGACCAATCTAGCACAACTAATAGATCAAGCCTATAGATGGTCTCCCATCTTATCATAAAATTAAAGTTAAAACTTTTATCATTGGTGAAGCTAACAAAATTTTCAAGACTCCTGGAACTAAAACTATTTGACAAATTCTTATATATCCGTATGTTCAAAGAGCATTGACTTCCTTATAAATCGCACCAATTATACTCAACCAAATTGTACTTATGACATTTAATAAATCATGCATCCTCCTTAAAGAAACATAGTCTTTCATTTATCTAACATTCTTGATAATTAAAAATAATAGCATTCATGTCAGGTTCTTTAAAAATGTAAGGTGACTCACTAACAAAGACAAAATTCAAAGGTACCGAATTGATGAGAAAGAGAGAAGAAACTGAGTCCAACCATAACCAAATATTTGAAAAGTTTTACTTCTAAAAATAAAATATCATAAAAGTAAAATAGTTGTTACCTGGACAAAACTAAATGAAATTTTAGAACGTAATACCCATCCTAACGTGTATCATCCTGATGTCTACCCAATCTCACAGGTCAACCTAAATAGGCTTTCTACAAGAAGGAACCTAAGCTCTGATGCCATCTTTGTAACACCCCCTCCCATTTTAGGAAGGGGGTGTTACAACCTGTTTCAAACCCTGCAATGACAAATTGGTTAGACTTTCTTCGGAACCCAAATTTGATTGGGTCCGGAGTACTTAAAGAATTGACCTTTATCAGGTAAAGCAACACTTTTTATCTTAACAACATTTTCTACAGGTACTGGACATTTAACCCTGTAAACAGCTTTAACTTGTTTTGGTTTCAGCTTGGGTAACCATGTCTTTATCAAATCCTGAGAAGGACTTTTTGGAGTCCTAATCTTAAAATTAGGTGATGTTACAGTCCTGGATCTAACATGTTTATTTCTGCTCATTTGCTGTCTAGGAGCATTCTTATCAACACATGCATGATTACCGTTAAAGTAAGCAGACATTATATTAAAAGCACAAGACATGCAATTAACAGCATCGCATTTCTTATGAGCAGTATCAATAACAGGAATAGCATGCATGGTAGATATCGTTTATTTTCACAAGGATTAATTATTGAATATTGACTTAGGTTTGTCAGCGGAGATAAGTAGATGATGGAAAAGGTGGAGATGATTGCAGTATTGTTTGTGGGTTGTTTAATTTATTGTGAGGTGTTTTAACACCGGGAAAACGTCTATGTTCAAAGGGGATATTTCCAATTATTTTCTCCCGACCGAGATTTTGGTAAGCATGGTTAATATGTTCGAGTTGAGTTTATAAACGTTTATAGAAAGTAGAAATTGACGTTTGAAGACTGAAGTACCAGCTTATGTTTGACTATAGAAGTAGACGCGCGGGCTCCATGTCGACGGATCAGACTCGTGGCAATCGCAAGAGCGTCAAACCAACGAATGATTAAAACAGAGGATGTGATGACGTAAGATAGAAGAAGAAGGTAGATGTGTTACCTCGACTTTGCGTAATAGCTAAGGACCAGAGGCAAGTATTTTCCCCTTTGATCATCTTAAACACAGTTTATTTTATGTTTCAGTGATTCATATCATGACGAATAGCTATTGTTCAGAGCTATTTGTGATTCTTAAATATTTTTGTGCGAACACAATTGCTTGATATTGGTACCCTTGATGTGGGGAAATTGTTGAAGATAAACTCTTCATATCCTTATTATAGTAGTAAATAATAGGGATGTGACCAGTATTTAAAACTAAGCATTTCCTGTTGAATTCGGAAATTGCTCCATTGGATTGGAAAATGGTAAAGCGTAGGAGGCCACGTTGAGTAGTTGGTCCGGCTATATTTAAGGAGGATATGGTAACCATTCCATATTCCTATAGGCTAACATTACTTGCCTATTTTGGTACCCTCATGAAATCCCGGTTATACACACGGGTATAGAAATGTACCGGTGGTAGTATAAAGGGTCCCATTGCTTTTGAACCTGATCAGGGGGCAATGGTGTTTTGTCTTTATTTTTATATATCCAATCCATATCGCCAGAATGGCTATTATATATTGTGAGTTGGCAGATGATTAATTTTTATGACATGCCAAATGATTTCAGTTATGGTTTGAATTATATCACAGTTGTTGATTCAGTTTTCTCTATAAACTGTTTTACATTTCAGTTGATTTTATGCCCCACTTATCCTGGTTTTTTATCAAAATTTTTATATGCTTGCTGAGCATTTCTTTCGCTCATACTTGCTGTTTTAAATTCTAACATTTCAGTAAAGTAGTTTGGCGAGACTTATCCGCACAGTTCAGAAAGAGAAGAGGCGTGATGCTATTTCGAAGATGACTTGCTCAGGATGTCTGGATTTAGTGTAGATCTATTATATATAATTGAGTTCTAATATTTATTATTATTATTATTATTATTATTATTATTATTATTATTATTATTATTATTATTATTATTATTATTATTATTATTATTATTATTATGTAATAGTCTAGTTGGCCTGGCGTACTTCTTATCGAAGTTACACCAGTGGTTTAAGATTTGCTCAAAGAGAATGTTGTAAAGAAAGAATACTTTTTATTTAATGGAATTTGGATTCTTGTTTCTAGCCCTATAACCTTAAAAGATCTTGGCATGTTTGGGGTCACAGATGTTTTATTTTGAGGATTTTCACGTGACGACCAAATCTCCTGACCCCGGATTTGGGGGGTGTCACAGTTGGTATCAGAGCAGGGTTATAGGAAACTAGAAACGAGAGTGTGTAGGAGTGTGTATAGCTAAGTAAGGAACGTCGGAGCTCATATAGAGTTCGTGTTGGACTATTGGATATAGTACCAATTAGTAAGTTAAGATTGGAGTACTCGTTTGAGATGGTGGTGCTGAACTGGATAGACCGCCTTGCGAATGGAGATGTCTACTGTGGAATCTTCAGTGATTATTACGAGCTGACGATGACATACGATATCGATATCCTTAAAACGTGGAGAGGAACACTACACCATAAAAGGCCTACGGCAACACCAAAAAAATGTTGCCGTAGGCCCGAAATCTGTTGCCTTAGGCCCAAAAAACCCCAAAGGCAACATTTTGCTTGTGTTGCTATTTTGGCCGTTGCCTTTGGGGTCAAAGGCAACATTCTACTCCTCTAAGGCAACATCAGTTTTCTGTTGGCGTAGACTAGCTATGGCAACAATATATCAGTTTTTACCGACATTATATTATGTTGCCTTTGGCTTAAATATTTTGCAAAAAAGTGGGGCCCACCAGTGGGGCCAACTGTGGGGACCATGTGGGGCCCACTGCGGGGACTGCCCACTATAGGGACCACTGTGGGGCCCACTTTTATGGCAACACAAATTTTAGCTGCAGCCACATTTTGCTAGCAACATTTGTTAACATTATTTTCACTTTTTGCCAACATTTTATAGCCTCAATGGCAACACTTTTCTATTTTAAACAAAAAATACGTAATTTGAAAATATTCATTCCCATAACCAAATGAACACAACAGACATTCATTACCATCATAATAATCCATACAGATTCAATATTACAGTCAACCAACAACAACATTCAGAGCAAAAGGCATAAGTGCCACCAGTCATAAAACTACAAGCTTAATTACTAAGTACGGAAGTCTAACATAATAACAAAAGACGTAAAACATAACATATGGTACTAAGAGCTGGTGCCACCAGTCATTGGAGTACCACCTTCATTGTCACTCAAGATGGTCGCACAAAGCTCGCCCAAATCAACTTTCATGTTTGGGTTCGCCTCACCCAATTTTTTAAGCATCCATGTCATGTTTTCCTGTACCTTTTTGTTCACCTGTGCATCCATTTCTGCTTGCAGTTTCATGTTCACTTTGGCCTCGACTTCTTCAACCAAAGTTTCCCTTATCTTGCATGTCAGGTCCTGTACATAGGTCTCTTTTGGAGCTTGAGTAGGAATTTTTGATGGATTCGTACATCTCCCTATGAGCCATGTCGAACAGTGTGATTTTCCATCAGTAATTAATTCATCAACACCCTCTCCTGATCCCTCTCCTGATGTGTTGAGATGCTTTTTAATATTTTCCTACAAAATTAAGATACAACAGTGATTTATCAACAATTCATCAACTGTGAAAATAAAATGATTTATCAATTACAGGTGATTTAATTGCAGGATTTAAATGCTTACAATTCTGTAATTCATTATTGCAGGATCAGTCTTATAGGTGCGCCCCTCTCTTCGCTTACGAGTTTTAATAAAAATCCTTCCTCTTGACAATACTTCACCCTCATTTGGCCTCTTTTTTTTCTAAAAAAGTGAACCAACAAGACATGACTGATATATTTGCTACTTTAGCAACAGTATGACTGATATAACAGAGTTGTTGGATGATGCTCTTGTATTCTGGAAATCAGAGTTCTCCCGGAAAGTAAGTATGGTGCATTATGGAAGATAGTATAGTAACTACATATCCTCAGTAATGTAGTGGTGTTATCTACAGATTACAGTATATTGTGACTTCTAACTCCTATGTGCAAATGTAGTTAAGAGTAAGACAATTGATTTTAAGAGTATGAACAAAATACTTGTAATTAAATTCATCTTTAATTGCATGCTTTATATACAAAGAATAAAAGACTGTGGGAATTTACCATTTTGTGCTTTAGTTGTGAAAAAGGTCTAGGACCAGTGGTATGTGTGTCTGTTACTTTACTGCGAGCCACAACATTTACCTGAATACTGTCATCTCCCCAATACTCCAACAGTGACTTGAAAGTCTTGAGTGGGACATCATCAGGCCTATTTTCTAGCCTAGCCGCATCATTAGGGTAAGGGGTATAATGATCCCTCTTCAAGCGACTCTTGCGCCCCCTCCAAGATTCTTGAATTTACTTCAACACGTAGGTTCTCAATTCCTCAGGAATGATATAATGTTGCTTAAAATAAATCAAACAAAAAAATGGATTAAATCAATCGTATGTAGTCTACTGTATCACAAATTTTTTTTACAGATGCAAGAACAGTTTGAAATTATTTATACTAAATAAGTTACCTTTACATAATTCCACATAGTGTCCTTTAAGTTACTTGGAACATGGCGCCAATCTACATAGGTAAGCGACACACAACGCTTGGAGATTGTCCCGAGAAAGTTACTAAGTTCAGTAACTATACTGTCATCGTCTGAAACAGGCTGGCACTTTTTATTCATGTCAATAACAACTCTCTTGTCACTGGACCTAGTATGTACTTTGTCCATTCTTGTTGGTCCTCTAAATCTCTTTGGAGCTACAACATCAATTATCAACTACAAAAAATAAAAAATTAGCACACACTTTCTTAAGGGGCAGTGACAATTTTGACAGTTAGCTAACTGAAGTACAATATGAAAATTACCTTGAGCTTCATGATCATCTTCATCTTCATAATCCGTCAAGGGAGTTTCTCCACCAACACACGTAGTTGCAATAGCCTTACTAGCATTTTTAGTTGCAGTAGCCTTACCAGCATTTTCCTTTTGGCGTTTGCGCATAGCCAAAAAAGCGGCCATTGAACCAACTCCAACTTTTGGTTCTGGTAACACAATGTTACCAGGTTCCTCATGAATTGGATTAACGGGGTCCTCCTCAGCTGCATCCTTAGTATGCGTGACATTAGCCCGCGAACGAGTTGTTGGTCCAGCAAGAGAATTAGTCTTCCCAACTTGTTTGTTTCTCTGCCATAAAAAATGGATTAGGTACCAAGACAATACTTTTACTTGTTATGTTTTATAAATTGCAAAGTTAAATATCTAGCTACGACGTACCTTTGGTGGATTTTGCAAATCATCATTACCGCTTTGTTCCTCCCCAGGTTCTGGAACATAGTCCTTGTCCCCTTGCACCTTGTCTTTTCCCTTTTTCTTCGAGTTACCTTTCATTCCAGCTGATAGTGTAGGCAAATTGAGAGCAACCATCACTTCATTGTTTCTCTTTACATTTAAAGCTCTTTGATTTTCATACTCAGTCATATTTTTTTTCTTACCGTAGCCTATAAGCTGCAGTTCATGCTCTGTTGCTCGGATATCAATCTTCTTGTCTTTTGGTGTTAGAGGTGGTGGAGGAGGTGGAGGGGGTAGAGAGTAGTCCTGCAAGCCGTACATAAACAGAACAGAACAGAACACTTGTCAAAAAGAGGTCTGAAATAATAAAAACCTACATAAAGTACATAAACACCTAACACCAGCAGCTCAAATCACTCATTAGTAATCAAAATTTTAATTACCTCCTCAGAGTTATTTTCACCCATTTGTTCATCTTCATGAGGTGGATCCTGCAAATCCAATTTCCTCCTAGCACTTGGGGACCTTTTAGTCACAGTTGCATCATTATTTGCTTGGAGCTTATTCAGTCGTAGCGATTTCTGAGTACTTATCTTCTCTGTCTTATCAGGTACAACTGATCTCTTGGTCCTTTGTTGCTGCAAGTGATGAGCAGTAACATACGTGCGCTTCACTTTCTTTTTAGCTGAAAAATACAACATGAACATATAGAGTTAAATGGAAAGAGTGATATACCTACCATATACATTCACAAGACTGATAAAAATTTAGAATATACCTGCATATATATTCAGCCTTGGCCGTATAATTACATGTGGCTGCATTTTCTTGAGTGGTTCAGCCTTATGATCGATGACCGCGTCGACGTAAAAATCGATGTGGTCACCACTGTTAACTCCAGCAACTAATGCATTCAGCTCAGCATCATTGGTCACCATCTGCCAACCCCCCGACTCAATGCCTTTGTTTACATAAATTCCTCCAATTTCTGAATATTGCAGGTCATTTTTCAAGTTTGGAAGAATAGTTGTTACTTTTTGTTCCCGCATTGCCAGCCAAGAACCTTGAACAAAATATCAAGCATTCATCTGCCAAATAACCCTCAGCAATAGAACCCTCAGGTTTGCTTCTGTTCTGCGCATATGACTTCAATTTATTTAGACATCTCTCAATCGGAAACATGGAATGTAGATGCGCAGGTCCACCATATTGTATTTCTCGACATAAGTGAACCAACAAGTGCACCATTATATCGAAATAAGATGGTGGGAAAATAGTCTAAAATTGACAAAGAATTTCAATAATTTCCTGTTGCAGCCTCTGTAGCTCACTCATGTCGATGACTTTGCTCCAAATACCTCTTAAAAATGCACTTAATCTAATAAGAGGAACAGCAACCTCAGGTTTCAGTGATTTTTTCACGGCAAATGGTAGTAAATAGTGCAACATAAAGTGAGCATCGTGGCTCTTATAACCCGATACTTTTCTCTCCTTCATGTGCACGTAACGACTAATGTTCGATGCACAACCATGTGGCAATTTTGCATTCTTAAGAACTGAGCAGAATATATCTTTCTCCTTATTTGTCATATCAAAAATGGCAGGAGCAATTTCAAGATATTCTCCATCACTTGATTCAACAGGATGAAGATCCTTTCTAATGCCGAGTTCTTGTAAATCTTTATGAGCACTGATATGGTCTTTTGACTTGCCAGAAATATTAAGAATTGTACCGATTATATTGTCACAAATGTTCTTCTCGATGTGCATAACATCAAGATTATGGCGAAGTAAATTCTGACTCCAATACGGTAATTCAAAAAATATTGACTTCTTCTTAAAAGGAGAATCAATCTTCCTCTTTTTTTGCGCTGGTTTCATCCCAAAGTCATTTACGTAGCCAAATAACAATTCCTCAATGTCCGTTCCTGTTAAAATTTCAGGACTTTCTCCCATTTCAACTTCACCGTTGAACCTTTTCTTGTCGAACCTCCATTTATGCTCGGGACACAGAAATTTTCTGTGGTTCATATAACACATTTTCTTACTATGCTTTAGGTACATCGAAGAAGTCTTGTAGTTGCAAACTGGACAAGCTAATTTACCTTTGGTGCTCCAACCGGATAACATTGCATATCCCGGGAAATCGCTTATCGTCCACATGACACTTGCTCGTAACATGAAATTCTGACCAGTAACGGCATCGTAGGCTTCCATGCCTACCTCCCACAACTCTTTTAACTCAGAAATAAGAGGTTGCATATAAACATCAATGCTATTACTCAAAGATTCTGGAACAGAAATGAGCGTTGAAAGGATAAGATTTTCTTGTTTCATACATAACCAAGGAGGCAGGTTATAGTTTACCAAAATAATTGGCCAGGTGCTGTGTGTTGAACTCATTATTCGGAAAGGGTTGAATCCATCAGCAGCAACACCCAACCTTACATTTCTTTTCTCTGACGAGAAATGAGGATACCTAGCATCCATTGCTTTCCATGCCTCGGCATCAGCTGGATGTCGAAGTTTTCCATCTTTTTTCCGTCCAACCTCATGCCATGTCATAAGTTCTGCAAACTCCTTGCACATAAACATCCGTTGCAGCCTTGGTTTTAGTGGAAAATATCGCATAACATTAGCCGGGACTTTGTGAATCAACTTCTGTTGATGGTTGTCACTCGTGCCTTTTCTTTCCACTATAGTCCTTCTCGAAGCATCGCAACTTTTGCAAGAATCTTCTTTTTCATTTTCCCCCAATACAACATACAACTGTTTGGACAAGCATGTATCTTTTGGTAGGTGAGACCTAAATCTTTAATGACATTCTTTGCGGCATTGAAGGATAAAGGTAAGTGTGCTTGGGGAAAGGCTTCTCTAATCAAGTCTAGTATCTCCCCTAATCCTGACTCTGAAATCCCATGAGCACACTTTAAAGAGTAAAGCCTAACGATGAAACTTAATCGGGAAAAGTTTGCACAGCCTGGATATAAAGGCAGCTTTCCCTCTTCAACATGGAGATTAACATTTTTAACTTCGCCATTTGGTCCATTAGCATGATGAAGCATCTCATCTAGGTTATCTCCAAAATTTAATACGGTTTCATAATCCATACGATCCTCATCACTATTTTTGTAGGACTGGAGTGAAACCTCATAAATCCAATTGACATATATGGAGATGGACCATTGAAGATAAGATAGTCATAGATCAGATTTGCACGGTGCCACTTGCCATTTTTACAAATCTTGCAAGGGCAGGTTATTTCATCACCTACGGCAAATTTGGGAAATGCATTTTGCAAAAATGCCTCTACCCCACTAATGTATCCTTCACTATACTTTGGTAGGTTTATCCAAATAACATTTTCTTCGTTGTCCATCACTACAATTGAGAAGCATAAAACTATTATAATGAACAATCTTTATGTCTGTGTGTTTGCTAATTAAAACCTAAGCAAGCCCAGACCACCTATATTATTAAACCTAGCAGTGTGTGTTTATAGAAGGGGTTTCGACTAAAAACCCCACTCTATCAGTTTGGACTAAAAAGGAACGATACACAAACGTAAGGCGATTATAGAAATAAAAACACAATACTACTAACCGGACGTGCCATGTCAGGTTAGTGTATCACACCCTATGTACTTCATTTACGAGAGGGCCACATATACTTCATTACTAGTTAAAAAGTATATGTACAGAACAATCTACACTACTGTATCGTTCACAAAGGTAACTACATCATAGGTAAAACGAGTATAGTAAAATCCAGGAATACAATTATAAGATAAATGAATAAAAATAATATCACAGATACAAATACAGTTATGCAAACAAGAACAGCATATGCCTTAGACTTACATCATGCTTTGCAGGAAGGTGCAGTTATATATAGTACAGTTATAAGATATAGAAATATAATTATACGGTTTATAAAACATAAATTCCGTTAAGTCCAACAAATACGCACAAAACATAAACAAGTACTTTAAGAAACCATAAACCCCAAATTAGTGATTAAAACCCCAATTTACAGAGATGTGTAACTATTAACAGAGATGAAAACATAAACAAGTACCACAAAACATAGTCCAAATACTAAGAAAACATAAGAGATAGAAATACCTTATACTCGAACTCCCAAATCGAAACCCTAATTGCAAAGCCCCAAAATCACCCGATCGAAATTAATCTTGAGAGCGAAAAAAAAACCCCAAATTAGTGAATTGAATCCCCAAATAGAACCCAATTAGTGATTAAAGCCCCAATTGACAGATGCATGTGTAAATATTAACAGAGAATGTGAGAGAGGAGAGAGAAGAGAGAGAGGAGAGAGAGGAGAGAGAGGAGAGAGAGAAAGGAGAGTGTGGAACTGTGTGAGTATAGAGTGTGTGTGACCGGAGAGAGAAGAGACCAGAGAGCGAGAGCGGAGAGAGGAGAGACCGGAGAGCGAGAGTGAGAGAGGAGAGTATGTGTAATGAAAGTGTGTGTAATGAGCGGAGAGTGTGTGTACTTAGAACGGGGTCTAAAATTTGGTCTGAAGCGCGAGGTCTAAATATTTGGTTGGGCGGTTGTTGTGGATCAAAAACTAGGTTACGATTTGTAATTAATGCTAGGGTGATTGAGCTTCGAGCTTTTATGGCTGTTTCTGCGTTCGAGACTTTAATCGGTCCTCACAGAGTGCCTACGTATCTCGTATTGAGAATCAAGCCAACGTAGTTCTGAGAATGAGGGGTCAGGCCCTTTATAAAGGCTGAGAAGCCTTAGAATTATGGTAGGATTCGGAGACTTGGTGGGCAAGTCTTTGGGGAAGGTTCTAGATATATTCCTTGTAGGAATCAGTTTCCATATTGAATTGGATGCCTTGGTGGCTAAGTCTGGTGGAGATAACATCCTTATCCAACTCTTATTGCTGAGTTGTTTATTATCCCCAATATTAATTACGAAATTAATATTATAATTAGGGTTTTGGGCCCAGCTGGTGGGCCCCACGTTTGGACCATTCTTGGCCTAATTAATGCCACATTAAATGTGTCTTTAGGGCTTATTTTCAGCCCATATCATTTGCCCCTAACTTCTAGGAAAGTTGATCAGGCTTTCCTTGAAGTTTTAATGGTCTAACTCGAGACTCGGGTCAGGGTTTATCTTTATACACTAGTGTTTCACGAGTATTGTCTTTATGTGAAGCGTGGAGCGACCGACGCATTCACGACAATGTTAATTCGATGCTAATCGGCACTAATCAGTCTAAACGATGCTTAAACAATGTTTAAACGACATTAAACGGCATAAAACGGCACTAAACGGCGCTAAACGCCCTTAAACAATGCTTAAACAGTGTTAAACAATGTTGAAAGGATAAACTGGCACTCACGGTGCTTAAACGACACTAATCAGCGCTAATCGGCACTAAACGGTGCTTAAACGACACTAATCAGTGCTAATCGGCACTAAACGGTGCTTAAACAACACTAATCGGTGCTAATCAGCTTTAAACGACGTTTAAACAATGTTAAACGACGCTAGACGGCGATAAACAGTGCTAAACGGAGGAGATTCGGGACAATTGTAACCTCTTCCGGGTAGCGAGTCAGCCGACAAGGGTCCTGGTCAGCTGCCAGGTGCTCCTGGTCGGCTGCCAGGAGATCCTGGTCGGCTGACCCTTCTTGAGGCACCTGGGTCGGCTGCCAGGAGATCCTGGTTGCCTTCCGGGTGCTTCTCGATCGCCTGACGTGTGCTTCTCGATCGTCTGACATGTGCTTCTCGATCGTCTAACATGTGCTTCTCGATCGTCTGACATGTGCTTCTCGATCGTCTGACATGTGCTTCTCGATCGTCTGACATGTTGACGGGAGATCCAGGTTGACATTAATGATGTCAAACGATGCTTAAACGACGTTTCAATCTTTGTGTAAACGACGTTAAATGGCATAAAATGGCACTGAATGGTGCTAATTCGAAGGTCGATGTTTGTCACGGAAAGTGAGAAACCTTCAACAAAACCATCAAACGATTTAATCAAACGATAGGGGGTGCCAAGATGAGTATCAGGAAGTCAGATGGAGCCTCTCCGTGGCTCCTGGTCGGCTGCCAGGTGCTCCTGGTCGGCTGCCAGGAGATCCTGGTCGGCTGCCAGGAGATCCTGGTCGGCTGACCTTCCTCTGTGGCACCTGGTCGGCTGCCAGGAGATCCTGGTTGCCTGCCAGGTGCTTCTGGTTGCCTGCTGGGTGCTTCTTGATCGCCCGACAGGTGCCCCAAGTTGTCTGGATGTGTTTAAACGATGTTTCAATCTATGTTAAATGACGTTGAATGGCATTTGACGGCACTACACGGTGCTAATCGATGCTTGAACGATGTGTAGTTGGAGGTCGATGTTCGTTTCAAAAAGTAAGAAATCTTCAACAGAACCATCAAACGATCCGAACAACTGACGGGAGGTGCCATGAGGTCGGCTGCCAGAAGATCCTGGTCGGCCAGACCCTCTCCAGGGCACTTGGTCGGCTGCCAGGAGATCCTGGTCGGCCAGACCCTCTCCATGGCACCTGGTCGGCTGCCAGGAGATCCTGGTCGGCCAGACCCTCTCCATGGCACCTGGTCGGCTGCCAGGAGATCCTGGTTGCCTGCCAGGTGCTTCTGGTTGCCTGCCGGGTGCTTCTTGATCGCCCGACAGGTGCTCCATGGTTGCTGTGTCGTGCCTCTCGGAGCTTTTCGCAATGCCTGGAGTCTTGTTCTAGAATCATGTCCTTGATCATGGATGTGTGAGTCTCGTTCTAGAATCACGTCCTTGATCCTGGATGTATGAGTCTCGTTCTAGAATCTCGTCCTTGATCATGGATGTATGAGTCTCGTTCTAGAACCACGTCCTTGATCATGGATGTTGTATACCTCCTTTCAGAGCATAATCAGTCTCTTTAATAGCAAAGACTAACTGATTGTATTCTATCTTCTTTAAACGTAATTAGCTCCTTAAGCTCAGATGAGTGCCTTGGCACAGCTTATTACTATATCTTCAGGTAAATCCTTCTTTTCTTTCCCGGAATCATACATACCGGTATAATTATTGCCGGATATAGCAGATGAAATCCATTTTTCTGTATATGAACGATAGATGACCTGCAAACATGAACCAGGCTGTGTTTCAACCTGATATAGGAGGTCATCCATCTTCTATAAAAGAGTGGGAGAAGCCTTCATTTTTATTCACTTCTCTTCTTCTTACTTCTAAAATTCTCTCTGAAGCTCTCAAGTTCTAAAGCTCTCAAGTTCTAGCTTCAAGTTCGAGCTCAAGATGGCAGATGGCGACCGCGCTCCAGCTTCGTCATTCTCTATGTCCGAGGCGAAGGCCAAGAGAGCTTTGGCCAAAACATTGCGAGGTAATCTTCGACCGAATCCCCCTAGATATATTGATCGTCGATTTGATTCTTTAATTGACTTTTTGAGTACCATGAGGGATGCATTTCCCAACAACTCTGAATTAGCTGTGTATCATAGTCCGTGCAAGTTCGACAAGCAAGATGTCGAAAAGATTAAGGAGTTATATGGCTTCCCGGACGCGATCAAGGTTCGCCTTCCTGGCTTAGCCGATAGAACCTGTAATTGGCACCCAGAAAGGTTATGTGTCTACAAGGGTGCCCTTGAAGCAGGCCTGAGATTCCCGGTAGACCAGTTCATCATAAGGCTCCTAGCGGAGCTTCAGGTTCATCCCTGCCAATTGTATCCCAATGCATGGCGGTTGATTATCATCTTCATGCTGAGATGTCGAGATCTAGGTATCGAACCAACTACTACAATGTTCCGAAGCATATTCGCCACCAAGAATTCTTCTGAGATTCAGAAGGGATGGGTCACTTTCAGCATAGATCCAATGTTCCACATATTGTGAATGCCTTTTCATTCCCAGATTCCCATCACTACTGGGATAGAGAGTTCGTGATTCTGGTATGGCGTGGTGGCGACTGGGGCCAATTCTTTATGTCTAAGTTTGGGGAAGTGCATGATGCTACGCACTTTGTATGTGATCTTGACGAAAAGGAGCTCCTTGATCGTGATAGACTACTTACTGACGACGGCCGTACTCACTACAAAGTTTTCTTAACTGAGAAGAGACTTGTAGAAGCTGGCCTTAGCTTACTTTCTGCTGATGGTAATTTTTTACCTTCATATTATGAACTCTGTTTGTTCTTATTCCGATACCTTTTTTGTTGTCATTTCAGTTGCTGAGGAGATCGACAGTCGGCCCGAGAACCAGCCGAAAGTTACTAGAAGGATGATCAAGAAAGTCGAGGCGGCTTGCATTCAACCTGGGCCGAAGATCCCTCAGTTCCTGTCGGGATGCTCTTCGAAGAGATCGCGGAATGCTGACAGGAGAGTCAAGACCCCCTTCATCCCTGGTTGGGGGATTTGTGAGCAAGATTCTGTCTTGGGATGCCCAGAGTCAGCCTTGGATTGGTCCAAGTTCAGCATCACTCCCCCCGACCTTTTGACAGTAACTGCCGGGGACAAATTTGATGAAGCAGAGAAACTCGGAGCTCAAGCCCTATATCAGGTTTCCAATCTTTCATCCTAGAAGTAGTGTTTTCACTTAACTTGTAATTATAATTGTCTCATTGCTTCTTTGTTTCAGGCAAATGCCCAGTTCCAGGCTAGCACTCGGCTAGGTCGTGCATACCGAGATGAGAATGTGGCCTTGAAGAAGGAGAAAACAACTCTTGATGAGAAATACCAAGACTTGGAGTCCAGGGCCATCCGGGCTGAAGCTGATGCTCATTCTCTTCAGAGACAGTATGACTCATTGTATAACAAGAGGGCAGTAGACTGCAAGCTAGTGGTGAAAGCTTACCAGGAGTCTGAGGATTTCTTTCAGCTTATAGATAAGCATGACGATGAAGTACGCCCGGGTATCATGTCTGTTGGCTGGGATCGAGCCATCAATGTTGTGAGTAAGAGGCACCCTACTGTGGTTTTCCCGAGGGACTTTCCAAGTCCTTATTGTCAAGTTGCTTCGGGCGTCGAGGCCATCCCAGTAGCTCAGGCTTCGGGTTCCGGCTCTAGGGGAAGTCATCGCCGTTCTGGTTCCGGTTCGAGGGGTGTCCGAGCAGCTGTGGATGGCTCAGTTTCCTCGGATCCTCGAGGGAAACGGCCTATGACCGTGCAGAAGGGGAGAGTAGTTCGTCAAGCAGTCCCCTCAAACAAGGTAGTTGAAGATAGCTCATCTTCCGAAGAGGAAGAGGTTGAGGCGATGGGAGTGACAGCTCCACCAATGGCGGTAGCCGAACCGGGTAAGGGCCATGCCGAGGAAAGCTCTGAGGAAGAGTGTGACGAGGAGGAGAGTAGCGAGGAAGAGACTGATGAGGAGGAGAATGGCGATGAGGATTCCTCGGATGAGTAGTTGGGATCGCTTCGGGCCTTGCATGGCCTAGCTTAGCCGTATGTGGCTTTTATTTCTAGTATTTCAATCACGGTCCTTCGTGATTAAACTTTTATTTGGTTTAAATGATGTAACCCTAACTGTTGGCCCTTCGGGGTCTTTATTTATGCACTTGTTTGTTTTATTCATATGTTCATTTATTTTCGGTACTTGGTCTTCCTAGACTCACACTCAACAGGTGCTACGTACATAAACAAAACATAGAATCATAAAATGGAAAGCAAGTTTGCATTAATAACTCAAAAAGGGTTCAACCCTTACACAACTCATTATTGTCCTACTTGGGGCATCAAAACCCTGGGATGGTTTCATCGAACCTTATTTCTACTTCTCCTACTAGATAAATAAAAAACTACATCCTCGCAGAGGCAGCTTAAACATAATAAATCTTGAGGTTCAAGGCATGCCAAGTACGGGGCACCTCAACCCCGTCCAAGGTCTCCAACTTATATGATCCTCGTCCCAACGTCTTCCTGACTCGATACGGCCCTTCCCAGTTTGGGGCTAGTTTTCCTTTCTGGCCAACTCCAGAAGCCTCGATCTTCCTCAGAACCAAATCACCTTGCTGAAAGAACCTCTCCTTAACCCTGTGGTTGTAATAGAAGGATGCTTTCTTTTGATGCTCCACATTTCTGGCGTTTGCCTCGTCCCTGACTTCATCAATCAGATCTAGGGCGAGCTTCATACCTTCTTCATTTGTCTCAGGTTCAAATGCCTCCACTCGAGGTGATGCATGCAAGATCTCCAGTGGCAAAACTGCCTCAGCTCCATAAGCTAGCAGAAACGGGGTTGCTCCCGTGGTCACCTTGCAAGTAGTACGATAAGCCCAGAGTATAGGCAGTAACTCGTCTACCCAAGTGCTCCTTGAGCGTTCAACCCTTTTCTTAAGTCCATCAAGGATGATCCGATTGGCCACCTCGGCCTGTCCATTTGCTTGCGGATGTGCTACTGAGGTAAAACGAAGCTCAATAGCATTCTCCTCACAGTACTTCTTAAATTCTTCATTATTGAACTGTGTCCCATTATCCGTCACAAGGATTCGTGGGATGCCATATCTGCAGATTATGTTCTCCCAAAAGAACTGGGAAACTTGCTTGGTGGTTATTTTGGCTAAAGGCTTAGCCTCAATCCACTTGGTGAAGTAGTCAATGGCGACAATCAAAAACTTCCTCTGTGCTGATGCCATAGGGAAAGGACCAAGAATGTCCATCCCCCACATTGCAAATGGAATGGGGGAACTGACTGATGTTAACATCTCAGGCGGCTGCCTGACAATCGGAGCATGCTTCTGGCACCTGTCACACCTCTTGACATAATCCTGTGCATCAGCCAGCATCTCTGGCCAGTAGAATCCCAAACGAGTTATTTTGTGAGCCAGGGCCCTGCCCCCCAGGTGCTGCCCACAGATCCCTTCATGAACTTCTTCCAAAGCTTCCCTTGCCTCTTGGGGCCTCAAGCACTTCAAGTACGGGATGACAAATGATCTCTTGTACAGAATGCCCTCAATCAAAGTGTATCTCAATGCTCTTACTGAAAGTTTTCGTGCCTCTAAGGCATCGTCTGGGAGGCACCCGGTCTCAAGGTGTGCCTTGATAGGATCTATCCAAGAGCTTCCCACATCAATTGGTGCCACTAATTTCGAGTCGATGGTCGGGGCCTTCAAGACCTGGAAGTAAACACTCCCTGCATAGTTTTCTATCTCGGAAGAAGCGAAATTAGACAGGGCATAGGTCTTAATGTTCTCTTCTCTCGGGATGTGTTCTACATAACACTCGTCAAACTGAGTCATAACAGCTTTCACAACTCGCAGATACTTTGCCATAGTTTCATCCTTGGCCTCAAATTCACCATTTACTTGAGAGACTACTAATCTTGAATCTCCACAAACTTTGAGATTCTTGACTCTCATGATTCTGGCCAAGCCTAAACCAGCTATCAAGGCCTCATACTCAGCTTCATTGTTGGTTGTCTGGAAATCCAACTTCAAAGCATATTCGACTGTGAACCCATCGGGGCTTTGCAATACTAAGCCTGCGCCACTAGATTTTGTTTTTGATGCTCCATCAAAATAGAGCACCCAATATTCCTTCTGATCAGGTTCAAGTTCTCCATCTTTATCTTGCTTTTCAGGAGTTGTTATCATTTCCTGCCCCCCGACTTCTTGGTTGCTAATAGTGCATTCAACCACGAAGTCAGCCAATGCCTGAGCCTTAATGGCTGTTCGAGGCTTATACGTGATGTCAAATTCTCCAAGTTCAATCGCCCACTTGATTAGCCTTCCACTAGCCTTCGGGCTATGCAAAATGTTTCTCAATTGTTGGTCCGTCAGGACCTCAATCTTATGTGCCTGGAAGTACGGGCGTAACTTCCTCGAGGCTGTTATCAATGCCAAGGTGAACTTCTCAATGGGAGAGTAATTCAGCTCCGCCCCGTGCAACACCTTGCTCAAATAATAGATAGGTTTCTGGACCTTCTTCTCTTCTCGAATGAGAACGGCGCTCAACACTTGCTCAGATACCGCCAGGTATATATAAAGAGTCTCTCCGAGACTAGGTTTGGCCAGCAACGGGGCTTCGACCATGTACTTCTTCAGTTGTTCAAAGGCCTCTTGGCTCTCAGGGGTCCACTCAAAATTTTTCACCTTCTTCAATGCTTGAAAGAAAGGCAAGCATTTGTCACCAGACTTGGAGATTAATCTTCCTAAAGCCGCTACCCGGCCTGTCAACTTCTGCACATCTCTTATAGAGCGTGGTGGCTCCATGTCTAAGATCGCCTTGATCTTGTCAGGATTGGCCTCTATGCCTCGCTTTGAAACCATAAGACCCAAGAATTTGCCTAATCCAACGCCAAAGGCACACTTGGCTGGATTCAACATCATTTTGTGGTGCCTCAGCACTTCGAATGCCTCTCTGAGGTGCTTAATGTGGTCTGCCTTGAACAGGCTCTTGACTAGCATGTCATCAACATAGACCTCCATGGTTTTTCCAATCAGATGGGCGAATATCTTATTCACCAGTCGTTGGTAAGTAGCTCCTGCATTTTTTAGACCGAAATCCATAACAAGATAGCAGAAAACACCGAAGTCAGTTATGAAAGATACCTTAGGGACGTCATCCTTGTGCATCTTAATCTGATTGTAGCCACTGAAACCATCCATGAAGCTAAGCATCTCATGTCCAGCTGTGGCATCTATCAACATGTCTATCCTTGGTAAAGGGAAGCAATCCTTAGGGCATGCGTCATTCAAGTCGGTGAAGTCTATACACATCCTCCACTTACCGTTGGCTTTCTTGACCATCACAGGGTTAGCCAACCATTCTGGAAACTGAATCTCTTCGATAAACCCAGCTTCTAAGAGCTTTTCCACTTCTTTCTTTATGGCCTCTTGCCTTTCAGGTGCAAAGTTCCTCTTCTTCTGCTGTATTATCTTCCGATTAGGATCGACATTCAATCTGTGAGTTATGAGTTGAGGATCAATCCCTGGCATATCAGCTGCTGTCCAAGCAAGCACATCGCCATTTTCTTGCAAGAATGCTATCAACTTGCCCTTCAGGGGTTCCTTCAAAGAGGCTCCTATATAAGTCACCTTCTCAGGGTCACCTAGCTCCAGAGGAATAGGTATTAAGTCCTCTGCTGGCTTTCCTCGGTGTTCATCATCACCACGGATATCCATGTCTTCGATCGGAAGTACTTGCCCCCCGATTCCATCAGCCCTTAGCGCGGATATGTAACAACTTCTTGCCATCTTCTGATCACCCTTTTGTTATCCAACACCATTCCGGGTTGGAAACTTAATCTTCATATGATATGTGGAGGCCACAGCCTTGAATGCATGAAGTCCAGTCCTTCCTAGGATTGCGTTATAAGTCGAGGATGCCTTAATCACAAGGAAATTCAGCATCTGAGTAGCTTCCTTAGGTTCCTGTCCAATGGTCATGGGCAATTGAATAGTACCTTCGACCTTGGACTCAACTCCATTAAATCCGTAGATTGGCATGTTGGTGGGGGTCAACTGAGAATCGGTGTACCCCATTTTCACAAACGCATCGTGAAACAAGATATCAACAGAAGCTCCATTGTCTATCAAGACTCGTTTCACCTTCGAGTTTCCAATTACAGGAGTTATGACCAACGGGTCGTCATGGGGGAGTTTCACCCCCTCAAGGTCTGAATCATCAAAATCAATCACTATCTCCGTCTTAGCACGCTTCGGGGCTTCTCCTACGATGTGCATCACTTCTCTGGCATAGGCCTTTCGGGAGTTTCGGGTAGTGCCAGCCGCTGTTGGTCCTCCCCAAATCATATTGATTACTGGCCCTCGGGGCTGTGGATTACGATCACGATCACGATCACGATTGCTATCTCTTTTGTCATTGTCTCTCCTGTCATAGTCCCTTCTTTGGGTTCCACGATCATCATTCTTCGTGAACCTGCTTAGCTTTCCTTTCCGGATCAAGAACTCAATCTCATCTTTCAACTGTCTACAATCATTGGTATCATGACCCACATCACGGTGGTACCTACAGTATTGATCCTTGTTCCTTTTCGTGGGATCACCCCTAAGTGGCTTCGGCCATCGAAAGTCTTTATCCTTCTCAATATCTAGCAAGATCTGGCTCCTAGGAGCGTTCAGCCTTGCATAATCAGAAAACCTCGGTCCCAAACCCTTCTTTGGCGGTGACTCAGAATCCTTGCTAGTCCGGGGATACTTGTCCCTAGCATCGTACTCTTGCTCTTGCTTTCGTTTCTTCAAATCATTAGAACCCTTGCCATTGCCTCATGTGGTTTCCTTCTTCATGCTGTCCTCAGCCTTGATATATTTGTCGGCCCTCCGTTGGAGCTCGGCCATATTTTCAGGAGGATGTTTTGCCAAAGACCTTTTAAAGAAGAGATCAGTGGTTCCATGTTCCAGGGCTACCATGACCACCTTATTTTCCAGATCAGTGATATTCAGCGTCTCCTTGGTGAACCGCTTGAGGTAATCTCTCAGATTCTCGTTCTTCCCCTGCACCACATACATAAGGGATGCAGAACTTTTTTCATGAACTCTCCCACTAATGAACTGGCTGACAAAGGCGGCACTCAGTTCTTTGAATGAGCCAATTGAGTTTGCAGGTAAGCGGCTATACCACCTTTGAGCCATGCCAGACAAGGTTTGAGGGAACGCCCTACACTTTAAGGCGTCGCTCGTAGGCTGCAACAGCAGTGCATTTGAGAACGTCCTAACATGGTTTGCGGGATCGCCCGTTCCATCATAGGCCTTGATTGTCGGCATCTTGAACTTCTTTGAGATGCGAACATTCATCACCTCCTCAGTAAACGGGGGTGTGGGATCATCAGGATCCCCGAGTGGCATCAGATCCTTAGGATTGCTTCTGGGGGTTTCCACCCTTGTTGACTTTTCAGTTGGGGCTTCGGCCCTTCTTTGCCTTCTTGAAGGCCTCTCCAAATTTATAATTGGAATCCTCTCTGCAGTTGGAGGAGGCTGAGCTTGATTCAATCTATCTTGTTCTCTTGCAATATCGTCCTTCAATTTTAAGATCTCTGCCTCATAAGCCTTGATTTTCTCAGCAGTTGTCAAGGGGAGTCCATCATGGATTCTTCGTGTCCTTCTTTGAGGTTCTTTGCTAGCACGTCGCCTCCTCGGGGCTTCATCTCGATCATCATCCTCAGATGATGCTGAATCATTAGTATAGGGACCAGAGTAGTCATCATATTCTCGATCCCGGATCTGTAAGGCGTGACCGCTTGGTCCAGGTTCCCTTCGTCGAGGGGGATAATTAGGCAGCCCATACATAGGGTTGGTGTTCAAAGGGAGATCCGTAGTATGGATCTGTACTCCCGTGCGATCAACGTTACCAAGAGGAGAAACCACCATCTGGAGAGGGTTAGTTTCTTGGCTTTGATGGACAATCACAGAGTGAGTCCCTTCTACATGGGGAGTCGTCCCTGGGGGCTGAGTGGGCAGAGGTTGAATGACCGCCCCTGTTGATGGGAGTATTTGTCCTTCTTCAGTGACGATAAACGGATCAGAAGTGGCTGGTGGAGCAGAGTTAAGGGGCACGGCCTCGGTTGATGTTGTTCTTCGTGTTTGAACCATGGTTGATGTTGTCTTCCCACAGACGGCGCCAAATGTTGTGGATAAAAAACGAGGTTACAATTTGTAATTAATGCTAGGGTGATTGAGCTTCGAGCTTTTATGGCTGTTTCTGTGTTCGAGACTTTAATCGGTCCTCACAGAGTGCCTACGTATCTCGTATTGAGAATCAAGCCAACGTAGTTCTGAGAATGAGGGGTCAGGCCCTTTATATAGGCTGAGAAGCCTTAGAATTATGGTAGGATTCGGAGACTTGGTGGGCAAGCCTTTGGGGAAGGTTCTAGATCTATTCCTTGTAGGAATCAGTTTCCATATTGAATTAGATGCCTTGGTGGCTAAGTCTGGTGGAGATAACATCCTTATCCAACTCTTATTGCTGAGTTGTTTATTATCCCCAATATTAATTACGAAATTAATATTATAATTGGGGTTTTGGGCCCAGCTGGTGGGCCCCACGTTTGGACCATTCTTGGCCTAATTAATGCCACATTAAATGTGTCTTTAGGGCTTATTTTCAACCCATATCAGCGGTATTTTTGCCGCTCACCAGTATTTAGGCCAAGCTTGCATTTTTTTTTGCTAAATTTTTTTTTACTTTTTTATTTTTTTTTTATTTAGGAAAATAATATAGTTTTTCATAAATATTCGATTTCTTATTTTTTTCTTTTTGCTAAATGATTCGTTTACATAATTTCAAGTAATATAATTCAAATATTTTTAATAACATATGAAACTACTTTTATTTTAATTAATAATATATTAAAATATATAATATAGAAAAAAATCATTTTAAAAATTTTATTTAATAATATTTAATGAACATAAAGATAAAATTATTCATCTTAAAATGTTTTAACCCTTATACAAATTTTTTGATGATTTTTATTCAAATAAATTAATTTTCATGTGAAAAAAGGTTAAAATTTTTATTTTAATTAGTAGAAAATGTAAAATTTTGTTCATTGCAAAATAATGGCAACACAATTTCATACCTACAGCAACATGCCAACACTTTTATTCTATGCCAACATATTTTTTGCTACCTAATTAAGGCAACATAAAAATGATAACGTTGTCTTAGCCAAAAACATCATGGCAAAGGCAACATATTTGATGGCAACATAGGCTAAATATGTTGTCGTAGGCCTTTTATGGTGTAGTGGAAGAAGCTTATAATCGAAGGACGAGCTATCAAAGGAGCTGACAAAGAAGGCATAAGTAGAGATATTGGCAATACCTTCTCTTCTTACAAATTATTTTGATATCCCTCCTAGAGAGGCATTCGTTAAAAGATATATCCCCTCTCATAAATAGTGACATTTTGAATTTTAACTTTTCGTTTTCTCTAGTGGTTAATAACCTTATTTGAAATATAGTACCACTTGTTCGATACTTTCTTTTTGGTTGTTCATCTTCTCAAAAATAACACATTTGGAATTCCTTTCATATTTCTCAACTCCTACTGAGACGAACAACCCTATTTATAGGGGACACCAAGTATATCTGTCTGTGTGATAGAAATTGGATGGAACACCATCACTGGTGTGTTGTGTATTACAAGAAGGCTGGCCACCTTTATTTGTAAATGTCGGAGCTAAGACACGCAACGTCGGGTTTATATGATCATATTGATCTCTCAGTTATTCTTTTATTTCAAAGAATATTTGCTTTTAAAATTTATAAATTGATAACCACAATTGTGGGACATTCGCTATGATATGAAATATTTTTTTCAAAATTTCATGATTCTTGTTATCACAAAAAGTTTTGAAGGTATGCCAATAAATTGAGAATAAGTTAACCTTGACGGGATGAATAAAGACTTAGCGATGGGATTACAACGAGCAAAAGCAGATCAAGATACGATTAGAATACTAATGGCGGATAATGGAGTCAATTCGTTTTCTCTTTGTCGATTAACGCTACGTTACTGCAGAGTTGGTCCGATTTTATATGGAAGAAAAGCAAGTGTGGATGATGAAGGAGTTAAGGAACCCTAGGGATTTCTTTTCCTCAGTGGATTCCGAAGACGGAATCCCTTTAAGGAGGGAAGATTGTAACAACCCCGATTTTTTCCGAATTTATTATTATTATTTAAATATTTTATTGGTTTTCCATAAAGGAATAATAAGATTGTGAATATTTAATTTTAATTTAAATGCAGTTATGTGTTTAATTGTTAATAGGTTATTCGGGTAGACTGTATTTGGTACTGTCTGTGTTAGTAAAAATGTTTATTTTATTAAAAATTTATATTTTTATCAAAAGTGATAAATTGAGTTTGTTTTAAAATTTTATGGATCGAGTTGGTATTTTATTGGTACAAAAATTATACCCGATATTCTACCCGTGTACAAAAGTTTTATTTGTATAAATTATTAAAATGTTTAAAATTTAGTATTTTCACATTTTTGGTAACTTGAGATTATTTTAGAATTTTAAAGATCAAAACTATATTTTTCTCGTACTAAAATTTTACCTGGTATCTTATCCGTGCCCCATTAATATTTAGGTGCGTTATGAAAATATTTGAAAATTTTGTATTTTATATTTTTGATCAATCAGGGAAAATTATCTGTAATTTATTATATTAAAATATATTTTTAGTTTAATTTACTGTGTGTTAGTTTATTTTTAATGCATTTAAACGTGTTATGATTTTTATTAAATAGGAAAATCATCCCGTACGTGTTATGTGACTTCTGTGTAGCATAGAATATTTTATTCTATTTTTCTGTAATTTTTATATTTTTAGAATGCAATTATTTCGAATTTTAATTTCCGGATCCAGCCCCTATACTGAATTCGAGATCTTGTTTTTGATACGATTATTTTTATAAAATTTTGGGAGGTTCAAAACTATATTATTTTATCATTTATGAAAAATTCCTAATTTTTGGGAAATTTTGGCATATATATTATATTTATTGGAAAATAAAAATTTTACCTTTTTCCCAGAAAAATTATTTTTAAGGCTTAATAATTTTAATTATGGGTTAAAAATATTTTTGGGGTATTAATTTTTGAGTTATATAAATAGCAATCAGATTTTTTTTGTATTTATTAAAAATTCATAAAAATCAGTTTTTATATATAAATAAATATTTTCACTCTCATGTTCTTGAGGATCAAAACTGAATTTGAAAGTGATTCTGATATCGGACTTTGTTGTTCTTATACTCGAATTAAAGCTCTTGATCTCTAGTTTCATAATCTGCAATCAATTTCATCAGAGGGTAAATTTCCGATTCTATATCAATTTTTCTTCAATTCTGCAAAACTAGGGTTCATGTTAGAATTTTGGGGCTTTTTGATTCTTTGATTTTCCGGTTGAATTGGTTGTTTGTATAGCTTCATATTGATTCCAGGAGTCCAATTATATGTTCAATTTCATTGTTCTATTGCTAGTTTAATCAATTTGAAAATTAGGGTTCTTGAGCCTAATTTAGGACTTTTTAATTGAGTGATTTTCCGGTTGTTTTGGTGATTGATATAGCTTCATATGATCATTTGAGTCGATTTATGTGGTCAATTGTATCATTATATTGTCGGATTGTGATATTCGAGTTTTAAGTTTATTTAGTTTCTTTACTCAATTCGTTCGTAATATCTGTTAATTGTTCGTGTTAGTGGTGTTAGGGGTTATATTATACGTGTTCATAGCTTCATTTTGGGATATAGAACACTCGATTTGGTGTTCGATTTGTTGAAAAACGAATATTGGCCGGAAAATTCCTTGAGCTCGCCGGATTACACAATTTTTTGATCGATTTGGTCGAGTTTTGTTCGTATTTGTGCTATATAGTAATGTCCGATTGATGGGCAAGCAATTTGTGCGTTGTTTAGTGCTCAAAAGTAGCACACCGGAGTTTGTTTATGTTGCCGGGAAATGTCCGGATTCCGGCGAACCTCCATTAAAGGTGGTTAAGTGTTCTTGGTGTTCTTGGTGATGAATGTGTGGAGATGGTGATGAATAGTGCTGTTTAATCCGTTTATTCTGTATAACTTTTCAGAAAAATGTTTTTGGGTCATATTTTTATAAAAATTTTCTAAAATTCAAAATTCTTTTATGTATTATTATTTTAATTTCTAAAAATTTAATTTAATTAGTTAATTATTTTTAAACAATAATTTAATTGATTTAATTGATTAATTGATTTTAATTGATTAATTATATTAATTAATTATTATTTAAATATATAATTGACTTCATTGAATTTAAATTTTTTTTATTATAAAAGATTTATTATTTTTATGAGTTGATTACTAAATAATTAATTTGAATATTCAATTAATTTAATTATTAATTGAATTATTCTTATTAATTGCGTATTAATTAAACCGTTTGTCCGTTTTAAACGAGGAAAGTATTTCTGGAATCAGAAAAATGACCCGGTTCTTATAAAGATGGTTTTAATTTAAAATTCAACTTTTAAATTTGGGTCGACTTTTTACCGAACCTTTTTGATAAGTTGGTTATATCCGGTGATTAGGGTTTTGACCCGTTTTCTGTTTTAAAAACACCCCGATAAAATCTTTTCATGATCTGATCTACGTGCTATGTGATTATGTGATTTACTTATCGAGTCTTTTTACGTGCAATATGAATTATTTAGGTATTGAGTATCGAGGGTTAGAATATAAATCGAGTTTTGATCGATATATAGATTTAATATGTGTTAATTGTTTATATTATTTATATTATAAGATGTTGTTAAGAGTAGACGATGTTTTCTTTGATTGACTGACCAGGATGGTCAGATATCGTTTATTTTCACAAGGATTAATTATTGAATATTGACTTAGGTTTGTCAGCGGAGATAAGTAAATGATGGAAAAGGTGGAGATGAATGCAGTATTGTTTGTGGGTTGTTGAATTTATTGTGAGGTGTTTTAACACCGGGAAAACGTCTATGTTCAAAGGGGATATTTCCAATTATTTTCTCCCGACCGAGATTTTGGTAAGCATGGTTAATATGTTCGAGTTGAGTTTATAAACGTTTATAGAAAGTAGACATTGATGTTTGAAGACTGAAGTACCAGCTTATGTTTGACTATAGAAGTAGATGCGCGGGCTCCATGTCGACGGATCAGACTCGTGGCAATCGCAAGAGCGTCAAACCAACGAATGATTAAAACAGAGGATGTGATGACGTAAGATAGAAGAAGAAGGTAGATGTGTTACCTCGACTTTGCGTAATAGCTAAGGACCAGAGGCAAGTATTTTCCCCTTTGATCATCTTAAACACAGTTTATTTTATGTTTCAGTGATTCATATCATGACGAATAGCTATTGTTCAGAGCTATTTGTGATTCTTAAATATTTTTGTGCGAACAAAATTGCTTGATATTGGTACCCTTGATGTGGGAAAATTGTTGAAGATAAACTCTTCATATCCTTATTATAGTAGTAAATAATAGGGATGTGACCAGTATTTAAAACTAAGCATTTCCTGTTGAATTCGGAAATTGCTCTATTGGATTGGAAAATGGTAAAGCGTAGGAGGCCACGTTGAGTAGTTGGTCCAGCTATATAAGGAGGATATGGTAACCATTCCATCTTCCTATAGGCTAACATTACTTGCCTATTTTGGTACCCTCATGAAATCCGGGTTATACACACGGGTATAGAAATGTACCGGTGGTAGTATAAAGGGTCCCATTGCTTTTGAACCTGATGAGGGGGCAATGGTGTTTTGTCTTTATTTTTATATATCCAATCCATATCGCCAAAATGGCTATTATATATTGTGAGTTGGCAGATGATTCATTTTTATGACATGCCAAATGATTTCAGTTATGGTTTGAATTATATCACAGTTGTTGATTCAGTTTTCTCTATAAACTGTTTTACATTTCAGTTGATTTTATGCCCCACTTATCCTGGTTTTATATCAAAATTTTTATACGCTTGCTGAGCATTTCTTTCGCTCATACTTGCTGTTTTAAATTCTAACATTTCAGTAAAGTAGTTTGGCGAGACTTATCCGCACAGTTCAGAAAGAGAAGAGGCGTGATGCTATTTCGAAAATGACTTGCTCAGGATGTCTGAATTTAGTGTAAGATCTATTTTATATAACTGAGTTCTAATATTTATTATTATTATTATTATTATTATTATTATTATTATTATTATTATTATTATTATTATTATTATTATTATTATTATTATTATGTAATAGTCTAGTTGGCCTGGCGTACTTCTTATCGAAGTTACACCAGTGGTTTAAGATTTGATCAAAGAGAATGTTGTAAAGAAAGAATACTTTTTATTTAATGGAATTTGGATTCTTGTTTCTAGCCCTATAACCTTAAAAGATCTTGGCATGTTTGGGGTCACAAATGTTTTATTTTGAGGATTTTCGCGTGACGACCAAATCTCCTGACCCCGGATTTGGGGGGTGTCACACAAATATTTTGACGTGTAAACACCCACGCCCCAACTCGGATTATTAATCTAAACAATTATCAATAATACATCAAAATAATAACATCTCAACGGTGTCCCAAACCCAATACTTGAGCCAACAATGCTCAAGCATCTCCCAAACAATACATAAAACTACATCTTTTAAGTATTCACCTTATCAAATAAATACAATATGACTATGTATATATAGCCATCCAAAACTTAGCCACCAAGACTTACCGTACTTGTTCTACAAGTCTTACCATACTTGTTCTACAAGCCTTCCAATTCTAACTTAGTGATCAAGACATATAATATATAATAATTGTCTACACATACAATTATTATCTTACCCATATATATCTTGGACCACCCAAGCCCATAACAGCATATTGGGTTGAAACCCAACAATCCCCTCCTTCAATCCAATACCCATATCAGATTGAACGGTAACCATCAAGCCATCGATGTCCATTAGCCAATGCCTCCCCTCGAACAAGAACCTCCTTTTGTTCTTCCAAACAATGAATGTCGCTAAAACGTATATTGAACTCCAAATCATCGTTCTTCACCATAACGATGTATCCATCTACAAAATCACGTGCATCATACACCACGAGTGCTCTTCCACACGTTGAGTCACCCGATCCTTGCTTTCACAATTCTTCGATCTCCTGAAAAAAATCACTAGTATCATCCAAATAGTTCACCTAGTTGGTCAAGCCAATGAAACAATTGCGATGACCTCTTCCATCTTCTTCCATCTCAAGTCCGAACACATCTTTCTTGAGAAATCCGTTCCTCAAGAACAACAAGATTGATCCACGGTGCAAGGCCAACTGAATAATCCATACCGTACTTAACTTTGTCTTTTCCTGCTTTAGTAGTCTCCTTGTCGGCAAATCCTTCATTGTACTCCACCATACCGATTGAACCTTGAACTTTCCTTCAACCTAATCTATCTCGAACCAGAACCTTGGCTCTGATATCACTTGTTAGGTTAGGGGACTTACACAATCCGAGATTCACAAACACTAATACAGAGCACACACACAACCAATCGATTAGTTGACAAGATCCACCAAAGCGGTCACACGTTATTCAAGTATTACTTCTACTTCTATATACAATGAGTAAAAGCAAAACAACATAAAAATATTTGATGTGGAAACACCCACGCCCCAACTCGTATTATTAATCTAAGCAATTATCAATAATACATAAAAACAATAACACCTCAACGGTGTCCCACACCCGATACTTGAGCCAACAATGCTTAAGCATCTCCCAAACAATACCTAATACTACATCTCTTGAGTATTCACCTTATCAAACAAATACAATATGACTATGTATATATAGTCATCTAAAACTTAGCCACCAAGACTTACCATACTTGTTCTACAAGTCTTACCATACTTGTTATACATGCCTTGGCACCTAATTACCTAACTTAGTGATCAAGACATACCATATATAATTATTGTCTACACATACAATTATTATCTTAACCATACATATCTTGGACCACCCAAGCCCATAGCATCATATTGGGTTGAAACCCAATAGTATTTGTCATATTTTTGTTTAATTACGTTTGGGTTTGTTTTGTTGTTGTGCTCAGAATTATTTTAATGGTGTATTGGAAAATTTGGAAGCCCACATCGTAGCTGAAATGGTGATGATTATCGCAAGAACTCACCATGCACAATGAAAGATTGTTTAATATATGGGGGCATCTGTACCTCTAATCTCAGTTGGTGTAACTGATGGGTAATACTGGACTATCACAGGTTTTTTATGTGCGCATGTCAATTGTGATTTTTTTGCTCGGGAAACCTCCGTAATCATTTTTATTATCAAGAATAGGCATATTCTGTTTGTTAAACGATCTGAAAATAAAGCGATTATTTGGTTAGCTCGTTTATTTGTTTTCAAATCAGATTGTATTTTCAATTCAAGAATTTATCCTGTATTTCAGTATTTTAATGAATGCCCTAAAATTTGTTCCTAAAAAAAAAAACTTATTAAACTATATGGAAAAATTCAAACGGCGTATATCTTGTAAAAGAGAGTATATCTATTGACTTTTTTGTTCATACTTCTTATTCCAATAACTAGCTTTATACCTGCGGGGATACTTTATATATTGTTTAAATAATTTTTCTTTTAATTCTTGTAAAATATTTATTTTTCTTAAAATGTTGTCATAATTTAGTTTCAATTTTACTAATTTTGAATAGTTATTGAAGTTTATAGGGAATTTTTTTTATTTTTTTTATTTGTTTTTTGAATTTATATTGTGCTTTCTTTATGATATTTCTAATTTTTTAAATTTGTTAAAAAATATATTTGTTGGTTCATTATTTTCTAAATTTTAATTTGGTAAATTTTATTATGATACATTGTTATAATTGAAAAGATGGTAGTAGTTTTTTGTTTTAGTAGAATTTTTTTAATCTCTATTTTAACTTTTATATTGTCATTTCTTTACATTTTGATTATTACATGTTTATATAAATAAATTATATTTATCAAAATCTTTATATTTTTCTAAAAGTATTGTATATACCGCAATTCAATTATATTAATTTTTCACGATAATTGAAAAAATCATGCGATATGATGCGGATTGCGGTTTGAGATTTTAACAATACGATTCAAATTATGTCGGATCGCATTCATAATAATATAATTTATTTTTTTAACGAAAATTATAAATAAGTTATTTGGGTGAGATCAGTTTCTTCATCTGTAAAACACTTAACTCGTTCACTTACCATAACATACTCTTGACATTAGGGTGGTGGTATTATATTATACTTTTGGGGATTTTTTTGAGGTCGATGATTTTTAAGAATTATTTTACCAATTTTTATAAAGTTACTGATATTTAAGATGATTTTTTAAAAAATTATTAGAAGTCATGTCAAATTTTATGAAAAAGTTCATGACTTTTTTTTTCAAGGGATATAATTATAATTTTTGTTAAAAATCAATAAAAGTCATTCTCATTAAAAATTATTGACCTTTTGAATAACAACGTATTTGTAAAGAATCTATAAATGTTTAAATTCAATAACACTCTAATTTTAAAGGCTTTTTAAAAGTTTCGATTGAATAACATCTACTTATAGAGGCTCTTTAATTGTTATAATCTCCTAATTTTTAAAATTATTAAAAATCTTTAAATCTGTAATACCCCGATCTTGAATATATTTTAGATATTTATAAAGCAAAATTTTAATATTTAAGTTGATGTAGAATTTGAGAGTGAGAGATTTAGACATGAAAATTTATTAAGCTGATTATATCGTTAATAATAATTAGCAATTTTGTTGTGATTAATCTTTAGGAAATTTATGTGGATAATTTAAGTTGGAAATAAAAATAGGAAAAAAAAATGTAGGTCACGTTTTGTGACTAAAAGAAGAGGAACACATTTTTTTTTTTTTGCCACCAAAAGAAGAAAATTTTTATTGCTTCAAATCATTACATAAAACATTATGAAAATTCGGATGGACATTCCCCATCCAACACCTACGATCAGCTATTGAAGAGCTATATCTCGCTAAGTAGTGAGCTACGCCATTCGCAGACCGCTTAATAAACCTTAACACTATGTTTTGATTTTGCAAACCTGTTAGAAGTCTCCTGCACTCTTCGACTACCCTTCCCACATAAGATCGAGCCGTGTACGAGCTACGGATCCACTGCACCACCATCAAGCAATCCGTTTCCACTATAACATCCTTTCTTCTCTCCTTCTTCACCCAACTAAGGGCCTCTGAATTCCTATTGCCTCTGCAAGCTCTGGTGAGGCTAGCCCTTGACAACATTCAGACTGAGCTTCGACCAGATTACCCGTATGATCTCTAACTACTAATGCGTAACTAAACCTGCTTGGATTCTCAAATATTGTTGCATCGGTATTAACCTTAACTCTATTCAAACTTGGTAGTTGCCATTGTTCACGACCATCTTCTTGATTTATGAAACTCAAGAAGTTGTCAAAATGTTTATCTTGAAAAAACCTCCACTGGTTAAGGACAGATAATGCCGAAACTAACACCTCTGATACATCCAAACATTTCTGATTCCACACTAGCTCATTTCGATTCTTCCATAGCATCCAACACAGCATAACTGATACATGTATTGCTTCCACATTTCTTTGATCAAACACCAACTGAATCCATTCAGCAAAAGAATTAAACGCTCCTGTAATTGCTGGAAGTGCAGCTTTCTCCCAACAACTTACTGCAAATGAGCATAATACCAAGGCGTGTAATGTTGATTCTGAGCTAATATTGCAAGTTGGGCACATGCTGCTCACTTGAACCTGTTTGACACGCAGCAAGTCTCTTGTAGGCAAACAATTATTCACTACACGCCATAAAAAGTTTTTGACTTTAGATGGAATCTTCAAGTTCCACAGCTTTCTCCAGAAACCTGAATTATCCTCCCTTCGATTGCTGTTCTTTGAATCTTGGATCAACAAATAAGCACTTTTTACCGAGTACTCTCCCATTTTCTCGCCCCTCCAGTACCAGCTGTCTGCACTACTATTGTCTAGGGGAATAGACAGAATAAGCTCTGCATCACGATCTATAAACATATCAGAAATTAGCTCCACATCCCAAACCTGTTCTCCAGTGACCATGAGCGAAGAAACATTTTGATTAATAAAAGCTTCACTATGAGAGTGAATGTAAGGATCATGAGCATCTGGCAACCAAGGGACATTCAGAATTGAAATTGACTGACCATTACCCACCCTACACGAAATGCCTTGCTTGATCAAATCTTGAGTTTCAAAAACGCTTCGCCAAATGTAGCTTGGATTACTACCCAGCTTAGCTGTCAAAAAAGAATCTGATGGATAGTATCTTGCTTTAAAAATTCTAGACACCAGCTTCTCAGGATGAACCAATAACCTCCATGCTTGTTTTCCTAACAATGCAATATTGAAATCTCTGATACTACGAAAATCCATCCCTCCATCAGCTTTCCTCGAGCTCATTCTTTCCCAAGACATCCAATGTATTCCCCTGTCTCTATTCGAACCTGACTTCCACCAAAACTTACACATTGCTCTTTCTAAATCTTTGCATACTTCAATGGGGAGAAGGAAAACACTCATTGTATAATTAGGCAAGGTTTGTGCAACTGACTTGATCAATATCTCTTTGCCTCCTCTCGATAATTTCTTTTTATCCCATCCCTGCAATTTCTCTTGAAGCTTCTCTTTTATGTAGCCAAATGCAACTGACTTCTTCCTGTTCAAAAAACTTGGGAGGCCGAAGTACAAACTGTTATCCCCTGCCTCAAAAAAGCCTAGCTGATTACATAACTCTTGTTTTAGACCAGCACCAACATTCCTACTAAACATTACAGATGACTTGTCTACATTAATTTGTTGGCCCGAAACTGTTTCAAATATCCTTAACATCTCAAGAGGAAGTCATTTTAGTTGATAGATAATATTGAAAAAAATATGTGAAAATTACGAAGATTGGACATGTGATTTTTTTAATTGGTCATATGAGTTAAGCAAGGTTGGCTATTTTCGTTTTAGATTTTGTTGGCCAAGAAATAAGAAGGAAACATGAAAAAGATTTGATATGAGATCAAATTGTGGGTTTAGCTTTAATGGGCTTATTTAGAGCATCTTCAATGGGAGAGACCTCTTAAATCAAATTTAAAATTAATTACCATAAATAAAAATTATAAAGAGTGTGTAAAATTTTTTTCATTCCAATGGGACAAAACCCTTGTCTATAATTATAGATAATCTCTTGATATTGGCTATATTTGTCGAACCTCTAGAGATCTGTAGTGAATTGCCACATCACTTATTTCTATATTAAAATTATATATTCCATTAATAACAACTTGAAATATTAATAACATACCATTTTTAAAATATAGCCAATCATTATAGTCAATACCCTCGGAACACAATGTCTTACAGATTTATTGAAATCATTTTACAGATTTATAGATTATGTTTTACATAATCAATATTTTATGTAATTTAGCCAATCATTTTTAGCTAACGCCATTAGAGATGCTCTTAACCAAATTTGGTATATATTATTGAAATCGGTCAACTCGAAGAAATGCAAATTTTAGTTGATTTTTGGGGCCGTTTCTTATATATTTGGATAAAACAAAATGGAGAATGCTTATGGGTTAATTTGGGAAAAAAAACATGGACGAAAAATGATAGTAATAAAAAAAAGAAAAAAAAGGAAGGGAACAATTTAATATAATAATAATGAGGAAAACGTGGCCATTTTTTTTTTAAAATAAACTAGAAAATTGGTTAACTTGTGTGGACAAACTAGTGGTGATTTAAGAATTAAATTAGAGAAAAGAAAATGACAAAAAAAAAATTGTCACGAGGCAGACCAGATTTGTGGATCGAAATAGAAGGACAGATTTATGGTGCATGAAAGTTAGAATTATTAAATTATGAAAATTAATGTTATTTTTGGACTTGATTAATTTCTGGGCTAAGTTATGTGTACAAGAATTTGATTTAAAAAGAATGTCTATTTTCTAATTTTTTTACTATTATTTAAAGGCGGTCACACTGCCTATAAATACGATATAAATACGAGAGCTCTGAGACATTTGGGTCTCATTGCGCTCCTTGTATACGAGAGAGCGAGTCGAGAGCTGCGAGTCAGGTAAGTTTTATTATTTAATTTTCCTTTCATTCTTTTTTAGTTATTTATTTATCTAAAATAATATTAGGGAGAAAATATGTATTATCATTATTATTAAAGAAAGATTTTTGGAAATTATTTTAGGATACCAATTTGATAATAGCAAGAATCGGAATAGATATTTGAGTTGGAAGCAGAATGAGGTAAGTATATACCGTACTATATTGCTTTATTAAATTGTTTTTTTGAAATCTCGATGAATGTTTGATGATTTGTTGATGAAAATTGAGTATTCTTACATTGATATTGTGAATTGATGATGACGTTTCCAAATCGGAAGTAAAGCTAAACTAATTGTTTAGCTGGCCGGGATCCCCACTAGTAGAACTTGTGAATCTATCGTGTTTGAATACTCATTTATTTTTAACTTTTGTCAAAAATTGTTTGTTGTGATGAACTGTGAATGAAATTTCGAGGATTTCCTTGTTGAACTACTCATTTTGAAAACCTCAGTTAAATAGTATGATATATGCTTGCTGGGCTCTTTGAGCTCACCCTTTTATGTCACTAACTTTCATAGGAAAGAATGGTGGAGAAGGATGTTCGGGGAAAGATAGAAGTGTGATGAAGTAACTATCAAAGTGGGACGTGAAGCATGTAGAACTCTAAGGAGAATACTTTTGGAGTAGACTTATGTTTAAAGTTGTTTAAAAGCTTATTATATGTTGTAATCTTTGATCGTAAGACTTGACCGTGTTGTAGCTACTTCAATAATGGTGAGCGTTTATGAAGATGAAATATTTGGATTTGACGGACCTGGAACTGGGCCCAGTTGGGATTTTCCGGGACCGGTGACGTCACAGGTGGTATCAGAGCTATTGGTTAGAAGTGCGAGAACGATATAGATTTAGAGTTTTGTGTGACTAAGATTGTCGGCGAGCTAAGGATTTGAATAAACAATTGATAGGATTGAAATTTTTGGGGAATCGAATATTAGAGTTAAAAGATCGAATTTGAGGATATAATAAGATTTTGAATATTTGATAAATGATATTATTATTATTTATGATGATAGTAATTATACGCAACAAAAAAAACATATTTAAGTATGAGAAATAATTGAACGTATAAGAAAGTGAGAGGATAATATATGACGATCTTTTGAGATCGTGATGACATTTGAGAAATTGTGGATTGGTTTAGTATCTTTTAATACATATTGAAGATAGCAGTATCTGATAACTAAATTCGGGAATATATGACATTAAGAAGTTTGGATATAATATAATACTGATGATACAATTGGGGAGACAAATTGTTGTTCGGGGTTATACTATAGCTAGCTGATGATTTGAGGATTTGATGATGTAGTTGATGATCCAGGATAATATTTATAGAATTTCAAAATTTTGAGAATCAAGATTGTTCTTCGAGGATGTATGATAGGATTGGAGAATGGGGATATTTGTTAGCACTACAAATAATCGATTAAGAAGTTAGAACACTGATTATTTACATGAAGACAGTGTTAAGTTGAAATTTGAGATATTTGATAAGTGCATATTTTTGCATATTTTTATTACCTATTTATTGCTTGAACTCGTATTTTAATAATTTATTTTGTTACATTTCAGGAAATTCGTGAATAAATAAAGAAATGGCAAAATAAAGAAATAAAGAGCAAGGAAGGGAAAAAGAGGAAGATAAAGGACTTAAATGAAAAAAGGAAAAAGAATTAGGAGTTTGGTGGAAATGGAATCTTTCAAGACACATGGAAGGTGGATATCATCCCAACACACTAAATAAGTGTATGGCCAAGTTCCACTCTACAAAACTTAAGGGGGAAGGAAACATTTAGATGGCTAGGATTTCTCCACCACATTAAAAGGTGTATGGTGGAGATTAACCCAACACACCCCTTAACCATAATTCTTATCCTATAAATACCCCCTCACCCCCCTTGTAATTGGGAACTTAGATTTTAGGGTAGATTTTATTTCTTGTTTTGTAGTTTCAATTCTTATAAACACTCTCTTTTATTTTAATGCAATTTCATTTCCTTTAATTTCTTATCTTGCTCTCTCGTTTATTGTTGCATAACTTTCGTTATTTTCGTAAATTCGTTTAGTGGACAAAGTAGCGAAAAGCTAACCACTATGGGTTGAAAGTAACGATTATTTTCTTGTTTTTAGTTAATAATCGTAATTAAGCCCCTTTAAAAATTTCAATTTTATTGTGGGCCATTTAATTTTAAATCATCGTTTTATGGTAACTTTAATTTCGTTTCGTAGTTAATTTCTTTGTGCTCGTATTTAATTTTCAAAAAAAAAAATACAAAAATATTATAGTTTCATAAAATTTTCAGTAATTGAATTTTTGTCTCATTTTATTCATATGCTCATATACCCCTGTTTTCGTTAAAACGCAGAAACATAACCCATCTCCATTTGTTTCTCTCTTCAAACAAACCCATCTTTCTTTTCTTCCTTTTCTTCTCAATCACACAGCTAACCCCTCTATCTCCTCTTTTGTCTTAAAATTCCATCGAATCCCAGCAGCCGAACCACTGTTTTAGCTATCATTTTTGTCATATTCTCTTACCTTAGTGTATTTCCTTCTTCTTGTTTTTGAATTACTGCTTGTGTGTATGCGTTTTGAGTCCATTTAGTTCGAATTGTTGTTTATTCTTGTTGTTGCTGATTTCTCTGAAGTTTTATTGTGTGTCGAGTGTTTGATTTACTGTTTTCCGAGTTCTCTGTGTAGTTCTGGTTTAACGAGAGTTGCCGAGTTCTATTTGTCCGAGTTCCGCATTTTCTTTGGGTTAATTTATGTTAAAACGGGTCTTTGTTTGAGATTCGATGAGTTTTGTTTTTGGAGAGTTCTGAGTTGTTCAGTCGAGTAATTGCCAAGTTGATACTGCTAAGTTTCATTGTTTGTTTTTCATTTTCTTGTTTATGTTCGCTGGTTTCATTTTGCAATTCTGAATCGAGTCCCAGTTCTGTTTATAAGTGTGGCGACGAGTTCGCTGAGTTCTGTAAAATCATATGGTTTTGTGTTTATCGAATTATGAGATTGGTTATTATGAGTTGTTGGTGATTTGGTCCGTTTCTGGCTAGTTTAATTTAAGAATAATTCATGCAAATTTTTGTTAGAATATTCTGTAGATAAAATTAAAATTTAATTAAAAATTCAGTTTTCCTTAATTTAGAATTAAAATAAATTTTAGTTTTGTTTTAAAAATAGTTTAAATTTCCTTTTAGTAATTCAATAGTAAAATCCTAATTTTTCCAAAATTTGTCTAGTTCGATTAAATTAAAAATTAAGGATTGCGAAAATAAAATAGTCTTTGTGGATCGAATCTAAAATTACTAAAACGAGATTGTGCACTTGCAATCATTTCTATTTTTAGCACATCAAGTTTTTGGCGCCACTGCCGGGGATCGAACCCGGGTCACCCGCGTGACAGGCGGGAATACTTACCACTATACTACAACATTAGTGTAAATATAAAAATCAAAAAAACCAAAAAAAATTAAAAAAATGAAAAAATCACAAAAAGAGTTGTAGAATTGTAAATAGTAGAGTTCTAATCTTATTCTAGTCTTGTTAATTGATTGCTAGTTGCTTGATGCACCCTTACATGCTATGATAATCTTGTGTTCCTTTAGCTTTTGATTGAGAAGTGATTTGCTAAATTCTTGTCCACACACTTACACTAGCAAGGTGAAACTAGTACACTTATTTGATTTGTGCAAGAAATTAGAAGGTCATGATTAGGTGTAAGATGATTTGGTTTTCATGCTTTGAGTAAAAGTAGGTGCATTGAGGATACCTTTACTTGAGATTGATTATGTTCTACCACACCAAGTGAGTTTTGAGACTATATGCACATCTTTTGCATTTATATTCGTTTGCTTGAGTGTCCACTTGTCATTTGCATTACTAGCACTTGTTTGAGTTCTTTCTTGAAACACATGACATTGATTGATGATAAGATGATAAAGGCATTTAGGAATAACCCATATTTCCAAAATATCCACACCATTCTTATGTGATCAATTAGTTACCCCTTTGAGCTTAATCAAATTCTTTTGGTGACGTACCACATTACTCGCCTAAGACCTTTTTCTTGTACAGCCTTACGTATACTTGATCCCATTTTGTCAAAGGCTAGTAGGAACTTGAGGGAGTAATAAGGTGTGTGAAATGGGTTTACTTTTGTTCATAACTTTTGAGGAAATATATGTTTTGTTGGTTACCTTGTTAGTCGATTTTCAAGTTAAATCTAAAGGAGGATTATGGTTTCTAATAGCTCTCTTAAAAAAATATAAAAAAATAATATATATATATATATATATATATATATTTATTTAGGCTTAATGACCTTTTAACCCTCAAAGTTTCCATTGATATACCCATCAGTCCTCAATATTTCAAAAGGTTCCTTTTAACCCTCGAAGTATCCATAAAGGTCCTAATAACCCTTAAACCGGTACAAAAAATAAAAAATAAAAAAACGGTATAACTCGGATGGGCAAAAGAGACATTTCACAAATCGATACCGAGGGTTAAAAGGTATACTTTAGATACTTTGGGGGTTAAAAGGTATACTTTAGATACTTTGAGGGTTAAAAGGTATAACTCAGAAAATGTTTTAACAAGTGTACATTTAAAAGTAAATTAAATATATTTTTCAATAATATATTTATAATTTTTTTCAATTTTATATAATATATGTAATTTTCACTCAAACTTTAAAAAATTTATCCTTTGAAAAGTCAAATGAGTCACTTGAAATATGGAACTTGCGCTGTGTAATATTGTTCTTCTTCGAGTAAGTACTTGGTAGAATCACTTCACTCGACAGTCTACTAAATCAATTTTATATTTGCAGAGATTATAAAATTGGCATCGAGGTTTGCTATGACAATTCCCTATTGGAGGACGATTAAAAAAGAACATCGAAGATACCAAGCTGCTCGGAAACTGGGTTCCTACCAAGTCAAGAATGACACAGAGTGGATAGACAAGCTAGAATGTACTGATGTTTCTGATGCAGATGATTATTCAGATGAGAACAGTTCTGGCTCCGCATCTCCAGAAAACCTGGGCAATTCCGTTGAGGAATCAGTGAAACAACCAAAACCGCAGAGGGCATCAAAGTATGCAGAAAACCTGCACAGCGATGCAGATGAAAAATTAGGACACCCACCAACACCGTTGATCCTGGCAACAAAGTACGGGTGCGTGGACATAGCTCTTGAGATTATAAAGGAACACCCTCAAACTGTCGAGCAAGTTGATTGGAAATATGGTTCAATTTTACACCTGGCGATTAAGTATAGGAGGATAGAGATATTTGATGCTGTGAAGGAATCGAACATGCAAATGAGGAGGCTGGTGAGACTTCAGGATAAAGATGAAAACTCCATTTTGCATATGGTTGCTCTAAATACGGTAAAAGTAAAAGCTAATAATGGCAGTGATAACTCTATTTTTCATACCGCAAAAGTAAAAGTTGAGAATGGCGACGCCACTTCAACTGGTACGCCCATAGACAAACCACCTCAGCCTTGGGACGCCGAAGAACTTACCAACGAATCACGCAGCCCTGCTTTTATATTGCAAGAAGACTTACTCTTGTTTGAGGTGCATATACACATATATATGGGTTGTGTATCTTAATTAAACGTACAATATTTCATGCATCAGAATCGGGAATATTGCTATTAAAAACTTGATTGACTAATTATTCATTTGTTTCATACGAAATGCAGCGTGTGGAAGATATTATCAGGACTTAGTTCCATAATATCCCAAACAAATATCTTGAAACACCTGAACAATTATTCATTGCAAAGAAGGAACCACTTCGAGAGGAAGCCCAAGAATGGATGAAGCGAACAACAGAAAATTGTTCCATCATTGCTGTCCTTATTGCAACAGTTGCCTTTGCAGCAGCATATACGTTACCAGGAGGTACTGATGATAAAAATGGATATCCTCTTCTTTTAAAGGAAACCTTCTTTGTTGTATTCACTATTGCCGATGTTCTTTCCCTAGCATCCACACTAACAGCTCTGGTTGTGTTTCTTTCCATCCTCACTTCATCTTACCGATTAGAAGACTTCAAGGAGATGCTTCCAAAGCTTCTGATGTTTGGAATATTTTGCCTTATATTCTCCTTAACAATGACGATGTTTGCATTTGCAGCAACAGTCATCCTTATGATAAAAAATAGGCAACAATGGACCAAGAGTTGTGAAATTGTACCAAGACTTTATTCACTAATAAGCATATTTTGTTTAACTAAATTTGTGCTGAAATTTCCTTAGATACTCAAAGTCCTTCAAAGTTCCTATTGTTAACCTAGTTTGTGCTTAAATTACCAAATATACTAAAAGTCCTTCGTAGTTGCAACCGATCAAAATTTAATTTGGATTACATGTGTGCATGATATCTTTGAATTTAGGTGCTTTCTTTCCCTGCAGGCATAGGACTTCATAGTCGAGGACAAGCTGCACTTCCAAGTGCCATTGAAACATTTCTTAGTGAAAATGTTTTATTAAATAATCATTGAGTATATATAAGATTTGTATATATTTTATTTAATTCATTGAGTTTTGATTGAAATGTCATCCAATAAGGTGTAGTAAAAATATTATTATTGCAATTTTGATAATTATTCACTCAATATAATTTAATATTCTTATGTACTATAACATTATTCGATAGTCGCCATGAAAAAAAGTTATTATTTTAAAGGAAAATCATATCATGAATAAATTAAATTATTGAGAAATAAATTTTTAAAAAATAAATAGAGTACTTCTACCAAGTATAAATATTAAACGGTGAAAATACTACTACTACTACTACTAAGTATAAATATTAAATTTTTGATGACATAACTTATTTCCCTCATGTACTGTACACTTGTTAAAACATTTTCTGAGTTATACCTTTTAACCCCCAAAGTATCTAAAGTATACCTTTTAACCCCAAAGTATCTAAAGTATACCTTTTAACCCTCGGTATCGGTTTGTGAAATGTCTCTTTTGCCCATCTGAGTTATACCATTTTTTTATTTTTTATTGTTTATACCGGTTTAAGGGTTATTAGGACCTTTATGGATACTTCGAGGGTTAAAGGAACGTTTTGAAATATTGAGGGCTGATGGGTATATCAGTGAAAACTTTGAGGGCTAAAAGGCCATTAAGCCATATATATATATATATATATATGAGAGCATACTTATGTTTTTGTAATTCTCCTTCATTCGACTAGTCAAGTCTTTTTGTTGAAAGTAGAAAAATAATTGTGTGGGGAGGAAGTTTGGTGTTGTGCATGATTTCCATGGTGACTACTAGCTTTTGACACTTCACCTTGTTTTGGCCTTACTTGACATACCCTGTCCCTAGCCCCATTACAACCCAAATAAAGACCTTTTGATTGTCATCATTGATGTATGTTATGTTTAAGTTAGAATGATACCAAATGTTAAGCATGCTTTTGATTTTGTTGGAATTGAGTGATACACTTACCCTTGTTCTTGAGTGAATGTTCTCTTGTGAGTGAAATGCGAGGTATTGCTTGTTTCTTTTGTATATGTGATCTCAAGTTTTGACTCTAAGGTATGCTCTTGTAGACTTGCATGGTTTCCAATAATTTTTGCACTTGACATGAACTTGTAATCATTCTTGCATGCTTATTTAAGTGGACTATGTGAATCCTTGCACTTTCCACACCAAGACTTTGCAACTTCATTTTGATTCTTAAGTTAATGTATCATGAGAGGACATGTATGTGTGGTGTTGCATTGCCATGTAATCTTTTATTCGAACTAGATGGATTTTGTGGGTACATTCACTATAGTCCTTCACGAGACCTCACTCGTCCACTAGGGCTGCCTAAAGGTTTAAAGGGCTTGTTGCATATGCCAAATGCAACCGTCACACCTACGAAAAGGAGTATAGGACTTTTTATCTAGATTTTCTTTTTGTTTTACTCGAGGACGAGCAAAAGATAGGTATGGGGGCATTTGATAAGTGCATATTTTTGCATAATTTTATTACCTATTTATTGCTTGAACTCGTATTTTAATAATTTATTTTGTTACATTTCAGGAAATTCGTGAATAAATAAAGAAATGGCAAAATAAAGAAATAAAGAGCAAGGAAGGGAAAAAAAGGAAGAAAAAGGACTTAAATGAAAAAAGGAAAAAGAATTAGGAGTTTGGTGGAAATGGAATCTTTCAAGACACATGGAAGGTGGATATCATCCCAACACACTAAATAAGTGTATGACCAAGATCCACTCTACAAAGCTTAAGGGGGAAGGAAACATTTAGATGGCTAGGATTTCCCCACCACATTAAAAGGTGTATGGTGGAGATTAACCCAACACACCCCTTAACCCTAATTCTTATCCTATAAATACCCCCTCACCCCCTTGTAATTGGGAACTTAGATTTTAGGGAGATTTTATTTCTTGTTTTGTAGTTTCAATTCTTGTAAACACTCTCTTTTATTTTAATTCAATTTCATTTCCTTTAATTTCTTATCTTGCTTTCTCGTTTATTGTTGCATAGCTTTCGTCATTTTCGTAAATCCGTTTAGTGGACAAAGTAGCGAAATGCTAACCACTATGGGTTGAAAGTAACGATTATTTTCTTGTTTTTAGTTAATAATCGTAATTAAGCCCCTTTAAAAAGTTCAATTTTATTATGGACCATTTAATTTTAAATAATCGTTTTATGGTTACTTTAATTTCGTTTTGTAGTTAATTTCTTTGTGCTCGTATTTAATTTTCAAAAAAAAATACAAAAATATTATAGTTTCATAAAATTTTCAGTAATTGTATTTCTGTATCATTTTATTCGAATGCTCATATACCCCTGTTTTCGTTAAAACGCAGAAACATAACCCATCTCCATTTGTTTCTCTCTTCGAACAAACCCATCTTTCTTTTCTTCCTTTTCTTCTCAATCACACAGCCAACCCCTCTCTCTCCTCTTTTGTCTTAAAATTCCATCGAATCCCAGCAGCCGCACCACTGTTTTAGTTGTCATTTTTGTCATATTCTCTTACCTTAGTGTATTTCCTTCTTCTTGTTTTTGAATTACTGCTTGTGTGTATGCGTTTTGAGTCCATTTAGTTCGAATTGTTGTTTATTCTTGCTGTTGCTGAGTTCTGTGAAGTTTTATTGTGTGTCGAGTGTTTGATTTACTGTTTTCCGAGTTCTCTGTGTAGTTCTGGTTTAACGAGAGTTGCCGAGTTCTGTTTGTCCGAGTTCCGCATTTTCTTTGGGTTAATTTATGTTAAAACGGGTCTGTGTTTGAGATTCGATGAGTTTTGTTTTTGGAGAGTTCTGAGTTGTTCAGTCGAGTAATTGCCAAGTTGATACTGCTGAGTTTCATTGTTTGTTTTTCATTTTCTTGTTTATGTTCACTGGTTTCATTTCGCAATTCTGAATCGAGTCCCAGTTCTGTGTATAAGTGTGGCGACGAGTTCGCTGAGTTCTATAAAATCGAATGGTTTTGTGTTTATCAAATTATGAGATTGGTTATTATGAGTTGTTGGTGATTTGGTCCGTTTCTGGCTAGTTTAATTTACGAATAATTCATGCCAAATTTTTGTTAGAATATTCTGTAGATAAAATTTAAATTTAATTAAAAATTCAGTTTTCGTTAATTTAGAATTAAAATAAATTTTAGTTTTGTTTTAAAAATAGTTTAAATTTCCTTTTAGTAATTCAATAGTAAAATCCTAATTTTTCCAAAATATGTTTAGTTCGATTAAATTAAAAATTAAGGATTGCGAAAATAAAATAGTCTATGTGGATCGAATCTAAAATTACTAAAACGAGATTGTGCACTTGTAATCATTTCTATTTTTAGCACATCAATATTGATGGATTGGTCCTATGTTGAGATTCTTTTTGGGGCTAATGATGTTTAGAATAAATTTTAGAAGAAAATAAAATTTTGAATCTGGGATGATAAATTTGTGAATTTTGATTGATGCACGATATACTTGAGATTTTAGTAACCACTGGTACTTGAGGATTCAAACCAAAGTTTATGCCTTGGAAATTTATTGTTTAAGATGTTACATATTGTTGTTCGAGGATTTGACATTTACTTAGGATAAAGAATAACAATAAAAGTTAGTTGTACCTTAAGAGCATAGGAATTTAGAGCATCTCCAAGAGGTTCTCTATTGTAGCTTTTAACTCAAAAAATGAGGAGAAAGAATAAAAATTAAGCTCCAAGAGACTCTTAGAAGCTCTTTAAAAAGTTAAGAGTTTCTTCTTTCTCCTCTATTTTAGGAGCAACTAGTAGCTCTTAACTTAATATTTTATTAGTAAAATAGTTGTTTTTCTCTCTCATCTATTGATTGTTTGTCTAAATGGAATTGAAATATGAATAAAATATCAAATAAAGAGCCATAATAGAGAGCATTGTTGGAATTGACACAAAAATCAATGTAATAACTTGCTAAGAGCATAATTGTTTATAATATATTTAGGAGTGAGCTAAGAGACTCTTGGAAATGCTCTTGGATTACTAAAAGTGATCATTACAATGAAAAAAATATGGTAACATGATGTGGGTCATTATAGAATAAATAAGGTAACATGATGTGGGTCATTATAGAATGTGACCAATGTTTGGAAATTGTGTGCAAATTTGTGAAATAAATGTTCCAAGGAATAAAAATATATTTTTTTTGTAAAGAATAAAAATATTTTTGGTTGTGAAAATTTTGTGAATTAGAGTAATGTCGATTGAGAATTTGTGCAGTCACGAATGTATTCAAAGATTTAATGTAATATTATAAATGTTGCTCTGGATTGGTTCTTGTGGATTTAAGGTTATAATTTTTTGAGGATACGATAATTTGAGGGTATAGAAAATTTCAATCATATATTAAGTGTTAATTAATTATATGACTAGTATGGATTCGAGTTTAAGGTGATAGTGAGATTGTCTTAAGTTGAGAAATTTTTTTTTTTAAAAAAAAAATCTTGAATGGGTGAAATTTGTTGGATTCAACAGGATGTTGTGAATTTGGGATTGCAGATTCGAAATATAAGTTAGTATGAAATATTGGTAAATCATAATTGTGGGTTTAAAAAAAAATCATTCATATTTGATGAGTTGGAAAAGAAAAAAAAAGGTTTTGTTAGGTCCAATATGTTTGTAGAAGGGGGGGTTGAATACAAACAATACTGTTTAATCGAAATTTGTCCGGATAATTTAATTTATATTTTGACAAATTTGAGCGAAATTAAATGAAACAAAATTCAAGTTGAATATAAAATTATATTAACTTGAGGGGTTTGTTACAAATACAGTACAGAATTTATATCTATTTAATAAAAACAAATTAGAAAATTCGACATGAATTTTTCTAGATTTGTTAATAAAAATCAAGATATAGATTAGGAGTAAAAACTCGCTAATAGTACAAGAGTATCAAGTAAACCAGTTCTATCGGATCAGATATTAAAAATAAGATGAACTTGATTTTCTATGAATTTTTCTGCTTCTTGTGCTGTGTTCTTGATGAGAGAGAAGAGAGCAATCTGCTTTGAATGTAATTTTTCAATCTGTCTTTTTGTCTTCTGTCGTCTGTCTTCATTTATATCATTTACTGCCTCTTTATCCTCAAATATAACTGTCAAGACAATCGGCAATACAATTTATTCTTCCAAGACAACCAATTTTGTACTGCCAAGACAATAGGCAATACAATCGTCAAGACAATCAGGTTCTTCCAAGACAATCGGCAAGACAATCAAATTCTGAGATCTTTGTCTTGCTTTATCAAAAATTATCATTCTGTCTGAAGCTTTTTCTTTTTGATCATTATCAAGACAATCTAATTTGAACTGTCAAGACAATCGTCAAGACAATCAAATCAGATTTTTATTCTACTTTTTAAAAGCTTTTCAGAAATTATCATTACCAAGACAGTCGGCAAGACAATCAGAGATTGTCTTGCTTTACCGATTTCTTCTTCAAGACAATCTCTTATTGTCTTGCTATTCTGATTTAAGCCTTCAAGACAATCGGCAAGACAATCAGAGATTGTCTTGCTAGTTCATTTTTCAGAATTAAATTAAAATTGATTAACAAATAATCATTTTAATTTATTCTTACTTAAATAATTAATCAGATTTAATTAATCTAATAATTAATTTAATTAAAGAATTAATTCAAGATGAATTAATTAATTAATTAAATTGACTACTTGATTTAAATTAATTAAAGAAGATTAATTATATATCCTTGGATTGTCTTAATTCTTCTCTGAATCACTGAAAGTAATAAAGGAATACCACTGAATATTTTGTTGACGTTCCATGCACGGTCTGGTTCATGAACGACTAACTTCAATGACTGTCCTTTAATTTTCACATTAAAAATGTGATTCATTTTTCTTCTCATTTCTTTCTCCTTCTTGTACTTCACTGTATACTATCTGAACCTGTCACTCTAGAAATCTCTGTCTTAGAAATAAATCCACTTCTTTGATGCTATACTGAGGCTTGATCAGCAATCTGAACTTCTTCCAGTGTAAAACATCAAAACTATAGATTGACTTTAGGGTTTTTCTTCTGACAGATAGTACCTCCTGAGATTCCTGTGACAGTTAAAGTTATTTACTTATTACAATCTAAGCTTAAGTTGAGTTGAGTCCTCGAACTACAAATAGGTTGTGTCATATGCCTTTCAATCTCCCCCTATTTGTTTGTTAGAATATAACAAGCAAATACCTAGAGGATTACTCAACTAACTCAACTTAACTTAGTAAAAGATAAAACTTTAAACACAAAGTAAATAAAAGAAAAGTTCTGGTTTATATTTAACATTGTCCAGATTCAAACATAAAAGATAAATACAAGATAGATGATCCTCTAGACTAATCATATAATACAATTTTCTATCTTGACCTATCTAAGCTCTAAAGATATCACATGTAGAGCTGATCTTCACTTTGAAGTTTCTTCATCCCTTATCTCTCCAGGTTCAACTTCATCTTCTTGCTCTAGAAATCTTCTGATATTCTCTGTGTCAAATCGTTCTTGATCATCCAAGGTTTTGATCAAATCCTTGTCAAGTACACGTTCATAATCTGACACAAGACCTTTAGGTTTCTTAGGCAAGATTCCAAGGTTACCCCATAGCCGATTCCGAAGTATGTAATATTTCTTTTCAAAGCCAGTTAAAGCATATGATCGAATAATGTCAGCAACAAAGATACTTTCTTTATCTTCGAATCCTGTAGTCCTTAGCATATGTTCTAACCAGACCAGATGAGATGCAGTGTATAGTTTCATTGACTTAGAATCAAGGAAGCAAGAATGTAGTGTATTGCCCCTGAGAAACTTAACATGATGTGGAGTTTGAATAACTTGTGGACTATTCCTTTGCGCAAACTCCAAAAGTCTTTCATGAAGTAAAATATTCAGTTCAGAAAACCTTTTTACCTTTAGGGACATAATCCACAGTTCAATCAAGCTTCTCTGTTGAAAGATTTGAAGTGACACATAGAGAGAACCCATTGTACGAGAGTCAATCTGAATTATCAGTTGATCTGCACATCTGTCAAACCCAGCTACTATCCTCGAGATTTCCAGCATCAATGCATCCATATATTGCAAGTAATTTGGATTGGTCTCTTGAAACTGTTGAAGTAATTGGAGAAAACGTTCATCATCATTAGCAGTGTTCTGAATAGAATCAAAAATCTCTCTTGCTCTATCCCACTTTGGACCAATCTTCAACTGAATATCTCTTTTCCTTTCCTGTACACTGATTGCATGTAGCTTTTGTTTCTCTACATCTTCAGCTTGCTTCAGCTTCAATCTTTTATCCACAACCTGTCTGGTCTTCTCAAGCTTAGCTTGTCTCATCTGACGATCAGCTTTCTCCTCTTGAAGTTCCTTCTCAAATTCAGGATCATCTTGCCAGTTTGAAAGATCTTCTTCGATATCATTTAATTGTTGTACTTCAAACTTACTATTCTTGAGATCGAAATCAAACTCGAATACATCCTGATCATGAGCAGCTTTTTCTTTTCCCTTGGTAGACTTCTCAGACTTCTCCTTATGCCTCCCTTGACTTCCTGACTTACATCCTCCTGCTTCTCCAGACTTACCTGCTCCTCCATCTCCAGACTTCTCCCCCTTAGTTGAGGAATCCTCTACAGATTTTCGTTGACTATCAACCTCCCTATTTGCATCATTATCCCCTTCATTATCATCATCAAAGTCTTCAAAATATGCTCTTTGTTCTGGTGTGATATTATGAGTAGGTTTAACAATGTTGTATAGATGATCAAGTCCTTCAAACATGTAATCATACTTTTCTTCAAGCTTCGCAAAGGTTGTTGAATATGATTGAGCCGTTTCATGCATTTCCATTTGAAGTTCATCCACCCTATTAGAGAGTCTGTCAATAGCATTTAGAATATCTGTTCTTTCTGTAGATGCCTGAGAGTTGGATTGTATCAATGTATTGATTGCTGGAGTGAGTGTAGTCTTTATGTTGTGGACATCGTCACGAATAATCATGAGCTGATTGTTGACAGAGGTGGAAGAAGAAGACCGTTCATCCACTTGTGCTTTTAAAACTTGTTTTTCAGCCTAAGTTTCCATCAATTTCTTTTGCAGATCTTTGATTTGAGCCATAAGAGACAAAGTGTTTGTGTCAGTGTGTGCTCTCACCTGATGTTCACTCAAGGATATGTCACTCTCCTTTCGTGCATCTGTTTCACTCATATTTAAGGTGGTCCTCACATCACTCAACACTAGCTCCTTTCCTTGAGCTGTACCTGCATAAGAAATCACCCTAGCCTCTTCTGAAGAGGTCAGTGGTGGTGCAATGGGAGGTCGCAATTCCCAATCCTCAGTCATCTCTATCAATTCATTTGGATTTGATAACTGAATTTCTTCAGTGATAGGATGACCAAGTTGCCCTTCACTTTCTCCAGATAAATCTGCGAGTGAAGAATCCCTTGAGGGAGCCAGGAATGTTCCTCCTGGGAGGGGAGATGATGACTCTATTATAACTGGCAGAGAGTCAAGATTTCCCTCTGAAGCCTGTGAAGGCTCTTCTACCGTAACAATGGTAGGCACTGTAACAATCCTATCGTGCACTCCTTGCTCAGTGTCCTTAACAACATCAGATTCTACAGTAATGTTTTCCCCCATTGTGAGTAATAGAGGTGTGCTTGACTCTGTACAAGGTGCCACGGCCCTTTGGCGAATTTCAATAATTGCATCCTGTTGAGAGGATAAAATTAGTAACAGTTCATCGGCCATTTCAATGTCCAAGTCCTGTTGGGAGGAAATGGATGGGCTAACAGATGCCTCAAGTAGTAGGTTTCTTCTCTTCTTTGGTGGAGGCAGAGCTGTGGGATCACTCACATTATCACTTCTTCTATCAGCTCTTTTTGTCAACAACTTGCTTCTGGCTTTAGGTTTAGAGATTTGGTTAGACACAGTGTTTGGCTCTAAGACCTGGGATAGAGGTTGTGGTTCTACAACCTCTTGGTCTGACCTATCAGCCACTTGGGCTCCAGAAATAGTTTGAGAGATAGAAGGCAATACCTGCTCCATTGATGCAGTAGCTGTACCTGAAGGAATAGATTGTTCCATTTGATGTTAATGTTCAGGGACAGGTACATTTTGAGGCTCAGGTTCAGGTGCATTCACAAGTCGAGGAATGACAGGTAGATTTATGAAGTTAGACAAATATGGTGTAATATACACTGGCACATTTATCAATTTTCTATGTGTATCAAGGCTAGTGAATATTTTCTTGGTTTGCCTGCCTGATACCATAGGGTTGTCATTCCTAAAAATTGTTTGTTGACCAACAGGAACAAGATGATTAAATAACAAAGTTAAAAATCTAGGATAATAACATAGAACTTTCTTACCCTCATCAAAATCCCTTCTGGCCTTAACAATCCTGTTAACAATAGTATTCCAAAGTAGGTTACCAATATTGATTCTACGGTTGTTAGCAACAGCATAACCAATAGTTTGTAACATAGAGGTGAGTAAGTGAAAGTTACCTCTGGCTGAATTAGCAAATACCTTGGAGATCGTGTCGAAGAATGCATCCCATTGTTGAACCAGATTCCTTTTGCTCAGGTTGTTCATATCAATTACTCCATGATAATTAATATCACTGAAGACTTGATAAAGTTGTTCACTGGTTGGAAATGGATCAAAATTATCCGCCGGAAGGCCCAATACAGTAGTAAGGGTTGATTCTGTCACGACGTGGTGTGTACCATCAAAATCAAAAGAGAATGAGGTCAAGTCTTCAGACACCACAGCTTCTGTGCAAATCAATCTCAGTGGTCCTATCTTAATTGGGGCTTCGATCGAAATGGCAGTTCGGATAATTGAATCGTCATTTAAAAACCGTATCCAAAGCCTAAATCGATCATAGGGACAATCGTTCGGATTAAAATAGCCAACCAAATTATGTTTCATTATCTCAAAATTATCAGCCATTTTTAAACACAAAAACACACTTCAATTTTAGGAAAATTAAAACAATTCGAAAATTTTCAGAATTTATTAATTAATTAAAATTAATTAAAAATTCGAATTAATTCAAAGTTGTCAGAAAAATCCCAAAAATTTATATGATGTTCTCCTGATCACTGGGAGTTTCAATCTATTTTTAGAATTCAAAGAAAAAATCTAGAACTCTCAAAACCCTGAAAACCCGATTGAATTTTTTGAAAAATAGAGTTTTCAAAAACTGAATGAAATTGGAAGATGTTTGGTTCAAAAGACAGGAAATTGGACGATCTACTTGAATCCGTTCTTAGTTTTCAATTTCGTTGAAGAAATTTGAGCAGCGTTTCAGTTCAAGAGTGTGTGTATATATCGTGTATGTATATAAAGTTTCTGTGTAAAAACACGAGAGAGAAGATTGTATTGGCTGTTTGTTTTGTTCGTTTTTTTTTAAGTATCAAAACAACACTACAAGACAATCGGCTGATTGTCTTGCAGATTGTCTTGGTAGTATAAATACTATCAAGACAATCGTCTATTAAATAAAAACAAAGAAAAACACATTTTTTTTATTAATTAATTAATTAATTAATTAATTATTATTAAAAAACAAACTAACATTACAAGACAATCGGTTGATTGTCTTGCCGATTGTCTTGGTAGTATAAATACTATCAAGACAATCATGTATTTAACTAATTAAAAACAAATTGACACACACAAATTTTTTTTTTTAATTAATTAATTTTTTTAAAATACTGAAAAGACACTCCAAGACAATCAAGTGATTGTCTTGCCGATTGTCTTGGTAGTTCAAAACTATCAAGACAATCGTTTGTCTTGAGTAAAACAAAATAAAAACAAAACAAAAATCTGAAAAATATTTTATTATCAACAAAATAACCTGCCAAGACAATCTGTAGATTGTCTTGGCGATTGTCTTGATACTATAAAGACAAACAAGACAATTCATTATCCTGCTAATATTCTGCTAATAAAATACAAATTAATGTGCATAATTAATTCAATTAAAATACACTCTAATATATTATTAAAATTACTATAAATAAATATTTTGCAAGCACATGGATTAATCTTTTTACGGAAACAAATATAAATAACAAAAGGACAAACACTACAAAACATTTAATAAAATATTAAATATATTTACTAAAATATTTATAACAAATTAATGAATCTAAATATTTTCTAATAAATAACTTTCTAATAGAAAATTATTTAATGAGAGAATATGATTCATTAAAATATCACAAATATTTCAAAACACAAGAAGTAATAAAGAAGTTATTATAAACATGTTGACAAAGATTTTTAGCAATTACAAGCAATAAGAAGTTGATAAAATAATTATACAAGTGATTAAAATTTAAAAATAATAACAATATCACTTGCAAATTATTAAAGAATAAACCTCAGATATTAACCAGCTTAATTACTAGGACTGTTTAACATACCCAATTCACCAACGATTTTGGTGAATGTGGATTCGTCAAGAGACTTAGTAAAAATATCTGCTGTTTGTTCTTCTGTGGGTACAAATAATAATTCCACAGTACCATCCATGACATGTTCTCTTATAAAATGATACCTGATGTCTATGTGCTTGGTCCTCGAATGCTGCACAGGATTGTTGGAGATTGCTATGGCACTTGTATTATCACACAAAATTGGAATTTTTGATAATACAAAACCATAGTCTTTCAGCTGATTCCTAATCCACAAGATTTGGGCACAACAGCTTCCAGCAGCTATGTATTCAGCTTCAGCTGTTGAGTTAGAAACTGTTTGTTGTTTCTTGCTGTACCAGGAAACTAGCCTGCCACCTAGGAATTGACAACTCCCAGAGATGCTTTTTCTATCTACAACACTTCTTGCATAATCTGAATCTGTGTATCCAACAAGATTAAAACCAGATTCTTTAGGGTACCAGATACCTAGATTAGGTGTACCCTTAAGATATCTTAAGATTCATTTTACAGCAATGAGATGAACATCTCTAGGATCCGCTTGGAACCTTGCACACAAGCATGTAGCATACATAATATCTGGTCTACTAGGGGTAAGGTAAAGTAATGAGCCTATCATACCTCTGTAACTTGTGACATCTACCTTGGCAGAATTTTCACAAGCTCCAAACTTGACAGCTGTAGATGATGGTGTCTTAGCTGAAGATGAGTCCTCCATTTGATATTTCTTGAGGAGCTCTTTGATATACTTGGATTGACAGATAAATATTCCATATGTCCTTTGACTTATTTGCAATCCAAGAAAGAATTTCAGTTCTCCCATCATGCTAATTTCAAATTTACCCTGCATTAACTTAGCAAATTTCTTGCACAAAAGATCATTAGTAGACCCAAATATTATATCGTCCACATAGACTTGGACTAATATTGTATCATTTTTATGTTTCTTAGTGAAGAGAGTTTTGTCTATGACACCTCTAACAAAGCCATTTTCAAGTAAAAATTCAGAAAGAGTGTCATACCATTTTCTTGGTGCTTGCTTGAGGCCATTGATAGCCTTGAAAAGGAAGTAGACATAATCCAACATATCTGGATCTTCAAAGCCAGGGGGCTGTTCTACATAGACCTCTTCATCCAGCTTACCATTTAGAAAAGCACTCTTGACATCCATTTGATAAACATTAAAGTTTGAGAATGCTGCGAATGCCAAGAATATTCTAATGGCCTCGAGTCTTGCCACTGGAGCATAGGTTTCATCATAGTCAATGCCTTCAGCTTGTGAATAACCCTTTGCTACCAGTCTTGCTTTATTCCTGGTGACTGTGCCATATTCATCAAGTTTGTTTCTGAATACCCATCTAGTGCCAACCACTATTCTATTTGAAGGTCTGGGTACCAGCTTCCATGTGACGCCCCGAGATCCGGGGTCAAGGATCCGGGCCGTCAAGGTCCAATTTCCGATCAATATCAATATCTCTGTAGTCTTTTTTTTTAGTAAGCAGTTGACCCCACACTAATACACACACACACACACACCAGTCATATGCTCATAGAACAACATCCACAATATTTAAAAGTTTAAAGTTAACAGTTATTATAAGCCCAGAATTTACTAAGTACATTGTTGAACAAAGCTTCTACAGGAAGCACTTCAACAACTAAAGTTTATTACAAACTTACACACTTAATTTACATAAATCTACTAAGCCCCTTCGCTTGTCACTACCTCGGGGATGGTCGCCAGCACTCGCTCAAAAGGTTGCCTTTCTCTTACCCTCTTGCGGGGTGTGGTACGAAGTATCGGCATGGGACCTAGCTGCTATATAAATAAGTAGCAAGAGTGAGCTATAATAGCTCAGCAAGATAATACTGTAACTAAAATTTAAAATGTGAACAGGTATACCTATATGTATATGCATATATAATAGCAGGAAACAATTAAAATCCTTAAGGAAGAATAAAGCTCTTATTTAATAATACATCATCCACTTACTATTATAAGAAAGAAATCTAAATTAATATAATATCAGTTTTTCTACATCTGTAACCATAATTCCATCATCTCATATCATTATTCTGTTTTCAGTATAGAAATCTGAAATAATATAATATCAGTTTTTCTTCATCTGTAACCATAATTCCATCATCTCATATCATTATTCTGTTTTCAGTATAGAAATCTGAAAACCATTGTCTACACTTTCTTTTCAAAAACATTGGGGATATCTGCTGTCGCCTGATACGTTAGGACGATGATCAGTCGCCTAATCGTACCTGCTCTCTTTTTACTACCGGTAGAAGGAATGAAGATCATCCCTGGAGGAAGGCCACCTGCTAACATCCTCCCTTGGCATCTTCGTGCCGTAATAAAAATAATAAATGCTGGACTGTGTCGTACACAGGCCTGACACAGCCACTTACGCAAGTCTATTGCAATCCCCCCTTTTTATCACATCATTATTCCCTTTTCAAAATATCATTCCACATTTCCATTTTCTCGCTTTCATTCCCACATATCATTCGCTCATATCATTTCCATTCTCGCACATACATCTATAACATATATATATATATATATATATATATAACATAATGCTTTGATCATGATCCAGACATCTCTTTCATAATCAAGAAATCAAATATACTTTTATATTCCGAAAATGTTCCGTCTATTTAAAGAGTAGTAAATAATAACCAAATAATATTTATTAAACCACTGATATTGAAAAAGAATATCTTTAGCAAAATATTATAAATCATATAACCCTAGATAACAACTGATACCATTCTTTTCTTTAGATAACAACTGATACCATTCTCTCATATTCTCTTAATCATAAGGCATGTTCACTTGATGCATAATCATCTCTATACATATCCATCTCATACTCATATCCATATTCATATACATCTTCGTACTCATATTCATATTCATATACATCTTCGTATACCTTCCTTTTCAATATCAATACTCAAGGAAGACAATTTCTTCACAATATAGTAATAATAGCATCACATATATATTCCATGAAATCAAGTTTCTTTGTGAAGATAAGTAGTTTTACAAAGTAAGGATGGAAGAAATCTTGCCTCTATTCCTGAATCCTGAAGATGTGGCTCGTGGTTCTCCCGAAGTTTCTATAACACAAAAGGTTCGTCGTTAGAATATTACATCCCTTTTCTCACTTCACCTTTATATAACAATACCCTTAATGCCTACTATGTGAATAACATGCTATTATAATCCAAGTGTTCCAAGAACCTAACCAATTTTAAACTCAATCAAAGTTTCAGTGTTTTTCACCATTTCCCTTAACGACCACACTCGACTGCAGAATTTCTTATAATTTTTAAATTTCGAATTTTAATGTAAGGTCAACTGGAAATAGTTCTTTGACCACACTAATACCATATCCCAAAATTTCGTAACTTTTAACAATGTTAAAGTATGGTAATTGTAACCTCAAGTTTGATACATTTACGGTTTCTCGGTTTTCGAACGTCTTTCACTAAAACTGACTTTTCTCCTAAACCGTTCATCAGATTTTAACGCACCTTATATCAAAACGATCTATGAACTAAGATCTATCATTTCATGGTCAATTGGTAACCTAGGCAGTGAGGTACCGTACGAATACAGGGGTCACAAAACAGGGCAGTTTGTAGTTCGGACATTATAACTGCTATATTTTCGTACTTTCCATAAATCCAACTCCTCCAAATCAATTATCAACCATAACAATCATTACCTACACCATGTGGTCTTCTTCACCAGCCATGGTTACAATTCCAAACACTTCCATATTTAACTCAAACCATTTACAAACACATATAACATCATAATCTTGATCTTTACATCACTTAATCACTAAACCAACAATATCCATCATAATATAAAAAGGGGCAAGAGTGTTTATACCTTCTTGAAGCTTTAAAGATCCTTAATAAACCTTGGTATATCCTTAAACAACCTTATCTTAGCTTGAATCAACTAAAAGATCCATAAAAACAAAGTTAGTTCTAAGATTCTACTATTCACTACTATTCATCAAGTAACTTGAATGATTTTATTACCTATGAAGATGATGATCATTGGCTTTGAAACTTTGTATATGATCCTTCCTAACCTCCAAGAAGCTCCATGAATTTCCTCTTGATTTAAGGTTGATGCTAGCTAGGGTTTGTGTTTTTATTTTTTTTTCTTTTTCTCCTTTTTTTTCTTCTTTGGCCGAATTGATGAAATGAGGTGGGGGAGAGATTTCTTTTGCTTGTTTTGATATTATCTCATCTTAATCTTGTTAATCTAGCTTGTCTTGGAAGCTTGGTTGATATTTACATAGTTAAATGACTAATCTACCCTTAAAATGGTGTTAGTGGAATGTGACATCATCTTGATGATCTAATAATCCCTTTTTCTTGATTTTCTAAGTATAATGTTAATAATCTTGGATAATAATAATGTGGCATGTATCCTTGTTAGATTACTAATCTTGGTTGCTTGGTTTCCATACTCGTCTAATCGTGGTTCGTTTCGAGTATACCTCATTATCTCAGTGGTTTTCGAAATCATTTACAAATCCAATTTCCTTTGGTATTCTCTTAACTTAATAATCCCTTGGTTTAACTTAAATTCACTAATGCCTCAATATATAATTCCTTTAATATTTCTATACTCCTTAATATCCAAGATATAGAAGTTCGTTCGAGCTCAAAATCCTCAAAATCAAAATTCAGGAATTTCTAAAATCCATCGTCATTTCGAGTCACTTATTTTCAATGTACAACACTAATATGGTTTCTGTTTACTCATTTTCCATCCCTAATATAGAGTACCTACACACCATTTCCCTGGATTCCTCAAGATCACTATTCATTTGGGCACTGTAGCCTTTCTAAAGTTAGGGTTATTACAGTCTTCCCCCCTTAAAAGGATTCCGTCCCGGAATCATGTTGGAAATGTCCATAGGTATCTTTTCCATTTACACCTTCTAACTTCCACACTATTTCCTTTATCCTTTTCCGTTTGTAATATCTCTATCTTGTTTGCGCAGAAATACACCAACATAACTTCCTTGTCATTCATCAACATGCCATTTAGTTTATCAATAGCAGTCCTTTTACTGTCTTTTCCTCACAAATCTCTTCCTGTTTCCAGTCATTCCATATTATCTCGTCTCTCCTTCCTCTTTTGACGAAGATATCCGCCACCACATTGACCTTTTCTGAATGGTAGTGTATCTCACTTATGGTTTGACCATCTTCTGATCTCTATCATGACATAAATATTAACTCCTCAATATTCCTATAGCTTCTCTCTGTAAAATTTTCCAGAAAATAAGCTCTAATAATATTCTTTAAAACAATTGTAAGAAAATACTACCTAATATATATATATATTTCCTGTTCGTCTCAACGAGCTTGTGTTTTCCCAAACACTCCTACTTTTCTTTTCATAATGTTTCCTAGCCCTTAACAGATACTGATTTTCCTTATCTATATTATTAACTTATTTATTCCATTAATTGATTAAGTCGATCCTTAACCAAAGACTTACACACAAATTTAAATCGGAAAGCAAGTACCTGTATCCGCATCTGGTTTCGTCAACGCTTCCCCTAAGGTCATGTTGTACACTCTAGCAGTAGGCCTATTTGAAGCAGCCCCACTCTATCCTGGCACGTATGACCCACCTGAACGGCAATCTCTAGCAATGTGTCCTAATTTCCCACACTGGTAACACTTAACATCTCTTTTAGGGTTTGCATCAGTTGATGGGCACTGGTTAAGGTAGTGTCCTTTTTGTCCACACTTAAAACAAGTTACTCCCAACACTCTACAGACTCCTATATGCTTCTTACCACACGTGTCACAATCTGGTAATGGTGGTCGTGATTGATTGGACTGAAATGTCCCTGAAGATTTACCACCCTGATTCACCGTCTCACTAATAGTCTTGTTACCCCCCGACTTTCCCACAAATTGGGATTTTTGTCCTTTACCTCCTTTGTTAAAGTAGCTTCCCTCACTTGAACCTCCTTTTGGACCCTCAAATCTTCTTTTCTTATTCTCTCGACCTATTTGAGCCTGCTCACTCTCGGCCTCTATAATTGATGCCTTTTGAACCACTGCAGCATAATCAGTCAACTCAAATGGGGCCACTCTCGTTGGTAACCAGGGTTTCAACCCTTGTTGAAACCTTTTTGCTCGTTGTTCTTCAGTACGCACATACTCGGGAACAAACCTCGACAGTTCTGTAAATTTAGTTTCATACTCTGCCACTGTTAGGTTATCCTGTTTTAACTCCAGAAACTTTGATTCCATTTGGTTTTCTAAATACCTAGGAGAATACTTTTCTAGGAACACCCTAGTGAAACGCTCCCAGGTTATCACTCCCGCTTCTTCTAGGTTCTTCTTAGCTTCCCACCAGTAATTTGCCTCTCCCTTTAAGAGATAGGCTGCAAAAACTGTTTTCTGATCTTCCTCTATCCTCAGTATTTCGAAAGCTTTCTCCATTTCTTTTAGCCATGCCCTAGCTACTACTGGGTTAGTGGTTCCCTCAAATTCTGGGGGCTTTAATGACTTAAAGGCACGAAAGGAATTAGCTGCCTGATTGGGGAGAACAGGTGGTTGTTGGGGATTCTGTGGATTAGCCAAATTCTGTCTTAATAAGTCCATGAATTGGGTAAAGGGATCACCACCCGGATTCCTTTGTTGGCTAGTTAATTCCTCTTCTCCTTCTTCATGATTTTCTTCATTATGAGCATTTTCGTTCAATCTAGTACATTCTATATTTCGACTTCTTTCGTGTCTCTCATTTCCCCTTGCATTCGCTCTACTATCACGTCTAGGCGGCATAGTTCTGTACATAACAATAGTCCTTATTAATTACCCGAATTTGGGTTACAACATACATCATTTCTATATACACAATTATATCATTAATTAACTCATTTGCACATCACAATATCTTTATCACGCGATTTGCATCTAGTTATACCATAACTTTAGTAGGTAATTGTATCGCCCTTAACACGATAGCCTTTTCATTAAGTCCATCACCTTTTATACATCAATATTTTTGAGTCTCAACATTTATTAAAAAAAAAATGCAGCAAAAATTTAGATAGAAATGCACAAACTTCATTAATGTACATAAATATTTTACAATTTGGGTACAACATCTTTTACTGCTAATAATATACATCATCTAATACAAGGTTCGAAACCTAAAACATAGCCGTACATACTAATCCGATATCACAAAAGTACTACTAGCTGTCCTCTAATCAGACTGGGATTAAAACAGTGAACAACTAAACTAATCCCCAAAATGACATCAACAAGATGACTAGTCTGATTAGTGACGAAACTACTATCCCGGCTCACAGCCCTGCCCTGACAACATCCCGGATCTGGACTACCATGGTAGTAACCGTATCAACTATCTGGGCCCTCCATGCCGGGTCTCCTCTATCACCCAACAACCTCCTAATATCTCCTAATGCTCGTAGCTCAATACTGACCATCCCCAGAGACATCCCATCCGGGATAACCCCTCATCTCCCTCTCTCTAACCTCTGTAGAAGGGTGTCTATAGTCCTGCGGGACTCCTCCAGCTGTCCCTGAAGGGCAAAGTACTCCGTCAAAAGAATGGCTGGTAGAGAGTCACCTGCCGGCAAGGGTGCCTCCTGAGGGGGCACAACAGCTGGGGCAGGTGCCTGTACAGGTGGAGGTGGTGGGTGCAAATGGTGGGGATGGAGGAATAGACTCGGTATCTGCATCCTCAGATGGATCTCCCTAAATCTCATCCTCTGAGAAGATAAAATGTCCGGGCGGAGTGAATGGCTCATCTGGATCCTCTAGAGGGCCAGGACTCGGTGAGGGAGATGGGACTGGTGATGGTACTGGAACAGGCAAGGCAGGGGTAGGTATCATATGGATATCAGTCCACTCAATCTCCTCCTCCCCCTCCTCAGCTATAACTGACAATCTAGGCCTCTTACGTAACGGCCTCTCCTCCTCCGGAATTTCCCACCTCACTCTGGAAGGACCTGCCTCATCAGATCCTGTAGTAGAAGGTCTACCCATATATGGCACTATGGCCACAGCCTCTCTCCGTCTCTGCTCCTCTGCCTCCTCTCTCTCTAATCGCTCTCTAGCCGCCGCCCGGCGTCTCTCCCTGAGGTCCTCAACTGCATACTCGGGGACCTCTACCCCGGCCAGCTGAAGATCTAATAGCTCCTGCTCTGACATCCCTAGCCACTGGGGTCCTGACTCGGCTCACCCATCTCCGTTCCCTATAATAAAACATAAAATTCTATTAGTAACAGTCTAATAAATTATAATATATGCTTAAAGTAAATACTACCTGCGATATACCACCCTTGAACTTGATGGAAGTTCACAATTTATATTATAACTGATACATTTATTATTATTACTTTTGTTCTTGAGCATTATGACTCTTAGCTCTGATACCATCTGTGACGCCCCGAGATCCGGGGTCAAGGATCCGGGCCGTCAAGGTCCAATTTCCGATCAATATCAATATCTCTGTAGTCTTTTTTTTTAGTAAGCAGTTGACCCCACACTAATACACACACACACACACCAGTCATATGCTCATAGAACAACATCCACAATATTTAAAAGTTTAAAGTTAACAGTTATTATAAGCCCAGAATTTACTAAGTACATTGTTGAACAAAGCTTCTACAGGAAGCACTTCAACAACTAAAGTTTATTACAAACTTACACACTTAATTTACATAAATCTACTAAGCCCCTTCGCTTGTCACTACCTCGGGGATGGTCGCCAGCACTCGCTCAAAAGGTCGCCTTTCCCTTACCCTCTTGCGGGGTGTGGTACGAAGTATCGGCATGGGACCTAGCTGCTATATATATAAGTAGCAAGAGTGAGCTATAATAGCTCAGCAAGATAATACTGTAACTAAAATTTAAAATGTGAACAGGTATACCTATATGTATATGCATATATAATAGCAGGAAACAATTAAAATCCTTAAGGAAGAATAAAGCTCTTATTTAAGAATACATCATCCACTCACTATTATAAGAAAGAAATCTAAATTAATATAATATCAGTTTTTCTTCATCTGTAACCATAATTCCATCATCTCATATCATTATTCTGTTTTCAGTATAGAAATCTGAAATAATATAATATCAGTTTTTCTTCATCTGTAACCATAATTCCATCATCTCATATCATTATTCTGTTTTCAGTATAGAAATCTGAAAACCATTGTCTACACTTTCTTTTCAAAAACATTGGGGATATCTGCTGTCGCCTGATACGTTAGGACGATGATCAGTCGCCTAATCGTACCTGCTCTCTTTTTACTACCGGTAGAAGGAATGAAGATCATCCCTGGAGGAAGGCCACCTGCTAACATCCTCCCTTGGCATCTTCGTGTCGTAATAAAAATAATAAATGCTGGACTGTGTCGCACACAGCCCTGACACAACCACTTACGCAAGTCTGTTGCAATCCCCCCTTTTTATCACATCATTATTCCCTTTTCAAAATATCATTCCACATTTCCATTTTCTCGCTTTCATTCCCACATATCATTCGCTCATATCATTTCCATTCTCGCACATTACTTCTATAACACACACACACATATATATATATATATATATATATATATATATATATATAACATAATGCTTTGATCATGATCCAGACATCTCTTTCATAATCAAGAAATCAAATATACTTTTATATTCCGAAAATATTCCGTCTATTTAAAGAGTAGTAAATAATAACCAAATAATATTTATTAAACCACTGATATTGAAAAAGAATATCTTTAGCAAAATATTATAAATCATATAACCCTAGATAACAACTGATACCATTCTTTTCTTTAGATAACAACTGATACCATTCTCTCATATTCTCTTAATCATAAGGCATGTTCACTTCATGCATAATCATCTCTATACATATCCATCTCATACTCATATCCATATTCATATACATCTTCGTACTCATATTCATATTCATATACATCTTCGTATACCTTTCTTTTCAATATCAATACTCAAGGAAGACAATTTCTTCACAATATAGTAATAATAGCATCACATATATATTCCATGAAATCAAGTTTCTTTGTGAAGATAAGTAGTTTTACAAAGTAAGGATAGAAGAAATCTTGCCTCTATTCCTGAATCCTGAAGATGTGGCTCGTGGTTCTCCCGAAGTTTCTATAACACAAAAGGTTCGTCGTTAGAATATTACATCCCTTTTCTCACTTCACCTTTATATAACAATACCCTTAATGCCTACTATGTGAATAACATGCTATTATAATCCAAGTGTTCCAAGAACCTAACCAGTTTTAAACTCAATCAAAGTTTCAGTGTTTTTCACCATTTCCCTTAACGACCACACTCGACTGCAGAATTTCTTATAATTTTTAAATTTCGAATTTTAATGTAAGGTCAACTGGAAATAGTTCTTTGACCACACTACTACCATATCCCAAAATTTCGTGACTTTTAACAATGTTAAAGTATGGTAATTGTAACCTCAAGTTTGATACATTTACGGTTTCTCGGTTTTCGAACGTCTTTCACTAAAACTGACTTTTCTCCTAAACCGTTCATCAGATTTTAACGCACCTTATATCAAAACGATCTATGAACTAAGCTCTATCATTTCATGGTCAATTGGTAACCTAGGCAGTGAGGTACCGTACGAATACAGGGGTCACAAAACAGGGCAGTTTGTAGTTCTAACGAAAAACGGACATTATAACGGCTATATTTTCGTACTTTCCATAAATCCAACTCCTCCAAATCAATTATCAACCACAACAATCATTACCTACACCATGTTGTCTTCTTCACCAGCCATGGTTACAATTCCAAACACTTCCATATTTAACTCAAACCATTTACAAACACATATAACATCATAATCTTGATCTTTACATCACTTAATCACTAAACCAACAATATCCATCATAATATAAAAAGAGGCAAGAGTGTTTATACCTTCTTGAAGCTTTAAAGATCCTTAATAATCCTTGGTATATCCTTAAACAACCTTATCTTAGCTTGAATCAACTAAAAGATCCATAAAAACAAAGTTAGTTCTAAGATTCTACTATTCACTACTATTCATCAAGTAACTTGAATGATTTTATTACCTATGAAGATGATGATGATTGGCTTTGAAACTTTGTATATGATCCTTCCTAACCTCCAAGAAGCTCCATGAATTTCCTCTTGATTTAAGGTTGATGCTAGCTAGGGTTTGTGTTTTTATTTTATTTTTCTTTTTCTCCTTTTTTTTCTTCTTTGGCCGAATTGATGAAATGAGGTGGGGGAGAGATTTCTTTTGCTTGTTTTGATATTATCTCATCTTAATCTTGTTAATCTAGCTTGTCTTGGAAGCTTGGTTGATATTTACATAGTTAAATGACTAATCTACCCTTAAAATGGTGTTAGTGGAATGTGACATCATCTTGATGATCTAATAATCCCTTTTTCTTGATTTTCTAAGTATAATGTTAATAATCTTGGATAATAATAATGTGGCATGTATCCTTGTTAGATTACTAATCTTGGTTGCTTGGTTTCCATACTCGTCTAATCGTGGTTCGTTTCGAGTATACCTCATTATCTCAGTGGTTTTCGAAATCATTTACAAATCCAATTTCCTTTGGTATTCTCTTAGCTTAATAATCCATTGGTTTAACTTAAATTCACTAATTCCTCAATATATAATTCCTTTAATATTTCTATACTCCTTAATATCCAAGATATAGAAGTTCGTTCGAGCTCAAAATCCTCAAAATCAAAATTCAGGAATTTCTAAAATCCATCGTCATTTCGAGTCACTTATTTTCAATGTACAACACTAATATGGTTTCTGTTTACTCATTTTCCATCCCTAATATAGAGTACCTACACACCATTTCCCTGGATTCCTCAAGATCACTATTCATTTGGGCACTGTAGCCTTTCTAAAGTTAGGGTTATTACATTCCATACTTCTTGTTGTTTGAATTGATTGAGTTCATCTTGCATAGCAATCACCCAATCAGGATCAGAAAGAGCTTCTTCAGTTTTCGTAGGTTCCATTTCAGATAGAAACCCTGAATAATTGCATTGATTCTGATAAGCTCTTCTAGTCTTTACTCCAACATCTGGATCACCAATAATTAATTCAAAAGGATGAGTTCTATTCCAAACAGTTTGTCTGGGTAGATTAACTCTTGATGATTCCCCTTGATTTAAATTGTGTTGTTGAGTATGACTTGTTGATCCTTCACTAACTCCCCCTGAGTTGTTGCCAGGATGATTAGATGAGTGTTCAGAAGCATGAGTGGTGTTTTCAGTATTATCATTATTATCACCACCAGTATTCTGATTAAACTCATCATTGACATTATTGTCATTAGCATCAGCAAAAACATCAGGTGGACTATCATCATCTGAATCTAGATCTTTCATATCTTCAAATGATAGCTTTTCAGATGAATCTTCAGTTTGGATACTAGGGAGTTTAGTGTCATCAAATGTTACATTGACACTTTCCATCATCTTCTGATGTTCAATCAAATACACCTTATAAGCTCTTCTTTCATAACCAACAAAAATTGCTTCATGTGCTTTGGCTTCAAACTTTCCACCTTGATCGTCTCCTTCTTTAAATACAAAGCATTTAGCTCCAAATACATGGAAGTATTTGAGTGTTGGTTTCTTTTCATTTAAGGCTTCATTGGGTGTCTTTATCAAGTCTTTGTTGATAAGAGTTCGATTCTGAGTATAGCAAGCAGTGTTGACAGCTTCAGCCCAAAAATATAATGGAAGCCTTGATTCGCTTAACATAGTACGTGCAGCTTCAATCAAGGTTCTATTCTTTCTTTCAACTACCCCATTTTGCTGAGGAGTTCTTGGAGCTGAGAATTGTCTGGTTATTCCTTTTTCAGTACAAAATTCATTCAGAACTGCATTCTTGAATTCAGTTCCATTGTTTGACCTTATAGCCCTCACTGGATACTTAGAATCCAACTCAATTAACTTGATGTGATCAATCACCAGTTGTGGAGTCTCATCTTTAGAATTCAGGAACAAAACCCATGTATACTTTGAAAAATCATCAACAATCACAAGAGCATATCTTTTCTTTGACATAGACATCACATTCACTGTACCAAATAGATCCATGTGAAGTAACTGTAAAGGTTCAGTTATTGAAGATATATCAGTGCTTTTGTGAGTTGCCCTTTTTAGTTTGCCTTTTTGACAGGCATCACATAGTCCTTCCTGTGTGAATTCCATAGGGGGTAAACCTCTCACCAATTCTCTCTTAACCAGAGAGTTCATGGTCTTGAAATTTAGGTGAGAAAGTTTCTTGTGCCATAGCCGACTTTCATTTGTGGTTGCTTTAGAATAGAAGCAATTGATTTCTTCAGTGCTTCTAGTGTTCATGTTGGCTACATACAAGTTTCCTTTTCTGACTCCCGTTAGCGATGGTTGTTCATTTCTTTTGTGAGAAATCAGACAATTCATTTTGTTAAAGTGGACTTCAAATCCCTTGTCACAGAATTGACTGATGCTGAGCAAATTATGCTCAAGTCCTTTTACAAAGGACACTTCTTCAATGATAACATTTCCAGCTTCAAGTCTGCCATATCCATCAGTTCTACCTTTGCTGTTATCTCCAAAGGTAACTACTGGGCCGGCCTTCTCCACCACATTTGTCAGCAGGGTTCTGTCTCCAGTCATATGCCTTGAACATCCACTGTCCAAGATCCAGGTTACTCGATCAACCTGTTCAATACCCTGCAATGACAAATGAATTAAACCTTCTTCGGGACCCAAATTTGATTGGGTCCTGCGTATTTAAAGTATTGACCCTTATCAGGCAAAACAACATTTTTAATTTTAACATTTTTAGTCAATAAACATTTAACCTTATAAACAGATTTGAAAATCTTTTGTTTTATCTTGGGTATCCATGTTTCTCTAGCAGCAGTAACACTTGTGTCATTGACTGGACATTTGACCTGATAAACATTCTTGGTAACCTTTTGTTTAGTCTTAGGTGCAAATGTCTCTCTCCTAACTTGAGGAGGAAAAGCAGTCTTTGATCGAACATTATTGTTCCTGTTCATGTGCTGTCGAGGAGCATTCTGTTTAACACATGCATAATTACCATTAAAATAAGCTTGCATACTGTTAAAAGCACAAGACATACAATTGATAACACCACATGCTTTATGATTAGAATCAATGGTAGACATGGTATTTTTCTGTTTCAACTTATTACTACCTAATCCAGTCTTAGAAGAACTAGCTGATTCAACAACTTTGACTGGCACTTTAGGTACATCTTTCTTAGATGAAACATTCGTTGTATTAGTGTCCTCAATTGATTTAGCCTTAACAAAGACTGTGACATTTTTCTTGGATGAAACATTCTTTGTATTAGTGTTCTTAACAGTTTTATCCTTAACACAGTTATCCTTAACAAAGACTGTGCCATTTGCACTATCCTCATTTCTCATTTCTTCTTGGATAACCATAGAAAGAATATCTGGTGGGCCAGCATCAGATTTTTTAAACAGAGGTTCTTTAACATTTTTAAGCACATGTGGTATTCCCCTTTCTTTAGCACTAACAGGGTTAGGGGAATTTATGCCCAACGATCCAACAGCTTCATTGTAACCATACCCTATACCTGTTGTTCGTTCTACAACTTGATTGTTAAAGAACTCTTTGGAAACTTTAACTGAATTATAACAAGCCCTAACCTGTGTTTCAAGTTCAGTAATTCTAGCCATTTGTTTGCCTACAACTTCTAGAATAGCTTTCTCCTTTTTATAAAGCATTGTTATTTCATCTCTTTGTTGATCTTGATTAATATGCACCTTTTTCAATTCTAATACTTCATTGCCAAGATTAGTGCTTAACAAATCTAGTCTTCTATAATCAGTTTTTGCATTATCTAAAGAATTATAAAGACTACGAATCAACTCAGGATCAGCAACAATTACTTGTTTGCTAAGATGATCAGATGCTTGATCATTTGCCATCAACGCAAGATTTCCATATTCCTCATCTTCGCTGTCCGTGTCATCCCAACTCTTAGCAGCCGCAACATAGGCTTTTCCAGGTTTCTTCTTCTCAGCAGCAAAATCTCTTCTTTGAGTTTGCTTACTTTAATTTTATGGACCATTTAATTTTAAATCATCGTTTTATGGTTACTTTAATTTTGTTTTGTAGTTAATTTCTTTGTGCTCGTATTTAATTTTCAAAAAAAATACAAAAATATTATAGTTTCATAAAATTTTCAGTAATTGTATTTCTGTATCATTTTATTCGAATGCTCATATACCCCTGTTTTCGTTAAAACGCAGAAACAGAACCCATCTCCATTTGTTTCTCTCTTCGAACAAACCCATCTTTCTTTTCTTCCTTTTCTTCTCAATCACACAGCCAACCCCTCTCTCTCCTCTTTTGTCTTAAAATTCCATCGAATCCCAGCAGCCGCACCACTGTTTTAGTTGTCATTTTTGTCATATTCTCTTACCTTAGTTTATTTCCTTCTTCTTGTTTTTGAATTACTGCTTGTGTGTATGCGTTTTGAGTCCATTTAGTTCGAATTGTTGTTTATTCTTGCTGTTGCTGAGTTATGTGAAGTTTTATTGTGTGTCGAGTGTTTGATTTACTGTTTTCCGAGTTCTCTGTGTAGTTCTGGTTTAACGAGAGTTGCCGAGTTCTGTTTGTCCGAGTTCCGTATTTTCTTTGGGTTAATTTATGTTAAAACGGGTCTGTGTTTGAGATTCGATGAGTTTTGTTTTTGGAGAGTTCTGAGTTGTTCAGTCGAGTAATTGCCAAGTTGATACTGCTGAGTTTCATTGTTTGTTTTTCATTTTCTTGTTTATGTTCGCTGGTTTCATTTCGCAATTCTGAATCGAGTCCCAGTTCTGTGTATAAGTGTTGCGACGAGTTCGCTGAGTTCTATAAAATCAAATGGTTTTGTGTTTATCAAATTATGAGATTGGTTATTATGAGTTGTTGGTGATTTGGTCCGTTTCTGGCTAGTTTAATTTACGAATAATTCATGCCAAATTTTTGTTAGAATATTCTGTAGATAAAATTTAAATTTAATTAAAAATTCAGTTTTCGTTAATTTAGAATTAAAATAAATTTTAGTTTTGTTTTAAAAATAGTTTAAATTTTCTTTTAGTAATTCAATAGTAAAATCCTAATTTTTCCAAAATATGTTTAGTTCGATTAAATTAAAAATTAAGGATTGCGAAATTAAAATAGTCTATGTGGATCGAATCTAAAATTACTAAAACGAGATTGTGCACTTGTAATCATTTCTATTTTTAGCACATCAATATTGATGGATTGGTCCTATGTTGAGATTCTTTTTGGGGCTAATGATGTTTAGAATAAATTTTAGAAGAAAATAAAATTTTGAATCTGGGATGATAAATTTGTGAATTTTGATTGATGCACGATATACTTGAGATTTTAGTAACCACTGGTACTTGAGGATTCAAACCAAAGTTTATGCCTTGGAAATTTATTGTTTAAGATGTTACATATTGTTGTTCGAGGATTTGACATTTACTTAGGATAAAGAATAACAATAAAAGTTAGTTGTACCTTAAGAGCATAGGAATTTAGAGCATCTCCAAGAGGTTCTCTATTGTAGCTTTTAACTCAAAAAATGAGGAGAGAGAATAAAAATTAAGCTCCAAGAGACTCTTAGAAGCTCTTTAAAAAGTTAAGAGTTTCTTCTTTCTCCTCTATGTTAGGAGCAACTAGTAGCTCTTAACTTAATATTTTATTAGTAAAATAGTGGTTTTTCTCTCTCATCTATTGATTGTTTGTCCAAATGGAATTGAAATATGAATAAAATATAAAATAAAGAGACATAATAGAGAGCATTGTTGGAATTGACACAAAAATCAATGTAATAACTTGCTAAGAGCTTAATTGTTTATAATATATTTAGGAGTGAGCTAAGAGACTCTTGGAAATGCTCTTGGATTACTAAAAGTGATCATTACAATGAAAAAAATATGGTAACATGATGTGGGTCATTATAGAATAAATAAGGTAACATGATGTGGGTCATTATAGAATGTGACCAATGTTTGGAAATTGTGTGCAAATTTGTGAAATAAATGTTCCAAGGAATAAATTTTTTTTTTTTGTAAACAATAAATATATTTTTGGTTGTGAAAATTTTGTGAATTAGAGTAATGTCGATTGAGAATTTGTGCAGTCACGAATGTATTCAAAGATTTAATGTAAGATTATAAATGTTGCTCTGGATTGGTTCTTGTGTATTTAAGGTTATAATTTTTTGAGGATACGATAATTTGAGGGTATAGAAAATTTCAATGATATATTAAGTGTTAATTAATTATATGACTAGTATGGATTCGAGTTTAAGGTGATAGTGAGATTGTCTTAAGTTGAGAAATTTAAAAAAAAAAAAAAAAAATCTTGAATTGGTGAAATTTGTTGGATTCAACAGGATGTTGTGAATTTGGGATTGCAGATTCGAAATATAAGTTAGTATGAAATATTGGTAAATCATAATTGTGGGTTTAAAAAAAATCATTCATATTTGATGAGTTGGAAAAGAAAAAAAAAGGTTTTGTTAGGTCCAATATGTTTGTAGAAGGGGGGGTTGAATACAAACAGTACTGTTTAATCGAAATTTGTCCGGATAATTTAATTTATATTTTGACAAATTTGAGCGGAATTAAATGAAACAAAATTCAAGTTGAATATAAAATTATATTAACTTCAGGGGTTTGTTACAAATACAGTACAAAATTTATATCTAGTTAATAAAAACAAATTAGAAAATTCGACATGAATTTTTCTAGATTTGTTAATAAAAATCAAGATATAGATTAGGAGTAAAAACTCGATAATAGTACAAGAGTATCAAGTAAACCAGTTCTATCGGATCAGATATTAAAAATAAGATGAACTTGATTTTCTATGAATTTTTCTGCTTCTTGTGTTGTGTTCTTGATGAGAGAGAAGAGAGCAATCTGCTTTGAATGTAATTTTTCAATCTGTCTTTTTGTCTTCTGTCGTCTGTCTTCATTTATATCATTTACTGCCTCTTTATCCTCAAATATAACTGTCAAGACAATCGGCAATACAATTTATTCTTCCAAGACAATCAATTTTGTACTGCCAAGACAATAGGCAATACAATCGTCAAGACAATCAGGTTCTTCCAAGACAATCGGCAAGACAATCAAATTCTGAGATCTTTGTCTTGCTTTATCAAAAATTATCATTATGTCTGAAGCTTTTTCTTTTTGATCATTATCAAGACAATCTGATTTGAACTGTCAAGACAATCGTTAAGACAATCAAATCAGATTTTTATTCTACTTTTTAAAAGCTTTTCAGAAATTATCATTACCAAGACAGTCGGCAAGACAATCAGAGAATGTCTTGCTTTACTGATTTCTTCTTCAAGACAATCGGCAAGACAATATCTTATTGTCTTGCTATTCTGATTTAAGCCTTCAAGACAATCGGCAAGACAATCAGGGATTGTCTTGCTAGTTCATTTTTCAGAATTAAATTAAAATTGATTAACAAATAATCATTTTAATTTATTCTTACTTAAATAATTAATCAGATTTAATTAATCTAATAATTAATTTAATTAAAGAATTGATTCAAGATGAATTAATTAATTAATTAAATTGACTACTTGATTTAAATTAATTAAAGAAGAATAATTATATATCCTTGGATTGTCTTAATTCTTCTCTGAATCACTGAAAGTAATAAAGGAATACCACTGAATATTTTGTTGACGTTCCATGCACGGTCTGGTTCATGAACGACTAACTTCAATGACTGTCCTTTAATTTTCACATTAAAAATGTGATTCATTTTTCTTCTCATTTCTTTCTCCTTCTTGTACTTCACTGTATACTGTCTGAACCTGTCACTCTAGAAATCTCTGTCTTAGAAATAAATCCACTTGTTTGATGCTATACTGAGGCTTGATCAGCAATCTGAACTTCTTCCAGTGTAAAACATCAAAACTATAGATTGACTTTAGGGTTTTTCTTCTGACAGATAGTACCTCCTGAGATTTCTGTGACAGTTAAAGTTATTTACTTATTAGAATCTAAGCTTAAGTTGAGTTGAGTCCTCGAACTACAAATAGGCTGTGTCATATGCCTTTCAGGTTTGGAATAATGTACTCTAACATGATGAATTCTTGCTCGAGAATCTGAAGTTGATTTAAGATAAAGACAAAATTTGGGTATATGGATCATTTAAGAAATTAACTTGTTTTCGAGGATACAAACTTATACCTTAAAGATTCGAAAATTCATGTACGAGATATAATGCTTAGTACTTTTGGGGATTTAACTTGCTTTCGTGGATAAATTTAAATATTTGAAAGTATAAAATTATAGTTTAAAAGTTTGAGAATTTAGTGTACGATAGGGAAGTTTGATATTTTGGGGAATTAGGAAATACTAGTTTATAACCCGTGCGATGCACGGATTTTTTTTTATATGTAATAATTTTTTTTTATGTTACAATTATATTTATATATAATCAATATTTTCAATCATTTATTTCAATCTTAATTTAAACAATTTAATATAAATCTAATTAATGATATGCATGATTTAAAACTTATATTATAAAATTCTAAAATAAATATGTCATTGACGGAATTCGAATCTTGAAATTTTACTAAATTAATTTAATCATATTATATATCTAAACATTAGATCTAGCGATTCTTATTTTTTACTAAAAATCTAACGGTCATTATCATTGTATATACTCCCTTTATCCCAACGAATTGTTTATGTTTGGGATAGAAGGCTCGGCAAGCATTTTAAAGCTCTTATAAAGTATAGTTCCATAATCTATTTTTAATTTTTTTCTTCTGATTAAAATTTAATATTTAAATTTTTTTTAAAAAAAATTCAAAATAAGTTATGGAACTATACTTTAGCTTAAAATCGATGCACGGATTTTTTAATATTATATGAATGTTTTTCATTAATTTGAATTATTTTTTAAAAAATATGAATTTTGGAGACTTAAATTTTTAAATTAAATGATTTGATAATAATTACATAAATGTTATCCGTGATATTTCTAGAAAAGGAGGGATTTTAGTTTGATAATACAGAAAAGATGATAGGTTTTAGTTGAAAAAGGTAATCGGTTAATTATTAGTAATTATAAAATTATTATTTTATTTTGTTAAATAGAATGCCCATGATATAATTGGAAAAAAAGAGATTTTAGTTAGAGAAAATTAAAAAGATAACATGTTTTAGGTGAAAAGAGTAATAAATTAGTTTATAGTAATTATAATTTAATTATGTTATTTTATTAATTAAAATTGCTCGTAATGTTTTTAGAAAATGAGAAATTATTGTTGCCCATGATATTTCTAGAAAAATAGGGATTTTAGTTAGAAAATATAGAAAAAAATGATATGTTTAGCTGAAAAAGGTCATCGATTAATTATTAGTAATATAATATTATTTTATTTTTTTAAATAAAACCACCCGTGATATAATTGGAAAAAGAGAGATTTCGTGATAAAAATAGGAGAGATTTTAGTTAGAGAAAATAGGAAAGATAACGTGAAAATTAAAAAGGTGACATATTTTTGGTGAAAAGGTAATTGATTAGTTTATAGTAATTATAATTTAATTATCTTATTTTACTAAATAAAATTTCTCGTAGTGTTTTTATAAAATGAGAAATTAATGTTACCCATGATATTTTTAGAAAAAAAGGGAATTTAATTAGAAAAGATGGAAAAATGATACGTTTTAGCTGAAAAGGTAATCAGTTAATTATTAATATTATAATATTTTTATTTTATTTTTATTAAATAAAACCAGCCGTGGTGATATAATTGGAAAAAGAGAGATTTTAGTCGGAGAAAAGGTAACGTGTTAAATTAAAAAAGAAAATTTAGTTAGAGAAAAAAGAAAATGTAACGTGTGTTGGCTGAAAAAGGTAATTAATTAGTTAATAGTAATTATAATATAATTATTTTATTAAACAAAATTGCTCGTAATGTTTTTAAAAAGGAGAAATTTTAGTTAGATAAATTATAAAAGATATTGTACTTTACCTGAAAAAGGAAATTATTTAGTTTTGAAAAATGGAAAAGGTAATATGAAAGGATATCTTCGATATATAATTTATTTAGGTATTTGTACGATTAAAACATAAAATTTAATTACACTTAGTTATCCTCTCCACTAGGTCATAAATTTAATTGATTCGGTCAAAAGTCAATTCTAGCAATATCTATTTTCAATTATAAGAGAAATTCCATTATTGCTAAAAATTAAATTATATTTTTTTATGGAATATATCTCTACACTACGGCAATAAGATCGAAAAAGAAATATTGATATTTAATATTTTTTTAGATCTCCGTTGCAAAATTGATAAGGCAACATGCTCGAACAAAGAATATTCGAGGATCAATATTTTAGAGAACTCATGCTATATTTAAAAACGATCAGTTTTTATTCAAAAATATTCCGCCTTAGCACTCAAAATACTTTTATCCTCAAGAATATTAATATTCAGTGGTAGAATATTAATACTCATTGTTATCTCGTGCCAGAAATATTTAAAGTAATTTTTCTCCCATTTCGTAAATTTATTCTATTTTCGGAGAAATTTATTTTAAATACTCAAAAATATTTCCTACACTCTCAATTTATTTTATATATTAGGAAATATATTCTAAGTATTTATTCTAGTGAAAACATTGGTCAATAGATGCATCTATTCATAAAAAGATTAATCGTATTTGATTCGGAACCGAAACCTGATTTAATCGTATTAAATCCAAATAAAATATTTCCACTTGCTAGAATGACTTGAAACTTGAGATGGGTCACTAAAATGTTATTTTCTATGCATGGTAAAAGTTTCATAATTTTCTGAGAATTTTGGTCCGGGCACGAAAATCGAGACAGTGAGTCCACAGTTGACCACGTTTGACCAAGTCAACATTGACCAAATTTGACCAAACTTCCAGAATTCCATTTTATGATATCCCTAAGTGCTCCATAACTTTAGGATTATTTATTGGGAATTTTCGTATTTATCGGGTATTTAATTAACGAAATATGTTACGTATTTATTCTGATACGAGTCTGATACAGTATATTAGAGATATATATCAGCTGGGATATTTGTGTAGAAAATCACCCCCACTTGCAAAGAAACACAAAACCACCCCCAACAAACACAAAACCACTTTCCACCTCATCAATCCAAGTGCTTTTCATCTCAACCACTCATTTTTCCTTCAATCCTCACCCTTCCTTCTACCCAACTCCTCCTATAAATAAACCCCTTCTCCTAACCATTTCAACCAAGCTAAGGAGCCAAATAAGTGCTGGAAATTTAGAAGTGAAATCACTCTCAATATATTCAAATACTCTCTACACCCACTTCATCTTAAAAACCATCTCTCTCTTACATATACTTACATATATACAAGGTTTTTGTTCCATAAAACTTAGTTCCACCAACCAAGCTCTCTCCCACTTAGCAACCTCCTCTACCACTACAATCCGGCCTCCCAAAGGGCTGCCCAAGTTCGTTCATCAAGCCAAAATCCGGCCGAACCTCCGGCGAATTTTTTCCAGCAAACTTTTCCGGTGAATCTCCTAAAGTGGTAATATTTTTACTTTCATTATTTGAGTCTTAACCGACCATTTTATATACATATAAGAGCTCTATACCTTCATCTGATCTTCTTTAGTAAGCTCTTATATCGGATCTCTAAACGAGACCATAAAAATCCGTACAAGGATTAATATTCGAACAACGATTCGAAATATTACAAAACCTTAAAAAGAGGTTATATTTGACGACGGTCAAATAAATATATCGAGCTTGATTTAATTCCCTTCTATCACCTTAGTGTTCTGAGGGAAAAGAATCTATAAGCCATTAATTAAAAACTTTAACGCACTTACTTTGGCCATTAATATTTATTATTGTGATATATAAAATTGTGCTAAAGCGTGATTTGTTTCCCTTCTATCACCTTAGTGTTCCGGGGGAAATAAGTTATTAAGCTTTTATTTATATATTTTTCGCACTTTTTCTTCTCGTCCTTACACTTGTGAGTGATACTACTTTAAACGCATAATATCGTGGCGAAAGCCGTTTATATATTTTCCGCACTTTTTATTCTCGTCCTCACACTTGTGAGTGATTTTACTTTCCGAAATTTTTTTTCTTCATCCTCACACTTGTGAGTGATTTTACTTTTCGCACTAATTTAACGCATAATAGCGGCCCTCGTTTTATCCTATAGATAAGCGAGCTACAATTCTATACGTGTGCGTTTATTTGTATGTTGTGTTTTAATTGGCCAAATTAATATTAAAGTGCAAATTGTTAAAGTAAAATTGTTACACTCTCATTTAAATATACGAATAGTCTAAACAAAAACTATATCGAACGAGAAGTTTTTTTATCAAAGATCCTTAAGCTATAAAGCTTTTAAAAGGACTTGATTTATATATTACTTCGAAAATAGACGTATTTTCAATAAAGAAGTAATTGTAAGTATACTTCGATCTTTACAAAAGACGAACAAAGTAGACGATTATAAACCTTATAAGCCTACGAGCCTAAAGGACATAATCAATATTTACAAACTCCGAGATATATTCAAATCTCATTTAAACGGAGTATTGTATTAAAAGTATTCTTCGATCTACAAATCATATCGAATAAAGAATACACATAAAGTCATAAGCAAACAAAGCTTATTGAACTTATCGAATTAATATTCGTGTTAAGAATATTATAGTCACCCTAGGACATATTAGTCCAAAACCTTTCGTTATATTACGGTTTATTTCGTAGATATTGTTTTCTAAGTTTTGCAGTGAGGTGAAGTTGAAGTGAGGTGATTCTCGTTCTAAGACCCAAGTCCTTGGCACTAGCGGGGAGTTAGTGGCCTTTGCACCGTGAAGAAGTGGAAAGACCCGAGACCTTTCATCTAAGATCCAAGACCGGCAAAAGCGAGGAATTCAAAGACTACACCAAGGGTTCTACATCAACTTTGAAGAAGTAGCGGGGAGTTGCTATCTAAGATAATTTGTGTAAGTTTTTCACAACGACTTTGAGGGTGTAACCGGGAGTTACGACCCAAGACGAGTCTTGTGGGTTTTTATATTTATTGTGAGGTAGTATCTCGGAGATACGTACCAAGACCAATATTTATCGGGTTGTAAAGGCTTCTCCGCCTACTAAAGGAGCGAGATATTTTTAAGGGAAAATCTCGAGTCCAGAGAGGAGCTCGGGGACTGGAGTAGGGGTGAGCGAATCCATTAGGGGTTGTGCCATCGCGAACCAGGATAAAATCTCCTGTGTGGTATTTTCTTTACTTGTCGTTTATTTTCCGCACCCATAAACTGCTAACGACTTGGTAAAATAATTTTAAACAGGGAAAATTATTTTAAAATGCCATAATAATTTTTAAATTGGATATTAAGCTATTCAACCCCCCTTCTAGCTTAAATTAACCCTCTTACGGGACCTAACAATTGGTATCGGAGCAGTGCTTTTTAACTTGTTTGTTGAGTGATTTGCAGACTTACAGGCACAACAAAAAGTGATCCTACATGGCGTATCTAAATACCATCGGTTGTGGTGAAGGCCTATCTAGCTCTCGCCCTCCTCTATTTGATGGCACCAACTTTGCAACATGGAAAACGAGGTTTCGCATCTATGCTAGATCTCAAGGAGTCAAAGTTTGGATGGCCATAGAAGACGGAGTTGTTATTCCTACTGAAACAATCGACGGTGTCATTGTTGAAAAGAAGGTTAGTGAATACACTCTCGCCGAAGAAAGTATGATGAATACTACCGCTCTCACAAGTGCACTTGCAGAAAAAGAATATAAAAGAGTAAACAATTGCAAGTTCGCACAAGAAATGTGGAACAAATTAGTGGTTACCTACGAAGGAACCATTGATATAAAAGATTCTCGAATGGAAACTTTAATCCATGAATACGAGAATTTTAAACTCCAAGAAGGAGAAAATATCATCGATATGGAAACAAGATTTACTCGCATAATCGATGAATTATCTCAACTTGGAAAGAATTATGCTCGAAATGAAAAGAACCGAAGAGTTCTTAAGTCTGTACCTCCTAGTTGGAAGGTTAAAGTAACTACAATAAAAGAAATGCATAATCTAAATGATTATGACATTAATAGTTTATTCGGAAATTTTCGTGCATACGAAGAAGACAATCTTCCGGATATGGTCATTCCTAAAGTGGAAGACAAAAAGAAAAATATGGATTTAAAGGCTATATTAATCGATGAAAATGAAAACGACGAGGAGTTAAACGAAGAACTCCAAGATCTCGATAAAAGCGAAATTGCTTTACTAACGAGACAACTTCGTCGTGTGCTACAAAGCAAAGCTCAAAGATATGGAAAAGGCTTCCTAAAATCAAATAATCAAAAAAGAGTTTTTAACTCTGAAGGAAAGCCTAATTACTCCCAAAATTATAGTCATAACTATAAGAGTAATTTTTCAACAACGAGCTATAATAAAGGCAAAGGCACTCAAAATACTAATGCCTATAATAATGCCAATAATAACACCAATCCTCCTTACACTCCTCCAAAATATAAGGAACAAAATCCGGAGGAAACACAAGAAGTGTGTTTCGAGTGTAAGCAACCGGGTCACTTCAAAAGAGAATGTCCTAAGCTTGCTAAAGGAAGAATTCTAGTGGCGGAAAACGGTTGGGATTTAAGTGAAGATGAAGAAGTTCCGGAAGCTAGTGAAGAAGTTGTCAACTTATGCTTAATGGCTATCGGAGATGAAGCTACTTCAACGGGAGCCTCCACTTCTCATCAAGAGGTTTGTCTTGCCACGAAACAAGACATGTGGTACCTTGATAGTGGTTGTTCACGACACATGACCGGTAATGAATCATTGTTGAACAACATTAAAAAGGTCACTACGGGTAGTGTTACATTTGGAGATAGTAGTAAAGGCATCATTGTCGGCATTGGAGACATCGGGAATAGTCGCTTCAAGATTCAAACGTACAACTTGTCACGGGACTAAAGTACAATCTTCTCTCGATAAGTCAACTATGCAATAATGATTACAAGGTAATTTTCTATACTACTCATTTTTGTATTTTAGACAAAGATTGGAAATTGATTCTCACTTGCCCTCGAAACAAAAATGTCTACACATGTGACATGAGCAAGAATGAGAATATATGCTTAATCACAACGAACGATGACCCTTGGTTATGGCATCGAAGATTAGGACATGCAAACATGAAGTTGATTAAAAACATATCAACTAAAGATCATGTTCGAGGTATACCAAAATTGAATTATCAAAAAGATCATACTTGTGAAGCTTTCGAAATTGGAAAACAAATTCGAGCCTCTCACAAAGCTAAATTCATGGTATCAACCTCTAGACCTCTCGAGCTTTTACATATGGATCTTATTGGTCCGGTTCCAATACAAAGTCTCGGAGGATGTTCATACACGTTAGTAATCGTTGATGATTATTCACGATTCACGTGGACGAAATTTCTCAAATCAAAAAGTAATGCTTTTGAATCTTTCTCTTCTCTATGCAAAAAGATTCAAAATCAACAAAATAGTACCATAGTCTATATACGGACGGATCATGGTACAGAATTTGAGAATTCTAGTTTTACGAACTTTTGTGATGAAAATGGAATCACACATAATTTTTCCGCTCCATACACTCCACAATCAAATGGAGTTGTAGAAAGGAAAAATAGAACTTTACAAGAAATGGCAAGCACTATGCTTAATGAATATCGTCGACCTAAATATTTTTGGGCCGAAGCGATGTCTACTTCTTGCCATATTCTTAATCGGGTTTTGCTACGACCAATAACATAAAAGACTCCTTACGAGCTTTATTTTGGCAAAACGCCGAAACTTAGTTACTTTCGAGTATTTGTTTGCAAATGCTTCATATTAAACTCGAAAGACTATCTTACCAAATTTGATCCTAAATCAAATGAAGGTATATTTCTTGGATACTCTACAAATAGCAAAGACTATCGAGTATTCAATCTTAAAACACTTGTGGTGGAAGAATCAATGAATGTTGCATTTAAAAGCAAACCACCATCAAAGTACAAAGATCTTGTCGAAAACGAAAATGTTGAACAAGACGATATAGAAAATATTATTCGACAATTCGAAAATATGGATCTTGGAACTCCTATCCCAAGAAATCCATTAGAATTAGCCGAAACGGAAGTAGAACTTCCAAAAGAAATTCCTATTATTAAAAGTCATCCACTTGATAATGTTCTTGGAGACTTAAATAAAGGAGTTCAAACGCGGTCACAAGTACAAAACATTGTGAATCATCTTAGTTTTCTTTCTCAAATAGAACCTAAGACCGCTAAAAAAGCTTTGCTAGACGAAGATTGGATCTCGGCTATGCAAGAGGAATTACTACAATTCATTCGTAGCAAAGTTTGGGAACTTGTTCCAAAACCCAAAGATACTTCCGTAATTGGAACCAAATGGGTATTAAGAAACAAGTTAGATGAAAATGGAACTGTTGTTAGAAATAAAGCAAGATTAGTCGCTCAAGGCTATACCCAAATGGAAGGGATAGACTTTGATGAAACTTATGCACCCGTAGCACGAATCGAATCAATTCGAATGCTATTAGAATACGCGTGTCATAAAGATTTCAAGGTATATCAAATGGATGTCAAATCGACTTTCTTAAACGGGATATTAGAAGAAGAAGTTTATGTTAAACAACCTCCCGGTTTTGAAATGCCACACATTCGGAATATGTATACAAATTATACAAAGCTTTATACGGCTTAAAACAAGCCCCAAGAGCTTGGTATGAAAGGTTGAGCAAGTTCCTATTAGAAAACAATTTTAAAATGGGAACGGCCGATAAAACCTTATTTACAAGACAAGAAAAAGATGATTTCTTGCTTGTACAAATATACGTAGATGACATCATTTTTGGTTCAACCAATGATGCACTATGCAAAGAATTCTCTGACAATATGAGCAAAGAATTCGAAATGAGTATGATGGGTGAATTAAATTTCTTTTTAGGATTGCAAATTAAGCAATCGGATATAGGCATTCATATTTCACAATCGAAATATTGTAAAGAAATGCTAAAGAAATATTGTCGACTTCTGATAAATTAACAGAAGATCCCAACGGAATACCCGTTGACACTAAGAAATATCGAGGCATGATTGGTAGCTTGCTATATATTACCGCAAGTCGTCCCGATATTCAATATAGTGTTTGTAAATGTGCTAGATTCCAAGTAGCACCAAAGGAATCTCATTTATCCACGGTAAAGCGAATATTGAGATATTTAAAAGGAACCACTGACATAGGTCTTTGGTATCCAAAATGAGTACCATTCGACTTAGTATGTTTCTCTGATTCAGATTATGCCGGGCATTTAGTCGACAGAAAAAGTAAAAGTGGTACATGTCAGTTTCTGGGAGGATGCCTAGTATCTTGGTTTTCCAAGAAACAAAATTCGGTATCTATTTCCACTACGGAAGCTGAATATATAGCGACCGCAAAATGTTGTGCTCAAATATTATAGATGAAGCAAACATTAGCCGACTATAATACTAAATTTGATGTGATCACAATCTTATGCGATAACACGAGTGCTATTGATTTAGCAAAAATCCCGTGTTACATTCAAGATCTAAGCATATAGATGTGAGACATCATTTCTTACGTGATCATGTCAATAAAGGCGATATAAAAATGACTCATATCGAAACTGAGTACAATCTCGCAGACATATTCACAAAACCATTGAATTCCGAAAGATTCACTAAACTCCGTTTGGATTTAGGAATGTTGGAAATTCCAAAATAATGGTTTATATTGATATATAAATATTATAAATATTTATATATTTATGTGAGAATATTTATCATTAATTATAGTCATCTCACGAAAAAGATATCTTTCCGGATAATTAATTCTCTAAAACTCAGATTCATCGATAATGATAACATATGAAACTTTATCGATCGGGTTTTATCGAGAACTTAATCTTCCTTCGGGTGAAGATAAAACTATTCGAGCAAATATTTATCGAAATTAATTTCGAAAATATTTCTGAGATACTAAATAAATGATATTTATTTAAATACAAAGAATCAAAATATTAGTATACTTTCTAATATTCGTGATAAATTATTATATATCGATACATATATATAATAATAATTATTTTTCAGAATTATTTTCAAAAATAAAATAATTATTTTCTGATTATTTTGTCATTTTGACCCAGTCCATATAGCATGTTAACTCGAATAACTTGTAGAAGGGGGGGGGTTTGAATACAAGTTATATAATCGTGTCTGGTTTTTGCTTGATTAGATGAACAAGAACAAACGAATGAATCAAACTTTGTTTGTATTAAATAAATCAAATACAAACTCTACCAAAGGTGTACAATACCTTTAGCAGCTGCTGACAATACAAATCTCTCTCTGTTTGTTTCGAACTCTCGAATACAAACCTTATACAGAGCTTCACATGATATATACTCAAAAATCCACTCTTTTACAATGATATAGAGAGAGTATTTATAATGCTACCTATCAACTAATAACAGAAAGTAATGAACTATACATGACAATGTTCTGCCGTCCAGTTGATAGTTTCCATCAATATAAAATTCTTTCCTTCATGATATCTTCTTGCTTGTTCTTCAAAACAACGATCCTGTTTTATAGCACTTGCCAGTTTCTGTAGCATCCATAATGACATCATCAGTAACACGACTGATATCAGGATTCCACCTTGCATCAGGATTCGACATCCATCAGTATTTGACTTGGCGTATCAGGATTTGATCTCAGTTCCTGACATGTAGTCCTTGATGCACTGCTATTCCTGACTAAAATCTATAGATTACTATCTAACGCATATATCCTATAAAAATTGCTAAATCCTTTATAAGATCAGGATTTACAAGAAGTATAATCAAAATTCTATTCTTAACATCACAACTTATGAATTATTCCTAATAATCTCCCCTATTTATGCTTTAGAATCTGAAGCATAAATCTAAGTTGTAGATGTCAAAACATATGACAATTCAACTAGAATAGAATTTATGAATTTAGGATCATGAAGTTAAGTACCTCCTTCTTCAGATGTAGACATAGTATTCAGTACTTAGAAAAAAAAATTTCAACTATTTGTTGCTTCCACTTCCTTGTTGAGATTCACCTATGTCACTCTTAGTTCTTCCTTTATCTCCAATCTGTTCACCTATGTCACTCTTAGTTCTTCCTTTATCTCTAGTCTGTTCATCTCCCCTAGTCTGTTGCCTTTGAATTGTTTTTATCTCCCCCTTTTTGACATCAACAACATTAATTTTGAGAAATTCAGTAATAGAAGTAATAAGATTCATCAGAACTGCTTGATTTTCCATAATAGTGACTTGGTTATCTTCAAGTGTTTGAAGTCTCGATGGAATAGTAATTTGAGATTTCTGAATATCCTTTAGAATTCAAGAATTAACTTCAAAGTTGGAAGTGCTTGTTGTATCTTCAGACTCAGATGCAGAAATAACCTTATCTTCAATCCTTGTAGAAGAAGTTGTCTGTGTAGCATGCTCTACTGGAGTAGAATGATATTCAAGTAATAATACTTTAGTAGAAGTACACACATCTTCACTTTTCTGCTCTGAAGCTGAAACATGATCATCCTGTCCTTCACCAGTATTCTGTGTACTAACATCTACAAATCCTGACTCCTCCTTAGATTGATCAGATACTGTTGATGTCTCAATTCTAGCTGATATTGGAAGTACATACAAAGGAATACTAGGATCATTAGGAATATCTTCTGGTACATGTGGAGTAAGAGATTGTCTTAGCTTTTCATCTCTTCTGTTGATTATTCCTGCAAGCCTCTATTTCTGTTTCTGAGCTTTAACTTATGGCTTTGCATTGTGCTTTGCTAAGTCATTCTTCTCATACATCTTGATAAATGAATAAGTACCAGCATCCATACCAAGATTTTAAGACCAAGATTCAGGAAAAGCCTGATCCCAGAAATCAAACGATGGTGGTTTCCTAACTTTCTCTCCCTCACTATGGAGTTGATCATCCATACCCTCATTCTCACTTTGACTATCTAAAGTCAACACTCTTTCTACCTCTTCTTTTGCCTGGTCAGGAGCCAGCCTCTCTGTGTGTGGATCTATGTCCATCTTTTCAAGTGTATCACTCAAATTTGGATAAGTGCTCTCATGACTTACAGAAAAATAGGGGTTAGAAGAAGTTATTATACCTGAACTCACATGGAGAGGGGTTCCTCATATGGCACGGGGCTTGAGGTTTTCTCCAAGGAGTGAGCTGCTATAGTCTTTGAACCCTTACAAACATCTACTTTCTTTCCAGAGACTACAGGCTCTCTAGTATACTACTTTCAGGATCTACACTAGACTCTGATGTCTTCAGTAATACTTAATTAGACACCATAGCTAATATGTCACCGTCTTTAAGTGTTGGTTGCTGAGACACACCCTCAAGGTGGATAGACTCTGAAAGAACAATATTGGTTTGATCTTCAGGAAAATCAATCAAAGTCATTCCTCCCATATCATAGGGTTTCTCACTTGCAATTTCAGTCATCACAGAAAACCTTCCAGCATCATCAATCATAGTTCCTGAGTCATCCAACCTCTGACTAGATGGTTCTTGTGTTGCAGTGACTGTGATCTGATCTATCCTACTATTCACCACTGGTGCAATAGTATCTTCTGTTGACTGCTTCCCTCTATCAACTACCTCCTCTTGTTCACCTTGAGCTGAAGCATCTTCAACAATGACATCCTTGTCAAATAAATATGCATGAAGTGATTAAAGTGCAACATGCTTAGGAAGTCCAAATTTCTTGTGCAATTCCTTTCTGACTGATACATAGAAGTACATCTTCATTAAATCAAGTCTTTGATGTAACAGTTCATATTCTCCAGGAAATGAAAGTTTGGGAACTCTTTCAATCAGAAAATCTAGAACAGGCCTGGAAAGCTTCTCTTTTAGAGAAATAAGTTCCATATCCAGTCTGTATGTCAATGTAGTTTCCCATGAAGAATCAAGATTCAGATCTCTCTTGTCAGATACTGACGTGGATATAGCCTTATTTGTAGAGACCTGCATAATGTTAGTTGGACTAGACACTGTGTGTGTAGGTAATAAATGAATCTTTCTCCTTGATCTCCTAGTATAGTGAGCAACAGATTTATCTTGAGAAGACTCAAGAGGTGTAGACACAGAAGTGATCTTGGGATGAGATCCTTTTTCAATAGACACAGTCTTTTGAGAGACAGTATCCAGTAACTGTTTTCCCTTTTTAAGAACTACAGCCTTTTGGGAGACTGCAGCCTGGCTGTGACTATGTGTTCTATCTCTTTGTCCTAGCTTAGAAAGTTGAATTGCAGCCTTCAATTCTGCTCTCTCAGCAAGAGATATATTATCATCATCTTTACTAGAACTACTACTATAAACAACAAATTTCCTCTTCTTTACAACTGATGTCTTTTGAAAAACACCAGAGGTTGGCTTCTTTGAAACAATAGGCTGTGGATCAAAATTTGGTTATAGAATTGTTTCAGAGACTGTAATGTTTTTGTTTACTTGGGTAGACACAGGGGGGTTCTCCTCCAATTGAGATTCCTGAGTCATTTCACCACCAAAGAAAGAAGAATTATAGATAGTAGAAAGATGAGTTCTTAGAAGTACCTGAACATGATTTGGATAGTGTAATGCAGGTATTTCATCTAGATTCTTTTCACTGTCCTTCTTTGTAATGTCAGAGAATATTCTCTTTTGCTGTACATAAGAAGAAACACAATATTCTCTACCAAATCCAGCTTCAACATCAGGAATGAAATGGTTAATAAACAATTGCATGAATCTATGATAATAAACCATATTCCTGTCATGATCTCTTGATCCAAGTTTGATACACATCTAACTTAAAATAATGTGACCAATGTTAATTACTCTGTTATAAAGCAAACTATATGCAATGTGAGAAGTAACAACAGTAATTTGTTGAAAAGAACTACATTTACCAGTAAAACATTTAGCAAGTTGGTCAAAGAAGAAAGACCATTCTTTCCTAAGAAAGGATCTATTTAACTGGTTCATGTTGTCTAAAGGTCCATTATAACCTAATCCAGACAACATAGTTCTAACATTATCATCAGATGGCACATTCTCAAAATTTGAACCAACAGGTAAGTGAAGTACTGAATTAACAACAGATTCAGTAATATCAAATGAGTCTTGTCCTAAGTGTAGGACAATCTTACCTGATGGACCCTGAACAGAGTCAATTACTTCAGCATTCTCCCAGGCTTGTGAAACAGCTGCTTGATTGATCTGTGGAGATGCTGTCAAGGCATAGCTTAATGGTCCTTTTGCCATAAAGTCCATAATTGGGTGAAAATCAGTTGACACCCCTTTCTTGTTGGTGATAGCTGCAATATGATTGTTCATCATAAAATCAAAGTCACCAAACTTGAAAGCTACTGATTTGGGTAGTCTTCTTTGAGTTGCCATTTTATTCTGAAAAGAACTTAAGAAAGCTTTGAAATTGATTAGTGATTTTGAAAACTCAAGAGTGTGTGTTTTTTTTAGAAAATGAAATTAGAGAAAGCAATTACACGATTAGAGTCTCAAAATAATTATATTTCAAAAATCCTTCAGACCCATTATCCTACGTTAACACGTAGGTTGACAGGTGTCAGTCCCGGAAAAATGCAGTTACCCACGATTTTTTGGAAAATAAAATCCAAAATTGATTTCAAGTAAATAAATCAGGGTAAAATCAAGATAAAAGTCAATACTGATCAGCTTCCTTTCCTGATGTGATCTTCTCACCAAGATAATCACAAGATTCAATGTGATTTCTGAATAGAAAGAATTACTAATCCTGATGTGAACACACTTGTATTCCAGATCAATATCATCCTGATTCCAGAGACTAAATGGAGTTTCCACGTGGCATTTTCTTTTACCTGTAAAAGAAATAAATAAAATCTGAACAAAATCAATTGGTTAGATACGTTCAACATTTCTTGAAAATATAAGAGGTACAGTCACATATAATTATGACTGACTGCATTGATAACCCCCAAACGACTGTTCAGCTTCCCACGTCTTTCTATAAAAGAAACTAACGCCTTATGCCATACTCCAAAACCTTTTCATTCTTTTCTCTTTACACCATGGCTTTCAACCAAAATCTTCATATGAACCTTAGCTTTTGGTTCATTACCACTGAGAAGTTCTTTACTCTTGATGATCAGGAGCAAGTGAACTATCTCTTAGAAGAGATGACTTTTCTCATCGAGTTAGATATGGTTGGTCTTAACCCAGATGATTTCCAAGAATCTCCTCTAAAACATCTACCAGTCGGACAAAATCCTCCTCTAATCTCCTCACACCTTGAGGATGAAGAATTTGGCGAAGAGTCTGAGGTTGATCTTGATGGAGATGCTATTCATTTTCTTCAATAAGCATGAAAATGAGTCAGCTGCTCTCATTCAAGTCATCCTGAGATGAGGTCTAGAAGTAGATGAGGCATTTAAAATCCCTAACGCGGATCTTGAGATGCTCCTTGTCCTGTCTCTTAGACAAATGAAAGAAGCAAGATTCAAAAGCCCCAACTTTAGACAAGAATAGGATTATCAGGAGTAGTTAGACAAAAAAGAAGAATTGTATTTCATTTCCATGTATGTAATGCTTTTGATTAATGAAAATACAAGTTTTCTTATTATCTACTTGTCTATTATTGTTTATTGACTGATCTGAATAATGATATAAATTATCAGTATGCATGTGGTAAAACTTGCTAACATAGACTTAACAAAACTCAGAATTGAACCACTGTATAGAATGATCTTCAGGATTTGAAATAGTAAGACACAAAAATTTCACAATCCTGATACTGACGATACAATCTTAATGTCAATACTGATGATGTCAGCATCCTGATAGCAATCCTGATCATGATGTTTATTAATAAGTCTATCATACTGAAATTTATCAAAGTAAGATGTTACAGCTTAAGCATTTAACAGTCAAGTATAGATCCTGAAAAAGATATCAAGTCTATAAGCTGAAACAACATACCTTGCTACTTGTGCAGATGTTAAAGATCTAAAAGTTTAACATTCCTAACTCAGTAACCAATCTAATGAATATAGCCTCATCAAGTGGTTTAGTTAGAATATCTGCAAGTTGTTTGTTAGTAGGAACAAAATGAAGTTCCACAGTACCATTTTCAATATGTTCTCTAATAAAATGATACCTGACATCAATGTGCTTAGTCCTTGAGTGTTGAACTGGATTTTCTGCAATTTTGATAGCACTAGTATTATCACAAAACATAGGAATATTACTAAGTGTCATACCATAATCCATCACCTGATTTCTTATCCAAAGGAGTTGAGCACAACAACTGCCTGCTGCAATGTATCCAGCTTCTGCAGTTGAGGTTGAAACTGATTGTTGCTTCTTGCTTGCCCAAGAAATCAATCTATTTCCCAAGAATTGACATGTACATGTAGTACTTTTCCTGTCTATTTTACACCCTGAATAATCAGAGTCTGAATAGCCAATTATGGAGAAATCAGATTCTCTTAGATACCACAAACCAAGATTTGGAGTTCCCTTGAGATATATAAAAATTCTCTTCACAGCAATTAAATGAGATTCCTTAGGATCACTTTGGAATCTAGCACATAAACAGGTCGAGAACATTATACCTGGTCTACTTGTAGTTAAATATAACAGTGAACCTATCATGCCTCTATAGCTAGTGTTATCAACACTCTTTCCCTTAGAATCAGAGTCTAGCTTAGTGGCTGTTGCCATGGGCGTCTTTGCAATTGCACAATATTGAAAGTCAAACCTTTTTAAAAGATCTTTGATATACTTTGACTGATTAATGAAAATACCAGTCTCAATCTTTTTGACCTGCAAGCCTAAAAAGTAATTTAGTTCACCCATCATGCTTATCTGATACTTAGACTGCATAAGCTTGCTAAACTTAGCACATAACTTTTCATTAGTAGAACCAAATATAATATCATCAACATAAACTTGAACTAAAAGCAAATTACCTTTTATCTTTCTAAAGAATAGAGTTTTGTCAATTGTACCTCTTGTGAAGCCATTTTCAAGAAGAAATTTAGACAAATTTTCATACCATGCTCTTGGTGCCTGCTTTAGTCCATAGAGTGCCTTGTCAAGTTTGTAGATACACTTCCTCATCAAGCTTGCCATTTAGAAAAACACTCTTTACATCCATCTGGTATACCTTGAATTTTGAATGAGCTGCAAATGCAAGAAACATTCTGATTGCTTCCAATCTTGCTACAGGGGCAAAGGTTTCATCATAGTCAATTCCATCTTCCTGAGAATAACCCTTGGCCACCAGTCTTGCTTTGTTTCTTACAATCATACCAGATTCATCTAGCTTGTTTCTGAAAACCCATCTTGCACCTACAACAGATCTATCTTTAGGTCTTGGTACCAGTTTCCAGACTTTGTTCCTCTCAAATTCATTCAATTCTTCCTGCATTGCTATTAACCAATCAGGATCCTGTAAGGCTTCTTCAACCTTCTTAGGTTCATTCTTTGAGAGAAAACAACTGTACAAGCATTCATTATGAACTGATCTTCTAGTTCGAACACCACTATTAAGATCACCAATTATCATATCTTTAGTATGATCCCTTGTCCATTTCCTAACAGGTGGTAGATTTCTCCTACTAGACTCTCCCCCTCAGTTAGTGGTATTTCTTGTAGAAGAGTGTTCATTTCCTTCAAAAGCTCCCCCTTGCTCAGTAGAATCAGTGGATTCAATACTGCTGCTAATTTCTGATCTTCCTTCATTAGACTCTGAAGGATCAGTTCATGATGAAGTAGACTCTGAAAGACTAGTCTGATCCTGACCAGTACTGTGTTCTCCTTGATTGAATTGCTCCCCCTCAACAGTAGCATTCCTTTGAGAAGCAATAGAGATTTCCTCTGGAGAACCTTCATCATCACTGGAGAGAATCTCAGAATACTTAAGATTTTCAAATTCCAGATTGTCATGGCTTTCATCAGTTTGCAAAATTCCAAACTTCTTATCATCAAATGCAACATGAATTGATTCCATAATAATGTGAGTTCTGAGATTGTATACTTTGAAGGCCTTTGATGCTGAATATCCTAGAAAGATTGCTTCAACCGGTTTGGCTTCAAATTTTCCAAGTTGTTCTGGATGAACTTTCAGGACATAGCATTTGCATCCAAAGATGTGAAAGTATTTCACACTTGGCTTCTTTCCTTTGATCATCTCATAGGGAATCTTTCCATGGCCATTTACCAAGGTACAATTTTGAGTGAAACATGCAGTGTTAATAGCTTCTGCCCAGAAATAGGTTGGAAGCTTTGAATCTGCAAGCATGGTTCTTGCTGCCTCTGTGAGAGTTCTGTTCTTTCTTTCTACTACACCATTCTGCTGAGGTGTTCCAGGTGCAGAAAACTGTTGAGTAATTCCATTGTCTGCACAATACTCCTCCATTGTAGAAGTCTTAAATTCTGTACTGTTGTCACTCCTAAGCACTTTGACCTTGTACTAAGAGCTATTCTGAATATTCTTGACAAGTTCAATGATTTGCTGAGGAGCTTCATCCTTTTTATGTAGAAAGAATACCCATGTGAACCTTGTGTAATCATCCACTATAACTAGAGCATATCTTTTCTTGCTGATAGACATAATGTTTACTGGACCAAATAAATCAAGATGTAGCATGTGAAATGGTTCAGTAATTGAATTTTCTGTCTTGCTCTTGAAAGTGGTTCTTCTTTGTTTTTCAAGCTGACAAGCATCACAAAGTCCATCTTGCACATAATTTTTCTGAGGTAGGCCTCTCACCAGATGGTGCTTAACAAGTTGATTAAGCTTCTTGAAATTGAGATGTGAGAGCTTCTTGTGCCAGTTCCAGTTTTCATCATTTGATGCCTTGCTGTAAAGACATCTGATAGTTCCTTTAGATGTCTCACTCAAGTTGGCTTCATATATGTTACCATGTCTCTGACCAGTCGGAACAATGTCTCCATTCTTCATATTCAAGATTTTGCATCCTTCACTATCAAAGATTGATTGGTAACCCTTATCACCCAGTTGACTTATGCTTAAAAGTGTGTGTTTCAAGCCTTCAACCAGTGATATGTTTTCTATGATAACATTCCCCAAAATAATTGAGCCATATCCCAGAGTTTTTCCTTTGTTTCCATCTCCAAAGGATATTACTGGGCCAGCTTTCCTCTCAAACTTTGTAAGCAGGGACTTCTTTCCAGTCATATGTCCAGAGCGTCCACTGTCCAAGATAATTGAATGCTTCTTTCCAGTGCCCTGCAAATAAAAAGTAGTTAGTTAGAATTTTTTAGGACCCAACTTTGATTGGATCCTTTCTTACTAACCTTTGAACCAACAGGCTTTGAAGATTTTGCTTTTGATTTACCTGTTGCAGAGTCAACCTTAGACTCTGATTTCACAAACTGTTTGTGACTAGGAGTTTCAGATTTCAGAGAATAATAGTCATAATACAGTTCATGATATTCCTTACACATATAAATTGTAATAACTCGAATTTCCAGAGAATGATTTTATTATTATTTTAAGATCTATAATGATTTTCCTAAAATGAGGAGGAAATTTTTTTATTTTATTTTATTGTTCATTATTCCAGTTCAAAGAATTTCAAAAGTGGATTATTTAATTTTCTTCAGTTAAGTGGAACCGGGTTCTTTTTAAAATTTTATTGACCCATTAGATATCTCGAGTCAATAAAATTATTTGGATAAAGATTTAATTTTTGAAGTGTGGATTTATTTAGTAAAGATTTTAATTTAAATCATTGAATAAGTTGGATATTTTAAAATCCTTAGAAAATGATTATTTTAATTATTTGAGGAATTTTAGAAATTGCTCGATTAATATATAAAATCGAGAATTCGAGGTTTTACGAGAATAATAATATTTGTGGTATTTTATAAAGCCCTGTAAATTGTAATTTATGAATCACAATTATTATTTTTAAGTATTGTTTTTACAAATTATTAAGATTTGTAAAATGCATACTAATTTAGAAAATTGAGATTTAATTCTAATTCTTTCACCAAAAGTCCTTGAAAATATTCTAGTATTTAATTTTACTAGGAATTTTATTTTTACAAATTAGAGTTTTAACTCTAAATATTATTTATATAAGTAAGTAGTGATTAAATGTATTGCTTTTAATTGTTATTGGGCCTAAGGCCCATTAGGTTTTCAACACAGCTCATATACATACCAGATACGCACACAAAAACACACACAGCCGCACAAACAAGAACGACGGGGAGAGAAAAGAGATTGGGAAGAAGAGAGAGAGAGAGAGAGAGAGAGAGAGAGAGAGAGAGAGAGAGAGAGAGAGAGAGAGAACGAGATGATGAAGGAGGATCATCCTCCCTCTTTTCTACAATTCAAAGTCAGCCAAGGGAGAGGAGAGGAAGGAGTGAATGCTTGCTTGTTTCGGCCATGGAAGAAGATGAAGGTGGAGAGGATGATGAATAGTGGTGTTCTTGAGTTTTGGTTGATTAAAGAGGTATAAAATCTTTGTTTCAAACTTTGATTTTGTGTTTAATTAAGGAGCATATGTAGTAGTAGTTAGCAGATTTTTCAAGGTTTTTAAGAGTATATTATTGTTTAGTAGTGTTTAATAAATGAATTGATGAAGTGGGTTTGTTTAAAGTAGTATGCAAAACTGTCCAGAATTTTTCAGGGCCTGCCCTGTTTTTGCAAGTGAATTTCGAACCATTTGTGCTCTTTTCTGGGCAGTAGTGTCTTCATAAAAGTTGTTCTATTTAGAGTGTAGTTTGTGCAGGAGAAAACGGTGCGTCGTTTGAGTTAACGAGTAAGGAGAAAACGACGTTTTAGTGAAACCCACGCAAGACACCCGAACCTCTCGGGATTCGCACTTTGGAACTATGTTTCACCTAGTTAAAATCTGTAAATTGGATTGAAACTTTTATTGATGATAAAGGAAGGAATTAGAAAGATTTCAAAAAAAAGATTTGGGTAAAACTATTAATTTTCAATTTATTAAAAATGTTTGAATGTCACTGTGTTGGAAGAAATTGCTCTGTTCTTGAGTTGTATTTGGATGGGTAATTGTCCTAGATGAACTATGTTTTTCAGACTAAAAGTTTTATCGTGTGAAGATATTATCTTCAGTTTTGGAATCCCAGAGGTCTTGGAGGCAAAGATTAATTTTTCAATTTATGAGAATTTTTAGAATGCAAGGTGCGCAGATTTAATGAACAGTTTATGTGTTGAGTTTGGAATAATGATTCACCTAGTTAGAAAATGGTATTGAATGGGAAACTTTTATGAGATCTTTATTTGATATTCAGAAAGAAGCCTATAAAATTTGGTGATATATGATTAATTTTTGGATTTATTAAAAATGTTAGAATTTTATAATAATTAGAACTGTGCTAGGGGTTATGAGAAGATCACAAGTTTTAAATGTCAATAATTAAAGGACTTGTGTAATTCTTTTCGACTAATCCCTAGGGCTTACGAATATCCATGATTAGCTATCACGGGTATAATTAATATACTTGAGTGGTGTGATCATCGATATAGCGTAAGTAATAGTTAGTGCTAGGGGTTGTTCCCTAGGGCTTACGAACATCAATGATTGATTGTCACGTGTATCATTAAAATACGTGAGAAATACGATCATTGGTGTAGCGTAAGTAGTAGTGTAATATAAATCATTATGTGCTATGTGCCGCATGTCAGGGCGGATACTTTCTTATGTGTTTATTTTATGTTGCTGCAAGTTGAGGCAGCTTTATTTTTTTTCTAAAACAGGGTTGTATTGTATTTGAGGGGCTGTGCCCATAGTCCGATAAACGGATACTTCATGCCGAAATTTTCTGAAAATCCCCTGCGATTAATTATATTTAATTTATTAAATTTCCGTGGTCTAGAGGCATGAAGTGGATGTTAACTGATTATGTGTTTATGTGTTAAATGGTTGCTTTAGGATTAATTGTATATTAAATTGGTTTAAGTCTATTAAATGGATATAAATGTGTTATGTGCATTAAGTGTTATTAGAATAGTAAACTATGGGGAAGACGCCTATAGTTTTTCTTTAAGTGACTTAGTAGTAACTCTGAGTCGGGACTACTCGAGATACGAGGGAGGACCGCCACGTACTCGTAACCATTTCAATACTATTAGGGCGTAATCAAATTGGAGCGACGTGCCTTCAAAAAAAGGAAGATCGAGACGTCAGGTAAGGTCCATGGAATTGCTGGGACGAGGTGCGCATGATATGTCCGCGGTTTCTATTTTCTGCTAAGGACCAGAGGCAAGTTTACTATGCATACTCTATTGTTCAGAGTATATTTATTTTAAATATATGAACTGTGTTAAATAAGTTTTCAATCCGTAATCGCGAGTTTTCCAACCTTGTACTTCTTCTTCCAAGTCATTGTATTCCTGGCTTTGCCAACAATATTAAATTCTGCTCGTGTAATAACCAAAATCCCATGGCTTATAATACTGTTGACGGGCAGTGATATTTTTATGGCTCTATATCTTGATTTATACGGTATATATATATCTATAAACTTTTCGTACTATGGTAGTGGACTATATGTTATGAGGCATGTATTTATGTATCGGAATAAGAGAGACTCAGAGGGTAGAGCATGTATTGAGTTTTAGAACTTAGCCGCGTGTCGGGGCTATTTTGTATTGAATGTTTTCGAAAACCCGGGCAAAGCTTTTAAAAAGAATTTCGCAATAATTAACCTAAAGGCAACATCACCAATAAACCAATGTTTATTTAACTAATAGATGCTTCTGAAAGCATTCACTAATTAAATAAACCTCATTCGCCTAATTAAATTTATTTAATTAGATGAATATCGTTTTCAAAACGCCACTTTGCCCCGGAGAAATAATAAAATAATTTAATGGAGTGATTCTATCTAGTATATTATTTATCGGAGATAGTTTATTTTAATACGGATTAAAGATATTCCAATGGTTATAAATTGGTTATTTTCAGCTTAAAACAGCTAGATTGATATCGATATATGTTATTTGAATGATTATTTAAATTGATGAATATTAATTATAATATTCATTAACAAAAAGGGAGAAAGAGAAAAAGGGTTTTCAGGCTTATTAATTATTTCTTACTGACCGAGAGTCAGTAGTAGTTATTTGATAAAGTGGCTAAAGTTTGGAGACTACCGGAGAGATTGTGTCTTGATTTTTATTATAAACATTCCAAGGGTTGTATTTGGGTGTTTTGAGGTTATTAAATATTTCAGTATTAATAATAAATATTATTTGAATATTATTTAATAAATGAATATTATTTTGAGGATTCTTTTAAAAAGGGATTATTGAATATTTATTATTTGTTACATATTAGTCAAATATTTATTAAATACCTTGAGTGTTTTGAAGATTATAAAACACTATTCAAAGGGTGTCTAAGGACTTTCATAGTCATTTAAAATATCATATTTTGATTCTATCTCGGTAAGTTACTTTTCAAGAACTCTGATATATATGGAATTACCCTGTTATGTTACAAGCTTTATGCGTACCATTTTCCATATGTGAATACAAAACCCTGTGTCCGGATTGATATAAGTATAAGTGCATACCTATACTCGAACTCTTTCGAACTCAGAATATTTTCGAAAGCCCCCGGTCTGGTTTTACTTCCTTGCACATTTTTCAAGGATCATCGGTCGACTGATGTCAGACCTCCATTACTCTATTTTCAATCAAAATCAAGTTTTCAAAAGAAAAAGAAAAAGGGGACTCTGGCAGGTGTGGGAATCGTTGACGAACGATTCCCGGGATGTGTAAGCGGCCGTGAGCCAGGCGGTCCATCAATTATTATTCCGGCCCAGGTGTTGCCGAAGGATGATTACGGATGTAGTTTTCATCGAGGGTGATTACGGATGTAGTTTTCACCCGATGATAGTTACGGATGTAGTTTCTATCCTTCTACCGGTAGAGAAGACCCGCGGATTATTGGACTTGGATGTGGCGACTGATCATCGTCAATCCTTGTCAGGTTTTTTTTATGTTTTCTTTAAGTCCCATCCTCCACTTTGGAAAAATACTCAAATACTGCTTCTTGGGCCTAAGTGCCAAGTTGCCGATAATGTTGTTTTCAATTATGAAAGATGATGATGAATTCATGCAGTATCTAGAATTGCAAGAATATTCTAACAATAATGGCACGTGTTCGTGCACTTTTGCAATTATTCAAAAGATGAAAGATGGTTCATCGGTTATTGATGTCAAGTCTCAAATGTTTTGCTTCAAGAGCTTTGACTCGCTTCTTATCAGCTATTTCTGAGTTTAGATTTAGCAAGTGGTTAAAGAACTTATACCCAGTGCATGATGTTGATCTGTAAGGTGTTTGATGGAAATGACATACTTATATGTATACACTTTCAGACTTGAGAAATACTATAAATGAAACCTTCTAATGGTTTGGTTTGTATACGATGATAAACAACTGTCTTGGCAGCATATTGAACTGCGTGTTTTGAAAAGCTTTCTAAAAGATTAGCAATACTGTAGTGAATACTATTTCACTAAGATATGAGGATTACTATAGTTGTTATAAACTTACCTGTTCATTGGATGTTGCGTTTAACGTTATATTTTTCCTTATTGAAGTTTCATAGTTATAAATGTTTCGGAAATGATGTTAAGTATTGTTGGATTTTAAAACCCCTGTGTATATTGGATTATATATTGTTAAACTCTATTAATACTTGCTGGGAAATTCTTTCGCTCATACTTGTTTGTTTTAAATATTAACCTTTCAGAGAAAGGTAGGCGGATGATGCTTATATGCATAGCTCGGAAGATGCAGGTAGTATGCCCTGATGAAGACGATATGACCCAGAAAATCTATAGCTGGAGTAAGTTATATGTAATCATATTGATGTGTAATAATTATATTACTTTGTACAGGATAGCACTAGTTGCTGGTGTACTTCTCATCGAAGCTATACTAGTAGTATAGGATTTGTAATACACGATGTGATGTAATTGAATGGCTGTAATGGATCGAGTAATGTATGGATTTTAGTTCTTGTTTCTAGCCCTATAACCCAAAAGATGCTTGGTAGTTGGGGTCTCAATTGTTGTTTTTCTGTTAGTAAGTGACTACAAATGGTTTAATATTGATAAACAGGTGATTTGTTATTGAGGATTTCCGCGTGACGACCAAATCCCTGACCCCGGATTTAGGGTGTTACAGAAATGGTATCAGAGCTTAGGTTATAGTAAACTAGAAACGAGAGTGTGTAGGAGTGTGTATAGTTATGTGAGAACGTCAGAACTCATGTAGAGTTCATGTTAGACTATCGGATATAGTACCAATGATTAAGTTAAGATTGGAATGCTATGCTGAGGAATATGTTGAGACAAACTTCACTTTTTGTGATGATGGATGTCTACTAAAGAATTCTCAGAGACGAGTATTGGTCGGCAGGGGCATAAATCGCCCGAGACCAAGGATTAAGATGATTTTAGGGGATTCATGGACGTAGTTATGTATTCCCCGAACTATAGGAAATTTCAATATAATGATGATGGATAGAAAGTTGGCATCTAGTATTTTGGCAAGGATGTGTTGAGAACGTGTTCATACCGTTAAAATTCCAAAAGGGAAATAAAACAAGATCACTATGAGATATTATTAGTCGAAGTTGCGGATGTTTAAACCCTCTCGAGCTTAATAGAGTTTGAGGTATTATTATGAATGGATTGGTGTACAGACACCGATTGTTTCAATTGATCATAGAAGTAAAATGGTGAAGATGAAATTGGTCAATAAAGATGAAATGTTTTAAGAACGAAGACGGACTGAGAAAGTCTGAGAAAGACTAGTACGAAGGCTGTTATGCCGAAGAGAAATAAGCTTAAGTAGCACATGGAATTGTCATGAGGACAGGAACATGTGGTATAAAGATGGTTATAGTGGTGACTGGATCTAAGTAGGTATTTTCTAGCAATGATCCGGAATATCGTCCGTCCGACATGAGGAATTCGTCATTTCTAGGAGTGACACCGGTATCGAAGCCTACTTAAAGAATAGAATGCTTGCTTGAGATGCTTGCACTGAGTCGATTAGAACTCCCTGCGATTATAAATGTCAATGACGGAATCTTTAGCGACTATTACGAGTCGACAATGATGTCAATCATCAAGCACCTTAGGGTGTGCATGGAAAAGAAAAGCTTTAAAATCGAACGATTATCTATCAGAGGAGCTGATATAAAAGGCATCTGTGGCGACCTTGGCAATACCCTCCCCATTCGTGAATCAATTGGAGTACCTCCCCAATCTGTGAATTATTTGATGTCTCCCCATTTGCAAATTATGTTTATTACCTCCCCAATCTATGAAGTATTTGACACCTCCCCGTGCGTAAATTATTTTGATTACCCCCTAATCTATGACCTATCTTGACATCTCTCCAAGAGAGAATTTTTAAGAAAGAATACATTCCCTCCTCGAAGTTATTCTTTAATACTTGTGTTCAGCCATATTTAATTTCGATTGTGCCAGAAGCTGTCATTATTCCTACTTTCAGGTTTCTGGAGTCCTGATGAATGACGATATTTCAAATTTCCACTTTCCTCCAATAGTGGATGATTCTATGGTGTATAGCTAGCACCACTTGCTTGTTGAATACCAGTGTCTTTCTGGTTATCCTTTTCTTTGGAAATCACACCTTTGGAATCCGTTCAATTCAACTCCAAGGTGTCCCTCTGAGAATTAATTGTCAAGATACGATAATTATTAACTTGACTTTGAATTACTTTCATACTTCTCAACTCCAATGAGACGAACAACCCTATATATATAGGGGCCACAAGGACTTTCTGTCTGTGTGATAGAAGTCTGACGGGACGCCGTCACTTGTGAGTTGTGAAATACAAGAAGGCTAATTACCTTTAGTAATGTCTCAACTAAGACACGCAACGTGAGTTCTTATGATCATATTGATCTCTCAATAAATTCTCTTATCTCAAATAAGGTTTGCTTCAAAACTCATAACCTTATGATCACCAGTGTGTGACCTCTGCCTTGATATGGGAGTTTTCTTTTCACAGCTCCATGATTCTTGTTATCTCTAATGAATTTCAAGGGGATGCCAACCAGGTCGGTCAAGTCGAAAGTCGCTGATAGAGATTATATTCGAGCAGAATCGCCAAGAGCAGGAGCGAATCGCAGAACGAATAGAATAATCAGTGGCGTATCGATAGAATTAGTTCGCTCTCTCTCATGGATGTTATGATCAATGGAATGAGTGTAATCTCTCTCTCAAGAGTGTTGTGTTAATGGAATCAGTGAACTCTCTCTCAAGGATAGTATGGTAATGGAAGTTGGTCAAGATATATATATATGAAAGGAATAGTGATGGGTTGTAAAACTCCTGTGATAACTGTGTCAAGTATGGATTCTATGGTTGAATTGAGGTTTCGGAGGAGTTGTTTACGAAGGGACAATATCTCCGATTTTGCAGAACAAGTGTTGATGGTGAAAGAGTTAAGGAATCCCAGTAGTGGCCTTAGCTGATTCCGTGGACGGAATCCTTTTAAGAATGGTAGACTGTAATAACTCGAATTTCCAGAGAATGATTTTATTATTATTTTAAGATCTATAATGATTTTCCTAAAATGAGGAGGAAATTTTTTTTTTTATTTTATTGTTCATTATTCCAGTTCAAAGAATTTCAAAAGTGGATTATTTAATTTTCTTCAGTTAAGTGGAACCGGGTTCTTTTTAAAATTTTATTGACCCATTAGATATCTCGAGTCAATAAAATTATTTGGATAAAGATTTAATTTTTGAAGTGTGAATTTATTTAGTAAAGATTTTAATTTAAATTATTGAATAAGTTGGATATTTTAAAATCCTTAGAAAATGATTATTTTAATTATTTGAGGAATTTTAGAAATTGCTCGATTAATATATAAAATCGAGAATTCGAGGTTTTACGAGAATAATAATATTTGTGGTATTTTATAAAGCCCTGTAAATTGTAATTTATGAATCACAATTATTATTTTTAAGTATTGTTTTTACAAATTATTAAGATTTGTAAAATGCATATCAATTTAGAAAATTGAGATTTAATTCTAATTCTTTCACCAAAAGTCCTTGAAAATATTCTAGTATTTAATTTTACTAGGAATTTTATTTTTACAAATTAGAGTTTTAACTCTAAATATTATTTATAAGTAAGTAGTGATTAAATGTATTGCTTTTAATTGTTATTGGGCCTAAGGCCCATTAGGTTTTCAACACAGCTCATATACATACCAGATACGCACACAAAAACACACACAGCCGCACAAACAAGAACGACGGGGAGAGAAAAGAGATTGGGAAGAAGAGAGAGAGAGAGAGAGAGAGAGAGAGAGAGAGAGAGAGAGAGAGAGAACGAGATGATGAAGGAGGATCATCCTCCCTCTTTTCTACAATTCAAAGTCAGCCAAGGGAGAGGAGAGGAAGGAGTGAAGGCTTGCTTGTTTCGGCCATGGAAGAAGATGAAGGTGGAGAGGATGATGAATAGTGGTGTTCTTGAGTTTTGGTTTATTAAAGAGGTATAAAATCTTTGTTTCAAACTTTGATTTTGTGTTTAATTAAGGAGCATATGTAGTAGTAGTTAGCAGATTTTTCAAGGTTTTTAAGAGTATATTATTGTTTAGTAGTGTTTAATAAATGAATTGATGAAGTGGGTTTGTTTAAAGTAGTATGCAAAACTGTCCAGAATTTTTCAGGGCCTGCCCTGTTTTTGCAAGTGAATTTCGAACCATTTGTGCTCTTTTCTGGGCAGGAGTGTCTTCATAAAAGTTGTTCTATTTAGAGTCTAGTTTGTGCAGGAGAAAACGGTGCGTCGTTTGAGTTAACGAGTAAGGAGAAAACGACGTTTTAGTGAAACCCACGCAAGACACCCGAACTTCTCGGGATTCGCACTTTGGAACTATGTTTCACCTAGTTAAAATCTGTAAATTGGATTGAAACTTTTATTGATGATAAAGGAAGGAATTAGAAAGATTTCAAAAAAAGATTTGGGTAAAACTATTGATTTTTCAATTTATTAAAAATGTTTGAATGTCACTGTGTTGGAAGAAATTGCTCTGTTCTTGAGTTGTATTTGGATGGGTAATTGTCCTAGATGAACTATGTTTTTCAGACTAAAAGTTTTATGGTGTGAAGATATTATCTTCAGTTTTGGAATCCCAGAGGTCTTGGAGGGAAAGATTAATTTTTCAATTTATGAGAATTTTTAGAATGCAAGGTGCGCAGATTTAATGAACAGTTTATGTGTTGAGTTTGGAATAATGATTCACCTAGTTAGAAAATGGTATTGAATGGGAAACTTTTATGAGATCTTTATTTGATATTCAGAAAGAAGCCTATAAAATTTGGTGATATATGATTAATTTTTGGATTTATTAAAAATGTTAGAATTTTATAATAATTAGAACTGTGCTAGGGGTTATGAGAAGATCACAAGTTTTAAATGTCAATATTTAAAGGACTTGTGTAATTCTTTTCGACTAATCCCTAGGGCTTACGAATATCCATGATTAGCTATCACGGGTATAATTAATATACTTGAGTGGTGTGATCATCGATATAGCGTAAGTAATAGTTAGTGCTAGGGGTTGTTCCCTAGGGCTTACGAACATCAATGATTGATTGTCACGTGTATCATTAAAATACGTGAGAAATATGATCATTGGTGTAGCGTAAGTAGTAGTGTAATATAAATCATTATGTGCTATGTGCCGCATGTCAGGGCGGATACTTTCTTATGTGTTTATTTTATGTTGCTGCAAGTTGAGGCAGCTTTATTTTTTTTCTAAAACAAGGTTGTATTGTATTTGAGGGGCTGTGCCCATATTCCGATAAACGAATACTTCATGCCGAAATTTTCTGAAAATCCCCTGCGATTAATTATATTTAATTTATTAAATTTCCGTGGTCTAGAGGCATGAAGTGGATGTTAACTGATTATGTGTTTATGTGTTAAGTGGTTGCTTTAGGATTAATTGTATATTAAATTGGTTTAAGTCTATTAAATGGATATAAATGTGTTATGTGCATTAAGTGGTATTAGAATAGTTAACTATGGGGAAGACGCCTATAGTTTTTCTTTAAGTGACTTAGTAGTAACTCTGAGTCGGGACTACTCGAGATACGAGGGAGGACTGACACGTACTCGTAACCATTTCAGTACTATTAGGGCATAATCAAATTGGAGCGACGTGCCTCCAAAAAAAGGAAGATCGAGACGTTAGGTAAGGTCCATGGAATTGCTGGGACGAGGTGCACAGGATATGTTCGCGGTTTCTATTTTCTGCTAAGGACCAGAGGCAAGTTTACTATGCATACTCTATTGTTCAGAGTATATTTATTTTAAATATATGAACTGTGTTAAATAAGTTTTCAATCCGTAATCGCGAGTTTTCCAACCTTGTACTTCTTCTTCCAAGTCATTGTATTCCTGGCTTTGCCAACAATATTAAATTCTGCTCGTGTAATAACCAAAATCCCATGGCTTATAATACTGTTGACGGGCAGTGATATTTTTATGGCTCTATATCTTGATTTATACGGTATATATATATCTATAAACTTTTCGTACTATGGTAGTGGACTATATGTTATGAGGCATGTATTTATGTATCGGAATAAGAGAGGCTCAGAGGGTAGTGCATGTATTGAGTTTTAGAACTTAGCCGCGTGTCGGGGCTATTTTGTATTGAATGTTTTCGAAAACCCGGGCAAAGCTTTTAAAAAGAATTTCGCAATAATTAACCTAAAGGCAACATCACCAATAAACCAATGTTTATTTAATTAATAGATGCTTCTGAAAGCATTCACTAATTAAATAAACCTCATTCGCCTAATTAAATTTATTTAATTAGATGAATATCGTTTTCAAAACGCTTTCTTAAAATCACTTTGCCCCGGAGAAATAATAAAATAATTTAATGGAGTGATTCTATCTAGTATATTATTTATCGGAGATAGTTTATTTTAATACGGATTAAAGATATTCCAATGGTTATAAATTGGTTATTTTCAGCTTAAAACAGCTAGATTGATATCGATATATGTTATTTGAATGATTATTTAAATTGATGAATATTAATTATAATATTCATTAACAAAAAGGGAGAAAGAGAAAAAGGGTTTTCAGGCTTATTAATTATTTCTTACTGACCGAGAGTCAGTAGTAGTTATTTGATAAAGTGGCTAAAGTTTGGAGACTACCGGAGAGATTGTGTCTTGATTTTTATTATAAACATTCCAAGGGTTGTATTTGGGTGTTTTGAGGTTATTAAATATTTCAGTATTAATAATAAATATTATTTGAATATTATTTAATAAATGAATATTATTTTGAGGATTCTTTTAAAAAGGGATTATTGAATATTTATTATTTGTTACATATTAGTCAAATATTTATTAAATACCTTGAGTGTTTTGAAGATTATAAAACACTATTCAAAGGGTGTCTAAGGACTTTCATAGTCATTTAAAATATCATATTTTGATTCTATCTCGGTAAGTTACTTTTCAAGAACTCTGATATATATGGAATTACCCTGTTATGTTACAAGCTTTATGCGTACCATTTTCCATATGTGAATACAAAACCCTGTGTCCGGATTGATATAAGTATAAGTGCATACCTATACTCGAACTCTTTCGAACTCAGAATATTTTCGAAAGCCCCCGGTCTGGTTTTACTTCCTTGCACATTTTTCAAGGATCATCGGTCGACTGATGTCGGACCTCCATTACTCTATTTTCAATCAAAATCAAGTTTTCAAAAGAAAAAGAAAAAGGGGACTCTGGCAGGTGTGGGAATCGTTGACGAACGATTCCCGGGATGTGTAAGCGGCCGTGAGCCAGGCGGTCCATCAATTATTATTCCGGCCCAGGTGTTGCCGAAGGATGATTACGGATGTAGTTTTCATCGAGGGTGATTACGGATGTAGTTTTCACCCGATGATAGTTACGGATGTAGTTTCTATCTTTCTACCGGTAGAGAAGACCCGCGGATTATTGGACTTGGATGTGGCGACTGATCATCGTCAATCCTTGTCAGGTTTTTTTTATGTTTTCTTTAAGTCCCATCCTCCACTTTGGAAAAATACTCAAATACCGCTTCTTGGGCCTAAGTGCCAAGTTGCCGATAATGTTGTTTTCAATTATGAAAGATGATGATGAATTCATGCAGTATCTAGAGTTGCAAGAATATTCTAACAATAATGGCACGTGTTCGTGCACTTTTGCAATTATTCAAAAGATGAAAGATGGTTCATCGGTTATTGATGTCAAGTCTCAAATGTTTTGCTTCAAGAGCTTTGACTCGCTTCTTATCAGCTATTTCTGAGTTTAGATTTAGCAAGTGGTTAAAGAACTTATACCCAGTGCATGATGTTGATCTGTAAGGTGTTTGATGGAAATGACATACTTATATGTATACACTTTCAGACTTGAGAAATACTATAAATGAAACCTCCTAATGGTTTGGTTTGTATACGATGATAAACAACTGTCTTAGCAGCATATTGAACTGCGTGTTTTGAAAAGTTTTCTAAAAGATTAGCAATACTGTAGTGAATACTATTTCGCTAAGATATGAGGATTACTATAGTTGTTATAAACTTACCTGTTCATTGGATGTTGCGTTTAACGTCATATTTTTCCTTATTGAAGTTTCATAGTTATAAATGTTTCGGAAATGATGTTAAGTATTGTTGGATTTTAAAACCCCTGTGTATATTGGATTATATATTGTTAGACTCTATTAATACTTGCTGGGAAATTCTTTCGCTCATACTTGTTTGTTTTAAATATTAACCTTTCAGAGAAAGGTAGGCGGATGATGCTTATATGCATAGCTCGGAAGATGCAGGTAGTATGCCCTGATGAAGACGATATGACCCAGAAAATCTATAGCTGGAGTAAGTTATATGTAATCATATTGATGTGTAATAATTATATTACTTTGTACAGGATAGCACTAGTTGCTGGTGTACTTCTCATCGAAGCTATACTAGTAGTATAGGATTTGTAATACACGATGTGATGTAATTGAATGGCTGTAATGGATCGAGTAATGTAAGGATTTTAGTTCTTGTTTCTAGCCCTATAACCCAAAAGATGCTTGGTAGTTGGGGTCTCAATTGTTGTTTTTCTGTTAGTAAGTGACTACAAATGGTTTAATATTGATAAACAGGTGATTTGTTATTGAGGATTTCCGCGTGACGACTAAATCCCTGACCCCGGATTTAGGGTGTTACATAAATGGAATGAAGTAAACTACCACAATGATAACAGGATTCTTGTGGTTGGTATTGAATTCTCTGAGTCTTGGGGAATCTGGACTCAGTTTTCCAAGAAGGTTTTTGATTGCAGTCTAGGGCCAAATGATTATGATTTCCACATTTATAGCATTTCTTCCTAGGTGCATCAGGTACATTCTTGTAATTATTCTCTTTATTAATACATTCTTTTCCATTCCTATTTCTTCTGATCTTGCTAGACTCTGAAATACCTTCTTGTCTCTGTTTCAACTGAGACTTAGACAGAAAGCCTATGTTGACATTCTTAGGTTTTTCTAACACTCTCTCATCTGAATTGCTATTGTCAATTCTTTTGTACACAACTGGGGTACCTTTAGAATCAACAAATTTAACATGTTTAGGTTCAGAAACTATCTTCTTACCTTCAGATTTGGATGTGCTAGCTTCTTCTTTCCTATCATCCAAGACAATAGCTACAGAATTTTCACTTTTATTCTTTCCAAAACCTAAGCCATAGACTTTACCAAGAATTTGATTGTCAATGATTTCTTGAGTCTTTTTACCAGAAGTGTTAATGGTTTTCATCATATCTCTCTCTTCCTCTAGTTCTTTTCTGACATAGTCATTAGCCTCAAGGATAACACCATAATCATGCTTAGCTTTATCAGAACATAACCTATATTCTTCCATTTGAATTAACTCAGATTCAAGAAAATTATTTCTACTAACTAATTCATCATTCTTAGCCTTAAGTTCATCTTTTTCACTAGGAAGAATTTTGAAATTAGTCATAAGATTCTTAAACTCAACATGAATAGATCTAATATCATCAGAATCTAAGCTATCAAATAAATCAAGAGAGTGAAATGATACCTTAACAGAAGATGAAGAAGTTTTCTTTGGAGATCCAGGCTTGTCTGAAGCACTTGCCATCAATGCAATGTTGTCATAATCCAATTCATCTTCAGAATCACTGGAGTCTGCCCAATCCTTCTGTGTGACCATGATTGCATTACCCTTCCCTGAATTCCTAGGCTTCTTGCACTCACTAGAAAAGTGTCCAAGCTTACTGCAGTTAAAGCACTTGATCTTGGCCTTATCAAGCTTGATAATTGTACTCTTGCCTTTGTCACTCTTCTTCTCCTCTTTCTTCTAAAAAGATCCTTTGCTAAATCTTCTCCTGTTGAATCTTCCTTTCTTGAAAGCTTTAGCAAAGAGTTCTTGCATCTCTGATTCAGAATCATTATCTTCAGAGTCTATATCTGCAGTCTCTAACTCAGAACTTTCTTTGCTCTTTTTCTTCTTCAAGTCTCTTTCAGTAGATTCAAACTTTTCTTCTGGAAGCTTCTTTGATTCAGATTGAGCAGTGAGTGCAACAGTTTTCATCTTTCCTTCACTCTTGCTCTTTTTCTGCTGCCTGTCAAGTTCATAAGCTCTCAATTTTCCATAACCTGCTTCTAATGATATTTCATCCAGATCATTAGCTTCCTCAATTGCAGATATCTTCTCACTGTAGAAATCAGGAAGAGCTTTCATGAACTTAGTATTCATATTCTCCAAGTCATAATATTTACCATGCATGGCCATCTCATTGATGAGTTTAGTAAACTTATCAAAGGTGTCAGTAAGTGACTCACCAGACTTGGATTCAAAGTACTCATACTGTTGTATGAGAAGTGTCCTCATATTCTTCTTGACAGGTTTTGTTCCTTCACAGTGAACCTTTATATTGTCCCATATCTCCTTAGCAATTTTACAAGAGAGAACATAGTTAGTGAGAACAGAATCAAGACTGTTGAATAATATGTTTCTCACTTTAGCATCCTTAAGAACGTTCTCCTTTTCCTTATCTGTCCGTTCAGATTTAGGCTTCTCTGCTGTATGTTCTGGAACAACTTTTCCTTCGACAGTTGCTTGAGGAACAAGCCTTGTTGGAAGAAAAGGCCCATCTCTGATTCTGTCAAGATAATCAGGATCTGTTGCTTCCAAGAGATGCAACATCTTCACTTCCCATAGAGTATATTCGTTTCTCTTGAGCATAGGGATCTTAGTATTACCATCCTTGTAACCAGACATGATTGCAGATCTTTATGATTATTCGTAATCAACCTGCTTTGATACCAATTGTTAACTCGAATAACTTGTAGAAGGGGGGTTTGAATACAAGTTATATAATCGTGTCTGATTTTTGCTTGATTAGATGAACATGAACAAACGAATGAATCAAACTTTGTTTGTATTAAATAAATCAAATACAAACTCTACCAAAGGTGTACAATACCTTTAGCAGCTGCTGACAATACAAATCTCTCTCTCTCTGTTTGTTTCGAACTCTCGAATACAAACCTTATACAGAGCTTCACACGATATGAACTCAAAAATCCACTCTTTTACAATGATATAGAGAGAGTATTTATAATGCTACCTAACAACTAATAACAGAAAGTAATGATCTATACATGACAATGTTCTGCCGTCCAGTTGATAGTTTCCATCAATAGAAAATTCTTTCCTTCATGATATCTTCTTGCTTGTTCTTCAAAACAACGATCCTGTTTTATAGCACTTGCCAGTTTCTGTAGCATCCATAATGACATCATCAGTAACATGACTGATATCAGGATTCCACCTTGCATCAGGATTTGACATCCATCAGTATTTGACTTGGCGTATCAGGATTTGATCTCAGTTCCTGACATGTAGTCCTTGATGCACTGTTGTTCCTGACTAAAATCTACAGATTACTGTCTAATGCATATATCCTATAAAAAGTGATAAATCCTTTATTAGATCAGGATTTACAAGAAGTATAAGCAAAATTCTATTCTCAACATCACAACTTATGAATTATTCCTAACATATCTAAATCCGGCCCAACTCAGCATTAACCCAGTCCAATTCTCTAAACCCTACAATCTGAACCATTTGTTATAAGGATGAGTTAATCACAGCCATTCATTCAGAAAATATATATACTAACTAAAACACACAATATTCATTTGTGCGTGTACTGTTCAGCCACGATCTCTCTCTCGCCTCTTTCAAACCCTAATCTCTCTCTCGCTCTCCCTCGCTGCGTTCTCAAATCTCTCGATCTAAACCCTAATTTTCTTCTAAATTAGAGTCTATACACACTAAATTGAGTTTATTCTTAATCATTTATGTTGATTAAACTCATAATCAACATGAATCAAGGCTGAGTTAGGATAGATAAACATGGGTTTTGATGTACAAGTCATTATCGTCCATATCGATCTCGATTTACAGATCAAAACCTACATTTATACTTATATACACAATATATACACATACACTCACAGTCCTTTTAAGTTTATTTAAGAGTTATTCAAAACCCTAATTTGATCTTCAAGATTTGTGCAAGGATGATGAAATTTTCACTAGTTAATGGCTTCATCTTGATGATTAGCCACAAATCAAGCCTCGTAAAGGCTTAAATCGTTGGATTCGGCACGACTCAGTGGGTCGACTCAGTGAGTCAACTCGTGAGTTAACTTGGAACTCGTGCGAGTTTAGAGTTTGAGGATTGGTAAGTACTCGAGAATACTACGAGGCCTCGAGCAAAGGTATTAATTCGATTAAAAGAACTTGTGTGTTCTCCATGAAAATCTATGTGATTTTGTGATAGTATCTTGGTTAAGCTTTCGAATATATTGATATGACTCTCTGTATGAGTTCGTGTATGGTTGAATTACATTATTTTGATTAGTTGTTAGTATAACTGCACTTACAAAGTATTTGATATATCTGATATTTTGTGATGTGGCAAGTGTATTACAGTCCTTGGTTTTCTTGAAAAGAAGCTTTGTTGTATAATAGACACAACTGGTATATGGAATCTTTGTTAATTGACTTGGTCAATTATATGCCCTGTCAAACTACTAGTAAAGAAAGTAAGTCCGGATTATCCTTCTTGTATTAATTGAATTAATTTCAATATAGATACCATATGTGAGATAATATAAATGGTGATTGACTATGTGTAAGAAATGTTGGTGATGCTTAAAAATGACTTACTAAACCTTGATGTATGGATACTTATATGAGTGACAAATGTATTTAATTATGTCTGTACTCTAGTTCATTGTAACTTGACTAATTAGTTCGAACAATAGAATCTGGTTAAACTCTGTTAAGATTTCTACAGTAGCTTATAACTAGATACATTCATACATACACCCACACAACTAGCCCTCACTCAAAGACTTGGCTGGGAATCCCTTAGAGAGGCCCAGTATCTAGACACTGGGGTGAAACAGCCACTTAGAACAAATAGGATTCATATCTTGCATTTTTGTTACTTGTTTAATCCTATATTTTGTTCTGTGAAGTGGTATGTGTGCCCTGTTTTGCAGTACATGTCTATTTATCTTATGTGACTTAGTCAATATGTGATATATGCCTCTTAAATGAAAGAAAGTATGGTCTATGGTTCTAAATTCAAGACAGTCTGCATTGCCTAGTGTCTAAAGAGTCATTATCAATCAATCATGTGTAATAATAATGCCTAGAGTCATAAAAATATTCTTATAAGTATTAAAGAGGTATCTTGGCATTTATTGAGAATGACCTCATCTGGACTTCAAGAAATATAAACTTTGTCTTTAGGAGATAGCCTTTTTAGTAGAGTCAGCCATGTGTCCCCTTCTGTGCAACCTTTGAAAAGTCAAATTTGCCATGCTCCCTTTATTCACTTCATTCTGTGAGTATATTGTAATTGCATTGATATACATGCCTGACAAACTCTTACACATACTTCTATCCATTCTTTTTTAAAGCATCTCATTTAATTGAAACACTATTCTATGTACTATGTTATCTCAAAATTTGTATACTATTACACTAAGTATGTCAACTTCCTGACCATATACATAGATATTCGGATTAAGTCTAAAAATTGTATAAACATGTTTCTTGACAGCTGCACTTTACCATGACTATATGCTACCTACCACTGCATGCTCTAAAACTCATTAAATGACTGCACTATGAACTTACTAGCTTGCATCATCACCTGTGTATGTAAAAATATTTTTATGAAAACATGTGTAGATTTGTAGAAATCCTTATCTGTGCAATTGGCTTATATATATGAACATGCATGCATTACACTTGCTCACACTCACCTGCACTTGCATTATCATTATATGGACTACACACCTCTAACCCTAAACCCAAAAGCCAAAAATCTCACCCTCTTGTCCTTGTTTCCACCCATTAATAGGAAAAATTTCAATCATTCTCTCTATGCTCCCTTTACCCCATATTGTCATCCAGATAGCTCCAAAGAACATTACCACAAGAAAATTAAACAAGAGCCATCAAACCTCAATGAATATACCTACTTCTCTCATGGAAACAAACTGCCTGTTTTTAGAAATCCTAACCCTAACTCAAACATTGTCTTTCAAGCACTACCTGTCTCTGAAAAATCTGTTAACTCACACAAAGCTAGGACAAACATCAAACCCCCAAGCCCTACCCTAGTAAGACTTTCCAATACTGGAAAACTCAATATGATGCTAAGAATAATTAGCCAGGGATGATGGTCTTTGTCCAACCAAGTGGTGAAATTCACAGCATGTTTACATCTGTTAAATGGGAAAACTTTGTGTTCTATAGAGGTCAAAATTTTTATACTCATTTAATTACTGAATATTATGCTAACATGGAGGTTCAACAGAGGGTTGATGGAGTCTTCTACCTGAGTTCTTTTGTGAATGGTAAAGACATCCATGTTGATCATAATATGCTTTGCAAGTCTCTTAGGTTAGCAAACAAACTGTCTGATCTGCCTATTGTCAACATATTTGAAAAGTTTGTTTTCAACCAAAGTGAATTTGAACTATTTCCTGGTCTGTTTTGTGAAGAGGATGTGCCTGATGGTCTTTGTGTTAGAGAGTTTGCTGTCCACTTTAGAAACTTTCTCCCTAGGTTTCAACAGCTAGCCATTATTCTTAGGGAGAATATCTTGCCAAAACCCAGACATGACAACTTCTTTGACTTTGTTGACTTAAAGGTCATGTTTAAAATAGTGTCCAATACCACAGACTTCAATGTCAGTTATGTGATTGTGCTAAATATGATAAATGCCTATAACACTGATTACATGCCATATGGTTTGCTCTTGACATCTATTTTTGAAACTCATTATGTGCATATGCCTAGGATGCATCTAAACAAAATGGATTTTTGTGCTATTGATGGCCTCACTCAACCCAAACTCACTCTTAAGAATTGCCAAACTAGCCACCCAAACAAGATTGTCATTCCTTCTCTTGCTCCTAAAACTGATGTCTATGCTATTCTTAGGGAAGAGGTCAATAGGTTAGGTTTGGAAATTGACTTGCTTAAAAAGTCTAAAATAGAGCTTGTGTCTAGGGTTGAAAACCTAGAGGGTAAAGTCAATAAAGGCAAAGGTAAAATGATTGAGACTATTGATCTTGAGACTGCTAGAGTAATTGAGAATGTTGTTGGTGTTGAATCTGGTAAAAAGATTGATACTAAGTTGGTTGATGAAATTTGTGTTGTTGATAATGATGATATGGAGAAAGTGTATGCTGCCTTGCCTGATCTAGGTGAGGATCTTGGTTTTGTTTCTGATGAACCTGTTGTGATTAAACCTGCTACTTGACTACTGATTCTGTGACACTATATGTTACCTTTTGATGTTTGCAACATATTTTTTTTGACTCGGTCTGATGGTTAAATCTGCTTTGGTACTAGTATGATGTTGTTGTTGTTGCTTCACTTAAAGAATGTGTCTTTAAGTTAAAATAACACTTCTGCAGTTAGTTCTTTAAAAATCAGTGAACCACATTGATTAGTTAGGAACTTTTTGAATGTATATACAACTGCATTGACTATAATTGCTCTCTGCACTTATCTAATTTGTATCTGTGTTGCTTCAATTCTGGTATGCTCTAGTACTTGATCTATCATATCTATAAATGAAAAGTACTATGCAAAATATATCTATAATACTCTCAGATGCTTGAAATACAGTTTATAATCATTTCTATCTAATTAAGTTATCTAGAGTTCAAGTTCTTTTGAATCTTGAGATCTTGTATGCAAGATCAAGATTTGTTTTAAACCATGAGAAGTTTGATATATAATCAAAAAGGTTACAGTAGTTACAAATAAGCATCCCTGATTAATATTTGTACATGTACTCTTGTGTATTGCATGTTTATGATCGCTCAATCTTAGTAGATAAATAGAACTTGAGTTAGATATTCCAATGTTAAAAGAATATCGATTAATTACTATAAACCTTCGACTGATTTTCTTACCATGAAACCTAGCATGGATGTATTGATCATTTGCAGATTATGATTTAGAGAACTGACCACTATAAGCTCACAGCTGTCTTATATGGAAATACGGTTCAGAGAAGAATGAAATATATGTATGATTGTTCAGATTAAATTTGAGAAATTTCACATACTTGTAAATCTGAATAAATTCTGACAATGATTGTATCGATTATGGACTGAACAGTTTTCAAACTTGAGTGCTTGACGATTATCACAGATGTGGTAGAAAACTGTCATCATATTTATCGTATATTCATGATTAAAAGTTTTATGTATGAATCAAGATTGCCAAAGAAAGAGCAACTTAGATCAAACATAAGAATTACTCGAAAAGAAGTTATATATATATATATATATTGGTATCACACCAAAAGAAAAACAATGTGCGATTCATTTACAAAAGAAAAAGATTGTGTTTCAAACGTAAATGAACAAAAAGAACAGAAAAAGAAAGAACTTACAAGTTCTTCATTCTTAAAAACAAAAGGTGTTGTAATCCAAGAATTACAAACACAAAAGTTTCTGATAAATATAAGAAACGAAAAAAAAAGGGAAGACATTAACGGAGAAATAAGGGAAAAGAAATTGGTAAGCACACTAATTCTTATCTACAACCGATTTATTCAAAAGGGGAAGAGATCAAAGACTGAAATTAACATAATTCTGATTCAAATCAAATCATATTTCTAGGGGAAGTCATAAGGGGAAGAGAAAATTAATTGGTAAAAACACCAATTCCAATTATAAAAGGAAAACTTGTTCATACATTTATTTTCTTTTACAAACAAAAAGGGGAAGATATTCTAACTCTTTTGTTATATACCAATGTTTCAAAAAGGGGAAGAGAAATTAAATCTCCAAACTTTTTGGTTATATACCAAACAAAAAGGGGAAGAGAAATTAGAACCCCCTAATTTAAAATTTTCAAAATTTCTTGCATATTGTTTTACCTAACAATATTTATCTCATAAGTTGTTTTGCAGGAATCAATTAGTGGAATTTACCGAGTGCTTCGAATCGAATCTAAAATGTTTTTAAACTCATGCATACACCAAGGGGAAGCACACACGGGTAAATATTTTTAAATTTTATGTTTTGTTTGGCAAATACCAAAAAGGGGAAGATTGAAAGGATATCTTCGATATATTATTTATTTTGGTATTTGTACGATTAAAACCTAAAATTTAATTACACATAGTTATCCTCTCCACTAGGTCATAAATTTAATTGATTCTGTCAAAAGTCAAAAGTCAATTCTAGCAATGTCTATTTTCAATTATAAGAGATATTCCATTATTACTAAAAATTAAATTATATTTTTTATGGAATATATCTCTACACTACGGCAATAAGATCGAAAAAGAAATATTGATATTTAATATTTTTTAGATCTCCGTTGTAAAATTGATAAGGCAACAGGCTCGAACAAAGAATATTCGAGGATCAATATTCTTTAGAGAACTCGTGTTATATTTAAAAACGATCAGTTTTTATTCAAAAATATTGCGCCTTAGCACTCAAAATACTTTTATCCTCAAGAATATTAATATTCAGTGGTAGAATATTAATACTTATTGTTATCTCGTGCCAGAAATATTTAAAGTAATTTTTCTCCCACTTCGTAAATTTATTCTATTTTCGGAGAAAATTATTTTAAATACTCAAAAAAATTTCCTACACTCTCAATTTTTTTTATATATTAGGAAATATATTCTAAGTATTTATTCTGGTCAAAACATTGGTCAATAGATGCATCTATTATATAGAAAGATCAATCGTATTTGATTCGGAACCGAAACCTGATTTAATCGTATTAAATATAAATGAAATACTTTCACTTGCTAGAATGACTTCAAACTTGAGATGGGTCACTTAAATTTTATTTTCTATGCATGGTAAAAGTTTCATAATTTTCTGAGAATTTTGGTTCGGGCACGAAAATCGAGGAAGTGGGTCCACAGTTGACCATGTTTGACCAAGTCAACGTTGACCAAATTTGACCAAACTTCCAGAATTCCATTTTATGATATTCCTAAGTGCACCATAATTTTAGGATTATTTATTGGGAATTTTCGTATTTATCGGGTATTTAATTAACGAAATATGTTACGTATTTATTCGTTAATTGATACGAGTCCGATACAATATATTAGAGATATATATCAGCTGGGATATTTGTGTAGAAAACCACCCCCACTTGCAAAGAAACAGAAAACCACCCCCAACAAACACAAAACCACTTTCCACCTCATCAATCCAAGTGCTTTTCATCTCAACCACTCCTTTTTCCTTCCATCCTCACCCTTCCTTCCACCCAACTCCTCCTATAAATAAACCCCTTCCCCCAACCATTTCAACAAAGCTAAGGAGCCAAATAAGTGCTGGGAATTTAGAAGTGATGGCTCTCTCAATATATACAAACACTCTCTACACCCACTTCATCTCAAAAACCTTCTCTCTCTTACATATACTTACATATATACAAGGTTTTTGTTCCATAAAGCTTAGTTGAAAGGCATATGACACAGCCTATTTGTAGTTCGAGGACTCAACTCAACTTAAGCTTAGTTTGTAATAAGTAAATAACTTTAACTGTCACATGAATCTCAGGAGGTACTATCTGTCAGAAGAAAAACCCTAAAGTCAATCTATAGTTTTGATGTTTTACACTGGAAGAAGTTCAGATTGCTGATCAAGCCTCAGTATAGCATCAAAGAAGTGGATTTATTTCTAAGATAGAGATTTCTAGAGTGACAGGTTCAGACAGTATACAGTGAAGTACAAGAAGGAGAAAGAGATGAGAAGAAAAATGAATCACATTTTTAATGTGAAAATTAAAGGACAGTCACTGAAGTTAGTCGTTCATGAACCAGACCGTGCATGGAACGTCAACAAAATATTCAGTGGTATTCCTTTATTACTTTCAGTGATTCAGAAAAGAATTAAGACAATTCAAGGATATATAATTATTCTTATTTAATTAATTTAAATCAAGATATCAATTTAATTAATTAATTAATTCATCTTGAATTAATTCTTTAATTAAATTAATTATTAGATTAATTAAATATGATTAATTATGATAATGATAATGTCTGAAAAGCATTTGAAAAGTAGAATAAAAATCTGATTTGATTGTCTTGACGATTGTCTTGGCAGTTCAAATTAGATTGTCTTGATAATGATCAAAAAGAAAAAGCTTCAGACAGAATGATAATCTTTGATAAAGCAAGACAAAGATCTCTGAATTTGATTGTCTTGCCGATTGTCTTGGAAGAACCTGATTGTCTTGACGATTGTATTGCCTATTGTCTTGGCAGTATAAAATTGGTTGTCTTGGAAGAATAAATTGTATTGCCGATTGTCTTGACAGTTATAATTGAAGACAAAGAGGCAGTAATTGATATATATCAAGACATATCGACAGAAGCAATCAGTAAGGAAACACAGATCAAAATATTATATTCAAAGCAGATTTCTCTCTTCTCTCTCATCAAGAACACAGCACAAGAAGCAGAAAAATATATAGAAAATCAAGTTCATCTTATTTTTAATATCTGATCCGATAGAACTGATTTACTTGATACTCTTGTACTATTAGCGAGTTTTTACTCCTAATCAATATCTTGATTTTTATTAACAAATCTAGAAAAATTCATGTCGAATTTTCTAATTTGTTTTTATTAACTAGATATAAATTCTGTACTGTATTTGTAACAAACCCCTCAAGTTAATATAATTTTATATTCAACTTGAATTTTGTTTCATTTAATTTCGCTCAAATTTGTCAAAATATAAATTAAATTATCCGGACAAATTTCGATAAAACAGTACTGTTTGTATTCAACCCCCCCTTCTACAAACATATTGGACCTAACAATTGGTATCCGAGCCGGTTGATTGATACACAAATCAAAGATCCCATTTTACTCGATTAAAAATCATCCCCGAATTTTTTAACTCTCTTAAAAATTCATCATGTCTTCTAAAGTTGGAACTGTTAAAATTCCCATATATGACAAAAACAGTTATGATATGTGGAAGAACAAAATGTTAATGTTCCTGGAGGTTGCAAATCCTAAATACATGAAAGTCTTATCAGAAGGACCAATAATACCTTTTGGATTAATTCCTGAAGTTGTCACTGATGGAAAAGTTATTGGCCCTGCTAGGTTTGTACACAAAGATTCTTCTGAATTCACTCTTGTTGAAAGAGAGGAAGCTGGACTTGACATTAATTTAAGACTGATCTTAATAGATTCTCTAGACTCTGTAATGTACAGTCATGTGATCAACTGTAAGACTGCAAAGCAAATGTGGGAAACCATTGAAACTGTGAATGAAGGAACAGAGGAAGTTAGGGAGAATCGACTAGAAATTCTGACATCTGAGTATGAACACTTTCGATCAGCATCCAATGAAAGTATTCAAGATGTGTTTGAAAGATATAACAAACTTGTCAACAATTTACAGATGCATGGCAAGTACTACACTCAGAAAGAGATCAACAGAAAATTTCTACTGTCAATGTCTGTTCATCTAGAACATAGGATTACAGCTATCAGAGAGTCGAGAAATCTAAGTGAAATTACTGTAGAAAGACTTTTTGGTGTTTTAAAAACCTATGAACTGGAACAATCTCAACAAAAGGAGATTTATGGAAAAGGAAGAGTTGCTAATACTTCTACAGCTCTTATTGTTGAGAACAAACAGGAAGTGGAAGATAAGGTTATTCAATCTTGTAGTGTTGACAGTGGCAAGCTTGAAGTTGAAGTTGGTCAAACGAATGCTAGTCCAGATGAAGGAGACTTCTATTCGTTAAAAGAGCTAGATCAGTTGGAAGATGAGTCCATGGCTTTGTTGGTAAGGAAATTCAGTAACTTCAGATTCAGGAAGAATCCCAAGTTCAGGTACAAATCTAACTATAATAGGTTCCAAAGAGGAGGTTCTTCATCCTCAAGTAACAGAGGAGGTTACAAAACTGGAACAGTTGAAAGAAGTAAAATTAGATGCTACAACTGTAATGAACTTGGACATTTCGCTACTGAATGTCAGAAGCCAAAACAAAACCAAAGAAAAGACTTTGGATTTGAGAAGAAGAAGACAGGTAAAGCCTATGTGGCTGCTGGAAAGAGTTGGGATGATACAGACTCTGAAGATGAAGAGTATGGCAATCTTGCCCTGATGGCAAAATCTGATAACTCCAGTGGTACTTCATCTGAGGTATCATGTACTGAAAGTCAATATATCTATCAACTTAGTGATTCACTAGGTTGTGCTAATAGAGAGATTGAAAGGATCAATTTGTTAAATATAGATCTTAGTAATCAATTATCAGAATTACACGATGTACAAAATTGCCATGATAAACAAAAATCAGAAATAAGAATTCTAAAAGAACTTGAGAGGTCTTTAGCGTTGATAGTGGTTCAACAACGTGAAACAATAGCTGAGCTTGAAATAAGGGTTAGTGCTACTTCTAATTCATGTAAAGTGGCTAAAGAGTTGTTTAACCAACAAGCTATTAATCAAACCGTGGGAATTGGGTTTGATTATAATAAAGCTATTGGACGAAAAAGCATTATTACCCCTAATCGTGTCAGTGCTGTAGAAAGGGGTATACCAATAGTGCTTAAGGGTGTTAGTAATCCACTCTTTAAGACATCCATAGCAGAACCTTTGGATACAACATCTTTAATCATTAAGGAAGAGATGCGCATTGAGGATTTAGCTAATGGCGTAGTCTTAGAAAGTAATCAAGTTGTTAAAAATGATGAAGATAGAAAGTCTGTGTTTAAGAAAACAGAAAGAGTTGGTGAGTCTACTAGTTCCATGAAAACTAGTAGTAGAAGTAACAACATGAATAAATGCAACAACACATCTACCATGAATGCTATTCCTGTTATTGATACTGCTCATAAGAAATGCAATGCTGTTAATTGCATGTCTTGTGCTTTTAATATAATGTCTGCTTACTTTAACGGTAATCATGCATGTGTTGATAAGAATGTTCCTAGACAGCATATGAGCAGAAATAAACATGTTAGATCCAGGACTGAAACACCACCTAATTCTAAGATTAGGACTCCAAGTCCTTCTCAGGATATGGTGAAGACATGGTTACCCAAGCTGAAACCAAAACAAGTTAAAGCTGTTTACAGGGTTAAATGTCCAGTACCTGTAGAAAATGTTGTTAAAATAAAAAGTGTTGCTTTGCCTGATAAAGGCCAATTCTTTAAGTACTCCGGACCAAATCAAATTTGGGTTCCGAAGAAAGTCTAACCAATTTGTCATTGCAGGGTTTAACATAGGTTGAACGAGTCATGTGGATTCTAGACAGTGGATGTTCCAGGCATATGACCGGAGATAGAGCCCTGCTGACAAATGTGGTGGAGAAGGTCGGCCCAGTCGTTACCTTTGGAGATAACAGCAAAGGTAAAACTGATGGATATGGCAGATTAGAAGCTGGAAATGTTATCGTTGAAGATGTCTCTTTTGTGAATGGCCTTGAGCACAATTTGCTCAGTATTAGTCAATTCTTTGACAAAGGTTATGAATTTCATTTCAACAAGAAGAATTGTCTAATATCACACAAGAGAAATGAAAGGCCGCAGTTGACTGGAGTAAGAAAAGGAAACTTGTACATAGCCAATATGAACTCTGGAAGCACAGAAGAAATTATATGTTTTTATTCAAAGGCATCCACTGATGAAAGTTGGTTATGGCACAAGAAACTTTCTCACCTAAACTTCAAAACAATGAATTCTCTAGTTAAAAGGGAATTGTTGAGAGGTTTACCTTCGATTGAATTTACTCAGGAAGGTCTATGTGATGCTTGTCAAAAAGGAAAGTTAAAAAGGGCAACTCATAGGAGCATTAACACATCATCACTAACTGAACCATTACAACTTCTCCATATGGATTTGTTTGGTCCAGTTAGTGTGATGTCCATGTCAAGAAAAAGATATGCTCTAGTGATTGTTGATGATTTCTCAAAATTCACATGGGTACTATTTCTGAACTCAAAAGATGAAACTCCACAACTGGTAGTTGATCACATTAAGTTAATTGAGCTGGACTCTAATCGTACAGTAAGAGCTATAAGGTCAGACAACGGAACTGAATTCAAGAATGCAGTTCTGAATGACTTTTGCACTGAAAAGGGTATAACTTGACAGTACTCAGCTCCCAGAACTCCTCAACAAAATGGGGTAGTTGAAAGAAAGAATAGAACCTTGATTGAAGCTGCACGTACTATGCTAAGTGAATCAAGGCTTCCATTGAGCTTTTGGGCTGAAGCTGTCAACACTGCATGCTATACCCAGAATCGAACACTTATCAATAAAGACTTAATGAAGACACCATATGAAGCTCTACATGACAAGAAACCAACTCTCAAGTACTTCCATGTATTTGGGACAAAATGCTTTGTGCTGAAAGAAGGAGATGATCAAGGTGGTAAATTTGAAGAAAAAGCACATGAAGCAATATTTATTGGTTATACTAGAAGAGCCTACAAGGTGTATCTTATTGATCAACAGAAAACTATGGAAAGTGTCAATGTTACATTTGATGACACAAAACTCCCAAGTATCCAAAATGAAGATCCATCTGAAAAGCTTAAGTTTGATGACATGTCAGACTCAGATTCAGATGATGACAATCAACCTGACGTTGTTGCTGATAATAATAATCCAAATGTTGGTGGTAATGATCAAGGTGATGCTGATGAAAACAATGATAATTTTCAAGACACCACTAATACTCTTGAACCATCAATAAGTCAAACTGGCAACAACTCAGGGGGAGATAATGAAGGGTCAACAAGTCATACTCAACATCATACTGAAGATCAAGGCGAATCATCAAGATCAATTCTTCCCAAACAATCTGTTTGGAATAGAGCTCATCCTTTTGAGCTGATTCTTGGTGATCCAGATGTTGGTGTGAAAACAAGAAGAGCTTATCAGAATCAATGTAACTATTCTGGGTTCCTGTCTGTAATGGAACCTAAGAAAGTAGAAGAAGCTCTATCTGATCCTGATTGGGTGATTGATATGCAAGATGAACTCAATCAATTTAAGCAACTAGAAGTATGGAAGCTGGTACCCAGACCTAAAGATAGAAAAGTGGTGGACACAAGATGGGTATTCAGAAACAAACTAGATGAAGATGGCACTGTGATAAGAAACAAAACAAGACTGGTAGCTAAAGGTTATTCTCAAGCTGAAGGCATTGATTATGACGAGACCTATGCTCCAGTGGCAAGACTTGAGGCCATCAGAATATTCTTGGCATTTGCATCCTATTCAAGATTCAAAGTTTATCAAATGGATGTCAAGAGTGCTTTTCTGAATGGTAAGCTAGATGAAGAAGTGTATGTAGAACAGCCCCCTGGTTTTGAAGATCAAGATCATCTGGACTATGTCTACTTTCTTTACAAAGCTATCTATGGTCTTAAGCAAGCCCCAAGAAAATGGTATGACACTCTCTCTGAATTTCTATTAGAAAATGGTTTTATAAGAGGTGTCATAGACAAAACGCTCTTCACTAAAAGACATAAGAATGATATAATACTAGTCCAAGTCTATGTGGACGATATTATATTTGGGTCTACTAATGAGCTTCTATGCAAGAAGTTTTCTAAGTTAATGCAGGGTAGGTTTGAAATGAGCATGATGGGAGAACTGAAATTCTTTCTTGGATTACAAATAAGTCAGAGACAAGATGGAATATTTATTTGTCAATCTAAGTACATTAAGGAGCTCCTCAAGAAATATCACATGGAGGAGTGCTCATCAGCAAAGACACCATCAACTATAGCTGTCAAAATTGGTTTATGTGAAAGTTCTGCCAAGGTAGATATCACAGGCTATAGAGGTATGATTGGCTCATTGCTTTACCTAACTGCTAGTAGACCAGATATAATGTTTGCCACATGCTTGTGTGCAAGGTTCCAAGCGAACCCTAAAGAAATCCATCTCACTGCTGTCAAAAGAATCTTAAGATATCTAAAGGGTACGCCTAATTTAGGCATCTGGTACCCTAATGAATCTGGTTTTACTTTAATTGGATATACAGATTCTGACTATGCAGGAAGTGTTGTAGACAGAAAAAGTACATCTGGGAGTTGTCAATACCTAGGTGGAAGATTGGTATCCTGGTTCATTAAGAAACAGCAAACAGTTTCCAACTCTACAGCCGAAGCTGAATATATAGCTGCTGGAAGCTGTTGTGCTCAGATCTTATGGATTAGGAATCAATTAATGGACTATGGCATTGTATTGGAAAATATCCCTATTTTACGTGATAATACAAGTGCCATAGCAATCACCAGCAATCCTGTGCAGCACTCAAGGACAAAGCACATTGACATAAGGTATCATTTTATAAGAGAGCATGTAATGAATGGTACAGTGCAACTACTATTTGTAGGCTCTGGAGATCAAACTGCAGATATTTTTACTAAGTCGCTTAATGAATCTTCATTCACTAGAATTGTTAGTGAATTGGGTATGTTAAACAGTCCTAGTAATTAATACTGTTAATATCTGAAATTTGATCTTTTATAATTTTGCAAGTGATTATTCTGTGAATATTTGTTGTTTGAAATCACTTGTATAATTATTTTACCAACTGATTTTCTTGCTTGTTTAGTTATTTTCACTCTGTTTATTCATATTATTTAATACTTCATATTTCTGTATTTTTAGAATATTTATAGATATTTATTTCCATTTTAATAATTATTTTATTAAATGTTTTGTAGTGTTTGTCCTTTTGTTATGTATATTTGTTCTCGTAAAAAGATTAATCCATGTTTTTGTAAAATATTTCTTTATAGTATTTTTAATAATATATTAGAGTGTATTTTAATTGGATTAATTATGAACATTTATTTGCATTTTATTAGCATAATATTAGGAGGTTAATAGATTGTCTTGTCTGTATTTATAGTATCAAGACAATCGCCAATACAATCCACAGATTGTCTTGGTAGATTATTTTGCTAAGTAATAAAATATTTTTCAGATTTTTGTTCTGTTTTTATTTTGTTTTACTCAAAACAAACGATTGTCTTGATAGTTTTGAACTACCAAGACAATCGGCAAGACAATCACTTGATTGTCTTGGAGTGTCTTTTCTATATTTTAAAAATTTAAAAAAATATATGTGTGTTATTTTGTTTTTAATCAGTTAAATATATGATTGTCTCGATAGTATTTATACTACCAAGACAATCGGCAAGACAATCAACTGATTGTCTTGTAATATTAGTTTGTATTTTTATAAAATTAAAAAAAAATTGTTTTCGTTTTCTTTTATTTATTAGAATTGTAATCGATTGTCTTGATAGTGTTTATACTACCAAGACAATCGGCAAGACAATCAAACCGATTGTCTTGTAGTATAGTTTTGTACTTAAAAAAAAACAGAAAAACAGAAATCACAAACACAGCCAATACAATTTTCTCTCTCGTGTCTTTACACAGAGCTCTTGATACATATACTTACGATACACACAGTCTTGTACTGAATTGCTGCTCGATTTTCTTCAACAAAACTGAAAACCAAGACCAGATTCAAGTAGATCGTTCAATTATCTTTCTTTTGAACCGATTATCTTCGAGTTTGGTTAAGTTTTTGAAAATAAACTTTATCAAAAGTTGAATCGGGTTTTAGGTGTTTTAAGAGTTCTAGATTTTTTCTTTGAATTCTAAAAATAGATTGAAACTCCCAGTGATCAGGAGAACATCATATAAATTTTTGGGATTTTTCTGACAACTTTGGAATAATTCGAATTTTTAATTAATTTTAATTAATTATTAATTATAAAAAAATTTCGAAGTGTTTTAATTTCCTTAAATTAAAGTGTGTTTTTGTGTTTAAAAAATGGCTGATAATTTTGAGATAATGAAACATAATTTGGTTGGCTATTTTAATCCGAACGATTGTCCCTACGATCGATTTAGGCCTTGGATACGATTTTTGAATGACGATTCAATTATCCGAACTGCCATTTCGATTGAAGCCCCAATTAAGATAGGACCACTGAGATTGATTTGCACAGAAGCTATGGTGTCTGAAGACTTGACCTCATTTTCTTTTGATTTTGATGGTACATACCACGTTGTGACAGAATCAACCCTTACTACTGTTTTGGGCCTTCCTGCGGATAATTTTGATCCATTTCCAACCAGTGAACAACTCTATCAATTCTTCATTGATATTAATTATCATGGAGTGATTGATATGAACAACCTGAGCAAAAGGAATCTGGTTCAACAATGGGATGCATTCTTCGACACGATCTCCAAGGTATTTGCTAATTCAGCCAGAGGTAATTTTCACTTACTCACCTCTATGTTACAAACTATTGGTTACGCTGTTGCTAACAACCGTAGAATCAATATTGGTAACCTACTTTGGAATACTATTATTAACAGGATTGTTAAGGCCAGAAGAGATTTTGATGAGGGTAAGAAAGTTCTATGTTATTATCCTAGATTTTTAACTTTGTTATTTAATCATCTTGTTCCTGTTGGTCAACAAACAGTTTTTAGGAATGACAACCCTATGGTATCAGGCAGGCAAACCAAGAAAATATTCAATAGCCTTGATACACATAGAAAATTGATAAATGTGCCAGTGTATATTACACCATATTTGTCTAACTTCACAAATCTACCTGTCATTCCTCGACTTTTGAATGCACCTGAACCTGAACCTCAAAATGTACCTGTCCCTGAACATCAACATCAAATGGAACAATCTATTCCTTCAGGTACAGCTACTGCATCAATGGAGCATGTATTGCCTTCTATCTCTCAAACTATTTGTGGAGCCCAAGTGGCTGATAGGTCAGACCAGGAGGTTATAGAACCACAACCTCTATCCCAGGTCTTAGAGCCAAACACTGTGTCGAACCAAATCTCTAAACCTAAAGCCAGAAGCAAGTTGTTGACAAAAAGAGCTGATAGAAGAAGTGATAATGTGAGTGATTCCACAGCTCTACCTCCACCAAAGAAGAGAAGAAACCTATTACTTGAGGCATCTGTTAGCCCATCCATTTCCTCCCAACAGGACTTGGACATTGAAATGGCCGATGAACTGTTACTAATTTCATCCTCTCAACAGGATGAAATTATTGAAATTCGCCAAAGGGCCGTGGCACCTTGTACAGAGTCAAGCACACCTCTATTACTCACAATGGGGGAAAACATTAACGTAGAATCTGATGTTGTTAAGGACACTGAGCAAGGAGTGCACGATAGGATTGTTACTGTGCCTACCATTGTTACGGTAGAAGAGCCTTCACAGGCTTTAGAGGGAAATCTTGACTCTCTGCCAGTTGTAATAGAGTCATCATCTCCCCTCCCAGGAGGAACATTCCTGGCTCCCTCAAGGGATTCTTCACTCGCAGATTTATCTGGAGAAAGTGAAAGGCAACTTGGTCATCCTATCACTAAAGAAATTCAGCTATCAAATCGAAATGAATTGATAGAGATGACTGAGGATTGGGAATTGCGAACTCCCATTGCACCACCACTGACCTCTCCAGAAGAGGCTAGGGTGATTTCTTATGCAGGTACAGCTCAAGGAAAGGAGCTAGTGTTGAGTGATGTGAGGACCACCTTAAATATGAGTGAAACACATGCACGAAAGGAGAGTGACATATCCTTGAGTGAACATCAGGTGAGAGCACACACTGACACAAACACTTTGTCTCTTATGGCTCAAATCAAAGATCTGCAAAAGAAATTAATGGAAACTGAGGCTGAAAAACAAGTTTTAAAAGCACAAGTGGATGAACGGTCTCCTTCTTCCACCTCTGTCAACAATCAGCTCATGATCATTCGTGACGATGTCCACAACATTAAAACTACACTCACTCCAGCAATCAATACATTGATACAATCCAACTCTCAGGCATCTACAGAAAGAACAGATATTCTAAATGCTATTGACAGACTCTCTAATAGGGTGGATGAACTTCAAGTGGAAATGCATGAAACTGCTCAATCATATTCAACAACCTTTGCGAAGCTTGAAGAAAAGTATGATTACATGTTTGAAGGACTTGATCATTTATACAACATTGTTAAACCTACTCATAATATCACACCAGAACAAAGAGCATATTTTGAAGACTATGATGATGATAATGAAGGGGATAATGATGCAAATAGGGAGCTTGACAGTCAACGAAAGACTGTAGAGGATTCCTCAACTAAGGGGGAGAAGTCTGGAGATGGAGGAGCAGGTAAGTCTGGAGAAGCAGGAGGAAGTAAGTCAGGAGGTCAAGGGAGGCATAAGGAGAAGTCTGAGAAGTCTACCAAGGGAAAAGAAAAAGCTGCTCATGATCAGGATGCATTCGAGTTTGATTTCGATCTCAAGAATAGTAAGTTTGAAGTACAACAATTAAATGATATCGAAGAAGATCTTTCAAACTGGCAAGATGATCCTGAGTTTGAGAAGGAACTTCAAGAGGAGAAAGCTGATCGTCAGATGAGACAAGCTAAGCTTGAGAAGACCAGACAGGTAGTGAATGAAAGATTGAAGCTGAAGCAAGCTGAAGATGCAGAGAAACAAAAGCTACATGCAATCAGTGTACAGGAAAGGAAAAGAGATATTCAGTTGAAGATTGGTCCAAAGTGGGATAGAGCAAGAGAAATTTTTGATTCTATTCAGAACACTGCTAATGATGTTGAACGTTTACTCCAACTACTTCAACAGTTTCAAGAGACCAATCCAGATTACTTGCAATATATGGATGCACTGATGCTGGAAATCTCAAGGATAGTAGCTGGGTTTGACAGATGTGCAGATCAACTGATAATTCAGATTGACTCTCGTACAATGGGTTCTCTCTATGTGTCACTTCAAATCTTTCAACAGAGAAGCTTGATTGAACTGTGGATTATGTCTCTAAAGGTAAAAAGGTTTTCTGAACTGAATATTTTACTTCATGAAAGACTTTTGGAGTTTGCTCAAAGGAATAGTCCACAAGTTATTCAAACTCCACATCATGTTAAGTTTCTCAAGGGTAATACACTACACTCTTGTTTCCTTGATTCTAAGTCGATGAAATTATACACTGCATCTCATCTGGTCTGGTTAGAACATATGCTGAGGACTACAGGATTCGAAGATAAAGAAAGTATCTTTGTTGCTGATATTATTCGATCATATGCTTTAACTGGCTTTGAAAAGAGATATTACATTCTTCGAAATCGGCTATGGGGTAACCTTGGAATCTTGCCTAAGAAACCTAAAGGTCTTGGGTCAGATTATGAACGTGTACTTGACAAGGATTTGATCAAAACCTTGGATGATCAAGAACGATTTGACACAGAGAATATCAGAAGATTTCTAGAGCAAGAAGATGAAGTTGAACCTGGAGAGATAAGGGATGAAGAAACTTCAAAGTGAAGATCAGCTCTACATTTGATATCTTTAGAGCTTAGATAGGTCAAGATAGAAAATTGTATTATATGATCAGTCTAGAGGGTCATCTATCTTGTATTTATCTTTTATGTTTGAATCTGGACAATGTTAAATATAAACCAGAACTTTTCTTTTATTTACTTTGTGTTTAAAGTTTTATCTTTTACTAAGTTAAGTTGAGTTAGTTGAGTAATCCTCTAGGTATTTGCTTGTTATCTTCTAACAAACAAATAGGGGGAGATTGAAAGGCATATGACACAGCCTATTTGTAGTTCGAGGACTCAACTCAACTTAAGCTTAGTTTGTAATAAGTAAATAACTTTAACTGTCACGGGAATCTCAGGAGGTACTATCTGTCAGAAGAAAAACCCTAAAGTCAATCTATAGTTTTGATGTTTTACACTGGAAGAAGTTCAGATTGCTGATCAAGCCTCAGTATAGCATCAAAGAAGTGGATTTATTTCTAAGACAGAGATTTCTAGAGTGACAGGTTCAGACAGTATACAGTGAAGTACAAGAAGGAGAAAGAGATGAGAAGAAAAATGAATCACATTTTTAATGTGAAAATTAAAGGACAGTCATTGAAGTTAGTCGTTCATGAACCAGACCGTGCATGGAACGTCAACAAAATATTCAGTGGTATTCCTTTATTACTTTCAGTGATTCAGAAAAGAATTAAGACAATTCAAGGATATATAATTATTCTTATTTAATTAATTTAAATCAAGTAGTCAATTTAATTAATTAATTAATTCATCTTGAATTAATTCTTTAATTAAATTAATTATTAGATTAATTAAATTTGATTAATTATTTAAGTAAGAATAAATTAAAATGATTATTTATTAATCAATTTTAATTTAATTCTGAAAAATGAACTAGCAAGACAATCCCTGATTGTCTTGTCGATTGTCTTGAAGGTTTAAATCAGAATAGCAAGACAATAGGAGATTGTCTTGCCAATTGTATTGAAGAAGAAATCAATAAAGCAAGACAATTTCTGATTGTCTTGCCGATTGTCTTGATAATGATAATGTCTGAAAAGCTTTTGAAAAGTAGAATAAAAATCTGATTTGATTGTCTTGACGATTGTCTTGGCAGTTCAAATTAGATTGTCTTGATAATGATCAAAAAGAAAAAGCTTCAGACAGAATGATAATCTTTGATAAAGCAAGACAAAGATCTCTGAATTTGATTGTCTTGCCGATTGTCTTGGAAGAACCTGATTGTCTTGACGATTGTATTGCCTATTGTCTTGGCAGTATAAAATTGGTTGTCTTGGAAGAATAAATTGTATTGCCGATTGTCTTGACAATTATAATTGAAGACAAAGAGGCAGTAATTGATATATATCAAGACATATCGACAGAAGCAATCAGTAAGGAAACACAGATCAAAACATTACATTCAAAGCAGATTTCTCTCTTCTCTCTCATCAAGAACACAGCACAAGAAGCAGAAAAATATATAGAAAATCAAGTTCATCTTATTTTTAATACTGGTCCGATAGAACTGATTTACTTGATACTCTTGTACTATTAGCGAGTTTTTACTCCTAATCAATATCTTGATTTTTATTAACAAATCTAGAAAAATTCATGTCGAATTTTCTAATTTGTTTTTATTAACTAGATATAAATTCTGTACTGTATTTGTAACAAACCCCTCAAGTTAATATAATTTTATATTCAACTTGAATTTTGTTTCATTTAATTCCGCTCAAATTTGTCAAAATATAATTAAATTATCCGGACAAATTTCGATAAAACAGTACTGTTTGTATTCAACCCCCCCCCCTTCTACAAACATATTGGACCTAACATTAGTTCCACCAACCAAGCTCTCTCCCACCTAGCAAGCTCCTCTACCACTACAATCCGGCCTCCCGAAGGGCTGCCCAAGTTCGTTCATCAAGCCAAAATCCGGCCGAACCTCCGGCGAATTTTTTCCAGCAAACTTTTCCGGCGAATCTCCTAAAATGGTAATATTTTTAGCTTCATTATTTGAGTCTTAACCGACCATTTTATATACATATAAGAGCTCTATATCTTCATCTCATCTTCTTTAGTAAGCTCTTATAAGCTCTTATATCGGATCTCTAAACGAGACCATAAAAATCCGTACAAGGATTAATATTTGAACAACGATTCGAAATATTACAAAACCTTAAAAAGAGGTTATATTTGACGACGGTCAAATAAATATATCGAGCTTGATTTAATTCCCTTCTATCACCTTAGTGTTCTGAGGGAAAAGAATCTATAAGCCATTAATTAAAAACTTTAACACACTTACTTTGGCCATTAATATTTATTATTGTGATATATAAAATTGTGCTAAAGCGTGATTTGTTTCCCTTCTATCACCTTAGTGTTCCGGGGGAAATAAGTTATTAAGCTTTTATTTATATATTTTTTGCACTTTTTTTCTCGTCCTCACACTTGTGAGTGATACTACTTTAAACGCATAATAGCGTGGCGAAAGCCGTTTATATATTTTCCGCACTTTTTATTCTCGTCCTCACACTTGTGAGTGATTTTACTTTCCGCAATTTTTTTTCTTCGTCCTTACACTTGTGAGTGATTTTACTTTTCGCACTAATTTAACGGATAATAGCGGCCCTCGTTTATAGATAAGCGAGCTACAATTCTGTACGTGTGCGTTTATTTGTATGTTGTGTTTTAATTGGCCAAATTAATATTAAAGTGCAAATTGTTAAAGTAAAATTGTTACATTCTCGTTTAAATATATACGAATAGTCTAAACCAAGACTGTATCGAACGAGAAGTTGTTTATCAAAGATCCTTAAACTATAAAGCTTTTAAAAGGACTTGATTTATATATTACTTCGAAAATAGACGTATTTTCAATAAAGAAGTAATTGTAAGTTTACTTCGATCTTTACAAAAGACGAACAAAGTATACGATTATAAACCTTATAAGCCTACGAGCCTAAAGGACATAATCAATATTTACAAACTCCGAGATATATTCAAATCTCATTTAAACGGAGTATTGTATTAAAAGCAAACAAATCTTATTGAACTTATCGAATTAATATTCGTGTTAAGAATATTATAGTCACCCTAGGACATATTAGTCCAAAACCTTTCATTATATTACGGTTTGTTTCGTAGATATTGTTTTCTAAGTTTTGCAGTGAGGTGAAGTTGAAGTGAGGTGATTCTCGTTCTATGACCCAAGTCCTAGGCACTAGCGGGGAGTTAGTGGCCTTTGCACTGTGAAGAAGAGGAAAGACCCGAGACCTTTCATCTAAGATCCAAGACCGGCAAAAGCGAGGAATTCAAAGACTACACCAAGGTTTCTACATCAACTTTGAAGAAGTAGCGGGGAGTTGCTATCTAAGATAAGTTGTGTAGGTTTTTCATAACGATTTTGAGGGTGTAACGGGAAGTTACGACCCAAGACGAGTCTTGTGGGTTTTTATATTTATTGTGAGGTAGTATCTCGGAGATACGTACCAAGACCAATATTTATCGGTTTGTAAAGGCTTCTCCGCCTACTAAAGGAGCGAGATATTTTTAAGGGAAAATCTCGAGTCCGGAGAGGAGCGCGGGGACTGGAATAGGGGTGAGCGAATCCATTAGGGGTTGTGTCATCGCGAACCAGGATAAAATCTCCTGTGTGGTATTTTCTTTACTTGTCGTTTATTTTCCGCACCCATAAAATGCTAACGACTTGGTAAAATAATTTTAAACAGGGAAAATTATTTTAAAACGCCATAATAATTTTTAAATTGGATATTAAGCTATTCAACCCCCCTTCTAGCTTAAATTAGCCCTCTTACGGGACCTAACATAATATGTTTAACCTGAAAAAGAAAATTGATTAGTAAAAGAGATATTTTAGTTATATAAAATATAAAATATAGAACAATACTTTATAAACACCTTAAAATGCGTGCTAAGCAGTGCTGAAAACATGTAAAGAAATGGGTGGGACGGAAGAAGTATTTTGCAAACTTTCAATCTTTCGGCTTTAATATAATAGTATAAATAAGTAATTATGTAAGGATAATTAATTAAAAATAACATGTATCGTTAAGTAAGGGTAAATGAGTAAAATTAACAGGTACCATACCGACCAACCAAACTTTTATTGTTTCGGCTTTTATATAATAGTATAGATTAGTACCAAGTAGAATGCGTATAGTTGATAGAAAAAAAAACTGTTACTATTCTTTTACCAAGTTTTGAGAGATAAAGAGATGAATAAGAGAAAAACGTGCGGGGAGGAGAAGTATCAGAATGTGTAATAAATGTGGATTTCAGGTATTCTTATTAGAATAAATTTTTCGACTGAAAAGTGATAATAAGCTTGAGGTTAAATATTTGTTATAGAATTCTTGGAATTTTTGGTAGATCCTATACTATAATATTGATATGAAATTTTTGGAATTTAGGATGATGTTTGAGGTCCAATTTATACTAAATTATTTGTAACTTAAACAAATTAGTTTTGTATTGGAGTTTTGAGGATATACATTCTTTTTCGAGAAAATACCCTATTTACCCCATTTTGATAATCACTGGCCCAAAATACAGCTTTTTGATTCTGTGGTCCAAAATATCCCATTCATACGTTATTTCGGAAACGCATCACCCACTTATTACGTTGTTTCGGTCACCGTATCTCTTGTCTATTGGATTATGCAATTTCGCTATGATAGTGAGCATCCATTTTCGTATTACATGAAATACGGAGGGTAACGTATCTCGTGCAATATGAAACAGTCAGTGCCGAATTTTTTGTACACTTACTAATTACATACCGCCAAGCTATCTTAAAATTATTAAAAAAAATTAAAATTTTATATATAATTTATTTAAATTAATATTTTAAAATTTTATCCATATTTACTTCGAGGTTAAACAGTTTACGTTTAGGGTTTAATAAATTTCATTTGGGATTTAGAAATATTCAATTTTTTAATTAATATTTTTAAATTTTATATGTATTCATGTGAGGGTAACAGTTAACTTTTGGGGTTCAATAGTTCCATTTTGGATTTTAGAAATATTTAGAATGACGAATAAACCGTATACAAACTTAGGGTTTAGGGTTGTTTACAACCCTATACCCTAAACCTTAAATTATCCTGATTTTTAAAAAATCGTGGCTGGTCCCCGATTTTTTAAAAATCAGGCAACCAGATTCAGTAAAAAAAACACAATTTAAATTTATCATTTGATTATAAATTTTTTAATAATGTTTATAGATATATATTTAGCGAAAAAATAAATAACACCATTTAAAATAGTATTTTAAATTGTAACATTTAAATTATTTAATTTAAAATTATGATAAATTAAGCCAAACAACGGAGCAAAAGTGTGTTACTAATAAAGTGATAAAGTGAGTTAGTGATTTGAAGTTGCTTTAAAAAGCAACATGACAAGGTGGAGTACCACATCAAGTAGTACTTAGAACAAGTCTAATGCAATGCTATTTTTGATGCTATTGCTATATTATAGCACCAAGTGTTAAAAAACTCATCTTCAAAGGGGTACTATAGTTGGATGCATCCTTGATGCTATTGCTATATTATGCATCCTTGGTGCTAAATTTGAAATCAATGATGCATTTATGCATCCATGGTACATTATCATATAACTAGAATGAGATAAGTTTGTTGAGAATATTCAATAGAAGTTAAAAGAGCTAGGTAAAAGTTAAAAGAGTTGGTTAAATTTGAAACTAGTTATAGAACTAGATTTGGAGGGTGAGTTTTATTTTAGCACCAAAATTCACTTTTTGGTTCTATATTATAGCAATAGCAATTTAGCATCTAGCATTGGACTTGCTCTAAATTGTGTTCAAATTGCCTACATAAGTCGAACGGGTATTATTCTTAGTGCCTGTTTGGCAAAACTTATTTTAAGTTCTCACGAACTTATTTTTGGGTAAAAATTTCATATTTTGATAATTTCTTTTTATACAAGTATTTAATGTAAGTTTGAGATTTAATAAGTTACAAAAAAAAGTTAATTTTTTCAGAAAAAAGTTAGAAATCTCTAATTTTGTTTTAAAATAAGTTGACTTATTCTCAAAATAAATTCCCCTAAACATCCCCTTATTTTAATTTTAATATCTGGGATGTTCCTGCACTGACACATTCTGAAGATGTGCACATGCCAATGACGTGTATCATGAAGATACGTTCTTCACTATGTCGTCATTAACGAATACGTTAATTCGTCTATCGTGTATGCTTAATACGATACACGGTATGTCACATTGAGTGAGCATTTTGGGCCATGCTCACAGAAAAAGACAATTCGGGCAGTGTTGTCTTAAAAAAAGGTATTTAGGGCCATCACCTTTTTTTCGGGGACTAAAAATATTTATAGTCCATAAAAGGAAATTATTATATTTTAAGGTTTTAGAAGAGTATTTATCTGATTGAGGATGCAAGTGATACAATGAGAATTCAGTAAATAGAAGAAAGAAAAAAAAATTGAGACACCATTTTTAGAGATTTTGACTAACGATACGACGTAGGTTGAGTTTTGGTGTAAAGAGGATCTGATACTCTATTTAATAAAGTTTGAAAGTGAGAGAAATCTATGTATCGAAATCAGTTATTAGTTTATGCACAAATTTCGAGGACGAAATTATTTAAGGGGGAAGATTGTAATACCCCGATCTTGAATATATTTTAGATATTTATAAAGTAAAATTTTAATATTTAAGTTGATGTAGAATTTGAGAGTGGGAAATTTAGACGTGAAAATTTATTAAGCTGATTATATCGTTAATAATAATTAGCAATTTTGTTGTGATTAATCTTTAGGAAATTTATGTGGATAATTTAAGTTGGAAAGAAAAATAGGAAAAAAAATGTATGTCACGTTTTGTGACTAAATGAAGAGGAAGACATTTTAGTTGATAGATAATATTGAAAAAAATATGTGAAAATTACGAAGATTGGACATGTGATTTTTCTAATTGGTCATATGAGTTAAGCAAGGTTGGCTATTTCCGTTTTAGATTTTGTTGGCCAAGAAATAAGAAGGAAACATGAAAAAGATTTGATATGGGATCAAATTGTGGGTTTAACTTTAATGGGCTTAATTAGCCAAATTTGGTATATATTATTGAAATGGGTCAACTAGAAGAAATGCAAATTTTAGTTGGTTTTTGGGCCCGTTTCTTATATATTTGGATAAAACAAATGGAGAATGCTTATGGGTTAATTTGGGGAAAAAAAATGGACGAAAAATGATAGTAATAAAAAAAATGAAGGTGTTAGATATATATTATAATAACTAAGAAATATTAGAGATGAGAAAGGAAAAGAGAAAGAGAAGAATTTTATATATTTCAAGTGTGTCTACAACTCAAACTATGAGAGCTATTTATAGGTACTTTACATGGAGGTTTGAAAGGTCAAGAGACCATAGTTACATGGAAATGAAAGATCAAAAGGCATAATTAAATGAACTTGAAAGATCAAGAGTTTGATCTAGAATAATCTAGGACATCCATCCATAACACTCCCCCTTGGATGTCCATTTTTTCAATAATCGTGCCTCGTTAAAACCTTTCTAGGAAAAAACCCATTGGGAAAAAATCTTAGTAAAGGAAAAAGAGGACATCGATTTTGAAAATTTATTTGAGGTCTCTGAGCCGACGCATCCCGATCTTGTGTACCAATTTTTCATAAGTTGTTGGCGGCAATGACTTTGTGAGTAAATCTGCAAGATTGTCACTTGAACGATTCTGTTGAACTTCAATCTCTCCATTTTCTTGAAGATCATGTGTGAAGAAAATTTTTGGAGATATGTGCTTAGTTTTGTCACCCTTGATATAGCCTTCTTTCAATTGTTGGATACATGCCGTGTTGTCTTCAAACATTACTGTGGAGATTGTTCTATCATAATACATGCCACATGACTCCCGAATATGTTGAATTATTGACCTCAACCAGACACATTCTCGACTAGCTTCATGAATTGCAAGAATCTCTGCGTGATTAGAAGAAGTAGCGGGCAAAGACTGTTTTACAGAACGCCATGAGATGGCTGTATCGCCATAAGTAAACAAATAACCTGTTTGTGATCGAGCTTTATCTGGATCAGATAAATATCCTGCATCTGCATAACCCGTTAGTACTGCTATGGATTTATTAGAATAAAATAATCCCATATCAGTTGTGCCCCGGAGATATCGAAAAATATGTTTAACTCCATACCAATGTCTCCGTGTTGGAGCACAACTATGCCTTGCTAACAAATTTACAGAAAATGCTATGTCGGGCCGTGTGTTATTAGCCAGATACATCAATGCACCGATAGCACTAAGATATGGTACTTCAGAACCAAGTACTTCTTCATTTTCCTCTCTCGGTCGAAACACATCCTTTTTCTTATCATGTGACCGTACAACCATTGGAGAGCTAAATGGATGTGATTTGTCCATGTAAAAACGTTTTAAGATTTTTTCGGTATATGTTGACTGGTGCACAAATATTCCACCAGATAGATGCTCAATTTGCAATCCAAGGCAGAGTTTTGTTTTCCCAAGGTCCTTCATTTCAAATTCTGCCTTTAAATAATCGACTGTCTTTTGGAGCTCTTCAGGAGTTCCGATAATATTTATATCATCAACATATACAGCAACTATAGCGAATGAAGATTCTGTTTTCTTTATAAAAACACATGGACAAATAGGATCATTCTTGTACTGTTCCCTTAATAAATAATCAATTAATCTTTTATACCACATTCGACCAGACTGTTTTAATCCGTATATGGATCTTTGTAACTTAATCGAATAAAGGTCACGTGAATGTGATATAGATGCTTCAGGCATTAGAAATCCTTCAGGGATCCTCATATATATATCTTTTTCGAGGGAACCATACAAGTATGCTGTCACAACATCCATTAATCGCATATCTAATTTTACAATAACAGCCAGGCTAATAAGGTAACGAAAAGTTGTAGCATCCATTACAGGGGAAAATGTTTCCTCATAATCAATGCCTGGCCTTTGTATAAATCCTTGAGCAACTAGATGTGCCTTGTATCTCACAATCTCATTTTTATCATTTCTCTTTCGCACAAATACCCATTTATAACCAACGGGTTTTATCCCTTCAGGGGTTCGGACGATAGGTCCAAAAACCTTATGTTTATTAAGTGAGCTCAATTCTTTTTCAATTGCTTCTTTCCATTTTGGCCAATCATCTCTACGTCGACATTCATCGACGGATTTTGGTTCAAGATCCTCATTTTCAATCATTATATCAAGCGCTACATTATATGCAAAATTTTCGTCGACGATGATATCATTTCGGTTCCATCTTTTTCCTGTGACAACATAATTAATTGAGATCTCTTCATTTTCTTTTTCAGGTACCTGATCCTCTTCTGGGGTTTCATCTTTCATGTCACAGGACTCTTCTAGAGTCTCTTCTAGAGATTTTATTTCCTCTATTTGGGCATCTTCACTCCTTGCTCCATTTCTTTTTCGAGGATTTTTATCTTTGGAACCGATCGGTCTACCACGCTTCATGCGAGGTCTTGACTCACTTGCTCTAATTAATTGTCCTTCCGGGACTTCTATTTTTGCAGGAGCATTTTCAGCTGGAATGTGTGACTTTGTTACTCTATTTAAATCAGTGAATGCATCAGGCAATTGATTTGCAATGCCTTGTAAATGAATAATTTTCTGAACTTCCAGTTCACATTGGTTTGTTCGAGGATCATAAATATTTAATGTTGATGCATTCCATGTAATTTCTTTTTCCAGCTGTTTATTTTCTCCCCTTGATTTAAAGATAACCTTGTTCTCTCCCCCTAACCTTGGGAAAACCGTTTCATCAAAATGACAGTCATCAAATCTTGCTGTAAACATATCACCTGTCAATGGTTCAAGACATTTTATTATAGAGGGAGATTCATAACCAATATATATTCCCAATCTTCTTTGGGGACCAATCTTTGTTCGCTGCGGCGGAGCAATTGGGACATATACCGCACATCCAAAGGTTCTCAGATGGGAAATATTAGGCTCTCTTTCGGAAGCCAATTGTAGGGGAGAAAATTTATGATAAGTTGTAAGTCTGATGCGTACAAGTGCTGCTGCATGCAAAATAGCATGCCCCCAAACTAAAGTGGGGAGATTTGTTCTCATAATCAATGGTCTGGCAATCAATTGGAGTCGTTTGATGAATGATTCTGCGAGACCATTCTGTGTATGAACATGAGCGACAGGATGTTCAATATTGATTCCAATTGACACACAGTACTCATTGAAAGCTCGAGATGTGAATTCTCCTGCATTATCTAAACGGATTGTACTGATATTATGATCGGGAAATTATGCTCTTAATCGAATTATTTGCGCAAGTAGTCTCGCAAACGCCAGGTTGCGAGACGATAATAAACACACATGTGACCATCGAGTTGATGCATCAATTAATACCATAAAATATTTAAATGGCCCACATGACGGTTGAATGGGCCCACATATATCACCCTTTATCCGTTCTAAAAATCTAGGAGATTCTGTTCCAACTTTAGCCAAAGAAGGCCTGATTATTAATTTTCCTTGAGAACAAGCAGCACAGGAGAATTCATTCGATTGAAAAATCTTCTGGTTTTTCAATGGATGCCCATGTGAGTTTTCAATAATTCTTCGCATCATAGTTGATCCCGGATGTCCCAACCGGTCATGCCAAACAATAAAATTGCTTGTATCAGTAAACTTCTGGTTTACGATTGCATTTAACTCAATTTCACGTATATTTGTATAATATAATCCGGAAGAAAAAGCGTGTAGTTGTTCCTTCATGTATTTCTTACCCGAAATGATGCATGTTATACAAAGAAATTCTTTATTTTCTTTACTAATTGTTTCAATATGATATCCATTTCTGCGAATATCTTTGAAACTCAACAAGTTTATTTGTGATTTTGGAGAGAACAATGCATCAGTTATAACAAATTTTGTTCCTCCAGGTAGTAACAGGTTAGCTCTTCCAGAGCCTTCAATCAAATTAATACTTCCGGATATAGTGTTAACATTGCCTTCGTACTTTTGTAAAGAAGTAAAATATTTTTCATTTTTAAGGATAGTGTGCGTAGTTGCGCTATCAACGAGACAAATATCTTCATCTATTTTATGACCAGCGCGAGAATGAGAAATATCCATATCACTTCAAATAAAAGCACACATAATTACAAATTTCATAATAATTAAGCAGACTAAGTCTTACACATAATAATTAAGATAAATAGTCTTTTCAACCAACATAGTGTTTATATAATTCATTGCATCATTCATTGCCGCTTCCTTCAGGGATTTCATAAAAATCAGACACTTCCAAGTGTGTCATATCAGAGGGGTTGTATTCGGGTCCATCATCTTGAAAAGCAAAGTTTGCTTCAACAGATTTTTCTTTCTCCTTCTGGGATGCTTGGTATAGGTCAACCAAGTGTTTGGGCGCACGACAGGTACGCGACCAATGACCATTCATTCCGCATCGAAAGCAGACATTCTCAACATTCTTTTGTCCTCTTTTAACTTTCTCCACTTTTTCCAACTTCGGGTTGAAATTTGGTTTTCTATGTTTGAGAAAATGGTTGTTTCTCACAAAATTTCCTCGGCCGCATCCACGACCACGTCCACCACCACGTCCATGCCCAAAATTATAAGATGCCGCATTCACTTCAGGGAAAGGGCTAGATCCAGTAGGGCGAGATTCGTGATTCTTCATCAAAAGCTTATTATTTTGCTCAGCAACAAGAAGACATGATATTAAATCTGAATATTTTGTAAAACCTTTTTCACGATATTGTTGCTGGAGGAGTACATTTGAGGCATGAAAAGTTGAATAAGTTTTTTCTAACATATCTGCGTCAGTAATATTTTCTCCACATAATTTTAGTTGAGAAGTTATTTTAAAAAGTGCGGAGTTATATTCACTGACGGTTTTAAAATCTTGAAGCCTCAAATGCATCCAATCATAACGAGCTTTTGGAAGAATCACAGTCTTTTGATGATCATATCTATCTTTTAAATTTTTCCAAAGTTCAAGTGGATCTTTCACCGTAAGATACTCAGTTTTGAGTCCTTCGTGGAGGTGGCGGCGAAGAAAAATCATTGCCTTCGCGCGGTTTGATTCAGATTCTTTATTTCCCTCTTTGATTGTCTCTCCAAGACCTTGTGCGGCTAAATGAATTTCGATGTCTAATATCCATGATAAATAATTCTTTCCGGTGATATCAAAAGCCTCGAATTCAAGTTTGGTAAAATTTAACATTTTCTTATAAAGCTATAAAATAGTCATAAAGTCAGACAATATACATGTTCAAGAATTGAAGATAATCAATTACGAGAATGTAAATATTACCAAAAATATTATCATTAATAAAACATAAAATCAATGATTAAGAGAGTCACTTAGTGTGTGATGCCCCCAGATCCGGGGTCGGAGATCTAGGCGCTCACGGTCCATTTTCCATTAGTAACATACCTGTTCTTGCACATAATATATAACACAGCCATCGACCCCACAATAAACTCACACCACACTCACACACAGAGGTTAGAGCCTCAGAAACGTCACACATTGATTAAACAGTAATAAAGTTATCAGAGTTATTACAGACCAAATTAAATAGTATTTATGCTACCAGCAACACTTCGATATGAAGCGAAGTTGGCGGCTTGAAAGTTTGTTACGATACACTGCCTTGCACAGGTCATACTGATAAATAAAACGAACTAACAAAAGCTGCCAACCAATCCGGCTAATGGGGCCTACCGGTGGAATCTCAAGTGGTGGCTCGGGTCTAGTCACCTGCTTTCGAACAGTCTGCCTGGGTCTTGCCATTTCGCTTAGCTGATGTGTTTGTAAAATTTGAAAACAAGCAAGAGTGAGCAACTATAGCTCAGCAAGAAATATATGTATAAGGTAAGCAATATAACATTTCATATGATTGGAAGTTGATATACTTGTTTGTATCAATCGGTTATAAAATCACTTGTCATAGTTGATAAATCTCGAAGGTGCAACAATATGTGCCCTTGTTTTCAAAATAAACTTGCAGTTCTAGATACTACATTGAATCAACATCTTTCTCATCAAAATAGAACACTATCAGCAACTTGGCACAAAAGCCTAAGAAGCAGTGTCAAAGCATTTTTCCAAAATGGAGGAATGGGACTTAAAGAAAACACAAAACCTGACAAGGATTGACGATGATCAGTCGCCACATCCAAGTCCAATCATCCGCGGGTCTTCTCTACCGGTAGAAGGATAGAAACTACATCCGTAACTATCCCTCGGGTGAAAACTACATCCGTAATCACCCTCGATGAAAACTACATCCGTAATCATCCTTCGGCAACACCTGGGCCGGAATAATAAGTGATGGACCGCCTGGCTCACGGCCGCTTACACATCCCGGGAATCGTTCGTCAACGGTTCCCACACCTGCCAGAGTCCCTTTTTCTTTTTCTTTTTCTTTTAAAACTTGATTTTGATTGAAAACAGAGTAGTTGAGGTCCGACGTCAGTCGACCGATGATTCTTGAAATCATACAAGAAGCAGAATCTGACCGGGGGTTTTCGAAAATGTTTTGAGTTCGAAAGAGTTCGAGTTTGAAAGTATTAAAAAGTATCTTGGATTGACTTTGTCTTTAAATAATGAACAATGATTAATAAATAGGATTTTAAGATTAATATTAATAATTAATAAAATAATTATTCGATAAAATAAACTTTTAATCCAAGATAGGGTTTCGAGTATTTACGAAGATATAACAATAGTTACTCGAGTATACGATACTACCCGAATGACCCTTCGGGTTTTCGCAAACTAGATACGATATAATAATATACCGCTCCCCGGTCAATAGTATATACGGACCGCTACGACCTATATTGCTAGAGTCGTTGTCCGAAGAAAACATTTCAATCTAAGTTCAAGGGGTAAAAGCATACATGTACTTGTTCAATCTCAATTGCATCAATACTTCGACAAACATAGCATTTGATATAATTTGAAAACTACAAACACAATAGTAAAAGTCCTTGTATATGGATAAGTTTTGAAAAGTAAACTTGCCTTGGTTTGGTTGGGGTGGTCGAGCGTGCGAATTCGAACGATCTATACATAAGCAATAATCGTTCGTTAGTACCTTAACAATATCTCTTTAATTACGGGGTTTTAAGGGGGTACGAAATTAACTTAACGACTTCGTCTTATGACTCTCTATCCCCACTATAGGTCCATGTCATCACTCGATTACGCTCGTCACTTACTCGACTTAATTTAGTTACCACGTTCGAATCATAACCACTAACCCTAGAATCATGTTCCACTAATCGACTTTTTCCATTGCGCGAATTTTACTCTAGCATTTTTATAAAATCCAAAAATTCATATTTTAATCAACTTCCTTTTGGGTGGTCTTCACCACTGCATTCCCTACATTCTCAAATTTTTTCATGATCCCACATATATTTTTAGGGGTTTAAAAAAGGTTCACAAGGGGGTCACTTAGTGCAGTCCATAGTCCAGAAACACAATTCACTCCTCCGGCCATAACTAAAAATCTACACATCACCTAGCCATGAACCTTACATTTCCATAAACTACATTCAATTATCTTTCCAACAATATATGGTAGGACATCAGGGGACATCATTTGGGGGTTCAAAATCGTGCTACAATACAGGTCAAAGTTCCTGGACAAAACTCAGCAAGCTCAAATTACTTAGATCAACCATTTTTCATACTTCCATAACATAATCAACACTTAATACACTTAGATCATGGTTCATAACACTCATGGAGATATATATATTAACCATAGTCATAAAAGTCACAATCTCAACATCAAAACTCAAGATCCATGCTATCCAATACATATACAACCAAGATGAGTTCTCAAACACATGGATCTACTACCATACTTTATAAATAATACATAACCAAGAGGGTTTGAGATTTTTATACCTTCTTGAGCTCCTAGAGGCCTTGGATAAGCTTTACACAACTCAAAAACACCTTATATGGTCTCCTACAACACTTACAATGCAAGATCTAAAGGAAAAACAAACTTGGTTACTATTCACCAAAGCTTGAACAATTTGTAACTTGAAATTGGGTGGATAAAATGGAGTGAAATTGCTAACATACCTTGTCTAGATGATGTAGATGACCTAGGAATTATGGTGAGAATTATGAGTGATGGAAGAGGGGAGGAGAAGAATTTTTCTTCTCCACTTATGCCTTGGCCGAGAGCAAGTATACAAGGGGGGGAGAGAGTTTGATTTTTGTGTTTTGTGTTTGTGTTGGGTGAATAATTGAGGTTAGGTTATTTAGGTTGGGTGATACATATAACATGTAAGCATAGGTAGTGTACTAGCAAGCATGGGCTCATGTACTATGTGTTCCCCCTTTTGAAAAAGCAACCAACTACATACTATTCATCTTCCAATGGCCAACTAGTTTGTTTGATTTCTAACCACTTGGTTGCATGGGCTTGCATGCAATACTACTCCTTGTATTATTATTCTTCCACCAATGCTTATTATTTAATCTTTAATTCGTATCGTATCTTAATTAATCTCTCGTAATAATATTTTGTCGCGTAGAGATTTCCCCTATAATTCCTTAAGTACTTATTGTGTAAATTCCTCGAATGTCCATAATTCCTCGTCATAATTCTTAATAAATCCTTTAATACTCTAACCATTCTCAAATCCCAAGTTTTATAAATATTACTAACAATAAGACTCCTGCCTTCACAATCTTCCTTTTTATAATACATGATAAAAGCAACAACGCAGTTTCTCAGACAATCAATTCTATTAATCAACAGGGATGACTAGAAAGGTTTCATAATGACAATGTCACAAGATATTAAATAAAAGGAAATATTACCAAAAATTATGGTTCTTACATAGTGGTTACTACATATGGTGTAATCATTATTTGTAATTAAAAGATAAATGGCCTAGCTTTAATCACAAACATGGTGGAAATGAAAAAGTGAATACTAGTGCCGCATATAATCCCCTTCCATTTTTTTTATGTTGATTTAAAAATCATGGATTACTATAAGTTCTAATCCTAATATATGTGTGTGTATATAGCATGACCATGATTATATTTAAAAGAAATTTTAAAGCAATCATACAAGAAGGTATGCACACTCACGAAAATAAAAAAAACCATATAATAAACTTCAACATGCATGAAGTTCAAAGAGTGAAACCATTTACTCCTTTTACACCCTTAAAATTTTATGGGTACCATTTAATTTATGTAGTTTATGTGTTAATCATACAAACAACATAAGCATATTTAAGTTATAATATGTATAATGAAGCAAGTGTAATCATCAAAAATAATTGTCATGTGGCACTAATCTCATTCACATGTAAATGTAGTTACTAGTTACAAGACAATAGGAATCAAAATAATAAAAATCACATACCTTAGATAAATGTGATCTTTGACTTCAAACGGATGAGTAGCTACCCCAATCTCGAGAGCAACCTCGTGCTGATAACGTGTTAGATATATATTATAATAACTAAGAAATATTACAGAAGAGAAAGGAAAAGAGAAAGAGAAGAATTTTATATATTTCAAGTGTGTCTACAACTCAAACAGAGAGCTATTTATAGGTACTTTACATGGAGGTTTGAAAAGTCAAGAGACCATAGTTTCATGGAAATGAAAGATCAAAAGACATAATTAAATGAACTTAAAAGATCAAGAGTTTGATCTAGAATAATCTAGGACATCCATCCATAACAGAAGGGAATAATTTAATATAATAATAATGAGGAGAACGTGGCTATTTTTTTTAAAATAAACTAGCAAATTGGTTAACTTGTGTGGAAAACTAGTGGTGATTTAAGAATTAAATTAGAGAAAAGAAAATGACAAAAAAAAAAAAAATTGTCACGAGGCAGACCAGATTTGTGGATTGAAATAGAAGGCCAGATTTATGGTGCATGAAAGTTAGAATTATTAAATTATGATAATTAATGTAATTTTTGGACTTGATTAATTTCTGGGCTAAGTTATGTGTACAAGAATTTGATTTAAAGAGAATGTCTATTTACTAGTACTATGGGCTAAAGATACTGTGAAGTAATTAGAATGATATCAAGACCCAAAGATTAAAAAGAAATTGTTAAGCAAATGGGCTGACAAGACGAGTCCAAAAGAGTCAAACCGACTTTGAAGAGTAGCAAGGAAGCTTTTCTATTTTTTTTACTATTATTTAAAGGCGGTCATACTGCCTATAAATACGAGAGCTCTGAGACATTTGGGTCTCATTGCGCTCCTTGTATACGAGAGAGCGAGTCGAGAGCTGCGAGTCAAGTAAGTTTTATTATTTAATTTTCCTTTCATTCTATTTTTTAGTTATTTATTTATCTAAAATAATATTAGGGAGAAAATGTATTAGCATTAATATTAAAGAAAGATTTTTGGAAATTATTTTAGGATACCAATTTGATAATAGCAAGAATCGGAATAGATATTTGAGTTGGAAGCAGAATGAGGTAAGTATATACCGTACTATATTGCTTTATTAAATTGTTTTTTTTTGAAATCTCGATGAATGTTTGATGATTTGTTGATGAAAATTGAGTATTCTTACATTGATATTGTGAATTGATGATGACGCTTCCAAATCGGAAGTAAAGCTAAACCAATTGTTTAGCTGGCTGGGATCCCCACTAGTAGAACTTGTGAAGCTATCGTGTTTGAATACTCATTTAATTTTAACTTTTGTGAAAAATTGTTTGTTGTGATGAACTGTGGATGAAATTTCGAGGATTTCCTTGTTGAACTACTCATTTTGAAAACCTCAGTTAAATAGTATGATATATGCTTGCTGGGCTCTTTGAGCTCACCCTTTTATGTCACTAACTTTCATAGGGAAGAATGGTGGAGAAGGATGTTCGGGGAAAGATAAAAATATGATGAAGTAACTATCAAAGTGGGACGTGAACATGTAAAATTCTAAGGAGAATACTTTTGAAGTAGACTTATGTTTAAAGTTGTTTAAAAGCTTATTATATTTTATAATCTTTAATCGTAAGACTTGACCGTGTTGTAGCTACTTCAATAATGGTGAGCGTTTATGAAGATGAAATATTTGGATTTGACGGACCCAGAACCGGGCCCAGTTGGGATTTTCCGGGACCGGGGGCGTAACAAAATCTCTTGATACAATTCCACTCCCTAAGTCTACTTCATACTTTCAAATTAGTAACTATTAACTAGTTGAGAGACTGCGCATTCTTAGAGTATCTCCAATGCTAGCTTTCCCTTAGCTAAAAGAATGATGTGACATTTAATTTTACATAAGGGCACACTTTTTCTCATCTCCAACCATCTCTCCTCTTATCTAAAAATTTAGATAATTTGTTTCAGGTTGGCCATATATAGCCAATATCTAAATTTTTTACAAAAACTCTAAACTTGAACACATCATCCTGACATCATTATTTATTTGTTTTTTCAACATATAGCCAATCATTTTACATAATACCACTGGAGTACGTTAGCTTACTGGTTCGATAAATTTTACATAATCACTATTTTACATAATAAATATACATAACGTCGTTGGAGATGCTCTTATATATTTAATTTAGTAACTTATCATTTTATTCACTTCAATAGTTCGTGGCCATGCCATGTGCCTAACATACACTTATTTGATTTTTTAATACTCCCTCTGTCCCGAATTATATGAGTTTGTTTGATTTCCACGAAAATTAAGAAAAGGTAGTAAAAAAATAGTAAAATTAGTTGAAAAGTGGATAAAGTGGTGGGAATTATCACTATTTAATAATAGATTTGAAATAGTGGAAGAAAGTAGTGGGTGTAATAGTGTTTATTTAATATAAAAAAGTGCATAGAATGGAGAAATTGTGGGTGTAATAGTGAAAAATATTGTTTAAAAATAGTAAGTATAGTAGCTTCATTCTTTTTAGAATGTTCCAAAAAGGAATAAGGGTCATGTAAAATGGGACGGAGGGAGTATTACTTACACTTGTTATCGAAATCTGATATTTGAATTTGATACTTGATAAAATTGGAAAATCACCAATTATTTTGATATATTTTTTTAATTTTTAAATGCGTAAATCACATCGTAATGCATCGCATTTTTGTGATGTGATTTGTACGATTTGAAATTTATACATTGACAATCGTGGTTTGAAAAATTATACAAATCATATATTGTTAGAGTGACAAACGATAGTTTTTAAGTAGTTGGAATCTAAAAATCATATATTGTTAGAATGACAAACGATAGTTTTTAAGTAGTAGGAATCTAAATATTTTCGGGATTTTATATTAACTACACCTGTATTGAGGCTAGGATAATATGGTTAGCTGAGTATTAGATGATATTATATTATAGACTCATGATTCCATGTGCACATTGTCCTTTATATCTATCCTGTATAAATGTAATTTGAGTGCATGATATTCGGGAATTTCTCATCTTAATAGGAGCTTTCGCCAAAAATAACATGACTTTAAATATCGATATGACATGGTCAGGAAATGATATAGTCATTTATGTGTTTTATATTAAGAAAGAGGTCTCAATCAATTTTTCACCTCTCTTAAAGAAGTTAAATCAATTTTTAAATCAGTCAATATTTGTTTATAGTTGTAATAGAGAAAAACATACATGTTAACTTTACATGTGCTTCATTGCTGTGATATTTTATATTTGGTTCGCGTCGAAGTGAAAATAAATAAGTATAATCAAACTAGTAAAGATAATTAACATTGTTTTATGTCGTTTGCCTTTATTACATTTTAGTATTTGGCTTCTGATGCAACTAAGGTTCTTAAAAGGTACATAAAGTTGGGAACAAGAATGTAATGATTGCCTATATATTTTTCAATAACTATAATTTTCTATTTATAAAACTCTTGCGGCACAATTTGTTACCCGTTTATCTCGCACATTTATAACTTGAACTCTTAAATAAGATTTTTTTTTAATTCAACTAAAATACAAAAGAACAAAAGAAAAATATACGAATCGGTGTTCATTCGCATCTTTTACAAAAGAATAATCATTTAGATGATATATAACTGAAATCTTTTTCACAAAACTATATTAGCAATTAAGTAGGTAAGGAAAATGCTAGGGCTCCCAAAATTTTTCCCAAATGCTTATGTGTTACTCGTATATTATTGACTTTCCTCATAATAATATGGGATCTCGCGTGCCAACAAATTAAAACTTCCATGTGTTATGCCACGTCATCATTTTTTTTTGGGACACCTAGTACTGCTCACTCGGTAAACATCGATTGGTATCTGTTGGTTTTATGAATTTCATAATGCAAGACAATTTCAATATTGCAATACTTCTGTCATCATAAGCAATAAAAAACAGATCTTATTGATTCAAACGTGTCTCTCTTTCACACTTAGACATTACAGGTTGAAAATATTTAAATAGCAAACTACATAATTGTCTCAATAATACTCCATGATCTCAGACATCAATCCAACAGAACGAAATTAGAGAAAGCAAATAATTAGGGATTCACACATACTTGATTGATATTCCACGTCAGCAATCCTAAACACTTCTTCCAACACTCCTCCTTGCTTTAGGGCCTGCAAACACCAAGTTTTGTTCGAAGAAGCTCAAACTTACTAACCGACAATGGCTTGGTCAGTATATCTGCAACTTGAACATCTGGTTTGCAGTAGACAAGAGTAACAGATCCTTCTTTTTGCACATCCCTGAGAAAGAATAACTTAAAATTGAAGTGTTTAATTTTGCTATGAAAACTGGATTTCAGAGATCGCAATAGCAGCCTGATTATCAACGAGAATTTTGGTACTTTCTCCTTGCTCCAAATAAATATCAATTAAAATTTTTCGCAACCACAGAGCTTGATTAATAGCAGCTGTTGCAGCAACAAATTCTGCTTCAGCAGTGGATTGTGCTACTGTGTCTTGCTTTTTCGAACTCCAGGTGAACATCCCAGAACCAAGTGTGAAGCAATAGCCTGACGTACTTCTCATATCATCAACAGAACCTCCCCAATCACTATTTGAGAAACCAAGAAGCTCAAATTTTTTCCTCCTTGTAAGTTTATTGCCAAAATCATTGATTCCTTTAATATATCTTAGCTCCCTCTTTGCAACCTTAAAATGCCATTCACTTGGACCATGCATAAATCTAGACAAAATACTAACTGCATTTAAATTGATCGCGTGACTGTAAGATACATTAAATAACCGATCATGCTTCTGAAATACGCCTCATCAACCTTGGCTGTTCCATCTTCTTTACGGAGCTTTAATTTCAAATTCATTGGCATGCTCATTTCATTGCATTCGTCCAGTTTAAACTTCTTCAAAATTTCATTGGCATATTTCTTTTCACATATGAACACTTCATGTTCATTTTGTTTTATTTCCATTCCGAGAAAATATGTCATCGACCCGAGGTCCGTCTTTTCAAAAATTTCCATCATTTCTTACTGAACTTTTCCATAACACTTGGCAAGTTTCCTGTCACAAGCAAATCATCCACATAAACTGCGATGATAATAATATCAACTCCATTGTTTTTGACATATAATGTTGATTCACAAGAACTTTTAGCAAATCCCAAGCTCTACAAGTATTCGTCGATTCTGCTATACCAAGTCCGTGGAGCCTGCCTTAAGCCGTAAAGAGCCTTTTTCAGAAGATAAACCTTGTCTTCTTCTCATTTCTTTATATAGCCTTCAGGTTGTTCGACATAAATCTCCTCCTGCAATAGACCATTCAAAAAGGTTGACTTGACATCTAAATGGTATACCTTCCAATTCATTTATGCTGCGACTACGAGCAACAGTCTAATGATTTCGAGCCGAGCAACTGGTGCGAAGGTATCAGAGTAGTCAACACCCGGTATTTGAGCATATCCTTTAACCACGAGCCTCGCTTTATACTTATTTATTGATCCATCTGCATTTAGCTTGATTCTGTACACCCATTTGACCCAATAACTTTTTTGTTCTGGGGTCTATCAACCAACTGCCATGTTTTATTTTTTTAATCATGAATAGTTCCTCCTTCATTGCATTTATCCAATTCTGATCATTCTTGGCTTCTTCATAATTTGTAGGTTCACACACAACAACATTGCATATTTGATAAATATCAGAAAGTGATCTTGTGCCTCTCGGAGGTATGTCATCCACCATTTCAGTATCCCCAATTTCAGAGCTTTGATTCATCCCCCCCGAGTCAAAATGATTGACTACTGAATCTTTTGAGATTAAATCCATCTTCTTTGCATCATCCCAATTCCACTCTTCATCCTCCATAAAGTGCACATCTCTGCTAACAAATATATTTCCGGTTTGTGGCTGAAAAACTCTATAATTAGTTTTTGTAGCCAAGCTGTACCAATAAAGATGTCGGGAAGTGCTCTTTTATCTAACTTGTCTCTTTTAACATGAGGGACACGAGTAAAGCACAAACATCCAAATACTTTAAGAAAATTTAGAGACGGCTTATCTTCATACCAGATTTCATAGGGTGTTTTATCGCATAAGATTCTCGTGGAAAGCCTATTTTGCAAAAACACGGCTGTGTTTGCCGGTTCAGCCCAAAAATTCTTTGGCAAATTTTTTTCATGAAGAAAACATCTTGTCTTCTCTAAAATAGATCTATTACATCTTTCACTAACTCCATTTTGTTGTGGAGTGTATGGAGCAGTTAATTGATGCTGGATGCCTGCCGCCTCGCAAAATTGATTAAAAGCTCCTGAAGTATACTCCTTGCCGTTGTTGGACCGAATAGCTTGAATTTCACAACCATTCTCTTTCTCAACTTTTCCTTTAAACTTCCAAAACACTTGAGCCACCTCTGATTTGAACTTCAAAAAGAAAATCCAACACATACGAGAGAAATCATCAATGATAACGTAATAAAGACTACCATTCAATGAAGGTGTTCTTTGCGGGCCTGCAATATCAGTATGAATCAATTGCAACTTCTTTGTTGCCCTCCATGTTGCCTTTGAAAATGGTTTCCTGGCTTGCTTTCCAAACTGACATGCCTTACAATTTGCAACATGATCATCACATTCTGGAAGATCCTTTGCCATCCCTTTGGATTTCATCAGTCGAAGTCCTTCATTGTGATAGTGCCCAAGCCTCTTATGCCATAGCTCAGCATTATTTTCCTTGCTTGAGAAAGCAATTTGTTCTTCCTCCAACAAATTTAGAGAAAAGCTTTTCCCTTCATTTTAACTTTAAAAATGGCATTTGTAACGCTCCCAAATCCCCTACAAGAATCCAGGTCGTCACATCTCTTGCGGAATATCCAATCACCTGCTCACAATATAATCTACAACAACATTCATAATAAACTCCACAATTACTCCACGGGTTATAGTCTTAGAAAAAGTACTCCATAATCCAAAAGTTATTACATTTCAAATTCACTTCCCATAATCTCTGAAATACTATTACAACTCCAAAGTACTAGATAATAAAACATTTTACAAACATCTTCCCAGCTTGCACCCTCCTAAGATAATATAAGGCTAATACGCTGAATCAGTCACCTTTCCCCTTCCCTTTATCACGGTTCGCCGTACTAGTGCCAGCTCTGATTGCCTCTGTTTAGTAATATTTAAATAGCAAGAATGAGCCAAAGAATGCCCGACAAGTATATAGATATCATATAATACAACAACTCGCTCAAAAATATGTTTTTTTACCACTTTATAAAAAGAAACTTCTCCACTTATATATATATATATATATATATATATATATATATATATATATACTTTGAAAAGAAATCAACTCGAAAGTTTTTATCAATTTTGAAATACTACTCACCTGAAGGAATAAATATATCTCAACAACTTCTCAAAGTACTACTTGAATATAATTCAATAACTTCTCGGAACTACTCAATTTGATTTGGACTTCTTCTCGAAACACCTTCTCAAGTAATGGATGATCAGTCCATTGTCACATCTCATTTTCTATCGATAGAAAGGATGGTCGACGTCTTGAACCATCATAAATACTTCTCAGAAGGATGAGCCGACTTGCTCAGACCATCACCCTAAATACTTCTCAATTTGGGCCGGTGCGTTACTCCGGTCACTTTTTGCATCTCTAGTCCAGAATATAAGGTGTCGGAATTGTCGATCACCTTCAACAAGAAATCGCTTAGGCGTCACGGTAAAATAACACATGCACCTTTATTTACTTTTGTAAGAACCCAGATTTTTGGTAGGAATTAAAACTTTTATTATGTAATGGATTATAAGTGTAACAGTTGTTCTAATGAATGGAATGGATATGGATTCCAATGTTTATATGTCTTGAAGAATGCAATGGGTTGACAACTTAGATTAGAATAATCTATCTCCTAGAAAGTAGAATATGGTGATTCTAAATGAGGAAGATGGTTCTTATGTCATCCAAATTGATATATGCTATAAGTCTAGTGGTTCCGTAAAAGGGTTAAGGAACGTTCGGGAAAGCGCGAGAACATTTTTCTAATTATAAGAACTAAAGAGAAAATTAGCAATGAATAGTGTTTTTGGTGGAAATTGGAATATTATCAGACGATGCTATATATGAGTATTCGGAACGGATTTCTGAGTTCGTATTAATGACCAATAGGCAAAATAATTGTATGTAAACGATATCAGATTCAGAAAAATAGCACTTTTATTTTCTCCGAGATTTCCCTAGACACTGAAGGATTTAAGGATTTAACAAAGAGATTTGAGGAATTTAAATTCAATAATTATAAAGGAGGATTAAAGATGTTAACAAAAATATCGAGAAAGTTTTTGGTAAAACCCTAACAACAAATATTTGAGATATTCCTCCGAACGATCAATAAAATTGAGTAATAATCGGAGAAAGAACAAGTAGAGAGCCAAGATGTATGTATGTGCAAGTGGATAAGAGCAAGTAACCAAGTTAGTTACAAAGGTAACTAGCATCCTTGGAAACAAACTAGATTAGTTTGCAAAATTACATCACTACACCACTAAACCTCAACACTTGTCCCTTTGACGATGCATAGCATGACCAAGCACTTTTATAAAGCTACTTTATGAGATATTATCACAAATAATGCATTTTAGACAAGGATGAGATCAAAGCAAGCAAAAGAAACTCCATCCTCTCCATTCCAAGCTCCATTCGACTTTTGCTTAATTCAAGAACCAAAGTCCCACTTCCCACCATTTTTAAATCTCAAGATTAATTAGGTGAGTCCTATATTTCATAACTAAGATCCCCTATAAATTTTAGCTTCAAATTCCATTCCATTATTGAGTTATAAAATCAAGAAGGTTGAGGGTGAATAGTGATTTCAAGAAACTAACTTGAGTTTTCTTGTTTCTTTGGATGATCCAAGCTATGTTAAGGATATACAAAGACTAATCAAGGCTTATTAAGGCTCATACACACTCCAAGGAAGGTATACCTTACCTAAACCCTAGATCTTACTTTAAGTTTATGTATGTTCTTGGTGGTTTTAGAATAGTTGTGATTGTGGTGTTATAATAAGCATGTAAACATGATTATGTAGTTGATTTAGTTGATTTAAGAGCTATGATGCATATGATGGTGAAGTAAGGTGTTCTTAGACTTGTTAAGATGAGTATTATGTGTATAAGATGTATGGTATGCCCGGTATGGCTTGGTTGTGATGTAACAAATTTGGAAACGTTCGATTTATAGCCGTCGTAATGCCAAAATTTCGTTAAACCTTATAAAATCATGCATAAAAGTTGGGTTAAATTTCTGGCCTCGGTGAATATTTGACCTACCCTTGTAGATCTCGAGTCATAGATCGTTTTGGCATGAGAATCGAAGCAAACGGACTTACGGTTTAGGAGTTATGGTCAAAATCGTAAAAGTAGTTCGAAACCGTAAGTACGAGTTCGTAACTGAAATTGAACCCCCTTAACATGAATAATTCAGTGGCGAATCTTGGTAATTCAATACTAGAGATCATAAGGAAGGTGTGAGAGAAAACCTCATGTCAAACGAATCATTTTTCAATTTTATAAAAATGTTCGAATCGAGGTTAAGTGCGAATGAACCCCTTTGAGATATACTTGGTTATAACTTAGAAAACGAGCGATAAATCTCGAGGTATAATCTCTGTTAGTAAACGAGCGACCATAGAACCCATACGACTTAAGAACATACCAAGTGTAAATGTAATGACATGGCTTGATAATGAGCAAGCGTCGGATCACAACGGTGTTAATAAGAGTTAACTCGAAAACATGTTTTAACCTAAGTAAAGTATATACTTAACCTTTCAAAGCGTTAAGTGACTAATCTCGGATATTTGATTATTTATAGATCACCGGACTGACCCAAGGCACATTATCCCTACCAGATTACCAGGCAAGTTTCCAATACTTTGGAACTGTTGTTGTGAAAATATATATGATTGATTGTTGTTATACATATGCCATAGCATGCATGCCTGCTTTCAAATTATATTGTGATACTTGTTCCATGAATTGATGTTGGCTTATAAGCTAGATATGATATATTAGTTATAAGCCGAATTGTTTTGCTAAGACCCTTAGTGAAGGGCATATGATCTTCGGTCTTTAAATATGGACCGGGAGTCGGTATTTTGTAATATAGAGATAGTCGTGGAAACCCGGAGGGATTCCAGTGACAGATTATTTGAGAGATGTTATTTATGAACATTATTTATATTTCCATGAGTATTAATTACTTGGAAATTATTCGAGGAATGTTATTTGAGTATAATCTCAGTCGAGAAATACTATTTGAATGTTATTTTTGAATATTCATTTAAGACTTGATTTATTTAATGAAGATTCATTTGAGATTATTGATTTAGATGAATATTATTTTGGAATATTCATTTGAGTTTATTTAGTTAATGAATATTATTTGTAATATTCATTTGAGCTTTATTTCTGTAAGGAACATTATTCTGAAAATCCATTTGAGGTCTTACTTATTTATTGAATATTATTTAGAATATTCATTCGAGGAATTATTTATTTCGTGAATATTTTATATATTCATTCGAGGGTTAATTATGAGCAACATTTTATATTAAGAATATTCTGGAAATATTTATAGTAATTCTTTTAACTAGCTTTAAAAATGATTCATTTTATTCAAATATTATCCTTGACCTTCAAATACTATGTAAATTATTTCTGAGTCTTATTATTATTATTTTTTATCAAGGAAGGTTCTTAAAAACTCCATTCTTCATTTGAATCTGTCTTCCAAATTATGAGGGAACCTTACTTGAGAACTGTTATTTATTTGTTTGACTTCCCGGTCATAAATCTTTTAAAACTATTCTTTTCACTCGCAACTTGGTTGTTATTCATCAAGACGAGTCTCTGTATTACTCCATCATCGTTCGAGGGGTAAGATTGTTGGAATAAGTCGATATCCATTAACAAGCAACTGCTTGGGAAATATTGATGAATTTTCCTTTCCAACTAGATACGACTACTTTGTGGAGTCCTATCAATAAGTATTACACTTGGGGAAAGGGGGACGAGCTTTACGTTTCAGAGTCATGGATTTATTCGAACTAGGAGTATTTGTATAATGTGTAAGAGGCTGTGGGACAGTCCATCATTGAAACTGGTGTAAGAGGCTGTGGGACAGTCCATCATGGAAATAGGGTCCGACTGGCGCTGGCCCCGACTAAGCCCAAAGATGGCTAGGGAGATCCGGCGTATGGTGGTGTCCATATGTTCTTCCTTCTACATGTAGAGAAGCAAATTTTGAGATGCACGACCTGCGACTGATCATCGTAAGATTGTGTCATCCGGCGCGACATACTCCAGCATTGGTTCATCATCCAAATCTATTTATTTTCTGCAACATGAAGTACCACTCGTGTTGACAGGGTTTGAAAACTGTTCAAAACTAAAAGTACTGTGAAATACCTAGTAACTTCATCGTTTATATTATACTGGCACTATGTTCGTTAATGCATGGCATATGGTTTCAAAAATACTTTTGAACTGTTATATATATTATTATTCAGTATACATTATTGTTGGTGGGCTATTGCTCACCCTTGCTTTATTTATTATATCACAACAACAGCTTGATCAGATGGCCCGTCCATGGCACACTTGGCGCAAGAACGTGGGAGCCGTCAGAGAGTTACCCGCTGAGGTAGCTACCATTTCTGATGAGGAAGCTATTGGTAGGCTAGTTTTCAGTTTTTGAGCATCAGATATATTTATCCATATAACATATGAAAATGGTTGGCAAAGAGTATGTAATAGTTAAACTGTAAATCATTTGGGTTGTAATAACTCAAACTTGTGATTAATAATACTTGGTAATTACTCTGATTTCATCTCTGAGACTATAACAGGTGTGTTTTATGTTACTGTTTTGGGTCACAGGGTTGTAATTTAGTTTATGTTGGTTTTGTGGATGAATATTGAGTCCGTAACGACCTGATCCCCGACCCCGGATCTGGGGCTGTTACAACTTTGCAATGAAAGATTAATCCAATATCGTTCAGAAACAATGAACGATAAACACCTCCAATAATTGGTTTTCCTCTCGAATGAGTAGAGGAAATATTTATGAAGAACTGTTCTGAATATGGGTTCGAAATGAGATGACCCATGTCAGTATTCTCAACATACTCTATATATATATAACCCAACTCTTATATATCAAATCATATATAGTATGAAGATATTACTTAATATATCTCTATCACCTCCTCTGCGAGTACGAATGAAGTAACTTGCTAAACGTCCCAACAATATGGACCAACTCATGAAATAAATTTGAACAACTCGTGTAATAATATATTCAGATAACAGCTCAACAATAATATATATGCATGTAAATTGCATGAATAAAATCCGGTATAAACAACTAGATAGGATACTTGTGTTTGAAAACTTAATCAGCATACTTATGAATTTAAAATATATAAATACTCTGAACAATAGAGTATGAACTAGTAAACTTGCCTGGTACTCCGGATGTAGCAGGGCTCGTAGCGGAATCCAACAATCTAAACAAAGTCAAGAAAACACGTGAAATCCCCTATACGATCCACTTATAACTCAATACTCAGACACTTAGCCAATCACACACAAGGCACTAAGGGGTCCTATGTTGCCTTGATAATCCTTAACAAGTTTCGTGTTTTAGTCAACTCGAAATTCCTCTTTTAACTTAGCCAAAACGGATGGTCAAAGTTGCACCTCTAGACTTGACTTTCCTGAAATTACTATTCCTTGACTCGCACTCCAATACTTTTAATAAATGACTGGAAACATATTTAAATACGAAACCACTTCTAAGATCATTTTTGGTATTTTTAATATTTATCATAAAAATCTTGATTCGAAAACACGGGTCTAGCTAGGTGAAATGTATTTTCGAAGTTGGGTTAACTGTGGATTCTTACTATTTGCACCACTTTTACTAAAACATTCATAATTCGATAACCGCTAACTTAAATGATGCAGCGTTTTCATGTGCACGATCTAGAGAATGTCTAGAAGGTAACCAACTCAAGACATGGCTCTGGTCAGGAGATGTATTTTTTGGGATTTACCAAAACAGGGCAGGGGTTTGCAATGAATAGTATCATCCCCTAAAATGGCTTTTCCACTTGCGCAACCTCGGCTTACACATTTTTATTAAATCGGAAAATAATATATTTAACTCGAAACTTCATTCAAACCTTGATAACTGACCTTAATATTTATCCTCAAAATTTCATATTATAAATCGACAATTAAGGGTCTCAAACATAGCCTCAAAGTAGGTACATTTCTGCTGTGAAATCTCTTGAATCACTTTCACTAAAACTAGCATTTCTCTTAAACCGTAAACTCTTTTAATGCGATTCTTGCGACAAAATAAACTAGACATCTATACCTACATAATCATATGCAGTGGTGATTTTAAAAAATAATATTATGGCCTCGAAGCTCACTATTTTTAGGAGCTAACAAATTTTTTCCATTACAACGGCTATACCTCGGACATTTCCATTTTACAAACACTACAACCAAGCCATACCAGGCAACCAATCATCCTCAACATGAACAAACATCCATTACACTTTTCTAAGACCAGTGGTGGTGTTCGAAATCAACATCCATCATTTTACACATTTTACAAAGCCAAATAATCACTAAAGCAATTAATATGACCTTAACTTTACATGAACATCAAAACCACTTCAAAACTCATATAAAACTCAAAGGTGGGTTAGGGTTTATACCTTCCTTGATGTCTTAACCACACTAAAAATGCTTGGGAATCCTTAAACAAGCCTTGGATAGTCCTTAGGAAGCTTAAACTTGAACATTAAAAAAAGAAAACAAGGTTAAGTTACTATTCCCTATTATTCATCATCACTTTGTAAAATCTGTATAAATTCGAAAATTCAGAGATTGGTTCTCAAATTTTTACCACATCTTCTATTCTTCAAGGGATTTCTTTTGAGTCATAGCTCATCACCAAGGGATGCTTGAAACTCGACTTATGGGCTTGCTAAGGTGAGAGGTCGAATCTACCAATGGCTGGACAGTTTTGATTCTCTAACTTGGAGGGGAGATTTGACTATGCTACACTCCTTTGTTGGCCATGAAATTTTAAACATGTGTTCTAAATACAATTAGGAAGCTATGGTTAAAATTTGGTGATTTATGAATGGATAGAAGTGGAGATATGAATTTTTCTTTAAGGTGGGTTTCTGCTGGGCAGTTTTGTGGAATGGTAGTGTTCTTGCTTTTTCTCTCTTCTAATCTTCTTTGACTAGTTGGCAAATGATTTTGTATGATATTTGTGATACACACCAGCTGATATAGAGCCTATGTCACTCCCAAAACACTTGGCAAAGAGTTGTGGTTCATAAGAAGTTGCATTGTTGGCTTGCTCCTTGATCATACACCTCACCACTTCTTTTTCTTTTTTCTTTTCTTGATTTCTTTCCACCAATTTCTCTTAATAATAAACCCTAGATGCTCATGTAGGGTTTTTCTTCTAGTTACGTATTTAATCCATAATTTGTTTCGCGTTCGCTTAATCTCGTTATAAAGTTCTAGCGATTCCTAGAACGTTCGTTGCACTAACTCAGGGGTTTTCGTTCTAAATCCTTAAATCATCCTTAATAAAATAATAAAATATCAAATCCTTGAATCCTTGATTTAAATATATCACTTGTCTTGATCGCATTAAAATGCTCCTCACTGGCCGGTCAAATATTCCATAAAAATAAAGTCTGGAATTTCTGAATTCTGATCGCGTTTACATACACTTATTTATCTCGTAGATTACTAATATAACTTCGAAATATCCATTTCCTATCCCGTACATAGGGTGACATGAAAAATTTTCTCAGTCCTCAAAATCACTGTTCATCCATGCAATCACTATTCATCCCTTAAATGAAAATTTTTCTCAAGTATAGAAATTTGGGTTATTACAGCATTGCCTTTGGCATCCTTAATCAAACAGCTTTGATCATCAAATATAACTTTATAACCCTTTTCAGTTAGTTGTCCAACACTTAACAAGTTATGATCAATATCAGGAACATACAATACATATGCAATAAATTTTGTACCTGGACACGTTGAGATTGCAACCGTACCCATACCTTTTACCGAAATGTACTTGTCAGTAGTCTTTGCCTCTTGTTCATATTGCTGATTTCTGTTTCTACATATAACAGTTTCATGCCCTGTTTGATTACACTTGATGCAATTATCATCAAGCCTTCTCCAATATCTGAATGAAGGATGTTCCTTTTTCCCGCAGTGTTGAGAATGTGGGAAGTTTCTCCTTGTGTTTCCACCCTTATTTTGGAACTGATTGCTTGCTGCATTTTCATTGTTTAGAATCTGATTTCTTTTATTCTTTTTGGCATCTTTATACATGGCTGATAAAGCGTCTTCAACGATCTGATCTTGTCTTATTAACCTTCGTTGCTCTTGAGCTTGAAAGGCATTTAACAACTCGGCCAAGGTAATTTGAGACATATCCTTCGTGTTCTCAAATGTGGTGAGTGATGCCTCATATCTTTCTGGTACAGTAACAAGAAGCTTTTGCATAATTCTCGAATCAAGAAATTCGATGCCGAGTAATATAATTTTATTAACAATTCCAAGCAATTTGTCTGCGTATACTTTCAATATTTCCGATTCCTTCATCCGTTGTAATTCAAAATCCCTTAACAAATTCATAACTTTCATACCTCGTATCTTTTCATCACCAGCATATTCATTTTTCAAATAATCCCATATTTGTTTTACTGTTTTGAAAGACATGATTCTGGTGAAGATGCTTATTAAGACAGCTACAAACAAAGTTGCTTTTGCCTTTGACTTTCTGGTTTTCCTTTCCTTGTGATGTTTGATCTGAGCCATCGTAGGATTATTAGGTAGTGGAAGGATTGCATAATCCTCTTCTACAGCTTCCTTGAGATCTAAAGCTTCTAGATAGGCCTCCATTCGTACTACCCAAAGCTGGTAGTTTTCACCATCAAATATAGGTGGAGCAAGATGACTAAGACTTGATTCAGATTTCATTTCACAGATCCCTTAAGAAAAAAGCTCTAATACCAATTTTTGGTTTTATGAATTTCAAAATGCAAGACAATTTCAATATTACAATAGTTCGATCATCATAAGCAATAAAAAACAGATCTTATTAATTCAAATGTGTCTCTCTTGCACACTTAGACATTACAGGTTGAAAATATTTAAATGACAAACTACATAATTGTCTTAATATCACTCCATGATCTCAACCTTGATATTAGCCATGATCTCATACATTATTCCAACAGAATGAAATCAAAGAAAGCAAATAATCAGGGATTCACACATACTAGATTGATATTCCATGTCAGCAGTCCTAAATACTTCTTCCAATAGTATCAACTAAAAAGTAATGGTTCTAGGCGTAAGTCTTGTACATTGTCCATCTATAACTGAGACCACAAAATATAAAGGTGCTTAGAGGTTAGATGCATGCTGCCTTATGCATTAGTATTTGTATGTCTCTGATGTTGCTGTTGGTGTTCTGTAAATTTCTTTCTTTCTGCTATCATCACTGTTAGATGAAGGTCGTATCTGAGATCTCTGCCTACCTGAGCTCTGATACATTGTTAAATAACTAGTCACTTTAAAATTTTATGTTATTAGAGGAAGGCCTTACCAGGATCTTGTATTGTATTCTAACAATGACTAAATTTGCATAATGTAATGTAGTTAAATAACAGCTCTGACAATGTTATGCTTTTTACATCTAGTATGTAATGTATTTGTATGCATTTCTTTTTTGTGTATAATGCATAGTTGGCTGGAGTTGTTGATATTGAAAGGTGCGGAGGTCCTGATGTTGTTGGATATTTTAATCTAAACATATTTAATAAATGCTAATAGCTATGTTTAGTTGGGATTTGATTTGGTCGTGATACACTTCAGTAATTTTAGGAGTGGTAAAATAATCAATAAGTGGAGTAATGATAGGAGTCTGTTAGCTTGATTTTAGGTGTCGTGGTTTTAGTTTGCTTTATATATCGTTCTTTGTAATGCCGCATTTTGTATCAAGTTAATACAATTTTTTTCCTGAGTTCATCTTTCACCTGCACTTATATACACGAGTGAGGTAGTTTTACAATACGTGGTATCAGAGCCTTGAACCTGGTGACAACGTAAACCTCGAAGAACAGTTATCCTGCGATGGACACAAGTAAACCCAAGGAGATGTCATTTGGCTTGAGTTATCCTATGTTAACTAAGACCAACTACACGGCATGGGCTCTCAAAATGAAGGTTTTCATGCAGGCTCATGGTATGTGGGAGGCTTTAGAACCCAAGGATCCAAAAACCCCAGTTGAATATAAGGTTGACAAGCGAGCTCTGGCAGTAATCTACCAAGGGATCTCAGAGGAGTTGTTATTGTCGATTGCAGAGAAGAAAATGGCGAAGGAGGCTTGGAATGCTATCAATAGAGCAATTTGGGAATTTAAAGGAGATGTCGGTGGAAGAGGTCGTTGGTTCGCTGAAGGCTCATGAAGAAAGGTTGCGTGGGCAGCCTCAACCGAGTCATGGGACACTTCTACTGACAGAGAAGGAATGTAAAAAGAAGGAGAGCAATGACGGACAATTACTGTTAACTCGAGAAGAGTGGTTAAGGAGAACCAGTAGAGAGAATAATTGAGGCAGTGGTGATTTTCGTGGAAGAGAGGGTAACCGCGGAACGCGAGACAGGAGCAAAATATGGTGTTTTAATTGTCAAGCATACGGACATTATGCATCTGAATGTCGTAAGGCACGCAAGGATGTGAGGGAAGTACTAAAGGAGGTTAACCTGTCCAAGACAAAGGAGGATGAGCCTACACTTTTATTTATTGAATGTGGAGACAAAGAAACTGGGATGATACTATTGAACGAAGAAAACATCACACCAAAATTAAAGGCAACAAACGAAGGAAAGGTATCTCGAGTATGGTACCTTGATAACGGTGCCAGCAATCATATGACTGGACAGAGAGGAAAATTTAAGGAACTTGACGAAAGTGTAACTGAAAGAGTGAAGTTTGGGGATGGTTCTACCGTTTGCATACAAGGAAAGGGGACAGTGTCGTTCAGATGCAAGAATGGGGAGGATCATCTATTTCATGAAGTATATTACATCCCAACACTCCGGAATAACATACTTAGCCTTGGTCAAATGTCTGAGAATGGTAACAAGGTGGTAATTGATGGAGACTACCTATGGGTCTATGAGAAGAAAGGACGATTGCTGATGCGGGTAAAATGATCAGATAACAGACTGTACAAGATTAGTCTTGAAGAAAGCAAATCCATGTGTCTTTTGACAAAGGCAGAAGAAAGCTCGTGGTTATGGCACACTAGGCTTGGCCATGTGAATTTCCAAGCACTAACTCAAATGACAAAGGAAGAGATGGTGTACGGTGTACCAAAACTGGTGAAGCCTAGAAAGATGTGTGAAGGATGTTTAATGTTGAAGCAATCAAGGAAATCTTTCCCACAACAAACGATGTTTCATGCCAAGAATTCACTCGAACTTATACACGGGGACATATGTGGACCAATTACTCCTTCCACACCTGCTGGAAACAAGTATTTTCTTTTACTAGTTGATGATTACACACGGAAAATGTGGGTATATATGTTGAAGGAGAAGAATGAAGCATTTAAGGCATTTAAAAAAATTCAGAATAACAGTTGAGAAAGAAATTAATGGCGAGATAATTATTTTTAGGACTGACAGGGGTAGAGAGTTCTGTTCGGCTGAGTTCACAACCTATTGTGAGAAGGCTGGCATTGGTAGACACTTCACTGCGCCCTACACCCCACAAAAAAATGGGGTAGTTGAGCGCCGAAATAGAACAGTTGCAGCAATGAGTAGAAGTTTGTTGAAGGGTACAAAGATGCCACCTTTCATGTGGGGGAAGCGGTACGGCAATCAGTTTATATACTTAGTAGATTGCCAACTTGAGTGTGAATTGGGAAGACACCGTATGAAGCATGGAAAGGCACAAAACCAAATCTCGAGCACATAAAATTATTTGGATGTTTTGCCTATATGAAAATTCCTCAGGTACAAGTAAAGAAGTTGGATGATCTGAAAGGCATATGACATAGCCTATTTGTATTTCGAGGATACAACTCAACTTAAACAAGAATGTAATAGTAAATAGTATATGTACTGTCACAGGGATCTCAAATGTATAACTGTCAAGAGAAAGAAGACAAAGTCAATCTACTGTTTTGAGGAATACTACACTTGAAGAAGTTCATTGAGTTGATCAAGCATCAGTGGAGTAATCAAGACAGTGGATTCTATTTATAGTGACAAGAGGTTCCTACAGTGACAGAATACAGATTATAAAGGTTTGAAAAAGAGTGAAGAAAAAGAAGACATGAACCACAACTTTAAAGTGAATATATGAAGAACAGTCATTGCGGTTAGTCACTCATGAACCAGACAGTACATCGAGTGTCAACATTAAACAGTGGTTGTTTATCATTAACTTCAGTGGTTCAAGCTGTCAAGACTGGTATGTTAAGAAAAGAAAGGAACCAAATCATAGAGTCAAAAATAAAGAAAAGCCGTTGGAGTTAGTCGCTCATGAACCAGACCGTGCATCGAGCGTCAACAAAAATTCGGTGGTAATTCTTTATTATTTTCAGTGGTTCAAGCTATCATGACTGGTATGGAAGAAATCATTGTGCAAGCAACAGAGGTGCTAAATTAATTAACCACAATGGTTTTGCAATCAAGACTTGCTAAGGAATAATCTTTGTGGAGGATCAAATTTATCAAGACATAGAAGACCACAAGGGTTATGCTATCAAGGAGGTATATTAATTTTATCTTAATTAATTAAGTCATTTGAATTATTTATTTGATAAATTAATTCTATCCGAATTAATTTATTCAATAAATTATTTAAAAGATTAATTAAGTTAGAATTAATATAATTATCAAGAAAGGAGGTATATTAATTTTCACTTAATTAATTAAGTCATTTGATTTATTTATTTGATAAATTAATTCTATTCGAATTAATTTATTCAATAAATTAATTAAAAGATTAATTAAGTTGGAATTAATATAATTATAAAAAGACTTCATATTAATTCTCTTTTAATTAAATTAAATTAGTTGGCTAATTTATTTTATAAATTAATTCAATCAGAATTAATTTATTCTTTAAATTAATCAATTAATTTAATTAAATCAGAATTAATATAAGTGTTTAAAGACTTAAAACAATTCTGCTCAGCGAATATGACTTAATGGAGGTCGGTATGACCTAAATTAGGTCATACCGACATGACTTAAATCTAAGTCATACTAAGCATAAGATTTAGGTCATACCGAGCAATTTCAGATTATGTCATACCGAGCCAAAATATCCTGATTAAGTCATACCGACCACCTGCCTGCTGTTTTAGGTCATACCGAACTTTTATTAAGTCATACCGACCAGGTTTATGTCTTAATGGAGGTTTGTGTAAGTCTTAATGAAGAAAATTATGTCTTGGAGCAAGTTTAAGTCATGCTGACAGCTGATTTATTATGTCTTGAAGCAGTTTAAGTCATACCAGATCAGTACAAGACTTAAATGGCTATAAATACAACAGCAGGCACAGCAGAACAGCTCTATGAATTTTTCACTTCTCCAGCAGAACACAGCAGAGAGAGACCAAGAGAAAAATGGTTCCTTGAACTTCAAATTAAATCTTGTAAATTATTTCTGACTTGTATTGCTAAATCTAAACCGACAGAAATTGTTTACTTGCACTTGTGGAACTATCTAGCGAATTAAATTTCCTAGAATCTCTCGATATTATTATTACAAATATAGAAAAGTTCACGTCGAATTTTCTATAGAATTTGTAATAATTAATTTCGATCTTTTTATTTACAAATATAGAAAAATTCATGTCGAATTTTCTATAGAATTTGTAATAATTAGTTTGGTCATCAAACCTTGTAATTTGTACCCGTGTATTTAGACACACCCCATCAAGTTAATATAAATTTTATATTCAACTTGAAATATCGGTATTCGTTTTATTCCGCATCAATTTGTTCTTGATTTAATATTTTAATATTTTTAAGAAAAGAGCAAATTCGATAAAACGGTATAGTTTGTATTCAACCCCCCCTTCTACAAACTATTTTGGACCTAACAATTGGCATCAGAGCCTTTTGATTGACGCAGAAATCAAGATCCTTATTTTTGTGGTTCTCCAATTGGTTTTCGAGTTTGTTGACCTATACAAAAATTAAATCCGGTATTAGACCAAAAAGTCAACTCCTCTATTTTCGATTTTTTAACCTTCAAATAATTCAATACTTGATATTTTTGAACTTTAAATAATTTGAACTTATTTTTGGATTCTTTAACTTTCAAAATTTTCAATTTTGAGATTTTTGAATTTTAAATAATCTAAATTTATTTTCGGATTCTTTAACCTTTAAAATTTCTCAATTTATGATATTTTTTATTTTTAAACAATATGAGTTTATTTTCAATTGTTAATTAAATTGAATTTATTCTCAAATTGTTTAATCTTCAAAAATTTTCATTTTATGATATTTTTTATTGTTAAGTAATCTTAACTTATATTCGAATTTTTTAATTCTTGGAAATTTTGATTTTTAAACAACTTGAGTTTATTTTCAAATTGTTTAATTTTCAAAATTTTTAATTCTTGATAATTTCGAATTTTAATTAGCTTGAATTTATTTTCGGATTCTTTAACTCTAAAAAATTTCATTTCTTGAGATTTTTTGATTCTTAATTAATTTGACTCTAATTTCGAATTTTAATTAATTTGAACTTACTTTCAGATTTTTTATTTCTCAAAAATTTTTCGAGTCCTTGAAATTTTTGAATTTTAAATATTTTGAATTTATTCTAAGCCAATAGTTCTAAAAAGGTTGTTAGTTGAAGATTCCTACGAATTGTCAAAGATGATTTGAACCTTTTGAAGAAAATGCATTTTTCAATGAAATTAATTTCTACCTACTGAAGAAAAATTTGTGGAAGCTCCTCAAAATTATATCCATAGAATTCACTGGTTTTTCAGAAGCAGGAATGGAAGAGGTTTTAGTGGATAGAATTTTTCTCGAAGATTTGAATTAAGTCTATTGATTCTGTGATATAAAAACACTATGTGAATTGCTCCAATGTAACATCTACTACACTTAGTGGATTGTACCAAGAAATATCTTTCAAGGAATCAACAGAGATTTTAGAAAAGTGGAATCAAGGAGGTTTGAGAATGAACTAGACAGTTAGACATCTCAGTCAGGAATTAATGATGGAACCTCAGAACATACATGAAGAGTTACTAATTTAGAAAGAGTACAAATGTTTAATCCAGGAATTAGGCCTATCTATTCCGAAGCAGAAACTCTTTAGGATACAGTTCAAGAGGTGGCTACAAGACTGAGTTGGTGGAAAGAACAAAACATGATAGTTGCAGTTATGAAAAGTTTTATGTGATTAGTAACTATCAAGGTGTGACAAGGATGAATAGGGATTCATTAAATGAGATGAAACAGAAGCATCAATGCAGAACTTATTTTGCTGAAGGAAAGAGTTGGGATGGATCAGATGATGATGAGAAGAGCATAATTAATATCTTGCCTTCATAGCAATCTCTGAAGATGATTCACCTCACATGTCTCAGGTATCAATTCTTCGAACTAGTGTAATATGTAATTCTCAGAAATTCAAAGCATGTTAAGATCTTAGTTTTTAATTATTATATCTTTGGTTAGAAGATCTTATTATGTGTATGAATATTTGTTGAATTTAGTTAATTGCAATAGTGAGTTAGAAGTGTTCCTTAGACAATATCTCTCAATTCTTAAATTATATATGTCAAGCATATATGACCTCTGCTTAAGCTAGTTTCAGGATCCCCAGTAGAACAAGATTTGCTTATTCATTCTGAATTGTTTGTTAAGGTTTAAAAAGTTTAAAAGATGGAGTAATTACCTAGGGTGTCAGTAGAACATCAAGTCATTTGTAAAACTGACTTAGGTAATAGAGATTATATAATATAATATAACAATAGGAATGGATTGGATAGAATTTTTGATTAATTGTTAATTCTTCTATTCCATGCATGTTTAGAAAATTATTGAATATCTGTAAATCTACTTGCTACCTGTTACACAAGTGTACATAGGTTAAAGTAGATAGTACTGAATTTTCTAAATTGCATAACATGCCTAATTTGCATAATTCTTATCTGCATTGTTTTAATGCTGAATGTATGCAATGTATTCTTATTATCATGCCTGCTTATTTCAAATGTCATAAATGCATTTCCTTGTATTTGCATTGATCATAGAAAAAGCATGTTTAAGAATTACAATAAGGTACAGACTGCTAGTCCTCCTTATGTTAGGAAGGAACCATTATTCTCCTTGCTCAGTGAATATTTTGTCAATGACATAAAAAAAGGAGAAATGGTCAGTCAAAGATAAGAATGAGCATATTAAGGTTAAAACTATTGTTAACTCTGATAAAAGAGAAATCTCTATTCCATCTGGACCCAATTAAACAATTTGGGTACCAAGAACTTTTTATCCATTTGTGAATGTAGGGCTTAACAGGTTAATCGATTATGCATTATTATTGATTTATTCAAAGCATATCATCGAAGAAAGAACCCTACTATCAAATGTGAATGTGAAGACAGGCCAAGTGGTTTATCCTTTGGAGACAACAACAAGGGTATGACCTAGGGTCAAGGCTATTCAATAGCTAAGGAATGTTGTCAGTAATAAAGCATCTTTTACAAGATGAAGAGCCTACTGTTCGAGGTGAAGGGTTTCGAGCATCAAACGCAGCGAAATTAAACACGAAAAACAATAAAAAATCGAAACCCTACCGAAGGATCCATGCAAAAACATGATATTTAATTCGGAGATTGATGATTTACCTTAAAGAAGCTTTAATAACGGATGAACATCAGAGATCCTAGCTACTTGAATCACCACGCATCCCGCTCTCACGATCTACGCTCTACCGGTATCCACACGAATGCTTGATCTTCGAAGGAGCGATGTACTAGCATCCGGAAACTAATTTCTCTCCATCTCCATCTTTTCTCTCAAATGGCTAGGGTTTTCTCTAAAAAGTCTAACCCTAATTTGAGACTTTAAGATGTTTATATAGAGAGATAAATCAGTATTCCATGGCCCAATCATATTGGCCTTTTACTCAAATTCGAATTCTTAATTAAATAATTAATTAAGTCACACTTAATTAATATTCTAATATAATTCGAATTCTAATAATTAGTAAATTCGAATATCTATTTAATTAATTAATTAAGTCTAACTTAATTAATATCATAAATAAATTCAAATAATATTTAATTTAAATTCATAATTTAAATCAATTCTCCTTCAAGCATTCTTAGTGTGTGACCCTGTAGGTTATCATTACGTTGGCAATAATTTTATTATTCAATATAAAATTATAAACAATGAGCGGCATCTAGTAATACATCATTGCTACCCAAGTAATAATAATAAATCGGTGATTCGATTAAACATTTCGTGATTAATGTTCCCGTGTAATATAATCCCTTTAACCAAATATTATAGATTAAACTCGAGGCATGTTTCATGTCATCCTCTTCATAATTTAATCCGGGTTTACTTGATCCATGAGTAGACTATTAATAACAAATCATTATTTGAGCACGGCCATGCATTTTATAGTCTCACTCAATCAAGAGGCCAATAATATCTCTCCAAATAATAGGAGGGTTAAATCCTTTATCTATCATTCATATTTCTCATACGATTCACAATATACCCGATGTCCACTTTTATCATTACCCGGTCAAAGGTAACTTTTAATGTAGTCAAAGTATATTATCCTCGTATAGAAATATAATGATCTCAAGTCAAAGGATCATTACACCATTATCACTGTGAGTCTTTCTTATGACTTAATTAACATGAAGAATCTCACGGTGGGTCTGTCCAGTACCATGTACCCTACATGTACCTATGTATTGACTTTAGTATCTCCATACTTATAACCAATGAGATGTGGTTATCAGTCAAAAACATACTAGTCTATTTATGTATTATTATTGTCCTGTATAATAATACTCGACTAGGGACCTTTAAGAATATGATATTATATAATCTCAAATTCAAGTTGTAAACTTAAACTATATAATGTGTATCATTATTCTAAGGACATTTATTATGCTAACAAATATCGCAGTAATTCGAGTCATAATAAATACATTTATTTAATAATCAAATGACATAAGGTTTATTTAAGAAACAATGTATTGCCTCTAGGGCACCTACACTAACAATCTCCCACTTGCACTAGAGCCAATCACCCATGTATCTAATACCCATGGAACTAGTGTGACCGTCGTGCTTCTGCTGCGATAAAGCCTTGGTCAGTGGGTCCGCAACATTTTCATTGGTATGCACTTTACATATATGTATATCTCCTCTCTCGTTTATCTCTCGAAGAAGATGATATCTTCTAAGTATATGCTTTGCCTTGGAATGGGACCTTGGTTCCTTAGCCTGCGCAATGGCTCCATTGTTATCGCAATACAGATCAACTGGATCTGCGATCGACGGAACCACACCAAGTCCGGTAATAAATTTCCGAATCCAAACAGCCTCTTTGGCTGCTTCACTAGCGACAATATACTCAGCTTCCATTGTAGAATCAGCTACTGTCTCTTGCTTCGAACTTTTCCAGCTTACAGCACCTCCATTTAGACAAAACACGAATCCAGACTGGGACACAGAATCGTCCCTATCTGTCTGGAAACTAGCATCAGTGTAACCTTTTACGACCAGCTTCTCATCTCCTCCGTATATCAAGAACGAATCTTTAGTCCGTTTAAGGTACTTAAGAATATTCTTGACAGCTGTCCAGTGACCCTCACCTGGATTAGACTGGTACCTGCTCGTCATGCTTAAAGCATACGAGACATCAGGACGAGTACATATCATTGCATGCATTATACAACCAATTGCCGAAGCATATGGTACTTTACTCATACAGTCCTTATCATCTGATGATTTAGGACAATTTTCCTTTGAGATCACTATCCCATGAGACACCGGGACCCGCTTTGCCTCTTGCATTCCAAAACGATGCAATACTTTGTCAATGTATGTACTCTGACTTAGGCCGATTAATCTTTTAGATTTATCCCTATAGATCCTGATCCCTAAGATATAGGTAGCATCGCCTAAGTCTTTCATCGAGAAACTTTTTCCCAACCAAGTCTTCACAGCTTGTAGAGAAGGAATGTCATTCCCTATTAGTAATATGTCATCCACATATAATACTAGGAATGCCACATGGCTCCCACTAACCTTCTTGTAAACACACGGCTCATCCTCATTTTGTTTGAAGCCAAACTCTTTGACTGTTTCATCAAAACGGATGTTCCACCTCCTTTAGGCCTGCTTCAATCCATAAATAGATCGTAGCAACTTACAAACCATTCTAGCAAACTTTGGATCGACAAAACCCTCAGGTTGTGTCATGTACACATCCTCTTCTAAGCTTCCATTTAAGAAAGCAGTCTTGACATCCATTTACCAGATTTCATAGTCATAATAAGCCGCTATCGCAAGCAAAATCCTGATGGACTTGACCATAGCTACCGGTGAGAAAGTTTCATCATAGTCAATACCATGAATTTGCTTGAAACCTTTCGCCACCAGTCTTGCTTTGTAGGTCTGTAAATTTCCATCCATGTCAGTTTTCTTCTTGAAAACCCACTTGCACTCTATGGGTTTAATCCCATCAGGTGGTGCAACCAAAGTCCATACTTTGTTTTCATACATGGAATCCATCTCAGATTTCATGGCTTCCAGCCATCTCTCAGAATCTGGACTATTCATAGCATCCTTGTAGGTGAGAGGCTCATCATTATCTACAAGCATCACATCACCACCTTGAGTCAGGAGAAATCCATAATATCTCTCTGGCTCATGGCGAATCCTACTTGATCTACGAACAACCTGTGTTTCTTGAGCATTATCGTTATTCTGCTCTTGTTCCACCTCAGGTTCAATGCTATTTTATGGTTCTCGATCTTCATCGAGATCTATAGTCCTCCCACTGTTTTTTTTGGAAACTAAATCTCTTTCCATGAAAACAGCATCTCGAGCAATGAACATTTTCTGCTCAGAAGGATTATAAAAATAATACGCCTTTGTTTCTTTAGGGTATCCCAGAAAATTGCACTCTTCGGATTTAGGTCCAAGCTTGTCAGATACTTGACGTTTTACAAACACCTTGCATCCCCAAACTTTCATAAAGTTCATGCTTGACCGTTTCTCCTCCCATATCTCATATGGAGTCTTTTGAACCTTCTTAGTTGGAACACGGTTAAGTGTGAAAGCTGCTGTTTCTAGAGCATAACCCCAGAAACTTATTGGAAGATCTGCATGACTCATCATCGATCGTACCATGTCTAATAGGGTACGATTTCTCCTCTCTGAAACTCCATTCCATTGAGGAGTACTTGGCGGAGTGAGTTGTGATACAATACCACACTCCTTTAAATACTCTTTAAATTCGGTGCTTCAGTATTCACCCCCACGATCGGATCGTAAGATTTTAATACTTGCACCTCCGCCTATTTGCTTATCTACTTCAGCCTTGTATTCTTTGAATTTTTCAAAAGAATCGGATTTGTTCTTCATAAGATATACATATCCATATCTACTGAAGTCATCAGTAAATGTTATGAAGTAGTAGTAGCCTCCTCTAGCCATCACACGCATTGGGCCACATACATCACTATGTATTAGCTCCAAACGTTCAGTGGCCCTTTGACCCTTACCAGTAAAAGGAGCTTTAGTCATCTTACCAAGCAAACAAGATTCGCATTTTTCGTATGATTCAAAATCAAACTTATCCAAGTATCCATCTTTATGTAATTTGGAAATGCGTTTCTCATTTATATGGCCTAGACGACAATGCCAGAGGTATGTTTGATTTGAATCATTAACTTTAAGTCGTTTGTTTTCTATGTTACAGATAGGATTATCTAAATCAAGAACATATAAACCATTAAATAAACGCGCAACACCATAGGTTAAATCATTCAAAGCAAAAAGAGCAACTGTTGTTCTTTATTGTAAACGAAAAACCTTTCTTGTCCAAACAAGAAACAGAAATAATGTTTCTGCGAATCGCAGGCACGTAATAACAGTCATTAGTTCTGAAATAAGCCTCGAGGGCAATGATAAATTAGTCCCTACAGCTAAATCAGCAATCTTTGCTCCATTGCCAACATGTAGGTCGACTTCTCCTAACGCCAAAGTCCTACTCCGTTGCTATTTCTACACATTTATACAAATATGAGAACCACATCCGGTATCTAATACCCATGATGTAGAAGTAGACAAATTGACTTCTATAACATAAATACCTGAATCAGAAATCTGAACAGCCTTCAGTTTCTTCAGATCCTCCAAATAAGCTTGGCAGTTTCTCTTCCAGTGACCCGGCTTCTTGCATTAGTGACAATCACCTTTTGCAACACCTCCTGTAGGCATCAAAGCCCCTTTGGGAGCATATTTTGGATTGGCATTAGATTTGGATCTAATCCTCCTCTTGCCTTTCCATTGCCAATCAAGGAAGTTTGTTCCCGTCAACTTGTCCTTCTCAAGGACTGATCGTACAGAGAAGTTATTTGAGTTGTTTGTCATTAGAATATCTACAATGTTAAAATGCATAAAATATTAGTCTGCGGTATTATTAAGTTATGTTCAAGTGATTATTCATATATATTCAAAATATATATATCTCCCACTATTTTTATCAAATCAATAGCCCTTACTATTAATTCGGAAAGTATATCCCATAAATCTTTCTAGTGAGCCAAGATCCATATTTCGTCATGTCCTAAGTCAACCACTGGTAGTCCTTAAAACATGATTATTTAGGTAGACAAAATTTGTCAATTATATCATATATAACTCTTAGATAGTTTGGTAGAACAATATTTGTTCACATAACAACATTTGTTCCTATTTATCCAATAAATCTTACCAAACTCCATGCTTCTAAGTTCATAATAGTTGAATATAACCGTTTATTTTCACCTTATTATGACAACTCAGTTAAGTTAGACCCAATGATACAACGGCCGAATATAACCGCTTATATTCGTCACATCTCACCACGATAGACAGGAGTCCCCTACCACTGGCAGTCATTCCCCTTATCGATCTAGGATTCAATGAGTGTTCATTCATTGGAAAGCATCCGATAAAAGAACTTAATATTTTGTTAAGGGGTTTTGTATTAAAACGACCATGATCCCATCATAAAGAGATTCCCAATTTTTCCTTGAATTAAATACTTAAAATCAATATTCATCAATAGTTTGATTTCCAGGTTGTTGGAGGAGTCACAAGTGGCCTCACTTAATACCCAACTTCCTTACAGGTAAAACCCGTTTTTGACAAAATCTCCCCATATCTAAATAATTGAAAATTCGTATTTAATTCCGTGTTTCATAAACACAGAAATCTCATGATCGTTTGTTTATTTTAAAATCTCGATCGTTACAGATTTTATCTTGTTTAGCATGGCAAGCATGGTATGGGTGACGTATCTAATACATGCATACATCATTAATCTAATTAAAACATGCATACATTTGCTACTCTACACATGCATCATATGTAAAGTAAGTGCATTATGTAAACGTGATTAGTTATGACCTTTATCCTATATGATCCTTTCAAGCTAATAAAAGGATCAAGGACAATCTATGGGTGGTTTAAAATACTATACTATTACATGTCTTCTTCTTTGCTGCTACAATGCCTCCTTGGATCGCCTCCTTGCTTGCTTGTCTTCATGTATTCATGTACATTACATAAACAAAACAACTATACTAATGTACTTACAAGGAGAACTCGAGTTACATTCGAGATTTAATCATTACAAGGAATGACGACATGCAAGTCGTATTTAGAAACCAAACCATAAACAAAAACCTCTATCCTATGGGTCTCAAGGCCATAACCATCCACCATGCTCAAGTAACAATTAAATAACATGTCATATTATCTAATCATGTTATACCATATCATATTTCAGATGATCCAATCAAAGAAATCATATAACGCAAAAATCAGAAAATCAGAATCAAATTCTGATAATAATAAATCGCCATTTTCAGGCACTAAACGGCGTCAAACGCCTTACAGACGAGTCGATGATAGATATGCTATCAGTTTTGTTCAGACGCTCGTTTACAGTCAGAAAACACATATCGTTTGGGTAAATCGGACACTGGACAGATTTCACCAGATCTGCGCAGCTTTTCCGAAATCATATCGAATATGATTCTTATAACAAGTACAAACATATATAATGTATATATCAGTATATATACAGATTATGTGCTCATCATCAACACATCATAACATATCATATCCAATATGATCTAATAAGTTTTAACTCAAAAAAAAAACAATTTTCATAAAATTCGAAATTAAATCATAAACCCATAAATCGCTGTTTACAGGTAGTAAACTACGTTAAACGGCTTACAGATGCGAACCTGACTTTGTCAGTCTTGCTCAGTGGCCCGATTCCAGTCAGAAAACACATATCGTTTGCGAAAATCGGACACTGGACACAGATTTCACCAAATCTGCGCAGCGTATACAGAAATCGTATCGTATACAATCCCCATATCAAGAACAAACATAAATCATGTATATATCAGTATATATACAGATTGTATGATCATCATATGATCATCCCAATCATCATTAACATACAGTTTATACATATATATATCAAAATCAACGCATCATACATGACAATCATCAAACATGCTCGTATATATATCAAAACTGTAACATATAACCGAATTAAAACGTTTTTGCAAGTATCTCTGATGCCATTGAAGGGTTTCGAGCATCAAACGCAGCGAAATTAAACACGAAAAACAATAAAAAATCGAAACCCTACCGCAGGATCCATGCAAAAACATGATATTTAATTCGGAGATTGATGATTTACCTTAAAGAAGCTTTAATAACGGATGAACATCAGAGATCCTAGCTACTTGAATCACCACGCATCCCGCTCTCACGATCTACACTCTACCGGTATCCACACGAATGCTTGATCTTCGAAGGAGCGATGTACTAGCATCCGGAAACTAATTTCTCTCCATCTCCATCTTTTCTCTCAAATGGCTAGGGTTTTCTCTAAAAAGTCTAACCCTAATTTGAGACTTTAAGATGTTTATATAGAGAGATAAATCAGTATTCCATGGCCCAATCATATTGGCCTTTTACTCAAATTCGAATTCTTAATTAAATAATTAATTAAGTCACACTTAATTAATATTCTAATATAATTCGAATTCTAATAATTAGTAAATTCGAATATCTATTTAATTAATTAATTAAGTCTAACTTAATTAATATCATAAATAAATTCAAATAATATTTAATTTAAATTCATAATTTAAATCAATTCTCCTTCAAGCATTCTTAGTGTGTGACCCTGTAGGTTATCATTACGTTGACAATAATTTTATTATTCAATATAAAATTATAAACAATGAGCGGCATCTAGTAATACATCATTGCTACCCAAGTAATAATAATAAATCGGTGATTCGATTAAACCTTTCGTGATTAATGTTCCCGTGTAATATAATCTCTTTAACCAAATATTATAGATTAAACTCGAGGCATGTTTCATGTCATCCTCTTCATAATTTAATCCGGGTTTACTTGATCCATGAGTAGACTATTAATAACAAATCATTATTTGAGCACGGCTATGCATTTTATAGTCTCACTCAATCAAGAGGCCAATAATATCTCTCCAAATAATAGGAGGGTTAAATCCTTTATCTATCATTCATATTTCTCATACGATTCACAATATACCCGATGTCCACTTTTATCATTACCCGGTCAAAGGTAACTTTTAATGTAGTCAAAGTATATTATCCTCGTATAGAAATATAATGATCTCAAGTCAAAGGATCATTACACCATTATCACTGTGAGTCTTTCTTATGACTTAATTAACATGAAGAATCTCACGGTGGGTCTGTCCAGTACAATGTACCCTACATGTACCTATGTATTGACTTTAGTATCTCCATACTTATAACCAATGAGATGTGGTTATCAGTCAAAAACATACTAGTCTATTTATGTATTATTATTGTCCTGTATAATAATACTCGACTAGGGACCTTTAAGAATATGATATTATATAATCTCAAATTCAAGTTGTAAACTTAAACTATATAATGTGTATCATTATTCTAAGGACATTTATTATGCTAACAAATATCGCAGTAATTCGAGTCATAATAAATACATTTATTTAATAATCAAATGACATAAGGTTTATTTAAGAAACAATGTATTGCCTCTAGGGCACCTACACTAACACGAGGATTGAGGAAAGTGAACTTATCTATAGCTGACATGGAATCTCAGTCAAAGGTGAAGTCAACAAGGTCAAATCTAAAGCTTCATCAGACAAGAGTTCAGCTATGACATAAGGAGCTCTCTCACCTGAATGTCAAATCAAGAGATTCTTTCCTGAAAATCGAATCAGCAAAGGAGACTGCCTCATCTGAAATTAAAGTAAAATGAAATTACGAGGCATGTCATAAAGGGAAGTCAAAGAAGCATCACACAGAAGTTCTACATCAAAGTAAAATATACCTTAGTGATGATGACTGATGACTTCTCTCAAGAAACAAGTTGTTGTTCAGACAATCTGAAGACAAGACACCACTGATGATGATTGATCACATCTTAAACCCTGATCCGTAAGAATTTTAGGAAGACCCCATAAGTATGAAGGAAATTGTTTTGCAATTTTAAATGGAAGTGAGCATCCTAGCAATCAGCTAATGCTCAAGAGGATAATTTCCTTTGTTACTCAATGGAGTCAACAGCCTACAGGGTGATTGTTATTAATCAACAGAAGGTGATTGAAAGTCTTAGTGATGTTCAACGACTTCTAGCTCCCAGCTGTCAATGGTGATGGTGATTCAGATCCAAGCAATGTCAAACATGGAGAATCTTCATGTAAACCCAGCAGCTTAGGGGGAGCAAAAGAAGGATCAACTAGTCAACTCAACACCACACTGAAAGTCAAAGGATACTATGAGAACATGTCTGCCAAGACAAAGAATGTTGACTCAATTAATTCTTTGTCCTAGTTCTTAGTGTTTCTAATGGTGGAAGTAAAAGACTAGCAGAGCTTCAAGTACTAATGATTATTTCTTTAGTTTTCTTTTAGAAGAAACTAAGAAAGCTACAAAAGCTCTGAAAGATCCAGGTTGAGTGATTGCAATGCAAGATGATCTCAATCAGTACAAAAGGCAGATTGAAGGGAAGCTGGTATCTAGACCAAACAACAAGGCTGTATTTGGTACAAGGATAACCAGAAGTCTACCTGGATGATGTCAAGGCATTGTTATGAGGGACAAATCCAAACTGGATGCTAGGTTACAATTTGATCAAACAGTATATTTGACAAGAAGCACCAGTGACAAGACTTGAGGATATCAGGCACCTGCTGCACATTCAAGATCATAATGGACATCTAGACCTACTGAATCTGGATGCTAGAGGAATGTGAACAAGTGCACTCCTGGTTGGTGAGATAATTGAAGATCTCTACAGGTTATAAACTGGTATCATCACTCAAGCAAGCATGGAAGACATGGTATGACACCCTAACTATAAGTTAATATTTGGTATCAATCTTTTACAGTTGGTATCTTTTAATAATTGGTGTCACATTTATAGAACTCTCTACATCATTAGGCACAATACAATGATAAATATGTGCAATGATATCTTGACAATATTTTATGTTGGTTTATTAACTAAAAATTGGTATCAAGATATTTGCTGTTTTGATGTTGGTAAAGTTGCAATTCTTTTGAATTACTTCATGCAAGCCAATAGAAGAATCCTTTTAGGAGCTCAGGCAAGCCAAAAGAATGATTCTATTTAGAGCACAAGTAAGCCAAAAGAATGATGACAATAAAAGTAAGTCAAGGATCTTTTGTTTCTATTCAGAAGATTCTAGACCTGTCAAGACAACATGCCAACACACCACTATAGCTGGCTTTTGACCTATTAGTTTGGACCTAACAAGTTGGTAATCAAAAATCTTAAGATGGACCCGGATCTGAGGAAATGGTACCCTAGAGATATTTGACCCAACAAGTTCAGGATCTACTAATTAGGACCTAATCAGGCTGTAGAGGAATCATCAGCTCATTATCTTATTCAATTGATAATAGATCACTTACACACATATTTTATTCTCAATATGCAAATTTGCAAGGCCCCAAGTGGATCCTAGAGAATCTATTCTTTTAGTTATTACACTTGATTTTCAGATGTCTTAAGTTGGACCCATCTCCGGAGATGGTACCCTAGAAACATCAGTTCTGACATGTTTTGCTACATAGAGACAGATCAAATGAGTTGTACGAAAGCAGGAGAACACAAGGAATCAAATTCATCTCCAACAACTCTGTGGAACACTCAAGGACTAAGCAACTTGCATAAGGTATCAATTCTTTCGAGAGCATGTCTTTATTTAAGATTAACTTGCAGACATGTTTACTAAAATTACTTGATGAAATTAATTTTTCAAGATTGATTTGTAAACTTGGGATTTTATTAATGCTATATGATTTGTAAATCCCATCTGTTAAGTAATTCTTAAGTAAGCTCACAAGTATTCAATTGTCTGTATTGAAAGGACTTGTGAACTTATTTACATCCAGACCTCACGCTGAGAATTATCTGTTGAATGATTGCCATGTGTATAATTGTAATATAGTTTAGTGGTGATTATTTAAGGATAATTTAAATACTTAAATGCTAAGATCTAACTCATAGAGATTTAGTATTTAATTATTTAATTATTTATTTTGATTTATATGGGTTACGGACTTGAAGCAATTCAATTTAGTATTTGCTCTGTACCTTATATTTATTAAAATAAATAAACAACATAACTAATTTGGACCTAATCTGTATTGGTCTTCAATTAGTTGTGAGATGTTAATTCTAGTGAATTTTATCAATGCTCCATTTTCAGAAATTCACTATAATTAATATTATGGTTCTAACAATTGGTTGTATTGAAATTTTGACTTATATCAGTTAATGATATTTAGTTAGAATTCTATTTACTAACTAATTGTGAGATGTATTGGTATGTGTGAAATTACTTAGAACTCCTCTAAGTAATGATTTTTATATCTTTTACAATTCACTCATATTATTATACATGGTATACAAATTCTCTAAGTAGAACTATGGATATTGAAATATCTAAAGTTACCATAGTTCAATTACTTTGAATAATTTTTATGATTATTTGAAAGATTCTAATCACTTTGATAATAAATGTTTTATACTATGGATCAAGGTGTATTGGACTTAGAATATTATTTCTAAGATTGCAGACAAGACAGTCTTGGTAATCAAGTTTTATTTTTAAGAACCAAGATTGTCTATCAACAAACAGTTGTTAGGAGTTAATAATTGTTGTTATCGAGGAGTTGTCTTGAAGTCATAAGTTTAAAATGTTATATCTTAAGAGCTTGTGTATTTCTTGTCAACTAGTTCCTCGTACTTATGAATATCAGTGAATGATGTTCTTAAGTAGTTAGATACTAATATTCATTCTGTCAATTGGTACTCAATGTAACAATTCAATCTTCACCAGATTGAATTTATCAAACAATTGGTAACATTGAATATTTAGTATTTAGCAGTGATTATTTATATCCTAGTTAAATTATGACGTGAAGCAATTCAATGGTTTATTTGCTCATAATTTAATTTTGGTAAAGTAATCATAAACACAATTACTTGCATTTTAAAGTATTTGATAAATACTAGCAGTTGGTATCAAATAGTAAAATATTTGTTTACTGACAATTGCTAGTTGTTCTGATACTTTATTGCAAACTAATTGTGATGTATATATTATCTCTGATGATATTACTTAGGATTTATTCTGAGTAAATGTGTATTATCTATAAATCATTAGGGTTAGTATAAATTAAGGTGTTCAACTTTCTAAGTAAGTGAGACTTAAAATTACATTCGGTCTCCTATTGTAACACCCCCAGATCCGGGGTCCGGGATCCGGTGGTTACGGTTTCCAATTCTGTCCACAACAATTGAACTTTCCTTAACATAAAATAAATTACGTCTCTATGACCCAACACAACAATATAAAACACACCCGTTATAGTCCCAGAGATGAAATCAGAGTAACAATCAAATTTTTATTAATCACATTATGAGTTCTTACAATCCAAAAGAATTCAATATAAATACATACTCTTTGCCATCTATTTACATAAGTCATACTAGACCATATTCTTGGTACTGAAAGAATAAATATATCCTACCAATAGCTTCTTCTTCAGCTTTGGTAGTCTCATCGTCCTCGCCCGCGTCGAGTGCGCCTTGTGCGACTCATCTGGTCTAGCTGTTGTTGTGATATAATAATAAAGCAAGGGTGAGCAATAGCCCACCAACAATAATATACAACTGAACGATAATATATAACAGTTCAAAAGTATCTTTTAAACCATATGCCATGCATTTACGGAAATGATGCCAGTATAATATGAACGATGAAGTTACAAGGTAACTTAAAGTATTTGTTTGTAGAAATATCTGTTACATCAAAAGTAAGCGAGATATTCTCATTGTTATTAAGAAGAGGAACTTGCATGAAAAGGTTGCAATTCCAGTTATGAACACTTTTCCAGCTCTGCCAACAGTAATCATGTTGCAGGAAATAAATAAGTTTGGATGATGAACCAATGATGGAGTATTCACCGCGCCCGCTGTTCCAATCTTGATGATCAGTCGAGATCGTACAGCTCAATTTAGATTTACTACCGGTAGAAGGAAGAACTGACGGCTTTACTTGACTACCGCCTTACTAGCTCTCCCCGGCCAACAGTTGGGCCAAAGGGGATGGACCGGCGCTACTCGGCCTCTTACACGACTCCTAGTTCAAATAGAATTCATGATTCTGAATGTAACGTTCGTCCCCCTTTCCCCAAGTATAATACTTGTTGATAAGACTCTACAAGGTAGTCGTATCTAGTTGGAAAGGAAAATTCACCAACAACTTCCAAGCTGTGGCTTGGTATCGAATATCAACTTGTTCCAACAATCTTACCCCTCGAAAGATGAGGAGGTAAACAACGACTTAATCAGTCACAGCACCCGAGTTGCGAGTGAATAGAATACTTTATGACCGGGAAGTCGACAAGGTAAATAACATTTTTCCAAGTAAGGTCCCCTTATTATTAGAGAGGTAGACTCAAAGAAGAATGATGTCTGAGAACCTTTCTTGACATAAGAGTAATAATAATATGACTCCGAGATATTTTCTGTAATAATCGAAGAAGATAAACCTTATTGAGGTTATCCTAAGTATGAAATAAATATTCAGAGAATATTTATTGAATTGAGAATATTTAAAGAATATTTAGAAATATGAAAGAATATCTTTAATCAGAGTATTTCTCAAATAATCCTTGAAGAAATATCGAGAGAATATTTATTGCATAATCAAATATTCAAATGAATATTCAAAATAATATTCATTAATTAATAAGACCTAAAAGGAATATTTAAAATATTTAAAATAATATTCGATGATTAAATAGAACCCTGGATGAATATTCAAAATAATATTCATAATTAATTAGGAATTTAAATGAATCTTAAAAAAGTAATATTCATTTAATGAATAATATTCTAAATGAATATCAAGTAATATTCATTTAGTGATCCAAGCTTTAAAGGAATATTCGAGATAAGACTCGATAAGTAAATCAAGCTTCAGATGAATATTAAAAGAATATTCATCAGGTAATTACTATCTTAAATGAATATTCAAAAGTAATATTCATTTAATGAATAATATTCTAAATGGGTATCCAAATAATATTCATTTAGTAGTCCAACCTTTAGAAGAGTATTCGAAATAATAATCGATAATCCATTCGACTCTGAATGAATATTGAAAAATATTATTCGTCGAATGGTTACGTTCAAATAATTACTTGAAGTAAGGATCGTTAAATAAATAATCTCGAACGAATATTCAAATAATATTCGTCGCCCGAATAAGGGAAAATATTTACTTAAATATTTTCCTTCGAGGTAACCTTGATATATCAAGAAATATTGACTCCCGGTCTATATTTGATGAAGAAGATATATACACCCTTCTCTGAGGGTCTTACAATAACCGGCTTATAATTGATACGTTAGCTGTCTAATTTATAAGCCAATAAACAATCAGGGAACAAGCATAATGATATAACTTGAAAGTAGGCATGCATGCTATGGCATATGTACAACAGAAAACATATATATATATATATATATATATATATATATATATATATTCAATCACAACAACAACCTAAAAGAAGGGAATTGAAACTTGCCTGGTAGTCGAGTACGGTAAGGGGTAGTGGTAGCGGTCCCGGGTCAGCTTGGTGATCTATAAATAGCCAAGGCATTCGGGATTAATCACTTAACATCTTAAAAGTTAAGTTATACTTAAATCGAAACACGTTCTCAAGTTATCTCGTTATACCCCTTTTTGTGGATTCCTTTTATCATTGATCCGACCCGACATTCGTTCGTTAATATGACATGTCATTGTACTTACACTTGGGACATATACAGGTTCTAAAGTCGATCGTTACAAAACAATATTATACTCCGAGTTTTATCGCCCGTTTTCTAAGTATTTTACCGAAGTTATAATCGAGCGGGTTTTTAGGGTTTCGTTCGCATTTAACTTTGATTCGAACATTTTTATAAAATCGGAAAACGATCCGTTTCACATGAGGTTTTCTCTCAAACCTTCCTTTTTACCTCTAGTATTTAATTACCAAGATTCGCCACTGACTTACGTATTTCACGAGGGTTCAATTTTAATAACGAACTCGTACTTACGGTTTCGAACGACTTTTAGTGAATCGGCCATAATTCCTAAACCGTAAGTCCGTTTCACATGATCTTTATATCAAAACGAAGCTTATAACATGATCTATCTTTCCATGGCAGAACATGAAACTGGACAGTGACTTATGGCTACTGTCAACCACGATTTCTTAAGGTTAACAAAAATCGGGCATTACGACGGCTATAAATCGGACGTTCTAAAATTCACAACAATCAAGCCAAGCCACACCGGGCATCCATACATCATTTATACATGATTCTCATCTCAACAAGCCCAAGAACATCATGCTTTACCATAATAATCATTATGCTACTTAAATCACTAAATCATTAACCAAGCATGCTTATAATGTTACCATAATCATAACTAAGCTAAATCATCAAGAACATGCTAAAAACTCAAAATGAGATCCATGGTTCTTAAGAGTTATACCTTCCTTAGAGAGTGTACAAGCCCTAATAATCCTTGTATGGTCCTTGTATAGCCTCCATGTAGCTTGAATCATCCACCAAAATCAAGATCCAAGAGTTTTGTTCTTGAGGTTACTATTCACCCTCTACTTTGATGATTTTATTGAAAATGGAAACATTGGATTTTGAGGCTAAGATTTCTAGGGTATCATTTTTATGAAATATAGGATCTAAGATAAAAATTTGGAGATCAAACAAGGAGTGGAAGCTTGATTTCTTCCTTTGAATTTCTTGAAAAGTCGAATGCTCCATGGATGAGAGAAGTGGAGTTGTTTTGCTTGGTTGATTGCATAAAGTGACCATTAAAACAAGATATTTGTTTGGCTAACTATAGTCTAGTTGATGGGTTAAGGCTTGGTTAAGGATTTGCTTCCATGTGGACATGTATTGGTGCCTTATGTTACACCCTCATGCTAACTAGTTTAGTTTGTCTCCAATGATACTTGTATGTATGAAACTTGCTTGGTTCCTTGCATTATTGTGATGAAGAAGGGATAAGGATGAGTGAATTATTTAGGAAGATATTTGTTTGACACAAATGCAAGTTGCCCCCTCTAGTTTGGTAGAAAAACAAGCTTCTTGAAGAAGCTAACTTAGCTTAGATAATATCTTCATAAAGCTACCTTAATAAAGTGATGATGCCATGGTGGTGATCTCATCCACTTGCACATGGTTGTCTCTTGGTTCTCAGCTTGTTTCTTTGTCCGGTTATTGCTCAATTCATTGATCGTTCGGACGAATAACTAAGTAGTTTCACCTCTAGGGTTTACCGGGAAATTTCTCGATATTCATAATACCTTCCCCAATCCTTAATATAATCCTCGTGATGACCATGTAGGATATTTAATCTCGATACGAACTTAATCCGTAATCTAGGATTCGTTCGCTTTATTGATTAATCTCGTTATAAAGTTTTAGCGGTTTCTAGAACGCTTGTTTCACTGCCTCAGTGGTTTCCTACCTTCATTCTTAAATCAAATATAATAACATCCCAAAATATCAAATCCTCAAAGTTAATATCTCAATTCTTGGATTATAATAATATTTAATCCACTGTCCAGTCGAATATTATACCGAAAAAGAATTTGGAATTTCTGAATTCCGATCGTCTCTGCATTCACTTATTTCCTCCGCGTATTACTAATATGACTTCGAAAAATCCATATCACGTCCCGTACATAGGGTGGCGTGAAAAGTTTTCCAACTTACAAAATCACTATTCATCCACCAAATTACTATGCACGTACAGGAAACACTATGCACGTATGGGAAACACTATGCACGTACGGGAAATACTATGCACGTACGGGAAACACTATGCACGTACTCATTTCCCTTCAAGGATCCATTAGCTCCTTCCTGGATGGTAGATTATTCTTATCTAGGTCCTCAACCATCGAATTACTCTATTTTGACAATATACCAATGTATCAGGATCATTGTCCAAAGCAATATCCATTCATTACAATCATTGTTCTTTGAAACCACCATTCATTAGAGCTGGTGATCTTGTTGTCGGAATCATTGTTCCTCATTTTATCATTACTTAATAAAAAGTTTTAATTATATCCAAAATTTGGGGTTCTTACACCTATCATATTTTGAAGTGGTGAAGATTTTTTTAAAATTAAATTCTCTAATTCTGGTTATACACCACTTTATACATATGATAGTTCTTAGAATATTTTACATCCATCAGTCAATTACTTAGTTTATGTTGTGCTAAGTAATGAAGTGCCAAAGGAGAGACATTGGTTATTTGTACTTATGTACTTGGTAATCTTTGTTACCTAAACGACATCAAGTGCTTGTATGAGTCTTTTCACTAACTTTGTGTTAAAGTTCTCTATACATAATAAGCAATTAAAGAAAATCTTTCTTTCTAAATTACTGCGAAGTCAAGAGTTTGTGTCTTTTAAAAATAAAACGACCTAGTTTTCATTAAAAGACATTATAATACATTGTTTTATGCATAAATACAGACTCTTGCACATTAACAGTTTTTAGAAGAAAACTCAAATCATTCAACATTTGTGATTGTTTATAATTGTAAAACTTTTTGAAGTCACAATTGTACATCATTTCTCTCATTGGATATAATGCATATGTTTTCACACAATGTTATGGTATGATGTAAATGCATTCTATCTCTATATTGCTCTATTGCTATGTGATGCAGGTTCAGCTCCTAGTGGAAGTTTTCTCACATTGTAAGTCATGAGGTTGTAAACCCAACAACTTCTATCCCGAACTATAAATCCAAATCTAAACACATCCTAACTTACCCCTGAAGTGGAAGTAACTTATTTGACTAGAGGTCATTAAGGGAGTAACTGCACTTGATGCAGCAAATAAGGATGTGAGGGATAGTAAACCCACAGCTCTACCTCTCAAGGAGAATAGATGTATATAACTTGAGGTATCTGTAAGCTTGCCTGCATTCTCCCAAAAGGATGCAGAGCTGAAAATGGCACTAAAACAGTCTCTAGATTCATTATCTTAAAATGATGAGTTTATTGAAATTTGCTTGTCGGCCAGGGCATCTGTTGGTAAGTCACTACCTCATACACAATACTAAAATACTTCCTATGCATAAAGTGAGATTGCACACACTAAGGATGAATTGACGGAAACAACTCATACTCCGACCATTTTACGGTTAGGATTATAAGTTGAAGGTTCCTCAAAGAACAAAGAGTCTTCACAGACCTCGAGAGAAGATATTGATCTCAATGCAAAATTCAACAAGATCATTATCTAACTCCCCAAAGGGAACATCTCTAGATCCTGCGGGTATCGGATCCGACATAGGTGCGGATCGGCAACTTGTTAACTATGATTCAGATTTACCTGATTCGTTTAACAAGGTGATGTCTTCATAGACATTAGATGGAAACATGATTTTAATTCTAAGTTTTGATTTCATTGTTTATCTTCTCAGAATTCAAATCTGAAACCCATAAAAAGGGAAAATTTTTATCAACTTGTAGATTATGACTCAGATTCGTCTGACGAGTCTAACGAGGATCGGGGATTTGCGAAACCCCATTGCACCACCAGTGACCTCTCTAGAAGGGGCTATGGTGAATTTTCCTTGCAGGTACACATGGATGTTGGAGCTATGAGAGATAAGAGTGATACACTAGTGAGCATGAGTGTAAACACTTGAGAGTTGAGAGATGAGATCACTCATTTTAAGTGATATGAGTGGAGAGATGAGCTAAACACTTGTGAGGTACACGAAATAGAATCACACACTCACAGTGAGGAAGAAAGATAAACACCAAATCTCATTTCCTATTCCCAAACAAAGTTTACTTACAAGATTTGGGAGATACAAGGAAATTGTCGGAAGATTTGGTTGTCAGGATGATCAATAGTGAGGCCATTCTATAATATCTAAAGGGCAAAGTTGATCAGTCTACATACTTCTATTCTGGAAGTCTTCATAAAAATCCTTCAACACAAGCAAAGCTTCTTTACTTTATTCCAGCAGTCAATGTTAGATGTATGAAGAATCTGTTGTACTAAAGGTAAGAGGTGAGTTGTAATTGAAAGTATGGTATCATCTAAGTTAATTGGATGTTTGCTATAATTAAATGCTTGGAGGATTACTCAACTAAGGGGGAGAGATATTTTGAAGAAGATATACTCAAAGATTGCCTTAGTAAGAGATACTCAACTAAGGGGGAGATTATAAGCTTACCTTAGTGAGGGGGAGATTTTCTATCTAAGGGGGAGAGATATGAAAAAGGGATATACCTTAGAATGGGGGAGTATTCACCTTGTCAGGGGGAGATAGATTTATTCGCCTTGTTAGGGGAGATAAGGAGTATTCACCGTTATAAGAAAGAGTCATATCACCTTAGGTAGGAGACATAAGGAAGGAGAGAAGTATGAAACGACAAAGCAGAATTCTTCAGTATGTGGTTGTCAAGTCATATATATTCTTTACCACTGAAGAATTCCCAAGTATCTGCTGATAATGTTCAATATTAGATGTAAAGGGTTATCAGGCAGATATGTCAAGAAATGAAGATGAGTTACTTAATTCATTGTCAGAGGAACAATCATCTATCATTTCATTTACTGAGATTCTGGAATTGTAATATCTAAACCAGAATTTTTTTTTTATGTATTATTTACTATAGATCTTTAAAGCTTTATCTTCTTCTTGTTTGTAGTTGAGTTATCCTCTAGGAATTTGTATGTTAATGTTTTACAAACAAATAGGGGGAGATTAAAAGGCATATGACATAGCCTATTTGTATTTCGAGGATACAACTCAACTTAAACAAGAATGTAATAGTAAATAGTATATGTACTGTCACAGGGATCTCAAATGTATAACTGTCAAGAGAAAGAAGACAAAGTCAATCTACTATTTTGAGGAATACTACACTTGATGAAGTTCATTGAGTTGATCAAGCATCAGTGGAGTAATCAAGACAGTGGATTCTATTTATAGTGACAAGAGGTTCCTACAGTGACAGAATACAGATCATAAAGGTTTGAAAAAGAGTGAAGAAAAAGAAGACATGAACCACAACTTTAAAGTCAATATATGAAGAACAGTCATTGCGGTTAGTCACTCATGAACCAGACAGTACATCGAGTGTCAACATTAAACAGTGGTTGTTTATCATTAACTTCAGTGGTTCAAGCTGTCAAGACTGGTATGTTAAGAAAAGAAAGGAACCAAATCATAGAGTCAAAAAATAAAGAAAAGCCGTTGGAGTTAGTCGCTCATGAACCAGACCGTGCGTCGAGCGTCAACAAAAATTCGGTGGTAATTCTTTATTATTTTCAGTGGTTCAAGCTATCATGACTGGTATGGAAGAAATCATTGTGCAAGCAACAGAGGTGCTAAATTAATTAACCACAATGGTTTTGCAATCAAGACTTGCTAAGGAATAATCTTTGTGGAGGATCAAATTTATCAAGACATAGAAGACCACAAGGGTTATGCTATCAAGGAGGTATATTAATTTGATCTTAATTAATTAAGTCATTTGAATTATTTATTTGATAAATTAATTCTATCCGAATTAATTTATTCAATAAATTATTTAAAAGATTAATTAAGTTAGAATTAATATAATTATCAAGCAAGGAGGTATATTAATTTTCACTTAATTAATTAAGTCATTTGATTTATTTATTTGATAAATTAATTCTATTCGAATTAATTTATTCAATAAATTAATTAAAAGATTAATTAAGTTGGAATTAATATAATTATAAAAAGACTTCATATTAATTCTCTTTTAATTAAATTAAATTAGTTGGCTAATTTATTTTATAAATTAATTCAATCAGAATTAATTTATTCTTTAAATTAATCAATTAATTTAATTAAATCAGAATTAATATAAGTGTTTAAAGACTTAAAACAATTCTGCTCAGCGAATATGACTTAATGGAGGTCGGTATGACCTAAATTAGGTCATACCGACATGACTTAAATCTAAGTCATACTAAGCATAAGATTTAGGTCATACCGAGCAATTTCAGATTATGTCATACCGAGCCAAAATATCCTAATTAAGTCATACCGACCACCTGCCAGCTGTTTTAGGTCATACCGAACTTTTATTAAGTCATACCGACCAGGTTTATGTCTTAATGGAGGTTTGTGTAAGTCTTAATGAAGAAAATTATGTCTTGGAGCAGGTTTAAGTCATGCTGACAACTGATTTATTATGTCTTGAAGCAGTTTAAGTCATACCAGATCAGTACAAGACTTAAATGGCTATAAATACAACAGCAGGCACAGCAGAACAGCTCTGTGAATTTTTCACTTCTCCAGCAGAACACAGCAGAGAGAGACCAAGAGAAAAATGGTTCCTTGAACTTCAAATTAAATCTTGTAAATTATTTCTGGCTTGTATTGCTAAATCTAAACGACAGAAATTGTTTACTTGCACTTGTGGAACTATCTAGCGAATTAAGTTTCCTAGAATCTCTCGATATTATTATTACAAATATAGAAAAGTTCATGTCGAATTTTCTACAGAATTTGTAATAATTAATTTCGATCTTTTTATTTACAAATATAGAAAAATTCATGTCGAATTTTCTATAGAATTTGTAATAATTAGTTTGGTCATCAAACCTTGTAATTTGTACCCGTGTATTTAGACACACCCCATCAAGTTAATATAAATTTTATATTCAACTTGAAATATCGGTATTCGTTTTATTCCGCATCAATTTGTTCTTGATTTAATATTTTAATATTTTTAAGAAAAGAGCAAATTCGATAAAACGGTATAGTTTGTATTCAACCCCCCCTTCTACAAACTATTTTGGACCTAACATGATCGTAGCAAGCCAGTGGTGTATTTGGGTAAAGAACCAGGGAAAAAGGCTAGCCGTTTGTATGATCCTGTGAGTGGACGTCTACATATCAGTATACCAGGAAGAGAAGACATGACCATGGGAAAAGAAGTCGAATGATGAAAATGAGGTAGTGTTTCCTAGCTCATTTATCTCGATGGGTGATAGTCTGTCAGAGGTTGAAGGCACAGAAAATGGGAATGAGAATAATACACCAGCACTGTCACGTAGTTATAGTCATACGGAATCATCCACAGAAGAGGAAGATGGTTTGAGCTCAACAGATTCAAATGCGAACAGTGAACCAAGGAAGTTCAGACTGTTGAGTGAAGTCTACAATGATACGGAGGAGATTGAAATCGATGACGAATTGCTTTTGCTATCTGTAGAGGAACCAGCATCATATAGAGAAGCTGCAAAGGAAAAGGAATGGAGAGAAGCCATGAAAAAAGAGCTGAATTCAATCGAGGAAAATAATACTTGGGTGCTAACATATGTACCTCAAGGACACAAAACAATTGGGTTGAAATGGCTTTACAAAGTGAAGAAGGATATGAATGGAGAAGTAATAAAACACAAGGCGCGTTTAGTGGCAAAAGGATATGTTAAGTGTCAAGGGGTGGATTTCGAGGAAGTGTTTGCTCCAGTCACAACGATGGAGACTGTACGACTACTTCTAGCACTATCAGCAAAGCATGGCTAGGAAGTTCATCATATGGACGTGAAGTCTGCGTTTTTAAATGGGGATATACAAGAGGAAGTGTATGTACTACAACCGGAGGGATATGTGAAAGAGAATCAAGAGCAGAAGGTGTACAGATTGTTAAAGGTGCTTTATGGGCTGAAATAAGCCCCTCGGGCTTGGTATGCATGGCTGAGAAATAATCTCGAAAGTTTGGGTTTCGAGAAATGCCCCTATGAGCATGCAGTGTATACTAAACGTGAAGGCCATGAATTTTTAATAATTGGTGTTTACGTAGACGATTTGTTGATTACGGGATCAAGTGTTGGCAACATACGGAGATTCAAGGACCAAATGAGGAATGAATTTGACATGAGTGACTTGGGAAAGCTCTCCTACTACCTTGGAATTGAGGTGGAACAGAGGCAAGGAAGTATAGAACTAAAGCAAGTGGGTTTTGCAAAGAAATTGCTGGACAAGGCAGGGATGTTGGTTTGCAATCCAACGAAATACCCAATGGAGCCAAAGATACAGTTGAGCAAGGACATTACAGGGAAGGCAGTAGACTCGACTCAGTTCAAGAATGTGGTTGGAGGGTTAAGGTACTTAGTGCACATCAGGTTGGACTTAGCGTATGCAGTGGGAATGGTAAGCCGTTTTATAGAAAGGCCCACAGTGCAGCATTTAAATGCAGTAAAACGAATATTGCGATAAATGAAGGGTACTCTGGACTATGGGTTGGTATACACGAAGAGCTCAAAGAATAGTCTATTGTATGGGTATTCTGACAGTGATTTGGGAGGGAACATTGGTAATAGGAAGAGCACAGGCGGAATGGTATTCTATTTAAATGAAAGTCTGATCTCCTGGGTCTCTCAAAAACAGCGTTGCATTGTCAACTTGCGAAGCAAAATTTATGGCTGCTACAGTGGCAGCCTGTCAAGGTATATGGCTCAAGAATCTGTTATGTCAAATTATGGACGTGGATGATGGACCTGTTACTCTTTTCATCGACAATAAGTCAGCAATCGACCTGGCCAGGAACCCGGTGTTTCACCGCAGAAGTAAGCACATTGATGTGCGGTTTCATTTCATTAGGGAGTGCGTTGAAAGAGGTGACATTGTTACCAAACATGTTAAGTCTGAGGAGCAGAGAGCGGATATTCTGACGAAGGCGTTGTCCACTGCGAAGTTTGAGAAAATGCGGGAATTGCTTGGAGTGAAATGTCTGGTTTAAATATGTTTAGCTTAAGGGGGAATATGTTGGATATTTTAATCTAAACATATTTAATAAATGTTAACAGCTATGTTTAGTTGGGATTTGATTTGGTCGTGATACACTTCAGTAATTTTAGGAGTGGTGAAAGAGTCAATAAGTAAAGTAATGATAGGAGTCTGTTAGCTTGATTTTAGGTGTCGTGGTTTTAGTTTGCTTTATATATCGTTCTTTGTTAACGAACTTCAAACTAATATGTACTTTGAAAGTGTTTACTAATTGTGTTATGTTTTTGTCAGGACGAGAAAACTTTCTTTGCCGACTATGCAGAATCTCCAATGAAGCTATCAGAAGTCGGGTAACTAATTTATTTACACATAAAACTGAACTTTTTCATGTTTTTACGATGGAATTAAATCATTAGTTTTGTGGTTTATGCTTTGATCACAGGTTTGCTGAGGCTTAAGTGCCCGAGAAAAAGAGGCTTCTATCAATCTCATCAATGTCATGTTTTAGCTTACACACCCTAATGTCATGTCTTACGTCCCGATTTTCTCCATCCAACCCGATTTTCAATCCCCGAATCGATTTCACCACATTATAATATATATAATCATATATATTAATAATCATATATATTAGCTACTGCTTTGTAATGTTTAGATTTCAAAAAGAAATTTTAAGAGGTAACATATATGCTTGTGAATTTGAAGATATACTTATTATGCAATTAATGGTGATGAAAAAACGTGGTAACGTAACATCTAATTTAGCTATAGTTGCTAATTTCATAATATATCACAAGAAAAAATTATTTCAAACTCACTAGTTAGTATTTAAAATTATTTAAAATATTATTTTTTGTTTAAAATGAAATTCCCTGATTCCCCGCGAGGATCCCCGTTACCCATGTGGACCGGGGACGGGGAATAAAAAACAATCCCCGACGGGGAGCGAGCCGGGAACGGGAATTGGGTTTGAATTCGGGGATGGGGACGGGGATAGCACTCCCCATCCCCGAAGTGCCCCTATGCCCATCCCTATCTATAACTCTATAAAAAGAGCTGCAGTTCTATAAACTCTGGTTTATTATTTTTAAAAACTTGTGTGCAACTTCTTTTAGCTCGAAACTACAAAAGCCTTAAAAATTTAATCATGGGTCTCGATGTGTAATTTAGGCTAGTCAGTTTTGGCGATCGCATATAAATTCAGATGTTATATTAGAATTAACCTTGCAAGTTGTTGATTTTTTTAAAAATATTTCCGATTTAATTTGTTACCTGCAATCTGTACTGTAAACTTGATGCTGATTCAGTCAACCTTTACGTTTTGAATAAACAGAGGGAGTAGTAAATTGAAACAAAAATATATATGAAACAAAAAATATTGAATGATAATAAAATCTAAACCAAAACAAAAAAAACTTTGATATTTTGACTTATTGTAACATTATTGCCAATCAAATGCAAACGTAGACTACAGGCGGCTCTTATGTAGACCGTCCGATTCATTAAAGGCGTTGCGTTGTGGCGCGAGTTCCCTTTATTTGCTGTTGCTCTCAAAGTCCACTCCCCTCTACACTTCAATCCCTTGAAACATAATCTATACACACACAAACTGCATCTAAGCACAACTCAGTTACATGAACACAGAGTTCCATCAACTTAGCTCACAACACCCTGTATTTTATTTTTAGTCCCGACTGTTTCGAAATCTAAAATATACATTTCATAGTTACTTATTTTTGGTTAATCCTGATTCCGTCACTGTATAAATATTTCAGTTTAGCTGTAATAAACTGTATTGTTTATCTGTAAGAATCACTTTTTGAAACAACTCAAATATTCCAAAATCTATCTGTATATTCGTGAGTTTACACATTAAAGAGAAGTTAAGGTTTAGATAGAGAAAGTGAGAAAATGGCTAACACCGGCGATGGTCAATACTCTGATTTTCCGGCGATTCAAACACATGGAGGACAGTTCATTCAGTACAATATATTTGGGAATTTATTCGAAGTTACGAATAAGTACCGGCCTCCGATCATGCCTATTGGCCGTGGTGCTTACGGAATCGTCTGGTATGTTTTTTATATGTGTTTGCTTTTTGTATTGATTAGTGGATCTGGTTGTAGTGTTTAAAATGTGTAGATAGAATCCTTTCTGGATTCTGTTTACGAGCGAGATATACTGAGTATGTTTGATTTGGTTAATTGATGTGTTTATTGTTGATGATGAATTAGTTCAATAATGAATACGGAAACGAATGAGATGGTTGCGGTCAAGAAGATTGCTAATGCTTTTGATAACTACATGGATGCGAAGCGGACCTTGAGGGAGATCAAGCTTCTTCGCCATTTGGATCATGAAAATGTTAGTGTTGATTTATGTTGTTTTAATTTACTTATTTTCAATTTTTTAACATATAATACATGACCCATACAAGGCGCAGAGGTTCGACTCTCTGTCATCCCCAATATTCTCAATATTTAATATGAAATCCCCAATATTCTCAATATTTAATATGGACACGAACACAATTTATGATCTGAGCGCCCGTGATTGACTCAAATGTATTTTGGCAGTTGACTTTTTTTGCTATTGTTATTGAGCTGAATCAGATACATAGGACATGTACACGTGGTATTTTATTTGGTACACACTAAGAATGGAAATATACAGTTCTAGATATCTCGAAATTTCTAGTTCATAAGTAGAAATGCTTATGTTAGTTTATCTGTTTACTTCTATGTTTAGAGATAGATATTTGTCACCATATCAGTTTGAAGATAAGAATTTATTAAGCTTTGAATCCCCTGTCAAGAATAAATTGGCCTAGGACTTTTAAAACAGGAAGTGAATATTCTGTGTCAAAAGTGGAACTAAACAGAAAGTCTAATTTTGACTTGTGAAGGTTAAATTTACTGGAGGTTGGAAGATTCCAGTATGTCAGATCATTTATTAACAATCTGCTAAGGCTAGCCATCTGTTAATACTTAAAGAGTTGTACTTGCGTGTTTCAACACAGTAAAAAACCTCTATAAAATATGAACATCAAAAACTTTTACCAACTATAATAGTAAAATGACATGACCCTTAATGTCGTTTGACTTTATGAGTCAGAATGAAATTGTTTTGATGTTGAATGGAGTACTAACTTTGGAAATTTATGTTGATACTGCAGGTCATAGCAATAACTGATGTAATTCCTCCACCTTTAAGGAGGGAATTCACTGACGTTTATATTGCTACCGAATTAATGGACACTGATCTTCACCAAATCATTCGATCTAATCAAGGTTTATCAGAGGAACACTGTCAGGTAATACATATCATACAAAGTTTGTTTTTGAAGCGGTTTTTTCAGTAAGTAATACAGAGAGCTGAATTCATTTGTGGTAATTACCTCTTTTGCAGTATTTCTTGTATCAACTGCTTCGAGGACTAAAATATATTCATTCTGCAAACATCATCCATCGAGACCTAAAGCCTAGCAACCTGTTGTTGAATGCAAATTGTGATCTGAAGATCTGTGATTTTGGTCTCGCTCGTCCAAATACGGACGACGAGTTCATGACAGAATATGTTGTCACTCGATGGTACAGAGCACCTGAGCTGCTATTGAACTCTTCCGATTATACTGTTGCTATAGATGTTTGGTCTGTGGGTTGCATATACATGGAGCTAATGAACAGAAAACCTTTGTTTGCGGGTAAAGATCATGTGCATCAGATGAGGTTGTTGACCGAGGTAGGCTGACTTAGCTGACAAATTGATACTCTGAATTTTGGTGGAAAAATAACTCTTGCCTAAAAAAGTATTTTGCATCACAATCTTTTTGTTTTCTTTATGATAATGTGGATTCAGTTACTTTAGTAGCTATTTAAATTGCATTCTTGCTTTCAATACGGGCTTACTTTACTTTGAACGTTGACATCTCTTTTTTCCCCTTTCAGCTTCTTGGCTCACCGACCGAAGCGGATCTTGGATTTGTTCGAAATGAGGATGCCAAAAGATTTATTCTGCAACTTCCTCGACACCCTCGTCAGCCACTAAGACAGCTGTATCCACAAGTCCATCCTTTGGCCATTGACCTTATTGATAAAATGCTTACATTTGATCCCTCTAAAAGAATTACAGGTAATATCTTATCTTAATCGACCTAGTTGTGTTGTCTGCAGTCTAGATACCTTGTTTGATGGTTCTTGCTTATAACCTTCCTACCATAGAGGGGATATTAAGGGAAGCACTGGCAGAAGAATGCCTTTCTAGTGAAAGTCTTTTCCAGAACTTAGATATAACATGCTTAAACTAATCTGGTAAGCATGTTAACTAGGATCATCACTAAGCTTACTATGAAATGTAACTAGATAATATCAAGATACATGTGTGATTTAGAAAGTACTTATCTTGATGTAAATATATCAAGATACATGTGTGGTTTAGAAAGCTTACTATTAAAACCGTTTCTGTAATAGACATGATGTAAGTATATCAGAATAGGGAATGAGGTGTTGAACAACATTTATCTTGATACATGTGTGATTTAGAAAGTACATATCTGAGACTCCTAAACACTTGTACTAATGTCTATAAGCGAGTGGAATGTAATATATAATGTCCATGAATTGTAATCTGCTTATATGAGTTTAGAAGTCTAGGGGTTTAAGAATTTAAGTAGAGATGGATTCTCTTTTCAGACATGTACTAATGCATCCTTTTCCATGTTTCTGTCTTTCCACTGCAACAATTATGACATTTATTGCCCGCCCATATAAAACTTGAGCATCTTGGTCATAAATTAAAAACTGAACTTATAAACTAAGAAAATATGTTGCATTTCAGAAGAATCTTTTTTTTTTTTAAAACCTATTCGATATGAGAATTGGGTAGAAAACCTCTGCACACAGGGCCGGCCCTATATGTCCAAAACGAATTTTTGAAATAGTGCCCTTTTTTTCAAAGTTGTCAAGAAAAAAATTATGCATATTCAAATTACAACATTCATACTAGTTATAAAACTAAAAAAAATGCATTTTGATATTTAAATGCACATTCAAATGCAATTGTATGTATATAGTCTATATATTTGTATTCATCATTATGCATTTGTATTTTTTCTAGTGCCCTAGGCAATTGCCTTGGCCGCCATACCCAAGGACCGGCCCTAGTTTCACAGTAATTCTAGGTAAATAATCTAGTTTTGAGACTTTTGAGTCTCCATAGAATGCAGTGACCTAATTTTTATAAAGCTGACTTATAAAGCTATAGTACTAGCAAGCAGGATTTACGAGTAAGGCATGACTAGAATCTTAAATTTCACTGACAAATGCTGGTGCAGTTTTGTGGTCCAAGTATTCTTCCCTTGGAGTGGTTATATAACTTTTGTTGGTCACATTTTTTGGGGAATGTAATAAACTACTATTGATAATAAACCTTGCTCATGTGGTGATCTACATATCTGGTATATTCTTTAATGCAGTTGAAGAAGCATTAGCCCATCCGTACTTGGCAAGATTACATGATATAGCTGATGAACCAGTTTGCACAAAACCGTTCTCGTTTGAATTTGAGACCGCACATCTTGGAGAAGAGCAGATAAAGGACATGATTTACCAGGAGGCCATAGCCTTTAACCCAGACTGTGCATAATATTTCAATAGTATACACCATTTGGTTGACACCGTTTGTTTCACCCCTTTCTTTTAGATGTATCTCAACACGTCCATTATAGAGCAATAAATCGGTTAGTGTGAGTGATTGAAGAAATCAGCATTAGTGTGACGGAAGACTATTAATGCAACTGGGATGAAATACACTCAATGGAGGGATTTCTTAGCGGATCCAAGATATTGTGCTTTCTTGTTTACTTTGATTACACTTCCATTTTCTGTTTGCCGTCTTGCATTTTTGTTGACAGAAAATTTAACTGTCACTCTCTCTCCAATTTCCTGTCTGTTTGTTGTAAATTTTCTGGTTAGTTTTTTTTTTTGGAGGGAGTTGTTTCTTTGGTTTATTGTTGCTTTGTATTCTTAAATGTTTGAACCTAGGCACATTTAAATGTACCATTAAATAAACTAAATTTTCTAGAGTCTATACCTCTAAAACTTGATGTACTATATTTAGTTTAATGATAAGTTGTTTCAGTGGAGACCTCATTTTCTTTGGAGACTTGGAGACCAAATCCATTACTTAACATGGTATTAGTTTGGGGAGAGGTCTCAGATTCGTGCCTTCCCACCAATTGTTTAAATTTAATAGTTTCTTGTTCTGTTTGTTTATCTGACTCCACTCGTGTCATGAGAAGAGTGTTAAATATAGAAGGTATTGGGAGAGTTGTTTATGTAACACTGTGAACCGAGTCTTGATTTGATATAGATTAATTTTTGCAGCCATAAAATTGTATATTACTAATTTCATTTTTGCGATTTTTTTCTTATGACCCTGCTTTTAATGTTTTCATTTCTAGTTGTATGCCTAAAAGAGTGGTGATGTCTTTATCCAAATTTTGCTAGGTAGTCGTGAAGTCCGATAGTTATTTAGATCAATTTCTCCGTGAAGAATTTTAGCATTAGATTGTAGTGTACTTATCTCTTAATCATATCGTTTGTGGCGGAAGAAGAAAGTAGAAGGGACATGGCACCACCAACATGTGCACTGAAAACGAAAGGACGAGAAAAATCAAGGCCTTTGAAGAAGACATTTCTTTCATGCTCACGTATGCTCTCTCAATATTTTCTCTTACCCCAAGTTCTTCGTTTTTTCAGTTTTCTACTTATAACACTGTGAAATTTATTAGTATTGTTTCTTGAGATTGAGCTGCAGGTTACTTGCTTTCACATTTTATTTGTTTTGTAATTTCATCACCATTTTCCGAATTTCTCAATATGTTTACTAGTGCAAGTATATGCGTGCGGTGCTACTCTACCTTTTGGTTTTATGTTATCCCTAGAAGAATTTTAATAATCTATATGGCTTCTGTGGCATTTTGGGCATAGAAGACAACATCGTTACTTTCATTTGTTGCAAGTGAGTTATACTACAATTTGGACACCCCGTGGGGTTACAGTTAGCATAACTTGATACTCTTACAAGGGATACAATTTAACTATAATTTCATTACACCATAAATGATGATAGAAAGAAAAAGGATAGTACATAATTGCAAAAACAACGTAGATCAAATGACAGGAAAATTTAGAACATAGTCATACATTACAGCATATGCACTCATTAGGGCCATCAATTCATCACTTGAATCAATGGAGTTAGTTATCATTCATACTAAATTCATTTTTTTCTCAGTTTTTGTACACCCACAAAACTCCATCATTTTATCAATTACTATTCATCAAATAAATAGTTATTTTATATATCATAAATATAATTCCATCTCTATTATTTAATGGTCCCACAAATAGTATCCAATAATAGATTGTTGGATGATTTTAGATTTTTGATAAGATTGTGGATAAATTTAAATTTTTGATAAGATTTTCGTTGAATCACAGTATGATACGTGTCTTGATCTAAATTTGTCCATAAATAATATAATGATCTTCTAATTATAGTATCTCAAAATCATTACAATTTTTTGTCAAAATGAATGCATTGAAAAGATTGTTGAGTCAGAGGCAACAACACAGTCAAGAAGAGCCTGAAATCATGAATACCATGCTCATCAAAGCGGCAGTGGTGATGTACTTCATCGGCACTTCAGTTGAACCACAAAAACGAGGTTCACGGCCTGGCAAATCTCCTAATCATAATAGACAAAGGCTATCGAGAGAAAAAAATCTCATGGAAGATTACTTCGTTGATCGTCCAATATTCAGTGAAGACGACTTCCGTCGGAGGTATATAATGCGCCCTCATGTTTTTAATCGCATCATGACAGCTCTTTGCACTCAAGATTCCTACTAGCATCAAAAAGCAGATGCAATTGGATTATTGGGGTTGCTACCCCTACAAAAAATGACTGCTGCATTACGATTGCTAGCTTACGGTGCAGCAGCTAATCAATGTGCCGAAATATATAGAATGGGAGAATCAACTACACTTGAGTGCATGAAAAAGTATTGTCAACAAGTGGAAGGACTCTTTGGTGAAGAGTACCTTCATGCTCCAACACCTGCAGATTTAAAGAGGCTTCTAGCAAGGGGCGAACAAAGAGGATTTTCAGGTATGATTGGAAGTATTAATTGTATGCACTGGGAGTGGAAAAATTGTCCAAGCGGGTCGGGCGGGGCGGGGCGGGGCTTATACTGGCCGAAAAGGACGCCCTACTATCATTCTAGAGGCCGTCGCTTCCTATGACACTTGAGTGTGGCATGTTTTTTTCGGTGTTCCTAGAGCTCAAAATGATATTAACGTTCTAGGTCAGTCTCCCGTATTTGATAAAGTCATCGCAAGAAATAACGGTGGTGTTTCATGTCAATGGCAAAAGATACAACAATGCTTATTATCTTGATGGTGGGATTTATCCTAGGTATTCAACATTTGTAAAAACCATATCAATTTTTGCCACTCAATCACAAAAATTGTTTGCTAAGAAACAGGAGGCATATCACAAAGATGTAGAGATGTGTTTTGGTATCTTGCAATCTCGATGGGCAATTCTTTGCCACGGTGCTCGGATGCATAAGCATTCCACACTTAGAAGTATCATGATGATTTGCATCATACTGCATAACATGATAGTTGAGGATGAATTTGTGGAAGATGAATTTGTGGAGTCAGTAGAGGAAGATCTAATGAATCCATCAACATCACAGATTTATGATGGGCCGATAGATTGTAATAGAGTTTGAATTCCTTTTACACCAGTCTAAAGAGATGGAAGAAATCAACAAGCATTTTGGTATCGTATTGAGAACTTGGAATCAACTTATGTCCATACAATGCTCCAAAATGATTTGGTAGAGCACAACCGGGTAGTAGAAGCTAATGAATAATTATTGATGTCAAATTATTATCTCTTGAATGTACGACTGGACAATTTAAATTAATATCTTTTATTAAATTCAAAAGTAGTGAACATAGTTAAATTTAAAAAACAGATTACATAATTGAAATAAAAAACATAGCTAAATCAAATTATAAAATCCATCATCAAAGCGAGGAACATAATCACTACCACTAGTAGTCTCATTCACTTGTTCCATGATTTCAGCCTTCTTTCTTTTAAACCATTTTTTGTATTGGGAGTCATTTGGCTAGTATCCATTGTCATGATCTTTGTTTGCTCCCTTAATTCTTCAATAGCCTCTTGTTTTGCCAATCTTGCTTCTTTTCGTTCCTCTAGTGCATCAAGTCTTGCCTGTCTTGCTTCCTCTCGCTTCTCAAGTTCTAGGATCTCCCTCGACATTTGAAGGGTTTCCTCATCTCTTTTGTAAGAACCCAGATTTTTGGTAGGAATTAAAACTTTTATTATGTAATGGAGTATAAGTATAACAGTGGTTCTAATGAATGAATATGGAATGGTTATGGATTCCAATGTTTATTTGTCATGAAGAGTGCAATGGGTTGATAACTTAGATTAGAATAATCTATCTCCTAGGAAAGTAAGATATGGTAATTCCAAAGGGGAATGTTGTTCTCATGTCATCCAAATCGATATCTGTTATAAGTTAAGTGGTTCCGTAAAAGAGATATGGAACGCTCGAAAGAGAACGAGGACATTTTTCTAAATACAGGAAATAAAGAAAGAATAAGTGATGAATAGTGTTTTTGGTGAAAATTGGAATATTATTAGGCGACACTATATAGAAGTATTCAGAATGGATTTCTGAGTTCGTACTGATGATATATAGGCAAAATAAGTGTATGTAAACGATATCAGATTCAGAAAAATAGCACTTTTATTTTCTCCGAGATTTCCCTGGACATTGAAGGATTTAAGGATTTGTTAAAGAGATTTGAGGAATTTAAATTCAAAGATTATAAAGGAGGATTGAGAATGGTAGTATAAATATTAAGAAGGTTTCCGGTAAAACCCTAACAAGAAATGTTTGAGATATTCCATTGAACGATCAATGAAATTGAGCAATAACCGGACAAAGAAACAAGCAGAGAGCCAAGATGCATGTGCAAGTGGATATGATCAAGTAACCAAGCTAGTTACAATGTTAACTAGTAATATTAGAAAAAACCAAGTACTTAGCTTAATCTCATCATCAAACCACTAAACACCAACACATGTCCGCTTGGTGATGCAAGGAGTGACCAAAGCACTTTAATAAAGTAGCTTTATGCCAAGATATTATCTAAGCTCATCACAATAATTGATTTTAGCACTAACAAAGCAAGAGACAAGCCAAGCAAACACCATCTCTATCCATTTCTTCCATTCGACCTTCATCAAAATTCAAGAACCAAAGTGCCACTTCCAACCATTGTTAAATCTCAAGATTTTTATGGTGAGTACTACATTTCATATCATAGTTATCCTATGAATTTGAGCCTTAGATTCCAAGTCTTTCATGGTTAACAAAATTATCAAAGATGAGGGTGAATAGTAACTTTCAAGAACTAACTCTAGTTTTCTTGTTTCTTTGGATGATCTAAGCTTGGTTAAGGTGTTCTAAGGACTATACAAGGTTTATTAAGGCTTATACATACTCCAAGGAAGGTATATCTCACCTAAACCCTAGATCTTATTTTGAGTTTATGGATGTTCTTGGTGGTTTTTAGATTAGTTATGAATATGATGTTATTATAAGCATGTAAGCATGATTTTGTAGTTGGTTTAGTTGATTTAAGAGATATGAGGAATATGTTGGTGAAATGAGATGTTCATGGACTTGTAAGATGTATGGTATGCCCGGTGTAGCTTGGTTGTGATGTAACAAATTTGGAAACGTTCGATTTATAGGTGTCGTAATGCCGAAATTTCGTTAACCCTTAAAATTCGTGCATAACAGTAGCCATAATTTCTGATCTTAATGAATATATGACCTACCCTTATAGATCTCGAGTCATAGATCGTTTTGGCACGAGAATCGAAGCAAACGGACTTACGGTTTAGGAGTTATGGTCGATTTAGTAAAAGTGGTTCGAAACCGTAAGTGCGAGTTCGTAACTGAAATTGAACCCCCTTAACATGAATAATTCAGTGACGAATCTTGGTAATTAAATATTAGAGATCATAAGGAAGGTGTGGGAGAAAACCCCATGTCAAATGGATCGTTTTTCGATTTTATAAAAATGTTCGAATCAAGGTTAAGTGTGAATCAACCCCCTTTTGAGGAACACTTGGTTATAACTTAGAAAATGGACAATAAATCTCGAGGTATAATCTTAATAGTAAACGACCGATGTAGCATCCCAAAATCCGGGGTACAGATTTGGGGCCATTAATTACAATTAATCATCTAACAATTCTGAATATAATTGTCATATAACAATAAAAACATTAAAAACCCCTTAACCAAGATCGCATACAGGTTATGGTATGAAACAAACTATCGAATTATAAATTTTACAACCATTCTCAGAATAAACTGCTATACAATTTTTTATAACTACATGAGATTTCTGTCTATCTAAATGTCCAACCTTGACCAATTCTCAATCACTATCCGACGAGATTCCATAACCCGATCGTCTCATCTCGCTGCTGGAAAGCAACACCACTGACCATTACTAGGTCCACTAATCTTCTCTATTAACTGAAGAAAACAAACACGCAAGAGTGAGCCAACAATGCTCAGCAAGTGCAATAGTGATAACAATTAAATAACGATGACAAATCTGATAAGCAAAGGGTTTTATTTCATTCTATGAAGGAATCAGTTGTATCAACTTTTAGATTTCCACGAGGGCCAACAATTCACCATTAATAAGGTGCATCAGAAACTAGGATTGATAAGAGTTCCGATATCAAAATATTTTTTTTTAAAAAAACAGACTTCCGAGGAGTCAAGAACTGAACATCTCAGAGTATAGATTAGAATTGGAATTTTTATTTATTATAAAAAAAATATCAAGGTTAGGCTGCTGATCAGTCACGCACTAACCCCGAACAAACGCACACAGCAATGTCCTTAATTGGATCCATGGCACACATTGGCCTTAACTTCCGACCATAATAAGGTCCCACCCCGAAGGGTTTTATGCCCCAAGGGCCACTTTTTTAAAAACATTTCCAATTCTATATAAACCAAAATAGGTGTCGGGACAATCGACAACCCTTGATATCCGACCGCTAGAAACTCACGTCCAGAATAACAACTCAAGATTAGGAGTTAATAAGAAACGACATCATTGTCTAGTATCCGATAAGTTCGATACCACATAAGGTGGGAATTATAAAGAACGTCAATTCGAATAGGCATCAACAGATTGATACGAAAAATTAGAATTAAAACATCAGCAACTTATCTAAAGAGAAATTTCATTTGAGCAAGAATAAGGGTATAAATTGCAATAAGATTTTCAACAATTGAAATTCTAGACTAAACCAATGATATGGTCAAGTATTGAGCATTTAATAAAACTTATACACACTGAAGAGGTTGAGCTTCCAAAAGCGGATAAACTAGCTTAGAACAAATAATTGCAAATCAGTTTCAATATGGAAAGGTTCAGATCAGCTTAGAGAAAAGATTGTCTAAATGGGAATCCATTGGTTAAAATATGCTAGATCAGGAATTTTGCCAACAGGTTTCCATAACAGTTAAGAAAACTTGGATTTCCTTGTTTAGAAAATTTCTTAAGAGTATTTGACGAAAATAGAAGTAATGGCATTCCATTGTCAAAATGTGAAAAGGGTTATTTTTAAGATTCTTTGTAAAACCGACATATGAATTATGGGTAGGGAAAGTAAACAGCATCACGCTAATTTGAAGAAGTTTATATGTCATCTTTCAACTATACTTGACCAAATCATTTCATACGATAAATAAACTAAATTGCATCACTTGAACAATAAGTGAATAGCAATAACACTTGCCTCGATTTACGAAATTCCTGATTTTCACCTTGATCCCCAACTCAGTTTCATGAAAGCCTTTAGTTGCTAGCCTTCTATCTGGCCCTACTTCCCTTTCTTACTTTGTAACTCATCAATCTCCACGTCTATTCACCCATCGGCTTTGATACTCGTCCTTCTGTTCATTTTTCAGATTACCCGCGCTCTGTTTCCTATTCAAACCATTTCAAGGTCAAATACTATTTTAGTATCCAACTAAGCAAAATCTTATTGTTTTGCTCTATTCTACCCATACGCGTCCTATGTCGCTTATACATATATCATATATAGGCATATACAATCACATTCATAATATAGTCCTAGTATAATTAATTAAGTCAAATAAACACCAACATAGATTTCCATATAACACTGGGATATTATCAAGTGCCAACACTTTAAAACTATACAACTCCTCAAATTTTCAAATCAACAATTAGCCCTCGAGAAAATCACTAACACACATCCCTAAACCTTTAAAATCATAACATACTTTTAAATCACTGGAATCAATTAATCAAGTAGATTTACAGGGGATTTTCAGAAAATTTTGGCATGACGTATTCGTAAATAGGACATTTCCCCTGTTTTTCAATTCAACCAAATCAACATTCCAACTATATAAAAGAAACAACTAATGCCGCCCTGACTTGCAGCTATACTACCACATAAGAAATTCTGCCTCGACATGCAGTAAACACATATACATATAATCTTTTACATTAGCATTAACTACTACTTACGCTATAACAATGACCATATCACTCCCGCATTTTAATGATACACGGGACGATCAATCATTGATATTCGTAAGCCCTAGGAAATAACTCCCAGCATTAGCTATTACTTACGCTATATCAGTGATCACGTCACTCAAGCATATTAATTATACTCGTGACAATTAATCATTGATATTCGTAAGCCCGAGGAACTAGTTGAAGAGAATTACACAAGTACTTAAATATTGACATTTAAGACTCGAGATCTCATTTCAACTCCTCGCAGATAAACACATATAACATTAACCACATAAACACATAAGGAAAGTAAACAATTAAGAAAGCAAGCTAATGGTTATACATATAACTCACCACCATATACTTAACGACTACTAAACAACAATCACTTATGGCACTTAGCACATATTGGTTATACTCGTAAAACAGTTTACTACTACCAGGTAAACCACATAAATACATATATCAAATCAATTTGCAAATAATTCTTATTAAATCACTATAATGATTACAAAACAATTCTAGCAAAAATTCGGGCAGAGTCTCCTTTGTAAAATGGACTAGCCCGTCGGGGAAACATCCGACTCAAATCACAGCTCAATCATTCTCAATGGATTTCTAATCCATATACAAGTTAAAATCATACTATTTATCACAATCCTAGATCATTTAGATTTGCTTATACATTAAAGATATCATATACAGTCTCGCAACACTAAATCACCACCTTAGTAACTCGTATAAACTCCACATATGTATGACAATTAGTAATTAACCACTAATGACCACAAGCCCGACATATTATCGAATCCATAATTAATACCAAAATTACAATTAACAACCTCCAATCATTAAACCCAATATTAACGAGACCACAAAATAATTCCGACAATTACAATTAGCAAATAATAATTAACAATTAACAATCATCTAAACATATAATTGAATCCACAATTAATCTCAGAATTAATTAACAATTATAAACTTTTCCGAATTAACCACGAAAATTAAATCAACCGCATCGCAATTAAATCTAATTAATTACAACAGCTAACACAATTTATTCAAAATGCAAATTAAACAATTTACATCGGAAAATAAAATAAAGTAAATAAATAACATATAAAAATTATACATCTTTCGATTTCCAATTTTCCCCAAAAATTCCAAGAATCAATCCCCCCCCTCTCTCTCTCTCTCTCTCTCTCTCTCTCTCTCCAGCCTTCTCCGCTGTTGCCGCCACTGTACAACACCACCACCACCTCATCGGTGGTGGTCTCCACCCCTATCACCATACATACACGCATATACACACAAAAACGCACACGCACCAACTCTTCTCCCCCCCTTCTTTTCTTCGTTCAACACCAGCAACACCACCACCGCCGGCGACCAACTATCACGGTGGTGCCCTCCAACTCCGGTCCAACAACAACAAAACTACTCAAAATTCATTCATCAAATACCCACAACTAATCTAACATCAGCATTTTTATTAAACAAGTCAAAATTAGAAAGCCCCTAATTCATAAGAACCCTAATTTCTTTCCCCTTTGTTTTCTTCTCTCTCCCCGTATGTGTTTATCAGCGTGTGTGTGTGTGTGTTTTTTTTTTCTATCTGCTATTTTGTTTTAACCGAGCTCTGCTTTGTGTTCCTTGCTGGGCTTGGCCCAAAACATTTATTAAACTAACTACTACTAATTTCTAATTCATGCTGGCCCAATTTAAAACACTACCGATTTGCTTTTAAAACAAATAAACGACCTTTACAAATCGAAACTAAATAGAAAATTGGGAAAATTAAACTTTTCATTTTTAAAATAAAGAGTATAAAATTACGAGTACCCACATATTATTAAAATATTTTTCGGATCAAAAAAAGAATTAAATATGAGTTTTACAAGTTTTGATCCTTTACATAGAATTAAAACTCTTAAAATAATTTTAAAATACTAAAACTCCCAAATTAATCCACCCCACAATTTTAAAAACTCAATAAATATATAAAGGAAATATTTCAAAAGATTTCATGATTTTTAATCCCTCCGATGATTTTATAAAATTTTTAGAAGATCAATAATGCATGATTTAAATATTTTTAAATCCTCAAAAATACAAATAAATATACACCGACTTACACGGCATACACAAATCATCAAGGGAGCACATAAACACAATTTCACATATATCCCACCTTTACAACAATATTCACATAATAAAATTCATAATTTATATTAAATAAATATTTATAAAATTCAAAATTTTCTAGGGCGTCGTTATAACCGATCGTAGAACTTATACAACTTAAGTACCTACCAAGTGTAAGTGTAATGACATGCCTTAACAATGAACAAGTGTCGGATCATAGCGGTGATAATAAGAGCACACTAGAGGGTGCATAACGAGATAACTTGAAAACGTGTTTTAACTTAAGTAAAATATATACTTAGCCTTTCAAAAGCATTAAGTGATTAATCTCTAATATTTTGATTGTTTATAGATCACCAGACTGACCCAGGACACACTACCCCCACTAGAGTACCAGGCAAGTTTCCAAACATTTTGGAACTGTTGTTGTGATAATATATATGATTTGATTTTTGTTATACATATGCCATAGCATGCATGCCTGCTTTCAGATTATATTGTGATACTTGTTTCATGATTTGAAATTAGCTTATAAGCTAGATACGAGATATATTAGTTATAAGCCGGATATTGCTAAGACCCTTAGTGAAGGGCATATGATCTCATTCTTCAAATATAGACCGGGAGTCAGTATTTCTTGATATATTGTGATTATTTTTTAAGGAAAATATTTAAATAAATATTTTTCCATTATTCATTTAATGAATATTATTTTGAATATTCATTTTGATTTTTATTTATTTAATGAATATTATTTCGAATATTCATTTGGATTTTATTTTTTTAAATGAATATTATTTTGAATATTCATTTGAGCATTACGTATTTAATGAATATTATTGTGAATATTCATTTGAGTTTATTTATTTAATGAATATTATTTTGAATATTTATTTGAGTTTTATTTATTTAATGAATATTATCTTGAATATTCATTTAAGGTCTTATTTATTTATCGGACATTATTTTGAATATTTATTCGAGGTATTATTTATTTAATGAATATTTTTATATATATTTATTCGAGGGTTATTCATGAGCAATATTCTATATTAAGAATATTCTGGAAATATTTATGATGTAATAAATATTCATTGAATATTTATTTAATTCTTTTAACTAGTTCTTAAAATAATTTATTTTATTCAAAAATTATCTGTGATCTTCAAATACTATGTAAATTATTTCTAAGTCTTATTATTATTATTTTTATCAAGGAAGTTTCTCAAAAACACCATTCTTCATTCGAATCTATCTTCCACATTATAAGAGAACCTTACTTGAGAGCTGTTATTTATTTTGTTTGACTTCCCGATCATAAATCTTTTAAAACTATTCTTTGCACTCGCAACTTGGTTGCTATTTATCAATTGAATCTTTTATTACTTCCTCATCATTCGAGGGGTAAGATTGTTGGAACAAGTTGATATCCATTAACTAGAAACAGCTTAGGAAATATTGGTGAATTTTCCTTTCCAACTAGATACGACTACTTTGTGGAGTCTTATCAACAGGTATTATACTTGGGGAAAGGAGAATGAGCCTTATGTTTCAGAGTCATGGATTCTATTCGAACTAGGAGTTGTGTAAGAGGCCGAGTAGCGCCGGTCCATCCCAATGGCCCAACCGTTGGCCAAGGAGATCTAACAGGGCGGTAAAAAAGTAAAGCCGTCAGTTCTTCCTTCTACCGGTAGTAAAACTAATTTGAGCTGTACAATCTGCGACTGATCATCGTAAGGATTGGAACAGCGGGCGCGTGAATACTCCAGTATTAGTTCATCATCCAAGTCTATCTATTTTATGCAACATGTATTAAAGAGAAGTACCACTCATGTTGGCAGGGTTTGAATAATGTTAAAACTAAAAGTTACATTTTGAGTTACTTTGTAACTTCATATTTTACGTTATACTGGTAATATGTTCGTTAATGCATGGCATATGGTTTCTATAACGCCCTAGAAATGTCGTATTTGTTATTATTATTATTATTTAATTATTTAATATTAAATGTGGATTATAGGGTGTGAAATTTTTTTAAACAAAATATATGTGACCTCATATTTACATGTTAATATGGTAATGTATGTGTGACGTGCTAGTCCATGTAATTTTTTTATTTTTATTTGAATTTTTTTATGATTAAAATTTATTTAAATCATGCGTTATTGATCTTCGGAAATTTTTATAAAATCATCGGAGTATTTAAAAATTCCGAAATCTTTTGTGTTATCCTATTTATAATATTATTTAGTTTTTAAAATCATTGGGTGAATTATTTTGGGTGTTTAAGTATTTTAGAATGATTTTAAGAGTTTTATGGCATTTAAAGGATCTTTATTTGTAAAATTCATATTTATTTCATTTTTGATCCTAAAAATATTTTGGAAATATGTGGGAATTTGTAATTTTGTACTCTACGTTTTAAAAATGAAAAGTTTAATTTTCACAATTTTTCTATTTAAGTTTGATTTTTTAAAAGATTGAATTATTATTTTAGTTGGCTTTTCAGCAATGTAAAATTGTTATTTTGCCATATCCTTTTTATTCCAAATCCCTAACCCCCAAATTCAGTACCCCGACTCTGTTTTCTTTTTGCTGCTTCTGGAAATTTCGAGCTTCCTCTCTAATTTCTCAAACATCTCTACCAATCTCTCTCGTTATCACAATCTCTATCAATCTCTCTCGCACTTTCTCTCCCTCACCTCTCTACTCACAAACACACACACACACACACACACCTATATATATACGCGTGGGTCTGGGTACAAATTCACATGTGGGGGTGTGCTCGTTGCAGCGTGTGTGGCGATGGTGGCCTGTGTATGGTGTATGGGTGAGTATACAGTATGTGTGTGTATAACAACTTGGGCGTGTGTGTGTTGATGTGGACTGTTTGTGTGAGTGTATGCACTACGTGTGTATGTGCATGTATAGTTCGATTTCTGTGTTGTCACTTCGTGATGTTGTGCAGGTTTAAGATGGTTCCGGGGGTTGAAGCCCCAACCGGGAGCTCCTCCCGTGAGCTGTCTTCTTGCTGCAATTGTTGTTTGAACCGTTGGCCTGTTGAGACAATTTGATTGATGCTTGTTTGATTAGTAAATGGTATTTGAAAGTACTATGAAGATAATAAATGGTGCGTGTAAATCTTTGGTGTGAAGTTTCGAGTTGGAGGCCCGAAAAAAAGGGAACCACCGGAATTTTGCCCCACCGGTGATGATTTTTACGAGCAGGTGGATTCGACAATGATGATTCTTGAGTCGAAAATTTATTTTATTATTATGGGATGTATTTAATATTGAATCTTGTGATTTTCGGATGTAATTGTGTAGTTAAATTTTAGAATTAAGAGTTTAAATAAATTCGGATGTTTATTTTATGGCAGTGATGAATTTAAGATGTAGTGGATGTTATATACAGGGGAATTTGATAATTGTCGATTGGGGTTTGTACTGTGTTGACTATGTTCCTATTGGTAGGCTACCCGTACAAAGGGGATGCCGTCAAATTTTTTTAAAAATAATAATTTCATTTTTCTCGATTATAACCTATATGTTACTAGTGGAATAATATTTGGATTGTGTGGATTATTTGATTTTAAATGTTTACAGGGACTTACAATATATGTTTCAATTGTTAATTTAATTTTGAATTAATAAATTATAAATGGTGTGTATATATTGTAGTTGGATTATAAATTTTACAATGATACATGTATTATTACTTGATTTGGTGGATTGATGAATAATAGTGGTGTACGGTCAAATGTTATAATTGTTAAGTGCTAACTAGATTATGATTAATGAATATGTTATATGATTAGCAATTTGTATATTATATTGTCGATAATAATTATAATTGTCATTAAGGGTATTAGTGGGATTCTAAGTATTATAGTGAAAGATAAGTATGGTGATTTGGATTGTGAATGATACGAAAATGTATACTAGTATGATTGTGAAGGTGATGAGATTATATTGAGTTAGTAGCAAAGAAAAAAAGGTTTGATTTTTGGTGTAGTAAGTTGTATTCTGACGGGTTAAGACCTATTTTAGAGGAGGTGCTATCCGAATTTTATTAGGATTATTTTGTAATTTGTATCGCAAATTGATAGCATGTGTTTGTAAATAGATGTGATATATGTGATAACTAGCATAGGTGTAAATTATTATTACGTGCTAAGTGCCTATGTGGTTTATATGGCTATATTGTAGTATTTTGAGAATGTGATTAATATGTGCTATATGTGTTATGTTGTAAAGCGTAACAGGACACGTTTGGGTAGCATAGAGTCAGACGGCTACGGTTATACGAGTACTGAAGTAGTACTTTACCTGTATATAGGTGCGCATAGAAGGCCAGCTAAAAGTCAGCGCTTGTGTAGATGGAATGTAGAGGAAAGAGGGAATTATCGGGATTGACAAAGTGATAAAGGAAAAATGGATGTGTAAGCGAAGAAAGGTTAAGTAGAGACGGATGTAAAGTGATAAGGAGTTAAAGTATTGGAAATGGAAACTTTGTATATCGAGGCAAGTATACCATCCCTCACTTATCGTTCAAGTGATGTGAAATATCCTGTATTGTTCATTTGTTCTTTCGAATTCCTTCTTGCAAGCATTTATACTCTTCATACTTATTTTGAATGACGTGAATCTGTCTCTTTTAATTTAAAATTATCTTTCAATTCGTATTGCTAGGGTCTACACCCCTTTTTTTGTTTCAAGTGATTCGAACCCTGTATTGAAATTCAGATTTCTTGAACTGCTTACGAATTGTTGTCTAAATTCTTATACCTTACTGCTATTCCTTTTTAATTATTGTTGAACCCTTTATACCTTATTGATTATTCCCTTATAAATTATTGTTGAAACACCCGTGCCTTACTTATCTTTATGAATCATTATTTAAACTTGTGAACCCTATTATTTACCCTGTTTCTTGTCGAACTATAATCCTTGACTATTAATCTATGCCTTGATTTATCTTATTCTTTTCCTTATGCTTATTCCTTTAAACCATACCAGCGAAACAAGGTTCCATAACCATTGAATTAAATTCTAGAACCCTAACCCTTATTTTATTCTTTATTAATTAACGACTCTTCATTTGTTTATAACCAATGTATTACTCAAGTCTTCCTTGAATTTCAGATTCCTTTATTCCAGGATCACATAAATTGCTGTTAAATTTCTAGAATCCTAACAACTGCTTTGTTCCTTAATTGATAAATATTTCCTTGTTGATATATGATTCAATTTTGCTGAATCTTGCCATGTTTAGTTAAATCTTATTGCTTTGCTGATTATGATTCCTTATATCAATTGCTTCCTTGATTCTTAATCTTTTAATGCTGCTCCCTAAAACGGTTTAATTAATTAAATTTGTTTTTTTTTAAAAATTCTGTATACTGGGCTGATTTATTATCAGTGAGTATAAAGGACTTAAAAGTAAAATATTTTAAAGGTTTTAAAGATTTTAATATGGGGGATTCCGTCAAAATGTTTTCTATGGATTCCTTCAGATTGGAGGCGTAAGAGGCCGGGTGATGCCGGTCCAACATTTTTTTAGCGTAAGAGGCTGGGGGAGTGCCCAGTCCAGCATATTTTAGCGTAAGAGGCTGGGGGAGTGCCCAGTCCTGCATTAAAGGCAAATGTGTTGCCTAATTGGGAACCCAATTTTTATGTCCAGAGGGACTTCGTGTCCGATATGGGGACTTTACGTGGCTGATCACCCGTATTGTCCGGAGTCGTGGAAAAACTCCAATCAACTTAAATGTTTTAACAAGTTTATGAAAAGTATGTTTTAATAATGGAATGGTTTTAAGAAAAGGAATGTTTTCATGAATTTTATGATTTGATGAAAATTAAATTATTCCCTTGAGAATAGTTGTTCATTGATATTGCTCATCAATGAATCATTGAACTATTATTGTTTCACTATATTATTAACTTGCTGAGCATTGTTGGCTCACTCTTGCTTTATTTTTCCCTAACCTTTCAGTTAGGATTAAAGGTGGCTGTCTGCAGCGTACAAATCATATGAAAGCTATGAGGCATTATATTCAGGATAGAATTCGACGCCAGAGCGGGTAAGTACGGATTAAGATTAAGGCACATATTAGATGGTATAGTAGATTTTTATTCAGAGTATTGATAGAAGTTGTAATAATTTGTATAATTTAGATTCTTGTTTCATACCATAACCTGGAGTCGATCCTCGGTGAGGAATCGTTGGTGTATTAAGTTTTATTTATATTTGTTAAATGGGAATTTGGGTTGGGTTGAATTACAGGTGGATAGTCTAATTTTCGAATACTTCATGCCGGAATATTCTAAAATTTCCCTATATCAAAATCTATTTTATTGTAAAAAGTATATTTTCAGTATTGGGAAGTCGGGGCATTACAGTTTCAAAGATATCTCTTGAATTGTTATATATTATTGTTCAGTTATGTATTATTTTTGGTGGGCTATTGCTTACCCTTGCTTTATTTACTATATCACAACAACAGCTAGGTCTGATGGCCCGCGTAAGGTACACTCGGCGCAAGCAGGTGACTCCAGTCGTAGGACTGCCCACTAATATTGTTGCTGCCATTGCTGAGGTAGTAGCAACCAGTAGTCTAGACTGGCAGCTTTTGTTTTCATCCTTAATTATATGTATGACTAATGTTAATCAATGGCAAGAAACTTTTTAATTATGCTGTAATCATTTCGGGTTGTAATAACTATTACTTGTGGATCTTATAAGTAGAGACTTATTTCAATTTCATCTCTGGGACTATAACTGGTTGTGTGTGATGTGGTATTATTTCGGGGTCATAGCATGCTATTTATTTATTTTTGATTCAAGTGAAAGTATTGTTTACAAAATATGAGACAGTAACGACCAGGTCCCCGATCCCGGATCTGGGGCTGTTACATCTTTTGATGTTGGCCTCCACTAGTTACTTTTAGTTACATTGCATATTACTCAAAATAGCTATAGACATTTCTTCTTTTTGGACATACCTTATTTTCCTTTCCTTTTCGCATATTTGGACGCCTTTACTCCCGACGGTCTAACCGGACTAGACAGACTTTCTGTTTCTTGATTAGATTCTGGAGTCGTGAAAGCTTTATCATCACTATTCAAATTAAATGGTGATTCCATTTATGTTGGAAAGTTTCGTTGAAATGGCGAAGAACTTGTGGGAACGTCTACAAATTGAGGATGTGCTGCAACTGCAAAATTCCCATTTGTCAAATGCCTTATTCATCTCCTTGAAATAATATCCTTGAGCTTTAGTTATCTGAATAAAATGACAAATTATGCATATTAAGTTATCACACAAATAATATATCATATTAAAATAGAATATAAAAAATCCTACCTCATCCACCAAATTGGTTCGCTCCCACCTTTTCCACTAGCTTGATTTTTGGCACATTACCATTTTTTTAGTGCTCTCTTCAACTGTGTCCAGTGTGAGTCAAGAGCAACTTTTGAACGAGGTTCAGCATGAGGATTCCCGGGAGTGCTACAATAATTTTTTGCATAATTCTCATGAATTCGCCCCCATAAATTATTCTTGTTTGAATATCGACCGGTGATCGGATCAACAGATTGTCGAGCCCATGAAACATAATTGTAATTTTTGGAAGGGAGCCAGTTAGTATCCATTATATATTTATATGTATATTTTATGAAAGAAAAATGAGATTAAGAACATATGAATGTGGGTGTTGAAATTTTTGTGTGAAAAATGAACACAAAACTTTACATTTATAAACAAAAAAAAAATGACCGTTAATTTATTAACATTACTAACTTTACTATAAAATAGAGCCGTTGCACTTTTGTAGTGCCAAAAGGAAGGCATCTGACAAAAAAAAAACTAAAAACATGGGGACCAAGATTGCTGCCCATTAACTAGTCCAGTGATTTTCAATGCCCGACATGCTGAATCAAAGGAACAGGAAAAATTGATGGCTTCAACTTGGCACCGCTGCATCATCTTTTTTCTTTAAATAATTGAAATCCTTGCTGAACTAATGAATCAAAGCACACGGTGCATATGCTCTTAAATGTTAGACTTTTTCTACAATATTGGGCAGTATAGAAGATTGGTGGGCGACACATATATTTTGCATCTACATGCATTATCAGATTCCACATATGTCACGTCAGAATTATCAAGGTAAAAAAAACGTGAATAAAAGAAATGATAAGTATTTGTTAAACAAATTCAGTTATATACGGATCATAGTTGTTCAAAATTTTATACAACAATAGAGATGGCAATCGGGTCGGATCGGCTCGGGTTTGGCATAATCCAAATCCAAACTCGAAATTTTATACCATACTCGAACCCGACCCGAACCCAAAAAATACCCGAAAATTGAAATCCAAACCCGATCCAATGGATTTCGGATCGGGTTTGGATATACCCGAAATCCGAAATTTTTTGGATTGGATTTGGATAATACCCGAAACCCGAAATATAAACCCAAAATTTCTTGGATTGGATTTGGATCCGTGAATAAAAATCCGAATTACAAGCCACAAACGTCCAGAATTACATTAGAACCAGCAATCAACAACATGAATCCTATAACCAAAATATAAACAATTACGAACAAAAATTTTCTGGCCAAACTCCGGTAATAATCCAAAAATCCAACCACACCAAAACACATTCAAAAACTTTCGAAATATACATGAATACCCTTGTTTTTGAACGATCTATAACTCTATATCCATGATACTACCAAAAACACAGTACAAATCCAAATCCTAATTTAGACCGAAATTATACTTTACCAAAAACTTGATTGGATGGTATCAATCGAAAGAGAATTGAAAGAGGAGTGTTTTGGTTACTAAGGCTTCGAATATAGACCACGAAATCACTGAGAAATTTGTGTTTGATTGTTAAAGATCTAAGAACAAGAGAGAGGATAGAGAGAAGCGAGAGAGAGAAGAGAGAGAGGGGGGTGGGGGTGTACGGGGTAGGTAGAAAAAGTGAACCAAAACATTAGTAAAAAAAATACTTATATTTCCAAAATAGCACATTAGCACCCCACAAATTATTCTTTTGAGTCGTGACTGGTGTATTGGTGGTGTTGAGTGACTTTGGTCTTTGGATTTCAATTATTAGGAGATGAAGATAAAAATTATGTTATGCAATTTAATTATTTAAATGATATAATATATAAGGTACAATACACTTTTAATATTTCATACATTATAAATAATGTAATATACATGTTATATAAATATATATAAGTATATATAACTTAATATTTTTGAATTTATAAATTAATAATTAATTATTTAAATTTTCAAAAGTTAGGGGTACTAGTCAAAATACTAGTTGATTATTAAATTATCAAATCAAATAAATTTATTTTTTTCTGAAATTTTGGCAAAAACATTAAAAATGATGGATCTTGACATCCGTACGGTTGGATCATCCATTAATATTTTGAAAAAAAGTGAAACATGAATCAGGGACGAAACCCTGTTTAGGGGTACTGGTCAAAGTACTAGTTGAACTTTTAATTACAAAATCAAATAATTTATTTTTTTCTGAAATTTGGCAATAAAATTTAAAAGGATGGATCTTAACATCCGTACGGTTGGATCATCGATAACTATTTTGAAAAAAATTGAAACATGAATCAGAGACGAAATCCGGTTTAGGGGTACTAGTCAAAGTAATAGTTGATCGTTAAATTACAAAATTAAATAAAGTTAATTTTTTCTAAAATTTTGGCAATAACATTGAAAAGGATGGATCTTAACATCCGTACGGTTGGATCATTTAGAAATATTTTTAAAAAAATCAAAAATCGAAACCCTAGAAAGCCTATACCCTAGTCAACCACTAAACTTAAAATTTCTAAAATTTCTAACATCCGTATTGGTACTCCTACTATTTTTAGTTATTTTGTAGTGTTTATAGTGAGTATGACTAATTGAGTGTGTATGAATTTTTTTCCAAATTTTGGCTTTTTTTCAATTTTAATTTGATTTTTAATTTATTTTACAAACTACTTAAAAATCAAATTATTAAAAATTAGTGGAAGTAAGGTAAAACTCTTCACAAAATTAGTTAGTATGACTACTTGGTTGTGTATGAATTTTTAAATCGAATTTTGATTTTTTTTATAATTTTATTTAATTTATCAAGTAATTCTACAAACTACATAAAAAGAGGGAAAAATCAAATTATTAGAAAATTAGGTAATATCATCACAAAAATAGTTAGCATGAATACTTGGATGTGTATAAATTTTAAATAAAATTAAACTTGGATGTGTATAAAATTTAAATTAAATTTAGGATATATATATATATATATATATATATATATATATATATATATAAATATATTTAGGTTTTTTTCAGGTTTCGGGTTCGGGTCGGGTTTGGATAGGGTTTCAGGTTTCGGATCGGTATACGTAATATCCAAATCCATATCCAAAAATTTTCGGGTCTAAAAATCATATCCAAATCCATATCCAAATTGATAAGTGGATTTTATATCCACTTGGATCGCTTAATTTCGGCTTAAATTGATTGTCTTGGACTCAAGTTGTTGTAGTTTTGATGTGTTTTGCTTAGTTGTGCAGAATTACGAGAATGTTGACTAAGGTGGATGCTTCTATAATTTTTGGGGAATTAATTGATTAAAATTCGGATTTTTTGAGAAGGGTTGCGCAGTTTACACTGTTTTGGCCATATCTTGAGTTCTAGAAGTCCGTTTGAGGCCCGTAAGCAGTCCACGCGAAGATAACGAGATTCTCTATCATTCTAAGGTGGTCCAGAGGTCCAATTACGTTTGGAACGTTCCAGAAAATCTGAAGAAAAGTCGCCACAAATTTTCCTTAAAAACAGAATCAATTTAGGAAACGTATCTTGCAGAAATTCTATTATAATTCTGTTTTTGTATTTTCTTGCTGGGCAAGACTTGGAGTGCCTATATAAACACATCATACCATGTAATTTGTATCAGATTTTTATTATTGTAACGTAGAACTGCAAGAGAGAAAAGTGGAGAAGGATTCAAGCTCGGTGACAAGCAAAGATTTAGATCTACTTCATCTTTTGTATACTTTGGATAATAGATTTGTTTTCTCAACTCTTGTTTTTATTAATATTATTGCTTCTTTCTTTTATATCTTGTTAATTATAATGTTTTCATCAAATCCCATGACGATGAAGAGTTCAATTATGGGCTAATCGTTGTCATGGGATTCTAACGGAGTTATTTATGGAACTTAGTATCTTGATGCTGTAAAGATCTGTGTGTGATGTGAAATTGATATCCTCGTACGGTTAATCTTAATGCTTTTAGATGCATAGCTAACATCTAAATTGAATTGTTAATCTCTTGTGAAGTGAAAGTGGATCTTGAGATTTAGAACTTGCCATGCTAGCATAGGTTCATAATTGTTTGTCAATATGATTCGTGGTGTGAGATGAAAATACTTATACTACCCTATGTGATCTTAATGGATAACATGTTCTTCAACCGTTATGTTTTCAAATTCTATAGACATATAGGGTCTAAGCATAATTGGTGTCTATTCATCTTCTATCTCTTTTGTGGATGTATGTTTAGTTTGGTATGCGTATGCTGACAGGTAGCGTATACTGGTTTCGTGTTATCCGATCAGATATCAAAACCATTGCATATAGAGATTAAAGGCATCAGATCTAAGGGAAGTATTTAATGAAGTGGGGATCCCATGTTTATTCTCATATTAGTAATTCGAATTAAATCTCATTAGTTAATTTAATTCTTAGTTTAAAATTTGCATCCTAGTTTAATTTAGTTAATCACTACCAAAATTGTTATTTGTCTTAGCAGTGGATTAAAACCAAACATTGTTGCATGGGCATATTTACTGATTAAACTTAACCAGATCTCTGTGGAACGAACTTTAATTATATTACTTGTGACTACGTGCGCTTGCGTAATTTTGTGCTAACAAGTTTTTTGGCGCCGCTGCCGGGGATCATCGGTGTTTTGTTTAGTTTATGTGCTTGTCATCAGTGGTCGTTAGCGTTCACTGACTCAGATTTCTTTCTTAGTTGTTTGTTTCGTTGTGTTTTCAGGTACTTGAACGTGTATGCGAACACGTTTACAGGCTCGTAAGGAAAAACTGGCAGAAGAAGAACTTGCAGCAGTAAACGAGATGGCAGATTTACCAGCAGCAGTCAAGGCTCTGAAGGACTATTCGCAGCCAAAGATTACTGACATACAATCTAGTATTGTCAGGCCAGCTATTGCAGCGAATAACTTTGAGATCAAGCCGAGCACAATTCAGATGGTGCAGAATTCGGTTCAGTTTGGGGGTGCTTCGACAGAGGATCCTAACATGCACATCCGGGACTTTATCGAGATCTGCGACACTTTCAAATTTAATGGTGTGTCAGATGATGCTATCAAGTTGAGGCTTTTCCCATTCTCCTTAAGGGATAAGGCTAAGGGCTGGTTACACTCTCTACCAGCTGGTTCCATTACTACATGGGATGATCTTGCTCAGAAGTTTCTTACTAAATTCTTTCCTATGGCGAAAACTGCAGCAATAAGGAACCAGTTAACTCAATTTCAATAGCAATCTGGCGAATCTTTGTGTGAGGCTTGGGAACGTTATAAGGAGATGCTACGAAGGTGCCCTCATCATGGCATGCCTGATTGGATGGTTATTAATGGTTTCTACAATGGGTTGGGAGCACAGTCTAGGTCTTTGCTAGATGCAGCATCTGGTGGAGCTCTGTGGGCGAAGAGCTATGAGGAAGCATATGATCTGATTGAGATGATGGCTGCTAATGAATATCAGAATCCAACACAGAGGCTTTCTCAAGGTAAGGTAGCAGGTGTTCTTGAAGTTGACACAGCTTCAGCTATTGCAGCTCAGTTGAAGGCTCTTACGATGAAGGTGGATTCTCTTGCTAATTATGGAGTTCAGCAGGTTGCTAGTGTTTGTGAGCTATGTGCGGGAGCACATGAGACGAATCAGTGTGCTATCTCTTCTGAATCAGCACAGTTCGTAAGTAATTTTCAGAGACCTGCTGCACCAGTACCAGCCACCTATCATCCAAGCAACAGGAATCATCCTAACTTCATTTGGAGCAACAACCAAGGTGCTCAACAACCTCAGCCCTATCAGCAGTTTCAGGGTCAGCAAGCAAGGCCATTCAATCAAGGTTACCAGCAGCAGTATGCTCCAAAGCAATCATATCAGCCTCCTGGATTTTAGCAGCAACAGCCCCAGGCTCATGCAGGGCAATCTTCTAATGAAAAATCAGATGATGTGTGGATAGCGTTAAAGAACCTACAAGCTGGTCAGAAACTCTTGGAAACTCAGATAGGACAGATTGCAAGTGCCTTAATTAGTAGGCCTCAAGGAACTCTTCCTAGTGATACGGAAGCAAATCCAGGTAGGAGAGATAGCAAAGAACAGGTAAAGGCTGTGACTTTGAGATCGGGAAAAGTTATAGCAGGCCCTAAATCAGCAGTAGAAGAAGATGAAGATATTCAGAATCAGCAGGGTGAAAAATCTGCAGTGCCCGAAATTGCTCAATCTGATTTGATGGCTGATCAGCAAGGTGGTGAAGTAGAGAAGAGCAAGGAACCTGTTAAAAATTCTGGGGAGCAGTCTACGAAGAACACTCAGATCTATCCTTCTCCTCCTTATCCTAGAAGACTCCAGAAGCAGCAGTTGGATAAGAAATTTGCTAAGTTCTTAGAGGTGTTCAAGAAGTTGCAGATTAACATTCCCTTTGCCGAAGCTCTTGAACAGATGCCGAGCTATGCCAAGTTCATGAAGGGTATTCTTTCTCGTAAGTTGAAGCTAGAGGAATTAGAGACCGTTGCTCTAACGGAAGAGTGCAGTGCTGTGCTGCAACAGAAATTACCTCCAAAACTAAAGGATCCTGGTAGCTTTACTATTCCATGCACTATTGGTAATTTATCTTTTGCGAAGTGCTTGTGTGACTTGGGAGCTAGCATCAATCTCATGCCCTTGTCAGTCTATATGCAACTTGGTCTACCGGAACCAAAGCCTACCAACATCTCTTTGCAGTTGGCTGATCGTTAAGTTACATATCCTAGAGGCATAGTGGAGGATGTGTTGGTGAAAGTTGACAAACTCATATTTCCTGCTGATTTTGTTATCTTGGATTTCGAGGAAGATAAGAAGATTCCCATAATCTTGGGAAGACCATTCTTGGCTACGGGAAAGACTTTGATTGATATGCAGAAAGGGGAGCTCACCATGAGGGTGCAAGACCAGAATGTCACTTTCAATGTTTTTAATGCAATGAAACTTCCCTCAGATGACGAAGAATGTTTGAAGGTGGATTGGGTTGATTCTGCAGTTACTATGGAAATGGAGAAGTTGCTTAAGTCAGACTCTTTGGAAAAAGTTTTAGTTGGTGACTCTGATTTTGAAGATGAGGAATTAGCCGAGCAACTTCAGCAGCTAAATTCAGCCCCTTGGAAAAAGAGATTTGATTTGCCTTTTGAATCTCTTGGGTTAGGAGAACTTAAAAATTCGGAGGGGCGCCTGAAACCATCTATTGAGGAAGATCCTACACTTGAACTCAAACCACTTCCGGAACACTTGAGGTATGTTTTTCTTGGGGATGCATCTACATTACCTGTTATTATTGCCTCTAACTTGTCAGCTAGTGCGGAAGAAAAGCTTTTGCGAATTTTGAGGGAGTTCAAGTCAGCAATTGGTTGGACTATAGCAGATATCAAGGGAATCAGCCCTTCTTATTGCATGCACAAAATTCTGTTAGAGGAGGGAGCTAAACCTACTGTTGAGCATCAGCGGAGACTTAATCCGATTATGAAAGAGGTGGTGAAGAAAGAAATTCTAAAGTGGCTTGATGCGGGTATTATATATCCTATCTCAGACAGTTCTTGGGTGAGCCCGGTTCAATGTGTGCCAAAGAAAGGAGGCATGACAGTTGTTGCTAATGAAAAGAATGAGCTCATCCCTACTCGAACAGTCACGGGGTGGAGAGTTTGCATGGACTATAGGAAGCTCAACAAAGCCACGAGAAAAGATCACTTTCCTCTTCCATTCATTGATCAGATGCTAGACAGGTTGGCGGGACATGAGTACTATTGCCTCCTTGATGGTTATTCAGGCTACAATCAGATTTGCATTGCTCCGGAAGATCAAGAGAAGACCACATTCACATGTCCTTTTGGTACCTTTGCTTTCCGACGGGTTTCTTTCGGACTTTGTGGTGCTCCGGCCACTTTTCAAAGGTGCATGATGGCTATTTTCTCAGACATGATTGGCTCGAATGTGGAGGTTTTTATGGATGACTTCTCAGTTTTTGGTACTTCATATGACGAGTGCTTGCATAATCTTGGCTTGGTTTTGAAACGTTGTGTGGAGACTAACTTGGTGCCTAATTGGGAGAAGTGTCACTTCATGGTGCGAGAGGGAATTATTCTTGGGCACAAGGTATCTGGTCGAGGACTTGAGGTGGATAGGGCTAAGGTGGAAACAATCGAAAATCTTCCTCCACCTATCTCTGTTAAAGGAATTCGCAGTTTTCTTGGTCATGCGGGTTTCTATCGGCGATTCATCAAAGACTTCTCAAAAATTTCTAAACCCTTGTGCAATCTCTTGGAAAAGGATGTTCCTTTCAAGTTTGATGATGAGTGTCTTGCAGCTTTTGAGCTCTTGAAGAAGAACTTGACTACTACACCAATCATTACCGCACCTAATTGGGAGGAGCCGTTTGAACTTATGTGTGATGCTAGTGACTATGCTGTTGGAGCTGTGCTTGGTCAAAGGAAGGATAGAATTTTTCATGTGGTTTACTATGCTAGTAAAACCCTCAATGATGCATAGCTGAACTACACTACTACGGAGATGGAGTTGCTAGCAGTTGTCTATGGTTTCGAGAAATTCAGGTCTTATCTGCTTGGTACGAAGGTGATTGTGTATACGGATCATGCTGCAATTCGATATCTTATGTCGAAGAAGGATTCCAAGCCTAGATTGATTCGTTGGGTGCTTCTCTTGCAAGAATTTGATGTGGAAATCAAGGATAGGAAAGGCACGGAAAATCAAGTAGCGGATCATCTCTCACGCTTAGAGGACCACGGTAAGGAATTGCATAACAAATCTCCTATTAATGAATCTTTTCCAGATGAGCAGCTTTTTGGAGTGCAAGATGAAGAGCCATGGTTTGCAGATTACGTGAACTATTTGGTTAGCAATGTTATTCCTCCAGATCTTACGAGTGCTCAAAGGAAGAAGTTTCTACATGATGTGAAGTGGTACCATTGGGATGAACCGTTTCTGTTTAGACAAGGAGCAGATCAGATGATCAGACGATGTATTCCGTATAGTGAGACGGAGGGTGTGTTGCGAGATTGCCACTCAACTGTTTATGGTGGTCATTATGGTGGAGAAAAGACCGCGGCTCATGTTCTTTAAGCAGGTTTCTATTGGCCTTCCTTGTTTAAGGATGCTCATCAGTTTGTGTTGAGATGTGATCGTTGTCAAAGGGTTGTAATATTTCTAGAAGGAACGAGTTGCCTCTTAACATGCTTCTTGAGGTGGAGATCTTTGATGTCTGGGGGATTGACTTCATGGGACCTTTTGTTTCTTCATGCAATAATCAGTACATCTTGCTAGCTGTGGATTACGTGTCTAAATGGGTCGAGGTTAAGGCATTGCCGACCAATGATGCAAAGGTGGTATTGAATTTCTTGCATAAGCAAATTTTTACGCGTTTCGGAACTCCACGTGCTATAATAAGTGATGAGGGAACTCACTTTTGCAATCGCCAGTTTACTACGCTGATGGCGAAATATAATGTGAAGCATCGTGTTGCCACTGCTTATCACCCTCAGACGAATGGCCAAGCTGAAGTTTCTAACAGGGAGATCAAGAGAATTCTAGAGAAAGTGGTGAATCCGTCTCGTAAGGATTGGTCATTGAAGTTGGATGAAGCTGTGTGGGCGTACAGAACTGCCTATAAAACTCCTCTAGGTATGTCTCCGTTTCAGTTAGTTTATGGGAAAGCATGTCATTTGCCTGCAGAGTTGGAACATAAGGCATATTGGGCGTTGAAGAAATTGAATTTAGATATCACGGCTGCGGGTGCAAAACGGTTGCTTCAGTTGAATGAACTTGAGGAATTTCGTGAGCAAGCTTACGAAAATAACAAGATGTATAAGGAGAAGGTTAAGAGGTGGCATGATAAAAGGTTGGTACCAAAAGCATTTTTGCCAGGTCAACAGGTGTTGCTATTTAATTCTCGCCTCAAGCTTTTTCCGGGAAAACTCAAGTCAAGGTGGTCGGGTCCATTTATTGTTAAGACGGTGTATCTACATGGAGCTATTGAAATTTATGAAACAACACCGGATCATGCTTTTAAAGTGAATGGACAGCGGTTGAAGCATTACTATGGCGGGTCGTTTCAACGCGATAAGGTTTCCGCCGTTTTGGCGTCTACTTGATTCGGGAGAAGAACGTCAAGCTAATGACGTAAAAGGAGCGCTTCTTGGGAGGCAACCCAAGTATTGTGCATGTTGTTGTATACCTTTCTCAAAAAAAAAAAAAAATATGTTGTGAAAAAAAAAAAATGAGTGTGGTGAAAAAAAAAAAATTTTTTTTTGAGTGTTTTGAGGAAAAAAAAAAGAAAAAGTTTGTTGTGAAAAAAAAAAAAAAAATATTGAAACAGAATTTTTTTCCGCGCGCCCCTGCGCCATTTGCGCGACGCGGCCACCAAACCATTCTGTCCAGGACTCCAGGTTTTACTACTTGTATGTCCGTGTATATATGTGTGTAACATATGAATAAAAAAAAAACAAACAAAGTCAGCAGTTTCACACGCCTGCGCCATCTGGCGACCCCGCCTACACAAATTTCTGTCCCAGGTGCTTGTTTTTGTCCGAGGTAGTGTGTTTACCGTATAAAATTTTTTTTTTTCTCTTTTCCAATCCCTTTTCTAATTATTTTCTCCACCTAAAATCCTAATTCTAGTCCTATATTAATTCCAAATCATTCCCAATCCATCTCCTATTTTCTATTTCTTTCCCAAATCTACACAATTAAACCTCTATATATACACACCAATCCTACCCCATTCCAATTATATTTTCCTACAATAAATTTCAAGCCTTCAAGATTCAAGTTTGGGGGATTTTTAATTGCAAGTTTCACCTCTTTGGTTCGTATTTGGGGTATAATTCTTCCTTTTATTTTGATATTACGAATTGTGTTCTTGCATTATTAGGGTTGTGTGTTCTTGATTATTTGGGGGTTTTGTGCATTCGAATTTTTTGTGGATTTTGGTGAATTTTGTGAGTTGGGTATTGATTTATATGGCACCTAAGCGTCGACGAGGTAGTACTAGTACCCGTCCAACCTCGGATGAGGATGCTAATGGAGGTAATGGGGAGAAATTTATGTCGGTGGAAGCTAAAAAAGAGTATGATAGATTGATGAAGAGGTCGATTGCTAGAGAATAGGGGTTTTTGCCAGTTAACCATTCGGAGTTGGTTAGTATGATTCGAGGGCATGGTTTCGAAAGGTTTTGCGAGGCACCTTCTCCAGTTCCTTTGGGTGTTGTTAGGGAGTTTTATGCTAATGCCAAGATGGAGAAGAGTGGTATTTGTATGGTTCGAGGTAAGAAAATAGACTATCGGCCGGCAGCTATTCGCCGGGTTGTGGAACAGCCTCCAAAGCCGAGGGGGGTCGTAAATTGGGTAACGAAGACTAGAGAGGATGTTGATTTGGATGCTATTGTGGCTGAGATTTGTGTACCAGGTACAGTTTGGAAATTAAGGTCGGGCACTTTTGAGCAGGTTACTTTTCCGGCCTCGGCTATGAACAAGTTCGCACGGGCGTGGAACTCGTTCATTTGTGCTAACATGTTGCCTTCATCTCATCCGGCCGATGTGACTGTGCCGAGAGCCATTATTTTGTGGGGCATTCTTCAAGGCAAGTATATTGATGTGGCTTATTTAGTACATCAGAACATACTTCGGTTTTTTCAAAGTGGTGGGTAGTCCGCTATTCCGCATGCTTCTATTGTATGGGGTTTGTGTATGGAGGCTGGAGTTAGTTGGGATGCAGATGAGCAGATGCAGATGCCGGCTAATCCGATTGTTGATGCTACGATTGATGCGATGGTGGAATGGCCTGGCGGCATTCCACATCACCATGGTTTAGGTTATCAGGTTCATGGTCCTGGTAAAGCGGGAGTGGATGTTCCTAGGGTTGCTCGAGCAGGTCCTAGCCGTCGAGGTATTGATATGTCAGGGTTGGATGCTCATTTTCGTGGATTGACTAGGAGATTGGATGCTATGACTAGGAGGATGGATGCTATACATGCTAGTAATCGGGAGTATGTTGAGGATATGGCTACAGCTTTGAGAGATGCGGGTATTCAGGCCCGGTGGCCCGTCTATGGAGCTCGTACACCGTATCCACCGCCTGATCCAGATTCACCCGAGAAGGGTGATGATTTGGACGAGTAGGTATGTTTTCTGCTATCCCTCGTATTTACTTCCATTCAATGCGGACATTGAATATTTTAAGTTTGGGGGTGGTTTAAGGGATTAGTAGTTGTGGTTGTATTATGTGTTCATGTAGGATTTCATGCTTTTCATATTAGTAGTAGTAATTCATGCATGTATGTGCGTATTAATTATGTTTGTTTCATATAGGACATTCTGTTTTTATTTTTCGTATACCATGTGAGTTCGTATTAGTTGCATTTGCATAGCATGCATATTTCATGATCCCTTAAGACGAGCTAATTCTGATTGGTAGGTAGGTGTCTAATTGAGTGTGGTAATGATGAATAGAGGGTTGACTTATAGTTTCTATGAAATTGACTTATGTGTTTCGGAAACAAAACCAATTACACAGTCTCATTGGGTGCTTTTGGGCTAGGTTGAGGTTATGCTTGTTTGGATGTTTTGAGATTTAATCACTTGATTATATTTAGAATTTTCGTTATTCCCTTGATAGCGTAGTAGCACTAAAGTCTAAGTTTGGGGGAAAACAGGGATTTCATGCTAGTTGTTGGCTAGGTGTCAAATGGCTAATAGCCGGCTCATAGTTATATGAGTAGTCTAGGGTTGGAATTGAGAATTCTCATTCCAGATTGCATAGAAAAGAAAAAAAAAGAAGTAGAAAAAAAAAAGAAGAAAAAAAGAAGAAAAAAAGAAGTCAAAAGTAGTCAATTGTTTATATGCAAAATTAACCAGGGTGAGCTCTTTAATACTCGAGTAATTAAGTTCTAGGGGACTTTGTGCCTAGTGACCTAAGGCTTTTATAGTCTGGGATTCACTAACCCAACGCTCGCTACATGGGTATTATTGTATAAGCCTTTCGGGGTCTCATCCATTGCACGGTTAAATAAGCATGCTTGTATATATTTGTCGTAGTAGTTAGTAATAAAGCATGAATTTCTGTCTACCTTGGATAAGGATGGAGGTGTTCCTAGGTTATGAAGTGTCTACAGTCTATTCTATTTATAAACCTGTGATTGTGTTGATGAAGAGCATGTATGATCTTGATCTAGTGTTGGGAGTATTTCTGATGAGCATTGCACACACGCACGTTTCTGTTCATGTATTGTTAGTATACGGGAACTTGGTCGAGCTCTATTTGGATTTAGTTGCATTCTCTAAGATTTTTGCTTGCTAGTTGGTTTTGGTTAGTTTGAAGGGGATCGTTGCATTTTCATTCTAGTTGCATTCATGCATTGCATTGCATTAGGTTAAATGGATTTTGTGGGTACATTCGCTATAGGCCCTCACGAGACCTTACTCGTCCACTAGGGCTGCCTAGGGGTTTAAAGGGATTGTTGCATATGCCAAATGCAACCGTGATCACCTACGGAAGTGGTACTAGTTAGTTAGTTGTAATTGTTTATGCTTGAGGACAAGCATCGGTTTAAGTTTGGGGGTGTGATAAGTGGATTTTATATCCACTTGGATCGCTTAATTTCGGCTTAAATTGATTGTCTTGGACTCAAGTTGTTGTAGTTTTGATGTGTTTTGCTTAGTTGTGCAGAATTACGAGAATGTTGACTAAGGTGGATGCTTCTATAATTTTTGGGGAATTAATTGATTAAAATTCGGATTTTTTGAGAAGGGTTGCGCAGTTTACACTGTTTTGGCCATATCTTGAGTTCTAGAAGTCCGTTTGAGGCCCGTAAGCAGTCCACGCGAAGATAACGAGATTCTCTATCATTCTAAGGTGGTCCAGAGGTCCAATTACATTTGGAACGTTCCAGAAAATCTGAAGAAAAGTCAGTCACGAATTTTTCTTAAAAACAGAATCAATTTAGGAAACGTATCTTGCAGAAATTCTATTATAATTCTGTTTTTGTATTTTCTTGCTGGGCAAGACTTGGAGTGCCTAGATAAACACATCATACCATGTAATTTGTATCAGATTTTTATTATTGTAACGTAGAACTGCAAGAGAGAAAAGTGGAGAAGGATTCAAGCTCGGTGACAAGCAAAGATCTAGATCTACTTCATCTTTTGTATACTTTGGATAATAGATTTGTTTTCTCAACTCTTGTTTTTATTAATATTATTGCTTCTTTCTTTTATATCTTGTTAATTATCATGTGTTCATCAAATCCCATGACGATGAAGAGTTCAATTATGGGCTAATCGTTGTCATGGGATTCTAACGGAGTTATTTATGGAACTTAGTATCTTGATGCTGTAAAGATCTGTGTGTGATGTGAAATTGATATCCTCGTATGGTTAATCTTAATGCTTTTAGATGCGTAGCTAACATCTAAATTGAATTGTTAATCTCTTGTGAAGTGAAAGTGGATCTTGAGATTTAGAACTTGTCATGCTAGCATACGTTCATAATTGTTTGTCAATATGATTCGTGGTGTGAGATGAAAATACTTATACTACCCTATGTGATCTTAATGGATAACATGTTCTTCAACCGTTATGTTTTCAAATTCTACAGATATATAGGGTCTAAGCATAATTGGTGTCTATTCATCTTCTATCTCTTTTGTGGATGTATGTTTAGTTTGGTATGCGTATGCTGACAGGTAGCGTATACTGGTTTCGTGTTATCCGATCAGATATCAAAACCATTGCATATAGAGATTAAAGGCATCAGATCTAAGGGAAGTATTTAATGAAGTGGGGATCCCATGTTTATTCTCATATTAGTAATTCGAATTAAATCTCATTAGTTAATTTAATTCTTAGTTTAAAATTTGCATCCTAGTTTAATTTAGTTAATCACTACCAAAATTGTTATTTGTCTTAGCAGTGGATTAAAACCAAACATTGTTGCATAGGCATATTTACTGATTAAACTTAACCAGATCTCTGTGGAACGAACTTTAATTATATTACTTGTGACTACGTGCGCTTGCGTAATTTTGTGCTAACAAGTTTTTTGGCGCCGCCGCCGGGGATCATTGGTGTTTTGTTTAGTTTATGTGCTTGTCATCAGTGGTCGTTAGCGTTCATTGACTCGGATTTCTTGCTTAGTTGTTTGTTTCGTTGTGTTTTGAGGTACTTGAATGTGGGTGTTGAAATTTTTGTGTGAAAAATGAACACAAAACTTTACATTTATAAACAAAAAAAAAATGACCGTTAATTTATTAACATTACTAACTTTACTATAAAAAAGAGCCGTTGCACTTTTGTAGTGCCAAAAGGAAGGCATCTGACAAAAAAAAAAAACTCAAAACATGGGGTCCAAGATTGCTGCCCATTAACTAGTCCAGTGATTTTCAATGCCCAACATGCTGAATCAAAGGAACAGGAAAAATTGATGGCTTCAACTTGGCACCGCTGCATCATCTTTTTTCTTTAAATAATTGAAATCCTTGCTGAACTAATGAATCAAAGCACACGGTGCATATGCTCTTAAATGTTAGACTTTTTCTACAATATTGGGCAGTATAGAAGATTGGTGGGCGACACATATATTTTGCATCTACATGCATTATCAGATTCCACATATGTCACGTCAGAATTATCAAGGTAAAAAAAACGTGAATAAAAGAAATGATAAGTATTTATTAAACAAATTCAGTTATATACGGATCATAGTTGTTCAAAATTTTATACAACAATAGAGATGGCAATCGGGTCGGATCGGCTCGGGTTTGGCATAATCCAAATCCAAACTCGAAATTTTATACCATACTCGAACCCGACCCGAACCCAAAAAATACCCGAAAATTGAAATCCAAACCCGATCCAATGGATTTCGGATCGGGTTTGGATATACCCGAAATCCGAAATTTTTTGGATTGGATTTGGATAATACCCGAAACCCGAAATATAAACCCAAAATTTCTTGGATTGGATTTGGATCCGTAAATAAAAATCCGAATTACAAGCCACAAACGTCCAGAATTACATTAGAACCAGCAATCAACAACATGAATCCTATAACCAAAATATAAACAATTACGAACAAAAATTTTCTGGCCAAACTCCGGTAATAATCCAAAAATCCGACCACACCAAAACACATTCAAAAACTTTCGAAATATACATGAATACCCTTGTTTTTGAACGATCTATAACTCTATATCCATGATACTACCAAAAACACAGTACAAATCCAAATCCTAATTTAGACCGAAATTATACTTTACCAAAAACTTGATTGGACGGTATCAATCGAAAGAGAATTGAAAGAGGAGTGTTTTGGTTACTAAGGCTTCGAATATAGACCACGAAATCACTGAGAAATTTGTGTTTGATTGTTAAAGATCTAAGAACAAGAGAGAGGATAGAGAGAAGCGTGAGAGAGAAGAGAGAGAGGGGGGTGGGGGTGTACGGGGTAGGTAGAAAAAGTGAACCAAAACATTAGTAAAAAAAATACTTATATTTCCAAAATAGCACATTAGCACCCCACAAATTATTCTTTTGAGTCGTGACTGGTGTATTGGTGGTGTTGAGTGACTTTGGTCTTTGGATTTCAATTATTAGGAGATGAAAATAAAAATTATGTTATGCAATTTAATTATTTAAATGATATAATATATAAGGTACAATACACTTTTAATATTTCATACATTATAAATAATGTAATATACATGTTATATAAATATATATAAGTATATATAACTTAATATTTTTGAATTTATAAATTAATAATTAATTATTTAAATTTTCAAAAGTTAGGGGTACTAGTCAAAATACTAGTTGACTATTAAATTATCAAATCAAATAAATTTATTTTTTTCTGTAATTTTGGCAATAACATTAAAAATGATGGATCTTGACATCCGTACGGTTGGATCATCCATTAATATTTTGAAAAAAAGCGAAACATGAATCAGGGACGAAACCCTGTTTAGGGGTACTGGTCAAAGTACTAGTTGAACTTTTAATTACCAAATCAAATAATTTATTTTTTTCTGAAATTTGGCAATAAAATTTAAAAGGATGGATCTTAACATCCATACGGTTGGATCATCGATAACTATTTTGAAAAAAATTGAAACATGAATCAGAGACGAAATCCGGTTTAGGGGTACTAGTCAAAGTAATAGTTGATCGTTAAATTACAAAATTAAATAAAGTTAATTTTTTCTAAAATTTTGGCAATAACATTGAAAAGGATGGATCTTAACATCCGTACGGTTGGATCATTTAGAAATATTTTTAAAAAAAATCAAAAATCGAAACCCTAGAAACCCTATACCCTAGTCAACCACTAAACTTAAAATTTCTAAAATTTCTAACATCCGTATTGGTACTCCTACTATTTTTAGTTATTTTGTAGTGTTCATAGTGAGTATGACTAATTGAGTGTGTATGAATTTTTTTTCCAAATTTTGGCTTTTTTTCAATTTTAATTTGATTTTTAATTTATTTTACAAAATACTTAAAAATCAAATTATTAAAAATTAGTGGAAGTAAGGTAAAACTCTTCACAAAATTAGTTAGTATGACTACTTGGTTGTGTATGAATTTTTAAATCGAATTTTGATTTTTTTTATAATTTTATTTAATTTATCAAGTAATTCTACAAACTACATAAAAAGAGGGAAAAATCAAATTATTAGAAAATTAGGTAATATCATCAGAAAAATAGTTAGCATGAATACTTGGATGTGTATAAATTTTAAATAAAATTAAACTTGGATGTGTATAAAATTTAAATTAAATTTAGGATATAAATATAAATATAAATATATATATATATATATATATATATATATATATATATTGATATATATATTTAGGTTTTTTTCAGGTTTCGGGTTCGGGTCGGGTTTGGATCGGGTTTCAGGTTTCGGATCGGTATACGTAATATCCAAATCCATATCCAAAAATTTTCGGGTCTAAAAATCATATCCAAATCCATATCCAAATCCAAAAAATCGGGTTCGGGTTAACAAAAATTTCGGGTTTCGGATCGGGTATCCGTCGGATCGGGTATCCGTCGGATCGGATTTTTTTGCCATCCCTATATAACAATACCTTTCGACAGTCTTATAGGCAATTATTTATATCAGATGCAGGGGAATACTCACCCCTCACTCTGGTATATAAGATATATTCTCCTCAAAGCTTGAGTTGATTGAAAAGCATGGATAGTGTGACAACATTAGCTATCGCCACTCATCCAAAACGTGGTGGTGATTGGATTACCTTTCCCTTGAACACGTCGATTATAGAGCAGTAAATCAGTTAGTGTAGGTGATCGTAGAAAGCAGCAGTATCAGTATGACGAAAGACTATTAATGCCACTGGGATGAAATGTACTCAGTGGCGGGATTGCTCAATGGATTCAAGATATTCTGCGTTCTTGTTTATTTTGATTGAAGAAAGTTATCATGAAGTCTGATAGTTATTTCAAATCAATTTCTCCCTGAAGAATTTTAGCATTAAATCATAGTGTATCATCTCTTATTCATAGTTTTAGTGGCAGAAGAAGAAAGTAGAAGGGAAATGGCACCACCAGGCACCAACATGTGCACTGAAAACGAGATAAAGGACTAGACAAATCAAGGCCTTCAAAGAAGACATTTCTTTTGTGCTCACCTATGCTCCCTCAATATACTGTATTAGAAGAAAATTCTTGGAAGAGTTTATGAGTGTTTGAAAGACCAATAACCTTAAGCATATTTATCATGATATTAAGAGTCCAGTTTATTCTCACAAGAGCTTGTAAGTGAGAGAAAAATTATACCTACTAGAATTAGTGGGTGTGAGAATAATTAATATTACGAGAGTTCGTGGTGTGTGAAAAAACCTACAAGAGTTTGTGGTTGTGAGAAAAATTAACATGACGAGAGTTCATGGTTTGATAAAAAAAATTCCTGTAAGAATTTGTAGATGTTGAAGAACCCGAGGTGAAACCAAAAAAGTTGAATTAAATAAATATATAATTATGTAGTTTCGAACAAAGTTTAATGATAACCAAATTTGATATTTTGATACTGTATTAGAAGATAATTCTTGGAAGAGTTTGTGAGTGTTTGAAAAACCAATAACCTTGAGCATATTTATCATGATATTAAGAGTCCAGTTTATTCTCACAAGAGTTTGTAAGTGAGAGAAAAATTATACCCACTAGAATTAGTGGGTGTGAGAATAATTAATATTATGAGAGTTCGTGGTGTGTGAAAAATCCTACAAGCATTTGTGGTTGTGAGAAAAATAAACATGACGAGAGTTCATGGTTTGATAAAAAAATTCCTGCAAGAGTTTGTGGATGTTGAAGAACCCGAGGTGAAACCAAAAAAGTTGAATTAAATAAATATATAATTATTTAGTTTCGAACAAAGTTTAATGATAACCAAATTTGATACTTGATAGTATATCATTCCATTAAAACGTGGCTTTACTTATCAATAAAGTGTATAGATTGAAAGTTAATTATACTTCAAATTGGATAAGTTTTTATCAATAGTAAGTAATTTTTATTCGCAGCCTGCAGAATATCCTTCGCCATACAAGTTCTCGGACCCCAGCTAGGGTTTCCTTTTCGGGAAGCCCGCTTTGTGATGTCATGTGCAGGTGAGACTAGGGGGCAATTGTAGTTAAAAGAAGTCTCGCTGAATATACCTCGATTCTGACTAGAAGGCAAGAGCAATTGACAGAAGTACCACCTGTTGAATTGTTCGAGCAAAAAAATTGGCTTTCATAGCGATTGTATCTTGATAGTTGTTACATTGTTGAGGCCTAAAGTCTCGGGAGAATCGCTACACGACACTTGCCAGCCTTTGCTCGGTAAGTCACCCTTACTCGTTGGGACACTCGACTGGTTTCGCGCTGCTTTGGGCTCATCAGGAAGCAGCTCTAGCTTCCAACCAGCCTTGCACACCGATTGCCAAAGGCAATCCCCACAGGCACTCGCCTTCGAAGTGGAACCCTCCCGTAACATTACGTATAAAACCAGCCAGCACCCTATGCAACTGTTATATCCATAACAAACTTCCTCCCTTTAAAATCATGCTCGAGCATATCTTGCACAAACACCGTGAGTACACTAGAGTGAGCTTCATAACTCCGCCAACCCATTTGAGGTTCCGTGCCAACTTTTTCTTCAGCGCGCTTAGTGAAACATCGTAGCTACTCAAACCGATGCCGGGAGGTTGTTTGGATCGTGACGAATTCAGCTCTTGGCCCATGCTCATTGGAGGGACAACAATGACTTCTACCATCTGCTTATATCGATTTGGCTCAGATACCAATTATTACAGAGATGAGGCCCAAAGCCCCGAGAGAATTCCTGTACGGAATTTGCCAGCCTTTGCTCAGAATTTGCCAGCCTTTGCTCGGCAAATCAGCCTTACTCTTTGGGACACTCGACTGGTTTCGCCCTGTCTTGGGCTCATCAGGAAAGTGGCTCCAGCTCCGAACCAACCCGCGCCGATTGCCAAAGGCAATCTCTACAAGCACTTGCCTTCGAGATGGAACACTTCCGCAACATTACGCACAAAACCAGTCAGCGTCCCATGCAACTATTGTACCCATAACAATAGTACATAATCCGATGCACTACTTTGAAAATGTATTAATTGGATACGTTTTGATGAACAATTAATATAGTGCATGGAATCAAATCCATTCACTTGAATTAGGCACATAGTGCGTGGAATCAGATCCACTCACTTGAATTAGGCACAATTTGATACCACTTAAAGGGGATACAATTTATATATCAGTTCATTACACTATAAATGATGATCAAAAGAGAATGGATATCACATATTTGCAAAAATGAAATATAATACTATTTAAGGGGGTGCATTCAATTCCATTTTTTAACAAATTATTAATAATACATAGATGGTGTCTTTTAAGTTTTCGGTAAGATTTACGTGCGAGTTAACTTCTACACCAACTAGTTTGGTGGTAGGGGTTTTGTTTGTCTGATTTCTTATTTATAACAGTTTTATTTGACATTTTCCCATGAGAAAGAACATTCCGACCTAAACATATTTTATCTCTGAAGTTTTACTTTCTTATCAGCAACCAAAAACTTTATGTTTGTTTCTGCTCATTGATTCGATTTCTTGTTAATTAGATTTCTTTTACATTACGTTTATGTAGTTGTTTATCGCCAAGAAGTGCTATTACTGCACATTTTATTTATCTTTTTTTTTTTTTTTACTTTTTTTATATATCTGTTCAACTTTAATTAAATGTCAATCATTAGTTCAATACTTCACTTATCATTGCTAATCATTATTTTGCTTTCTGTAATCATTATTTAATAATTAGTAGATTGCTTGGTCATAATTATTACTAGTTCACTCGTGTTTGCCATGTTAAGTTGCCATATTAGTTTATCTAGCTTTGCTTCTGGATTGATTTTCCATGCAATTTTAATTAATAGATATTTTAGTTGTCTCCATCAATTACTTTTTTTTTGTTAAATAATTTAGGCTTTTTCTTTCCTGACCCATTTGCATATTTTGTTTGTTTCATTTGATCTCTGACATGTCATTCTCAGTTTAGATGGCCCAATTTAGATCTAGTCCATATTGATCCATTCGGCCCATGTTCATTGTAGATCCGTTTATTAACTAAACAATTGCCTGAACCTTAGTTCTGTTCTGCACTAGTTTAACATTTGATTTTTGTTTCATTTATTTAGCTTGTTCATTTATTATTATATATTTGCAGCCTATTAATTTAACGAGTTTTGAGTTTAATATATGTACAAGTAGTTGCTTTGTAATCTGCTTCTAAATATATCTCTTTTTATAAACAAACCTCATTCCAAATATTTATTTTCTAGTTCGCCTAAATTAAAAATTAAAAATTGTGAAAAAGTCTCTAATCGTGCACGTGACGTGACTTTTTCTCTCCATGTTTCTGTGAGAGGTTTGATTTTTCTCTCCTTATCTAAGTCAAGATTAGTGAGAGGCGTGACTGCAATGGCAAACGATGAAGGATTGAATGTATTGATGGGAGATTTAGACATCTCTAATGAGGAGAATGAAGATTTAGTGTTTGATGAGGAGATCGACGAGAATGGCAACAAGTTCGAATTGTGTCTGGTAGGTAGGTTCCTTACGGAGAAGAACCTTAATGTTCGAGCAATGAAATCAAAAATGGCTGATATATGGCGTCCAACAATGGGAATAAACATCAAAATATTAACACCGGGTCTGTTCTTATTTCAGTTCTACCACAAGGATGATTTGCAATGGATGTTGAACAATGGGCCTTGGTCGTTTGATAATGCTATCCTGGTGACTAATACCTTTCCAATGGGGAGAGATCCTACCAAAGTGCCTCTTAATGAAATGGATTTTTGGATTCAAATCTACGATCTTCCCAGTGGTTTTATGGCGGAATTGAATGACAAACAACTAGGTAACTTTTTTGGTTCATTTTTGATGTATGATTCGAGCAACAACTCTAGCATTTGGAGGGAGTACATGAGGATCAGGATCAAGGTAGACGTAAGAGTTCCACTGAAAAGAAGGAAGAAAATTTGTAATAAGAACAGGAAGGAGTGTATTGTTAATTGCAAGTATGAGAAGTTATCGGATTTTTGTTTTGTGTGCGGAATGATGACACATACAGAACGATTTTGTAAAAAGGGGATTGAAGGAGGGGTAGATGGAGTTACGCGTGAGTGGGGGAACTGGCTCAGAGCACCACCGCGTAGAGAGGCGACGCAAGGACGGAGTAAGTGGCTTCGTGAGGAGGGGGATGAGGGTTGGGGAGGTAATTTCGGAAGTGATAGGAATCAGGGATTTCAAAATTCAAATGTGGCAAAATCAGGGGGAGATCAACGTGATAAGGGGAAGGCTGTTGGAGATAGCACGATAAATCAGGGATATGATAGTAAGGAGATAGTTATGAGGACTGAAGTGGCGAGGAATAAGATTTCAAATTATTCTTATGGGCCGGGCTTGCAGGAACTTGATGGGCTGGACTTGGAGGAAAGGAAAAGGAAAAGGATTGGGTTAAATGTAACGATGGGCTTGGATAACAATTTCGACATAACAAATTCAGATTCTTGGCTTTCTACAGGTAATTGCACTGAATCTTCTACCTCTTTATTGGCTAATCTTGCTCAGCAAGCTAGCCAGGGATTATGAATTGCCTAAGCTGGAACTGTAGGGGCCTTGGGAAAGCTCGTACAGTTCGTGTTCTAAACGATCTTGTAAGAGATCGTCATCCTGATGTACTATTCATAGTAGAAACAATTTCAGATGCTAGTAGAATTGAAGAACTTCGTATTAAGTTGGGATTTTCCCAATGCTTTTCAGTAGATCGTGTTGGGAGGAGTGGTGGTCTTGCAGTGTTCTGGAAAAATGCAGTAGAATGTAGTATCACTAGGTACTCTAAAAATCGTATATGTTTAGTGTTTTGTGTCAATAACGTTCAGAAGTGGAGATTGTCTTGTTTTTATGGCTTTCCTGATCGCTCACAGCGTAAACAGTCATGGGACTTGATTTGTAGGTTAGCCAGAACCTCAAGTCTCCCTTGGTGTATTATAGGAGACTTTAATGACTTGCTTTATAGCTCAGATAAAAAATGTATCCACCCTCATCCAGAATCGTTAATGAGAGGTTTTCGTAATGCTTTGGATGAGAGCTTGGTGTCTGAAGTGGAGCTCCATGGTGGGTGTTTTACATGGGAGAAGAGTCGGGGCAAGGGCAATTGGGTGAAGGAGAAGCTTGATAGAGCCTTTGCTACTGTAGGGTGGTGGAGCCTATTTCCGTTGTATAAGTTAATAGTGGTTTCAACGGATGTTTCAGATCACGATGCTATTTTTCTGGAGTTGGTTAGTGTTTCTTTTCCGAAGAAGATTTTCAGATTCAAGTTTGAGAACACATGGCTAAAGGATCCATCTTTCATAAAGGATGTAACTAGCCATTGGAAGAATCTTCCATCTTTTCATTTACTTCCTAAGCTGATATCAGTTTCTAGCTATTTGCAGAAATGGGGGAGGAGTTTCTTCAATAAATTTAACAAGAAAGTTAAGGGGCAAAAAGTTTTGATGGACTCTTTACGAGACAGGAGTGACACTCAAGGAGTGAAGGAGTTTCTAGCAGCTCGAGATCGTCTAAATGAAATTCTTTTACATGAGGAGTTATATTGGAAGCAAAAGGCGAAGTTATTTTTGCTCATGGAGGGAGATGAAAACATAAAGTTCTTCCATGCGAGTGCTACAGCTAGGAGGAAAGCGAACAGGATTAGTTGTTTGATGACAGATGATTTGTCTCGAGTTGATAAAGAGGAAGAGATGGGTGAGTTGATTAAAGAATATTTCAGAAATGTCTTTGCAGAACCAAGGGGAGGAGCTTCGAGTGTGCAGATGGAGAGTCCTCGAGTTATTAGTCAAGAACAAAATTACTATCTAACAGCAGAGGTGACTTTTGAGGAATTTACTTTGGCTATGAGTCAGATGCATCCTGTTAAATCATCTGGCCCGGACGGATTGAACCCAGCGTTCTACCAAAACTTCTGGAATGTATTGGGAAAGGAAGTCTTTGAGTGTTGTAAGAGTTGGCTGCAAGGTAACTCTTTTCCAGCTGATCTGAATAACACTAATGTTGTTTTAATTCCGAAGAATGATAATGCTTGCTATTTCAAGGATCTAAGACCTATAACACTGTGCAATGTTTTATATAAGATTATGGCTAAGGTTCTTGCATACAGACTAAAGAGTATTCTCCCAGGTTTAATTTCTGAGAAGCAATCTGCTTTTGTGCCAGGGCGGTGTATTACAGAAAATGTGGTAGTGGCGTTCAAAATAATCAATCACATGAGAGGTGAAAAAAGGGGTGAGGTGGGGGATATCGCTTTAAAACTAGATATCAGCAAAGCGTATGACAGAGTGGATTGGAATTTTTTAAAGAAGAGAATGCAATCGTTGGGCTTTAATAACAAGTGGATTAACTGGATTATGCGATGTGTTACAACTGTTTCCTATGAGGTGTGTTTTAATGGAACGATAGTGGGTCCGATAAATCCAAAGAGAGGAATTCGACGAGGAGACCCCCTGTCTCCTTTTTTATTTCTGTTATGTGTGGAAGGATTATCAAATTGTCTGGATAGTACAGCTGAGGAATGAAGGATTCATGGTTGTTGTATAAGCCCGAATGCCCCTAAGAACACTCATTTGCTTTTTGCAGATGATAGCTTCCTGTTATTCAAAGCTATAGCTGAAGAGGCAGTGCACATTAAAGATATTCTGGAGAGTTATGCAACTGTTTCAGGTCAGGCTATTAACTATATGAAGTCGGGTGTTTATTATAGTTCGAATGTGAGAAGAGATAAGCAAGAAAAAATTTCTGCAATTTTGAGTGTTTGGGTTCTTAAAGGAATGGGTTACTAAATGAATAGATGGGTGGAAAGCTAAACCAATTTCTAGGGCTGGAAAATCGATCTTGATTAAGAATGTAGCACAAGCACTGCCTTCTTACTGTATGACTTATTTTTTGCTACCCAAATCCTTGCTACAGGAGATTGAGAGAATGTTCAACGCTTATTGGTGGAGCTCTGGTTCTAATAGCAACAAAGGCATTAGATGGCTGGCTTGGGATGCAATGTGTGGTTTAACAAAGGGGGGCTGGGATTTAAGAACTTGCTTGGATTTAATGTAGCACTACTGGGCAAGCATATCTGGAAATGTATTCAAAACCCTGATCTGCTAGTCTCGAGAGTTCTTAAAGCTCGATATTTCCCAGATGTTAATATTTTGGAAGCAAGGAAGGGTGCTAAAGCAAGCTTTATATGGACCAGCATATGGCAAGCTAAAGAATATCTGGCAAGTGGTTTTCGATGGGTTATTGGAGATGGCCAAACTGTGGTAGCAACTCGAGATGCTTGGTTAGCACAGAAATCGGAGTATAAAGTAGATAAGATTCAGTTGTATGAGGGGAGGAGTGAGACAGTTTCAACTTTGTTCCATCCAGGTACCAAGCACTGGGATTTAGATAAGATTCGTGAGTTATTTAGTGTTGATGATCCTAAAGGTATTCTGGCCACAGGGGTACCTCAACAGCATGTTGATGATAGAATAGTATGGTCCAATTCTATTGATGGTTTATATAATGTGAAGACTGGATATAGAGAGTGGCATAATCAGTTTGCTAGTAACTCGAGGAGTATTCAATCTAGTGGGTGGAGTCGTTTATGGAGATTGGTTATCCCTCATAAAATAATGATCTTTGTTTGGCGTTTTTGCTGGGATAATGTTCCTGTTTGCAGTAGACTAAGAAACAGGGGTGTGGAGATTCCTGATACCTGTCCCATGTGCAGTGGAGATAATGAACATCTTCTGCATCTATTTTTCGACTGTCCATTTGCTAGTAGCTGCTGGCATTCTATCAATTTGAACTATGACATGACAACAGTTCTATCAGCCCCACATTGGGTTCTGAATAAACTGGAAACGGCTAAACATGATGAAGTAGTAGATATTTGTGTAGCTTTATGGGGCATTTGGTTTTGGCGCAACAAAAAGGGTGGAACAATCAGTTGGTGAATCCAGCCATTGCAATGGAGAATAGTTTCAACAGTCTAAGGAGTTGGAAAACAGCTAGGCAGAGTAAGAATCTGAGCAACAGAAGAGAAGAGGGAGGGGTCAGTGAAGATGGAAAATGGAAGCCTCCAGATAGGCGAGTATTTAAGCTCAATGTTGATTCATCGTTCGATCCAGAAGCACACTCATTTTTGATTGGGATGGTTATACGAGATCACGAGGGAGTTTTTATTGGAGGGAGGAGTATGACTCTACCTCGTCCAGCAACTGCCTTTGAAGCTGAATGTACTGGAGTTAGAGAAGCATTGTCATGGCTTATGAGTTATCAAGAAAAAACTGTTGTGGTGGAAATGGATTCGTTGTTGACATTCAGAGCTTTACATGGTGGCAGTAAGAATCTCTTGGAGGTGGGGCATGTTATTGATCAATGTAAATTGCTGCTTCAAATCCTTCTTATGGTTCGTGTTAGTCATATAAAGAAACAAGCCAACAAGGTGGCTCATAACTTAGCTAGAATCCCCTGTTTGTTAAATTGTTTCGTAGTTTTCTCATCTCCTCCTACCCATTTGGTGGAGACCATTATGAGTGATTTATCGCATTAATGAAATTGAGTTTATTTTCAAAAAATTAAGAATTGTGAAAAATATATATATAGTCTTTGTGAATTGAATCATAAATATTAAAACGATGATCGTGCATTTGCGATATTAAAATGCTTATTTCTAGTACACAGAGTTTGTAGAGTCTGAGCTTAAATCCACTAAATTTTTTTGAATTTTGGTGAGATTTCAAAAAGCTAGAATTATACTGTGAAGTACCACATGAAATTCACGAATTTTTAAAATCGTTCAAAGTCAATAAATTTTTGAATACCACCAAATTTTAATAAATTGTTTATAATCAATACCTTTAGATTTTAATTTTTTTTTTGAAATTCGGATTGAATACCCACATACTTTTTAAAATCTTAACAGAATATCATTATATTTAAATTCTTTATTGAATACACCAAAATTTTAATGAATTTTCTAAAATTTAGATTGAATACATCCAAAATTTTAAAATCCAAAAAAATTCTTTAAAATCTTAAACATAGACTCATTCATTGCATAGAGGAGTTTACTAACAGATTCTAAAACATACTAGTAATATTGCCCGTGCTTCTCACACGAGAATTATTTTCTATCTTTTCATTTTTTAAATTTGATAAGCTCGTTGCAATTGATACAAACATTGTCAATAGCCATGAATAAATACTAAGCGATTCATATCTAAAACGTAAAGTACATATAGTCATTTAACGACGACATTTTAAAAGCGATAACGAAAACATAGAGGGACGATTAAGTGTTGAACTGACTATAAATGGAGATGAATCAATTTTTGATATGTTTAAAACACATCCAACATGGTTTAAAACCAGGGAAAAAAACATTAAGAAAGCCTTGGAAGTAGAATATAAATTCAGAAGTAATTCAAACAAAACGTTTGTTGTAAGCTAACAACAAATTATTCCTTAACAAAATGATAAACAAATTCTCAGAATGAAATTCTGGCCAAATTCTTCCTCACTGACTCCATAACTGCACTGCTTCTTATAGCTAACTTTCTTTTAAATTTTCCTGCAAATATAAAATGATTTATCAAACTAAAGAAATGTTTTGCTAAAGCAATTAGTATAATAATGATAATGAAAAATATATGTAACCATTTTAATTTTCTTTGTGCATGATGTGGCAGAACCTGGCGTATTCACAGAATCTTGAACCTCAATGATATTAATCTACATATAACATGTAATAACTAATCAATACACAGGTTACAAATAAGCATCTTGCATTTGAAGTGAATTTGTCAATATGTATATAGATTAAACCAATGAATTCCAAACTCACATTGTCAAAAGAAGAAGAATCAAAACCAGATACTGTTGTCTCAGACTTTGATGGATTAGCATTGCCAGCTTCATATGCATCAACAGCATGATAAACATTACTATTGAGTAGAATGTTGTCATCATTCAGTTCAATTTGTAGAGTTACTTCTTTGCCGGAGATCTCCTTGATTTCAGCAGGATATGTTTTGTCTGTCTTATCCTACAAATGTATATGAAATATATATTGCAAATTAGTTGTAAATCTTATATAACCATCTTAGATATTTAAAACCTAGAGATATAGCTTACATTAATTCCCTCCGCAATCAATTTTGTTGCTGTTTTCCCAATCAGTCTTTTTGCTGCACGATCCAATAGTACAAAGTTGAAAGCTTCAGTATCATCTTCAGCCAAAACAACAATCCGGTACCTGATAATCATATGTAAATGCATTATAAAAGACAAACATTTTAAAAAAATGTCACATTATGGTACATGATAATTTACATAGTAATTAGAAATACTACCTCTTTTGGGGAAGTGGAAAGTTTCTGGTGCATTTGAAGCACCTGTACTTTCCTTCCAATTTAGAAACCTCCTCATTGCATTTGTTTTTGTGACAACCGTTGTACCACCAACAATCAGCTTCTTCTACCTTATTCACTTTAACTTTGCACAAAAAATTTTGCTAGAAAACATGTACAAATAATGGTATGATTAACTGTTGAGTGACAATTAAGTTTGAACATTAAAATAAATCTATATCACAAATTATAAAAACTCCACCAGTAATCTTTTAGTAATGCAAAATAGTGCTAACATGCTCTTTAACGTGTAAGTACAAATGAACCTTATAATACCTTAAGGAAATCAGTGCTTGTTCTTCCGCTTAATTCCTTCAAAGTTAAAGTTTGAATCACAGTTGCAGGTGCAGACACAGTATTAGATTGTGCTGGGGATTCTGTCGCTTTTTCTGATGTAACATAACCTTCTTCATCAAGTCTATCAGGAAAAAAGGCATTCTTTAATAGAATGTATTTAAGTAGTTAACATAGGTAAAATCGACATGCAATTTAGTTAAATTTTAACAATTCGAAACAGAATATAAAACCTTTGTTTCATTGCATGCACCACTTCATTATCAAGGTTGATATAAATTTTTGAAGAAGGCAAGGTGCTAATCTGAACTAAGGCTGCAATGAATAATGTTAAACATGATGAATCAAAATTAAGTGCAAGTAACAATAACAAACTGGGTAACAATATATGCTAACTTACTACAAAAATTTCTAAGCTTGACACTGGAGCATATGACAATAATAGGTCGCTCCACAGTTGCTCTGTATGCAGCATCCGTATTCACAGCAAGATTTCCCCAAACAGTAACCTTGGATGAATGTCTACATGTATAGGTAACAAATGACATAATATGTATAAAAAAAAGGAATATAATAATATATAGGAACAAAAAACATAAGCTATGGTATATTAACCTCCCATCAGTAATCCTAAACTTCGCGATGTCCTTTTCGCCATACATAGTGCTGATTTTGGATACGTATTCAAAATCCTCAAGCACACCAATAACATCTTTCACAAATTGTAAACAAAAAAAAAACATTAAGAAAAATATATGAAACATGACCAAAACGAAACAGGTAATTTTGCATTCACAAAATTGAAAGAGTACTTCTATTAAAGTGCATATTAAGATTCTAGATTATAGTTCAAGAAAAACCCGTTGAAAATTCAGGGTATTCTGCCTTTGCATAAGAACTTGCCAAACTGAATAAGTCGCTTAAATCAACAAACTCAAACTTATGTGTTGGTATCATAAAGTCATCCTCCTCCACTTTTTCCACATGTGTTGAAGGTGAGAAGTTAATGATAATAGGCGAGGAGACTGGCTTAAGATTAGATAAAGCTTCTTTGTTATAAAAGTTTGACACAACATAAATTGCACCCTCCCTTAGTTTATCAGCATGTGTTTTCCAGTCATTAGCATAAATGAAGGCATGGACATGACAATCCTGTTGAGAAATCAAAATATAATACTCTGAGAATATATACTATATTCAGTAAAAAAAACTGGTTTTAAAAAAGGCTTTCGGTGGAAATTAAAGCATAGTAATACTCACATCATCATCTAGCAAGATAAGATTATATCCTTTGAGAGTTTGAGTTCCACTGGATGCGTTTGATATGGAAGGCCACATTCTTGTTACTCTAACTTTGATTCTCCACGTGGTCCTCGTAGTATCGAGAGAAGACAATTGATCGAACATGTTTACTGCGATTCTGAAACATATAAAAATTCGTTAACCACTTCAAAATACTGCAGCAAATATACACCTAAGAAGTAATGTTAATAGTTGAATTTACTTAATGAATAAGAAAAACAAAGTGAAGATATATGTATTAAACACTGTACGGCATAGTAAACCTGGAATTGCATAAGAAAATAGATGAACATTTAAGCAAGCAGGAGAACATACCAGTAAGGTTGTCGTCTATAGCTTAATGATTCACAGTAATTGTTCAGTGGTTATCGTGGGATAGAATTACGTGGGATAATGGTTATATAGCAAACCAATTAGTTGTTTCTGTAGTATATCCTTTTTAACAAATTTGAAGAGCCTTGATTTCAGGGATATATATGGTTGAAAAGATATTGATAGAGTTGATTTCTACAATCATACTAACAGAATATCTTAATATACTCTTGTATTAAATTTAGGATGTATTAAATTTAGGATGTTCATTACTAAAAAGTCTTGTCACAAAAATTTGTCTATAATTAAAAAGATATACGATATATTTGAAATTTATATCGTTTTAATTTAATTGCCATATGTAAATAAATCGGGTGCACCGATTTCAATCAAACACAAATCTATATTGTTTGATTTTTATAAAAGATTTGATTTATAAATCATCTTGATAGTATTGTTTATTGTCCAAATATATATGATTTCAAATTTGGCCGACCGAATAATTTAAATGGCGAAATTGATGGAATTTTAAATACGAAAAATATAATGGTGAAGGAGTAAAAATAATTTAATTCCTTCCTTAATAAATTCTTATATAAAACTTAAAAATACATGTAGGTCTGTAAATAAAGTATTATAGATTTTAGAATGCAAGACTAAGAATCGATCTTTTATTATTTTAAATAATAATTTCTTTTAATCTTTTCAACTTTTTTAAAATAAAACAATAGTATTTATGAAAATTGGATAAAATACCAGTAGCGGCCCATCAAATGACGTTGTTTTGTAATTGTTGTCAACAGCGACGATATCTGTGAAAATTATAAAATATTTATTACGACATTAATTATAAAATTATGAATGTTTTTTAAAAAACATTCTACTTTTTTTAAGAATTGTAAATATTTGGTTCTTATTAAAAGTGGAGCAATATTTGGTTCACTAAAGATGATCTTAAAAGGATCCTAAAACGAACAAACACTACAAAAACTCCAATCAGGGTGAGAAATTTAATTGCATGCATCGGCGTACAAATTGGGGTTTTTCCTTTCTAAGACTAAGAATCCAATTTAGTAAACGATTTACTCAGAGTGATCTACAACTATGGAGGTATAGAAACGTATCTCAATGTTGTTCTAAATGTAACATGCTTAATTGTATGGTTATATTCACCGAAAATTCTTGTTATGCTTGATATGTTGAATTTGTGTTTCAATTACACTTTTGCATAAGTTAATTTTATTATTTCTGTACTATGAATCACTTAGTTAAAACCTTAAACATTGGTTACTAATCTGGGTTTTCTAAGTTTTGTTGTTTCTTAATAATCTACATGAGTAAATTGCTGATAATCGTATCTTGATTTGATAATAATGATTTAATTAATTGTTTCTGTATAACAGAGTATAACTTTAACGTTTGGGACCAAAGATCAAGCGTACTACACTATCTAAACTTGTTTCCATATGACATAAGGATACAATGTTTCAACATGAATCTATTGGTTTTGTAAACTCACATTCTTATACATCATATGTTGCTCAATATGTTATGACTTAACAGGAGATAGACAAATCTTGGGAAGTTTTCTATCGCCTAACACAGATAATTAATGTTTTGGATCCGTTGTAAGTATGACATTTTAAGTTTTCTTGTACTTTACCAGTACTAATGCTTATGAGCAATACTTTTAGTATAACAATTGTATTATGAAAATATGACACAGAGGATTCCAAAATCATTTTGCGAAGCATTTGGATGTCAACTATCTTCAAATGTGATTATAAAGTGCAAAAAAATAGCATGGAAAGCAAGCTTTGACAATGGCAAAAAGAGATTTTATGGATTGGAGAGTTTAATGCGATTCTACAAAATAAAGTTATATAATCTTATCCAGTTTGATTACTATGGTCAAAACCTGTTTGTAGTTAGCATTTACAGGGAGACAGCAATCGAGTGCAAGTATCCAACTACTAATCCCAATGAAAATTTTAAAAACGAAGACATGACCACTTGGATTAAGGATGAGTATGTTATTGACCGGTTTTCGATGGAATACGACAAATCTCAAGAATTGTGGTCATTCAATGCTTGTCAAAATTGTGTTCTTTATTTCAATATCAACATTAGAAATTCTGATATTGATCTGAAAACAAAACATCTGGTAAGCACATGTTAACTAATATTACACTACTTTGTCAAATATGAGAGTTTTTTTCAGCTTTTTTAAGTACAAAATTTGATACAGTTTTCTTCTACTAATGCAGATTTTGAGTCCAGAATTGGAAGAATTGTACAAACACTGGAAACATGGTGAAAAGTTGTTTGTAATCTTTGGTGAGCTCTTATTTGTGATTGATGTTCACAGGAATGATGGAAAATGCATACTTGGAAAAGGATGGTATGACTTTTAACAGATAATAAATATGAAAGACGGCGATACATTGGTGCTCTATAGATTGCCAGATTATGAGAACAACAGAATTAATGCATGCATTTTTGAAGCTACTGATGAAGGATTCGATGAAGACAAAGGTATAACATAATACAGCTTTATAGTATGAAATATATCTACTCATTATAATTATGACTTCAAATTTTTTTTTTTTTAAATTTGATAACAGTTTGTAAAGAATGGAAAAGAGGTTTTTTCAAAGTTGTTTCGGAAGAATTCATCACTGGAGGATTTCTGGTATATACTATACTTGGTTCTCAGTTTGCTTCTGCTTACTTGACTTTTACTTTTTAATAAATGACATAATTTATCTAATATAATATGTCATTATAATTGTAATTTTCATGAAATACAGGTTGTTCCAAGAATAATTAAGGAATTCTACAAAGAAAAGATGATTAACACCAGAAAAATTGAAATTAACGGGGAAAGTTGGTACATCAATTACAATTATATAGGAGGATATGTGTCAAACTTGAAAGAAATAATCAACCATTTCTCTTTGAGGGCAAAGGATACTATCATATTTACAATGAATAGAAGTAAGGTGTTGTGTGCAAGGATATATCAAGAGGATGGGAAGGAAATAGATTACGCAAATAGGAAGTTTGAAATATCAAATACTGCAATCTACAGTTCGGTTTGGGATGTAAACTTTCTATCAACAACAAGTTTCCTGCACCTAACATAATCTTGGTAAATTATACCAAACTTGTGAATTTATGACTAATACAACACTTTCTGAATGTTATGTACAGAACTGGGGGATCATAGTGGAAGTCAAAACGAAAATGGACGCAGATCGAGCAATGCTGATAGCTCAAGCCTAGTAGAAAATGTAGTTGAACCTGAAGAGGATGAAGAAGGTAATGTAATTCTCAAATTTAGTTATTTCTCTTGTGATTCAGCTATGCCTTAAAAAATTTAAAGCTACAACACTTTGTAAATTATTATTAAGACATAAATGCATATATTTTGTAATAAATGTTTATGCCACAATTCATATAGATATGGATGTTTAAGATCTGGCTGGGGAAGAGCATGGACTTGATGAGAAGCAGATTAATAATGCAACAATAACTTTCAATGTCTGCCTAACATTGTGCAATGTTAACAAAACATCACATGGAGTGGTAAGTCATAAAATAAGAATTACCTATTATTTGTTATAATAAACATTTGCACTGCATGATTGTTCTTATTAAGTTATTATATGGTTTTGCAGCATATTCCTAAAACTATCATTCCACATGGTAGACAATGGATAGCTGGTGAAAAGGTTTTGATGAGGACTACAAATGGATCTTGGTCAGTTGGAATAGTATACAACCATAAAATCCCAAGATTTTCTGCTGGGTGGAACCTTTTTGCAAAAGACAATGGATTACAACAAAACCAGAATTTAGTCTTCACTCTTGTTGAAGATCCTAATGGAATTGCTTTTGATGTTCAACTACCATAAAATAGATTACTATTAAGGATCATTAAGAACAAACAATCATCTCTCAAAGTATTTTTGAATCTCTCCAACAAATTAAATGTTTACTTCATTGTAGTTTGTCCATTTGAACCGTCTGATTATGTAATGAATTTGGATAATTTAGTTTTAAATGAAGTTCAGTTTCCTAAAAAGTTATTTCGTAATAGTTTGTTATCAGGTTTTTTTAATTATAATTGTATTGTAATGATAATTCATAGTATCATGATCCCATTTTGTTTTAAAAAAAAGTACTTATGTAACACGAAATTTTAAACGTTTTATGTAACACAAAACTGTATAAACGTTGTAAAACTTTTGATATGTTAATAAATATTAACGAAGAGGTTACATGTAATCCTCTCGGTGAACTCATGAAACGTATTACATGGAAGATTTATCAGGCCTGAGTTACAGCAAATATGTATATATGACTCATCTTGAAATTATGATTCCACTAATTTAGCAGCTGATAAGGATGGATAAATAGCATGCTATGGAACAGAAAAAATCTTTATTATTATTTGATACACTTTCCAAATAACAAAGGATATGGGAATATATATCAACATTGGTGCAAAACATGTTGAGTATCTTTTAATCGATAAATTACCAAAAATTACTATGATATAACGTAATTATAACAATTTAAATTATTGACATATAATTTATATAATAAATCATATGACAATGAATTATTCTTTAAGCTGCAATGTATACATAAGAACAATGTGTCAGTATACATTAATATGTTTTGGCTCATCTATCAGTATTTTAGTATCCTAAAAATTGATGCAAATTAATTTATTAGTCTGCATTTTACTATTATTTTGATAAATTTGTGAACTTGTTAACCGCTTAAATGAGGTGTTGTGCAAGGACATATTTGTTTGGTTGAACATTGTCAATTTTTCAAAATAAAATAAAATTTTAATAAAAACATCATTCATAGGAAAGACAATTAGAAATAAGTAATTTATTGCATTAACAATAAAAAATACTCTGCTTAAACTGAGAATAACAAAATTTTGGAAATCCAACCATTGGTTAAAACATTAAAAGCATTCCTTAATAACAAATTATAGAACCGTCATCTTGAATGACTGAAATCATATTGTTTTGTGATAAACGCAACTGTGCCCTAAATGATTTGATAATATTCTAATGATCATGTAAGTTACCCTGAAAACCTTGATTAACCAACCTGCAAAGCATAATAGGTCACGATTATTAATAAGTATTAAATACATTGTGATTATCAAGTTTCATATGTAATAGGAAAAAAAAAGAAAAAAACTCATACCTATTACTCATCATGAAAACATCCGGATGTGGAAGATTAATATAAATCTTAGAAGAAGGCAAGCTATAAATATGTGGTCTTCCTGGTTTGCACAACAATATTAAAATTGTGTAGATAGGAGAACATATGATATATAAAAAAAATATCATACATCACAAACCTTGGCAAACAGAAAGCTTGATACTTGCCAGAATTAGAATTACTGGCATCATGTCGTGGTTTGCATACAAAGGTTCAGTATTTGCATTCAACGGACCCCAGAAACAAACTCGGATAGAAACACTGAACAAAACAAATGTCAATTAAGTGTGACATTTATATAATATTAATTTACCTGAACCTGGAAAAGTATTATACCTTCCATCCATTATTCTAAATCGCACATACTGTCTTTGACCAAAATGTGTGTCAACTGTCTGCAATGGTTGAAGATCTTCCAAAACTCCAATCACATCTTGGATTTTAGGAAACAATATTAAAACTTGCAACAATACTGAAGTTATTGATACATAATGAAAACATAAAATTTACCTGTAGAATAGTTTGGTTTCTGAAAAGGATCGTATGACCAAACGATATCATAAAGATCTCGGAGCGGTTTAAACTCAAATTTGTGCATTGGAATTATTAAGTCATCATGAGGATAAGCAATTATCATAGTAGAAGGAACAAATGTAAGGCATTTAACTGTGCGAACAGGCCTGTAAAAACCAAAAGCTTGACGAACACGAACATTGATAATCTGATATAATTCTCCTTCCAATATAGGATTGTGAAAAGTATTCCATATAGCAGGAGTGACCATTGCATGCATATGAGTGTTCTGATTATAAACCATATCATGATTAATGAAATTTTCTAATATATCAAAGTGAAAACAACTATTGATTTAAAACAAACTTATAGAGTAAAAGGAATCTTACCAAACAATCTAAAAGAAGCATATTGTAACAAAGGATAGCACCATTATTGGAAATCGTATTCCAAATCCTTGTTACACGGACCTTAAGTGTCCATCCAACTGTAGTTTCATTCAGTGTGGAAAGATGATCGTGCATGTCCATAACTGTTTGCAATAATGATTATATTAAAATATTAAAAAACAATAAATACTAAAAAATTCTAATGAGCCTTGATATGATATACAAAGAGAAATGAAAAAACCATTGAAATCAAAGAAACATGAACCTTTAGAGGTATTTGACAATAGCTACTGTGTTTCTGGATTAGTAGGATAGTTTAAACGTGTTTTTTTGCTTATAGAGTCTATCAGTTAGTTACCAAATATAATCTTTTAATTATGAGGTATCCTACTTAAAATAAAATGATTTTATCACTCATGTTAACAAAATATTCTAACTTAAAATTAATGATATGATTGATGATTCATGCATAAAGTTAGTTAACAGATAAAATCTTTAAATTAGGAGTTATCTTTAAATTAGGAGGTAATCACTTTAAAATAAAATTATTTTATGAATCATCTTAACAAATTATTCAAAATTAAATTTAATGATATGATTGTTGATTCATGCTTGATATAAGATCTCAAAACATAAAAGACCAATTAAAAAAAATTAAATAAATTAAACTTTTACTATATAAACCAAATTTATACAATATCTTATTGACGGAAAAAAAATACTAAGAAAAAAGAACATATTAAATTTTATCAATAGATTGATATACTGCAATGTACTACTAAAATTTAATTTGTTACTACTAATTAAAATAACTAACCGAGAGGTTAACTTAAACTAATTAAAATAACTAACCAAGAGGTTACATTGGACGTGACATGGCGGTTTTAAAACCACCACCTAATGCAAAACCGTCCAAAAAGTCCTATAAAAATAGATATCAATATTTAAGAAAAAAATATATACAACATTCTTTCCTTCTTTTCCTAATTCTTAATTCAGAAATGAGTTCAAGATCTTCAAAGAGAAGAAGATACTCAAGTATCAAGAATCTGTTGGTGAATGACCTGAATAACATTAACATGACATCGGCAGAATTGAATGAAGAAATTCGTGTAGCAAATGAAGACTTTGGTTTGTTTTTCAAGAGCATGTTTGACAGACAATCTTTGTTATTTGCTCAAACCATTGGCCTAGAGGAAAAATACGGGTACGAAAAAATGTTATTGCTACCTATTTTCAAATTGATTATAAGGATACAATTACATTGTTTAAATTGTAGGAACATTATCGAGGTGTTGGAAGGTAACGGACATGGAAGTGTTGGAGAATCTTCCCAGCAAAATGTTCTACTTAACACTGCGTATTCTGAAAATGAAAGAAAATTTGTGGAAGATACAAACACATCAATTGTTGGCCATGTAAAACAGTTGAAAGAACGATTGGATGAAATGTTAACAGGTTTTCAGACTTTTCAAGCAGGATGGATTGAAAAGATAAATCATTGGAAAGCAAAGTCTGAGGAACTTGAAGAACAGAGACTAAAGATGGGTGGTAGACTTGTGGATTTCATCCGTAACATATAGTTCAATATGTGGATTCCATCTGTAATATATAGTCAAGCCTGTATAGTATTGGGAATGTCTATTTTAGTGTTTGGTTTAGTCTAATTCAATGAAGACATGTTCATGTCATTTACTAATGTTGTAATCATGTTGTGTACATGTAAATAAAAACGTCTTGTCTTGGTTTAGCCTGTATGTTTGCTTGTGTAATGTTTCCAACTAAAAGTATGTTATTGCTAATGATATAAAATGCAACATAAGTACAATAGTGCTACATCGTTTATAAATGGATAAGTTGTGGAAAAAGGATATTGAGCAAAATAGAGATGAGCATACAGGCTTAAAGACTATTGTTAAACCATTGGCAACATATAGCAAAGAACTAAGAAACTATAAGGAGTATAGTTGTAAATTGAACTACTAAACAGGGATTTAACTGCTCTACATGCAATGCTTAACTGTTTAGTGACAATCATAGTTGAAAAATTTCTAACATTTGAATCTGGACCAATAATTTGTATCCTTGATTCATTAATCTGTTTCAATAATTTGTAACAGAGGGATAAGTTAAAGTGATAGAAACAACATGCATTCAGTAAAACATATGAAAAACACTAACAAACAGATATTAAATCCATCTCCAGGTGGAGAAAAAGTTGAAAATGAACCACAGTAGTTATATTACATAGATCAAATTTAGGTCAAAATATTCTTGAAACATAAAAGATTAAGTCTGAACATAAGAAAGCAGAACTTTGTAGAGAATTATCTGGAGTTTGCAGTAAATACAATCAGTTTCCCACATGTGTTTCATGGTGATGGATTTTCCCCATGGATGGTTGTCATCAATGTAAATCTCTTCAACAGTTCTCGGACAGAGTGAGTACCATGTTTCATCTCCTAGCGGAACACCATCTACCTGATACATTGGATTTGGATTCCTTGCATTTGGGCAAAACTTGAATACAGGCAAAAGATAATGGACCTCGGAAATGTTAAAATACATATCTTGCAGAAATGACATTTGCTCGATTATACGATTCTTCAGATAAGTATTATTCAGCAAGGTATTCATCTCCACAGCAGTTTCATTTCTCTGAAATGTTCTATAAATGACTTTAAAAAATAAGTATGAGAATCTAGATGGGAAATGGTTACCTGATAGATCACTTAAAACAGATAGATGTTGCTGAACATCCTCTCTCAAGAAGAGTTTTCGAGTAGAATTGTAAAATTTTGCTTGCTCAACATCAAACCGAACAGCAAATTGTATAAACCCCTCAAAACAATCACGAACTACTTCAATAGGTTCATTATGAAACTGGTACAATACATCCGAGTTTAGACTCTCTAGAACAAACTTAATCGTTTGTCTTGATTGACCCATTGCCCAAACGATTAGTAGCTTTGAAAAACCAGAGAAATTATTGTCCTCCAATATAATGAAATTGAAAACTTGACTAATAACATCAGCTCTTAAATTTAGAATGTTGTTAGCATCCATGGCTTTGGTTATAAGTCTATTGATCAATATGGTATTATGGATTTGGCTTAGAGATGAAAGCAATTTTAAATGATTCTGAACAGAGGTACATGCCAATGTCTGGAGATGAAAGTATTGGAGAATGTGAAAGGATGGAGTGAATATAAACTGGAGTTGTAGTTAACAGCACGCATGCAAAAATGAAACGACCATTAATCTCCCATATGTCTTAAATATTTCTGTTTTTTAATATTAGTTCAATGTTGAATACATGAATCTCATTATAGATTCTGACAATATAAGTAACTTGTAAAGTTAAACAAAATCAATACATGAAATGTCAGCATTATGTAAGAAAACTGCAAGAATATATAAATCTTCTTAAGCCTATAATATTTAGTGTGAAAATATCATATTATCATTATATACAATAAATTATAAATTTTCCTCTTTAAAACGAATGTGATCACAAACCGAAATATATTTTCATAAAATATTAAAAATTCCTAACATACAACATTAGCAATTAATTTAGTTAAACCTCAGCGATAACTATAAAATAGTATGTCCAATCCAGAAGGATACATAACTCCATAAACAACTATATTAAAATTTATATCGACGAAAAATCTATATTTTGAATATAGATATTTGGTTAAACATAATAGCAACAATATAGATTTTAACTCACTTATTAATAATCGAGAAATTTTTTTCAAATTTGTCGGTACCAAGGATATTAATTTATAGAGATTTTACTGTACATACAACTGACCATGAGTGAAACGACCTCAGCAAGTTAAAATAGTTAAAATGATTAAACCTTTCTGGTGATTTGAAATTTAAATAATAATTTGAAAATATTTGATAATTATGTATCTTTTCCGTAATATTATTACAAACAAAATTATGGAAATATAAAAAATGTTGAACTATTATTTGATAATTATGTTTCTTTTCCGTAATATTATTACAAACAAAATTATGGAAATATAAAAAACATTATTAAACGGATTTATCCTATTTTTTAAATCTTTTTAAAAATTCTAGTTTTAAAATTTATTTAAAAGTAAATCTTAAATTTAAATAAATCTTTATTTTTTTGTAATTATTAGACGGTGTTAATCATATTCATCATTGTGGCCATAAGGTGGTTGATAAAAATAACGAAAGGTCTTGCTTTTGCTGTATTACATTTTACATGTTTAATTTAAACGAAAATGTTACTAACATTCACAATTCTTGTACCCAGATAATGGACTTTTGGTTGCAAAGCAATTACATGTATTTGATTTTTATAAAATGAATGTGATCACAAACCGAAATATATTTTCATAAAATATTAAAAATTCCTAACATACAACATTACCAATTAAATTAGTTAAAACCTCCGCGATAACTATAAAATAGTATGTCCAATCCAGAAGGATATGTAACTCCATAACCAACTATATTAAAATTTAAATCGACAATAAATTAATATTTTCAATATAGATATTTGGTTAAACATAATAGCGACAATATAGATCTTAACTCACTTAATTAATAATCGAGAAAATTAATAAAATTTGTCGGTATCATTGATATTAATTTATAGAAATTTTATTGTACATACAACTGACCATGAGTGAAACGACCTCGGCAAGTTAAAATAGTTAAAATGTTTAAACCTTTCCGATGATTTGAAATTTAAATAATAATTTGAAAATATTTGATAATTATGTTTCTTTTCCATAATATTATTACAAACAAAATTATGGAAATATAAAAAATGTTGAACTATTATTTGATAATTATGTTTATTTTCCGTAACATTATTACAAACAAAATTATGGTAATATAAAAAATATTATTAAACGGAGTTATCCTGTTTTTTAAATATTTTTAAAAATTATAATTTTAATATTTATTTAAAAGTAAATTTTAAATTTAAATAAATCTGTATTTTTTTTGTAATTATTAGACGGTGTTAATCATATTCATCATTGTGGACATAAGATGGTTGATAAAAATAACGAAAAGTCTTGTTTTTAATGGATTACATTTTACATGTTTAATTTAAACGAAAATGTTACTAACATTCACAATCCTTGTAGCCAGAAAATGGATTTTAGGTTGCAAAGCAATTACATGTATTTATCCATTATAAAATGAATGTGATCACAAACCGAAATATATTTTCATAAAATATTAAAAATTCCTAACATACAACATTAGCAATTAAATTAGTTAAACCTCCGCGATAACTATAAAATAGTATGTCCAATCTAGAAGGATACGTAAATCCATAAACAACTATATTAAAATTTAAATCGACGATAAATTAATATTTTGAATATAGATATTTGGTTAAACATAATAGCAACAATATAGATTTTAACTCACTTAAGTAATAATCGAAAAAAATTAATAAAATTTGCCAATAGCAATGATATTAATTTATAGAGATTTCACTATACATACAACTGACCATGAGTGAAACGACCTCGGCAAGTTAAATTATTTAAAATGTTTAAATCTTTCCGGTGATTTGACATTTAAATAATAATTTGAAAATATTTGATAATTATGTCTCTTTTCCGTAATATTATTACAAACAAAGTTATGGAAATATAAAAAATGTTGAACTATTATTTGATAATTATGTTTCTTTTTCGTAATATTATTACAAACAAAATTATGGAAATATAAAAAACATTATTAAACGGATTTATCCTATTTTTTAAATCTTTTTAAAAATTCTATTTTTAAAATTTATTTAAAAGTAAATTTTAAATTTAAATAAATTTGTATTTTTTTGTAATTATTAGACGGTGTTAATCATATTCATCATTGTGGCCATAAGGTGGTTGATAAAAATAACGAAAGGTCTTGCTTTTGCTGTATTACATTTTACATGTTTAATTTAAACGAAAATGTTAGTAACATTAAACGATGTTAGCTCGTAAAAGAATATGGCATTAAAATTCTATTCATAGAATGACAAAAAGATTGATTATTTTTTAAAAGAAAATAGAACGATTCAATAGTGTTATTTTTTTTAAATCACTTATTTTAATAATGGGTAAGATATTTAAAAAATTTTAAGAATTTAAAATAAAATACTTCTTGATATACACAAAACAGGTAGTAGTTGAGACACTTATACAATTTAATGCTTGTCTTAATAAAAACTTAATTTAATGCTTGTCTTAATAAAAACTTATTAGGGGTATTTATGATAAAAGTAAGACCGTTAGAGATATGTCCATTACCTAATTTTAGAAAAACATGAAAATAATATAGGTAACAAAAAATCCCTAAATTGTAGTTGCATGCAGAATATATACATATCTCAACTGTGGGAAGAGAATACCGGTTCTGTGCAAACTCTGTAGAAGACTGACATTCATCAAATGGAGGTAACAAACCGAATTACTCATCTTCTTAATCTTCGATTTCCGTGATAATTAATTACTCTCCGGAATTCGCATGTATTAATTGTATGTATTGATTTGGATTTAGTTTGTAATTGTATATTTCAATTGTTATCAATCATATATATCATTACTTAGTCTTAGTTTTTTTGCATATTTTGTTGATTTCTGATTACGGTGTATGAATGTTTGGTCAATCAATTGGAAATGGTGATAAGCCCAATCATAACTCTGTTTGGATTATATGTTTGTTTACATAATATTATATGATTATACAAAGGCTCTCTCTTGCAACTTGTACGAATTCTTTGTAATTGGTAATTTCTATCAAACTTGTTTGCATAGTTTTTCTTTAGTACTTGCTTAAAGTAATTACGACCTTGTTACATACTGTTTCTTGTAAAACAGATTATGCATTACAATAGTTCTATTTACTTTAAATACAGGGTACAATTGTGACTTACAGGAGTCGAGATAAAGCCTTTTGTACTGGTATGATGCATTTTCTGGAAATCAATTACTCAAATACAGTACTGATCATAATGATTTTTATTAAGTTATTGTGATTTAGAGTTTCAATCAATAAACGACTTTTAATGTAACAAGAGATAGACCCATATTGTCAAGTTTTGTTTCAGCCAATAATGATAAGCATGGCTATGGATCATTTGTAAGTATGATCTGTAAAGTAAAAGATTTTACATTGTGATAAAATTGAACTACTAATCTTGAACAGGAACAAATGACATTTACATTTTTACTTTTTTGTACAGAGAATGCCTAAATCGTTTTTTGATGAATATGGAAATCAACTATCTCCAAAGCTGATCATTTGGTGAAAAAATTAGTTTGGACAGGGAAATTAGATGATGAAAGTAAAGAAATTTATGGCTTAATAAATTTCATGAGATTCTATGAGATTAAACTTTACAACCTTGTTCAGTTTGATTAATATGGGAATGATTTGTTTAAAGTGAAAATCTTCAAAGATACTGCTGTTGAGTGTAACTATCCGATCAAGAATCCAGAAGAGTTTTTTAAGGATGACAATATAAATACTTGGAAAAAAGAGCAATATATCATCAACTGTTTGTCATTGGAATATCAGAAAGCTTATGCGCTTTGGAAGTTTAACTGCTATGAGAATTATGTTCAATCATTCGATATCCATGTTGGTAATGCTGATCTTGATAAGAATATCTTGTCTTTGGTGAGTCATATTTTAAAATTGTTTTCTTAGCTGGGAAACTATGCATCTTTAGTTTGTACTAACTCATTTCTGGTTCTTTTACTTTTGGAAATCAGAAAGTAAATACAGAAGTGGAAAGATTTCACAAAGATTGGACGGATGGTAAAAAGGTATTACTAAGGTTTATTGAAACATTATGGGAGATTGATATTTTGTGGAAGGATGGTACATGTATGTTGGGAAAAGGATGGTATGATTTTGCTTTAGAAACCGAACTCAAGGTTGGCGATAGATTGGTGTTGTTTAAAGTACCTTCTGCTGGATCCAACATTGTCAATGTCTGCATTTTTAAAGATGAAGATCAAATTATTGATGACAATCCTGGTAAAAGAAAACATTTTAATTATTATAATGTTATACTTTGTTTTTATATAGCAGTTACATTCCTCTTGACATTATTGAAAATATAAACAGAAAGTGAAGAGTGGAGAAGATCTTTTCTAAAAGTTGTTACAGAGCCTTGTTTAACTGAAGGACTTGTGGTATGTGTTTCTGTTTTCCATTCCTTATGCATAAATATGTCAAATGCACTCTCTGCTCTAATGTAACTTCATTAAAACTTATAAACTTTGTGCCATTTACCTTGATAGTACATATTACTTACCTGTTAATATATTTTATGTTAATCATTATGTCCCAAAATGGATTAAGGAAATCTACAGTGAAAAGCTTAAACGGATAAAAAAACTTGAAATTGGTGGCAAAGAGTGGGGCATTTCTTACAATTACATTGAAGGATACCTCACAAACCTTAAAGCAATGATGGAAAAATTAAAATTGACACCAAGGGAGACTGTAATTTTCACCATGAATAACAGTGATGTGTTGTACGGAAGGATCTTTGAGGAAGATGGGAAAGAAATAAATTATTCAAGAAGTTCCTCCAAACTTTCAATTAACGGAATTAGCAACTGGTTCTGGAATGTTGATTGGATTTCAGATTCTGGTACACTCAACTTATCTTACTTAGAGATACACAATTGTTTTAACATACATAAATTCTTAACAAATGTATGTGTTAACAGTTAGAGTAACAATTAAAACAATTACCATGATCATTTCTTTTACGGATTCTGAGGAGGAAAGTGATAATGTTATTAAAGAGGATGAAGTACGAAGAGATCCTGCCATTGTTGGTTTGGTATGTCTCACATTTAACTTAATTCATGTTTATCTACTTACCTGAGTTGACTGTGAATCTTTGATTACTATATTTGAATATTACTCTTTAATTTTGTAGAATAATTTTGAAGACGGGATCTATCGGCAATTTATCATTGCTTTAAAGCCTAAACAGTTTGAGGAATGCAGGCTGGTATTATTTTTTATACATTCAGTAATTCAAAATTATTCAACATTTAAATATATAAATTATACTTATTAATTAATTTTCTTCATGAATTGTTATCAGACAATGGCAGACAAATTCTTTCTGGAATATGGTTACCAAATACCTTTAAGTGTCACACTACAGTTACCAACGGGACGTCAAATAAATGCTAAATTTGAGAAGACTCAGCATTATCTATATCTATATCATTTATCAGTCTTCTTTAAGGAAATTATAAAATTGTCCGGTTCCATTTTGGTATTTGGTTATAAGGGAAAAGGTATTTTTATGGTTCATGTGTTGAATGATGATTCATCAGAGGTAGAATATTTACCAATCAGAACAGTTCGAAGAGCTACTGTATACCATCAAGGCAAGTTAAATTTTAAAATTGGAAAAAAAATTGGATAATAATTAAAAATGGAATTTATAATGTAGCTTTTAAGTACTTTTATGTTATTTTGCAGAGAAGAATTTTGGAGTTGGAATGAAATTCCTACTATCTGTCTCAGGTCGAATAATTGAATATGGAGAAATGGTATGGTGTAAAACAAATTATGGTATCGAATTAATTACAACTGTCTTGTATGAAGCATGTTAAATGACTGTTTTGGAAACCTTATATATGTTGCATGTTTGTTGTATGAATTGCAAATTTTTGGTTGTTTCTAAGAGATCCCGGAATCTTTTTATGAACGTTTCGGAAAGCATATACCTACTGCAATTAAGTTTGAACTACAAAATGGGGAAATTTTCAATGGCATCTATGTGGAAAATGAGAAGAAAATTCTTGGATTGCTTGAGATAATTGGTATAAAACAGCTTGAGAAAAGAGATAATTTGCTGTTTACCTATTGTGGCAATGGAAAATTTGAACTTTGTATTTTCGATAAGTCAAAGGTTGAGAAGTTTTTCCCTTGTTTTGAAGCTGAAAATGAAGCTCAAACTGGTAAATTTTGCATTCACAGATTGCTTCCTTAATCTTTTAACTTTTGTAGAATTTAAAGTTTCTATTTATTTAATATGACATGAATGTAAGATTATTGATTAATCTTTATCTCTTAACGTAGTATCAGATATGGATATGGAAGTTCAGATCAAGAATAATGTTGAACAGAATTTGATGATAGAAGCACCTATATCTGATAATGGTGAAGAGGAAGAAATGGATGATGAAGAGATGGAAGATATTGTCAATGGAGAGCAAGAGGAAATGGCTGAAGAAGGAATGGAACAAATAATAATGGAATTCACTACATCATTAACAATTTCAAATGTGAATCAGTCATCACATGGAGTGGTAATTTGTAAATTTATAATTTATAATTATGATTATTGAATTTAGTAGTTCCAACTATGTAAATTTAATCGCTTGTCTAATATGCTTATGCAGCATATACCAAGAAATGTGAAGCCACTGAACAGAGGTTGGAAAGCTGGTGAGCATGTGAGATTAAGAACTGCAGCTGGTACTTGGACAGTTAAAATAGTATTTAACAATGGAATTCCACGGTTTTCAGCTGGTTGGAACCAATTTTCGAGATATTATAAGTTCAAGGCCAATCAGAATCTGGTTTTCACTTTGTTGGACGATGAAGATGGAATAGTCTTTGACGTTCAGACTCCTTAGAATATTATTGTATTAGATTCTATCAATCTCTAAGATGTTGAAGATATATTTTTCTTATTAGAAAACTATCATGTTTCCTTTTGTTTATATCTTTTAAAGTCCTGCTTTGATCTTTAATGAGATATATGAGGTCCTCTACGCAAATAAGGTACTTGCCAGGGTATGACTTTAAAATAATGTCTTTGGAAAACATAGTTTATCTGAGAGTTTTTTAGTTTTGGATTCCAAGTTCTGTAGAGAAGTCAGGTGTGTCATCTGTAGAGAAGAATTTTGGCGAACTATATAGTTCACTCAGATCAACACATTCAAATTTATGTCTACAGATTGAACTAACTTCAATTGGTACAGGTTGAACAGTAGTCCAAAATTGTGAAAATGATGGACACTAATAAGGCTAATTTAAAAAATATGTGGTTACATTGTACAGAATTTAACTTTAATATATATTTCCACAATAGTTCATATGTCTTTAGCAATGTTGAAAATACAAATATACATGAATATTTATATAAAATGCACAAATATTAAAGAGTACATATAAATAGGCATTCCAAAAACCCACAATGAATAAGGTAATTACAAACATATTAAAAAATATAATTGGTCATTGTGTTATGTTGGTAAATTGTAGAAAACTTCCTCAAATACAACATTAGCTGTTACATTAGTTGAACCTCCGCGGTCACTATCAATTAGTACATGCAATCCAGAAGGAGACGTCACTCTAGATACAACTACATACAACTGACCATGAGTGAAAACCGACCTCGGCAAGTATAAACCAACTTTATCCAAGGATTGTCCTTGGCTTTTATTAATTGTCATGGCAAAACATAGCTGTACTGGAAATTGAACCCTCTTAAACTCAATTGGCCATTTTGAATCTGTTGGTTCCATCTCGATTCTAGGAATAATGTGCATTGTACCAGCTTCAGAACCAGTAAATATTTCACAAAGAATGCTATTTGGTAAACACTTCTTCACAATCATTCTGGTTCCGTTACAGAGTCCCATGAGCTGATTTAAATTTCGCATGAGCATAATAACAGAACCAACTTTGATAGTTAAATCATGTCTTGGTAGACATGGCATATTAATTGAATTCAAATACTCAACAGGAAAACCTGCTTCATAATCGTTATTCTCATCAACATTATCACAAAGTGAATCTTGACTGAAGTATGTGTGGGAAGAACCTGGAATCTGGTCGAGAATGTAGGAATTCACATCACTGACAATAGCATTTGTTGGAGTCAGAATAGAACGTTGCTTCAAGAACTCTGGATTTGTAATGTTGGATTTTAAATCTGGATAAATAACATCAACAATATCCTTTATTGGCTGACTTGATGAATGAATTAAAAATTTATCCGGGATCACAACATCTGGATAGTATCATCAGCATGAACATTAGGTAGAGTTCCATCTCCAACATCAAGTACCCACTTGCTGAACTCTGCTATATCTTGGATTTCTTGCATCGTCTTTCCATTTGACAAACGCATGTTTTGCTTCAACAAAAACACAACACAATGTTCCCACAACTTTGAACGATTAAGAGAAGAATTTACAACTTCTGCTCTTGTTGCTTTTGGAATAACTGGAAGAATCTGCCTAAAGTCACCACCAAAAACAATAGATATCCCACCAAATGGTTTACCACCTCTCAAAGGATCAACAGAAGACATAATATCCCTTAAACTATGATCAACACTCTCAAATGCATGACGATGTTGCATAGGAGCTTCATCCCAAATAATTAGACTTGTTTGCTTCATTAACTCGGCAAGTTCAGATCCGTGCTTAATACCAGCAATGGAATGTTGGTCAATTTTTAATGGAATATGAAACCTTGAATGAGCTGTCCTACCACCGGGCAACAATGTGGCAGCAATGCCAGAGGAAGCTACTGGGAGTACAATTTTTCCTTCACTCCGTAATTTGCAACAAATAGTATTCCAAAGGAATGTCTTACCACATCCTCCACTTCCATAAACAAAGAATACTCCACCATCGTTTTTCTCAACACTGCTTAATATGAAATTATATGCATGAAGTTGTTCTTTGTTTAAATTCTTGTGCATTGCTTCATGACGTTGTTGCATATCATCCCGATCATAAGAAAACTCTTCAGACACTAACCTGTTATCCAAATCTTGAATATATCTCTCATCAGGAAACGGCAATGTGGAAAAATCTCTCAAGCTTTTAGCAACATCATTGAATAGTTTTTCAATTTCTGCATTAAAGTATAAAAAATGAGATATTAGTAGAATGTCGCAAATAAATAGTTAGAACATTATAAAGAAAGCCATCAATTAACAATTACATGGGTAAAATGAGTACAATACCTAACAATGTTAAGCTCTGAATTTCAGATTCGCTTAACTGGAGTCTCACATTATTGCACCTTTTACGCTTAGAGTAGAGAATATCATCTGACATGGCTACCCAATGTTGTTCCCATAACTTAAGAGGATCAGCAACTTGATTATTTGATAAAATGTGAACAAACAACTCCCTAAGTTGTTGAGGCATGGCGTAAACCGCATTTTCAGACATAGTGAGGTGCCACTGCCTGTCATCCTTAAGAAGTCCAAGAGCATCACAGGCTTCCTTGAAAGAATTATGAACGATACCATTTACAGTTTTCAGATCTTTGTAAGAAGTTGCTCCTTTGCTATGTAGCAATAACACCCTAAAAAAAAAAGACTCACTAGAAGAAGCATGTACATCGGTTAATCGACCAAAAACAGTCCCTCTTTCTCTTATTTTCCATTTACATAAGTCTGGCTTCCAAGTGAAATTCTGAGGAAATTCAGCATATGTAAGATGTCTTGCCTCTGGAAACATTTTGTTTGCTTCAAACCAACCTTCAAGCTTGCTATTTTTTTTTTGGCCTTTTCAGCAACTTCTTCCAAATTAGAAGTTTGTTAAAATTCACATTCTTTTCACCCTCCAAATGTACTGGTAAACGTTCTACAGACGGAAAATGATAGTGGATGTCAAAACCCAACAGTCTCCAGGCAGCCTCCGCGGCACATATATATCGACCATCAAGATAATTCTTTATTTCATCTCGGGATTTTGTTTTACAACCTGCAGAACTCTCACAACCAGTAGCTTTTTTCTTTCTTAAAAGCATGGTAGCGGTGTCATGGCCTTTTAAACAGTATTTAAACAAATACTTCAATGATCGAGAACTGTTACATACCTCAAGATTAATATGACACTGAAAGCGGACTAATAAATCCCTATTATATGGAACAACAAATTGGTTGTCAAGTATAACACCCTTTTTCTTGACATTAAAATCCGTACGACGTCTGCGGTAAACTGGAAAACCACAGTCGTCAAAAAATGTATTTGCATTATACCTGGATGATTATAAATTTGGAAATGTTACAAAGAATTATATCTGAAATCTAAAGAGTGTAAGCTGAATATAATTAAAAAAACACACTTTTTAGGAAAATGACGACCGCATTTCCCTTTTACCATGCATGGAGAATATGTGTAATCCTTTCCACATGGACCATGTATCATGAAATTGTTAACAACGTGATAACCAATTGGATCAGTTTCTTGATTTGGAATCTCTGCAGATATTAATTTGTCTATGTCTTCAACATTTTTTGGTCGATCATTTGGATGCAACCATATTAACATGTGACAGTGAGGAAGACCACGTTTTTGGAATTCAATTACATGCATAACTGTTGGTAAATTGTTTCATAAAACCAAATTAGGTAGATTAAAAATGTAGAAAATATTGCAATTAATTTAAAGTAAAGAAATAGTGGAAATAATTAAAGAATAGTTACCTCCAATACAATTTCCAAAATAATCCTGTTTCTTTATTAAGTCCACCAATTGGTCAAGCTTTAACTTAAACACTCTAGCCACAATATCAGGTGCATCCTCGACACCAACTCCAGGCAAAAATTCTAACATGCTTTTGATCTCAGGCCATTGTGTATTGCATGTCATAGTCAAAAATAATGATGGATGACCAATGGTTCGACAAATGGCCAATGAATCTTTGAAATATTGATTCATGTATCTTTGAGAACCTGTGTGCGTAGCTGGTAAAATAACTTTCTTACCCTTGTTATTAGAATCTGTATCACCTTTTTGAATAGAATCTCGGATTGACTTATAGAGTTCTGAACGAATAATATGTTGGTGTCCTCTTAGCCAATCCAATCTATATTGCTCAACTGCAGCAAAAGCATCAACAACATATTGTTGCCACAAATGACCACCAAGGTGGAGAGTTTTCCCTAAGATTAAAAACAATGTTAAAAAAAGGTAAAAAAATATTAAATAACATAATAAATAACATGATTTCAATTTAAACGAATAATTATACCTTCATCAGGACGTATCATAAGCTTATATGCATAGAATTCCCTCATTGAGACTGTAGACCTATGTTTGACTTCATCTGGATGTTGATCGTTCACGTCTTGAACTGGAACTTTCTGTTTTTTATTATGCAGTGGAATGTCAAGGTGAAAACCATCATTGCCATAATGAAATAGCAAGGGATACTGAAGCTGCATATAGTGCTTACACGTTTCAAAAACCCTTTTCAGATACCTCTGTTTGGTCTCTACAACAATATCTCTAAAGGACAATTATCGTCAGAATCGCCAATAATTAAAGCAGCTACTTCATTTGATGGGCCTATCATATTTTTGCGACCAGATACTGATTTAGAAGAAACCAAAAGCAAGTCGAACTCATCAGGCTGATTTTGATTGATTCGATCACGCGCCATACGAAAGCTTTGAGCCATCTTATTGTTTTCATCTAACATATGTAAGAGGCTTTCAATAATTTCAGGATCCAGTTCATTTGTACCAGGAACTGCATTCATTCTATTCTGAACCTCATTTTCCGTATCATAAACATAAAGTTGACAAAACTTTGGTGAAACACCTTCTTTGGGTTTAAGACTACCAATCAAATGGTAATTCTGGCCATACAATTTAAAACAATAGGGACCACCGCCATTGTTAATTTTACGATCAATCTTTCCACAAAGTGAAGTAAACTGGAATAGCGAATTGTAAGTCCTTATGTTTTGTTTGAAGTGAGCAGATTTTTCACTACCATACAATAATGACGCTAAATATGGAGGAGGTGGCCTCTCTTCTGGAAGTTTAATTTTCCATCCTTACAACATATTGAGAATGTTGGTTGATTGTTCCTGGATGATTTATTGTTCCTTTCCTCATTCCACATTCTTGCCTTGCACTTTTGACAAATTGCAGATGGAGGACCAAGATTCATATAACCTTTCCACAAATCTGGAGTACATTAAAAAAAATATGAACAAAAAGCTAAAACATTATATTCCTTAAATAAAGATAAAATTTAATGAATATGTTACCAATAGTTTCCAAATCATTATAATATTCATCATCAAATATATATTGTCCTCGATGTGCAGCATCTTCATCGATTTCTCCGTCTGTAATCAATTAAAATAAATAATAAAAATTATTACATAAATATGCATACATTTAACAAAAATGAAATATAAAAATGTTACCAGATACAACTGCTTCATATACTTGTTTGTCTGGATTCATGATATTATCATCAAGATGATTGTTTCCAATAAGATGATCATCAGCCTCATTGAATTCCGACATCAAATTTTTAACACCGGAACTTGACGATTCACCACAAACTAAATCATGAACTGCTTTAATATTATTCTGTACACCTGATTTGGTTATAATAGCATAAGAGGATTAGAATGCACTTAACAACTGAATTTTAAAACACACAATTACAAACACTTACTTGACATTGGCTGGAACCATTCTGCAGAATAAAAACTACCAAAAGTTAATAATATAAAATGTAAGAAATTAAACAATATGTATATTGTTTGACCTGGAAGCTTTACACCAATCTGTTCAGGATCTGGAACAGTTACTGTAATGAAACGCTGGTTTTCTTTCTTTTTTGCTGAAGCAGAACTTTCTAGAATGCGAATATCCATTCGAGTCTTAGAATTGTTCAAATTGGATTTTGGAACAAAGTGTAAACCTCGATCTGCAGAAAAAATAGTTAACTAAAAAAATAGATTTTGATTTGTAATAGTACATTATAATTTAGGAAACGTACCACGATTGTACGAATTCAAAAGTTTTTGATGATTTATTTCACCATTTAGTGAGTTGCTTTGGGTAATTCTGGATGTCGGCAAATGGAACTTGTTTAGTTTGTTATTGTTTTGAGAACTTTTTGTAATAAGTCTTGAAACTGGAGTCTGAAATGTGGTTCCTGTAACAAACATGATTATAATGAGAACTACATTATAAATCATGAAAAATGGTTCATGGAATTAACATGATTCATGATAATTAATATTACTATTATAAGACATACTCGGAAATGTTTACCTGAACCGGGTACAGCCATGGACTTTTGAGATTCAACACTTGGATTTGAAGCTTATGCAAAAAATGAAAAAAAAACTATAAATATTTTGCCAGAGGACATCATAAATATGTACAAATAAATAAACAAAGATATACCTGAAGAGTTAATCATGTTAACAACGGGTTGCTTTGGGGTAAAAATATTGACATTAGGATCTTTGACATTATCCTCTATTCTGACAAACATGATGATTAGAAAGTATATGTAAATCATATTATGTTACAGACTGACAGAAAGAATACTACCTTGAAGGGTATATCCAGTTTGGAATAGTTTTCGTGAGGAACGACTTGCAATGGATGAACCTGGAACATAAATATGATAAGAATGTAAAATAATCGTGGAGGAGTACTATATCATAAGTTACCTGTATGATTCAACGTGTGACTGGAAACATTAGGATTCTGATTCTCATTAGTAACATTGGAGATCACTGAATTTTGTTCACTACAAACATTATTATTGAGCTTGAAATTAACATGAACGCCACCATTGTAACTCTCAGAACGTGCTCGTCTCTTAGAAACTGAATAAATAACACTAAAAACAGTTGACAATATTATAAAAAACACATTAAAGTTTGATGATTCGTCGAGAAAATAACAGAAAATTGACCATGTTTGGACGAAGCAGAAGGGGATAGGGATGCAAGCGGAATTCGTTTACGACTTGCAATGTATATACAATCAATAACTACATAACAGAACACATAACAATGTATCCATCAAAGCATATTGACAAAGAACACAGAACAGAACATACCGGATTTGTCCATAATGGTGTTCTTCAATGGAGGCGATAACAACGATTTAGATTAACCCAAATTAGAGGATTACAGACAGTAAACAATAATCACTAATTGACAAAAATATCTCCACCAAAGAAGAAATTATGAATCCAAATAAACAGACAACATGATTATAGGAAGATTTTGAAAAGAAGTTACCATAACAATTTTTTGAAAACTGATGCAGTTAGAATTAGATATGGATATGACTCATGTTGATTTGGATGACCTAGTATAATGTTAAATGACCAAAAAACCTTTACACATACATTAGATGTTTAAGAAGTGGAAGGATAGATTATGTAATTTTAATGTGAAATGACCAAAAAGCCAATAAAAATACAAAGGATGAGTAAAAAGAGGAAGGATAGATTATGTAATTTTAAAATGCTAATGCTAGCACTTATTTAGAATATATTAATTAATAAGTTCTATAAAATAAAATTTTCTTTGACAATAGAAATATACCATACATTTCCTCCCTAAAACATGCACCCTCCGTGAGATCCATTTGTTTACAAATGTATTAGTCACATAAATGAATTGTACACAGAAGAGTAAGAAAATGGGTAAAATATTGGGAAAAAAAAATTATTAAGTAAAGTGGTTATTAATATTTAATATATAAAATGAGTATAGTAAAAGAAAATAGTGAATGTAATTGAGTTTTATGTAATAAAATTTTACTAATTTTTTTTAAAAAATATTAAAAATTAAAATGCACGTTCAAAAAATTAAAAATAAAGAAATGATTGAAACAAATGACGTAGTTATTAATAAGGTGTTTTGGACTTTTTTTCCGATATCGGGTAGTATTCAAGATTGGTGGGCGACACATCTAATTTGCATCTACATTCTTAGATTTTACATGTGTCACGTCAGAATTGGTAAGGTAAAAATAATGTGGTTGTTAAATAATATATGTTGTAGCATAAGATTTTATTGGGACGTTCCTCTAATACCTTAAAGTTTAGTTTTTAGATAAGCTGGTTGGTTAACGGTGGTTACAATACATGATAACGTATATTAAACAGGTTCACTGATATAAGGAGTTGTTCAAACTGTACTGTAGAGTTAATTGCACTTTACATCCCTCAGCTTTACTCCAATTTCAATCATGTATATGTAGTTTCATAAATTGCACTTTGCATCTCCAAACTTTAAATCATAGTTCGAATCACAACTCCTTATACGTTTTCTATCATAAAAAAAATTGTTTTTAATGAATGTATTGACAAATGCGATAAAAAATTGTGTAGTGATTATATAATTTATATTTTAAGATGTTACAAATATATTTTAATTATTTTATACGTATCATATATCATAGTAGTCACAATTTATTTAATGGAAACATATTAGTTCAATTTTTTATAAATATATTATTATTGATTAATTGTCGAAAAATAATATTAAATTATAATTTAAAATTTTTAAAAGTGTAAAAATTAGTTACATATTTAAAATCTAAAATTTATATCATCACTACGATAATTTTACATCGTATTTGTCAATATATTCGTTAAAAATGACATTATTTTTTTATAGAAAAAGTATAAGAGGTTGTGATTCAAATTATGATTTAAAGTTTTGGGATGCAAAATCACTTAATTGAAATTAGACTAAAGAGGATGCAAAATGCAACCTTTCGATGGTCTTATAGGCAATTAGTTATATCAGCTACGGTGTAATACTCTCACCCCCTCACTCTGGTATATAAGATATATATTCTCCTGAGAGCTTAGTTGATTGAAAAGCATGGATACTGAGACAACATTATCTACTGCTACTCATCCAAAACGTGCTGGTGGTTGGATTACTTTTCCCTTCATCATAGGTTCGTCTATCTTTATCCCTTTTTCGGTCTATAAATGTACATGCGAGAATAAGGTAAAGTGCATGATTCATTTTTTAATGTTTTGTCACAAAGCAGCAAGTACAGCGGCCTTAACACTTGCTGGGGGAGGATGGATGTCCAATCTAATTGTTTATCTCATTCAAGATTTCCGAATAAAGAGTATCGATGCTGCTCAAATTTTCAACATCGTTAATGGCTCCACCAGTTTTATTCCTGTCATTGCTGCCATCATAGCCGATTCATTTCTAGGGTGTTACACGGTTGTTTGGATCTCTTCTTTCATCTCTTTCTTGGTATGGATTCTTGTATGATTTCGTAAAGTATAATCAAAACCAATTCCACGATACTAGTTGATGCAGGGCACACCCTAAATTAAAAGAGTTTGTCAATGAAACCATTTAGTTTGGTGTACAGTTATGGTTCCAAAAAATCTCATCTCAAGATTTACGTTTAATGCAGGGAATAACACTTCTGTTTCTAACTTCTTCCATACATTCATTAAGACCTCCGTCATGTGAATTAGATGGATCAAGCTCTTGTCAAGACCCGACTAAACTGCAATTCACAGCACTGTACAAAGGTATAATACTAGCATCTATAGGCATAGGAGGTCTTCGCTCGACCTTAACAACGATGGGAGCTGATCAGTTTTCAAAGCCAAAAGATCAAGGAGTGTATTTCAACTGGTACTTTGTTACTAGCTACCTTGTTTCAGTAATATCATCAACAGCCATGGTTTACATTGAAGATAACATCAGTTGGGCATTAGGGTTTGGTTTAAGTGTTGGAGCTAACTTACTTGGTTTACTAATTTTCTTGCTTGGTAGCCGCTTTTATTATCTTGCTAAGCCGGAAAAGAGCCCCTTCACGGGCATTGCTCGTGTCATTGTGGCAACTTTACGGAAATGGAATGTCCCTTTATCGTGCGAATCTGAGGATTATTATTATGGTCATGATGCAGAGCTAAACAACCATGAACCAGCTGTAGCAGTACCCACAAAGAGCTTCAGGTAATATTGTTAAAATTTAATATAAATCTTCTAAAAGCCAATTATTCTTTACTGTTGTGGAGATGACCTATATTTCATAATCTACGCACTAAATAGAAGTGGATACACCTAACACAATAATTGAAGTAGAATCTTTTGAAATGATTTATTCTTAAAAGAATGTGGGTACTCAGCGAATAGTGGCAGTTATCGAATTCGATGAGCAACTTGGTAGATAATCAATAATACACACGAGTAATTATTTTTTTTTTTTTGAATATGCGTAAATTTTCAAAGAAAACATGTAGAAGGTGACGAAGAATGATTGATAAAGTGGTTACGGTGTTTTACTTTATGTCGTGGGCAAGAATATTCAATCATAATTTTGTGCACACTTGTGCTTTTCGCATACATACTGTTTTTTGCTGCACTACCTGCTAGTGCCGTAGCCCGCATGCTCCACTTACCGAAAAGTCTTCTGCTCTACTTGCCTCGTACAGTAAAGATGGACCATCTCTGCTTAGTGCTCAATTGTACACCTATCCTGTATGTGATTATCTATTTGTGATGAACCAGGTTCTTAAATCACGCAGCGCTTAAAACAGACGGAGACATTAGTTCAAACGGCTCAAATGCAAACCCATGGGAGACATGCACAGTTCAACAAGTTGAGCAATTCAAAAACCTAATCAAAATATTTCCTCTATGGTCTTCTAGCATTTTCTTAGCAGCCCCAATTGGCATCCAGAGTAGCTTAGCCGTCCTTCAGTCTCTAACAATGGACCGTCGTATAGGACCACATTTCAGTATTCCAGCAGCATCCATTCTCGTCTTTGTACTGTTTGCCACAGCAAGCTTTCTCATTATCTGGGATAGATTTCTAATGCCCGCATGGCAGAGCCTACTAAATCTAACCTTAACTCCACTCCAGCGCATAGGCACGGGTCATATTCTCACAGTCATCAGCATTTGTATATCGGCAGTGGTGGAAAAAAAGAGGCTCAACGTAGCAAAATCCAACGAGGATTCGAAGGTGGTACCAATGTCGGTCTTATGGCTAGTGCCACAGCTAGCTGTCATGGGAATAGGAGAAGCATTTCATTTTCCAGGACAAGTGGATTTGTACTACCAAGAGTTTCCCGTGTCCCTAAAAAGCTTGTCAACTGCAATGATTTATCTGATTATTGCAATTGCCTTTTATTTGAGCACTGCCTTAATTGATCTTGTTAGGAAGGTGACAAAATGGTTACCAAACGATATAAATAATGGGAGATTAGATAAGGTGTACTGGGTGCTGGTCGCCACTGGGGTGGTAAATTTTGGTTATTACTTGGTTTGTGCATGCTTGTACCAGTATCAAAATGATGACAAGGTTGAGGAGAGTAGTGGTCGCCCAAGGTCTAATATCGAGTGAATTAGAGTTTAGAATTGGTTTATACTGTATGTTTCTCTGTCCACTTATATGAAAATAAACTCAGGGGTAGTGTATCTCCCTCACTTTCTTCCTAATGTCTAGCATTCGAAACTCGTCAAAGACAAAAACAAGGTATGAGTATCTTTAACTATTTAAAAATGAAAAATAAATAAAAAAACTCTTATATAGGTAAAACCACAAATCCACTAAATATGAATGCATTATAAGATTAGAGTCATTTCCTCACTCAACACTCTTGATTACAATCACCTCACCTTAATCACAAAAAATCTCTTTTGTGTATCACACACAACTCTATAATTTTGTTATACACCAAAACCCCTATAAATATCTATATTTATAGACACCACAAATATTCTAATCCTAATCTATTTCAAATCTTATTTGTGACAATTACCATCTTTTATTATCTTGAATAGAAATCTTTACACAATTGATATTCCAACCAAAATAAGAATTACCTCAATTATCACAAATTAAAATTATGCTCATAATAGGATTCTTGACTTACACTACGCCAAAGCAGTCGATAGACATCAGTTCTGGGCCGATGTAAAAAACTTTCAAAACCGATGTCTAGCTGGGTGAGGTTAAAAGTCCATGTGTTTTATATCGGTTCTGGGCCGATGTTAAAAACTACTTATTACATCAGTTTTTAACCGATGTGAATAGTTGTCAACAACATCAGTTTTTAAAACATAACCGATGTCTCAACCTTTGTACTACATCGGTTTTGGTTAGAACCGATGTTGTAAATTATATACTACAATGGTTTTGAATAGAAAACCGATGTTGTATATTGTATACCACATCGTTTTTTAATCGATGTTAAATAGATCCATGAAATTGCCAAATTAGACATCAGTTTTTAGGTGATGTGTTAAAGGCTCAAATTGATGTCTGTTTACCAAAATTATGTGCCCAAAAATTTACCAAAATCAACATTGCATTCAAATAGAGTTATATACCACCAAAATTAGCAATACAAAACATTCACCCAAAAGCATAATTCATTGACAATCTACTACTACACCAAACTCCATATCCACAACTACCTCAACTACAAATATATTCGTAAGTTCACAATAACAAACAAACTCCTCAACTACTAATAATTTGGAACTTAACAATACTATATGAACTTCACACAACTAAAGCTAAAGCTAAAGAAAGAAGACACTTTGACCACCAAAAAGGTTCATCTTCTTTCGCTATGTACATTATGTTGCAATAAGCATAAGTTATAAAAAAGGAATGACGAGGACCCTTGTACATAGCACCAGCATGAGTTCTTATCCTTGACTCCTCGCTCTTCTCGAATAAACCTTCGTGCAATTCTTCTTCGCATAATTTGAAAAAAGCTGATGTCTAATGGAGAAAAACAAAAGTGCTTTTAGTAGAGCTATTTAGTTGCAAACTTGCAATCCAAAAGTAATGCTCGTAGGAAATAAAAATATTATTGCAAGTAAGTAGCTGGATATTATTTTCAAGCACAAGTATCTAGCATAACTAGGTTCACATATAAAATACAGAATTGTTTGACTGACCTCAATTATTCAAGTTTCTGGGTAACTATCCCACTTAGTAGAAGCTCTGAACTGAATACATGCACACCTGCAAACAGATATGAAAGTTGCAACGTTTCATAAAATTTACAAGTCATCCGTGACCATTTACAAGTGTCACCTTGAAGACTTCACAATTAGCTGGACTACCACTAATTAAATAGAAAAAGTAAACAAAATTCTATATTTGACTGTTAACTGACTTGACCAAGCTTTCAATCATTTCTTTGCAAGGTTTGACATTTTGAGTAATCAAGACTTTTTGATCCTGGTGGTCAGTAGCAAAAGATTGTCAGAAGATAAAAATTATACAAAATAGAGTGTCATATCATGACTCTAAAACTTTCTATTACTGACAGTGACTGAGATGCAAGCAAAAAGAAACGGGCATGTACCTTAAGAAGGGGATGGTGTCTAGCGCGAGCAAGTGAAGTGGATAAATCAAACCCAATTTCCTTCTCCTTCTTTGTATCCCTCAGGATATACTTTTCCTCATCAACTAAACAACCAGCTTCTGCACAGTTCTCTAACCATAAAGGCGTAACCACTGGTTTACCAAGAGCAATGGCTTCCAACATGTTCCTTGTCCAGACAAACTTGTCAGTTATAAAATGTGTAGCCTCTGAACAACAAGAAGCAACAGAGATCCCTAGTCGTGCCAGGATCTGAAAGTTAAGGAGAGAGATAATATTTGAGCCTAAACAATATATAATTAGGAACAAAGAAACCTGAAAGCAAATAAAGAACCTTATTTTGTTGTTTTCTTATGTCATCATCTAAGCTTTGGCTGAACAAGATTTGAACGTTTGCCATGTTGCTTCGCCTTCTCAAATCTTTGGACACAAAGACCGGAAGTAATTCTGCAAACCCTAGTCGACTAAGCTCTTTCATAAGAGGTGATTTCGAGGAGAGTTTCTTGAGCATTTGCTTGCCAACTCTAGTAATGCCCTGAGCGTGTGATACATTGTATTCTGTAACTGATAACACATAAGGTATTAGAGTCTTCAATGCTTCAACTGATGATACTTTTTTATAACTTATGCTTATTGCAACCTAATCTAACCTCTTCACCAGATATATAAACAACTGGAGCTGATTGCCTCATCTCATGCCCTTCTGAGATTATTGCAGTAATCTTACAAAACAAAAGAAAGAAGCAATGTACATTTTTAAGTGGAGGGGACATAAATAAATTTCAAAAGGTTGCGTTATGTGCACAACATATATTATGTGCATAGGCCCTGAAGAAAGCAGTAAATGAGAAGAAGAATATGCAATCTCTATAAGTAAGAACCATCGAGTTCATCTTAACACACAAGCACCTGTAGTAACAATGTACATTTGCCCACACCAGGATCACCACCAACTAAGACCAAAGAACCTACAAAACAGAGAAAGAACTTGGGTTTCAAAATATGCTGCAAATCCACTATATTGAAACATTGAAACAGAACAATACCTCAAGGGGTTCAAAGTTAGTTGCAATAATCATTAGTATAATTAACGTAAATGTTTATAATATGACGAATACATTTTTGTGCCGATCAGGCAACAGGCATAACTAGTAAGTTCATTCCCCTTTCCAGGTAACAAAACTTGTAGCAAACTAGCAACTCTAACATGCTAAGTTATTAAGTTGATACAACTTATAATTTCTTACTGGGCTATTAACTTAACTAATTATAGATATGAACAAGTAATCGAACATACTGCATACATCATCAGAGATAAGTTATACCTGGTACAAGACCACCACCAAGAACCCTAGCAACTTCATATCCAAAAAGTCCAGAACTAATTCAGGCAGATGACTAATTACATTCAACAAGATATATGCAAATATATTTGCTTGAGCTACCAACCAAATACATTTATATAGGCACATATAACCGGCAGCTCTTCATATGCTGGAGACCCATAATTCATAAGCAATACAATATTAAGGAATTATTGTGCAAGTGAATAGTAGTACATCTTCTAGTATCACTGAGGCTCACTTAAAAACATTGACAATGTAAAAAAAAGAAAGACATAAATCTTACAAGGGAATTCTCCACTCCTTTTGATCAACACCCCTATTCACATCCGTCAACCTCACCGGACTAACATCTCCTACCTGCTGTGGCAACCACGTTTGCACTATCTTCTCCGAAACCCCAAATCCACTAGTCATCTTCCCTTCGTTCCAATCACCTTCCGAAAACCTCTTCATAGTCCCCACACCATCACACGACTGACATGAACCCCACCACTGTCCATCCGAATACCCACAACTCACACAAACCCAACTAGTCTTCACCTTCCCTTTCTTCTTCCCACCATCCGAAACAACCGCAAAACTTTTCCAACTCGTCGACCCACTTCTTAAATTTCCCTTCTTAACAACCCCATAATTCCTATCACCATCATCTCCAACACCCGAAATTTTCGAAACTTCTTGATTATTTTCATAACAAAGAAGACTCGAGAGTCGTGAGAAGACTCGAGAGTTAACATCAGAAGACCATAATTCGATTAAACCCCAAATCGCAGCAAAACACAATTCAATTAATCTCAAAAACTTGTAAGCAAAAATTAATCTCCTAAATCTCCCAAGCAGGCTGAAATTACATGTGTAGATGTGTGAACAATATTCGAGATTAAACAGAAAATCATTTGAATCCCAAATCGTAAGTTTAGGGTTCAACTTAATTGGGATTTGAAAAGGGGGTTTTGAAATCAAGGGTTTGAATTTGGGGGCTTGTAAGCCGGGGTTTGAATTTGGGGGCTTGTAAGCTAATGTTTGAATTGGGGGTTGTAAGCTAGGGTTCTTCATTGAGTTTGTGAGTGAACGAATTAGTGTGAGTGAATTAGTTTGAGAGTGTGAGTTTGAGGAGTACTGTGAGTAGGGTGAGAGTGTCGAAGGGGGAAATGAGAAAGAAAGGGGGAAATGAAAAACTAAAGGGGGAATTACGTTAAGGGGGAAATGTTTCTAAGTTTAAGGAATTGTATCTCCACGTGTTTTTTTTATTTTTTTAAAAAGAGGTTGAGACATCGGTTTTAACTACAACCGATGTCTAAAACCTACTTTAACATCGGTTCTAGTAAAATTGATGTAAAACACACCTTTAACATCGGTCAAAAATGCAACCGATGTTAAAGGGGTGATGTCTATTAACTGTTTTGGCGTAGTGTTAATTAGGAATTCGAGACAGACTCTAACAAATCCTACCTCGGCTTGAATTCCCTAATACCTCAACCGATTTCTGAGAATTTTACCTTTTTCTCGGTCTTCATTGTCGTTGCTTCCTCATCTAAACAATAAATGTTCTTCTTATTCATCATCCCTTGTAGAATCGAGCTCTTTCTATTATAAATCTTGCAACTTCGCCCTCCTCCTACGAATCTGTACCCACGTGATGCCAACACACTCAAAGACAACACATTCTTCAACGCATCTGGGACGTATCAAACATTGAGAGATTTCTTAATTGTACCATCATAGTTTATGACGAACGGTTCCAACTCCTTGAACCTTCATCTTCTCGTCATTCCCCATAATGATATTACGAAGATTTTCATCGGTGCATAAAGTCTCAAACATCGCTCGATCTCTACACATATGCATGGAAATAGCAGAATCCATCACCCATTCTGATTTATTCTTCACCAAATCGGTATCCTCACTCTACATCAAAAACTCTCCATCCTCGATCATATGCGTAGAGTCCGCATCATTATCTTTGTTCTTTCCCTTCATCTGCTTAAAAAACTTCAGATCTTCTCTAAAGCTTGGACATAACATTTGCACATGACCTGTTTCACCACAATAATAACACTCAATAGTGCTCGTATCCTTCTTACTCAGCCAAGTTTTACTTCTTACTTGTAGGTCATTGCGACTGCGACTCCTCCCTCTTTTAGCACTTTGGGTAGCTAAAACTGCCTCACCATTTTGAGAAACAACATCCTTTGTCATCCTCTCATTATCTCTTAATGCCTTTAACACATCATCAATCGTAAGAGTTGTCCTCCCTACTAACAACGATAGCTTAAAATACTTGAAGGACTTCGGTAGTGATGAGAACAGTAATAGAGCTTGTTCCTTGTCTTTCATCGGCTCATCAACATTAGCCAGATGACATAGTAGCTGATTAAAATAAATAATGTGATAATTGAGATAACTTTCTTCATCCAGTTTTAAAGAGTACAACTCCATCTTCAAATTAAATCGGTTGGTCAACGATTTTGACATATAGATGCTTGCTAACTTGTCCCATATCTACTTCGGTGTTGACTCCTTCAACACGTTATACCTCACATCGGGTACTAGTGCCAGACTAATTGTACTCGCCACTCTTTTCTGGATTTTCGCCCAATCTACATCACTCATCTCTTTTGGCTTCTCCTTCTCCAAGGTGATTAGCGCATAATTTTGCATATTTAAATACCTATTTATTGCTTCTTTTCGTAATTTTTACTTATTAATTTAGTGGATTTCGTAACCAATGGCGAAAACTCAAAAATCCATGGCGTAGTTTTGCAGAAAATTAAATAAATGTGAAAATTGATACAAAAGGGGCAAGGAGTGGATTTAAAATGAAAAAAAGGAAATTGGGAATTAAGCCAAGCAAGATTTAAAGTCAAGCCAAAGTTTAAGATAAGATATTTTGTGGTAGAAGATGACCCAAAACCCTAAATTCATCCTATAAATACCACCCATTTCTTTTGTATTCTACACCTTAGTTTTAGGTTAGTTACCCTAGTTTTTTAATTGTAGCCTCCTTTCTCTCTTTTCATTTCATGTCTGCTTTCATTTTTTAATGGTAGGTTTGTTCTTGTATTAGTAGCTTTGAATTTGTAAACACTCTTTTATAATCAATGTTATTCGAACCTTTACTTTTTATTGCATCTTCTTCTCTCTTTTAATTTTTTGACTATGTGACACAGCGTGAAGCATTCAAATAGAGTTTAAAAATAGATAAAACCTAGTTTTCAAACCAATATAACATATCTCCAAAGTTTAGAATTCACCCACATAATAAAATAAAACAGCATATATATATATATACTTACAATCCCTAGTATTTTAGCTGGGCTTTTAAAAACCTTACGAAATATTTAAAAATTAATTAAAACTAAATTACAAGGTCCAAAACAACTATAAATAATATAATTTTCGTCATGTCCAGTTCAAGGCCTTATAAACTGCTTCAGGCCCTTGTAATTGCAATTGAAGGCCTTGTTATCTGGTTAAAGGCCTTGCATTTTTCTGCTACAACCTCAAGATTTCCTATCACTATGACCCATTTCAATTTTGCAAGTGAATAAAGTAGAAAATGTGCTAAACACTTGTGGGTTGAAAGGAGCCCCTTAGATTTATTCTTGATGTTAAATTAAATTTAATGTTTTATATTGTCTTAAAATTATTGCTTTAAATTTTTAGATCTACTTTAAGTGCTTGGTTATGTATGGTTTAATTTTTCGGTGAAAAATTCCGGCAAAAAATCCATTTATGTTGGGGTTAATTTTGTTAGCTAATAATATGCAGAGAGAAGAAACTTGTTCTCTGGAATTTCTGATATATCATTCAGTAATGGTTTGATACAATTTATAGGATTACAAGATAACATATTCACTGAACTAGTACAACTGAACTCTTAACTATCTTGGAATATGTAAAGGAAATTCATAGTACAAATTCATGTATCAGATGCATCAGATTCATGTATAGAACTTGAATAGACTTTCTAGAAGAATCTAGCTTATATTCCAACAGCCTCCCTTAAGCTAGATTGCTATAACACCGAGTTTTGGCTTCAAGTCTTTGAATACCTCTGCCTTTAGAGGCTTTGTAAAAATATCTGAAGCTTGTTCTTGACTGCTGCAATACTTAACTACAATTTCTCCATTCTTGATCAAATCACGAATGAAATGATATTTGATTCGAATGTGTTTGCTTTTACCATGAAAAACTGGATCTTTACTAAGGGCAATTGCAGAACTATTGTCATAATAAATCTCTAGACAATCTTTAAAACTTTGCTTAAGTTCTTTCAACACCCATTTCATCCAAAGAGCTTGACAACCAGCAAGAGCCAATGATATATACTCTGCCTCCGCTGTTGAAAGAGCCACAACAACTTGTTTTGTTGACATCCAAGATATAGCACCAGATCGACAAAAAATACATTACCTGATGTGCTCTTACTATCATCATGGTCTTCTGCCCAATTGCTATCGCAAAATCCAACAAGTTTAGGATTGCTTACTTTCTGATAAAAAATTCCTTCTGAAAGTGTCCCACGAATATATCTTAATATTCTTTTTCCAGCTTCCCAGTGAGATTTCTTTGGACATTTCATGAATCTGCTAAGCAGATTGACCCCATAAGCAATGTCCGGTCGAGTAGCAGTTAAATACATTAAATTCCCAACAAGGCTCCTGAAAAATGTTGGATCAATAAGTTCAGAGTTGTCATCTTTACAAAATTTTACACCAACTACAACAGGGGTATGGACATAATTTACATTTTGCATTCTGAACCTCTTCAACAATTCTTTAGCATACTTCTGTTAAGAGATGAAAATTCCAGCATTGCTTTGTTTTATCTCCATGCCAAGAAAGAAGTGTAAAAGTCCCAAATCTGTCATCTTGAATTCTTGCTTCATATTTTCTTTAAAGTCATCAATATCCTTTGCATTACTTCCGGTGATGATTAAATCATCTACGTATAAAGTAATGATAATAATATCACCATTTGGTCCTTCTCTGACATAGAGAGTGTGTTCAAATGGATATTTCTGGAAACCATTCTTTAGGAAATAACTATCAATTCGTGCATACCAAGCCCGTGGAGCTTGCTTTAATCCATAAAGAGCTCGTTTTAGTAAAAAAAAACTTTATCCTCAGCTCCCGTTTTGATGAAACCTGGTGGTTAGTCAATGTACACTTCTTCTTTCAGGACACCGTTTAGAAACGTGGACTTTACGCCCATTTGGTATATACTCCAATTATTTTGAGCAGCAAGTACAAGTACTAAACGATTGGTTTCAAGACTGGCAACAGGAGCAAAAACTTCTTGATAATCAACATCGGCTTTTTGTTTGTAACCTTTAACAACTAAACGTGCTTTGTGCTTTTCAATTTCTCCATCTGCATTGCGTTTAGTTTTGTACACCCATTTGACTCCGACTGATTTCTTACCGCTGGGTAAGTCAACCAAATCCCAGGTTTTATTTCTTTCAATTGCATCGATTTCGTGCTTCATGGCTATCCTCCATTTTTCTTCATTAGCAGCATCTTCAAAAGTAATAGGATCATCATCTATAAATAAAGCAAAGTCCATGAAGTCTTCCTCCAACATTCATCTAGTTTGGCCATAGAGTTCACTTATACTTTTTGTCTTCTGAGGAGGTGAGCTTGAACTTAAACTTTTGGAAGAGGAAGATGATGGTGGCAGTGGTGATGATGGTGGCGGTGGAGTAATCTCTTCTTCAAGTGGCTCCAACAAATCAAGACCGAAAGTAGTTGAGATTTCTTTCTCATCTTTCCACACCCATGCCTCTTCTTCATTAAATTTTACATCCCGACTAATAACAATATTTTTATTAACTGGATTATATACTTTATATGCCTTTGAATTCTCACTATATCCTGTAAATATGCATTTTTCAGATTTAAAATCGAGCTTACCTCACCTTTCAGAGGGTATGTGAGAATAACATATGCTGCCAAAAATTTGAAATGCGAAACACATGGTTTTTCACCACTCCAAGCTTCTTCCGGGGTCGTTCCTTTCAGTCTTTTTGTAGAAGCACAATTTAGGATATAGCAGGTTGATGCAATAGCTTCTGCCCAGAACTATGGAGGCAAATTTTTTGTTTTAAGCATGCTGCGTACTAGCTCTATAATAATCCTATTTTTCCGTTCTGCAACCCCATTCCGTTGGGGACTAGAACGAATAGTCAATTGGTGAAAAATTCCATTTTGTTTCAGATAATCTCCAAACTCAGTAGCCATATATTCGCCTCCACGGTCAGATCTTAGTGCTTTCAATGAATATCCACTTTGATTTTCAGCTAAAGCTTTAAAATCTTTAAAATACCAAATACTTCTGATTTTTCTTTTAGAAAATATATCCATAATTTTCTGGTTTAATCATCAATAAAAGTTAGGAAATATTTATTACCTCCAAGAGAAGTTACTCGCATCGGACCGCACAAATCAGAATGGATCAGCTCCAGTGGCTTATTTTCTCTTCTAGCTTTTCCACTCGGAAAAGGATCACGATGGTGCTTTCCAAATACACAACATTCATAGACTTAATCTTGCTAATTTATATTAGGAATACCTCTGACCATATGCTCCTTGTACATCTTTGTCAAAGTGCTAACTAAATAGTTGTACCTGAGATGCCACAACCATGATTTATCTTGAACAACTGAAGCAAAACAAGAAAGAGGCTGATCCTGAAGTCTCAATGGAAACATTTTATTTTCAGTCATTTGAACTCTTGCAATGTGCACATTATTTTTGTCTCTTATTTCACATTCATCTTGTTTGAAAGATACTTGATGTCCTTTTTTCAAAAGCTGTCCCACACTCAACAAGTTATGCTTCAAGCCGGGAACATAATACACACCAGAAATACGCTTCATACCTTTCTTGGTTTGAATGGATATGTCACCACTTCCTTTTACAGGATGTCTCTTGTCATCTCATGTTTTCACTTCGCGCTAAAAAGATTCATTAAATGTAATAAAGATACTGCGATTCCAAGTCATATGGTTGCTGCAACCATTATCGATGTACCATATCTTATCAGGAGTATTTTCTTGAACATCACAAGCAAGAAGAACAGAATCTTCATCCAACTTTTCAGAATTTTCGTGTAAGAAATTAGACTCCTGATTTTCATCTCTAAGCTTCTTGTAGCAATCTTTCTTGACATGGCCAAATTTATGGCAATAGTGACATGGTACCTGCTAATAAATGACGTTCTGTCCTCTTCCAAATTGTCCCGTACGACCTCTACCTCTTCCACGATCATAGTATCCCTTATTTTCATCATTTGGGTTGGCATGATAATTCTCAATTTGGCCTCTTCCTCGTCCCCTTCCATGGCTGCCTCTTCTTCCACCTTGACCTTTAAAAGTACCTCCACGCCTTGATTCTTGCATTTTAAAAGCTTGTTCAGAAGTTGGAGATTCATATTGTTTAATCCTTAGTTCATGAGATTGCAAAGAGCCTAAAAGAGATTCAAGTGAAAGTTCACTCATGTCTTTTGACTCTTCAATTGCGACAACTATATGCTCATATTTTTTAGTCATACTTCGAAGGATTTTTTCCACTATCCGTTGATCCTTTAGTTCCTCTCCATTAATCCTGAGTTGATTGGAAATAGAAACAACTCTGTAAAAAAATTTTCAACAGTTTCTGATTCTTGCATCCTAAGTGAGTCAAATTCGCCTCTTAAAGCTTGCAACCTAACCATCTTCACCTTATCTTCGACTTTGTATGTCGTATTGAGAATGGTCCAGGCTTCTTTTGACGTTGCTGCTGCAGAGATTCTTTCAAAGATAGCTTCATCAACTGATATATGAAAAAGAGTGCCTTCTTGTCCTTCTTGCGATTTTCCTTCAAAGCTGTAAGTTGTTGTTGATTGAGTACAATTTGATCAGCTGGTTCATCGTAGCAATTTTCAATGATTTCCCAAAGATATTGAGAACCAAATAACGCTTTCATCATGATATTCCATTGACTATAATTCTTTCCATTTAGACGAGGAAGTTGGGGTTGTATTCCGTTGCTGCTAGTGGCCATTTTAGACCAAACAAATTAAAAATTTCTGGACTGGTTTTTTTAAGGATTATTGGGCTGTTTTGAGGACTGTTTCTGGCTGATTTTTATGGAATGATTATGGCTAGCTCTGATACCGCTTTGTTGGCTAATAATATGCAGAAAGAAGAAACTTGTTCTCTAGAATTTCTGATATATCATTCAGTAATGGTTTGATACAATTTATAGGATTACAAGATATCATATTCACTGAACTAGTACAACTGAACTCTTAACTATCTTGGAATATGTAAAGCAAATTCATAGTACAGATTCATGTATCAGATGCATCAGATTCATGTACAGAACTTGAATAGACTTTCTAGAAGAATCTAGCTTATATTCCAATAAATTTCACCGTCATTTTCTGTTAGTATATCGTTTAAAGTCTGTTTGTGTGTTCCTGCTCTCGCACTTGTTCCATTTTCTGCTTCAATAATTCGCTTTTGTTAGTGTTAATATTCAGCCTGCTTTCCTTTAGTATGTTTAACCCATCGAGTTCCCTGCCCCATTTCTCCCTTTAGTTTATCAATAGACTTGCTCTGTTGTTAATTATGAGTTAGTATTGTAGCCATTTTTATTTTATTTTGTTACATTCATTTTAAAGTTTTTTTTCTATTGTTTGTTAGATTATCTTCTTCCTTTTTGTATATATTACTTCAACTGTGCATTTTAGAAAGTATGAATAAAAGTTTTTGTTCCCTTAATTTGGTTTAGCCACTGTTGGTTAATTTGTATATTTTCTTAGTTGTTAAATAAAATAATTCTTGCTAAATGTTTACTATCTTTTCTATTATGTATTTTAGTTAAACAAAATCATATTTTTTTAAGAATAAGTTGCATGCTTCTAGCCCATTTTCTTGTTAATTAGCTGTGATCCATTTTCAAGTTTCTAGTTTATTTAGCTTGCCTAATTTTAAATTTCAAGCCCATTACTTTTTTGGTCCATTTAGTTTGCTTTGCTCAATTCATTTTCTCATGTTGCTGTGTGTTTGTTACAATTTAGTGCTTCTTGTTTTGTTAATTCTTATGTTGTCTTAATTATTAGTATTTAATCTTTCTTTTGCCATCATTACTTTTACTAATTAAAAGAATTTTGGTTTAGTTATTTTAATGTTAATTAAAGTCAGGTCATGTATTTTATTCTAAGCTATTGTATTTCCCTATTTTTATGTCATGTTATCACTTCTTATTTATGAGTTTATCAACTGCTTGTTATTAATTTAGTTTCTTTTATTTATTTGTTAATTTTATTTTGTAACTTTCATTTCATTGGTTAGATTAAATAGAAAAAAAATCCTCTCAAAATTACATGTCTAGTTCGCCTAAAATAGAAATTAATAATTACGAAAAATATATAGGTTCTGTGGATCGAATCATAAATATTAAAACAATGATCGTGCACTTGCAATATTTATATGTTTATTTTTAGCACATCAAGTTTTTGGCGCTGCTTCTGGAGACTATAATTATTTTTCGCGCCTTAATTTTTAATTTTTCGGATTAGTTTTACTTGCTTTATGCTTGTTTTAATTTGTAGGAAATTGGAGACTCGGGAAACTTTGGCGAGACGTGGATACAATTTGAGTAATTTTGGAAGCATGCTTTGTTAACCCGTATCTCTTTTTCTTTTCGTATTTTTCACTAGTTATAAAAAATCACAAAAAAAATATAAAAATCAAAAAAGAATTAGTTAGTTATATACATAAATGTTGCATCATGCATTTAATCACTTAGGATCACATCACATAGATTTAATTTTTCTTGTTTTTAATTTTTCATACCTTATAAATTGTGGTGATTGCGAGAACGGAGGAATGTTAAATTTCTTATTTTCTTTAGATTAGGACACGTAGTGTAAGCATCCATAATTGTTTATCGCTTTAATATATCTTGTTGTGTGTTGCATCATTTTAATAATTCTCAAGGGCAAAATCCAATCAAAAGATAAAGGGAGGGATTTCATCTCTCTTTCCTTGGCCCACAACAATTAATCCCTCATTTTGCATACCCTAGCCTTTAATAAAATTAAGTAGACATTAGCCCCTAAGATTTCACGCTAAACTAGGAAAAGAAACTGGAACGAACAATTTTCAAAGTATTCATTCTTTTGGTGTTTAGGAAAGCGAAAGCTTACCTGGCCAATTAGGATTTGGTGTCTAGGCTGATGTTTAGCCTCTTGGCAATGATTGTACCTACTTGGATAAATCAGTTTGAAAACTTTTAGAATTGTGACATTTGGGAACATGACCATTTACCTCAATATTTTCCATATAGGGAAACAACCCAATGATTATTATGATCAACTTATGGATGTCAATTTAATTGATGAAATAGTTGATCAAGAATTCATAAATCCTAATGCTGCTCCTGATTTTTGTTTAAATCACTTTGGTCAAAATTGGGATGTTTTTGAATGTACAAATGAGGTAAATGCAATGTTAGATTCCATTATTCGTATAAATAACCAAGCATGTGAACCACTTCCTTTGTCACTTTTTGAGGCTAGTGAACCCGTTGAGCAAAGCCTCCCGATTTAGAACTCAAACCTTTTCTCGACACTCTTAAGTATGCTTTTTTAAGTCCTAACTAGTCTCTTCCTATTATAATTGCCTCTAATTTAACCAAGTCACAAGTGGATGAGCTTGTAAGTGTGCTTAGAGAACATAAGGAAGCCATATGATGGAGTATCTCAGATATTAAATGAATTAGTCCGGCTACTGTCCAACATAGGATTCACTTAGTTGATAATGCCAAACTGGTTAGAGAGCCACAAAGGCAGTTAAACCCAACTATGATGGAAGTTGTTAGGAAAGAAATCCTTAAAGTGTCTAGATAATGGAATCATTTATCCCATTTTTGATAGCTCTTGGATTAGCCTGATTCAAGTAGTACCTAAAAAGTCAGGTATTACCGTGGTGACTAACGAGAACAATGAGCAAGTTCCTACTCGTGTTCAATCCGGTTGGAGGGTGTGCATAAACTATAGGAAACTCAATGATGCCACTAGAAAAGACCACTTTCCTTTCTGATCATAGATCAAATGTTAGAAAGGTTAGCGGATAGTGCCTACTACTATTTTCTAGATGGTTATTCTGGCTATTTCCAGATTCCTATAGCTCCGGAAGACCAAGAGAAGACAACTTTCACATGTCCCTTCAGAATTTTTGCTTATCGTCGCTTAGCTTTTGGTCTAACCACCGCCCTAGCCACCTTCCAAAAGTTCTTGATGAGCATCTTTTCTGACATGGTAGGAGAATTCCTAGAGATTTTCATAGATGACTTTTCCATCTTTGGTTCGTCTTTTCATCAATGCCTAAACCATCTTGAGTTAGTCTTAAAAAGGTGTAAACAAACAACCTTCTTCTCAATTGGGAGAAATGTCATTTCATGGTCAATGAAGGAATCGTTCTTGATCATAAAATTTTTGAAAAGGGGATTGAAGTTGATAAATCCAAAATTGACCTCATAGCCAATCTACCCCCACTAAAATCGATCAAAGCAATTCATCCTTTTTTAGGACATGCTGGTTTTTATAGGCATTTCATTAAAGATTTTAGCAAAAAGGGTTAAACCCTTGACCATTTTCTTGGCAAAGATGTCAAATTCGAGTTTAGTAGTGATTGTTTACAGTCTTTTGAACACCTTAAGAAAGAATTGACCTCGGTCCCGATAATCAAGTCTCCCGATTAGAGTCAACCTTTCGAGTTAATGTGTGATGCATCTGATTACACTAGCTAGGGGCGGTTTTAGGACAATGAATCAATAAGATACCTCATGTCATATAGTACGCTAGTAAGACCTTAAATGATGCACAACATAATTTTTCTACCACCGAAAAAGAGCTTCTAATCATAGTCTTTGCCCTCGAGAAGTTTATGTCTTATCTTATTGGTTCGAAAATCATTGTTTACACCGATCATTCCGCCCTTAGATATTTTTTTTAATAAGAAAGACTTAAACACCCGATTGATTAGGTAAATCTTATTGCTCCAAGAATTTGACCTAGAAATTATGGATAAGAAGGGGTCTTAAAATATCATTGCCGATCACCTTTCTCGATTAGTGGTGGAGTCCACCATTGAATCATCCTTGAATGAATCTTTTCACGATGAGCAACTTCTTTCTGTCTCTACTCCCCTTTGGTTCGCCAACATTGTCAATTAACTTGCAACTGACAACATTCCCTCTCATTGGTCTAAACAAGATAGATCAAAATTTTCTCACAAGTCAAACACTTCTTTTGGGACCAATTCTACCTTTTTAAATATTGTCCCGACCAAATTATCCGGAGGTGCAACCCAAACCATGAGCTTAGAAGTATAATTTCCCTTTGTCATGACCAAGCTTGTGGAGGTCATTTTAGTGCTAAGAAAACAGCAGCTAAAATCCTCCAAAATGGTTTTTACTGGCCTAGTTTGAAAGATCACTAGTAGAAATATGATGCCAATGAGTCCCATCTTAATCATTGAGATTTTTGATGTGTGGGGCATAGATTTTATGGGTCCCTTTCCTAGTTCTTTTGGCAACCTCTACATTCTCTTAGCGGTTGATTATGTGTCTATGTGGGTAGAAGCCATACCGACTAAGTCCAATGATAACAAGGTCATCCTTAAATTCTTAAAAGAGAATATCTTCTCTCGATTCTGTACACCTCACTACAAGAATCTAGGCTATTTACGACGGTTTTTTTGTATTGAAATCGTCGTAAATGGTAGCAATTACGAAGGAATGTTGCTGTCACTTTTGCTCGAGTAGAAAGTTCAAATTTCGTCACAAATTACAATGTGCGTCGTAAGTTCGAATAGTGGGCTATTTATGGGTCGCATTTACCTTTTTTACGACGGAATTTTCATCGTATGTTAACAACTATCGATGACAGAAGTCGTCGCACTACACCAAATATGGCCTATTGTAACACCAATATGTATTTGTGTTACAAAAAGTGTTACAATAGACACAAAACTTGGTAGTCTATTGCAATATTTTTAAAAATGTTGTAAGAAATACGAAAAGTGTTGCAAGCAAAAGGATCATTTTGAAATTTTAGAACAATTGCAATACTTTAGGAAAAGCGTTACAACAGCTTGTCAAAATTGTAGGTGGGAATTTGATTTTTTCATTGGGCGGGATAAAAAAGGTACTGAAATGTTAGTGCCAAAATATTTTTACACAACATTAAAACAAAAAACAAACCCACCACTGTCTCTCTCTCTCTCTCTCACCACTCTCTCTCGACACCACTCTCTCTACCTCCTCTCTCTCTCAACCTCGCCACTCTCTGCCTCTATCCTCTCTTTCTCTCACAAATACACATCTCTCATCTCAAATATAATCGATTGAGCAAAAGCCTAAAATCCCAAACCTAATTGAGCAACCTCTCCCACTCATCTCATCTCATCTCTCTAATTCACCCCTCTCCCACTCATCTCTCTCACTCATATCTAACACCTCTCTTAAATCCCTAAATTTCTCTTACTCATCACTCACACCTCTCTTAAATCCCTAAAATTGATTCGAGAAAAACCCCAAAACTGATTAGAACAAAGATTAAATTAGAGGTAAAGTATCAAACTTTTATCGATTATGTTCGATTATATATGTATGTGTATGTATCTATGTATTTCGATTATACTTGTTCTGTGATATTTTATGCTCTTAATTTCCTCTTATTAATTTTGTGCAGATAAAGCTAGTATTTGAAGATTTAAATGTATTTTTTTGTTCTTTTATGTTATTAATTATTAATTTTGTGCTAAATTATTGGTAATTTGGTGTTAGTAATTAGTTGGTTTTGTGTTAATTAATTGGATTTTTAGCTAAATTTGTAATAATTTTCTTTATCTAACTTCAGCTGGTGTTAATTGCCCACAAATGATATTTTTGTGCTAAGTGTTAATTCTCATACTTATATTTTTTAATTTTGTATTATGTTTGTCTTTTTTGTCATTTTGGTGTGTGAAGTGGAATTTTGGGTGGTAAAATATGTGGTTATGTTTCGCGTATGCTAAGTGGAAGAAAGAAATTTGTAATCTTCCATGGGTGTTTTTTTCGTGGGCTATAGTTACTCATTAAGGTCCTTACAAAATGTTGCATTCTCTGTTCTATAGTATTTTCTAATTTTATTTTTCTTATTAGTATCATAAGCATGCTTCCAGAGCTATTTTGCATTCTTGATCACCTGTGCTATTTGACATATGTCAAATAAATTATTACTTACTCGAATGCGCAACCACTGAACGGGTATGTCAATGCTCACGTGCTTTATTGAGCTCCTACAGTGTTTGCTTTTCTCAATCTTAGAAGTTGATTTACCTGAATTACTAGTTGATTTACCTGAATTATTTGTTATTGGACAGACAACTGGAGACACTGGATGGTTTTGGCGATAATGCTTCAGATGTAAGAGGCCGGGAAAAGAGAAATGGACATGCACAGTTGTCACACTCAGCTACATTGTCCAAGATTGCAAAAAGAATGAAAAAGACAAAGGTAGGAGGGATCTTTTATTAGGTGTTTTGAAAGACTGAAAATACATTTGGTGGCTGAGGTTTTTTGCCAACGCATCTTATTAGTAACCAGTTGGGAACTTGACCATTAGTTGGTGTACTTATTTAAGTCTCATAAATCAGCCAGTGTCCCAGTGTCACATCGATATTTGACGTATCTGTGTGGTAGTGGCGATGTGGACTGTATTCAGGCCCATCTTTTTAATAGGTGCTCTGGCCTACTCTTATACTTTTGTGCTTCCTCTGGCCTAATATGAATTTGACCAGCAAAACATTGTCCCTAGAGGATGATACATATGTTCATGTTCTTAGATTATTGTGACCATATACTTGTTACGGTCAAGTCCTTGTTATAATAACATTATTGAAGAATTAATCAACCTGTCGTATATTGTGCTGACAACATCTTCTGGTATCTTAATTTCTCATTGTGATGCATGTATTGTTTCAGCTACTAAATCTATTAGAAACTAGATAATTTTGTCCAATGAGAACAATGTTAGGGTTATGAGAAGTAGAAATGACACTGTTAGCAATGTGGTTAGCTAATTAATTGGAGTGAGGTTTTGAAGATATGTAGATTGTGTTATTTGTGTTTCTGACATGCAAATGGTGTACCTACTGCTGCATTAGACATTAGACAAAGAATGACAAAATAGAGTCACATTCCTGGACAATCTATAAGATAGATAATATAGCATAACTAATACTTTCATCTTAATTTAACAATGAGTTTTCAGGTTCTTATAACATTTAGTAGTACGTAATTGGTCATTTGCTGAATGTAATTTGTACTTTTAAATACTTGGTTAACCAGATACTTTAATGGGAAGGGATTATAAACTACATTTACTGTAAGCACAGTCGCGAAATATGTGGTGATAGAATTGCTAACCTGGAGCTAGAGGGAGATGCTGAGCTAGGCATTTTGCATACTTCCGAGCCACCAAAAGTTACTGAAGTGGCCGCTTCAACCAAAGAATTTACCTGCAATGAACTAGAACTCGAACTTGCAGGTTTCTGGGGCTACGTTTTTCAAGTTATTTTCGAGGTAACTTTCCAGGACTTCAAATACTAGTGTGTTAACTCGAATAACTTGTAGAAGGGGGGGTTGAATACAAGTTATATAATCGTGTCTGATTTTTGCTTGATTAGATGAACAAGAACAACGAATGAATCAAACCTTGTTTGTATTAAAATAAATCAAATACAAACTCTACCAAAGGTGTACATTACCTTTAGCAGCTGCTGACAATAAAAATATCTCTCTCTGTTTGTTTTGAACTCTCGAATACAAACCTTATACAGAGCTTCACACGATATGCACTCTATAATTCTTAATTCGCTCTTTTTACAATGATATTGAGAGAGTATTTATAATGCTAACTATCAACTAATAACAGAATTATAATCTATCTATGACAATGTTCTGCCGTCGAGTTGATAGTTTCCATCAATAGAGAATTCATTTCCTTCACGATATCTTCTTGCTTGTTTTTCAAAACAACGATCCTGTTTTATAGCACTTGCCAATTTCTGTAGCATCCATAATGACATCATCAGTAACACGACTGATATTAGGATTTCCCATTGCATCAGGATCTGATCATCCCATCATTATTTGATCAGGATCTGACTTGCTGTATCAGGATCTGCTCTTAGTTCCTGAAATGTAGTATCTAACGCACTGTTCCTAACTAACTTCCACAGATTACTGTCTAACACATATATCCTATACAAAGTGCTAAATCCTTTATAAGATCAGGATATACAAGAAGTATTAGCAAAATTGTATTCTCAACATCACAACTTATGAATTATTCCTAACAATCTCCCCCTATTTATGCTTTAGAATCTGAAGCATAAATCTAAGTTGTAGACGTCAAAACATATAACAATACAACCAGAATAGAATTTATGAATTCAAGATCATGAAGTTAAGTACCTCCTTCTTCAGATGTAGACATGTATCTAGTACTTAGAAGAAAGAATTCAACTATTTGATGCTTCTTTTCCTTTACCACTTCCATGATGAAATTTACCAACTCTGTCACCCTTAATTCTGCTCCCAGTCTGTTTATCTCCCCTAGTCTGTTGTTGTTGTTGTTTTTGAATTGTCTTTATCTCCCCCTTTTGACATCAGCAACATTAATTCCAAGAGATTCAGTAATAGAACAAATGAGATTCATCAGAACTGTTTGATTGTCCATAATAGTGACTTGGTTTTCTACAAGAATTTGAAGTCTCGATTGAATATCATTTTGAGATTTCTGAATGTTTAGTAAAATTTCAGAATCGACTTCAATATTGGAAGTGCTTCTTGTATCTTCAGATTCAGATGCAGAAAGAACCTTATCTTCAGGTCTTGTAGAAGAAGTTGCCTGTTGAGAACGATAGTCAAGTAATAATACTTGAGTAGAAGTACAAACATCTTCATCTTTCTGATCTGGAGCTGAAGTATGATCATCCTGTCCTTTACCAGTATTCTGTGTACTAACATCTACAAATCCTGACTCCTCCTTAGATTGATCAGATATTGTTGATGTCTCAAATCTAGTTGATATTGGTAGTACAAACAAAGGAATACTAGGATCATTAGGAATTTCTTCTGGTACTAGTTGAGTAGAAGTTTGTCTTAGCCTTTCACCTCTTCTATTAATGATTCTTGCAAGCCTTTCTTTCTGTTTCCGAGCTTTAACTTCTGGCTTTGCATTGTGATGTGCTAAGTCATGCTTCTCATACATCTTGATAAAAGAATAAGTACCAGCATCCATACCAAGATTTTCAGACCAAGATTCAGGAAAAACCTGATCCCAAAAATAAAACAATGGTGGTTTCCTAACTTTCTCTCCCTCACTATGGAGTTGATCATCCATACCCTCATTCTCACTTTGACTATCTAAAGTCAACACTCTTTCTACCTCTCCTTGTTCCTGGTCAGGAGCCAGCCTCTCTGTGTGTGGATCTATGTCCATCTTTTCAAGTGTATCACTAAAATTTGGATAAGTGCTCTCATGACCTACAGAAAAATAGGGGTTGGAAGAAGTTTTTATACCTGAACTCACATGGAGAGAGGGTTCCTCATATGGCATGGGGCTTGAGGTTTTCCCCAAGGAGTGAGCTGCTATAGTCTCTGAATCCTTACAAACATCTACTTTCTTTCCAGAAACTACAGGCTCCAGTATACCACTTTCAGGTTTTACACTAGACTCTGATGTCTTCAGTAATACTTCATTAGACACCATAGCTAGTATGTCACCGTCTTTAAGTGTTGGTTGCTGAGACACACCCTCAAGGTGGATAGACTCTGAAAGAACAATATTGGTTTGATCTTCAGGAAAATCAATCAAAGTCATTCCTCCCATACCATAGGGTCTCTCACTTGCAATTTCAGTCATCACAGAAGACCTTCCAGCATCAGCCATCATAGTTCCTGAGTCATCCAACCTCTGACCAGATGGTTCTTGTGTTGTAGTGACTGTTAACTGATCTATTCCACTATTCACCACTGGTGCAACAGTATCTTCTGTTGACTGCTTCCCTCTATCAACTACCTCCTCTTGTTCACCTTGAGCTGAAGCATCTTTAACAATGACATCCTTGTCAAATAGATATGCATGAAGTGATTGAAGTGCAACATGCTTAGGAAGTCCAAATTTCTTGTGTAACTCCTTTCTGGCTGATACATAGAAATACGTCTTCATTAAATCAAGTCTTTGATGTAACAGTCCATATTCTTCGAGAAATGAAAGTGTGGGGACTCTTTCAATCAGAAAATCTAGAACAGGCCTGGAAAGCTTCACTTTCAGAGAAATAAGTTCCATAGCCAGTCTGTATGTCAATGTAGTTTCCCATGAAGAATCAAGATCCAAATCTCTCTTGCCAGATACTGATATGGATATAGCATTATTTGTAGAGACCTGCATAATGTTAGTTGGACTTGACACTTTGTGTGTAGGTGACAAATTAATCTTTCTCCTTGTTCTCCTAGTATAGTGAGCAACAGATTTGTCTTGAGAAGACTCAAGAGGTGTAGACACAGAAGTGATCTTGGGATGAGATCGTTTTTCAATAGACACAGTCTTTTGAGAGACAGTATCCAGTAACTGTTTTCCCTTTTTAAGAACTACAGCCTTTTGGGAGACTGCAGCCTGGCTGTGACTAGGTGTTCCATCTTTTTATCCTAGCTTAGAAAGTTGAATTGTAGCCTTCAATTCTGCTCTTTCAGCAAGAGATATATTATCATCATCTTCACTAGAACTACTACTTGAAATGACAAATCTTCTCTTCCTTACAACTGATGTCTTTTGAGAAACACCAGAGGTTGGCTTCTTTGAAACAATAGGCTGTGGATCAAAATTTGGTTCTAGAATTATTTCGAAGACTGTAATGTTTTTGGCTACTTGGGTAGACACAGGAGGGTTCTCCTCCAATTGAGATTCCTGAGTCATTTCACCACCAAAGAAAGAAGAATTATAGATAGTAGGAAGATGAGTTCTTAGAAGTACCTGAACATGATTTGGATAGTGTAATGCAGGTATTTCATCTAGATTCTTTTCACTGTCCTTCTTTGTAATGTCAGAGAAAATTCTATTTTGCTGTACATAAGAAGAAACACAATATTCTCTACCAAAACTAGCTTCAACATCAGGAATGAAATGGTTAATAAACAGTTGCATGAATCTGTGATAATAAACCATATTCCTGTCATGATCTCTTGACCAAAGTTTAATACACATCTGACTTAAGATATTGTGACCAAAATTAATTACTCTGTTATAAAGCAAGGCATATGCAATATGTGATGTAACAGAAGTAATTTGTTGAAAAAAACTACATTTACCAGTAAAACATTTAACAATTTGATCAAAGAAGAAAGACCATTCTTTCCTAAGAAAAGATCTATTTAACTGGCTCATGTTATCTAGAGGTCCATAATAACCTAATTTAGATAACATAGTTCTCACATCATCATCAGATGGTACATTCTCAAAATTCGTACTAACAGGTAAGCGAAGTACTGAATTAACAACAGATTCAGTAAGATCAAATGAGTCTTGTCCTAAGTGTAGAACAATCTTACCTGATTGACTCTGAGTAGAATCAATTACCTCAGCATTCTCCCAAGCTTGTGAAACAGCTACTTGATTAATTTGTGGAGATGCTGTCAAGGCATAGCTTAATGGTCCTTTCGCCATAAAGTCCATTATCAGGTGAAAATCAGTTGACACCCCTTCCTTGTTGGTGATAGCTGCAACATGATTGTTCATCATAATATCAAAGTAACCAAATTTGAAAGCTACTGATTTGGGTAGTCTTCTTTGAGTTGCCATTTTGATCTGAAAAGAACTTAAGAAATCTTTGAAATTGATTAGTGATTTTGAGAACTCGAAAGTGTTTTTTCTTTAGAGAATGAAATTAGAGAAAGCAATTACACGATTAGAGTGTCAAAATAATTATATTTCAAAAATCCTTCAGACCCATTATCCCACATTGACACGTAGGTTGATAGGTGTCAGTCCCTGAAAAATACAGTTACCCACGACTTTTTGGAAAATAAAATCCAAAAATAATTTCAAGTAAATAAGTCAAGGTAAAATCAAGATAAAAATCAATATTGATCAGCTTCCTTTTCCTGATGTGATCTTCTCATCAGGATAATCACACGATTCAATGTGATTTCTGAATAAAAAGAATTACTAATCCTGATGTGAACACACTTGTATTCCTGATCAATATCATCCTGATTCCAGAGACTAAATGAAGTTTCCACATGGCATTTTCTTTTTCCTGTAAAAGAAATAACAAAATCAATTGGTTAAATTCGTTCAATATTTCTTGAAAATACGAGAAATACAGTCATAATAATTATGAATGAATGCATTGATATCTCCCAAATGACTGTTCAGCTTCCCACGTCTTTCTATAAAAGAAACCGACGTCTTATGCCATTCTCCAAAACCTTTTCATTCTTTTCTCTTTCCATCATGGCTTTCAACCCAAATCTTCATATGAACCCTAGCTTTTGGTTCTTTACCACTGAGAAGTTCTTTACTCTTGATGATCAGGAGCAAGTGAACTATCTCTTAGAAGAGATGGCTTTTCTCATCAAGTCAGATATGGTTGATCTTAACCCAGATGATTTCCACGAATCTCCTCTAAAACATCTACCAGTTGGATACAATCCTCCTCTAATCTCTTCACACCTTGAGGATGAAGAATTTGGTGAAGAGTCTGAAGTTGATCTTGATGGAGATGCTATTCATCTTTTTCTATTAGCATGAAGATGAGTCAGCTGCTTTCATTCAAGTCTCCCAGACAAGGAATCCAATCTTGAGATGCTCCTTGTCCTGAAGTCGATCGTTGAGGATTGAAGCAGCAACAACTTTAGACAAGAATAGAATTATCAGTAGTACTTAGACAAAAAGAAGAATTGTATTTCATTTTCATGTATGTAATGCTTTTGATTAATTAAAATACAAGTTTTCTTAATATCTACTTGTCTATCGTTGTTTATTGACTAACATGAATAATGATTTAAATTATCAGTATGCATGTAATAAAACTTGGTAACATAGACTTAACAAAACTCAGAATTGAACCACTAAATAACATGAACTTTAGAATTTGAAATAGTAAGACACACAAATTTCATAATCCTGAAACTGACGATACAATCCTGATGTCAATACTGATGATGTCAGCATACTGATAGCAATCCTGATGTTTATTAACATGTCTATCATACTGTAATTTATCAAAGTAAAGTGTTACAGCTTAAGCATTTAACAATCAAGTATAGATCCTGACAAAAATATCAAGTCTATAAGCTGAAACAACATACCTTTCTACTTGTGCAGATGTTAGAGATCTAAAAATTTAATATTCCTAACTCACTAACCAATCTAATGAATGTAGCCTCATCAAGTGGTTTAGTTAGAATATCTACAAGCTGTTTGTCAGTAGGAACAAAATTATAACGCCCTAGAAATTTCGAATTTCGAATTATTTATTTTATATAAATTGTGAATTTGATTATGTGAGTATTGTTGGAAAGTGGAAATGTGTGTGAAAATTTTGATTATGTGCTTATATGACGATTAGTATGAGCCGTGAAGGTCAGTATATTTTTATTTTAATTTTCCAGGATTTAAGTATATTTAAATCATGTATTTTGATCCTCTGTAAATTTTATAAAATTATCGGAAGGATTAAAAATCATGAAATCTTTTGAAATATTATCTTTATATATTTAATGAGTTTTTAAAATTGTTGGGTGGATTAATTTGGATGCTTGAGTATTTTAAAATGATTTTTAGAGTTTTATTGTATTTAAAGGATCAAAACTTTGAAAATTCATATTTAATTCGTTTTTGATCCTAAAAATATTTCGAAAATATGTGCGTGCTCGTAATTTTATATTCTTTATTTTAAAAATGAAAAGTGTAATTTTCCGTAGGTTTTATTCAGTTGTTATTTATAGTAGTCGGTTATTAGTATATAATTGGGCCGAAAAGAGAGTGGAGTGGAAATAATAGGATTTGGGCCAAGCCCACTAAATAAACTAGTAGCGCAGCAGATAGAGTATTCGAGAAACGGGGAGAAGAAGCAAAGAAGAAAGAAAAAAAAAAGAGGAAGAAGAAGTATATGAATTGGGGGTGAAGATATACATACATATATATAATTCGTGTGTGTATATATACATATAATTCGTATGTGTGTGGAGTGTGTATGCTGGTGTGTGTGTATAGGTGTTTAAGAGTGAAAGAGGGAGGAGGTGCAGCGAACGGATGGCAAGGGAGCCGCCCCACCACGCGCGGCGGCCGGGGCCGGCGGTGGTGGTGGCCGGAGCAGTGAAGACGCAGGGACAGCGGGGGTGAAGGACTGGCAGCCGGAAGAGAGGGAGAGAGAGAGAGAGAGAGAGAGAGAGAGAGAGAGAGAGAGAGAGAGAGAGAGAGAGAGAGTCGCGGGAATTGAAAAAAAATTCGGAAAGGTATAAATTCTTGTTAATATATTTGTTTATTTATCTCAATTTTCGATGTAAATGTTTAATATTCATTTTAGATTAATTATGTGAATTGTTGTAATTAAATTAGATTTAAATTGTGAATAAAATATGTTAATTGTTGTAATTAGATTGATATTGTAAAGTGTGAATATTGTTGAATTTTCGAATTTAATTCGGAGAATATAGTTATTTAGTATCGTGGTGGTTAAGTATAATTGTGGGATTTATTTCGAGTTGAACAATATGTTTTGATTATAATTATGGAGAAAAGATGTGAATCCGATAATATGTCGGGTTAGTAATTGTTACGTTTTAAGTATTAATTGTTATTGTCATATAACGTGTAGTTATGTGGGTCGGCTAATTTGTAAGTGTATATGTGTTGAATGCTGTAAGTCGAGTTAGAGTATTTGTTGAATATCATAATTGTTATTACTTGGTATTGGATGGTATGTGGTTAATTGATTATAAGTTGATCATTATTATTTGTTATATAAGGTGGGGAGTCGTATAAGGGTGCTATGTCGTAAATGTTTATATGCTAAATGTTGTAGGTCGAGTCGTAGTGTTTGTTGGATGCTATACCTGTCAAATTCTTGACTGCGAATTATATGTGGTTAAATGGTGATGGGTCCTGCATATGGATGTGAGTTGGGTGAGTCATTATAAATATTAGTGGCTGTGTAGTTGTTTTGATTTATTTTTCAAATGTTATTTATCGAAGATTAATTGTTATATTTATTTGATTATGTGTTTATCTGCGAGGAGTTGCAATGGGATCACAAGTCTTAAATGTCAATATTTAAAGACTTGTGAAATTATCTTCAACTAGTTCCTCGGGCTTACGAATATCCATGATTTGCTATCACAGGTATAATTAATATACTTGAGTGGTGTGATCATCGATATAGCGTAGGTAATAGTTAGTGCTAGGGTTTGTTCCCTAGGGCTTACGAACATCAATGATTGATTGTCACGTGTATCATTAAAATGCGTGAGAAATACGATCATTGGTGTAGCGTAAGTAGTAGTGTAATATAAATTTCTTATGTGCTAGTTGCCGCATATTCGGGCGGGTACTTTTCATTAATTGTTTACTTTTATGTTGCTGCAAGTTGAGGCAACTTTATTTTTGTAAAAGCAGGGTTGAATTGTTTTTGATTGATATTGAGGGGCTGTGCCCATAGTCCGATAAACGAATACTTCATGCCGAAATTTTATAAAAATCCCCTGCAAATCTATTTTAAATCTATTTAATTTACTTGATTGATGATTTAAAAGTATATTATGAACTTGTTATGAAGTGGTTGCCTAGTTGATATCTAAGTAATAAGTGGCCAGCTGTGTTAAGTGTTTATTTGACTTAGTTGGGTATACTAACGCTATTTTGCGAATATGATGTATATGTTATTTATGATATATGTATAAGCGTTATAGGACGCGTATGGGTAGAATAGAGAAAACAATAAGGTTTTGCTTAAGTTAATACTAAAATAGTATCTGACCTTGAAAAGGTTTGAATAGGAGACATGGCCAAGAGCAGTGCACGGGTAAAAGGACAAATAGAAGGACAAGTATTAAAGTCAGCGGGTGAACTGGCGTGGGAGCTGGTGAGTTACGAAGTAGGAAAGGGAGGTAGAGCCAAATGAAAGGCTAGTAACTGAAGACTGTTTTGAAACTGAGTTGAGGATCGAGGTTAAAATCAAGAACTCCGTAAAACAAGGCAAGTGATTTGCTATTCAATTATTGTTCAAGTGATACAATTTAGTTTATTATCGTATGAAATGAGTTGGATAAGTATATTTAGAAAATGATATGTTTCTTCAATTAGTGGGAAAGTGTTTATTTCCCCACCCTCAGTTAAATATCAAATTTTAAAGAATCTCACAAATAACCTTTTTCTACACAATACCTTACACATGGTATGTCGTTGGATTCCTCAGTGGAATGCCATTTCTTTATTTTCTTCGTTTGTGTTTAAAAAAATTCGTTGAATAGAGAAAATCCAGATTTCAAAATCCTTATAAATACCTGTTAACGAAATTCCCGATTTTACCATATTTTACCCAAGCGATTTTAATCTGATTCTTCAACTATATCGAACATTGTTTCACTTGTACTTGTTCATGCAACTTTAATTCTGTAGATACATCATGTTGTGTTGATTTACTTTCCCTTTCAATATCAAGTCAATTCATTAATGCTGAATCATATTCCTTTGATCGTATTCACCTGATGCTATGTATGTTGAACCTGAATTATTATTCTCACATGAAAATGAATAAAATGCTAGATATCTGAATTCTGGTTTGAATTGCTTGATATACACCTTTACTCGAATTAAGCAGGGTGGTCGATTGTCCCGACACCTGACCTGAGTATTAAAGACAGAATTGGAAGTTTTTATTAAATGAAAATGTTTTCAGGACTGAGGACGCCAGTCAGTATATGAGAATTATGTTTTAGGCCAAAATGGGCCATGGATCCAGTTGAGTATTTGGATATACCTAGAGAGTATATCCGGAGTTTTAGTGTGACTGATCATCCACTTTAACTCGTTGGGTCAAAATGACAATCCAATTCTAATCTATAGATTGAGTATCCAGTTGGACATTGATTCGTATTGCTTGACCATGAATTTCCAAGTATTATTATCGAATGGTTATCATTTGACCTTGAGTTTTCGAGTATCATTATTGAATCATTAAATCCTGATTCCCTTGAAGTCTATAATGCTTATTTTGGCTGCACAAAACTCTTATCCGTTCTAGTTCATGTTGCACCTCATTAATGGTGAATTATTGGCCCTTGTGGCAATTAAAAAAAAGATATCACAGATTCTTTCACAGTATGAGTTGAAATTCTCTTGTTATCAGATTTGTTTCGATATTGAAATTGTTATCACTTTATGCACTAGCTGAGCATGGTTGGCTCACTCTTGCTTTTGTTTATTTTCTCCAGTTAATAGTGAAGTTTAGTAGACCTAGTAGTGGACAGTGAGTATTGATCTCCGGGCAGCGAGAAGAGACAGTTGAGTTATGGATTTCGCCAGGTGGTGGATTGAGAAATTGTCAAGGTTGGAGATATAGTTAGATAGTGGTTTATATATTCGCAAATGTATAATATTTTTATTATTCTGAGATTGAGTTGTAATAAAGTAATTCGATAAGGGGTTTTAATGTTTTATCAGTTTATTTAATGTTTATATCCAAGTTAGTAATATGTTGATTGTGGTTGGTGGCCCCAAATCTGTACCCCAGATTATGGGACCGTTACAAAAATGAAGTTCCACAGTACCATTTTCAATATGTTCTCTAATAAAATGATACCTGACATCAATGTGCTTAGTCCTTGAGTGTTGAACTGGAATTTCTGCAATTTTGATAGCACTAGTATATCACAAAACATAGGAATATTACTAAGTGTCATACCATAATCCATCAACTGATTTCTTATCCAAAGGAGTTGAGCACAACAACTACCTGCTGCAATGTATTCAGCTTCTTCAGTTGAGGTTGAAACTGATTGCTGCTTCTTGCTTGCCCAAGAAATCAATCTGTTTCCCAAGAATTGACATGTACCTGTAGTGCTTTTCCTGTCTATTTTACACCCTGCATAATCAGAGTCTGAATAGCCAATTAGGGAGAAATCAGATTGTCTTGGATACCACAAACCAAGATTTGGAGTTCCCTTGAGATATCTAAAAATTCTCTTCACAGCAATTAAATGAGATTCCTTAGGATCACTTTGGAATCTAGCACATAAACAGGTAGAGAACATTATATCTGGTCTACTTGCAGTTAGATATAACAGTGAACCTATCATGCCTCTATAGCTAGTGTTGTCAACACTCTTTCCCTTAGGATCAGAGTCTAGCTTAGTGGCTGTTGCCATGGGTGTCTTTGCAATTGTACAATTTTGAAAGTCAAACCTTTTTAAAAGATCTTTGATATACTTTGACTGATTAATGAAAATACCAGTCTCAGTCTATTTGACCTTCAAGCCTAAAATGTAATTTAGTTCACCCATCATGCTCATCTGATACTTAGACTGCATAAGCTTGCTAAACTTAGCACATAACTTTTCATTAGTAGAACCAAATATAATATCATCAACATAAACTTGAACTAAAAGCAAATCACCTTTTATCTTTCTAAAGAATAGAGTTTTGTCAATTGTTCCTCTTGTGAAGCCATTTTCAAGAAGAAATTTAGACAAAGTCTCATACCATGCTCTTGGTGCCTGCTTTAGTCCATAGAGTGCCTTGTCAAGTTTGTAGACATGATTTGGAAACTTTGGATCAACAAAACCAGGTGGTTGTTCCACATACACTTCCTCATCAAGCTTGCCATTTAGAAAAGCACTCTTTACATCCATCTAGTATTCCTTGAATTTTGAATGAGCTGCAAATGCAAGAAACATTCTGATTGCTTCCAATCTTGCTACAGGTGCAAAGGTTTCATCATAGTCAATTCCTTCTTCCTGAGAATAACCCTTGGCCACCAGTCTTGCTTTGTTTCTTACAATCATACCAGATTCATCTAGCTTGTTTTTGAAAACCCATTTAGCACCAACAATAGATCTATCTTAGGTATAGGTACCAGTTTCCACACTTTGTTCCTCTCAAACTCATTCAATTCTTCCTGCATTGCTATTACCCAATCAGGATCCTGTAAGGCTTCTTCAACCTTCTTAGGTTCGTTCTTTGAGAGAAAACAACTGTACAAGCATTCATTTTGAATTGATCTTCTAGTTCGAACACCTCTATTTTGATCACCAATAATCAAATCTTCAGTATGATCCCTTGTCCATTTTCTAATAGGTGGTATCAGTTCCTGATGAAGTAGACTCTGAAAGACTAGTCTGATCCAGACCAGTACTGTCTTCTCCTTGATTGAATTGCTCCCCCTCAACAGTAGCATTCCTTTGAGAAGCAATAGAGATTTCTTCTGGAGAACCTTCATCATCACTGGAGAGAATCTCAGAATACTTAAGATTTTCAAATTCCAGATTGTCATGGCTTTCATCAGTTTGCAAAATTCCAAACTTCTTATCATCAAATGCAACATGAATTGATTCCATAACAATGTGAGTTCTGAGATTGTATACTTTGAAGGCCTTTGATGCTGAACATCCTAGAAAGATTGCTTCATCCGATTTGGCTTCAAATTTCCCAAGTTGTTCTGGATGAACTTTCAGGACATAGCATTTGCATCCAAAGATGTGAAAGTATTTCACACTTGGATTCTTTCCTTTGATCATCTCATAGGGAGTCTTACCATGAGCATTTACCAAGGTACATTTTTGAGTGAAACATGCAGTGTTGATAGCTTCTGCCCAGAAATAGGTTGGAAGCTTTGCATCTGCAAGCATGGTTCTTGCTGCCTCTATGAGAGTTCTGTTCTTTCTTTCTACTACACCATTCTGTTGAGGTGTTCCAGGTGCACAAAATTTTTGAGTAATTCCATTGTCTGCACAATACTCCTCCATTGTAGAATTCTTAAATACTGTACCATTGTCACTTCTGAGCACTTTGACCTTGTACTCAGAGCTATTTTGAATATTCTTGACAAGTTCAATGATTTACTGAGGAGCTTCATCCTTTTTGTGTAGAAAGAATACCCATGCGAACCTTGTGTAATCATCCACTATAACTAGAGCATATATTTTCTTATTGATAGACATATTGTTTACTGGACCAAATAAATCAAGATGCAGCATGTGAAATGGTTCAGTAATTGAATTTTCTGCCTTGCTCTTGAAAGTGGTTCTTCTTTGTTTACCAAGCTGACAAGCATCACAAAGTCCATCTTGCACATAGTTTGCCTGAGGTAGGCCTCTCACCAGATGATGCTTAACAAGTTTATTAAGCTTCTTGAAGTTGAGATGTGAGAGCTTCTTGTGCCAGTTCCAGCTTTCATCATTTGATGCCTTGCTGTAAAGACATCTGACAGTTCCTTTAGATGTGTCACTCAAGCTGGCTTCATATATATTACCATGTCTCTGACCAGTCAAAACAATGTCTCCATTCTTCATATTCAAGATTTTGCATCCTTTACTGTCAAAGGTTGATTGGTAACCCTTATCACCCAGTTGACTTATGCTTAAAAGTGTGTGTTTCAAGCCTTCAACCAGTGCTACGTTTTCTATGATGACATTCCCCAAAATAATTGAGCCATATCCCAGAGTTTCTCCCTTGTTGCCATCTCCAAAGGATATTACTTGGCCAGCTTTCCTCTCAAACTTTGTAAGCAGGGACTTCTTTCCAGTCATATGTCCAGAGCATCCACTGTCCAAGATAATTGATTGCTTCTTTCCAGTGCCCTGCAAACAAAAAGTAGCTAGCTAGAATTTTTTTAGGACCCAACTTTGATTGGATCCTCTCTTACTAACTTTTGAACCAACAAGCTTTGAAGATTTTGCTTTTGATTTACCTGTTGCAGAGTCATCCTTAGACTTAGATTTCACAAACTGTTTGTGACTAGGAGTTTCAGATTTCAGAGAATAATAGTCATAATACAGTTCATGATATTCCTTACACATATAAATGGAATGAAGTAAACTACCACAATGATAACAGGGTTCTTGTGGTTGGTATTGAATTCTCTGAGTCTTGGGGAATCTGGACTCAGTTTTCCAAGAAGGTTTTTGATTGCAGTCTAGGGCCAAATGATTACGATTTCCACATTTATAGCATTTCTTCCTAGGTGCATCAGGTACATTCTTGTAATTATTCTCTTTGTTAATACCTTCTTTTCCATTCCTATTTCTTCTTGTCTTGCTAGACTCTGAAATACTTTCTAGTCTCTGTTTCAACTAAGACTTAGACAGAAAACCTATGTTGACATTCTTAGGTTTTTCTAACACTCTCTCATCTGAATTGCTATTGTTAATTCTTTTGTGCACAACTGGGGTACCTTTAGAATCAACAAATTTAACATGTTTGGGTTCAGAAACTATCTTCTTACCTTCAGACTTAGATGTGCTAGCTTCAATTTTACTATCATCATTGACAATAGCTACTGCATCTTCTTGCCTAGCCTTATCAAAACCTAAACCATTAACTTTACCAAGAATTTGATTTTCAATGATTTCTTGAGTCTTTTTACCAGAATTGTTAATGGTTTTAATCACATCTCTCTCTTCCTCTAGTTCTTTTCTGACATAGTCATAAGCCTCAAGAATAACACCATAATCATGCTTAGCTTTATCAGAACTTAAATTATATTCTTCCATTTGAATTAACTCAGATTCAAGAAAATTATTTCTACTAACTAATTCATCATTCTTAGCCTTGAGTTCATCTTTTTCACTAGCAAGAATTTTGAAATTAATCATAAGATTCTTAAACTCAACATGAATAGATCTAATATCATCAGAATCTAAGCTATCAAATGAATCAAGAGAGTGAAGTGATACCTTAACAGAAGATGAAGAAGTTTTCTTTGGAGATCCAGGCTTGTCTGAAGCACTTGCCATCAATGCAATGTTGTCATAATCCAATTCATCTTCAGAATCACTGGAGTCTGCCCAATCCTTCTGTGTGACCATGAGTGCATTACCCTTCCCTGAATTCCTAGGCTTCTTGCACTCGCTAGCATAGTGTCCAAGCTCACTGCAGTTAAAGCACTTGATCTTGGCTTTATCAAGCTTGTTAATTGTACTTTTGCCTTTGTCACTCTTCTTCTCCTCTTTCTTCTGAAAAGAGCTTTTGCTAAATCTTCTCCTGTTGAATCTTCCTTTCTTGAAAGCTTTAACAAACATAGCAAAGAGTTCTTGCATCTCTGATTCAGAATCATTATCTTCAGAGTCTATATCTGTAGTCTCTGACTCAGAACTTTCTTTGCTCTTCTTCTTCCTCAAGTCTCTTTCAGTAGATTCAGACTTTTCTTCTGGAAGCTTCTTCGATTCAGATTGAGCAATGAGTGCAACAGTTTTCATCTTTCCTTCACTCCTGCTCTTTTTCTGCTGCCTGTCAAGTTCATAAGCTCCCAATTTTCCATAAACTGCTTCTGATGATATTTCATCCAGATCATTAGCTTCCTCAATTGCAGATATCTTCTCATTGTAGAAATCAGGAAGAGCTTTCATGAACTTAGTATTCATATCCTCCAAGTCATAATGTAACACCCCCAGATCCGGGGTCAGGGATCTGGTGGTTACGGTCTTACATCCATTCATAATACTTGACTTGAGTCCACAATAAATAAATCACATGCTGTGACCCCACAATAATATCCACTCACACACACAACAGTTATAGTCCCAGAGATGAAATTGAAATAAGTCCATAATATCAGAGTTTACGAATAAAAGTTATTACAAGCCAAATGATATGTTTAAAGGTTTTGCCGTTGATTAACGTTAATGTTACATATAAATAGACTGATAAACAAAAGCTGCCTATCTATGCTACCCCAGCAATGGCAGCAAGGACATCAGCGGGTGGTCCTCGAACGGCGGTAACCTGCTTGCGCCGAGTGCGCCTGACGCGGGCCATCTGTCCTAGCTGTTGTTGTGACATAATATGAACAAAGCAAGGGTGAGCGAAAGCCCACCAACAATAATATAACTGAACAGTGATACATATATACAACAGTTCAAAATATCCTTTGAAATCATATGCCATGCATTGATGAAGTTATTGCCAGTATAATATAAAGGATGAAGTTACCAGGTAACTCAAAGTATTTGTTTGTAGAAATATCTGCTACATCAAAAGTAAGCGAGATATTCTCATTGTCATTAAAAGAGGAACTTGCACGAAAAGATTGCAATTCCAGTTATGAACACTTTTCCAGCTCTGCCAACAGTAATCATGTTGCAAGAAATAAATAAGTTTGGATGATGAACCAATGATGGAGTATTCACCGCGCCCGCTATTCCAATCTTGATGATCAGTCGGGATCGTACAACTCAAATTAGATTTACTACCGGTAGAAGGAAGAACTGACGGCTTTACTTGTCTACCGCCTTACTAGCTCTCCCCGGTCAACGGTTGGGCCAAAGGGGATGGACCGGCGCTACTCGGCCTCTTACACGACTCCTAGTTCAAATATAATTCATGATTCTGAATGTAACGTTCGTCCCCCTTTCCCCAAGTATAATACTTGTTGATAAGACTCCACAAAGTAGTCGTATCTAGTTGGAAAGGAAAATTTCACCAATAACTTCCAAGCTATTGCTTGGTAACGAATATCAACTTGTTCCAACAATCTTACCCCTCGAATGATGAGAAGGTACACAACGACTTAATAAGTCAATAGCACCCGAGTTGCGAGTGAAGAGAATACTTTATTGACCGGGAAGTCGACCAGATAAATAACATTTTCCAAGTAAGGTTCCCTTATTATTAGGGAGATAGACTCAAAGAAGAATGATGTCTGAGAACCTTTCTTGATATAAGATTAATAATATGACTCCGAAATATTTTCCGTAATAATCGAAGAAGATAAACCTTATCGAGGTTATTCTAAGTATGGAATAAATATTCATAGAATATTTATTGAATTAAAATATTTTACAGAATATTTAGGACTATGAAAGAATATCTTTAATCAGAGTATTTCTCAAATAATCCTTTAAGAAATATCGATAGAATATTTATTGCATAATTAAATATTCAAATGAATATTCAAAATAATATTCATTAATTAATAAGACCTGAAAGGAATATTTAAATTATTCGATGATTAAATAAAACCCTGGATGAATATTCAAAATAATATTCATAATTAATTAGGAATTTAAATGAATATTGAAAAAGTAATATTCATTTAATGAATAATATTCTAAATGAATATCAAGTAATATTCATTTAGTAATCCAAGCTTTAAAGGAATATTCGAGATAAGACTCGATAAATAAATCAAGCTTCAGATGAACATTAAAATAATATTCATCAGGTAATTACTATCTTAAATGAATATTCAAAATTAATATTCATTTAATGAATAATATTCTAAATGAATATCCAAATAATATTCATTCAGTAGTCCAACCTTTAGAAGAATATTCGAAATAATAATCGACAAATAATTCGACTCTGAATGAATATTAAAAAATATTATTCGTCGAATATTTACGTTCAAATAATTATTTGAAGTAAGGATCGTTAAATAAATAATCTCGAACGAATATTCAAATAATATTCGTCGCCCGAATAATGGAAAATATTTACTTAGATATTTTCTTTCGAGGTAATCTCGATATGCCAAGAAATATTGACTCCCGGTCTATATTTGATGAATAAGATGTATACACCCTTCTCTGAGGGTCTTACAATAACCGGCTTATAATTGATACGATAGCTATCTAATTTATAAGCCAATAACAATCAGGGAACAAGCATAATGATATAACTTGAAAGTAGGCATGCATGCTATGGCATATTATAACAGAAAACATACATATATATTCAATCACAACAACAGCCTAAAAGAAGGGAATTGAAACTTGCCTGGTAGTCGAGTACGATAAGGGGTAGTGGTAGCGGGTCCCGGGTCAGCTTGGTGATCTATAAATAGCCAAGACATTCGGGATTAATCACTTAAAACTTTAAAGGTTAAGTTATACTTAAATCGAAACACGTTCTCGAGTTATCTCGTTATACCCCTTTTAGTGGATTTCTTTTATCATCGATCCGACCCGACATTCGTTCGTTAATACGACATGTCACTGTACTTATACTTGGCATATACTTAAGTCATATAAGTCCGAAAGTCGATCGTTACGAACCAATATTATACTCCGAGTTTTATCACTCGTTTTCTAAGTGTTTTAACGAAGTTATAAACGAGTCGTCTTTTAGGGGTTCGTTCGCGTTTAATCTCGATTCGAATATTTTTAATAAATTGAAAAACGATCCTTTTGACATACGGTTTTATCTCACGCCTTCCTTTTTACCTCTATTATTTATTTACCAAGATTCGTCATGACTTTACATATTTTATCTGGGTTCAATTTTAAGTACGAATACTTGTTTACGGCTCCGAACCACTTTTACGAATTTTATCGTAACTCCTAAACCGTAAGTCCGTTTCACGTGATCTTTATATCAAAACGAAGCTTATAACATAAGCTATCCTAACATGGTAGAAAAGTTTCTGGACAGTAGGGTCTTGATGTGAAAAATGGCATACAAAACATGATATTGTAAAATCGGGCATTATAACGGCTATGTTTACGCGTTTTCCAAAGTTTTTACACTTTATCTCGATCTAACAAAGATCAATCCAACCACACAAACACATGATAATCATCATGACTAGTCTATAAACACTCATCTTAATCATTACATGGTTCATAAACCAAATCACACCAAAACAACTACTAACATGGGTCTAAGCTTATAATAACATGCTAATCACTAAATCAACCATAAAAATCATAAAATCTCTAAATAACACCAAGGGTTTCAAGTCTTATACCTTCTTGAGAATGTGTACTAGCCTCAAAAAGCCTTGTATGGACCTTAGGAGTGCTTAAGCTTGCTAGAATAATCAAAAGATTCAAAGAAAACAAAGTTAGTACATGATAAATACTATTCATGCTCCTCTTTCTTGATTTTTTTTTGAAAATGGAAAAAGATGAGTTTGAAGCTAAGATTTTGAGGAGATAAGTTTTATGAAATTTAAGACTCACCTTAATTATTTCAAGATCAAACAATGGTTGGAAGTTGGATTTTGATTTTGGAATTAAAGGGTAGGCCGAATGGTTTGTTTGGAAGGGGGGAAGAGAGTTTCTTGCTTGGTTGATTATCCAATAATGCATAAAATGATTTGTGTGAGATAATATCTCATCCAAGTGGTGCTAGTGGAGTATGATGTATTGGATGATGAAAATTACAAGGCATGTGTCAAGATTTGGATGGTTGTAAGCTAACTAGTTGGTTTGTTTTGCTAAGTACTAGTTCATTCCATGACCATGCTAGTTACTCTAGCCCACTTGGTTACTTCTAGTAGCTTGCACAAGACTCTTGCTTCCTCTGCTTGTTTCTTTGTTCGTTTATTGCTTAATTCGCTAATCGTTCGAGGGAATAATTCAATCGTCTCCAGTTATGGTTTTACCGGGAATCCTCTTAATATTTCTATAATCATTCTCACTTCTTTTCTATAATCTCGGATTCCAACTTTCGCGAATCTTATTAAATAAGTCCCTAAATCGTTCCGTATCTTGAGAATCTTGGGAAAAATTAAAGTGCCGATTTTCAGAATCCGACAGCTTTTACATACACTCTTTTTCCCTCCGGATCAATAATACGAACTCAGAATTTCGTTCTTGGTACTTCTATATAGCGTCGTCTAATAATATTCTCAATTACACCAAAATCACTATTCATCCTTATTCTTTACTTATTCATCTAGGGTTGTACAATTGTCCGTATTCTCTTTCGATCGTTCCTTAACCTTTTTACCGAACCACTGGATTAATTGTTATCGATCTGGATGACATGAGAATATTCTCCTGCTTGGAATTGCCATATCTTATTCCCTTAGGAGATAGATTATTCTTACCTATGTTGTCACCCTTTAGCATTCTTCAAGACATAGAAATAATAAAGTCGAATTCCATTCATTCTTTTAAAACATCAACTATTACATTGTAGCCGTAGCCACTATTCATTCTTACATCATTAAATAAATAAAAGTTTTAATTCTACCCAAAATTTGGGTTCTTACAGTCTCCCCTCCTTAAAAGGATTCCGTCCCGGAATCAGGTAGAAGACAATCGAGTACTTGTGGGTTATTTCACTTTCCTGTTTCCCAGTCAATCCTTAATCAATCCCAATCCTTTTTCAGCACATCTTACTAGTGCTACAATACATCCTTTTATCCTTTTTCATTAATCTCTGCTACTTTTCGTACAACACACTATTCAGGTTATGCTCTTACCCAGTCATATACTATTTTCCTTATTGGTATCTGCAGTAACATTGGTATCACTATCCCACTGCAAATTTGGAGGTAACCTCACTCGCACTGTGCATTTCCTGTCGCTTTAATCTTTGCAATCTCGATCAATATAGAGAAGTGGAAAGATTTATTGAGAGATCACTATGATCAATTGAACATTTGTTATATTGCATAGCTAGTACAGAAGGGGGCCAGCCTTTAGTACTTGACAAGCAATTAAACAAGTTATGGTATTCCACTTAGACTTCTATCACATAGACAGATAGTCATGTAACAGTACCTCCCCTCCTTAAAGGGTTGTTCTTCTCAATTCATAAAGAAGATGAATAAGAGAGAAGAAAAGAAAAGAGTTCTAAAGGATTATAGAAGGTTTTAGTGACTGTAAAATATCATACTCAGAATTTACCTCTGAACTATAGAGGTTCATCAAAGAAGAAATTAATCATAATTATATCCAATACCATTTGATCGCAATCTCATGTGTCAACACATCTTGCTGCTTTGTCCACTATTCTATGGACCTATACTCTGGTTCAACCTTAGCAACGCTCACTCCAGAAAATTCCTTCAACCTTTTAGGTTAAATCTTAAGTTTCTCGCTTGACATCATTGTTACTGACATTCCATGTCACGCTACTAGCTTTTTCATATCTATAATATTAACAGTATCAGGTTGTCATCCCGAGAATTCATCAGAAAACCCATTTATTATTCCATTCATAACATTCCTTGCTTCACATTCCATAGTTGCTTTCCCAGTCTTTTCTTTATCAATCACATCCTTCTTATTATCTGATTCTTATTTACTTCTGTTATTTACTTCCACCTTCATCTCTTTATTGAGACATCTTTTGCACTTGGCACCTCCTTATTGGTATCCCGTCACATTTACTCTATAATCATCACATTATTTCAAATTTAAAACCTCTGAAATGAATCTGGCCGATTTCTTTAGCTTAGATCCAATATAATCTACTTCTGTCAACATGTTTCTCATCACTTATTCTTTTCTACCCGCGGTTTTTCACAGGTTGTCTTTCGTAAGTCAGACCAGGTCGTACACCTACCTGCTCGCACTCTTATCATCTGTTGAGCATCTGCATTTTACTGGTGTAGCTTTGCCACATGAAACACGTTACTACCATGCTATAAGCTTTGGGGTAAAACTGGCTCGAATGCCAGCTTCCGAACTCTTTTAAACTCTCAGGTGGCCTAATAAGTCTCGGGCTCAACTGCCCTTCTCTCTAAGTCTCATTAATTCTTTCCACGGGAATACATTTAGCATCATGAATCATCAACCTCATATTCTCTATCTTGTTTGCGCAGAAGTACACTAACACAAACTTGCTTGTCATTCATCAACATGCCATTTAGCTTATCAATAGCAGCACTTTCTTTATCTTTACATTGTCATCACTTTCTTTGAAGAATCACCATCGCTTGTTGCTTACGTAGTGCCTTAATAGCTAACCATACGGGTTTCAATCCTTTAGGGAGACAAAGTAATCACTATTCCTTATCCATAAGGAACACTTCCTGAACTTGATGTAGATATTACATGAAGTAGAAAAAATTGCAGAAGAGTTTCAAGCATCGCAGCTAAGTCAGGTTGATGAAACTATCACTCATGCATCTTCCATAAAAGACTGGAAAATTAATGGTTTACTTCGACAATTTTGTATCATGGTCCTGGTTTGCCTCAAAACGGGACCTTCTAAGGTATGTAATATGCTTAAGACCCATCAGGAATCGAATCTTTACTTAAACTACTATTACCGTCGATTCTTGCGCAATCATCAGAAGGAATGTAAATTCCTCCATTCCGATATGACCTTCAAGGTCCTTCCAAATATCATTCTGTTTCTTCGGTATGAACATTTGTAATTATTCCTTTATACTTAGACTGTCGGCCACCTCATTGGCCTTTCCTGATAATAATAATTTCTGGTAATCCTTGTTCTCTGGATACATTTCAATTCAATTTTTTTTTACCTCATTCTCGTCACTATTGGGTGAAAGCATTCTCCCTTAAGCTCTGCTGAAGGAGAAAAATATATCTATCAGTCTTTTTCCATAAGTCATTGCTTCCACCTACCCGTGGAAACTTTATCACGTTTATTCCCAATCCTACTTAGGATACTTCTTTTCTTAGTTCTTTCCTTATCTTAGGATAATCTCAACCTTTATAGGTTCAATCCATACTCCCTCAGGGTTTCATACATGCATCATCTGGTATATTGTTATTGTGTCTTACATTCTCTTCCAAACTTCTAGTTGGAAACTCAGAATATTAACTTTTCCTTGTAAGGTTTCTTAGGTCGTCCTCATCATTCCTCCTGTATTTTCTAGGTACAGGGTATATCAAAACGTCATTGATCAATACTCTAATAATTCTATCTCTGTTCTTTCCAGAACTCTTTTTAATAATCTTTACAGGTCATTGTTGCCTTAGCAAATCCAACTCATATCATCTGAATTCACAACGTCTTTATTAGGGTTAGTGCCATCCCTTGTGCATTCCCCAGGGTTTGCCTTACTTTATGGATATCTTATCCTTAATTCAACTGCCAAGGAATTCCTGCATCCTATAATTGGCAATCAAATCATGTATCCTTAATAAGGGTCTCTTTTCAATCATTCTTATTTGATAATCGATCGGTAGCTTACTGCTAATTTCTTCTTTCAGATAGTGGTCAACCTATTTGACCTTCCAAAAGACAACGTATGTCTATCTGCTCTCTTACAGAACTTGTTAATGGTAGCAAGGATGTTCTGAAAGATATTGGTCGAGTTCAACGTGAATTTCTTAGTGCTTATCGTTCTTCGCAAAGGTACTTGCCTCAGACAAAATTCCTACAACATACTGTTCAATTTCTGACCATTTCTATACTCTCTTCATATACCTTCATTGTTTACTTTCCTCCGTCATAATATATTCATGGTATTCATGATACCGTAACATCATACATCTCAAGTCACTATACTTCCATTTTACTCGTAATCTTGGACAACCATATACACATGAGTCACTTTAGTACGGGTGACCCCATCCCAAAAAGGTCTAGTGAATTCCCAATCAAAACATGGGTTGTTCAGCAGAAGATTCCTACGATCTCATTAATGTTTCCTTTATATTAGAAGGCTTTGCAGTCGGTGCTTTCTTAGAAGCAACCCTGCTTTGTCCTTTCATTGCTGGTCTAGTCACTTGATAATCCTTTGTGACTTGGCCTCAACTGGCCACAAAAAAATATATATATATATATATATATGATTTTAGGGGTTGGCTAATAGCATTACTTTTCTAGCAATTGCCGGCATAGTGCCTTCTTTGATACCTTTCTACCTTTCTAAAACTTTACTTCATATAAGTCTTAATCGACTATTCGGCACCGTCTCCGGTCACCTTTCCTCTATTTTTTATCTTTTCAACTATTCTTATCACTCCCACGTGCCACGCAAGCTTACCATTCCTGGCATAATAGCCTTTTCACTTAAGTCAATCCCGAAGTTTCTCAGTCCGGCTGGTTTCTTACTTACATTTCCTGTTTTCGTCCAATCTCACTTCATCATTGTATTTCTACAATCAATCGCGATAACCGGGGTCTGTCCACCAACCCATGTAGCGGTTACCTTACCCAATTCATGGGGTTTGCCCCAGTTTCTACTCTCTTCCATGATGTTCTCTGATAATCAGAAAGACAAGGTTTGCCAAAATTCGTTGAAGTTCTTCCCAGAATTAGGGAAATTTTGGTCAATCTATCCATCGACTGGTAACACTAAGGAGACCAGTTTCGAAACCTGAAGAATAGTTCTATGAACCTCCTAGTAGGTAGAACTGTAAGCAGTCATAATTAACGAAATAATCGTCATCGGGTTAGAAATTTAACCCCTGGAGAGGAACCAATTATATACATCCCTTAGAAGGGAATCAACAGTTTTTAAACTGAAACTTGTCACAACGTCCTGATATTCAATATTACCAAATGTCAGTCTACCTGACTACCAGTCTCAGAAGGAACATTATCGTCGGAGTTGGTTGTTCCACAAAAATTGGCACTACTAAGGCCATCCGAACCTGGTGAACCATGTTGTCCGAATGCATCCGCAAGTACTTTGTCGTGCTGCGCAAGCACACATCCTAATCTTTTATGCGAAGCGTCGTTGGAAGCACAAAGTCTCCCTTTTCCATTAAACAATGCCAACTCTTGGTCATTACCAATTTCATCTTTTAGCTCCAGGAAGATTTTCTCACATTTTTCTCTTTAACTGCTGATCGTATTACTTGATCCGTTATAATTCCGCGTCGGAGTAAACTTAAGGTAACTACTATAATCCATTCAAAGAAAAGAAAGAATTTAATATTCCTCTGAATCACATGCATCTAACGTTTCTGGTTCATCATTTCACTGAGTTAAATTAACCCTATACTTAGTCTCTGACAATAGTCTCATTACGAGTTCATCTTGACTCACTGGTCTTATCTTCCGGTAGGTTCTGACATCATTGTCTTGCTTACTACTTCCTTATATAACTTTATCCAATCATTTTGTCACTTCCCAATGTTTTCAGTTTCTAACTGATTCATTCATAAAATGGACATTTTCCTCAATAAAACAACTTCATCAACCTCAATTTGGTTCCATAAATTACAACCTATGACATCTGCCTTCTCATGGCGAATTATTACTGACAATATTCATACTTATTCATTTATCAAATGATATGGCACTTACTGCCTCTTCTCAACTACTCCTAGGGACTCTGCACCTCGCCTTATATCGATGCCTTTGATAATCATACATCCTTCTAGCACTCTTTTCGTTAATATAAAAGTCTCTAATGATTCTCATCTATTCCCGTATAAGATCTCAAGTAATTCTTCCAATCCGTCTTACTTGCTGGTACTACCTCCAGTAGTCCAGCCACGAATCCAACATGAATCTTCAGTTCTCTTGCTAATAGCTTAGTTCTTTATGCCCACTTTTCTGAGCACTATACCTTAATCATCTCAGTCTTTCTGGCTACAGCCCTCATTCCTCGAGGGTAAGCTCCTTATCCTAACAAGATTTTCCTTATCTGCTGGAACCTCTTCCGGGTCTCCAGTAGGGTACTCTATTGAATTTACCCGCTGATCTTCAGCATATAATAAAGCATCATCGCGCTGCTGCTCGTATGCCTCAAGGTCTGTTGCCTTACTTGTCGATGCGATATCGAGCTAAGTTACTATCATGATACTTAATAGTTCCCATAAGGGTTTTATAGGTCATCACTACATTAAGTAGTCCGACTATGAACTTGGCAAGAGTTCTTATTATCTTAGTGAATTTATTGTTTTAACGTCGCCTCATCTCTGGGGTTTATAACGTACGCTCTGATACCACTTCTGTAACTCCCCCAGATCCGGGGTCAAGGATCTGGTGGTTACGGTCTTACATCCATTCATAATACTTGACTTGAGTCCACAATAAATAAATCACATGCTGTGACCCCACAATAATATCCACTCACACACACAACAGTTATAGTCCCAGAGATGAAATTGAAATAAGTCCATAATATCAAAGTTTACGAATAAAAGTTATTACAAGCCAAATGATATGTTTAAAGGTTTTGCCGTTGATTAACGTTAATGTTACATATAAATAGACTGATAAACAAAAGCTGCCTATCTATGCTACCTCAGCAATGGCAGCAAGGACATCAGCGGGTGGTCCTCGAACGGCGGTAACCTGCTTGCGCCGAGTGCGCCTGACGCGGGCCATCTGTCCTAGCTGTTGTTGTGACATAATATGAACAAAGCAAGGGTGAGCGAAAGCCCACCAACAATAATATAACTGAACAGTGATACATATATACAACAGTTCAAAATATCCTTTGAAATCATATGCCATGCATTGATGAAGTTATTGCCAGTATAATATAAAGGATGAAGTTACCAGGTAACTCAAAGTATTTGTTTGTAGAAATATCTGCTACATCAAAAGTAAGCGAGATATTCTCATTGTCATTAAAAGAGGAACTTGCATGAAAAGATTGCAATTCCAGTTATGAACACTTTTCCAGCTCTGCCAACAGTAATCATGTTGCAAGAAATAAATAAGTTTGGATGATGAACCAATGATGGAGTATTCACCGCGCCCGCTATTCCAATCTTGATTATCAATCGAGATCGTACAACTCAAATTAGATTTACTACCGGTAGAAGGAAGAACTGAGGGCTTTACTTGTCTACCGCCTTACTAGCTCTCCCCGGCCAACGGTTGGGCCAAAGGGGATGGACCGACGCTACTCGGCCTCTTACACGACTCCTAGTTCAAATATAATTCATGATTCTGAATGTAACGTTCGTCCCCCTTTCCCCAAGTATAATACTTGTTGATAAGACTCCACAAAGTAGTCGTATCTAGTTGGAAAGGAAAATTTCACCAATAACTTCCAAGCTATTGCTTGGTAACGAATATCAACTTGTTCCAACAATCTTACCCCTCGAAAGATGAGAAGGTACACAACGACTTAATAAGTCAATAGCACCCGAGTTGCGAGTGAAGAGAATACTTTATTGACCGGGAAGTCGACCAGATAAATAACATTTTCCAAGTAAGGTTCCCTTATTATTAGGGAGATAGACTCAAAGAAGAATGATGTCTGAGAACCTTTCTTGATATAAGATTAATAATATGACTCCGAAATATTTTCCGTAATAATCGAAGAAGATAAACCTTATCGAGGTTATTCTAAGTATGGAATAAATATTCATAGAATATTTATTGAATTAAAATATTTTACAGAATATTTAGGACTATGAAAGAATATCTTTAATCAGAGTATTTCTCAAATAATCCTTGAAGAAATATCGATAGAATATTTATTGCATAATTAAATATTCAAATGAATATTCAAAATAATATTCATTAATTAATAAGACCTGAAAGGAATATTTAAATTATTCGATGATTAAATGAAACCCTGGATGAATATTCAAAATAATATTCATAATTAATTAGGAATTTAAATGAATATTGAAAAAGTAATATTCATTTAATGAATAATATTCTAAATGAATATCAAGTAATATTCATTTAGTAATCCAAGCTTTAAAGGAATATTCGAGATAAGACTCGATAAATAAATCAAGCTTCAGATGAACATTAAAATAATATTCATCAGGTAATTACTATCTTAAATGAATATTCAAAAGTAATATTCATTTAATGAATAATATTCTAAATGAATATCCAAATAATATTCATTTAGTAGTCCAACCTTTAGAAGAATATTCGAAATAATAATCGATAAATAATTCGACTCTGAATGAATATTAAAAAATATTATTCGTCGAATATTTACGTTCAAATAATTATTTGAAGTAAGGATCGTTAAATAAATAATCTCGAACGAATATTCAAATAATATTCGTCGCCCGAATAATGGAAAATATTTACTTAGATATTTTCTTTCGAGGTAATCTCGATATGCCAAGAAATATTGACTCCCGGTCAATATTTGATGAATAAGATGTATACACCCTTCTCTGAGGGTCTTACAATAACCGGTTTATAATTGATACGATAGCTATCTAATTTATAAGCCAATAACAATCAGGGAACAAGCATAATGATATAACTTGAAAGTAGGCATGCATGCTATGGCATATTATAACAGAAAACATACATATATATTCAATCACAACAACAGCCTAAAAGAAGGGAATTGAAACTTGCCTGGTAGTCGAGTACGATAAGGGGTAGTGGTAGCGGGTCCCGGGTCAGCTTGGTGATCTATAAATAGACAAGACATTCGGGATTAATCACTTAAAACTTTAAAGGTTAAGTTATACTTAAATCGAAACACGTTCTCGAGTTATCTCGTTATACCCCTTTTAGTGGATTTCTTTTATCATCGATCCGACCCGACATTCGTTCGTTAATACGACATGTCACTGTACTTATACTTGGCATATACTTAAGTCATATAAGTCCGAAAGTCGATCGTTATGAACCAATATTATACTCTGAGTTTTATCGCTCGTTTTCTAAGTGTTTTAACGAAGTTATAAACGAGTCGTCTTTTAGGGATTCGTTCGCGTTTAATCTCGATTCGAATATTTTTAATAAATCCAAAAACGATCCTTTTGACATACGGTTTTCTCTCACGCCTTCCTTTTTACCTCTAGTATTTATTTACCAAGATTCATCATGACTTTACGTATTTTATCGGGGTTCAATTTTAAGTACGAATACTTGTTTACGGCTCCGAACCACTTTTACGAATTTTATCGTAACTCCTAAACCGTAAGTCCGTTTCACGTGATCTTTATATCAAAACGAAGCTTATAACATAAGCTATCCTAACATGGCAGAAACGTTTCTGGACAGTAGGGTCTTAATGTGAAAAATGGCATACAAAATATGATATTGTAAAATCGGGCATTATAACGGCTATGTTTACGCGTTTTCCAAAGTTTTTACACTTTATCTCGATCTAACAAAGATCAATCCAACCACACAAACACATGATAATCATCATGACTAGTCTATCAACACTCATCTTAATCATTACATGGTTCATAAACCAAATCACACCAAAACAACTACTAACATGGATCTAAGCTTATAATAACATGCTAATCACTAAATCAACCATAAAAATCATAAAATCTCTAAATAACACCAAGGTTTCAAGTCTTATACCTTCTTGAGAATGTGTACTAGCCTAAAAAAGCCTTGTATGGACATTAGGAGTGGTTAAGCTTGCTAGAATAATCAAAAGATTCAAAGAAAACAAAGTTAGTACATGATAAACACTATTCATGCTCCTCTTTCTTGATTTTTTTTTAAAATGAAAAAAGATGAGTTTGAAGCTAAGATTTTGAGGAGATAAGTTTTATGAAATGTAAGACTCACCTTAATTATTTCAAGATCAAACAATGGTTGGAAGTTGGATTTTGATTTTGGAATTAAAGGGTAGGCCGAATGGTTTGTTTGGAAGGGGGGAAGAGAGTTTCTTGCTTGGTTGATTATCCAATAATGCATAAAGTGATTTGTGTAAGATAATATCTCATCCAAGTGGTGCTAGTGGAGTATGATGTATTGGATGATGAAAATTACAAGGCATGTGTCAAGATTTGGATGGTTGTAAGCTAACTAGTTGGTTTGTTTTGCTAAGTACTAGTTCATTCCATGACCATGCTAGTTACTCTTGCCCACTTGGTTACTAGATATTTGTTCTAGTAGCTTGCACAAGACTCTTGCTTCCTCTGCTTGTTTCTTTGCTCGTTTATTGCTTAATTCGCTAATCGTTCGAGGGAATAATTCAATCGTCTCTAGTTAGGGTTTTACCGGGAATCCTCTTAATATTTCTATAATCATTCTCACTTCTTTTCTATAATCTCGGATTCCAACTTTCTCGAATCTTATTAAATAAGTCCCTAAATCGTTCCGTATCTTGAGAATCTTGAGAAAAATTAAAGTGCCGATTTTCAGAATCCGACAGCTTTTACATACACTCTTTTTCCCTCCGGATCAATAATACGAACTCAGAATTTCGTTCCGGGTACTTCTATATAGCGTCGTCTAATAATATTCTCAATTACACCAAAATCACTATTCATCCTTATTCTTTACTTATTCATCTAGGGTTGTACAATTGTCCGTATTCTCTTTCGATCGTTCCTTAACCTTTTTACGGAACCACTGGATTAATTGCTATCGATCTGGATGACATGAGAATATTCTCCTGCTTGGAATTGCCAAATCTTATTCCCTTAGGAGATAGATTATTCTTACCTATGTTGTCACCCTTTAGCATTCTTCAAGACATAGAAATAATAAAGTCGAATTCCATTCATTCTTTTAAAACATCAACTATTACATTGTAGCCGTAGCCACTATTCATTCTTATATCATTAAATAAATAAAAGTTTTAATTCTACCCAAAATTTGGGTTCTTACACATAATATTTACCATGTATGGTAATCTCATTGATGAGTTTAGTAAACCTATCAAAGGTGTTAGTAAGTGACTCACCAGACTTGGATTCAAAGTACTTATACTGTTGTATGGGAAGTGTCCTCATATTCTTCCTCACAGGTTTTGTTCCTTTACAGTGAACCATTAGATTGTCCCATATCTCTTTAGCAGTCTTACAAGAGAGAACATAGTTAGTGAGAACAGAATCAAGACTGTTGAATAGTATGTTTCTCACTTTAGCATCCTTAAGAATGTTCTCCTTTTCCTTATCTGTCCATTCAGATTTAGGCTTCTCTGCTGTATGTTCTGGAACAACTTTTCCTTCGACAGTTGCTTGAGGAACAAGCCTTGTTGGAACAAAAGGCCCATATCTGATTCTGTCAAGATAATCAGGATCTGTTGCTTCCAGGTGATGCAACATCTTCACTTCCCACAGAGTATATTTGTTTCTCTTGAGCATAGGGATCTTAGTATTACCATCCTTGTAACCAGACATGATTGCAGATCTTTATGATTATTCGAAATCAACCTGCTCTGATACCAATTGTTAACTCGAATAACTTGTAGAAGGGGGGGGGGGGTTGAATACTAGTTATATAATCGTATCTGATTTTTGCTTGATTAGATGAACAAGAACAACGAATGAATCAAACTTTGTTTGTATTAAAATAAATCAAATACAAACTCTACCAAAGGTGTACAATACCTTTAGTGAAAGTATGCACCTAGAGGGGGGGTGAATAGGTGTATTAGGTTAACTATGGTCTATTTTTATTTTTCCAAGTGTTTACCAGAATAATAACAGCTTGTTGTTATTAGATACTAGAATGAATCAGCTTGCTGATATTTAACTAACTAGTATGAAACAGCTTGCTGTTATGAGCTAATGCAATGCAGAAAAACGAGCAGAATAGAAATACTTAACACACAAGATTTTAGCTAGGTTCGACCCCTAATCTCTATGGTCTACGTCCTAGTCCCTTGCCAAACGCGGCAAGAGAATATATTATTAATCACTATAAACTCGATTACAAGATTCAATAATATATCTCCCTTTTCCCTAGCTACTGTCAAAATGGCTTGCTGAAATCCCGTTTCTAAACCTGCTCTCTAAGAACTATACCACTCCCTGTAGTACAAACTTTTCTAGCTTCGTGTTTACCAAACCCTTGTTCCACAAGCCACTGCCCATCAACTATGCCTTTACAATAAGTACAATACAGATTTGAAGGATTGAAATTACAACTCAAAGATATAGTCCCTTATATATATATATAAAAACGTGTAATATATCTTTAGAGCTTGTGTGTGTGTGTTGTTTGTGAATATGGCAATGTTAAACAACTGTTTTGAGGTGACTGAAGTTATAAACGATTTGATGAATATTCAAGCTTGTGTATGTAAGTTTCAGTGTTTTCAGTGGTCTTTTCGTTTATATAAGAGAGGTATATATATGCTAACAGGTCCAACATTCAGATTTGTTCAAGAAAGGAGCCGTTGGTTGTTTCTTCAGATTTGATGAATGAAGAGCGTGGTTAGAAGATTCTCATACAAGGAAATCTGAGTTTGGTGCTGAGATCGTGGTAGTGTGTTTCAAGAATGATTCTCATGAAAAGAAGTCTAAGTTGGGTGCTGAGATCGTGGTAGTATGTTTCAAGAATGGAAAGAAGTCTAAGTTGGTGTGCTTGGATGGAGACATGTCATATAACATTGTTTAGTGTATCCCCATGCTTGAGTGTTTTGTTTGTGATATTTCTGAGCTCTTTAGTATATATAATACACGTAATATATATATATATATTAAAGTCCTTACATTTAAATCTAAATAGCAGCTCTTTGTATTTCTGGACTTGTTCTTGACAGTTTTTGTATTCCCAGAAACGGCCTGCTGAATGTCATAACATCTTGCTGAAGGATGAAATCAGCTTGCTGATTTCGTATGGTTCCTGTGTAAATATTTCCTGAAACGGCTTGCTGAATGTCCTGTTACAACATGTTAGTATAGCAAAATATATGTAATCAATTAACCATCAAAATCAAATGGGCTTTCAATCTCCCCCTTTTTGATGATTACCAACATATATTTTTGGGAGGGAATTTCTTCCCCTCAACATATGCTTCCCTGTATAGACATTATAAATAAGAGAAGATAGTTTTCTCCCCCTAAGTTCATGCATCTAAAACATTCGTATAGACATGGCATATTTGAGCAATTTAGATAATCCAACAATACTTAACTTTAAGCAACAGCATCATAGCATAGCAGTCAGAATTTTAACACAAAACAAGTTACCCAGAAATTAACTTAACCCCCAAATGTTTTCTCCCCCTTAATCATTAAAAAGGAGTAAATAGAAGCAGAGCATCAACTTCATTACCATCTTAGCATATTCATGTAACATTTTATCATATTCAAAACAAAGGTGAACATATAATCACAGTGGTAGAATACAGCAAATGAATAATAGGTTGATATTATGCATTTAACTGGAAGACATGAAACATAATAAATCATCGTGATAACAAAAATCGATGTTACCCATTTCAGCTTGCCATTTTCCAATTCAGCTTGCTGTTTCCACTTCACACATGCCTAATTCTCTTCTTAGAACAGTAAATCTTTCTTCTGCAAGAGGCTTAGTGAATATATCAGCGAGCTGATATTCGGTTGGCACGAATATAAGTTCAACATTTCCCTTAGCAACATTATCTCTTAGGAAATGATGACGGACATCGATGTGCTTTGTTCTCGAGTGATTTACTGGATTCTTTGATATGTTGATTGCACTTGTACTATCACAACGAATTGGAGTTTTGCCACATTTGATTCCATAATCTCTTAATGTTTGCCTCATCCAAAGTAGTTGAGTGCAACAACTACCCGCAGCCAAATATTCTCCTTCTGCAGTAGAGAGAGCAACAGAGGTTTGCTTCTTGCTTTGCCAAGAGACTAAGCTTTGTCCTAAAAATGTTCCGACACCACTTGTGCTTTTACGATCAGTTTGACTACCTGCATAATCTGCATCACTATATCCCACAAGATCAAATGTATTTGTAATAGGATAAAATAATCCAAGATTTTGAGTACCACTCAAATATTTGAATATTCGTTTAATAGCATTTAAGTGAGATTCTTTGGGATTAGCTTGAAACCGAGCACAAACACATACACTATACATGATATCAGGTCTAGATTTAGTAAGATATAGTAAACTACCAATCATACCTCTATATTTTCGAATATCAACACTAATACCTGTTTCATCAGAATTCAGCTTGCTGATTGGTGTCATTGGTGTTGATTTTGACTTTAAGTTCTCAAAACCAAATTTAATGAGTAGATTCTTGACATATTTGGTTTGATGAACATATATTCCAGCTGAGGTTTGTTTAATTTGAAGACCCAAGAAGTAATTTAACTCACCCATCATGCTCTTGTCAAATTCATTATGCATGCATTTCGAAAACCACTTGCACATAGAATTATTAGTTGATCCAATGATAATGTCATCTACATAGATTTGAATAACTAATAAATCTTTACCTTTATGCATGGTAAACAAGGTAGGATCAATATTACCTCGAGTGAAGCCATGTTCGATTAAGAATTCACTTAATCTTTCATACCATGATCTAGGAGCTTGTCGTAGTCCATACAAGGCCTTTTTCAGCTTGTAAACATGGTTTGGAAACTCCTGACTTTCGAATCCAGGAGGTTGTTTGACGTATACTTCCTCTTTCAGCACGCTATTTAGGAATGCGCTTTTAACGTCCATTTGATAAAGCTTTATCTTCTTGAAGCATGCAAATGATAACAACATTCTGATTGATTCCAACCTTGCTACAGGAGCATAGGTTTCATCGAAGTCGATCCCTTCTTGTTGATTGTAACCTTGAGCAACAAGTCTTGCCTTATTTCGAATTATTGTACCAAACTCGTCAACTTTGTTCTTGAAGACCCATTTAGTGCCAATGATTGATACATCCTTTGGTGGTTCTACAAGTTCCCAAACATCACATCTTTCAAATTGGTTGAGTTCTTCTTGCATTTCCACAATCCAATTTTCATCTTGAAGTGCTTCGGTTATGTTCTTTGGCTCTTCTTGAGCTACAAAAGCAGCATATCCACATATATTTGCTTGAGCCCTTCTTGTCTTGATTCCATCAGTTTTGTTGCCAATGATTAGCTCTGGAGGATGATCCTTGACTGTTCTTGGTGCTGTAGGCAATGAATGTGGCACTATCTCTTCATATTCTTGCGTTTCTTTATCTGCAGTAGAAATTTCAGCTTGCTGTTTTGCAACTTCAGCTTGCTGATTTGCAGTCTGTTGAGTTTCTGGAGATATCAGCTCGTCATTATCTCTTGTTCCTGCAAAATCTTCCTCATTTTCTGGTAGATCAAGCTTAGATTCTTTAAATGAAACATCAATAGATTCTTCAACAGTTAATTTAGATAAATTATAGACTCTATAAGCTCTACTAGTTAATGAATAACCAAGAAATATTGCCTCGTAGGATTTAGCATCGAATTTACCATCCTTGTCGATTGTTTTAAGTACAAAACACCTTGATCCAAAGACCTTGAAGTAGCCAATGTTTGGAGTTTTATTCCTTAACAGTTCGTATGGAGTCTTGTTGAGAATAGGCCTTATCAAGACTCTATTGAGAATATAGCTTGCTGAATTTACTGCTTCTGCCCAGAAACTTCTTGGTAGCTTGCTCTCTTGCAATAAAGTTCTTGCTGTTTCTTGCAGAGATCGATTCTTTCTTTCAACTACTCCATTTTGTTGAGGAGTTCTTGGAGCTGAGAATTCATGAGTGATACCTCTTTCTTCACAATACGAAACAAACTCCTTTTGGAATTCTCCACCTCGATCACTTCTTATTCTTATAAGATTTGTATTGAGCTTTTTCTCAAGACGTTTTATCAAAGACTCAAATTCTCTGAAAGCACAATCTTTAGTTTGCAGAAATAAAGTCCATGTATATCTAGAATAGTCATCTACTATAACAAAACAATATTGTTTACCTCCCAAACTTTTGTATGCTTCCGGACCAAATAAATCTAAATGCAAAAGTTCTAGGGGTTTAGAAGTTGATACCATTGTTTTTGACTTATGTGGAGTTCTAATTTGCTTGCCTAGTTGACATGCTCCACAAGTTTCCATCTTGACATACTTGATTTTTGGCAATCCTCTAACAAGCTTTTGCGAAGACAGCTTGCTGATTTGTTCCATGTTAACATGACCAAGCCTTCTATGCCAAATCTCAGGAGATGAGTCCGTTGCAGCTAAACAACATGCTGTTTTCTGCGTGTCAAAGTCTAGTATATATATATATATATATATTTCCTTCCCTTCTAGCAACTAGGGGGACTTTGTTAGTGTAAATAGTAACAATACATTTATCACGACCAAAATTAACTAAATGACCATCATCATACAACTGACTAATACTAAGTAAATTATATGAAAGTCCTTGAACATATTGTACCTTATCAATTGATATAAAATTGTTACCTATTGAGCCCTTTCCAAGAATCTGAAGAGTTTTGTTATTTCCAATTGTTCCTTGTCCACCCTTTTTCATCTTGAGATTTTTGAATAAAGTTTTATCTCCACTCATGTGTCTAGTGCACCCACTATCCAAGATCCATTGTCCATTTTTCAACTTCGTGGCAAGACACATCTACAAAAACAAACATAAAAACAGCTCATCCTTTTGGTACCCATGTTATGTTGGGTCCAACATGGTTAGCATCAGGAATATATGAAACATTCAAGTCAGTTTTCTTGATCCACATTTGGATCACTTTTGATGTTGTTTTTCTGGTTTCATGAATTCTGCCAGAATGATATCGGCAAGCTAATTCTGTTTTGCAGTACTTTGGTAGGTGTCCCTTCTTTCCACATTTTGGGCAGATTTTCCAAGGCATGGCATATTCATATGGAACTCCATCTTTGCATTCATACTTCAACTTCTTTTTCTTCTGTGTTGAATTAAATCCAAGTCCTTCTTTACTCAATGATGATCTTGTTTGCTTCATAATTGCTTTTAGGATTTCTTCGCCTTGGACAAATTTTCCCATTCCTTCTTGACACTTCTTTAATTCATATTCTAGTTCAAGTATCTTCTCAGCTTGCTGTGTCTCCTTTGTCTCTTCTTCTTTGGAGTTTGAATGCTTTTGTAGTGAGTCAATATGTATATCTTTTGCTGTGAGTTTAGCATTCAGCACGCTGAATTCTTTCATCATGGTGTCATTTCTCTTCAGCAATACTTTGTTGAGCCCTTCGACTTGAGCAAGCTTAGCTCTTAGCTCAGCAACTTCATTATGATTCTTAACGTGATCTTCTTCATCCGTCAAGTCAGAAATGATCTCTCTTAGGTAGCCAATCTTCTTTTTCAGCTTGCTGATTTCCTCTTTCAGCTCTACGGTATCATCCATAGAATTGCTACTTGCGTCCTGCATGGTTATGCTATCTACTGCATATTCTATAAGGGAATCAAAAGACGTGTTAGAGGAGTTTACCTCGTTGTCATTGTCATCCGAGGAGTCATTTTCGGTTTGTACTTCCTCGTTGCTTTCTACATCAAGACCTACGAAAGCGAGATTCACCATTTCATTATCATCATTGGATTCCTCATCATCGTCATCACTCCATGTTAGGAAGGCTTTCCCTTTCTTCCTGTTTTTGAAGTCATCTTGCTGTTTTGTTTTGTTTTTGAGTTTGAAACAATCTCTTTTAAAGTGACCTTTCTTTCCACATTCAAAACAGCCTTCATCATTTGTTTCCTTCTTAGCTTCTGAATACATGCCTTTCTTCTTGAAGTTTCTCTTTTGAATTATCCTCTGGAGTTTTCTTGTGAGGAGTGCAATTTCTTCATCAGAATCTGATTCTTCTTCAACTTCCAGCTTGCTGTTATTTTCCAGCTTGCTGTTATTCGAATGTAAAACTAGATTCTTTACTTTAGCTACTGGAACTTGAATCAGCCTGGATGTGCTAGCCCTGATTTTTGACTCAAACTGCTCTAATTCAGAGAATAGAGCCAGACTGTTCATAGTGTCAATTTGGGGATGAGATTCCAACGCCGTAACTTTAGGGGCGAAGCTCCATGGGACGGATCCTAAGATGATCATATTGATCTCTTCTTGAGGTATCCTTTTGCCAAGCACTTGAAGACTGTTTAAGGTTGTTTGAAACCTAGCTTGAGCTTCTTTAATGGTTTCATTCTCATTGACAGTGAAACCGTTTAGTTCTCTTACTAGAGTACCAAGCTTCATTTTCTTCACTCCCTTAGAACCTTCATGATACGATTCCAGGGTGTCCCACATTTCTTTAGCTGTTTTGCATGATGAAACTTTGTCACTTTCAGCTGGACAAAGACCATTTAAAATAGTATTCTTTGCACGGTTGTTGTAGCTTATTTTCTTTAATTCAGCATCAGTGAAAACATCAATATCCTTTGTAATGCCTTTGTCATCTTTGAAGACGTATGGTCCTCTGCTTACAACTCTCCATTCCAGTGGTTCTCTGGCCAGATGATTCTCCATTCGACTTTTCCACCAGTTGTAGTTTTCAATACCTAGAAGAAGCGGTGCCCTTGAGTCTGAGTTTCCGAGCGGATAATTGTCAGCCATTTAGATCGATACTTTTCCTGTTACAGAAATGATTAGTATAGCAAGGCTTTGATACCAAATGAAAGTATGCACCTAGAGGGGGGGTGAATAGGTGTATTAGGTTAACTATGGTCTATTTTTATTTTTCCAAGTTTTTACCAGAATAATAACAGCTTGCTGTTATTAGATACTATAATGAATCAGCTTGCTGGTATTTAACTAACTAGTATGAAACAGCTTGCTGTTATGAGCTAATGCAATGCAGAAAAACAAGCAGAATAGAAATACTTAACACACAAGATTTTAGCTAGGTTCGACCCCTAATCTCTATGATCTACGTCCTAGTCCCTTGCGAAACGCGGCAAGAGAATATATTATTAATCACTATAAACCCGATTACAAGATTCAATAATATATCTCCCTTTTCCCTAGCTACTGTCAAAATGGCTTGCTGAAATCCCGTTTCTAAACCTGCTCTCTAAGAACTATACCACTCCCTGTAGTACAAACTTTTCTAGCTTCGTGTTTACCAAACCCTTGTTCCACAAGCCACTGCCCAGCAACTATGCCTTTACAATAAGTACAATACAGATTTGAAGGATTGAAATTACAACTCAAAGATATAGACCCTTATATATATATATATATATATATATATATATATAAATGTGTAATATATCTTTAGAGCTTGTGTGTGTGTTGTTTGTGAATATGGCAATGTTAAACAACTGTTTTGAGGTGACTGAAGGTATAAACGATTTGATGAATATTCAAGCTTGTGTATGTAAGTTTCAGTGTTTTCAGTGGTCTTTTCGTTTATACGAGAGAGGTATATATATGCTAACAGGTCCAACGTTCAGATTTGTTCAAGAAAGGAGCCGTTGGTTGTTTCTTCAGATTTGATTAATGAAGAGCGTGGTTAGAAGATTCTCATACAAGGAAATCTAAGTTTGGTACTGAGATCGTGGTAGTGTGTTTCAAGAATGATTCTCATGCAAAGAAGTCTAAGTTGGGTGGTGAGATCGTGGTAGTATGTTTCAAGAATGCAAAGAAGTCTAAGTTGGTGTGCTTGGATGGAGACATGTCATATAACATTGTTTAGTGTATCCCCATGCTTGAGTGTTTTGTTTGTGATATTTCTGAGCTCTTTAGTATATATAATACACGTAATATATATATATAAGAGTCCTTACATTTAAATCTAAATAGCAGCTCTTTGTATTTCTGGACTTGCTCTTGACAGTTTCTGTATTCCCAGAAACGGCTTGCTGAATGTCATAACATCTTGCTGAAGGATGAAATCAGCTTGCTGATTTCGTATGGTTCCTGTGTAAATATTTCCTCAAACGGCTTGCTGAATGTCCTGTTACAGCATGTTAGTATAGCAAAATATATGTAATCAATTAACCATCAAAATCAAATGGGCTTTCATTTAGCAGCTGCTGACAATACAAATCTCTCTCTCTGTTTGTTTTGAACTCTCGAATACAAACCTTATACAGAGCTTCACACGATATGCACTCTATAAGTCTCAATTCTCTCTTTTTACAATGATATTGAGAGAGTATTTATAATGCTACCTATCAACTAATAACAGAATTATAATCTATCTATGACAATGTTCTGCCGTCCAGTTGATAGTTTCCATCAATAGAGAATTCGTTTCCTTCACGATATCTTCTTGCTTGTTTTTCAAAACAACGATCCTGTTTTATAGCACTTGCCAGTTTCTGTAGCATCCATAATGACATCATCAGTAACACGACTGATATCAGGATTTCCCATTGCATCAGGATCTGATCATCCCATCAGTATTTGATCAGGATCTGACTTGCTGTATTAGGATCTGCTCTTAGTTCCTGAAATGTAGTCTCTGACGCACTGTTCCTAACTAACTTCCACAGATTACTATCTAACACATATATCCTATACAAAGTGCTAAATCCTTGATAAGATCAGGATATACAAGAATTATTAGCAAAATTCTATTCTCAACATCACAACTTATGAATTATTCCTAACATAGTGCAAGATTTTCTATTATTGATCTAGAAGTTAATCTACTTGAGTTATAATTAATTAGTTTATCATAAATAAATACTGGTGAAGTTCTTACCAATCCAAACATAACTGCCATAATTACTTATATTATTCAGGACTCCAAACAGATGAATGCAGGTACATTGGTGCTAACAGACTGTGTATTTTTGTTCATAATTGGAAACACTCCTGTAAGTTTGTTTCGTCTTTTGATAATGATTTTGGTAAATTTTGTAATAGATATATTTTTAATTTTGTTTTCTAATTTCATATAGCAGAGTAAGTGGCATGAACATATTTTTTTCCCAGCTTCTTGTCTTTGCAAATTGTACACAAAACGGCCACCAAGTCTTACAAAATTGGTCTTCTGATTTTTATTTTCTATTTATGCCAGTGTTTTTTGTAGTAATTGTTTTTCCCCAGTGCATAGAAAAGTTACCCTTTCTTCCCTGATCCTTTAGTTATTCTTGTAACGTTCTCTGTTTGCACAGTACTCTCTTTTACCTGTAAACAATCAAAGTGGATTTAGTTAGACATCCAATGCTTTCACAGACCAAAGTATGCTATGATGTTCTTACTAGTATTATTAGATTATTGAATAGTTGCATTTACACGATTATATAGGTACCTGCATGACTCTTTCGCGATTTTTAATGTCATCGATCTCAGGAAACTATTTCTAATTTGTGGATGGAAATGCAATATGATATGTTGGCATAGAATGACAGTATATTTCTGATTTGTGGATTCCAATTGCAGACAGTTGCAGAATTTGGAAAAGGCCTTTGGTGGATATGTTAGAGTGTGTGATCGTACTGCTCTCATCCTAAATATCTTTGACCAGCGAGCAACGACACGCGAAGCTGCTTTACAGGAAATTATATTATATTCTGAACATGTTCTTTAACCTTTTGCATTACTGTCCTAAATATGGTATTATCTTTTAGGTATCATTGGCACAAATGGAATACCAATTACCACGACTAACAAAAATGTGGACGCATCTTGAGCGTAAATCTGGTGGACAGGTGAAAGGAATGGGTGAAAAACAGATTGAAGTGGATCAGTACTTAATTACTTATATTTTTTATGTGTGTACTTTTGGTAGTAGGTTGATATTTTAAGAAAGACTAAGTTTAATGTAGAATTGTAATGTAAGTCGACATGTGTTTTGAATTTAGACTAAGTAGTACTATGTTTGTGCTGTATTGACATCTGTTTTGTTTGATTTTTCATTTGGGGAATTTGAAATGTCATTTATGGTTTGATATGCTTTTGTGCATGGTATATTAAAATTTCAGATAGGATACTGCAATATGGACTAATAAAAAGTGTTACAAAGAAGTGTTGCCATTAAAATCTAAAAGTATTACAATAGAGATAAAAATGTTGCAGATAAATGTTGCTAAAAAACCAAAAAACATTGCAAGAGGCACTAAAATGTTGCAATAAATTGACTTTGTAACATTTTAACTATATAAGTGTTGCAAAAATGTGTTGCATTAGTCTGTTGTAACACCTTAAAAATGTTACTAAAACATGTAAAAGTGTTACAACAAACTCTTATTGTAATACTTTATAAAGTGTTGCAATAAGTTCGAAAAGTGTTGCTATAGAAGGCATATGCAACGCCGACAAATGCAACGCCGAGTTTTAGCAAAATCGTTACATAAACATCTATTGTAACATTTTTGGACCCTAATAATACACTTTTTTGGCGTTGCAATAGGCCATATTTGGTGTAGTGTCGTATATTTAGTGGGACCTACCTGCTAGCTAAAATTAATTTTATTAAAAAATGAAAATACTAAATTACGACGGAATATGAATGATGAACACCCGTCGTAAGTATTCATGAACCCAGATTAAAAGTTCGCAGATATACGACGTCGTTCCTTCTTCAAAAATATTAATTTAATTTGTAATTAAATTTAATTAAAATAAACAAAGTTACGATGGATTGTCTGTCGTAAATTCACAAGTAAACATCGTCGTTTCGTGTTCTGGAAAATTAATTTAATTTGCAATTAAATTTAATTAAAATAAACAAAGTTACGACGGAATTTCCGTCGTAAATTCATAGATAAACGTCATCATTTCGTGTTCTAGAAAATTAATTTAATTTGCAATTAAATTTAATTAAAATATATAAATAATTTTATTAATAAAATAATTAATTTGTGTCAAATTTCGTTTCCGTCGTAAGTAGTTACAATGGATTTCAGTTTCCGTCGTAAGTTTGGCGCGCAAAAATATTAGTGACCAAGGTAAGCACTTCAAGTATAATCAATTTGAGTCCCTTTTAAAAAAAGTACTCAATTACTCATCGGCTGGCCACCCCTTATCATCCTCAAACTAGTGGTAAAGTTGAAGTCTCAAATAGGCAAATGAAAAGACTGTCAACTCGAATAGTCCATCAAACTAATACATGCCTTATGGGCCTATCGAACCGCTTTTATTACTATTTTGGGCATGTCCCCTTATAGAATTGTGTTTGGCAAGGCCTGTCACTTGCCCATTAAACTAGAGCAAAGGGCCTTGTGGGAAATTAGAGAATTGAACTTTTACTTACCAACCACCGGTAGTCATAGAAAGTTGCAACTATTAGAACTAGATGAATTAAGAAATGAGGCCTATGAAAATGCTAAAATCTACAGATAAAGAACTAAACTTTTTCATGATAAATCCATTTTGAGAAGGTCATTTTCTTCGGGTCAAAAAGTTATAATGTATACAATTCTAGGCTTCATTTATTTCTCGGAAAATTGAGGTCCAGGTGGGAATGTCCTTACATTGTTAGGATCATTTTTCCTTACGGTGCTGTTGAAATTGAAAATCCTAAAAATGGTGATATATTTAAAATTAATGGACAAAGACTCAAACCATTTTTAGAGCTACCAATTGATCTTGAAGAAGAGGTTATCCACCTCACTGATCCATGATTAAAGTAAGTTTTTTCAGTAGATAGTTATAAATTCTCTTTTATTCTTTATCACGTATTTTCTCACCATTCTCCTTTGTCATATTTATCTTGGGTTTTCATACATTAAGGACAATGCATGATTTAGGTATGGGGCAGTAGTAGTATTAAAAAATAAAAAAAATACAAAAAAAATTGGAAAAATTCCAAAAATCCAAAAATTAGAGATAATTTAGCTTAGTTATCCGCTCTTGAACTTTAGAACTAGTTGGTGTTAGCTACTTTTCAAAAATTATATATATAATTAGCATGAAAGCCCGTGCAAGACACAGGCTACATTCTAATTCGCAAAATTTCTTTCGCAAATCGTGTTTGAGTTGGTTATATCTTCTTTTCAATCTATTCCATGTGCTTCGATTTATTTAAGGCCAACAGTTGGTAAACGTTCAATTTTTGAAATGTTAATGATTTCTAAATTTTTGAGTATCATACTGAGACAATCCTGAGAAGAAGAATATAATGTAATTTAGGGGCACATCTTTTCTAATAAGTAAAAAAATTTAAAATTAGGTAGAGGCACAATAAATGATATTTGGGGCACATTTTGTTCACTTGGAACAAAATTCAAAATTCACTTGGAACTTTCAATTTCTCAGGACCTAGGTATCATATTTATAGCAGTACACGTTGAATGATGAATGACCGATAATAATGATACATAAAAGTTACTCATTAGTGGCCAAGTACTATTGCAACAATAACGTGTCGTTTTGATGTTGAATGTATGATGTATCCATTCAAACTAATATGCGCTACAATGAAAAAAAATATTTTTTATACATTCTGTTAGATGTTGATTCAAGTGATATCAGGATCTGGACTGCTGATCAGATACTAATGCTGACGTCATCAATAGTACAACGTCAGTATTAGGGTTGTTATCAGTATTGAAAGCTGATCAGGATTACATGAAGATTTATATTAATCCAGAGATCAAGGAAGATTGATTTATCGACTCCTATTTTATAGGATCGTAGCTATCAGTTAGGATATGCATTGTAAATAGTTATTAATTGATTTAACATATCTTGTAATTGATGGGGCAACTGTGTGATGTATATAAACACAGTTTAGGTTTTACATTTTAAGGAATTGCTTACACGAGATATCTTGTAACCTAGCAGCTTTCAAGAACATCAGAATTTCTTGAGAGAGTTTGTAACAGTTTTATATCAGAGTTAATAAAGCTGTTATTTATTCATACTTGTGTTATCATTTCAGTTAAACATCGAAAATCTTATACAATTGTATTCAACCCCCTTCTACAATTATTCATTACTGGGTAACAATTGGTATCAGAGCAAACTGATTAATTACAATCAGAAACGATCTTAAGATATCGACGAGCAAGTATGAAAGTATTAAAATCCCTGTCCTCAAAAAGGCTGAATACCCTACATGGAGGGTAAACATGTTGATGTATCTGGAGGCAACTGATCCTAACTATCTTGATTGGATATATGATGGTCCATATATTCCTAAGACTCTGGTTGCTAGAACAAAGACTGTACCTGAGCACTATGTTCTGAAGATAAAGGCTGAATGGACTCCTGAGGAAAAGCCTGAAGTACTCAGAGATGCAAATGTGAAGAATATCCTTCATAATAATAGCCTTGATGTTGTCATGTCAAATAGAGTGATAGCATGTAAAACTGCTAAGGAGATCTGGGAAACTTTGGAAACTCAATGCCAATTGCCAGGGCACTGAATCTATCAAAAGGAATAGAAGGGCTCTGTTGATTCAAGAGAATTAACAGTTTGATGCAAAATCTGATGAAAGCCTCACTGGTCTGTATGATAGATTTCTGACAATATTGAATAATCTATCCCTGGTAGGTAAAGAGTATGATCCAGAGGACTCGAACACCAAGTTTCTTAGAGCTTTTTCTGATGAGTGGGATACTCAAACCCTTATCATTAGGCATCTGTATGATCTTAGTGCCGTGTCTCTTGATGAAGTTTATGGGATGCTAGGAACCCATGATCTTGAGGTTCAATAAAGGAAGAATAAGAAAGCAACAAAGCAAAGGCTGTTGCTTTAAATGTTGAATCAAAATCAAAAGGAAAAGCTGTGGAGGTTACAAGGAGAATAAGTAGAGTAGTTGAGTCCAATACTGATGACTCATCATCAGATCTTGATGCCAATCCTGATACTGATGATGACTCTACTGATTCTGACATGATGGAAAGTTTCTATGATAGTCAAAGGCTTCAAAAAGATGAAGTTCAGAAAGGCTAGAAGACAAGGCAACTTTCAGAAGAAACCTTTCAATGCTGACAAGAACAGGTACAAGAAGAATGAAGGCAAAGGGATCAAGTTTGACAAGTCAAAGGTCAAATGCTACAACTATGATGGAATGGGTCACTTTGCAACTGAATGCAAAAAGGCTAAGACAAAAGCTCTTATCTCATCAAGCAAGGATTGGATGGACTCTTCCTCAGAATCTGAAGAGGAAAAGGTGAACTATGCATTGATGGCAAATGTTGATGAGATTGCTGCTCCTGATGATAAGGTACCTGAAACTGTTTTTGATTTTGATACTGATAATGTTTCTGAGTTAAGATCATTTTTAAAGTCTCTGCATATTAGCTTTAGAAGTCAATCTCTTGAAAATGCTAGAATAATATCTGAGATGTCAGAATTGTCTAAGAGAAATGATCATCTAGAAGCTGAGTTACTCTTTATGCAAGAAGTACAAAATGAATGTGATAAGGCTAGGCACATGAAATTAGAAATGGAATTTAAATGTACTACTCTTGAAAAAGAACTTGAAGATGCTAATGAAAAACTCAGAACCTGGACTCACTCTGGAACAAAGACACATGAAATAATAACTGACAAAAATTGGAAAGAGTGTCTAGGTTATAAACCGGAAACAGATCAGAAAAAGAATAAAGGAAAAGTTGTTTTTAGTGAGTCAACAAAACCAAAGACCTACAGACATGTAATAGACAACACCAAATCTGATATTAAACCTGTCGATTTTGTGTATAGTAAAGATTCCAATTCAGTTACTGAAAAGGGATCAACTTCTACTAAGCAAAATACAGAGAGTGTGTCTAAAACTGTTAAGTTGACAAATTCAAAGAATATAGGTCTTTTATCTAAGAAAACAACTACTGCTAAGAGAAATAGAAATGGTAAAGTTGGAATAAATAAAGAGAATAATTATAAGTATATTCCAAATGCACCAAGGAAATCATGCTTTAACTGTGGTAACTCTAATCATCTTTCTATTGATTGCAGGAGGAGTAAAAAGAAGGCTACTGTACTTCCTAAGTCTGACATTAGGAATAGATCAGTATTTTATAAACCACAGAATCCATGTTTTCATTGCGGTAGTAAATGGCATTCTATTTATACATGTGAAGAATACCACAATTTGTACTACAATTATTATGAGCCTTTGCCTAAATTCAATAAAAGTACAATTTCTGGTAAAGTTAAGAATGTCAATAAGAAACATGCATCTACTAACTCTGATACTGACAAGGCAAATTCTAATGGAATCATTCCTGACAGGACTGCTTTTGTCAAAAAGACTTCTGCTGATAAAAATGTTAAAGTGCATGCAAACAGAACCCAACAAGTGTGGGTTCTTAAAAATTCTAACTGAGTTTTCTGTGGTTGTGATTGCAGGGTAAAAAGAAAAATGTGTTGGTCATGGATAGTGGATGTTCTGTTCACATGACTGGAAACAAAACCCTGCTATCAGAATTTGAGGAGAAAGCTGGCCCAACAGTGTCTTATGGAGATGGCAACATTGGACAAACTTTGGGATATGGCAAGATAATCATTGGAAATTTCATCATTGATCAAGTAGCTCTGGTGAAAGGACTCAAACACAATCTTCTTAGTGTTAGTCAAATCACAGACAGAGGTTATCATGTCAACTTTAATGATACTCATTTTGAAGTAGTCAGTAAAGCATCTGAAAGGATTGTCTTAACTGGTCAAAGACATGGTAACATTTATGAAGCCAACATCTACACCAATACTGATGGTCCCTCCACATGTCTCATCAGTAAAGCCTCAGTAGATGAAAGCTGGAATTGGCAAAAGAAGCTTTCTCATCTCAACTTCAACAACATCAATGAGTTGGTTAAGAAAGACTTGGTGAGAGGATTACCAAAAGCATTATTTACTCCTGATGGACTCTGTGATGCTTGTTAGAAGGCTAAATAGAGAAGGACATCATTCACGAGTAAAATTGAATCCTCAATTGATGAACCATATCACATGCTTTACCTTGACTTATTTGGACCAGTCAACATAATGTCCATCAGTAAGAAAAGGTATACTCTAGTTATTGTTGATGAATATACTAGATTTACCTGGGTATATTTTCTGCACAGAAAAGATGTAAGAACCCAGATTTTTGGTAGGAATTAAAACTTTTAATATGGAATGGATATGGATTCCAATATTTATATGTCATGAAGAATGCAATGGGTTGTCAACTTAGGTAAGAATAATCTATCGTCAAGAAAGTAGGATATGGCATACAAACAGAGGAAGTATTCTCATGTCATCCAAATCGGTATCGGTTATAAGTCCAGTGGTTCCATAGAAGGATTAAGGAATGCTCGGGAAAACACGAGCACATGTTTCTAATTATAAGGAATAAAGAGAGAATAAGCGATGAATAGTGTTTTTGGTGGAAATAGGAATATTATTAGACGACACTATATAGAAGTACCCGGAACGGATTTCTGAGTTCGTATTAATGATCCAAGGGGAAAAAGAGTGTATGTAAAAGTTATCGGATTCTGAAAAATAGCACTTTTATTTTCCCCGAGAATTCCCTGGACACTGAAAGACTTAAGGGATTATTGAAAAGATTTAAGGACTATGGATTCAAGAATTATTAAAGAGGATTGAGAATGATAGTATAAATATTAAGACGGTTTCCGGTAAAACCCCAATTAGAAATCTTCGAGGTAATCCTCCGAATGATCAATGAATTAAGTAATAACCGGACAAAGAAACAAGCAGAAGACCAAGATTCATGCATGTGCTAGTGGATATGATCAAGGAACTAAGTAGTTACATGAGTAACTAGCATACTTAGAGAACTAACCAAGCACTTAGCTTCATCTTATCATCAAACCACTACAAACCAACACATGTCCCTTGCATTACCTCATCCATGAAATAGAACTTTAATAAAGGCACTTTAAGCTAGGTATTATCACAATAAGGTGTATTATGCAAGATTAGATCAAGAAAGAAAGCAACCAACTCCATCTCTCCATTCGTCTTCAAACTGCCCAGCAAGAACACCCATGAAAGAAAATTCATATCTCAAGATCTAGAGCTTTACAAATCACCAAATTTTAATCATATCTTCTCCACTCCAAGGGCAACATTCGTTCAAAATTTCATGGCAATATAATGAGTATAGCCTAGTCAAATATCATCCCCAAGTTGAAGAAGCCAAACTGCCTGTTCTTGATAGTGTCTTTCAAGCGGGAAAAACTGGTTCAAAACCATAGCTACCAAGCTTCAAATCTCATGATCTATAGCTTAAAACAAAGCTTATGAAGAGCCCAAGATGTGCTATATTAAGGTGTTCTAAGGACTAGATCAAGGCTTATTAAGGTCTTACACACATCAAGGAAGGTATGGAACTCATGAAACCCTAGCTCTTACTTTGAGTGTATGAATGTTCTTGATGGATTTTTTTAGGTTAGTGTGATTATGGTGATGTTATAAGCATGATAGTTATGATTGGGCTTGGTTATATGTTAAAATGGTTTAGATGAACGGAAAGGCAGTGCTTGGCCTAAGTTCAATGTTAAATAACATGTATAGGTGATTTGGAGTGGAAACCATGTTTGTGGGAGGATTGTAAATTTGGAAACGTTCGATTTATAGCCGTCATAATGCCGAATTTTCGTTAAACCTTGAAAACTGTGCATCAAAATAGCTCTAATTGTCTAAACTGGTTAAGTGTATAACATGCCCTTGTAGATCTCGAGTCATAGATCGTTCTAGCGCAAGAATCGAAGCAAACGGACTTACGGTTTAGGAATTATGGCCGATTTACTAAAAGTGGTTCGAAACCATAAATGCAAATTTGTAATTGAAATTGAACCCCCATAACTCGAGTAATTCAGTGACGAATCTTGGTAATTAAATATTAGAGATCATAAGGAAGGTGTGAGAGAAGATCTCATGTTAAAAAGATTGTTTTTTGATTTTATAAAAATATTCGAATCGGGGTTAAGTACGAATGAACCCCTAAAAAGAACGATAACGATCGATAAATCTCGAGGTATAATCTTTCGACCTTCAAACTTATATGGCTTAAGTACCTACCAAGTATAAGTGTAATGACATGCCTTAATAGCAAACCAATGTCGGGTCATAACGGTGTTAATGAGCGATAACTTGAAAACGTGCTTTAACTTAGGTAAAGTATTTACTTGGCATTTCAAAGTGATAGGTGATTAACCCAAGATAAATTTGGTTATATATAAATTTCCGGACCACCCCGAGTCATACCACTAGCATAGCGGGAGTACCAGGCAAGTCTTCAATCAATTTGAAGCTGTTGTTGTGATAGTATATATATCTGTTGTTTTCTGATACATATGCCATAGCATGCATGCCTACTTTCAAAATTGATATTGTGATACTTGTTCCCTGATTGATGTTGGCTTATAAGTTAGATACAATATATACTAATTATAAGCCGGATATTGCTAAGACCCTTAGTGAAGGGCATATGATCTCATTCTTTTAATAAAGACTGGGAGTCTGTATTTTGTAATATAGAGATAGTCATGGAAACCCGGAGGGATTCCAGTGACAGATTATTTGAGGGATGTTATTTATGAACATTATTTATATTTCCATAAGTATAAATACTTGGAAATTATTCGAGGAATGTTATTTGAATACTCATTCGAGTTTATTTATTTGAATGAATATTATTTCGAATATTCATTTGAGTTTAATTGTTTATTTTATATTATGTTCGAATATTCATTTGAGCTTTTTTACTTAATGAATATTATCTTGGATATTCATTTCAGGTTTTAATTATTTTCTTGGATATTATTTTGAATATTTATTCGAGGAATTATTTATTTAATGAATATTTTATATATACTTATCCGAGGGTTAATCATGAGCAATATTTATATTAAGAATATTCTTGAACTATTTCTGGTTTAATAAATATTCTTTGAATATTTATTTAATTCTTTCAACTAGTTCTAAAATGAGATACTTTATTCAAAAATTTCCTTGATATTCAAATACTATGTAAGGTACCTCTGAGTCGTACTATTATTATTTTTATCAAGGATTATTAAATTATTTCTTTTCCTTGGATGGATTATAATAGTTACATTAAGTTTACTCCGACACTGAATCATAAATGGATCATGTAATACGATCAATGGTTAAGTGGTAATGGAGAGTGTTTTGAGATGAAACCGGAAAGAGCAAGTGCATGCCAAGTTCTCGAAGTATGAATTTTGATAAAATAAAGTTCAGCTATTAGGACATGCGATCAATAGTGAGTAGTGTTGGTTGACCCAGCCGAGTTAAAGGCAGTTTCAATTGAGAAAGGCCAACCACACCAACTAAGGTGAGAAATTTCATAAGATTCACCAGGAAAATGTGAGAAAATCTTCCTGGAGCTAAAAACGAAATTGATGATGACCCAGCATTGGCATTGCCTAATGAAAGAAGGAAGACTTTGTGATATAATATGATGCATCTCACATAGGTTTAGGTGGATGCATATGCAGCATGGTAGAGTAATTATGGATGCATTCGGACAACACGATTCATCAGGTTCGGATAGCCTTGGTAATGCTAATTTTGTGGAACGACAAACTCCAACGGTAGTGGTCCTTCTGAGACTAATGGTTAGGTAGACTGACATTTGATAGTATTGACTATTAGGACGTGTTTGTATCAGGAAGGTGTGGCATGTTTCAGTTTGAAACTTCTGATTTCCCTTCTATGGGATGTATATATTTGATTCCTTTCCAGCTGTTAAACTTCTAACTTTATGCCGATCATTCCGTTATTATAACTGCTTACAATTTCACCGGTTTGGATGCTCATAGAACTTTTCTTTAGGTTTCGAAATGGATCTTCTTAGTATTACCAGTGGGTGGATAGGTTAACCAAAATTTTCCTGATTCTGGAAAGAATTCGACAAACTTTGGCAAGCCTTGTCATTCTGATTATCAAAGAATGTCACTAAAGAGAGTGGAGACTGGGGCGAACCCCGTGGATTGGGTAAGGTAGCCGCTATATGGGTTGGTGGACAGACCCCGATTATTACGATTGATTGTAGAAATAAAATGATGAAGTTGGGATTGGACGGTAAAGGGGAAATGTACTTAAGGACCAAAATGGACTGAGGAGTTCCGGGTTGACTTAAATGAAAAGGTTATTATGCCAAAAGTGTAAGCTTGTGTAGCACGTGGGATTGTTAAGAGAAGTTGAAAAGATAAAAATGAAGGAAAGGTGACCGGAGACGGTACAGAGAGGTCGATTGAAACTTATATGGAGTAAAATTTTGATAAGATCAGAAACGGTATCAAGGAAGAAGGATGAACGAGGAGTGCTATGCCACTCTAGCACCCAAGATTTTCTGTGTGAGGGAAAGCAGTGAACAAATACAAAAAAGAAAAAGGTTTAATAGTACGCAGGACAAAGTGTGTTGATAAGCGTAACCTATCCCAAATAAATTATCTTCTCTATGGACGAAGGAGGCACTATGCCATGCAATTTCTAGAAAAGTAATGCCATTAGCTAACCCTAAACTTACATACTGTGGCGCGGCCATTTGGGGCCATGTGGCAAAGAATTATGAAGTGACTAGACCAGCAATGTAAGGACAAAGCGGGGTGCGTCTGACCAAGCGCCAACCGCGAGAACTTTTGATATAAATGGAGTGGTTCAGGAATATATGATTGACCAACTTATGAACTAGAAAGAGAAGTAAAGTGAATTGGGATACATGATGATGGGATTTTATAAATACCATGGATGTCCTATGACTGAGGAAAGTGATTAATGAAGGTTTATGAGGATTGTTAGTGATGGTGCAGTAATATGCATAAATGTTAACTAAAACTTCGTATCCTCAAGAAGAGTAATAAGTAATAAGGGATTCACATTGAACACGATCAATATCATCCAGAACATCCTTGCTACCATTAGCAAATTCTGTAAGAAGGGTGATAGACATATGTTGTCTTTCGGAAGGTTATGTAGACTGACGTCAATTCGAAAGAAAAGGCTAGCATTAAGCAACTTATAGATTATCAAGATGAGAATGATTGAAAAGAAACCCTTATTAAGGATATAGGATTTGATTGTCAATTAAAGGGTGTAAGTATTTCTTGAAAATAGAATTGAGGATAGAATGTCGCATCCCAAAATCCGGGGTACAGATATGGGGCCACTAGCCACTAACAACATTATACAATCCTGGATATAAACAATATATAATAATAAAACCCCTTAACCAAGATCATATACAGGTTATGGTATGAAACAACTGTCAAATTACTATTACAATCCATCCTCAGAATAAAATGTTATACAATTCTATGAATAAATAAAATCACTGTCTAACTGAATATCCAACCTTGACGAATTCCCAACCACTAACCAATGAGAATCCGTAACCCGATCGTCTCCTCTCACTTCTGGAAAGCAACACCAATGAGCATTACTAGGTTCACTAAACTTCTCTATTAGCTGAAGAAAACAAACAAGCAAGAGTGAGCCAACAATGCTCAACAAGTGCAATAGTGATAACAATTTCAATAACGATGACAATTCTGATAAATAAAGGGGTTTCATTTCATTCTATGAAGGAATCAGCTATATCAACCTTTAGATTGTCACGAGGGCCAATAATTCACCATTAACAAGGTGCATCCAAAACTAGAACTGACAAGAGTTCTAATATCAAATATATTTAAAACAAACTTCCAAGGTGTCAAGAACTAAACATCCCAATTTCAGAGTATAGATTAGAATTGGAATTTTTATTTATTTATAAAAAAACATCAAGGTTAGGCTGCTGATCAGTCACGCACCAACCCCGGACAAACGCACACAACAATGTCCTTAATTGGATCCATGGCACACATTGGCCTTAACTTCCGACCATAATATGGTCCCACCCCGAAGGATTTTACGCCCCAAGGGCCACTTTAAAAAAAACATTTCCAATTCTATATAACCACAATGGGTGTCGGGACAATCGACAGCCCTTGGTATCCAACAACTGGAACTCACGTCCAGAACAACAATTCATGATTTAGAGTCAGTAAGAAAACAACAGAATCGATTAGTATCGACAAGTTCGATACCCTACAGGGAACAATTGAACAATCAAGATTTTCAACTGATATCGAAAAGTTTGAATAAATATCAACGAGAAGGATGTGAGTAATTGGATTTATAAAATCAACAACTTATCTAAAGAGAAATTTCATTTGAGCAAGAATAAGGATATAAGTTGCAATAAGATTTTCGACTGTTAACAATCTAAGTTGGAGCAGGAACATAATTGAGCACTACGAATTAATGAAATCTTTCAATGCATAATAATGTTTGATTTCACATAAGCGAGTAAAACAGCTTAAACGATTATTTGTGAAAAGATAGTTTTTAGGATAATCAATTTCAAAATCATTTTGGAGAAAACATTTTAAGAAGAAAGGAGTTCTCTGGTGAAATTATGCTAAAACCAGAAATTTCAGTATAAGGTATTTGTAGAAGGTTAAAACATGGATTCTCTCTGTTTAGAGAGTCCCTTAAACATTTTTAAGAAAACAAAAGAAAGGCCTTCCACTAAGGAGGCTTTAACATCCCATGAATAGGGTAATTTTGCAGCTAAAGGTTATTGGTAAGGTTCTTTTAAAAAAATCTGATGTTTAAGTTCTGGGTGGGGAAAAATTAACTTTTCTCGCTAACTGATAGAGTATTCCACTTTCTAAACATACTAAACCAATCCATCTTAAATAACAAGGAAATTGAATTGCATCACTTGAATGATAAATGAAGAGCAAAACACTTGCCTCGATTCACGAAATTCCCGATCTTAAACATTGATCCTTAACTCCACTTCTCGTCAGTCTCTACCCTTTAACATGTGGGCATGTGGGCTTCTTACTCGGCCCTACCTTTTTCTTTACTTCCTATTTCGCTAATCTTCACGTCAATACCCTCGTTGATTTTGCTAGTTATCCTACTGTTCGAATTTACGCTTACACGTGTACTGCTCTCGGCCAGGTCTCTTACTCGTACCGTTACAAGGTAAAGTACCATTTAGTATCAAACCAACCAATAGTTTGTTGACTGCTCTATTCTACCCAAACGCGTCCTATAACGCATACACATATAACACATATAGAGCATATCAATTATATTCATAGAATATTCTTAATATAATCAACCAAGTCAAATAATCATTTAACACAGATGGTCACTTATTACTTGGATATTATCCAAAGGTAAACACTTCAAAACAATACCACGCCTCAATTCTTCACATCAATTAATTCATATTTACCTATACCCTTAGAATTCACAACATACTTTTAAATCATTGAAATTCACAACTATATATTTACCAAAAATCAAGCTGCCTCAACTTGCAGCAACATAAAAGTGCACAAATAAAGAAAGTACCCGCCCAGACATGCGGCACCTCAACACATAAGAAATTCTGCCTCGACATGCAGTAAACACATAATAATTTATGTTAGCATTAACTACTACTTACGCTATATCAATGATCATATCACTCACGCATATTACTGATACAAGTGACAATCAATCATTGGTATTCGTAAGCCCTACGAAACAACTCCTAGCACTAACTATTACTTACGCTATATCAATGATCATACCACTAGAGCATATTAATTATACTTGTGACAATCAATCATTGGTATTCGTAAGCCCGAGGATCTAGTCGATGAGAATTACACAAGTCCTTAAATATTGACATTTAGAACTTATGATCTCTTTACGACTCCTCGCAGTTAAACTAAAAAATATATAATCATTGACCACATAAACACATAAGGAAATAAAATAACAGTTTAACTTTACTATAGATTACATTTGAAAACTAAATCAAAACAAATCACATAACCTCTAGGGCCAGTGGTACTTTTTCAGAAACCGTTACTGAACATTTATACAAATATACATCTTAGACAATTATACAATTATTTAATCGTCACCAATTTGACCACATACAACTCACCACCAAGAATTTGACAGGTATAACATCCAACATATATTATGACTCGACTATAACATTTAACCCATATAAACCATTTACAATAAATAAGGTCATATAAACTCTAACATTATACGACATATAATAGTTAATCACTAACAATCATTTAACCACTTTCAAACCAATACCAAGTAATCGACAATTATGACATTCAACAAATACTCTAACTCAACTTACAACATTTAGCAAGTATATATTACCAGAACCATTTTTAACAAGTAAGACCATATGAACCCCAATTATTACACAACAATAATAATTAACGATAACAGTCACTAACTCGAACATATATCGGACTCACATCTTTTCTCAACAATTATAATTAACAGTTATGCTCTCCGAATTAAATAACGAGAATTAAAACGATAATCTCGCAATTTAAACTAATTAAATTACGACAATAATATCACAATTTAAATTTAATTAATTACAACAATATTATCAAAATTTACTTCAAAATGAAAATTAAATAATTACATCGAAAAAAATGAAATAAATAATCAAAAGGGTATACCTTTCCGATTCCAATCTCCCCCGAAATCTCTTTCCATTCTCTCTCTCTCTCTCTCTCTCTCTCTCTCTCTCTCTCTCTCTCTCTCTCTCTCTCTCTCTCTCTCTCTCTCTCTCTCTCTCTCTCTCTCTCTCTCTACTGCTGCTACGCTGTACCACCTCCTCCCCACGGTTCCAGCTGCCACCACCGCCGGCCGCCGCTGCGCACGGTGGCCCGGCCACCGCTGCCTCCCCACCCCCTTTTTCTTGCATAAAATTCGATCCCCTCTTACTGCACACACATATACACGCATATATATGTATATATATGTAGCAATTGAACCCCCAATCTCTCTTTTCTTCCTCCCCAATCTCCTTTCTCTCTATCTTTCTTCTTCTCTTTCCCCCCCCCCCCCCGGTTCTAGAATCCTCCCGACTGGTGTGCATGTGTTTGTGGTGCTATTGGGCCTGGCCTAATATAATTATGTGACTATACCTTATCCGGGCCCAAATACAACACTTCTCATTCGCTTTTTAAAACTAATACGTAACTTTCATAAATTGAAATTAAATAGAAAGTTCGGAAAATTAAACTTTTCATTTTTAAAATAAAGAATATAAAATTACGAGCACACACATATTTTTAAAATATTTTTCGGATCAAAAATGAATTAAATATGAAATTTTCAAGTTTTTATCCTTTAAATGCAATAAAACTCTTGAAATCATTTTAAAATACTAAAACACCCAAATTAATCCACCCAACAATTTTAAAAACTCAATAAATATAAAAAGATAATATTTCAAGAGATTTCATGATTTTTAATTCTACCGATAATTTTATAAAATTGACAAAGGATCAAAAATGCATGATTTAAATATAATTAAACCCTCTAAAATACAAATAAAAATACACCGACCTTCACAGCTTACCCAAATCATCATATCATCACATAAATACAATTTCACACATATGCCACTTTCTAACAATAATTACATAATAATAATATTCGTAATTTATATTAAATAATTATCTCTAAATTCGAAATTTTTCCAAGGCGTTATATCCTTCCCCCCTTAATATGATTCTGTCCTCAGAATCAATCCTAAGAACAAAAATCACAATACTTCTCAAATATTTTGCTTCCACTTCCTAGGTTGTATCTTCAACTCTAGGATTCCCTCATACCATCTCATACTTTAATAATCTCATTCTGCGAGCCCTCGAATTTTGATATAACCTTAAGCTTTGGTTTTCGAGTCTTATTAACTCTATACATTTACCACACTTAGGCGAATATCTTTTCTCGGAAATCGGTATGACCTTTCCGTATAACGAACTATACCCCTCGTCAAAACTTATGTTATCACGCCAATCTTTCGCAATAATGCAATCGCGTTATTTGCCTTGATTCACAACAATCTACACTTGGCACCATTCTCCAGCTCTTACTCGTAATCACACGGTTTCAAATAGAACTTCGAAAAAGAAATCTCAAGAAATCCTTCAATCGTTTCTACTCCATTTTCACGGACTATGTCGATCGAGAAGGGAATAATTAAGAAATTCCTATTTGACTTTAGTCCCATCATTCTACCGAGTACCTAATCTGGAAACTTAACATCATACTGTCCATTCTCAGTCGCATCCTTGCAATCGGATACTACAATCAACACATACGTCCTTAGATGCACATAAAGCATAATTCAATTAACAACTCGATTCTCACTCTAATAAAATATTCTGGTTTGCTAAATCTTTGTGAAACATAGCCTCGATTATTTACAGCTTTTGATAGCTAAAACTTGTCACCTTGACTGTGACTTCACTCAATACAAGAACAAAATTAAGTTAACCCCAATCTGTAATATTAATTCTTCTGAGGTCAAAACCTCACTTGATACTAACCATGAAGCAATTCTTACTCCAACAATTCCCAACATGCTCCCGCTTTTATTAACATGCATATTCAACGTATAACGCTTCACCATTTTTTTACATATCCTAAACGAAACCTTCCTCAAATAAAACTTTGAGAAAAGAATATTAAGAAATTCCCAATCATCTTACTCCTCTTTAACGTGCAATGTTACTCGAGAAGGAAATAATCAGAAAGCTTCAATCCATCCTTAATCTCATTGTTTTACTGAGTAACCATTTCGAACTGATAACAATTTTCCTTAAATCGTATATATATCTTATTCAAAATACACTACCCCGCGTCCTCTGAAATCAACTTTCGAATCGCAAATCTGCATACTTGACGAGTTCTCGAATTTGACTCTACACATTACAACTTCAACATTTACACCACTCACATTAACCACAAAATCATGACTTTCGAAATTCACTTTAAAATCCTTGTGCCAAATTTTCTCCTTTTCATGGAAACTCTTAAAATCGCTCTCGATTGATTTGCATACGCTTCACGAGTCTTCGATCATCTTGATATGTGACCTACGATCATATTAAATTCTTCGTCTGAATGTCATTTGAAATCTTATTCATCGGAATATGCTTTGACTTAATTGTCTCCTTTCCGATATCTCCTTATACAAAACATTTCCATTCCCTTGGTACAACAACTTCTTGATTTGCTTAATCGTTAAGACCTCAATGTCTGCTTTCGACCTCAAAACACCGCCATTATCTTTCTCAAAGTCAAAATCTCCCTTTTTCTGGTCCTCACAATTTGCTCGCATTTCGTTGTTAGGAAATAAATCTAATCCTGGATCGTATTTAGTTCTTTTTCTAGTTATTACAAACACTTCCTACTAACTTCCTTCATAATCATTTTGAATTTCTAGATTCTTGATAATCATAGCAGTAGTCTTATTACTCTCTTCATAATTCCACTAAGATTGATATGATACTATTTTTGGCAAAAATTCCCATCCTTCCAAGCTCATAACACATAGCTTTAACTTCTGATTTTACTACTTGTCACCACACTGCCTTTCTGGTTACAGCCACAGCTTCCCACATTTATCTTAATAAAATCTCTAGGGATTCTTCTCTCGAAATCTTATTTTCTAGCCATGGAGTCTCGTCAACCTCTGCTAATTCTCGTTCTTATAAGCATCTATTGTGCCCACTCTTCTAACTCTAAATCTTCGGGATTCCACATTCTTCCCTTAACTAATTTATATGTATTCTGCTTAATCGCTTCCGAGAACTTCCTGGTTTCCCCTTCTTTCTCCTCTTGTCATTTTATTTCATTTTGGTCAACTTTCCTCCATCCTTGATAATCATGACTTTCTACCCTGGCTTGCATAAGTTATTTACTCCACATAATCACCTTGCTCCTTATTCAATTCTAATTCTTCTTGATAATTCTTACAAACCATTCTGTTTCACTTCACTCTGCTTTATCCAAGTCATCCTTCTTGTTTTTAACATCTATGTCCAACAACGGCTCAAACATTCAAAATCTTGTGATATTCTATCTATTATCTTTGCCCTTCAATTGATGTCCAAAACAATCTTTCTTCAACATTGAACATCTCATACCCAACATCTTCGTCACCATTCTCTTTTCATCCTTTAACCGAATCTGTAATCATGTGCTTTTCTTTGATGTCCCTTTTTCCTTTATTCAATTCTCATTAACCACAAATCTTGTCCATGATTTATTGGTCTAACAAATATTCTAATCTGGCATGGCATATCTGCCTTAATCACTATATTCTTAAACTTGCACAACCAATTCTTCGTCAGTGCATTTGCAGTTTCTATCATTTAAGACGTCGTCACGCCTAGCTTCGCATCCCTTCAGCATTAGAAATTTTGAAATCATCAAATTTCTGACAAAGGAGGTCAATAAAATGAATGGGCATCAAGTATTCATATACACTGAGTTATTTGATAAATCTTTTATAGAGGAATTTAACCGAGAGATCAATATGATCTTTTGAACTATTATCAGGTTGTATTTGTCACTAGGTTAACCACCACAGTACATAAAGATGGCCAGTCTTTAGTACCTTCATGACAAACACAATCAGTGGCATCCCACTGGACTTCTATCACAAAGATAAGATGTCCCTAAATCCCTATCTACATAGGTTGTTCATCTCAGCTGGAATAGAGAAATTCAAGCATTCATGATAATGGAAGGGATCCAAGAGTTTCAAAAATCTTCATGTAAAATTGAATTAAGTACTCTCAGAAAAATTCAAATATTTCCGAAAGGATGAGATTGAAGTTGACTAAATCTGAATACGAAACTTATCATCGATTGATGTATAAAAGACTTCTCAATAGATGCTTCAATGATTGATCAAGCAAACATTCAAGAAATTCCTAATTATTCATAACCTCACTCTTGTCAACTAAGCACTAATATACTTAGCTGCCAAAACCGGCCTGACAATAATGAGTTGAATAAATAAGAAGATCTCAATTCATTCTCGATTTTGGACCATTATTGCACAACGAATGCCTCAACAACGATACCAACCGGGAATTAATTTACGACAATTCAAAAGAAGACAAAGAAATTTCTTTAAGCAATGAATTCGAATGAATCAACGATTAAGGGTGCACAATTACGCTCAACTTCCAATTCTTGCTAGTAATCGCTTCCCACTTCGCATTCTTAATCTTCTCGTACCATCTCCGAAACGTTCACATCGAAACTAATATCGTAGAAAGTTCTAGACTCTACGCAAAAATCTCGAGATAACGTCCCCCGGACTGATAGCTCCAGCTGTCCACTTAGCTTATGCCGCTTCGGGTTTACTGTTTTGCTAATAGCCCAATCCTTAAACAATTCGAACTTCTGCTCGCGCGATAAGCTGAAAGACCGATTAACGTCACAACGCTTGCCAAAGTATCCTAACGCGATCCTTATCCTAAACCGTTCTACCCGACGTCTATCTTATACACGTACCCTAACCCTCCTAATCTGTTTCAGTGACCATAACCTGTAGCTCTGATACCAACTTGTAGCATCCCAAAATCCGGGGTACAGATATGGGGCCACTAGCCACTAACAACATTATACAATCCTGGATATAAACAACATATAATAATAAAACCCCTTAACCAAGATCATATACAGGTTATGGTATGAAACAACTGTCAAATTACTATTACAATCCATCCTCAGAATAAAATGTTATACAATTCTATGAATAAATAAAATCATTGTCTAACTGAATAACCAACCTTGACGAATTCCCAACCACTAACCAATGAGAATCCGTAACCCGATCGTCTCCTCTCGCTGCTGGAAAGCAACACTAATGACCATTACTAGGTTGACTAACCTTCTCTATTAGCTGAAGAAAACAAACAAGCAAGAGTGAGCCAACAATGATCAGCAAGTGCAATAGTGATAACAATTTCAATAACGATGACAATTCTGATAAATAAAGGGGGTTCATTTCATTCTATGAAGGAATCAGCTATATCAACCTTTAGATTGTCACGAGGGCCAATAATTCACCATTAACAAGGTGCATCCAAAACTAGAACTGACAAGAGTTCTAATATCAAATACTATTAAAACAGACTTCCAAGGAGTCAAGAACTAAACATCTCAATTTCAGAGTATAGATTAGAATTGGAATTTTTATTTATTTATAAAAAAACATCAAGGTTAGGCTGCTGATCAGTCACGCACTAACCCCGGACAAATGCACACAGAAATGTCCTTAATTGGATCCTTGGCACACATTGGCCTTAACTTTCGACCATAATATGGTCCCACCCCGAAGGGTTTTACGCCCCAAGGGCCACTTTAAAAAAAACATTTCCAATTCTATATAACCACAATGGTTGTCGGGACAATCGACAGCCCTTGGTATCCAACAACTGGAACTCACGTCCAGAACAACAATTCATGATTTAGAGTCAATAAGAAAAGAACAGAATCGATTAGTATCGACAAGTTCGATACCCTACAGGGAACAATTGAACAATCAAGATTTTCAACAGATATCGACAAGTTTGAACAAATATCAACGAGAGGGATGTGAGTAATTGGATTTATAACATCAACAACTTATCTAAAGAGAAATTTCATTTGAGCAAGAATAAGGATATAAGTTGCAATAAGATTTTCGACTATTAACAATCTAAGTTGGAGCAGGAACATAATTGAGCACTACGAATTAATGAAATCTTTCAATGCATAATAATGTTTGATTTCAAATAAGCGAGTAAAACAGCTTAAACGATTAGTTGTGAAAAGATAGTTTTTAGGATAATCAATTTCAAATCATTTTGGAGAAAACATTTTAAGAAGAAAGGAGTTCTCTGGTGAAATTATGCTAAAACCAGAAATTTCAGTATCAGGTATTTGTAGAAGGGTAAAACATGGATTCTCTCTATTTAGAGAGTCCCTTGAACATTTTTAAGAAAGAAAAGAAAGGCCTTCCACTAATTAGGCTTTAACATCCCATAAATAGGGTAATTTTGCAGCTAAAGGTTATTGGTAAGGTTCTTTTAAAAAAATCTGATGTTTAAGTTCTGGGTGGGGAAAAATTAACTTTTCTCGCTAACTGATAGAGTATTCCACTTTCTAAACATACTAAACCAATCCATCTTAAATAACAAGGAAATTGAATTGCATCACTTGAATGATAATTGAACAGCAAAACACTTGCCTCGATTCACGAAATTCCCGATCTTAAACATTGATCCTTAACTCCACTTCTCGTCAGTCTCTACCCTTTAACATGTGGGCATGTGGGCTTCTTACTCGGCCCTACCTTCTTCTTAACTTCCTATTTCGCTAATCTTCACGTCAATACCCTCGTTGACTTCGCTAATTATCCTACTGTTCGAATTTTCGCTTACCCGTGCACTGCTCTCGACCAGGTCTCTTACTCGTACCTTTACAAGGTAAAGTACCATTTAGTATCAAACCAACCAATAGTTTATTGACTGCTCTATTCTACCCAAACACGTCCTATAATACATACACATATAACACATATAGAGCAAATCAATTATATTCATAGAATAGTCTTAATATAATCAACCAAGTCAAATAATCATTTACCACATATGGTCACTTATTACTTGGATATTATCCAATGGTAAACACTTCAAAACAATACCACGCCTCAAATCTTCACATCAATAAAGAAAGTACCCGCCCAGACATGCGGCACCTCAACACATAAGAAATTCTGCCTCGACATGCAGTAAACACATAATAATTTATGTTAGCATTAACTACTACTTACGCTATATCAATGATCATATCACTCATGCATATTAATGATACACGTGACAACTAATCATTGGTATTCGTAAGCCCTAGGAAACAACTCCTAGCACTAACTTCTACTTACGCTATATCAATGATCATACCACTAGAGCATATTAATTATACTTGTGACAATCATTTGAAAAGACAAGCTGTGAAGACTGTTGAGATTTCTGATTCTCCAGGACCTGCTTCTCCAAAAAGAAGAATCATTGAGATGTCTGTGGAAGAAGAAAATTCTATTGCTGCTCAGCTTGGTCTACAACCAACACCACTTCTAGTGAAGAGACAAGCTGAAACAAGGGTCTTTCAAAGACAAAAGAAACAGAAAATTACTTCACATCTGAAAGGATCTAGCCCATAAGAACCTGAACTTCAAAGGAGTTCAACAGCTACTGAAGATCCAGTCACACAAGAACCACCCACTCAAAGTGTGGGTGCAGACATTTCTGAAGGAATGGTCCCACAAGAACCACTTTCTTAAAGTGAAGGTGAAGACAAAAGCATTCCTGCCACATAAGAACCATCTTCTCAAAGTGAAGATGCAGGCATTCTCAAATCAGCACAGGAATTTTCTGACACTGCTTAAGAGATTTCTGATGTTCATATTGACATTGCTCAACATCTGAAAGATAAGGCTGATCATGACAGACATATTGCTCAAATGGATGCTGTTTATGAAGAAACTACATTTGAGGGAAGCACACAAGGACCTTCAGCTCAAAGGGTTGAAGAAGCTTCAGAACCTCTGGTTCCACAAGAACCATTAGTAGCAAATACTGATGCAAGCTTAATTCCTAATGATAACATCATTCTTGATGATGGTGTTGCTGAAATTCTTGAAGATGTAAATCAACCAATTCTGGTGCAACCACTCTCATCAAGGCCAATGGAACCTACTTCTTCAGGTCCTCAGAATATTTCAGCTTCTTCTACTGATTTAAAATTAAAGGGTATTCTGAATCCTGATGATAATCAAAATGATGATGTTCCTGATGCTAATGATAGTGATAGCTCAGATGATGATGATGATTAGGATAATCCTGAGACAGCACAGCTCAAAGAAGCCATTCATGCTAGTCTTCGTGCCACTCATGGAACTTCCAGCATATTTATGGAGCCTGTTAGTAAAGCTACAGAGGGTACAGTTGCACATAAAGGAGGCTTGATACATCCTGAGATCATTCATGATACTGGAACTGGAGAGAATGCTGAACGCGTTACCAGTTATGAATGGGAAAGCAGCTGGGCTAGTCCTAGAGAAACTATTTCTTTTGAAAATGCTCAAGGTCATGCTCACTATGTTGCTAGCACTCTGACTGATAATGCTCCTCTACGAACTGTTGTGAAGATGTTTACTATCCTTTCTAAAGGTCTTCATACTGAAATTGCTTCTGTTAAGGATTTTCATACGCATACTTGACATGAGTTACTGAACAAGTTCGAATTATCTACTATTAGTTCTCAGGTTCGAATTCTGACAAAAGAGGTTGAGAAAACTAATAAGAGACTTGGTTCTCTTGAAAGCAAAGTTGACAACATTGAAGCCTCTCTCCAACTTATTCTATCTTTATTGACTGATCCTGATGTCAAAAAGGGGGAGAAGGTAGTAAAAACAAAATGCACACCTAATCCAGTTGCAAGAAAGGATGATGATACTTCTGGAAATGATGGTGGTGCTCAGACACATGGAACCTATGATGCTGCATTGGTAACAAGGAGAAGTCAATCTCAAACTCAAACCAAGCAGTCAACTGTTAAGTGGATTTTATATCCACTTGGAACGCTTCGAATCGGCTTAAATTGATTAACTTGGCCTCAAGTATGTTGTGTTTTTGATTCGTTTTAGTGAGTTTGTGCAGGGTTATTATCTTGAGGTTGGATGATATAAATTGCATATTTTATGGTGGATTTGAGCTCTAGAACTGAAGAACGGGAAGTGGCAAAAGAATTGGAAGAGAAAACGGAAGAGAAATGAGTAAATTGTGGAAAATTCGGATTTGTCGGTAGGTTGCGCAGTCTACACTGTTTTGGCCATATCTGGAGTTCTAGAAGTCCGTTTTCAGCGATCTTACTTTCCACGCGAAGCTTGAGAAATTTTCTTCAACATTCTGGCAGATTGCAGCTGCACAGACTGCGCCCCTACTACGCAGACTGCGCCCGAACATCCTGGAAATTTCCTGATTTCTATCTTATTTCGAATTTAAGATGTATTTTGGGACTTTTCTTGCTGGAAAAGAATTCTAGGGCCTATATAAACACGTTCTATCATCCTTGAACGTACAATTACATAACCAACACTTCTCATAACACAAAGATAGAGCCAAAAATAGAGATTCAGTCTTGGAGGAGGATTCCTACGCTCGTGACAAGCAACGGAGATCTAGATCTACTTTTGTTTTCTTCTAATTAGGCGATACTCTTGGATGTTTTTGGGATTTGTTTTCTTAACTCATTACTCTAGCATTATTGTTTTAATTCAGACTTTGTTTATTATCATGGTTTCATCAGATCCCATGATGACGAGCGGTTCGATTATGAACTAGTCATTGTCATGGGATTCTAACGGATTTTTCTATGTAGTTTAGTAGTTTGTTTGATTTAAAGATTTGTGTGTGATGAATTCTTGATATCCTCGCATGGTTATACTTAATGCTTTTAGATGCGTAGCTAACATCTAAATTGAATTGTTAATCTCTTGTGAAGCGAGAGTGGATCTTGAGATTTAGAACTTGCCATGCTAGCATAGGATAAGTTGATGTATGTTTCACATCATGATTTGTAGCATAATAGAGATATATTATGCTGCCTTATGTGATCAATATGGATAACTTGTGCTTCAACTGTTATGTTTTCAAATCTTATTGTAACACCCCCAGATCCAGGGTCCGGGATCCGGTCGTTACGGTCTCCATTTCTGTCCACAATACTTGAACTTACTTCAACATAAAATAAATTACATCTTTATGACCCAACACAACATTATAAAACACACCCGTTATAGTCCCAGAGATGAAATCAGAGTAACTACCAAATTTTATTAATCACATTATGAGTTCTTACAATCAAAAAGAATTACAATGTGAATACATACTCTTTGCCATCCATTTTCATAAGTCATACTAGACCATATACTTGGTACTGAAAGAATGAATCTATCCTACCAATAGCTTCTTCTTCAGCTCTGGTAGTCTCATCGTCCTCGCCAGCGTCGAGTGCGCCTTGTGCGAGTCATCTGGTCTAGCTGTTGTTGTGATATAATAATAAAGCAAGGGTGAGCAATAGCCCACCAACAATAATGTATAACTGAACGATAATATATAACAGTTCAAAAGTTTCTTTTAAACCATATGCCATGCATTTACGGAAATGATGCCAGTATAATATGAACGATGAAGTTACAAGGTAACTCAAAATGCAAATATAGGTGGGAATATCTGCTATGTCGAAGATAAGCAAGATATTATCATTTATCATAGAAGAGGAACTTGCAGGAAAATATTGCAATTCCAATTATAAATACTTTTCCAATACTGCCAACAATGATAATGTTGCAGAAAATAAATGAATTTGAATGATGAACTTATGCTGGAGTATTCACCGCGCCCACTGCCAATCTTACGATGATCAGTCGCAAATTGTACAGCTCAATTTAGATTTACCACCGGTAGAAGGAAGAACTGACGGCTTTACTTGTCTACCGCCCTACTAGCTCTCCCCGGCCAACGGTTGGGCCAAAGGGGATGGACCGGCGCTACTCGGCCTCTTACACGACTCCAAGTTCGAAAAGAAATTCATGACTCTAAACGCAAAGTTCGTCCCCCTTTCCCCAAGTATAATACTTGTTGATAAGACTCCACAAAGTAGTCGTATCTAGTTGTAAAGGAAAATACAACATCATATCTCTCAAGCTGCTGCTTGTTAGAGGATACCATCTTGTTCCAATAATCTTACCCCTCAAATGATGAGAAGGTTACTCACAGATTCAATTGATAAACAGCAACCAAGTTGCGAGTGAAACGAATAGTTTTACAAGATTTATGACCGGGAAGTCAACAAGATAAATAACATTGCTCAAGTAGGTTCCCCTATAATATGGAAGTTTGAGCGAGCATTTAAATCCTTTTAAGATAGATTTAAATGAAAAATAAAGAGTTGGGAACCTTTCCTTGGTAAAATAGTCGTAAAAAGACTCCGAAATATTTTACATAATATCTGGAGGTGAAAGATAATCTCCGAATAATATAATTCATTTTAAAAAGAATTTAAAAGAATTAAATAAATATTCCAAGAATATTTATTAACTCAATAATAATTACGGAATATTATTAACTCATAATATTGCTCGTAAGTAATCCTCGAATGAATATATAGAATTATTTACTAAATAAATCCCTCCTTAAATGAATATTCGAAATAATATTCATTAAATAATTAAACTCCAATAAATATTTAAAATAATATTCAATAAATAAGTCAGACCTTAAATGAATATTTGAAAATAATATTCATTTAATAAATAATCTTCTAAATGAATATCCAAATAATATTCATTTAGTAATCAAAACTTTAAAGGAATAATCGAAATAATGTTCCTTAAGTAAATAGAACTTCCAATGAATATTTTAAAATAATATTCATCAAGTACATAAAACCTTAAATGAATATTCGAAAGTAATATTCATTTAATAAATAACATTCTAATGAATATCAAAATAATATTCATTAAATAATCAACTCTAAATGAATATTCGAAACTAACATTCATTTAATATCTCTCGACTGAGATAATACTCGAATAACATTCCTCGAAATATTTCCAAGTAATTGATACTTTATGGAAATATAAATAACGTTTAATAATAACATTCCTTAAAATAAATAATAATCTGCCGTTGGAATCCCTCCGGGTTTCCACGACTATCTATATCTCAAAATACCGACTCCCGGTCTATATTTAAGAATGAATATCATATTCCCTTCGCTAAGGGTCTTATCAAAACAATCCGGCTTATAGCTGACAATTCGTATCTAGTCCATAAGCCAATATTAATTTAGGGAACAGGTATCATAATATAATTTGACAATAGGCATGCATGCTATGGCATATGTAAAATGGCAATCACACACACACACACACACACACACACATATATATATATATATATATATATATATATATATATATATATATATATATATTATCACAACAACAGGTTCAAAATTTTGAACACTTGCCTGGTAATCGGGTGTAGGTAGAGATAGCGTGTCCTGGGTCTGCTCGATTATCTACAAACAATCAGAACATTCGAGATTAACCACTTAACACCTTTTAAAAGTATAAGTATAAACTTTACTTAAGTCGAAACACGTTTTCGAATTATCTTGTTATACACCTTTTAGTGTAACTCTTTTTATCACCGATACGATCCGACATTCGTTCGTTATTAAGACATGTCATCATACCCACACTTGGTATATACTCAAGTCATATAAGTTCTAAAATCGATTGATTACGAACCGAGATTATACCTCGAGTTTTATCGCTCGTTTTCTAAGTGTTTTACCAAAGTTACAACCAAGCGTGTTTTTAGGGGTTCGTTCGCGTTTAACTTCGATTCAAACATTTTTATAAAATCGGAAAACGATCCGTTTGATATGTGGTTTCCTTTCATACCTTCCTTATGACCCCTAGTATTTATTTTCCAAGATTCACCACTGACTTAAGTATTTTACGAGGGTTCAATTTCAGTTACGAATTCTCATTTACGGTTTCGAACTACTTTTAGTATATCGGCCATAACTCCTAAACCGTAAGTCCGTTTCACACGTTCTTTATATCAAAACGAAGCTTGGAACATTATCTATCTAATCACGGAAAAATACAACCCCGGACAGTGAGTTCAAGCTACTGTGATGCACGGTTTTTAAAGATTATCGAAAATTGGGCATTACGACGGCTATGTTTACATGATTTCCAAAGTTTTCACATCACCGTGAATCAATCAAGCACTACACCCCATCCATTCTAACACATGATAACATCATGACTAGTATAACAACATCTCATCTCAACCATCTCATGGATCACAATCCAAACAACAACCATAATCAACTAATAACATAGATCTAAGCATAACATAGCATACTAACACTAAATCATCCATAAAACTCATAAAATCTCAAAATGATACCAAGGGTTTTTTGAGCTTGTTACCTTCCTTAGAGAGTGATATAGCATTATCAAGCCTTGATCTATCCTTATGTGACCTTAAGTTAGCTAGATCAATCAAAAGAAACATAAAAACCAAAGGTTAGTTCATAAGAACACTATTCACCCTCCACTTTGTTGATTTTTTTGAAAATGGAAACAAAGGAATTTGGGCTTGAAATTTCTAGGAGATTAGTTTCTTGAATTATAGGACTCACCTCAAAAATTACAAGATCAAATGATGGTTGGAAGGTTGATTTCTCCTCTTGAATTAAGGAAGAAGCCGAATGGGGTAATAAGTGGGAGAATGGTGTTCTTGGCTTGCTTCTCTTGCTTTGTTGGTGATAAAATGAATTATTAATTATGTGTGTAGATAATATCTATCATAAAGTTACTTTAATAAAGGTGGTTATGTCATGGATGAGGTATTTCAAGAGACAAGTGTTGGTTTTAGTGGATTGATGATGAAATGAGCTAAGTACTTGGTTTTGATTCTAAGTGTGCTAGTTGCTTAAGTAACTCATTCGTTTCTAGTTATGGTTTTACCGAAATCCGTCTTAATATTTACACCATCATTTTCAATTCTCTTTAATAAATCTCGACTCCATATTCCTTAAATCCTTTCAATAATTCTTTAAGCCTTTCAGTGTCCAGGGAAATCTCGGGGAAAATAAAAGTGCTATTTTTCAGAATCCGACAGCTTTTACATACACTTATTTTCCCCCTGGATCACTAATACGAACTCGGAAATCCGTTCCGAATACTTCTATATAGTGTCGTCTCATAATATTCTCATTTCCACCAAAAATACTATTCATTCTTTATTCTTCCTTTATTCCCTATGTTTATGACAATGTCCTTGTTCTTTCTCGGGCATTCCTTAACTCTTTCACGGAACCACTGGACTAATCGTTATCTATCTGGATGACATGAGAATATTCTCCTGCTTGAAATTTCCATATCTTATTCCCCTAGGAGATAGATTATTCTTACCTAAGTTGTCAACCTTTAGCATTCTTCATGACATATAAGTATTTGAATCTAAATCTATTCCTTTCATTCATTATCTCAATCGTTACATCGTAGCCGTAATCACTATTCACCATTACCTCAGTACATAATAAAAAGTTTTAATTATATCCAAAATTTGGGGTTCTTACACTTCTTGAGATATAGGGTCTAAACATAATTGGTGTCTACTCATCTTCTATCTCTTTTGTGGATGTATGTTTAGTTTGGTATTCGTATACTGAGAAGTAACGAGTACTTGTTTCGTGTTGTCCGATCAGATATCATAACCATCACATGCATTGATTAAAGGCATCAACTCTAAGCGAAGTATTTAATGAAGTTTGGATCCCATGTTTTCTCTCGCATAAGTAAATCGATTTCAATTCTCATTAGTTAATTAATTCTTAATTTAATAATTTGTTCTTTAGTTAATTTTAGATAATCAAAATCTAATTTTATCAATTATCTTAGCAGTGAGTAAAACCATACATTGTTGCATAGGTACAGTAACTGAATTGAAACCTAAACCAGATCTCTGTGGGAACGAACTCAACTTTATTCTATATTACTTGTGACCACGTACGCTTCGGTAATTTAGTGCAAACAAGTTTTTGGCATCGCTGCCGGGGATCATCAGTGTTTTGTTTTTAGTTTATGTGCTTATCAACAGTGGTCATTAGCATTCACTGACTCGGATTTTCTTACTTAGTTTGTTGTTTCTTGGTGTTTCAGGTACTTGAACGTGTATGCGAACATGTTTGCAAACTCGTAAACTGGCAGAAGAAGAACTTGCAGCAGTAAAAGATATGGAAGAACTAGTAGGAGCAGCAGTAGCTAAGGCTTTGAAGGATTATTCTCAGCCTAAGATCAATGATATCCAATCTAGCATTGTCAGGCCAGCTATTGCAGCTAACAACTTCGAAATCAAGCCTGGGATGTTAGTACGAATACACAATTATAATCAACTAAGTATGAGAGAATAACAATAAGTTCTTAAAAGACTTTAAAAACTGTTTGGAATTAACTCCTCTCTAAGTGATGTAAAATATCACAGAGAGCTGATTAGGTTACAATGAAAAGATATTGTTTTTCACTATCGATACCCTTCTAGGGCTAATCTAACTGTATTTATAAAGACATACAGCTACGTATAATCGATAATTGATTCTCCTATAAATCAGCTATACAAATATTATCAATTATGATTGCTACACGTCTTTCTAGTCAGCACGACTTCCTTCGACAGCTATCCAATCTTCAAAGATATCGCTTCCATAATTATCTACAATAATTCTGTTACTGACCAGCAAACGCTTCTATTCAACAGAGTTTAGATGCTTCCTCTTGTCAGCGTATAGCAAACTCTGTCGTGCTTCCAACTGTCAGAGTTTAACTAAACTCTAACTGCTTCCAGTTTCAAATTAAACTCTGTTTTTCCCGGTAAAACTTAAACACTGATATTAACCATATCAATTATATTTAACAATCTCCCCCAACTTGTTCATTAGTAAAAATGCACAAGTTAACAGTAATTGATGATGTCAAAACAATTTTATACAAACACAGTGTTTTTCAAATAAGCAGAGTTTAATCTTGACTTAACAAAATTTACAGAAAAGAAGAATTACTTACAGACTATTTCTACCTAACCTCCTCAATATCTGGTGTTGTTCTAAGGTAGTCTATAAGCAGTCTTCTTTCTGCATTCTCGAGCTCTCTCTGCATTATCTCCTTGATCTCTTTCAACTTAGGATCATCTTCTCCAGTTTGATAAATGGCAGCTCTCAGAGAATAAATTTGGTTTTTCCTCATTTCATTTCCAAGCCTGATAAAATATGCTTTCTCTGATTCAGAATTGAAGTCCAGCACAGTTATACCCAAGTGAGTCTTCAGTCGAGCACTATTCCTCTTCATTTCAACAAGATTTCCATGATAGTCTCTGTACTTAGGAACATACTGTTCTGTAGTTTTTGAACCAGTAAGTACCTTGGCTTTCTTCATATATTCTCTTATAGAATCAGCAATAAGTGCTGTTCTTTGATTTGTAACCCTGAATAAGTACAAAACATATTGAAGTTCTTCACACAACTTCAGCTTGATGTCATCTTCATTCACCCTATACACTGTTCCATCTTCCATGAAGTACAGTAAAAAGTATTTATCCAAACTCTTCTGACGAACCAGCTGAACTGACTCCAGTTTGTCTAAATTTTCTTGAATCATACCAGCTCCAGGAGAAATAAGTGATGAAGGATTTCTAGGACTGTTGTTTATTCTGACATCTTTGTGAGAACCTAAACCAGATGTGTTCTTACCAGGAGGTTTTCCTAAGAAACCTCTATCATGCTGAAAAGTACCAACTCCTTTCTTCTGAGCTTGAACAGGAATTGTAGGCTTGGAGAAAAATCTTTGCATTTGAGCAGACAATTTATTATTTTGAACAGGTAGGGATTCACTTACAACATGTGTAGCAACAGAGGTTGTATCTACCTTTTTCCCTTTGTCTTCTTGACCCATTATACCTTTAAGCTTCAACCTGGCATCAAGTGATGATTTTCTTATCAATTTTCCTTCTTCTTCTTCTTGACTACCAGTAAGATTTTCTTTAATCACTATCCCCTTTTGAACAGGCCTTGGGGCTTTAGCACTTTTCTTGGCCTTTCCAGATTTCATAGCTTTCAAATGCTCTTCTTGCAAGAGTAATTCTTCAGCATGAACATCTTCTAAGGTAGCTCCCTCAGCATTCTCTTCTAAGAAAATCTTAGCAGCAAGTTCTTCATCAGTTTGTGGATTGTCAGAGAATAACAAATCCCTTTGCCTTGAAGTACTCTGTACATTTGTATCAACTGCTATACTTGATCTTGTAGACTTGCCAGCTTTCAAGTGAACATCAGACCTTGATCTTAACCTCATCTCTGGATTAGTTCCTTCATCATCAAGATCATCTTTCTTTGACAGAGTTTGAGACTGCTGCTTACAGTTAGATTTAGTAACTCTAGCAACTCTCTCCCCCTTTTTGACATCATCAGGGATCAAGATGGAAGTAATTAACTCAAGAGAGTTGGCAATGGATTCAATTTTGTCAGCCAACAAAGTCTGATTTTCTTCAACTTTGCCCAATCTCTGAAGTACAGTCTCTTGAGCTTTTGAGAAGGTTTGTAACATTTTGTTGTTGTCTCTCTGTAGACTCATCTCTCTACTTACAACTTCATTTCTTAGATCTATAATTGACTTCTGATTTTCATTAAATCTGTGATTCAAGGCCTTAACCTGAATCACTGTGCCTTGCAAGCATGTCAGAATGTCTGGATTTGAAATCTTCTTAGAACTATCCTTGAGAAAATCAGCTGCTCTTCCAGGAGGAAAGATGTAGTCTTCTTTGTACCACTCTGCAGTCTGTTTTGCCAGATAAGCATTTTCAATATCTTTTGCAGAAGGTCCAGCAAAATCTGTCTTCTCCCCTGTTTTCAATTCATCAGTCTGAACTTCAACATTTGGAGCAGATCCAGCTTCTGCACTCACTTCTTCAGAAAGATCTTTTTCAGAAACATCTACATCTGCAACTGAGGCAGTTTCTTCATCATGTTCAGGAACAGGTTCTCCTTGAGCAACTTGTTCTTCTTGATTAGCAGAGTTTATCATGATAATATCTGAGGAAAAATATTTAGCAGGCTGATCAATTTCCTCACCATGGTCTGAGATTTGATGTGCATCAGAGAATAACTCTGTGTGAGATGCAACCTCTGTTTCTTCTAGCACCACAGTAGGTTGATCAGCAACACCAGTTTCAGCAGAGTTTGCAACCATGGGTGTTGGGATAGGATCTTCAAATTCAACAGAGAATGACATAAAATTTTCATCAAACTCTTCCATTGCAGGTAAATCAGTTCTATCATCTTTTTCAGTTTGAACCTCAGCAAGTACAGGTTCATTAACTCTGAGTTCAGGTTCTGCTATAGTAGGTTCTGAGTTAATAGCTGTCTCAACAGCAGGAGTCTCTTTAGAGATATCCTCTGGAGCTTCAATCTCAGCTTCTATCTCATCATCAGATTCATCAATTAATACCCTTCTTCTCTTGGTCCTAGGAACTTCAGCCTCATCATCTTTTGGCCTATTGGCTCTTTGCTTCCTTGGTGGTCTTATAGCCCTGTGTTTCTTGGACTTAGGAATTTGTTTGGATTGTGGTTGAGGTTGAGGTTGAGAAGTAGTAGCAACAGTGGATGGAGTGGATGTAGATGTAGGTTTAGATGTGATACTCCTATGGTTTTGATGATCACATTCAGCAAGCTATTTGATTGTAGTTTGATATAAAACATCGTGTTATGCTTGTATTGTACTAATGTGGTTTTGCAGGGTATATTAGGCTACTGATTGTTTACACAGAATATACAAACAGCAAGCCATTTGGTATTACAACAGAGAGAGTCTGGCAAGCCATTTGCACACTGACAGTTCACAAACAGCAAGCCATTTCTGACAGTCAGTCACAAACAGCAAGCCATTTGCAACTGCCAGAATTTCTGAAGATAAAGATCAAGTTCGATTCTCAAGGATTTATTTCAGGAAATATATTGTGAGGGCTCTTTATTATATAATACGTATATAATATATTCTAGAGCTCAAATCTTTTCAAATATCTTTCTTTAAAACAAAATCATAAAACTTATAGGAGTTTCCTTATTTAAAAGATTTCTTTCTTTCAAAATCTCCTATACGCGTTTTTATATCTATACAAATCAGAAGGGTTAAGCTTTCATCGATCTCTTTCTTTCAAACCTTCTGTCTAACGTTCACAAGAACGTTTGTAAAATCTCTAACCAATTGAACGTTGGAAATTGATTCTAATTGTTCGAATAATTGGTGATTGATTTTCTGAACGTTGGTGTGATGCTTTATAAACTGATTCTTGTGTTCATTCGCTTCTAAGAATTGAAAAAAAACACTTCAGAGAAAATATTCAAGCACACAAGAATTCAAACAACTCAGTTTTCATTGCTATATCCTTTGATTCTCTCGAGCTCTTAGTATATTCATACGTGCTATATCTTAAAGAGTTCATAGTTTGAGTTGTATCCATTATTGATTGTATTGTTCGATTTGTAAGGTTTAGTTGTTGGACAATTTGGCTTGGGAACTAGGGTTTGGTGATCGTTGCTAGAGAAGTATACTTGGGAAGTATAGCTTAGAGAGCAAGTTCAGAAACGGGAGTTCAGCATGCCATTTGTCAACAGCTGGGTATTGAGGGAGATATATTGTTGTATCTTGTAATTGGTTTATTTCAGTGATCAATAATATATTCTCTTACCAAGTTGGTAAGGGACCAGGACGTAGACCATAGGGGTTAGGGGTCGAACCTGGCTAAAAGTCTCTGTGTTCTTTATTTTCTGCTCTTTACTTACTGCTTGCATTTAGCTTACTGTTTATGCACTTTACTGTACTTGTTATCTTTACATTCAGCATACTGTTTACAATCAGCTTACCATTTGTCTCTGCATAAAACGAAATCAGTAAGCTGTTTCTGGTAATTTTTAAAATCGGACTTAGTTGAATATAGTTAGCCATTTACACCTATTCACCCCCCTCTAGGTGTGCATTTTCATTTGGTATCAGAGCTTTGGTATACTAACAATTCTGTAACAGGAAAGTATTCGATCATAATGGCTGAAAACTATCCCGAAGGAAAATCTGATTTCAGGCCTCCACTTCTTCATGGCACACACAACTACCACTAGTGGAAAAGCAGCATGGAAACTCACTTATCCAGAGATCCATTAGTTTTGAGAGTTGTGCAAAAAGGTCCATATGTCTTTCTTGATAAAGATGGCAAGCCAAAGGATGTTGATGATCTCACTCCGGATGAATTAATCAAACTTGGCTACAATGGAAAGGCAAGGAGTTCTCTTATGAATGGTTTAAACCATGCTGAATATGATAAAGTATCTTCACTCAAATCAGCAAAAGAAATGTGGGATGCTTTGGAGACTTATCATGAAGGTTCGAAATCTCTAAAGAAGGTGAAGCTTAGCAAGCTAATGAATGACTTTGGGAATTTCAAGCTTAATGAAGGTGAAACTATCAAGGATAGTCAAGCACGGTTTCAAGTTACTATAAATTCACTAAAGAGGCTTGGAAAATCTATTCCACAAGATGAAATCAATATGAAGGTATTGAGTGCAGTACCATTCATCTACGAAGCTAAGGTTACTACCTTGGAATCCTCACCACTTATTGATACTATGGATCACTTGGCCGTATTTGCTGAGCTAGAGCAATTTGAAAGCAAGATAAATGGAAATCAGGTGGGAAGTTCAAGTGTTAAAGCTCCAATAGAAAAGATGAAGAATATGGCTCTCCATTCTAAAAACAGCAAGCCAATTGACATTGATGATGAATCTGATTCTGATGAGGAACTTGCACTTATTTCAAAGAAGATCAAAAGGCTGATAGAAAAGAAGAATATGATGAAAAGGGAAAGAGGTGGCTTCTACAACAACAAAAAGAGTTCAAAGGACTCTAAGGAGGAAACTTGTTTCGAATGTGGCAAGCCAGACCATTATAAAAGGAACTGCTACAAACTAAAGTCAAAACAGCCTACTGTTTTCAAGGACAAGAAGAAATCAAAGGCTCTACTGACTTGGAGTGATGATGATACAGATTCCAGTGATGACTCAAGTGAAGAGATGGTGAACTTAGCACTTGTTGGAATGGAAGATGAATCTGTTCTAGGAAATTCAGAAGGAGTGTATGCTGAAACTGATTCTGAAGAGGATCCTAGTGAGGTAAACTCTTTTAATGATTATATTTCTTCAGATGATACTTTGTTAGATTCACTAACCATGCAGGAACAAAATAGTGTTACAATTGAAGAACACATGGCACTAAAGGCTGAAATCAGCAAGCTGACTGATAAGAATGCCTATTTATCCAAAATGGTAAAAGATCTGTTGCCAAAAATGGAAGAATGGGATTCAACTTCATTTAGTAAAGCTACAGAGATCAAGGAACTAAATACTAAGAACAGACATTTAGAGGCTAATGTCAAGCTACTTGAAAAGAGAAACAAGACCTTGACTGAAGAAATCAAAGAGCTGAGGTCTGATGTTAAAACTAAAGCTAAAGCATTGGAATCATACAAGATGAAGGAATCTAGTCAAGCCGAATCCTCAAAAACTGCTGAAAAGAGAGTTCAGCAAGCTGAACTCATCAAACAGCAAGCTGAAGTAATCACCCTCCTAGAAACAGAAGTTAAAGATCTAAAGAAGGGCATGGAAACTTTTGTTCAAGGTGAAGACACTTTAAAAACAATGATGAAGAAGGCAAATGTACCTTTGGTCAGAGAAGGTGTTGGTTTAAACTTCAACAAGAAAGATAAGGTGCTCAAATATGATGGAAAGAATGGCATACCCTATGACTATGCTATGCCTTGGAAGACATGCAACAAATGTGGTGGAAAAGGACGTCTGGAAAGACATTGTGTGGTTCAAGTAAATCATAAAGTGAAAACAGCTTACCAGAATGAACCAGTCAGGCGACAAACAGCTTACCAGAATGGACCAGTCAGGCGACAAACAGCATACCAGAATGCAAATAGCAGGAGACAAACAGCTTACCGACAGAATGACAACAAGCAAAATCAGACCCCAAAAGTGGTCCAAATGTGGATCAAGAAATCTGATTTAAATACTTTATATATTCTTGCTACTAACCAACCTGGACCCAAACCTATATGGGTACCAAAACATTGAGTTATTTTTGTTTGTTTTGTAGATGTGCCTTGCTGCTAAGGTCAAGTCAAAGCAATGGATCTTGGACAGTGGATGCACAAGACATATGTGTGGAGACAAATCCCAGTTTATGAATCTCAAAATGAAAAAGGGTGGAAGAGTGACAATTGGGAATAGTAAAACTCTTCAAATCCTTGGTACCGGTTCTATTGGTAATAGTAATATTTCAATTGATAAAGTTCAATATGTCAAAGGTCTTACTTATAACTTGCTTAGTGTTACTCAATTATTTGATGATGGACATTATGTTGATTTTGGCATTGATAAAACTATTATTACTATTGGTACTAACAAAATCCCCCTAGTTGCTAGAAGGGAAGGAAATATATATGTATTAGACTTTGATATGCAGGAAACAGCATGCTGTTTGGCTGCAGTAGATAATGACCCATATATTTGACATAGAAGATTGGGACATGCACACATGGATTTGCTCAGAAAGTTGTCAAGCAAGAAACTAGTGAGAGGGCTGCCCAAGCTAAAGTATGTCAAAACGGAAGTCTGTTCAGCTTGCCAATTGGGCAAACAACTTCGAAGTACTCACAAATCAAAGAAAATGGTATCTACTTCTAAACCCTTAGAGCTTCTGCATTTGGACTTATTTGGTCCAGAAGCTTACAAGAGTATTGGAGGTAAACAATATGGTTTTGTGATTGTAGATGATTATTCTAGATTTACATGGGTATTATTTCTTCGTACTAAAGATTGTGCTTGTGATGAGTTTAAGAAGCTAATTAAATTACTTGAGAACAAGTTGAATACAAGGCTTGTAGGTATAAGGAGTGATAGAGGAGGTGAATTTCTCAACAAGGACTTCATTGATTATTGTGAAGAAAAAGGAATTACACATGAATTTTCTGCACCAAGGACTCCACAACAAAATGGAGTGGTAGAAAGGAAGAACAGGTCACTACAAGAAACAGCAAGGACTTTATTGCAAGAAAGCAAGCTGCCTAGAAGTTTTTGGGCAGAAGCAGTGAATACAGCATGCTATGTGTTGAACAGAGTCATAATCAGGCCTATTTTGAACAAAACTCCGTATGAATTGTTGAGGAAAAAGAAGCCAAACATTAGTTACTTCAAAATCTTTGGCTCAAAGTGTTTTGCGCTCAAGACAGTTGATAATGATGAGATGAGGAAGAATTTGCAGGTGAAACAAATGATAACATACAACCTCAAGTCATTGGAAATCAGCAAGCCAACAATTCTGCTGAAACTAGAAGTCAGCAAGCCAATAACACTACTGAGAATGGAAAACAGCAAGCTGGAACTGCAAATCAGCAAGCTGAAGTGGTCAGATTAACTTCACACGAAGAAATTGCTCAACGTTCTCTACCAAAGGCTACAAGGACAGTAAAGAACCATCCTCCAGAACTTGTTATTGGAAATATCTCAGATGGAATCACAACAAGGAGAGGAAAGGCAAACTTTTGTGCTTATGCTGCCTTTCTAGCTCAAGAAGAACCCAAAAATATCAAGGAAGCATTAGAAGATGAAAATTGGATCATGGCCATGCAAGAAGAACTCAACCAATTCGACAGGTGTGATGTTTGGGAACTTGTAAAGCCACCAGAAGATGCTTCTATCATAGGAACCAAATGGGTGTTCAAAAACAAAGTGGATGAGTTTGGAACCGTCACTCGAAATAAGGCAAGGCTCGTGGCTCAAGGCTATAATCAACAAGAAGGAATTGATTTTGATGAAACATATGCTCCAGTTGCTCGTTTAGAATCAATCAGAATGCTTCTTGCTTATGCATGCTACAAGAAATTCAAGTTATATCAAATGGACGTAAAAAGCGCATTTCTTAATGGCGTGCTGAATGAGGAAGTCTATGTCAAACAGCCTCCTGGATTCGAACATGAGAAGTTTCATGATTATGTTTACAAGCTCAAGAAGGCATTATATGGTTTAAGGCAGGCCCCTAGAGCGTGGTATGAAAGACTTAGTAAGTTTCTTCTCAAAAATGGATTCACTCGAGGTAATATCGATCCCACATTATTTACAAAGCAAAATGGTAAAGATATTCTTGTTGTACAAATATATGTGGATGATATTGTATTCGGTTCTACTAATGAATCTATGTGTGAGTGGTTTTCTAAGTCCATGTACAATGAATTTGACATGAGCATGATGGGGGAACTCAATTATTTCTTGGGTCTCCAAATCAAGCAAACCAATGATGGTATTTATGTGCATCAATCCAAGTATACAAAGAATCTGCTCAAAAGATTTGGTTTTGAAGATGTCAAAGCAAAAACAACTCCTATGACTCAAAACAGCAAGCTGTTTGCAGATGAGAATGGTAAGGATGTGGATATCAAAAGGTATAGAGGTATGATTGGAAGTCTATTATACTTAACTGCCTCAAGACCTGATATCATGTATAGTGTTTGTGTTTGTGCAAGGTTTCAATCCAACCCTAAAGAGTCTCACTTAAATGCGGTTAAAAGAATTTTTAAATATTTAAGTGGTACTATCAATCTTGGTTTGTTCTATCCTATCACAAATACTTTTGATCTCGTGGGGTATAGTGATGCAGATTATGCAGGGTCTCAAACTGATAGAAAGAGCACAAGTGGTGTTTGTACATTTCTTGGACAAAGCTTGGTGTCATGGCAAAGCAAAAAGCAAGCTTCTGTTGCTCTTTCAACGGCCGAAGGAGAGTATCTAGCAGCTGGTAGATGTTGCTCTCAAATTTTATGGATGATTCAAACTCTAAGGGATTTCAATATCAAGTGTGGCAAGATTCCAATATATTGTGACAACACGAGTGCTATCAATATCTCCAAGAATCCTGTGAATCACTCAAGAACAAAGCATATTGACGTTCGTCATCATTTCTTGAGAGATAATGCAGCAAAGGGGAAGATTGAGTTGGTATTTGTCTCAACTGAAGTTCAACTAGCAGATATCTTCACAAAGCCATTGGCTGAAGAAAGATTTGCAGCCATACGAATGGAGCTTGGCATGTGTACTGTGTAGTCAGCAAGCTGACAAGCACAGAATGGGTAACGTTGGCTTACCATTTGTATTTGAACTGTTTATATGCCATTACCATGATTTTTTTTCTCTATGCTTATTCCAGACCTGGACTAATATTCTTTTTGATGGTTTTTTGATGGATTAAGGGGGAGAAATTTAGGAGAATTTATTTGTTTGTTTGGTCAAGATATTCGACTTGGATATGATTAATTTCTTGTTCATCTTGAATTGGTTTTATATCAAAATGTACTAATATGCAGGGATTTAGGGGGAGTTCTTATTTCTCCTAAATGTTGTGTAATCATCAAAAAGGGGGAGATTGATACTCCTATGGTTTTGATGATCACATTCAGCAAGCTATTTGATTGTAGTTTGATATAAAACATCTTGTTATGCTTGTATTGTACTAACGTGGTTTTGCAGGGTATATTAGCCTACTGATTGTTTACACAGAATATACAAACAGCAAGCCATTTGGTATTACAACAGAGAGAGTCTGGCAAGCCATTTGCACACTGACAGTTCACAAACAGCAAGCCATTTCTGACAGTCAGTCACAAACAACAAGCCATTTGCAACTGCCAGAATTTCTGAAGATAAAGATCAAGTTCGATTCTCAAGGATTTATTTCAGGAAATATATTGTGAGGGCTCTTTATTATATAATACGTATATAATATATTCTAGAGCTCAAATCTTTTCAAATATCTTTCTTTAAAACAAAATCATAAAACTTATAGGAGTTTCCTTATTTAAAAGATTTCTTTCTTTCAAAATCTCCTATACGCGTTTTTATATCTATACAAATCAGAAGGGTTAAGCTTTCATCGATCTCTTTCTTTCAAACCTTCTGTCTAACGTTCACAAGAACGTTTGTAAAATCTCTAACCAATTGAACGTTGGAAATTGATTCTAATTGTTCGAATAATTGGTGATTGATTTTCTGAACGTTGGTGTGATGCTTTATAAACTGATTCTTGTGTTCATTCGCTTCTAAGAATTGAAAAAAAACACTTCAGAGAAAATATTCAAGCACACAAGAATTCAAACAACTCAGTTTTCATTGCTATATCCTTTGATTCTCTCGAGCTCTTAGTATATTCATACGTGCTATATCTTAAAGAGTTCATAGTTTGAGTTGTATCCATTATTGATTGTATTGTTCGATTTGTAAGGTTTAGTTGTTGGACAATTTGGCTTGGGAACTAGGGTTTGGTGATCGTTGCTAGAGAAGTATACTTGGGAAGTATAGCTTAGAGAGCAAGTTCAGAAACGGGAGTTCAGCACGCCATTTGTCAACAGCTGGGTATTGAGGGAGATATATTGTTGTATCTTGTAATTGGTTTATTTCAGTGATCAATAATATATTCTCTTACCAAGTTGGTAAGGGACCAGGACGTAGACCATAGGGGTTAGGGGTCGAACCTGGCTAAAAGTCTCTGTGTTCTTTATTTTCTGCTCTTTACTTACTGCTTGCATTTAGCTTACTGTTTATGCACTTTACTGTACTTGTTATCTTTACATTCAGCATACTGTTTACAATCAGCTTACCATTTGTCTCTGCATAAAACGAAATCAGTAAGCTGTTTCTGGTAATTTTTAAAATCGGACTTAGTTGAATATAGTTAGCCATTTACACCTATTCACCCCCCTCTAGGTGTGCATTTTCAAGATGGTGGTTCAGTGTTTAGGGTTATGTGAGGTTCAGTGTTTGTAGGTTGAGGATTTGGCTGTGGAGGTTCAAGTACAGGTTCAGGTGCTTGTGCTTGTGGTTCCTGTGGTTGATTGAGAAAATTTCTAAGGGCAAGTGGAAAAATAAACTCTAGAACTTGATCCTTGTTGGCATCTTTGTTGGTCAAGTCAGAGAACATTCTCTTATGGACTTGGAAGGGTTGAATGACATCGTTATCAGAAATTTCCACATTAGGCAAACAAGCAGAGAATAAACTTTGACAAAAACGTGAGAAATAGACAGTTGTATTAGACTCTGCTAGTTTTTCACCAAGATTCATAAGAACTAGTCTACCAAAATCAAAATTACTCCCATTGAGATGAGAATACCCGGTTTGAAGACTATTAGTGGGAATTGCATCCCAGTTGGTGACTTTCTTTCCGAATGCTCTAGTGATGCCATCAAAGAAAAAACTCCACTCTTTCCTGAGCCCTGGCCTTTTAACATTACCAAGCTTGTCTAAAGGACCAGAAAACCTCAGCTGCTGTAACATTTCCTTCAATTTATTCTCACCAGCAACAACGTATGAGGTGTGAGTGTCAAAGTCCATAATATCTCGAACAGTTGCCGGAGTGATTACAAACTCTTGGTCTTCATGAATGAACACAATAGATGGAGTCCCATTCTCTCCACCATCATCATAAACAGAGTTCTGTGTGGCAGAGAGTTTTGATGGTTGAACAATAGCTTGACCTATTTCAGAATCCCTTAGGAAGTTCCGAATCAAATGAAACGGTTCTAGAGCTTTATCAGTGTTTAGTGGTGCTGCATAGTTATTAGGAACAAAAGATAATCCCTGAGCAACAAAAGGCTTGGATGCCATTAGAACAGTTTAGAAATTGTGAGAAAAGAGAATGTGTTGAAAAGTGTTTGTGAAAATGCTTAAGTGAGAATAACAGAGAAATTGTGTGTAAAGTTGTGTGTTCGTGAGTGTAAAAGTGAAAAAGTGAATATTGAACCGAGTTTGATTAGATCTGTAATTGAAAATTAAAAACCCAATCGTTTTAGACATTAAACACGCAACCAATTTCTTGTTAAGTGTGTGAGTGGGACACGTGTCACGTAAATAGTGGAACAGCCATTTACACGCGCAGTAATAATGGCTATTATTACTGCTGTTCTCTCTCTTATTACCAATACATTTTAACTGTCTAACACCAATAAACAGTTGGCACGTATCACATGCAAATTTCAAAAACTCTTTTTGTACTCCAAGTATATGCTTTGTCTGAAATAAAATATTACCGTAGAGTACTCAACAGAATCAAACAGTGTTTATTAATTCTCCAACTTTATTACTGTAATCCTTTCAAACACTACACAGTTGTGAATATGAGTGTGTGTATAGTAGAGTTTACTAAATCAGTATTTAGAGCATCTAATATTTCATAAATTCCATAAAGTAAATCAGTAAACACTGGATGCACAAACTCTCATTTTAAACACTGAATGTATGATGAATGCTAAACTCTGTAGTAAACAATTTATATACAGTAATATTTAATTAATTTATAACCCCCTATTTTTTTTAAAAAAATTTCTCCAGTAATCAGAGGTTGGAACTAGTCACCAAAAATCCTATAATTTTAGCCCTTATCAGTTTGATAAGTTCTTGGATCTTCCTAGTCTTCGACTAGTCACCAAAAATTAAAGAATTTTAGCCCTTACTATATACCAGTAAGTTCCTGGGTCGTCCTAATTACAAACATGATCTCAAAGGAGTTCTAACAGTCTATATACATAAGCTTTGGGGGTATTCTAATAACAGAATTTAATTTAACAGTGTATAACTAACAAAGTTTAGAGCTCATCAACATCAGAAATTATTCATGAGAGGCAATGCACACAGTATTTACAGACTCAGAGTTTAGGATAAATAAACTAAGAGATGCTATAAATATGAAACAGTATCATGCTGTGTTAATTTTCTGCACAATCTAAGATTAGATCACAAATAACTTAGAAGGATTCATGATTAATTACTGAGAATCATGCTTCATACAAATCTCTTCATTGGTATTAACATTCAGACAAAAACATTTTCAGAGTTTATTAGAGTTTATCCAACATGTCAACAGTGTATGACTTACAGAGCATGCTAACAGAGTTTAACAGTCATTGAGCAGAGTTTGCATAACAGAGTTTAACATACCACAGAAATATGAGCAACACATTACATAAGTAAAATTTTAAGTCTAACCAATATCTCTAGTCGAAACCAGAGACCATCCCTAGTTCATTTACCAGCCTTGTAAATACAGCTTCACTCAATGGCTTGGTGAAGATATCTGCAAGTTGTTGTTCTGTAGACACAAAATGAAGCTCAATATTCCCTTCTTCTACATGTTCTCTGATAAAATGGTACCTTATGCTGATGTGCTTGGTCATTTAATGCTGTAATGGGTTACTTGTCATAGCAATAGCACTTTGATTATTACAGTAAATAGGTATTTTACTGTACCTCAATCCATAATCCAGTAATTGATTCTTCATCTACAGAATCTGTGCACAACAGCTACCAGCAGCAATATACTCTGCTTCAGCTGTAGATGTAGAGATTGATTTCTGTTTCTTGCTGTACTAAGAAACAAGTCTATCACCAAGAAATTGACAACTTCCACTGGTACTTTTTCTGTCTATCTTATTGCCTGCAAAGTCTGTATCAGAGTAACCAAGTACCTTGAAGTCTGATTCTCTTGGATACCACAAACCTAAAGTTATGGTGCCCTTAAGATATTTGAAAATTCTCTTCACAGCTGTTAGATGTGGTTCTCTTGGATCTGCCTGAAATCTTGCACAAAGACATGTTGCATACATGATGTCAGGTCTGCTTCTGTTAGATAAAGAAGAGACCCAATCATCCCTCTATAGCTTATCATATCCACTGGTGAACCTGTGTCTTTGTCCAACTTTGTTGTTGTTGCCATGGGAGTTGTTGCAGATGAGCAGTCAAGCATGCCAAATTTCTTGAGAAGATTTCTGGTATATTTTGTTTGATTGATAAAGATTCCATCATCTGTTTGCTTCACCTATAGGCCTAGAAAATAACTAAGCTCTCCCATCATGCTCATTTGATACCTGGACTGCATGAGCTTGGAAAACTTCTTAAAGAGTTTATCATTAGTAGACCCAAAGATTATGTCATCTACATATATTTGAACTAATAACAGATCACTACCAAGATTGAAGTAGAACAAGGTTTTATCAATTGTACCTCTGTTGAACCCACTTTCTAAAAGAAATTGAGCCAGAGTTTCATACCATGCTCTTGGTGCCTGCTTAAGTCCATAGAGTGCCTTGTCAAGCCTGTAGACTTAATCTGGATACTTGGGATCTACAAATCTTGGTGGTTGTTCAACAAACACTTCTTCTTCAAGTTTTCCATTCAGAAAAGCACTTTTCACATCCATCTGAAAAACCTTGAATTTCTTGTGAGAAGCATATGCTAGAAAGATTCTTATTGCCTCCAACCTTGCAACTGGAGCAAAAGTTTCATCATAGTCTATGCCTTCTTGCTGTGAATAGCCTTTGGCCACAAGTCTGGCCTTGTTTCTTGTAACAACCCCATCACTATCAGTTTTGTTTCTGAAAACCCATCTAGTACCAACAACAGATCTATTCTTTGGTCTAGGTACAAGGGTCCATACTTCATTTCTCTCAAATTCATTTAACCCCTCCTGCATTGCTGTTATCCAATCAGCATCTTGAAGAGCTTCTTCCACTTTCTTTGGTTCAGATTTGGACAGAAATGCATGAAATAGAGATTCCTTTGTTGTAGCACTTCTTGTCCTGACTTTTGCATCTGGATCTCCAATTATTAGATCAGGTGTATGAGATTTTGTCCATTTCCTAGCTGAAGATAAATGACTTCTGTCAACAGTTGATCCTCCCCCTTGATCAATGTTCTCCTGATCATATTGTTGCCTTTCTTCATTCTCTGAGGCTCCCTCTGAATTTGATCGCTCAGAGTTTGAACTGTCAGACTTTGGACTTTCAGAGTTTAAGTCATCAGAGTTTGAGTTTGATCCAGATTTTTCAGTTGACTCACTATCAGAATTTGAGTCATCACTATGATCATGCTCCCCCTCAACTGGTTCTCCTCTTTGTTCTGGCTGTACTATTTCTTCTGTGTGTACCAGTAGAGGTTCAGAGTTTGCATCAACAGAGTTTGTTGGACTGGTTTTATCAGAGTTTATTTCATCAGAGATTAGATCTTCATTTTCGAAATGCAACTGATCATGTTCATCAACATCTTCAAGTCTAGTGATTTTCTTGTCATCAAATGACACATGAATAGATTCCGTAATCACCTTTGTTCTCAGATTATAAACTCTAAATGCCTTGGTTGACACTGGATAGCCAACAAAAATTCCTTCATATGCTTTCAACTCAAATTTGGTCAACTATTCAGGATGAGTTTTCAACACATAGCATTTGCACCAAAAAATATGAAAATATTTCAGGTTTGGCTTCTTTTCCCTCACCATCTCATATGGTGTTTTTCCATGCTTGTTGATCAGTGTGGCATTTTGAGTAAAACAGGCAGTTTGAACTTCTTCTGCCCAGAAATAGGTTGGCAATTTTGCTTCATCAAGCATAGTTCTGGCAGCTTCTATCAAGGTTCTGTTCTTCCTCTCAACTACACCATTTTGCTGTGGTGTACCAGGTGCACAAAACTCTTGCTTCAATCCTCTGTTCTTGCAGAATTCTTCCATTGTTGCATTTCTGAATTCAGTTCCATTATCACTTCTGATTATTTTAACTTTGTGTTTTGATCCTTTGTCCAGCAGCTTTACATGCTCCATCAGAGTTAATGCAGTTTCATCCTTCTTTTCTAGAAAATACACCCAAGTGTATCTGGTATATTCATCAACAATGATTAGAGCATATTTCTTCCTTCCAAGAGACATAACGTTTACTGGTCCAAAAAGATCAACATGAAGAAGATGATAAGGATCAACAATTGAAGATTCAGACTTGCTCTTGAAAGAAGTCTTCCTCTGTTTGGCCTTTTGACATGAATCACACAGACCATCAACATTTAACAAAGACTTTGGAAGTCCTCAAACAAGATCCTTTCTTATCAGCTCATTGATGCTGTTCAGATTCAAATGAGAGAGTTTCTTATGCCACTTCCAACTCTCTTCATTGGACATTCTTGTTGACAGGCACATAGTTTTTCCATCAGAGTTTGTCGACAAGCTTGCTTCATAGATATTGTTGCGCCTTTGTCCAACTAAAACAACTTTCCCTGTGGTTTTGCTGATAACCTCACAGTATTCAGGTTGAAAATCTACATGAAAACCTCTATCACAGATTTCACTCACAGATAGCAGATCATGCTTGAGTCCTGGAACCAGAGCTACATTTGTGATGATGACACTTCCAAGATTGATATTGCCATATCCCAGAGTATGTCCTATGTTGCCATCTCCATAAGAAACTCTTGGGCCAGCCTTCTCCACATACTCTGATAGTAGGGCTTTATTTCTAGTCATGTGTCCTGAACATCCACTGTCCACGACTAGGATACTCTCCCTGATGCCCTGCAATCACAAACAATTACTAAAGATTAGATTTAAGGATCCAGACTTGCTTGGATCCTTTGGCTTTCTTAATTTTGTTAGCTTTAGCAGCGGAATTTACACTATCAGAGTTTAAGCTAACTTTATCAGAGTTTACACTTGCAGAATTAACCCTGACCCATTTCTGATTAGGTTTTAGTTCATAGTAATTATGATAAATAGCATGATAATTTTTGCAAGTATAAATAGAATGCCAAGTGCTTCCACAGTGTTTGCATAAAGTCTGTGGTCTAGTTCTAACATTATCTTTCTTTACTTCAGACTTGGAAGGTAAAGAATTAATGTTTTTGTTCTTCCTGCAAAAACTAGCAAGATGGTTAGTGCTACCACAGTTATGACATGTCTTTCTTGGAGCTAAAGTAGCAAGCATTGGATAATTAACTTGAGTGATGCCTACTTTACCATTTCTGTTCTTTCTAGACACTTTCTGTTTCTTAACAGATTTTAACTCCTTAAGCTTATGCTTGAGTTGTTTATCTGTCATTAAACCAATATTAACCTGTTTAACACTAGTTTTTACTGGTTCTTTCTTAACAGCTTCTTTTCCACATTCAATGTAAGAACCCAGATTTTTCGGTAGAATTAAAACTTTTCTTATTAAGAATGAGTATATACGTGAATAGTGTTTGTCATGCATGAATAGTGATTTCGGTGGATGAATAGTGATTTTGAGGATTAAGAAAATTTTTCATGTCATCTATGTACGAGACATAGGATGGATATTCTGAAGTCATATTAGTGATCTACAGAGCAAATAAGTGTATGCAAAGACGATCGGAATTCAGAAATTCCAATTTGTATTTCGGTGTAATATTTGACCGGGCAGTGAATGATATATTATTATATTCAAGAAATGAGATATTAAATTTGAGGAAGTAAGGATTTAATATGTTAGGATTTTATTAAATTTGATTCGAGGATTTAGAACGTAAATGGAACGAACGTTCTAGAAACCGTTGAGACTTTATAATGAGATTAAGCGATTGTGCGAACGAATCATGGATTAAGGATATGGTATATTAAGAGTCCAAGGAAGGATATATTATGAGAGAGAAAGAAGATTGAGAATAAACTCCTAGAATTGAGAAATAGAGAATGCTTGAGAAATCGGGAGAACGTTTTTTTGAGATAAAGAGAAATAAACAAGGAATGTTGGAATAAATATTCGTTCGAGGTATTTTGCCATATTAGAGCAATAATATGCAAAGTATAAGTTGTAACGTATTTATTTTATTCAAAAGACAAAGAGAAATCAAATTTGTGGAAAAGGGAAAGATCATAATGACTTACATGAAAGTCAACAAACAACTAAGTGGTTTAATTAGTTGCACTTTGACCAAAAAGGGGTAACATATTTTTTTAAAGCCAACACTTGGATGAATAAGGAAGTGTTAAGTGGCACCATTGGATGGGTGACACTACATTAAAGCAAGAGGAACTAAGTTGGTTGAAAAGAAACAAGCATCCTATGAAACTAACCAAGCTAGTTAACCAACTTGCATCATCATCACCATAAAACACCAACACTTGGCCTTGGATGAGATCATCACCATGACACAATCACTTTATTAAAGTAACTTGAGATATTTGTGGCCAAATAATTCACTTTATGCAAAGTAACCAAAGAAGAAAAGCTCTCCATCTCTTTTTCTCCAAAACTGCCCAGCAGGACCAACAATGAAAGAAAAATTCATATCTTCATTTCTATCCATGATAAAATCACCAAATTTTAACCACAGCCTCTCCACTCCATTGGCAAGATTCGCTCCAAATTTCATAGCAATCCAAGTAGTGTAGCCTAGGCAAATCACCTCCCCAAGTTGAAGAAACCAAACTGTCCAGTTTCTGTCCAGCAGAAAGATGGGGCTCAAAACCCTAGCTCCCATGGCTGGATTCTTGTGTTCTATAGCTCAAAAGAAAGCCCTTGAATGGTATAAGATGAGGTAAAAATTTGAGCACCAAACTCTTATTTTTCGATTTGTTATGGATTTTACAAGATGATGATGAATAGTAACCCTCTAAGAACTAACTTTGATTTCTTGTTTTGTTTGGATGATCTAAGGGTTATTAAGGCTAGACAAGGACTAGATCAAGCTTTGTAAGGCTAGTACATACTCTCAAGAAGGTATGAACTTTGAAACCCTAGCTCTTGTTTTGAGATTAAAACGTGTTCTTGGTGATTTTAGAGTAGTATGTTCATGATAATGATTATAAGCATGATTAGTTAAGTGGTTTAGTTAGATTAAGAAGCATTATTATTTTGATGCTAAGATCAGTAGCTTCTGGACTTGTGGAGGTGTATACCATGTGGATAAGTTGTGTTGATGCCCGGTGTGGCTTGGTTTGATGATTACGATTTTTGGAATATCCGATTTATATCCGTCGTAATGCCGAAATTTCGTTAACCTTAAGAAATCGTGTTTGAAAGTAACTCTAACTCACTGCCCAGTTGCGTATTCTGCCATGATAAGTTAGATCATGTCATAAGCTTCGTTTTGATATAAAGTTCATGTGAAACTGATTTACGGTTTAGGAGATATCGCGAAATTCGTAAAAGTGGTGCGATCGCGTAAGTGCTAAGTTTATGACTTCAATTGAACCCCTTAATGAAACAGTTTTGGTGGCGAATCAAGTTTATTAAATACTAGATATCATAAGGTGTATGTGTGCGAAAGAATCACCTTAAAAGAGTAATCGGTTGATTTTATAGAAAAGTTTAAACCAAGGTCGCGTAAGTGAAAACCACTGAAAACGAGACTTAGAAACCAACGTTTTAAATGGCTAAGTATAACTTGGAATTGCGGATGGATTTTGAACCAAACTCATAACGTAAGTGTTTGACGACCAACATGGACTTAGTATGACGCTAGAGCGAGCAAGTAATGCTTTGGTTGTGTTGTTGCATGTTTACACCGTGAGTTAAGAATGGTTATCCAGGGGATTAACGGTATGTTCTTATTTGACTTTGTCTAGATGGACCGACATCATCATGAGCCCTATCGTATCTCGAGTACCAGGCAAGTGTTCTAAACCATACTTTGTAGTATTGGTTCTATATTCCTGTTTTGCCATGTATTGTATTATACAGTTTTGCAGTTATTGCTTATATTGCAATATATATATATAGTTGGCCTTCTGATTCGCATATAAGATTTGAGATGAATAATTATGAACCGGTGGATCTTGTAGCTCTAAGTATAAGAGCATACTTATTGTGTTCGATTCTAGACCGGGAGTCGGTATTTGGATATATGTAAATAGTCGTGGAAACCAGAAGGGATTCCAGCGGCAAAGTACTATGTATTCTGAGGAATGTTATTTAGTATTATTATCATAATTTCAAAAAGTATTTATTACTTTGTAAAGATTCAAGGATTGTTATTCGAGTATTATCTCACTTGAGGAATATTAATCAAATATTATTCCATTAAGAGTATTATTGAATATTTCACGATATACGATGCAAGGTATATGCATAGTTGTTTTGACTTAATATATTGTCATACTTGAAGTGTGATTTTTAATTAGACGACTTATAGACTAGAGGTGATCTAGTAGCTATAAGCCGGGTTTACGATAGCCCTTAGTATAGGGCATATGTTTCGATTAATTTGTTACAAACCGCGAGGCGGTATATCGTACACGTATTACAATTATTTTCTGAATATTATTTATTTAGTAAATAATATTCGAGGATTATAATTACATGGAAAATATCGTTTCAAATATTTATTTAAAGTATGATTTCATAATCATACGTGAGTTATTTATTTAAATGAATCTTAATTCGGATTTTCATTTAAAGGTTTCTAGTTATCTCTAGATGACTATTTATTTAATGAATATTATTCTAAATATTCATTTAAAGTTTTCCTTATTATTAATAAGGATTGTTTAATTGACGAATATTATTTCGAATATTCATTTAAAGGTTGTTAATTATAAACTATTTCATTATTTATTTATTAAATGAATATTATTTTGAATATTCATTTAAAGGCTTTTCGAATAATCATTTAATGATTATTTATTTAATGAATATTATTCTGAATATTCACTTCTGGGTTTAAGCGTAATAATTTTATTTAATTATATTCTTTAAACATTCTCGATTTAATAAATATTATCTGAATATTTATTAAATACTTTCAATATAGATGGAATAGTTTATGTATATAAATGCATATTTGACTTCAATAATTATGAAGTGTATTATGAGTTTTATTCAAGGTATCTTGTATATTTCTGACTTCTGGACTTTCTATGAATCATGTTGAGAGCCTATCTCATTTGGCCTAACAAAGATTTTCAGAAAAAGATCATCAGTATACTATTCAAGTCCCCATGATTCCAAATCAACTTCTTGCCTGTAAAGGCGTTGTTTTCCTTCAAAACTGGGGAACCTTATTTGAGATAACTTTATTATTACTTGACTTTTGAGTCAAGGATGTTGAAAGAAAAATTATTTTCAAATTATTGCGTATGAGTCAGAATGACTCTGGTTACCTCCTCAACACTCGAGGGGTAAGATTGATGTAACAAGTGTTAATCCATTAACAAGCTATTGCTTGGGAAATATTGGCGAATCCTTCCTTTACAATGGTGACGACTACTTTGTGGAGTCTGGTCAACAAGTATTATACTTGGGGGAAGGGGGATGAGCCTTACGTTTCAGAGTCATGGATTTTACTCGAACTAGGAGTATGTGTGTATGAGGCTGTGAATCAGTCCATCACTGATAACAGGTGTAAGAGACTGTGGGACAGCCCATCCTGGAAATAGGGTCCGAGTTGCGCCGGTCCCAAACTATGCCCAACCGTTGGCTAGGGAGATTCGGCGTATGGTGGTGTCCATATGTTCTTCCTTCTACATGTAGAGAAACAAACTTTGAGATGCACAAACTTATGACTGATCATCATAAGGTTTGACATCTGGCGCGAGATACTCCAGTATTAGTTCATCATCCAATTTGGATATTTCTACAACATTATCGAGAGCACCCCGATCGGAAAGCTACGGCTGGGTGACCGATAAGTGTTGGCAGGGTTGAAAAGTGTTCAAAACTGATGTTACAATAACCTTCCTTATAACTTCATTTTTAAGCTATATGTTGATATTCTGCTTATGGTTGATATAGCAGACATGATTTTTTTGAAAAGGTTATTGGTGTGCTTTGAAACCTCATCCTTTTATAAAATGCAAGAACTGTTCATATTGCGATAAAGATTAAAGATATATCATGAAAGATGATATTTATATATTGATTTTCTACTTATCTTCTTTTCATAGCAGATATTTTGACGGAAAGGTCATTATTGTGATTATGAACTTATCATGTTCATTTACTGATTATTTTAATCATTATACTTTCCCTATTGAGGTTTCTTGGATACAGATATTTTATTAATGACATTAAGTATCCGTGGTATTATGAAAACCCCAAGTATATGATGGGATATTTTGTGAACTCTATTAACCACTTGCTGGGCAATTCTTTCGCTCATACTTGTTTGTTTTATATATATTAGCCTTTCAGAAAAAGGTAAACGGATGAGGATTATCTGCTTAGCTCGGAAGAAGCAGGCAGGCTACCCTTATGAAGAAGACAGGATCCAGAACATCTATAGCTGGAGTAAGTTACATATGGTTTTATTAATGTGTAATATATATATCACATTGTATAGAGTAGAACTAGTTGCTGGTATACTTCTCAACGAAGCTATACTAACGGGATAAGATTTGTAAGACACAGTGTAATTTGATTCAATGGATGTAATGAAGTGAGTAATGCAAAGATTTTAGTTCTTGTTTCTAGCCCTATAACCTATAAGATGCTTGGTAGTTGGGGTCTCAATGATGTACTTCAGTTATTCAATGATTATAGATGGATTAATGTTGTTAAACAGGTGAATTGTTAATAAGGATTTCCGCGTGATGACCAAATCCCTGACCCCGGATTTGGGGGTGTTACAGAAATGGTATCAGAGCTGAGGTTATAGTAAACTAGAAACGAGAGTGAGTAGGAGTATGTATAGTTATGTGAGAACGTCGGAACTCATGTAGAGTTCATGTTGGACTATTGGATATAGTACCAACGGTTAAGTTAAGGTATGAATGCTACGTTGAAGAATATGATGATGTAGACCTCGCTTCTTGTGGTGATGAATATCTACCAAAGAATGCTCAGAGATAAGTATTGGTCGGCAGGGGCATATATCGCCCGAGACATGAATTTAAGACTATTTGAGGGAATTCATAGATGCAGTTATGTATTCCCCGAACTATAGGGAATTTTCAAAATGATGATAAAGGATAGAAAGTTGACATCGGATATGGTGGTAGAGAGGGTTGAGATATCGAATATGCCAGACCCCGAGGCCTCCGAGCAGACACATAATGATGCATTCCTTGAGATGGACGCTGACCTGATAGAGGAGGATCCAGAGGAGGATCTACAGGAGGACCTCATGGAAGGTCAAAGGAATAATCTTTTAGAGAACGAGCCGATTGGTAAAGATGTGATATGTTTACTTGAGGACCGAAAGAGTCCTTAGAGAGTGATTAAGTGACAAGACAAGAATTCGGAGTCGATTATGATTCATCAGGAGATATGATGAAGCGAATGGAGTAGAGTTTTAAGAATAGATGAGATAGAGGTGGTATCAACTGTTGCCCACGACTGGATCATTTGGAACTTGGCTGTTGATTTGATTGGAATAAATACAAGGACAAATGAGTAGAGGACCCGGCTGACGACCGAAGAGGAAATTACGAGGATAGAACTGAGAAGCCGGAGTCAGATTCGGGTACTGCTGGTTTTAATGAATGACTAGTTATAAAGTAATGCTCCCTTTAAGTGGGGGGTTAAGGTAATCGCCATATGGGTTGGTGGACAGACCCGGAGTGTTAAAATGGGCTGTAGAGATAAAATGATGAAGTTGAGATTGGACGGTAAAGATGAACCATATTTAAAGGACCAAGACGGACTGAGAAATTCTGGGATTGACTTAAATGAAAGGCTATTATGCCAAAAGTGTAAAGCTATGTGGCACACAGGATTGATAGATACCGAATTTAGGCATGTATTTTTCTAATGATCGTCCGGAATACCGCCTATTCGAAATATGGAATTTGTCAACACTAAGGATGGCACCGATATCGAAGCCTTTATGTGGAATGGAACATTGCTTGAGATGATTGCGCCGAGTTGGGTATAACTCTCTACAATTGTAAATGCTGATGGTTGAGACTGTGGTGACTAGTACGAGTCGATAATGGCGTAAGTTATCGAGTACTCTAAGGTGCATGCAGAAGAAAAAAAAACTTTAGAATCAAACGATTATCCGCCAGATGACCCGACATAGAAGGCATCCGTAGAGACGTTGGCAGTACCCTCCCCATTTGTGAATCATTTTGATTACCTCCCCGACCTATGAATTATTTGACATCTCTCCAAGAGAGAGCTTCCTTATATGGGATATGCTTCTTCTAAAAGATACATTGTTATACTTGTGTTCACCCGTACTGGGTTTCAATTATGACAGAGGCTGTCATGATACCTACTTTCAGGTTCTGAAGCCTGTCTATTGATGTTATTTAAACTTTCACTTTCCTTCAATAGTGAATAATCTTATGGTGATACAACACCACTTGCTTATGATATATATCAGTATCTTTTTGGATATTCTTTACTTTTGGAATCACACCTTAGAATTTTCTTCAAGGTCTCCCTTTGAGAATTATTTGTCGAAAGATGATAATTTATTAACTGGAGTTCAAATTGATTCCTATTTCTCTTCTTCCACCGAGACGAACAACCCTATTCTTATAGGGGCCATAAGGATTGTCTGTCTGTGTGATAGAAGTCTGATGGGACTCCATCACTTGTGTGTTGTGAAATACAAGAAGGCTAATTACCTTTAGTAATGCCTTAACTAAGGCACGCAACGTTAGTTCTTTTGATCATATTGATCTCTTGGTAAATTCTCTTATCTCAAATAAGATTTGCTTTAAAATTCATAATCTTATGATCACCATTGTATGACATTTGTCTTGATATGGCAGCTATCTTTTCAAAGCTCTATAATTCTTGTTATCTCTAATGAATTCCAAGGGGATGCCAACCAGGTCAGATAAGCGAAATTCGTTAATATAGATTAGATTCGCAATGGAATCGCCGAGGATAAGAGTGAGTCCCAAAACGATTAGTATACCAGCGACATATCGATAGAATCAGTTTACTCTCCCTCAAGGAGATTATGCGAATGAAAAGTGAGTCAAACCATATTTGCAAGGGATAACGAAGTAATGGGAGACTTCAATAACAACGGTGTCCAACAGAGACACCATAGTTGGATTGAGATTATGGAAAAGTTGTTTGCAAACGGACTCTAGTTCTGAAATTGCAGAATAAGTATTGAGGTGAAGGGTTAGAGAACCTCGGCAATTGACAAGTTCGATAACGTATTCCAGTGAATCTACCCGGATTACCATCGGACCGAGAAATATAAACTGTTATGGATTAACCCCAGTAGAAAGGAAAGAGTAGTGACTCAGTAACAAGAATGCTGGGCAAGAGTATGATAAGACCCAGTGCATCGCCGTGGGGAGCCTCGGTGTTGGTTGTGAGAAAAAAATGGAATTATGAAAGTGTATATCGACTAAAAAGAATTGAACAAGATTATCATTAAGAGTAAAGGCCTATTACCAAGGATAGACGATTTGCTAAACCAGCTAAGAGATGTTGGGTACTTTTTCTGGGATTGAAAGGAGAACTGGATGCCACCAATTAAAGATTAAACCCGAGGAACTACCCAAGACTGCGTTAGCACTAGGAATGAACACTATTAGTTTTAGCAATGTCAATTGGGTGATTAATGCACCCGCAGCTTTAAGGATTTAGTGGATCAAGTGTTCAAGAAATACTTCGATGAGTTTTTTTATTGTATTTATTGATGACGTCTCGATATATTCAGAGGATGAACATTTAAGAATTGTTTCAGAAGTATTGTGAGAAGAGCAGTTGCATGCCAAATTCTTAAAGTATGAATTTTGGTTTAATGAAGCCCAATTTCTAAAACGTGTGGTTATTATCAAGGGAGTATTAATGGATCCCGCTAAAATAGAAGTTGTTTCAATTGGGAGAGACCAACTACACCACCAGAGGTGAGAAGTTTTATAGACCTGACAGGCTATCATAGGGAATTCGTGCAGGACCTTGCTAAGATAGCAACACCGTTGACACGATTTATGAGAAAGACTGAGAAGTTGGAATGGACTCCTAAGTGTGAGGAGAGTTTGAAAGAATTGAAAAAGAGGTTGGTGTCAGCCCAGTGCTGGCCCTACTAGATGATAAGGAAGACTTTGTGATATATAATGATGCATCTCATAAAGGTTTAGATTGTGTGCTGATACAGCACCGTAGAGTAAGTATGTATGCATTCAGACAGTTGAAAGAGTAAGAGGCTAGATACCCACCCATAAATTGAAATTAGCAGTGATGGTTTTCGCTATAAGAGATTTGGAAACATTATATGGACCATAAAAGCCTCAAGTATATATTATGCAGAAGGAAAATTTTTCAAGAAAGAGGGTAAAGTATATGCCCGTTTAAGTACGAACAGGAAATATATATTATAACCAATATTTTCTTACAATTGTTTCAAGGAGTATTATTAGAGCTTATTTTTTTGGAAAATTTTACAGAGAAGATATATTTAAAGGTTGGAGTATTAAGATATTATGTCATGATAGAAATCAGGATATGACTGTCAGATACACTATCACCCAGGGAAGGCCAATGTGGTGGCCGATACCTTAGTCAAAATGAGAAGGAGATGGATTTCAAAGATTCGAGAATCCAAGGATGAGATTTTACACCAGACCCATAGTCCGAGATATTAGATGCACCTAGACGGCACCCTAATGTATAGGGATACCACCTTACGAGGCCGTTATGAGAAGAGTTGTCGCTCTTCCTTGTGTTGGAAGGAGATTGGCAAGATAAAGATACTGGAAACCGAGTTAATTCGACAAGCAAAAGAGACAAAAGGTTTTATCAGCAAACGGCTAGTGGAAGCCCGGGATGGATGGAGATAGTACTGCTATTGATAAGCTAAATGGCATGTAAAAGAAAGACAAGCCAGTTTATATTGGTTTATTTCTGCGCAAACAAGATAGAGAATATAAGATTGGAGAGGCGCGATGCTAAAGATATTCCTGTGGAAATCATGCAAAGAATGGAACAAGTGTAAGGAACAAGGTTTTCAAACTAATAAGGAATTGTGAGAAAATCAAGATGTGGAAGAATCCACCTGGAAATGGAAAGAGTGAAACAAAGAAGGAGTAACCCAAGTGATTCCTAAACTGATTCCGGGACGGAATCCTTTTAAGGAGGGGAGACTGTAAGAACCCAGATTTTTCGGTAGAATTAAAACTTTTCTTATTAAGAATGAGTATATACGTGAATAGTGTTTGTCATGCATGAATAGTGATTTCGGTGGATGAATAGTGATTTTGAGGATTAAGAAAATTTTTCATGTCATCTATGTACGAGACATAGGATGGATATTCTGAAGTCATATTAGTGATCTACAGAGCAAATAAGTGTATGCAAAGACGATCGGAATTCAGAAATTCCAATTTGTATTTCGGTGTAATATTTGACCGGGCAGTGAATGATATATTATTATATTCAAGAAATGAGATATTAAATTTGAGGAAGTAAGGATTTAATATGTTAGGATTTTATTAAATTTGATTCGAGGATTTAGAACGTAAATGGAACGAACGTTCTAGAAACCGTTGAGACTTTATAATGAGATTAAGCGATTGTGCGAACGAATCATGGATTAAGGATATGGTATATTAAGAGTCCAAGGAAGGATATATTATGAGAGAGAAAGAAGATTGAGAATAAACTCCTAGAATTGAGAAATAGAGAATGCTTGAGAAATCGGGAGAACGTTTTTTTGAGATAAAGAGAAATAAACAAGGAATGTTGGAATAAATATTCGTTCGAGGTATTTTGCCATATTAGAGCAATAATATGCAAAGTATAAGTTGTAACGTATTTATTTTATTCAAAAGACAAAGAGAAATCAAATTTGTGGAAAAGGGAAAGATCAAAATGACTTACATGAAAGTCAACAAACAACTAAGTGGTTTAATTAGTTGCACTTTGACCAAAAAGGGGTAACATATTTTTTTAAAGCCAACACTTGGATGAATAAGGAAGTGTTAAGTGGCACCATTGGATGGGTGACACTACATTAAAGCAAGAGGAACTAAGTTGGTTGAAAAGAAACAAGCATCCTATGAAACTAACCAAGCTAGTTAACCAACTTGCATCATCATCACCATAAAACACCAACACTTGGCCTTGGATGAGATCATCACCATGACACAATCACTTTATTAAAGTAACTTGAGATATTTGTGGCCAAATAATTCACTTTATGCAAAGTAACCAAAGAAGAAAAGCTCTCCATCTCTTTTTCTCCAAAACTGCCCAGCAGGACCAACAATGAAAGAAAAATTCATATCTTCATTTCTATCCATGATAAAATCACCAAATTTTAACCACAGCCTCTCCACTCCATTGGCAAGATTCGCTCCAAATTTCATAGCAATCCAAGTAGTGTAGCCTAGGCAAATCACCTCCCCAAGTTGAAGAAACCAAACTGTCCAGTTTCTGTCCAGCAGAAAGATGGGGCTCAAAACCCTAGCTCCCATGGCTGGATTCTTGTGTTCTATAGCTCAAAAGAAAGCCCTTGAATGGTATAAGATGAGGTAAAAATTTGAGCACCAAACTCTTATTTTTCGATTTGTTATGGATTTTACAAGATGATGATGAATAGTAACCCTCTAAGAACTAACTTTGATTTCTTGTTTTGTTTGGATGATCTAAGGGTTATTAAGGCTAGACAAGGACTAGATCAAGCTTTGTAAGGCTAGTACATACTCTCAAGAAGGTATGAACTTTGAAACCCTAGCTCTTGTTTTGAGATTAAAACATGTTCTTGGTGATTTTAGAGTAGTATGTTCATGATAATGATTATAAGCATGATTAGTTAAGTGGTTTAGTTAGATTAAGAAGCATTATTATTTTGATGCTAAGATCAGTAGCTTCTGGACTTGTGGAGGTGTATACCATGTGGATAAGTTGTGTTGATGCCCGGTGTGGCTTGGTTTGATGATTACGATTTTTGGAATATCCGATTTATATCCGTCGTAATGCCGAAATTTCGTTAACCTTAAGAAATCGTGTTTGACAGTAACTCTAACTCACTGCCCAGTTGCGTATTCTGCCATGATAAGTTAGATCATGTCATAAGCTTCGTTTTGATATAAAGTTCATGTGAAACTGATTTACGGTTTAGGAGATATCGCGAAATTCGTAAAAGTGGTGCGATCGCGTAAGTGCTAAGTTTATGACTTCAATTGAACCCCTTAATGAAACAGTTTTGGTGGCGAATCAAGTTTATTAAATACTAGATATCATAAGGTGTATGTGTGCGAAAGAATCACCTTAAAAGAGTAATCGGTTGATTTTATAGAAAAGTTTAAACCAAGGTCGCGTAAGTGAAAACCACTGAAAACGAGACTTAGAAACCAACGTTTTAAATGGCTAAGTATAACTTGGAATTGCGGATGGATTTTGAACCAAACTCATAACGTAAGTGTTTGACGACCAACATGGACTTAGTATGACGCTAGAGCGAGCAAGTAATGCTTTGGTTGTGTTGTTGCATGTTTACACCGTGAGTTAAGAATGGTTATCCAGGGGATTAACGGTATGTTCTTATTTGACTTTGTCTAGATGGACCGACATCATCATGAGCCCTATCGTATCTCGAGTACCAGGCAAGTGTTCTAAACCATACTTTGTAGTATTGGTTCTATATTCCTGTTTTGCCATGTATTGTTATATACAGTTTTGCAGTTATTGCTTATATTGCAATATATATATATAGTTGGCCTTCTGATTCGCATATAAGATTTGAGATGAATAATTATGAACCGGTGGATCTTGTAGCTCTAAGTATAAGAGCATACTTATTGTGTTCGATTCTAGACCGGGAGTCGGTATTTGGATATATGTAAATAGTCGTGGAAACCAGAAGGGATTCCAGCGGCAAAGTACTATGTATTCTGAGGAATGTTATTTAGTATTATTATCATAATTTCAAAAAGTATTTATTACTTTGTAAAGATTCAAGGATTGTTATTCGAGTATTATCTCACTTGAGGAATATTAATCAAATATTATTCCATTAAGAGTATTATTGAATATTTCACGATATACGATGCAAGGTATATGCATAGTTGTTTTGACTTAATATATTGTCATACTTGAAGTGTGATTTTTAATTAGACGACTTATAGACTAGAGGTGATCTAGTAGCTATAAGCCGGGTTTACGATAGCCCTTAGTATAGGGCATATGTTTCGATTAATTTGTTACAAACCGCGAGGCGGTATATCGTACACGTATTACAATTATTTTCTGAATATTATTTATTTAGTAAATAATATTCGAGGATTATAATTACATGGAAAATATCGTTTCAAATATTTATTTAAAGTATGATTTCATAATCATACGTGAGTTATTTATTTAAATGAATCTTAATTCGGATTTTCATTTAAAGGTTTCTAGTTATCTCTAGATGACTATTTATTTAATGAATATTATTCTAAATATTCATTTAAAGTTTTCCTTATTATTAATAAGGATTGTTTAATTGACGAATATTATTTCGAATATTCATTTAAAGGTTGTTAATTATAAACTATTTCATTATTTATTTATTAAATGAATATTATTTTGAATATTCATTTAAAGGCTTTTCGAATAATCATTTAATGATTATTTATTTAATGAATATTATTCTGAATATTCACTTCTGGGTTTAAGCGTAATAATTTTATTTAATTATATTCTTTAAACATTCTCGATTTAATAAATATTATCTGAATATTTATTAAATACTTTCAATATAGATGGAATAGTTTATGTATATAAATGCATATTTGACTTCAATAATTATGAAGTGTATTATGAGTTTTATTCAAGGTATCTTGTATATTTCTGACTTCTGGACTTTCTATGAATCATGTTGAGAGCCTATCTCATTTGGCCTAACAAAGATTTTCAGAAAAAGATCATCAGTATACTATTCAAGTCCCCATGATTCCAAATCAACTTCTTGCCTGTAAAGGCGTTGTTTTCCTTCAAAACTGGGGAACCTTATTTGAGATAACTTTATTATTACTTGACTTTTGAGTCAAGGATGTTGAAAGAAAAATTATTTTCAAATTATTGCGTATGAGTCAGAATGACTCTGGTTACCTCCTCAACACTCGAGGGGTAAGATTGATGTAACAAGTGTTAATCCATTAACAAGCTATTGCTTGGGAAATATTGGCGAATCCTTCCTTTACAATGGTGACGACTACTTTGTGGAGTCTGGTCAACAAGTATTATACTTGGGGGAAGGGGGATGAGCCTTACGTTTCAGAGTCATGGATTTTACTCGAACTAGGAGTATGTGTGTATGAGGCTGTGAATCAGTCCATCACTGATAACAGGTGTAAGAGACTGTGGGACAGCCCATCCTGGAAATAGGGTCCGAGTTGCGCCGGTCCCAAACTATGCCCAACCGTTGGCTAGGGAGATTCGGCGTATGGTGGTGTCCATGTGTTCTTCCTTCTACATGTAGAGAAACAAACTTTGAGATGCACAAACTTATGACTGATCATCATAAGGTTTGACATCTGGCGCGAGATACTCCAGTATTAGTTCATCATCCAATTTGGATATTTCTACAACATTATCGAGAGCACCCCGATCGGAAAGCTACGGCTGGGTGACCGATAAGTGTTGGCAGGGTTGAAAAGTGTTCAAAACTGATGTTACAATAACCTTCCTTATAACTTCATTTTTAAGCTATATGCTGATATTCTGCTTATGGTTGATATAGCAGACATGATTTTTTTGAAAAGGTTATTGGTGTGCTTTGAAACCTCATCCTTTTATAAAATGCAAGAACTGTTCATATTGCGATAAAGATTAAAGATATATCATGAAAGATGATATTTATATATTGATTTTCTACTTATCTTCTTTTCATAGCAGATATTTTGACGGAAAGGTCATTATTGTGATTATGAACTTATCATGTTCATTTACTGATTATTTTAATCATTATACTTTCCCTATTGAGGTTTCTTGGATACAGATATTTTATTAATGACATTAAGTATCCGTGGTATTATGAAAACCCCAAGTATATGATGGGATATTTTGTGAACTCTATTAACCACTTGCTGGGCAATTCTTTCGCTCATACTTGTTTGTTTTATATATATTAGCCTTTCAGAAAAAGGTAAACGGATGAGGATTATCTGCTTAGCTCGGAAGAAGCAGGCAGGCTACCCTTATGAAGAAGACAGGATCCAGAACATCTATAGCTGGAGTAAGTTACATATGGTTTTATTAATGTGTAATATATATATCACATTGTATAGAGTAGAACTAGTTGCTGGTATACTTCTCAACGAAGCTATACTAACGGGATAAGATTTGTAAGACACAGTGTAATTTGATTCAATGGATGTAATGAAGTGAGTAATGCAAAGATTTTAGTTCTTGTTTCTAGCCCTATAACCTATAAGATGCTTGGTAGTTGGGGTCTCAATGATGTACTTCAGTTATTCAATGATTATAGATGGATTAATGTTGTTAAACAGGTGAATTGTTAATAAGGATTTCCGCGTGATGACCAAATCCCTGACCCCGGATTTGGGGGTGTTACATTCAAACCTAGGTTCACTAATTCCATTAACAAATGTTCCAAATTTCTTAGGTGGAAGAGGTGGTTTAATCTTGACTATATTCTGAAACCTAAGTTCATCTTCCTCAGAATAACCTAGACCTACAGTGTCAGATTGAAAAACTTCTTGAGTTTCTTTTCCAGAGTGAGTCCAAGTTTTAATAATGTGATTTGCCTTCTCCAATTCAGATTTTAGTTGTTTATACTTACTTAACAACTCTTGTTCAAGACAGACAGCATCATCTCTCTCCTTTTGAACTTGCTGCATGTTAGCAAGTTTCTCTTCTACAACCTTATTTCTCTCTTTGAGTTCAGAATTCTCAGTTTTGATTCTCTCATTCTCTAAAGTCTGATCCCTATAACTGATATGCAAAGCCTTAAGATATATTCTTAATTCAGTTATATCATCAGTATTATAAGCATAGGTAGTTAGAGGTACCTTGTTTTCAGAATCTTCAGCTTCATCAACAGTAGTAGCCATGAGAGCATAGTTCACATCCTCATCTGAGTCAGAGGTGTCTGCCCAATCTCTGCCTTTAGTGAAGAGTGCCTTCTCAGTTTTACCCTTCTTGCACTCAGGAGCATAGTGACCCATCTCCTTACACTTGTAGCATTGAATCTCAGACTTGTCTTTCTTCCCAGATTTGGTATACTTTCTCTCAGATTTGCTGAAATTCTTCCTGTCAGACTTTGAATCATTCTTGGAGAATCTCTTCCCTTTCTTGAAGTTCTTGAATCCCATCTTCTTGAAGGTCTTTACCATCAAAGCAGCCATTTGCATCATTTCCTCATCATCTTCAGAATCAGATGATCCATCTATGTTTGAGTCAACATCAGAGTTTGATGACTCACTTTCAGAATGAATGACCAAGGCTTTTCCTTTTGCTTTCTTCCTTGATGCTTCCTTCTTTGAGGGTCTTTCTTCAACTCTTAGATCAACAGACTTTGACTTCCAGCCTGATCTTCTGCTTCTCTGTTCCATTTCCAGTTCATGAGTCTTGAGCAACCCATAGATCTCATCAATATCAGTGTCAGCCAGATCATAGTTGTCTCTAATAGTGGTTGTCTTAACATCCCACTTTTCAGGTAGAGAAAGAAGAAACTTGAGATTTGAATCTTCTAGATCATATTCTTTCTTAACCAGTGACAGATCATTGAGTAGCTTATAGAATCTGTCAAAGGTTTCTGTCATTGATTATTCAGATCTAGCCTCAAAGTGTTCATACTCCTGTGTGAGTATGTTCCTTCTGTTCTTCTTGATTGCAGTAGTTCCCTTACATCTAACCTCCAGGGCATTCCAGATCTCTTTTGCAGTTTTACAATTGATCACTTTGTTAGACATAACATTATCCAATGAACTATGAAGCAGATGTCTAACCTTTGCATCCTTAGCAATGGATGAAATGTCCTCAGGAGTCAAATCTTTCTTCTCCTTTGGAATAGATTTAGCTTCCTGTCCAGCAGTAACAACAGATAATTTCGTAGGCTTATGAGGGCCTTCATAAATTCTGTCAAGATATTCTGGATCTGTAGCCTCCAGAAACATAGCAATTTTCACCTTCCAGGTTGAGTATTCTGCTGGCTTGAGAATAGGAACCCTGATTGTCTCATATCGGCTCACAGTTGCAGGTTGAGCCTTCTCAGCACTAGAGCCTGTTGTTGGAGGAGGAATTTCTGCCATTGATTATAGTTGTGTGTGTGTGTGTGGATCTTAAATTGTATTAAATTAACAGATTAAGCTCTGATACCAATTGTTAGTCCGAATACACAATTATAATCAACTAAGTATGAGAGAATAACAATAAGTTCTTAAAAGACTTTAAAAACTGTTTGGAATTAACTCCTCTCTAAGTGATGTAAAATATCACAGAGAGCTACTCAGGTTATAATGAAAAGATATTGTTTTTCACAATCGATACCCTTCTAGGGCTAACCTAACTGTATTTATAAAGACATACAGCTACATACAATCGATAATTGATTCTCCTATAAATCAGCTATACAAATATTATCAATTATGATTGCTACACGTCTTTCTAGTCAGCACGACTTCCTTTGACAACTATCCAATCTTCAAAGATATCGCTTCCATAATTATCTACAATAATTCTATTACTGACCAGCAAACGCTTCTGTTCAACAGAGTTTAGCTGCTTCCTCTTGTCAGCGTATAGCAAACTCTGTCGAGCTTCCAACTGTCAGAGTTTAACTAAACTCTGACTGCTTCAAATTTCAAATTAAACTCTGTTTTTCCCTGTAAAACTTAAACACTGATATTAACCATATCAATTATATTTAACATGGCACGATTCAGATGGTGCAGAATTCAGTTCAGTTTTGGGGAGCTTCTACGGAGGATCCTAATATGCACATCAGGGATTTCATCGAGATTTGTGACACTTTCAAGTTCAATGGTGTGTCGGATGATGCTATCAAATTGAGGCTTTTCCCATTCTCTCTTAGGGATAAGGATAAGGGCTGGTTGCACTATTTACCAGCCGGTTCCATTACTACTTGGGAGGATCTTGCTCAGAAGTTTCTTACTAAATTCTTTCCCATGGCAAAAACTGCAGCAATAAGGAATGCTCTTACTCAATTGCAGCAACAATCAGGAGAATCTTTGTGTGAGGCTTGGGAATGATACAAGGAGATGCTTCGTAAGTGTCCTCATCATGGTATGCCTGATTGGATGGTTATTAATGGTTTCTACAATGGGTTGGGAGCACAGTCTAGACCTTTGCTAGATGCAGCATCAGGTGGAGCTTTATGGTCTAAGAGCTATGCGAAGGCTTATGATCTTATTGAGACGATGGCTACTAATGAATATCAAAATCCAACTCAGAGACTTTCTCAAGGCAAGGTAGCAGGAATTCTTGAAGTTGATGCAGCAACAGCTATAGCAGCTCAGTTGAAGGCTCTTACTATGAAGGTGGATTCTCTTACTAATTATGGAGTTCAGCAGGTTTCTAGTGTTTGTGAGCTATGTGCAGGGGCATATGACATGAATCAGTGTCCTATCTCTTCTGAACAGCACAGTTCGTGAGTAATTTCCAGAGACCTGCTACACCAGTTCCAGCCACTTATCATCCAAATAATCGGAATCATCCCAATTTCAGCTGGAGAAATACTCAAGGTGCTCAACAACAACAGCAGCCTTATCAACAATTTGGAGCTAGGCCATTCAATCAGGGCTATCAGCAGCAGTATGCTCCAAGGCAACCATTCCAACCTCCAGGTTTTCAGCAACAGCCTCAAGCTAATGCAGGGCAATCTTCTAGTGAAAAATCAGAATTGGATGAGTTGACGTTGATGGTTAAAAGCCAGGCAGTTTCTCTCAAGACCTTGGAGAACCAGATGGGGCAGCTTGCAAGTTCTTTATTGTATAGGCAGCAAGGAACTCTTCGAAGTGATACAAAGCCTAATCCAGGCAAGAGGGAATTCAAGGAATAGGTCAATGCAGTTACTTTGAGATCTGGAAAAGTCACGAGGGATCAAAAATCAGCAGCTGAGGAAGACGAAGAAATCAAGAAACAATAGGTGGAGGCTTCTGCAGATAAAGAAAAGGCAAATTCTGAATTGGCAGCTGATCAGTTGGATGGCGAAGTGGAAAAAGGCAAAACCTTTGCTGAAACATCTACTCCAAAGCAGTCTACAGAGAGCAATCAGATCTAACCACCTCCTCCATTCCCAAAAAGAATTCAAAACCAAAATTCTGCTGAAAACTCTCCTCCGAAGCAGAAGTTGGTGAATCAGATCTATCCTCCTCCTCCATATCCTCAACGCTTGCAAAAACAAGATCAAGAAAAACAGTTTCAGAAGTTTATGGATGTCTTCAAGAAACTGTCCATTAACATTCCTTTTGTTGAAGCATTGGAGCAGATGCCGAGATATGCAAATTTCATGAAGGATATTTTGTCACGAAAGAGAAGGTTGGAAGAATTTGAGATAGTGGCATTGACAGAGGAGTGCAGTGCGGTGTTGCAACAGAAATTTTCTCCTAAACTTAAGGATCCAAGAAGCTTTACAATTCCATGCACCATTGGAAAGTTGTCTTTTGACAAATGCTTATGTGATTTGGGAGCTAGCATTAATCTCATGCCCTTATCTGTTTTCAAGCAACTTGGTCTGCCTGATCCGAAACCTACCAACATCTCGTTGTAGTTGGCTGATCGGACGATTACTTATCCGAGGGGTATAGTAGAGGATGTCCTGGTGAAGGTTGATAAGCTCATATTTCCTGCCGATTTTGCGATTCTAGATTTCGAAGAAGACAAGAAGATTCCCATAATCTTGGGAAGGCCTTTTCTAGCTACGGGCCGTACTTTGATCGATGTACAAAAAAGAGAGCTTACAATGAGGGTGCAAGATCAAAATGTCACCTTTAATGTGTTCAAGGCCATGAAATTTCTGACAGAAGATGAAGAGTGTTTCAGTGTGGAAATGGGTGATACGGGTCAGGCAGAGGAGTTTGATCAGTTGTTGAGCGAAAAGTCGGACACACACATGCTAAAGCATCACATCAGTGATTCCATTGACAGTTCTTCAATTCGAGATCTCTCGAATGTCAAGCTCGGAAAACTTCCATCCCATTTGAAGTATGTCCTTCTGAATGATGAGTTGGTGATTTTTAAAGTGTGTCAAGATAATGTGTTAAGAAGGTGGATCATGGATGATGAGGTAGAAGAGGGTTCTTATCAATCAACTGTGATGCATAAACACCTTAGAGGTGTGAAGAAGAAAAAGAAAAAATCGATTGGAGAAAAAGTCATGGTGAAGTTTGATTTAGAAAAGATGTGGGAAGATAGCAAGAAGGTTGTCAACCAATGGGTGAATGGTCCTTCTGATAAGGACAAGTCTAATGCGATCTTCGAGCCACCATGATTTGAATCATATTTGTCCGGCTAAATGACGTTAACGACAGCGCTTCATTGGAGGCAACCCATGTGGTTCCGATGAGTAGGTATGTTCTACTATTCTTCGTATTTACTTCCATTCAATGTGGACATTGAATCTTTCAAGTTTGGGGGTGGTTTGGGGGATAAGTAGTGTATTTGTAGTTATCTGTGATTATGTGTTATTGTGTTCATATAGATATCATGCTTTGCACGTAGTGGTAATTCATGCATGTATGTGCGTATTATTTATGTTTGTTTCATATAGGACATTCTGTTATTTCATTTTTATACCATGTGAGTCCATTTTAGTTGCATTTTCATGCATGCATAGTTCATTCTGATTGGTAGGTCGATGTCTATTTGAGTGTGGTAATGATGAATAGAGGGTTGATTTATAGTTCTTATGAAATTGACGTGCATGATTCAGAAACAAATTATTTTCACAGTTTCCTCGTTTACTTTTTGGCTAGGTTGAGGTCATGCTTGTTTGGTTGTTTTAGATTTAATCACTTGATTATATTTAGGATTTTCGTTAATTCCTTTGATGGCGTAGGGACACTAAAGTATAAGTTTGGGGGAAACCAGGGATTTCATGCTAGTTGTCAATAATGGCTAGGTGTCAAATGGCTAGTAGCCGGCTCATATTTATATGAGTAGTCTAGGGTTGGAATTGAGAATTCTCATTCCAGATTGCATTGAAAAAAAAAAGAAGAAGAAAAAAAAAAGAAAAAAAAATATGGTAGTTGTTTAGATGCAAAATTAACCAGGGTGAGCTCTTTAATACTCGAGCAATTAAATTCGCGGGGACTTTGTGCCTAGTGACCTAAGGCTTTTATAGTCTGGGATCCACTATAACGACCTAGAAAATTTCGATTTTTTTATAATATTTATTTATTATAAATTAGATTATGTGAATATTGTTGTAAAGGTGAAATGTGTGTGAGATGCTGTTTATGTGATTATTTGATGATTTGGGTAAGCTGTGAAGATTGGTGTATTTTTATTTTTATTTTTGATGATTTAAATATATTTAAATCATGCATTTTTTATCCTCTGTAAATTTTATAAAATTATCGGAGGAATTAAAAATCATGAAATCTTTTGTAATATTATCTTTATAATATTATTTAGTTTTTAAAATGGTTGGGTGAATTAATTTGGATGTTTCGGTATTTGAAAATGATTTTAAGAGTTTAATTGCATTTAAAGGATCAAAACTTGTAAAATTCATATTTAATTCATTTTTTATCCGAAAAATATTTTAAAAATATGTGCGTGCTCGTAATTTTATATTCTTTATTTTAAAAATGAAAAGTGTAATTTTAGAATATTCTAGTTAATTTTGATTTATAGAAGTCAGTTATTATTGGACAGGAAATAAATGGTTAGTAAGTATAATTGTATTGGGCCTAGCCCACTATCACCAAAAACAAACACAGCCATCGAGAGAGTTCCAGAACAGTCGGGGGAGGGGGAGAACAGATCGAAAAAAAAGGGAAGAGAAGAGAAATCGAGGGGGGAAGAAAGGAGTAACAGCAGAGAGATTTAGGGGGCTTTTGATAACTCTCATACATATATATATTGTGTGTGTGCGTGTGTGCAGATCCGGCAAGGGGGGCGGCGCCACCGCGGCTGGCCGTCGCTGGCGGTGGTGGCCGCGATTCTGTGCGCAGCAGAGGGAGGGAGAGACCAGCAGAGAGAGAGGGAGATAGAGAGAGAGAGAGAGAGAGAGAGAGAAGAAAGGAGAGAGAGGGAGGCAGTGCAGAGAGAGAGAGAGAGAGAGAGGAATTTTCGGGGAAATTGGACCGAAAGGTATCCTCTTTCGTTTAATTACTTTATTTTTCGATATAATTAATTAATTATCATTTTTTATAAATTATGTAGATTATTGTGATTTAGTTAGTTTAAATTTCGGTAATATTGTTTTGATTTTCCGTGATTTAATTCGGAGGATTTATAGTTGTTAAATATGATTATGGAGTTTAATTGCGAATTAAATGTATTAATTCTCGTAATTAGATTAATATTGTAAATTACGAGTATTATTATGTTTTGTGTATTAATTCGGAAAGCATTTTTGATAATTGTAATTGTGGGATGAATTATGAGCCCTATTATATGTCGGGTCTAATGATTGTTAATTGTTAGTGTTAATTGTAATTGTTGAAATTATTCAGTGGTCTCGCTAATATTTGGGTTGTACATGGTTAACTAATTGCTAATTTTAATTTACAATTATAATATGTCGTATAATGTTAGAGTTTATATGACTTTACAGTTGTAAATGGTTTACGTGAGTTAAATGTCGCGATCGAGTCATATTATTTGTTGAATGTTATACTTGTCAAGTACTCGGTGGTGAATTATAGGCGTGGTCAAGATGGTTTCGATTAAGTATGTATAGTTGTATAAACATGATATTATGGTATAAATGTTAAATGATGGTTATTGAATCTCACCACTGACCCTAGAGGCTTTGGCTGAGTTACGTGATGTTGATGATGTATGTATTATTTACAAAGAAGTTATTTCGTAAAGTTTTCTTAAATTAAGAATTTAATTCCTGATTGTATGGTTTTAAAATGTTATTTATCGAAGATTAATTGTTAGGTTTATTCGATTATGTGTTTATCTGTGAGGAGTTGCAATGGGATCACAAGTCTTAAATGTCAATATTTAAAGACTTGTGAAATTCTCTTCAACTAGTTCCTCGGGCTTACGAATATCCATGATTTGCTATCACGGGTATAATTAATATACTTGAGTGGTGTGATCATCGATATAGCGTAAGTAATAGTTAATGCTAGGGGTTGTTCCCTAGGACTTACGAACATCAATGATTGATTGTCATGTATATCATTAAAATGCGTGAGAAATACGGTCATTGGTGTAACGTAAGTAGTAGTGTAATATAAATTCTTATGTGCTAGTTGCCGCATGTTCGGGCGGGTACTTTTCATTAATTGTTTACTTTTATGTTGCTGCAAGTTGAGGCAGCTTTATTTTTTTAAAAACAGGGTTGAATTGTTTTTGATTGATATTGAGGGGCTGTGCCCATAGTCCGATAAACGAATACTTCATGCCGAAATTTTCTAAAAATCCCCTGCAAATCTATTTTAAATCTATTTAATTTACTTGATTGATGATTTAAAAGCATATTATGAACTTGTTGTGAAGTGGTTGCCTAGTTGATATCTACGTAATAAGTGGTCAGCTGTGTTAAGTGTTTATTTGACTTGGTTGGGTATACTAACGCTGTTTTGTGAATATGATTGTATATGTTTATATGTATTGTATATGTAAGCGTTATAGGACGCGCATGGGTAGAATAGAGCCAACGATAAGGTTTTGCTTGAATTAGTACTGAAACTGTATTTGACATTGTGAAGGTTCGAGTAGGAGACTTGGCTAAGAACAGTGTGGGTAAGCGGAAAGTCAAATAGAGGAATAATTATCAAGTCAACGGGTGTGATGGCGTGGAGTTAGTAAAGTATGAAAGAAAGATAGAAGTAGAGTCGAGTAAGAAGACCAGCACAAAAAGTGTGGAGACTAGCGAGAAGTAGAGTTAGAGATCCATGATTAGGATCGAGAACTCCGTAAGTTGAGGCAAGTGTTTGCTCTTCACTTATCTTTCAAGTGATGCAATTCATTCCTCTTGTCGTGTAATGTAGTTTGGTCAAATGTGTTTAGAAAATGATATACTTCCTAGTTAGCATGGAAATGTTTATTTTCCCTACCTCTAATTCGAATACCAAGTTTTTTTAAAAGAACCTTAAATATAATCTTTCCCGCTTAAATACTTTACTCAAGCTATGACATTGGATTCCTCAACTGAATACTATTTCTTTTATTTTCTTCAAAAATGTTTAAAAGACGATCTAAATAGAGAGAATCCAAGTTTAAAATTTCCACGAATACCTGTTAATAAAATTCTTGATTTTTTTTACATAATTTCTCCAGTGGACCCCTTTTATGGAAATGTTTCCTTCAAACTGATTTGCGACTAACTATCCTGAAATTATTTAACAAATAATCGTTTAAACTACTTTAATTGTTTATGACAGTTAAGCCTTGCAATGTGTTGAAAACTTTCTTAAAAGCGTAGGGCTTGCCTATTTCCTCGCTCTAGCATAGAATTTCATATGTTGATAATCTGGTTGCAATTTATATCTCTTATCTTTGCCCAAGTCGATTTACTCTTTAATCAAGTTAATGACAATGTTCCTCAATACTCATATCTATCTTGTCGAAACCTATTCGAATTGTCATTCTTTATATTCCCCACCCTATTTGGTATCGAACTTGTCGATATCTTTTAAAAATCTTGATTGTTCGTTTGCTCCCTGTAGTGTATCGAACTTGTCGATACTAAATGAGGTTGTTGTTTGTTATTAACCCTTAATCTTGAGTTATTATTCTGGACGTGAGTTTCCAGTTGTTTGGAGATCAAAGGTTGTCGATTGTCCCGACACCTAGTGTGGATGATTTAGAATTGGAAATGTTTTTAAATGTGGCCCTTGGGGCGTAAAACCCTTTGGGGTGGGACCTTATTATGGTCGGAAGTTAAGGCCAATATGTGTCATGGATCCAATTAAGGACATTGCTGTGCGCGTTTGTCCTAGGACATTGCTGTGTGCATTTGTCCGGGGTTAGTGCTGACTGATCAACAGCCTAACTTTGATGTTTTTTTTAAATAAATAAAAAAAAAATCCAATTCTAATCTATATTCTGCGATTGAGATGTTAGTTCTTGACTCTTTGGAAGTCCATTTCAGTAATATTTTGATATCATAACTTTTATCAGTTCTAGTTTCTATTGCACATTATAAATGGTGAATTGTTGGCTCTTGTGGCAATCTAAAAATTGATCTCACTGATCCTTTCTAATAATGAGGTGAAACTCCTTTTGTTTATCAGAGTTGTCAACATTTATTTTAAAATTGCTGTCACTATTGCACTTGCTGAGCATTGTAGGCTCACTCTTGTTTCTGTTTATTTCTCCAGTTGTTAGAGATGATCAGAGGATCTAGTGATCAGTTGGTATTGCTCTATAGGCAGCGAGAGGAGACGTTCGGGTTACAGATTCTCATTGGTTAGTGGTTGGAAACTAGTCAAGGTTGAATATCTAGTAGACGGTGACCTTATTTATTCACAGAAATTGTATATTATTTTATTCGGATTCGGGTTGTAATAGTTAATTAGTAGTTGTTTCATACTGTGACCTTTGAGCGGTCTTGGTTAGTTAGAATTTATATTTTTTTTTATGATTTTGTCAATATTATGTGGTGAGCAGTTTTGGATACAGTTGGATTAGTTTTGTTGATTTGGACGGGTGGTTAGTTATATTTACGAATACATCATGTCAAAATTTTCTGAAATTTCCCTGTAAAATATTTATTTACTTATAAAAAGCCTGTTTATTAATATAGTAAGGTGAGGGTGTTACAAGTTGGTATCAGAGCTACAGGTCATAGTCACTGAAACAATTAGGTGGGAAATTTGGGATATAGTAATCGAAAGGTTAGGGTGTGTGTATAAGATAGATGTCGGGTAGAACGACTTAGGATAAGGATCGCGAAAGGATACTTCGGCAAGCGTTGCGACGTTGAACGGTCTTTCGGCATATCGCGTAAGTAGAAGTTCGAATCATTTAAGGATTGGGCTATGAGCGAAACAGTGAACCCGAAGTGGCATAAGCTAAGTGGGCAGCTAAAGCTATCAGTTCGGGGGACGTTATCTCGAAATTTTTGCGTAGAATCTAGAATTTTCAACAATATTAGTTTCGATGCGAACGTTTCAGAGATGGTATGAGAAGGTTAAGAATGCGAAGTGGGAAGCGATTATATGCAAGAATTGGAAGTTGAGCGTAGTTGTGTATCCTTAATCGTCGATTTATTCAAATTCGTTGCTTAAGAAATTTCTTACTCTTTCTTTGAATTATTGTCCTAAGTTAATTCCCGGTTGGTATCGTTGCTGAGGCATTCGTTGCACAGTGACGGTTCAAAAATCGAGAATGAATTGAGATCTTCTTATTTATTCAACTCGTTATGGTCAGGCCGGTTTGGCAGCTAAGTATATTATTGCTTAGTCGACAAGAGTGAGATTATGAATAATTAAGAATTTCTTGAATGTTTGCTTGATCAACCCTTGAAGTATCTATTGGAAAAGTCCTTATACATCAAACGATGACGAGTTTGGTATGTCAGATTTATTCGAATTCAATTCCATTCTTTTAGAAATATCTATATCATTCAAAGGATAATTGATCCGACTTTACTTGAAAATTTTTGAAACTCTTGAATCCCTTCCATTTTCATGAATACTTGATTTTTCTCTATTCCAGTTGAGATGAACAACCCTTACAGATAGGGGATTCGGGGACATTTTATCTTTGTGATAGAAGTCCAGTGGGACGCCACTGATTGTGTTTGTCACGAAGTACTAAGGACTGGCCATCCTTATGTACTATGGTGGTTAACCAAGTGACAAATGCAACCTGAAAATAGTTCAAAAGATCATATTGATCTCTCGGTTAAATTCCTTTATAAAGTTTTGTCAAACAAACTCAGTTTATATTCACATTTGATGCCCCATTCATTTTGTCAACCTCCTTTGTCAGAAATTCGATGATTTTAGAATTACTAGCAATAAAGAGATGTGAAGATAGACGCGACGACGTCTTGAATCATTAAAAACTACGACTGCATTGACGAAGAAGCGGTGATGCGAGTTTAAGAATTCAGTGATTAAGACAGATGTAGTGTCAAATTGGAATATTTATTGAACCGATAAAGCATGGACAAGGTCTGAGGCTAATGAGAATGACAATAAATAAGAATGTATGATTGCAAATATTGTTAAAAGGCGAAAAGAGAATGGAAATGGAGATATTGGAAATAAGTTGTACAATGTTGAAGGAAGATTAATTGTAAACATCTTTTGTATGGCAGAGGTAGTAAATGGAATGTCATAAAATTTGGAATGTTTCGAATCCGTCGTTAAACATAAGACTTTAGAATCAAGAAGGCTAACTTGGATAAATCAGGGTGAAACAGAACAAAAAGGTTAGTAAGAATTATCAAGAAGAATTAAGACAGAGTGAGGGGTAAGGATTAAGGTGACTGTATGAAGAAAATAACTTATGCAGGCCAATTTTAAGAAAGTCATGATTATCAAGGATGGTGGAAAGTTGACCAAGATGGAATAAAATGTCAATAAAGAGGAAGGCAGAGAAACCAGAAAGTTTCCAGGAGTGAGTAAATAGCAGATGTATAAAATTCAATGAAAAAAAGAATGCGGAATCCCGACGATGTGGAGTTAGAAGAGAAAGGGCACTATAGTTGCCTATAGAATGAGAATTAGCAGAAATTAACGAGATCCCATGATCAGAAAATAAGATTTCGGGAGTAGAATCCCTAGAGATTTTATTAAGATAAATGTGGGAAGTTGTGACTATAATTAGAAAGGCAGTGTGGTGACAAGTAGCAGCGTCTTAAGTTAAAGCTATAAGTGATGAGCTTGGGAAGATGGGAATTTCGTCGAAAATAGTATCATATTAATCTTGGTGGAAGTTTTGAAGAAAGTGACAGGACTGTCTTTGTGATTAGTAAGAATTTGAAAAATTTAATACGATCATGAAGGAAGTTGACAGGAAGTGGATGGTGATGACTATAATAAGGAGTTAAATATAACTTAGGATTGGATTTATTCCCCATCAACGAAGCACAAGCGAATTGCGAGGACAAGAAAATGAGATCTTGAATTGTGAGGAGGATAAAGGCGATGTTTTGAGGTCTGAACGATTAAGCAAAGCAATCGAGAGCGATTTTAGAGTTTCCATGAAAAGGAAGAAAATTTGGCACGAGGATCTTAATGTGAATTTCGAAAGTCATGATTTTGTGATTAATGTGAGTAGTGTTAAATGTTGAAATGTAATGTGTAGGGTCAAATTCGAAGACTCGTCAAGTATGCAGAGTGGTGATTCGAAAGTTGATTTCAGAGGACGTGAGATAGTGTATTACGAATAAGATATATATGATTTATGGAAAATGGTCAGCAGTTCGAAACGGTTACTCAGTAAAACGATGAGATGAAGGATGGATAGAAGTTTTCCAATTATTCCCTTCTCAAGTAATATTGCACGTGAAAGAGGAGTAAGAATGATTGAGGATTTCTTGATATTCTTTTCTCAAAATTTTATCTGAGGAAGGTTCGTTTTAGGAGGCGTAAATGAGTGATGATGCATGTTAAGTGGAAGGAGCTTGTTGGAAATTATGAAAAATTGTTTCGTGAATAGTAACGAGTGAAGTTGTGACCTCGGGAAATTAATAATAAATTGGATATTTCAATCTTGTTCTTGTTTTGAGTGAAGTCACAATCAAGGTGACGAGTATGTTAGTTATCAAGAGCTGTTAATGATCAAGGCTACAAATATTCGAGGCTATGTTTCAAAAGATTGAGCAACCCAGACTATTTTATAAGATTGAGAATCGAGTCGTTAATTAAATTATGTTTGATGTGCATCTAAGGACGTAAGTGTTTGGTTATAGTATTCGATTTCGAGAATGCGTCTAAGAATGGACGAAGTGATGTTAAGTTTCCGATTGGGTACTCGGTAAAATTTTAGGACTAAAGAAAGAAATAAACTTTTTAATTATTCCCTTCGCGATTAACACAGTACTTGAAAAGTGGATTGGAAGCGATCAGAGGATTTCTTGAGATTCATTTCTCGAAATTCTATTTGAAATCGTGTGGTTATAAGTGAAGCGTGGGAATTATACCAAGTGTAGGTCGATGTAAATTTAGGCAAAATGCACGGTAGTATTATTGCGAAAGATTTGCGTGGTAGTATAGTTTTGACGCAAGTTATAGTTTGTTATGCGAAAAAGTTATAAGGACTGTTGGGAAAAGAGTCAAAGTTTAAGGTTATTTCGGAATGGGAGGGCTCGTAGAATGAGCTTATTAAAGTTTGAGTCGATAAGAGAAATCCTAGAGTTGAAGATGCAACCTGGGAAGTGGAAGTAAGATGTTTAATGAGAATTGTTACTCGTGTCCTTAAGATTGATTCTGAGGACAGAATCCTATTAAGGGGGGAAGGATATAACGACCTAGAAAATTTCAATTTTTTTTATAATATTTATTTATTATAAATTAGATTATGTGAATATTGTTGTAAAGGTGAAATGTGTGTGAGATGCTTTTTATGTGATTATTTGATGATTTGGGTAAGCTGTGAAGATTGGTGTATTTTTATTTTTATTTTTGAGGATTTAAATATATTTAAATCATGCATTTTTTATCCTCTGTAAATTTTATAAAATTATCGGAGGAATTAAAAATCATGAAATATTTAGTTTTTAAAATGGTTGGGTGAATTAATTTGGATGTTTCGGTATTTTAAAATGATTTTAAGAGTTTAATTACATTTAAAGGATCAAAACTTGTAAAATTCATATTTAATTCATTTTTGATCCGAAAAATATTTTAAAAATATGTGTGTGCTCGTAATTTTATATTCTTTATTTTAAAAATGAAAAGTGTAATTTTAGAATATTCTAGTTAATTTTGATTTATAGAAGTCATTTATTATTGGACCGGAATTAAATGGTTAGTAAGTATAATTGTATTGGGCCAAGCCCACTATCACCAAAAACAAACACAGCCATCGAGAGAGTTCCAGAACAGTCGGGGGAGGGGGAGAACAGATCAAAAAAAAAGGGAAGAAAGGAGTAACAGCAGAGAGATTTAGGGGGGTTTTGATAACTTTCATACATATATATATTGTGTGTGTGTGTGTGTGCAGATCCGGCAAGGGGGGGCGGCGCCACCGCGGCTGGCCGTTGCCGGCGGTGGTGGCCTCGATTCTGTGCGCAGCAGAGGGAGGGAGAGACCAGCAGAGAGAGAGGGAGAGAGAGCGAGAGAGAGAGAGAGAGAGAGAGAGAGAGAGAGAGAGAGAGAGAGAGAGAGAGAGAGAGAGAGAGAGAGAGAGAGAGGGAAGGAGAGAAAGAAGAAAGGAGAGAGGGGGAGGCAGTGCAGAGAGAGAGAGAGAGAGAGAGAGAGAGAGAGAGAGAGAGGAATTTTCGGGGAAATTGGACCGAAAGGTATCCTCTTTCGTTTAATTACTTTATTTTTCGATATAATTAATTAATTATCATTTTATATAAATTATGTAGATTATTGTGATTTAGTTAGTTTAAATTTCGGTAATATTGTTTTGATTTTCCGTGATTTAATTCGGAGGATTTATAGTTGTTAAATATGATTATGGAGTTAAATTGCGAATTAAATGTATTAATTCTCGTAATTAGATTAATATTGTAAATTACGAGTATTATTATGTTTTGTGTATTAATTCGGAAAGCATTTTTGCTAATTGTAATTGTGGGATGAATTATGAGCCCTATTATATGTCGGGTCTAATGATTGTTAATTGTTAGTGTTAATTGTAATTGTTGAAATTATTCAGTGGTCTCGCTAATATTTGGGTTGTACATGGTTAACTAATTGCTAATTTTAATTTATAATTATAATATGTCGTATAATGTTAGAGTTTATATGACTTTACAGTTGTAAATGGTTTACGTGAGTTAAATGTCGCGATCGAGTCATATTATTTGTTGAATGTAATACTTGTTAAGTACTCGGTGGTGAATTATAGGCGTGGTCAAGATTGTTTCGATTAAGTATGTATAGTTGTATAAACTTGATATTATGGTATAAATGTTAAATGATGTTTATTGAATCTCACCACTGACCCTAGAGGCTTTGGCAGAGTTACATGATGTTGATGATGTATGTATTATTTACAAAGAAGTTATTTCGTAAAGTTTTCTTAAAATAAGAATTTAATTCCTGATTGTATGGTTTTAAAATGTTATTTATCGAAGATTAATTGTTAGATTTATTTGATTATGTGTTTATCTGCGAGGAGTTGCAATGGGATCACAAGTCTTAAATGTCAATATTTAAAGACTTGTGAAATTCTCTTCAACCAGTTCCTCGGGCTTACGAATATCCATGATTTGCTATCACGGGTATAATTAATATAGCGTAAGTAATAGTTAATGCTAGGGGTTGTTCCCTAGGACTTACGAACATCAATGATTGATTGTCACGTATATCATTAAAATGCGTGAGAAACACGGTCATTGGTGTAGCGTAAGTAGTAGTGTAATATAAATTCTTATGTGCTAGTTGCCGCATGTTCGGGCGGGTACTTTTCATTAATTGTTTACTTTTATGTTGCTGCAAGTTGAGGCAGCTTTATTTTTGTAAAAACAAGGTTGAATTGTTTTTGATTGATATTGAGGGGCTGTGCCCATAGTCCGATAAACGAATACTTCATGCCGAAATTTTCTAAAAATCCCCTGCAAATCTATTTTAAATCTATTTAATTTACTTGATTGATGATTTAAAAGCATATTATGAACTTGTTGTGAAGTGGTTGCCTAGTTGATATCTAAGTAATAAGTGGTCAGCTGTGTTAAGTGTTTATTTGACTTGGTTGGGTATACTAACGCTGTTTTGTGAATATGATTGTATATGTTTATATGTATTGTATATGTAAGCGTTATAGGACGCGCATTGGTAGAATAGAGCCAACGATAAGGTTTTGCATGAATTAGTACTGAAACTGTATTTGACATTGTGAAGGTTCGAGTAGGAGACTTGGCTAAGAACAGTGCGGGTAAGCGAAAAGTCAAACAGATGAATAATTATCAAGTCAACGGGTGTGCTGGCGTGGAGTTAGTAAAGTATGAAAGAAAGATAGAAGTAGAGTCGAGTAAGAAGACCAGCACGAAAAGTGTGGAGACTAGCGAGAAGTTGAGTTAGAGATCCATGATTAGGATCGAGAACTCCGTAAGTTGAGGCAAGTGTTTGCTCTTCACTTATCTTTCAAGTGATGCAATTCATTCCTCTTATCGTGTAATGTAGTTGGTCAAATGTGTTTAGAAAATGATATACTTCCTAGTTAGCATGGAAATGTTTATTTTCCCTACCTCTAATTCGAATACCAAGTTTTTTTAAAAGAACCTTAAATATAATCTTTCCCACTTAAATACTTTACTCAAGCTATGACATTGGATTCCTCAACTGAATACTATTTTTTTTATTTTCTTCAAAAATGTTTAAAAGACGATCTAAATAGAGAGAATCCAAGTTTAAAATTTCCACGAATACCTGTTAGTAAAATTCTTGATTTTTTTTACATAATTTCTCCAGTGGACCCCTTTTATGGAAATGTTTCCTTCAAACTGATTTGCGACTAACTATCCTGAAATTATTTAACAAATAATCGTTTAAACTACTTTAATTGTTTATGACAGTTAAGCCTTGCAATGTGTTGAAAATTTTCTTAAAAGCGTAGGGCTTGCCTATGTCCTCGCTCTAGCGTAGAATTTCATATGTTGATAATCTGGTTGCAATTTATATCTCTTATCTTTGCCCAAGTCGATTTAATCTTTAATCAAGTTAATGACAATGTTCCTCAATACTCATGTCTATCTTGTCGATACCTATTCGAATTGTCATTCTTTATATTCCCCACCCTAGTTGGTATCGAACTTGTCGATATCTTTTAAAAATCTTGATTGTTCGGTTACTCCCTGTAGTGTATCGAACTTGTCGATACTAAATGAGGTTGTTGTTTCTTATTAACTCTTAATCTTGAGTTATTATTCTGGACGTGAGTTTCCAGTTGTTTGGAGATCAAAGGTTGTCGATTGTGACCACACCTAGTGTGGATGATTTAGAATTGGAAATGTTTTTAAATGTGGCCCTTGGGGCGTAAAACCCTTTGGGGTGGGACCTTATTATGGTCGGAAGTTAAGGCCAATATGTGCCATGGATCCAATTAAGGACATTGCTGTGCGCGTTTGTCCTAGGACATTGCTGTGTGCATTTGTCCGGGGTTACTGCTGACTGATCAGCAACCTAACTTTGATGTTTTTTTTAAATAAATAAAAAAATTCCAATTCTAATCTATATTCTGCGATTAAGATGTTAGTTCTTGACTCTTTGGAAGACCATTTCAGTAATATTTTGATATAAGAACTTTTATCAGTTCTAGTTTCTGTTGCACATTATAAATGGTGAATTGTTGGCTCTTGTGGCAATCTAAAAATTGATCTCACTGATCCTTTCTAATAATGAGGTGAAACTCCTTTTGTTTATCAGAGTTGTCAACATTTATTTTAAATTGCTATCACTATTGCACTTGCTGAGCATTGTAGGCTCACTCTTGTTTCTGTTTATTTCTCCAGTTGTTAGAGATGATCAGAGGATCTAGTGATCAGTTGGTATTGCTCTATAGGCAGCGAGAGGAGACGTTCGGGTTACAAATTCTCATTGGTTAGTGGTTGGAAACTAGTCAAGGTTGAATATCTAGTAGACGGTGACCTTATTTATTCACAGAAATTGTATATTATTTTATTCGGATTCGGGTTGTAATAGTTAATTAGTAGTTGTTTCATACTGTGACCTGTGAGCGGTCTTGGTTAGTTAGAATTTATATTTTTTTTTATGATTTTGTCAATATTATGTGGTGAGCAGTTTTGGATACAGTTGGATTAGTTTTGTTGATTTGGACAGGTGGTTAGTTATATTTACGAATACATCATGTCAAAATTTTCTGAAATTTCCCTGTAAAATATTTATTTACTTATAAAAAGCCTGTTTATTAATATAGTAAGGTGAGGGTGTTACATCCACTAACCTAACGCTCGCTACATGGGTATTATTGTATAAGCCTTTTGGGGTCTCATCCATTGCACGGTTAAATAAGCATGCTTGTATATTATGTGACGTAGTAGTATAGTAATAAAGCATGACTTTCTGGCTAACTTAGATGAGGATGGAGGTGTTCCTAGGTTATGAAGTGTTTACATTCTATTTTATTTATAAACTTGTGATTGTTTTGACGAAGGATAAATATGATTTTGATCTAGTTTTAGGAGTATATCTGATGAGCATCGCACACACGCACGTTTCTGTTCATGTAATGTTAGTATACGGGGACTTAGTCGAGCTCTATTTGGAGTTATTCACATTCTTTGAGTTATTTGCTTGCTAGTTGGTTTTGGTGAGTTGAAGGGGATCGTTGCATTTTCATATTAGTTGCATTCATGCATTGCATTGTTAGTTAGATGGATTTTGTGGGTACATTCGCTATAGGTCCTCACGAGACCTCACTCGTCCACTAGGGCTGCCTAGGGGTTTAAAGGGCTTGTTGCATATGCCAAATGCAACCGTGATCACCTACGGAAGTGGTACTAATTAGTTAGTGTCTAGTTGTTTATGCTTGCGGAAAAGCATCGATTTAAGTTTGGGGGTGTGATAATTGGATTTTATATCTACTTGGAACGCTTCGAATCAGCTTAAATTGATTAACTTGGCGTCAAGCATGTTGTGTTTTTGATTCGTTTTAGTGAGTTTGTGCAGGGCTATTATCTTGAGGTTGGATGATATAAATTGCATATTTTATGGTGGATTTGAGCTCAAGAACTGAAGAACGGGAAGTGGCAAAAGAATCGGAAGAGAAAACGGAAGAGAAATGAGTAAATTGTGGAAAATTCGGATTTGCCGGTAGGTTGCGCAGTCTACACAGTTTTGGCCATATCTGGAGTTCTAGAAGTCCATTTTCAGCGATCTTACTGTCCACGCGAAGCTTGAGAAATTTTCTTCAACATTCTGGTAGATGGCAGCTGCGCAGACTGCACCCCTGCTGCACAGACTGCGCCCGAACATCCTGGAAATTTCCTGATTTCTATCCTATTTCGAATTTAAGATGTATTTTGGGACTTTTCTTGCTGGAAAAGAATTCTAGGGCCTATATAAACACGTTCTATCATCCTTGAATGTACAATTACATAACCAACACTTCTCAGAACACAAAGATAGAGCCAAAAATAGAGATCAGTCTTGGAGAAGGATTCCTACGCTCGTGACAAGCAACGGAGATCGAGATCTACTTTTGTTTTCTTCTAATTAGGCGATACTCTTGGATGTTTTTGGGATTTGTTTTCTTAACTCATTACTCTAGCACTATTGTTTTAATTCAGACTTTGTTTATTATCATGGTTTCATCAGATCCCATGATGACGAGCGGTTCGATTATGAACTAATCGTTGTCATGGGATTCTAACGAATTTATCTATGTAGTTTAGTAGTTTGTTTGCTTTAAAGATTTGTGTGTGATGAATTCTTGATATCCTCGCATGGTTATACTTAATGCTTTTAGATGTGTAGCTAACATCTAAATTGAATTGTTAATCTCTTATGAAGCGATAGTGGATCTTGAGATTTAGAACTTGCCATGCTAGCATAGGATAAGTTGATGTATGTTTGACATCATGATTTGTAGCATAAATAGAGATATATTATGCTACCTTATATGATCAATATGGATAACTTGTGCTTCAACAGTTATGTTTTCAAATCTTATAGAGATATAGGGTCTAAACATAATTGCTATTTACCCATCTTCTTTCTCTTTTATGGATGTATGTTTAGTTTGGTATTCGTATACTGAGAAGTAACGAGTACTTGTTTCATGTTGTCCGAACAGATATCATAACCATCACATGCATTGATTAAAGGCATCAACTCTAAGCGAAGTATTTAATGAAGTTAGGATCCCATGTTTTCTCTCGCATAAGTAAATCGTATTCAATTCTCATTAGTTAATTAATTCTTAGTTTAATAATTTGTTCTTTAGTTAATTTTAGATAATCAAAACCCAATTTTATCAATTGTCTTAGCAGTGAGTAAAAACCATACATTGTTGCATAGGTACATTAACTGAATTGAAACCTAAACCAGATCTCTGTGGGAACGAACTCAACTTTATTCTATATTACTTGTAACCACGTACGCTTGCGTGATTTAGTGCAAACATCAACTCATGTTTCTAGTTCTGGAAAGAGGACAGTAAGAACAATGGTAAAGTCTCAAGTCTTGACAGAAGAACAATTCCTACCACCTATTCAAAATCAAACACTTCCAACAATTCCTGAAGGAGATGAGGATCTGTTAATTGAAAATGTGCAAGATGCTCCACATCTCTTCGAAAAGATTACTTCTAAGAAAGGTGATAGTATGATCGTGTATCACAATAATATCAAAGTTCAACAATATCATGCTAGGAAGGCACTTTCTTTGACCTCTGAATAAAATCCTAACATGAGCGTTGAAGAGATCATAGAAGAACAGAAGAGGATTTTTGAGGAAATTTCCAAAATAAAAGGTACTCTTGCTGCAGGTAAAGGAAGAGGAAGAGGCAGAGGCAGAGGAAGAGGAAGGAAAACTGTTCAAAGTGTTTCCAGATAGACAAGGTCTAGTGGAATTCAAATAGAAGAAGTCTGTGAAGATTCTCAGAAAGTTATAAAGAAGAGAATTCCGCTATCTCTTGAAATGGTTCCAGCTAATAGATATGATATTAGTAAAGAGATTAAAGAAGAAGAACAACTTGTCAAGAGAAGGAGAGGTAATGAAGAAGAGAAGAAAAAGGATTCACAGATCACTTCGATTCCTGGTACAGTTCAAATTGCTATTCCTGATTCTGAAGAAGCTGAAATCTTGAAAGAACTTGAAGTCATTATTCTTACTGTTGTGGTTGAATTTCACAATCTGGAAGTTGATGAAGAGACACTAAGAATTGATCAAGAAAGAGTCAGAAGGTTTGAAAAAGAAAAGGAGATCAGAGAAAAAGCAAGAGATGTTGAAAATAAAGAAACCAGAGATTACTTGAAAAATGTAGTTGAATCAAGTGATTTGCTATGGTATGATCGAAATAGACTCGTTCCAGAACATCAACAGAATTATACATCAGACAAGAAGAAGAAAGGCAAGAAATGGAAGAGTATTGATGTAATAACCCTAATTTCTGTACTTGAGAAAAATTTCCATTTTTGGTATGAATAGTGATTTACATGGATGAATAGTGAAATTATGGATGAATAGTGATTTTGAGGACTAAGAAAATTTTTCATGTCACCCTATGTACGGGATAGGAAATGGATATTTCGAAGTTATAATAGTAATCTACGTGGTAACTAAGTGTATGTAAACGCGATCGAAATTCAGAAAATCCAAAGTTTATTTTTATGGAATATTTGACCGGGCAGTGAAGTGTATATCAGTATTATCAAGAAATGAGATGTTTAAATTGAGGATACAAGGATTTATATTTTATTATTTTATTTAAAATGATTTAAGGATTTAGAATGAAAACCTCTAAGTTAGTATAACGAACATTCTAGGAATCGCTAGAACTATATAACGAGATTAAGCGATTAAGCGAACGAATTATGGAATTTGGATTGAGTTCATAACGAGATTAAAATCCTACATGATCATCAAGAGAATATTAAAAGATTTATTTCTAGGATTAAAACAAAACAATTTAGGATTTAAGTGATTTAAAGCACTTTGAATCAACCAAAAATCAAACAAATATCAACCAAGCTTCTTGCATACTCTTTGCACAAGAACCAAGGGTGATAATGTAGCTTTACTACATCTTATCTAAAGTAGAAAATATCCCACAAATTCATTTAACACTTAGCCAAACAAGAGAGAAAAGAGAAAGAAGCAAAAACACCAAACTGTCCAAGTTTCTACCAGCAAGAAGAACAGGATCAAAACCCTAGCTAGGAAGCTTTGTTTTTAGTGATCTATAGCTTAAAAGAAAGCCCTTGAAGAGTAGAAGGTGTGGTCAAAATTTGAGAATCAAACACCTATTTTTCGATTTTATATGAATTTTACAAGATGATAATGAATAGTGGTAAATAGTAACTTAACATTGTTTTCTTGTTTTGATCTTAAGGTTTAAGCTTTATAAAGGCTATCTAAGGCTTTTTAAGTGTTTATAAACACTTGTTAGTGTTGCTAGAGCTCCCAAGAAGGTAAAAACCCTAACCCACCTTTGAATTTTTATGAGTTTTGGTGAAGTTTTGATGTTAGTTTAAAGGTGTGTTCATGTTAGTGTACTTAGTGATTGTTTGCCTTTGTTTTAATATGAAAAATGGTGGGTGTTGGATTGTAGCCACACCACTGACTTTAGAGAAGTAAAAAACTTGTTTGTTGAGATTGTGGATGTATGGTATGCCCGGTGTGGCTTGGTTATATTGTGACAAAATGGAAATGTCCGAGTTATAGCCGTCGTAATGGCAAAATTCCGTTAACCCTTAAAAACAGTCAATACCCGAGACCATAAAATGATTTTTAGCATCACCACTGCATATGGTTAAAAAGATATGGTTGTCTAGTTACATGGCCGCAAGAATCACATTAAAATAGCTTACGGTTTAAGAGTTATGCTAGTTTTAGTGAAAGCGGTTCGAAAGATTTTATCGCAGAAATGTAACCACTTTGATGCTAAGTTCGAGACCCTTAATAGTCGAATTAAAATGAGGAATTTGGTGATAAAATGCTAAGGACAGTTAGAAAGGTGTGTGCGAAGGTTTTGAGTCAAAATGATTATTTTTCGATTTTACAAAAATGCGTAAACCGAGGTTACGCAAGTGGAAAACCCATTAGGAAGACCATAAAACTCACTGCATAGCCACTGCCCTGTTTTGGTAATTCCAAAAAATGAGTCCTCTGAGCAGAGCCAAATCTTGAGTTGGTTATCTTCTAGACATTCTCTAGATCGTGCACGCGAAAACGGTACGTCATTTGAGTTAATGGTTATCGAGTTATGAAGGTTTTTAGTAAAAGTGGTGCAAATAGTAAGAATCCGTAGTTGACCCAACTTGGAAAATACATTTCACCTATCTAGACCCGTGTTTTCAAATCGAAACTATTATGATAAATATTACAAATACCAAAGATGATTTTAGAAGTGGTTTCGTATTTAAATACGTTTCCATTGATTTATTAAAAATGTTGGAGTGCGAGTCAAGGAATAGTAATTCTCAGGAAAGTCAACTCTAGAGTTGCTACTTTAACCATTCGTTTTGGCTAAGTTAAAAGAGGAATTTTGAGTCGACTTAAACATGAAACTTGTTAAGAATTATCAAGGCGACATATCGGTGTAAAGAACGACGTTATAAATGGTTAAGTATTACTTGATTTGAGGAACGATCTCGGACTAAACTTATGACTAAGGTGTTTGTCGATTAACATGGACTTAGTACGAGTCTAGAGGGACCCCGTAATGCCTTATGCGTGGTTGGCTTAAGTGTCTAAGCATTGAGTTATAACTGGATCGTATAGGGGATTAATCGCATATTTTCTTGACTTTGTTTAGATTTTTGGATCCCGCTACGAGCCCCTACTACATCCGGAGCACCAGGCAAGTATACTAACCCTACTCTATTGTTCAAAGTATATATGTTTCAATGCAAGTATTTTATTTCGTTACTCAAATACCGGATATTGATGCAATTGAATGCATGTATATATATTATTGTTATGAATGTTATCCAGATAGTATATAAGTACAGTAGTATGTATAAGAGTTATTGGTCCATATGATTGGGACAAGTATCGAGGTACATTGTTCGTACTGGAAGGGAGATAAAATGTTTTGGAAAACTACGTTGTTATTAAGGGGAGTAATGTTAATTACGGGAGGTGATGAGAGATTTGATCTGGATCATTTTATTCGAACCCATGATTAAAATATACGTTCATATGTTTCCTCTTATCTTTCAAGAGGAAAGTGATTTCTTGGAAATAGTAATCGTTCATTGTTTTTCGAACAATAATAATTATTATGAATTGAGGTGCACGTGGAATTATACGTGACATCTAAGATGATAAGTATTAAAGGTGGCCAGGGGTACTCTGGTACCCCAGGTTCTGGAATGAAGATAATGTAAGAGACTGGTATGGTGGCCAGCCCAACAAATATGTATGAAAGCCCGGATGCGGCTTAGGGTGAGGTCCGAGCCAGTCGGCTCATCCTAGGGTGAGGTCCGAGCTAGTCGGCTCATCCTTCTACCGGTAGTAAATTGATAGATGTATGGACTGATCATCCATTACAGCCAAGCGGATAAGAATCTCCTGAATATAGTCCATCGGGAGTATTTGATAAGTGTAATTGATACTACAGGTGGGTATTAATTACAGTATGAAAGGTATGTCCTCACTCAGTTCTTGTGAGTAAATTTCAGTATGATGAGGAAATTATAGGGAGTCATTTCTCAAAGAAGTTTGTAGTATATATATATATATATATATATATATATATATATATATATATATATATATATATATATATATATATGAGTAATATCCAAAATGGGAGAGTTTAAGGGTTTAGTTGTTTATTGTTAATCGAAAGAGGAATATATCTTCGAATGATTTTGATAGTCCATTGTTGAAGTCCAAATTATATCTTTGAGTATAAATATATATGATTTTGGTGTATAAAACTTGCTGGACATTTTTTTTTGGCTCATTCTTGCTATTTTAAATATTATAAAACAACGGCAATCAGAGCTGGCACTAGTGCGGCGAACCGTGACAAAGGGAAGGGGAAAAGCAATTGAATCAGCACGTTAGCCTTCTAGTATCTGAGGAGGGTGTAGGCTGGAAAAAAGTTGTTTAATGCTCTATTATCTAATACTTTGAGGTTGTAATGAGATTCTGGAGGATACTCTGATGTGTAATAACTTTGGATTATTAAGTACTTGTTCTAAGGCTATAACCCGTGGAGTAGATTATGGAGTTTATTATGAATATTGTTATAGATTATATTTTGAGCAGGTGATAGAGTATTCCGCAAAGGTATGTATGTGTATGTGTTGCACTAAATCACGCAAGCGTACGTGGTCACAAGTAATATATGAATAAGTCAAGTTCGGTCCCACAGAGATCTGGTTAGGTTTAAATTCAGTTCATGCACCTGTGCAACAATGTATGGTTTTTATTCACTGCTAAGACAATTAACAAGATTGGGTTTAGATTAACTATAATTAACTAAGAAACAAATTAACAAAACTAAGAATTAACTAACTAACGAGAATTGGAATCGAATTACTTATGCAATATAAAACATGGGATCCTAACTTCATTAAATACTTTGCTTAGATCTGACGCCTTTAATCACTATATGCAATGGTTATGATATCTGATCGAACAACACGAAACAAGTATAAGCTACCTATCGGTATACTAACACGAAACTACTCATACATCCACAAAAGATATAGAAGATGAATAGACACCAATTATGTTTAGACCCTATATCTCTATAAGATTTGAAAACATAACGGTTTAAGCACAAGTTATCCATATTGATCACATAGGGCAGCATAATATCTCTATTTACGCTACAAATCATGATTTTAAAACATCAACATATCCTATGCTAGCATGACAAGTTCTAAATCTCAAGATCCACTCTCGTTTCGCAAGAGATTAATAATTCAATTTAGATGTTAGCTACGCATCTAAAAGCATTAAGAATAACCATACAAGGATAGCAAATATACATCACACACAGATCTTTAAAGCATCAAAATACTAAAGCTCCATAAATAAATTCATTAGAATCCCATGACAACGGTTAGTTCGTAATTGAACCTCTCGTCATCATGGGATCAAGTGAAACCATGATAATGAAACAAGATATGAATTCTATGTTATAATATGCTAACTAATGATACAAATTACAATGGTAGGATGTGTTTATATAGGCTCTAGAAGTCTTGCCCAGCAAGAAATTCCCCAAAATAGAGTTAAAATAGAATTTCTGCAGAATACATTTCCTAAACTGATTCTGTTTTGAAGGAAAATTCGTAGCTAACTTTTCTTCATTATTTCTGGACTGTTCCAGTTGTAATAGGACATCTGGACCACTTTAGAATGATAGAGAATCACGTTAGCTTCGCGTGGACTGTAAGATCGTCCAAAATGGACTTGTAGAACTCAAGATATGGCCAAAACAAAAATCCGAAATCTGGCAGAATTTCTCCGCGCTGGCTTCGCCCGTATGCGCGCTGGCTGCGCCCTTGCTACTGTTCATGGCGCTGGCTGCGCCCTTGGTAGCGCTGGTTGCGCCCGTGGCTTATGCCAGAAGCTGATTTTCTTCTTTTTAACTCCTTTTTCCTTCGTTCCTTTTGTAAATTGTCATTTTTCACTTCTAGAACTCAATTCCACCATAAAATATGTAATTTATATCATCCAACCCCATGATAATAGCCCTGCACAAACTCACTAAAATGAATCAAAAACACGACATACTTGAGGCCAAGTCAATCAATTTAAGCCGAAACGAAGCGTTCCAAGTGGATATGAAATCCACTTATCAGTATGGTTAATGATGTGACGACCCAGATTCCTGGTAAGGGATTAGGGGCGTTACAGAGACGGTATCAGAGCAGTAGGTTATAGACCTTAGAACGAGAGTAGGAGAAGTTATGACAAGATAAGAAAGTGACTAAAGAGCTTAGGTAGAGTTTGTGGTTGGACTACTGTGGGTAGTACCAAAGATGAGCTAAGTGAGACCCTTAGTGGTTGAGAAAGGTAGTTATGGAATTCTTTAGAGGTGATGTGAGTCGATAATGATATAGACTATTTATGTGCTACCCTCCAGACAAGAGAAGGAGAGTTATAAACAAGGAAACTGATATGGAAGTTATATAGTAGAACCTCAAGGGGTAGTTAGGGTGGAGGCATGATGGCCAATACTAGTAGTAGAATCAATTAGGACGAGAAAAATGTGTATCCATGATTTATTTATTGGGTCTAAATTTTTTTTATATAAATGAGTATATAGAGATATGTATACATAAATATACATATATATATATATAACAGTAGGTATATATATATCTATATGTTCAGATATGTACTATTTTGTTTTCATAAATAAATATTTCATGGGTATGCAGTTTTATTAGACAAAACCACATTGGGATAAATTGAATCGAGTGAGGCTGCAACTTTTGGAGAAATGTAGAAGAGATAAATAAAGTGGATTTTGTGGATGGAAACAAAACAAGAGGAGTATGATGGTATTATATATGGATTTGGAGGAGAAAGGAGCTGGAAGATTTCAATAGGGATTGAAACAATAAATTGAATATAATGATGCAGTGTTCTAGATAAGGGACTATGTGATATGGGTATAAGAAGTAGTAATGGTAAAGGCTTAGAATGAATTGATTCAGGAGGATGAAGATGAGAAGAAAGAGGTATATTTGATGATTAGTAAGAGAAAAGAATATGAGGAGTTTTAAGGCATAATTGAGATTTACTATTGAGGATGAGGTGTATTTTGAGGATAGGGGAAGGATAAGAATAAACGAAGGAAGTGGGTATAATTGATGAAGGATTTCGAGGTGTAATAATTACTAGTCGAGGAAGGCCAATGTGGTGGCTAATACCCTAAGTAGGAAAGAGAGAGTAAAGATGTTAGTAATTCAAAGGTTTAATCTAAAAGGTGTGAATGTGTAAAACTTGAGGTAAAGATTTTGATAATGTAGAGGTACTAGTAGAAATGATTGATGGAAAAGAGTAGATGTTGAGAAATGAAGCCATGACATTAGAAAGAGTATTGTGGAGAAAAGCAAAAGGTTGATGAGTCAACCTGAGAATTAGAGTGTGGAGTACTCAGTCGTATCTTACGTTGATTCCGAGGACGGAATCCTTTTAAGGAGGGGAGACTGTAATAACCCTAATTTCTGTACTTGAGAAAAATTTCCATTTTTGGGATGAATAGTGATTTGCATGGATGAATAGTGAAATTATGGATGAATAGTGATATTGAGGACTAAGAAAATTTTTCATGTCACCCTATGTACGGGATAGTAAATGGATATTTCGAAGTTATAATAGTAATCTACGTGGTAAATAAGTGTATGTAAACGCGATCGGAATTCAGAAAATCCAAAATTTATTTTTATGGAATATTTGACCGGGCAGTGAAGAGTATATCAGTATTATCAAGAAGTGAGATGTTTAAATTGAGGATTCAAGGATTTATATTTTATTATTTTATTTAAGATGATTGAAGGATTTAGAATGAAAACCTCTGAGTTAGTATACCGAACATTCTAGGAATCGCTAGAACTATATAACGAGATTAAGCGATTAAGCGAATGAATTATGAAATTTGGATTGAGTTCATAACGAGATTAAAATCCTACATGATCATCAAAAGAATTATATCAAGTGGATTAAAAGATTTAATTCAAGGATTAAAACAAAACAATTTAGGATTTAAGTGATTTAAATCACTTTAAATCAACCAAAAATCAAACAAATATCAACCAAGCTTCTTGAATACTCTTTGCACAAGAACCAAGGTTGATAAAGTAGCTTTACTACATCTGATCTAAAGTAGAAAATATCCTACAAATTCATTTAACACTTAGCCAAACAAGAGAGAAAAGAGAAAGAAGCAAAAACACCAAACTATCCAAGTTTTTGCCAGCAGGAAGAACGGGATCAAAACCCTATCTAGGAAGCTTTGATTTTGGTGATCTATAGCTCAAAAGAAAGCCCTTGAAGAGTAGAAGGTGTGTTAAAATTTGTGAACAAACTCCCATTTTTCGATTTTATATGAATTTTACAAGATGATGATGAATAGTGGTGAATAGTAACTTAACATTGTTTTCTTGTTTTGATCTTAAGGTTTAAGCTTTATAAAGGGTATCTAAGGCTTGTTAATTGTTTATAAACACTTGTTAGTGTTGCTAGAGCTCCCAAGAAAGTAAAAACCCTAACCCACCTTTGAGTTTTTTTGAGTTTTGGTGAAGTTTTGATGTTAGTTTAATGGTGTGTTCATGTTAGTGTACATAGTGATTGTTTGCCTTTGTTTTAATATGAAAAATGGTGGGTGTTGGATTGTAGCCACACCACTGACTTTAGAGAAGTAAAAAGGTTGTTTGTTGAGGTTGTGGATATATGGTATGACCGGTGTGGTTTGGTTATGTTGTGACAAAATGGAAATGTCTGAGTTATAGACGTCTTAATGGCAAAATTCGGTTAACCCTTAAACCCAGTCAATATCCGAGAACATAAAATGATTTTTAGCATCACCAGTGCATATGGTTACGAAGATATGGTTGTCTAGTTTACATGGCCGCAAGAATCGCATTAAAATAGTTTACGGTTTAAGAGTTATGCTAGTTTTAGTGAAAGCGGTTCGAAAGATTTTATCGCAGAAATGTAACTACTTTGATGCTAAGTTCGAGACCCTTAATAGTCGAATTAAAATGAGGAATTTGGTGATAAAATGCTAAGGACAGTTAGAAAGGTGTGTGCGAAGGTTTTGAGTCAAAATGATTATTTTCCGATTTTACAAAAATGCGTAAACCGAGGTTGCACAAGTAGAAAACCCCTTAGGAAGACCATAAAACTCACTGCATAGCCACTGCCCTGTTTTGGTAATTCCGAAAAATGAGTCCTCTGACCAGAGCCAAATCTTGAGTTTGTTATCTTCTAGACATTCTCTAGATCGTGCACGCGAAAATGGTGCATCATTTGAGTTAACGGTTATCGAGTTATGAAGGTTTTAGTAAAGTGGTGCAAATAGTAAGAATCCGCGGTTGACCTAACTTTGAAAATACATTTCACCTATCTAGACCCGTGTTTTCAAATCGAAACTTTTATGATAAATATTACAAATACCAAAGATGATTTTAGAAGTGGTTTTGTATTTAAATACTTTTCAAGTGATTTATTAAAAATTTTGGAGTGCGAGTCAAGGAATAGTAATACTCAGGAAAGTCAACTCTAGAGGTGCTACTTTGACCATCCGTTTTGGCTAAGTTAAAAGAGGAATTTCGAGTCGACTTAAACACAAAACTTGTTAAGAATTATCAAGGCCACATATTGGTGTAAAGAACGAGGTTATAAATGGTTAAGTATAACTTGATTTGAGGAACGATCTCGGACTAAACTTATGACTAAGGTGTTTGTCGATTAACATGGACTTAGTACGAGTCTAGAGGGACCCCTTAGTGCCTTATGTGTGGTTGGCTTAAGTGTCTGAGCATTGAGTTATAACTGGATCGTATAAGGGATTAATCTCGTATTTTCTTGACTTTGTTTAGTTTGTCGGATCCCGCTACGAGCCCCTACTACATCCGGAGCACCAGGCAAGTATACTAACCCTACTCTATTGTTTAGAGTATATATGTTTCAATGCAAGAATTTTATTTCGTTACTCAAATACCAGATATTGATGCAATTGAATGCATGTATATATATTATTGTTGTGAATGTTATCCAGATAGTATATAAGTACAGTAGTATGTATAAGAGTTATTGGTCCATATGATTGGGACAAGTATCGAGGTACATTGTTCGTACTCGAAGGGAGATAAACTGTTTTGGAAAACTATGTTGTTATTAAGGGGAGTAATGTTAATTACGGGAGGTGATGAGAGATTTGATCTGGATCATTTTATTCGAACCCATGATCAAAATAGTCGTTCATATGTTTCCTCTTACCTTTCAAGAGGAAAGTGATTTATTGGAAACAGTAATCGTTCATTATTTCCGAACGATAATAATTATTATGAATTGAGGTGCACGTGGAATTATACGTGACATCTAAGATGATAAGTATTAAAGGTGGCCAGGGGTACTCTGGTACCCCAGGTTCTGGACTGGAGATAACGTAAGAGACTGGTATGGTGGCCAGCCCAACAAATATGTATGAAAGCCCGGATGCGGCTTAGGGTGAGGTCCGAGCCAGTCGGCTCATCCTAGGGTGAGGTCCGAGCTAGTCGGCTCATCCTTCTACCGGTAGTAAATTGATAGATGTATGGACTGATCATCCATTACAACCAAGTGGATAAGAATCTCCTGAATATAGTCCATCGGCAGTATTTGATAAGTGTAATTGATACTACAGGTGGGTATTAATTGCAGTATGAAAGGTATGTCCTCACTCAGTTCTTGTGAGTAAATTTCAGTATGATGAGGAAATTATGGGGAGTCATTTCTCAAAGAAGTTTGTAATATATATATATATATATATATATATATATATATATATATATATATATATATATGAGTAATATCCAAAGTGGGAGAGTTTAAGGGTTTAGTTGTTTATTGTTAATCGAAAGAGGAATATATCTTCGAATGATTTTGATAGTCCATTGTTGAAGTCCAAATTGTATCTTTGAGTATAAATATATATGATTTTGTTGTATAAAACTTGCTGGACATTTTTTTTGGCTCATTCTTACTATTTTAAATATTATAAAACAGCGGCAATCAGAACTGGCACTAGTGCGGCGAACCGTGACAAAGGGAAGGGGAAAAGCAATTGAATCAGCACATTAGCCTTCTAGTATCTGAGGAGGGTTTAGGCTGGAAAGAAGTTGTTTAATGCTGTATTATCTAATACTTTGAGGTTGTAGTGAGATTCTGGAGGATACTCTGATGTGTAATAACTTTGGATTATTAAGTACTTGTTCTAAGGCTATAACCCGTGGAGTAGATTATGGAGTTTATTATGAATATTGTTGTAGATTATATTTTGAGCAGGTGATAGAATATTCCGCAAAGGTATGTATGTGTATGGTTAAGGATGTGACGACCCGGATTCTGGTAAGGGATTTGGGGGCGTTACAAAGATGGTATCAGAGCAGTAGGTTATAAACCTTAGAACGAGAGTAGGAGAAGTTATGACAAGATAAGAAAGTGACGAAAGAGCTTAGGTAGAGTTTGTGGTTGGACTACTGGGGGTAGTACCAAAGATGAGCTAAGTGAGACCCTTAGTGGTTGAGAAAGGTAGTTATGGAATTCTTTAGAGGTGATATGAGTCGATAATGATAAAGACTGTTTACGTGATACCCTCCAGACAAGAGAAGGAGAGTTAGAAACAAGGAAACTGATATGGAAGTTATATAGTAGAACCTCAAGGGGTAGTTAGGGTGGAGGCATGATGGATAATACCAGTAGTAGAATCAATTAGGACGAGAAAAATGTGTATCCATGATTTATTTATTGGGTTTAATTTTTTTTTATATAAATGAGTATATAGAGATATGTATACATAAATATACATATATATATATATATATATATAACTGCAAGTATATATATGTATATATATCTATATGTACAGATATGTACTGTTTTGTTTTCATAAATAAATATTTCATGGGTATGCAGTTTTATTAGACAAAACCACATTGGGATAAGTTGAATCGAGTGAGGCTGTGACTTTGGAGAAATGTAGAAGAGATAAATAAAGTGGATTTTGTGGATGGAAACAAAACATGAGGAGTATGATGGTATTATGTATGGATTTGGAGGAGGAAGGAGCTGTAGAAGAGATAAATAAAGTGGATTTTGTGGATGGAAACAAAACATGAGGAGTATGATGGTATTATGTATGGATTTGGAGGAGGAAGAAGCTGGAAGATTTCAATCGGGATTGAAACAATAAATTGAATATATTGATGCACTGTTCTAGATAAGGGACTACGTGATATGGGTATAAGAAGCAGTAATGGTAAAGGCTTAGAATGAATTGATTCAGGAGGATGAAGATGAGAAGAAAGAGGTATATTTGATGATTAGTGAGAGAAAAGAATATGAGGAGTTTTAAGGCATAATTGAGATTTACTATTGAGGATGAGGTGTATTTTGAGGATAGGGGAAGGATAAGAATAAACGAAGGAAGTGTATTTCGAGGTGTAATAATCATCAGAAAGTTTCTCCAGAAAGTAGAGATTTGTGTGGCAGAGAGTTTTGTTGGTTGAACAAGAGCTTGACCTATTTCAGAATCCTTTAGGAAGTTCTGAATCCTTTAGGAAGTTCTGAATCAAATGAAATGGTTCTGGGGCTTTATCAGTGTTTAGTATTGCTGCATAGTTGTTAGGAACAAAAGATAATCCCTGAGCAACAAAAGTCTTGGATGCCATTAGAACGGTTTAGAAATTGTGAGAAAAGAGAATGTGTAGAAGAGTGTTTGTGAAAATGATTAAGTGAAAATAACAGAGAAATTGTGTGTAAAGTTGTGTGTTCGTGGGTGTAAAAGTGAAAAAGTGAATAATGAACCGTGTGTGATTAGATCTGTAATTGAAAATTAAAAACCCAATCGTTTTAGACATTAAACACACAACCAATTTCTTGTTAAGTGTGTGAGTGGGACACGTGTCACGTAAATAGTGGAACAGTCGTTTACACGTGCAGTAATAATGCATATTATTACTGCTATTCTCTCTCCTATTACCAATACGCTTTAACTGTCTGACATCATTAAACAGTTGGCACGTATCACATGCAAATTTCAAAAACTCTTTTTGTACTCCAAGTATATGCTTTGTCTGAAATAAAATATTACCTTAGAGTACTCAACAGAATCCAACAATGTTTATCAATTCTCCAACTTTATTACTATAATCCTTTCAAACACTGCACAGTTGTGAATATGAGTGTGTGTATAGCAGAGTTTACTAAATCAGTATTTAGAGCATCTAGTATTTCATAAAATCCATAAAGTAAATCAGTAAACACTGGATGCACAAACTCTCATAGTAAACACTGAATGTATGATGAATGCTAAACTCTGTAGTAAACGATTTATATACAGTAATATTTAATTAATTTATAACCCCCTGTTTTTTTTTTAAATTTCTCCAGTAATCAGAGGTTGGAACTAGTCACCAAAAATCCTATAATTTTAGCCCTTATCAGTTTGATAAGTTCTTGGATCTTCCTAGTCTTCGACTAGTCACCAAAAATTAGAGAATTTTAGCCCTTACTATATACCAGTAAGTTCCTGGGTCGTCCTAGTTACAAACATGATCTCAAAGGAGTTCTAACATTCTATATATATAAGCTTTGGGAGTATTCTAATAACAAAATCTAATTTAACAGTGTATAACTAACAGAGTTTAGAGCTCATCAACATCAAAAATTATTCATGAGAGGCAATGCACACAGTATTTACAGACTCAAAGTTTAGGATAAATAAACTAAGAGATGCTATAAATATGAAACAGTATCATGCTATGTTAATTTTCTGCACAATCTAAGATTAGATCACAAATAACTTAGAAGGATTCATGATTAATTACTGAGAATAATGTTTCATACACATTTCTTCATTGGTATTAACATTCAGACAAAAACATTATCAAAGTTTCTTAGAGTGTATCCAACATGTCAACAGTGTATGACTTACAGAGCATGCTAACAGAGTTTAACAGTCATTGAGCAGAGTTTGCATAGCAGAGTTTAACATACCACAGAAATATGAGCAACACAGTACATAAGTAGAATTTTGAGTCTAAGCAATATCTCTAGTCAAAGCCAGAGACCATCCCTAGTTCATTTACCAGCCTTGTAAATACAGCTTCACTCAATGGCTTGGTGAAGATATCTGCAAGCTGTTGTTCTGTAGACACAAAATGAAGCTCAATATTCCCTTCCTCTACATGTTCTCTGATAAAATGGTACCTTATGCTGATGTGCTTGGTCATTGAATGCTGTACTGGATTACCTATCATAGAAATAGCACTTTGATTATCACAGTAAATAGGTATTTTACTGTACCACAATCCATAATCCAGTAATTGATTCTTCATCCACATAATCTGTGCACAACAGCTACCAGCAGCAATATACTCTTCTTCAGCTGTAGATGTAAAGATTGATTTCTGTTTCTTGTTGTACCAAGAAACAAGTCTATCACCAAGAAATTGACAACTTCCACTGGTACTTTTTCTGTCTATCTTACAGCCTGCAAAGTCTGCATCAGAGTAACCAAGTAGCTTGAAGTCTGATTCCCTTGCATACCACAAACCTAAAGTTATGGTGCCCTTAAGAAATTTGAAAATTCTCTTTACTGCTGTTAGATGTGGTTCTCTTGGATATGCCTGAAATCTTGCACAAAGACATGTTGCATACATGATGTCAGGTCTGCTTGCTGTTAGATAAAGAAGAGACCCAATCATCCCTCTATAGCTTGTCATATCCACCGGTGAACCTGTGTCTTTATCCAACTTTGTTGCTGTTGCCATGGGAGTTGTTGCAGATGAGTAGTCAAGCATGCCAAATTTCTTGTGAAGATTTCTGGTATATTTTGCTTGATTGACAAAGATTCCATCATCTGTTTGCTTCACCTGTAGCCCTAGAAAATAACTAAGCTCTCCCATCATGCTCATTTGATACCTGGACTGCATGAGCTTGGCAAACTTCTTACAGAGTTTATCATTAGTAGATCCAAAGATTATGTCATCTACATATATTTGAACTAATAACAGATCACTACCAAGATTGAAGTAGAACAAGGTTTTATCAATTGTACCTCTGTTGAACCCACTTTCTAAAAAAAATTGAGCTAGAGTTTCATACCATGCTCTTGGTGCCTGCTTAAATCCATAGAGTGCCTTGTCAAGCCTGTAGGAATAATCTGGATACTTGGGATCTACAAATCCTGGTGGTTGCTCAACAAACACTTCTTCTTCAAGTTTTCCATTCAGAAAAGCACTTTTCACATCCATCTAAAAAACCTTGAATTTCTTGTGAGAAGCATATGCTAGAAAGATTCTTATTGCCTCCAACCTTGCAACTGGAGCAAAAGTTTCATCATAGTCTATGCCTTCTTGCTGTGAATAGCCTTTGGCCACAAGTCTGGCCTTGTTTCTTGTAACAACCCCATTACTGTCAGTTTTGTTTCTGAAAACCCATTTAGTACCAACAACAGATCTATTCTTTGGTCTAGGTACAAGGGTCCATACTTCATTTCTCTCAAATTCATTTAACTCCTCCTGCATTACTGTTATCCAGTCAGCATCTTGAAGAGCTTCTTCCACTTTCTTTGGTTCAGATTTGGATAGAAATGCATGAAACAGACATTCATTTGTTGTAGCACTTCTTGTCCTGACTTTTGCATCTGGATCTCCAATTATTAGATCAGGTGTATGAGATTTTGTCCATTTCCTAGCTGAAGGTAAATGACTTCTGTCAACAGTTGATCCTCCCCCTTGATCAATGTTCTCCTGATCATATTGTTGCCTTTCTTCATTCTCTGAGGCTCCCCCTGAATTTGATCGCTCAGAGTTTGAACTGTCAGACTTTGGACTTTCAGAGTTTGAGTTTGATCCAGATTTTTCAGTTGACTCACTATCAGAATTAGAGTCATCACTATGATCATGCTCCCCCTCAACTGGTTCTCCTCTTTGTTCTAGCTGTACTATTTCTTCTGTGTGTACCAGTAGAGGTTCAGAGTTTGCATCAACAGAGTTTGTTGGACTGGTTTCATCAGAGTTTATTTCATCAGAGATTAGATCTTCATTTTTGAAATGCAACTAATCATGTTCATCAACATCTTCAAGTCCATTGATTTTCTTGTCATCAAATGACACATGAATAGATTCCATAATCACCTTTGTTCTCAGATTATAAACTCTGAATGCCATGGTTGACACTGGATAGCCAACAAAAATTCCTTCATCTGCTTTTAACTCAAATTTGGTCAACTGTTCAGGATGAGTTTTCAACACAAAGCATTTGCACCAAAAAATATAAAAATATTTCAGGTTTGGCTTCTTTTCTCTCACCATCTCATATGGTGTTTTTCCATGCTTGTTGATCAGTGTGGCATTTTGAGTAAAACAGGCAGTTTGAACTGCTTCTGCCCAGAAATAGGTTGGCAATTTTGCTTCATCAAACATAGTTCTGGCCGCTTCTATCAAGGTTCTGTTCTTCCTCTCAACTACACCATTTTGCTGTGGTGTACCAGGTGTAGAAAACTCTTGTTTCAATCCTCTATTCTTGCAGAATTCTTCAATTGTTGCATTCCTGAATTCAGTTCCATTATCACTTCTGATTATTTTGACTTTGTGTTTTGATCCTTTGTCCAGCAGCTTTACATGCTCCATCAGAGTTAAATCAGTTTTATCCTTCTTTGCTAGAAAATACACCCAAGTGTATCTGGTATATTCATCAACAATGACTAGAGCATATTTCTTCCTTCCAATTGACAAGACATTCACTGGTCCAAAGAGATCAACATGTAGAAGATGATATGGATCAACAATTGAAGATTCAGACCTGCTCTTGAAAGAAATCTTCCTCTGTTTGGCCTTTTGACATGAATCACACAGACCATCAACATTTAACAACGACTTTGGAAGTCCTCTAACAAGATCCTTTTTTATCAGCTCATTGATGTTGTTCAGATTCAAATGAGAGAGTTTCTTATGCCACTTCCAACTCTCTTCATTAGACATTCTTGTTGACAGGCACATAGTTTTTCCATCAGAGTTTGTCAACAAGCTTGCTTCATAGATATTGTTGCGCCTTTGTCCAACTAAAACAACTTTCCCTGTAGTTTTGCTGATAACCTCACAGTATTCAGGTTGAAAATCTACATGAAAACCTCTGTCACAGATTTGACTCACAGATAGCAGATCATGCTTGAGTCCTGGAACCAGAGCTACATTTGTGATGATGACACTTCCAAGATTGATATTGCCATATCCCAGAGTATGTCCTATGTTGCCATCTCCATAGGAAACTCTTGGGTCAGCCTTCTCCACATACTCTAATAGCAGGGCTTTATTTCCAGTCATGTGTCCTGAACATCCACTGTCCACGACTAGGATACTCTCCCTGATGCCCTGCAATTACTGAAGATTAGATTTAATGATCCAGACTTGCTTGGATCCTTTGGCTTTCTTAATTTTGTTAGCTTTAGCAGCGGAATTTACACTATCAGAGTTTAAGCTAACTTAATCAGAGTTTACACTTGAAGAATTAACCCTAACCCATTTCAGATTAGGTTTCAGTTAATAGTAATGATGATAAATAGCATGATAATTTCTGCAAGTATAAATAGAATGCCAAGTGCTTCCATAGTGTTTGCATAAAGTCTGTGGTCTAGTTCTAACATTATCTTTCTTTACTTCAGACTTGGAAGGTAAAGAATTAATGTTTTTGTTCTTCCTGCAAAAACTAGCAAGATGGTTAATGCTACCACAGCTATGACATGTCTTTCTTGGAGCTAAAGTAGCAAGCATTGGATAATTACCTTGAGTGATGCTTACTTTACCATTTCTGTTCTTTCTAGACACTTTCTGTTTCTTAACAGATCTTAACTCCTTAAGCTTATGCTTGAGTTGTTTATCTGTCATTAAACCAATATTAACCTGTTTAACACTAGTTTTTACTGGTTCTTTCTTAACATCTTCTTTTCCACATTCAAACCTAGGTTCACTTATTCCATTAACAAATGTTCCAAATTTCTTAGATGGAAGAGGTAGTCTAATCTTGACTGTATTCTGAAACATAAGTTCATCTTCCTCAGAATAACCTAGACCTACAGTGTCAGATTGAAAAACTTCTTGAGTGTCTTTTCCAGAGTGAGTCCAAGTTTTAATAATGTGATTTGCCTTCTCCAATTCAGATTCTAGTTGTTTATACTTACTTAACAACTCTTGTTCAAGATAGACAGCATCATCTCTCTCCTTTTGAACTTGCTGCATGTTAGCAAGTTTCTCTTCTACAACCTTATTTGTCTCTTTGAGTTCAGAATTCTCAGTTTTTATTCTCTCATTCTCTAAAGTCTGATCCCTATAACTGATATGCAAAGCCTTAAGATATATTCTTAATTCAGTTATATCATCAGTATTATAAGCATAGGTAGTTAGAGGTACCTTGTTTTCAGAATCTTCAACTTCATCAACAATAGTAGCCATGAGAGCATAGTTCACATCCTCATCTGAGTCAGAGGTGTCTGCCCAATCTCTGCCTTTAGTGAAGAGTGCCTTCTCAGTTTTACCCTTCTTGCACTCAGGAGCATAGTGACCCATCTCCTTACACTTGTAGCATTGAATCTCAGACTTGTCTCTTTTCCCAGATTTGGTATCCTTTCTCTCAGATTTGCTGAAATTCTTCCTGTCAGACTTTGAATCATTCTTAGAGAATCTCTTCCCTTTCTTGAAGTTCTTGAATCCCATCTTCTTGAAGGTCTTTACCATCAAAGCAGCCATTTGCATCATTTCCTCATCATGTTCAGAATCAGATGATCCATCTGTGTTTGAGTCAACATCAGAGTTTGATGACTCACTTTCAGAATGAATGACCAAAGCTTTTCCTTTTGCTTTCTTCCTTGGTGCTTCCTTCTTTGAGGGTCTTTCTTCAACTCTTAGAGGAACAGACTTTGACTTTCTACCTGATCTTCTGCTTCTCTGTTCCATTTCCAGTTCATGAGTCTTGAGCAACCCATAGATCTCATCAATATCAGTATCAGCCAGATCATAGTTGTCTCTAATAGTGGTTGTCTTAACATCCCACTTTTCAGGTAGAGAAAGAAGAAACTTGAGATTTGAATCTTCTAGATCATATTCTTTATTAACCAGTGACAGATCATTAAGTAGCTTACAGAATTTGTCAAAGGTTTCTGTCATTGATTCTTCAGATTTAGCCTCAAAGTGTTCATACTCCTGTGTGAGTATGTTCCTTCTATTCTTCTTGATTGCAGTAGTTCCCTGACACCTAACCTCGAGGGCATCCCAGATCTCTTTTGCAGTTTTACAATTGATCACTTTGTTAGACATAACATTATCCAATGAACTATGAAGCAGATGTCTAACCTTTGCATCCTTAGCAATGGATGAAATGTCCTCAGGAGTCAAGTCTTTCTTCTCCTTTGGAATAGATTTAGCTTCCTGTCCAGCAGTAACAACAGATAATTTTGTAGGCTTATGAGGGCCTTCATAAATTCTGTCAAGATATTCTGGATCTGTAGCCTCCAGAAACATAGCCATTTTCACCTTCCAGGTTGAGTATTCTGCTGGCTTGAGAATAGGAACCCTGATTGTTTCATATCGGCTCACAGTTGCAGGTTTAGCCTTCTCAGCACTAGAGCCTGTTGTTGGAGGAGGAATTTCTGCCATTGATTATAGGTGTGTGTGTGTGGATCTTAAACTATATTAAATTAACAGATCAAGCTCTGATACCAATTGTTAGGCCGAGTACACGATTATAATCAAAATAATATGAGAGAATAACAATAAGTTCTTAAAAGACTTTAAAAACTGTTTGGAATTAACTCCTCTCTCAGTGATGTAAAATATCACAGAGAGCTGCTTAGGTTACAATGAAAAGATATTGTATTACACGATCGATACCCTTCTAGGGTTAACCTAAATGTATTTATAAAGATATACAGCTACGTACAATCGATAATTGATTCTCCTATAAAACAGCTATACAAATATTATCAATTATGATTGCTACACATCTCCTAAGTCAACTCAATCTCTTTAACAGCTATCCAATCTGTAAAGATATTGCTTCCATAATTATCTTCAATTAATCTTTTATAACTGTTGACTGGAGACGTGCTTCCTCCAGACAGAGTTTAACTAAACTCTGTCGAGCTTCCATTGTCAGTGTTTAACTAAACTCTGACTCCTTCCAGCTAAACTCTGATTTGTCGCTGTAGCTCTTAAACACTGTTCTCATCAATTATTTCTAACAGGTCAGGTATTTTATTCTAAGCCATTGTATTTCCCAGTTTTTATGTCATGTTATCACTTCTTATTTATGAGTTTATCATTTGCTCATTATTAAAAAATTTAGTTTATTTTATTTTTTTTATTTATTTTATTGTGTAACTTTCATTTCATGGGTAAGATTAAGTTGAAAAAAAAATCCTCTCAAAATTATATGTCTAATTCACTTAAATTAGAAATTAAGAATTGCGAAAATTATATATTCTATGTATATCGAATCATAAATATTACAACGATGATCGTGCACTTGCAATATTTATATGTTTATTTTTAGAACATCATAGGGCATCATCAAGTTCTTGTTGAATTAACACATCCTTGATGGTTAATTTCTAAATAGTGAAATACGACTTCCCACCATACTTGGGTGCATCAATCCTCAACAATTTTAGATCCTCCATCTCGCCATGAAGAAATCAACTCAAGATCAACTAATAACGCGCTGGACACCATAATTCACACCGTTCTGAACTCAAAACCCGATCTCCACCGTTCAGATTTTAGATATATATGTAACGAAGTTACCATCCAAAAATCAGGACGATCTGACCATGAATAGTTGTGTCACTAGCATAATGTGATCGTAATTTAGAACTTTGGGAGTTAAATAAGAATTGATATTAAGATTTATTTGTTTATCGATTAAGAATTTGTTTGTGTGGATTAGAAAATATTGTGTGCATTGCTTTGATAATTGATATAGAACATATCAAACATGTTTTGTGATATGATGTGATAGGCGTTATGTGTCACATGTCAAAGTTATGTTTTAGAAAAATATAAAAATATTATTTGAGATGTCGGACGGTAGTTTCTTGTTGGGCTTCGCAGCTCATCCTTTTAATATTTCAGGTTGGGCGTACGATCAAGTTCGATAACACTGGAGTTTGAGAATCTTAGGTTTGGAGTAGATTGTCATTGTTAGTCAAGGCTTTAATAATTATCCTTGTAATAGACTTTTGGACTAATAAATTGTATTTTATTTTAGTTTTGATTTAGAATTGATAGTCCAAAAAATAGGTCTGTTGTAGTTGGTATCAAAGCTGACTCTCGAAAGCTTGATTCATCAAGTTATCAGAGGTGGGGACACGAATGCTGGTGGTATTATCCTACAATGGACAGAGGTCCGCAGGTGGGGACACGAAGTCAGCCGGTATTATCCCACAATGGCTAGAGAGGAACGTTTCGGATCAATGGGCTATCCGTTCAGGCCTGATGAGGATGTCAAGAGTTTAAGTGGGGGAGTTTGTAATCCTACATATCGAGGAGACTTGGGACTTTTGTTCAGTTTATAAGGCAATGTAATACTACTAATTGCACCAATAAATCATTTGGGACCTATGATGGGCTTGAAGGTGATTGCATTTGGGCTAGTTTGCTTTAACTTATTCCGAATTCAGAAATGGTACTTGACCCAATTTTCAAAAAAGTCTCGGGATTTCACCCGGATCATCACATATGGTATTAGAGCCAGGTTTTGAACCTAGGACCTGTGGGTTATGGGCCCATCACGCTTATGGTAGATGATATTTTAGAGTTATGCTCCTCTTTCAAATTGATTTCTTTCAGTTTTGTAATAGGTTTCCTATTGCCATTGCTCACTCGCTAGCTGAACTAGCTTTATTCATGGGTGGAGCAAAGGTCTGGTGTCCTGGCCTCCCACTTATTCTGTAAGATCAATAAATTATCGTAGATGAACGAAATTTTATCAGTAGTTTAAAAAAATGTAGATTTAATAAAAAATTCTACACACTTAACAGATTTATTAGAAATTCTAATGGATAATTCCACAGGATCATATGCATCATTACTACAATAAATACCGTCTCCTACAATAGATTTTTAAAATTAGATCTGTCGTCTACACTATTTATGACATGAACATTTACCATGAAAAGTTTCGAAACTTTATCTTCTACTACAAATTTCGAAAAAATTGTTACAAGAAAAAATTTGGTCACAAATTTGGATTTTGTTCCCCTACACTTAAATCTATACTGAGATTCTACATATTAATATTCAAATTTATAGTTAAAGTTATATACATAGAGTCATGCTTCATTGACAACCCCCACTAATATGAGACATGAAAAAAGCTCCACCTGAAATATTAGAGAAAGCTACAAGATATATAAGCTAGGATCGAAGCCGAAAACACACAAAAATAGTCGCCAAAAAAGTTATCGAAAAATGGCCAAAAATTGGGATTGAAGGGTGACTTTTCTTGGGCTCCTAAGGTCACTAAAATATTGCCTAAACAAGTCTTAGGATGTGCAAGAGCAAGGGTGTCCAAATGTGTGTGTTAGAGAGCAAGAATAGTAAAGAAATACAAGCCAAAATGATGTTAAACTAAGGTGTAAAAATGGCTCAACCATAAGCTACATTTTTGGCACTTTAGGGGCAGTGGGGAGAGTGTTTGAAAGTGTATTATTTTAGCTCTTTTTTGGCTCTTGGAGGCTTGACAAAAAGTGTGAGAAATGGAGGTATTTATTGAAGGTTAATAGGGTTTTTGGATGGAATAAAATGGAATAAAGACACATAAAGCAAGGGAGCTATTGGGGAACATTCCTTTTACTTTAACAATTGACATACAATTCAAATTAGAATGGAAAAGTGTACCCACATGGAAAGCGTAAAATTCCAAAAGTAGCGATCCGACCCATTTAATGAAATAAATTAAAAAATCATTCAAAAATTATGAAATTTTGAGAATACTCTAGAAATGTTCTTAGAGGATTAAGGTCAAAATTTCACCTTAAAATGACTTATGAGATGCCTTGCTTGAAGAATAGTTTCACGAGAACGGAGACGAACCAGAATAATGTCCGATCTTGTTTTTGGACTGAGGAGAAAAGGGATATATGAAGTTCGTTCTCTTCTTCTGTGCATCTCTATGATGGGTAATTCTCCAAAGTGTGGTGTTTTATAATTTCGTTCTATTTTACTATCGGCATATGTACTAGTTGGTGGTGTTTTATAAAAAGTTATATGATCAACATATGTAAACCTAGCTAGACATATGTATTTATAGTCTTTTTTAAATCTAAAATGTAACAAAAAAATTTTGAAATAAAAGAATTATAATTATGAAAGCATTACTACTTTTATTTTTTTTAAAAGATTAACCTAAAGTTCTAGGAAAAATAGAATTTTAATGATGAAATCAAAATATAGTGCGAATCAAATTTGGTACACTAATCTATACGATACTATCATAAGCAAAACAAGTTATATTTGGTTAGTTGGTTGGCTGTTTAATACCTTCGAAAAAAAATCGTTAACACCTTCCTAAAAATAACAAGTTAAATTATATTAAAAATATTAATAATTTATTATAAACAACAAAATTTACCAATCTATACTATATTATTATAAGCAAAACAAGATATATTTGGTTAGTTGGTTGGTTGGTTAACACCTTCCAAAAAAATTGTTAATACCTTCATAAAAATAACAAGTTAAAAAATTATAATAAAAATATTAATTATTTATTACAAACAACAAAATTTATCAATAAGACACTAAAATATATTTTTAAAAAATTAAAAAACGTGTTAAAAATTACAATTTCAGTTAAATTATAGATAATTTCTTAAAAATAAAAAACCACATTTTTTAAAGAATTATAAATAATTTCAATTATATCCTGATTATGATCATTGTCAGCCCACACTTTTCCTACAATACTTTCTTCTACGATTTTAGGTTACACTAAATAAATTTTTAAAAATATCTATTGAATTACTAAGATATTTAACAATGAATTTAAAAATAACATCTATACTACACTATTATAAGGAAAACAAGGTATATTTGGTTGGTTAACACCTTTCAAAAAAATTGTTAACACCTTACTAAAAATAAGTTAAAAAGTTATATTGATTAGTTGGTTGGTTCGTTAATACCTTTCAAAAAGATTGTTAACACCTTGCTAAAAATAACAAGTTAAAAAATTATATTAAAATATTAATTATTTATTATAAACAACAAAATTTACGCTCTAAAATATATCTATACTATTTATATTATGCTATTATAAGCAAAACAAGTTATATTTGATTAGTTGGTTGGTTGTTTAACACCTTCCAAAAAATTGTTAATATCTTCCTAAAATTAACAAGTTAGAAAATTATATTAAAAATATTAATTATTTATTATAAACAACAAAATTTACCAATAAGGTACTATAATATATTTTTAAAAAATTAAAAAAATGTGTTAATAATTCCAAATTCATTTAAATTATAGATAATTTATTAAAAATAAAAAATCACATGTTTTAAAGAATTATAAATGTCTTCAATTATATCCCGATTATAATCATTGTCCACACATACATTTTTCTACGATTCTTTCTTCTAAGAATTTAGGTTATAGTAAATAATTTTTTAAAAATATTTATTGAATTCTTAAGATATTTAACAATAAATTTAAAAATATCGTCTAGCTATACTATAATAAGAAAACAAGGTATATTTGTTTAGTTGGTTAACACCTTAAAAAAAAATTGTAAACACCTTCCTAAAAATAATAAGTTAAAAAATAATATTAAAAATATTAATTATTTATTATAAACAATAGAATTACCAATAAGGTTCTAAAATATACTTTTAAAAAATTTAAAAAACTTGTTAAAAATTCCAAATTCTATTAAATTATAGATAATTTATGAAAAATAAAAAAACATATGTTTTAAAGAATTATGAATGTTTTAAATTATATCCCGATTATAATCATTGTCAGTACATACTTCTTTCTACAATTTTAGGTTCCCTTAATAATTTTTTAAAAATATCTATTGAATTCTTAAGATATTTAACAATGAATTTAAAAATAGCGTTGAATTAATAATATTTATTTATGTCATGAAATTAAGTATGGAACATATGTAAATTTAAAATTAATAATAAAATTTATTAAAATAAATCAAAATTTTATATTAAATCAAATAACTAATATATTAAATAATAATAACAGTAATAATAATAATAATAATAATAATAATAATAATAATAATAATAATAATTATAATAATAATAATAATAATAATAATAATAATAATAATAATAATAATAATAATAATATATGATTGTCAGTACTTTACATAGTTTTTTTTTTTTTGAAGAGAAGTACTTTACATAGTTATTTGCTAGTATCATTAAAAAGAAGTTTTATTTATTATTTATTAATAAAGGATATATATAGATGTGTGAAATTAACAATAGATTCAAGCAAAATATCAAGTTTGGAAGTGGAAAGAACTTTAAACCAATAGATTGATTTGGTTTTTGTTTTCTTATTGTAGATGAAAATGGCAGAATGAATCAATCATATGCCTCCAAATTTACAAGAAATGATATAATGTTTTCTTCCTACGCAAGGTGTAGTGAGAACTAATATCCTGTATTTTAAAATTAGAGACACTGTTGGACTACAATATAAATAATGGCCAATAAAACTATCAGAAATGTGATGAGGTGTACAATATTTAATATATTAATAATTGCCAATAAGATTATGAGAAATGTGGTGTTAGATAAAATCTTGTACACATCCATGCATTAAAGATTTTTTTGACAATAATGGTTCGGATAAAATTTTCCTACCAATATAAGCTCTACCATGTCTAATACTTCTGGCCAAAATAAATTCATGCACTACAAAGAATAACTTTGTGAGCTAAATCAACCTATCTCAGTCAACAACCGCATCGGTGTACACGATCTTTACCCGCGAACAAAGGTTTTATGTTCATTAGTTCCATATATATGCAACCCACAGACCAAACATCTAACATCTATAGCAGCAGTATACTTGGAAAAGTTCGATAGCAGCCTAGGTCCTCTCTATACCATCGAGTGACAACGTATTCTTTCATGAACTTATCGTCTGTATTAGGCCGAACGAGAGTAAAATCACAGATCTTCATATCTAAATTTGCATTCAAAAATGGGTTGCTAGGCTTAAATCTCAATGGATGATGTTTGCAGTATATTTCATGTTCTAGGCTGAGCAAACTAACAATAATTTTCCCAGAGTGTCTAACATGTAAAAATATTAAAAATAAGATTAACACAAGTTATATTTAATTCAATCAAGCAATAAATATGTATATATATATATGAGATATGAAATATAATCTCAGCCCTTAATTTTTTATACCTACGATTAACTACATTTAATCGTGACCACACATTCCTTATCCAACATTTTTCTCATCTAATCCCCTCTTCATCACTTCCCATTTTTCTTCACCATCACTATTGCTATCACCGCTGGAATCGTCTCTCCGGCATTAACGCCGCCACTATCCTTCATATTTGAGACCTATTCACATTTCTCTCATCCATCATTTTCATTAACATACTTGAAATTTGTAATACCCGATGATTATGGAAGTGCAGATTTGTTATGGTTTGCAAAGCGATGGTTAAGATGCATATAACGGATGTAGAGGTGAGAAATCTCGATCACTCCTTGCCGGAAAGATCGATGTTTAGAGAGATAGAAGGGTGATTTCAAAAATGAAATCACTGTGCTCCTCTCCAATTATTCCTACCACCATCGCCACTCTGATCTCTAATTTACATTTTGATTGTCTGAGATCTGAATATACATGGTGTTTTTGTTCAAACTTTAGTATTTTTTGGTCGATTGTTGTAATTTATATTTAAATCTGATGATGGATATTCTTAGGTGGTGGTTGAAGATAGTAGACATATATGATTGCGATGCGGTTGTTATGATGGTTTGGTTGTAGTAATTTACGTTTTAAATGTGGTGATTTCCTTTGATGGTGGTGATTTTTTTGCCATGATGGTCGGAGAGTAGTCGGACATGGTGGTGATGTAGTGGTTTAAATTATGGTGTTTTTTTACTACGATATTGATAGTGGTGATTTTTAGGTGGCAGTTGGAGGTGGTCAAAGGAGGTGGTCGTCGGAAGCAATATTTGTCGATGATCGGAGATGGTGATAAGATAGATGTGAGGTGTAAAAACAAGATAGGGTAATAAAAATAAATGAATGGCTCAGATTCAATTATAGCATTAAAAATGAGCCTTTGGAAGGTCAATATTTATAAGTTATTTACTTGCTTAAATATTGTATATTTTTTCTTATAATTGTTAGATCTATTTATTTATACATTCATATTTAAGCATACTTGCACTTTGTCACTTATATACACTTGTTTTTTAAGTTTATTCGTGTAATGTATATTTGTGCAACTTGTAAGTTGATAAAAAACGCACTTAAAATATTATCCAATGATTTTTTGTAAGTCCTTTATATACACACTTGTTTAAGATGAATAAAAGGTTGTTAAGCTATCTTTTGATTTTAGTTTACAAAGTTATAATCTTGTTTTACCTTAAGTGGTTAAAACTTGATTTCTTAAGTAATCAAAAGATAAAGCTTCATCTGGTCTTTGTTCAACCAATTCCTTAATCTTTAACTTGAGCTCAAAATATTTTAAAAGGACTTAACGGAGCAAGACTACTCAAATTTGTTTTCAAAACAAACTCGAACCATTCGGCCCCCTTTTTCTTTCCATTCGACCAAAGTACTTTTTAGTACTTTAATTTTTGTTTCTTGCTTGCTTGTTTACTTGCTTGTTATTTATATTCTTGTTGTGTTTAAATATTTGTACGTGTGTGTTTAAATTAGTGTGCGGTGTTTATTTTAATGCATAATAGTGTGGCGAAAGCAAAATATGTAGTGTGTATTGCATTCACGAATGTTAATTGCTTGCACATTTAATTTATTGTATTGCATATACTGCTTGTGTGACAAGTTCTTTGTGTGACTTATCCCTTATCGTTATTTATTATTTTCCGCACACGGTCCTCGCACTTGCGAGTTGAGATGTCCTCACACTTGTGAGTTGATTAATAATTTTAACGCATAATCGCTTCTTTCGTGACTGGTACCATAACATACTAGTTTTTCACGAATTTATTATATATATATATATATATATATCTTATATATTGTTTGGCTGTTAGACTTATTTTCTTTTCTTTGCAGTGAGGTGAAGTGAAGTGAGGTGATTTTTTTGTAAGACCTAAGTCTTGGGCGTACTCATGGGGAGTTGGTAGCCTTTGCACCGTGAGGAAAAAGAAAGACCCAAATCTAAGGCCTAAGACCTAAGTAGTAAAAGAATATAGTCTAGAAGGGTAGTACAATGTCTTTGAGGAGGTAATGGGGAGTTACGCTCCAAGATAAGTCTTGTAATTTGTATTTACTATTTTATTTTGAGGAGGTTGTAAAGGGTTCTCCACCTACCATAAGGAGTGTTCTTTATAGTAGAAAAAATCTTTAGTTTGGGGAGGAGCTCGGGTTTGGAGTAGGGGCGAGCGAATTCAATAGTGGTTGCGCCATCGCGAACTAGGATGAAATCGACCGTGTGATACACTTTCTTCTTCTCTTTATTTTCCGCACTCTATTTACTTGTTGACAAGTAACATAGTTTAAAAAGAGAAAAGAATTTTTGAAAAAGCCAAGCTCTAAATTTTAAAAAGGTGATAAGCTATTCAACCTCCCCTTCTAGGTTATTTAACGCATATACGGGACCTATCACTTTGTGTGTGTTCCTGTAAGTTATCACTACTAGAAAAATAGCATTAGACATCACACATTAGACATCAGTTATAAAAACCACTGATGTTAAAAGCATTTTGCACATCACCGAATTAAAAAGTGATGTCTTTTGAAAATCTGTACATCAGTCAATCGATAAAGCGATGTCTAACCCTTTTTTTAAAAAAAACTGAAACCCGCTACCCCTTGTCTTTTTAATAGTTGTACATCAGTTAATATGTAAAGCGATGTCTAAGCCCTTTTTTAAAAAAAATGAAACCCGCTACCCCTCCCTTTTCTCCCCGCCCTTAGCCAAATTTTCAATTTTAGTTGAATATTTCCCCCTTAACATATTTTTCCCCTCCCACTCTCTGTCCCTTTCCCCCAATTTAAAATCATAAAAAACAAAAAAAAACAACAAAATACAAAAACAAAAACATAAAACATTACTCACCAAAACATTACTCTCGTTTCTTCCCCTTTCAAACCCGATTCTTCCCCTTTCAAACCTTAGAAGTTAATCGCTGCTGAAACCAAACCCTAGAAGTTCGTTTTGTTCAATTACACCTTCAATCTCGCATTACACCTTCACTTTCTTCATTTACTTTCTTTCTTTGTTTGTTTTAATTGTTCGATTTACTCATTTTTTTAAATTTTTGTTCAGTTCGAGCTTAAGAGTGGAGTTTGTTCGAGCTTGAGCTTGAAGATTTTGAGCTTGGAGCTTGAAGATTGAGCTTAATTAGGTATTTGTTCTTGGTTTCAGTTCGATTTTGGGGTTCAATTTTGGGTTCGATTTTAGGGTTCGTGTTTGGGGTTCGATTTTTGGGTTTGCTTGGTCATGTATTTGTTAGATTTACATGTTCATCTAAATTTCTTTTGCTGCATGTAAGTTTGTGTGTAGTTGTATGTCTGCATTTTATTTTTTAGTAGTTGTAGTTTTCTTATTGGGCCTTAAAACTGTTTGTATAAAGTCCTCTTAAAAATTTGTGTCTGTATATTCAATTCGTTGTATGTTTTTATGTTTAAGGTCCCCTGTGAACATGAAGTTAGTTTGCAAATATATGAAACTGTTTGTATATAGTCCTCTTAAAAATTTGTGTTTGTATATTCAATTTTTTGTATGTGTTTAAGGTCCCTGTGAACATGAAGTTAGTGTGTAAATATGTGAAACTGTTTGTATAAAGTGTGTGCATGCTTGTATATATGTAAAGGTCGGAGCTTGTATATAATTCAATTTATGTCTAAATTATGTATATGTAAGTGTTGTATGCTTATTTGTTTTAAACTATCTCTTGCTAGCTAAATTATGAAATCAGTGGTGTCTCAAGTCGAAGTAGGTGTTTGGGGCTTGATCGTTGTAAGTAGATTGTTGTATATATGAGTGAATATTATAACCTAATTAAAGTGAATATCTCACTGTTAGTAAATATATATAAATAAAAATATGAAATATGAATTAGGGGGAGGCTGAACTAATCATAGGTTTTATTAGCATCCTAACATTAGGATACATATGGTTTGTTAGAACTTAAAAACCATAATATTATTGTTATAGATAGTCTTTGTTAATCAGAACTTAAATATATTCGGTATAGTCTAAATTGTAGACTACTAGTTTATAGTCTTTAACTATGTTAGTTGACATTTTATTTCACAATCAGGTTGTTTCTTCTTAATATGGACAAGTCGTGGATTTTCAAAGATAGGGATACACTAGAATATGAAATCGGGGTCGAACAATTTTGATATTTACGGAGGAAATTCTCGTGATCCTAAAAGAATTCCCTGCCCTTGTAAACGATGTGTTAACTTCAAAAAAATTCTCGGTAAAGATTATCAGGGGTCATTTATATGAAAATGGTTCCAGTTTAGGGTACCTGGTTTGGATTTGGCATACAGAAGGGTTTGGGACTAGGTCATCAGTTAATAATAATTACAATAATCCAGCCCCTGCAGCACCTACACCTGTCCCTGACAATGCATCAGAAACAGTCAATGTTTATGATGCTGCATATAATTCGGGTGACTACGATAATGAATCATATCACTTTAGGAGGTTTGTGGCTGATGCTGAACAACCTTTGTATGAGGGTAGTGACTGTACCAAGTTAGATTCGATGCTAAACTTGCATAATTGGAAAGCTAGGTTTGGAATTAGTGATAGTGCCTTTATAGATTTTCTCTCTGACGTTGGCTCTCTCATTCCTAAGGATAATGTGTTGCCACCTAATGCATATGATGCCAAGAAAACATTGTCCGATTTAGGCCTAGAGTACGTAAAATATCACTCATGTCCAAACAACTGCATTCTATATCGAGGTGTAAATGATGATGCTTCCGAGTGTCCTAAGTGCCGTGTATCTCGCTGGAAATTGGGAATGGATGGTAAAATAAGGGTTAATATTCCTGCAAAAGTAATGTGGTATATATTTTCCAATTATTCCAAGATTTAAACGGATGTATAAGTCTCTTTCTACCTCTGAACTAATGACTTGGCTTGCAAAGCAATGAACACAAGATGGATAGATACGGCATCCAGCCGACTCTCCTTCTTGGAGAAATATTGATTATAGGTGGCCTGACTTCGGTAATGAGGCAAGAAATATTAGATTGGCTTTGTCTGCCGATGGTATAAACCCGCATAATAATGGTCTAACCAATAGATACTCTTGTTGGCCGGTAGTATTAGTAACTTATAATCTTCCTCTGTGGTTGTGCATGAAGAGGAAGTTTATGATGTTAACAATTTTAGTTTCCGGTCCGCATGAGCCTGGTAACGACCTTGACGTATATTTACAGCCATTAATTGATGATTTAAAGAAGTTATGGGAAGAAGGTGAACAAACTATATATGATGCCTATACTAAATCATATTTTACTTTAAGAGCAATTTTATTGTGGAAAATAAATGACTTTCTTGCATATGGAAATCTGTATGGCTGCGTCAACAAGGGTTATATGTTTTGTTCAATAAGCGGTGATGATACCGTTGCCAAGTATTTAAGCCATAGTAAGAAGATGTGTTACCAAGGTCATCGGCGTTACTTGGCTAGAAATCATCCATATATATAGGAAGCAGAAGGAAGCTTTTAATGGACAACAAGAATTAGTGCAGGCACGTCAACCTCTTTCGGGAGAAGAGGTGTTATCGCGGCAAGAAAAAATTGATTTTCAATTTGGGAAGGAAGTAAGGAAGTCAAAGAAGGTGGACTGTCCATGGAAATAGAAGTCAGCTTTTTTTTTGAGTTAGAATATTGGAAGTTTCACCATGTTCGTCATTGTCTTGATGTTATGTACGTCGAGAAGAACGTGTGTGATAGATTGATTAGGACATTACTAAATATGAAACATAAGTCTAAAGATAGTGAGGCTTCTCATCTTGACATGATTGACATGGGGGTAAGGGCTGATTTAGCTCCACAAAAAGGAGGAAAAAAACCCTACTTACCCCCTTCAGTTTTTAATTTGTCAAGGGCAGAAAAGAAGAAAATGTTGTCATCATTAATGCACATAAAACTTCCCTATGGACATACGTCGAACATAAAAAACTGCGTATCCATAGAAAAATTAAAGATGTTTGGGATGAAGTCCCATGACTGCCACATCATACTCCAACAACTATTTCCTGTTGTAATTCGTGCGGTACTTCCAAGAAAAGTCAGGGTCACAATAATTAGATTGTGTTTCTTTTTTAATGCTTTGTGCAGCAAAATTGTGGACGTATCGAAACTAGATAAATTGCTGGCAGATGTGATAATAACTTTTTGTGAGTTGGAAAAAATCTTTCTTGCATCATTTTTTGATGTAATGATACATCTCATAGTCCACTTGGTTCATGAATTACGATTATGTGGTCCGGCGTTCTATAGATGGATGTATGCATTTGAGAGGTTTAATAAGGTGTTGAAGAGTTACGTACGAAACCGTTATTACCCCGATGGTTGTATAGCAGAAAGTTATCTTAGAGAAGAATCAGTAGAATTCTGCCAAGAGTTTGTCAAGAAAAGTTGCTCTACTGCCGGTCTTCGTAAAGATGCAGGGAAGTTGAGTGGTCCCATTATCTGTTGTGACAATGAAATCAATCGAAGAAAAAGAGTGAGATGAGGCTCATTTACATGTCCTTCTAAACAACCCTGAAGTACAGCCATATATTTTGTAAGAATTTATTATTTTTGTGGCTGTTTAATTAATATATAAATTTTTTAATTAGTGGTTGTTTAATTAATATATAATTTTTGTCAGAATGCATAAGGAGTATCTAGAGGGAATCCACCAAGGGAAAAAGAAAAGTGTTCATTGGCACTTGAGAGAGCACAATCGGCTTTTTGCTGATTGGTTTCTGGAAAAAGTTAGTTTTATTATAGTTTCCTTTGTGCATACTTTATTGGCTCTGTAGTAACATGAAATTTAGTTATATTTTTGTTTGTGAAAATGTGTAGGTTAGTAGTGAAATGATGAAGAATCCTGGAGGGGTTTCAGAGACAATAAGATGGCTAGCTGGAAAACCATCATTTTTCGTTTTGACTTATGAAGGTTATCTAGTAGACGGGGTTCGATACTTTACAAAAGAGCGAGATGATGTGAGGGTTGTTCAAAACAGTTGCGTGTCTTTAGTTGCTAATACGGTCCAAGTGTCTAGTGCCAAAGATTTAAATCCCGTGGAGAGTGAGATGACTATAACGCCTTAAAAAATTTTAGTAACAATAATTATTTATTTAATATTAAATGTGAATTATGTGGCGTATAAAATTTGTTGAGGAGGTGAAGTATGTGTGGAATAATATTTGTGGGCTTAGTTGATGATTTATATGTGATGTGTAAGCCTGGGGGTTTTTAATTATATTTTTGGGGATTTATCCCTATTTAATCGTGTTATATTTACCTTCTGTGAATTTTATAAAATCCTCGGGATTAGCAGAAATCTTGAAATCTTTTGCATTATTAACTTTATTAGTTTATATGACTTTTAAAAATATTTGATGAATTATTTTTGGTTTTGAGAATTTTAAAATGATTTTATGAATTATTTTTCCATTATATGGATTCAATCTTGTAAAATCCATATTTAATTCGTTTTTAATCCTAAAAATATTTTAAAAATATGTGGGTGATCGTAATTTTACATTCTTCATTTTAAAATTTTAAAATTTAATGTCCCACCCATTTTTATATTTGATTTCGATTTTAGGAGTGGTTTTATTTATTTTCAGTAAAGTATAATTATTAAATCATTTTTTTTATTTTCCATTCTCCCCCAAAATCCCTTATAATTCAATCCCTAAATCAGACTACATTCCCATAAATTGGTCTCTAGAAAATTCTCGACATTGTCTCTCTCTCTCTCTCTCTCTCTCTCTCTCTCTCTCTCTCTCTCTCTCTCTACTATCATCTCTCTCATTTCTCAATCTCTTTCCATCTTTAATCTCTCATCTCTCCCTCCCTAATCTCTCTTGAGCGTCATCTTTTTCTCGGCAAGACTCTGTCTCTCTAACCTCGATTTTCTCTCGGACATAGCCTCGACTTTGAGCTGCTCTTGTGGTTCTGGTACAAAACAAACCTTCTTCCTCTCTTGATCATTGAATTACGGCGTGTTAGTGCGCGTGTGTGTTGCGATTCATGTGTGTTTGAGGTTGTTGATGCTGTGTTCATAAGTGTGTGTATGGGTGAAATTGAGAGTCCGTGTGTGTGTGTTAATAGGCGTGTGTATCGCGTGTGTTTGTGGGTTCCGTCCAGTTCCCTCGAAGCATCACAGCAAGACTTTCCTTCCTTGTGTGATTCTGTTTCGACTTGGTAGTGTTGAGGTAGTGATGTTCGAGACAGGTGTGATGTGGTTGGTGTCGAGTATTCCCATCCCCTTTTCTGTTGTAACAATCAAGTGGTTTGGTGTGTGTGTGTCACCATGTAACTGTGTGCGTGTGTGGAACAACCGGGTGTGTTGCCTTGCTGTTTGGTTGAAGGTTGAAAGATATAGTGTTGGTGATGAGTTCAATTCGGTACTGATTTTGTGGATGATTACTGTGATTCATCTATGTAGTTGCTTTACGGATTCTAATTGTTACGGTCTAAGTTTTGTTTGACCAATTCAGTGAGATTACAAATTGGTTCGTATAATAATCGTGTAGAGTCTCGTGTTGGAAACCCGATTCGGGCACCCTCGAGATTTTGCCCTATCGACAGTGATAGTAAAATTGAGTCGATGGTAATTGGCAATGATGATTCTTCTGAGCCAAAATTTAAATTTTAACAATTACGCTATAATTTTAATTTCTTGTTTTAAATTCTGAGTTTATATAATTGCTTAGTAATATTATCAAAATGGATTATTGGATTGTGATTATATTGCAAACGATGATTGTGTTGGTTGTGTCGGTTGTATCCCGACTGGCAGTCACCCGTATAAAGTGTGACGCCCCTAGATCCGGGGTCAAGGATCCAGGTCATCACGGTCCAATTTCCGATCAGTATCAATATCTCTTTAGTCTTTTTTTTTAATACTTATGCAATTGACCCCACACTAATACACACACACACACACCAGTCATATGCTCATAGAACAACATCCACAATATTTAAAAGTTTAAAATTAACAGTTATTACAAGCCCAGAATTTTACTAAGTACATTGTTGAACAAAGCTTCTACAGGAAGCATTTCAACAACCAAAGTTTATTACAACTTACACACTTAATTTACATAAGTATATTAAGCCCCTTTCGCTTGTCACTACCTCGGGGATAGTCGCCAACACTCGCTCAAAAGGTCGCCTTTCCCTTACCCTCTTGCGGGGTGTGGTACGTAGTATCGGCATGGGACCTAGCTGTTATATACATAAATAGCAAGAGTGAGCTATAATAGCTCAGTAAGATAATACTGTAACTAGAATTTAAAATGTGAACAGGTATACATGTATGTATATGCATATATAATAGCAGAAAACAATTAAAATCCTTAAGGAAGAATAAAGCTCTTATTTAATAATACATCATCCACTTACTATTATAAGAAAGAAATCTAAAATAATATAATATCAGTTTTTCTTCATCTGTAACCATAATTCCATCATCTCATATCATTATTCTGTTTTCAGTATAGAAATCTGAAATAATATAATATCAGTTTTTCTTCATCTGTAACCATAATTCCATCATCTCATATCATTATTCTGTTTTCAGTATAGAAATCTGAAAACCATTATCTACACTTTCTTTTCAAAAACATTGGGGATATCTGCTGTTGCCTGATACGTTAGGACGATGATCAGTCGCCTAATCGTACCTGCTCTCTTTTTACTATCGGTAGAAGGAATGAAGATCATCCCTGGAGGAAGGCCACCTGCTAACATCCTCCCTTGGCATCTTCGTGCCGTAATAAAATAATAAATGCTGGACTGTGTCGCACACAGCCCTGACACAGCCACTTACGCAAGTCTGTTGCAATCCCCCTTTTTATCACATCATTATTCCCTTTTTAAAATATCATTCCACATTTCCATTTTCTCGCTTTCATTCCCACATATCATTCACTCATATCATTTCCATTCTCGCACATTACTTCTATAAAATATATATATATATATAACATAATGCTTTGATCATGATCCAGACATCTCTTTCATAATCAAGAAGTCAAATATACTTTTATATTCCGAAAATATTCCGTCTATTTAAAGAGTAGTAAATGATAACCAAATAATATTTATTAAACCACTGATATTTAAAAAGAATATCTTTAGCAAAATATTATAAATCATATAACCCTAGATAACAACTGATACCATTCTTTTCTTTAGATAACAACTGATACCATTCTCTCATATTCTCTTAATCATAAGGCATGTTCACTTCATGCATAATCATCTCTATACATATCCATCTCATACTCATATCCATATCCATATTCATATACATCTTCGTACTCATATTCATATTCATATACATCTTCGTATACCTTTCTTTTCAATATCAATACTCACGGAAGACAATTTCTTCACAATATAGTAATAATAGCATCACATATATATATCCCATGAAATCAAGTTTCTTTGAAGATAAATAGTTTTCCAAGTAGGGATAGAAAAGATCTTGCCTCGGTTCCGGTATCCTGACGGTATGGTTCGTCCCTCTTCCGGAGTTTCTATAAACACAAAAGGACTGTCGTTAGAACCAAATCTCTTACTCACTACACTCTTGTATAACATTACCTTTGAACTTTAATATATGTTTAACGTATTACTATTACTCCAAAGGTTCAAGAACTTAACCATTTAAAACCTTGATCGAAGTTTCAGGGGTTTTCACTATTTCCCCTAACGATCACACTTAACTGTAAAAATTCTCAGAAAATATGGATTTCGAATTTTACCACAAGGTCAACTGGTAACAACTCTTTGACTACCTTACTACACTATCCCAAAGTTTCATAATTTTTAAAAATGTTTAAGTATGGTGGTTATAGCCTCAAAGTTAACACAATTACATTTTCTCGGTTTCCGAACGTCTTTCACTCAAACTGACTTTTCTCCTAAACCGTACGTCAGATTTTAACGTACCTTATATCAAAACGATCTATGAACTAAGCTCTATCATTTCATGGTCAATTGGTCACTTAGGCAGTGAGGTGCCGTACGAATACAGGGCTCACCAAACAGGGCAGTTTGTAGTTCTAACGAAAAACGGACATTATAACGGCTATATTTTCATACTTTCCATAAATCCAACTCCTCCAAATCAATTATCAAACACAATAATCATCACCTACACCATGTGGTCTTCATTACCAGCCATGGTTACAAATCCCAAACACTTCCATATTAAACTTTAATCACTTACAAACACATGGATTATCATAATCTTAACATTCACACCACTTAATCACTAAACCACACAATATCCATCATAAATATAAAAGGGCAAGCATGATTATACCTTCTTGAAGCTTTGATAACCCTTAACAATCCATGATATATCCTTAATCAACCTTATACTAGCTTGAATCACTAAAAGAAATCATTAAAACAAAGTTAACACTTGAAAACACTATTTATCATCTTTTCTAACAACTTCCATGATTTTATTACCTTGGCAAATGATGTTGGTTTGCTATGAAACTTTGTAGATGATCCTTCCTAACCTCTTAGAAGCTCCATGATTTTTCCCTTGAATTGTTATTGAAGAGAGCTAGGGTTTCTGTTTTTATTTTTTTTTTCTTCCTTTTTTCTTCTATTTGGCCGAATGGAATATTGGAGAAGGTGGGGAGAGATTTTTGTGTTTCTTTGATGATTATCTTGCTTAATCTTGTATTCTAGATTGTCTTGGAAGCCTTGGTTGATATTTTCCTAGGCAATTGAGTAATTTACCCTTAATTTTGAGTTAGTGGAGTGTGACATCACTAAGGGTGTCATTAAGATGACCTAATATTCTCATTTCTTGTTTTTCTAAGTATTATGTTATTAATCTTGGATAATAATAATGTGGTATGCATCCTTGTGAGATTACTAATCTTGGTTGCTTGGTGTCCATACTCGTCTAATTGTGGTTCGTTTCGAGTATATCTCATTATCTTAGTGGTTTTCGAAATCATTTACAAATCCAATTTCCTTTGGTATTCTCATAACTTAATAATCCCTTGGTTTAATCTAAATTCACTAATCCCTCAATATATAATTCTTATAGGGTTTCTATGCTCCCTAATATCAAAAAGAAGCTTATTCGAAATCAAAATCCTAAAAATCCATATTCTGGAATTTCTGGAATCTATCGTCATTTCGAGTCACTTATTTTCAATGTACAACACTAATATGGTTTCTGTTTACTCATCTCCTGTCTCAAGTATAGGGTACCTACATATCATTTCCCTAAATCCTCAAAATTTACTATTCATGTGATTACTGTAGCCTTACTAAAGTTAGGGTTATTACATAAAGGGGATGCCGTCAAAATTTTCTAAAATCCTAAATTACTTTTCGAATATATATATATGTATATGATTATAGTACTAGTATAAGTTAATTGCACTATATTTAATTATTTGTTAATGATTTGATAAGTGTTTGTTGGTTATGGATAAGGCTTATATCAGAGGTTATAAATTGATGTTATATGATTAAATAAATGAATTTAGGGGATTATTCGCAAGGGTAGTTTAAGGTTACCTAGTGGTAACAAACAGCGAACGTCGAATAAAATTCTAAAATAGTGTTTATATTGTGTGTAGATCCCAAGGACAAAGGAAAGACGAAAGTTGAGGACATAGGGAACCAGCGACTTCAGTAAATACCTGGTTAAGGCAAGTAAACCATTTCACTTATCTTTCAAGTGAATCATGCTTATCATAACTTGTTCAATATATTAGTTTGATTTACTGTTGATATTATCGTTCAGTTATATTCAATAAATATGCATATTTGTTGTCCTGTTCCCGAACAAAAAATTGAACTTGTTGATTCTTTTCCTAGTGATATATTCCAAATCAGTACTCCCCTTTATATCGAACTTGTCGATATCTAGGTCAGATGTTACTAGACCTCATTTATTCTTGGGATTTGAACTGTTGACCTGGAACGTGAGATTCCAGTATGTTTGGCTGGTCGAGGTGATCGATTGTTCCGACACCTGGCATTCAGATTATAGGATTGGACTGTTGTTTTTTTTTAAAAAAAATGAAGACCCTTCGGGGAGGACCAGATTCGTGGTCAAATGTTAAGGCCAATGTGTGTCGTGGATCCATTAAAGGACATTGCTGTGTGCGTTTGTCCGGGGTTAGTGCGTGACTGATCAGCAGCCTAACCTTATTATTGTTTTATTTATAAAATGCTTAATAGTCCAATTCTATTCCATTTCTTGACTTAAATAAGATATTATATTTTCAAATTTTCCTGAGCACCTGAAATTGTTGGTAATCATTTATCTTAATCAGACTTGCGGATATAATTCTAATTTATGCTTCCATATATATATATATATATATATATATATATATATATATATATATATATATATATATATATATATATATATATATATATATATATATATATATATATATATATATTGTTATACTTGCTGAGCATCATCGGCTCACTTTTGTGTTAACCCTGTTTTCTTCAGTTAAATTCGAAGATGTCTAGAAGGAGCGGACACTCTCATAGAGGCAGCCAGCGAGTTGAGGTTATAGGACGGGTAGTCCGCTGTCAGCTCTATTTTATATTATATTGTTGTAATATCAGCTTAGACAGTTCACTTGGCTTTGGGGTTGTAAAATATTAATATGTAGTTTGGATTTGGTTTGTAATAGCTAGCTGGATGTTGTTTCATACTGTGACCTGTGAGCGGTCTTGGATAGCAGTAGTTATATGTAGTTATTTGGTTTGAACTTTATTATGCATGTGGACAAGATGATTAGAAGTAGTGATGGTTTGGTTGGATTACAGGTGGTTAGTTCAATTTACGAATGCATCATGCCGAATTTTCTAAAATTTCTCCTATATTAATGTTTAATTCATTATAAAAAGTATATAATTTTAATATTGGTAAGTGAGGGTGTTACAATTACCGTTTACGGTGTTATTCTAGAAATATGGATTGAATTATCATGCATTCAAATCCCCTTTGTTTTTGTGTAATTGGGTAGACAATGACAAAGGAATAAAGGTGGATGATCTTGGGTTCACACTTATCGATCTAAGTCGACAAGGCCACAAGAGAGATAAATATGTATCTATAGACCAAGTAAAGCAAGCTAATTATATTGAAGATCTGGTCGATGCCAGATGGTCTGTTGTATTAACCTCTACGACTCGAGACTGTTGGGTTTCGAGGCATAAAACGCAGCAAAAACAGTACTTAAAACATTAAAATTCGAAACCCTAACTCAGGATCCATGTATAAGAGGAGCAGATTATGGAGAACAGAATCAATACCTTTTAAGAAGCTTTAAAACGTATGATAGATGGAGGTCCAACGATGCAATCACCACACAGCCCTCTTTTCAAGATCTGCGTCTCCAAAGAAGTCCACATGAACACAACGATCGTCCAACGACCAACAGAGATGGTACTAGCCAAGAAAACGCCTCTCTCTCTCTCTCTGTCTCTCTCTCTCTCTCTCTCTCCCTCTCTCTCTCTCTATATATATATATATATATATAGCCTCTCTAAGATGTAGAGCAGCTAGGGTTTAGGTGAAAACGAATTCTGCAAAATCTTACCCTAAACCAACACATCTTAATGTATTTATAAGAAGAGATTTGGGCTTAAAACCCTAAAACGTTTTGGGCTTCACTAAACCCAATCTGTTTTGGTTTTAATCTTATTATTATTAAATTCGAATTATACTTTGCAATTAATCAAGTCCCACTTAATTAATTCAATAATTCGAATTAATAACTATTTAAATTCATAATTTAAATAAAGCTCTGTTTTATATGTTCTTATTGTGTAACCCTTTAGGTTATTGTTACGTTGACAATAATTTTAATATCCAATAATAAAATTATAAACAAAGAGGGCATCTAGTAATACATCATTGCTACCCAAGTAATAATAATAATTGGTGATCCAATTAAACCTTTCGTGATTAATGTTTTCGTGTAATATAATCCCTTTAACCAAATATTATAGATTAAACTCGAGGCATGTGTTTAGTAATCCTCTTCAACGTTTAATCCGGGTTTCCTTGATCAATGAGTAGACTATTAAAAACAAATCAATATTTGAGCATGGCCATGCATTTTCATAGTCTTACTCAATCAAGAGGCCAATAATATCTCTCCTATAAATAGGAGGGTTAAATCCTTTATCTATCATTCATATTTCATATATGTCTCAAAATATACCCGATGTCCACTTTTATCATCACCCGGTCAAAGGTAACTGTAACGCCCTTAACCCGGTAACCCGGATTGGGCGCCACCCAAATAATAACAAATGTAAATACATGTATAATAAAACTTAATACACCAACAATTTCTCACCTAGGATCGATTCCAAGTTATGGTATGAAACAAGAATCTAACTATACAAATTATTACAATTTCTATCATACTCTGAATACAATTTCTATATCGTCTAATCTGAAGTTTAATTCCCATCCTTTCTTGCCCGCTCTGGCTTCGAAATTTATCCTGTACAAACTGCCTCATCGCTCTCCTATGATATGTAAGATGTAAACAACCATCCTTAACCTAACTGAAAGGTTAGGGAAAAATAAAGCAAGAGTGAGCCAACAATGCTCAGCAAGTATATAGTATAGTGAACAACAATTTATGAATTTTTCGTTGATGAACAATATCAATGATCAAAACAATCTCAAGGGAATAAATCAATTCTCTTCATAAAATAAAACTTTCAATTTTTTTTAAACCATAACTCTTTCTCAAAACATTTTTTTCCCTTTAAACCATTCTATCATCAAAACATACTTTTCATTAAACTTTTTTAAAAACATTTAGATTGTGTTTGGATACGAGCAATTCATTTCAAATATGGGAATTTAATTCCTGAAATTTAAATTCATAATTTCAAATTCTATCATATTGTTTGGAAATCAACAGAATTTCAAATGTTGAATTTCAAATTCCAACATTGTTTGTTACTCCTATCAAATAGAATTTCATTTGGAAATTAAATTTAAATATTAAATAAATCATTTATCAAATACATTTTAATTATTTTCTAAATTATCTAATTTAGTATTTATTACTTTATCCCACCATAAAATAAACTTTAAAAGCTAAAATCCATCTTTCAAGATTTACTTTTTGTGATCCTGCTTATTTCTGTAACAACCAATTATATATATTAATTTATTTTTAATTTTCAACAAAATTATTAAAAAAAACAAAAATAAAGAAAAGAAACACACAGTACCTCGCACCCAAGTACCCAACTATAACGCCACCATCTTCACTAATTTCAATCTCCCCCGCCCCCCGCCCCCCGGCATCTTCTTTCTTTCTCCCTCAACCTGTATTCGTGTCTTTCTCAACAATACAATCACACTCACATACTTACACACATACATATTTACACATACTATACATAAACACACTCCCCGCCATATTATCAACGCCGCGACGACTCGCCAAAGTTCATCGTCGGTGGCGTCTTCTCCCCAAACCCGGCGACTGAGTTCCTTACACATAGTATACTACTATACTTCATCGTGATGGATGAATAAAGAATAGAAGTGTGAGAGAGGGAGGGAGTGGGGAGAGAATAGATCGAGAGTTGAGAGGAGAGGAGAGAACAGCTTTGTTATTTGGATTGGTTGTAAATTGTAATTTCAAATGACACTAAAAAATGTGTAATTTCAAATTCTTACTTATAAGCTTTATTTTGAATTGTTAGAATTTGGACCAAATCCAAATCCAAATTCCTTTATCATCCAAACAAGGGATTTGATCCAAATCCAGCATTTCAAATGAAATGCCTCTATCCAAACAGGCCATTAAGTTGATTTTATTATTCTCCTGCTTACGGACAATACGGGTGATCAGCCACGTAAAGTCCCCATTCCTATGAAATTGGGTTCCCAATTAGGCAATACATTGGCCTTTAATGTTGGACTGGGACCATCCTAGCCTCTTACGCTAAATAAAAGTGCTGGACTACGACCACCCTAGCCTCTTACGCTTTTCCAATTTATAAACAAATTTATTATTAATAATTTAAAACATTTCAATTTTCAGTCCTTAAACTCACTGATAACAGATCAGCCCAGTATAAGGAATTTTAAAACATCTTCAAATAATTAAGCCATTTTAATGAGCAACCATAAAAGATTAAGAGTCAGGGAAGCATTCAATATAAGGAATCATAAACAACAAAGCAATAAGATTGAACTAAGCATGGTATAGTTTCATCTAAAAAGAATTATAAATCAATAAATTAGCAAGGCATCATTAATCAATTAAGGAACAAGCAATTGATAAGGTTCAAGAATTCGAACAACAATTTATAAGGAAATCATGGGATACAGGAATATGAAGTTCAATAGCAGATTTGTGTAAATACATTGGTTATAAACCATTCTTTTCAACTATTTCCAGAATTGACATAATCTCATTATATATATATATATAGGCCATTGCTCCATAGAGAACATTCTTATATAAATAACAATAAAGAACCCTATGGAATCATTTATTCCAATAGATCCAATGGCCCCGCCAGGGGCACCCAATACAAAAAATTCTTATTTTTGTATCCTCTTTCCATTTAGCAAAAAAAAACTGTTCACTGACGACGTCAACAGTGACGTCATCATGAACAGTGATTTTTTTTTGGTGAATGGATAGAGGGTAAAAAAATAAGAAATTTTTGTATTGGGTGCCATGACGGAATTCTTAAATTAGATTAAATATGAGTGTTATAATGGTGTTCTTTATTGTTCTTCATATAAGGTGTTCTTCATGGAGTGGAACTATATATATATATATATATATATATATAGTTGCACTCCATAGCAAACACCGTATATAACAAACAATAAAGAACACCTCATATCTAATATAATTTAAGAGTTCCGTCATAGCACCCAATACAAAAAGTTGTTATTTTTTTACCCTCTAGCAAACCAGCAAAAAAAAAAAAAAAATTTTGAAAATTTACTGTTCATTGATGACATCATCAGTGACGTCATCAGTGAACAGTAATTTTCAATTTTTTTTTGCAGACTTGATAGAGGGTAAAAAAATAACAACTTTTTGTATTGGGTGCCCCTGGCGGGGCCAAAGGATCTAATAGATCTAAGGTGTTCTTTATTGTTTGTTATATAAGAGTGTTCTGTATGGAGCAAAGGCCTATATATATATATATATATATATATATATATATATATATATATATATATATATATATATATATATATATATATATATATATATTTGAAATAAACATAAGTGACTCAAATAGTTAAAAACAAACATTCAAGAAATTCTCAGTTATTCGTAATCTCACTCTTGTCAGCTAAGCACTCATAGGCTTTAGCTGCCAACCCGGCCCGACAATAATGAGTTGAATAAGTAAGAAGATCTCAATTCATTCTAGGTTTTAACTGTCACTGAGCAACACATGCTTCAACGACAGTATAAACCCCGAATTAGTTTACATTCATTTATAGCGAAAATAATATCAGAGTAAAATAGTTGTACAATAGTTTGAAGAAAACATTCCTTGAAGAGTATTTATTGAGGAAAAATCATAATTCATATTCAGGAATTATACTAAATATTTTAATAATTTTTTTTATCTTGGATTTCCTCTGTTTAAAATATCACTTAATCACTTTGAAGAATATAAAATAGTACACGACTGAGGAATCCGCTAAAATACCATATATTAGAATATTAACAAAAACGAGGAATATTTATATAAAATAATTTTAAAAGAATCAAAACCTGAACAATAGGTATTAGAGAATCTGATAAAATGTCAGTTATTGGAATATTAATAAAAATTAGGAATATTTATTTAAAATAATTTTTTAAAGAATCAACACCTGAACGATAGAGAAAATCAACAATTGAAAAGTATTTTTGAAAATAAACACTTAAATACTAGTTGAGAGAAAATATCACTTAAAACAAAAATAAGGGGTATAGCCCCTAGCAAAGCGATTTGGAAGAAGCCTTACAATTAATAAAAACAGGTTCACATCATTCGAAATTAAAGTGAAGGCTATAGATGCTTGCAAGAAGAAATTCGAAAGAATATATAAATAACGAAGGAGAATTCACATCACTTGAACGATAAGTGAGGTATAGTATAACTTGCCTCAAAACATGCAGTTTCCAATTCTAACATCTCAATCCTTTACTCACTTCATATCAGTCTCTCCTTCTTTACACATTGGTTCCAATTGATTATGCATCTATCTTTTTCTATAACTTGTCAGCCGCTACACGGGCACTCTCGTCAACTCCGATAATTATTCCATTCCTCAAGATTCCATCTAGACGTGCACTGGCTCTTAGTCGGCCTCCTATGCGTACCTATATACAGGTAAAGTACTACTTCAGTATGCGTATAATCGTAATCACTTAACTCATTCTACCCAAACGTGTCCAAAACACTTTACAATTTATCACCTATAGCTCATACAGATCATATTCTCGAAATAGTAACATATAATCGCATAAGCACTTAGCACGTATTATTATCTTACACTTGTATCTGTTAACACGTATATCATATCTATTTATAATTACTTCTTATCAATTTACTATACGAATTACAAAACAATTCTAACAAAAATTGGACAGCACCTCCTCTAAAATATGACTTAACCTGTGAGAAATACTATTACCCAATCAACAACCAATTATCCTTTGCTTCAATACAATACACCATCATATCAATTCATACTAATGTACCTCATTTGTACATCCCTAACATTCCATAAACTTGATACATAACGTACATATACCACAGTTCTAGCAAAAATGTACATCCAACTTCTTTTATCCTAAAATCAAGTCAATATCCACAATAGTAGTTTAAATACAACTTCTTTTATCCTTCTTTTATCGCTCTAAATACAACTTACAATTTTCTAATCATGTAACATATCAATTAATCACTAACAGTTATCCAAATAAACTAGTTAGCACTTGACAATTTATAATATTTGAACTTTACTTTTATTCATTAATCCAGAATCAAGTTATAATTCTACTTAGACATATATATATCCTTGCACAATTTAAAACTCAACTACAACACGTAGATATATACCATTTATAATGCATCAACTCAAAATTAAATTAACAATTGCAATTTAAATCGTGAATGTGTATAAACATTGAAAATCGCACAATTCACGTAATTCGAATATTATTCCAATAATAACATATAGGTTATAATGGTGAAAAAAATGAAATTACTATTTTTAGAAAATTTTGACGGCATCCCCTCTGTACGGGTAGCCTACCTGTCGGGCACAGCCGACGTAATTTCAATGACAACCAACAATTATAATCATGTACATCATACCACTAATATCATAACTTAATATTCTCAATCAATAAACGAGAATAAAATCATCCCAATAATATGCACTTAAACTTTTCCGACATTCAATAAAATTCATATCCGAAATAATTTATTACATAATTTATACAGAATTTCGAACCGAATTCAAGCATCACAGAACTCATCAAACATTTCAGAACTCAGCTTAATCAATAAAACATCGAACCAAAATGAACAAACCCAGCCTTACAACACTCCACTGGACACAAGTACCATCTCACAACAACAAGCATCAACACTAAAACTATTAACATGACACACTGCCCAAATCGAATACACACACACACACTATAGGTTAACACACACACACACATCGTAGGTTCACTACACACACACTCGTATACCGAATTCCGATCACCGTACAGATAATCGAACCCACAAGACACACAGTACTTGACGAAATTGACGAACCCAGAATATATATACTGTAGACACACACATCACTACGATACATACATACAGACGCCGCCGCCGCTGCAACACCGGCGCGACCACACACACGGCGACACACAGCTGGGTTGCAGGAGAGGGGAATGAGAGACTCGCGAGGGAGATGTGGGAGAGACTAAGAAAGAGTTTGATGGAGAGAGATTAAGAAAACTGGAGAGAGTAGAGAGAGAGCTCCAGAGTTTTATAGAAGAATTGAGAGATTGAAATTTGGGGGAACAGATTAGGGATTTAGAAAGGAAAAAAAACAAATTTTTTTTTTTTTTGTAATTTCACAACTCCATTTCTAATTAAAACAATTTATAAACACCTGATAAAATGAAAAATAAATAAGTACTACTTGGAAAAATCTCAATTAAATTTTTAAAATGTAGAAAATAAAATTATCTATCTCCCCATATTTTTAAAATATTTTTAGGATCAAAATGAATTAAATATGAATTTTACAAGTTTTGACCATTTAAATACAATAAAACTCTTAAAACCATTTTAAAATACTTAAACACCCGAAATAATTCACCCAATAATTTTAAAAACTAAATAATTATTCAAAGATAACATTACAAAAGATTTCATGATTTTTAATAACTCTGATGAATTTATAAATTCGCAGAAGATCAATAATGCATGATTTAAATATATTTTAATCATAAAATTCAAATAAAAATACAAGGACTCACATTTCACATATACATCATCATATAAGCATGTAAACATGATGTCACATATATTCAATTCTAGAAAAATATTGACCTCCTATAACCCCTATTTAATATTAAATAATAATAATAATTATAAGTATGATATTTCTAGGGCGTTATATCCTTCCTCCCTTAATAGGATTCTGTCCTCAGAATCGATCGTAGGAAAACATATGACTGTATTCTCATACATTTCTCTTTCAATTTCCAAGTCATTTATTTCATTCTCGAATGCCTTTATATCGATTCATATCTCGCTAGGCTCGTCTTATAAGCCCGTAAATTCCAACATAAACTTAAACCTTTGGTTTGCATATCTCGTTAATTCTAGATACTTATCACTCGTACGGGACGATCCTTTTCTACCAAAAATCGAACATGACCCATTCGTATGATGGACTATGCCCTCTGTGAAAGTACCTCAATTACTAATCCAATCATCCATAAACAATTCATTCATATACAATAATAAAACAAAACCTGCCTTGATTTGCAACAAACATATAAGCGAAGAAATCTGCCTTGACTTGCTACATACAGGTAAATAATTAGATCTTTAAAACAAAATCCACGAGACTAGAACAATTGATACCACTTCCACACTCCAACTTGTAATTCAGATTGCCCAGATAAAACTTTGAGAAAAAGAATATCAAGAAATCCCCCAATCATTCTTACTCCCCTTTCAACGTACAATGTTACTCGAGGAGGGAATAACTGGGAAACTTCTATCCATCCTTAATCCCATTGTTTTAATGAGTAACTTTTTCAAAACTAGTAACCATTTACCTTGAAACGCATATATCTTGTTCACAATACATACTATCCCGGGGTCACTGCCCCTCAATACCATTCAAAATCAAACTTTCAACCCAATTAAACTCCAACTCTAATATCCCTTAATATTAAAAATCGACTTCCGACCCATTACTCTACATATCTTACAAATCGTCAAAAGTTAAACTCTACACATTATAACTGCCATTTTTATCAATAATCATTTCCTAGTTCATTCGGTTGCACTGACACTTGAGCGGTTTTTGATCTCTTCTTTGACTCCTAAAATCTTCCTCCACTTTTATCCATTCGGTTCTTGATTTTATAGTCATGTCCACTGCTATAACTATTTTAGTAAAATCTTTGACAATCTAAGGAAATTCCTAGCTGATCCTTCAAAACTTTTGATCTCTACTTGCATTTTAGGCCTTTCCCAATTCATTACTGCTTCCTCTTCTCGTAGTTCACTTTGATCCTTTTGTCATATCTTAAAGATTATAATTCTTTAAATTCCAAAACTCGTACTTAGAAATCGTGTATGTGCTTTTCTTATATCCTTGAATTTTGTTGAGATGTCTTCCGATCCTGAATCCTTGAAACTCATTACATACATGATAATAAATAATTAACCAACTTTATATCTCTGTTTGGCGACAATCTTAGTAATTCGTCAACACATACATCAGAGAAATTTTAAACACTGAAGTCTGCTTCACTCTAATTGTGTCCTTACGGGTATCTCCCACATGTATATGATAACCTTAAAATCTTGTCCTAATAACCTCTTAGTCTGCATGATTGTTACAATTCCTTTGTCTGCTTCCTACCTCAAAATACAAATTCATATCTCTTGAGAATCACACTTTCACCTTCTTATCCTCATACTTTACCTGTACTTTATAGTTAACTGTACAATCCAATCCTGATTCACACCTAATTCTTTTAATCGCTATCACATCCAGATTCTTAACATTATTTATAATCATCTTGAACTTCTAGCTTCTAATTCTATCACTTCCCACCACCCTATTTCTTCTACTTACACTTATAGCTTTCCATATTTATCCTAGTACAATTGTAATATACTTCTTCTTAAATACTTACCTTCCGACAATGGAAGTCCTTCTGGTCTTAGTAACTCATATCTTGTGGGTTGCTATCCTGCCTCGTTATTTTGGTTTTCAAAATCTCCTAGATCTTATATTCCTTTCCAGCCAAATCTCACATCCTATGTTAACACCATTCTTGAAAATTTCCTGGTTCCCTGTCTTTCTTTTCTTACTATCTCGTTCCCTCTACGTAACTCACTCTTACTCTTAATATTAGTGATCCTCTGACTATATTCGTACAAGTTATTAACCCCACACAATCACTTTACTTCCTTATCCAAAGCTTCAATTCTTGTTGATATCTCCCGGAAACAACTATCCAGCTCTACTCTACTTCGCTCAAACTTTTCCCACTTCGGTTCTAAAATTCATATTCGACAATTAGTCTCAAATCATTTAAAATCTAATAATATTCCTTCTACTATATCCTCAGTCAAATATACAATAGACAAATGTTCTTCAATAATCTTTCCTCCACATAAATATCACCCTCCAACTGTGACCATCATCACTCTACTTACAACTTTAATAAAATTTAATAATCTCGTGTCCCTGTTATCAGTTCCTTAACCATACTCAGTCTCTCGTATTATCAAATCTTGTACGTGTGTCGTCAATCCAATAAGTAAGCTAACTTGATATTCAATCTATGCTTTCACCTCAATTCTCAAATCTGATCAACCAATTCTCAGTAGACATAAATGTAACTTGGACCACTTAGAATGTCGACATCTCTATCTTTACTGCTTTCAATCAATACTAACTTTAGGAATCGTAAGGGTTTATAACAAAAGGAATCAATAAAATAGACAGGTGCTAACATGTATGAATATAAGAAGAGTTTTTTTTATAGGAATTTTGTAAAAGAATCTAACCGAGAGATCAATATAATCATTGAACTGTTTTTCAGCTGCATTTGTCACTTAGGTCAACCTCCATAGTACAAAAAGGTGGCCAACCTTCGGTACTTTTATGACAAACACAATCAGTGGCATCCCACCAAACCTCTATCACAAAGATAGGGTATCCGTGAATCTCCTATATACATAGGGTCGTTCATCCTAGTTGAATGAAGAAAACAAAGTGTTCAGGGAAAAATAAAAAGAAAAATTTCAAAAGTTTCAAAAGTTTATATATATAATGTTGAGTAAAGAATAGCAAATATTCAGGGAAAATAGAAAGAATTCAAGGGTCTCAATAATTTATATGCACCATGTTGAATCAAGTAACCCCTGGAAAAATAGAGGTATCTTTGAAAAAATATGAATGGGTTTAAGTAAATCAGATTTACGAAATTCGTCATGAACTAAAATATAGTTGATTATCAAAGGTAATAGGGTAATAACAAAATAAGAAGGAACAGAAATGAAGGATAAAACTCCTTATAGTGAATAACCATGCTCTTACTCCAACACATGCCAGAAATCACATTTTGCCTCTCGTTTACCGTCTTTTCGTACTCTCTATAACGTTCACCAGCTAATTGAAGTCGTAAAAGAAATTCTAGAAGATACGCGAAGGACTATAGGCAGTGTCCTCCGAACTGGTAGCTCCGATTGTCCATTTAGTATATGCGGCACCGAATCAACTACCTCGTCTCAAATCGAATCTTCGGATGAATCGAATTCCTGCTCGCGCGATATGTCGGAATATCAAGTAAAGTCACGACCGTCGTCCTAATAGCCTAAGATGAACCATATCCTAATTCGTTTCGCCTAACGTCTAACCTATATATGTACACCTAATTATCCTAACTTGTTTCAGTGACCATAACCAGTCGCTCTGATACCAACCTGTAACGCCCTTAACCTGGTAACCCAGATTGGGCGCCACCCAAATAATGACAAATGTTAATACCTGTATAATAAAACTTAATACTTCAATGATTCCTCATCTAGGATCGATTCCAGGTTATGGTATGAAATAAAAATCTAACTATACAAATTATTACAATTTCTATCACTACTCTGAATACAATTTCTATACCGTCTAATCTGAAGCTTAATTCCCATCCTTTCTTGCCCGCCCTGGCTTCGAAATTTATCCTGTACAGACTGCCTCATCGTTCTTCTATGATTTGTAAGATGTAAACATCCATCCTTAATCCTAACTGAAAGGTTAGGGAAAAATAAAGTAAGAGTGAGCCAACAATGCTCAGCAAGTATATAGTATAGTGAACAATAATTTATGAATATTTCATTGATGAACAATATCAATGATCAAACTATCTCAAGGGAATAAATCAATTCTCTTCATAAAAAAAAACTTTCCATTTTTCTTTAAACCATAACTCTTTCTCAAAACATTTTTTTTCCTTTAAACCATTCTATCATCAAAACATACTTTTCATAAAACTTTTTTAAAAACATTTAAGTTGATTTTATTATTCGCCTGCTTACGGACAATACGAGTGATCAGCCATGTAAAGTCCCCATTCCTTTAAAATTGTGTTCCCAATTAGGCAACACATTGGCCTTTAATGCTGGACTAGGACCACCCTAGCTTCTTACGCTAAATAAAAGTGCTGGACTAGGACCACCCTAGCCTCTTACGCTTTTCCAATTTATAAACAAATTTATTATTAATAATTTAAAACATTTCACTTTTCAATCCTTAAACTCACTGATAACAGATCAGCCCAGTATAAGGAATTTTAAAACATCTTCAAATAATTAATCTATTTTAATGAGCAACTATAACGCCTTAGAAAATTTCATATTTATAATTATTTATTTAATATTAAATATGAATTATATGACGTGAATATTGGTTGAGAAGGTGAAAGATGTATGATATCATATTTATGGGTTTAATTGATGATTTATATGTGTCGTGTAAGTCTGTGTATTTTTAGTTGTATTTTTGGTGAATAAATTCTATTTAAATCATGTGTTATTTATCTTTTGAGAATTTTATAAAATTATCGGGATTAGTAAAAATCATCAAATCTTTTGCATTATTAACTTTATTAGTTTATTTGAATTTGAAAAATACTAGATGGATTTATTTTGATTTTTAAGGATTTTAAAATGATTTTATGAATTTATTTGGGCTTTATTAATTTAATCTTGTAAAATCGATATTTATTTCATTTTGATCCTAAAAATATTTTTAAAATATGTGGGTGATCGTAATTTTATACTCATTATTTTAAAATTTTAAAATTTAATATTCCACCCATTTTTTATTTAATTGTGATTTTAGGAGTTAATTTAATGAATTTCAACGAAAGGAAATTTTGGAAAATGCCTCTCTTTTAAATTTTTCCCATAAATCACTTAAATCCCTAATTCCCTTTAGTTCATTTCCAATCAATCTCTCGAACAATCTCTTTTCTCTTCCTGTGAGTCTCTCTTCCTTTCTCTCACACGTTTGTTAGCATAATCGAGTCTTATGTTGACGTTTTAGTCGACCATGGCTGTCAATCACACTCCTTCTCCCCTCTGTTGTCATGTATCTGGGTTAACTACTGGTGTTGCTGCATGGTTTGAGCTCGATGCGTGCGAGTTGAGATTGGTGTGCGTGTGTATATACCGAAGTGTGTGTGTGTGTGTGCGTGTGTAGTAGCGTTCGTATGTGAAGTGTGTGTTCTGTTGAGTGTGCGTACATATATATGTATGGCTGTGTGTTTGTGCTCTGTTGGTACTGTATGTGTGTAGGTTAGGGGCAAACTTATGTGTGTATGTGTGGAATTGGCTGTGTTTAGGCTGTGTTAAGCTGCTGGTTTTGGCTGGATTATAATACTTGAGAATTCTATGATGTTTCAAACTATTGTTCTGAATTCTTGCCGTGACTTTTGTGGGTTACAAGATGATGCTTTATATGATTAATTTCGAGTTATTTGGCTGTTAAATTATTCGTAAAAAATTTTGTGCGGAGTTTCGGGTCGGAAACCCAAAAGTTGGGTACCCTCGAAATTTTGCCCGACAATGATTTAATTTGAGTCGAGGGAAATTGGCAATGATGAATACGTTAGCCAAAATGTAATTTTTATAATTACGTGATAATTTTTAATTTTGAGTTTTAATTTCCGAATTATATATCTGGTTAGTATGATTTAATTAATTTAAGGATTATTTTGATTTTAGTAGTTTTTACTCGAATTGGTAGTATGTTGGTTGTAAATTTCCTTTGGAATGTGAAGATTTTTGGTTGGTTGTGTCGGTTATGTTCCGTGTAAGAACCCAGATTTTGGGTAGAATTAAAACTTTTTATTATTTAATGATGTAAGAATGAATAGTGGTTACGGCTACGATGTAATAGTTGATCTTCTGAATGAATGAATGGAATTCGATTTAAATATTTATATGTCTTGAAGAATGCTAATGGTTGACAACTTAGGTAAGAATAATCTATCTCCTAGGGGAATAAGATATGGCAATTCCAAACAGGAGAATATTCTCATGTCATCCAGATCGATAACGATTAGTCCAGTGGTTCCATGAAGGGGTTAAGGAACGCCCGAGAAAGAACAAGGACATTGTCATAAATATATGGAATAAAGGAAGAGTAAAGAATGAATAGTGTTTTTGGTGGAAGTAAGAATATTATGAGATGACACTATATAGAAGTATTCGGAACGGATTTCCGAGTTCGTATTAGTGATCCAGGGGGAAAATAAGTGTATGTAAAAGCTGTCGAATTCTGAAAAACCGCACTTTTATTTTCTCCGAGAGTTCCCTGGACACTGATAGACTTAAGGATTGAACGAAGGGATTTAAGGAATTTAAATTCGAAAGTTAGTAAGAAAGATGGAGAATGGTAGTATTAATATTAAGAAGGTTTTCGGTAAAACCCTAACTAGAAACGAATGAGTTATTTCCTCGAACGATCAATGAATTGAGCAATAAACGGACACAGAATCAAGCAGAGGAAGCAAGATACATGCATGTGCAAGTGATAAATATCTAGTAACTAGCAAGGAACTAGATCAATTAGAATGCAACCAAGTACTTAGCACACAAACCACTTGGTTAGCCTTAAACCATCCAATCTTCAACACTTGTCCTCACAAAGACATCATCTAGTGCATCATCACTTTATTAAAGTAAAAAGAGATGAGATATTATCCAAGGCTCATCCACTTTATGCATTATTCCAAGAAAAACCACAAGAAAACATCAAACTCTCTCCTTGTTCTTCCATTCGACTTTTGCAATAATTCCAAAACAAAAATCCAACTTCCAACCATTATTTGATCTTGTAATTTTTTAGGTGAGTCTTACATTTCATAAAAATGATCTCCTCAAAATCTTAGCTTCAAAATCATCTTTTTCCATTTTCAAAAAAATCATGAAAGATGATGATGAATACTGTTCTTCATGTATTAACTTTGTTTTCCTTGAATTTTTTGTTTGATCTAGCAAGCTTAAGCACTCCTAAGGACCATACAAGGCTTTGTGAGGCTAGTACACATTCTCAAGAAGGTATAATGCCCTTGAAACCCTAGATCTACTTTGAGTTTTATGCATGTTCTTGAGTGATCTAAGTTAGTTATGTTGTTAGTAGGTTATAAGCATGATTATAAGCATGATTATGAATGGGGTTTTGATAAATGTTAAAAATAGTTAGATGAACGAAAAGGCATTGCTTGGCCTCAGTTCATGGTTATAAATCATGTATATGTGTTGTTTGGAGTGGATACAATGATTATGGGAAGGTTTGGAATTGGTAAATATTCGATTCATAAGCCGTCGTAATGCCGAATTTTCGATAATCTTTAAAAACCGTGCATCACAGTAGCTTGAACTCACTGTCCAGTGTTGTATTTTGCCATGATAAGATAGATAATGTTCCAAGATTCGTTTTGATATAAAGAACGTGTGAAACGGACTTACGGTTTAGGAGTTATGGCCGATATACTAAAAGTATTTCGAAACCGTAAACTAGAATTCGTAACTGAAATTGAACCCTCGTAAAATACGTAAGTTAGTGGAGAATCTTGATAATTAAATACTAGAGGTAAAAAGGAAGGTTTGAGAGAAAACCTCATGTGAAACGGATCGTTTTTCGATTTTATAAAAATGTTTGAATCAAGGTTAAACGCGAACGAACCCCTTAAAAGTATAACTTTGGTTATAACTTAGAAAACGAGCGATAAAACTCAAGGTATAATCTTGGTTCGTAATCGATCGACTTTAGAACTTATACGACATAAGTATACCCTAAGTGCGAGTATGATGACATGTCTTAATGACGAACAAATGTCAGATCGTATCGGTAATAAAAAGAGTTACACTAAAAGGGGTATAACGAGATAATTCGAAAACACGTTTCGACTTAAGTGATACTTAACCTTTTAAAAAGTGTTAAGTGATTAATCTCGAATCTTCTGACTATTTATAGATCGCCGAGCTGACCCGGGACACACTACCACTACCCCTACTCGTACTCGATTACCAGGCAAGTTCTAAATCCTTTTAAAGGCTGTTGTTGTGAATACATATATATGATTCGATTTTGTGTTTCATATGCCATAGCATTCATGCCTACTTTCAAGATATATTGTGATACCTGTTCCTTGAATTATCGTTGGCTTATAAGCTAGATATTGAATAATCAGTTATAAGCCGGTTGTTGATAATTAACGATCATTAGCTCAAATAATTATTTGAACGTTGTTTATCCAATGAATATTATTTTTCAATATTCATTTATCGAATATTATTTCGAATATTCTCTTAAAGCTTGTATTACTAAATGAATATTATTTTGATATTCATTTAGAATATTATTCATTAAATGAATATTACTTTGCGAATATTCATTTAAGTTCCTATTTGCTTAATGAATATTATTTTAAATATTCATCCGATGTTCTATTTATTTATCGAATATTATTTCAATATTCCTTTCAAGTCTTATTACTTGAATGAATATTATTTTGAATATTCATTTAAATATTTAATTATTCAATAAATATTTTCTCCTTATTTATTCGAGAAGTATTCTAAGAAATACTCCGATTTAAATATTCGTTCGTAGTCATAAGCCTTCTGTAATTATTTCATATGCAATTAATATTCTCTGAATATTTATCTAATACTCTGAAATGACTTCATATATTGTCGTTGACCTTCGATTATCATAAAATTCCTTTGGAGTCGGATTATTATTAATATTATATCAAGAAAGGTTCTCAAAATGTCGTTCTTCCTTCGAATCTATCTTCCAAATAATAAGAGAACCTTACTTGAAAAATGTTATTTATCTTGTTGACTTCCCAGTCATAAATCTTTCGAAAAGTATTCTTTTTACTTGCAACTAGAATTGCTATCTATTGCATCTGTGCACCCTCTCATCATTCGAGGGGTAAGATTATTGGAACAAGATGGTATCCTCTAACAATCAGCAGCTTGGGAGATATGATGTTGAATTTTCCTTTCCAACTAGATACGACTACTTTATGGAGTCTTATCAACAAGTATTATACTTGGGGAAAGGGGGACGAACTTTGCGTTCAAAGTCATGAACTTCTTTTCGAACTTGGAGTTGTGTAAGAGGCCGAGTAGCGCCGGTCCATCCCATTTGGCCCAACCGTTGGCCGGGGAGATCTAACAGGGCGGTAGACAAGTAAATCCGTCAACTCTTCCTTCTACCGGTAGTATATCTAAATTGAGTTGTACAATCTGCGACTGATCATCGTAAAGGATTGGAACAGTGGGCGCGGTGAATACTCCAGCAATAGTTCAATCATTCAGATTCATTTATTTTCTGCAATATTATCATTATTGGCAGTATCGGAAAAGTAATCACAATTGGAATATATATATTTTGAGTTACTTTGTAACTTCATCATTTACCTTATACTGGCATTATTATGGCATATGGTTACAAAGATGTTTGAACTGCTGTATATATATATATATATATATATATGTCATCACTGTTCAGTTATATTGTTGTTGGTGGGCTGTTGCTCACCCTTGCTTATTTATTATGTCATAACAACAGCTAGGGCAGATGGCTGGCGTCAGGCGCACTCGGCGCAAGCGGGTTACCCGACCCACCGGACTCGCCGCTGATATGCTGGCCGCCATTGCTGAGGTAGCATAGATAGACAGCTTTTGCTTCCTGTTTAACTACATGTATAATTAATGTAATCAACGGCAAAACTTCTAAACTTATGATGTTATCCTTTTGGCTTGTAATAACTTTTATTCGTAAAGCCCTTTATGTAAGACTTATTTCAATTTCATCTCTGGGACTATAACTGTGTGTGTGTGAGTGGATATTATTGTGGGGTCACAGCATGCTACTTATTGATTTTTGACTCAAGTCAAGTATTATGTATGAATTATGAGACCGTAACGACCCGATCCCTGACCCCGGATCTGGGGGTGTTATAGAGATGGTATCAGAGCGAGAGTTATATGTCCCAAGAGATGATGTGACGTTATATAATAATAAATTCAATAATATAATACGAACCCTTGCCAGGTTCGCCTAAAACCCTTACGGGAACTTTTTAAGTATCATGATAGTAACATAGTTCGTCTTGTGTAGGCGAGCGACTTGTCTACCCAGGAGGCAGCTGCAAGACAGCATGATGAGGACATGTTCCGGACTAGGGACCCGTATTATGAGCACTTGCCTGATGAGGATACTGAGCCTAAGGAGGAGGACCCTGAGGAGGTCCAGGTTGATGCTGATACTGATGCTATTGAGTCTGAGGAGGAGGACCCTGAGGAGGTCGAGGTTGATGCTGATACCGATGTTATTGAGTCTGAGGGGGAGGAGGGCCTGGAGGGGGTCCAGACAGGGCAGGACGCTGAGTTAGTTTCCGAGGATGAGGATTTTTGGGTTGTATCTGAGATTAGGACCATGGAGGAGGACACTGATATGACCACTGAGCAAGTCATGGCTGCTGTTGTTGCACAGGCTGTAGATGAGGATGAGCCAGTGGATGATGCTATAGGGAGTTCCGGACTACTAGTGCCACCCCACTCTGTTAAGAGAGCCCGTACCCCACCACCACTACCTGTGAGCCCATTTTTCGATGAGTTTGAGGAGCCTACCCCAGAGCCCCAGCAGATAGAGACTGCAGCTCAAGCTGAGCCATCCACCCCACCCCATCTCCCGATAGGGGGAGTCCTAGTATGTGTTCATAACTTGATTATCAACGGGCTTTATAGAGAGTTGTCAGTGGCAGATGCCAGGTTGGTAGAGTCTAGGAGGGAGCTAGCAGCGGAGAGAGCTGCCCGGATGAGGTTACAGGGCCGGAGGACGATTAGTGATCAGGTTGGGTATAGGGCTGTGACCCGCATCGAGCTGAGGGCTCGGGTGAGGGTGCAACAGTTACCGACTAATGGGCATGGTATGGTAGCCAGAGCAGACGCCGAGGAGATTTTCTGCATCGCCATGGGGAGGGTTGGGATGATGTTTCGTCGTGGCGGCTGATTTCAGATGTAGTGATGCAGTAGTCTAGTTGTCTAGTCATGTACGGACGTAGTAGTGCCGGCTTTTGTAGGGAAGGTTTCATTGTACTTATTTTCCCTTTTTGCAGACTAGACAGATAGACATCATATTTCACTTTTGACTTGTTGTTGTTGTTAGGATGGTTGTACTTTAAACTATCGTTGTAACTCAGATGTTGTACCTTTTCGGTACCTGGTATATATTTGTTTCCCTTTCAGTTATTTCAATTTTGTTGGGATGCAATCACGAGTTTATTAGCATATGTACTGCTTTCGATTAAGTTGCCATGAGTTATAGAACTGTGGGATCCTAAATCCAATCATGTAACGAATTATGCAAGGAAAAATCATTTAAAATAGGTAATTGAACCTAATATATAATTGTCCAAATTTTCAGTAAAATGCCTCCAAGACGAATGGGCACTAGGGCTAACCCTCGTGAATCTACTGACCAAGAGAGTCACAACCAACATGAGGAAAATCATGAATATAATGAAGAGCAAGATCAGGACTATAATGAGCAAGAAGATTCCCAGTATTGAGCAGAGGATGAACCCATGTACTCTGAAGACCTTGAGGAGGAAATAGTGGGTGGAGAAACTGAAGTGGAGCAGGAAGGGGAGAACCAGGGCGGAGACCCCAAGGCCAGTTTATGTATCTGATTAGGCAGAATCTGAACCAATACCCCCAACTACCACCAGAAAACAACACTTCAGTGGCAAATTCCTTCAGGGCCTTTAAGTTCCTTAAGCCCCCAGAGTTCCACGGATCGGCTAATCCCGTTGAGGCGACGGCCTGGATCAAGGAAATGGAAAAATCTTTCGAGATTCTGAGTATCAATGAGGCTCAGAAGACTGTTTTTGCAACTTACCTACTAAAGGGAAAGGCCAATTATTGGTGGGAGGCCAAAAAGAACATGGAGACTGATGCTATCGTAACTTGGGAGAGGTTTAAACAGTTATTTCTGGAGAAGTACTTCCCGAAGTTCATGAAAACTCAAATGGAACTTAAGTTTTTAGAACTTAAACAGAACAATATGTCAGTGGCTGACTATGAGGCCAAGTTTACTGAGCTGTCGAGGTTTGTGCTAGAATTTGTGGACACCGAAGAAAAGAAAGCTAACAGGTTCAAACAAGGGTTAAAATAGTGGATCCAGAATAGAGTGGCAGTTTTAGAAATTACGAATTATGCCACCTTGGTGCAGAAGGCAACCATTGTGGAAGCTGGAAGTGATCAGATGAAGAGAGAAAAAGAAAAAAGGGGAACAAAGAGAAAGTATGCCAGCATGGGTGGAGGGTCCACTGGAGGAAAACTCCCAACCAAGTTTAACAGAGGAACCATTTCCTTACCTGGGAGAAGGGAAGGGTTTAAGCCATCTTTGAGCGCAACAGTGAGCCAGGGCGGCCAGCAAGAAGGAGTGTCCCGTTCCTATCAGTCTAGACCCCCTTACCATTATGTACTACCTGTGGGAAGAGGCATTCCGGTGTGTGCAACCAGAAGCAGATAAACTGCTATAAGTGTGGGCGAGCTGGGCACTATGCTACCTCTTGCACCACGATCATCCCTAATAGCACCACTTGTTTCCAGTGCGGATAGCAAGGGCACATGAGGAAGGATTGCCCAAGGAACAAACCAGCGGCATCAGGGGCGAGCAAGGTTGCCTCCAATAGACCCCCAACTGCCAGGACTTTTAATCTGTCAGTACAAGATGCCGTGAGGGACACGGATGTGATAGCAGGTACATTTTCTCTCAATTCAGTCAGTGCAAATGTCTTATTTGATTCAGGAGCAACTAAGTCTTTTATATCTAGAGATTTTGCGCATAAATTGAAACTTAAAACCCAGCAACTAAGGGATTCCTTACAAGTAGAGATAGCTAATCAGGAAGTCGTACCGGTTAGTCAAATTCACCCCGATTGTAAATTAGAAATAGGAGGACGATCCTTCTATGTCGATTTAATTCCTTTTAAGCTAGGGGAATTTGATGTCATTTTGGGAATGGATTGGTTATCTCGCAATAACGCGCAGATAGATTGTAAAGGGAAAAAGGTTAAGTTAAAAACCCCAGGGAAGAAAGAAATAGTGTTTAAGGGGATGCGACAGACCCAGAAAATTTTGACCATGGCGCAAACCAAGAGATTGTTACGAAAATGGAACGAGGCTTATTTAGCTTACATTATAGACACTTAGAAGGAAGCGCCAAGATTGCAGGACATTCCGGTAGTTAATGAGTTCGAGGACGTGTTCCCGCAAGATCTTCCCGGACTACCACCTGATAGGGTAATTGAGTTTGCCATCGAGTTAGCCTCGGGGACGGCGACGGTTTCGAAGGCCCCGTACCAGATAGCCCCAGTAGAAATGAAAGAGCTAGCTAAGCAGTTACAGGAATTGTTGAATAAGGGTATGATAAGGCCAAGTGTGTCGCCTTAGGGCGCACCAGTGTTGTTCGTTAAGAAAAAGGACGGGAGTATGAGGTTATGCATCGACTACAGAGAGTTGAACAAGCTAACCATAAAGAATAAGTATCCACTACCCAGGATAGATGATTTGTTTGACCAGCTAAGAGGCGCTGAATACTTCTCTAAGATTGACCTGAGAACGGGATATCACCAACTGAAGATTGAACCTGAAGATATCCCGAAGACTGCATTCCGTACCAGATATGGACATTATGAGTTCTTGGTAATGTCATTTGGATTGACCAACGCCCCAGTAGCTTTCATGGACTTAATGAATAGAGTGTTCAAAGAATATTTGGACAAATTCGTGATAGTCTTCATTGATGATATTCTCATCTACTCAAAGACAGAGGCAGAACACGCTGAACATTTGAGGATAACTTTGGAAATACTCAGGAAGGAGCAGTTATATTCCAAATTCTCAAAGTGTGAGTTCTGGAAAAATGAAGTGCAATTCTTAGGGCACGTGATCAATAGAGAAGGAGTGTTGGTTGACCCCTCCAAGATAGAAGCAGTTTCAAATTGGGAACGGCCAACTACTCCAACCGAGGTAAGGAGTTTCATCGGACTAGCCGGATATTACAGAAGATTTGTCCAAGATTTTTCGAAGATCGCAGCTCCGTTAACTCGACTTAACCGTAAAATTGAGAAATTTTAATGGACTGAAAAATGCGAGAAGAGTTTCCAAAAGCTAAAGAAGAGGTTGGTGACGGCCCCAGTGTTGGCGTTACCTGATGGAATAGAAGATTTCGTGATTTACAGTGATGCTTCGCATAAAGGATTGGGATGCATGCTTATGTAGCATGGCAAGGTAATAACATATGCGTCTAGGCAATTGAAGGATATGAGGTCAGATATCCCATGCATGATCTAGAACTAGCAGCCATAGTCTTCGCTTTAAGGATTTGGAGACACTACTTGTATGGGGAAAAGTGCGAGATTTACACTGACCATAAGAGCCTCAAGTACATTTTCACTCAGAAAGAGCTTAACATGCGCCAGAGGAGATGGCTATAGTTAATCAAGGATTACGATTGTGAGATTCGTTATCACCCGGGCAAAGCCAATGTGGTGGCTGATGCCCTTAGTAGGAAAGAGAAGCTCAAGATGATAACTTCAGAGGAAGAGTTAGTGAAAGATTTTGAGAAGTTGGAAATTGAGATTAAGCTACCCGAAGGAGGCCAAGAAAGGTTGATGGAAATTAGAATCCAACCTCCATTGTTAGAAAAGATTAGACTATGTCAAGAACGGATAATGGAGAAAGAAGAGAACTCCACGGAAGAGATAATGACCGGGGAAGAAATTAAGTGTGAAAGAGACAAGGAAGGGATCATGAGGTACACATACAAGATATGGATCCCAAATGTTCAGGAACTCAAGGATGAGATTCTATACGAGGCGCACAACTCAAGTTACTCGGTGCATCCCGGTAGCACCAAGATGTATAGGGATTTGAAGGAGTACTACTGTGGCCCAATATGAAAAAGGATGTAGCAGAATGGGTAAGCAGATGCTTGACCTGCCAGCGAGTGAAAGCAGAGCATCAGAGGCCCAGCGGACTTCTACATCCCTTAGAGATTCCAGAATGGAAATGGGAACACATAGCCATGGATTTCGTAGTAGGTTTACGAAGGACCAAGGCTAATCATGATGCCGTATGGGTAATTGTAGATTGACTGACGAAGTCAGCTCACTTTCTCCCGATCAATGAAAGGTACACGATCGATAGACTAGTGGATATCTACTTAAAAGAGATAGTGGCGCGACATGGAGTCCCAGTGGCAATAGTATCCGATCGAGATCCTAGATTTAACTCCAGGTTTTGGAGAAGTTTTCAAGAATGTGTAGGGACCCGGCTGAACATGAGCACAGCCTACCACCCCCAGACAGACGGGCAAAGTGAAAGGACCATCCAAACGCTGGAGGATATGTTGAGGGTCTGTGCTATAGACTTTAAATGGAATTGGGATGATCACTTGCCATTGATTGAGTTTTCCTACAATAACAGTTTTCATTCAATTATAGGAATGCCACCTTATGAGGCCCTTTATGGAAGGAAATGTCGATCTCCCTTGTATTGGGATGAAGTTGGGGAGCGAAAGATGCTCGGGCCCGAAGTGGTCCAACGAACCAAAGATGCAGTAGATCTAATCAGAGGACGGTTGGTAGCAGCCCAGGATCGATAAAAGAAATATGCCGACTTAGCTCGGAAAGGCAAAGAATACCAAGTGGGAGACCTAGTGTTCTTAAAGGTGTCACCTTGGAAAGGTTTAATGAGATTTGGAAAGAAAGGAAAGCTGAGTCCCAGATACATTGGACCATTTGAGATCCCCCGAATCTACAGCAGGTGCATAATGTGTTCCATGTTTGGATGCTGAGGAAGTATAATCCGGATGCCAAGCACATTGTAGAGTATGAGCAAGTGGACATGCAACTAGACTTGACCTATGTAGAGCAACCTGTGAAAATCATAGACCGGAAAGAACAAGTGCTCCGAAACAAGGTCATTCAGCTAGTCAGAGTTTTGTGGCAGAACCACAATGTAGAAGAATCAACCTGGGAGCTTGAAAGCACAATGCAAGAGAAGTACCCCCATTTGTTTTCAAACTGATTCCGGGACGAAATCCTTTTAAGGAGGGGAGACTGTAAGAAACCAGATTTTGGGTAGAATTAAAACTTTTTATTATTTAATGATGTAAGAATGAATAGTGGTTACGGCTACGATGTAATAGTTGATCTTCTGAATGAATGAATGAATGGAATTCGATTTAAATATTTATATGTCTTGAAGAATGCTAATGGTTGACAACTTAGGTAAGAATAATCTATCTCCTAGGGGAATAAGATATGGCAATTCCAAGAAGGAGAAAATTCTCATGTCATCCAGATCGATAACGATTAGTCCACTGGTTCCGTGAAGGGGTTAAGGAACGCCCGAGAAAGAACAAGGACATTGTCATAAATATAGGGAATAAAGGAAAAATAAAGAATGAATAGTGTTTTTGGTGGAAGTAAGAATATTATGAGACGACACTATATAGAAGTATTCGGAACGGATTTCCGAGTTCGTATTAGTGATCCAGGGGGAAAATAAGTGTATGTAAAAGCTGTCAGATTATAAAAAACCGCACTTTTATTTTCTCCGAGAGTTCCCTGGACACTGATAGACTTAAGGATTGAACGAAGGGATTTAAGGAATTTAAATTCGAAAGTTAGTAAGAAAGATGGAGAATGGTAGTATTAATATTAAGAAGGTTTTCGGTAAAACCCTAACTAGAAACGAATGAGTTATTTCCTCGAACGATCAATGAATTGAGCAATAAACGGATACATGCATGTTCAAGTGATAAATATCTAGTAACTAGCAAGGAACTAGATCAATTAGAATGCAACCAAGTACTTAGCACACAAACCACTTGGTTAGCCTTAAACCACCCAATCTTCAACACTTGTCCTCACAAAGACATCATCTAGTGCATCATCACTTTATTAAAGTTAAAAGAGATGAGATATTATCCAAGGCTCATCCACTTTATGCATTATTCCAAGCAAAACCACATTAAAACATCAAACTCTCTCCTTGTTCTTCCATTCGACTTTTGCAATAATTCCAAAACAAAAATCCAACTTCCAACCATTGTTTGATCTTGAAATTTTTAAGGTGAGTCTTACATTTCATAAAAATGATCTCCTCAAAATCTTAGCTTCAAAATCATCTTTTTCCATTTTCAAAAAAATCATGAAAGATGATGATGAATACTGTTCTTCATGTATTAACTTTGTTTTCCTTGAATTTTTTGTTTGATCTAGCAAGCTTAAGCACTCCTAAGGACCATACAAGGCTTTGTGAGGCTAGTACACATTCTCAAGAAGGTATAATGCCCTTGAAACCCTAGATCTACTTTGAGTTTTATGCATGTTCTTGAGTGATCTAAGTTAGTTATGTTGTTAGTAGGTTATAAGCATGATTATGAATGGAGTTTTGATAAATGTTAAAAATAGTTAGATGAACGGAAAGGCATTTCTTGGCCTCATTTCATGGTTATAAATCATGTATATGTGTTGTTTGGAGTGGATACAATGATAATGGGAAGGTTTGGAATTGGTAAATATTCGATTCATAAGCCATCGTAATGCTGAATTTTCGATAATCTTTAAAAACTGTGCATCACAGTAGCTTGAACTCACTTTCCAGTGAAGTATTTTGCCATGATAAGATGGATAATGTTCCAAGCTTCGTTTTGATATAAAGAACGTGTGAAACGGACTTACGGTTTAGGAGTTATGGCCGATATACTAAAAGTAGTTTGAAACCGTAAACGAGAATTCGTAACTGAAATTGAACCCTCATAAAATACATAAGTCAGTGGCGAATCTTGATAATTAAATACTAGAGGTAAAAAGGAAGGTGTGAGAGAAAACATCATGTGAAACGGATCATTTTTCGATTTTATAAAATTGTTTGAATCAAGGTTAAACGCGAACGAACCCCTTAAAAGTATAACTTTGGTTATAACTTAGAAAACGGGCAATAAAACTCGAGGTATAATCTTGGTTCGTAATCGATCAACTTTAGAACTTATACGACTTAAGTATACCCTAAGTGTGAGTATGATGACATGTCTTAATGATGAACAAATGTCGGATCGTATCGGTAATAAAAAGAGTTACACTAAAAGGGGTATAACGAGATAATTCGAAAACACGTTTCGACTTAAGTGATACTTAACCTTTTAAAAAGTGTTAAGTGATTAATCTCGAATCTTATGACTATTTATAGATCGCCTAGCTGACCCGAGACACACTACCACTACCCCTACTCATACTCGATTTCCAGGCAAGTTCTAAATCCTTTTAAAGGCTGTTGTTGTGAATACATATATATGATTCGATTTTGTGTTTCATATGCCATAGCATGCATGCCTACTTTCAAGATATATTGTGATACCTGTTCCTTGAATTATTGTTGGATTATAAGCTAGATATTGAATAATCAGTTATAAGCCGGTTGTTGATAAGTCCCTTAGAGAAGAGCATATATATCGTATTCGTTGAATGTAGACCGGGAGTCAGTACTTCTTGATATATCGTAATTACCTTCGAGGGAAATATTTAAGTAAATATTTTCCATTATTTGGTTGACGAATATTATTTGAATATTCGTCCGAGATCATTTAATTAACGATCATTAGCTCAAATAATTATTTGAACGTTGTCTATCCAATGAATATTATTTTTCAATATTCATTTAAAGTCGATTCATTTATCGAATATTATTTCGAATATTCTCTTAAAGCTTGGATTACTAAATGAATATTATTTTGATATTCATTTAGAATATTATTCATTAAATGAATATTACTTTGCGAATATTCATTTAAGTTCCTATTTGCTTAATGAATATTATTTTAAATATTCATCCGATGTTCTATTTATTTATCGAATATTATTTCAATATTCCTTTCAAGTCTTATTACTTGAATGAATATTATTTTGAATATTCATTTAAATATTTAATTATTCAATAAATATTTTCTCCTTATTTATTCGAGAAGTATTCTAAGAAATACTCCGATTTAAATATTCGTTCGTAGTCATAAGCCTTCTGTAATTATTTCGGATGCAATTAATATTCTCTGAATATTTATCTAATACTCTGAAATGACTTCATATATTGTCGTTGACCTTCGAGTATCATAAAATTCCTTTGGAGTCGGATTATTATTAATATTATATCAAGAAAGGTTCTCAAAATGTCGTTCTTCCTTCGAATCTATCTTCCAAATAATAAGAGAACCGTACTTGAAAAATGTTACTTATCTTGTTGACTTCCCGGTCATAAATCTTTCGAAAAGTATTCTTTTCACTTGCAACTAGAATTGCTATCTATTGCATCTGTGTACCCTCTCATCATTCGAGGGGTAAGATTATTGGAACAAGATGGTATCCTCTAACAAGCAGCAGCTTGGGAGATATGATGTTGAATTTTCCTTTCCAACTAGATACGACTACTTTGTGGAGTCTTATCAACAAGTATTATACTTGGGGAAAGGGGGACGAACTTTGCGTTCAAAGTCATGAACTTCTTTTCGAACTTGGAGTCGTGTAAGAGGCCGAGTAGCGCCGGTCCATCCCATTTGGCCCAACCGTTGGCCAGGGAGATCTAACAGGGCGGTAGACAAGTAAATCCGTCAGTTCTTCCTTCTACCGGTAGTAAATCTAAATTGAGCTGTACAATCTGCGACTGATCATCGTAAAGGATTGGAACAGCGGGCACGGTGAATACTCCAGCAATAGTTCAATCATTCAGATTCATTTATTTTCTGCAACATTATCATTGTTGGCAGTATCGGAAAAGTAATCACAATTGGAATATATATGTTTTGAGTTACTTGTAACTTCATCATTTACCTTATACTGGCATTATTATGGAATATGGTTACAAAGATGTTTGAACTGCTGTATATATATATATATATATATATATATATATATATATATATATATATATATATATATATATATATATATATATATATATATATATATATGTCATCACTATTCAGTTATATTGTTGTTGGTGGGCTATTGCTCACCCTTGCTTATTTATTATGTCACAACAACAGCTAGGGCAGATGGCTCGCGTCAGGCACACTCGGCGCAAGCGGGTTACCCGACCCACCGGACTCCCCGCTGATATGCTAACCGCCATTGCTGAGGTAGCATAGATAGCAGCTTTTGCTTTCTGTTTAACTATATGTATAATTAATGTAATCAACGGCAAAACTTCTAAACTTATGATGTTATCCTTTTGGCTTGTAATAACTTTTATTCGTAAACCCCTTTATGTAAGACTTATTTCAATTTCATCTCTGGGACTATAACTGTGTGTGTGTATGTGAGTGGATATTATTGTGGGGTCATAGCATGCTACTTATTGATTTTGGACTCAAGTCAAGTATTATGTATGAATTATGAGACTGTAACGACCCGATCCCTGACCCCGGATCTGGGGGTGTTACATTTCGACTGGCAGTCTCCCGTATAAAGGGCATGCCGTCCAAAATTTTTTTAAAAAATTTTAATTGTATTTCCTCAAGTATATGTATGTATGTACGTATATACTACTAGTATGGAGTGGTATTTGGATTATATTTTATTTATGTGATTACCAGCTAAATGTTAATCGGTTATAATTATATGTTTATGTCGGTGGCCTTTGGTTAACATTATATGATTAAGGTAATTTAAGTTTAGGGGTTATCGCAAGGTAGATTAAGGTTAGACGTTCGAAGATGAACGTCGAATATTGAATAGAATTCTGAAGTAGTGTTTTTATGTGTAGATTCGAAGGACGTAGACTCAAGGGGTAAAGGAAAGGCAAAGGCTGAGGACTTTTGAACTAAGTGACTAGCGTGAAAGTACTTTGATAAGGCAAGTAACTTGAACCTTGTACTGAAGTTCATATTCTTTCAATTATACATGAATTGTTGTTTAAATTCTTATAACTTATTGTTGTTACTTTCAAGAGTATCCTAATTGTCGAATCCCTTGTACTATACTGTTAAACCATATTAACTATTGTTTAATCCTTTATACCTTCTTGTTTACCCTTATAGAAGGTTGTTTTAACTGTTGTAAATCCTTGCTTATTCAAATTCTCGTTGAGCTGTAAACCTTATTGCATGACATACCTTTTTGTACTAGATTAAACCTTATTTCATATCTATTTCCTTAAATCACATTAGCATCACCATACCTTATAATCCTTGAATTAAACTCTTGATCCTTAATCTTGTTTATTTCTTAATTAACTAATGATCCCTGTTGGCTAATATTTCTATTTTCCCCGAGCCATACCATGTTCGACACCACCTTGTATTTCACCTCTAAAATGACAATAGCTTGATAAACCTTATTTTTAAATACTTGTGAATCATCCTTGAACCTTACCTTGTGAATCTTATGTAATTAAATTGGATTGCGCACCTGACTTTTATTCATTTATTCCTTAAATTACACAGGATATTTCCCTGCTCTGAATCATTGCATTAGAGTTCTATTTATCGAAACTTGCTTTATTTCATAAAAACGTTTAATTAATTATATTGCGTAAGAGGCTAGGGGTGGTTCCCCTAGTCCAGCACTTTTTATTTAGCGTAAGAGGCTAGGGGTGGTTCCCCTAGTCCAGCATTAAAGGCCAATGTGTTGCCTAATTTGGAACCCAATTCAAGGACCAGAGGGACCTAGTGTCCGGTATGGGGACTTTACGTGGCGGATCACTGGTATTGTCCGGTTTTAATAGAAAACTCAAATTAACTTAAATGTTTTAAAAATAAAATATGTTTTAAAAAAGAGAATTGATCTCTCTCCCTGAGATGAATTTATGAAATTCTCAAAGTAGAGGAAAAGCTCACAGAATGATTCTTATATGGTCATACCCATATTTCGGTTGTCAATTCCTTTATATTTATATTATTACTTGCTGAACATTTGGCTCACTTCTTGCTATTATTTCTAACCCCTTTTCATTTAAGAAAGAAGAAGTCATATCTTAAGGGCCTTGTCCGGAGGAGTGCTTGCTGTGTGGACTCATAGGTATACTAGTTCTGCCCCAGTATCAGGTTGGGCTTTTGGTTGACATCAAGACTAGGTGTAATAGTGGCAGCTAGATGTATTTATATTTGTAGAGTGTATGTAACTTTTGATTAAGGATTTAGTATTGTAATGTAATAACTTAGTTAGTAGTTGCTTGTTTCATACCTCTACCTTTTAGAGATCCGGGTTAGTAGTGGGATTGTTATATTATGTCTTATTATTTTGTTATCAGGATATATGCATTTAGTTTTGTGTAGTGATGCCCCGATCTTGACCTCTGATCGGGAGGGCATTACAGTGTGGTTCACCTGATCGGTTAGGACAAGTTGAGTTTGTGTTTGTTTTTCCTAAAAGTTGGAATTGTTGTTTGGTATTTGAATGAAAATTGTTTTGGTTCAAATTACCGGTGGATAGTCCGAAATACAAATACATCATGTCGAAACTTTAAAAAAATATTTCCTTGTGTGAAAGCCTATTTTATCTAAATAAATTCCAATAATTAAGTATTTTATTATAAAAAGTATATTTTCAGTATTGGGAAGTGGGGGCGTTACAGGTTGGTATCAGAGCTGTCAGGTTTTGGTCACTGAAACAAGCCAGGATTAGGGATAGGATAGGTGTAGGATAGTATTTGAACCCTTATAGACATAGAATAGGAGCGATAGGTATAGTTTATCATTAGGATAGGACAGTAGGTGATAGGGTTAGGATATTCCTTTATCGCTACAGTACTTTCTTTTTGTGCTGTATCGTTATCACAGGTTGTGGATGACAGGGATTATTCTCGGTATTTACCTTTTAATAATTGGATTGTTAACAGTGTACCTTGAACTCTAAAATTGTTATGCATATTGTTAACCTTATTGGTACCATGACCTTTATTTTCTTGCTATATACGCATCTTTCAGTATATTTCTGAGCTGTCTGAATATTTCCTGTTAGAATTACTTGTTCAAGATAATACCTATGTTTCCCTGTTTCTTTACTCCATTATAATTCTTGTGATCACAGATAACTCAAATCCAGGATTCGAAAACCTTATTTTTGTATATATTAGCCTGTTGCTTAATAAGTTCCTTGTTTTCTTATCAGAACCATGCCTCCAAAGAAGAAAACACCTGCTGCAAATCCCGAAAACCAGAACACTGGAAATCAAAATCCAGTTGGCCCGACTATGACTCAAATTCTTCAACTTCTTCAACAACAGACAGCCGCACTAGCTCACAACGATCCGCTCAACCAATTGTGACCTTCAAAGCTTTTCAAGCCGTACACCCTCCAGAGTTCAAAGGTACTGTTAACCCTATAGAAGCTAGGGCTTGGCTGAATGAAATGGAAAAAGCTTTTGCTTTGGTAAGGGTAGGAGAAGAACAGAAGACTGAATATGCGAGCTATTTCTTGAAAGCTGAAGCAAACTACTGGTGGGAGTCAACAAAGCTGTTGGAAGGTGAAGGAGTGATTACATGGCAGAGATTTACAGAGTTATTTCTCGAGAAGTATCTTCCAAGGTATATGTAAGATCAGCTGGAGATCCAATTTCTTATGTTCAAGCAGGAGAACATGAGCGTGGCAGAATACGAGGCAAAATTCATAGAGCTAGCAAGGTTTGTTTCTGAATATGTTAATACTGAGGTGAAGAAAGCTAAAAGATTTTGACAAGGTCTAAAGCCATGGATACGTAGTAAAGTGGCAGTGTTTCAGTTAGAGAACTATGCAATGGTGGTGGAGAAAGCTATGATTGTTGAAGGTGAAAGTGAATTGTATTAGAAGGAGAAGGCTGGAAAGAAAAGGAAGATAGAAAGTACTGAGGGAAGTCAGAACCCAAGAGGTAATAATAACAAGTTCAAGCCAAGGAGTGAGGGTCAGTTTGATAGGAACCGAGGTTTTCAGAAGCCGGAGAATGGAAACGGTGGTCAAGGTACACATTTTCAGAATACCAATCAGCAGCTTGCAATCAAGCCAGCCTTACCTGAATGTACAACTTGTGGGAAGAAACACTCAGGAGTTTGTCAAAGACTAAGTGTTACATGCTTTTAGTGTAACATGAAGGGACATCATGCGGGAGATTGCCCGACTTAAAACCAGGGGTAAAATGTTTTAATTGCGGGAAACTTGGTCATTTTGCAAAGGATTGTAAGGAACCGGTTCAGTCAGCAAATGTTATGAGGTTAGCCGGACCCCCATCGGTAAATGCTTTGAGGATAGCTGGACCTCCAGCCCAGACACAGATGTCTTCACCTAGAGCTAGAACCTTCAACATGACGATACAGGATGTAGTTCAGGAAACTGATGTTGTCGCAGGTACATTTCCCGTGAATTCAGTAGCGGCTAAAGTTTTAATTGATTCTGGAGCTACCAAGTCTTTCATTTCCAACAAGTTTGTTAGTAAATTGCAATGTGAAATCCGACCTTTAAAGAAATCTTTAGTGATAGAGGTGGCAAACCAAGATAGAGTCCCCGACAATCAAGTGTGTCCTCAGTGTAATATAGAGATAGGTGGTTACCTTTTCTATGCCAATTTGATACCCTTTGAAATTAGAGAATTTGATGTAATCTTAGGAATGGATTGGTTGGCTGATTATGATGCACAAATTGAGTGTAGAAAGAAGCAAGTAAGATTAATGATGAAAACTGATAAAGAAATAGTATTTCAAGGACAAAGGCAAGTAAAGAAATTTATGAACATTATGCAAGCAAAGAGGTTACTTAGACAAGGTTGTGAAGCATATTTATCGCATGTGGTGGATGTAGAGAAGCAAACACCGATGATAGAAGACATACCCATAGTTAACGAGTTCCCTGACGTTTTCCCAGAACATATAGGATGGCACCTGTGGAGATGAAAGAGTTAGCAACACAATTACAAGAACTTTTAGATAAGGGAGTCATAAGACCATGTGTATCACCGTGGGGAGCGCCTATGCTGTTTGTCAAGCAAAAGGATGGTAGTATGAGACTGTGTATCGATTACCGTGCGCTTAACAAGTTGACCATCAAGAATAGATATCCCTTACCTAGAATTGATGATTGGTTTGACCAACTTAAAGGAGCAGTTTACTTCTCGAAGATTGATTTAAGGTCGGGTTATCATCAATTGAAGATCAAACCTGAAGACATTCCAAAAACGGCATTCCGTACAAGGTATGGACATTATGAATTTCTGGTGATGCGATTTGGATTAACCAATGCCCCAACAGCATTTATGGATCTCATGAATAGAGTCTTTAAGAAGCATTTGGATAAATTTATGATAGTTTTCATCGATGATATTTTGATATATTCCAAGACCCGGAAAGAACATGCAGAACATTTAAGAATTGCATTAGAAATCCTAAGAACGGAGAAATTGTATGCCAAGTTTTCAAAATGTGAGTTTTGGTTGCAAGAGGTGCAGTTCGACCATATAATCAGTAACGAAGGAATTAGGGTTGACCCTGCAAAGATAGAAGTTGTGGTGAATTGGAGCAGACCGAAGACACCTACCGAAGTAAGAAGTTTCTTAGGATTGGCTGGTTATTACAGAAGATTTGTTCAAGATTTTGCTAAGATCGCCTCACCATTGACGAAGTTGACTAGGAAAAATGAGAAGTTCATATGGACTGAAAAGTGTGAGGAAAGTTTCTAGGAATTAAAGAAAAGATTAGTAACAGCACCAGTGTTAGTCTTACCAGAAAGTCAAGGGAACTTTGTGATCTACAGCGATGCTTCATACAAAGGACTAGGGTGTGTACTGATGTAGCATGGAAAGGTGATTGCGTATGCTTCTCGACAATTAAAGCCTCACAAGCAGAAGTACCCGACTCACGACTTGGAGTTAGCAGCAATTGTTTTTGCATTAAAGATTTGGAGACACTATTTATATGGTGAAAAATGTGAGATTTACACGGATCATAAAAGTTTGAAGTACATCTTCACTCAACGGGAACTTAACATGAGACAAAGGTGATGGTTGGAGGTGATTAAGGATTATGATTGCACGATTAATTATCACCCAGGAAGAGCGAATTTGGTAGCTAACACATTGAGTAGAAAGTAAAGACTGAACATGTTCACCATACCCAAAGAATTGTTCAAGGAGTTTGAAAGGTTGAAATTAGAAGTCCAGATTTCGGAGCCTACGAGTGAGAAGATCTATACCTTGACCTTTCAACCGGAGTTACTTGAAAAGATACAAAGATGTCAGGAGGAAATCATGAGCCAAGATATGAACACGTTAACAGGTGAGGAAATTTGCACTCAGAAAGATGATAAGGGTATATTAAGGTTTTCTTCAAGGATTTGGATTCCTAACGTGCCAGAATTAAAATATGAAATTTTGCGTGATGCTCACAGCTCAAGATATTCAATTCATCCAGGAAGCACGAAAATGTACCAAGACTTGAAGGAACATTTCTGGTGGCCTGATATGAAAAGAGAGATTGTAGAGTGGGTTAGTAAATGTTATACATGTCAAAGAGTCAAAGCCGAACATCAAAAGACCAGTGGATTATTACAACCGTTGGATATTCCCGAGTGGAAATGGGAGCACCTAGCTATGGACTTCGTGGTTGGACTACCAAGAACAAAAGCTAATCATGATGCGATTTGGGTAATCATAGACCATTTGACTAAGTCTACACATTTTCTTCCGATCAACGAAAGATTCTCCTTAGATAAGTTGGTACAACTGTATTTGAAAGAAGTGGTTATGCGTCACGGTGTGCCAGTAACTATTATGTCGGATCGAGATCCACGTTTCAGCTCCAGATTTTGGAAGCAATTTCAAGAATGTTTGGGCACTAAGATTAAGATGAGCATAGCCTATCATCCACAGACAGAAGGACAAAGTGAGCGAACCATTCAAACCATTGAAGACATGCTTCGAACGTGTGCATTGGATTATAAAGGAAGTTGGGACGAGCATTTACCTTTGTTGGAGTTTTCTTACAACAACAGCTATCATGCTAGTATTAGGATGCCGCCATACGAAGCTTTATATGGAAGGAAATGTAGATCTTCGGTGTATTGGGATGAGGTTGGTGAGCGTAAGGTGTTAGGACCAGAACTAATACAGAAAACGATGGAAAAGATCGAAATCATTCAGAAAAGGTTCATTGCCGCCCAGAATAGACAGAGGAAGTATGCTGATCAAGATAGGAAAGATATGAATTTTGAGGAAGGAGAGCAAGTGTTATTGAAAGTATCACCTTGGAAAGGAGTTACAAGATTTGGTAAGAAGGGAAAACTCAGTCCGAGATATGTTGGGCCTTTTGAGATCCTAAGACGGGTTGGAAGAGTCGCGTATGAGTTAGCCCTACCACCACATATGAGCCATATTCACAATGTCTTCCATGTGTCAATGCTCAAGAAATATCATCCAGACTTAAGTCATGTCATCGAATATGAGCCTATTGAGTTATAGCCAGACCTGTCTTACATAGAACAACCTGTAGTAATTCAGGATAGAATGGATAGAAAGCTAAGGAATAAGACAGTTAAGTTGGTAAAGATTTTGTGGAGGAATCCTAGAGTGGAGGAATCAACTTGGGAACTTGAGAGCGAGATGCTCGAAAAGTATCGTCATCTATTTACTTAGGTGAGATTCTGGGGACAAAATCCTGTTAAGGGGGGAAGAATATAACGCCTTAGAAAATTTTTATATTTATAATTATTTATTAAATATTAAATATGAATTATATGACGGGAATATTGGTTGAGAACGTGAAAGATGTATGATATCATATTTGTGAGTTTAATTGATGATTTATATGTGTCGTGTAAGTCTGTGTATTTTTAATTGTATTTTTGGTGAATAAATTCTATTTAAATCATGTGTTATTTATCTTCTGAGAATTTTATAAAATTATCGGGATTTGGAAAAATCATCAAATCATTTGCATTATTAGCTTTATTGGTTTATTTGATTTTTAAAAATACTAGATGGATTTATTTTGATTTTTAAGGATTTTAAAATGATTTTATGAATTGATTTGGGCTTTATTGATTTAATCTTGTAAAATCGATATTTAATTCATTTTTTATCCTAAAAATATTTTAAAAATATGTGGGTGATCGTAATTTTATACTCTTTATTTTAAAATTTTAAAATTTAATATTCCACCCATTTTTTATTTAAGTGTGATTTTAGGAGTTAATTTAATGAATTTCAACGAAAGGAAATTTTGGAAAATGGCTCTCTTTTAAATTTTTCCCCAAAATCACTTAAATCCCTAATTCCCTTCAGTTCATTTCCAATCAATCTCTTGACCTCTCTCAAACAATCTCTTTTCTCTTCCCGTGAGTCTCTCTTCCTTTCTCTCACACGTTTGTTAGCATAATCGAGTCTTATGTTGACGTTTTAGTCCACCATGGCTGTCAATCACACTCCCTCTCCCCTCTGTTTTCATGTATCTAGGTTAACTGCTGGTGTTGCTGCATGGTTTGAGCTCGATGCGTGCGAGTTGAGTTGGTGTGCGTGTGTATATACTGAAGTGTGTGTGTGTATGCCTGTGTAGCAGCGTTTGTATGTGAAGTGTGTGTGTTCTGTTGAGTGTGCGTACATATATATGTATGGTTGTGTGCTTGTGCTCTATTGGTACTGTATGTGTGTGAGTTTAGGGGCGAACTTGTGTGTGTATGTGTGGAATTGGCCGTGTTAAGGCTGTGTTAAGCTGCTGGTTTGGGCTGGATTATAATATTTGAGAATTCTGTGATGTTTCAAACTATTGTTCTGAATTCTTGCCGTGACTTTTGTGGGTTACAAGATGATGCTTTATATTATTAATTTCGAGTTATTTAGCTGTTAAATTATTCGTAAAAATTTTTTTGCGGATTTTCGGGTCGGAAACCCAAAAAGTTTGGTACCCTCGAAATTTTGCCCCCTCGACAATGACTTAATTTGAGTCGAGGGATATTGGAAATGATGAATACGTGAGCCAAAATGTAATTTCTACAATTACACGATAATTGTTAATTTTGAGTTTTAATTTCCGAATTATATATCCGGTTAGTATGATTTAATTAATTTAAGGATTATTTTGATTTTTGTAATTTTTACTCGAATTGGTAGTATGTTGGAGGTAAATTTCCTTTGGAATGTGAAGATTTTTGGTTGGTTGTGTCGATTATGTTCCGACTGGCAGTCGCCCGTATAAAGGGCATGCCATCAAAATTTTTTAAAAAAAATTTTAATTGAATTTCCTCGGGTATATGTATGTATGTATATATGTATGTATGTATGTATGTATGTATGTATGTATATAATACTAGTATGGAGTAGTATTTGGATTATATTTTATTTATGTGATTACCTGCTAAATGTTTATCGGTTATAATTATATGTTTATGTCGGTGGCCTATGGTTAACATTATATGATTAAGGTAAGTAAAGTTTAGGGGTTATCGCAAGGGTAGATTAAGGTTAGACGTTCGAAGATGAACGTCGAATATTGAATAGAATTCTGAAGTAGTGTTTTTATGTGTAGATTCGAAGGACGTAGACTTAAGGGGTAAAGGAAAGGCTGAGGACTTTTGAACTAAGTGACTAGCGTGAAAGTACTTTGCTAAGGCAAGTAACTTGAACCTTGTACCGAAGTTCAGATTCTTTCAATTATACATGAATTGTTGTTTAAATTCTTATAACTTATTGTTGTTACTTTCAAGAGTATCCTAATTGTCGAATCCCTTGTACTATACTATTAAACCATATTAACTATTGCTTAATCCTTTATACCTTCTTGTTTACCCTTATAGAAGGTTGTTTTAACTGTTGTACCTCCTTGCTTATTCAAATTCTCGTTGAGCTGTAAACCTTATTGCTTGACATACATTTTTGTACTAGCTTAAACCTTATTTCATATCTATTTCCTAAAATCACATTAGCATCACCATACCTTATAAACCTTGAATTAAACTCTAGATCCGTAATCTTGTTTATTTCTTAATTAACTAATGATCCATGTTGGCTTATATTTCTATTTTCCCCGAGCCATACCATGTTCGACACCACCTTGTATTTCACCTCTAAAATGACAATATCTTGATAAACCTTATTTTTAAATACTTGTGAATCATCCTTGAACCTTACCTTGCGAATCTTATGTAATTAAATTGGATTGCACACCAGACTTTTATTCATTTATTCCTTAAATTACAAAGGATATTTCCCTGCTCTGAATCATTGAATAAGAGTTCTATTTATCGAAACTTGCTTTATTTCATTAAAACGTTTAATTAATTAATTATATTGCGTAAGAGGCTAGGGGTGGTTCCCCTAGTCCAGCACTTTTTATTTAGCATAAGAGGCTAGGGGCGGTTCCCCTAGTCCAGCATTAAAGGCCAATGTGTTGCCTAATTGGGAACCTAATTCAAGGACCAGAGGGACCTAGTGTCCGGTATGGGGACTTTACGTGGCTGATCACCCGTATTGTCCGGTTTTAATAGAAAACTAAAATTAACTTAAATGTTTTAAAAATAAAATGTGTTTTAAAAAAGAGAATTGATCTCTCTCCCTGAGATAAATTTATGAAATTCACAAAGTAGAGGAAAAGCTCATAGAATGATTCTTATATTGGCATACCCATATTTCGGTTGTCGATTCCTTTATATTTATATTATTACTTGCTGAGCATTTGGCTCAGTTCTTGCTGTTGTTTCTAACCCCTTTTCAGTTAAGAAAGAAGAATTCATATCTTAAGGGCCTTGTCAGGAGGAGTGCTTGTTGTGTGGACTCCTAGGCATACAAGTTCTGCCCCAGTATCAGGTTGGGCTTTTGGTTGACATCAAGACTAGATTTAATAGTGGCAGCTAGATGTATTTATATTTGTGGAGTGTATATAACTTTTGATTAAGGATTTAGTATTGTAATGTAATAACTTAGTTAGTAGGTGCTTGTTTCATACCACTACCTGTTAGAGATCCGGGTTAGTAGTGGGATTGTTATATTATGTCTTATTATTTTGTTATCAGGATATATGCATTTAGTTTTGTGTAGTGATGCCCCGATCTTAACCTCTGATCGGGAGGGCATTACAGTATGGTTCACCTGATCGGTTAGGACAGGTTGAGTTTGTGTTTGTTTTTCCTAAAAGTTGGAATTGTTGTTTGGTATTTGAATGAAAATTTTTTTGGTTCAAATTACAAGTGGATAGTCCGAAATACGAATACATCATGTCGAAACTTTAAAAAAATATTTCCCTGTATGAAAGTCTATTTTATCTAAATAAATTCCAATAATTAAGTATTTCATTATAAAAAGTATATTTTCAGTATTGGGAAGTGGGGGTGTTACAGCAACCATAAAAGATTAAGAGTCAGGGAAGCATTCGATATAAGGAATCATAAACAACAAACCAATAAGATTGAACTAAGCATGGTATAGTTCAGCTAAAAAGAATTATAAATCAATAAATTAACAAGGCATCATTAATCAATTAAGGAACAAGCAATTGATAAGGTTCAAGAATTCGAACAGCAATTTATAAGGAAATCATGGGATACAGGAATATGAAGTTCAATAGAAGATTTGAGTAAATACATTGGTTATAAACAATTCTTTTCAACTATTTCCAGAATTGACAGAATCTCATTATATATATATATATATATATATATATTGAAATTAACATAAGTGACTCAAATAGTTAAAAATGAACATTCAAGAAATTCTCAATTATTCGTAATCTCACTCTTCGGGAGGGCATTACAGTATGGTTCACCTGATCGGTTAGGACAGGTTGAGTTTGTGTTTATTTTTCCTAAAAGTTGAAATTTTTGTTTGGTATTCGAATGAAAATTTTTTTGGTTCAAATTACAGGTGGATAGTCTGAATTACGAATGCATCATGTCGAAACTTTCAAAAAATATTTCCTTGTATGAAAGTCTATTTTATCTAAATAAATTCCAATAATTAAGTATGTCATTATAAAAAGTATATTTTCAGTATTGGGAAGTGGGGGCGTTACAGCAACCATAAAAGATTAAGAGTCAGGGAAGCATTCGATATAAGGAATCATAAACAACAAACCAATAAGATTGAACTAAGAATGGTATAGTTCAACTAAAAAGAATTATAAATAAATAAATTAACAAGGCATCATTAATCAATTAAGGAACAAGCAATTGATAAGGTTCAAGAATTCGAACAGCAATTTATAAGGAAATCATGGGATACATGAATATGAAGTTCAATAGAAGATTTGAGTAAATACATTGGTTTTAGACAATTCTTTTCAACTATTTCCAGAATTGACAGAATCTCATTTTATATATATATATATATATATATATATATATATATATATATATATATATATATATATATATATATATATATATATATATATATATATATATATATAGGGGGCTACTACAAACCTTCTTAAAATACAAACCTACAAACCAAGCATAATCTAATATTTCAAGCTAATCTAATGACCAAACTTGGGGTACCCCAATACAAAAAATGTTTAAAATACTTGGCTCTATCCAACAAAAAAAAAAATCACTGTTTACGTGATGACGTGGCAGTGGATTTCAATGGTTAACGGTGCTTCGCACCTTCTTGTACGGCGCTTCGCGCCTTTATCATTCTAAAGTTGTAAGGAATGGCAATCAATGGTAAAGGCAATAGACGATTGACGGGTGTGTCGAGAGCCTTCGGCCCTCATGACTACCTAACTCATCCGTTTACTGTCTTAAATGCTTCGCATTTCCACGGCAAGATTTTTTTTTTCTTTTTTTTTTTTGGATAGAGACAATTATTTTAAGCATTTTTTGTGAAGGTACCCTTGGCGGGAACCTTAGAATAGATAAAATATAATTAATTTAGTGTTGGTTTGTAGGTTTGTATTTTAAAAGTGGTTTGTATTTGAACACTTGCCTATATATATATATAGGCCTTTGCTCCATACAGAACACTCTTATATAACAAACAATAAAGAACACTATAAAATCATTTATTCCAATAGATCCATTGGCCCCGCCAGGGGCACCCAATACAAAAAGTTCTTATTTTTTTATCTTCTATCCTTTCAGCAAAAAAAAATTTAAAAAAAAAAGTTTTTGAAAAAAATCACTGTTCATGATGACGTCACTGCTGATGTCATCATGAACATTGATTTTTCCAAAAAAAAAAAAATTTAATTTTTTTTTCTACTAAATGGATATAAGATAAAAAAATAAAACTTTTTGTATTAGGTGTCATGACGGAACTCTTATATTGAATTAAATATGAGGTGTTCTTTATTGTTCTTTATATAAGGTGTTCTTCATGGAGTGCAACTCTATATATATATATATATATATATATATATATATATATATATATATATATATATTGAAATTAACATAAGTGACTCAAATAGTTAAAAATGAACATTCAAGAAATTCTCAATTATTCGTAATCTCACTCTTCGGGAGGGCATTACAGTATGGTTCACCTGATCGGTTAGGACAGGTTGAGTTTATGTTTCCTAAAATTTGGAATTGTTGTTTGGTATTTGAATGAAAATTTTTTTGGTTCAAATTACAGGTGGATAGTCTGAAATACGAATACATCATGTCGAAACTTTCGAAAAATATTTCCCTGTATGAAAGTCTATTTTATCTAAATAAATTCCAATAATTAAGTATTTCATTATAAAAAGTATATTTTCAGTATTGGGAAGTGGGGGGGGTTACAACAACAATAAAAGATTAAGAGTCGGGGAAGCATTCGATATAAGGAATCAAAAAGAACAAACCAATAAGATTGAACTAAGCATGGTATAGTTCAGCTAAAAAGAATTATAAATCAATAAATTAACAAGGCATCATTAATCAATTAAGGAACAAGCAATTGATAAGGTTCAAGAATTCGAACAGCAATTTATAAGGAAATCATGGGATACAGGAATATGAAGTTCAATAGAAGATTTGAGTAAATACATTGGTTATAAACAATTCTTTTCAACTATTTCCAGAATTGACAGAATCTCATTATATATATATATATATATATATATATATATATATATATATATATATATATATATATATTGAAATTAACATAAGTGACTCAAATAGTTAAAAATGAACATTCAAGAAATTCTTAATTATTCGTAATCTCACTCTTGTCAGCTAAGCACTGATAGGCTTTAGCTGCCAACCCGACCCGACAATAATGAGTTGAATATGTAAGAATATCTCAATTCATTCTTGGTTTTAACCGTCACTGAGCAACACATGCTTCAACGACAGTATAATCCCCAAATTAGTTTACATTCATTTATAGCGAAAATAATATCAAAGTAAAATAGTTGTATAATAGTTTGAAGGAAACATTCCTTGAAGAGTATTTATTGAGGGAAAATCATAATTCATATTCAGGAATTATACTAAATATTTTTATAATTTTTTTTATCTTGGATTTCCTCTGTTTAAAATATCACTTAATAACTTTGAAGAATATAAAATAGTACAGGACTGAGAAATCCGCTAAAATACCATATATTAGAATATTAACAAAAATAAGGAATATTTATATAAAATAATTTTAAAAGAATCAACACCTGAACAATAGGTATTAGAGAATATGATAAAATGTCAGTTATTGGAATATTAATAAAAATTAGGAATATTTATTTAAAATAATTTTTAAAGAATCAACACCTGAACGATAGGTGGAGAAAATCAACAATTGAAAAGTATTTTTGAAAATAAACACTTGAATACTAGTTGAGAGAAAATATCACTTAAAACAAAAATAAGGGGTATAGCCCCTAGCAAAGCGATTTGGAAGAAGACCTACAATTAATAAAAACAGGTTCACATTATTCGAAATTAAAGTGAAGGGTATAGATGCTTGCAAGAAGAAATTCGAAAGAATATATAAATAACGAAGGAGAATTCACATCACTTGAACGATAAGTGAGGTATAGTATAACTTGCCTCAAAACATGCAGTTTCCAATTCCAACATCTCAATCCTTTACACACTTCATATCAGTCTCTCCTTCTTTACACATTGGTTCCAATTGATTATGCATCTGTCTTTTTCTATAACTTGTCAGCCGCTACACGGGCACTCTCGTCAACTCCGATAATTATTCCATTCCTCGAGATTCCATCTAGACGTGCACTAGCTCTTAGCCGGCCTCCTATTCGTACCTATATACAGGTAAAGTACTACTTCAGTATGCGTATAATCATAATCACTTAACTCATTCTACCCAAACGTGTCCTATACACTTTACAATTTATCACCTATAGCTCGTACAGATCATATTCTCGAAATAGTAACATATAATCACATAAGCACTTAGCACGTATTATTATCTTACACTTATATCTGTTAACACATATATCATATCTATTTATAATTACTTCTTATCAATTTACTATACGAATTACAAAACAATTCTACCAAAAATTGGACAACACCTCCTCTAAAATATGACTTAACCTGTGAGAAATACTATTACCCAATCAACAACCAATTATCCTTTGTTTCAATACAATACACCATCATATCAATTCATACTAATGTACCTCATTTGTACATCCCTAACATTCCATAAACTTGATATATAACGTACATATACCACAGTTCCAGCAAAAATGTACATCCAACTTCTTTTATCCTTAAAATCAAGTCAGTATCCACAATAGTAGTTTAACAATTATAATTATCGCTCTAAATACAACTTACAATTTGCTAATCATATAACATATCCATTAATCACTAACAGTTATCAAAATAGACTAGTTAGCACTTGACAATTTATAATATTTGAAGTTTACTTTTATTCATTAATCCAGAATCAAGTTATAATTCTACTTAGACATATATATGCTAGCGTTCAAATAGAAACCAACCTTAGAATAGAAACTAGAAACCTACACTAAATAAATTATATTTCATTTATTTTAATGGCCCCGCTAGGGACACCTTCACAAAAAATGTTTAAAATTCTTGGCTCTATTCAACAAAAATAAAAAAAATAAAAAAATTTTAAAAAAAAGTTACTGTTCACGTGCCATGTCATCACGTGAACAGTAACTTTTTTTTAAAAAAATTTTTATTTTTTTATATTTTTGTTGAATAGAGACAATAATTTTAAACGTTTTTTGTATTGGAGTACCCCTAATTTGGTCATTAGATTAGCTTGAAATATTTAATTTAGGTTTAGTTTTTAGTTTCTATTCTAAGTTAGTTTCTATTAGAACAAGACCCTATATATATATATAGGCAAGTGCACAAATACAAACCACTTTTAAAATACAAACCTACAAACCAATACTAAATTAATTATATTTCATCTATTCTAAGGTTCCCGCCAAGGGTACCTTCACAAAAATGCTTAAAATAATTGGCTCTATCCAACAAAAAATTAAAATAAATAAATAAATAAATCTTGCCGTGGAAATGCGAAGCATTTAAGACAGTAAACGGATGAATTAGGTAGTCATGAGGGCCGAAGGCTCTCGACACACCCGTCAATCGTCTATTGCCTTTACCATTGATTGCCATTCCTTACAACTTTAGAATGATAAAGGCGCGAAGCGCCGTACAAGAAGGTGCGAAGCACCGTTAACCAGTGAAATCCACTGTCACGTCATCACGTGAACAGTGATTTTTTTTTGTTGGATAGAACCAAGTATTTTAAACATTTTTTGTATTGGGGTACTCCTAGTTTGGTCATTAGATTAGCTTGAAATATTAGATTATGCTTGGTTTGTAGGTTTGTATTGGAGTAGCCCCCTAATATATATATATATATATATATATCCTTGCACAATTTACAACTCAACTACAACACGTAGACTCAACTACAACATGTAGATATATACCATTTATAATTCATCAACTCAAAATCAAATTAACAATTGCAATTTAAATCGTGAATGTATATAAACATTGAAAATCGCACAATTCATGTAATTCGAATATTATTCCAATAATAACATATACTCCCTCTGTCCCCCTCATTTGTTTACATTGGAGGGGGACACGGAGACCAAGACAATGCATAAAAAATGAGAAAAGTTAGATGAAAAGTGAGTAAATTGGTGGGACCTATCAATATTTAATAATAGATTTGAGATAGTGGAGGAAAGTAGTGGATGTAATAGTGTTTTTTATTATTAAATATGAGATAGTGGGGGAAAGTAGAGGGTGTAATAGTGGGATAAATTTACTGTTTAGGGTAATGTAAAGAAATGAGAGGGACGGCTCAAAATAGTAACTGTAAAAAAATGAGAGGGACGGAGGGAGTAGGTTGTAATTGTGAAAAAAATGAAATTCCTATTTTTAGAAAATCTTGACGGCATCCCCTCTGTACGGGTAGCCTACCAGTCAGGCACAGCCGACACAATTTCAATGACAACCAACAATTATAATCCTATACATCATACCACTAATATTATAACTTAATATTCTGAATCACTAAACGAGAATAAAATCAATCCCAATAATATACACTTAAACTGTAATAACTGCAAAATTTTCGAATAATAATTTTCTACTCGTTATTTATATTTATTTAAGGTCAATGCATTAATATATTTAAACAGCGTGTTTTGGTAAAATTTTAAAATTTTATATTCGTATGTAAATAAATATTATATTATATCTATTTAGTTATAATTATTAGGTATTTATTAAAATTAGAAAATTTAGGAAAATAGGATTTTTAATTTTGGTTTGATTTTTTTTATTTTAAAGCGCGGAGTTTATTTTTGAGAACGAATTTTGGGTCCCGTTTATTATTATCCAGCAGGAAAATGACGAGATTATTATTACGGTTTTAACTGATCGGGTCGTTAAACACGAGGAGGGGACAGCATTTCTCGATCACAGAAAACGAGTTTTATTCTCACAAAACACGAACCGCTTTTTACAGAAATCGAGCAATTCTTTCACAAAGCACAAATTATTCTTTCACAAAACACCACTTTCTTTCCACAAACTCAAAACATTCCTGCACCTATTTTTTTTTTGTTTTATTTCCCAAGTTTTGTCGGATACAGGTCATTTAAATACATAACTGTTTAAACAAAGGAGATACACGGCCCTTATTTTTTTTCTTTTTCTCCACAAACACAAACAGATACATCAGTCTTACTGTGTCTGTCTCTTTTAACCAAAAAGCTCGAACCATATGTATCAAAACCCAGTTATATATATATACGAACCAAAAACTCGACCATATGTATTTTACAATAGTCGAATGGTGTTGTTAAACTGAGATGGGCAGTGTATGCCATCGTGTGTGTGGTGTCGAGGTTGTGTGTGTTTCATGTGTGTGTAATTGTCGAGTTATATTGGATGTAGTAGTCGAGTTGGACATCAGGGGAGGAGGGGAGTTTCCAAATCGAAACCGAGGACTCTGTTTTCGGTCACATGGGTGTGATGGTTGTGTTTGAATCGGGGTAAGGGTGGACGGTGTTGGGTTTGTAGTGATGGTGATTGTCGTGTGTGGGTGTTGCAAAAGAGGGAGATACAAGGGAGATACGTAGGAAGAAGAGGGAGATACAAGGGTGGTTTTGGTGTTGGTCGAGAGTGAGGTTGAAAGGGAGAAGAGGAGGTGGTCGAGAGAGATTTAATCGCGGGGAGGGATGAGACGGCGAAGAGAAAAAAAAAGGGGGGGTGGTGAGCGGAGGGAGATAGAGAAAAGAGAGAACGAGAGAGTGAGTCAAGAGAGAGAGAGAGAGAGAGAGAGAGAGAGAACGGGAGAGATGAGAGAGATTGAGAGAGAGAGAGATGGACAGAGAGATTGAGAGAGAAAGAAGGCAAGAGAGAGTTTGCAGGGGAGACACGGCGGTGGCGAAGGCAGGTGGGGCCCACGCGCCGCTGTTGTCGTTAAATAATAATAAAATAATAGCGTAGTGATAAAATTGGTGATCGAATGTTTTTTTCGGGTATTGATAATAAAATGAAAAGGGTGAAAATATTAAAATGGGTTTATTATTTAACTTGTGAGAAATAAAAATGAAATAAAATAATAATAAAGAAATGAAGGAATGACTAATAATTGATAATAATAAAATTTGAGTTGGTTGATATTTAAGTTGGATATTACAAAATTGGGGTGTTTTTTTAAAAAATTGTGAGGAATAAAGAGCTTAATAACAATGGTATAATTATTAATTAATTATTTAAAAAGAATTATTTTGAGATTTTTGGACGAAAAAGAGAATCTAAAAATTTGTCGATAAAAGAGAATAATTTTGAATAAATAGAGGAAAATATGGTTTTAATTTTGGAAGATTATATTCAGTAATTTCGGATTATTTTTATTAACCGGATCGAATCAGATTATTTTAGAGACTAAAACCGGAATTATTATTATATTATTTACAAGATTAAAATGAATTCGTGGATTATTTTATTTCTGGAATAAAATAGAGATTTATACCCTTGTTCCAATAAAAATGGGTTCTTTGCTTTTGAGAATAATTAGAGATTTATAACATTATTATTGCCCTAAAATGGATTTAGTTAAAATAGAGCTTTTATGTGAATTTTTGTGAAATTTGTATGAGCCAATTATTTTAGAGGCTAAAATCGGATTAATGTTAAAAATGAGTAAAACAAATTAGAATTGTGAGGATAATTAAAAGTAAAATTATTTTGATAAATTATTTTTGGTTAAAAGTGAGAATAATAATTATGGATTTAAATTGGATAAAAATGGATGGTGGAATTATTTTGTTTTGAGTAAAAAAATAGAGGTTAATATTATTAAACTAGTGAAGTTTAGAGAATTGTAGAGAATTCATAAGAGCCAACTTAAATGGAGAATGGTCGTTATATTTCGGTAACCCTATTTTTCATTTTTAAGTAGAATTTACGGATATTAAAATATTATATATAGATTGATTTCCTGAGTTCAGAGAAGATTTATTTATCCGGGGTTTTAGTGGGAAGTTTGACTCAGAATTGTCGGCGGATATAAGTGAGGGTTAAATGAGGAAGGATGAAGATGGATGAAGTATTGGTTGTGGTTGTTGGATTCACTGTGAGGCGTTTTCCAACAGGAAAACATATATGTTCAGAGGGGACGTCTTCGATTATCTTCTTCCAACAGAGAAATTGGTGAGTATGGTTAATACGTTCGAGTTAAGTTTATAAGCATTTACAGAAAATATTAGAATTGTCGTCTAGAGACTAAAGTGTTGTCTTATGTTTGATATTGGAATTGACGCGCGAGCTCGATATCGGCGGATTAGACTCGTGGCAACCGCAAGAGCGTTGAACCAAATATTGACCAAATTAGAAGATTGTGATGCCGTAAGATAGAAGATGAAAGCAGTATTACTGTGACGTTTCATGATAGTTTAGAATTCGAGGCAAGTGTTTTCCCTTCACTTCTTGTTCAAGTGAGATTATTTTAAATATGCTTATTATGGTATTATTCCATTTATTGTCGATCTTGCCGACATTTATTGTCATTCTTGTTTATTCAATTTATACCCCATTTACTGTATCGAACATGTCGATAACCTTTGAGACTATTATTTCCTTAATGATGCTTCCTTGTGGGGAGTACAACTAAACCAATTGTTAGGTAGTCGGGATCCCACTAGTAGAGCACTGAACTTACCATGTCCGAATACCCATTTCATACTTTATTTTAATCCATTCTGTGTTGATAGATTTTTAATTCGAAATACTTCTCTTGTGAATTGAGTTTTGATAGATGTTATCTGTTTTCATTATCAATGATTTATTACCATTCCTATTTTACTACACACTTGCTGAGCATTTCTTCCGCTCATACTTGTTTGTTTCGAAACCCTAACTTTTCAGTAAGGTAGTTTGGCGAGACATATTCGTACAATTCAAAGAGAGAAGAAGCAGACGCTATCTTGAAGAAAACTTGACACGGGATGTCCTGATCCAGAGTAAGGTCTATTTAATATAGTTAAACTCTAATAATTATTATTATGTATTGTTGGCCTGGTACACTTCTTGTCGAAGTTATACCAGTGATTTAGGTTTTGATTTAAGAGAATGTGGTAAAGAAGAAAGTTGCTATTTTATGGAATTTGGATTCTTGTTTCTAGCACTATAACCTAAAAGATCTTGGATTGTTTGGGTCACAGAGATTATATTTCAATTTTCGACAATTTCACGGAATAATGTTTTATTAAAGTGGTGATGTTTATTTTGAGGATTCTCAGGTAATGACCAAATCTCCTGACCCGGATTTGGGGACGTTACAGAATGGTATCAGAGCGAGGTTATAGTTAACTAGGAACGAGAGTGAGTAGGAGTGTGTATAGCTAAGTAAGGAACGTTAGAGCTCGTATAGAGTTCGTGTTGGACTATGGGATATAGTACCAATTAGTAGATTAAGAATTGAGAGATTCGCGTGAGATGGTTACGCTAAGTTAGATAAAACACTTTGAGACTGTTGATGTCTACTACGGATTTTCAGAGAGTAAGTCTTGAGTGGGTTTGAGCAAGCACAAAGACTGAGGCAAGTTCATCCATTATCTCCAAAAGAATTTATGAGATTTCTGTGAACATTATTGTTCTCAAGGATATTATCATGGTGGTGAAAATTTGTGGTGAAATTTTTGGGCACTCAAATATTTGCTTCGAATGTTGGTTTGATTTTATCTATCAAAGAATTTAAAAAAAAAAATATTAGTCGGTCTCATTGATCGGGACGACTCTTTAAGTTAATTCGGCTGAGACTTGTTTTATTGTTTCGAGATAGATAGATATTTATTTCTACCAGTTGAATTTATCCCTCAAATTCGACTACTTTTCTTGACATTGAGAAACGGTTCATAGTTCGGATCATTTATTAAAAAGGTAACTTTTATTATTTTATCTCTTGATAATCAAGTTAAACTTCTTGGAGTGTCTACTTTGCTAAAATTGTTGAAGATTATTCAGTTGCTTTCCCAAAATCTTGATAAGTTCAGAGAACGTACTTAGATTGAAATCTAGGGCGTCTTATTTGTTCGAGATGACCCTTAAAGATTAATTCAGTTATAACTACGCTCATATATCGAGGTAGTTTAAATTTTATTGACTTCAATCGGATCTATTGTTCATATCCGATAAATTTTGCTTCAATATTCAAATTTGATTCATTTTTCGAATCAAAATAGATACATTCAGAATAGAGAACAGAAGAACATCTTATCGTTAGAATTCCCTCTAAAAATACCTACTCTAGCGTATTTGGAAGTTTTCTTTTTGAATCGAGTCGTTTTTATTATTTCAAGACGACTCCATAGGATTTATTCTAATCAGTAAAACTTTCTTGTTCAAGGTTGTTACTTTATTGTCTGGAATTGACATATTGTTCGTGTCGATATAATAAATTAAATTCTTTTGAAAATATTACGACGACCTATTGTTCAGGTCGGTCTCATACAAAGTTTAGATTGGCGATTGGCCAGAAGCGAATAGGAATCCAAATCAATCAATTTTATTCGGAGGAATAATCTTATAATCCACTGGTCAACATGGGAGATGGCCCATGGGTTTTCTTTCAGATCAACACGAGGAATAAACTCGTGGTATCGAAAGAGAAATATTTCAGGTTGACTTTTCAACCAACTTTTGCTAGCAAAGAGATATATTGGTACTTGAGACACAGCGATTGATCACGCTGTGGGGTATCGTGAATGCGAATAATTATTTTGGCATTAATGTTGCTAGGGTTGAAAAAAACAACCCATTTTATGCTAGCAAAGAGAAAATTTGGCGGTACCACATCATAGCCCTGATCAGGTTGGGTGGGGTATCACAGGAGGACGGTACCTTGAGACATGGTAGTTGATCGCACCGTGGGGGATACCGAGTGGTGGAAGACCAGTGATCTTTTCTTAAATTCTGAGATACCAAATAAGTTGATGATTTCCTTGAAATTCTTGAAATTGTTGAGAAGTTCGTTTCTGATGATCTTGTGGTTGAGATGAGTTAAATTCCTTGAGTTACTAGAGATTTTGAAAGAAGTTTTTTTTTTATATTCTCACAAATTTTGAGAAGTTGCCTATACGGCTTTCATGATTGAAAATTATATGAGTCTCTTTTCCATTCTAGCATTATCTTTCATTATGGTTGAGTTAAAAAAAAAATGTATAAGATTTGGGATAGTGAACTTGCCAAACGTTTTATGTGCTCACCCTTGGTTATTATTTTAATGTCTCCAACAGTGAAATGTGAGAGCAATGAGTCTTTCAAATAGAGGGAAGAAGAATGTTGTGTTTGTTTTAGCGGTGATTGTATAACAAAGCCTTACGTGAACGGGTGTGTGATGACTAAGAAAGTTTCGAGGAATTAAAGAAAATACTATTATGAGTCGAGATGACGTGCTCACTTGTAATGTCTAGGCTGAATTGGACAGATCGTTTCGTGGTGGAAGATGTCTATTGTGGAATCTTTAGAGATTATTACGAGTTGACGTCTATGTAAGGTATTGATAACTTAGGTCGTGCAGAACAAGAGTTTAGATCGGATGACGAGTGTTGTGGTGTTATTAGGTATCCCGACATATCACGCGTGTAGGAGTTCGATTCATCCGAAAATTTGGCTATGGACGAACCAGCTGATTCGGAGCTGCATGAGCTAATTGGGCAACCTGAGCTACTAGTTAGTAGAAAGCCACCTAGATATCCGCATGTACCTTCTAAAAGTTTCCTTCTACGATTTTACCTATTTAACGAGCATTATAGAGAGTACGAAAAGGATACAAACAAGATGCGAAATACGATTACTGGCACGTGTTGGGAGTAAGATCGTCTAAGGAGATTTAACCTTCATTTTGTTCTCATTTGTTTTGCTAGCACCATATTTTATTTGGACGGACAATTATACTTCAATTGAAGATGAGCTTTGCATATACGATTCGTTTTGTTATAAACCCTCATGATTCCTAAGGTTATCAGTGATTAAAAGAAGTAAAGACAGACCTGTTGATTTTCTTTTTAGGGCTCAATATACCTTCACGTCGATAGAGAATGGGTTGATCAAGTTTAAGGAATTGATGTTAAAACAGAGACTATTTTTCAATGAGATTACGCATTTTCTACCAATTAGTGATAAGTACTCCGTTGAAGGATTGGTGAAGATATACCTAAAGGAAATTATGGTTCGGCATAAAGTGCCTGTTTCAATTATATATGATAGAGATGGTCGTTTACTTCTCGATTTTGGAAAAGTTTTCAGGAATGTCTTGGCACGAGATTAAATCTAAGCATTGCATATCATCCACGATATGTTTCATGTTTTCGCGTTAGGAGAGTATCATTCTGATTTCAGACAGGTTAGAACCTACGAACAAGTGGAGATACGTCCTGATTTGTCATACGAAGAACAACCAGTACAAATCTTAGATCACAAAGTGCAAGAGTTAAGAACTAAGAACGTAAATTTGGTAAAGGTACTTTGGAGAAACCACCAGGTCGAGGAAGCCACGTGGGAATTAGAAAGCGAAATGCGGAATAAATATCCTGATTTGTTAGAGCGTAATTTTGATTCCGAGGACAGAATCCTATAAGGGGGGAAGACTGTAATAACCGCAAAATTTTCGAATAATAATTTTCTACTCGTTATTTATATTTATTTAAGGTCAATGCATTAATATATTTAAACAGCGTGTTTCGGTAAAATTTTAAAATTTTATATTCGTATGTAAATAAATATTATATTATATCTATTTAGTTATAATTATTAGGTATTTATTAAAATTAGAAAATTTAGGAAAATAGGATTTTTAATTTTGGTTTGATTTTTTTTTTAAAGCGCGGAGTTTATTTTTGAGAACGAATTTTGGGTCCCGTTTATTATTATCCAGCAGGAAAATGACGAGATTATTATTACGGTTTTAACTGATCGGGTCGTTAAACACGAGGAGGGGACATCATTTCTCGATCACAGATAATGAGTTTTATTCTCACAAAACACGAACCACTTTTTACAGAAATTGAGCAATTCTTTCACAAAGCACAAATTATTCTTTCAGAAAACACCACTTTCTTTCCACAAACTCAAAACATTCCTGCACCTATTTTTTTTTTGTTTTATTTCCCAAGTTTTATCGGATACAGGTCATTTAAATACATAACTGTTTAAACAAAGGAGATACACGGCCCTTATTTTTTTTCTTTTTCTCCACAAACACAAACAGATACATCAGTCTTACTGTGTCTGTCTCTTTTAACCAAAAACTCGACCATATGTATTTTACAATAATCGAATGGTGTTGTTGAACTGAGATGGGCAGTGTATGCAATCGTGTGTGTGGTGTCGAGGTTGTGTGTGTTTCATGTGTGTGTAATTGTCGAGTTATGTTGGATGTAGTAGTCGAGTTGGACATCAGGGGAGGAGGGGAATTTCCAAATCGAAACCGAGGACTCTGTTTTCGGTCACATGGGTGTGATGGGTTGTGTTTGAATCGGGGTAAGGGTGGACGGTGTTGGGTTTGTAGTGATGGTGATTGTCGTGTGCGGGTGTTGCAGGAGAGGGAGATACAAGGGAGATACGTAGGAAGAAGAGGGAGATACAAGGGTGGTTTTGGTGTTGGTCGAGAGGGAGGTTGAAAGGGAGAAGAGGAGGTGGTCGAGAGAGATTGAATCGCGGGGAGGGATGAGACGGCGAAGAGAAAAAAAAAGGGGGAGTGGTGAGCGGAGGGAGATAGAGAAAAGAGAGAACGAGAGAGTGAGTCAAGAGAGAGAGAGAGAGAGAGAGAGAGAGAGAACGGGAGAGATGAGAGAGATTGAGAGAGAGAGATGGACAGAGAGATTAAGAGAGAAAGAAGGCAAGAGAGAGTTTGCAGGGGAGACACGGCGGTGGCGAAGGCAGGTGGGGCCCACGCGCTGCTGTTGTCGTTAAATAATAATAAAATAATAGCGTAGTGATAAAATTGGTGATCGAATGTTTTTTTCGGGTATTGATAATAAAATGAAAAGGGTGAAAATATTAAAATGGGTTTATTATTTAACTTGTGAGAAATAAAAATGAAATAAAATAATAATAAAGAAATGATGGAATGAATAATAATTGATAATAATAAAATTTGAGTTGGTTGATATTTAAGTTGGATATTACAAAATTGGGGTGTTTTTTTTTTAAAAATTGTGAGGAATAAAGAGCTTAATAACAATGGTATAATTATTAATTAATTATTTAAAAAGAATTATTTTGAGATTTTTGGACGAAAAAGAGAATCTAATAATTTGTCGATAAAAGAGTATAATTTTGAATAAATAGAGGAAAATATGGTTTTAATTTTGGAAGATTATATTCAGTAATTCCGGATTATTTTTATTAACCGGATCGAATCAGATTATTTTAGAGACTAAAACCGGAATTATTATTATATTATTTACAAGATTAAAATGAATTCGTGGATTATTTTATTTCTGGAATAAAATAGAGATTTATACCCTTGTTCCAATAAAAATGGGTTCTTTGCTTTTGAGAATAATTAGAGCTTTATAACATTATTATTGCCCTAAAATGGATTTAGTTAAAATAGAGCTTTTATGTGAATTTTTGTGAAATTTGTATGAGCCAATTATTTTAGAGGCTAAAATCGGATTAATGTTAAAAATGAGTAAAACAAATTAGAATTGTGAGGATAATTAAAAGTAAAATTATTTTGATAAATTATTTTTGGTTAAAAGTGAGAATAATAATTATGGATTTAAATTGGATAAAAATGGATGGTGGAATTATTTTGTTTTGAGTAAAAAAATAGAGGTTAATATTATTAAACTAGTGAAGTTTAGAGAATTGTAGAGAATTCATAAGAGCCAACTTAAAGTAGAAATGCTATTTGAGTAATTTATTGGTTAGCGAATACCTAGAAATAATTTGAGACCTTTTAAATGGAGAATGGTCGTTATATTTCGGTAACCCTATTTTTCGTTTTTAAGTAGAATTTACGGATATTAAAATATTATACATAGATTGATTTCCTGAGTTCAGAGAAGATTTATTTATCCGGGGTTTTAGTGGGAAGTTTGACTCAGAATTGTCGGCGGATATAAGTGAGGGTTAAATGAGGAAGGATGAAGATGGATGAAGTATTGGTTGTGGTTGTTGGATTCACTGTGAGGCGTTTTCCCACAGGAAAACATATATGTTCAGAGGGGACGTCTTCGATTATCTTCTTCCAACAGAGAAATTGGTGAGTATGGTTAATACGTTCGAGTTAAGTTTATAAGCATTTACAGAAAATATTAGAATTGTCGTCTAGAGACTAAAGTGTTGTCTTATGTTTGATATTGGAATTGATGCGCGAGCTCGATATCGGCGGATTAGACTCGTGGCAACCGCAAGAGCGTTGAACCAAATATTGACCAAATTAGAAGATTGTGACGCCGTAAGATAGAAGATGAAAGCAGTATTACTGTGACGTTTCATGATAGTTGAGAATTCGAGGCAAGTGTTTTCCCTTCACTTCTTGTTCAAGTGAGATTATTTTAAATATGCTTATTATGGTATTATTCCATTTATTGTCGATCTTGCCGACATTTATTGTCATTCTTGTTTATTCAATTTATACCCCATTTACTGTATCGAACTTGTCGATAACCTTTGAGACTATTATTTCCTTAATGATGCTTCCTTGTGGGGAGTACAACTAAACCAATTGTTAGGTAGTCGGGATCCCACTAGTAGAGCACTGAACTTACCATGTCCGAATACCCATTTCATACTTTATTTTAATCCATTCTGTGTTGATAGATTTTTGATTCGAAATACTTCTCTTGTGAATTGAGTTTTGATAGATGTTATCTGTTTTCATTATCAATGATTTATTATCATTCCTATTTTACTACACACTTGCTGAGCATTTCTTCCGCTCATACTTGTTTGTTTCGAAACCCTAACTTTTCAGTAAGGTAGTTTGGCGAGACATATTCGTACAATTCAAAGAGAGAAGAAGCAGACGCTATCTTGAAGAAAACTTGACACGGGATGTCCTGATCCAGAGTTAGGTCTATTTAATATAGTTAAACTCTAATAATTATTATTATGTATTGTTGGCCTGGTACACTTCTTGTCGAAGTTATACCAGTGATTTAGGTTTTGATTTAAGAGAATGTGGTAAAGAAGAAAGTTGCTATTTTATGGAATTTTGATTCTTGTTTCTAGCACTATAACCTAAAAGATCTTGGATTGTTTGGGTCACAGAGATTATATTTCAATTTTCGACAATTTCACGGAATAATGTTTTATTAAAGTGGTGATGTTTATTTTGAGGATTCTCGGGTAATGACCAAATCTCCTGACCCGGATTTGGGGACGTTACATAAACTTTTCCGACATTCAATAAAATTCATATCCGAAATAATTTATTACATAATTTATACAAAATTTCGAACCAAATTCAAGCATCACAAAACTCATCAAACATTTCAGAACTCAGCTTAATCAATAAAACATCGAACCAAAATGAACAAACCGAGCCTTACAACACTCGACTGAACACAAGTACCATCTCACAACAACAAGCATCAATACTAACACTATTAACGTGACACACTGCCCAAATCGAATACACACACACTACAGGTTAACATACACACACACACACATCGTAGGTTCACAACAAATACATACACACGCCGTCGCTGCAACACCGGCGCGACCACACACGGCGACACACAGCTGGGTTGCAGGAGAGGGGAATGAGAGACTTGCGAGGGAGATGTGGGAGAGACTAAGAAAGAGTTTGATGGAGAGAGATTAAGAAAACTGGAGAGAGTAGAGAGAGAGCTCGAGAGTTTTACAGAAGAATCGAGAGATTGAAATTTGGGGGAACAGATTAGGGATTTAGAAAGGAAAAAAACAAAAAAAAATTTTGTAATTTATAAACACCTGATAAAATGGAAAATAAATAAGTACTATTTGGAAAAATCTCAATTAAATTTTTAAAATGTAGAAAATAAAATTATCTATCTCCCCATATTTTTAAAATATCTTTTGGATCAAAATGAATTAAATATGAATTTTACAAGTTTTGACCATTTAAATACAATAAACTCTTAAAACCATTTTAAAATACTTAAACACCCGAAATAGTTCACCAAATAATTTTAAAAACTAAATAATTATATAAAGATAATATTATAAAAGATTTCATGATTTTTAATAACTCTAATGATTTTATAAAATTCGCAAAAGATCAATAATGCATAATTTAAATATATTTTAATCATAAAATTCAAATAGAAATACAAGGACTTACATTTCACATATACATCATCATATAAGCATGTAAACATGATGTCACATATATTCAATCCTAAAAAAAATATTGACCTCCTATAATCCCCATTTAATATTAAATTATAATAATTATAAGTACGATATTTCTAGGGCGTTATAGTAACTTTTAATGTACTCAAAATATATTAATCCTCGTATAGAAATATAATGATCTCAAGTCTAAGGATCATTACACCATTATCACTGTGAGTCTTTCTAATGACATTATCAACATGTTGAATCTCACTATAGGTCTATCCAGTGCCATGTAGAATATTACATGCACTTATGTTCTTGACTTTAGTATCACTATACCTATGACCAATGAGATGTGGTTATCAGTCAACAAACATACTAATCTTTTTGCGTTATAATTGTCCCATATTATAAATGCTCTATTAGGGATATTTAGGATTATTAACACTATTCATATAATCTCATTTTTAAGTCACATACTTAAAGATATAGAATACATGTTACATATTCCAAGGATAGTTATTATTCTAACATTTATTTCGCAGTAAATAAAGACATAATAAATCAACATTGAGATAATTGATGGAACATAATCATTAAGTAACAAAATAGTCTTTCCTAGAAGCACAGTTACATTGTCTCTCGGGCACTAACACTATCAATCTCCCACTTGCACTAAAGCCAATCGCCCATGTCTAATACCCATGGAACTAGTGTGACCTTCGTGCTTCTGCTGCGACAAAGCCTTAGTCAGTGGGTCCGCAACATTTTCATTAGAATGTACTTTACATATGTGTATAGCTCCTCTCTCGTTTATCTCTCGAAGAAGGTGATATCTCTCAAGTGTATGCTTTGTCTTGGAATGGGACCTTGGTTCCTTAGCCTGCGCAATGGCTCCATTATTATCGCAATATAGATCAACTGGATCTTCGATCGATGGAACCTCACCTGGATTAGACTGGTATTTGCTCGTAATGCTTAAAGCATACGAGACATCTGGACGAGTATATATCATTGCATACATTATAGAACCAATTACCGAAGCATATGGTACTTTACTCATACGGTCCTTATCATCTGATGATTTATGATAGTTTTCCTTTGAGATCACTATCGCATGAGACACTGGGACATAGCCCCTCTTTGCCTCTTGCATCCCAAAATGATGCAATACCTTGTTAATGTATGTACTCTGACTTAAGTTGATTAATCTTTTAGATCTATCTCTATAGATCCTGATCCCTAAGATATAGGTAGCATCGCCTAAGTCTTTCATCGAGAAAATTTTTCCCAACCAAGTTTTCACAGCCTGTAGAGAAGGAATGTCATTCCCTGTTAGTAATATGTCATCTACATATAATACTAGGAATGCCACATTGCTCCCACTAACCTTCTTGTAAACACACGGCTCATCCTCATTTTTTATAAATCCAAACTCTTTGACTGTTTCATCAAAACGGATGTTCCATCTCCTTGAGGCCTGCTTCAATCCATAAATGGATCATCGCAACTTACAAACCATTCTAGCATACCTTGAATTGACAAAACCCTCAGGTTGTGTCATGTACACGTCCTCTTCTAAGCTCACATTTAAGAAAGCGGTCTTGGCATCCATTTGCCAGATTTCATAATCATAATAAGCTGCTATCGCAAGCAAAATCCTGATGGATTTGACCATAGCTACTGGTGAGAAAGTTTCATCATAGTCAATACCATGAATTTGCTTGAAACCTTTTGCCACTAGTCTTGCTTTGTAGGTCTATAAATTTCCATACATGTCAGTTTTCTTCTTGAAAACCCACTTGCACTCTATGGGTTTTATCCCATCAGGTGGTTCAACCAAAGTCCATACTTGGTTTTCATACATAGAATCCATCTCAGATTTCATGGCTTCCAGCCATCTCTCAGAATCTGGACTATTCATAGCATCCTTGTAGGTGAGAGGCTCATCATTATCTAAAAGCATCACATCGCCACTTTGAGTAAGGAGAAATCCATAATATCTCTCTGGCTCATGGCGAATCCTACTAGATCTACGAATGACCTGTGTTTCTTGAGCAGTATTGTTCTCAACATCTTGAGTCTGATTCTGCTCATGTTCCAACTCTGGTTCAACATAATCTTGCAATTCTCGATCCTCATCGAGATCTATTGTCCTCCTACTATTTTTCTTAGAAAGCAGTTCTCTCTCTAAAATCACAGCCGTTCGAGCAACAAACACTTTGTTTTCAGAAGGTTTATAGAGATAATACCCTTTAGTTTCTAGCGGTTATCCTACAAAATTTCATTTATCTGATTTCGGTCCTTGCCTATCGGAGACCAAGCGTTTCACAAACGCTTCACATCCCCAAACTTTCATAAATGACAAGCTATTATGTTTATCAGTCCATATCTCATATGGTGTCTTTTGAACCGATTTTGAAGGAACTCGGTTTAGTGTTTGTGCATTCGTCTCTAGGGCATAACCCCAGAAACTGATTGGAAGATCCGCATGACTCATCATCGATCGTACCAAGTCCAACAAGGTACAATTTCTCCTTTCAGACACCCCATTCCATTGTGGTGTTCCAGGAGGAGTGAGTTGTGATACGATACCACACTCCTTAAGGAAATTCTTAAATTCCATGGTTAAGTATTCTCCCCCACGATCAGATCGTAGAGTTTTAATACTTTCGCCTAATTGCTTTTCAACTTCAGGCTTATACTCTTTGAATTTTTCAAATGATTCGGATTTGTTCTTCATAAGACACACATATCCGTATCTACTAAAATCATCAGTAAAGGTTATGAAATAATAAAAGCCACCTCTTACCATCATACACATTGGACCACATACATCACTATGTATCAGTTCCAATCGTTTGGTGGCCCTCTCACCTTGTCCAGTAAAAGGAGCTTTAGTCATCTTCCCAATGAGACATGGTTCACATTCCTCGTATGATTCAAAATCAAACTTATCCAACTATCCATCCTTATGTAACTTGGAAATGCGAGTCTCATTTATATGGCCTAAATGACAGTGCCAGAGGTATGTATGATTTGAGTCATTTGTCTTAAGACGTTTGTTATTTATGTTATAGACAGGAGTATCAAGATCAAGAACATATAAAGCATTAAACAAACGTGCAACCCCATAGGTAAAATTATTCAATGAAATGGGATAACTATTGTTCTGAATCAAAAAAGGAAAAACCAATCGTGTCCAAACAAGAAATGAAAATAATTTTTCTGCAAATTGTAGGCACGTAAAAACAGTTCTCAAGTTCTAAAATGAGCTCAGTGGGGAACGATAAATGATAAGTCCCTACAGCTAAAGCAGCAACCTTTGCTCCATTGCCAATACGTAGGTGGACTTCTCCTTTTGCCAAAGCTCTACTCCTTCGCAGTTCCTACACATTTATACAAATGTGAGAACCACATCGAGTATCTAATACCCATGATGTAGAAGGAGATAAATTGACTTCTATAACATAAATACCTGAATAAGAAATCTTAACAGCCTTCAGTTTCTTCAGATCCTTCAAATAAGCTTGACAGTTTCTCTTCCAATGACCCGGTTTCTTGCAATAGTGACAATCACCCTTTGCCTTTTGAACACCACCTTTAGGCTTTAAAGCCTTCTTAGTCGCAGGTTTTCGACTAGCAGATTTAGATCCAATCTTCTTCTTGCCTTTCCATTTACCCTTTCCTTTGGCATTCCCCTTGTTTACCATCATTATGGATGCAGAGGATGCCTTCTGAATGTTGGTCTCAGCGTTTTTCAATATAGCCAACAATTCTGTAGGGTTCTTGTCTATCTCATTCATGGTGTAATTCATTACAAACTGAGCATAGCTGTTGTTCAAAGATTGCAAGATCAGATCTATCTAAGCTTCCGGACTAATCGCGGAAGAGTAGCAAGGTACTCCATATATCCAATCATCTTTAGAACATGCGGTGCTACCGGATCACGTTCACCCTGTTTGCATGCATACAAGGCTTTGCTTGTATCAAACCTCTCTTGACAAGCCTATCCTTCAAACATACATTTAATGTGCTCAATCATGTCATAAGCATCCATTAGCTCATACTGTTTCTGAAGCTCAGGACTCATAGTCGCAAGAATCAAACAGGTGACATCGGTGTCATCATCCAAATGCTTCTGATAAGCATTTCGTTGATCCTCCGTTGCACCTTCAGGTAGAGGTCCAGGGCGAGGAATATCTATGACATAGAGCTTTCGCTCTTGCCTGAGGACAATCCTCAAATTCCTTTGCCAGTCTAGGAAGTTAGTTCCTGTCAACTTGTCCTTCTCAAGGACTGATCGTACAGAGAAGTTATTTGAGTTGTTTGCCATTTCGAATATCTACAATGTTAAAATGCATAAAATAATTAGTCTACGGAATTGTTAAATTATGTTCAAGTGATTATTCATATATATTCACAATATATATCTCCCACTATTTTTCATCAAATTAATAGCCCTACCTATCAATTCGGAAAAGTTTCTCTAAACCTTTTTAGTGAGCCAAGATCCATATTTTATCACTTTTAAGGTCAGCTTTGTCTTTTCTCCTTAAAATGATTATTTAGGTAGACAACATTTGTCAATTATATCATATATAACTCTTGGATAGTTTGGTAGAACAACATTTGTTCACATAACAACATTTGTTCACATTTATTCAATAAATCATACCAAACTCTATGCCTCTAAATTCACAATCCTGTTGTGGTCACTTAGTTAAGTCGAACCCAATGGTTTAACAATTAAGTATCACTAATTTACTCCATCGCGCCTTACCACGATAGACTAGGGTACTCCGCTTTGGTGAACCCACCCTTTGTCGATCTAGGTCTTAACGAGTGTTTCCCATTTGGAAGGCATCTTAAACTTAATATTTATTCTTTAGGGGTTTGTTAATTAAAACGACCATGATCCCATCATAAAGAGATTCCCAATTTTTCCTTGAATTAAATAATTTAAATCAATATTCACCAATGGTTTGATTTCCAGGTTGTTGGAGGAGACACAAGCGGTCTCACTTAATAACCAACTTCCTTACAGGTATGACCCATTTTTGACAAAATCTCCCCATATCGAAATAATTGAAAATCCGTATTTTATTCCGTGTTTCATAAACCTAGAAATCTTATAATTGTTATGTTAATTTTAAAATCTCAAGTCGTTACAGATTTTATCTTGTTTAAGCAGGCATGGCATGGGTGATGTATCTAATACATTCATTCATACATGATTAAACTAATTAAAGCATGCATCATTATGTATCCTACACATACATTCATACATCATATGTAAAGTGCAGTATGTAAACGTGCTTGGTTATGGCCTTTATCCTATATGATCTTTTCAAGCTAATGAAAGGATCAAGGTCAATCTATGGTGAAATAAATATAAATACAATTACAAGTCTTCATTCTTTGTGTCTTCTTGTTCGCTCCTCCTCTTGGATCATCCTTCAATCTTCAAGTACATTACATTGAATAATTGAATACAACCTATACTAAAGTACTTACATAATAAAACTCGAGTTATATTCAAGGTAAAACAATTACAAGAATGAAGAAAACGACATGCAAGTCGTATTTATAAAATCCAAAAACCATAAACCATATATCTAAGGATCTTAAGGCCATAACCAGCACCATGCTCAAGTAAACAATTAAGAACATGTAAAACATATATGCACCACATTGCGGGGGTCCGGGGTGGCAGCCCCCAGACGGGGTCCGGGGCGGTAGCCCCTGGCTGGGGTCAGCTCGAACTCTGGAATTTTTGAATTCCAGAAGACTAGTCGTATTAAGAAATAATCAATTTCTGAACAAAAGATCATATCTTTTAGTCTCTGCCGCCACTGCATCATATACAGTTCCGGAAGCATGTATCATATATATACAGATATCCCAATTAACAGATCGTGTCCAAACACAATCTGTCCAACAGTTTATATCAATATATAAACCAGACAACATGCATAACATACAAAATCGCATACTAATTAGTCATGGCAGATCGTAAACATGCTTGTATCATTATATCATAATATACAACATAACAGAATCATATATGAGCGACATAACATATTATTATCGACATATCTCAAAACTGTCTCAAGGCAGATTCATAAAACATGCATACATGCATCAAATACAGTAAACATGTAACCAAATCAACCCCTTAAACACGTAGCTTTGATACCATTGTTGGGTTTCGAGACATAAACCGCAGCGAAAACAGTACTTAAAACAATAAAATTCGAAACCCTAACTCAGGATCCATGTATAAGATGAGCAGATTATGGAGAACAGAATCAATACCTTTTAAGAAGCTTTAAAACGTATGATAGATGGAGGTCCAACGATGCAATCACCACACAGCCCTCTTATCAAGATCTTTGTCTCCAAAGAAGTCCACACGAACACAACGATCGTCCAACGACTAACAGAGATGGTACTAGCCAAGAAAATGCCTCTCTCTCTCTCTCTCTCTCTCTCTCTCTCTCTCTCTCTATCTATCTATCTATCTATCTATCTATCTAGCCTCTATAAGATGTAGAGCAGCTAGGGTTTAGGTGAAAACGAATTCTGCAAAAGCTTAGCCTAAACCACCACAACTTAATGTATTTATAAGAAGAGATTTGGGCTTAAAACCCTAAAACGTTTTGGGCTTCACTAAACCCAATCTGTTTTGGTTTTAATCTTATTATTATTAAATTCGAAATATACTTTGCAATTAATCAAGTCCCACTTTTTTAATTCAATAATTCAAATTAATAACTATTTAAATTCATAATTTAAATAAACCTCTGTTTTATATGTTCTTATTGTGTAACCCTTTAGGTTATTATTACGTTGGCAATAATTTTAATATCCAATAATAAAATTATAAACAATGAGCGGCATCTAGTAATACATCATTGCTACCCAAGTAATAATAATAATTGGTGATCCAGTTAAACCTTTCGTGATTAATGTTTCCGTGTAATATAATTCCTTCAACCAAATATTATGGATTAAACTTGAGGCATGTGTTTAGTCATCCTCTTCAACGTTTAATCCGAGTTTCCTTGATCAATGAGTAGACTATTAAAAACAAATCAATATTTGAGCATGGCCATGCATTTTCATAGTCTTACTCAATCAAGAGGCCAATAATATCTCTCCTATAAATAGGAGGGCTAAATCCTTTATCTATCATTCATATTCCTCATACGTCTCATAATATACCCGATGTCCACTTTTATCATCACCCGGTCAAAGATAACTTTTAATGTACTCAAGGTATATTAATCCTCGTATAGAAATATAATGATCTCAAGTCTAAGGATCATTACACCATTATCACTGTGAGTCTTTCTAATGACATTATCAACATGTAGAATCTCACTGTGGGTCTATCCAGTACCGTGTAGAATATTACATGCACATAATTTCTTGACTTTAGTATCACTATACCTATGACCAATGAGATATGGTCATCAGTCAACAAACATACTAATCTTTATGCATTATAATTGTCCCATATTATAAATGCTCTATTAGGGATATTTAGGGATATTAACACTATTCATATAATCTCATTTTTAAGTCACATACTTAAAGATATAGAATACATGTCACATATTCCAAGGACATTTATTATTCTAACATTTATTTCGCAGTAAATAAAGACATAATAAATCAATATTAAAATAATCGATGGAACATAATCATTAAGTAACAAAATAGTCATTCCTAGAAGCACAATTAAATTGTCTCTAGGGCACTAACACTATCAGAGACTACTAAGAGGTGTATAAACAGGATGATCTAGGAGACACAACCATGGAAAATCCCCCATTCTGCTCCCAAATTCCTACATGTGATGTCGGCGATGATGTTGATAAAAACATCAGAGAAAATATTAAGGGCACTTGGGTTAAGAAGTGATATATATGTTTAGTCATGTATTAGTTGTAATGGAAAATCCCCCAATTCTGCTCCTAAATTCCTACTTGTAATGTTATAATATTATTTGAGTTTTCTTTTAGTTTGAATCACGTGAATTAATTAATTTAAATTAGCTTATTATTCATGTATATATGCACTTCATTGTTTACATTAGTTTCAATTCACTTTTTACATGAGTTTTAATTTTCTTGTATATATGCATGTGCACAATTATTAGATTAATTTTATTATCTAGATGCATGTATTATATGATGTTACTATCTTATTGTACATATGCATGTGACTGATAGTTTTATGTTTTATTTTCAGATTGAAGAAGATAAATGGCACCTAAAAAGCAGAAATCTAAAATACAATTCAAAGAAAACCCCAAAAAGGCAGATAAGGCATTAGATAAAGTATCGGATAAGGAAACAGAACCTCAAGATGAAAATCTGGATTCTGTGGAAGCAACACAAGCAACATTTACTACATCTGAATCTTCCAAAAAAAGGGTTGGAGATGCACGAGGTGTTTCCGCTATGTACAAATTGGTGGTGAGGAAGGCGCAGGGCAAGAAACCAAAGGTTAGATGCAATGCACATGGAGTTCCTATCGGGACTACGAGGCACATCCTACAGTCCTACACTGTAATGTTAGCTAGGACGATGATTCCGATCAATTATCCGAACTGGCAGAGGGTACCTGTTGAATTAAAAGAGAAAATATGGCTTGATCTTAATGTATTTTCAAGTTATTTTCGCTGCATTTTATTAAATTTGCATTTTCTTGTACTCATTAAGAGTATATTATTGGTTTCAAGAGACATTCAAAGTTCCCAAGCAATTTCAGAAGGGGCTGCTCAGGTCTGTAAGAGCAAAGTGGAGAAATTTTAAAGCGAATTTAAATAGGAATTATGTGAAGCCGTATCTCGGACAAAAGAAGAAATTACGAAAGCCTCCGAAGCAATATGCCTTTGTCGGTAAGGAGGATTGGAAGAAATTTGTTGCTGAGAGGACTACCTCGGCATGGAAGGTATATGTGTAAAACATGTAGATTAATTGGGATAATATTTGGAGAAATATTATGTTTAGTACACATATTTGGGGATTAATTGGAAATATTAATTAGGATAATACTTGGGAATTAATTGAAAATATTAATTGGGATTAATTAGAAATATTATTTATAATGTTTGTTGCAGTCACCTAGTGAAAAACAAAGGGAGAGAGTGGGGAATCGAAAATATCCTCACCGCACGTCTAGAAAGGGTTATATTGGATTACTGGAAGAAGAAGTAAGAACCAATTAAGCATTGAACTTAAATAGTTTCATTCTACCTATCTCAGTATTTTTAAAAGTTCTTGATTTTAATCAGCAAAAGAAAGGAAACCTGGCTGCCGATGAAGTACCTGATCGGGCTGTTATATGGCACAAGGCTCGTAAGGGAAAAATTGATGATGAGGAGGTTGATCCAAAGCTTGCCGAAATAGGGAAAAGAATTGTGAGTATTTAACAAGCAAATAATACACACACATTGTTCATTCAATTCTGATTCTAATGTTAATATTTTCGTGACAGGAAACCTTACTAGAGCAGCAAAGTAAGGGGGCATTCATTCCTTCTGGAAGTGACGATGTGTTAACTACGGCCTTGCAAACTCCCGAACATTCAGGAAGGGTTTGAAGAGTAGGCGCCTATGAGCCCGTCAATTTTCTTCAACTTACCAAACGGGAAAAGAAGTAGAATAACAAAAGCTGAGTTATTGGCCCGTGATCGGGAGAGAGACGCAGAGTTGGAGAAAGCCAAGCAGGATATGGCCTTGGAAATGGAGAAGACAAGGCAGAAGATGGCAGAATTGATGTCATTGATTGATAAAGCGAATATTTCATCTCCTCCTTCGGTTTCTGATAAAGCAAGTAATTGTGAAGCAAAAGATGCGCAGGAAGCTCCTAAGATAGGGGTTGAAAAAGACCTGGAACCACTTATGGCTGGTGATGATGAAGTGGTTCCTATTGAACCTTTTTCACCAGAGAACAAGGTAAAATAAGTAGTTTATTTCTTCAATTCAGCTATTATTTCTTTATTCCACTACTGAATAGTTCTTTAATACATAATTATTTGTTTAATATAAATGTGTGTAGGGTTCGCGAAAATGTGAGTTGGCAGTAGGAACCATAGAAAACAAGGTGGCATTTGGCATGTTATTTGATGATGATGACATGAACAAATCTATGCACGAAGTAGTGATGCAGTCTGGTTGTGCTCGTGTGTCAGTGGATGGGCCAATTCAAGGACAAGCCAAGATTCCTATACCAGTAGTGGGTGAAATTGAGACAGTCAACTAAGCTGTTTGCTCCTACGTCACATGGCCCCGTGACTTGATCATATTCCCAAATGCCCCAGTTACCGCGGTATGTATTTTACATATCTTTTGTAGTCCTTTATTACATTCTTAGTTCTTTTTACATCTTATGTGAGTTATGTTCTCTTTTAAATATATTTGGTAATATTTGTAGAAAAGTAAAAGGAAAGGAAAGGATCCTATAAATGACTTGAATAAAGTACAATCCCTGTTCAAGAACATGGAGATCAATAAAAATGTTCTGAGCCGCTTTCGATTGTTGTACAACAATGCAACAACATTCATGAAGTCCACTGGAAACTCGATTCAAATTCCATGCGATGCTGAGGTGTTTGGTACTGTGAAAACAATATTCATATTGCATGAAAACATAGTCGCTTTGCTCGAGTTTCAAATGATTGGCCAAGGAGCACTACACCACAAATGGTCTATGGCAACACCCAAAATAAATGTTAAAAGTGCTGAAAAATGTTACCATAGGAGTTAAGGCAACACTTTTGTCAATTTTGAAGGTGTTGGGAATTTGCATGTGGGCTTAGAGGTTAAGCCAACACATTTTGTCAAAACTATGGCAACATCAACACGATGTTGCCTTAGGCACTTATGCCAACATTTCGTGCAAAATAGCAACACTATTTCCGGTGTTGGCATAAAGTCTATGGCAACACGGTCTACTCAACAGCAACACCTTTGCGATGTTGACATATAGCCTATGCCAACATATTTGTCCCTCTACAGCAACACCTGTTGATATAAATTTTCTGAAAATTTATATTTTAATTATTTTTTTGGATTTTGTTTTACTTGTGAAATTCTTCAAGTTTTCAAAAATACAATAAAAAATTAACGCAAGTCAAGGTAAACTAAAATATAAATTGAATAAATCAAATTTATAAAACTAAAATATATCACTAATTCCTTTACAAAAAATTACTAAATACACAAGTCAAATCATTATACAATTAAATCTACACTCCATTTTAAACTCCATTTTAACTAGTTGTAGAGTGGCTTTCTGCTTTCTCCAGTTATATCCATCTTCCGATGGTTTTTCAGGCAGTTACGGGGACTCCCTTCTTGAACAGATTGCAATGCTTGAACCCCAATATCAGGGTTCCTACGCAAATTTATGTTACAATTACGTAATTATATCTTAAAATTACGTCAACTGAAGTAATCGTCCGATGTGATCTGTAAACAGTTGTGTTCTTGGAAGTCCCCTGCTTGCCTCTATTCCAAGGCATTCCAGTAGGTCATCTCCAGCTTGCTCTGTTGTTTACCCCTCTGTCTTTGTTAACATATTAGTACATCATGGCTGGCCCTTCTCCCTCCCGCTGTTTGCTGACGAAGGCGGTCTCGGCACTTGTGAACTAAAGATTGGATCCCTGCAGTTTTAATACGTTAAAGCTTAAAACCTATTTTACTATCTGCTCATGTAGAGTACGATAGGTACCATAAACATGCATGAAATTTTGTTGGAGATTTATTGATACATTATAGTCAAACCAACTCATTAAGCACTATAACCACAGTTAAGTTTCAACTTACGTCTGCCAGCATTTGCAGATGATATCTGCAATAGCAGCATTTGCACTTCTTTTGGGGTGCTCTGAAGCATTTGCTGGTAAATTTCTATAATACAAGGCATATTCAAGCAATAATGAAACCAAATAAGGCAAAAAATCGGTGATTTTGTAAAAGATTGAATACAGAATCATATAGCATACCAGCAGTCCCTGTCAGCAAAATGGCCCTACTAGCAGGGGAGAGATTCCTGGTGTGCCTAGAAACATCCAGGTGTTTGAGATGAACATATGCTGCACTTGTTAGCAACATTTGTGTCCGCTCACTGTCAATTTCATCAACAAAACAAGATTAGAATAATCTTCATATACAACATGAATACTTTGCATCAAAAGACCTATAAATCCATATCAAGACTAGTTCTCTTATCAACCTACATTATTGAAAACAATATTTACAAAATTTAAGTACCGATTATAAACAGAATAACGTGTCATCGGATATACGAAAGGTGAATATCGAAAAATGAATAAAATAAAGCCGATGATTGTTTACAAGTACAACCTGAGATAATAAGGAAAGACCTCAAAGGTGACATTGATTTCTTTACCATCTTGAACTAACCGCGAAAGCTCCTGCTCAATCTGATCACCGTATCTCCAGGGAGGGGAGCATTAGCTCCTTTCCATTTACTCACAGTTTGTCCTGAGGCCAAACCAAGGCCTACCCCTACCCCTACGCTCAATGCTGATATAAGAATATGCTTCTGAACTACTGAATTATTGACTCTAACAGAAGCTCGATAATAGTATTTGCCCATATTGCCATATCTAGACAAATAAGGTCATTACCTGACTTGACTGGACCCGATGTGAAGAGCTCAGAGCATATGGCATCAACAGGGATTGCCTGGCAGCTGTCCAGGTTTCACTATGTCCTGTAATTCATATGTAAAAACTTGTAGCTACTAGATCAGCCATTACAAATCCATTCGAAAAATGTTTGTTCTGAGAGTTCTGTTGGGAAAATAAAATTACATTTGACTTCCCAACTATTAGTAGCATAAGCATACAAATAAAATAATAGAGAGAGAGAGAGGAGAGAGGGGGGAGAGATATACAAAGAGAGAGACGAAGGGAAGAGAAGGGGGAGACACAGAGAGATAGAGAGGGGAAAAAGAGGTCAAACCAAGCAAAAAATATGCAAATCGAAGCATACAAATAGAGATTTATTTGTACCACAAATTGATATCAAATACCTTCAAACACAAACCATGCTTCGATTAACTCTAATTGAATTCTTTAACCAAACTTTGATTAACCTAGCATAAACCCTAATTGAATTCTTGAACCAAATTTCGACACCCATCTCGAATCATCTTTGAACCCTAATTGAATTAGTGAGAGAGCGAGTGGGAGAAGAACAGTAATAGAAATGCGAAAGAAGTGAGAGATGAAAGCGGAGAGAGATGAGAGTGTGAACGGAGTGAGAGAGATGAGAGTGAGATGTTTTCATTGTTTATTTTGTTTTAATTCCTGAGCGGGCTGTTTAACTTAGACCGAATATTTGAGCGGGCTTTTTATTTCATTAATAGCGGGCTTCTTCCCCCTTTTTTTTTACATTTTTTCAAGTATCTAAGGCAACACTCGTTCATGTGTTGGCATTGAGTACTAAAATGAATCTAAGGCAACATGAATGGCAACATCCGGTTATGATGTTGGCTTATATCAAATTTATTCATTTTTTAGCACCTAAGGCAACATTTAACGTGGCAACATCAATTTTCAGTGTTGGCAAAGACCATTTGTGGTGTAGTGGAGCAATATCTGCATACATGGCGTGAGTATTTTTATTTTTTAGTTCTTGTCTTGGTATGACTCTTATTTTGTCGATCTCATGTATTCTTGTTTACTACATTTTCATTTGATTTGCAATGCAGGTACTTGCATTCTGTGGTTCGTGAAAATAACAATATGGATCAGTTTGCTTTTTGTGATCCTGGAGCCACATTTACCCTAAACAGCGATTTTGAAGCTAATTTGGTTAGTCCTTTGAAAGAGGGTAATCCTGATCGTCATTTTCTATTGCCGCATAATAACGAGTAAGTACATTAAGTGTTTCCACATTTATTATAAATCACTTTATTTATTTATTTATATGCCTCAAAATAATAATTTTTATGATTTTGATAGTATTTGTGTTTTTCATATTTTTTCATTAAAAACAGTTTCCATTGGATATTGGTTGTGATATGGGCTGGTAAGATTTTCATACTCAATCCTCTGCCTCGTACAAGTAGTTTTGCCCAGTTGGAAAAAGCATTATCAAGGTATTTTCATTTTATTTGTATCGATTATTTTCACTATTGAAATGTCAATCAATTTGCATTATGGACACTGCCAATTGTGACATGGCGGTGATTGCTTTCAATATTCAGGCTGGAAGGGGAAATAAAGCCCCGATTATCAGTTCTACTCCCGTAAGTTTTCTTTTTATTTTCTACAATTTAGTAATTCAGGGTGGTGCCTATGACTTTGCGCTACTGCTCATTAGGACTAGGGTATTACTTTAATTATTGATATGAGTTTTTTGTTAAATAGGGATGTCCTATACAACCCGATGGGACTGAATGTGGATATGTAGTTATGCGCTACATGAAAAAAAAAATCATGGACAGTGAAATGACATTTATAAAAAGGGTATTTTTCTTCGCTTCAATGTATATATAATTGGTATATATATGAATTGTGATAGGATTCATTGTAATTATTCTCGTGTTTTACACTTTTCAGTGGGCTGCCAAGAATCGGAAGCTGACTTATTATAGGGCTGAGCTTGATGACTTATTCCATGGCTGAGCTTGATGAGCTTGATGACTTATTCCAGGCCAGATCTGCAGCTCTTTTCTTTTGGTTTAATTTGACTTAAGTACGTAGTAAGACTTCTGGTTGATGTTGGGAAAATGTATTGGTAAATTATGATAGGAAATATGATGGTAGCTGGTTTTGACTTATGTACTTTGTTTGGATTGGTGGATGATGTAGTTGGAATCTTGGTAAATTAATGAATGTTTGGTTTTGCGACATTGGTTTGGTTTTTTAGTTTTGGTATGATAATTTAGTTTTTGGATGAATGGTTATGTTTACTTTTTAGGCATTTCATTGAAATAGGGGATTCATGAATTACAAAAAGAAAACTAACATCTTTTTACAAACAAAAGAACTGATGTAAAAATATAAACAAAGAAGACAAAAACTAATGGACTGATGTCACAAGCAAACAAACATATCAGTCACCTAGTAAAGAACTGATGTTGAAGTATATAATGTACATCACTAGATAATAGAACCGATTGTTAAAGTATATAATAGACATCAATAGTAAATAGAAACCGATGTGAAAATAGAAATACCACATCGCTTCTAATACACGACTGATGTAAAATGTTAAGCTGCACATCAGTTTAAAGAAGTACTCGATGTTAATGTCTCATTTTATTATATATGTAATATGTTCAAAATGATATATATGTCATATTATAGCAGAACTGATATCATAGTCAAGATATAAATTGAACGAAAATATATCAGATTGTCTAAGGAAATGATGTATTAAAGGCTTATAGACATCGGCTAATAAGCGATGTCTAAGGCAGTTTTTCTAGTAGTGTATTATTACATTGGCAATAATTTTAATATCTAATTAAAATTGTAAATAATGAGCGTCATCTAGTAATATATACATCATCGCTGCCCAAGTAATAATAATTACATTAGCCTTTTGTGAATAATGTTCCATGTAATATAATCTCTTTAACCTTGATATTATAGATTAAAATCGAGGCATGTAAAGTGTCATCCTCTTCATAATTTCATCTAAATTTTCTTGATCCATGAAAAGACTATTAAATCAAATCAAGAGGCCAATAATATCACTCATAAAAATAGGCCAATAATATCACTCAAACAAGCGGCCAATAATATCACTCGTAAAAATAGAAGGGTGATCCTATCTAGATCATTCATATTTCTCATACGATTCATTTTATACCCAGTGTCCCCTTTTATCATCACTAGGTCAAAGGTAACTTTTAATGTAATTAAAGTATATTAATTCTCTTATAGAAATATATTGACTTCAGGTCTAAGGATCATTACATCATTATTACTGTGAGAATTACTTATGACACTATTAACATGTAGAATCTCACAACAGGTCAATCCAGTGCGATGTTGTCTTACACGCACTTCTTTTTTTACTTTAGTATCATCGTACTTATGTCCAATGAGATATGGTCATCAATCAACAAATATACTAGTCTCTGTGCATTATTATTGTCCCTAAAAATCACACTCGACTAGGGATATTTAGTAATCAAGATACTATTCATATATTCTCATTTTTAAGTCACATACTTAAAGATATATAGTACGTATCATAATTCCAAGGACATTGATTATGCTAACAATATTAAAGTTGTAAATAAAGTCATAATTAATAAATAAATAATAATCAATAAAAACATAATTCCTAATAATGAATTGTTTTCCCCATAACATAAAAACACTATCTCTAGGGCACAAACACTAACAATCTTTGGGACAATAATTTGTCTTTCGCAACCATAATAATTATAAGAATATTGGGGTTGGCAGAAGTCGAACTTGATCCTTGTTAAGTGACTAATCCATCCAAAATTTTAAGGAGTTAGAGAAAGGCCTTACGAGGATCTTATATTTTACTTTAACAATACTCTTACTCGAAAGTCTATTTTTGGATCGAATTTTGGATCACGAGCGGCCATCTTTGGGGCAATAATTTATCATTCGTGTCAATTATAATTGTGTGATTTGGGATCATTAGGAGTGGAACCTGAGTTATCTTAAGTTAGCGACTAATCTAAAATATTAAGATTATGAATGGTCTCATTACTTAACATGATAACACGGATCAATCTAAAATCTTAAAGTATTAGAGGGAGGTTTTACCAGAATTTTATTTTATATAGTAGCTTTAACAGTATGTATTTTACATTTGATGACTAGTACAAAGAAGGTAAAATGGTGGCTAATGAAACTAGAATAGAGGCAAGAGGAAAATACAAAGTTTAACGTGTCCTATATATACAGAGCTTAACTACGGGACGGGAGGATAAAGATATTTAGGTACACGAAGATGTTAATTATTATTCAATTCAAAATATGTATACTAGACATCCAAAATAATTAAATTCAATAGTTTTATATTAGAAGTTAACATAGGGGAAAATTGAATATAGGAGTGATACTATAATTCAAACTAAAAATACATTCATACAATAAATTTGGTTGGAAACTATTTTTTGGCCTTTACTTGCTAATCTAATTTTGAGAATAATGTAAACATGCAGATGATTAAATTTTATTGGTTTGTTTTAAAAATTTATAATATTCTTTTTATAACTTGTGATAAAAATAAATAGAAATAAGGACTGATTTTCAAATTGGAAAATAATGACCCTCGGGGTAACACCGTGGCTTGTGACCTTTTACAAATCAAGGTTGATTGACTAAAAACATTTAAATCACGGTTGATATTCATATCTTCTTAAGGTTCTCTAAGATTTTTTTAATTTTTTTTCCCTATGGATTTAATATCAATTATTTACTTTAAATTTATATAAATTAGTACATGTTAGGCATAGAGACATGCCTGTACATAGACACATTTATAACAAGCCTATTGTATTATAATGCTTTACATTACTTGTTGACCCCCCTTAACTCGGAAACCCTCTAATTTGATTCTAGTCTAATATTTGTACTTTAATATAATTGCCACAAGCTAGTTTATAACTCGTACAAAACAATCATGTAATAACACTTAAAAGAAGATCTATCGATCATGTCTCAAGACTAACGAAGAAGGCTGTGAAATAACACAGTTACAAGTTTGAAGAAAATTCGAGAAGTGAAGATTGTCTATTAAAGAAGTCATGAATTTGAGATCTCAAGAATTAGAGAAGTCAAGAATTAGAGATTTCAAGAATTAGAGAAGTCAAGAATTCGAGATCAAAAGAATTAGAGATGTCAAAAAGACTTATTCGATATCTCTGGAAACGACATGTGAAAAAGACTTATTACACATCTCTAGATTTGGCATGTCAAAAAGACTTATTTGATATCTCTGGATTCAACATGTCAAAATGAAAAATTTGATATTTTTAGAATCCGATACGTTAAAATGACTTATTCGAAAACTTAGAGTACTCTAATCCATTGTGAGCAGTTCTAAAATCAAGTACTCAGCAAATTCTCGAATACAACATCAGACAGATTTTAAGAAGATTTTCAAGACGAAGAATCAACACAAACCAAGGCATTTGTAGTGGTCCAAGCGTTGTTGTATGCACCTGGCAAGCCTAAAAAGAAGTTTGGAGAGAAATTCAAGAAAAAACAGCTAAAAAAGTGGATCTAGTCAGTATGTAAAACAAAGGAAGCTCACAAGATTTCAGCTTACACCAAAATAGCATAGACATGCTTAGATCTCTAATTTGTCTGTTACTACGTTTGTAAAAGTGAGTTGTGCACAAGTTGTATAAGTGAACAACATCTCTTTTTTAGTTGTAATGATTTCACAAGCTAGAACTTAGAATATCTCTCTAAGAAATCGAAGTTGGGAATATTCATTATGTTCAAAATTTATAACAAATCTTTAATCTATTAAAATATTAAATTTGAAGTGCATGATTTTTTTTTTTAAATTTTTCACATTGTTTATCATACAACAAACAATTTCTACCTACAAAGTTATAAAGACACAATCCAATCAAAATTGAATAAAAATAGATAATACATTCAACTCCCTATATTATCTTAAAAGGTATTTATATTTGTACTCAACAATAAACATTTATCTCTTTGAATAATACTCCTTTGGTTTTGGAATTAGTTTGGTAACAGTTTTAACATTAAATTAAAAGTTTAATTGAAAGTTAACTGCATTTTTTAGTTTTGGTACTTGAATCTTATACTTGTCTCCCTTGAGGACAATAAACTTGAATGAAAATTTATTAACTTGATTTATTAATAATACTGAGCAATGTGAACAGGGATGGCAATCGGATCGGTCGAAACGGATTTTTCCAAACCCAAACCCGAATTTTTTGACCAAACCCGAACCCGAACCCGAAAAAACCCGAAACTATAAACCCGAACCCGTTGGATACTAATGGGTTTCAGGTACCCGAAACCCGACCCGAAACCCAAAAAAAAAATTTAAATATTTTTATATTAAAAATAATATAAAACATTAATATATAAAATATTTTAATTTTTATTACATATTAAATGTTAAATATAAATAATAATAGATAATATATATTAAATGTTAAATATTATGTATAAAATAATAGAAATAATAACATATATTAATTCGGGTTTCGGGTTCGGATCGGGTTTGATACGGGTTTCGGGTTTTCGGGTCGGGTTCGGGTCGGTATTGCCAAAACCCAAACCCGACCCGAAATTGATTCGGGTTTAAAAATGAAACCCAAACCCGAATCCAAACCCGAAATTTTCGGGTTCGGTTAGACCCATTCGGATCGAAACGGATCGGGTATCCATCGGGTCGGTACAAATTGCCATCCCTAAATGTGAATGGTCATTACATGTCAATTTCATTTTAAGTTCTTGCCGGGATTATCATTAAATGTCTATAAATTATATAAAAACATATTCTCTGGGCAAGTCTTTCTAACGGTAGTGTACTGGTTTTGTGTGAAAGGTTTAAACGATAATAATGTTAGATCTAAATAAATAACCAGAATCATCTTATGCGATATTATCAAGGTTACACGATAAAACTGTAGTGCGAAAGCGTACCTTATTCCATGACTGTAGATATGAATACAGATTATGGGACTTGATCTTCCACAGACTTGATTCGCCTCTAACCGTATCTCGCTCTAACTGATGGGAATAGAGGAGTAGAGGTTGTGAATAGCCTTGGGGACCAAGACCCTATTATGTTCTTTATATAGTACTCTAATTAGACCCCATTAACCCTAATCAGATTACTATTGGGTATTACACATTACAAAGCCCATACCGAATAAGATGTTATTGGACTCTTTATTTAAGACCACTTAATTAGTCCAAATATAGAATAAACATTAAATATAATTCTCTTTAATTTGTAAGCCCATAATTATTATTAGATTATAAAATATAATCTAACAATCTCCCACTTGGGCTACAAATTGTTCCAAACAACAATTACATTCAATAACCATAAGTGCGCACAAAATTGTTTATTCTTTAGAAAACATCTTCCTTAGTCAATCTGGTCTATCTCATATATAAACATGGAACCAAAGCGACCTTCGTCACATTGTCGTAACTCGATCCTCAATGATCACCACATAAATATATTCAATGACATAGATCAAGTATGGATGTGTAACTGGAAATTACATGCAATGTGATCTCAATCATGTCTATTTCCAATTGGTCCTTAATACCTTAATGAGATCAATCTTTATTCTTTCAAACTTTATGTCAAAACCACAATTGAAAGAGATAGCTCATATAGAGCAATAGAGAGATATAAATAAAATAACTTTATTCTGCAGAATACTCAAAAACACAAATATCACCATAGTGTCAATAAAAACTGAGTACCTAATATAAGAACAAAACAAAAAACTCCCACTAAAACTGAATATTCTCCAATGAGACAACACCCATATGAGCAGTATGCCCAAAAAAACTTTATGGTGTCAAAAACTTTAGTAAATAAGTGGGTCTGCTAGCATAGAATTTGTTCTTATATACTCAATAGACACTAATTGATATTGCATTCTCTCTACAATAACTTGATATTTAATGTCTATTTGTTTAAACATAACAAAAAAAACTTAACTAGAAGTAGATTTTATTGTATCTACACAACCAACAAAATCAGAATTGGAATACATAATGATCTCCAAATTTTTCGAATTATGATAAACGAGCATGTAATATTTTGTTCCTTACAAGTACCTTATAACCCATTTAATTACAATCCAATGATCCATTCCAGGTTTACTCGAATATCTGCTTAACATACCCACAGCGAATGCCAAAACCGGCAGGGTACTAAACTTGACCATACATAAAACTCCCACTGAACTTATGACATAGCCACAAGTGCCATTATTGTCTTTACTGGATCTACTAAGTGGCACTTTCTCTTGAGTTTGTTGAGTTTGCTCTTCTTGACCATCATCTTGATTTTGAGTAAGAAACTTTATAGGTATATCCACATTGTTATCTTGAACTACACGAGGCAAAGAAACTAATTCTTCCTCAAAGACAACATTCCTGACTTTATATCTTCCCCCTCAAACTCAACATCCTCAAGAAATCTAGAGCAATAAGCGATTAGAACGCTCCCACTTCTCAAAGTTCAATTTCTCAGTATTAGAACTTTCATCCGTAAGAGAAGGAGGTTGTTCTTTCCTTATAGCATAGTCAAAATCCATGCAGCCGAGAACTAACATAACGTTCTCTTTCCAGCTCTTAAAGTTTGTGCCGTTAAGCACAGGAATGGAGTTCATGTTGGCAGTTATATTAGCAGCAGATGTATTAACTAGCAATTTTAAACAAAAAAAATATAAGCTCGAATAATAGAAAAATTCATGTCATATGCATACATAATAGCACACAAAAAAAACATGAATTTAAATACTATAGTGTGTGTGGGCCCATTCAAACAAGATACCTAGCACAACATTAATATTTAGTCTTTGGACAGAAATATTAACTTGCAAGTGGTACTCTCCACGCAGAAATCAAATATTAATAATAAATTCGGTCAAGCAATAACCTTCCTTTGGGCCGGTTTATTACTCACATGAAAATTTTTTAATTATTACATATTTATCCCCGCACGTACATCCATTATTTGGCCATTATATAATCTTCCTTTGGGCCGATTATTATAACGCATAAATAATAAACATACACATCCTATTATTTCAAAATAAATAAATCTACACATAAATATCACTTTGGCAATATTTTGCTTCAACTCACTTATTCGCGAAATAAAAGGACAAGAAAAAAAATATTTTCCCTTTCTTTAAAAAAAATGTGCCCAAATCCATATTATTGTAAATAAAATCTAAAATTTATCCAAAAAAAAATATCTGAAACATTATGGGGAACTGATTTTATTTACATGACATCATATTAATTAAAATATGAAAAATTGATTCCAACACAAGCATGATAAATAACGTTCAAAAATTATATTATTATCTGAATAGAAAACAGATATATGATAACATGGTAATGGCGCTTCACACCTAAACTAATGGCAGGAACCACCAAACATAGCTCATACGTGATCTTGTTCACACAGCACGACAAAACAAATATGCGAACACATAATTCACAATAGCATGGTACATGTAAATCATATTTTACAACTAAGAAATCATGTCATCTAATAAAAAAAATAAACACACGATTTCCTGATTCCAAGAAACTAAAATCGACAAGACCAAGACTAGGCAGACCATGGCAAAATTCAATTTTGGTCTCATTAAAAAAACGAACACATGTATATCATCATATAATATATAATTAATCCTGATGTCTCGAAATATATACATGTAATTGCGAAATCATGAAACGAGTATCATGGATATCAATCAACAATACACACCATAATTGTAATCGAGATAAAAATAACAATCATATAATATATGATCAACCTTAATAATTCAACATAAGATAGGCTCGGATACCAATTGTTAGATCTAAATAAATAACCAGAATCATCTTATGCGATATTATCAAGGTTACACGATAAAACTGTAGTGCGAAAGCGTACCTTATTCCTTGACTGTAGATATGAATACAGATTATGGGACTTGATCTTCCACAGACTTGATTCGCCTCTAACCGTATCTCGCTCTAACTGATGGGAATAGAGGAGTAGAGGTTGTGAATAACCTTGGGGACCAAGACCCTATTATGTTCTTTATATAATACTCTAATTAGACCCCATTAACCCTAATCAGATTATTATTGGGTATTACACATTACAAAGCCCATACCGAATAAGATGTTATTGGACTCTTTATTTAAGACCACTTAATTAGTCCAAATATAGAATAAACATTAAATATAATTCTCTTTAATTTGTAAGCCCATAATTATTATTAGATTATAAAATATAATCTAACAAACAAATCTCTCCACACTTTACTGGTCCATAGTTTATTGCTTCCCGTCATCAATTAAATTACGTTGAAGAAATCTTTTAGAAGTAAAATATCTCATGACAATTGGTTAGATCACCGATCTTGTACTCTTCAACATAATTGAATTGACAACGGGAAGTAATAAACCATGATGCAGTGCAATGTAAAGATTCGAAATCACAAACAGGTAACATCACAAATTAAAAATGAAGAAGACACATATAACTTGATAACCTAAAACAGACATTTATTGCATCATGAAACAGAAAAAGAAAGTACTTGAAAAATGAATGTATATATGGACTGTATATTTTATCAATGGTAAGGAAAATGTGAATTGGTGGGTACATGCTTGCCACAAAGACTACTGTATAATGTGGTAAGAATGAGCGGTGTGGTATGAACCGGAAAGAATGGAGGCGGTTATATGAAAAAACAGAGTTGGAAAAGAAGTGAGAATTACCAAATTTAATGTGTTCTGGATCTATAAAAGGCTAATCAACTAGGGCAGAAGGATCTAGAAACTAAATAAGGTATCTATAAAAGAACAAGGGAATGATCTAGAATCTCTTTTTTGGCCTCTTGACTTTTAGTCGGTCCAGTTTTTAAAGCTTTAATTTTTTTTATTTAGACAATTTAAAATAAAATATATATACACTTTAGACATCTCAAATAAAATAATTCAATATTACATTTTTTTGACAAAAATTATCCAGTAATACATCTTTAAGATTTAACATGAGAGGAAATTTAAGATACAAATATTATGAATTTTAAACTAACAACCGAATACATAAAATTTATATATTCGACAACTGATGACTTATTTTTCACCGGTACTTGAAATTTACATTTTTCTTTCTAAACAATGCTACGTACCCGTTTATTTTTCCAAAAATATTCTCGAATGATGTGGTATAACACATGTCTTATTTTAATTTGTGTATGCATATAAATATATGCGGGATATTATCGGAAAGTTACCAATTATATACGTGTCACGTCAGCATTTGGGAAAAAATTTGGGAACCGTTTCGGGATTTAGCATTTTACTTTCTAAAATAGCGTATTCTTATGCATGATCGAATGGATTTTGGAAATTGAAAAATAGTGACTGATATCCAATAACTACTAAACTTTTAAAATTAAAAGGTTGATTGAGTGGAAATAATAGAAATAAATACACAAAAATGTATTTAACATAAACAAATGAGTTTAATTGATTTTTATTTTTATTTTTTATTTTATTTTTTTTTTTGAATATTTTGAAAAAAATATTTTGAGTTTAAAGATACAAGCGGAAGATTACAGTTTTTTGACGAAAGAACTATCTCAACGCATCCGTATGTTCATAACCTTTATGAAAATGAAAAAAATATATATATATTATCCTAAACTCTTTTTTTTTTCACAAAATTTTTCAATTGTAACCATCTTTAATATTTTGACATAACTCAGATATATCCCTTTAACTTTTTGAAAATTCTTTTAGTGCAGGAATACTTAAATTTGGACATGAGTTTAAATTATAATAAAACTAGCTTCATATTCATGCAACCAAAACTTTATAAAAAAATTTGTGTAAGTGTTTTCCTTAATTTATTTATTTATCAATAATTTTGATTTTTCATAAATTATCAATCTAATTTAATTTCAATATTATAAATTTTTACTAATTATTATAGCATTATATGTATGTATGTATGTATGTATGTATGTATAAATAATATATATATATATATATATATATATATATATATATATATATATATATATATATATATATTTATTATATATATAAAGGAAAACCCCCAGGAGTTTGGTGGAGCTCTAGAATCGCTCGATTCATATTTATCTATTTTTCTAGAGCTTCTCAATTTTAATAATTAAAATTCAAACTTCCTTCTTTAGTTCCTATTTTTTAGAAAAGAAGTCAAAACTTCCTTTTCTTTTACATTAACTTTAACATATTCGAAATAAAAAAGGTTTTCTAATTTGTAGAAAAGAAGAATTCAAATTTACATATTCAAAATAGAAAAAAATTTATATATTTATATTAACGTATTCAAAATAGAAAATAAAAATTTACATATTCAAAATAGAAAAAAAAATTATATTTTTATGTTATCTTTTATCTTTATTTTTGTTCCTCTGTCTTTTTTTTCTTCTCTCTATCTTTGTTTTTGCAATTTATTGCACCCGCTTCTTTATGTATTGTCTTCGATTTATGTAAAATTTGATTGCATCTCTTTTTTCTCTATATGTGTACGTTATTTCCCTAATATTTTTTTTTTGATCCATAATACTTCCAAGACATTCTACGAAGACCTGAGGAGTGGAGCATAGTGGAATACAAATATTCTTGATGCTCTTATGAATATGAACAGTGGTAAGGATGGATAATTGTTTGATTAATTGTGATTTTTTTATGAAATAACAATTTATCTTTGTTTTTATAATGAATTTTACAGAACCTTAAACTTGGTTTCCATTCGCACTTTTATCAATTCGGCAGTTAGCAAGCATGAAGTCCTTTATTTTTAACACGGAATTAGCCTGTGAAGATTTAATGGCTACAATGTTTTTGAGACAAAATAGAATACACGGGAATAGAATGTTTTTTATTTTAAGAGAATGTGAATTGAGCTCTAAATCGATTTATTTTTATCTAGCTCCTCTATTTTAAATAAATAAAATTAAAATTTACTTCTTTAGACCCTATTTTTTAGAAAAGAAATCAAAACTTCCTTTTTTAATATTAATATAAACATTAACATAAACATCATTCGAAATAGAAAAGGTTTTCGAATTTGTTGGGAAGAAAAAATTATGTATTCGAAATAGAAAAAAAAATTCTTATATTATATATTCGAAATTGGAAAAGAAATTTTATATTCTTATATATATATATATATATATATATATATATATATATATACAATCATTACTTCTAATAATCACATTTTATCACCATGTTTGTAATCATATTTACTCGACTTATAAACAAATTTCTGTAATCCAAAAATATTAGTTCTTTTTATATTTATGTTTGCTTTTAGAGTATCTGTATCTTCTTTAACATAAACAATTAGTCTTGATTTTGACTGTTCTGTTTTTTGTAAGATGCTGGAATAGGCGCCAAAGTTTTATCACAGTACAAAGAAGATGGATGTAATTTGATGATATTTGTATTATTAAAGAAAGAAGCTGGATGCATGATGATGATGTGCACCTATCAATTCTGATTCAGGAGTTTCCTCAAGTCCTGCTAGGCACTACAAGTTAAGAATTTATGACATCTATTTTTTTTTATATATTGTTATGACAAAAGTTTTGGTTTGAATTTCTGTAAGAAACTACTTATATAATTTCATTTAAGCATTAGAATTTTATGTTTGAACTATACGGTTTTACCATGTCTACCTTCATGTAGAAATAGAAGAGAGATCGTGCAAGGTGATCGATCATGATCAATTGAAATCTGTAAAATTTTATGTTTATTTTTTGTCTTTCCTTTTAACTACTCTTCATTTCTTTGTCTATTTTGATCATAAATTTGATTTATACGTATACGTTTTTGGAAAGAGTTTTGGTGATACAAGCACCAATAGAGTTGTTACTATATGTGATTTTTCTTTAAACACTGTTAGCATCATACTTTATTATGATTTTGTACTTTCAAATTCTAATTACACTGATTCTCTTATAACTTTTTTATGTTTTTTAAATTGAAATTAAAGTAAAAAAGGATTTAATTTTTTTTATTGTATATAATTAGTATTTTAAAAATATATACAACGGGTGTCGGCCTAAAAATTGTGAGGCAAAATCGAAAAATCAAAGTCAAAAAGCATTTTAGTATTTAACTTTTTATTATTGTGTATGCTTAGTATTTTTATAATATATACAAACGGGTGTCAGCTCAAAAAATTGTGAGACAAAATCGGCATAGAAAAAATATATGAATAATTTCTCTTATTATCTATGCATATTTAATTTATACAATATTGTGTTCACCAATTTATGTTGATATTTTAGATATATTTAAAATTTTAAAAAAGAATTGTGAGGCAAAAATCGGTAAATCAAATTCAAAGAGCATTTTAGTATTTAAATTTTTATTATTATGTATGCTTAGTATTTTTATAATATATACAACGGGTGTCGGCCTAAAAAATCGTAAGACAAATCGATATAGAAAAATATATGAATAATTTATTTTATTATCTATGTATATTTAATTTATACAATATTGTGTTCACCAATTTATACTGATATTATAAATATTTTTTTGTCATTTTTTTGCTTAAATGATCATTATTTAAAAAAATTTTAAAAAAATTATAAGGCCGCCACGTAGCGCGGCTTAGTCGACTAGTATATATATATGGGGCTACTCCTTGGCGGAACCTTAGAATAGATGAAATATAATTAATTTAATGTTGGTTTGTAGGTTTGTATTTTAAAAGTGGTTTGTATTTGAGCACTTGCATATATATATATATATATATATATATATATATATATATATATATATATATATATATATATATATATATATATATATATTGAGTTGCACTGCATAACAAACACCTTATATAACAAACAATAAAGAACACCTCATATCTAATCTAATATAAGAGTTTCGTCATTGCACACAATACAAAAAGTTGTTATTTTTTTACCCTCTATCCATCCAGCAAAAAAAAATTAAAAAAAAAATTATTGTTCATCATGACGTCACTGCAGATGTCAGCAAGACGTCATCATGAACAGTAATTTTTTTTTTTTTTTTTTGCTGGATGGATAGAGGATAAAAAAATAACAACTTATTGTATTGGGTACCCCAGGCGGGATCGTTGGATCTATTAGATCTAAGGTGTTCTTTATTGTTTATATATATATATATATATATATGTATATATATATATATATATATATACATACATATATATATATATATATATATATATATGAATGTATTTACATATTTTTATTATTTCAGTTTATGTTATATTTTGGGATAATAATTTTTTTTTATTATACATTCATATAATTTATATTATAGTATTATATTTGTATATATATATATATATATGTATGTATGTATGTATGTATGTACGTATATATATATATATATATGTCATTACTCCATAAAAAACACTCTTATATAAAGAACAATATAGAAAATTATGGAATCATTTATTTCAATAGATCCAACGGCCCCGCCAGGGGCACCCAATACAAAAAATTCTTATTTTTTTATCCTCTTTCCATTCATCAAAAAAATTAAAAAATAAAAAAATCACTGTCCACTGACGACGTCAGCAGTGACGTCATCATGAACAGTGATTTTTTTTTTTTGGTGAATGGATAGAGGGTAAAAAAATGTAACGCCCCCAAATCCGGGTTAGGAGATTTGGTCGTTACCTGAGAATCATCAAAAATAAAATCACCACTTTAACAAAACATTATTCTGTAATTGTCCAAAATTAAAATATAACCTCTGTGACCCAAACAATCCAAGACCTTTTAGGTTATAGTGCTAGAAAAAAGAATCCAAGTTCCATAAAATAGCAACTTTCTGCTTTACCACATTCTCTTAGATCAAAACTTAAATTACTGGTATGACTTCGATAAGAAGTATACCAGGTTAACTAATCTAATAAATATTAGTAACTATCAGAGTTAAACTAAATAAATTAGATCTTACTCTGGATCATGACATCACGCGTCAAGTCATCTTCAAGGTATCGTCTGCTTCTTCTCTCTTTGAACTGTACGAATATGTCTCGCCAAACTACCTTGCTGAAGAGTTAGGGTTGAAACAGACAAGTATGAGCGAAAGAAATGCTCAGCAAGTGTGTAGTAAAACAGGAATAATAATAATATCATTATTAATGAAAACATATAACATCTATCAAAACTCAAATCACAAGAGAAGTATTTCGAATCAAAAATCTATCAACACAGAATGGATTAAAAATAAAGTATGAAATGGGTATTCGGACATGATAGGTTCAGTGCTCTACTAGTGGGATCCCGACTACCTAAACAATTGGTTTAGTTGTACTCCTAACAAGGAAGCATCATTAAGGAAATAATAGTCTTAAAGGTTATCGACAAGTTCGATACAGTAAATGGGGTATAAATTGAATAAACAAGAATGACAATAAATGTCGACAAGATCGACAATAAATGGAATAATACCATAATAAGCATATTTAAAATAATCTCACTTGAACAAGAAGTGAAGGGAAAACACTTGCCTCGAATTCTTAGCTATCATGAAATGTCACAGTAATATCGCTTTCATCTTCTATCTTACGGCGTCACAATCTTCTAATTTGATCATTATTTGGTTCAACGCACTTGCGATTGCCACGAGTCTAACCGTCGATATCGAGCTCGCTCATCAATTCCAATATCAAACATAAGACAATACTTTAGTCTCTAGACGACAATTCTAATATTTTCTATAAACGCTTATAAACTCAACTCGAATGTATTAACCATACTCACCAATTTCTCTGTTGGAAGAAGATAATCGAAGACGTCCCCTCTGAACATATATGTTTTCCCGCTGGAAAACGCCTCACAGTGAATCCAACAACCACAACCAACACTTCATCCATCTTCATCCTTCCTCATTTAACCTTCACTTACATCCGCCGACAATTCCGAGTCAAACTTTCCACTAAATCCCCTGATAAATAAATCTTCTCCGAACTCAGGAATCCAATCTATATAATATTTTAATATCTGTAAATCCTACTTAAAAACGGAAATAGGGTTACGGAATATAACGTCAACTCTCCATTTAAAAGGTCTCCCTAATTATCTCTAAGTATTCGCTAACCAATAATTTATTCAAATAGCACTTCTACTTTTAAATTGGCTCTTATGAATTCTCTACAATTCTCTAAATTTCACTACTTTGATAATATTAACCTCTATTTATACTCAAAACAAAATAATTCCCCCATCCATTTTTATCCACCCCTAATTATTATTCTCACTTTTAACCAAAAATAATTTATCAAAATAATTTTACTTTTAATTATCCTCACAATTCTAATTTGTTTTACTCATTTTTAATATTAATCCGATTTTAGCCTCTAAAATAATTGGCTCATACAAATTTCAAAAAATAATCTCACATAAAATCTCTATTTAATTAAATCCATTTTAGGGCAATAATAATATTATAAATCTCTATTTTATTCCAGAAATAAAATAATCCACGAATTCATTTTAATCTTGTAAATAATTTAATAATAATTTCAGTTTTAGTCTCTAAAATAATCTGATTCGATCCGGTTAATTAAAATAATCCGGGAATATTTAATATCAGCTTTCTAAAATAAAACCATATTTTACTCTATAAATATTCCCTCTTTTATCGACAATTTAATAAATCTCTAATTTTCGTCTAAAAATCATAAATTAACTCTTTTTAAGTAATTAATAAATTAGTCCATTTTATTAAACTCTTTATTTCTCATAATTTTAATAATATTAAAATTTTATAACTCCGTTTTATTAGCGAATCATTAAGTCTCTAATTATGACTTAAATAATTGCTAACTATTTATTCACTCGAATCACATTTAAAATAGGTCCTGTTTTATTCTCAAAATAAAATAACTCATTTTACACTAAATTCTAATTTTATTAAAAATTACTCCTATTTTATTTCTCACCATTTTATAATAATAAAACAATTATTAAAAATCAATTTTAAAACATTCAACCATTTATTTTATTATTTTCCTATTATTAGAACTGTATTATATATATATATATATATATATATATATATATATTTGTTTATTTATATATCCGTTAAAAAAAAATAGTCCGACAGAGCAATACACACACTGCCACGCGCCTCTCCCCTGCAATCTCTCTTGACCTCAATCTCTCTCTCAACTCAATCTCTCTCGTTCTCTCTCGCATCTCTCTCTATCTCTGTTCTCTCCCTCCTTCATCTCGTCTCTCTCTCTGAATCTCTCGTCTTCATACCCCTCTCCGTAAATCTCTTTCTCCACTCTCTCAACATCTCTCTGCACCCTCCTCTCTCTCTCTCTCTCTCTCTCTCTCTCTCTCTCTCTCTCTCTCTCTCTCTCTCTCTCTCTCTCTCTCTCTCTCTCTCTCTCTCTCTTCTTCCCTTCTCTTTTTCGACAACACCCAGCACACTCCATCACTCTTTAATCCGACACCAAACGCTGTTCACTATAACAATACTCCGAACACCAAAACCAACAATACGTACAATACCTGGTACATACTAATCAAGTCCACCAATGAAATCGAAAATAGAAGAAGAAAATAACTACCTGTGAAACTCGGTTTTATATGTATATCTATAATCGAGTTCTTGTTTTTAAAAGTAAGAGACAGTAAGGTGCTTACTCTGTTTGTGTTCTGTTTGTATATAACTATATGGTCGAGTTTTGTTTTAAAGAGGAGTAGTAAATTGGGTTTGGCTGTCTTCGGTGGTGCAGAAAAAAGAAGAAGGGAGGATTTATGTTTTGTTTTGTGACCCAGTGAGCCTGTAAACGGTTTCTGTTTATTTGATTTGAAGGGACAGCGCATGGGAAAAAAAATGATGGAACATTTTGTGTCATGTGAAAGGAACGTTGTGTTTTGTGAAGGGAATATGCTCGTGTTTTGTGAAAGAAAATGCTGTCTCCTCCTGGTATTTAACGATCTGATTAGTCAAAACAGTAATATTAATCTCGTTTCTCCCATGCTGGCCAATTTAAACGAGACCCAAATCTCGTTCTCTAAAATAATTTCGCGCTTTAAAATTAAAATCAAACCAAAAATTAAAATCCTATTTTCCTAAATTTCCTAATTTTAATAAATACCTAATAAATATAATTAAATGGATATAATATAATATTTATTTACATACGAATATATAAAATTTTAAAACTTTACCGAAACGCGCTATTTAAATATATTAATGCATCGACCTTAAATAAATTTAAATAACGAGTAGAAAATTATTATTCGAAAATTTTGCGGTTATTACAGTCTTCCCCCCTTATAGGATTCCGTCCTCGGAATCAAAATTACGCTCTAAACAAATCAGGATATTTATTCCGCATTTCGCTTTCTAATTCCCACGTGGCTTCCTCGACTTGGTGTGTAACGCCCCCAAATCCCTTACAGGAATCCAGGTCATTACACCTCTTGCGGAAAAATTCAATCACCTGCTCATAATAAAATCTACAACAATAATCATAACAACTCCATAATTTACTCCACGGGTTATAGTCTTAGAACGAGCGTTCCATAATTTAAAAGTTATTACAACACAAATTCACCTCCCAGAATCTCTGAAACACTATTACAACTTCAGAATACTAGATAATAAAACATTAAACCGCTTCTTCCTAGCTCGTAGCCTCCTTCGATACAAAAAGGCTAATGCTGAATTAGTAGCCTTTCCCCTTCCCTTTGTCTCGGTTCGCCATGCTAGTGCCTTCTTTGGACGCCGCTGGTTAATAATATTTAAATAACAAGAATGAGCCAAAGAATGCCCAGCAAGAATATAAATAAATAACCTATAAAACGACAACTCACTCAAAATATGCTTTTTACCAATCTATAATATATATAAATATATACTTTTGAAAAGATGTCAACTCAGAACTTTTTACAAATCTCGGAGTACCAATCAAATGAAGGAATAAATATCTCTCAACGACTTCTCAAAGTACCACTCGAATATAATTTAATAACTTCTCGGATCAACACCCTCTACTATTAACAGAACCACAAAGGCATCCGCTAACAGTCTAAGGTATCTAAGATTGTACTTCTTCTCGAAACGCCTTCTCAAGTAATGGATGATCAGTCCATTGCCACATCTCATTTTCTATCGATAGAAAGGATGGTCGACGTCTCGAACCACCCAAATAAAACTTCTCAGAAGGATGAGCCGTCTTTCTCGGCCCTTCACCCTTTATATGCAACAGTTTGGGCCGGTGCGTTACTCCGGTCACTTTGCTTTTAGAAGCAATAATCCACAACTTACTTTACATATATATATATATATATATATATATATAATCCCACTTTTAAATATAAATATTCTGTAGTATGAAAATATTATGAAATATCTTTATCATCTCTTCTACGAGTACAAATGAAGTATTTCGATAAACGTCTCAACAATATAAACCAACTTATAGAATAAATTGCAAACATCTCGTGTAATAAACAGCTCAACAATAATATATATGCATGTAAATTGCATGAATAAAATCTGGTATAAACCACTAGAAAGAATATTTGCTTTTGAATATCGGAAGCTTAATCAGCATACTATATATAGATAACAATATAAATACTCCGAACGATGGAGTACGGTTTAGTAAACTTGCCTGAGCCCTGGGGTACGACACTCCAACTTATACCACGTCTCCGGTTCTCTATAATCGAATAAAAACCCACATTCAGTATACGAGTAGACGAAAAAGGGTAAATCTTAAGTTTCTACATTTTACTAATATTCGGATTAATTAATAAAACCATTATACCATTTTTGTAAAATCCTTTATTCAAATAATACTTCTAATTTAAATCGACTCTTATAAATTATCCACAATTCTCGAAAATTCCCTAATTTAATTACTATTAAATTCTCTTAAATCTCACAGTAATATTATCCAATTAACCATTTTTATTCACATTAATTCATAATTATTACTGTATAACTCAATTAAGAAATTTTTATCATTCTTAGTAAATTATTTATATCAACTGTTTTAAATAACAATCCAGATAATTAAACCCCGATTATAACGTTCGATTATACAGTATCATTATATTATTAAATCCTGATTTTAGCCTCTAAAATAAACTGACTCGATCCGGTTAATTAAAATAATTCGAAAACACAATTATAAATCTTATAAAATAATACCGTATTTTAATCCTGTTTATTCACAATTAATCCTCTTATATCAACAAATTAATAAATCTATAATTTTCGTCCAAAAATCACAAAATGATTATTTTTAACTAATTAATAATTAATTACACCATTTTCATTAAGCACATTTTTATTTCTCAAAATCTTGAAAATAACTCAACTATTAAACAAATTTTAACAATAATCAACCTTTTTATTTATTTATTGATATTATTATTATAAAACACCTTTTATTTCCCACAATTTAAATAATAAATCCATTAACACTTTCACCCTTTTCCCTCTTTTCATTTTATTAAAATATCTCATTATTATTATTGTATATATATATTCATCTATATTTCTTTTTATTTTTAATAACTCATTATTATATATATATTTCTATATAGGAATCGTTTTTAAAACGGAAACAGAAATTAGTTGCTGCGACGGCGCGTGGGCCCCATGCGCCACCACCGTCGCCGGAAACCTCCCCCCCGCTTCTCCCTCGAACTACAATAACAACACCACAAAAATATCTCTCATCTCTTTCTCTCAATCTCTCTCTTTCTCTCTCTCTCTCTCTCTCTCTCTCTCTCTCTCTCTCTCTCTCTCTCTCTCCAATCCCTCGACCTCCGTTACTCTCCCACCAATCTCTCCTTCTCCGCTTCTCTAAATTCCCCGATCACCCCTCTCTTCACATCCCTCACTCTCTCCCGTCCTTCCATCTCTCCTCCCGCTTTCAATTACTCAACCGAACTCAACCCAACACCACCACCGCAGCGGTGGTGGTCGCAAACACTCGCCACACAGTTAATCGGAAAAACCACGCACAAAACCAAACATACCAACCAACAATCAAACAAAGCTAATCTTCCCCCTCCCCCTCACAGTTCGATTAACCCAGCCCAACCTCTCATAAAACAAAACACCGATTGGAAAACGAAGAATACGAACTGGACGTACAATCCATTCTTACCTGCCTCCCGTTCACCTCTAACAACACACACCAACGGAGACAGAAACAGAAAAAGAAAACATAAACCTGAACAGAAAATAATTAACAGGAGGAAAGAAAAAAAAACAACTACCTGCTGTGGTGTGTGGTTTGTTCTGAGTTTACAGAGAGAGAAAAAAATAAAGGAGAAAGGAGTGTATATCTTGTGTTTTGTTTGTAGAGAAAAGAAAATAAGCCCCCCCCGGGTTCTTTGTAAATTCTGTGTTGTGTAGTTATAAAATCAGTAACCGACAATGTGGGGAAACAAAACAAACAAAAAAATAAAAATAAAAAAAATGTGCGGGAATATTTTGGTTTTGTGAAAAGAACGTTGTGTTTTGTGAAGGAAAATGTTGGAATTTGTAAACGTGCTCTAGTGTTTCGGAAAATAACAGATGTTGTCTCCCCGTCGCTTAACGATCCGATTAATTAAATTAGTAATAATAATCTCGTTTTTTCTCTGTTGGTAGATTAAAACGAGACTCTAATTTCGTTCTCTAAAATCAATTTTGCGCTTTAAATTAATATCAATTCAAAAATTAAAATCCTATTTTCCTCATTTTAATAAATACCAAATAAGTATAATTAAATAGATTTAATAAGATACTTATTCTCATACGAATATATAAATTTTTAAAAATTACACAAACACGCTAATTAAAATATATTATTACATCGCTCTTAATTAAATTTAAATATCGAGTAGGAAAAATTTTATTCGAAATTTGCGGATATTACATGGTGGTTTCTCCAAAGTACCTTCACTAAATTTACTTTCTTAGTTCTTAACTCTTGCACTTTGTGATCTAGGATCTATACTGGTTGTTCTTCGTATGACAAATCAGGACGTATCTCCACTTTTTCGTAGGTTCTAACCTGTCTGAAATCAGAATGATACTCTCCTAACGCAGAAACATGAAACATATCGTGGATGATATGCAATGCTTAGATTTAATCTCGTGCCAAGACATTCCTGAAAACTTTTCCAAAATCGAGAAGTAAAACGACCATCTCTATCATATATAATTGAAACAGGCACTTTATGCCGAACCATAATTTCCTTTAGGTATATCTTCACCAATCTTTCAACGGAGTACTTATCACTAATTTGTAGAAAAAGCGTAATCTCATAAAAAAATAGTCTCTGTTTTAACATCAATTCCTCAAACTTGATCAACCCATTCTCTGTCGACGTGAAGGTATATTGGACCCTTAAAAAAATCAACATGTCTGTCTTTACTTCTTTTAATCACTGATAACTTTAGGAATCAAGAGGGTTTATAACAAAACGAATCGTATATGCAAAGTTCATCTTCAATTGAAGTATAATCGATCGTCAAATAAAATATGGTGCCAGCAAAACAAATAAGAACAAAATGAAGGTTAAATCTCCTTAGACGATCTTACTCCCAACACGTGCCAGTAATTGTATTTCGCATCTTGTTTGCAGCCTTTTCGTACTCTTTATAATGCTCGTTACATAATTAAAATTGTAGGAGAAACTTCTAGAAGGTACATGCGGATATCTAGATGGCGTCTTCCTAATTAGTAGCTTTCGGTTGCCCAATTAACTCATGCAGCTCCGAATCCGCTGGTTCGTCCACAGCCAAATCTTCGGATGAATCGAACTCCTACATGCACGATATGTCGGACCTAATAACATCACAACACTCGTCATCCGATCTAAACTCTTCTTCTGCACGACCCAAGTTATCAATACCCTACATCGACGCTAACTCGTAATAATCTCTAAAGATTCCACAATAGACATCTTCCACCGCGAAAAGATCTGTCCAAATCAGCCTAAACATTTCAAGTGAGCACGTCATCTCGACTCATAATAGTATTTTCTTTAATTACTCGAAACTTTCTTAGTCATCACGCATCCGTTCACGTAAGGCTTTATTATACCATCACAGCTAAAACAACATTCTTCTTTCCTCTAGTCGAAAGACTCATTGTTCTCACATTTTACTGTTGGAAACATTATAATGATAAACAAGGGTGAGCACATAGAATGTTTGGCAAGTTCACTATCCCAAATCTTACAATTTTTTTTTTTCGACGATAATGAAAGATAATGCTAGAATGAAAAGGAGACTCAAAAAATCTTCAATCACGAAAGCCGTATAGGCAACTTCTCAAAATTTGTGAGAATATAGAAAACTTCTTTCAAAATCTCTCGTAACTCAAGGAATTTAAATCATCTCAACCACAAGATCATCAGAAACGAACTTCTCAACAATTCCAAGAATTTTAGGAAAATCATCAACTTATTTGGTAGCTCAGAATTTAAGAAAAGATTACTGGTCTTCCACCACTCGGTATCCCCCACGGTGCGATCAACTACCATGTCTCAAGGTACCGTCCTCCTGTGATACCCCACCCAACCTGATCAGGGCTATGATGTGGTACCACTAAATTTTCTCTTTGCTAGCATAAAATGGGTTGTCGTTTTCAGCCCTGGCAACATTAATGCCAAAATAATTATTCGCATCCACGATACCCCACAACGTGATCAACCGCTGTGTCTCAAGTACCAATATATCACTCTGCTAGCAAAAGTTGGTTGAAAAGTCAACCTGAAATATTTCTCTTTAGATACCACGAGTTTATTCCTCGTGTTGATCTGAAAGAAAACCCATGGGCCATTTCCCATGTTGACCAGTGGATTATAAGATTATTCCTCCGAATAAAAATTGATTGATTTGGATTCCTATTCGCTTCTGGCCAATCACCAATCTAAACTTTATATGAGACCGACCTGAACAATAGGTCGTCGTAATATTTTCAAGAGAAACTAATTTATTATATTGACACAAACAATATGTCAATTCCAGACAATAAAGTAACAACCTTGAACAAGAAAGGTTCACTGATTAGAATAAATCCTGTGGAGTCGTCTTGAAATAATAAAAACGACTCGATTCAAAAAGCAAACTTCCAAATACGCTCGAGTAGGTAGTTTTAGAGGGAATTCTGACGATAAGATGTTCTTCTGTTCTCTATTCTGAATGTATCTATTTTGATTCGAACAATGAATCAAATTTGAATATTGACGCAAAACTTATCGGATCTGAACAATAGGTCCGATTGAAGTCAATAAAATTTAAACTACCTCGATATATGAGCGTAGTTATAACTGAAATAATCTTTAAGGGTCATCTCGAACAAATAAGACACCCTAGATCTCAATCTAAGTATGTTCTCTGAATTTCTCAAGATTTTGGGAAAGAAACTGAATAATTTTCAAAAAATTTAGCAAAGTAGGCACTTCAAGAAGTTTAACTTGATTATCAAGGGATAAAATAAATAAATGTTACCATTTTTATAAATGATCCGAACTATGAACCACTGCCCAATGTCAAGAAAAGTAGTGGAATTTGAGAGATAAAATTCAACTGGTAGAAATAAATATTTAGTTATCTCGAAACAATAAAACAAGTCTCAGCCGACTCAACTTAAAGAGTCGTCCCGATTAATGAGACCGACTAATATCTTTCAATGTCATCTTCCTCGCAAAAAGGATTTTCTTTTTTTTTTTCTAAACAAAATTCTTTGATAGATAAAATCAATCCAACATTCGAAGTAAATATTTGAGTGCCCAAAAATTTCACCACAAATTTTCACCACCATTATAAAATCCTTGAGAACAAAAATGTTCACAGAAATCTCATAAATTCTTTTGAAGATAATGGATAAAATGAACTTGCCTCAGTCTTTGTGCTTGCTCAAACCCACTTCAGACTTACTCTCTAAAAATTCGTAGTAGACACCTACAGTCGCAAGGTGTTTTATCTAATTTAGCGCAACCATCTCACGCGAACACTCAATTCTTAACCTACTGATTGGTACTATATCCCATAGTCCAACATGAACTCTATATGAGCTCAGACGTTCCTTACTTAGCTATACACACTCCTACTCACTCTCGTTTCTAGTTTACTATAACCTTGCTCTGATACCATTCTGTAACGCCCCCAAATCCGGGTCACGAGATTTGGTCGTTACCTGAGAATCCTCAAAAATAAAATCACCACTTTAACAAAACATTATTCCTTGTAATTGTCCAAAATTAAAATATAACCTCTGTGACCTAAACAATCCAAGACCTTTTAGGTTATAGTGCTAGAAACAAGAATCCAAGTTCCATAAAATAGCAACTTTCTGCTTTACCACATTCTCTTAGATCAAAAATTAAATTACTGGTATGACTTCGATAAGAAGTATACCAGGTTAACTAATCTAATAAATATTAGTAACTATCAGAGTTAAACTAAATAAATTAGATCTTACTCTGGATCAAGACATCACACGTCAAGTCATCTTCAAGGTATCGTCTACTTCTTCTCTCTTTGAACTGTGCGAATATGTCTCGCCAAACTACCTTGCTGAAGAGTTAGGGTTTCGAAACAGACAAGTATGAGCGAAAGAAATGCTCAGCAAGTGTGTAGTAAAACAGGAATAATAATAATATCATTGTTAATGAAAACATATAACATCTATCAAAACTCAAATCACAAGAGAAGTATTTCGAATCAAAAATCTATCAACACAGAATGGATTAAAAATAAAGTACGAAATGGCTATTCGGACATGATAGGTTCAGTGCTCTACTAGTGGGATCCCGACTACCTAAACAATTGGTTTAGTTGTACTCCTAACAAGGAAGCATCATTAAGGAAATAATAGTCTTAAAGGTTATCGACAAGTTCGATACAGTAAATGGGGTATAAATTGAATAAACAAGAATGACAATAAATGTCGACAAGATCGACAATAAATGGAATAATACCATAATAAGCATATTTAAAATAATCTCACTTGAACAAGAAGTGAAGGGAAAACACTTGCCTCGAATTCTCAGCTATCATGAAATGTCACAGTAATATCGCTTTCATCTTCTATCTTACGGCGTCACAATCTTCTAATTTGATCATTATTTGGTTCAACGCACTTGCGATTGCCACGAGTCTAACCGCCGATATCGAGCTCGCTCGTCAATTCCAATATCAAACATAAGACAATACTTTAGTCTCTAGACGACAATTCTAATATTTTCTATAAACGCTTATAAACTCAACTTGAACGTATTAACCATACTCACCAATTTCTCTGTTGGAAGAAGATAATCGAAGACGTCCCCTCTGAACATATATGTTTTCCCGTTGGAAAACGCCTCACAGTGAATCCAACAACCACAACCAACACTTCATCCATCTTCATCCTTCCTCATTTAACCTTCACTTACATCCGCCGACAATTTTGAGTCAAACTTTCTACTAAATCCCCTGATAAATAAATCTTCTCCGAACTCAGGAATCCAATCTATATAATATTTTAATATCCGTAAATCCTACTTAAAAACGAAAATAGGGTTACGGAATATAACGTCAACTCTCCATTTAAAAGGTCTCCCTAATTATCTCTAAGTATTCGCTAACCAATAATTTATTCAAATAACACTTCTACTTTAAATTGGCTCTTATGAATTCTCTACAATTCTCTAAATTTCACTAGTTTGATAATATTAACCTCTATTTATACTCAAAACAAAATAATTCCACCATCCATTTTTATCCACCCCTAATTATTATTCTCACTTTTAACCAAAAATAATTTATCAAAATAATTTTACTTTTAATTATCCTCACAATTCTAATTTGCTTTACTCATTTTTAATATTAATCCGATTTTAGCCTCTAAAATAATTGGCTCATACAAATTTCAAAAAAAAATCTCACATAAAATCTCTATTTAATTAAATCCATTTTAAGGCAATAATAATATTATAAATCTCTATTTTATTCCAGAAATAAAATAATCCACGAATTCATTTTAATCTTGTAAATAATTTAATAATAATTTTGGTTTTAGTCTCTAAAATAATCTGATTCGATCCGGGTAATTAAAATAATCCGGGAATATTTAATATCAGCTTTCTAAAATAAAACCATATTTTACTCTATAAATATTCCCTCTTTTATCCATAATTTAATAAATCTCTAATTTTTGTCTAAAAATCATAAATTAATTCTTTTTAAGTAATTAATAAATTAGTCCATTTTATTAAACTCTTTATTTCTCACAATTTTAATAATATTAAAATTTTATAACTCCTTTTTATTAGCGAATCATTTAGTCTCTAATTATGACTTAAATAATTGCTAACTATTTATTCACTCGAATCACATTAAAAATAGGTCCTGTTTTATTCTCAAAATAAATAACTCATTTTACACTAAATTCTAATTTTATTATAAATTACTCCTATTTTATTTCTCACCATTTTATAATAATAAAACAATTGTTAAAAATCAATTTTAAAACATTCAACCATTTATTTTATTATTTTCCTATTATTAGAACTGTATTATATATATATATATATATATATATATATATATATTTGTTTATTTATATATCCGTTAAAAAAAAATAGTCCGACAGAGCAATACACACACTGCCACGCGCCTCTCCCCTGCAATCTCTCTTGACCTCAATCTCTCTCGTTCTCTCTCGCATCTCTCTCTCTCTATCTCTGTTCTCTCCCTCCTTCATCTCGTCTCTCTCTCTGAATCTCTCGTCTTCATACCCCTCTCCGTAAATCTCTTTCTCCACTCTCTCAACATCTCTCTGCACCCTCCTCTTTCTCTCTCTCTCTCTCTCTCTCTCTCTCTCTCTCTCTCTCTCTCTCTCTCTCTCTCTCTCTCTCTCCGTTCTCCTCTTAATCTCTCTACCTTCCCCTCTTCTCCACCCTCCTTTCTCTTACTCTCTTCTCCCTACCACCCTCGACTCCCTCTCCTTCAGCTGCAAAACTCCGATAACAACAATACACAACTCCTCACTTCTCCCCTTCTCTTTTTCGACAACACCCAGCACACTCCATCACTCTTTAATCCGACACCAAACGCTGTTCACCATAACAATACTCCGAACACCACAACCAACAATACGTACAATACCTGGTACGTACTAATCAAGTCCACCAAATGAAATCGAAAATAGAAGAAGAAAATAACTACCTGTGAAACTCCGTTTTATATGTATATATATAATCGAGTTCTTGTTTTTAAAAGTAAGAGACAGTAAGGTGCTTACTCTGTTTGTGTTCTGTTTGTATATAACTATATGGTCGAGTTTTGTTTTAAAGAGGAGTAGTAAATTGGGTTTGGCTATCTCCGGTGGTGCAGAAAAAAAAAAGAAGAGAGGATTTATGTTTTGTTTTGTGACCCAGTGAGCCTGTAAACGGTTTCTGTTTATTTGATTTGAAGGGACAGCGCATGGGAAAAAAAATGATGGAACATTTTGTGACATGTGAAAGGAACGTTGTGTTTTGTGAAGGGAATATGCTCGTGTTTTGTGAAAGAAAATGCTGTCTCCTCCTGGTATTTAACGATCTGATTAGTCAAAACAGTAATATTAATCTCGTTTCTCCCATGCTGGCCAATTTAAACGAGACCCAAATCTGGTTCTCTAAAATAATTTTGCGCTTTAAAATTAAAATCAAACCAAAAATTAAATCCTATTTCCTAAATTTCCTAATTTTAATAAATACCTAATAAATATAATTAAATGGATATAATATAATATTTATTTACATACGAATATATAAAATTTTAAAACTTTACCGAAACGCGCTATTTAAATATATTAATGCATCGACCTTAAATAAATTTAAATAACGAGTAGAAAATTATTATTCGAAAATTTTACGGTTATTACAAAAAATAAGAACTTTTTGTATTGGGTGATATGACGGAACTCTTAGATTAGATTAAAGATGAGTGTTACAATGGTGTTCTTTACTGTTCTTCATATAAGGTGTTCTTCATGGAGTGCAACTCATATATATATATATATATATATATATATATATATGAGTTGCACTCCATAGCAAACACCTTATATAACAAATAATGAAGAACACCTCATATCTAATATAATTTAAGAGTTCCGTCATAGCACCCAATACAAAAAGTTGTTATTTTTTTATCCTCTAGCAAACCAGCAAAAAAAAAAATTTAAAAATTTACTGTTCATTGATGACGTCATCAGTGACGTCATCAGTGAACAGTAATTTTCAATTTTTTTTTGCAGACTTGATAGAGGGTAAAAAAATAATAATTTTTTATATTGGGTGCCCCTGGCGGGGCCAAAGGATCTAATAGATCTAAGGTGTTCTTTGTTGTTTGTTATATAAGAGTGTTCTGTATGGCGTAAAGGCCTATATATATATATATATATATATATATATATATATATATATATATATATATATATATGAATGTATGAATGTATTAACATATTTTTATTATTTCAGTTTATGTTATATTTTGGGATAAAAAAAATTCATTTTATATTTTTTTAATATCATTAAGTTATTTCAATTATTTATTTATGCATTCATTAGTTTCCTAAATTTAAATATGATAAATTTCTATGTTAATATTTCTAAGTAATATATCATATCACTTTTTGTTAACTTTTTCCTAAATAATAAAAAAAAATTTATGATTATTTTTCATGTCCATCTTTAACATTGTAATGTTATTTTTAAAAAGTTTAATTATAATATGTTATCAATTCATAAGTGTTTTAATTTCATTACTCATTTATTTATTTGCTTACTTTATCCTAATTTTTTTTAATAAAAATTGAAATTATTAGGATTCGAAAATATGTAATGCTTTTCATTTTGTCAGAAAATGTATAAATTTTGCTTTCGTGTATTTTAATCTTTTTAAATTTTAGGTTTTCTTATTTCAGTTAGACTTAAAATAGAAATTACCACTTTTTAATTATTCTAAAAATACAAATTAAAGTTCTAATTGATAATAGCATTTTTAAATTAAAAAAAAATACATTTTTTAATCACTCAACTTTAAGTACTATTAGGAAATTAGCACTGAAAAATTACTTTTTTTCTTAAAATTTAATCACTTAGAGCATCTTCAACGGTATTGCCTAAGTTGATTGGCTAAATTTTGAAAAGGTAATAATTGACTAAAATTTACTAAATCTGCAAGTCTCTATAATGGTTGGTTATATTTCAAAAAAGGTATTATTATTATTATTATTATTATTATTATTATTATTATTATTATTATTATTATTATTATTATTATTATTATTATTATTATTATTAATTTTTTTGTCAAATTATGGGAAGAAAACCGGCTGAAAATGATATGGCATTTAATACAAATCTATAGAGAGGATTGAATAAAATTTTAGATAAAGGAATGATCCATTGAAATGATGAATTTTTAACATATTAGGTATAATTTTCAATTTTGATAAGCTATTTAAAATTCTAGTTAAGGGGTTTTTTTTTTTTTTTTTGAAAAAAACGTACTTGCATTAAAACTACGCTTGTTCAGCGTCAATATTACAAGTAATAAAATCTGGAGCAGTATATAACCACTCATTTAGACCTGACATAGAATACGTAGCTTGGGCTAACAAGTGTGCTACCGTATTCGCAGACCTTGGCACAAACTGAACTAACACTTCATCATAGTGTTTAATAATCTCCCGACAATCATCTACTATAGTATCAAAATACGATTGTCCCCCTTCCCCATTCACTGTAGACACCAGTTGCTTTGAATCGCACTCGAAAATGCACTTCGTTCTTCTCCATCTTTTTGTCCATAACAGCGCTTCACGAAGACTAATAGCTTCGACTTCCTTAGCCTGCATCTGTCCCTGGAACACCCTATTACGAGCTCTGAGAAACTGGCCAAACTCATCTCTAATCACACAACCAACCCCCATCTCCCCAGTTTGTTGCTTACAAGCACCATCCGTGTTTATCTTAACCCAATCCGCAGGAGGTTTACACCAGCAACGATCATTAGCTTGCATCTGTCCCTGGAACACCCTATTACGAGCTCTGAGAAACTGGCCAAACTCATCTCTAATCACACAACCAACCCCCATCTCCCCAGTTTGTTGCTTACAAGCACCATCCGTGTTTATCTTAACCCAATCCGCAAGAGGTTTACACCAGCAACGATCATTTCCAAACTGCTGGTTTTTCTGCATTCTTTCCTCCATAGCATGCCACCATTCCTCCAACATACTACTCGCCCTGGAACATATACCAAAACTGGACAAATTTATATGGTTCCACACCCAATTATTTCGACGATTCCACAAGTTCCAGCACAATAAACCAACTCTTCCATTTTGTAGCTTACTCCCATATCGAAAAACTCTCTTCAGCAGAGACATAACAGTATCATTCTCACACGCTTGCACCACCTCTGTAAGACCAGCCTTCGCCCACACTTCCTTAGCGAAACAACACTGAAATAGAACGTGCATATCATTCTCTACATTTGTCTGACACCAAAAACACATCGGGCTAATATCCACAAATTTACCTCTCAAAGCAACAGCCGTAGGCAATACCTTTCTGCATGACCGCCATAGAAAATTAATAACCTTGCCTGGTAAATTTAAACCCCATAGTTTTTTCCAAAACTCTTTATCTGGACATTCTTTTTCTCCTCGCAGGAACTTGTAACAACTTTTGACAGTGAATTTCCCTTTTTCATCAAATAACCAGAGCCATGAATCATTTTTCTTTCTCAACGGGACTGGGACTTGTTCTATCTGTGCACAATCTCGCTCATTACAAATGTCTCTCAGTATCTCCTCATCCCAACCGCTTTTATCCTCAGTGAACAACTGAACCACTTTTGCTTCTTTTAACTCTTCAGGCATTTCAGTAGTAAGGTATCCATTATTCGGGCAAGGTAGCCAAGGTACCTGCCATATCCTTGTACTCTCACCATCCCCAATCCGACGTCTACACCCCTTCTTTACAATATCCTGAGTTTCCATCAAACTTTGCCATACATAGCTGGGGTTCGTCCCTAGTTTTGCCTCCAGAAAGCTTGAATTAGGAAAATAGCGAGCACAGGGGTTTACCCATGCGCTTACATTACATTTGTTTCAGGAACGTTACATTTGTTTTGATTATGTGTAACTCCGTTAAATTTTTGTGTTGTATCCTAGTTAAATAGTTAAATATCTGACGTGGATGTGGCCAGTATGAGTTCAGTATTGTTTTTTGTTTGTCTTAAAACGGCTGAGTATACTTATATTACATATATTAGCTTATAATCTTTACAACACACACGCCTCATTTTTTAATTAATATTCATAATTACATTAAATTTATATGTTATTAGTTTATATAAGATTTTAATAATTTTATTTATATTTAAATATTATATAAAATTGTTGTAAAAAAATGATTTATATAAGATTTTGCATGTTTAATTCACTACTCCCTTGTCCCATCCCATTACTAGGTTCTTTACATTTGTGACAGAGGGTTTGATACAATCATGTAAAGTATAGTTTTATAAATTATTTTAAATTTTTTCCTCTAAATAAAAATTTAATGCCTAAATTTTATTCAAAAAAAATTTAAAAATAGGTTGTAGAACTATAATTTATATACACCTTAAAATGCGTGCCAACTAGTGAAAAAACTTTAAGGAATGGAGAGGGACGGGGGAATTAATTGATTTATATCCTAAATTCTTAAAATTTGATTCGAACGATATTACAACCCACGTAAAATTAACAAAAAATATTTAATTTAGTGATGGTTCAACAATTATTTCAATTAAAATTACACATAAATTGATGATTTTTAACGTTGAAGATTTTATTCGATTTAGGAAATCTACTTATATTTTGTTTTGACTATGAGAATACCCTTCTTATTATTTGAAGATAGTTCTACTAACAACCAAATACAGTTTCAATATTAAGTGTAAGCGGGATTTTATTGAAAATTTTGGTAATTGATAGTTTGGTCCTCGATGCGAAAAAATAAATAAGAACCGCTTGATCTTAAAATAAATAGATGAAAACTATTGAATCTAGCATAAAAAAATCATTTATATTTTAATATGTAAACTAAAAAGAGTATATATGTAGAAATACAAAAAAGTATATATCAATGATTTAAATCATATATAATTAGGTATTCTATATTGCAAAGAATTATCAATTGAATAGAATTATAAATGTGGTCTTCTAAATTGAATATTAATGTAAAAAATTGTAATCATTGTTTCTCTTGAGATTCTTAATGTTTCTATTTGAATAATAATTGTTAAATCATTACTTAATTAAAGATAATTTTATGAGTTTCGTGTGGGCTGTAAAATAATCCAAATCCGATGCCCAAATATTTTTTTTAATATTAATTAAAATTAAAAAATTTAAATATAATACAATCATTTTTAAACTATAATTTTCTTTAGAATTCAATTCTAATGCAACCTTTTTTTAATTATATCCTTTGTAGATTATTAAATTTTTTTTAATATGATATGATCTTGATCGTCTATTTCTACACAGACGGTTGAGATTATTTTGGCTATACACGGACCAAAATGAAGGGACCAAAAAAATAATGGATTGAATTCCTCTTACACTTATCATATATAAGGATATAATTTGTATTTGTTTCTTATTGTTTATTGTAATCAGTTTAATATATCACATATAAAAAATGTATATATATACACACACACAGTTTTTTACTTTTTTTCTACTAGCAACATGTTTAACATTTTTTTTAAATCAGTTTAACTTAAGTGGAAATCGGTCGAATAATGTAATAATATTTTATTTATGACTGTATTAGGATTTCTTTTCCAATTGATTCTAGAGATCTTGTTTATTTGTAATTGGTTGTTATTTGTTTGTTTGTTTATTGTCGTAATCCGTTGAATATATCTTTTATAAGCCGGTTAATTTAAATGGAATATATATATATATATATATATATATATATATATATATATATATATATATATATATATATATATTTGTTTTTTTGCTTATTATATATAAGGATATAATAACCATTTCTTACTATTGATTCCTACACTTTAAAAAACCTAAATTAGGATTTGTATTATATCAATTCAATCAATGGCGAGTGGAAGCTCTTATTCAATTGACTTGTTTGCCGGAAAAGTTGATGTAGTTCATTGTTTTTCGGGCGTACAAGCACCCATACGGACATCATCCAAACCTAGAACTAAGGGTACTATAAGAAATTCGGGTAAATTTGACCAACTCAAAACGGTCGAAATTAGCTATTTTCGATCGAAAATGGTCGAATTAAGCTATTTTCAACCGAAAGTCCTCTGGTCGATTATAGTGGAGTCGAAATACATAAAATGGTCGAAAATAGTTAAATTTGACCAACTAAATTTGACCGTCTATATTCGACCAACTAAATTCAACCAACTAAATTCGATCGAATTTGGTCGAAATAATAAATTTGGTAAAACATATTAAAAATTTTAAATTTTGGAAATTTTAAATTTTGGCGCCTAAAATGTATTAAATTCGACCAAATATGGTTGAATTTAATATGCAAAATTCAACCAAATATGGTGGAATTTAATATGCAAAATTCAATCAAATATGATCGAATTTAAGGAACAACAATTCAAAAAAAAAATAGCAACGGAATGCATAATGCATCTGCTGCTGCAAGAATCCAGCATATTCAAAAAACTAAAGATGAGCCAACAATGAAAAACATAATATTACCCATCAACCAAAGCCTATACTATTGTTCTTCAAGTAAGTTGGATTAAAAATATTTTAACTAATTGGTAACAAAAAACATATCATTACCCATCAACTAAAGACTATACATCCGTGGCAAAAAAAAGACGACTATACATCCTATTTTAACTGGAGTCTGTTTTGCCCCTGCCCTTTTTCCCCAATTGCCTGAAATCCTTAATTCCCCTAATTAGAGAACCCAGCAGCTGTTAATCGATACTCTCTCAAAATCTCTCGACTTTTCCCTTGAATAATGTTGTCTCCTCCCTTCAAAGAAATCTCTGGGTTGTTGGTCGGAGTGGAAAGGCACAGAAGAGGATGAACGTCCGTAGAAAGGTGTGGAGGCGGCGGTTTATCAAAAAAGCTCTAAAAATTATTAAGTTTTTACGAGAACTTGGAAATATTAAGAAAATTGTTTTCTCAAAATCTATTCAAATTTCGTAGAAGTTTGGTCAACCGTTTGATTTTTAAACGTACGAGTTTTTCGGCTCCAAATTCGACTCCGGAACAAAATTCTCAAAAAATTTCGCAAATTTTATCATGGATAGAAAATATTATTTAAATGATATATTCCAAGTTTCAAGTTTTTCTAGCATATGGAAGTATTTATTTGAAATTGTCGAAGTTAAATAAGGATATTTTGTTCCATTTATTGTTTCTATTTTTTAAAAACTATTTCTCGACGATCCAATCATACGGATGTCAAGATATATCTAATTTAATGACATTCTCAAATTTTCAAAAAAAAAAAATTAATTTGGTTGGAGATCTTAGTAGAACACTACATATTGTCTACTACTCCTAACTAGTGTTTTGTCCCAGATTATTGTTTCTATTTTTTAAAAACTATTTCTCGAAGATCCAATCGTACGGACTTCAAGATATATCTAATTATATGACATTTCCAAATTTTCAATAAATAAAAAATTAATTTGGTTGGGGATCTTAGTAGAACACTATTATATTGTCTAGTACCTGTACCTAGTGATTTGTCCCATTTACTGTTTCTATTTTTTAAAAACTATTTCTCGATGATCCAACCGTACGGATGTCAGGATATATCTAATTAAATGACATTCCCAAATTTTCAAAAAATAAAAAATTAATTTGGTTGGAGATCTTAGCAGAACACTATTATATTGTCTAGTACCCGTAACTAGTTATTTGTCCCATTTACTGTTTCTATTTTTTAAAAACTATTTCTCGATGATCCAACCACACGGATGTCAAGATATATCTAATTTAATGATATTCCCAAATTTTTAAAAAATAAAATTTTTGTAAGATACCAGATTATTTTAGGATTTATTATTATTATTTTATTATTATTATTTTATTAATTATTATGATAATTAGTATTTAAAGAATAGAATTGGATTTGAGGATATCGTTGTGGAATTCAACGATATTTAGTATTGAGTTTATATGAGTATATATTGAGTTATATGTGCCAATGTGTGCCCCAGTATTTTATTAGTAGTTTTAGTGATTTAAAAATATTTAAATCAAGTATTATTGATCTTCAAAAATCTTTATTTAAATATCGGAGGGCGTAAAAATCATGAAATCTTTTGTAAAATTATCTTTATATATTTATTGAGTTTTTAAAATTGTTGGGTGGATTAATTTGGGTGGTTGAGTATTTTCAAATGATTTTAAGAGTTTTATTGTATTTAAAGGATCAAAACTTTGAAAATCCATATTTAATTCATTTCTGATCCGAAAAATATTTTAAAAATATGTGTGTGCTCGTAATTTTGAATGCTTTATTTTAAAAATGAAGGGTTTAATTCTTCGAATATTTTATTTGATTTCAATTTATTAAAGTTGTTATTAGTTTTAAAAGCACATGAGTTGTATTTTATTGGGCCGGAATAAGGGTAGTAGTAATAGGGGGTATTGGGCCAAGCCCAATATATGGACCAGCTGAACTTTCGAGAGAATTCGGGAGAGGAGAAAAGAAAAAGAGAGAAGAAGAGAAGTAAGAAGAAGGAAGAAGAGAGATTGGGGGTGAAGGAAATACATACATATATAATTCGTGTGTGTGTGTATATATATATATAAATCGTGTATGTGTGTGGATTGTGTGTAATCGCGTATGTATGTGTCTGCAGAGTGTGTGTATGGTGTGTGTAGATCCGGCGGGAGGCAGGAGGGGCGGCGCCACCGCGGCTGGCCGTCGCCGGCGGTGGTGGCCGTGGTTCTGGGCGAAGAAGGGAGCCAGAGAGATGGCGTAGAGAGGTTGGGTAGAGAGAGAGAGAGAGAGAGAGAGAGAGAGAGAGAGAGAGAGAGAGGTGAGATTTTGGGGGAGAATTCTTTTCCGGCGAGTTGTTTTCCGGCGAGTCAGGTCCCACCGAAAATGGTATCCGTTTTGGAGACATTTTTTTATCGAATTACATTTATGTGTATATTTTAATTCCTTTATTTGATTGTCGTAATTTAATTAGATTTAAATTGCGAGTTTAATTGTTAATTTTCGTGATTTAATTCAGAGAGCATAGATAATTACAATTGTTGAGTTTAATTATGAGTCCGATTAAATGTTTGAGTTAATAATTGTTAATTGGTAAATGGTTAGTTGCTAATTGGTAATTGTTAATTTTCGATTGTAATTGTTATTTGCTAAATGTTAAGTGCTAATTGCTAGTTATTAGTTTCCAATTCAAATTGCTAATTGCTAGTGTCGTATAGTATGTAAAGTTATGTGACTTACTTGTTACATATGATCATCGATAAACGTTTACGTGCTAAGTGTTATAAGTTGAGTCATGGAATTTGTCGGATGTCACATCTGTCAATTACTTGGTATTTAATTATAGTGGGTTAAATGATTATTGATAATGGTTGTGGGTATTAATTATGAGAGTTGGCTAAACTGTGAATGTCTATGCGCTAAATGGTATAAGTCGAGTCGTAGTAATTGTTCGAAGTCATATTTGTCAACTACGTGGTGTTGGCTTAAATGTGGATAAACTTAGTTTACTTTCCTTAAATGTTGAGGTGCCGCATGTCTGGGCGGATACTTTTCCTTATGTGCTAGGTGCCGTAAGTCTGGGCGGGTACTTTTCTTACTTGTTTACTTTGCTGCAAGTTGAGGCAGCTTTATTTTTGCAAAAACATGGTTGAATTGTATTTGAGGGGCTGTGCCCATAGTCCGATAAACGAATACTTCATGCCGAAATTTTCTAAAAATCCCCTGTATTTAAAGTTATTTAAATTATTTGATTTAAAGATTTAAAGGCATGTATGTGTATGAGTGTTTAAGTACATATATGATGATTAATGAGGTGTGGGTTTAAATTTATGTATGTATTTCTTTGCGAGTTATAAGTAGTTAGTTATTAATTGGGTTGTTTATGTACTAAATAGTACTTTACTATTATTTCAAGTATAATTAGGGATCCGACATGGACCTAGCGAGCGTGTTGACGAGACGATTGAAGGAAATGAATGCGTGATCGAGTACAGACCGAAGAATAGTAAGTAGCGAATCGGCGCATTGGAATCGAGGCAAGTGTACTAACCCTCGCTTATCGTTCAAGCGAGATAATTATGTTTTTATTCAATATAGTATTTCCTTCAAATCCTTATTGCTAGTATCCTCTCCTTCAAATTATTGATAAGGATGTATTTTATTCTTATATCATGTGGAAAGTAGAATTTCAATTTTATTGCCAGTATTATTCTTTCTTAAGTATTGTCAGTAATTTTCTGTTAAAGTTTTTATTGCAGGTATTGCATTCTTATTCCTTATTTTAGTATAATGTTCTTAATGTATAAAGTTTCACTGAGATTATTTGATAGTAAAGTAGTTTAATGGAATTGGAAGAATTTTATAAAAAGGTGGACCAGCTTTGTGGTCAGAGTAGTAATGGCCAATGTCAATAAGTGCCTAATGAGGGATCCCAGAGTATTGTTTTTAGCTGGACTTTACGTGGCTGATCACCCGTAATGTCCAGAGTATGATGAAAACTCCAATTCTATTAAATGTTGTTTTTATGCAAGTATATTCTTATGATAGAATGTTTAAGTTAAAGTACATTTTCATTTCCAAGTATGTTGGATATAAAGTTATGATTTGAGTTAAAAGTTATGATTTGAGTTAATAAATACTGTTAGTATAAAAATGGAAAGTTATTATACTAGTGTTTTGAACGGTGAAAACTAATTCACGGTTATTATGGTCGTTGTGGCATTTGTTGCGCAGTGATAGTAAGGACCGAGAATGAATTGAGATCTTCTTATTTATTCAAACTCATGATTGTCAGGCCGGTTAGGCAGCTAGGTGTGCGAACGCTTAGTGACATGAATGAAATTTGAGTAACTGAGAATTTTTTGGAGATTTTGTTAAAGCGATAGTTAAAGTATTTTGCAAGTATTAAAAGTATTGAATCTAGTATTACAAACCTTCTCAGTTATTAAATTCTGATTTCGAGTTATAAATGTTTTAAATGATATTAATCTCCTGTTAAAGTGAAGAATCTAGATTTCAATTATAGAATTGATTATAAAGTGGTGAGCATTTCTTCGCTCATATTTATTGTTCCTATTTCTTGAATTGCAATTATTGCATTCTTATTTCATCCAGTTCAGTTCTATATATAACTTGTTGAGCATTCTTTGGCTCACACTTGTTGTTTTTAAAATCTAACTATTCAGTAAACTAGTTGGCGAGGCTTAGCTTGTGCAGTTCAGAAAGTGGAAAGAAGAAGCAGGATGTTGTTTTGAAGCTGACGTGGATCAGGGTATTTAGATTTAAAGTTTGAATTATTGTATGTATATATAGTTTTAGTAGTTATAGTATGTATTTGATTAGTTGGCCTGGTATACTTCCATTCGAAGTTATACCAGTGTATTAAGTCTGTATAAGTTTCGTATATAAAGTTGTATTTAAGTTGGTTTTGGATTTTCTTGTTTCTAGAATTGTAACCTAAGATCCTTAGTTGGGAGTTGGGGTCAAAGAGCTTTTGATTGAGTTTTTATTTTTATTTCTATTTCTATTTCAGTTTTATTTTGATTTCAGATTTTTAGTTTAGTATTCAGCAGGTTTATGTTGTATTTACGAATACATCATGGCCAATTTTTGTTAGAATTATTGAGTTTGTTAGCGTGACGCCCAAATCTACTGACCCCGGATTTGGGGGCGTTACAAGTTTAATTTGGTTTGTTAATTTAACGGTCAAGTGGTCAACCAGTACTTTGACTAGAACCCCTAAATAGGGTTTCGTCAGGGTTTAGTGTTACTATTTTTTAAAAATATTTTTCGACGACCCAATCATATGGTGGTCAAGATCTATCCTTTTTAATTTTACTATCAAAATTTCAAAAAAAAAATTTAATTTGGTTTGGTAATTTAACGGTCAACCAGTACTTTGACTAGAACCCCTAAACAGGAATTCGTCAAGGTTTAGTGTTTCGATTTTTTTAAAAATATTTCTCGATAACCCAACCACAAAGTGGTCAAGATCCACCCTTTTTATTGTTATTGGAAAAATTTTAGAAAAAAATAAATTTATTTGGTTTGGTAATTTAATGGTCAACTAGTACTTTGACTAGAACCCCTAAACAGGGGTTCATCAGGGTTTAGTGTTACGATTTTTTTTTAAAACTATTTTTCAACGACCCAACCGCATAGTGGTCAAGATCCATCCTTTTTAGTGTTATTGCCAAAATTTTAGAAAAAAATAAATTTATTTGGTTTGGTAATTTAAAGGTCAACTAGTAATTTGACTAGAACCAAACCAACTAAATTTATTTTTTTCTGAAATTTTGGTATGATTTTGACCACCGTATGATTGGGTCATCGAAAAATATTTTTAAAAAAATCGTAACACTAAACCATGACGAAACCCTGTTTAGGGGTTCTAGTCAAATTACTAGTTGACCTTTAAATTACCAAACCAAATAAATTTATTTTTTTCTAAAATTTTGGCAATAACACTAAAAAGGATGGATCTTGACCACTATGCGGTTGGGTCGTTGAAAAATAGTTTTAAAAAAAAATCGTAACACTAAACCCTGACGAACCCCTGTTTAGGGGTTCTAGTCAAAGTACTAGTTGACCATTAAATTACCAAACCAAATAAATTTATTTTTTTCTAAAATTTTTCCAATAACAATAAAAAGGGTGGATCTTGACCACTTTGTGGTTGGGTTATCGAGAAATATTTTTAAAAAAATCGAAACACTAAACCTTGACGAATTCCTGTTTAGGGGTTCTAGTCAAAGTACTGGTTGACCGTTAAATTTATTTCGTCAGGGTTTAGTGTTTCAATTTTTTTTAAAATATTTCTTGATGACCCTACCATACGGTGGTCAAGATCCATCCTTTTTAATGTCATTGCCAAAATTTCATAAAAAAAATAAAGTTATTTGATTTTGGTAATTTAACGGTCAAGTAGTTTGAAAAATAAATTAAAAAATTAAATAAAAATAGAAAAAACCAAAATTTAATTTAAAATTCATACACACCAAAGTAGTCATACTTACTATTTGTGTGATGAATATTACACTAGTTTCACAAATTTTACATTTTGTTTAATTTTTTCCCCATTTTTAAGTAGTTTGTAAAATAAATTAAAAAATTAAATTAAATTAGAAAAATGCCTATTTTTGAACATAAAATTTGGTGGTATGACTACGTAAAATGTACCTCATTTACAAATATTTTTTTATGATGTGTACAAACATTTAAATTTTAATAACATTTTTCCAATTTTGAAAAATAATAAATTCAACCGAATTTGGTCACATTTAGCTAAATTCGACCAAATATGGTCGAAAATAATTTTGAATGGTTTGAAAAAATTTGGGCGAAGTTTGAAATAAATTTTCCCGCTTATCCCAATTGCTAAATTCGACCAAATATGGTCGATGCCAATTTTTCAATTGGCGGGAACTTTCCCTCCTACTTTTGGCGGCTACTAAATTCGACCAAATATGGTCGAAATTAGTTGGCCCATTAAATTCGATCATATTTGGTATTTAGCCGACCATATTAAATTTGACCATATTTCGTCGAAATTAGCCGGCCCCATTAAATTCGACCATATTTGATCGAAATTATTTAAATTTGACCAAATATGATCGAAATTAGCCGTAGTCAAATTTATTTGGTCGAAAAAGACCCCAAGAGGGGAAAACGAGATGATTCAAGACTTCAAAAAGAAAATTGTTGCACAGGATAAGTAGATAATCCCTCTGTCCCATTCATTTCTATACACTTACTATTTTGGGGTGTCCCATCATTTCTATACATTCCAAAAAAGGTAAAGTTTTAATAATAAAAAATACTATTACACCCACTAATTTTCCTCCACTATCTCAAATCTATAATATAAAATACTATTACACCCACTACTTTCCTCCACTATCTCAAATAAAATTGATAGGCCCCACCACTTTACCCACTTTTCATCTAACTTTACTCATTTTTTACACATTTTCTTGATCTCCGTACTCAAACCCAATGTATACTACTCACTGGGACGGAGGGAGTATTGAGTTTGGTGGTTGCATTTGGAGTGTTCGAAGATACAAGTCTGTTTCTGTGCTTAATTCGAAGATTAAACATGTATTCTTAAACAATGTCATTACTCTGTTGTTGCTTAGTATATTAATTTTTGTAGTTTTTAAGTTAGGAAATGTGATGTAGGATGATATGATGTAAGTTCAGAATTATATTGGAATGAAATATATTTACATTCCTAGTATTTTTTGTGTTGATAACATTACAGCGTAACACTTCATATTTATCAAAAGAATTATATCCTATTATATAATAAGAGTAAGAGGGATAATAAATAAGTACTATTAAAGATCAAGAGTTCGACTCCTAATAACAACATATATTTTATAAATTAAATTTAAAAGCACTAATACAAAGTTTAACTAATAATCGCACTGAGTTTACCCTAAAATTCTATGCTTGCTTTTGTGAATAAATACGTGCATAGTTGTTAGTATTTAATTATATCTTATTATATAATAAAATTAAGAGGAACTTCATAAAAAAGTAATACCATAGATCAAGAGCTTATCTATAATATATTAAAATATACCATTATATCCTTATCTATACTATACTATTATAAGCAAAACAACCTCTATTTGGTTGATTGGTAGTTTGGTCACTTATTTGGTACACTCAATATCCACCATTGGATTTTAAGATAGATTAATAAGAACCGTTGGATATAATAATAAAAAAAACTCTTTTTATACATTTATATTATATTATAAACTATTCCAATAAATACAAAGAAGTATTTGTTTTTCATTCAAAATTAAAAAAAATGAAAATAAAATACAATACCTTTCCGATTAAAATTCATAAATACAGTTGCACTTCTAACCCACTTCCAACTCTTCTACGGCTTTTAAACTATTCTGAATTCTTCTCTCAACAGCAATTTTATATTCTTCATCCGCCTCGACCACTGGCAGCAATTCTCCTACCAACATTTTATGACCTTGATCAAGGTCCTGGCCTTACTCCTCGCAATTAGCATGTACTTTGTGGCATTCGTGAGAACAAATTGTCATTGCATGACAAGCTTAACCAAGATAAATATATTAAATTTAACTGTTATTTATCTATTTTCAATATACAAGAAAAAGACCATCAATTAGAATAATATCAAAAATGCATAATCATATTTTATTATCTTTTATTTTATATTATTACTAACTAATTAGCAAATATCAAAATTATAAATAATCAAATAAAAATATTAAGATAAAAATATTTAAAATGTGCACTTTTTTTGTACACTGAATAGTAACCGTTGGATTTTGACATATATTATTGAAAATCGTTGGATCTAATACTAGAAGAATATTCTTTTTCTAATATTTAAAATATTCTCATGGGTTAAGTTCAAATCCCACCAACAACGTATCTTTATTAAACAAATATATTATTTTATAAAATATTTTTAAGAGTTTGAGTTTCTATTCCCGTCAATATCATATTATAATAAAAAAAATTATTATATTTTTAATAAAGTATTATTATACATTTATATAATCTTATTAGCTACTCCAAAAAATTCCCGTCAATAACATATTATAGTTAAAAATTAAAACATTATCGTTTGAAATACTATAAAAAATGTATTATGATATTTTATTAACGTAAATAATTTTTATTCCTACTAATTATATATATATATATATATATATGAAAATATGAGTAATAAGATAAAAAGTATTAAAAAAACATCCGTGCATCACACGAGTTAAAATTATATAGTTAAAAGTTACATAAAATCTGGAAAACACTTATAATATAAAAAATTTTGTATAAAAATCAAAAAAAGGTCTACATGATTAGATAAATTTCACTCTTTCTACTAATTAAAAGTTTAAAAAAACTACTTTTATGTAATATTTTTATATATACAGATGTATTTGAAAGTAATAAATAAAATAAATAATTAGAATAATATTTATATTCATGAAATTTATAAAATTCAAAAAATATTTTAATAATAAAAACTTACATATAACTTAAAATTTTAACGAAATATAATTAAACAGTTTACAAGCAACCGTGCATCGCACGGGTTATAGGCTAGTATATAATAAGCGTAAGAGTGAACTTATCCATAATTTTGGTTTGGTCACTGTACCGCCAAAATAATCTCAACCACTGAATATAATATTTTTAGAAATAGGCGATCAAGATTATATCATTTAAAAAGAAAATTATAATCTAAAAAGGATATAATCAAAAAGGTTGTATTAGAATTAAATTTTAAAAAGAAGTTATAATCTGAAAAGGATATAAAAGATTGTATTATAACTGAACTTTATTTATTTATTTATTAATATAAAAAAAGGTTCATATTATCTATTTAGTCTCTATCTCGAGATATAGAAATCAGATTTAGATGATTTTACAGTCCACGCGAAACTCATAAAATTATCTTTAATTTAGTGATGATTTAAAAATTATTATCCAAATGAAAACAATCAGAATCTCAAGAGAAAATATAATTACGAATTTTTATATTAATCCTATTTAGTGTAGAATAGCTACATTAATAATCCTATTCAATATAGAAAACCTAATTATATATGATTTAAATCATTGACAAGCACTTTTTCGTATTTCAATGTAAATACACTTTTTAGTTTACATGTTAAAATATTACATATTTTTTTATGCTAGATTCAATGTTTTTTATCTATTTATTTTAAGATTTATCAGTTCTTATTTATTTTATCGTACTGAGGACCAGACTAATAACTACCAAAGTTTTGGACAAAATCCCTCCTACACTTATTATTAAAACTGTATTTGGTTGTCTATCTTCAAATAATAAGAAGGTTATTTTGATAATCAAAACAAAATATAAGTAGATTTCCTAAATAAAATAGAATTTTCAATATAAAAAATCGTCAATTTCATCTCTCTTTTGTTTCTTGGTAGTTTTAATTCGAGAAAATTGTTAAATCATCACTAAATTAAAGATTATTTTGTTAATTTCACGTAGGCTTTAAAATCATCCAAATCAAGTTTTAAGAATTCAAGGTAAAACACATAATAAATTGAACGTGTAATATCTTTTATATATATATATATATATATATATATCAATTTCGTAATAACAATTTGATATGTAAACTAATAACAAATAAAAAAAATATAATAAATATTAGAAAAAGAACCGTGCGGTGCACGGGTTATAAGCTAGTAAGTAAAATAATCATACAAAGTCACTTTCATTTCCACAAGCAAAAAAACCATTCAATTGGTACATAACTTTCACAAAAAAACATCAAGTCTCACTTAAACTATCCAAAATAAGTTTGTCATAAAAATCAAGCTTTTTAGATTTAGTCTGCAGAATTTCTCTATAATTCTGATCTTGGAAAAACATTCTTTTCATTCTTGAACAGTGGAGATGGAATTGGTTGACTAACACTACCTCTAACTAATGGCTCATGTTCATTATTAGACCTTGTTGTTAGAGGAATTTCGTAACAACACAAAATTGGTGGTGTGCTGGAATAATAGAGTGAATTTGTATAATTGTGACTATTTTTAAGGAATTATGGTTTACGAAAAATAGAGGGGAGGTGTCTCAATTTGTCTCGTATATTGGATCCTCTTTTCCAAGATGCCTGCGTACCAATATATATTGGATCAAGCCTACACAGTTCTGTGCAATTGTGTTTGTTAGGTCTCGAAGTATCGTAGAAAGGGGGGTTGAATACGATACTACCAAAATATTTCGATTTTCAAGATTTTTGCGGATAACAATTTTTCGGATCTTGAAATCAAAATAACGAAACACAATTTCAGGAATATATCTTTATTGATAATAAACCCAAAGGGGTGTTACAACTTCTAATCCAATGGATTAGCTTCAAAACCAGAACACTCTTAAGTATAGTTTAGGCACAAGGACGTTCTACCCGACACTTCCTGAAAGCGGGATAAGCCGGCTTTCCTACTAGATGGACTGTCTAGCAGCTTACACAGAGAAGATATAAGAGAGAGAAGAGAGAGTTGTGTGTTGAGGTGTATTTTGAAATGAAATACAACAGGCCTATTTATAGGTTATAGAAAATCACTATGCAGCTAATATACGTAACTGATGACGTTAATTTTTGCCTGCGCTGCCTGCTGTCTTTTTCTCATCCCAGCCGAATTTTCTATCTTGATTTTCAAAAGTTACAACTTGAATAACAAACCCCACTTTGAAACTTTTGTTTACTTTTCATATGAATAGTAATTTCGGTTACTATTCATATGAATAGTAATTTCAGTTACTATTCATATGAATAGTAATTTCAGTTACTATTCATATGAATAGTAATTTTGGATACTATTTGTATGAATAGTAATTTTAGTTACTATTCATATAAATAGTAATTTCGGATACTATTCATATGAATAGTAATTTCGGTTACTATTCATTTTCCTCTTAATTTGACATCCTTAAATATTCAGCTTCCAACTAACTAGAGGATATCAACACTGCTCCAAACTCAATCATACCCCTTAACAGTTTTTCTGAGTTAGATACTTCGATTCCTTTGTGAAGTGTTGACGCCTAGTGCAAATAGTCTGGTTCACAGACGACTAACATTCACTCATGGTCTTCGTATCATGTCTTTAAGAACACTGCTAAGAATTGTGCAACCATAAAAACTTTATCACTGGAATCTTTTGGCCCTTCAACTGAATCATCTGTACATCTTATTTTGTCACTCAGGCTTGATCATGTTAATGAACTCCTTTCAGCAACTTGATCCTTGTTGATGCCTGTTCTTCAAATTTCACGATCCCTGTATAGAGTTAATATTATTTATCTTTTATCCTAGTTGAGTTATATATGTCTCTATTACATATTACATTACAATATGTTTTACAATCTCCCCCTATTTGATTGTTAGGGTTTAACAAGCAAATTCCTAGAGGATAACTCAACTGATACAACAAAATAAAATACAAAGATAAATAATATTAAAGTGCATTCTGGATCATATGCATACATTTTCCAGATTTCTAAATTTAACCAAGTGCAAGTTAATTGTTCCTCTAGACTAAACATATCTTCAAGTTTGCCTTGCTTTCTTTCCACATAGCACTAATACTCCCATTAGCTTTTCCTTCTCCAAAATAAAGTTAATTTCATGTCAACAACCTTTTCTTTGCCCTTATGCCTAGTAGATTTTTCTTGATCATCCAACTTCTCCCCCTCAGTTGGGTTATCCTCTAGAGTAGTAGGATGTGGAGTGGAGTTGGTAAATTAGACGAAGATGGCTTTACCAAGGAGTTGATTTCATCATTTAACTGGGTTTCCATGGTGTTCAATTGAACCTGGAATACATCATGTTGAATAAGTTGCAAATTTTTGATTTCTACAATGGACTTACAAATATGCAAGTGCATGTGGACCAGAGAATGCAACTCTTTCTCCATTGTTTGGACCTGCGTAAGGAGTCTGTTGTATTCCTTTTCTGGTCACAGGTGCATGTGGTTGAGTAGGTTGCTCACTCGTACGTTCTGCAGGTGTTTCACTCAACAGTCTATATTCACTCGGTTTAGTGGTTTGGGTTACGCTTACATGTTCTGTTCGTGTTTCCCTCAACTCTCCTCCAGAGCTTCCACCGATATGTGTACCTACAAATGAAATCATCCTAGCACCCTTTTCAGAGGTCACGGATGGTGCAATGAAAGTTTGTGAGCTTCCGTCCTCGCGTGAAGCGAGTTGCCGACCATTGGTAAAGAGTGGTAATCTCGAAAGAGATACAGAGATTTTCCCTCTGGGAGGTTAAACTTGAATCGATTAAATGGCACAAAACCCAAGTTTCCCTCGTATGTCTGTGAAGACAGTTGGTTCATAAAAGAACCACCTACCGATGGATCTTTCCATAAAATGGAAGATTCACCAGCAGTTATTGAGGTAGGTAATTCCACCTCGGATGCCTGTGAAGGCATTTGATATTTAGAAAGATCATTAACCACTAACTCAAGATCATGAAATGGAACTCAAGATAGTTGCTCCCGTCAATTCAACCTCATTTACATTTTCACTCATTGGATAAGGAAGAATTGTTTCACTAACAGTTGCCGTTACCTCAGGTTCCTTGGGTTTACTCCGTTTAGAATGAGGTAGAGCGGTTGATGTAACTAACTCCTTATGTGGTGCTGCTGAGGCACTATCTCCCTCAAAAGTGTTGATGGATGGTCGTTTAAGTGACAATTAAGGTGTAGGAGTTTGTTGTGTTTGTGTTTGCATTTGTAGAATGGGCTCTTCAACCTGTGTTAGAGTCAGTGGGATTTCTTGCTCTTGGTCGGGTAAGATGGCCACTAGGGGTTGTAGAAACTGTATTTCCTGTGACACAGCAGGGAATATAGAGGTTGGAATAGCAGGGATTGAAATATTACCTTGTCGTATACCTGCTCTCACTGGTCTTGGTAACAACGGAAGTGGGACAGTCTTTAGATATTCAGTTAGGACTGTAGGCACATCCGTATATTTCTTTTTGCTTATGTAATTAATTACATTCGTCTTCATGGAAGAACATTCCACCTTTTGACCATTTTCCAAGCGTGCCCTATCTTCATCATTCAAAATATCATTTAATATTAGCTGTAGAAACCTTGGATATAGACATTTGACATTTTGAGTCTGAACATCTCTTGTTCCCAAGTGTTTCATCTTTAAAATGATTTGACCAAGCACTATTTTTCCAAAATTAATCCTCAAATTATTGGCGACCGCATACCCTATTTTTTGAGTAAATTCAGGTATTCGATCTTGATTTGTTCTATCTGAGGAAAAAACATGGTTAAGAGTGTGAAAGAAGAAATTCCAGTACTGGGTTAGAAACGTTCTAGAAAGATTACCAGTATTGAAATTGCCATCTTGGTACCTTATAAAATGAAAGAACATTTCAATCTGTTCAGGTGTAGGATCAGAAACAAGATTTTCCATAGAAAAATGAAGAATTCAATTAACATCTCGTTCAGTGACCCTAATCGACCTACCAAATAGGTGATATGTGATTGCACACCTGTCCTGTCCAGAAGTGTTAACCGCACTGCAATATAGTTCACGCAATGCATCATGGTTAAGCTACACTGGTGTAACTAAATCATAGCGAATTAATGAATGTTCATTCAGAAATTGTGTTCAAGCCCGAAATTGCTCATCCAGAATGGTTTCAATTTGCTGAATGGAAATAGGATTAACTTTACCAATTAAAAAACTTCCCTGCAATGCCATTTTCAAAACTTTAAAGAAATTCAAAACAAGGGTTAGTTTTTATAAAGGATGATGTATAAAGCAAGAATATGAAATCCGATCTAAAAACCACCAGCTAGATTGAGAGATCTTTCCGATCAAAGCTCGAAATATTTAGAAATTGTGTGTATATGCTCTGAATATCTGAAAAATGATGATGTTAAACACAAACAAAAACTCATCATTTATAAAATTTCAAGGGCTGGTGGGTTAGGTGAGAGCGTGACAGGTTAGGTTAGAAAAGAAATTAAATGCATTTATCACCGCTCAACCTAACTAGCCGAAAAACATCTTATCACCGAAACCTGTCAGCCGAAAAATATCTTATCACCGAGACCTATCAGCCTATGTACACACACATACACACTTATTATTATTTCTATTTATTGTGGATTTAAAATTACCAATCAAAAATTCAAGAATTAATCCACAATAATCAGACAAACTCATAATTAAATAGACATAAAATTAACAAAATATCATTAATTGATATATGTTAATAAAATATTTATTTAATTATGCTACAATGATATCTCCAGAATAATCAAGCAGATAAGCAAATAAAACAAACAAAATCCAGAGAATGAAATTCACTGGCTGCAACTAATTGAACAGACATTTTAAAAGATCATGTGAAATTTAACATACCAAGCTCACTTACCAACCTTGAAAAGGTTGCTTCATCCAAAGCTTTAGCAAAAATGTCTGCCAACTATTTTTCACTAGGAACAAAATGCAGTTCCACAGTGCCTTCCATCACATGCTCACTGATGAAATGGTATCTGATGTCTATGTGCTTGGTTCTAGAATGCTGCACTGGATTCTGTGATATTGCAATTGCACTAGTGTTGTCACAGAAAATTGGAATCTTTTTAACTTTAACTCCATAGTCAAGTAGTTGATTTCTCATCCATAGAATCTGTGCACAACAACTTCCAGCTGCTATGTATTCAGCCTCTGCAGTTGAGGTAGATGCCGAGTTCTGCTTCTTACTGAACCATGAGACCAGCTTGTTTCCCAAGAATTGACAGGTTCCTGTGGTACTTTTTCTATCCATTTTGCAACCTGCATAATCTGCATCTGAGTAACCAATTAGATCAAAACCAGAATCTCTATGGCACCAAATGCCAAGGTTTGGTGTTCCCTTGAGATATCTGAAAATCCTTTTAATAGCTACTAAGTGAGATTCCATAGGATCAGCTTGAAATATGGCACATAAATATGTAGCAAACATAATATCAGGTCTACTAGCTGTTAAGTATAAAAGAGATCCAACCATGCCCCTATAGCTTGTCATGTCCACCTTCTTTTCCGTAGTATTCAATTCAAGATTAGTGGTAGTGGCCATGGGTGTTTTTGCAGAAGAATAATCTGCTAAATCAAACCTTTTTAAAAGATCATAAATGTATTTTGTTTGACTTATAAAAATTCCCTCATTCACTTGTTTAACTTGTAAACCAAGAAAATAAGTTAATTCACCCATCATACTCATTTCATATCTACTTTGCATGAGTTTGGCAAATCTCTTGCAAAGTTTCTCATCTGTAGACCAAAATATTATATCATCTACATAAATTTGGATAAGTATCATCGAGCCATTGACATTTCTATAAAAGAGAGTTTTATCAACAGTACCTCGAATGAAGTGATTTTCTATAAGAAACTGTGAGAGTGTGTCATACCAGGCTCTAGGTGCTTGCTTCAGGCCATAGAGTGCTTTGAGTAGAAAGAACACATATTCTGGAAAGTCTGGATCTTCAAAACTAGGCGGTTGACTAACATACACCTCCTCCTCCAGAATACCATTCAGATATGCACTCTTGACATCCATTTGATAGACTTTGAAATTGGCATGCGCTGCATAGGCCAGGAAGATCCTTATTGCTTCAAACCTTGCCACTGGAGCAAAGGTTTCTTCAAAATAATTCCTTCCTCTTGACAGTAGCCTTTAGCAACTAATCTAGCTTTATTCCTTTTGACTATGCCATTCTCATCCATCTTGTTCTTGAATACCCACTTAGTGCCAATCACTGATTTGTCTTTAGGTTTGGGTACAAGTTTCCATACTTCATTTCTTTCAAACTGGTTTAGCTCTTCTTGCATTGCTAAAACCCAGTCTTGATCCAGAAGAGCATGTTCAACTCTCTTTGGTTCCTCTTTGGAAAGAAAACTGCTATATAAGCATTCTTCTTGAGTTGCTCTTCTGGTTTCGACCTTTGCATTAGGATCTCCAATGATAAGCTCAAATGGATGATCCTTGGTCCATTTTCTTTGTTGTGGTAAGTTTGACCTTGATGAAGTGGCTTCATTTTCTCTATGTTGATCACTGTGGCTTGTTGTTGAGTTTTGATTGTGAGAAACTCCCCCTGACTGTATGGCCCTCGAGATTGATGGAGTTCTTACAGATTCATCAACAGATGCTTCTCTTTGATTTCCAACTGATGGTGTAAGTTGCTCTTCAACAGGTGGTTCATTCTGAACTTCAACTGATGATCCTTGTCTGTTTCTCACACCATTTGATCTCCATCATCATCTTCACTTTCTTCACCACTTCTCTCATTCTCAAATGAGAGAGACTCATGAAAACCTTCATCTACTAGACGAGATATTTTCTTTTCATCAAAGATAACATGTATGGACTCCATTACAATGTTTAGTCTTAGGTTGTAGACTCTGTAGGATTTTCCAGTTGAGTATCCAACAAAGATAGCTTCATCCGCCTTTGAATCAAATTTTCCAAGATGCTCACCATGATTTTTCAGTACAAAGCATTTTCATCCAAAGACATGCAGAAAGTTGATTGTTGGTTTCTTGCCTTTGAAAAGTTGATAAGGTGTCATGCCTTTTGCTTGATTGACCAAAGAAATATTCTGAGTGTAGCATGCAGTGTTTACAGCTTCTGCTCAGAAGTATGTTGGTAGCTTAGATTCTTCAAGCATTGTCCTTACAGCTTCAATTAGAGTTCTGTTCTTTCTTTCCACTACACCATTCTGTTGAGGAGTTCTTGGTGCAGAGAATTCTTGGATAATTCCTTCTTCTTCATAAAACTCTCTTATTACAGAATTCTTGAACTCAGTTCCATTGTCACTTCTGATTCTCCTTACTTTGAGTAAAGGATTGTTGTTGACTATCTTGATGTGATTTATAATGACTTCACCCGCCTTATCCTTAGAGTGCAGAAAGAATGTCCAAGAGAATTTCTAGAAATCATCAATAATCACAAGACAGTATTTCTTCTTTGAGATTGACAACACATTGACTGGTCCAAAGAGATCCATGTGAAGTAGTTGCAAGGGTTGATCAATTGATGACATTGACTTTGATTTGAAAGAGGCCTTCTTCTGCTTCCCTTTCTGGCATGCATCACACAATCCATCCTTAGAGTAATCCAATTTTGGAATACCTCTAACCAAATCCTTATTTACCAACTCATTCATTGCTTTAAAACTCAAGTGTGACAATATTTTGTGCCAAAGCCAACCTTCATCTACACTTGCCTTGCTGAGAAGACATGTAGTCATGTTTGCATTTGTTGAATTGAAGTCAGCAATGTACACATTTCCTCTTCTATCTCCTGTCAACACTACCTTGTTGTCACTTTTCTTAAAAATGACACAAGCTTCAGATGTGAACCAGACATTCTGGCCTTTATCACACAGTTGACTGACAATTAGCAAGTTATGCTTAAGTCCATCAACCAGTGCTACTTCTTCTGTAACACCCCCAGATCCGGGGTCCGGGATCCGGCCGTTACGGTCTCCAATTCTATCCACAATACTTGAACTTACCTCAACATAAAGTAATTTACATCTTTATGACATAACACAACAATATAAAACACACCCGTTATAGTCCAAGAGATGAAATCAGAGTAACAATCAAATTTTATTAAACACATTAAGAGTTCTTCCAACCCAAAAGAGTTACAATATGAATACATACTCTTTGCCATCCATTTACATAAGTCATACTAGTCCATATATTTGGTACTGAAAGAATGATACTATCCTACCAATAGCTTTCTCTTCGGCTCTGGTAGTCTCATCGTCCTCGCTAGCATCGAGTGCGCCTTTTTGCGAATCATCTGGTCTAGCTGTTGTTGTGATATAATAATAAAGCAAGGGTGAGCAATAGCCCACCAACAATAATATTTAACTGAACGATAATATATAACAGTTCAAAAGTATCTTTTAAACCATATGCCATGCATTTACGGAAATGATGCCAGAATAACATGAACGATGAAGTTACGAGGTAACTCAACATGCATATATAGGTGGGAATATCTGCTATGTCAAAGATAAGCTAGATATTATCATTTATCATATAAAGAGGAACTTGCAAGGAAAATATTGCAATTCCAGTTATTAACATTTTTCAAAGTCCTACAACCTGAAAGAAGTCTCTTCGATACGTGTTGCGGAAGACACAGTAAACCTGAAAGAAGTCTCTTCGATACATGTTGCAAGGAATTCCCAATTTGGGAGATGAACCAATACCGGAGTTATCACGCGCCAGCTGTCCCACTCCCTGATGATCAGTCGGGGATGGTACAGCCCAATATAGTTTACTACCGGTAGAAGGAAGAACTGACGGCTCCTCTTGTCGATTGCCTTTAATAGTAACTCCCTGGCCAATGGTTAGGCCTTGTGATGGACCGCGCGACTCGGCCTCTTACACACGACTCCTAGTTCGAATAAATCCATAGCATTGAAACGTAGAGTTTGTCCTCCCTTCCCCAAGTGAAATACTTGTTGATAAGACTCCACAAAGTAGTCGTATCTAGTTGGAAAGGAAAATTCACCAACATTTCCCAAGCTTTTGCTTGTTAATGGATATCAACTTGTTCCAACAATCTTACCCCTCGAATGATGAGAAGGTACACACAGACTTAATGAGTCCATAGCAACCAAGTTGCGAGTGAAAAGGATAAATTATGACCGGGAAGTCAACAAGATAAATAACCTTGCTCAAGTAGGTTCCCCTATAATATGGAAGTTTGAGCGAGCATTTAAATCCTTTTAAGATAGATTTAAATGAAAAATAAAGAGTTGGGAACCTTTCCTTGATAAAATAGTCGTAAAAAGACTTCGAAATATTTTACAAAATATCTGGAGGTGAAAGATAATCTCCGAATAATTTAAATAATTTTAAAAAGAATTTAAAAGAATTAAATAAATATTCCAAGAATATTTATTAACTCAATAATAATTACGGAATATTATCAAATCATAATATTGCTCGTAAGTAATCCTTGAATGAATATATGGAATTATTTACTAAATAAATCCCTCCTTAAATGAATATTCGAAATAATATTCATTAAATAATTAAACTCCAATAAATATTTAAAATAATATTCAATAAATAAGTTAAAGCTTAAATGAATATTTGAAAATAATATTCATTTAATAAATAATCTTATAAATGAATATCCAAATAATATTCATTTAGTAATCAAAACTTTAAAGGAATAATAGAAATAATATTCCTTAAGTAATTAGAATTTCCAATGAATATTTTATAATAATAATCATTAAGTACATAAACCTTAAATGAATATTCGAAAGTAATATTCATTTAATAATTAACATTCTAATGAATATCAAAATAATATTCATTAAATAATCAACTCTAAATGAATATTCGACACTAACATTCATTTAATATCTCTCGACCGAGATTATACTCGAATAACATTCCTCAAAAGATTTCCAAGTAATTGATACTTTACGAAAATATAAATAACGTTTAATAATAACATTCCTCAGATAAATAATAATCTGTCGTTGGAATCCCTCCGGGTTTCCACGACTATCTATATCTCAAAATACCGACTCCCGGTCTATATTTAAGAATGAATATCATATGCCCTTCGCTAAGGGTCTTATCAAAACAATCCGGCTTATAACTGATAATTTGTACCTAGTCTATAAGCCAATATCAATTCAGGGAACAAGTATCATAATATAATTTGACAATAGGCATGCATGCTATGGCATATGTAAAATGGCAATCATATATATATATATATATATATATATATATATATATATATATATATATATATATATATATATATATATTATCACAACAACAGGTTCAAAGTTTTGAACACTTGCCTGGTAATCGGGTGTGGGTGGAGATAACGTGTCTTGGGTCTGCTCGATGATCTATAAACAATCAGAACATTCGAGATTAACCACTTAACACGTTTTAAAAGTCTAAGTATAACTTCACTTAAATCGAAACACGTTTTCGAATTATCTCGTTATACACCTTTTAGTGTAACTCTTTTTTTTATTACTGATACGATCCGACATTTGTTCGTTATTACGACATGTCATCATACCCACACTCGGTATATACTTAAGTCGTATAAGTTCTAAAGTCGATCAATTATGAACCGAGATTATACCTCGAGTTTTATCGTTCGTTTTCTAAGTGTTTTACCAAAGTTATAACCAAGCGGGTTTTTAGGGGTTCGTTCGCGTTTAACTTTGATTCGAACATTTTTATAAAATCGGAAAACGATCCGTTTGACATGTGGTTTTCTTTCATACCTTCCTTATGACCTCTAGTATTTATTTACCAAGATTCGCCACTGAGTAACATGCTTTACGAGGGTTCAATTGAAGTTACGAACTTTTACTTACTGTTCCGAACCAATTTTAGTAATTTGACCATAACTCCTAAACCGTAAGTCGGAATGTTTCGATTCTCACGCCAAAACGATCTATGGCTCGAGATCTACAAGGACCAGTCATAATATTATCAAGGTCAGGAAATTATATTTACTGTCATGCTCGGTTTCTAAGTGTTAACAAAAATTCGGCATTACGACGGCTATATATCGAACGTTCCAAAAATCATACCATCAAAACCAAGACACACCGGGCATCCATACAACTTTTACACATTTTATTCATCCTCAACTGTCCAAAATCATCTACTTTACCAACATGATCATCATATCTCTTAAATCAAATAATCACTACATAATCATGCTTATAATCATACTAACATCCTAACCATGCTAACAACCATCAAGATCATCCATAAAATTAAAGTAAGAGCTAGGGTTTTGATGAGATATACCTTCCTTAGAGGATGTAGAGACCTTACTAATCCTTTACTAGTCCTTAGAACACCTTAATCAAGCTTAACTAACAAGAATCATCAAGCACATAATTAGTGATTTTCGGATCTGCTATAATGCAGTAGAAAGATCATGAAAAACGCGGTCCTTACCGAGGTTTTCTGGACGAGGCTTCTAAAGGAGAGTTGTAGAGCATCTAACCAGCTTTCCAACAAGCTAAAGAACACCAAATTCCATTGAGTAATGAAGGAGATATGACCGTTTGAAAATCGTCACAGAAACTGTCATGAATCTGGACAGTTTGCTTCTTCAACCTGTGGAGGTGATTTGACTAGGCTATACTCTTTGGATTACTATGAAATTTGGAGCGAATATTTCCCATGGAGTGGAGAGGCTTTGCTTAAAATTTGGTGATTTTATCATCGATAGAAATGGAGATATGAATTTTTATTTCAAGGTAGTTCTTGCTGGGCAGTTTTGAGAAATGGAGAGAAATGGAGTTTCTTTGCTTTGTTGCTTTGTTTTGCTCTCATCCAATGAATTATTGTGGTGTCTTAAGAAAATATCAAGCTTAAAGTAGCTTTATTAAAGTGGTGATGTCATGGATAATGAATTTGGAGAGACATGTGTCTTGTTTTGGTGGTTGGATGAGAAAAGGATGCTAAGTACTAGTTAATCTCTAATGGTTCTAGTTTGTAATGTAACTAGATTGGTTACTAGATATTTATCACTTGCACATGCATGTATCTTGCTTCCTCTGCTTGTTTCTTTGTCCGTTTATTGCCCAATTCATTGATTGTTCGGAGGAATAACTCATTTGTTAATAGTTAGGGTTTTACCGGAAATCGTAATAATATTAGTACTATCATTCTCCATCTTTCTTACTAACTTTCGAATTTATATTCCTTAAATCCCTTCGTTAAATTCTTAAGTCTTTCAGTGTTCAGGGAACTCTCGGAGAAAATAAAAGTGCGGTTTTTCAGAATCTGACAGCTTTTACATACACTTATTTTCCTCCTGGAACACTAATACGAACTCGAAAATCGTTTCCGAATACTTCTATATAGTGCCGTCTCTTAATATTCTTACTTCCACAAAAAACACTATTCATTCTTTATTCTTCCTTTATTCCCTATATTTATGACAATGTCCTTGTTCTTTCTCGGATGGTCCTTAACCCTTTCACGGAACTACTGGACTAATCGTTATCGATCCGGATGACATGAGAATATTCTCCTGCTTGGAATTGCCATATCTTATTCCCCTAGGAGATAGATTATTCTTACCTAAGTTGTCAACCATTAGCATTCTTCATGGCATAAAAACATTTTAATCCAAATCTATTCCTTTCATTCATTATTTCAATCGTTACATCGTAGTCGTAATCACTATTCGCCATTACCTCAGTACGTAATAAAAAGTTTTAATTATATCCAAAATTTGGGGTTCTTACATCTTCAATGACAACATTCCCTTGTGAAATCAAGCCATATCCTCTAGTATATCCTTTGCTGTTGTCTCCAAAGGTAATGCTAGAGCCAGCTCTCTCCTCAAACTTAGTGAGCAGGGTAGAATCTCCAGTCATATGCCTAGAACAACCACTGTCCAGATACCAAAGATTCTTTCTGTTTCCCTGCAGACATCAAAACAAAATCAAGTTGATTTTGGTACCCAAGTTTTCTTGGGTCCTGCCTTGTTAGCAAATTTCTTATCCTTCAAATCCTTTTTTAACCGAGAGTTTAGATTGATTTATATCAATTTTGACTTTAGGTTTGGGCCTTTGAGAGACAGAATTTGATACTTGCTCATATTTGTTATAGTTAATAGCATTGTTAGGCATAGTCTGTGCAAACATGTTATTCATCATCCATGGCATCTGTGGCATATTGAAAGTATTGTAGTATGGATTATGCATGAATGGCATGCTAGCATATTGACTAGATGCATGAGCAGAGGGAGCATACATATTTGGCATAACATTCATAGCAGGCACAAACATAGGCATGTTAGGCATCAAAGGATTTTTCATAGCTTTGCAGTTGGTAGATAAATGATTAATACTTCCACACTTTACATATTCTTTCCTAGGAGCATATTTATCAGGTGTGTAATTGTTGTGTTTGTTAATCCCTACCTTACCATTTCTGTTCTTTTTCTTGTCCTTAACACCTGACTTAACATTTTCTAGCTTGTCCTTTAATTGCTTGTGGGACAAGTTGCCTTTGTTTCTTTTCTCAGCTGATTCAGTATTGCTACATTCTCCATTAACAAAGTTCTTGTTGACAGGCCCGTACTTTTTATTCAATTTAGTTAAAGTTGCTTTGCTAACAGGCTTAAGTCTTAAAGAACATTCTTTTTCGACTAAATCACTGTCTGAAGTAACTTTCCTATCAACATTTAACTTAGCTTCTGCTAATTTGCAGAAAGAATCAATTCCTTGAACATTACAAATTTCCTCAGTTACAACTGTTGATCCTTTCCACTTAGCAATCAAATTCTGTTCCTCTACTAACTGTTTCTTTAAAACTTCCTCTCTATTTATAGCCTCAATCAATTCATTTTTAGCATCCAAGCAATCTCTTCTCAGAGTTTCAAACTCAATCAACTGTGTTTCTATTAAAGCATTCCTATCACTTAACTTTTTACTAAGGTCTTTAATCCTCTTATTCTCTCTGTTAAGTGATTTTAAGGTAACATGCATGTTATACAATTCAATAGACATTTCATCAATTGTGCTAGCACATTCAGCTTTAGAAAGATCAGTTAAGACTGTAGAGAATACCTGGTTGCTTGCTGAGCTAGCTTCTTCATCAGTTTTGTTTGCCATGAGTGCAAGATTGACAAACTCCTCTTCTTCATCTGAGTCACCTCCAGCAGCCCAGTCACTATCTTTTGACACGAATGCTCTCCCTTGTTGCTTGAGAAGATCAAAATATTTCTTCTTGTAATCAACAGTCTCGAACTGTTTCTTCTCATTCTCAGCTTTAGGCTTTCTGCATTCATTGGCAAAATGGCCAGCAATTCCACAGTTAAAACATTTGAACTTAGACCTTTCAACCATGTTTCTGGATGGCCGAAAACCTTTTCCGAATTGCTTGCCTCCTGCTGGATTCCTCTTGAATTTGATCTTCGAGAATCTCCTTGACAAGAATGCTAGATAATCATCCAAGTCATCAGATTCATCTCCACTAAATGCATCAAGTTCTTCAACCAACTTGATTTTCCCTCTGCTAATTTCAGCTCCACCTTCACAAGTCTTTGAACTTGGTGTGGCTTGAGTGCTCTCCATCTTCTCACTCACTTGGCTTACTGGAATATTGGCCACCAAGGCAATAGATCCACCTTTCTTTTCGATTTTCTCCACTTCCTCATCTTGCTGCATTTCAAGCTCATAGGTCTTCAGGATGCCATACAGTCTCTCAACTGTAAAATCTTTGTAGTCTTGAGAGTTCCTTAACGAGACTGTCACTGGCTTCCATTCCTTAGGAAGAGATCTCAGAAACTTTAGGTTGGAGTCCTTGGTTTCATATTTTCTCCCATACAACTTTAGACCATTCAGTAACTTTCGAAACCTACTGAATATGTCTGTTAGATTTTCACCAGAGGAGTAGTGAAAATGCTCATATTGTTGTATTAGGAGCTGCATTTTATTTTCTTTGACTTGCCCAGTTCCTTCACAGATTGTTTGAATAGTGTCCCATACTTGCTTGACAGTGGTGCAGTTTATAACACAATCAAACATATCTTGCTCGATGCCATTGAATAGGATGTTTATAGCCTTCTTATCTTTGTGAATCTCCACCAAGTATTCATCTGTGTACTCAGCTTGATTATTTGGAATAGGCCTTCCAGCAGCTACAGTTCCAGCATCTTGACTAATCCCAGAGTTGGCCTTCATTGGAACATGAGGTCCTTTCTCTATGCAATCTACATAGCCTTCATCGATGGCTGAGAGATGAAGGTGCATTTTTACTTTCCAGTGAAAGTAATTATCTTTGTCAAGCATTGGAATCTTTACACCTGTATCCTTCCTTCCCATGGTTTTGATCTTTAGACTTCTTGTATGTTAGAAGCTTGTTCTGATACCAATTGTTTGGTCCCGAAGTATCGTAGAAGGGGGGGTTCAATACGATACTACCAAAATATTTCGATTTTCAAGATTTTTGTGGATAACAATTTTTCGGATCTTGAAATCAAAATAACGAAACACAATTTCAGGAATATATCTTTATTGATAATAAAACCGAAGGGGTGTTACAACTTCTAATCCAATGGATTATCTTCAAAACCAGAACACTCCTAAGGATAGTTTAGGCACGAGGACCTTCTACCCGACACTTCTTGAAAGCGGGCTAAGCCGGCTTTCCTACTAGATGAACTATCTAGCAGCTTACACAGAGAAGATATAAGAGAGAGAAGAGAGAGTTGTGTGTTGAGGTGTATTTTGAAATGAAATACAACAGGCCTATTTATAGGTTATAGAAAATCACTATGCAGCTAATATACGTAACTGATGACGTTAATTTTTGCCTGCACCGCCTGCTGTCTTTTTCTCATCCCAACCGAATTTTCTTTCCTGATTTTCAAAAGTTACAACTTAAATAACAAACCCCACTTTGAAACTTTTGTTTACTTTTCATATGAATAGTAATTTCGATTACTATTCATATGAATATTAATTTCAGTTACTATTCATATGTATAGTAATTTCAGTTACTATTCATATGAATAGTAATTTCGGATACTATTCATATGAATAGTAATTTTAGTTACTATTCATATGAATAGTAATTTCGGATACTATTCATATGAATAGTAATTTCGGATACTATTCATTTTCCTCTTAATTTGACATCCTTAAATATTCAGCTTCCAACTAACTAGAGGATATCAACACTGCTCTAAACTCAATCATACCCCTTAACAGTTTTTTTGAGTTAGATACTTCGATTCCTTTATGAAGTGTTGACGCCTAGTGCAACTGGTCTTGTTCACAGACGACTAACATTCACTCATGGTCTTCGTATCATGTCTTTAAGAACACTGCTAAGAATTTTGCAACCATAAAAACTTTATCACTGGAATCTATTGGCCCTTCAACTGAATCATCTGTACATCTTATTTTGTCACTGAGGCTTGATCATGTTAATGAACTTCTTTCAGCAACTTGATCCTTGTTGATGCATGTTCTTCAAATTTCACGATCCCTGTATAGAGTTAATATTATTTATCTTTTATCCTAGTTGAGTTATATATGTCTCTATTACATATTACAATACATTATGTTTTACAGTGTTTATCCCTGAGAGACTTTAGGTATAAACTTCGTCAATGTAGGCAATTACTGATTTTATCTGATATAATCTTGGCGTTGTGATATCTTCCTCATTTCACGAATATCATTTGGAGATATTTTCCGTTATTCGTTGATTGAGATTGATTATTTCCTCGTTTCATAGAGAGGATATTTCTTGGGCATTAAGCAATAATTATTAAATCCGAATTAATAATTAATGATATTACAAATTTGGGAGATTATTAGACATGCCAAAATGTGGCATAACAACTAGCCCCCAGTTCTTCAATGTAGCTTGATGTAGTGGACAACTGAAAATTCTTCAAGCTTCAAAATTTCGGGAGTCGCTGAAAAAACTGAAAATAGATGATTAGAAAAATATCTAGAGCACCACAGTGCTCGTTAGGCTTATGCGGATGCAAGTGTGATAGCATGCAATGACCAGTATAAGATATATATTTGCCAAGGTTTTCAAATGTGCCAGAATAAATAATTCGTTCAAAATCCTTTACGATCCTTATTTTCTAGTTAGGACCTTGGTTTATGTATATATCCCAAATTGACATACACGTTATTCAAGTGTCTAATGCAACCACACAAGGATGTGTTTGGCGAGGTCTTCAATATGAGATGGAGATGTAATCTTGGCGAACCTCGCACGCGTTCTTTGTTGGGCTGGCGCACGCGTCCCGTCTTGGGCTAGCTGTCCTATAAGGTCTAAAAGATATTATGCATAGGGATGCCTCCACCCATGCGATCTTGAGAGATCTCTTCATGGACCTTCAATAATCCAAAGTGTGTTGCACTTTACTCAAGCGTGTAGTATTGCGGAATTTATAGCTAGTCCAAACTACCTTACTTGACAATTTAATTAACAAGTTTGAAAATATTTTGACATATATGTACTATCGCGACGATATATGAAAAATATTTTACAAATTCAAATGTAATAATAATATGCTCTCTAAAAAATGTCGCAAAATTTATTTTCTTCAAATATGTTGTTCTTTTTTTGTAGAAAATCTTTTTCAAAATTATGCGTCTAGCACATATAATTTTTTTCGAAACATGCAGCTCGTACGGGATTGTAAAATATCCACAATCAATTCATCAAAATAAAAGTATTTCGTACGACTTTTTTAAATCGAAATAATTTTACAAGTATAAAAATATATTGCTCACACGAATTTTCTGAATAATAAATATTTTTTCTAAAAAATATTTAAAAAACATGATATCATGCATGCATGCAGGATATATAATCATAGAAAATTAAAAAATAAATAGAAAACTTATCTATAATTTTTGTTTGGAGCATCAAGAAAAAAATAGCTTTTGTGTTTTAAGTCGCTATGCTACTCAAAATAGTTCCTGCAAGTGGCTGTCACTTTTGTCCATTTTTTTTCTTCTTATTTACTCCTTCCTAGTCCCACCATATATGTACAAATGAACTGCCATTAATGTTCCTTTTTTTGATGGCCCGTGTGTGCTCCTGTCTTTATTTTTTCTAATCCTTGTGTTGATGTGCGTGTTACTGGGTTCTACCGTTTTTTTGCTAAAACTCTTTTTCTTGTTATTGGCCTTCGCTGCTATGTTCCCCCTGATTTTTTTTTGTTTTCTAGCTGCTGATCCCACTGGATTGTATGCGAAGCTTGCCTCCTTTTTCCTTTTTTTTTCTTCATCTAATATATTGTTGCTTCTTGTGATTGTTGACGTCCCTTCACCGCCATCTTGTCAGAATCACTTTGTTGACGTCCCTTCTATCGCCAAATGTTGTTGGAAGAATTTCGTAACAACACGAAATCGGAGGTGTGCTGGAATAATAGAGCGAATTTTTATGATTGTGACTATTTTTATGGAATTAGGGTTTATAAAAAATTGAGATGTTGGACTTGGTAGGTGTCTCGGTTTGTCTCGTACATCGGATTCCGTTTTCCAAGATTCCTACGTACTAATTTATATTGGATCAATCCTACGCAGTTTTTTTCAATTTTGTTTATCCCTGAGAGACTTTAGGGATAAACTTCGTTAATGTGGGCAATTACTGATTTTATATAATTTAATCTTGGTGTTGTGATATCTTCCTGATTTGAAGAATATCGTTTGGAGATATTTTCCGTTATTCATTAATTGAGATTGATTATTTCTTCGTTTCAGAGAGAGGATATTTCTTGGGCATTAAGAAATGATTATTAAATCTAAATTAATAATTAATGATATTAGAAATTTGGGAGATTATTAGACATGCCAGAAATATGGCATAACAGACTTGATTGTTGGTTGTGAGCTTGTTAGCCTTGGCATGCTTCTTGTTGAAGATAAGTATGTGTTTCCTTCATCTGCAACTAAGATACCAACACCAGTTGGTTTCTTATTCACTTGAACAGTTACATTCTTTGGTGGCCTCCCTTGTAACAGCCCCAGATCTGGGGTCAGGGATTTGACGATCCATTTACTCCTTGCCTTACCTGTATTACTTGCAATGTACACAATTCCACTGCTTGCGACCCCACAATATATCTCTCTCTCTCTCTCTCACACACACACACAGGTTAGAGTCTCAGAAACGACACAATACAACAATTGCGGAATAATTAACTTTTATTATAATACCAAAATGTCTTTTGAATATGTCACTGATACAACTTCTAAGTAATGTTACATTACCAACTTAGCCTTCTGAGACTCACAATCGTCTTATACCATTCATATCCATACATAGGACGAATACCAAAAAGTTGCCACCTGATTCGACTGGTTCGTACTATTCTCGGGATCACTGCTAGAAACTTTTTATGGAAACGCCTTGCGGGGTATGTGCCATCGCATTGGCATCCTGCTTCGCTGCTATATAATATATATAAAACAATAGCAAGAGTGAGCGAAAGCTCAGCAAGGTAATGAAAGTATGCCATAATTGTGTCTTTAATTTAAACCCAAAGTAAAGCGGGTACAAGACAATAATTGCCCAAAAAATCTTGATACTGAAATTATTCCCTTAACGGAATATATTCAAAATCAGTACTATCATAATACTTCAAATATCAATATCATAATATTTCTGCAAACTTTTATTATTCATACTATGAACAAAGTTCTAGTATAATATAAAAGATGAAGTTACAAGGTAATTCAATATAACATTTCCGTAAAATATCTGCTATATAAAATATAAGCAGAATATCAACATATATCATAAGGAAGAAATTGCAGGAAAATATTGCAATTCCAGTTTGAACACTTTTCAACCCTGCCAATATTGATAATGTTGCAGAAAATTTCCAACTTTACAAGATGAACTAATACTGGAGCATTGACGCGTAGAAGCCATAACGTTTACGATGATCAGTCGTATGCTATGCATCTCATGATTATTCTCTACATGTAGAAGGAAGAACAGACGGATTTACTTGTCCACTGCCCCCTGGAACTCCCCGGCCAACGGTTGGGCCATTGATGGACCGGCGCCACTCGGCCACTTACACGGCTCCTAGTTCGAGTAACATCCATGACTCTGAAACGTAAAGTTCGTTCCCCTTTCCCCAAGTATAATACTTGTTGATAGGACTCCACAAAGTGGTCGTATCTAATTGGAAAGGGAAATTCACCAATATTTCCCAAGCTGTTGCTTGTTAATAGATATCGACTTGTTCCATCAATCTTACCCCTCGAACAATGAGGAAGTAACAAAAGTTTCAATTTGATGAATAGCAACCAAGTTGGGAGTGAAAAGAATAGTTTCAAAAGATTTATGAACGGGTAGTCAAACAAAATAAATAACAACTCTAAAGTAAGGTTCCCTTATAATTTGTAAGATAGATTTAAATGAAAAATAAAGTTTTGGGAACCTCCCCTTGATAAAAATAATCATAATAAGATTTAGAAATATTTTACATAATCATAATAGTATTTCTCAACTGAGATAATACTCAATTAACATTCCTCGAAAGATATAGTAAGCAAATACAATTCCTCGAATGATATCATATTCAAATAACAATCCTCGAATGATTTCCAAGTAATTAATACTTAAGGGAAATATAATTAACGTTTATAAATAACATTCCTCAAAATAAATAAAAATCTGTCGTTGGAATCCCTCCGGGTTTCCACGACTATCTCTATATCTCAAAATACCGACTCCCAGTTTAGAGTCGAAAACAATGAATATGCTCTTATCTCTAGAGCTACAATGTATATCGGTTTATAACTACTTATCTCAAAGCTAGTATATAAACCAAAATCAAATTCAAAGTCAACACGATATAACATTTATCGCAAAACAGTATAATACTATATATGGCAAAAAGTAGTATTATAAAACAATACTTCAAAAGTACAAGTTTAGAAAACTTGCCTGATGCTCGAGAAGTGATAGGGGCTCGTGATGATGTCGGACAATCTAGACAAAGTCAAAAACATATGGTTAATCCCCTAGACGATCCACTTATAACTCAATGCTTAAACACGTAAGCGAATCACAATCAAAGCACTTAGTGGCTTAATCTAGACTCATACTAAGTCCAAGTTACTCATCAAATACTTAAGTCGTAAGTTTGGTTCGAAACCGGTCCTCGAATTCAAGTTATACTAAACCATTTAGAACTTTGGTTTCTAAGTCGCGTCCTTAGGGGTTTTCACTTGCGCAACCTCTGCTGTTTCAATTTTATAAAATCGGAAAATAATCTTTTGGACTCGAAACCACCTCTCATACTTTTCTAACTGACCTTATCATTTATCCTAAGAATATTACACTCCAATTCCATTTTTAAGGGTCTCAAACTTAATCTCAAAGTTGATGCATTTCTACGATAGGGTTTCTCGAATCGCTTTCACTAAAATGATCATAACTCACAAACCGTAAACTCTTTTGACACGATTCTTGTGGCCATGTAAACTAGAAACCAAAAGCTACACAACCATATGCAGTGGTTAACCTTTACAGAATTTTATGGTCTCGGGCTTCAACTGTTAAAGAAGTTTACAAAAATTGGGCATTACGACGGCTCTAAATCGAACATTTCCATTTTGTTTCATTACAACCAAGCCACACCGGGCATACCATACATCCACAACCTCAACAAACAACCTTTTTATTTCACTAAGGTCAGTGGTGTGGCTACAATCCAAAACCCAACATTTTTCATATTTTACAAAGTTAAATAACCACTAAAACACTTAAACATGATCTCTTAAGCATATAACATCAAAACTCATATGAACTCAAAGGGTGGGTTAGGGTTTTACCTCCTTGGATGCTCTAACTGTTGGGTTCTGAGTCTTAAAATGCAGCGGATAAACGTAAATAAAACAATAAATTTTCGAAACCCAAACTAGGATCCATGTATAATTATGGACAGATTATGGAGATTACGAATCATACCTTTAAAAGAGCTTTACTTTCACGAACTCAACGGAGATCCTAGCTTTCACGACTTGTGTCTACCTCTCGGAAAACACCTCTATGGTATCCACACGAACACCTTCAAGAACGACTCACGAACTTGACTGCGGAATGGATGTACTAGCCTCCTTATTGATGATTCGATTTCTACCTTTTTCTTGCTGCCTTCTCTAGGGTTTTTCATAAAAACGTAAACCACTCTTAACCTATCATTATCTATTTATAATGACTGGTTAATAGGCCCTCAACAGCAAAAGTCCAACCCTTTTAGGTATAGGATTAAATAATTAAACTAAATTCTATTATTTAATTAATAACTAAGTCACACTTAATTATTATGGGCAGAAATACTCCTCTAATTCGAATTTATATATTATCTCAATTAATTAAGTCTCACTTAATTAACATAATAAAATTCAAATAATCACCAATTAATTTAAATCCATAATTTAAATTAATTATTCCTTTAAGTGCTCTATGTGTGTGACCCAATAGGCTATTATTTAATTGGCAATAATTTTATTCTCCAATAAAATTATAAACAATGAGCGGTATCTAGTAATACATCATTGCTACCCAATTAAACAATAATTAAATCGTGAATTGATAAAACCTTTCGTGATTAATGTTTCTGTGTAATATAATCCCTTTAACCATATATATTATAGATTAAACTCGAGGCTTGTATTTAGTCATTCTCTTCAACATTTAATCCGGGTTTACTTGATCCATGAGTAGACTATTAAAAACAAATCATTATTTGGGCACGGCCATGCATTTTATAGTCTCACTCAATCAAGAGGCCAATAATATCTCTCCTAATTATAGGAGGGTTAAATCCTTTATCTATCATTCATATTTCTCATGCGACTCATGATATACCCGATGTCCACTTTTATCATCACCTGGTCAAAGTTAACTTTTAATGTAGTCAAAGTATATTAATCCTCGTATAGAAATATAATGATCTCAAGTCAAAGGATCATTACACCATTATCACTGTGAGTCTTTCTTATGACTTTATTAAACATGAAGAATCTCACTGTGGGTCTGTCCAGTACCATGTACTCCTATGTATTAACTTTAGTATCTCCATACTTATAATCAATGAGATGTGGTTATCTGTCAAACAACATACTAGTCTATTTATGTATTATTATTGTCCTATAATAATAATACTCGACCAGGGACCTTTTAAGAATATGATATATTATAAAATCTCAAGTTCAAGTCATGTACTTAAACTATATAATGTGTATCATGATTCTAATGACATTTATTATGCTAACAAATATATCGCAGTAATTAAAGTCATAATAAATACGTTTATTGAAAGATTAAATGACATAAAGGTTTATTCAAAGAAACAATGTATTGCCTCTAGGGCACCTACACTAACAATCTCCCACTTGCACTAGAGCCAATCACCCATGTATCTAATACCCATGGAACTAGTATGACCATCGTGCTTCTGCTGCGACAAGCCTTTGGTCAGTGGGTCTGCAATGTTATCATTTGTGTGCACTTTACATATGTGTATGTCACCCCTTTCATTAATCTCTCAAATAAGGTGAAATCTCCTGAGTATATGTTTGGATCAGGAGTGCGATCTAGGTTCTTATTATCGCAGTATAGATCAATGGGATCTGCGATCGATGGAACCACTCCCAAATCAGTAATGAATTTTCGAATCCAAACAGCCTCCTTAGCTGCTTCACAAGCTGCAATGTACTCAGCCTCCATTGTAGAATCAGCTACTATTTCTTGCTTTGAATTCTTCCAGCTTACAGCACCTCCGTTTAGACAAAACACAAAACTAGACTGTGATACAGTATCATCCCTGTCTGTTTGGAAACTTGCATCGGTGTAACCTTTTACAACCAGTTTCTCCTCTCCTCCATACACCAAGAATGAATCTTTAGTCCTTTTCAGGTACTTTAGAATATTCTTGACTGCCGTCCAGTGACCTTCACCTGGATTAGACTGGTATCTGCTCGTCATGCTCAAAGCATACGAAACATCTGGGCGAGTACATACCATTGCATACATGATAGATCCAATTGCTGAGGCATATGGAACCTTACTCATGTGGTCCTTCTCATCCAATGATTTTGGACACTGGTCTTTAGAGATTGTTATCCCTTGAGACTCGGGGACATATCCCCTTTTTGCATTTTGCATACCAAAATGATGCAAAACCTTTTCAATGTATGTGCTCTGACTTAGACCGATCATCCTTCTAGATCTATCTCTATAAATCCTCATACCTAGAATGTAGGTTGCCTCTCCTAAGTCTTTCATAGAGAAGTTGCTCCTTAACCAAGTCTTAACAGCCTTTAGAGAAGGTATGTCATTCCCCATTAGTACTATATCATCAACATATAGTACTATGAATGCCACATGGCTCCCACTAACCTTCCTGTAAACACAAGGTTCATCTTCATTTAGAACAAAGCCATACTCTTTGACTGTTTCATCAAAATGAATATTCCATCTCCTAGATGCTTGCTTCAATCCATAAATGGATCGACGTAATTTACATACCTTGCCAACATTCCTTGGATCGACAAAACCTTCAGGTTGTGTCATGTACACATCCTCTTCAAGGCTTCCATTAAGGAAGGCTGTTTTGACATCCATTTGCAGATTTCATAATCATGGAATGCTGCAATGGCAAGCAAAATCCTTATGGACTTGACCATAGCCACTGGTGAGAAAGTTTCATCATAGTCAATGCCATGAATTTGTTTGAAACCTTTTGCTACCAGCCTTGCTTTATAGGTCTGAACATTTCCATCCATGTCAGTTTTCTTCTTGAAAACCCATTTGCACCCTACAGGTTTTACCCCTTCAGGTGGATCAACCAAAGTCCATACTTGGTTTTCGTACATGAAATCCATCTTGGATTTCATGGCTTCAAGCCATCTCTTAGAGTCTGGACTGTTCATAGCATCTTGGTATGTAAGAGGCTCATCTTCATCTATGAGCATCAAATCACCACATTGAGTCAAGAGAAATCCATATCTCTCTAGCTCATGGCGCATTCTACCAGATCTACGAACAACCTGTGTTTGTTGAGCATTATCATCATCCTGCTCTTGTTCCACTTCAGGTTCAATGTTGTTTTGTGATTCTCGATCTTCATCGAGATCTATAGTTCTCCCACTGTTTCTTTTGGAAATAAAATCTCTTTCCATGAAGACAGCATCTCGAGCAATATACACTTTCTGCTCAGAAGGACTATAAAAATAATACGCCTTTGTTTCTTTAGGGTATCCCACAAAATTGCACTCTTCGGATTTAGGTCCAAGCTTGTCAGATACTTGACGTTTCACAAACGCCATGCATCCCCAAACTTTCATAAAGCTCAAGCCTGACCATTTCTCCTCCCATATCTCATATGGAGTCTTTTGAACCTTCTTAGTAGGAATACGGTTAAGTGTGAAAGCCGCTGTTTCTAGAGCATAACCCCAGAAACTTATTGGAAGATCTGCATGACTCATCATCGATTGCACCATGTCCAACAAGGTGCGATTTCTCCTCTCTGAAACTCCATTCCATTGAGGTGTACCTGGCGGAGTGAGTTGTGATACACCACACTCCTTTAGATACTCTTTAAATTCAGTGCTTAAGTATTCACCCCCACGATCGGATCGTAAGATCTTAATACTTGCACCACCGCCAATTTGCTTCTCTACTTCAGCCTTGTATTCTTTGAACTTTTCAAAAGAATAGGATTTGTTCTTCATAAGATATACATATCCATATCTACTAAAATCATCAGTAAATGTTATGAAGTAGTAGTATCCTCCTCTAGCCATCACACGCATTGGGCCACATACATCACTATGTATTAGCTCCAGACGTTGAGTGGCCCTTTGACCTTTACCAGTGAAAGGGGCTTTAGTAATCTTACCAAGCAAACAAGATTCGCATTCTTGGTTTGATTCAAAATCAAACTTATCCAAATATCCATCCTTATGTAATTTGGATATGCGTTTCTCATTTATATGGCCTAGACGACAATGCCAGAGGTATGTTTGATTTGAGTCATTAACTTTAAGTCGTTTGTTTTCTATATTACAGACAGGATTATCTAAATCAAGAACATATAAACCATTAAACAAACGCGCAACACCATAGGTTAAATCATTCAAAGAAAAATAGCAACTGTTGTTCTATATTGTAAATGAAAAACCTTTCTTGTCCAAACAAGAAACAGAAATAATGTTTCTGCGAATCGCAGGTACGTAAAAACAGTCTTCAAGTTCTAAAACAAGCCCAGAGGGCGAAGATAAAGAATAAGTTCCTACAGCTAAAGCAGCAACTCTTGCTCTATTACCTACTCGTAGGTCCACTTCTCCCTTAGCCAAAGTCCTACTTTTCTGCAGTTCCTGCACATTTATACAAATATGAGAAACACATCCAGTATCCAATACCCAAGATGTAGAAGTAGACAAATTGACTTCTATAACATAAATACCTGATCCAGAAATCTGAACAGCCTTCATTTTCTTCAGATCCTCCAAGTAAACAGGACAGTTTCTCTTCCAGTGGCCAGTTTTCTTACAGTAGTGACATTCATCCTTAGCAACCCCACCTTTAGGCTTTAAAGCCTGTTTGGAACCTGACTTTGGCTGGGGTGTAGAATCAGATCCAGTCTTCTTCTTACCCTTCCACTTGCGTTTCCCCTTGGCCTTACCTTTATTGCCTACCATCAGTATGGGAGCGGGTTCAGCTGTCTTCATGTTGGTCTCATATGTTCTCAATATATACAACAATTCAGTAGGTGTTTTGTCAAATTCATTCATATTGTAGTTCATAACAAACTGAGTGAATTTGTTATTCAAAGAATTCATGATTAGGTAAGTACCAGTTTCCGTAGCAATCGGGAAACCCAAAGTAGCAAGGTACTCAATGTAACCAATCATCTTCAGAACATGTGGGCCAACTGGTTCACTTGCCCCTTGTTTGCAATTAAAGAGTGACTTACTCGTGTTGAACCTTTCTTGACGAGTTTGGCTTGAAAACATGCTTTGAAAGTGCTCATTGATAGTATATGCATCCATATGCACGTGCTGTCTTTGAAGCTCAGCACTCATAGTTGCCAACATAAGACATGCAACATCATTTGAATCATTCTCATCCCTTGCATGGGCCGCTATTTCCTCAGCAGTAGCGCCCTCGGGAAGGGGACCTGGTGGAGGAATATCAATGCAATGAAGCTTACGCTCGAGCCTGAGGACAATCCTCAAATTCCTCTGCCAGTCTAGGAAGTTGTTTCCTCCTGTCAGCTTGTCCTTCTCAAGGACTGATCATATGGATAAAGTGTTTGTGTTGTTTGCCATTACTTAGTATCTACAATGATAAAAGCACAAAATAAACATTAGATTTTCTGAATTTATAAATTATTATGTTCAAATGATTATGATATATATTCATAATATATCTCCCACTATTTTTATCAAATCAATAGCCCTTACTATTAATTCGGAAAGTATATCCCATGAATCTTTCGAGTGAGCCAAGATCCATATTTCGTCATGTCCTAAGTCAACCACTGGTAGTCCTTAAAACATGATTATTTAGGTAGACAACAGTTGTCAATTATATCATATATAATTCTTGGATAGTTTGGTGATCAATGATTGATTTTATCTATCAAATAGATTTTCAACCAAACTCTATGCTTCTAAGTTCATAATAGTTGAATATAACCGTTTATTTCCACCATATTATGACGACTCAGTTAAGTTAGACCCAATGATACAACGGCTGAATAAAACTGTTTATATTCGTCGCATCTCACCACGATAGACAGGAGTCCCCTGCCACTGACAGCCCTTCCCCTTATCGATCTAGGATTCGATGAGTGTTCATTTATTGGAAAGCATCTGATTAAAACTTAATATTTTGTTAAGGGGTTTAGAATTAAAAACGACCATGATCCCATCATAAAGAGATTCCCAATTTTTCCTTGAATTAAATACTTCAAATCAATATTCACCAATAGTTTGATTTCCAGGTTGTTGGAGGAGTCACAAGTGGTCTCGCTTAATACCCAACTTCCTTACAGGTAAAACCCGTTTTTTGACAAAATCTCCCCATATCGAAATAATTGAAAATTCGTATTTAATTCTGTGTTTCATAAACACAGAAATCTCATGATCGTTATGTTTAATTTTAAAATCTCAAATTGTTACAGATTTTAACTTGTTTAAGTAGGCATGGCATGGGTGATGTATCTAATACATACATGATTAATCTAATCAAACATGCATCTTTATCTCTACACATACATTCATATATATGTAAAGTGCAGTAAGTAAACGTGCTTAGTTATGGCCTTTATCCTAAATGATCCTTTTCAAGCTAATGAAAGGATCAAGGTCAATCTATGGTGGATAAATATAAATACAATTACAAGTCTTCATTCTTCTCTTTCTCCTTGGTTGATTCTCCTCATTGATCGTCCTTCAATCTTCAAGTACATTACATTGAATAATTGAATACAACCTATACTAATGTACTTACATAATACAACTCGAGTTACATTCGAGGTTAAATAATTACAAGAATGAAGAAAACGACATGCAAGTCGTATTTATAAAACCACAAACCATTAAACTAAGGGTCTTAAGGCCATAACCAGCACCATGCTAAAATAAACAATTAAGAACATATAAACAAACACTGCGGGGGTCTGGGGCCGCAGCCCCGGGCGGGGTCCGGGGGCGGCAGCCCCCGGCGGTGGTCGAGCTGACCGGTCAGCTCGAACTCGGGATTTTTTTAATTCCAGAAGGCTCGTCCTTTTAACAAATCATCAATTTCTTAACAAAAGATCATATCTATTAGCCTCTGCCGCCACTGCATCATATACAGTTCTGGAAGCATGTATCATATACATTCAAATCGTATCCCAGTTTACAGATCGTGTCCATACACAATCTGTCCAACAGTTTATATCACTATATAAACCAGACAACATGCATAACATACAAAAATCGTATACTGATCATCATGACAGATTGTAAACATGCTTGTATCATTATATCATAATATTCAACATAACAGAATCATATATGAACGACATAACATATTATAATCGACATATCTCATAACTGTTTCATGGTAGATTCATATAACATGCATAAATGCATCGAATACAGTAAACACGTAACCAAATCAGCCCCTTATACACGTAGCTTTGATACCATTGTTGGGTTTCGAGGCTTAAAATGCAGCGGATAAACGTAAATAAAACAATAAATTTTCGAAACCCAAACCAGGATCCATGTATAATTATGGACAGATTATGGAGATTACGAATCATACCTTATAAAGAGCTTTACTTTCACGAACTCAACGGAGATCCTAGCTTTCACGACTTGTGTCTACCTCTCGGAAAACACCTCTATGGTATCCACACGAACACCTTCAAGAACGACTCACGAACTTGACTGCGGAATGGATGTACTAGCCTCCTTATTGATGATTCGATTTCTGCCTTTTTCTTGCTGCCTTCTCTAGGGTTTTTCACAAAAACGTAAACCACTCTTAACCTATCATTATCTATTTATAATGACTGGTTAATAGGCCCTCAACAGCAAAAGCCCAACCCTTTTAGGTATAGGATTAAATAATAAAACGAAATTCTATTATTTAATTAATAACTAAGTCACACTTAATTATTATGGGCAGAAATACTCCTCTAATTCGAATTTATATATTATCTCAGTTAATTAAGTTTCACTTAATTAACATAATAAAATTCAAATAATCACCAATTAATTTAAATCCATAATTTAAATTAATTATTACTTTAAGTGCTCTATGTGTGTGACCCAATAGGCTATTATTTAATTGGCAATAATTTTATTCTCCAATAAAATTATAAACGATGAGCGGTATCTAGTAATACATCATTGCTACCCAATTAAACAATAATTAAATCGTGAATTGATAAAACCTTTCGTGATTAATGTTTCCGTGTAATATAATCCCTTTAACCATATATATTATAGATTAAACTCGAGGCATGTATTTAGTCATCCTCTTCAACATTTAATCCGGGTTTACTTGATCCATGAGTAGACTATTAAAAACAAATCATTATTTGAGCACGGTCATGCATTTTATAGCCTCACTCAATCAAGAGGCCAATAATATCTCTCATAATTATAGGAGGGTTAAATCCTTTATCTATCATTCATATTTCTCATGCGACTCATGATATACCCGATGTCCACTTTTATCATCACCCGGTCAAAGGTAACTTTTAATGTAGTCAAAGTATATTAATCCTCGTATAGAAATATAATGATCTCAAGTCAAAGGATCATTACACCATTATCACTGTGAGTCTTTCTTATGACTTTATTAAACATGAAGAATCTCACTATGGGTCTGTCCAGTACCATGTACTCCTACATGTACCTATGTATTGACTTTAGTATCTCCATACTTATAACCAATGAGATGTGGTTATCTGTCAAACAACATACTAGTCTATTTATGTATTATTATTGTCCTATAATAATAATACTCGACCAGGGACCTTTTAAGAATATGATATATTATATAATCTCAAGTTCAAGTCATGCACTTAAACTATATAATGTGTATCATGATTCTAAGTACATTTATTATGCTAACAAATATATCGCAGTAATTAAAGTCATAATAAATACGTTTATTGAATGATCAAATGACAAAGGTTTATTCAAAGAAACAATGCATTGCCTCTAGGACACCTACACTAACACTAACAACACAATCAAGTGTTTATAAATCTTTAACAAGCTTTAGATGGTCCTTAAAGTGCTAAATCCTTAAGATCAAAACAAGAAAACAACTTGAAGTTACTATTCATCCTCATCTTGTAAAATTCATAACAAATCGAAAAATAAGAGTTTTGTGCTAAACTTTTTACCACACCTTGTACTCTTCAAAAGCTTTCTTTTGAGCTATATATCATCAAATTTGAAGCTTCCTAGCTAGGGTTTTGAGCCCCATCTTTCCTCTGGACAGAAACTGGACAGATTGGGTTCTCCAACTTGGAGGAGGGATTTGACTAGGCTATACTACTTTTTTGGCTTTGAAACTTTGAACGAATGTTACCCATGGAGTGGAGAAGCTATGGTTAAAATTTGGTGATTTAATCATGGATAGAAGTGGAGATATGAATTTTTCTTTGAGTGGTGTTTCTGCTGGGCAGTTTGTGAGCTTTTGTGTTTGTTTTGATTAATGCCTTATGCCTTGTATCTAAGCCTTATCTATCAGCTCTCTTACCTCTTAATAAGAGTGTTTGAAGTCCACCAATGAGAAGAGGCCACTTTTTGGCTCCTTGTTAATGCTTATCCTTGAATTTTGCAAGCAAGTCCTTAGCTTTTTGTAAATTGCATCCAACATCCTTTAAGTCTTATAATTCTTCCACTTTGGTACTTCCCTTCTTAATCCACTTAAAATCAGCCCTTGAATGTGGTTGGGCCAATGGTAAGGCCCATATCTTGGTATTGGTTTTATACTTGGGCCTTGTCCAAGAGTTTCTAGTTGTTGGATTCATCGGAGGATTTCTGTGATCGTTTCAGTGGTTTCTCCTCTGTAAATCTCTTGGATATATTTTATCCTTTCCCACATCATATATTAGTGTATTAGGGTGGTTCTAATCCTCAAGTAGACATTAAATCCAATATCCTTGGTATATTCTCTTGATCTCAGAATTTGCTCTCCCGGTTTCTCAAGCGTTCTCAAACTCGTTTGCATTCTCTTTGCTCTAGGATTATATTCTCAATCCTATTTCCTTCTCATAGTATATATCTTTCCTTGGACTTCTAATATTTAATATCCTCCATTAATAATCCAATTATTATGACTCCTCTGTCAATTATGGAATAAAATAAAGTTTGGAATCTCTGAATTCTGTCCTCGTTTACAAACACTCATTCTTTATGTACTTCCCTAGTACATACTTGGTTTTCTCATTTCTCAATTCCTTAAATTTAATATCTCATTTCTTGATGATACTAATATATAATTCATTGCCCGGTCAAATATTACACCGAAATAGAATTGGAATTTCTGAATTCCGATCGTCTTTGCATACACTTATTTACTCCGTAGGTCACTAATATGACTTCGGAATATCCACACTACATTTCGTACATAGGTGGCATGAAAAATTTCTTAAGCCTCAAAATCACTATTCATCCACCAAAATCACTATTCACTGATGCACTTCATCATAATAAGAAAAGTTTTAATTCTACCGAAAATTTGGGTTCTTACAGTCTCCCCTCCATAAAAGGATTCCATCCCGGAATCAATTTAGGAATAGATGGGTGTACTTTCCTCCCATTGCACTTTCTAATTCCCAGGTGGATTCTTCCACTTCTTGATGTTCCACAAATCTCTCATTAGCTTGACAACCTTGTCTCTTAGCACTTGCTCTTTTCTATCCGTGATTTCCACAGGTTGTTCTTTGTAAGTCAGACCATGTTGTATATTTACCTGCTCGTACTCTATCATATGTCGGGCATCTATAGTATCTTAACGTAGCGTTGCCACATGAAACATGTTATGAACCGGCTATAAGTTTCGGGGGTAAGGCTGGCTCATATGCCACCTTCCGAACGCTTTTAAACTCTCAGATGGCCCAATGAATCTCGGGCTCAACTGCTCTTCATTTCCAAATCTCGTGAATTCTTTTCACAGGGATACCTTTCAGCATCACGAATCTCCAACCTCATATTCTGTATCTTGTTTGCACAGAAATACACTAACATAAACTTGCTTGTCATTCATCAACATGCCATTTAGCTTATCCCTAGTAGTACTATCTCTATACCTTTTGGTGCCACCTAGGTGCATAGAATATCTCAATCTATGGGTCTCGTGTAAAATCTCATCCTTTAATTCCTGAACATTCGGAATCCATCTCTCTCTTTTTGATTAAGGGTATCGGCCACCACATTGGCCTTCCCTGGATGGTAGTGTATCTCACAGTCATAATCCTATATCAATTCTTGCCATTTTCTCTATCTCATGTTTAGCTCTTTCTGGGTGGATATATATATATATATACATCCCTCCAGTTCTTGCGATCAATATAGATCTCACACATTTCTTCATATTAATACGGTCTCCAAATCTTTTAGGGCGAAAACTATCGTGACTAGCTCTAAACCAATTCATTAAATCCATAAAAGTTACGGGTGCATTAGTCAACCCAATGACATCTTTAAAATTATTGCGAAACGCATTTTTTGGTATATCCTCGGGTTTATCCTTCAACTGGTGATATCCAGTCCTTAAATAAGTTTGAACCAAAATACACAGCGTCCTTCATCTGATTAATCAATCATCTACACAAGTACCTATTTTCAATGTTGAACTCATTTAACTCTCGAGGTTCGATGCACAATCTTGTGCTAATATCTTTCTCTCTTACAACAACACCGGGCTCTCCACGGTGGTATACTGGGTCTTATCATATTCATGCCCAACAATTCTTGTAACTGAGTCGCTAATTCTTACATTCCCACTGGGGCTAATAGGAGATGCAGTACTGTACCCTGAATACTCGGTATTCATTCTCATATCGTCCAAATTGATATCTGGTAGCTCATGTCATCCAAATCGATATCTGATAGCTCATTAAAACCTTGTACAGCCTCCCAAAACCGCTGTAATTTCCTTTATACTCGGCGTCAACTATAAGAGCTAATTAAGCTTCATATCTCTGGTGTAATAATTTCTTAGTCTTAACTATATTCATGAATCTCTGAATCTGACTCCGTCCCTTAATTATTACTCTTTTCCCTTACAATTAATTTGGCTCCATTGGTGTCCACCAATCCATCCTTATTATAATATCAAATTCTCCCAACTCGAAAGGAATCAAATCTATTAAATGTGTCGACCCCCTATTTCTGGTTCACAACCTGGATGTGCTAATTTCACGGGAAAATTTTTCGATTGACCATCTTTACTTGCAATCACCCCCTTAGAGTCCAACCTTAGGGTCTAATTATCATGCAAATCTTGAGATGCAAAGTACTTAGCAGCTTTGGGTCAAATAAAACGTTGATACTAACTGAGTTTAAGTAGGAGGGTATCTGCTATTTGAAGGTCCGGGTAGTGGGCTGCCTGCTGGAGGTAGTCTCATTACCTATTGGTATAGTTGTCCAGTAGATGGACATTCCTTAGTCGTGTGTCCAAGATTTCCACAATCGATGCCTTTTGCACTAATGTAGCATAATCTGTTAACTCCAACATTGCCACGCGATTCTGGATCCATTGTTTCATCCCTAATTGATTCTACGGCCCATTTCACATCTATAATTACAAACTCCGGACAAACCTCAACAACTCGGATAACTTGGCTTCACACTCTGCCACAGTCATGGTTTCTTGTTTTATCTCTAGAAACTTTATTCCAATCTGGGTCTTCATATATTTCAGAAAATATTTCCCTAAAATAACCAGCTGAATCTCTCCCAAGTCACGACAGTGGTTCGCCTCTCCGTTCAAGTAGGCGACGAACATTGTTTTCTGATTCTCTGCAATACTTAGTATCTCATATGATTTCTCTATCTCTTTAAGCCAAGCTCTGGCCTCCACTGGGTCAGTGGTTCCATGGAATTCTGTGGGTTTCTACCTGACTCCGTTATCATTCGAGTTTCACGATACGTTGTTATTCCTTTCACATGTTTGACCAACTTTACACTATCATATTATCCTTGAGAGAGAATAAACTAATTTCATTGATATGTCATTGATATTCTACTCATCTTAGGGATCCGCTCTTATCATAGGCTATTTCATTGTGAATCTAATTCCTATCAGCGAATTTTTACTTATTCGACCTGGTTGGCCTCCCCTTGGAATTAAATTAAGATAACAAGAATCATGGAGCTTTGAAAAGATATCTCTCATATCAAGGAAGACGTCACACTTTGGTGATCATAAGGTTATAGGTTTTAAGGTAACCTTATTTGAGATGAGAGAATGTACTGAGAGATCAATATGATCATAAGAACTCAATGTTGCGTGTCTCAATTAAGAAATTACTAAAGGTAATTAGCCTTCTTGTATTTCACAACTCACAACTGACGGCGTCCCATCAGACTTCCATCACACAGACAGATAGTCCTTGTGGCCCCTATAAATATAGGGTTGTTCGTCTCAGTAGAAGTTGAGAAGTATGAAAGCAATTCAAAGTCAAATTATTAATTATCGTCTTTCGACAAATAATTCTCAAATGGACACCTTGGAAAAAAAATTAACCAGATTCCAAGGTGCGATTTACAAGAAAATGATATCCAGAAAGATACTGGTATTCAACAAGCAAGTGGTGAGGTATCACCATAGGGTCATTCATTATTTGAAGAAAAGTGAAAGCTTGAATAACATCATTTAACAGGGCTTCGAAAACCTGAAAGTAGGTATCGTGACGGCCTCTTGTACAATTGAAACTAAATGTGGTTTAATACAAATGTTATAAAACAACTTCGAAGAAGCAGTATATCTTTTATCGAAATTCTCTCTAAGATGATGCCAAGATAGATTACAGATTGGGGAGGTTTTGCCAAGGTCTCTATGGATGCCCTTTATGTCGGCTCCTCTGATGGATAATCGGTCAATTCTAAAGCTTTTCTTTCAACGCACACCCTAAGGTGCTCGATACTTACGTCATTCCCGACTCATAATAGTCGATAACGATTCTATCATCGACATTTGAAATCGCAGGGAGTTCTACTCGACTAGGCGCAAGCATCTCAAGCAAGCGTTCCGTTTTATAAGAAGACTTTGATACCGGTGTCACCCATAGTAACGACGAATTCCATATGTCGAATGGGCGGTACTCCGGAAGATTGTTAGAAACTACATGCTTAAACCCAATTACTATTATAACCGTCTTCATACCAAACATTCCTTTTCTTGTATCAATCCCGTGTGCTACATAAGCTCAACACTTGTGGCATAATAGCCTTCTTATTTAAGTCTTTCCTAGACTTTCTTAGTCTATCTTGGTTCTTAAAATATATCTCATCTTATCACACTCGTGTTACAATAACTCTATGCGTAATACGTACATATAAAATCTTGCTCGAGGTAATAAAATTCCTCAGTACCGTAGTAAAACCGTCCTTGGTGGAATCACTGATCGTGGGGATTTATACCCCATAGATAAGGTACTGCCTCTGTTAGTTAAGGTAAATAAGTATCCTTAATAATACATGAAGTCCGAACGTCTCAGTTCTTACGCATGCTGCCTCCCTAGTGATAAGTGGATTTTATATCCACTTGGAACGCTTCATTTCGGCTTAAATTGGTGACTTGATCTCAAGTATGTCGTATTTTTGATTCGTTTATAGTGAGATTGTGCAGGATTACTATCTTGTATTGGTGAGGTAAAAATTGCATATTTCATGGTTGATTCAAGTGCAAGAAGTAAAAGAATTGATTAGCAAAAGAAACGGATGAGAAAGCAGAGGAGAAACGAAGAAAATAAGCAAAATGAAGAAAAATCAGCAATCCGGCAGGAGCCAGGCGCGCGGGTGCGCGACAGAAGTGTCCAGGCGCGCTGGAAAAATCCTGATTCTTGATATCCTCGTATGGTTGTGCTTAATGTTTTTAGATGCGTAGCTAACATCTAAATTGTTAATCTTTATTGAAGTGATAGTGGATCTAGAGATTTAGAACTCGCCATGCTAGCATAGGTTTATGAATGTTTTAACATCATGATTCGTAGTGTAATTTTAACCATGTTACGCTGCCCTATGTGATCTTAATGGATAACTTGTGCTTAAACCGTTATGTTTTCAAATCTTATAGACATATAGGATCTAAACATAATTGGTGTCTACCCAACTTCTATCTCTTTTGTGGATGTTTGAGTAGTTTGGTATTCGTATACTGACAGGTAGCCTATACTTGATTCGTGTTGTTCGATCAGTTATCAAACCCATCACATGCATTGATTAAAGGCATCAACTCTAAGCGAAGTATTTAATTAAGTTAGGATCCCATGTTTATTCTCTCATAAGTAAATCAGTTTTAAGCCACGTTAGTTAATTAGATCTTAATACTGTTAAAGAGCATCTTAGTTAATTTAGATAATTAAAACTCAAATTTGATACTTATCTTAGCAGTGAATAGAGATCATACATTGTTGCATAGGTGCATATTCTAAAATTTACCAGTCTCTATGGGAACGAACACAACTTAATCTTATATTACTTGTGACCACGTACGCTTGCGTGAATTAGTGCGAACAAGTTTTTGGCGCCGCTGCCGGGGACTCGGTGTTTATTATAGTTTATGTGCTTGTCATCAGTGGTCATTAAAGTTCACTGACTCGGATATTTTTTCTTACTTAGTTTGCATTGTTTGAGTGTTTCAGGTACTTGAGTGTTGATAAGTGCATATTTTTGCATATTTTTATTACCTATTTATTGCTTGAACTCGTATTTTAATAATTTATTTTGTTGCATTTCAGGAAATTCGTGAATAAATAAAGAAATGGCAAAATAAAGAAATGAAGAGCAAGGAAGGGAAAAAGAGGAAAAGAACTGACTTAAATGAAAAAAGGAAAAAGAATTAGGAGCCTGGTATAAAAGGAATCTTTGAAGACATGTGGAAGGTGGAGATCATCCCAACACATTAAATAAGTGTATGGCCAAGATCCACCCATCAGAGCTTAAGGGGGAAGGAAACAAATAGATGGCTAGGATTTGTCCACCACATTTAGAAGGTGTAGGGCCAAGATTAACCCAACACACCCCTAAACCCTAATTCTTATCCTATAAATACCCCCTCACCCCCCTTGTATTTATCAACATAGATTTTAGGGTAGCTTTAATTTCTTTTTTTTTTTTAGTTTCAAATCTTGTAAACACTTTTTATTTTAATGCAAAAATTCCGTTTCCTTTAGTTTCTCGTCTTGTTACTTTCGTTTTTGTTGCATAGCTTTCGTTATTTTCGTAAATCCGATTAGTGGACAAAGTAGCGAATTGCTAAGCACTTGGGGTTGAAAGTAACGATCTTTATTTTCTTGTTCTCAGTTAAAATCTTTAATTTGAGCCCCTTTAAATCTCAATTTTATTGTGGGTTTATTTCTTGTATTAAATTCCTTAGAATAAATTTTAATTTCGTAATTAATTTCTTTGTTTCCGTAGTTAGTTTTCTTATAAAAAACACAAAAAAAATATTAGTTTTATAAAATTTTCATTACGTATTTTCGATATTTTTTTTTATCGCACTTTATTTGTTTAATTCGAAGCAATTACTGGCCTTCCCTGTTTTGTTTTGAACCCAGCACGCACCAATCAACTTCTTTTTGTTTTTTTTTCGAATAAAACACCCACCCCTGTTTCTCATTTACTTCCGTTTTGTTTTTAAGTTTTGTCAAGTTGCCCGCTGTCTACTAAACCATGCTAAACCACGTACATGATTGTGCAGCTAGTTTTGTTTACTTTCATTTTTTTATTTATTGTTTTTTATGTAAATTATTTAAGTTTATTGTTAGTGAAATCACAATCCATTTTCAAAATTAATTTTCTAGTTCGATTAAATTAAAAGTTAAGGTTTGCGAAAATATTAGTCTCTGTGGATCTATATCTCAAATATTAAAACGATGAAATTGTGTACTTGCAATTTAAATCTTTATTTTCAGCACAACAAGTTTTTGGTGCCGCTGCCGGGGACTAATTATTTTTCGCGTCTTAATTTTTAATTTTTCGGATTAGTTTTTTTTTCTTGCCTTATTTTTATCTCATTTTTTTTAGGAATGTTTGAATTTCGGGAATCTTCTCACGGAGCTTGGAACAAATTGGAATTTTTGGAAGCATGCTTCGGTAACCTGTATTTCTCTCTTTTCGCCTTTTATTTTAGAAAATCACAAAAAAATCACAAAAAAATTAAAAATTTAAAATCCAAAAAAATTAGTTAGAAATTACATAATTGTTGCATCATGCATTTAATCACTTAGGACACATCATCTAGATTTTTATTTTCTTGTTTTTAATTTTTCGTACCTTATAAATTGTGGTGATCGCTGGAGGACCCAAAGGTGCGTTAAATTCTTTCTTTTCTTTAGATTAGAGCATGTAGTTTAAAGCATCCATAAATGTCTATAATTTTTTATATTTCATTGTTTGTTGCATTCATTTGTAAATAAATCTTAAGGGCAGAACCACTTACAAGATAAGGGAAGAGATTTCATCACTCTTTCCTTAGCCCAAAAACAATAAATCCCTCATTTTGCATACCCTAGCCTTTAATAAAATTAATTAGACGTTTGCCCCTAGGAATTTCGTGCTCAATTAGGAAGGTACGTAAGAAACGAAGTAATCATTAATTATTCTGACTCTTTGGTGTCTAGGCAAGCGAAAGCTTACCTGGCCAATTAAGATTTGGTATCTAGGCTGGTGTTTAGCCTCTTGGCAATGCTTGTACCTACCTAGCCAAATCGGTCCGAATAAATTCTGATTTACCGAGTTTTTGGTGGTCCTTATCGTTAGGAGCAAGGTCTAGTTTATTTTATTAAGGAACCCCAGATATAGGATTTTTTTCTTTTTTTTTTTCACCTTTTCTTTTTGTGTGTTTAAATTTTTTGCACTTATTTGCTACGTGTTTCCTTTCGTGGTTTATGCGAACTATTTGGATTAGGGATAATTCTTCTAGACTAGTGAGATCGTTTGAGATTTCTTCCTCTTCTGATTCCGAGTCTTTAGATAATTCCGAACCAATAGTAAACATGGCCATGTCTCTTAAGGACCGTTGCTACCCCACCCGTTCTGCCCAACCCTCGTGTATCACTCTTCCTCCCGTAAATGGTAATAATTTCAAAATCAAAGCTCAACATATTAGCATGTTACCCAAATTTACCGGGAGTGAAGGTGAGGACCCGTATCTTTTCATCCATGAATTCGAGGAAGTTTGTGCCTTACAAAAACTCCATCAATTAACCGAGGACTCGATTAGGCTTAGACTCATTAATTTTGCGCTTAAAGAAAATGCTAAAAAATGGTTGTATAGCCTACCGGTTAATTCTATTTCCACGTGGGAGGGATTTGTGGTAATTTTTCTTAAGAAATATTTTCCAAACCATAAGACTACGAGAATTACAAACGAGATAAACCAATTTCACCAAAAGGAAAATGAGTCTTTTTGGAAATATTTTGATCATTTTAAAAATCTTTTATCACAATGCCCCCACCACGGAATAGAAAAATGGAGACTTTGTAAGATCGTTTACGAGGCCTTAGATAGTCCAACAACCGCTTTGTTAGAGTCTATGTGCCAAGGTAAATTCATGGAAAAAGATGAGGACGAAGGGTGGGCATTTTTTGAAGAATTAGCCGAGAAGACCATGTTGTGGGAGTCTACTAGGGAACCTAATAAGTCGAACAAATCATCTAGTACATCTAGGGGTTTGCATTCGATTGCAACCGATGCCAAATTAGCTACTCTAACTAGAAGACTCGAAGCCCTAGAAACTAGTAACGCCCCCTCACAAGTGTCTATGTGCTCTAATTATAATCAAGGTTTTCCAAACTTTCCCGGTTGTGATCAAGTCAATGCGGTGTTTCAACCAACCCCTAGAAATGATCCTTTTGCTCTTACTTACAATCCCGGTTGGAAGAATCACCCAAATTTCTCATGGAACCAAGGCCAAAACTACCAATCTCCGCCACCTTCTTTTCAACCTCCTTGTTTTCAAAAGCCCAATCAAAACTCTTACCCAACTCCGAACCAAGTTCGTTTTCCAAACCGGACACAAAATCACGGTCCTTATCCAAATCAAGCACCCGCCCACCTTCCCGGCTTTCACGAGTTGGATAAGAGAATTAATTCCTTAGAAAAGACTCTTGTTGCGCTTTTGAAATCAACAACTAATTTGGCTCAATCTCAACAAACCTTCATACAAACCATGACTCAAGATAGGCAACTTTTGAATGCGAGTACTCAAGCCATATCTAAGTTAGAGGTTCAAGTGAGTCAATTAGCCAACGCCATGTGTGAGCGAGAGAAGAACAAGTTCCCGAGTCAACCTGAGGTCAACCCGAAATTTCCTATCAACCAAAGACCTCCGAAAAATGTTAATGCTATCATTTCTTTAAGGTCGGGAAATAAAGTTGATAATCAAGTAGGAGTCGAGTCTCCCGAAGAAAAAGAGTTAAATGATGAACCGAACCCTAGCCTTGATCATTCCATACAAATCCCGACTCCCGTGTCACCAGAATTTTCTCATAAATCATCATCATCTAGCGAGCCTTCATCGACTCAAACACCACCTTCACCTAACGAATCTTCGATTATTGTTCCACTCTCCAATTCCATTCCCGATATGTCTAGCGAACGAGTCTTTAAGCCTAAAGCTCCTTCTCCTCAAAGACTCCTTTCAAACAAACAATCGCCTCAAGTATAAATTTTTTTGGAAGTTTTCAAACAAGTCGAGATCAACATTCCTCTTTTAGATGCCATTCAACAAATTCCCTCTTATGCTAAGTGTCTAAAAGATTTGTGTACTTATAAACGTTCCACTCACATCCCTAAGAAAGCCTTTTTAAATTCTCATGTTAGTTCAATTCTCTCAAATCAAATTCCAGTGAAATATAAGGACCCCGGTTGTCCTACAATTTCATGTGTCATAGGCAATACTTTTGTGGACAAAGCGTTACTTGACTTAGGTGCTAGTGTGAATCTCCTTCCATTTTCGGTCTATCAAGCCCTAGGTTTAGGCGAACTTAAAAAGACAAACACGACACTTCAACTAGCTGATCGTTCTGTCAAAATGCCTAAAGGAATAATTGAAGATGTCTTAATTAAGGTTGGTGATTTCATTTTTCCGGTTGATTTTGTTGTTCTCGAGACTCAACCCGTCACGAATCCTAAGAACCAAATCCCGATCATTCTAGGACGACCTTTTCTTGCTACATCCAATGCCTTGATTAATTGTAAGGATGGTTCGATGAAACTCACTTTTGGTAATATGACAATTAACCTTAACATCTTTAATGTCGGAAAAGAACCCAATGAGCTTTATGAACAAACAGTAAGGGTTTATCTTGTTGATGAAATTGTTAATTGGTCAAACCTTGAGGATAGTGAGATTGAGTCTCCTCTCAAAGAGGATTTTAAAGTCAACTCTGCGTCTAATCAAGAGTATATTGAGTCGTTAAGGGATATGACCTCAGAAGAAATGTTGAGAGAGTTAGACGACGTTTGTTCTAAGTGGGAGACACCACCCGAGGATGTTCGTGTTGAAACCGTTGTTAAAACTCCCGTTGGTGAACCACCTACATTCGATGAGTTGTTAGGATACTTGAATCACATTTGGGAAGCTAAATATGATAATGACCATGTCAAACATAGTACCGTTCTTAAGAGTCTTGTGGAAAACCTCCTAAATTTGACTCAACTTTGTATCTTCCCAAGTTTGATCAGCAGCCCTTAGGAAAAGATGGATCCTTATCTTATGACATTCCTAGTGATTCCACCCATGACCAAACTTTCATTGTCTCTAATTTGCTTAAACAAAATAAAGAAGCCTTCAGTTGGTTTAGGGAGAACATTAGTGACACTTGTTCAATAAGGTTGAATGATTCCATGTTGCTTGAGAAAATCTTTTCTAATCGAAATTTTCAACAATGTCTTGATATTTTCTCAAAGATTCATCAATTTTTTCCCACCGGCATCGGCTGATTCAGTTTTATTCCTTTACCTCCCCTCGTGAAATTCAGGTATGGGGGAGTATAAGTGTGTGTGAGTTGTGTTAATTAGTTGCTTTTCATTTTCGTTCATCTCCGTCATCCCTTGTCAGGTATTATCTCTTCATTCTCCTTTACTTATTTCTGTTGCTTTTGCATACATTGAGGACAATACATGATTTAGGTATGGGGTAGGGTTTTTAGTGTAATTATAAAAAATTGAAAAATCCAAAAAAATTGAAAAATTTTAAAAATGCAAAAATAGAGATAATTTAGCTTAGTTGTCCTTCCCACTCTTTAAATTTTAGAACTAGTTGGTGTTAACAATTTTTCAAAAATTATATGTATAATGCCTTTAGATGATTTGAACGTAGTCAAGTAAGGTTTTTACTCATGAAACTTGTGTCGAACAAATTTTTGCTTAAAAGTCCAAGATGGCACATTTGCACAAGACCTTTGATGGAAAAATTGTATAGGGATGTTATTCGATACCTGAGAGAGAACCCGCATGTTACAACAATGTCGAATCAAATCTTTGCGAATAAATTGTTCCTACAGTGTCTTAAAAAAATAGTCAATAAATGTTTATAGTTGTAGAGTGCTAGTGGAAGAAATGGCTAGATTGGGCTCATTAGTACCCGAGCAATTAAGTCTGTGGGGACTTTGTGCCTAGTAACCTAAAGCCCTTTGTGGTTTGGGATTGCTGACCCAACGCTCACTACATGGGTATTAGTGCATAAATCTTTTGGGACCTCAATCATTGCACGGTCATTTCAACCATTAGTGTTAATAAATTCTTAAGTCTAATAAGTCCTTAGTAGGAAAATTGACTAGGTTGGGCTCATTGATAACCCGAGTAAGTAAGTCCGAGGGGACTTTGTGCCTAGCAACCTAAGGTCCTTTGTGGTCTGGGATTGTTGACCTAAAGCTCGCTAAATGGGTATCGATGTAAAAGTATTTTGGTACCTCAACCGACAGTCGATCTAACTATTGTAAAGCATAAAAATGTAATATGTAATAGAGGACATATATAACTCAACTAGGATAAAAGATAAATAATAAACTCTATACAGGGATCGTGAAATTTGAAGAACATGCACCAACAAGGATCAAGTCGCTGAAAGAAGTTCATTAAAATGATCAAGCCTCAGTGACAAAATAAGATGTACAGATGATTCAGTTGAAGGGCCAAAAGATTCCAGTGATAAAGTTTTTATGGTTGCACAATTCTTGGCAGTATTCTTAAAGACATGATACGAAGACCACGAGTGAATGTTAGTCGTCTGTGAGCCAGACCAGTTGCACTAGGCGTTAACATTTTCACAAAGGAATCGAAGTATGTAACTCAGAAAAACTGTTAAAGAGGTATGATTGAGAGCAGTGTTGATATCCTCCATTTCAGAAGCTGAATATTTAAGGATGTCAAAAATAAGAGGAAAATGAATAGTAACCGGAATCACTATTCACACCGGAATTACTATTCACCAGAATCACTATTCACATCGGGTGAATAGTAACTGAAGTTACTATTCATGTGAATAGTAACCGAAGTTACTATTCATGTGAATAGTACCCAAAAGTACTATTCATAAAGTAAGAAACATGTGGGACCCACATGAATTAAAAATCAAACTTTGAAATTGAAAAGTTCGGTGAAGTTTGAAAGGTTGGCAGGTGAAAGAAATTAGGTAGATAATATGCGTAATCAGTTACGTATATTAGCTGCATAGTAACTTTCTAAAATCTATAAATAGGCCTGTTGTATTTCATTTCAAAATACACCTAAACACACAACTCTCTCTTCTCTCTCATATATTTTCTGTGTAAGCTGCTAGATAGTCCGTCTAGTAGGAAAGTCGGCTTAGCCCACTTTCAGGCAGTGTCGGGTAGAAGGTCCTCGTGCCTAAACTATCCTTAGGAGTGTTCTAATTTTGAAGCTAATCCATTGGATTAGAAGTTGTAACACCCCTTCGAGTTTATTATCAATAAAGATATATTCTCGGAATTATTTTTAATTTTTATAGTATCGTATTCAACCCCCCTTCTATGATACTTTGGGACCTAACAATTGGTATCAGAGCAAGCTTCTAGCATACAAGAAGTCTAAAGATCACCACCATGGGAATGAAGGATTCAGGCGTGAGAATACCAGTTCTTGACAAAGATAATTACTTTCACTAGAAAGTAAAGATGCATTTACATCTCTTATCTATTGATGAAGGTTATGTAAACTGTATAGAAAGAGGTCCTCATATTCCTATGAAGCCCAACACTGCAGTTGGAGAAGCAGCAGGAACTGGAGTTGCTGGAAGGCCTATTCCCAAATTATCCGCAGAATTCACAGATGGAGACAAAGAGGAAGTCCAGAAGGATAAAAAGACCATGAATATACTATTCAATGGTATTGATCAAGACATGTTCGACAATGTCATCAACTGCACCACTGCCAAGCAAGTGTGGGACACTATTCGAACACTCTGTGAAGGAACTGAACAAGTCAGAGAGAACAAGATGCAACTCCTCATACAACAGTATGAACACTTCCATCATAATTCTGGAGAAAATTTAACAGATATATTCAGTAGATTTCAGAAACTACTGAATGGACTGAAGTTGTACGGGAGAACATATGAAGTCAAAGACTCCAACTTAAAATTTCTGAGATCTCTTCCTAAGGAATGGAAGCCAGTTACAGTCTCGTTGAGAAACTCTCAAGACTACAAAGATTTTACACTTGAGAGACTGTATGGAATTTTAAAGACCTATGAGCTCGAGTTGCAACAAGATGAAGAAATTGAGAAAAGCCAGAAGAAAGGTGGAAATATAGATTTGGTGGCCAATATTCCAACAAACCAAGATGGAGAGAAGATGAAGAATAGAGAAGCCACACCAAGTCAAAGAACTTGGGAAGGTGGAGCTGCAACTAGCCAAGGTAAAAACAAGATGATTGAAGAACCTGATGCATTAAGTGAGGATGAAGCTGAAGATCTAGATGAATATTTGGCATTTCTCTCAAAAAGATTTTCGAAGCTAAGATTCAAGAAGAATTCAGCAGGAGCCGGGCAATTCAAGAAAAATTATCAGCCAAACAGGGATGTGGTTGAAAGATCAAAGTTCAAATGCTATAACTGTGGAATTGCTGGCCACTTTGCCAATGAATGCAGAAAATCCAAATCTGAGAATGAAAAGAAACAGTTTGAGACTGTCGATTACAAAAAGAAATACTTTGACCTTCTCAAACAAAAGGAGAGAGCATTCGTATCAAGAGATGATGATTGGGCAGCTGGAGGTGACTCAGATGCAGAAGAAGAGTTTGTCAATCTTGCACTCATGGCAAACGAAACTGATGAAGAGGCTAGTTCAGCAAGCAACCAGGTATACTCTACAAATCTAACTGAGCTTTCCAAAGATGAATGTGCCAATATTGTTGATGAAATGTCTAATGAATTGTACAACATGCATGTCACATTAAAATCACTTAACAAAGAGAACAAAAAGATTAAAGATCTTAATGCTAAGATAGGTGATAGGAATACTCTGTTAGAAACTCAACTAATTGATTTTGAAACAATGAAAAGAGATTGTCGGGATGCTAAGAATGAGTTACTTGAGGCTCTGAAAAGAGAAGAGTGTTTAATAAAACAGTTAAAAGAGGAACAAGACTTAATTGCTAAGTGGAAGGGATCAAAGGCTAAAACTGAAGAAATGTATAGTAAACAAGGAATTGATTCTTTTCATAAATTAGCAGAAGCTAAGTTAGATGTTGATAGGGAAGTTGCTTCAGATAGTGATTTAGTCGAAAAAGAATGTTCTTTGAGACCTAAGCCTGTTAGCAAAGAAACTTTAACTAAATTAAATAACCAATATGGACCTGTCAACAAAAACTTTGTAGTTGGAGAGTGCAGCAAAACCAAATCTGTTGAACAAATAAACATAGGCAACTTGTCCCACAAGCAATTGAAGGACAAGCTAGAAAATGTTAAGTCAGGTGTTAAGGACAAGAAAAAGAATAGAAATGGTAAGGTAGGGATTAACAAACACAACAATTACACACCTGATAAAAATGCTCCTAGGAAAAAATGTGTAAAGTGTGGAAGTGTTAATCATTTATCTACCAACTGTAAATCTGTTAAGAATGCTTCTGTGCCTTATATGCCTATGCCTATGCTTGCTGTGAATGTTATGCCAAATATGTATGCTCCCTCTGCTCATGCATCTAGTCAATATGCTAACATGCCATTCATGTATAATCCATACTACAATATGCCACAGATGCCATGGATGATGAATAACATGTTTGCACAGACTATGCCAAATTATACATCTAGTTTTAATGCATGTGAGCAAGTGAAACAACCTATTTTTCAGAAACCTACACCAAGAGTTAAGGTTGATTTAACTCAATCAGAACCTCTGGGTAGTAAGGGCTTGAAAAATAAGAAAAAGGCTAACAAGGCAGGACCCAAGCAAACTTGGGTACCAAAATCAACTTGATTTTGTGTTGATGTGTGCAGGGAAACAGAAAGAATCTTTGGTATCTGGACAGTGGCTGCTCTAGGCATATGACTGGAGATTCTACCCTGCTCACTAAGTTTGAGGAGAAAGCTGGCCCTAGCATTACCTTTGGAGACAACAACAAAGGATATACTAGAGGATATTGCTTGATTTCACAAGGGAATGTTGTCATTGAAGAAGTAGCACTGGTTGATGGACTTAAGCATAACTTGCTAAGTGTCAGTCAATTGTGTGATAAAGGCCAGAACGTCTGGTTCACATCTGAAGCTTGTGTCATTTTCAAGAAAAGTGACAACAAGGTAGTGTTGACAGGAGATAGAAGAGGAAATGTGTACATTGCTGACTTCAATTCAACAAATGCAAACATGACTACATGTCTTCTCAGCAAGGCAAGTGTAGATGAAGGTTGGCTTTGGCACAAAAGACTATCACACTTGAGTTTTAAAGCAATGAATGAGTTGGTAAAGAAGGATTTGGTTAGAGGTATTCCAAAATTGGATTACTCCAAGGATGGATTGTGTGATGCATGCCAGAAAGGGAAGCAGAAGAAGGCCTCTTTCAAATCAAAGTCAATGTCATCAGTTGATCAACCCTTGCAACTACTCCACATGGATCTCTTTGGACCAGTCAATGTGTTGTCAATCTCAAATAAGAAATACTGTCTTGTGATTATTGATGATTTCTCAAAATTCTCTTGGACATTCTTTCTGCACTCTAAGGATGAAGCAGGTGAAGTCATTTTAAATCACATCAGGATAGTCAACAACAATCCTTTACTCAAAGTAAGGAGAATCAGAAGTGACAATGGAACTGAGTTCAAGAATTCTGTAATAAGAGAGTTTTGTGAAGAAGAAGGAATTATCCAAGAATTCTCTGCACCAAGAACTCCTCAACAGAATGATGTAGTGGAAAGAAAGAACAGAACTCTAATTGAAGCTGTAAGGACAATACTTGAAGAATCTAAGCTACCAACATACTTCTGGGCAGAAGCTGTAAACACTGCATGCTACACTCAGAATATTTCTTTGGTCAATCAAGCAAAAGGCATGACACCTTATCAACTTTTCAAAGGCAAGAAACCAACAATCAACTTTCTGCATGTCTTTGGATGAAAATGCTTTGTACTGAAAAATCATGGTGAGCATCTTGGAAAATTTGATTCAAAAGCAGATGAAGCTATCTTTGTTGGATACTCAGCTGGAAAATCCTACAGAGTCTACAACCTAAGACTAAACATTGTAATGGAGTCCATACATGTTGTCTTTGATGACAAGAAAATATCTGGTCTAGTAGATGAAGGTTTTCATGAGTCTCTCTCATTCGAGAATGAGAGAAGTGGTGAAGAAAGTGAAGATGATGATGAAGAATGGAGATCTAATGGTGTGAGAAACAGACAAGGATTATCAGTTGAAGTGCAGAATGAACCACCTGTTGAAGAGCAAATTACACCATCAGTTGGAAATCAAATTGAAGCATCTGTAGAAAATCAAAGAGAAGCATCTATTGATGAATCTGCAAGAAATCCATCAATCTCGAGGGCCATACACTCAGGGGGAGTTTCTCACAGTCAAAACTCAACAATAAGTCACAATGATCAACACAGAGAAAATGAAGCCCCTTCATCAAGGTCAAACTTACCACCACAGAGAAAATGGACCAGGGATCATCCATTTGAGCTTATCTTTGGAGATCCTAATGCAAAGGTCCAAACCAGAAGAGCAAGTCAAGAAGAATGCTTATACAGTAGTTTTCTATCCAAAGAAGAACCTAATAGAGTTGAACAAGCTCTTCTGGATCCAGACTGGGTTTTAGCAATGCAAGAAGAGTTAAACCAGTTTGAGAGAAATGAAGTATGGAAACTTGTACCCAAACCTAAAGACAAATCAGTGATTGGCACTTAGTGGGTATTCAAGAACAAGATGGATGAGAATGGCATAGTCACAAGGAATAAAGCTAGATTACTTGCTAAAGGCTACTGTCAAGAGGAAGGAATTGATTTTGAAGAAACCTTTGCACCAGTAGCAAGGTTAGAAGCAATAAGGATCTTCCTGGCCTATGCAGCGCATGCCAATTTCAAAGTCTATCAAATGGATGTCAAGAGTGCATTTTTGAATGGTATTCTGGAGGAGGAGGTGTATGTTAGTCAACCGCCTGGTTTTGAAGATCCAGACTTTCCAGAATATGTGTTCTTTCTACTCAAAGCACTCTATGGCCTGAAGCAAGCACCTAGAGCCTGGTATGACACACTCTCACAGTTTCTTATAGAGAATCACTTCATTCGAGGTACTATTGATAAAACTCTCTTTTATAGAAATGTCAATGGCTCTATGATACTTGTCCAAATTTATGTAGATGATATAATATTTGGGTCTACAGATGAGAAACTTTGCAAGAGGTTTGCCAAACTCATGCAAAGTAAATATGAAATGAGTATGATTGGTGAATTAACTTATTTTCTTGGTTTACAAGTTAAACAAGTGAATGAGGGAATTTTTATACATCAAACAAAATACATTTATGATCTTTTAAAAAGGTTTGATTTAGCAGATTGTTCTTCTGCAAAAACACCCATGGCCATTGCCACTAAGCTTGAACTGAATACTAAGGAAAAGAAGGTGGACATGACAAGCTATAGGGGCATGGTTGGATCTCTTTTATACTTAACAGCTAGTAGACCTGATATTATGTTTGCTACATGTTTATGTGCTAGATTTCAAGCTGATCCGAGGGAATCTCACATAGTAGCTATTAAAATGATTTTCAGATATCTCAAGGGAACACCAAAACTCGGCATTTGGTACCCTAGAGATTCTGGTTTTGATCTAATTGGTTACTCAGATGCAGATTATACATGTTGCAAAATGGATAGAAAAAGTACCACAGGAACCTGTCAATTCTTGGGAAACAAGCTGGTCTCATGGTTCAGTAAAAAGCAGAACTCAGTATCTACCTCAACTGCAGAGGCTGAATACATAGCAGCTGGGAGTTGTTGTGCACAGATTCTATGGATGAGAAATCAACTACTTGACTATGGAGTTAAAGTTAAAAGGATCCCAATTTTCTGTGACAACACTAGTGCAATTGCAATATCACAGAATCCAGTGCAGCATTCTAGAACCAAGCACATAGACATCAGATACCATTTCATCAGGGAGCATGTGATGGAAGGCACTGTGGAACTGCACTTTGTTCCTAGTGAAAAACAGTTGGCAGATATTTTTACTAAAGCTTTGGATAAAGTAACCTTTTCAAGGTTGGTAAGTGAGCTTGGTATGTTAAATTTCACATGATTTTTTAAAATGTCTTTTCAATTAATTGCAGCCAGTGAATTTCATTCTCTGGATTTTGTTTGTTTTATTTGATTATCTGCATGATTATTTTAGAGATATCACTGTAGCATAATTAAATAAATATTTTATTGACATATATCAATTAATGATATTTTGTTAATTTTATATCTATTTAATTGTGAGTTTATCTGATTATTGTGGATTAATTCTTGATTTACAGCGTGATTATTTTTAAATCCATAATAATTAGAAGTAATAAATATGTGTATATGGGTATAGACTGATAGGTTTCGGTGATAAGATGTTTTTTCGGCCGACAGGTTTCGGTGATAAGATGTTTTTTCGGCGAATTAGGTTGTTAGGTGAGAAATTATTGAGCGGTGTTGTTTTTCAAACATAACCTATCACTATTACACCTAACCTACTAAACCTTGAAACCTTATAAATGATGAGTTTTTGTTTGTGTTTAACATCATCATTTTTCAGATATACAGAGCATATACACACGATTGCTGAATATTTCGAGCTTTGATCGGAAAGATCTCTCAATCTAGCTGGTGGTTTTTAGATTGGATTTTATATTCTAGCTTTATACATCATCCTTTATAAAAACTAACCCTTGTTTTTGAATTTCCTCGAAGTTTTGAAAATGGCATTGCAGGGAAGCTTTTTAATTGCTAAAGTTAATCCTATTTCCATTCAGCAAATCGAAACCATTCAGGATGAGCAATTTCGGGCTTGGACACAATTTTTGAATGAACATTCATTAATTCGATATGCTTTAGTTACACCAGTGCAGCTTAACCATGATGCATTCCGTGAACTATATTGCAGTGCGGTTAACACTTCTGGACAGGACGGGTGTGCATTCACATATCGACTATTTGGTAGGTCGATTAGGGTCACTGAACGAGATATTAATCGAATTCTTCATTTTCCTATGGAAAATCTCGTTTCTGATCCTACACCTGAACAGATTGAAATGTTCTTTCGTTTTATAAGGTACCAAGATGGCAATTTCAATACTGGTAATCTTTATAGAACGTTTCTAAACCAGTATTGGAGTTTCTTCTTTCACACTCTTAACCATGTTTTTTCCTCAGATAGAACAAATCAAGATCGAATACCTGAATATATCCAAAAAATAGGGTATGCGATCGCCAATAATTTGAGGATTAATTTTGGAAAAATAGTGCTTGGTCAAATCATTTTAAAGATGAAACACTTAGGAACAAGAGATGTTGACTCAAAATGTCAATGTCTATATCCAAGGTTTCTACAGCTAATATTAAATGATTTTTTGAATGATGAAAACAGGGTACGCTTGGAAAATGGTCAAAAGGTGGAATGTTCTTCCATAAAGACGAATGTAATTAATTACATGAGCAAAAAGAAATATACGGATGTGCCTACAGTCCTAACTGAATATCTAAAGACTGTCCCACTTCCGTTGTTACCAAGACCAGTGAGAGCAGGTATACGACAAGGTAATATTTCAATCCCTGTTATTCCAACCCTTGTATTCCCTGTTGTGTCACAGGAAATACAGTTTTTACAGCCCCCAGTGGCCATCTTACCCGACCAAGAGCAGGAAATCCCACCGACTCTAACACAGGTCGAAGAGCCCATTTTACAAATGCAAACAAAAACACAACAAACTCCTACACCTCAATTGTCACTTAAACGACCAACCATCAACACTTTTGAGGGAGATAGTGCCTCAGCAGCACCACATAAGGAGTTAGTTACATCAGAAGCTCTACCTCATTCTAAACGAAGTAAACCAAATGAACCTGAGGTAACTGTAACTGTTACCGAAACAGTTCTTCCTTGTCAAATGAGTGAAAATGTAAATGAGGATGAATTGACGGGAGCAACTATCTTGAGTTCCATTTCATGGAACATAAGAGTGGTTGATGATCTTTCTAAAGATCAAATGCCTTCACAGGCATCTGAGGTGGAATTACCTACCTCAATAACTGCTGGTGAATCTTCCATTTTATGGAAAGATCCATCGGTAGGTGGTTCTTTTATGAACCAAGTGTCTTCACAGACATACGAGGGAAACTTGGGTTTTGTGCCATTTAATCGATTCAAGTTTAACCTCCCAGAGGAAAAATCTCTGGATCTCTTTCGAGATTTACCACTATTTACCAGTGGTCGGCAACTCGCTTCACGCGAGGATGGAAGCTCAAGAACTTTCATTGCACCATCCGTGACCTCTGAAAAAGGGGCTAGGATGATTTCATTTGCAGGTACACATATCGGTGGAAGCTCTGGAGGAGAGTTGAGGGAAACACGAACAGAACATGTAAGTGTCACCCAAGCCACTAAACCGAGTGAATATAGAGTGTTGAGTGAAACACCTGCAGAACATACGAGTGAGCAACCTACTCAACCACATGCACCTATAACCAGAAAGGAATACAGCAGACTCCTTACAAGGGTCCAAAAATTGGAGAAAGAGTTGCCAAATATCTGTAAGTCCATTGCAGAAATCAAAAATTTGCAACTTATTCAACATGATGCATTCCATGTTCAATTAAGTTCCATGGCAGCCCAGTTTAGTCATCCAATTAATTCCTTGGTGAAGACAGCTTCGTCTAAATTACCAACTCCACATCCTACTATCTTGGAGGATAACCCAACTGAGGGGGAGAAGGTGGATGACCAAGAAGCTACTAGGCGTAATAAAGGCAAGGAAAAGGTTGTTGACACGGAATTAACTTTATCTTGGGAAAGGAAAAGCTAAATGGAAGTATTCGTGCTATGTGAAAAGAAAGCAAGGCAAAAACTTGAAGATATGTTCAGTCTAGAGGAACAATTGTCTTGCACTTGGAAATCTGGAAAATGTATATATGATCCAGAATGTACTTTTATATTATTTATCTTTGTATTTTATTTTTTGTTGTACCAGTTGAGTTATCCTCTAGGAATTTATTTGTCAAACCCTGACAATCAAATAGGGGGAGATTGTAAAGCATAAAAATGTAATATGTAATAGAGGACATATATAACTCAACTAGGATAAAAGATAAATAATAAACTCTATACAGGGATCGTGAAATTTGAAGAACAGGCACCAACAAGGATCAAGTCGCTGAAAGAAGTTCATTAAAATGATCAAGCCTCAGTGACAAAATAAGATGTACAGATGATTCAGTTGAAGGGCCAAAAGATTCCAGTGATAAAGTTTTTATGGTTGCACAATTCTTGGCAGTATTCTTAAAGACATGATACGAAGACCACGAGTGAATGTTAGTCGTCTGTGAACCAGACCAGTTGCACTAGGCGTTAACATTTTCACAAAGGAATCGAAGTATCTAACTAAGAAAAACTGTTAAAGAGGTATGATTAAGAGCAGTGTTGATATCCTCCATTTCAGAAGCTGAATATTTAAGGATGTCAAAAATAAGAGGAAAATGAATAGTAACCGGAATCACTATTCACACCGGAATTACTATTCACCGGAATCACTATTCACACCGGGTGAATAGTAACCGAAGTTACTATTCATGTGAATAGTAACTGAAGTTACTATTCATGTGAATAGTACCCAAAAGTACTATTCATAAAGTAAGAAACATGTGGGGCCCTCATGAATTAAAAATCAAACTTTGAAATTGAAAAGTTCGGTGAAGTTTGAAAGGTTGGCAGGTGAAAGAAATTAGGTCGATAATATACGTAATCAATTACGTATATTAGCTGCATAGTAACTTTCTAAAATCTATAAATAGGCCTGTTGTATTTCATTTCAAAATACACCTAAACACACAACTCTCTCTTCTCTCTCATATATTTTCTATGTAAGCTGCTAGATAGTCCGTCTAGTAGGAAAGTCGGCTTAGCCCACTTTCAGGCAGTGTCGGGTAGAAGGTCCTCGTGCCTAAACTATCCTTAGGAGTGTTCTAATTTTGAAGCTAATCCATTGGATTAGAAGTTGTAACAACCCTTCGAGTTTATTATCAATAAAGATATGTTCTCGGAATTATTTTTAATTTTTATAGTATCGTATTCAACCCCCCCTTCTACGATACTTTGGGACCTAACAAAGAGCGTGAAGTTTGGCTAGATACTTGTTTTGATAGAGATTGGGTCAGTTCAATATTGGTTGAAAAAGAGAAAATGTTCGTATGCACTTTATCCATCAAAGGCCTTAAATTCACTACACACCTTGGGATTTTTTGTAAACTTTTTGAGTTGACTCACGTGGATTGTGGGAACCTACAACTTGGCTATTATTAGAATAATCTTTAAAGTACGTATTTTCCTACAAAATTTGTGTTGTTGACACCAATAAAAGCTAGATTGAAAGAGGAAAGTTGGATACTTGCTGATTTATCTCAAAGATTTTATGGGTATATCTTCTGTAAACCCTTAGGAGACAACACCCTCCTGTAGAGATCGTCTATGGGTTTAACGGGTTGGTAAACCTAAAATTACCCGTGATTCCTACGAGAGTGAGTATAGGTTTTTCATTCTACATTTTTCTTTTTGTTTTACTCGAGGATGAGCAAAAGATAGGTATGGGGGCATTTGATAAGTGCATATTTTTGCATATTTTTATTACCTATTTATTGCTTGAACTCGTATTTTAATAATATATTTTGTTGCATTTATTACTCTTGGATTTCGGATTTGTTTTCTTAACCCTATTACTCTAGCACTATTATTTTCTTTCAAACCTTGTTCATTATCATGTTATCACTAGATCCCATGATGATGAGCCGTTCGATTATGAACTAATGGTTGTCATGGGATTCTAACGGATTTATCTATGTAGTTTAGTAGTTTGTTTACTTTAAAGATTTGTGTGTGATGAATTCTAGATATCCTCGTATGGTTGTACTTAATGTTTTTAGATGCGTAGCTAACATCTAAATTGTTAATCTTTATTGAAGCGATAGTGGATCTAGAAATTTAGAACTCGCCATGCTAGCATAGGTTTATGAATGTTTTAACATCATGATTCGTAGTGTAATTTTAACCATCTTACGCTGCCCTATGTGATCTTAATGGATAACTTGTGCTTAAACCGTTATGTTTTCAAATCTTATAGACATATAGGGTCTAAACATAATTGGTGTCTACCCAACTTCTATCTCTTTTGTGGATGTTTGAGTAGTTTGGTATTAGTATACTGACAGGTAGCCTATACTTGATTCGTGTTGTCCGATCAGTTATCAAACCCATCACATGCATTGATTAAAGGCATCAACTCTAAGCGAAGTATTTAATGAATTTAGGATCCCATGTTTATTCTCTCATAAGTAAATCAGTTTTAAGCCACGTTAGTTAATTAGATCTTAATACTGTTAAAGAGCATCTTAGTTAATTTAGATAATTAAAACTAAAATTTGATACTTATCTTAGCAGTGAATAGAGATCATACATTGTTGCATAGGTGCATATTCTAAAATTTACCAGTCTCTGTGGGAACGAACTCAACATAATCTTATATTACTTGTGACCACGTACGCTCGCTTGAATTAGTGTGAACAAGTTTTTGGCGCCGCTGCCGGGGACTCGGTGTTTATTATAGTTTATGTGCTTGTCATCAATGGTCATTAAAGTTCACTGACTCAGATATTTTTTCTTACTTAGTTTGCATTGTTTGAGTGTTTCAGGTACTTGAGTGTTGATAAGTGCATATTTTTGCATATTTTTATTACCTATTTATTGCTTGAACTCGTATTTTAATAATTTATTTTGTTGCATTTCAGGAAATTTGTGAATAAATAAAGAAATGGCAAAATAAAGAAATAAAGAGCAAGGAAGGGAAAAAGAGGAAGAAAAAGGACTTAAATGAAAAATGGAAAAAGAATTAGGAGCTTAGTGAAAAAGGAATCTTTGAAGACATGTGGAAGGTGGAGATCATCCCAACACACTAAATAAGTGTATGACCAAGATCCACCCATCAAAGCTTAAGGGGGAAGTAAACATATAGATGGCTAGGATTTGTCCACCACATTTAGAAGGTGTAGGGCCAAGATTAACCCAACACACCCCTAAACCCTAATTCTTATCCTATAAAGACCCCCTCACCCCCCCTTGTATTTATCAACTTAGATTTTAGGGTACCTTTAATTTCTTGATTTTTTTAGTTTCAAATCTTGTAAACACATTTTATTTTAATGAAAAAATTCCGTTTACTTTAATTTCCCATCTTGTTTCTTTCGTTTTTGTTTCATAACTTTCGTTATTTTCGTAAATCCGATTAGTGGACAAAGTAGCGAAATGCTAACCACTTGGGGTTGAAAGTAACGATCTTTATTTTCTTGTTCTTAGTTAAAATCTTTAATTTGAGCCCCTTTAAATCTCAATTTTATTGTGGGTTTGTTTCTTGTTTTAAATTCCATAGAATAAATTTTAATTTCGTAATTAATTTCTTTGTTTCCGTAGTTAGTTTTCTTATAAAAAAACACAAAAAAAATATTAGTTTTATAAAATTTTCATTACGTATTTTCGATATTTTTTTATCGCACTTTATTTGTTTAATTCGAAGCAATTACTAGCCTTCCCTGTTTTGTTTTGAACCCAGCACGCACCAATCAACTTCTTTTTGTTTTTCTTTTCTTCGAATAAAACACCCACCCCTGTTTCGCATTTACTTCCGTTTTGTTTTTAAGTTTTGTCAAGTTCCCGCTGTCTACTAAACCACGCTAAACCACGTACATGATTGTGCAGCTAGTTTTGTTTACTTTTTTTTTTTTATGGTTTTTTTTATGTAAAGTATTTACGTTTATTGTTAGTGAAATCACAATCCATTTTCAAAATTAATTTTCTAGTTCGATTAAATTAAAAGTTAAGGTTCGCGAAAATATTAGTCTCTATGGATCGATATCTCAAATATTAAAAAGATGAAATTGTGCACTTGCAATTTAAATCTTTATTTTTAGCAAATCAAGTGTGTATGCGAACATGTTCTCAATCTCGTAAACTAGCAGAAGAACGTGAAACAATAGTAGAGATGGGAGAACCAGCAGCAGCAGCAGTAAAGAAGGCTTTGAAGGACTATTCTCAACCGAAAATCAATGACATTCAATCTAGCATTGTCAGACCAGCCATTGCAGCTAATACCTTCGAAATCAAGCCTGGCACTATTCAGATGGTATAGAATTTAGTTCAGTTTGGGGGTGCTCCAACGGAAGATCCTAATATGCACATCAGGAGCTTTATCGAGATCTGCGACACTTTCAAGCTCAATGGTGTGTCGGAAGATGCTGTGAAATTGAGACTTTTCCCATTTTCTCTAAGGATAAGGCTAAGGGCTGGCTACACTCTTTACCAGCCAGTTCTATTACGACATGGGAGGATCTTGCTCAGAAATTTCTCAATAAATTCTTCCCCATGGAGAAAACAACAGCAATCAGGAATGCTCTTACTCAATTTGCACAGGGATGGTGATTAATGGTTTTTATAATAGGCTGGGAGCACAATTTAGACCATTGCTAGACGCAGCATCAGGTGGAGCTTTATGGACGAAGAGCTATGAGGAAGCTTATGAGCTAATTGAGATAATGGTTATGAATGAATATCATAATCCAACTAAGAGATTATCACAAGACAAAGTAGCAGGAATTCTGGAAGTGGATGCAGCTACAGCTATAGCAGCTCAGTTAAAGGCATTAACTATGAAGGTGGATTCTTTGACTAACTATGGAGTTCAGCAGGTTGCAAGTATTTGCGAGCTTTGTGTGGGTGCACATGAGATGAATCAGTGTGCTATCTCTTCTGAATCGGCACAGTTTGTGAGCAATTTTCAGCGACCTTCGCAACCAGCTCTATCCACCTATCATCCTAACAACAAAAATCATCCTAATTTCAGGTGGAGCAACAATCAATGAGGTATGCAACAACCTTATCAGCAGTTTCAGGGTCAGCAATACGGAGCTAAGCCATTCAATCCTTCAGGTTATCAGCAGCAGTATGCTCCAAGGCAATAATTTCAACCTCCGGGATTTTAGCAACAGCCTCATGCAAGTGCGGGGTAATCTTCTACTGAAAAATCTGAATTGGAAGAATTGAGGTTGATGTGTAAAAGTCAAGCAGTTTCTATCAAAACCTTGGAGAATCAGATTGGTCAAATTGCTAATGCCTTGCTGAATAGGCCACAGGGAGTGCTTCCTAGTAACACGAAGCCAAATCCAGGAAAGAGAGTTGTCCATGAACAAGCGAAAGCTGTCACTTGGAGGTCTGGAAAAGTCACAGAAAGCATGGTAAATGAAGTAGAGAATCAGCAGAGCAAGGAGCAGATGCCATTAACCGCGGCCCCACGCACCCTTGTAGAGGATGAGCTAAAAAATCAGATTTGCACCCTCGTGATGATGCGGAGAAAGAGAAATCAGATGCTGAGTTGGAAAAATCAGATTTGAGCAGTGGAGCAGTAGAAAGCAAGAAGTCTTCTAAAAAATTAGTTTTAGAGAAGAAGAAGAAGGACGATGAATATATCTACCCTCCTCCTCCATATCCAAAAAGACTCCACAAGCAGAAGTTTGACAAGCAGTTACGAAAATTTCTTGAGGTGTTCAGAAAATTACAGATTAATATACCTTTTGCAAAGGCACTTGAAAATATGCCTAGTTATGCACGGTTCATGAAGGGTATTCTCTCAAGGAAGTTGAAACTGGAAGACTTAGAGACGGTTGCTTTGACCGAAGAATGCAGCGCTATTCTGCAACAGAAATTGCCTCCTAAACTTAAAGATCCGGGAAGTTTCACCATCTCGTGCACCATTGGCAACTTATCTTTCGACAAGTGTTTGTGTGACTTGGGAGCTAGCATCAATCTCATGCCTTTGTCTGTTTTCATGCAACTTGGTCAGCCTGATCCAAAACCTACGAACATCTCCTTACAGCTAGCTGATCGATCGATCACTTATCCGAGAGGTATAGTGGAGGATGTCTTGGTGAAAGTTGATAAGCTCATCTTCCCTGCTGATTTTGTTATTCTAGACTTCGAAGAAGATAAGAAGATTCGTATCATCTTGGGAAGGCCTCTAGCTACGGGCCGAACTCTGATCAATGTGCAAAAAAGAGAGCTTACCACACTACACCATATATGGTCTTTACCAACACCTAAAACCAGTGTTGACATGTAAAATGTAGCCTTAGATGCTAAATTTTGATGTAAGCCAACATTTTATTTTGATGTTGCAACACATTTCAATGTATGTAGCCGGGTAATAATTTGGGGAAAAATGAAATATTTGGGTAGGTCTCTCGTACGCTCTCATCTCTCTCATACGCTCTCATCTCATCTCTTAGGTAACTCTCTCTTTCTCGATCTTTAATTTCTCTCTCACTCTCTCTCGTTCTCAATCTGTATCTATATCTATATTTCTCGTTCTCAAAATTAGGGTACCTGTGATCTCTCTCTCCCTCACTCTCTCTCCCTCACTCTCTCTCTCTCTCTCTCTCTATCTAACAAATATCTTTAATTTCTCTCTAATTAAGAAATACGTGTGGTATCTTTAGCTAACAAATATATCTAATTTCTCTCCCACTCACTCTTTCTGTGGAGCTTGCTGTGTGGTTACGAATTTGAAGCTTGCTATGTGGTAAGAAAACCCTAATTTGTAGATGTATTAACTCACTTATGAACCCTAATTTCATATTAATTTAAGATTTGTAAACCTTAAAATTTGGGGGATTTTTTTTTATTTTTTTCAGTATTTTACAAAACCCTAATTTGTTGATGGTTTTTTTGTTTTGATTTTATGTTTGTTTTTGTGTTTGTTTTTATAAACATAATTTTGTGTTTGTTTTTATAACCCTAATTTTTGTTACTTTTACTTTGCCTGCGTTCATGCTTGCTTGAAGTAGTTAACAAATCATAAGATTTAGTTGTTTCTGCTTGCCCATGATTTAATACTCTGTTATTTAGTCCCAATTAAGTTGAGTCTCTCATGATAATTTGCTGAGCTTACATTAAGTAATATATACAATACACACAACAACAAATCAAGATTAATAATGTTAGTAAATGAGCTCATGGAGAGGCACATGGAAGCTACGGAGATTGTCAGTTCCCTCAGACAACGATTGAAGCCGGAACGCCTTCTTCTACTCGACACCGATGGTTTCATTTTATTATTTATTATTATTCTTTCTTTTTCTTTTCTACTTTGCATTTTGGTTTGTTTTGTGTGATTCTAAGCTATCATTTGTTTATTTATTTATTGGGGCTTGGATCTGTGGGTTTTATGTTATAATTATAGTTGCCGACTACGCAAAATCACACATCAAGACTCCTGTTACTTTCGGGCCTACAGATCTCGTTTGTTGCAGGACTTTACAAGGTCATAGCGGAAAGGTTTGCCCCATCCATTTTTCATCCTTTTTATTTCCAACCTCATTCACTTGTCATTTTTGTATATGTGTTTATATTTAACGTGCTTCGACACATTAATCAATTTTAGCATTGAATTAACTTACACGGAAAAGAAAGTAATGTGTGTGTGTACTATGTGAATTTCTAAATTCGTTATCAATCAGAGCGTTTTGTTTGAGGATATGCAGAGTTTATAATGTCAATCATAACTAGTAAGCTACTTTCCGAGTCATAAGATTTACAACTCTAACTTTTAATTGTACTACTATGATCATACCTTCATGAAATTCTAAGAGCTTTATAAATTGTACGTGTATAGTTAGTTTTTGACCTCTTAATATTTACTTAAACCTACAGTACAAGTTTGCAGGTACAGTTTTACATCATTTTTGGTTATTGAAGTGCTTTGGTGCTTTGGTTATGTAGTCAAAATATATATATCAAATTAAACCACAAATGATTTTTTCTAATATGTTGTTATACTAATATGATACTATTATTTGGCAAGTCCTGATTTACCTTAACATTGATGAAGTTTGTTATGCAATACGCAACTTTGCTCCTTGATGGAAACTAGATGTATGTGGTGGCATTACATTGCATGGAACACAAGTATCTATAGGATAAGGATAACAATATACAGCTAGGTGCAAGTAACTAATTCCTCACTTCAGAATGTATTTCATATAGGCCTAATAGCTATATGCTTCCCATGTGACCTAGAGTTATAGTATTGGTATGGATGCCTTATATTAATAGTATTGAGGGAAGGCTCCCTTAATACTGTAATTATTTGCTACTAGTGTTTATTTAGAAAACTGTTCTACATATATCATGAGGGTCAGTAGTGTCGGAACTTGTCCCTGTCTTAAACCTTCTTCGTAAGATCTCTTCTTCAAGCATTGCCCCCTCTTACCTTCTCCACTGCATATTTTTTGTTTCTATAAGCAACAAATTATCAACTATAATTCTAATTATAATTAATCTGCAAAACTGTAAATATAATTATAATTGGGGCTTTTCAACTCAAATTATCATGATTTAAGGTTGACATTCCTAAAAATGAAATATAATTTGATTGTAAAACTATGATAGTGAATTTCCTAATGTATCTGCAATTATATGAATAGAGATGCTATTTGGTCTTTTGTTAGTGGATTATCTAAAGCCTTTCAACCTCCAAAACCTTCTCCTTCTAAGCAGTATGTTGGGTTCCGAGGCATAAAACGCAGCGGAATAATGTAAATAAAACAAAAAATTTCGAAACCCAAACCCGGATCCATGTATAATTATGGAGAAACGAATCATACCTTTAAAACGTTACTTTCATGAACCCAACGGAGATCCTAGCTTGTAATCACCACACACAATCTTCACGTCAAGATCTGTGTCTCTACAGTAATCCACACGAATGTCCGATCGTCCAACGATCCGAGGAGCCAGGTACTAGCCCACGAAGAACAGCCTCTCTCTCTCTCTCTAGCCTCTCAAAGAGCTACTAGGGTTTTTAATAAAACGAATTTATGAAATCCCTAACCCTAAAGTAATACATCATCATGTATTTATATGAGAGATAGTGGGCTAAAATCAAAAAAACGAATTGGGCTTCCTTAAACCCAATTCTGTTCTTACTTTATTAAATTCGAATGTACTTAGATAATTAATTAGGACCAGTCAAATTAATTAAATAGCCAATTCTTTATTTAATAATGATTTAATTTAAATTCTCAATTTAAATTAAAACTCCTTTTAAGACATTCTAACTGTGTGACCCTATAAGTTATTATTACGTTGGCAACGATTTTAAAGTCTCAATTAAAATCGTAAACAAAGAGCAGCATCTAGTAATACATCATTGCTACCCAAGTAATAATAATTTAAATGGTGATCCATATTAAACCTTTCGTGATTAATGTTTCCGCGTAATATAATCCCTTTAACCATATATTATAGATTAAACTCGAGGCATGTATTTAGTCATCCTCTTTAACATTTAATCCGAGTTTACTTGATTCATGAGTAGACTATTAAAACAAATCATTATTTGAGCACGGCCATGCATTTTATAGTCTCACTCAATCAAGAGGCCAATAATATCTCTCCTAATTATAGGAGGGTTAAATCCTTTATCTATCATTCATATTTCTCATACGACTCATGATATACCCGATGTCCACTTTTATCATCACCCGGTCAAAGGTAACTTTTAATGTAGTAAAAGTATATTAATGCTCGTATAGAAATATAATGATCTCAAGTCAAAGGATCATTACACCATTATTACTGTGAGTCTTTCTTATGACTTTATTAAACATGAAGAATCTCACTGTGGGTCTGTCCAGTACCATGTACTCCTACATGTACCTATGTATTGACTTTAGTATCTCCATACTTATAACCAATGAGATGTGGTTATCAGTCAAACAACATACTAGTCTATTTATGTATTATTATTGTCCTATATAATAGCTCCAGACATTGAGTGGCCCTTTGACCTTTACCAGTGAAAGGGGCTTTAGTCATCTTACCAAGCAAACAAGATTCGCATTCTTGGTATGATTCAAAATCAAACTTATCCAAATATCCATCCTTATGTAATTTGGATATGCGTTTCTCATTTATATGGCCTAGACGACAATGCTAGAGGTATGTTTGATTTGAGTCATTAACTTTAAGTCGTTTGTTTTCTATGTTACAGATAGGATTATCTAAATCAAGAACATATAAACCATTAAACAAACGCGCAATACCATAGGTTAAATAATTCAAAGCAAAAGAGCAACTGTTGTTCTTTACTGTAAACGAAAAACCTTTCTTGTCCAAACAAGAAACAGAAATAATGTTTCTGCGAATCGCAGGTACGTAAAAACAGTCTTCAAGTTCTAAAACAAGCCCAGAGGGCAAAGATAAATAATAAGTTCCTACAGCTAAAGCAGCAACTCTTGCTCCGTTGCCTACTCATAGGTCCATTTCTGCCTTAGCCAAAGTCCTACTTCTCTGCAGTTCCTGCACATTTATACAAATGTGAGAAGCACATCCAGTATCCAATACCCAAGATGTAGAAGTAGACAGATTGACTTCTATAACATAAATACCTGATCCAGAAATCTGAACAGCCTTCATTTTCTTCAGATCCTCCAAGTAAACAGGACAGTTTCTCTTCCAGTGACCAGTTTTCTTATAGTAGTGACATTCACCCTTAGCAACCCCACCTTTAGGCTTTAAAGCCTGTTTGGGACCTGACTTTGGCTTGGGGGTAGAATCAGATCCAGTCTTCTTCTTACCCTTCCACTTACCTTTCCCCTTGGCCTTACCTTTATTGCCCACCATCAGTATGGGAGCGGGTTCAGCTGTCTTCATGTTGGTCTCATATGTTCTCAACATATGCAACAATTCAGTAGGTGTTTTGTCAAATTCATTCATATTGTAGTTCACAACAAACTGAGTGAATTTGTTATTCAAAGAATTCATGATTAGGTGAATACCAGTTTCCGCAGCAATCGGGAAACCCAAAGTAGCAAGGTACTCAATGTAACCAATCATCTTCAGAATATGTGGGCCAACTGGTTCACTTGCCCCTTGTTTGCAATTAAAGAGTGACTTACTCGTGTTGAACCTTTCTTGATGAGTTTGGCTTACAAACATGCTTTGCAAGTGCTCATTGATAGTATATGCATCCATACGCACATGCTGTCTTTGAAGCTCAGCACTCATAGTTGCCAACATAAGACATTCAACATCATTTGCATCATTCTCATCCCTTGTGTGGGCCGCTATTTCCTCAGCAGTAGCGCCCTCGGGAAGGGGACCTGGCGGAGGGATATCAATGCAATGAAGCTTACGCTCCTGCCTAAGGACAATCCTCAAATTCCTCTGCCAGTCTAGGAAGTTGTTTCCTCCTGTCAGCTTGTCCTTCTCAAGGACTGATTGTACGGATAGTGTGTTTGTGTTGTTTGCCATTTACTTAGTATCTACAATGATAAAAGCACAAAATAAACATTAGATTGTCTGAATTTATAAATTATTATGTTCAAATGATTATGATATATATTCATAATATATCTCCCACTATTTTTATCAAATCAATAGCCCTAACTATTAATTCGGAAAGTATATCCCATAAATCTTTCTAGTGAGCCAAGATCCATATTTCGTCACGTCCTAAGTCAACCACTGGTAGTCCTTAAAACATGATTATTTAGGTAGACAACAGTTCTCAATTATATCATATATAATTCTTGGATAGTTTGGTGATCAACGATTGATCTTATCTATCAAATAGATTTTCAACCAAACTCTATGCTTTTAAGTTCATAATAGTTGAATATAACCGTTTATTTCCACCATATTATGACGACTCGGTTAAGTTAGACCCAATGATACAACGGCTGAATATAACCGTTTATATTCGTCGCATCTCACCACGATAGACAGGAGTCCCCTGCCACTGACAGCCCTTCCCCTTATCGATCTAGGATTTGATGAGTGTTCATTCATTGGAAAGCATCCGATTAAAACTTAATATTTTGTTAAGGGGTTTAGAATTAAAACGACCATGATCCCATCATAAAGAGATTCCCAATTTTTTCCTTGAATTAAATACTTCAAATCAATATTCACCAATAGTTTGATTTCCAGGTGGTTGGAGGAGTCACAAGTGGCCTCGCTTAATACCCAACTTCCTTACAGGTAAAACCTGTTTTTGACAAAATCTCCCCATATCGAAATAATTGAAACTTCGTATTTAATTCCATGTTTCATAAACACAGAAATCTCATGATCATTATGTTTAATTTTAAAATATCGAATCGTTACAGATTTTAACTTGTTTAAGCAAGCATGGCATGTGTGATGTATCTAATACATACATGATTAATCTAATCAAACATGCATTTTTATCTCTACACATACATTATATATCGCATACATTCATATATATGTAAAGTGCAGTAAGTAAACGTGCTTGGTTATGGCCTTTATCCTAAATTATCCTTTTCGAGCTAATGAAAGAATCAAGGTCAATCTATGGTGGATAAATATAAATACAATTACAAGTCTTCATTCTTCTCTTTCTTCTTGGTTGCTTCTCCTCATTGATCGTCCTTCAATCTTCAAGTACATTACATTGAGTAATTGAATACAACCTATACTAATGTACTTACATAATAAAACTTGAGTTACATTCGAGGTTAAACAATTACAAGAATGAAGAAAACGACATGCAAGTCGTATTTATAAAACCATAAACCATTAAACTAAGGGTCTTAAGGCCATAACCAGCACCATGCTCAAATAAACAATTAAGAACATATAAACAAACACTGCAGGGGTCCGGGGGCGGCAGCCCCCGGGCGGGGTCCGGCGTCCTCTTAAGAAATCATCAATTTCTTAACAAAAGATCATATCTTTTAGCCTCTGCCGCCACTGCATTATATACAGTTCTGGAAGCATGTATCATATACATTCAAATCGTATCCCAGTTTACAGATCGTGTCCATACACAATCTGTCCAACAGTTTATATCACTATATAAACCAGACAACATGTATAACTTACGAAAATCATATACTGATCAGTCATGACAGACTGTAAACATGCTTGTATCATTATATCATAATATTCAACATAACAGAATCATATATGAACGATATAACATATTATAATCAACATATCTCATAACTGTTTCATGGCAGATTCAAATAACATGCAAACATGCATCGAATACAGTAAACACGTAACCAAATTAGCCCCTTATACACATAGCTCTGATGCCATTGTTGGTTTTCGAGGCATAAAACGCAGCGGAATAATGTAAATAAAACAAAAAATTTTGAAACCCAAACCAGGATCCATGTATAATTATGGACAGATTATGGAGAAACTAATCATACCTTTAAAATGTTACTTTCACGAACTCAACGAAGATCCTAGCTTGTAATCACCACACACAATCTTCACGTCATGATCTGTGTCTCTAAGGTAATCCACACGAATGTCCGACCGTCCAACGATCCGAGGAGCCAGGTACTAGCCAGCGAAGAACAGCCTCTCTCACTCTCTCTAGCCTCTCAAAGAGCTGCTAGGGTTTTTAATAAAATGAATTTATGAAATCCCTAACCCTAAAGTAATACATCATCATGTATTTATATGAGAGATAGTGGGCTAAAATCAAAAAACCGAATTGGACTTCCTTAAACCCAATTCTAATTTTATTATTGGATTTCCTTAAACCCAATTCTGTTCTTACTTTATTAAATTCGAATTTACTTAGATAATTAATTAGGACCAGTCCAATTAATTAAATAGCCAATTCTTTATTGAATAATGATTTAATTTAAATTCTCAATTTAAATTAAAACTCCTTTTAAGACATTCTAAGTGTGTGACCCTATAGGTTATTATTACGTTGGCAACGATTTTAAAGTCTCAATTAAAATCGTAAACAAAGAGCGGCATCTAGTAATACATTATTGCTACCCAAGTAATAATAATTTAAATGGTGATCCATATTAAACCTTTCGTGATTAATGTTTCCATGTAATATAATCCCTTTAACCATATATTATAGATTAAACTCGAAGCATGTATTTAGTCATCCTCTTTAACATTTAATCCGAGTTTACTTGATCCATGAGTAGACTATTAAAACAAATCATTATTTGAGCACGGCCATGCATTTTATAATCTCACTCAATCAAGAGGCCAATAATATCTCTCCTAATTATAGGAGGGTTAAATCCTTTATCTATCATTCATATTTCTCATACGACTCATGATATACTCGATGTCCACTTTTATCATCACTCGGTCAAAGGTAACTTTTAATGTAGTCAAAGTATATTAATCCTCGTATAGAAATATAATGATCTCAAGTCAAAGGATCATTACACCATTATCACTGTGAGTCTTTCTTATGACTTTATTAAACATGAAGAATCTCACTGTGGGTCTGTCCAGTACCATGTACTCCTACATGTACCTATGTATTGACTTTAGTATCTCCATACTTATAACCAATGAGATGTGGTTATCAGTCAAACAACATACTAGTCTATTTATGTATTATTATTGTCCTATATAATAATACTCGACTAGGGACCTTTAAGAATATAATATATATATATATATATATATATATATATATATATATATATTATATAATCTCAAGTTCAAGTCATGTACTTAAACTATACAATGTGTATCATGATTCTAAGGACATTTATTATGCTAACAAATATATCGCAGTAATTAAAGTCATAATAAATACGTTTATTGAATGATCAAATGACATAAAGGTTTATTCAAAGAAACAATGTATTGCCTCTGGGCACCTACACTAACACAGTATGCCCAGAGGAAGTTGGTTAAGGATCAAGAACATAAAGAATCTGTAATGCCTGAAGACAATGATTTGAAACCACCCTCTAATAGTCAAGATGGATCTTCCACTTCTTCAAAACCTGTGAAGGAGCCTACTGGAACACATTCTTCTCCATCAGAATCAGCTGCAACCGAAAAACAATCATTAGACACAGCTGGTAAGTCCATATGCATGCTTTGTAGAAATATCTTGCAAGTGTTCATCATGATATATATATATAGGGTCAATCAGGTTTTACTTAAAATTAACTTATATTTAGAACATAGAACTAATATATTTTCTTATGTTGAACATCACATGGTATTTTATTACTAAAAGTTGTTTACATTAAATGATTTTTTAACCATTTCCATAAGAATGACAAAAAGATTATATCTTGCAGACAAACAATTTGCTCTTAAGAAATATGGTGTATTTTTTTTTTTTAAAAAGAAGAAGATTGTGTTGTGCAGAAGAACACCAAGCTTTATACATTGCTTACGAAACATTGTGTCATGCAGTAGAATAAGACAGGTTGTCCTCTGCAGCAAAACAAATATATATGAGCTGTTGATTAAACATATATTTGAAGTTGATATTGGTTCTTAGTTATAATTTAGTCCTCGCCCTATATATATATTTAAATTTTATTGATGGGGGCAATCGACTGAATTGCACTTAACAACTCATATATGAATTCACATAGATAGCAGTCCGCAGACTTTCACAGTAAAGTTTGAAACCTGTATACATGCTATAGTGGTTTAGGATATTTTATATGTATCTTGTTGAGGGCATATTCCTCATTTTTTTAACTTTTTAACAGGGCCGGTCCTGGGGTTCCGTAGGCCCGGTGCGAAACTAAAATTTGGGCCCTCATAAATAAAAATAAAATAAAATTTAAAGCTAATTATTTTAAAATTTTATAAATTAGAAAATAGGGTAAAGAAAAAGTTATCATAAAATTTATAAATTAGAAAATAGGGTAAAGAAAATAGGGTATTCTGTTCATTTTTCTTGAAAATTTGAGTATTATTTGAGATTACGAAAATTTTAATATTAGTTTTTGTAACAACGATTAAGAATATAAGAACAATATTATTGGCCTGTTTGGCAAAACTTATTTTAAGTTCTTATGGACTTATATTCGGGTAAAAATTTCATATTTTGATAAAAAAAATTATACAAGTATTTAATGTATGTTTGAGATTCTATAAGTTACAAAAAAAAGTTAGAAATCTCTAACTTTGTCTTAAAATAAGTTAACTTATTCTGAAAATAAGTTCCCCAAACACCCCCTATATTAATTTGTACAATAAATTCAAAACAAGTACAAAATGATAATCATCATGTAATTTCATAAAAAAAGAGTTGGTTCATTCTAGTCCAAACTTATATACACTTACTATATATAATTAATAAGAAAAAAAAATGTTACATAACATTTCTACGTACATAAGTAATTTCTAATACTAACTGTGAAGTACTTAACATTTGATTTAAATTTTCCTTAGAATTTGCATGTATTAGTTTAACGCATACAATTGAAAGTTACTTCACACAATAGAACAGTTAGCAGAAAACTAATTCTATGCAGCAAAACACAACATTAACACAACACTGTTCTATAAGGTTGGGCCCCCTGGACCCAGTGGGCCCTGTGCAATCGCACAGGCTCCACTGGGCCAGGACTGGCTATGCTTTTTAATCATTCCCTGTATTATTTTTCTGAATCCAGAGGCATAACACAATGGAACATGGTGGACACATGTCTCGTTCTCAACGTAGTGCTGCTCTTCAGGTTTGTTTGTTTCCTACTTAAATGTTTGCAACATACTGATCCTTTATGCTATGCCAACTGATTAACTATCACTTGTTAATCGTCGTGGAAGGGGACGAGGCCAGACATTTCTGCGCGATCGTGCAGATGCTGAACTTTCAATGGCCATTGAAGCTAGTTTAGACATGTCTAATACAAATAGATTTACTGATGAAGTTGAATAGAAAGTGTTCTTTCACTTTTAAACTTTCTGCTGAAGATACTCAGTCAGAGCAAGAGACTCTAATGTCAAGCCCCCAAGCTAAAGTACAATCGTCAAGGATTAAAGAGGATTTAGTTGCAGGTGTTACAAATATACTTCAGCAATAGACTTTGTATTCACTAATTTGACATTTGAAGTTAGGAAATAGACTATTTCTTTTGACAATAAATAAAAGTATTTTTCTAATATATATATGTTGTAGATAAATTGAAACTATTTGTTTATAAAATATGAAAAAATGTTTAATAAAAAAAATGTTGGAATAAGTGAAAAAATGTTGCAAAAATTTTAAAAGTGTTCAATAAACAAGATGTTGCAATAAAGCTGAAAAGGTGTTGCCTAAAAAAGAAGGTGTAGATAAACCAGTGTTGCTGTAAGAACAAATGATGTTGCAGTAGGGTCTATGGTAACATTGTATTTGGTGTTGCTGTAGATCGTAACATATTGCCATAAATAACTAAGGCAACATATATAACGATGTAGCCATAGAATTGAACAAAGTGTTGGCTTATCGCCTAAGGCTACGGGACTATATCCAACATCACCAAATTTGAAAAAAGTGTTGCCTTAGACTAATTTTTGGCTTATGGCAACATTATTCTTGATTTTTTACACTTTTTTCAGGTGTTGGTAAAGACCATATATGGTGTAGTGCCATGAGAGTACATGATCAGAAAGTCAGTTTCAAGGTGTTCAAGGCAACAAAATATCCGTCAGATTCAGTGGAGTGTTTCAAAGTGGACGTGGTTGATAAGATTGTGAAGAAAGAGATTGAACAGGTAAAGAAATCAGATTCCGTGGAAAAAGCTTCAAGAGGGATTTCTGGCATTGAGAACGAAGAAAGAAAGGGGCTATTTCAGTTGTTGGATGCAACTCCATGAGAAAGAAGATTTGACATTCTGCATAAGTCTCGTGGGCTAGCAAAGTCTAATAGTTTTCAGGTGCTACGTAAGTTGTCAAGTGAGGAAGCTTTTGCACTTGAACTTAAGTCATTACCACCCGAGGATCCACCACCAGATTCACCACCCGAAAAGGGTGGCACTACTGATAGTTAGGTATGTCTCTGCTATCCTTTTATTTCCTTCAATGGGGACATTGAATATCTTAAGTTTGGGGGTGATTTGAGGGTAGGTAGTTAGTAGTGTGTCTTTGTTCATATAGGAATTCATGTTGCATGTGTAGTAGTAGTACATTCATATTCATTCGTATTTGCATGATTGTTTCATGTAGAGCATATTTGTTTGCATATTTGTTTATGTATTCCATGTGAGTCCATTTAGTTGCATTTGCATAGCATATTTTGTGATCCCGTAAGATTGGCTATTTCTATTTGGTAGGTCGATGTTGATTTGAGTGTGGTAATGATGAATAGAGGGTTGATTTAAGTGCCTGGGAATTGACTTTCATGTTTCAGAAACAAAATCTTTTACACAGTTTCATTGTTTGCTTTTGGGCTAGATCAGATTATGCTTGTTGAGATTTAATCACTTGATTATATTTAGAATGTTCGTTATTCCCTTGATGGCGTAGGAGCACTAAAGTATAAGTTTTGGGGGAAACCAGGGATTTCATGCTAATTGTTAATAAAAGTTAGTTGTGTCAAAAGGCTAGTAGCCGCTCATATATTATGAGTATTCTAGGGTTAAATGAGATGGAGCGAAACGCACTCATTCCAAGTTAGTTGTGTGTGAAAAAAAAAAAGAAAAAAAAATCAGAAAAAAATTGAGAAAAAGAAAAAAGAAAAAAAAAAGAAAAGGTGCTATGTGAATGTTTAAATGCAGAATTAACCAGGGTGAGCTCTTTAATACTCGAACAATTAAGTTCTAGGGGACTTTGTGCCTAGTGACCTAAGACTTTTCCGGTCTGGGATCCACTAACCTAACGCTCGCTACATAGGTATTATTGTATAAGCCTTTAAAATTCTCATCCATTGCACGGTCAAATAAGCATGTGTGTTGTATATAGTATTATGTGTCGTGGTTTTGTTTAATAATAAAGCATGAATTTCTGTCTAACTCAAATGATGATGGAGGTATGTCTAAGTTATGAAGTGTTTACCGTTCATTCTATTTATAATTTTTGATTTTCTTGGCGAAGAATATGTATGATTTTGATCTAATGTTAAGAGTATATCTGATGAGCATCGCACACACCCACATTTATGTTCATGTATTGTTAGTATACGGGGATTTAGTCGAGCTCTGTTTGGACTTATTGCATTCTTGGAGATATTTGTTTGGTGATTGGTTTTGGTTAGTCTGAGGGGATCGTTGCATTTTCATATTAGTTGCATTCATGCATTGCATTAGTGTGTATCGAGTCTGTTTATGCTTGAGGATAAGCATCGATTTAAGTTTGGGGGTGTGATAATTGGATTTTATATCCACTTGGAACGCTTCATTTCGGCTTAAATTGGTCACTTGACCTCAAGTATGTCGTGTTTTTGATTCGTTTTTAGTGCGATTGTGCAGGATTACTATCTTGTATTGGTGAGGTACAAATTGCATATTTCATGGTTGATTCAAGTGCAAGAAGTGAAAGAATTGATTAGCAAAAGAAACGGATGAGAAAGCAGAGGAGAAACGAAGAAAATAAGCAAAATGAAGAAAAATCAGCAATTCGGCAGGAGCCAGGCGCGCGGGTGCGCGGCAGAAGTGTCCAGGCGCGCTGGAAAAATCCTGATTCTAGTTGATATTGGATTTTTATTGAATTTATTGCTTTCCAAGACTTCCGTTGCCTATATAAACACAATCCATCATCAAAAAACGTACCAACTATCAATACAACACAGAGAGAGAGCCGAGAGACGGAGATTCAGACTTGGAGAAGGATTCCTACGTTCGTGACAAGCTTAGGAGATCTAGATCTACTTTTGTATTCTTCTAATTAGGCGATACTCTTGGATTTCGGATTTGTTTTCTTAACTCTATTACTCTAGCACTATTATTTTCTTTCAAACCTTGTTCATAATCATGTTATCACTAGATCCCATGATGACGAGCCGTTCGATTATGAACTAATCATTGTCATGGGATTCTAACGGATTTATCTATGTAGTTTTGTAGTTTGTTTGCTTTAAAAATTTGTGCGTGATGAATTCTTGATATTCTCGTATGGTTGTGCATAATGTTTTTAGATGCGTAGCTAACATCTAAATTTTTAATCTTTATTGAAGCGATAGTGGATCTAGAGATTTAGAACTTGCCATGCTAGCATAGGTTTATGAATGTTTTAACATCATGATTTGTAGTGTAATTTTATCCATCTTACGCTGCCCTATGTGATCTTAATGGATAACTTGTGCTTAAACCGTTATGTTTTCAAATCTTATAGACATATATGGTCTAAACATAATTGGTGTCTACCCAACTTCTATCTCTTTTCTGGATGTTTGAGTAGTTTGGTATTCGTATACTGACAGGTAGCCTATACTTGATTCGTGTTGTCCGATCAGTTATCAAACCCATCACATGCATTGATTAAAGGCATCAACTCTAAGCGATGTATTTAATGAAGTTAGGATCCCATGTTTATTCTCTCATAAGTAAATCAGTTTTAAGCCACGTTAGTTAATTAGATCTTAATTAGGGCTGAGCAAAACCGATCCGAACCCGAAAAATCGAACCAAAATTTGTTTTTTTTGGTTCGGTTCGGTTCTAAATATTTTGAAATTCAGATTATTTCGGTTTTTGGTTCTGGACCGAAATATATTTCGGTTCGGTCCGGTTCTTTTCAAAAAAATTCGGTTCTGGACCGAATAAAGTGAAATATTTAAAACATATATTTGCATTTATATATTATAATTAACACTGGCCATGTTGCACTATTTAGCTTTGATAAGTGCATCAATTCTGGTGATATAACATCTCTGTATTATATTCATCATTTCAAGATTTATATACCTGAATGCAGTGCTTGTTTTTTAGATTTTTTAGTCAAAAGGTAGTGCTTGTTGATTTTAATGATTTTTCTGTTAAGTGCCCAATTTCCCTGAAGGCTCATGCAGATATTAGCAACAGTCCAAACATGTAGAGCTCTGTTGGGTTCCCATCAATCAATGTTATTTTCCTTGACATGCCATATTATAGAAAGGTGTCCAAGAGTTTAGGATGAGGGGTATGAATTTAGGAAGTAAAAAATGGCATGGATTTAAGATATAAAGGGCTAATGTGTACGAGTAACTAATATATGATATGCTTCAGTAACAGGGGTTTTTTAAATTTCGGTCCTAATTGGACCGAACTGAAATAACCAAAATATTTTGGTTCGGTTCCGGTTCGGTTTATGTGCATATTTCGGTTCGGTCCGGTTCCCAGAAAAAGTCCTTATTAAAGAGCATCTTAGTTAATTTAGATAATTACAATTCAAATTTGATACTTATCTTAGCAGTGAATAGAGATCATACATTGTTGCATAGGTGCATATTCTAAAATTTACCAGTCTCTGTGGGAACGAACTCAACTTAATCTTATATTACTTGTGACCACGTACGCTTGCGTGAATTAGTGCAAACACCTAGGCACTGCAACAGACTACGAGTAACAGGTCTCGTTCAAGTCGAATCAATCCACCGGTATTGGCTATACTGCCTCTACCTCCTCTGCTTTGAAGACTCTACTCCATTTTCTTCGTCATATCTCTTGATGAATCACAAACGATTCTAAACTCTTGTCTCGTCACTTATTTGACCTTTGAAGGTTCGTCCGGTCTTATTATAAGACCTCAAGTAACATACCACAATTTTATCAATCAGCACGTTCTCTATAAGATTCTTTCCTTGACCCACCATGGGTCCTCCTCTAGATCCTCCTATGGATCTTCCTTTATCGGGTCTCCGACCATCTCAAGGAGCGCATCACCAAATGCTTACTCGAAGGCCTCGGGGTCTGGTATCTTAGAATCCCATCTAATGATAACTCGTACGAATTGAGGTGACTTACCATGACGTCCTAAGTATGGTTTCCCAGAAGAAGTCCCCTCTCGGGCTTCGTCTCAAACAGTCAGGGTCATGTCCTCTAACCCGACTACGAACTCGATTTGAAATCTAGTTATTATCATCATTCTTAAGGGTATTGTAAGACTCGATCTCCTATCGTTTTTTAGGACGGTAACCTGACGCTTTGATACCATTTCTGTGATAGCCCCAAATCCGGGGTCAGGGATTTGGAGTAGTCACGATCCATTTACTCCTTGCCTTACCTATATTACTTGCAATTTACACAATTCAACTGCTTGCGACCCCACAATATATACCTCACACACACACACACACACAGGTTAGAGTCTCAGAAATGACAAAATACAACAACTGCGGAATAATTAACTTTTATTACAATACCCAAATGTCTTTTGAATCTGTCACTGATACAACTTCTAAGTAATGTTACATTACCAACTTAGCCTTCTGAGACTCACAATCCTCTCATACAATTCATATCCATACATAGGATGAATACCAAAAGCTGCCGCCTGATTCGACGGGTTCGTACTATTCTCGGGATCACTGCTAGAAACTGTTTATGGAAACGCCTTGCAGGGTATATGCCATCGTATTGGCATCGTGCTTCGCTGCTATATAATATATATAAAACAATAGCAAGAGTGAGTGATAGCTCAGCAAGGTAATGATAGTATGGCATAATTCTGCCTTTAATTTAAACCCAAAGTAAAGCAGGTACAAGACAATAATTGCCCAAAATATCTTGATACTGGAATTATTCCCTTAACAAAATATATTCAAAATCAGTACTATCATAGTACTTCAAATATCAATATCATAATATTTCTGCAAACTTTTATTATTCATACTATGAACAAAGTTCTAGTATAATATAAAAGATGAAGTTACAAAGTAATTCAATATAACCTTTGTTTTTGTACCTCTGAGGGTGTGCCATATATTGTGGCTTTTTGGACCAATATTGGGTTATTTTTGGTGTCGTCTATTTGACGAGTTGGATATTTATTGATAAATATTGTTTTGTCATGTTTGTAATTTACTATTATTAATTATTAATATAAAGTCTTAAAATACAATTTTATTTTGATATTGAATTACATGTCTAACCAAAGGGACTCCTTTGGTTAGCAGTGAACAACCTTTTTCAAAATTTATATAAGTTTTATAAAATAATTAATATGTTTTTTGGGTATTATTAATATATGAGTTTTATATAGTTTTTGATATTTTAATATTATTTCATTATACTTTATATCTAACCAAAGGGATTCCCTTTGATTAGAAGGTTATCATTTCATTTTATTCGAATTACAAAATTCTATAATATTTGTAGTCTTTTTTTTTGTTTCATCGACTAATTAGTTCTTGGTATGGTTTGTTTTGGTTAGTTCAGATGTTCAAGGAAATAAAGATGGAAGTGGGCTGGTTATACGTGTTATACGAGCAGGTTAGGCTTACTTGGATGGGAAGAAGTGTGAAAAGAAGATGGATGAAGGCGGGAACTGGAGCAACAAGAAGTTTCTAGTCATTTGCTTATTAGAATTTTTACAAATTTATGTTCTCAATTTTAGTAGGTTACTCTTTTTCCCCCTTAAGGTTTTCTCCCATTGGGTTTTACTCATGTGTGGTTTTAACGAGGCCTTATTTGGTGGATATAAAGGTTTTTATTCTCTAAGCTTCCGGGGAATCTCTTTCCTATGGATCCTACGATCCATGGATTGGCTAAGCATACCATTCAGTTAGGTAATGAGCTTTTATTATCTCTTAAGATGTATATCTGATTTTATATCAATGAAATGATTTATCTTTTTAGCAAAAAAAAAAATATAACCTTTCCGTATAATATATGCTATATAAAATATAAGCAGAATATCAACATATATCATAAGGAAGAAATTGTAGGAAAATATTGTAAATCCAGTTTGAACACTTTTCAACCCTGCCAACACTGATAATGTTGCAGAAAATTTCCAACTTTGCAAGATGAACTAATACCGGAGCATTGACGCGCAGAAGCCATAACGTTTACGATGATCAGCCGTATGTTATGCATCTCATGATTATTCTCTACATGTAGAAGGAAGAACAAACGGATTTACTTGTCCACCGCCCCCTGGAACTCTCCGGCCAATGGTTGGGCCATTAATGGACCGGCGCCACTCGGTCACTTACACGGCTCCTAGTATAATACTTGTTGGTAGGACTCCACAAAGTAGTCGTATTTAATTGGAAAGGGAAATTCACCAATATTTCCCAAGCTGTTGCTTGTTAATGGATATCGACTTGTTCCATCAATCTTACCCCTCGAACAATGAGGAAGTAACAAAAGATTCAATTTGATAAATAGCAAACAAGTTGCGAGTGAAAAGAATAGTTTCAAAAGATTTATGACCGGGCAGTCAAACAAAATAAATAACAGCTCTCAAGTAAGGTTCCCTTATAATTTGGAAGATAGATTTAAATGAAAAATAGAGATTTGGGAACCTCCCCTTGATAAAAATAATCATAATAAGACTCAGAAATATTTTACATAACATTTGAAGGTCGAAGATAATATTTAAATAAAATAAATCATTTTTAAAACTAGTTAAAAGAATTAAATAAATATTCAAAGAATATTTATTAAAACATAAATATTTAAAGAATATTCTTAATATAAAATATTGCTCATAAATAACCCTTGAATGAATATATAAAAATATTCATTAAATAAATAAATCCTCGAATAAATATTAAAAATAATATCCATTAAATAAATCAACCTTAAATGAATATTCAAAATAATATTCGTTAAATAATTAAAGCTCAAATGAATATTCAAAATAATATTCATTAAATAAATACAACTCAAATGAATATTCAAAACAATATTCATTAAAGAAATAATGGAAAAATATTTATTTAAATATTTTCCTCAGAAAACAATCACGATATATACAGAAATACTGACTCCCGGTTTTGTGAATAAAACTAGTGTTTGTATGTAATTAATGCTAGGGTAGTTGAGCTTCGAGCTTTAATGGCTGTTTCCGTGTTTCGAGACTCATCGGTCCTCACAGAGTGCCTACGTATCTCGTTATTGAGAATCAAGCCAAGACGTAGTTCTGAGAATGAGGGGTCAGGTCCTTTATATAGGCTGAGAAGCCTTAGAATTATGGTAGGATTCGGAGACTTGGTGGGCAAGTCACCTCCCTGAGGAAGGTTCTAGACTCCTTCCTTGTAGGAATCAGTTTCCAAGTGGAATTGGATGCCTTGGAGGCTAAGTCTGGCAGGAGTTGTATCCTTATTTGACTCTTACTTGCTGAGCTGTTTATTACCCTTAATATTAATTACGAAATTAATATTAAAAATAGGGTTTGAACCTTGTTGGTGGGCCCCACGTTTGGACCATACCCGGTCTAATTAATGCCACATTAAATGTGTCTTTAGGGCTTACTTTTAGCCCATATCATTTGCCCCGAACTTCTAGGAAAACTGATCAGGTTTTCCTTGAAGTTTAAACGGCCTTTTTCGAGACTCGGGTCAGGGTTTACTTTACGCACTAGTGTTTAACGAGTATCATCTTGTATGTAAAGTGTGGAGCAACCTACACATTTACGACGATTTTGCCTTATTCGAGGCTAACTGAGAATATTTATGCCTCATAGAAAATTATAAATAATTTCCTTGCATTTTTCTAGTACCCACGGGTATTTTTGATCACTATGGATCATTTTACCAAAAGTGTCTAATGGTGCTTTCGAGCATAAAATAATTACTTATCTTTTATCTGGGATTTTCTGGAAACTAATATCCAATTTTCCCTTATTTTACATAATTACTAGCTTATTTTCGGAATTTTTAAGGAAATAATTCTAGAAAAATAGCTTGCCAAGTGAAAATGGCATCCTGGGCGTGGGTACCCCCGCCAAGGACTCCTTTTCCTTAGCCACGCCAAGGAATTTTGGACTCCTGGGCGTGGGTGCTTTCATGCCTTCAAAGTTTGATCTGGGCGTGGGTACCCCCGCCAAGGAGGCCATATCCTCCGCCACGCCAAGGAAATATGGACTCTTGGGCATGGGTACCTTCATTCCTTTCATTGGTTAGTCCAGCCTTGGCGTGGGTAACCCCGCCAAGGAGGTACTTTACAAATCAACGCCTAGGAGATATTGCCTCCTGGGCGTGGGTTCTTTAACACCCCTCATCTGTTGCTTCAGCCTTGGCGTGGGTATCCCCGCCAAGGAGATACTTTATTTGACCAACGCCTAGGAGATTTACCCTCCTGGGCGTGGGTTTTTCATCACCTTTAACGTGTAATTCTGACCTTGGCGGGGGTATCCCCGCCAAGGAGGCCTCTCTTTGACCAACGCCTAGGAGATTTAGCCTCCTGGGCGTGGGTTCCTTTACGTCTTTCATTTGTTACTCCAACCTTGGCGTGGGTATCCCCGCCAAGGAGGTGCTTTGTGGACCAACGCCTAGGAGTTTTGTACTCCTGGGCGTGGGGTTTTTTTAATTTGGGCTTCCAACCTTATCTTGAATTCTTTAAGAATTATTTGGGCAATTCCTCATTTTTCTTAGAATATTCTAGAACCTGGTAGAATTCCGTTCAAATTTTGAACTCTATGGGCTTCCCGCCTATTTGAAAGCCCAGCTTCTTGTTTACAGCCCATCCACCTCCTATAGCCGGTTGGATGACTGATCGTGAATTCTATATAAGGGTGAGTACATTTCTCATTTGTTCACACTTCTCTTTCTTAAAGTTATTTTGCAAGGATTCTCTCTCAACATTCCCAATACACTTTTAAAAAGCTCTGCTAGGGTTCTGTTGTGAGGCGATTCCCGGTGTTAATCTCCACCTTATTTTCTCAGTTCCCGTTTGAAGATCGTTGAATCTTCATCTTTTACGGCCATTCTTAAGATTTTTCTGGGTTCAAGCCTTCAAGCGAAGAACATCGATGGAGAATTCAAGTTCCTCCAGCCAATCGCAACTAGCTCAAACTGCCTCTACCACCGCTCCAAAGATTTCAAGGGGTAAGAACCCTAAAACATCTCTTGTTCATGCCAATGTTTTTTCCCTTAGAGATCTTTTAAGTGAATTTGGCCAAATTTTTCCAAACATGCTCCACTTAGACGCTTATGAATATAAATCGAAGTTTAAGCAACATAGGTTAGATATTTTAGCCCAACTTTTTCATATTAACGGGCCTTATAGGGCCGTTGTTCCGGCCCAAAATGAAAGGGCCTGCCATCCAAAGCCTGGGGCCATTAGAATATACAAAGAAACTTTTTATGCGGGTTTTCACCCTCCACCTCCCCCTTTCGTGTGCCGCCTTTTAGCAGAAGCTAGGGTTTGTCCAACCCAAGTAATGCCAAACGCATGGCGTTTTATATACTATTTCATGGTCCAATGTAGAAAACATGGGCTGGAACCCAATATTTCTGTTTTTCGGTACTTGTTCAAGTTTGTCAATACTCCCGATAACTCTGGTTGGGTCAAAATCCAACACCGATCCTTGGCCCGTTCCTGTTTTATTTTTGACTCCGTCCCTGATTCTCTTCCTGATTGGAAGAAAGAATGGTTTTATATTTTTCTGGAGGGAGACAGTTGGGATAACTACTTTCGGCCCAATTTCTGCAAAGCCGTTGATGGGCCTATCAAAACCTTGAAATTGGGTGTGGACTAAGAAGCTGCCATAGCTCTGTTAACGTCTAATAATTTGCATCACTGTGCAAATTTGATTTTCGAGGATTCACTACAAGCCCATGGGCTTAGTGATTTGGGCCCCGAGGGTAAATAACTTGAAATCCCCATTTTTACCTATTTTTTCTTCATACCGTACTTGTTTTCTCACTCTTAGCTTTCATTTTGCAGCTAAGGCAGCCCTGGGGGCCATTTTTAAAAGAAGGGAAACCGCTGCTGCTACTGGGGTAGTAGCGGAGAGAGATAGGGCTAAAAGGCCTAGGAATGAGGACACCACTCCCGTTGTGGAGCGTGTTCCTGCTTTTCTTCAGGAACGGCCTGTTCCTGTTGATGAAGATCTCACCCCTTTCATTGTGGATTGGGGTTTATGCAATAGGGATACAGCTGTGGGCGACTCTAGGGCCTCGGCTGAATGGTCCAGGAGTGTGGTCACTTCGCGAGATAGGGCCCACATTGTTGAGTCTTTCAATGACCTGCAGATCGAGCTCCTGGGATCTCAGGCTGTAGCTTCAGTAATTTTTTTTTATGGTTGCATGTTCTTTCTCTTGTTCCTTTGCTTTTTTAGTTGATTCCAACATTTGTTTTGCAGATGAATGCCTATCTCCAGGCTGCTGTCCACAACCTTAAGGCAGTGCGTGCCGATTTTACAGTTGCGGAGAGGGACAGGGATAGTATTTTGCTTCTTCAGAGGAAAATTTTGCTCGCTTTAGGGAGATGGAAAAGGAGTTGGTCGAGGAGAAAGAGAAGAACAGGAGGCTGCAGTTGGAGGTGCAGCAGAACAGAGAGCACATCATAGCTGACTACAAAGCTTCTAAGGAGTTTGAGGATCTCCTGAACGCGGAGTATGATGCTAGCTTCCCTGCCACTTTCAAATAATGTTCGGAAGAGATTATTGAGGAGCTTACGGGAAGATTGAGGGTGTGTCCCTAGAGAGGTTCCCTGTTCCTGCTATCCCTGGACTTGCGCCCACTACTCAGGAGATGTCTACAGAGACAGATGCAGGTGCGGGCTCCCAGCCTACTCAGGATCCGCCTTCTTCTCCTTTAGTGGAGGAGTTAGATGATTCTGCTAAAGGGACAGATCCCCCGCTTACTCAGGGGAATGATATTATCGATGACTTAGATATTTAGATGGCCCTGCGTGGCTTGTTGTTGTTTTACCCATATTTATTCTGAACTTTTTGCCCTCTGGGGTTTATGGTGTAATTTTAACTTAACTATTTATGCAGTCAATTTCCTTTGTTTCCATCTTCCTGTCTTTTGCTTATAGTTTGTTATACTTTTTTGAATTTCCCCGGTACTTGGCCACTCGACTTGTACCAAACTCGCAAATTGGTAAAACATATGTCTTTCGTGTTTAAAATAACAAAACAAAAGAAGTAGCTCAAGCAAAAACAAACTTTATTAATAAGCAAACAAAGAATGTCGATAACATGGGTTCAACCCTCACATAGATAACTTATTTCCTACTGGGGGCAACATGCCCTGCAATGGTTTCATCGAACCTTATTTCTTCTTCTCCTAATAAATAGATAAAAAGCTAAATCCTCAAAGGAATATCTTAAACATAATAAGCTTTCAGATTCAAAGCGTGCCAAGTGTGAGGCATTTCGTTTCCATCCAAGGTTTCCAGCTTGTAGGATCCTCGTCCTAGCGTCATCCTAACTCGATACGGCCTTTCCCAATTGGGGGCTAGCTTCCCTTTCTGTCCGACTCCCGAGGCCTCTATCTTCCTTAGAACCAAGTCGCCCTGTCGAAAGAACCTTTCTTTAACCCTGTGATTGTAGTGGAAGGATGCTCTCTTCTGATGCTCTGTATTCCGGGCATTTGCTTCATCCCCAACCTCATCAATTAGGTCTAGGCTGAGCCTCATGCCTTCTTCATTAGTCTCTTGTTCGTATGCTTCAACTCGAGGTGATGCATGCATAATTTCCAAGGGCACAACTGCCTCGGTTCCATAAGCCAGCAAAAACGGGGTTGCTCCGGTCGTCACCTTACATGTGGTGCGATATGCCCAAAGTATGGGCAGTAACTCTTCGACCCAAGTATTCCTTGAGCGTTCGACCCACTTTTTTAGTCCATCTAAGATAATGCGGTTTGCTACTTCTGCCTGTCCATTTGCTAGAGGGTGAGCTACTAAAGTGAAACGAAGCTCAATAGCATTTTCCTCGCAATACTTCTTAAACTCCTCATTGTTGAACTGTGTTCCTTTATCTGTTACAAGGATATGTGGGATTCCATACCTACAAATGATGTTTTCCCAAAAGAATTGAGCAACTTGCTTGGTGGTTATCTTGGCCAAGGGCTTAGCCTCAATCCACTTGGCGAAGTAGTCGATGGCTACTACTAGAAACTTCCTTTGTGCTGAAGCTACGGGAAAAGGACCAAGTATATCCATTCCCCACATTGCAAATGGGATAGGAGAGTTAATTGAAGTCAACATCTCAGGCGGTTGCCTTACAATTGGTGCATGCTTTTGGCACCTATCGAACCTTTTGACATAATTCTGTGCATCGGCCAACATCTCCGGCCAGTAGAAACCCAAACGAGTAATCTTATGAGCTAGGGCTCTACCCCCTAAGTGCTGCCCACGGATACCTACATTAACTTCCTCCAAAGCTTCCTTTGCCTCTTGGGGCCTCAAACACTTCAAGTATGGGATGACAAAAGATCTCTTGTAAAGGATGCCTTCAATTAAGGCATACCTTAATGCTCTCACCGACAGCTTTCACGCCTCTCGAGTATCGTCAGGGAGCCATCCAGTTTTGAGGTGAGCTTTGATAGGATCTATCCAACAGCTTCCTACATCAATCGGTGCTACCAACTTAGAGTTGATGGTCGAGGCCTTCAAGACCTGGAAGTAAACACTCCCTGCATAATTCTCTATCTCAAAAGAAGCGAACTTAGACAAAGCATCAGCCTTAACATTTTCTTCTCTCGGAATGTGTTCCACATAGCACTCATTAAACTGAGTCATGACAGCTTTCACAACTCGTAAATACTTTGCCATAGTTTCATCCTTGGCCTCAAATTCACCATTCATGTGCGATACTACCAGTCTTGAATCCCCACAAACTTTAAGATTCTTGACCCTCATGATTCTGGCCAAGCCCAACCTGGCTATCAAGGCTTCATACTCAGCTTCGTTATTGGTTATCGGAAAATCCAACTTCAAAGCATACTCAACTGTGAACCCATCAGGGATTTGCAAGACTAAACCTGCACCACTAGATTTTGTTTTTGATGCTCCATCAAAATAGAGCACCAAATATTCCTTCTGATCAGGTACAAGCTCCTCATCTTTTTCGTCGCTTCCAGGGGTGGCTACTATCTCCTGCCCCCCGACTTCATGGTTGTCAATGTTACATTCAACCATGAAGTCAGCCAATGCCTGAGCCTTGATGGTTGTTCGAGGCTTATATGCGATGTCAAATTCACCAAGTTCAATTGCCCACTTAATCAACCTTCCACTGGCCTTTGGGCAATGCAATATGTTTCTCAACTACTGGTTCGTCAGGACTTCAATCTTGTGTGCCTGGAAGTACGGTCGTAGCTTCCTCGAGGCTGTTATCAATGCCAAAGCAAACTTCTCAATGGTTGAGTAATTCAACTTAGCCCCGTGCAAAACCTTGCTCACATAATATATAGGTTTCTGAACCTTTTCTCTTCTCGAATAAGAACGGCACTCAACGCTTGTTGGGATACCGCCAAGTATAAATACAATGTCTCTCCGGGACTAGGTTTGGCCAACAACGGGGCCTCAGTCATATACTTTTTTAACTGTTTAAAGGCCTCTTGGCTTTCAAGCGTCCACTCAAAATTTTTCACCTTTTTCAATGCTTGAAAGAAAGGCAAGCACTTATCACCAGATTTGGAGATGAACCTCCCTAAGGCCGCAACTCGGCCTGTTAACTTCTGTACATCTCTTATAGAGCGTGGTGGCTCCATATCCAGAATCGCCTTTATTTTATCAGGGTTGGCTTCAATGCCTCGCTTTGAAACCATCAAACCCAAAAACTTTCCTGAACCAACGCCAAAGGCACATTTGGCTGGATTCAACATCATCTTGTGGTGACTCAGCACTTCGAATGCCTCTCTGAGGTGATTAATGTGGTCTGCCTAGAATAGGCTCTTGACTAACATGTCATCAACATAAACCTCCATGGTTTTCCCAATTAGATTAGCGAATATCTTATTCACCAATCGTTGGTAAGTGGCTCATGCATTTTTTTAGTCCAAAAGCCATAACGAGATAACAGAAAACACCAAAGTCAGTTATGAAGGATACCTTTGGGATGTCATCCTTATGCATCTTAATCTGGTTATAACCACTGAAACCATCCATGAAACTCAACATCTCATGCCCAGCAGTTGCATCTATCAGCGTGTCAATCCTTGGTAGAGGGAAACAATCCTTGGGACATGCATCATTCAGATCAGTGAAGTCTATACACATCCTCCACTTTCCATTTGCCTTCTTGACCATCACAGGATTAGCCAACCATTCGGGAAACTGAATCTCTTCAATAAACCCGGCCTCTAAGAGCTTGTCAACTTCTTGCTTAATGGCCTCTTGCCTTTCAGGAGCAATATTCCTCTTCTTCTGCTTTATTGTCTTCCGCTTTGGATCGACATTCAGCTTGTGAGTTATGAGTTGGGGATCAATCCCTGGCATCTCAGCCACTGTCCAAGCAAACACATCACTGTTTTCTTATAAGAAAGTCATTAACCTGCCCTTCAAGGGTTCCTTCAAAGAAGCTCCAATATACGTAACTTTTTCGGGGTCTCCGAGATCTAGAGGTATAGGAACCAAATCTTCTGTCGGCTTTCCTCGGTGCTCATCATCTCCTCGGACATCCATGTCTTCAATCGGAAGGACCTACCCCCAACTCCATCGGCTCTTAGAGCAACTATATAACAACTTCTAGCCATTTTCTGATCTCCTCTCTGTTCTCCAACACAATTACGAGTTAGTAACTTGATCTTCATTTGATATGTTGAGGCCACAGCCTTAAACGCATGAAGCCCAGTCCTTCCCAGGATCGCATTATATGTCGAGGCTGCCTTGATTTTTAAGAAATTCAACATCTGAATGGCCTCTTTAGGCTCCTGCCCAATAGTCACAGGCAGCTGAATGGTTCCTTCAACCTTGGACTCATCTCCATTAAATCCATAGATAGGTATGTTGGTCGGGGTCAATCGAGAATCATTGTACCCCATCTTCATAAATACATCATAAAACAGAATGTCAACCGAAGCTCCATTGTCTATTAGGACTCGCTTTACTTTCGAATTTCCAATTATAGGGGTTATGACCAACAGGTCGTCGTGGGGGAACTTCACCCCTTCGAGGTCTGAATCATCAAAACCAATCACTATCTCGGTCTTAGCACGTTTCGGGGCCTCTCCCATGATGTGCATCACTTCTCTGACATAGGCCTTTCGAGAGTTTTGGGTTGTGCCGGCCGCTGTCGGGCCTCCCCAAATCATATTGATAACTGGCCCTCGAGGCTGTGGGTTGCGATCACAGTCGTTGTCCCTTCGATCATTATTCTTCCTGTCATAATCCCTCCTTTGATTTCCACGATCTTCACCCTTCGTGAACTAGCCTAGCTTCCCTCTTCGGATCAAGAATTCAATCTCGTCTTTGAGTTGCCTACAATCATCGGTATCATGTCCCACATCCTTATGGTACCTATAGTACTGATCCTTGTTTCATTTTGCGGGGTCTCCCCTAAGTGGCTTCGGCCATCGGAATTCCTTATCTTTCTTAATTTCCAACAAGATCTGACACGTAGGAGCATTCAACCTTGCATAGTCAGAAAATCTTCATCCAAAATTCTTCTTTGGTGGTGGTGAGTCAGAGTCCTTGCTAATTCGAGGATACTTGTCCCTAGCATCGTACTCTTGCTCTTGCTTCCGCTTCTTTGAACCATTGCTACCTTTTTCATTTCCTTCTGCGGCTTCTTTCTTCATGCTGTCCTCAGCTTTAATATACTTATCAGCCCTTCGTTAAAGCTCAGCCATATTCTCAGGGGGGTGTTTTGCCAATGAACTTTTAAAGAAGAGATCAGTGGTTCCGTGTTCGAGGGCTACCATGGCCACCTTGTTCTCCAAATCAGTGATATTCAATGTCTCCTTAGTACATCTCTTAAGGTAATCCTTCAAATTTTCGTTCTTTCCTTGTACCACATACATGAGAGATGCGGAGCTTTTCTCTTGAACTCTTCCGCTGATGAACTGGCTAATAAAAGCAGCACTCAACTCCTTAAAGGAGCCAATTGAATTCGCGGGCAAGCGTCTATACCATCTTTGAGCCATGCCAGACAGAGTTTGAGGGAATGCCCTACACTTTAAAGCATCACTTGCAGGCTGCAATAGCTGTGCATTTGAGAACGTCCTGACGTGGTTTGCGGGATCACCCGTTCCATCATAAGCCTTGATTGTCGGCATCTTGAACTTCTTTGAAATACGAGCATTCATCACCTCCTCAGTAAACGGGGGTGTGGGATCATGTTTGCACTAAATCACGCAAGCGTACGTGGTCACAAGTAATATATGAATAAGTCAAGTTCGTTCCCACAGAGATCTGGTTAGGTTTCAATTCATTTCATGCACCTATGCAACAATGTATGGTTTTTATTCACTACTAAGACAATTAACAAGATTGGGTTTAGATTAACTATAATTAACTAAGAAACAAATTAACAAAACTAAGAATTAACTAACTAACGAGAATTGGAATCGAATTACTTATGCAAGAGAAAACATAGGATCCTAACTTCATTAAATACTTTGCTTAGATCTGACGCCTTTAATCACTATATCCAATGGTTATGATATCTGATCGGATAAAACGAAACAAGCATAAGCTACCTCTCGGTATACTAACACCAAACTACTCATACATCTACAAAAGAGATAGAAGATGAATAGACACCAATTATGTTTAGACCATATATCTCTATAAGATTTGAAAACATAACGGTTTAAGCACAAGTTATCCATATTGATCACATAGGGTAGCACAATATCTCTATTTACGCTACAAATCATAATGTTAAAACATCAACCTATCTTATGGTAGCATGGAAAGTTCTAAATCTCAAGATCCACTCTCGTTTCGCAAGAGATTAACAATTCAATTTAGATGTTAGCTACGCATCTAAAAGTATTAAGAATAACCATACAAGGATATCAAATATACATCACACACATATTTTTAAAGCATCAAAATACTAAAGCTCCATAAATAAATCCGTTAGAATCCCATGACAATGATTATTTCGTAATTGAACCTCTCGTCATCATGGGATCAAGTGAAACCATGATAATGAAACAAGATATGAATTCTATGTTATAATATGCTAACTAATGATACAAATTACAATGGTAGGATGTGTTTAAATAGGCTCTAGAAGTCTTGCCCAGCAAGAAATTCCCAAAAATAGAGTTAAAATAGAATTTCTGCAGTTTAACACAAAATACGTTTCCTAAACTGATTCTGTTTTTAAGGAAAATTCGTAGCTAACTTTTCTTCAATATTTCTGGACCATTCTAGTTGTAATTGGACCTCTGAACCACTTTAGAATGAAAGAGAATCTCGTTAGCTTCGCGTGGACTGTAAGATCGTCCAAAACGGACTTATAGAACTCAAGATATGGCCAAAACAGTGAATAAGAGCAAAACTGTAATTTTTCAGCTACGCGTGCGCGCAGCCTGCGCCTCCTCCTACTGCATTCCGCACTGCCTGCGTGCCACAGGCGCAGCCTGCGCGCAGGCCTCGCCCGTCTCGCCGTTTTCTTCACCGCTTCTTCGTTTCTTCGTCTTTTCCTTCCGTTCTTTTTACAAATGCTCCCGTCTTCAATTCTCTAGCCTTGAAATCTTCATGATAACTCACAACATGACTCCACTCTTCATTCTTGAGTTCGAATTCAACTCCAAAATCGACGGAAACATCAACCCTAATTGACATTCTTGCAAACCTGCACACTTAAGCAAAACACATCAAAACTACAACAAACTTGAGACCAAGTCACTCAATTTAAGCCAAATTGAAGCGATCCAAGTGGATATAAAATCCACTTATCAGATCATCAGGATCTCCTAGTGGCATCAGATCTTTTGGGTTACTCTTGGGGGTTTCCACCCTTGTTGTTCTTCTAGCTGGGGCATCAGCTCTTTTGTGTCTCCTTGAAGACCTCTCCAAGTCGATAATGGGAATCCTCTCTGTAGTTGGAGGAGGTTGAGTTTGATTCAATCTAGCTTGTTCTCTCGCCATATCGTTCTTCAACTTTAAGATCTCAGCCTCATAAGCCTTGATCCTCTAAGCAGTTGTCAAGGGGGTCCATCATGGATACTTCGTGTCCTCCTAAGAGGTTCTTTGCTAGCATGTCACCTCCTCGGGGCTTCATCTCGATCATCGTCCTCAGATGATGATGAATCATCAGTATAGGGACCAGAGTAGTCATCATACTCTCGATCTCGGATCTGTAAGGCATGACCGCTTGGTCCAGGTTCCCTTTGTCGAGGGGTAAAATTAGGCAGCCCATACATCGGGTTGGTATTCAAGGGGAGATCCGTAGTGTGGATCTGTACCCCCGGGGGTAGCGTACGATTAACGTTACCAAGAGGAGAGACCACCATCTAAAGAGGGTTAGTTTCTTGGCTTTGATGGACGACCACCGGTAGAGTTCCCTCAACATGGGGAGTCGTCCCTGGGGGTTGAGGGACTAGAGGTTGAATGATCGCCCCTGTTGATGGGGGTAATTGTCCTTCTTCAGTAGTGATAAGCGGATCAGAAGTGGCAGGTGGAGCAAAGCTAAGTGGTATGGCCTCAGTCGAGGTTGATGTTGTTCTTCGTGTTTGAACCATGGTTGATGTTGTCGTCCCACAGACGGTGCCAAATGTTTTTGAATAAAACTAGTGTTTGTATGTAATTAATGCTAGGGTTGTTGAGCTTTAAGCTTTAATGGTTGTTTCCTTGTCTCGAGACTGATCGATCCTCACAGAGTGCCTAAGTATCTCGTTATTGAGAATCAAGCCAAGACGTAGTTCTGAGAATGAGGGGTCAGGCCCTTTATATAGGCTGAGAAGCCTTAGAATTATGGTAGGATTCGGAGACTTGGTGGGCAAGTCACCTCCCTGAGGAAGGTTCTAGACTCCTTCCTTGTAGGAATCAGTTTCTAAGTTGAATTGGATGCCTTGGAGGCTAAGTCTAGCAGGAGTTGTATCCTTATTTGACTCTTACTTGCTGAGCTGTTTATTACCCTTAATATTAATTACGAAATTAATATTAAAAATAGGGTTTGGACCTTGTTGGTGGGCCCCACGTTTGGACCATACCCAGTCTAATTAATGCCACATTAAATGTGTCTTTAGGGCTTACTTTTAGCCCATATCACCCGATCTATACTTGAAGAATGAAATCTTATGCCCTTCACTAAGGGTCTTAGGGAAACATCCGGCTTATAACTAATATATCTCATATCTAGCTTATAAGCCAATATCAATTCGTAAAACAAGTATCACAATATATTTTCTTTAAAACAGTTATGTCTTCTAATAGCATATTTAATAGAAATAATATTCATATAGTATTTCTCAACTGAGATAATACTCAATTAACATTCCTCGAAAGATATAGTAAGCAAATACAATTCCTCGAATGATATTATATTCAAATAACAATCCTCGAATGATTTCCAAGTAATTAATACTTAATGGAAATATAATTAAAGTTTATAAATAACATTCCTCAAAATAAATAATAATCTGCCGCTGGAATCCATCCGGGTTTCCACGACTATCTCTATATCTCAAAATACCGACTCCCGGTTTAGAGTCGAAAACAAACAGTTTTAATATATTTTGATAATATATATGGCAAAAAGCAGTATTATACAACAATACTTCAAAAGCACAAGTTTAGAAAACTTGCTTATGCTCGAGAAGTGATAGGGGCTCATGACGATGTCGGACAATCTAGACAAAGTCAAAAACATACGGTTAATCCCCTAGACGATCCACTTACAACTCAATGCTTAAACACGTAAGTGAATCACAATCAAAGCACTTAGTGGCTTAATCTAGACTCATACTAAGTCCAAGTTACTCATCAAATACTTAAGTCATAAGTTTGGTTCGAAACCGGTCCTCGAATTCAAGTTATACTAAACCATTTAGAACTTTGGTTTCTAAGTCGCGTCCTTAGGGGTTTTCACTTGCGCAACCTCTGCTGTTTCAATTTTATAAAATCGGAAAATAATCTTTTGGACTCGAAACCACCTCTCATACTTTTCTAACTGACCTTATCATTTATCCTAAGAATATTACACTCCAATTCCATTTTTAAGGGTCTCAAACTTAATCTCAAAGTTGATGCATTTTTACGATAGGGTTTCTCGATTCGCTTTCACTAAAATGATCATAACTCACAAACCGTAAACTCTTTTGACATGATTCTTGCGGCCATGTAAACTAGAAACCAAAAGCTACACAACCATATGCAGTGGTTAACCTTTACACAATTTTATGGTCTCGGGCTTCAACTGTTAAAGAGGTTTACAAAAATCGGGCATTTCCATTTTGTTTCATTACAACCAAGCCACACCGGGCATACCATACATCCACAACCTCAACAAACAACCTTTTTACTTCTCTAAGGCCAGTGGTGTTGCTACAATCCAACACCCACCATTTTTCATATTTTACAAAGTTAAATAACCACTAAAACACTTAAACATGATCTCTTAAGCATATAACATCAAAACTCATATGAACTCAAAGGGTGGGTTAGGGTTTTACCTCCTTGGATGCTCTAACAACACTATCAAGTGTTTATAAATCTTTAACAAGCATTAGATGGTCCTTAAAGTGCTAAATCCTTAAGATCAAAACAAGAAAACAACTTAAAGTTACTATTCATCCTCATCTTGTAAAATTCATAACAAATCGAAAAATAAGAGTTTGGTGCTAAAATGTTTACCACACCTTTTTCTCTTCATAAGCTTTCTTTTGAGCTATAGATCATCAAATTTGAAGCTTCCTAGCTAGGGTTTTGAGCCCCATCTGTCCTCTGGACAGAAACTGGATAGATTGGGTTCTCCAACTTGGAGGAGGGATTTGACTAGGCTATACTCCTTTGTTTGCTATGAAATTTTGAACGAATGTTACCCATGGAGTGGAGAAGTTATGGTTAAAATTTGGTGATTTAATCATGGATAGAAGTAGAGATATGAATTTTTCTTTGAGTGGTGTTTCTGCTGGGCAGTTTGTGAGCTTTTGTGTTTGTTTTGATTAATGCCTTATGCCTTGTATCTAAGCCTTATCTATCAGCTCTCTTACATTTTAATAAGAGTGTTTGACGTCCACCAATGAGAAGAGGCCACTTGTTGGCTCCTTGTTAATGCTTATCCTTGAATTTTGCAAGCAAGTCCTTAGCTTTATGTAAATTGCATCCAACATCCTTTTAGTCTTATAATTCTTCCACTTTTCTACTTCCCTTCTTAATCCACTTAAAATTAGCCCTTGAATGTGGTTGGGCCAATGGTAAGGCCCATATCTTGGTATTGGTTTTACACTTCAGCCTTGTCCAAGAGTTTCTAGTTGTTGGATTCATCGAAGGATTTTTGTGATCATTTTAGTGGTTTCTCCTCTGTAAATCTCTTGGATATATTTTATCCTTTCCCACATCATATATTAGTGTGTTAGGGTGGTTCTAATCCTCAAGTAGACATTAAATCCAATATCCTTGGTATATTCTTTTTATCTTAGAATTTGCTCTCTCGGTTTCTCAAGCGTTCTCAAACTCGTTTGCATTCTCTTTGCTCTAGGATTATATTCTCAATCCTATTTCCTTCTCATAGTATATCTTTCCTTGGACTTCTAATATTTAATATCCTCCATTAATAATCCAATTATTATATTCCCGACTCCTCTGTCAATTATGGAATAAAATAAAGTTTGGATTCTCTGAATTCTGTCCTCGTTTACATACACTCATTCTCTATGTACTTCCCTAGTACATACTTGGTTTTCTCATTTCTCAATTCCTCAAATTTAATATATCATTTCTTGATAATACTAATATATAATTCACTGCCCGGTCAAATATTACACCGAAATATAAATTGGAATTTCTGAATTTTGATCGTCTTTGCATACACTTATTTACTCCGTAGGTCACTAATATGACTTCGGAATATCCACACTACGTCTCGTACATAGGTGGCATGAAAAATTTCTTAACCCTCAAAATCACTATTCATCTACCAAAATTACTATTCACTGATGCACTTCATCATAATAAGAAAAGTTTTAATTCTACCGAAAATTTGGGTTCTTACATCCCTCTTTTCTTTATCTGTAGTGGCTTTGTAGAGTTGCCTTGAGCTGGAGTTTTTTCTTTTTCTGAGTAGTATTTATTGAAGATTGCCCTTATCCAACCTACATTAAACCATGTCAAATTTATTTCACAAACACATCATAAAACTTATGTCAAGTCACTTGTGTCTTCATTCTGATGTTGACTTTGTTCCTTAAAGAATGTGCCTTTGCAGCTTCACTTTTTGTTTTTCTTTGCCTCTGCTTCCTTCCTACGGTTCTCCTGAATTACATGTTATTGTGGCCAATAATCAAGCATCTTCTGCATTTCATAGCAATGCCCCTTTTTAACATTTTACTCCCATTACCTTCTTCACCAACCTCTTTTATCCTATGTTTTTTTGGTCTTCCAGGCATCCTCCTAGCTTTAGGGGGTAGAAATTAGTTTGCATTATCACTGGCCAATCTTTACTGCCTTTCATAGGACTTAACAAGTGTGAATATGCTTTCACGTAAGTTGATTTGTTGAAACATGCATTCACATATTTTTCTAGTTTACTAACAATAGACATTATATCTTGACAACCATGACTGCAAGGGATTCCTATCAATTGCCATCTCTAGCAACTACAATCCTATTCTTCATATCCACCTCATACTGATTCCATTCTTTGATATTAACATCACATTTGTCCACTTCATCCCAAGTAGAAGTACACAATTTTGCAGCCTCAGTACTATAATTCAATATTCTAATGATCTTAGGGCATAGATCAGTATCTATTCTAGCCATGTAATCTCTTTTACAAGAATTCTTTCCATACACTGGACTCTAAAATGATCAAGCACGCTGATTATATATTTATATCTAGCTTCTAGTATCCATGAGTTAAAACTTTCAGAGAGATTATTGTCAACAACTTCACGGTATGTACTAGTCTTAAAATATGCCCTACTCAAATATTTTGTTTTGGTATCAAGCAAGTCATTGTATGCAAAAGGAGAGATTGACCTGATTTCATCCATATTAGTTATGAACTCAACAACAGTTGATGACTTGGTAGCTTTCCAAAAAGCACACTTCAAAGCATGTCTAGGATGGTTTTCTTGTTCACAATTTTCATAGACGTACGTAGCACACCATATATGTTCTGTAACTGCTAGAAGCTCATTAAAAGCATTTTTTAACCCGTGCACAAAATTTTTATCTAAAAGTTACACATAAAACTATAAGTAAATAAAATAAAAACTAAGTTTAGAACAAAAACTAAGATTTGAGAACACACACTGTTTGCTGATATGTTACTAATTTGAGATTGTTGCCATCATTTAGATTGAGATCATCCTTCAATAATTTCAGAAACCAAACCCATGACTCTGTTCATTCAACTTCCACCACTATCCATGCTATAAGGAACGACTGATTGTTCTCACCCTTCTAATAGCAGTCAACAGCTCTCTTTTTACATATCGTTTTAAAAAGCAACCATCTAGTCCTATGACATTCCTGCAACCCTTCAAGAAACTTGTCCTTAATGTTTCAAAAAAACATGAAATCTTTGTACTGTTGGTTGTTCAGAAGCATCATTTGTCTCTCCTTAAATGGATACAAAACTTCCAGGATTGGTTCTCAAGATTTCTGTAACATAATCCCGAAGCCTCCCATAATGTTCCTTAAAACTGATTCCAACTCTGCCATTGAAATCTTCTTTGCCTGCCACCATGGATTAGTTGTGCATTGTATCTTGTATTTTTCTTTAATTGCCTCTACAAAATCTTTTAGTTTCTACCTAGGATTACTTCTAATTATGCTACCAAATTTCTTTGCTCACCATTCTGCCTTAACCATTCTCTGTTTACTCACAATTATTCAGCTGTGAGTCTCTTATAAGTTTTGACTTGAAATTATACATCACCTTTCACTCTACTTGCCCACAATTCCTATTTTCACCCTCTCTACATTTGGCTTGTACCCTTTGAAAGTAATTTCTTTTAAGATAAACCATCCTTCACTTAACCATACCATAGTTCCTAATTGCTACTTTTAGTTGCTCCCTTGAAGTAAGCAAGTTCAAAATCTATAAGCTCTATAGGTGTATCAAGATTGAAGGTTGGATGATGAGCTTGTTTCTTGAGCTTCTCTTTTTTTCTTCTTTTGTTACTTCCTCATCATTGTCACTAAAGTTTGTTGAAATACTGGACTAGAAATGTTAAAAGTGTCACTATCCTGAGACTCATTTCTTCACTTCACTTACCAATAGTATCACAACCAATTAAGTTCTTTGTTATATTCATATTGACCCTATCTCATCATCTACAACTATTCAATCTCATAATCAAAAAAGTCGTTAAGTGTAGGTATTTCACCCATTGATATGTCATGGCTCTCATGCCTATTAACAGCTTCATGCCTCTAATCTTCATAACCATTTCTTATATTTTCTACATTCACATTATGTACACCATTGTTAATAACCATATCAATCAAATTTCCCTGCTTTAATGGATCAGTTTCTCCCTCTTTCAACATCATTTCCTTCTCCCTTATTTCATTCAGTTCATCATCATTATCTCATTCGAAAAAGGGCACATCAAATTCTGTGTCACACTCTTCATCTCCTTCATAATCACTGTCACTATCGGATTTATCATTATGCATTCCCTCATCATCAATATTACTATACCTGCAATAGTGTCACTTATAGGTTTCACCTCACCACATTGATCCACAAAAACCTCTACAGAGAAAACTCTCCTAGCATCCACTACAGTGTTTTCGGTTAAATTGGACCAAAAAGTTTTGGTCAAAATTAGCTAAATTCGACCGTCAACATTTGAATTTTTCTAAATTAGACCGAAATGGCAACGGTCGTTTTTAAAGTCGTCAAATTTAGCAAATTCAACCTATTTATGTCAAAAATATTAATTCGACTAGTTTTTAGTCAAACTTGGATATATATGACTAAAACCAGTCGAATTTAAGAATAAATTCGATCATCTAGGGTTTTCCATTCGAATTTGTCGCCAAAAATTATAATTTTCATTATAACTTCTAATAAATAAATGTTAACAATATTTAAAAAAATAACTAAATGCTCTTTCATTATTAAAATGTAGATTTCCATATGGTTGGATTACTGAAAACCAATTTTAAATAAATTGAAAACTCTAACCCTAATCTATTACCCAAACCCTAAACTCTATGTTATGCCACAATATTTCGGTCTTGTAGCGACTAAAGAATAATTTTTGCGTAGTATTATTTTCTTAAATAACTGCATCGAATAAAATATGTATTCCCACTACTGTAATAGTTTTGTTGTATTTTTTCAAGCTAAATAGGTGCTAATTTTTTTTTTTTTGAAATATTTATTAAATGAAAATTTCACATTCTTTGATAATAATTATTTTTTGTACAAAAAAATTGTACGATGTATTTTTTATAATAAGTACAAACATTTAACTATTTTACAAAATATTTTTGAAATATTTAAAAATACAAATTCAATCGGATTCGGTTACATTCATTAAATTCAATTGAATTTAGGTGAAAATGTTTTTGAATAGTTTGGGAATTTATTTGGTGGCATGCTTCCTACTTTGCCATAATTCTGGAAAAAGGGTGCTCATTTTTCCGCCAAAACCAGCTTCCACTTTCAATCACCACGTATCCCGCTCTCGGGATCTACACTCTACGGTATCCACACGATTGCTTGTCTCAAAGGATTGATGTGTACTAGCACCCGGAAACTGTCACTCTCTCAATCTCCCTCTTTCTCTCAAAACGGCTTGGGCTTTATAAAAGCTGTATCACATAATGAAATCAGCCATAAAGAGATATATATAGAGAGAAGAGAATTAGTTTTCTAATTATAATCCAACTATAATTAATACTAATCCGAATTTCCAATTTATTATTTAATTAAGTCTCACTTAATTAATTAATAACTAATTTCAGAATTAGTTTAAGTAATTCTGTTTTTCTATTTATTTAATTAATTAAGTCATACATAATTAATATTATAAATAGAATAAATTACTTAATAAATTTAAATTATTTCTCCTTCAAGCGTTCTTTGTGTGAGACCTAGTAGGTTATTATTACGTTGGCAATAATTTTAATATATAATAAAAATTGTAAACAATGAGCGGCATTTAGTCATACATCATTGCTACCCAAGTAATAATAATTAAATAAGTGATTCGATTAAGCCTTTTGTGAATAATGTTCCATGTAATATAATCTATTTAACCATGATATTATAGATTAAACTCTAGGCATGTAATATGTCATCCTCTTCATAATTTAATCTTAATTTTCTTGATCGATGAATAGACTATTAAATCAAATCAACATTTAAGCACGACCGTGCATTTCATAGTCTCACTCAAACAAGAAGCCAATAATATCACTCCAATAACTAAGAGGGTTAAATCCCATCTAGATCATTCATATTTCTCATACAATTCATAATACACCCAATGTCCACTTTTATCATCACCCGGTCAAAGGTAACTTTTAATGTAATCAAAGTATATTAATTCTCGTATAGAAATATAATGATTTTAGGTTTAAGGATCATTACACCATTATCACTGTGAGAATTACTTATGACACAATTAACATGTAGAATCTCACAGCGGGTCAATCTAGTGCATGTACTCTTACATGCACCTATGTTTTGACTTTAGTATTACCATAGAGATTTGGTCATCAGTCAACAAACATACTAGTCTCTATGCATTATTATTGTCCTTAAATAATAATACTCGACTAGGGATATTTAGGAATAAAGATACTACTCATACAATCTCATTTTTAAGTCACATACTTAAAGATATATAGTGCGTATCACAATTCCGAGGACATATATTATGCTAACATTTATAACGTTGTAAATAAATAAATAATAAATAAATTAATAATAATCAACGAAACATAATTCCTAGTAATAAAATGTTTTCCCCTAAAACATAAAAGTATTGTCTCTAGGGCACAAATACTAACACTCTTCCACTTGCACTAGAGCTAATATAAACATCATTGTTTTTCGAAAGTGATGTATAACATGCTTAATAAAATCGGAAAGTTTGTATGTCTGATGTCTATTTATATATTAGACATCATGGTTTTACCAAAAAAACTGATGTCTAATGTTAACTTAGACATCAACTAGAACTGATGTCTAATGTACTTATAAACATCTATTATTTCAGGAAAAAATTGATGTCTAATGTTATCTTAGACATCATCCATAATTGATGTCTAATGTACTTATAAACATCCACTACAAGGAAAAATGGATCAGACAACGGTTTTTCTCTGTCGTGTGAATCCCTCAAAAACTTTGGACTATCTCGATGCCGTCTGATACACATATCAGATAACAGCAGCAGCATAACCGTTGTTTGTGTTGTAGAAAGATAATAAACGTGGTTTCAAAACTGTTGTATGAAAGCTGGTATAGACAATAGTTTCACTTATTTCACGTAGCTTAAGTGTTTCTTGGATTATTTAAGTTGTTGTAAATAGAAGAAGACCATGGTTTATAAAATATAATCTATTGTTTCTTTATCAGATATACAACCCCTTACTTCAGATATATCATTGTTCTATAGATATATAGACAACACCTTTAATCTAAATACCGTTGTGGTAAATCTCTATAGAGAATGTCTTCATATTTAGAAGGGTGGTAAGAAGGACCACATAAAAGTGTCTATTTCCCTCATATACTTGTACATATCCAATTCTTACAATGGTCTTTTTGTAACAGAAGTGTTGTGTGAAATTTAGTTAGACATCGTTTTAATTTCATATCAGACAACGGTACAGAATACGTTGTCTGATGATATTTTCCACAAGTGTTTCTAAAAGATGATAACATTGGCTAATGATAAATTAAACAACACTTTTATTTACAACAAAATTAGAGTTTATACAGTACTAGCAACTAACCAATATTCATAACAAAAACTACCAATCAATATTCATCTCTACAAAGCTACTACCGGTACCAATATGCATATCTCTACATCCACTACTTCCAAGACTCAAACTTTTGCTAGTAGAGCCGCCATTAACACTGGAACCGGTACATAACTGTGATCTTCACCGCATCTTGGTCTGATCTCGAGTGGCATTGATGAATTAGAGTGGTTCCAGGATGTTGTTCTATACCAGAACGATTGTGCTTAGCTCTGTAGAGACAAATGACTAGGAAACCTTAGGAACCCTGCAAATAGAAATGCACAAACACCACATAAAACAGATCCAATAACTAGGTGTACCAACAAGTTCCCATACCAGCAAATTAATGAGGTCACGGTACCATTTTTCCAGCTCCATATGCTCCTGTTTAGTAACAGCAGGAACACACATAATTATTGTCATACACATAAATATAACATTAACAAGAATGCCTAAGCATAAATATAATATTCACCAACTTAAGCTTGGAAAAAATAGAAACAACAACAGTATAAAACAAATAACACCATACCAGCAGGGTGTCCCCACAAAATTATTCCTTGTACGTTGCCTGTCACCTGAATCAAATAAGCAAGCAGAACCCCAAAATCCCCCAACTTAATTGCAACCCGAGTGTCAATGAGAACGTTTCCAGCCTTTGATAAGTATAAAGAATAAACTTGAAAAGTCATATTCATTTCCATTCGTAAAAGTTATCATAAGAAGCAAAACAATTACTCTCTATTCCATTTTTGAAGTTTACAACAAATAGTATCTATGTATTACATGAACTACTCTCAAAGTTTTACATAAATGAGCTACATATCAATAAAGAAAATCAGAGAGCATATCTATATCGCAAAAAACTCTTTCAGACACACTAACTCCAGTACATAAAAAAACATTTTTGATACATATACTCAATTTTGCCACTGTAACTTCATTACATGAAAACCATATTTGATAAGCATAGAGTACTTACTTTGACATCACGATGGATATGGCCATGATGATGAAGATACTCTAGGGCTTTAAGTATCTCACGCATTATTGTAGCAATAACAACCTCCTGAAAGCCCTCAGGATATGCAGCCTCCAATATGTGAAGACAAGAGCCACCAGCCATATAGGGCATGACAACCCATAAATTATGATCATTAACAAAAGAGCAGTGTGACTTGAGAACGTTAGGATGCACTACTACAAAACTGAACTTAGGGGATATCACTTAGATAGCGTTTTTCCAGAAGCGCTATCTAAGTTCATTACTTTCATAGCATTTTTTACAAAAGCATGATGTAAGTTAATGAATAAAAAATCAAAATTAAACAAAAAATAAAAATTATATACTACAATAGCGTTTCAGAAATAAACACTATGGTAGATTGCACTTCAATAGCGTTTTCTAGAAACGCTCTTTAAGTTAATGTATTTTAAGAAATATAAATTTATTTTTTATTTACAATATAACACTAAAACACAAAGTAAACTTCATTCATTCCCGTGAATAATTTTAGGTCAACCTCTCTCAGCCTCAGCCTCGCCGTCGCTGCTCACCCTCGCTGCTCTCAATACCTTCTCGTCGCTAATCGAAGTACAACCTCTAACTCATACCTCAATCGAGTTCTCTATCTCTATTAATGGGATGTTCAATTTTAGGGATCAATCTTAGGGGTTCAATTTCAGTTGTGTTGCTACCAATTCTTGCTTAACCTCATCTATATGTGTTTATGCTTCAAATGCTCTGAATTTGAGTTGTGAGCTTCGACTCAACAAATCTCAAAAATGGCGGCGATTCTAGTGCTAACAATTCTCGATGGGTTCTAGAGCCTACACATGATATGAAACCAACAAAAAAATTGTAGGTTTTGCATAACCTGTGTAGAACATTTCGACTAAGCGAGTCATAGGACGATTGAGGGTTCTTAAATCCCTCATCGCTTTCATATTTCACCTTTCCTTCTCAATTCTCAAATAAAATGGCCAGTGTTCAAGGTATGTTTTCTTTGACTTTTTTCCTGTTCTGGCATGAATTGGGGTATTCATATGGGTACTTATATTTGTTGTTGTTTTTTATGGGTTTTTGATTTGGTAATGAAAATAATGGCGAAAATGGGTTTTCCAGAAGAAGTATTGGGCTGAGCATTCCATTGACCTCACTGTCGAAGACATGATGCTCGATTCCAAAGCTTCCGACCTCGATAATAAAGAGAGGCCTGAAGTATATTCCCCCTTTTAATTATATTTCAAATTTCTTAACATTTCAAATTTCTGATTCCTTTTTCTTGTTACTAGTTTATAAAGTTTTTAAGCTTCCAAAACAAAGTAACTTAATAATTGGTGTTATATTCCGAGACTACTTTATGCTATACACTAATTCATTGTATATTATTAATGCTAAAGTGATGACTGATGATGGACTATTAGTTTTGGACTTTGTAGCTTAGGTGAGATTAAATAATTAGGTAACATAAATTATGTTCAAAATGATCCTGGACTTAGTATTTAAACTATACAAAACATTATCTGGGACATGTGATTTATACATCTCTTACAACTTTTAGGCATACCATACTTTGTATACTCTCTTTGTGTCTAATTTGAGCTACATCTGTAGTGGTAATGGACATAAGTGATGATAGCGGTTTGGAGTCTGAGGTAAGACTTCTTTTAATATTGGTAGGCATATGGGTAACGGAGGTAAGACTTTTTTTTTTAATTTTCATGTTATTACATTATCCCTTCCGTTGCTGGCCAGGGGGTTTATGCCTTTCCAGATCATTTGGGGACATGGATGTTAGAGAATTCATATTACTAATACCATATGTTAAACAAGTGAAAGTAAGTACTATATTTCCATTACTGTAATTTATTTGTCAGAATCTTTAACTTATATCAATTAGTTTTTGGCCTCCTACACTTAACTTTCCACACCTTAATTGAAGTTCTGTTATTAACTTGTGGGCCTGACATGGTTTTATCATTATAAAAGTTATCAAATGCAGGAGGACGGCTTTTTATGGCATCTGATGGTAGCTGGGATGCATTATCCTTGGATATGGCTGCCAAATCTTGTCATGGATTGCCTGCTGAACTTCAGGCATCTAAAATGGAGTCGTCTTCTCTTATGATGCCCGTTCGGTTGATTAACTATCTATCTTTTTCTCTGTCTCTCTATAATTCCATCTCTCTTTCTCTCTCTCTCTCTCTCTCTCTCTCTCTCTCTCTCTCTCTCTCTCTCTTTTAATGCACAAATCTATATGGCAACCTCCACGTACACCTCTCATCTCCATCGAGTCACCGAGTCACGAATCTCCTCCATTCATTACAAACTTAGATAATGCAATGTAGAGACCTCTGCCTCCAAAGTGATGGTGAAGATTACTGCCGGTTTGCTTTATAAGTCGAAGGCGTTATTCACGATTTTGACATATCTTCAAAGTTATTTTCCGTTTCTTTTGTTAGCCAGTTTTCGGTTAACTAGTTTTGTGTTTATTGTTTATCTATGTACAACAAAAACTAGTGGTTAATTGATTGAGGTAAAAAATTCCCTGTGTCTCTTGCAATTAGGACAAATAAAATGATCTATTTAATCATGTTAACTCGAATAACTTGTAGAAAGGGGGGGTTGAATACAAGTTATGTAATCGTGTCGGATTTTTGCTTGATTAGATGAACAAGTATAAACGAATAAATCAAACTATTTGTATTAATACAAATCTCTCTCTGTTTGTTCACTCGTATACTCACGATGATCACAAATCTCACACTAAGCTCACGCTTTTTACAATGATATATAGAGAGAGTATTTATAATGCTACCTATCAACTAATAACAGAAAGAATAATCTATACATGGTAATCTTCTGCCGTCCAATTGATAGTTTCTAACAATGCTTTGATTCTTTTCTTCATGCACACTTCTTTCGATCTTCTGAATACAAGATCCTAAAGTATAGCACTTTCCAATTCTGTAGCTCCGATAGAATCAAGGTCTGTCATAGTCCCTATAAACTCTGTAGTCCATGACCTCAGTCTCTAATCAAGTACTGTTCATAGTTTTGCAGATCTTGGATAACTAATATTCCCTTAATCAAATGCTAAACCCTTTACAAGATCAGGGTATTACAAGAAGTGTAATGTCGTTCTATTCTACACATCACAACTTATGAATTTATTCCTAACAATCTCCCCCTATTTATGCTTTATAACATGAAGCATAAATCTGAGTTGTTGATGTCAAAACCTCTAACAATGCAACTAGAATATAATATACATGAATCTATTATTTACCTGAAGTTAAGTCACACAAGTACCTCAATTACTCAATCTACCTTAATTCTTCTGAACTGTGAATTGTCTCTGAGAAATTCTTCAAGCAAAGCATCTTCAGTTTTGGCTAAGACTTCACCAACACTCTGTTTCAGATCTAGCATGTCACCATTATCAATAATGATTTGATAATGCAGAGCTCTTAACTTGTCTGGCCTGTATCTGAAGTGATTAAGATTTTCAATAGAAACGGAATCATACTTCCCTTCCATAGCTTGAAAAAAGACAAAAGATCCCCCATCATCAACATTGATCTTTAATGACTTATACTCAATCTCTTTGTCTTTACCATCATCATCAACATAATGTAGCTTGAAAGGTGGTACATTCTCCTTCTTTGCTCCATACATTCTCTTCAACAATTTATCAATTTCACCAGTCCAGTGCATAAGTGATGCATTATAATTCTGAGTAACTTTAGCATTTTTGTGTAACAAGAATCGAACATATGATAACTCTTCTTCCTTCTTGTGATATAAGAACATAGACAAATACATCCACCTCACTCTACCATCAGATAAGAAGTATACAAGAAAAACTTCTGTTTCTTCTTTATCAACCATTCCTCTTCTTCTATCATATTCTTGATATGTCTTCACTCTCTGAACAAGCTGTGCAGAAATCAACTTATTAAGATGTCTTTGAGTCATCTTTTCACCAAACTCGTCCAAGAGTGAATGAGGATCAGCCTTTAGCTTTGTAACATCTGTGGTATGCTTTCCAATCTCACTATGACCAAGTCCAGTCCTTTTTCTAGGAATTAGAGACTGTAAATTTTGACTCATAGTCCAGTAAGATGGTTCCTTTGATCTTGAATGAACTTGCTTCTCAACACCAAAAGTAGTAGATTGAACATTTTATGATTTCATCAACTCCTCTTGTGTAAATCCTACATTCTTCAAATTTATAGTAGTCCCTGACACTACATCTTTTACAACTTGTTCCTGTAGAAAAATTGATGCAGTATCTGGTACTTGAAAAGTTTTAGCTTTCTTTGTTACAGACTCTGACTGTCCAGAAACATGCTTTTCTTTAGATCTCGATTGAGTAGATCTACCAGTATCAGTGTCTGTAACAACTTTGCTTTTCCCTCTTCCAACATTACCACCACTGCCACCACCATCACCCTTATCTCTTCTATCAGACTTGGCTTCAGTAGCATCAGCCTTGCAAGTATCTCTGATGACTATTCCTGTTTGTTTCCTCTTAATTGTTTTTATCTCCCCCTTTTTGACATCAGCAACATTTACTCCAAGAGTTTCAATGAGAGAATAAATAAGATTCATCAAAACAGCCTGATTTTCCATGATAGTGACCTGGCTATCCTCTAATATCTGAAGCCTATGTTGAACATGTGTTTGAGTTTGTTGAACACCTTCAATAAGAGTATTATGCTTATAAAGATTGACTTCAATGTCGGAAGATACAAATTTCATAGAATCATTGGTAGCTTGAATTGCAGTATCAATACATGCAACCTGAGTAGCAAGAGCATGAACAGACCGATTAACAGAAGAAAGACCAGCATCCAAAATTTGATGAGCATCTTCAAGAAGCCCACTTTGATAATTGAATTCAGCAATGCCCTAAACATGAGCTAATGCTGTAGGATCTGACACTTCATCTGGATAGATTTCATACTTGTTAAAGAATTCCAGTTTGTCATTGGCCCTTATATTCTCAATCTCACCAATGTGTCTAATAAGTGTGAAAGAGTCAGGATCAGTAACAAATTGACTATGAGCAATTTCAGTAGGAAAATCTTGATCCCAATAAGTAAATATCTCCTTGTCTTCAGATTCAGCATTAGAATGAGTTGAATCAGTATCATCAATCTGATTGTTGAAATCAAGATGCAAAGGTGTGGCTTTCTCAAGAGCATGTTCTCTGTCATTTGCTTGAAGCAGTTGAATAAACATGAAATTCATAGAATCAAGACCCAGATCATGAGCTTCTACTAGATTAGTAGCCCATATTTGATCAAAATAACCAAAGGAAGATTCTTTAACCTTTGCAGATGATGTTGCCTGTGAATCAAGAACTACAGATGTAGAATGATATTCAAGTAAAGGTACTTGAGTAGAATGACTTACAGCTGCAACTGGAGTATCTGAAACTGAAGTAAAAGGTACGATTGCCAAATTTACAACAGTACTCACATCCTGACCTTAACCAGTATCCTGTGTGCTAACAGTTACAGACTCCGACTCCTCCATAGAGTGATCAGCTTCTGCAAATGTCTCAATGTTAGCTGAGATTGGTAACATATTCAGAGGGACACTAGGATCATGAGGTAAATCTTCTGGCACATTCTGAGAAAGTGACTCCCTTAGCCTATCTCCTTTTCGATTGATAGCGTCCACAAGCCTTTGTTGATATTGCTGAGCTTTAACTTCAGGCTTTGAATTATGCTTGGCTAAGTCCTGTTTCTCATACATATTTATGAAAGAATAAGTACCAGCATCCATACCAAGATTTTCAGACCAAGATTCAGGAAAAATCTGATCCCAGAAATCAAAAGATGGTTCTTTCCTAGTTTTCTCTCCCTCACTATGGAGTTGATCATCCATACCCTCATTCTCACTTTGACTTACTAAAGCCAGCGCTCTTTCTACCTCTCCTTTTGCATGGTCAGGAGCCAGCCTCTCAATTTGTGGCTCTATGTCCATCTTTTCAAGTGTTTCACTCAAATTTGGATAAGTGCTCTCATGACCTACAGAAAAATAGGGGTTAGAAGAAGTTGTTATACTTGAACTCACATGGAGAGAGGGTTGCTCATATGGCAAGGGGCTTGAGGTTTTCTCCATGGAGTGAGCTGTTATAATCTCTGAACCCTCACAAACATCTACTGTCTTTCCAGAGACTACAGGCTCCAGTATACCACTTTCAGGGTCTACACTAGACTCTGATGTCTTCAGTAAAACTTCATTAGACACCATAGTTAGTATGTCACCGTCTTTAAGTGTTGTTTACTGAGACTCACCCTCAAGGTGGATAGACTCTGACTGAACAATATTTGTTTCATCTTCAGGAAAATCAATCAAAGTCATTCCTCCCATATCATAGGGTATCTCAATTGCAGTTTCAGCCATCACAGAAGACCTTTCAGCATCAGCTATCACAGTTCCTGAGTCATCCAACCTCTGACTAGATGGTTCTTGTGTTGCAGTGACTGTGATCTAATCTATCCTACTATCCACCACTGGTGCAATAGTATCTCCTGTTGACTGCATTCCACTATCTACTACCTCCTTTTGTTCACCTTGAGCTGGAGCATCTTCAACAATGAAATCCTTGTGAAACAAGTATGTGTGAAGTGATTGAAGTTGACCATGCTTAGAAAGTCCAAATTTCTTTCTCAATTCTCCTCTGATTGATTTATAGAAATACATCTTCATAAGATCAAGTCTTTGATATAAAAGTCCATATTCTTGAGGATGAGAACGTTTGGGAACTCTTTCAATCAAAAAGTCTAGAACAGGCCTGGAAAGCTTGACTTTGATAGAAATAAGCTTCATAGCCATTCTGTATGTCAATGTGGTTTCCCAACTTGAATCAATATCAAGGCGTCTCTTGTCAGATTCTGACTTGCATAGCGCTTTATGCTTAGAGACCTGCTAAATATTAGTTGGACTAGACTCTGTGTGTAGGTGATAATTGAATCTTTCTCCTTGTTCTCCTGGTATAGTGAGCAACAGATTTAACTTGAGAAGGCTCAAGAGGTGCAGACTTAGTGGTGATATTGGGTTGAGATCTTTTTCCAATAGAAGCAGTGTAAGAACCCTGATTTTTGGTAGGAATTAAAACCTTTATTATGTAATGGAATATAAGTGTGACAGTGGTTCCGATGAATGAATATTTAACGGATATGGGTTCCAATGTTTATATGCCATGAAGAATGCAATAGGTTGCCAACTTAGATTAGAATAATCTATCTCCTGGAAAGAAAGATATAGTAAATTCCAAAGAGGAAGATTATTCTTATGTCATCCAAATTGATATCTGTTATAAGTCCAGTGGTTCCGTAAAAGGGTTAAGGAATGCTCAAAAGAGAACAAGGACCTTATTTCTAATTATAAGGAATAAAGAAAGAATAAGTGATGAATAGTGTTTTGGTGGAATTAGGAATATTATTAGAAGACACTATATAGAAGTACCCGGAACGGATTTCTGAGTTCGTATTAATGATCCAAGGGGAAAAAGAGTGTATGTAAAAGTTATCGGATTCTGAAAAATAGCACTTTTATTTTTCCCGAGATTTCCCTGGACACTGAAAGACTTAAGGAATTATTGAAAGGATTTAAGGAATATAGGTTCAAGAATTATTAAAGAGAATGGAGAATGATAGTATAAATATTAAGACGGTTTCCGGTGAAACCCTAACTAGAAATCTTCGAGATATTCCTCCGAACGATCAACGAATTAAGCAATAACCGGACAAAGAAACACGCAGAGGATCACGGTGCATGCATTTGCTAGTGGAAAATATCTAGTAACCAAGTAGTTACAAGAGTAACTAGCACACTTAGAGAACAAGCCAAGTACTTAGCATAATCTTCTCATCCAACCACACAAACTCAACACTTGTCCACTCCAAAACATTATCCATGACCTCATACCTTTATTAAAGTAGTTTTATGGCCTTGATATTTCCTTAGGCTAGCAATAATACAAGATTAGATGAGATTAAACCAAAAGAAAAGCCAAGCAACTCCATCTCTCTCAAACTGCCCAGCAGGAGCATCAAGGAAAGAAAAATTCATATCTCCACTTCTACCCATTCTAAAATCACCAAATTTTAACCATAGCTTCTCCAGTCCATGGGAAACATTCGCTCAAAATTTCATGGCAATCGAATGAGTATAGCCTAGTCAAATCTCCTCTCCAAGTTGAAGAAACCAAACTGCCCTGTTCTTGACAGTTTCGGTCCAGCGGAAAAAAGGGGGCTCAAAACCCTAGCTAGATAGCTTCAAATTTGATGAACTAGGACTCAAAACAAATCTTATGAAGAGGCCAAGATGTGGTAAAAATTTCAGAGCCAAACTCTTATTTTTCAATTTTCTATGATTATTACAAGTTTAGGGTGAATAGTAACTTTCAAGAAACTAACTTTGTTTTTCTTAATTTCTTGGATGATCTAAGCTTGGTTAAGGTTGTAAAAGGATTATTCAAGGCTTAGTAAGGTCTTACACACACCAAGGAAGGTATGGAACTCATGAAACCCTAACCCTTACTTTGAGATTATGCATGTTCTTGATGGATTTTAACTTAGTTATGATTATGGTGATGTTATAAGCATGATTAGTTAGTGGTTTAGTGATTTGAGTAAAATGATGCACATGATGGTGAAGTGTAATACTTCTGGACTTATTGAGATGAATAGCATGTGTATAAGTTGTATGGATGCCCGGTGTGGCTTGGTTTGATTGTGGTAAATTTGGAAACGATCGATTTATAGCCGTCGTAATGCCCGATTTTCGTTAGACCTTAAGAATCCGTTCATAACAGTTGGTATAAGTCTCTGACCTGGTTGATTATATGACATGTCCTTGTAGATCTCGAGTCATGGATCGTTTTTGCGCGAACGAACCCCTAAAAGTACACTTGGTTATAACTTTGGAAATTCACTTAGAAAACGGGCGATAAAACTCGAGGTATAATCTTGGTTCGTAAACGACCAACCTTAGAACTTATACGATTTAAGTATATACCAAGTGTAAGTTTGATGATATGTCTTAATAACGAACAAATGTCGGACCGTATCGGTGACAAAAAGAGTTACACAAAAGGGTGCATAACGAGATAACTTGAAAACGTGTTTCGACTTAAGTGAAGTTTATACTTAGACTTTTAAAAGGTGTTAAGTGGTTAATCTCGAATGTTCTGATTGTTTATAGATCATCGAGCAGACCCAGGACACGCTATCTCTACCCACACCCGATTACCAGGAAAGTTTCCAATACCTTGGAACTGTTGTTGTGATAGTATGTATATCTGTTGTTTCTGATACATATGTCATAGCATGCATGCCTATTGTCAAAATATATTATGATACTTGTTCCCTGAATTGATATTGGCTTATAAACTAGATACGAATTATCAGTTATAAGCCGGATTGTTTTGGTAAGACCCTTAGCGAAGGGCATATGATATTTATTCTTAAATATAGATCGGGAGTCGGTATTTTGAGATATATAGATAGTCGTGGAAACCCGGAGGAATTCCAACGGCAGATTATTATTTATCTTGAGGAATGTTATTATTAAACATTATTTATATTTCCACAAAGTATCGATTACTTGGAAATCTTTCGAGGAATGTTATTTGAGTATTATCTCAGTCGAGAGATATTAAATGAATGTTAGTTTCGAATATTCATTTAGAGTTGATTATTTAATGAATATTATTTTGATATTCATTTGGAATTCTATTCATTAAATGAATATTACCTTCGAATATTCATTTAAGATTTTTTTTTTTGTCATAATCGTACTTGCATTAAATTAATAATAATCAGAACTCAATACATGATCAATGTCTCTAGCTGGGTTATCAACCCATTCCCTTAGGCCAGACATAGAATGCGTAGCTAACATGTGTGCCACACTATTCGCAGACCTACGAACAAACTGAATTAACACATTATCATAGTGCTTACATAATTCACTACAATCTGAAACAATAGTATGGAAATATCTATCTCCACACCATTTCTCGCAAGCTTGTACCAGAACCTTTGAATCAGACTCGAAAATGCAGCGACCAAGATTTAACTCCTTAACCCAGGAGAGGGCTTCCTTAAGGCTTAAAGCTTCGGCTTCCCTAGGCTTCCAATGTCCCGCAATTCGACCACTCCTCGCACGCATGAACTGTCCTTCTTCATTCCGTATAACACTTCCAAATCCGATGGTATTATCGGAAAAAACCACTGCGTCAACATTAACTTTAACTCACCCTACAGGTGGCTTACTCCACCTATTTTCCTCCTGCATCTAGTGGCCCTGTATTTGCTCAGTCTCTCGTGCTCTGCTCCAATCTAATAACAGGTTAACTGCTGCAGCTCTCGTTCCAAACGCAGACCCATTTACACGATCCCAAACCCATTTATTTCTCCTATTCCATAAACTCCAACAGATCATTGCCACCAACGCACTCCTATCTCGTGTTGCTGTCTGGAAAATCTGAGTTAAAACATCCAAACACGTATCATTTATGTTCTTTATTATCAAGTTTGTCAGACCTGCCAACCCCCAAACCGTTTTTGCAAACTCACATTCAAATAGAACATGTATATCAGATTCACTTGCACTATAACACCATGGACATCTAACATTCACATTTACTCTCCTCATCTCCAATGCTTTTAAAGTTGGAAGACATCCCCTACAAACTCTCCACATAAAATTTACCACCTTCCCCGGAATCCGTAAATTCCATAGCTTCTTCCAGAAACCAGCATATGTCGTATCAAAAGTTCCTTGCAAACTCTTATAGACACTCCTGACTGTAAATTGCCCTTTTTCATCATCCAACCAAAACCACGTATCTCTTTTCTTACGAATCGGTATTGGTACTCTTTTAATAAGCTCTCTATCTCGAATATTAAAGAGATCATTCAAAATATCATATTCCCAATCACCCTTCTCCATATTCATCAAGTCTTGAACTTGCAGATCTTGTAACTCCTCTGGCATAACAGTAGTTAAATATCCGTTCTCAGGATCAGGTAACCAAGGAACATGCCACACCCTTGTACTTGCCCCATCCCCAATTATCTTATGACACCCAGATTTAACAGCTTCCTGAGCAGACATAATACTTTTCCACATATATCTAGGATTTGCTCCCAACTCTGCATTCAAAAAATCCATCTTTGGGAAGTACCGAGCTTTCAGAATTCTTGACACAAGAGGACTCTCTTCCTTCACAATCCGCCAACCTTGCTTAGCCAACATCGCCGTATTAAAAGTTTTCAAACACCTGACACCCAATCCTCCTCCATACTTAGAGATACTTACTTTGTCCCACGCCATCCATCTAATGCCACGTCCATTAGCTCCCTGTCCCCATAGGAATCCATTCATTTTCTTTTCTATGACATCACACAAATTTGCTGGAATCATAAACAGGCTCATCCAGAAATTCGGAATTGCCTGGGCCGCGGTCTTTAACAAAACCACTTTACCTGCTTTCGACAGAGACACATTTTCCCACCCCTGTAATTTTTGGCCAACACGTTCAATCAGAAAATCAAACACCTCACTCTTATTTCTGCCAACAACCATCGGCATACCCAGGTACTTACCAGGTATATTAACTTCCTGAACTGCCAGTATTGAACAAACTCGTACTCTATCCTCCACATCTGTATTAGGACTGAATGTAACACTTGATTTATTACAGTTTATAGCTTGCCCTGAAACCACCTCATACCTCTGTAAGATTCTTTTCATAGTGCCTGCTTTTGTCTCAGTTGCTCGAAAGAAGAAATAACAATCATCGGCAAACAACAAGTGTGAAATAGCTGGAGCCCCCCTAGCAATTGCACATCAATGAATTAAACCAACTCCCTCATTCCGTCTCATAATCGCACTCAAACCCTCAGCACATAGAATATATAAATAGGGGGATATAGGATCACCTTGCCGAATTCCACGTTTTAGCACAACTTCACCAAACACTTCGCCATTTTGCAAAAAACTATAAGACACACTTTTAACACATCTCCTCACCCTATCAATCCATACTTGGCTAAATCCAAATTTACTGAGCATATTTTCAATAAAATTCCACTCAAGCCGATCGTACGCTTTGGATACATCTACTTTCAAGCCCACTATGCCATTCTTCCCTTGTGTCTTTCTTCGAATGAAATGATTTATTTCAAAACCAATCAGGGCATTATCTATATGCAACCGTCCTTCTATAAATGCACTTTGCTTGTCCGAGATGACTGATTTTAAGCATGGCTTCAACCGATTGGCCATTACTTTTGATAAAATACGCATTAGCACATTGCACAAAGAGATAGGTCTTAACTCTGTTATTTGTTGTGGCTGCTTTACTTTTGGAATCAAACAAACTAACGTTCGATTTATTCCCTCTGGCAAACTACCATTACTAAAGAAAGACTTACATACCCGCGTGACATCTGCTCCAACAATGCTCCAATACGTTTGAAAGAAAGCAGGATTAAATCCATCCAACCCTGGCGATTTATGAGGATGCATAGCAAACACCGCAGCTTTAACCTCTTCTTCACTTACTGGTAACAATAACAACTCATTCTGTGCATCCGATACTTTCGATACACTTTCACCATCTATCAATTTCCCATCCGTACCTGAAGATTTAAATAGAGTTGAGTAATATTCTATAATAATCTCTTGCACCTCTTCACTATCTTCCCTCCACACCTCATTTGAATTCATCAAACCCTTAATATTATTATGTCTCTTGCGTTTCGATGCATACTTATGAAAGAATCTAGTATTCTGGTCACCCTCCATTAACCAATACTGTTTAGCCCTTTGTTGCCAATATGTCTCCTGCTTCTCAAGTAATCGAAGAAACTCTCCACGAACATCATTATACTGACGAATTCCCTGAGCATCTCTGCGGGACCTAAGCTTCTTCATTTGCTTTCTATGAGCTGATAGCAATTCTTGCATTTCCTTCACCATTCCCCCCCCATTCTTCAAGTTTTACACAGCATAAGCTTAGCTTTTCCATTATATCCATCAGACCTTCACCATGCCAACAATTGTTTATTAAACTGTAACATTCCTTCTCTCTTATCCAAATATTTTCAAACCGAAATCGTCTCCCTCTTTCAACATAAACCCTCCTATTCAGGTCGAGGAATAAAGGAAGATGATCAGACGAAGATACCTCCCTAACTTTTACCACAGCTTTCGGGAACATATTCATCCATTCTTGAGTTGCCATCCCTCTATCTAATCTCTCTTGAACCCAATTTTCCGTTCCCCTTGATCTCTCCCAAGTAAAGACGTCTCCTATAAAACCCAAATCCTGCAGCCCACAGTCACTTATCGCCTCTGAAAACCCCTCCATTAGCCTTCTAGGATGAGCATGCCTCCCTCTCTTTTCCTCCACCGAAACAATATCGTTGAAATCTCCTATTATACACCACGGTAACGCTGATGCTCCAGCTAACTCACGAAGCATATTCCAGGACTCCTCTCTTCTCCCTCTTTCTGGGAACCCATAGTACCCAGTGTACCTCCATCTACCAGTTTGTTCATTATTAACTTCAAAGTCTATAAAGTTTTGACAACTGCTTAAAATCTGGACCGCTCCATCATTCTTCCATAACATCCTGCAAAACCTAACTTCTTACTAACTGTCTCCACCTTATCCCTTTTAACCAAAGTCTCACTAAGAAAAATGAGACTGGGCCTACACTGTTGATTAATATCCAACAGAAGTCTAAATGCTCCTGGGTTGGCCAGCCCACGACAGTTCCACGATAGGATACTCAGATTTTACAAAATAATTAATTAAATTGATTTATTTCGAATTAATAATTAATTAAAAATTCGAAAATAATCAAAGTTGTTCAAAAATTCTGAAAAATTCACACAATGATCTTGATTACAACACGAACACATGTATCTTTTTAGATTTTCAAGAATCGAACCCAATTTTTCAGAAAAGTAAATCGTAATTTACGATTTTCGATTTCAAAATCCTTCAAAATCGAACGAAATTGCGAGTTTAAGCACTTAAAATGTAGATAATCAGACAAGGAGTCGACTTATGTGATTAGATCGTGATTATCAACAAGATTCGAGACAAAAATTGGGCATGAACGATCATATATGCGTGTGTATATATGTGTGTATCTATAGAGTTCTCTAAGACTTAACTTGAGAGAAAGAAATAAACCGAAATATGACTTAATTCTAATATATACTCTAAACACTGAATATGGCTTAATTATTAATCGTTATGACCTAAATAATATAAACTGTCAAAAACATTTTAATCTCGATTATGACTTAATGTATGTACAACAGACTCTATTATGACTTATTATACTAATATGACATAAATCAATACGACTTAATAAAATAGAACTAAGACTCGTTATGACTTAAATATAAAAACTGACTCTAATATGACTTAATATACATGGATACTGATTATGACCTAATTAAAGCTAATACTGAATATGACTTAATTAAAACTAAGATTCGATTAAGACTTAAATTAACTTGACAAAATTTAAGACTTAACTAATTACTAACGAATATGACTTAATTCGTTATGACTTAATCTAAATAAGACTAAATCTGATCAATATAACAAATAAGTCATACCGACCAGAAAAACAATTAAAAACAAGTCATATTGCAGTTTAGATTAATTTTAAGTCATATCTACTTAAAATAGATTAAAGAAAATACAAATAATTTAATTAAACACACATATATTTACAAATAATAATACAGAAAAATATATTAAAAATAATATTATTAATCAAACAAATAATAACAATAGAAATAACTAATACAGATTAATCTGTTAACGGAAATAACACAATATTAACAGGACAAACATTACAAAACATTAAATAAAATATTCTAAACAAATAAAATAAATATATACAATTATTCTAAAATTATAGAAATATGGAATAACAACTATTTAATAAAACAAAATAATAAATACAATAACAATCAAGAAAACAAGTTGATATAATAATTAAACAAGTGATTTTTTTTTTAAAATATTCACAAACTAATCACTTGTTAATTATTAAATATCAAACCTCAGATATTAACTAGATTAATTACTAGGACTGTTCAACATACCCAATTCACCAACAATTTTGGTGAATGTGGATTCGTCGAGCGACTTAGTAAAAATATCTGCTGTTTGTTCTTCAGTGGGTACAAACAATAATTCCACTGTACCATTCATGACATGCTCTCTAATAAAATGATACCTTATATCTATATGCTTTGTCCTTGAATGCTGCACAGGATTGTTGGAGATTGCTATGGCACTTGTATTATCACACAAAATAGGAATATTTTGTAATACAAAGCCATAGTCCATCAGTTGATTCCTAATCCACAAGATTTGAGCACAACAGCTTCCAGCAGCTATATATTCAGCTTCGGCTGTAGAGTTGGAAACTGTTTGTTGTTTCTTGCTGTACCATGAAACCAATCTACCACCTAGGAATTGACAACTCCCAGATGTGCTTTTTCTATCTACAACACTTCCTGCATAATCAGAATCTGTATATCCAACAAGATTAAAACCAGAATCTTTAGGGTACCAGATACCTAAATTAGGCGTACCCTTGAGATATCTCAGAATTCGTTTAACAGCAATGAGATGAACATCTCTAGGATCTGATTGGAACCTTGCACACAAGCACGTAGCATGCATAATATCAGGTCTACTTGCAGTAAGATAAAGTAATGAGCCTATCATACCTCTGTAGCTTGTAATATCTACCTTAGCAGAATTTTTACATGCTCCAACTTTGACAGCTGTGGATGATGGTGTCTTTGCTGAAGAAGAGTCCTCCATTTGATATTTCTTGAGAAGCTCTTTGATGTACTTGGATTGACAAATAAATATACCATCTTGCCTTTGATTTATTTGTAACCCAAGAAAGAACTTCAACTCACCCATCATGCTCATTTCAAATTTACCCTGCATTAACTTCGCAAATTTCTTGCACAAAAGATCATTAGTAGACCCGAATATTATATCGTCCACATAGACTTGGACTATAATTGTATCATTCTTATGTTTCTTTGTGAAGAGAGTTTTGTCTATGACACCTCTAACAAAATAATTTTCAAGTAAAAATTCAGAGAGAGTGTCATACCATTTCCTTGGTGCTTGCTTAAGACCATAGACAGCCTTGAAAAGCAAGTAGACATAGTCAATTAAATCTGGATCTTCAAAGCCAGGGGGCTGTTCTACATAAACCTCTTCATCTAGCTTGCCATTCAAGAAAGCAGTCTTGACATCCATTTAATAAACTTTAAAGTTTGAAAATGCTGCGAATGCCAAGAATATTCTTATGGCCTCAAGTCTAGCCACTGGAGCATAGGTCTCATCATAATCAATGCCTTCAGATTGGGAGTAACCCTTTGCTACCAGTCTTGCTTTATTTCTCGTCACTGTGCCATCTTCATCAAGTTTGTTTCTGAATACCCACCTTGTGCCAACTACTGGTCTGTCTGTAGGTCTGGGTACCAGCTTCCAAACTTCTTGTTGTTTAAATTGATTGAGTTCATCTTGCATAGCAATCACTCAATCAGGATCAGAAAGAGCTTCTTCAGTTTTCTTAGGTTCCATTTTAGACAGAAACCCTGAATAATTACATTGATTCTGAAAAGCTCTTCTAGTCTTTACACCAACAACTGGATCACCAATAATTAGCTCAAAAGGATGAGCTCTATTCCAAACAGTCTGTCTGGGAAGATTAAATCTTGATGATTCGCCTTGTTCTTCATTGAGATGTTGTGTGTGACCAGTTGACCCTTCATTTTCTCCCCCTGAGTTGTTGCCAGGTTGACTAGATGATGATTGTTTAGAAGAGTCAGGGGAATTTTGACTACTATCATTGTTTTCATCACCATTACCCTGATCATCATTGTTGTCATTAGCATCAGTAAAAATCTCAGGTGCATTGTCATCATCTGAATCTGTATCTGTCATGTCATCGAAAGATAATTTCTCAGATGGATTCTCAGTTTGGATACTAGGGAGTTTAGTGTCATCAAATGTTACATTGACACTTTCCATCATCTTCTGTTCATCAATCACATACACCATGTATGCTCTCATTGAATAACCAATAAAAATTGCTTCAAATGCTTTGGTATCGAATTTACCACCTTGATCATCACCTTCTTTAAGCACAAAGCACTTTGCCCCAAATACATGAAAGTATTTGAGTGATGGTTTCTTATCAGCCATAATTTCATAGGGTGTCTTCATTTGATCTTTATTGATTAGAGTTCGATTCTGGGTATAGCACGCAGTATTGACAGCTTCAGCCCAAAAGTACAATGGAAGCCTTGATTCACTTAACATAGTACGTGCAGCTTCAATCAAGGTTCTATTCTTTCTTTCCACTACCCCATTTTGCTGAGGAGTTCTTGGAGCTGAGTGTTGTCTGGTTATACCCTTCTCAGTGCAGAAGTCATTTAAAACTAAATTCTTGAATTCAGTTCCATTGTCTGATCTTATAGCTCTCACTGTATACGTAGAATCTCGCTCGATTAATTTAATGTGATCAATCACCAGTTGTGGAGTCTCATCTTTAGAATTCAAAAACAGGACCCATGTGTATTTTGAAAAATCATCAACAATCACTAGAGCATATCTCTTCCTTGACATAGACATCACATTAACTGGACCAAACAAATCCATATGAAGTAATTGTAAAGGTTCAGTTATTGAAGATGTGTCAGTGCTCCTGTGACTTGCCCTTTTTACCTTGCCTTTTTGACATGCATCACAAAGTCCTTCTTGAGTGAATTCCATTGGAGGCAAACCTCTCACCAACTCTCTTTTAACCAGAGAATTCATCTTCTTAAAATTAAGATGAGAAAGTTTCTTGTGGCATAGCCAACTCTCTTCATTAGATGCTTTAGTGTAGAAGCAAGTGACTTCTTCAGTGCTTCCTGAGTTCATATTGGCTACGTACAGATTGCCTTTTCTAACTCCTGTCAGTTGTGGCTTCTCATGTCTCTTGTGTGAAATTGGACAATTCTTCTTGTTGAAATGAACTTCATAACCTTTGTCACAGAATTGACTGACACTGAGCAGATTGTGCTCAAGTCCAGTCACAAAAGAGACTTCATCAATGATAACATTTCCAGTTTCAAGTCTGCCATATCCATCAGTTCTACCTTTGCTGCTATCTCCAAAGGTAACTACTGGGCCGGCCTTCTCCACCACATTTGTCAGCAGGGTTCTGTCTCCAGTTATATGCCTTGAACATCCACTATCCAAGATCCAGGTTACTCGATCAACCTGTTCAATACCTTGCAATGACAAATGAATTAAACCTTCTTCGGGACCCAAATTTGATTGGGTCCTGCGTATTTAAAGTATTGACCTTTATCAGGAAAAACAACATTTTTAATTTGAACATCTTTAGTCAATAAACATTTAACCTTATAAACAGATTTGAAAATCTTTTGTTTTATCTTGGGTATCCATGTTTCTCTAGCAGCAGTAACACTTGTGTCATTGACTGGACATTTGACCTGGTAGACATTCTTGGTAACCTTTTGTTTAGTCTTAGGTGCAAATGTCTCTCTCCTAACTTGAGGAGGAAAAGCAGTCTTTGATCGAACATTATTGTTCCTGTTCATGTGCTGTCGAGGAGCATTCTGTTTAACACATGCATAATTACCATTAAAATAAGCACGCATACTGTTAAAAGCAAAAGACATACAATTGATAACACCACATGCTTTATGATTAGAATCAATGGTAGACATGGTATTTTTCTGTTTCAACTTATTACTACCTAATCCAGTCTTAGAGGAACTAGCTGATTCAACAACTTTGACTGGTACTTTAGGTGCATCTTTCTTGGATGAAACATTCGCTGTATTAGTGTCCTCAACTGATTTAGCCTTAACAAAGACTGTGACATTTTTCTTGGATGAAACATTCTTTGTATTAGTGTTCTTAACAGTTTTATCCTTAACACATTTATCCTTAACAAGGACTGTGCCATTTGCACTATCCTCATTTCTCATTTCTTCTTGGATAACCATAGAAAGAATATCTGGTGGGCCAGCATCAGATTTTGTAAACATTGGTTTTTCAACATTCTTGAGAATATGTGGTATACCTCTTTCTTTAGCTGAAATAGGATTAGGAGAATGATTACTCAAAGAACCAACAGCTTGATTGTAATCAAATCCTATTCCTACAGTTCGTTCTACTGCTTGTTTGTTGAAGAACTCTTTAGAAACTTTAACAGTATTATAACAAGCTCTAATCTGTGTTTCAAGTTCTTTAATCCTGATGTCTTGATCAGCAATCCTATCAACTTGTTTTACCATGTATTCTCCTAATGACTTATCTCTGTAATTAAGTCAAGCTATTTCTTCTATATTCATATCTTGATTAATCTTCACCTTTTTTAAATCTAACATTTCATTTTCAAGGTTAGTGTTAACAAGACTTATTCTCTCATACCCTTTTTGTGCATTATTCAAGCAATTACGTAAACTATGAATTAACTCAGCATCAGTAAGAGTTACCGGTGTGGTGTAATAAGTTGATGATTCTGCATTTGCCACTAGTGCAAAGTTTCCATATTCTTCATCTTCACTATCTGTGTCATCCCAGCTTTTACCAGCAGCTACATAAGCTCTTCCAGTCTTCTTCTTTTCAGAAGCATAATCTTTCTTCTGTGCTTGCTTGGGTTTCTGACACTCAGTAGCAAAGTGTCCCAACTCATTATAGTTGAAGCAACGAATCTTGCTTCTGTCAACAGTTCCAGTTTTATAACCTCCCTTGTTACTAGAGGATGAAGAACCTCCTCTCTGAAATCTGTTATTTGACTTAAACCTGAACTTTGGATTTCTTCTGAATCTGAAGTTACAGAATTGTCTCACCATCATCGCCATAGATTCATCTTCCAATTGATCCAGCTCTTCAAGTGAGTAAAATTCTCCACCATCCTGAGTAGCTGGTGTTTGACCATGTTCCACTTCAGTTTGTTCCTTGTTGAAGCTGTTAGGTTGAACAACTTTAGCTTCCACTTCCTTAGGAACCTCAACCACTAGAGCTGTAGAAGAGTTTGTCATTCTGCCTTTGCCATAGAATTCCTTTTGCTGTACTTGTTCTAATTCATATGATTTCAGAACACCAAACAACCTTTCAAGAGCAATCTGAGTTAAATCTCTAGATTCTCTGATGGCGGTGATTCTATGCTCTAAGTGAGTAGGCATAGTCAGTAAAAACTTCATGTTGATCTCCTTCTGAGTATATTGCTTGCCATGAACTTGCAAGTTATTGATTATTTTGTTATACCTTTCGAACACTTCCCTGAATGCCTTCATTAGGGCCAGCTCTAAAGTGTTCATATTCAGAGGTCAAAATTTGAAGTCTATTTTCCTTGACTTCATCAGTCCCTTCATTAATGATCTCAATAGTTTCCCAGATGTGCTTAGCAGTTTTACAATTCCTTACATGGCTATACATTACAGCATCTAGGGAATCTAATAGAATGAGTCTCAAATTTTTATCCAATCCAGCTTCCTCTTTTTCTTCAGAGGTAAAGTTCTTAGGGTCTTTTGGATAGGATTTTGCAGGTATTGTTACAATTCCATTTGTAACTGTTTCAGTATCATGTTGGATAGGAATTACTGGTCCATTTTTCAAAACCCACAAAAATCTTGGATTTGCTACATCAAGAAATAACTCCATTTTGTTTTTCCACATGTCATAGTTATCTTTATTAAAGATAGGAATTTTAACATTGCCTTTGGCTGACATGATGAATTTTTAAGAGAGTTAAAAATTCGAGCTTGATTTTTGATTGAGTAAAAATAGGATCTTGATTTGTGTATCAATCAATAGGCTCTGATACCAATTGTTAGGTCCACTATGATTGTAGAAGGGGGGGTTGAATACAATCAATATCAATTTCTCAAAATTTATTCGTTAAATAATTTTCACTAAAACGAATATTTTGTGCGGAATAAATTGACTCGGATTTCAAGTTGAATATAACTGTATATTAACTTGATGTGGTGTTACAAAATCAATCCAAACTATTATCAAGTGTTTAATAACTAATTAGAAAATTCGACAGAAACTTTTCTAATTTAGTTAATAAATCTCAAGATAAGTACAAGGAAACTTAATTCGCTAGTAATACAAGAATCACAAGTAGACAAGTTCTATCGGATAGAATATTACAAAGATGATGAACTTGAATTTATGTGAATTAATTTGTTCTTGGTGTTCTTGATATTTGAGAGATAATTCTGCTGTGTTTTTCCAGGATATTGCTGTGTTCTGGTCTGCTGCTGCATTCTGTTGCTTCTGATGTGTTATATAGGTCTGTACTCATTAGATATGACTTAAACTGCTTCAAGACCTATTAAATCAGCTGTCAGCATGACTTAATCTTGCTTTAAGACATAATTTTCTGTAGGTATGACCTAAACAATGTGTCGGTATGACCTAATCTTCAACAGTGTGGTCGGTATGACCTAAACACTTTTGTCAGTATGACCTAACACCTTTCCAGAAATATCTTGCTTCGGTATGACCTAATTCCATCGGTATGACCTAATTGATTTGAGGTTGGTAATACCTAATCCACTCAGCAGCTCGGTATGACCTAAATCTTTATGCTTAGTATGACTTAGATTTAAGTCATGTCGGTATGACCTAATTTAGGTCATACCGAACTAAACTTAATCAAGACATACTCAATTCAACATTTAATTAAGTCATATTGATCCTTTTAATTAATTCATGATTAATTGATACAATAATTAACTTAATAAATGAATTAATTCTATTAGAATTAATTAATTAATTAAATCAATTAAATGATTTATATCAATTAAAAACAAATTAAATTAAATCAATAACCAATTAATTTAATTCTTCCAAACCACGGAAAATAATAAAGAATTACCACTGACTTATGTTGACGTTCGATGTACTGTCTGGTTCATGAACGACTAACTTCAATGATGCTTCTTCACTTCTGACTTTAAGCTGTGGTTTATTTCTTCTCTCAATTTTCTTGTACTTTGATTGATTTTCAATCTATCACTCGAAAAATCTCTGTCACTGTAAATGAATCCATTCACTTCAATGTTATACTTAGGCTTGATCAGATACCTGATACGTCTTCCAGTGTGAAACATCAAAACTATAGATTGACCTCCTTCTTTCTTTTGACAGATATTGCTTCCTGAGATTCCTGTGACAGATCATACGGATATTTACTTATTACAATTTGGTTTAAGTTGATTAGGATCCTCGAACTACAAATAGGCTGATTCATATGCCTTTCACGTCTCTTCAACGGCCTTTCAACATTCAGTGCTACCCGGATTCTTACATTTGATTTCCAACCCCCTTCAAATGTTCCTGGACCCACTTTAACAAATCTTCCAAATGATGCACCTATATTCTTCAGAATATTTTCCGATATAAACCCTCTTGGCATATCATAGATTTGCACCCACATTTCCATGTCTTTTATCTCGACTGCTGTTGGATCTTCATTCATTTCCACTTGACGAAGTACTAGCATCGCCTGTTCAAATGACCATGGCCCTCCTTCCATAACCTTCTGCATATCCAGTTTATGATAAAAAATAAAAGAATATTTTCGATCCCCCATAGCATACACCTCCATTCCTTCTCTTTGCCGCCACAATGAACCCATTAGATTTTTCATAGCATGAAGATTTATACTCCTCTCTGTCAGAAACTTTCCCACCAACATATTTGTTGGTTTTTGTTGAACAACCTCAGTCCTTGCCACCACTATTTCATCTTCGTCTTCCTCCTCGATGACAAGATTTACATACATTTCCTCTAAAGATGATTCCAAACGTTCCATAATAACTAACCAGATTTGATTAGTATGATATGAATGACACTAGTATTATGATGATTAAGTAGCTATAGAGAAACAAGAAAACTGTCATATAGACAGAGAGAAAACTGTCATTTAGACGGAGAGAATAAACTGTCTCTACCCACACCCGATTACCAGGCAAGTTTCCAATACCTTGGAACTGTTGTTGTGATAGTATGTATATCTGTTGTTTCTGATACATATGACATAGCATGCATGCCTATTGTCAAAATATATTATGATACTTGTTCCCTGAATTGATATTGGCTTATAGACTAGATACGAATTATCAGTTATAAGCCGGATTGTTTTGGTAAGACCCTTAGCGAAGGGCATATGATATTCATTCTTAAATATAGATCGGGAGTCGGTATTTTGAGATATATAGATAGTCGTGGAAACCCGGAGGAATTCCAACGGCAGATTATTATTTATCTTGAGGAATGTTATTATTAAACATTATTTATATTTCTATAAAGTATCAATTACTTGGAAATCTTTCGAGGAATGTTATTTGAGTATTATCTCAGTCGAGAGATATTAAATGAATGTTAGTTTCGAATATTCATTTAGAGTTAATTATTTAATGATTATTATTTTGATATTCATTTGGAATTCTATTCATTAAATGAATATTACCTTAGAATATTCATTTAAGATTTTATTTACTTAATGAATATTACTTTAAAATATTCATTTGATGTTCTATTTATTTAATGAATATTATTTTAAAATATTCATTTGAAGTTCTATTTACTTAATAAATATTATTTCAAATATTCATTAATGGTTGATTTATTTAGTGAATAATTATGCATATTTATTCAGGGATTATTCAGCAATATTCTTTAAATATTTATGACTTAATAAATATTCTTTGGAATACTTATTTAATTCTTCTAACTCGTTTCAAAAATGATTTACTTCATTCAAAGATTATCTTCGACCTTCGAATATTTTGTAAATTATTTTGGAGTCTTATTATTAATACTATTATCAAGATAGGTTCTCAAAATTTCATTCTTCATTCAAATCTAACTTTCAAATTATAAGGGAACCTTACTTGAGAAGTGTTATTTATCTTGTTGACTTCCCGGTCATAAATCCTTTGAAATTATTCTTGTCACTCGCAACTTGGTTGCTAAGTGCTTAATGAATCTTGTGTACCTTCTCATCATTCGAGGGGTAATATTGTTGGAACAAGTTGATATCTATTAACAAGCAGCGGCTTGGGAAGTATTGGTGAATTTTCCTTTCCAACTAGATACGACTACTTTGTGGAGTCTTATTAACAAGTATCATACTTGGGGAAAGAGGGAGGATCTTTACGTTTCAAAGTTATGAATGTTATTCGAACTAGGAGTCGTGTAAGAGGCCGAGTAGCGCCGGTCCATCCCATAGGCCCAACCGTTGGCCAGGGAGATCTAGCAGGGCGGTAGACAAGTAAATCCGTCAGTTCTTCCTTCTACCGGTAGTAAAACTAATTTGAGCTGTACAATCTGCGACTGATCATCGTAAGGATTGGAACAGCGGGCGCAGTGAATACTCCAATATTAGTTCATCATTCAAAGTTGGAAATGTTCTGCAGTATCATCGGTGTTGGCAGGGTGAAAAAGTGTTAAAACTGGAACTGCAATATTTTTCCTGCAAGTTCCTCTTTTATGATAAATGATAATATCTTGCTTATCTTTGACATAGCAGATATTTCCACATATATATACATTTTTAGTTACCTTGTAACTTCATCATTTTTATTATACTAGCATCATTTCCGTAAATGCATGGCATATGGTTTGAAAGATACTTTTGAACTGTTATATATTATCGTTTAGTTATACATTATTGTTGGTGGGCTATTGCTCACCCTTGCTTTATTATTATATCACAACAACAGCTAGACCAGATGACTCGCACAAGGCGCACTCGACGCTGACGAGGACGATGAGACTACCAGAACTGAAGAGGAAGCTATTGGTAGGATAGATTCATTCTTTCAGTACCAGTATATGGGCTAGTATGACTTATGTAAATGGATGGCAAAGAGTATGTATTTATATTGTAATTCTTTTGGGTTGTAAGAACTAAAATGTGATTAATAAAATTTGATTGTTACTCTGATTTCATCTCTGGGACTATAACGGGTGTGTTTTATATTGTTGTGTTGGGTCATAAACATGTAATTTATTTTATGTTGAAGTAAGTTCAAGTATTGTGGACAGAAATGCAAATCGTAACGACCAGATCTCGGACCCCGGATCTGGGGGTGTTACAGAAATGGTATCAAAGCGTACGTTATAAACCCTAGAGATGAGGCGACGTTAAAACAATAAATTCACTAAGATAATAAGAACTCTTGCCAAGTTCATAGTTGGACTACATAATGTAGTGCTGACATATAAAACCCTCATGGGAACTCTTAAGTATCATGATAGTAACTTAGCTCAATATCGTATCGACGAGTAAGGCGACAGACCTTGAGTCATACGAGCAGCAGCACGATGATGCTTTATTATATGCTGAAGATCAGTGGGTAAATTCGATAGAGTACCCTACTGGAGACCCGGAAGAGGTTCCAGTATATAGGGAAAATCCTGTTAGGATAAGGAGCTTACCCTTGAGGAATGAGGGCTGCAGCCAGAAAGACTGTGATGATTAAGGTATAATGCTCAGAAAAGTGAGCATAAAGAACTGAGCTATTAGCAAGAGAACTGAAGATTCATGTTGGATTCGTAGCCGGACTACTGGATGTAGTACCAGCAAGTAAGACGAATTGGAAGAATTACTTGAGATCTTGTACGGGAATAGATGAGAATCCTTAGAGACTTTCATATTAACGAAGGAAGAGCTAGAGGGATGTATGATTATCAAAGACATCGATATATGATGAGGAGCAGAGTCCCTAGAAATAGTTGAGAAGGAGGCAGTAAGTGCCATATCATTTGATAAATGAATTAGTATGAATATTGTCAGTAATAATTCGCCATGAGAAGGCAAATGTCATAGGTTATAATTTATAGAACCAAATTGAGGTTAATGAGGTGGTTTTATTCAGGGAAATGTTCATTTCATGAATGAATCAGTTAGAAAGTAAAGACATTGGGAAGTGACAGCATGACTGGATAAAGTTATATAAGGAAGTAGTAAGCAAGACAATGATCTCAGAACCTACCGGAAGATAAGACCAGTGAGTCAAGATAAACTCGTAATGAGACTACTGTCAGAGACTGAGTATAGGGTTATTTCAACTCAGTGAAATGATGAACCAGAAACGTTAGATGCATGTGATTCAGAGAATATTAAATTCTTTCTTTTCTTTGAATGGATTATAGTAGTTACCTTAAGTTTACTCCGACGCGGAATTATAATGGATCAGGTAATACGATCAGCAGTTAAAGAGAAAAATGTGAGAAAATCTTCCTGGAGCTAAAAGATGAAATTGGTAATGACCAAGAGTTGGCATTGCTTAATGGAAAAAGGAGACTTTGTGCTTCCAACGACGCTTCGCATAAAGGATTAGGATGTGTGCTTGCGCAGCACGACAAAGTACTTGCGGATGCATTCGGACATCACGGTTCACCAGGTTCAGATGGCCTTAGTAGTACCAATTTTGTGGAACAACCAACTCTGACAGTAATGTTCCTTCTAAGACTAGTGGTTAGGTAGACTGACATTTGGTAGTATTGAGTATCAGGACGTATAGGTATCAGGACGTTGTGACAGGTTTCAATTTGAAACTGTTGATTCCCTTCTAAGGGATGTATATAATTGGTTCCTCTCCAGTGGTTAAACTTCCAACCTGATGACGATTATTTCGTTAATTATGACTGCTTATGGTTCTACCTTCTTGGAGGTTCATAGAACTATTCTTCAGGTTTCGAAACTGGTCTCCTTAATGTTACCAGTAGGTGGATAGATTGACCAAAATTTCCCTGATTCTGGAAAGGAATTCGGCGAATTTGGGCAAACCTTGTCTTTCTGATTATCAGAGAATATCATTGAAGAGATTGGAAACTGGAGCGAACCCCGTGGATTGGGTAAGGTAGCCGCTATATGGGTTGGTGGACAGACCCTGATTACTGCGATTGATTGTAGAATAAAATGATGAAGTTGAGATTGGACGGTAAAGGGGAAATGTACTTAAGGACCAAAACGGACTAAGGAGTTCCGGGATTGACTTAAATGAACAGGTTATTATGCCAAAAGTGTTAAGCTTATGTAGCACGTGGGATTGTTAAGAGAAGTTGAAAAGATAAAAATAAAGGAAAGGTGCCCGGAAGCGGTACCGAGAAGTCGATTGAGACTTATATGGAGTAAAATTTTGGAAAAGATCAGAAACGGTATCAAGGGAAGAAGGATGAACTAGGAGTGACTATGCCACTTTGGCACCCAAGATTTGATGTGTGAGGAAAGCAGTGAAAAAATACAAAAAAAATAAGAAGTTTAAGAGTACGCGGGAAAAAGCATATTGATAAGCGTAACCTACCTAGATAAATTATCTTCGCTATGGACAAAGGAGGCACTATGCCAGGCAATTGCTAGAAAAATAATGCCATTAGTTAACCCTAAACTCACATACTGTAGCGCGTCCATTTAGGGCCATGTGGTGAAGAATTATAAAGTTACTAGACCAGCAATGTATGGACAAAGCGGGGTGCTTCTAACCGAGTGCCAACCGCGAGAACTTTCGATATAAAGTGAAGTAATTCAGGTATATATGATTGACCAGCTTATGAACTAGAAACCCAACTATAGTGAATTGAGGTACATAATGCTAGGATTTTATAAATACAATGAACATAGTATGACTGAGGAAAGTGATCCTTATGGAGATTGTCAAAGATTGTGCAGTATGATGCAAAAAGGTTATCTGAAACTTAGTATCTTTAAGAAGAATGATAAGTACTAAGAGATTCACGTTGAACCCGACCAATATCTTCCAGAACATCCTTGTTGCCATTACCAAATATATGTTGTCTTTTGAAGGCCATGTAGACTGACATCCGTTTGAAAGAGAAGGTTAGCATGAAGCTACCTATAGATTATCAAGATGTGAATGATTGAAAAGAGACCCTTATTAAGGAATTATGAAGTGATTGTTAATTAAAGGATGTAAGTATTTCTTGAAAATCGAATTGAGGATAGAATATCCATAAATTAGGATGAACCCTGGGGATGCACAAAGGATGGCATTACCCTAATAAAGACATTGTGAATCTGGATGACACAAGTTGGATTGACTAAGGCAACAACAACCTTTAAGGATTTATTTAAAGGAGTTTTGAAAAGTACATAGACAGAATTTCTTATAGAATCGATTAATGATATTTTGATATACCTGTACCCAAAAAATACAGGAAGAATGATGAGAATGACCCAAGAGATTTGATAAGGAAAAAAAGTAACATTCTGAACTTCAAAATGGAAGTTTAGTAAGGAATGTACATTAATAATAATGCTAGATGAGGCATGTGTGAAACCATGAGAAAGTATGGATTGAACTAATAAAGGTTGAGATTATCCTAAAACAAGAAAGAACTAAGAGAATAAATATCCTAGGTATGATTGAGAGTTACTGTGATAAAGTTCCCATGGAAAGGTGGAAGCAATGACTTATGGATAGATATATTTTTCTCCTTCAGCAGAGCTTAACGGAGAACGTTTTCACCCAACAGTGATGGGAATGAGGTAGAAAAAATCTGAGTTGGAATATATCCAGAGAACATTGATTACAAGAAATATTATTGTCAGGAAAGGCAAATGAGGTGGCTGACACTTTAAGTATAGAGGAGTAATTATAAATGCTCATAACAAAGAAACAGAATGATATTAGGAAGGACCTTGAAGGTCATATTGGAGTGGAGGAATTTACATTCCTTCTGATGATTGTGCAAGAATCAACTGTAATAATAGTTTAAATAAAGATCCGATTCCTGATATAGTCTTAAATATATTACATACTTTAGAAGGGCCCATTTTGAGGTAAACCAGGACCATGATACGAAATTGATTAAGTAAACTGCTAAGTTTCCGGTCTTCTACTGAAGATATCCGATTAACTATTAAAGCACTACGTAAACAGTAAACGATGGTGATGCAACAATGGACTACATTAATATAGTGGTGATTCTTCTAAGAAAGTATATGACAACGCAAAGATAAAGATAGTGCTACTATTGATAAGCTAAATGGCATGTTGATGAATGACAAGCAAATTTATGTTATTGTATTTCTGCGCAAACAAGATAGAGAATATGAGGTTGGAGATTCATCATGCTAAAGGTATTCCCGTAGAAAGAATAATGAGACTTGGAGAGAAGGGAAGTTTATCCCGAGATTTATTTGGCCACCTGAGAGTTTAAAAGTGTTCGGAAGGTGGCATTCGAGCCAGCTTTACCCCCAAAGCTTATAGCATGGTCGTAACGTGTTTAATGTGGCAAAGCTACACCAGTAAAACGCAGATGCTCGACATATGATAAGAGTACGAGCAGGTAGATATACGACCTGGTCTGACTTACGAAAAAACAACTTGTGGAAAATCATGGGTAGAAAAGGACAAGTGATGAGAAACAAGTTTGGCAGAAGTAGATTATATTGAATCTAAGTTAAAGAAATCGGCCAGATTCATTTCGGAGGGTTTAAATTGGAATAATGTGATGATTATAAAGTAAATGTGATGGGATACCAATAAGGAGGTGCCAAGTGCAAAAGATGCCTCAATAAAGTGATGACGGTGGAGGTAAATAACAGAAGTGAATAAGAATCAGATAATAAGAAGGATGTGATTGATAAAGAAAAGACTGGGAAAGCAACTATGGAATGAGAAGCAAGGAATGTTATGAATGGGCTTTCTAATGAATTCTCGGGATGACAACCTGATAGTGTTAGTATTGTGAATATGAAAGAGTTAGTAGCGTGGCATGGGATGTCAGTAACAATGATGTCAAGCGAAAAACCTAAGATTTAACCTAAAAGGTTTAAGGAATTTTCTGAAGTGAGCATTGCTAAGATTAAACAAGAGTATAGGTCCATAGAATGATGGACGGAGCAGTGAGGACATGTTGACACGTGAGATTATGATAAAGTAGTATTTGATCTGAATACGATTATTTTTCTTCTCTGAGGAACCTCTACAGTTCAGAGGTCAATTCTAAGTATGATATTTGCAATCATGGAAATTTTCTATAATTCCTTGAAATTCTTTTCTTCTCTTCTCTCTTATTAATCTTCTTTTGAATTGAGAAGAACAACCCTTTTAAGGAGGGGAGGTACTGCTACGTGACTATCTGTCTGTGTGATAGAAGTCTAAGTGGAATACCATGACTTGTTTAATTGCTTGTCAAGTACTAAAGGCTGGCCCCCTTCTGTACTAACTATGCAATATAACAAATGTTCATTGATCATAATGATCTCTCAATAAATCTTTCCACTTCTCTGAATGGATCGAGATTGCGAAGATTAAAGCGATCAGGAAATGCATAGTGCGAGTGAGGTTATCTCCGAATTCGCAGAGCAATAGTGATACCAAAGTCACTACAGATACCAATAAGGATTATAGTATATGACTGAGTAAGAGCATAACCCGGATAGTGCGTTGTACTAAAAGCATCAAAGTTGAATAAAAGGATAAAGGGAGTATTGTAGCCCTGGTGAGATGTGCTGTAAAAAGGATTTGAATGATTAAGAATTGACCGAGAGGCTGAAAAGTGAAACGATAGACAAACGACTCTTTGCTTCCTACCTGATTCCGGGACGGAATCCTTTTAAGGAGGGGAGACTGTAAGAACCCTGATTTTTGGAAGGAATTAAAACTTTTATTATGTAATGGAATATAAGTGTGACAGTGGTTCCGATGAATGAATATTTAATGGATATGGGTTCCAATGTTTATATGCCACGAAGAATGCAATAGGTTGCCAACTTAGATTAGAATAATCTATCTCCAGGAAAGAAAGATATAGTAAATTCCAAAGAGGAAGATTATTCTCATGTCATCCAAATCGATATCTGTTATAAGTCCAGTGGTTCTGTAAAGGGGTTAAGGAATGCTCAAAAGAGAACAAGGACCTTATTTCTAATTATAAGGAATAAAGAAAGAATAAGTGATGAATAGTGTTTTGGAGGAATTAGGAATATTATTAGACGACACTATATAGAAGTACCCGGAACGGATTTCTGAGTTCGTATTAATGATCCAAGGGGACAAAGAGTGTATGTAAAAGTTATCGGATTCTGAAAAATAGCACTTTTATTTTCCCCGAGATTTCCCTGGACACTGAAAGACTTAAGGAATTATTGAAAGGATTTAAGGAATATAGGTTCAAGAATTATTAAAGAGAATGGAGAATGATAGTATAAATATTAAGACGGTTTCCGGTGAAACCCTAACTAGAAATCTTCGAGATATTCCTCCGAACGATCAACGAATTAAGCAATAACCAGACAAAGAAACACGTAGAGGATCACGGCGCATGCATTTGCTAGTGGAAAATATCTAGTAACCAAGTAGTTACAAGAGTAACTAGCACACTTAGAGAACAAGCCAAGTACTTAGCATAATCTTCTCATCCAACCACACAAATTCAACACTTGTCCACTCCACAAACATCATCCATGACCTCATACCTTTATTAAAGTAGCTTTATGGCCTTGATATTTCCTTAGCCTAGCAATAATACAAGATTAGACGAGATTAAACCAAAAGAAAAGCCAAGCAACTCCATCTCACCAAATTTTAACCATAGCTTCTGCACTCCATGGGCAACATTCGCTCAAAATTTCATGGCAATCTAATGAGTATAGCCTAGTCTAATCTCCTCCCCAAGTGGAAGAAACCAAACTGCCCTGTTCTTGACAATTCTGTCCAGCAGAAAAAGGGGGCTCAAAACCCTAGCTAGGAAGCTTCAAATTTGATGAACTAGGACTCAAAACAAAGCTTATGAAGAGGCCAAGATGTGGTAAAAATTTGAGAGCCAAACTCTTATTTTTCGATTTTCTATGATTTTTACAAGTTTAGGGTGTATAGTAACTTTCAAGAAACTAACTTTGTTTTTCTTAATTTCTTGGATGATCTAAGCTTGGTTAAGGTTGTAAAAGGATTATTCAAGGCTTATTAAGGTCTTACACACACCAAGGAAGGTATGGAACTCATGAAACCCTAACCCTTACTTTGAGATTATGCATGTTCTTGATGGATTTTAACTTAGTTATGATTATGGTGATGTTATAAGCATGATTAGTTAGTGGTTTAGTGATTTGAGTAAAATGATGCACATGATGGTGAAGTGTAATACTTCTGGACTTATTGAGATGAATAGCATGTGTATAAGTTGTATGGATGCCCGGTGTGGTTTGGTTTGATTGTGGTAAATTTGGAACCGATCGATTTATAGCCGTCGTAATGCCCGATTTTCGTTAGACCTTAAGAATCCATTCATAATAGTTGGTATAAGTCCCTGACCTGGTTGATTATATGACATGTCCCTGTAGATCTCGAGTCATAGATCGTTTTGGCGAAAAAAGTCGAAACATTTTGATTTATGGTTTAGGAATTATGGTCAAATTACTAAAAGTGGTTCGAAACCGTAAAAGCAAGTTCGTAACGGAATTTGAACCTTCTTAAAATGAGTTATGCAGTGGCGAATCATAGTAATTAAATAATAGATATCATAAGGAAGGTGTGGGAGAAAAGTACACTTGGTTATAACTTTGGAGATTCACTTAGAAAACGGGCGATAAAACTCGAGGTATAATCTTGGTTCGTAAACGACCAACCTTAGAACTTATACGATTTAAGTATGTACCAAGTGTTAGTTTGATGATATGTCTTAATAACGAACAAATGTCGGACCATATCGGTGACAAAAAGAGTTACACAAAAGGGTGTATACGAGATAACTTGAAAACGTGTTTCGACTTAAGTGAAGTTTATACTTAGACTTTTAAAAGGTGTTAAGTGGTTAATCTCGAATGTTCTGATTGTTTATAGATCATCGAGCAGTCCCAGGACACGATATCTCTACCCACACCCGATTACCAGGCAAGTTTCCAATACCTTGGAACTGTTGTTGTTATAGTATGTATATCTGTTGTTTCTGATACATATGCCATAGCATGCATGCCTATTGTCAAAATATATTATGATACTTGTTCCCTGAATTGATATTAGCTTATAGACTAGATACGAATTATCAGTTATTAGCCGGATTGTTTTGGTAAGACCCTTAGCGAAGGGCATATGATATTCATTCTTAAATATAGATCGGGAGTCGGTATTTTGAGATATATAGATAGTCGTGGAAACCCGGAGGAATTCCAACGGCAGATTATTATTTATCTTGAGGAATGTTATTATTAAACATTATTTATATTTCCATAAAGTATCAATTACTTGGAAATCTTTGGAGGAAAGTTATTTGAGTATTATCTCAGTCGAGAGATATTAAATGAATGTTACTTTCGAATATTCATTTAGAGTTGATTATTTAATGAATATTATTTTGATATTCATTTGGAATTCTATTCATTAAATGAATATTTCCTTCGAATATTCATTTAAAATTTTATTTACTTAATGAATATTACTTTAAAATATTCATTTGAAGTTCTATTTATTTAATGAATATTATTTTAAAATATTCATTTGAAGTTCTATTTACTTAATAAATATTATTTCAAATATTCATTAAAGGTTGATTTATTTAGTGAATAATTATGCATATTTATTCAGGGATTATTCCGAGCAATATTCTTTAAATATTTATGACTTCATAAATATTCTTTGGAATATTTATTTAATTCTTCTAACTCGTTTCAAAAATGATTTACTTCATTCAACGATTATATTCGATCGTCGAATATTTTGTAAATTATTTTGAAGTCTTATTATTAATACTATTATCAAGATAGGTTCTAAAAATTTCATTCGTCATTCAAATCTAACTTTCAAATTATAAGGGAACCTTACTTGAGAAGTGTTATTTATCTTGTTGACTTCCCGGTCATAAATCCTTTGAAATTATTCTTGTCACTCGTAACTTGGTTGCTAAGTGCTTATTGAATCTTGTGTACCTTCTCATCATTCGAGGGGTAATATTATTGGAACAAGTTGATATCTATTAACAAGCAGCGGCTTGGGAAGTATTGGTGAATTTTCCTTTCCAACTAGATTCGACTACTTTGTGGAGTCTTATCAACAAGTATCATACTTGGGGAAAGGGGGAGGATCTTTACGTTTCAAAGTTATGAATGTTATTCGAACTAGGAGTCGTGTAAGAGGCCGAGTAGCGCCGGTCCATCCCATTGGCCCAACCGTTGGCCGGGGAGATCTAGCAGGGCGGTAGATAAGTAAATCTGTCAGTTCTTCCTTCTACCGGTAGTAAAACTAATTTGAGCTGTACAATCTGCGACTGATCATCGTAAGGATTGGAACAGCGGGCGCGGTGAATACTCCAGTATTAGTTCATCATTCAAAGTTGGAAATGTTCTGCAGCATCATCGGTGTTGGCAGGGTGAAAAAGTGTTAAAACTGGAACTGCAATATTTTTCCTGAAAGTTCCTCTTTTATGATAAATGATAATATCTCGCTTATCTTTGACATAGCAGATATTTCCACCTATATATACATTTTGAGTTACCTTGTAACTTCATCGTTTATATTATACTGGCATCATTTCCGTAAATGCATGGCATATGGTTTGAAAGATACTTTTGAACTGTTATATATTATCATTCAGTTATACATTATTGTTGGTGGCCTATTGCTCACCCTTGCTTTATTATTATATCACAACAACAGCTAGACCAGATGACTCGCACAAGGCGCACTCGATGCTGACGAGGACGATGAGACTACCAGAGCTGAAGAGGACGCTATTGGTAGGATAGATTCATTCTTTCAGTACCAAGTATATGGGCTAGTATGACTTATGTAAATGGATGGCGAAGAGTATGTATTTATATTGTAATTCTTTTGGGTTGTAAGAACTAAAAATGTGATTAATAAAATTCGATTGTTACTCTGATTTCATCTCTAGGACTATAACGGGTGTGTTTTATATTGTTGTGTTGGGTCATAAAGATGTAATTTATTTTATGTTGAAGTAAGTTCAAGTATTGTGGATAGAAATGGAGACTGTAACGACCAGATCCCGGATCCCGGATCTGGGGGCGTTACACATAGCCTTTTGAGAGATTGTACCTAGTAACTGTTTTCCCTTTTTAAGAACTACAGTCTTTTGGGATACTGCAGCCTAGTTGTGACTAGGTCCTTCACCTCTTTCACCTAGCTTAGAAAGTTGAATTGCAGCCTTTAATTCTTCTCTCTCAGCAAGAGGTATATCATCATCTTCACTACTAGAACTACTAGAACTAGGAGCTACATATCTTCTCTTCTTTAGAACTGATGCCTTTTGAGAAACATCTGTAAGAACCCTAATTTTTGGTAATATTTCCTTTTATTTAATATCTTGTGACATTATCAATTTGGAACCTTTCTAGTCATCCCTGTTGATTAGTAGAATTGATTGTCTGAGAAACTGTGTTGTTGCATTCATTATGTAAGATAAAAGAAAAGATTGTGAAGGCAAGAGTCTTATTGTTAGTAAGATTTATAAAACTTGGGATTTGAGAATGATTAGAGTATTAAAAGATTTATTAAGAATTATGACGAGGAATTATGGATATTCGAGGGATTTACACAATTAAGTACTTAAGGATTTATAGGGGAAATCTCTACGTTTCTGAGGCTCTAACCTGTGTGTGTGTGTGCGGTGTGAGTTATTGTGGGGTCGATGGCTGTTTTATTTATATTATGTGCAAGAACAGGTATGTTATCAATGGAAAATGGACCGTGAGCGCCTAGATCTCCGACCCCGGATCTGGGGGCGTCACAGAAATGGTATCATAGCGAGCTTACAGTTCTCAGAAACGATAGTAATTTAAGAAAGCAACCCTAATAATAATAACAATAATAACAACCTTAATAATACTTAGAACTCTCATCGAGTTTGTAGTCGGGTTATCGGATATAGCCCTGACTTTAAGGCCCATGAGGGAACTACTCCTTAAACCTTTCTTTTATGGTTAGTGACCCACCTTATTTCCCTTGTGTAGATGGAGGAGATACCAGACCCTGAGGCTTTCGAGAGAGAGCATGATGAGGCACTGATGCGAGATACCGAGGATCCTGAGGAGAATATGGGTGCTGACTCCGAGCTTGGCCCCTGGATTACGCTGATAGGAGATACTGATGATGAGGATCCCGTTGAGGAGCCCTTTGAGCCTGAGCCAGAGCCTGTTACCCCATCTCCTGTAGCTACTGATGAGGAGAGTGTGAGATCCGGTGAGGGTCGTGTTGTGTCACCCCCACCTTCTCCACAGACATCTAGCCCTGTTTCATCAGACGGTGACTCCGAGGATGATACTTCTGGCGAGGAGGAGCTTGACCCTACCCCTGCTACTGCTCCTGTTCCTGCTACTGCTGCTGCACCTGCTCCTGTTCCTGTCATACCACCTCCACCGATGGACCTACCCCCAGTGTCGGGTACTGAGCACGCTTACGTGGTACAGTTCCTGACCCGAGACTTACTATCTGCAGAGGCCCGACTTAACGAGGCGAGGCGGGCACTAGTGGAGGAGCGCGAGGCGCGCTTGAGGATCTAGGCTGAGATGAGGACCGCTGTTGCTAGGAGGACTAGGGCTCGACTAAATAGGATTGAGAGGAGGAGTCGCGAGAGGATTCTTGGATTAGGGATCCGCGGGGGCGGAGTGATCCAGGCTAGGGATGCTAGGCATGTTGTGCGTCGTGCATTTGCCCGAGTGAGGACCTTGCTCCGCCCGGTGCGGCCCCGTGATGTGTTATTGATAGCTCAGTCCCCTAGGTTCAGATGACATTAGTGTGTCGATTTTGCGGGATAGTTGACTTGTGCAATGGTATCCTTTCTGACCAGTGGATGAGTAGACTGACCTACAGATATGTAGATGTGATTTTGGGTAGTATGTACGGATGTAGCCCTACTTTTGTGTAGCCCTGACTATTCGGATGATGTACTTGTATTTGTTCCACTTTTGCTAGACTTTGACATCGGAACTATGTATTTGGCTCTAACATCCAAACTTTGTGATAACCCTTGTACCGTATTTATTTAGTTTCAGTTTCCTTAATATTGCCTCAACTGCTTTACTTTCCGATGCCATGCTCTACTGTTTTGATATACAACTGTGATTATACAATTGCTACAAGCCACAAATACAACCATGCTGTTTCAAATTTACGATATGCGATTTCAAATTGTTCTCTACAATTTTCAAAAATGTTCCTACAATTTTCAAAAATGTTCCCCCAGTTCAGCAACCACCCCAAAATGATAATGCAAATGCTTTCCGGAACTTCAAATCCCTGAAGCCCCCAGAATTTAAAGGAACTGCCAATCCGGTCGAGGCAAGAGCCTGGCTGAAGAAAATGGAAAAATCTTTCGAGATACTAGGTGTCGCTGAGGGGCAGAAGACTGTTTTCGCCACTTACCTTCTGAAGGGTGAGGCGAACTATTGGTGGGAAGCTAAGAAGAATTTGGAAGGAAGAGGTGTGGTGACCTGGGAGAGGTTTAGCGAGCTGTTCTTGGAGAAGTACTTTCCTAGATTCATGGAGACACAAATGGAGCTGAAGTTTTTGGAACTGAAGCAAGGTAACATGACGGTGGCCGAGTATGAGGCCAAATTTACTAAGCTGTCGAGGATTGTGCCGGAGTATGTGAACTCTGAGGCAAAGAGGGCCTGAAGGTTTCAATTAGGGCTAAAGCAATGGATTCAGAATCGTGTGGCGGTTCTTGAGGTGACAGACTATGCCACCCTGGTACAGAAAGCATCAATTGTTGAGGCTGGGAGTGAACAGATGCAGAAAGAGAGGGAGGGAAAGAAGAGGAAGTTTGATAGTCGAAAGGGAAACTCTACGGGAGGGAGCTTTCCGAGCAAATTTAAGCGAGGAACGATGTCCCAACCCAGCGGGAACTTTGGAACCAAGAGAGCTGAAAGTTGGAGTGTGGGCCAGAGCGGCCGGCCACAGGGATCGTCTTACTCTACCCCATCCCGAGCCCAACCCCCAGAATGTAATAAATGTGGAAGGAAACATGCGGGCGTGTGTAACCTGCAAGATGTGAAGTGCTTCAAGTGTGGGCTGACAGGGCATTATGCTAACGCCTGTCGAGGAACTAGTAATAACACCAGTGCCGGAGGTAATTGCTTCAAGTGTGGGAAACCAGGGCACCGAATGAGGGAATGTATGTCCTCTGGGCCAGCTGCATCAAGAGTGAGTGGAACTGCTTCTAACAAGGCCCCTACTGCAAGAACTTTTAACATGACGGTGCAGGATGCCATGAGGAACACGGATGTGATTGCAGGTACTCTACTACTCAACTCAGTTAAGGCAAATGTTTTATTTGATTCGGGAGCTACCAAGTCTTTCATATCTCTAGATTTTGTATGTCAGTTAGGCCTTAAGACTGAGCCATTGAAAGACAGATTGCAAATAGAGATAGCTAATCATGAAATTATTCCCGTTAGCCAAGTATGTCCAGGATGTGACCTAGAAATAGAAGGGCGATACTTTCGGGTAGACTTAATACCTTTTAAACTAGGGGAGTTTGACGTAATAGTAGGTATGGATTGATTAACAACCCACGGAGCCCAGATTGATTGTGTCAAGAAGAAAGTAAGTTTGAGACTGCCAGGGGACGAGGAAGTAGTGTTTAGTGGGAAACGGCAAAACCAGAAGTTCCTGACTATGATTCAAGCTAAGAAGCTGTTACGTAAAGGATGCGAAGCCTATTTAGCCTATGTGAAGGATACCAAGAAAGAGGCACCAAACCTACAGGAAATCCCTGTCGTTAATGAGTTCGCGGACGTATTTCCGGATGATCTTCCCGGACTACCACCTGATAGAGACATCGAGTTCGCTATAGACTTAGTTCCGGGTACGGCCCCAATTTCGAAAGCCCCATATCGGCTAGCCCCAGTGGAGATGAAAGAGCTGGCCACTCAGTTACAAGAGTTGCTGGATAAAGGGATGATAAGACCTAGTGTGTCACCGTGGGGAGCCCCGGTGTTATTCGTTAAAAAGAAGGATGGTAGTATGAGGTTATGTATAGACTACAGGGAGTTGAACAAGGTGACTATCAAGAATAAGTATCCCTTGCCCAGGATAGATGACCTGTTTGATCAATTGAAAGATGCAGTTTACTTCTCTAAAATTGATTTGAGGACCGGGTATCACCAGTTAAAGATTAAACTAGAAGATATACCAAAGACGGCCTTTCGCACCCGGTACGGACACTATGAGTTCCTAGTGATGTCATTTGGGTTAACGAATGCCCCTGCAGCTTTCATGGACTTAATGAATCGAGTTTTCAAGAAATACTTGGACAAGGGTGTTATAGTCTTCATCGATGACATCTTGATTTATTCCAAGACGAAGGAGGAACATGCGGAGCACTTGAGGATTGTATTGGGAGCATTGAGAGAAGAAAAGTTGTACGCTAAGTTCTCGAAGTGTGAATTTTGGTTGAAGGAAGTTCAGTTTTTAGGGCATGTGATTAACGAACAAGGCATTCTAGTGGACCCAGCCAAAATAGAAGCTGTATCAAATTGGGAGAGACCAACCACTCCGACAGAGGTGAGAAGTTTCATAGGACTGGCTGGCTACTATAGGAGATTTGTCCAAGACTTTGCCAAGATAGCAGCCCCTTTGACCCGACTAACTCGCAAGACCGAGAAGTTTGTGTGGACTGAAAAATGCGAAGAGAGCTTCCAAGAGTTGAAAAAGAGGTTGGTGACAGCACCAGTACTAGCCCTACCTGATGATAAGGGAGATTTTGTGATTTATAGCGACGCATCCCATAAAGGTTTAGGGTGTGTGCTTATGCAGCACGGTAAAGTGATCGCGTATGTATCCAGACAACTTAAGGAGTACGAGATGAGATATCCCACCCATGATTTGGAATTAGCAGCGATAGTTTTCGCTTTGAAGATCTGGAGACATTATCTTTACGGAGAAAAGTGTGAAATCTATACGGATCACAAGAGCTTGAAGTACATATTCACTCAGAAAGAGTTAAACATGAGGCAGAGGAGATGGCTAGAGCTAATCAAAGATTATGATTGTGAGATTCATTATCACCCAGGGAAGGCCAACGTAGTGGCCGATGCACTTAGCCGAAAGGAGAAACTCAAGATGATAACGTCAGTGGACGAGTTGATCAAGGATGAAAGGCAGAGTGTGTAAACTTGTAACACTATAACTAATGTAACTCAAACTAAAGGAAAAGATACTTAACCAGAAGACAATCAAGAACAAGAAGTCACAAGAAATCAACACTAAATGAAGACAAGGTAATTGATACAATTCAACATGTTAACTATGATCAATCGAAGAAGAAATCATTGAGAGAAGTTCAAGTCAAAGTTGTTCATGCCTCAGTGATTTGGAAAGCCAAGAATCAAGATCATAACTATCAGTATCAATAAGACCAATTGATTTCAAGTGAACAAGAAGGAAAGCAAATATTGGAAAGCCACATTTCTAATTGGATATGGTAATTTATTCAAGAAGCAAAAACCCTATCAAGACTAGTCACTTATGAACCAGACCGTTGCATCAAGTGTCAGGACATTGATAGCAAGTTTATGTCAGTAATAAAGATCCATATTCAAGAGCTTAGTGAAGAACAAAGAAGACATGAAGATATCACAAGTTCAAGATGTGCATTGAAGTTTCAAGTTGAAGAACAGAATATTTTCTAAGTACTAAATATTCTAGATGACCAAGTAGAAGTTTCTAAGTAGAAGTTCTACTTAGAAATTCGAGATGGCTAAGTAGAAATTCTCAAGTAGAAGTTCTACTTAGAGTGCAGCTTCAACATGACACATGGCATCTTCTGATTGGCAGATTTCCAAGCTTTCAAGATAAGGCAAGATTTATGTGGACATCATTGGGCCACGTACATCTTAGTCTTTGAAGACTACAGGACATAGATTACATGTAGTATAAATAGAAGTACTTGTGTGATGTTTTAGTTAGTGAGCAATTCTTGAGAAAAACACAAGAGAAAAAGAGAGAGTGCATTCACAGAGCTTAGCATCATTCACTTCTCTCTGAACTTCTGTTATACTTTGTAATGAACGTTGTAGCAACCATTTCAAGTTATATATAAGACATATATTCCTTGAATCTGTGTGTTCATTTATTGCATAGTATTTATTGCTTCTCATTTTCGAAAAGTTGTATTCACCCCCCCTCTACAACACATTTGGACCTAACAATTGGTATCAGAGCTATATGTTTAACATACAAAACATAGATCCTTGTGTTGAGTAGAAGAATCGTGAGTTTTCATTTTCTAGATCTACTTTTCATTTTCTTGAAAAGTGTGCCTTAAATCGTTTGTATTGAAAACTCATCTGAAAAATTATTTAAATGCTCCAGGTGTGATTATTTAGCTTGGATGTATTTTAATTAATTTTTGTGAATTAATCTGGGTACTTTCATATTTGGTGTTCTTGAGTGTTCATCATCTGTTCTTATCAAAGAAGACAACCCAACAACTTTTTGATCTCCTTTTCAAACAGAAAAATAGTAAAAGAATAAAAAGGTGTTTTTGGACTTTGTGATTTCCATTATTCACGGCCGAAAGTGAAACAAAACATATTCATTACCTAGCACGTGGGTTAGGTGGGTTAGGTGAGTAAAGCATTCAAAGTCAAAAGGTGTTAAAGAGATAATATTGTTTATTCAATATTAAAGTAATCTGCAGAAAAATTATTCTAAGGACAAAAGTTCTACATAGAATTTCTACTTGAGAATTTCTACATAGAATTTCGACTTGGACAATTTCTACTTGGTGAATTTCGACTTGAGCAAAATTTCTACTTAGAGAAATTTCGACTTAGGCAAAAGTTCTACATAAATATTCTACATAGCCTAGTCTTGGGTACTTAGAAACTTTTAGTGACCAGAATTGAGATGGCTCCTAAAAATACATTCAAGATCCCAATGTTCAACCGAGATCACTATGAAGAATGGGTTTTCAGAATGAGACTCTATTTAGAGACTGTTAACCCTGAATATCTGGAAGTCCTTGACAAGGGTAAATTTGTCCCAATGGTGGTTATTCCTGCACATACGGAAGGAGGAGTGGTTATACCACCTCGGTCTGAGCCTAAAAAGGTCTCGGAGTTTTCGGATGCTGATAAGGAACAAATAGCTTGTGATACTGCCGTTCGACAAACCTTGATGGAATCTCTTGATCATGAAATGTTTAATATAGTCAAAGGTCTGACTACAGCGAAGAAGATTTTGGATAAGATAGAAGTTGTCATGGAAGGATCTGCAGAGGTCAGAAGCAACAAGACACTCATACTCAAGATGGAGTATGACACCTTTATAATAAGGAAAGGAGAAGGCATAACAGATGTCTACCTACGATTCAGTCAGTTGGTATTGGATTTGAATCTGAGAGGTGTAACTCTCCCCATGGTTGAGACTAATACGAGATATCTGAGGAACCAGCCAAAAAGCATTGAACATAGGGTCTATGCAATAAGAGAAACCAGAGATTTGCATACAACTTCTCTGGAAGAATATTATGGAATATTAAAGACCTATGAGCTGGAAACACTTCAAGATCAAGCATGGGACAATGATTCAAAGGGAAAAGAAAGTGCATCAGGATTAGTTGCTGATGAGAAAGAGTCTAAGAAGGAAATGGTTGCAGCAAAGCCTAAATCATCACTTGCACCACATCAAGTTGATAATGATGACGAGTGCGCATCTGACAGTGATGATGACTACTACACCCAAGAAGAGCTGGACAACATGGACGATAGTGTCGTGGCATACATGGCAAGGAAGTTCAGCAACATGAGATTTAGAAAGAGCAACCGACCACAGAGAAAATCTTCATCTTATTATCGGGCTGCTAGGGGTGGTGGTAGTTCGTCAGGCTACAAAGGAAAAGGCAAGAATACCAGCTACAAATCTCCTTTGGATTTCAAAATGAAGTTCAAATGCTATAATTGTGGTGAAGCTGGACACTTTGCCTCGGACTGCAAAAAGCCTAAACAGACTTATCCAAAAGAGACATTTGAAGCTCTCAAAAGCAACTATGAAGCACTGTTGAAGGAAAGACATGGAAAACGAGCTTTATTGGTGACAGAAGGAAGAGCTTGGGATGATTCAGATGAGGAAGATGTTACTCATGTAGCAAACTTTGCCCTCATGGCTGAGACATCAGAGGAACCAGAGGTACCAGTTCTGACTCTTAAAGTAGAAATGTCTATTGATGATTATAAGGAACAGAACGGGGCTCTTATTGAAGAGATCTATATGTTGTGCAAAAGCCTAGACTCTTCTCAAAAGGAACAGAAAACACTTGTTGCCAAATGCAGAATGCTTGAGGCAAAAGTGGAAGAGCTAGAGGCTGCTTGCACTGTAGATACTTCCCTAAGAGACTTTATTACATCTCTGAAACACAAGCTCGTCCTTAAGGGAGAAGTAGAAGCATGTCTTAGGAACAATCTAGCTGAGTTAGAAACAAAATGCGAAGCTTACAAACTAGCTGCTAGTAAAGTGTATGTAGATAATGACACATTTAAGAAAATAACTGGAGTAGGTATAGGACTTGATTATTCTGACCTTCCTAAGAAAGAAGGAAAGAGACCTATTGACCCTAGTTCCAGTGACCTTAAAAAGGAAACACCTAGAATTCTTAAATCGGCTGTCAAACCTATCTACAAACATCTTGTTCCTAGAATAGAAGAAGAAGAGACTGAATTGATAGCTAGATATGAGATTGAGATGGAAGATCGCCAGAAAGAACAACCTATAACTCCTATCAAACAAGTGAAAATCAATTTCCCTAGAGATGAATCTAGACTGGGATTAGGAGCTAAGGCTGTTAAACAACAAGGAAAGAGAGAGAAAGGCATAAAAGAGGTTAAGGCTGAACGAATAAAGAAAGCATGTTATCATTGTAAATCTACTGAACATCTTTCTTATGCATGCAAAGCTAACATGAATGTTCCTGTTGCACATGCCATGCCTACCACACATACAATGAATAATCTGCATCAGAATCATGCACAGTGTGGTCAACCTAATTGTATGCCATGCACTTTTAACATCATGCAAACTTTTGTGCATTTAATGAATGCATCTAGCCAGTCATGCTCAAATACTGTTGCTAGTTCAAATATCAAGAAAAAGTATGGGAGAGCCAAGACTGTCAGTCCTCATAAAGTTAGGAGTGACAAACCTTCTCCTAAGACTAACAAATCTGTCAAGTCTGAGAAAGGAAAGGAGATAGTCGAAAGCTCTAGTAATGTGAAGAAAAGTGCATCTCCTGTTGTTAAATCTGTTGATTCTCGATCTTATCGAAAAGCCGGGCCCAATCAAAGTTGGGTTCCGAAGAATGTCTAACCAATCTGTCATTGCAGGGCGTTAAGCAGAATAGAAATAAAGTCATATGGGTGCTAGACAGTGGAGCATCGAGGCATATGACTGGAAACAAGTCCCTGCTTACAGAGTTGGTTATGAAGGCTGGCCCTTATGTTACCTTTGGAGATGACAGCATAGGTGTGACTAAGGGATATGGCAAACTGAAAACTGGCAATGTCATCATAGAAGATATTTCCTATGTTGAGGGACTGAAGCACAATCTGTTGAGTATCAGTCAATTTTGTGACAAAGGTTACGAAATTGTCTTCAACAAGAAAGGTGTATCAATCACTCACATCAAGGAAGGCTCACTAGCTTTGAGAGGAGTTCGAAAGGCAGATCTTTTTGTTGCAGATATGGATTTAGCAAATCAGAATGAGGTCACCTGTTTCTACAGCAAAGCCTCGGATGATGAAAGCTGGTTATGGCACAAGAAGTTATCTCACTTAAACTTCAAAACGATGAATGCTCTCGCGAGGCGAGAACTGGTTAGAGATCTACCTCAAATGGAGTTCACTCCGAAAGGACTCTGTGAAGCTTGTGAAATGGGAAAGTCGAAGCGAGCATCGCATAAAAGCAAAGAAATTTCTAGTATTACTGAGCCTCTGCAACTTCTTCATATGGATTTGTTTGGCCCAGTGAATGTCCTATCTTTGTCTAGGAAAAGATATGCTTTGGTAATCGTGGATGACTTCTCCAAATATACATGGGTATTGTTCGCAATGACGAAAGACGAAGTACCTTTCTTAATCATTGATCATATCACTCAAATTGAGAATGTTTCAACACTTACTGTGAAGACGATTAGATCAGACAATGGCACTGAATTCAAAAATGCAGTGCTGAATGACTTCTGTGTATCTAAGGGAATACGTCGTCAGTATTCAGCCCCGAGGACTCCATAACAAAATGGAGTAGTTGAAAGGAAGAATAGAACTCTAGTTGAAGCAGCAAGAACTTTGTTGTATGATTCAAAACTTCCTTTGTATTTCTGGGCCGAAGCAGTGAGTACCGCTTGTTACACTCAAAATAGAACTTTGATCATAAAAGATAAAGAAAAGACACCATGTGAGCTAATGAACAACAGAAGACCAACAATCAAATACTTTCATGTCTTCGGAGCAAAATGCTATGTGCTTATAGATGATGAAAATCTAGGCAAGTTTGCAGCAAAAGCTCGTGAAGGAATCTTTGTTGGTTACTCTACAGACGTGGTGGCAACTTATAGAGTGTTCTTGGTGAATGATCGAAAAGTGACTGAAAGTTACAACGTCAGATTCGACGATACCAAACTCTCATCAATTTCAAGAGATTCTAGTGAACCTGAGTCCCTAAAATTTCAGAATCTGGACTTAGAAGATCTTGAAGATGAACCTGAGTTGGTTGTTCCATTAAATGTTCCAAGCGTACATAAAGAACCTGAGTCTAGTGAACAAGCTAATTCTATAAGATCAGGAGAGACTTCTTCAGTACCAACCGGCAACAACTCAGGGGGAGTAAATAGCAGCTCAAGGACTACTGTTCAAGGCTCGAGTCGAGTTGACTCTAGTTCTGTAGGAGCTGGCACTAACTCAGGGGGAGTTAGTGAAAATAATCAAAGTAGTCAGCACCCCAACTCAGAAAGTCAAGCTGAATCATCAAGACAATTTCCAGGTGAACGGGTATGGAATAGAGACCATCCGTTTGAGTTAATTATTGGTGATCCAGATGCTGGTGTGACTACTAGAAGAACTGCAAGAGCTGACATGGCTAATATCTCCTTATATTCTGGGTTCTTATCCAAGCTTGAACCTAAAGAAATAGAAGAAGCTCTTGGCGATGCTGATTGGGTGATTGCAATGCAAGAGGAACTCAATCAGTTTGAAAGGCAGAAAGTTTGGAAACTGGTACCCCGACCAAAGAACATATCCGTAATTGGAGCTAGGTGGGTATTCAGAAATAAACTAGATGAAAACGGACTTGTAACACGAAACAAGGCTCGTTTGGTTGCAAAAGGTTATTCTCAGCGAGAAGGAATTGATTATGATGAAACCTATGCACCAGTTGCAAGACTTGAGGCAGTCAGGATGTTCTTGGCATTTGCAGCACATAAGAACTTCAAGGTTTTCCAGATGGACGTGAAAAGTGCCTTCCTGAACGGAGAGTTAGAAGAAGTGTATCTGGAACAGCCGCCTGGCTTCGTTGATCCAGAACATGCAGATTTTGTGTATCTACTCTTCAAATCTGTCTATGGCCTCAGGCAATCCCCAAGGCGATGGTATGAAACCCTATCTCTATTCTTAATTGAAAATGGTTTTGTTAGGGGAGTAATTGATAAAACATTGTTCTATAAAGTAGTGAGAAATGACTTAATACTTGTTCAAGTATATGTGGACGATATTATTTTTGGGTCATCAAATGAGCGCTTGTGCGAGAAATTTGCCAAGCTAATGCAGGAAAAATATGAGATGAGCATGATGGGAGAGCTGTCCTTCTTCCTTGGATTACAGATCAGTCAGAGAAAAGATGGTATCTTTATCTGTCAATCCAAGTACGTCAGAGATTTACTCAAGAAGTATAATCTAGAAGATGCATCAGCAGCTAAGACTCCCATGGCAACAGCCACGAAGCTTGATGAAGACAAATCAGGTAAATCAGTTGACATCACAAGCTATCGAGGTATGATTGGCTCACTCCTCTATTTAACTGCAAGTAGACCCGATATAATGTTCGCAACTTGTTTATGTGCAAGGTTCCAAGCGGATCCTAGAGAATCACATCTCGTAGCCGTCAAAAGAATTTTTAGGTATCTCAAGGGCACACCAAATCTAGGGATTTGGTACCCAAGAGATACAGGTTTTAATCTTATTGGCTATTCGGATTCAGACTATGCAGGTTGCAGGATTGATAGGAAAAGCACATCTGGTGCTTGCCAATTTCTTGGCAGAAGATTGGTGTCCTGGCAAAGCAAAAAGCAACATACAGTATCTACTTCTACTGCTGAAGCTGAGTACATTGCTGCTGGAAGCTGTGTAGCTCAAATACTGTGGATGAGGAACCAATTGAAGGATTATGGCATGGAGCACAAGAAAATTCCAATCATGTGTGACAACACAAGTGCCATTGCCATAACCAACAATCCTGTAGATCACTCAAGAACCAAGCATATTGACATCAGGTATCATTTCATAAGAGAACATGTCGAGGAGGGGACTGTGGAGCTACATTTTGTGCCCACAATGCAACAAATTGCAGATATATTCACCAAACCTCTTGATGAAGTAACATTCAATAGGTTGGTTGGTGAATTGGGAATGCTTAACACAAGTTAGTAAAGCCTTCTATCTGTAAAATCCATGTTTATGTTTGTATGTGCAAGCTAATCAATCATTATGTGCTTAGACTTTAAAATGCCTAATTAATGATTGTTATATGTTGCATATAGTGTGTTTTTGCATAAATTCCTTGTGTTTTAAGTGTCTTTTATAGCACAAATCTGTGAATTTATGCTTGTTAGATTGCATGATCATAGGGGGAGTTAAATTCATAATATTCTAAATATTGCATGATTTTTAGATGAATTTACCTATGATTTTCATGTAATTAGAGGCCTTAGAATTGAAAAACTTCAAAATTTCGAGTTAGGTTCTATCTCGAAACTCATCTAGAAATTCGACTTGAATTTCGACTTAAGCTGTCAGAGTGAAGTTTTTGAAAAATTCTAAGTCTGGGAAGAATTTCGAGTTGGCTATCTCGAAATTCATCTCGAAATTCGACTTCGAGTTCGAGTTACAAGTGTGCCTAGTTCTATCTTCAAAATATTCGAGATAAATTCTATCTCGAATTTTATCTCAAAAGTTGAGATGAGGTTTCCATTTAAGGGAATATTTTGAAAAGAACTGAGAATTAACTTCGAGTTAGTCTATCTCGAAACTTAACTCGAATTTCGACTTGATGTTCGAGATAGAGTTCTTAGTCTATCTCGAAACTCAACTCGAATTTTGACTTGATGTTCGAGATAGAGTTCTCAGTTAAGCTAAAGGGAATTTTTCGAGTTACACTCCTAACTCGAAACATATCTTGAATTACCCTGTACTTTTTGGTTCAAGGGGGTATTTTGGAAAGAATTTGAGATTAACTTCGAGTTAGTCTATCTCGAAACTCAACTCGAATTTCGACTTGATGTTCGAGATAGAGCTCTTAGTCTATCTCGAAACTCAACTCGAATTTCGACTTGATGTTCGAGATAGACTTCTAACTCGAAAAGTATCTTGAATTACCTTGTCTTAGAAGGGAATTTTCAAAGTTTACTACAAATCAATAATGTTCAAGATAGGATTTCCCTATAGTTTCTGCTATAAAATTGGTTAAAGTGTTCATTTGTGCTTAATTGTTCGAGTTAACTTCTATCTCGAACTTTATCTCGAAGTTCGACTTGATGTTCGAGATAGAGATGTTCGAGATAGAAATGTTCGAGATAGACTTCGACTTAGGTGTTCCCTGTATGGACTTAGTAATTTTTACTCTTTTTAACAGGGACATTTTTGTCATTTCACATTCATCTATATATACATCTCTAACTCGATGCCTAATTCACTTTACCTAATTTCATTTTCACAGCAGCCGTTTCACAAAAACAGTGCGATTTCACAGACTTCATACAATTAACCCGTGTTTTTGTGATTAAACTCATACTAATCACGAATTACTGCCAAATTTTTGACTGTTAATCACTGTGTTATCATTAATCATTGTGATACTGTGTTTTGTAACCGCATATACACGCGCATATACATACACACAAACATCAAGTTTTGTGTATCTGTTCAAAACACGAATTCATATTCTCCACATATACACACGATTTCACTGATAAACACACGAATATTCATCTTTGTTGAATATTCAGATCTAGTCTTTGGCTGTTCATATTCCGTAGTTTAAATTTTCAGACTATCTTTTGATATTCTCGAAAAATTAAAAGGAATAAAACTGATTAATTCGTAAATTATTTGTTTTTCTCAATTAAAATAAAAAAAATTCACATCTTTCAAATAAAAACATTTAATTAAAATGGCTCACCAATTTTCACTTGCTAAAAACAATTTTTATAATATTTCTATGGAAATTGGTGATCAACTCCCGCGGTTTAAGTTTTGGATACGATTTCTCAATTTGTACTCCAAAGCTAGCCATGCTTTTACTGCTAAACCTACACTAGTACATGATGCTTTACAGCAATTATGGACTAGTGCGGTTACTTTTGGGAGCAAATCAACCCCCTTAGGTTTCAGGTTTACCTTGTTCTCTCTGAGATAGTGGCCTCAATGGGATCTCTTGCAAGCAGAGACCTCACTACAACTGATGTCGTCTGCTGGTTTCCTCGGTTTCTTCAAATGCTGATCAATGACTTAATACCAAAGGATGCTCTTGCTGTTAGACAGGGATTTGCCGGAAGCCCAACATCTGCATCGCTAGGGATGGGCACTAAGTCACTTTCAACCATTGCTAATCAGGATAAACATCAAGGTAAACCAATGTTTACTCCTGAAAATATTCAAATGTGGCTTAGATATGATGCAGGAGTTACCAATTTGGAGGCATCATCACAAGTTTCATCACATGCTCAAAATCCATCTCTTCATGCTGAGGCATTTGATGAGATTCCTGATGAGGAAAGCGATGATGCACAAGGTAATCAATCAGGTAATCTCTCCCTGCATACTATTCATTCCTCCTCCTATGTATCTGATTCCGAGACCCAAGATTCTGCTAGCCCGCAGGATCTATCCCAGGGTGAGAGCCATATTTCTGACTCTAAGTCTGATACACATTCCTATTCTCTATCACCCTTGTTAACGGAAGTCAGAAAGCCAGCACGTGTCTATGTAGAAACTGATGAGGAGAATGAACCCGAAGAGCAGCAACTTATTCGAAAGAAAGCCAAACTTTTCCACGCTGCTACTTCACAACCACAGTCAAACCCTAGCGTGTCACACGCAACCACTCCACCTCACGCGAGTGGTTCACCCCTTGAACAATCTGTACATAGGGATTTTGATTTTGGTGAGGATGATGTGCCTCTTGAAGATACTGTTGCTTCAAGAGGACATGAAGTCTTAAGAACTTCAGCCGTACCTTCACCGGTACGTACTGATGCTGCAAAGAGGATCGGTTCTGATGTTGTACAAGAACACTTTGCAGCCTCTCAGCCTGAGATTCCAACTCAGGAACAAACAGAATTTGATCCCATACTGTCAACAACATTTCTTATCAATTTTCTGCAGGTACTCTTCATTATTTGGATCAATCATTGAAGACATACACGAGCGTGAGACAGGGAGTGTGTGTGAGAGGTTAGGGAGAGAGGGACCTTCATTTTCAAGGCCCGAAACCGAGCGCCAAATACCAACAGAACGAGTATTAGAGCGAGGTCACCTAAACCAAACACCGTCCCTTAACATTGAAAATCTTGATACGCGTATGACTTCTATGGAAAATCAGATGAAGCAGTTCGGACAGACGATGGGGCAGTTCGGGATGAACATTGGAAACAACCAAAGGGCTCTAGACGACTACGCAGCAAGAATGGCAAGTCAAGCTACAGCTTTTGATGATTTGACAAATAAGGTAAATGACTTGGGCCATGCTGGTGGTGTCTTAGGAAGCACTCTCAATGAGAGGATGAGGGCATTGGAGTCTACAATGCATACAATGGCAGTGGAGATCAGTAGAATGATGTTCGCAGTCAGGAGTTTTATGCCCCCGGAGTGTTTCGAGTCGCAACAACCTCCCCCCGATGCTGGTGCAGGTGGTGCAGGTGGTGCTAGTGGAGCGGGAGCCTCTGGTTCTGGTTTTGGAGGTTCCTATGCAGCTGGTGGATCTGAAGACCAAGGTGAAGCTCAGGATAACTCACCTAAGGAGGAGAGTGGAAAGGAGACGAGACAGCAGGCAGTTCACATCGAAGAAATTGAAGAACCCGCTGATCTTGTCAAGGAACCAGAAGTTGAGCCGTCTGTTGATGAAGAGGCTCTGAGGATGAGAAAGGGTAAGGCAGTAATGTTTGATGAACCATTTATTGACCTGAGTCATCAGGAAACAGTACAGGAGGTACTTGACTCAGATTCTGACATGGAAGACGTACCGTTGGCACACGCTATAAAAAGATCTTTGAAGGAACAAGGTGGAGGTGCTGGGATGTCTTCCGGAATGCCTGAAGAATTTCCTGTTGATGAGGAAACCCTTAAAGCTCAACAGTTAGCCTTGGAACAAGCTCAGTTCTATAAAATGAAGATGATGCAATAACATGCTGCGTTCCTAGAAAAGAAGGTGGAGCTACAAGGGAAGCAGTATGATCATGAGCTTGCAAGGCTAGCTGATCCTCAAGTTAATCTGGACAAACGAAGGATAGGGCAGAAATGGGATGAAGCAAGGAAGATAATGATGGGACCCTGTGCGAAAGGAGTTCATAACAAGGATGCAGATGATCTGTTCTACAACTTGAATTTGCAGAATCCAATGATTGGGGACTATATAAATGCTTTGAAGAGATTAATTTCTAAAGTCAGGGTTGGATACAATGCAAATCTTAAGGAGTGGCAGGTTATCTTGTCTTTGGTAGAAGGAGTCCCAACATCTTTCTTATATGTGGATGACCAATTCATAATGAGAAGATCTGCGTCAGAGTTGTTCTTGCTAGCGACTAAAATTCAATACTCTCAATCTGAGGAGCTAAGCATTCTGTACAGGGATCAGTTAATGCAGCTAGCAGAGGACAAGGGTCCAGAATTCTCAGCTTATCCAAATTTTGTCCGGATGGTAGTTGATGGAAAGATGAAGAGGGTTAGCATGGAGGAAAATGATCTAATGGAGCTTTCAGTGGAATCTCTCAAAGCTGTATGTAGACAAATGATGGGTAAGGGATTCGCTTCTGAGCTTAAAAATAAATCCGTGAAGATCATTGAGAGAGTTATATTCAAGAAGAGCAATGAGGTGTGGAAGTGTGATGTCATTGCTCCAAACCCTCTTGATGACGTGAAGATTGAGCAGGAGCTGATAGAGAAGAAATGGAATATTCTTCAAGCCATGAAGAATGTAGATGAAGCTCTGACTCTTCCTTCTGGAGCACTAGAACAAGGAGAAATAAGGGAGGCTATTGGTGTTCCAGGAAGTGATAGTGTATACTGGATACATGCTTATGTTGAAGATACAGCTGATGCCTTAGTATTCATAGATGCAGACCAGAATCAAACAATCTTGCATATGAGTAGACAATGGCTGCTACGGACTCAAGATGCTGCATTTCTGGAGAGAGTATTATATGTATTCAAATGGGGCGAAGTGGAAGATAAGTTTGTTGAAGAAAAGCAGAGACTCATGAGTTACCTGTCTGAAGTAGTGGTGGAAAAGAAGCGAATGGAGCGAGATGCAGCCAGTGTCCACAATACTGACCGTGTCAAGGGCTACCCCAAGATGATCTATTGTCAGTTTAAATCTGATAAATCTCACTGGAAACCTCAGCTCATCATGAAGAACTTTGAGGATATTCCAAAGATCAGGACTACTCAGGAGGTGGACAAACTCAGAAGGCTTTTCAAACATCCTTATCCAGAGCCCAAGAACCCTCTAGAAATGGAAGCTGTAAGTCTATTGAATGCTAGGTGGAAGCAGCTTAAAGATCCAGTGTACAAGAAAGAACAGCAGCAGAAGGAGAAGCGCAAAAGGCAGAAAGAAGAGAGAGTCCAAGCTGCTGAAGCTAGAAAGAGGAAACGGAATTAGGGTTAAAGGTCAGAGTGGTGTGAACTTGAAGTTGGAAAAACTTCATGTCTTTCAGTTGCTTTAACTCACTTGAGGAAAATTCACCTTAGAGTGAATCCAATAAGGTGATACAAGTTTGTCTAAAAGATATGAAATAATCCAGGTGATAGGAATCACTCAAATGATCTTTAATTCAAAGTTCGAATTCTGTTTCTAGTTTAAGTTCTTTGTATTGTTTTCATGTAAATTTCAATTGTAAATTATTCAAGACTGTAATGTTAATTATCTTTTCTCGTCTCATTGTTTAGTTGAGTTATCCTTCATTAATTTGAATGTCATTGTTAGACAATCAAATTGGGGGAGATTGAAAGGCAGAGTGTGTAAACTTGTAACACTATAACTAATGTAACTCAAACTAAAGGAAAAGATATTTAACCAGAAGACAATCAAGAACAAGAAGTCACAAGAAATCAACACTAAATGAAGACAAGGTAATTGATACAATTCAACATGTTAACTATGATCAATCGAAGAAGAAATCATTGAGAGAAGTTCAAGTCAAAGTTGTTCATGCCTCAGTGATTTGGAAAGCCAAGAATCAAGATCATAACTATCAGTATCAATAAGACCAATTGATTTCAAGTGAACAAGAAGGAAAGCAAATATTGGAAAGCCACATTTCTAATTGGATATGGTAATTTATTCAAGAAGCAAAAACCCTATCAAGACTAGTCACTTATGAACCAGACCGTTGCATCAAGTGTCAGGACATTGATAGCAAGTTTATGTCAGTAATAAAGATCCATATTCAAGAGCTTAGTGAAGAACAAAGAAGACATGAAGATATCACAAGTTCAAGATGTGCATTGAAGTTTCAAGTTGAAGAACAGAATATTTTCTAAGTACTAAATATTCTAGATGACCAAGTAGAAGTTTCTAAGTAGAAGTTCTACTTAGAAATTCGAGATGGCTAAGTAGAAATTCTCAAGTAGAAGTTCTACTTAGAGTGCAACTTCAACATGACACATGGCATCTTCTGATTGGCAGATTTCCAAGCTTTCAAGATAAGGCAAGATTTATGTGGACATCATTGGGCCACGTACATCTTAGTCTTTGAAGACTACGGGACATAGATTACATGTAGTATAAATAGAAGTACTTGTGTGATGTTTTAGTTAGTGAGCAATTCTTGAGAAAAACACAAGAGAAAAAGAGAGAGTGCATTCACAGAGCTTAGCATCATTCACTTCTCTCTGAACTTCTGTTATACTTTGTAATGAATGTTGTAGCAACCATTTCAAGTTATATATAAGACATATATTCCTTGAATCTGTGTGTTCATTTATTGCATCGTATTTATTGCTTCTCATTTTCGAAAAGTTGTATTCACCCCCCCTCTACAACACATTTGGACCTAACAAAGGACCTTGAGAAACTGGAGATTGAGATGAGGTTACCAGGAATTGGACAAGAGAGTCTAATGGAAATAAGAGTCCAACCACCGCTATTGGAAAAGATTAAGTTATGCCAGGAAAAGAAGATAGAAGAAGAAAAGAATTCGATGGAGAAAATTTTGACTGGCGAGGAAATTAAGTGTGAGAAGGACGGGAATGGAATTATGAGGTACGCATCTAGGATATGGATCCCAAACGTTCAGGAATTAAAAGACGAGATTTTGCAAGAGGCTCATAGTTCGAGGTACTCAATTCACCCTGGAGGCACTAAGATGTATAAAGATCTGAGAGAATACTATTGGTGGCCTAATATGAAGAAGGACGTGGCAGAGTGGGTAAGTAAATGCTTGACATGTCAAAGAGTAAAGGCCGAACACCAGAGGCCCAGTGGATTGTTGCAACCCTTAGAGATACCCGAGTGGAAGTGGGAACAGATTGCGATGGACTTCGTGGTCGGATTACCAAGGACCAAGACTAATCATGATGCCATTTGGGTAATTATCGATAGATTGACCAAGTCAGCACATTTTCTTCCAATCAACGAGAGGTACACTGTCGACAAGCTGGCAGATATTTACTTAAAGGAGATCGTGGTAAGGCATGGGGTTCCTGTGAGCATTGTATCAGATAGAGACCCAAGATTCAACTCCAGGTTCTGGAGAAGTTTTCAGGATTGTGTAGGGACCAAGTTAAACATGAGTACTGCATACCATCCCCAAACAGACGGACAGAGTGAGAGAACCATCCAGACCATCGAGGACATGTTGAGGGTATGTGCCATTGATTTTAAGGGAAGTTGGGATGACCACTTGCCGTTGATCGAATTTTCCTACAACAACAGTTACCATGCGAGTATAGGCATGCCCCCATATGAAGCTTTATACGGACGAAGATGTCGGTCTCCCTTGTGTTGGGAAGAGGTTGGAGAGCGGAAGATTTTAGGACCTGAACTGGTCCAACAGACAAGAGAAACTATCGAACTCATAAGAGGACGGCTGGTAGCGGCCTAAGACAGACAGAAAAAGTATGTGGACCAGACCCGCAAGGACAAAGAATATGAGGTAGGAGAGTTTGTGATGTTGAAAGTATCACCGTGGAAAGGATTGATGACATTTGGTAAGAAAGGGAAACTAAGCTCGAGATTTATTGGACCTTTTGAGATCTTGAAACGAGTTGGGAAGTTAGCCTATGAATTGGCTTTACCCCCGAGCTTGCAGCAAGTACATAATGTGTTCCATGTGTCCATGCTACGACCCTACCATACCGACTTCCGACATGTGATAGAACATGATCAAGTGGATCTGCAACCAGACTTAACATATGTAGAGCAACCCGTAGAAGTCATGGATAGAAAAGAACAGGTGCTGAGGAACAAGGTTGTCAAATTAGTGAGAGTTTTGTGGAGGAACCAGAATGTCGAAGAATCAACATGGGAACTAGAGAGCGCGATGCGTGAAAAGCACCCCCAACTGTTTTCAACCTGATTCCGGGACGGAATCCTTTTAAGGAGGGGAAGCTGTAAGAACCCTAATTTTTGGTAATATTTCCTTTTATTTAATATCTTGTGACATTGTCAATTTGGAACCTTTCTAGTCATCCCTGTTGATTAATAGAATTGATTGTCTGAGAAACTGTGTTGTTTCATTCATTATGTAAGATAAAAGAAAAGATTGTGAAGGCAAGAGTCTTATTGTTAGTAAGATTTATAAAACTTGGGATTTGAGAATGATTAGAGTATTAAAATATTTATTAAGAATTATGACGAGAAATTATGGATATTCGAGGGATTTACACAATTAAGTACTTAAGGATTTATAGGGGAAATCTCTACGCGACAAAGTATTATTACGAGAGATTAATTAAGATACGATACGAATTAAAGATTAAATGACAAGCATTGGTGGAAGAATAATGATACAAGGAGTAGTATTGCATGCAAGTCCCATGCAACCAAGTGGTTAGGAATAAGCAAACTAGTTAACAAAAGGGAAGAGGAATAGTAACTAGTTACTTGCTTTTAAAAAAGGGGAGACAAGAAGTACAAGGAACCATACCTTGCTAGTACCTTGCCTATACATACACATTATGTATCATCCAACCCTAACTTTATCAATTATTTCACCAAACAAACAAAACACAAAAATCAAAAACACTCCCCCCCCTTCCAAGGTGCTCTCGGCCAAGAAGAAAAAAAGAGAAGAAAAATTCTTCTTCCCCCCTTTCCCATCACTCATAAATCAAAACATAAATCCTAGGCCCTCTCCATCATCTAGACAAGGTATGTTAAGAGTTTCAAGCCATTCCATCCATCCAAATTCAAGTTATAAATTGTTAAAGATTTGGTGAATAGTAACCATGTTTGATTTTCTTTTAGATCTTGGATTGTAAGGGTTGTAGGAGACCATTCAAGGTATTATTGAGTTGTGTAAGGCTTATCAAAGGCTCCTAGGTGCTCAAGAAGGTATAAAAATCTCAAACCCTTTTGGTCATGTAGTGTTTATAGTGTTTGGTAGTAGATCCATGTGTTATATTGATAATCTTGGTGGTATAAGTAATGGATGACATGGATCTTGAGTTTTGATGTTGTGATTGTGATTTTTATGATTGTGGATAGTATATGTATCTCCATGAGTGTTATAAACCATGAACTAAGTGAATTAAGTGTTGGTTGTGTTGTGGAATTGTGAAAATTGGTTGATCTATGTAGTACATGCTTGCTGAGTTTTTCCAGGAACATTGACCTATCTTGTAACACGGTTTTGAACCCCAAAATGTTGTCCCCTGATGTCCTACCATATATTGTTGGAAAGATAATTGAATGTAGTTTCTGGAAATGCAAGGTTCATGGCTAGGTGATGTATAGATTTTAAGTTATGGCCGGAGAAGTGAATTCTGTTTCTGGATTCCGGACTGCACTAAGTGACCCCCTTGTGAACCTTGTTTAAACCCCTAAAAATATATGTGGGATCATGGAAAATTTTGAGAAGTTAGGGAATGCAGTGGTGAAGACCACCCAAAAAGAATTGGATTAAAATATGAATTTTTGAATTTTATAAAAATGCTAGAGTAAATTTCGCGCAAAGGAAAAAATCGTTATTGGAGCATAATTCTAGGGGTAATGGTTATGATTCGAATGTGGTAACTAAATTAAGTCGAATAAGTGACGAGCATAATCGAGCGACGACATGAACCTATAGTGGGGCTAGAGTGTCATAAGACGAGGTCATTAAGTTAATTTCGTACCTCCCTAAAACCCCGTAATTAAAGAGATATTGTTAAGGTACTAACGAGCGGTTATTGCTTATGTATAGATCGTTCGACTCCGCACGCTCGACCACCCCAACCAAACCAAGGCAAGTTTACTTTTCAAAACTTATACATATACAAGGACTTTCACTGTTGTGTTTGTAGTTTTCAACTATATCAAATGCTATGTTTATCGAAGTATTGATGCAATTGAGATTGTATAAGTACATATATGTTTGTACCCTTTGAACTTAGATTGAAATGTTTTCTTCGGACAACGACTCTAGCAATAGAGGTCGTAGCGGTCCGTATATACTATTGACCGGGGAGCGGTATATTATTATATCGTATCTAGTTTGCGAAAACCCGAAGGGTCATTCGGGTAGTATCGTATACTCAAGTAACTATTGTTATATCTTCATAAATACTCGAAACCCTATCTTGGATTAAAAGTTTATTTTATCGAATAATTATTTTATTAATTATTAATATTAAATCTTAAAATATTATTTATTAATTATTGTTCATTATTTAAAGACAAAGTTAATCCAAGATACATTTAATACTTTCAAACTCGAACTCTTTCGAACTCAAAACATTTTCGAAAACCCCCGGTCAGGTTCTGCTTCTTGTATGATTTCAAGAATCATCGGTCGACTGATGTCGGACCTCAATTACTCTGTTTTCAATCAAAATCAAGTTTTAAAAGAAAAAGAAAAAGGGACTCTGGCAGGTGTGGGAACCGTTGACGAACGATTCCCGGGATGTGTAAGCGGCCGTGAGCCAGGCGGTCCATCAATTATTATTCCGGCCCAGGTGTTGCCGAAGGAGGATTACGGATGTAGTTTTCATCGAGGGTGATTACGGATGTAGTTTTCACCCGAGGGATAGTTACGGATGTAGTTTCTATCCTTCTACCGGTGGAGAAGACCCGCGGATTATTGGACTTGGATGTGGCGACTGATCATCGTCAATCCTTGTCAGGTTTTTATGTTTTCTTTAAGTCCCATTCCTCCATTTTGGAAAAATGCTTTGACACTGCTTCTTAGGCTTTTGTGCCAAGTTGCTGATAGTGTTCTATTTTGATGAGAAAGATGTTGACTCAATGCAGTATCTAGAACTGCAAGTTTATTTTGAAAACAAGGGCACATATTGTTGCACCTTCGAAATTTATCAACAATGACAAGTGATTTTATATCGGATTGATACAAACAAGTTTAATAACTGCTAATCATATGAAATGTTATATTGCTTACCTTATACATATATTTCTTGCTGAGCTATAGTTGCTCACTCTTGCTTGTTTTCAAATTTTACAAACACAACAGCTAAGCGAAATGGCAAGACCCAGACAGACTGCTCGAAAGCAGGTGACTAGACCCGAGCCAGCAGTTGAGATTCCACCGGTAGGCCCCATTAGCCGGATTGGTTGGCAGCTTTTGTTAGTTCGTTTTATTTATCAGTATGACCTATGCAAGGCAGTGTATCATAACAAACTTTCAAGCCGCCAACTTCGCTTCATATCGAAGTGTTGCTGGTAGCATAAATACTATTTAATTCGGTCTGTAATAACTCTGATAATTTTATTACTGCTTAATCAATGTTGTGACGTTTCTGAGGCTCTAACCTCTGTGTGTGTGTGCGGTGTGAGTTATTGTGGGGTCGATGGCTGTTTTATTTATATTATGTGCAAGAACAGGTATGTTATCAATGGAAAATGGACCGTGAGCGCCTAGATCTCCGACCCCGGATCTGGGGGCGTCACAACATCAGAGGTTAGTTTCTTTGAAACAACAGGCTGTGGATCAAAACTTGGTTCTAGAATTGTTTCAGAGACTGTGATGTTTTGGGTTACTTGGGTAGACACAGGGGGGTCCTCCTTTAATTGAGGTTCCTGAATCATTTCACCACCAAAGAAAGAAGAATTTTAGAGAGTAGGAAGATGAGTTCTTAGAAGTACCTGAACATGATTTGGATAATGCATTGCAGGTAATTCCTCTGAATTCTTCTCACTGTCCTTCTTTGTAATATCAGAGAAAATTCTCTTTTGCTGTACATAAGAAGGAACACAATGTTTTCTACCAAACCTGGTATTAGCATTAGGAATAAAATGGTTGATAAATAATTGCATAAATCTATGATAATAAACCATATTCCTTCCATTTTTATTAGGACCAAGTTTGATACTCATCTGATTCAATAGAATGTGACCAATGTTAATTACTCTGTTATAAAGCAAACTATATCCAATGTGAGAAGTAACAGCAGTAATTTGTTCAAAAGAACTACATTTACCAGTAAAGCATTTAGCTAATTTATCAAAGAAGAAAGACCAATTTTTTCTAAGAAAAGGACTCCTTAACTGGCTCATGTTATCTAAAGTTCCACTATATCCTAGTGAAGATAACATAGTTCTAATATCATCATCAGATGGTTCACTAACATAAGGCACATTAACAGGTAAGTGAAGTACTGAATTGACAACAGATTCAATAATATCAAAAGAATCTTGTCCTAGGTTTAGAACAATCTTACCTGGTTGACCCTGAATAGGATCAACTACCTCAGCATTCTCCCAAGCTTGTGAAATAGCAGCTTGATTAATCACTGGAGATGCTGTCAGTGCATAACGCAAAGGTCCAATAGCCATAAAATCCATCACTGGGTGAAAATCAGTTGACACTCCATTCTTGTTGGTGATTGTAGCAACATGATTGTTTGTCATAAAGTCGAAGTCACAAAACTTGAAAGCAACTGACTTTGGTAGTTTTCTTTGAGCAGCCATTGATTTTGATCTGAAAGAATTAAGAATTCTTGAAAGAAATTAATTAATTTGAGAGCTCGAAGGATGTTTTTGCCTTAAACAATTTGAATTAGAAGAAAGCAATAAACAATCAGAGTCTCAAAATAAAGATATATTCAAAAATCCTTCTGACCCACTAACCCACGTTCACACGTAGATTGACATGTGTTAGTCCCTGAATAGACGTAATTACCCACAATTTTTGGAAAATACAATCCAAAATTGATTTTAATTAAAATCAGGGTCTAGAAAGAATTCAAACCGATTTCAGAGACTAAAATGGAGTTGCATATGTGGCATGTCAGATATTTTCCTGAAAATAAACACCAATAATCTAAGCAAAATATTTTGATTAGATTTGAAAATGTCTTGGAAATATGAGAAGGTCAGTCACGCGTGAAGTAATTATGTCATTGCTGCATTGGAACACTTCAAAAGACTGTCCAACTTCTCACGGTTTTCTATATAAAAACCTGATGTCATTTGCCTTACTCCATTCTAAAAACCACTCAAACACTCTCTGCAAAACACAAAGAGTTCTCCAAACATAATGGCTTTTAACCCAGATATTCACATGAATCCTAACTTTCAATTCCTCTCTTCTAAGAAGTTCAACTATCTTGATGATCAAGAGCAAATAAACTATCTCTTTGAAGAGATGACTTTTCTCATCGAACTTGATATGGCAGGAATCGATCCATGTAATGTAGAAAATCCTCCTCTAGAACATCTACCAGTTGAACAAAATCACCCTCTAATCTCTTCACACCTTGAGGATGAAGAATTTGGTTAAGAGTCTGGGGTTGATCTTGATGGAGATGCAACTCATTTCTAAGATGCCAGGAGTCAGCTGCTCTCATTCAAGTCGATTCTTACCGCTTGAAATTGCTCAGAGAAGGAATTCAAGAGCAGATATACTCAGCATCTCCTGAATGGCTTCTGGCATGCTTAGGGAGTTGACGAGTTGATTGTGGAAGATTCATGGAGGAGACAACTCCAGCAGCCACAACATTAGACAAGAAGAAGATTAGTAGTAACTATTAGACAAAAAGAAAATTTTTACTTCATTTCCATGTATGTAATGCTTTTGATTAATGAAAATACAAGTTTCTTTTATCTATCCTGTCTATTTATTGTTTATTGGTCAAAAAGATAGTTAGCATGAATGTATTGAATTAATGAGAATATACAATAATCATTAGAACTAAACAACTAAGTAATTCAGAACCTAAATTACTAAGTCAGAGACTAAGAAAAAATTTCAAAGTCTAGTTCTTAATGACATGTTACTCATACTATAATTTATCAAGGCAAAATGTTATTAGCTTCAGGGTCTAAATGAAAGATATAGATACTGATGTAAATCAAATTTATAAGTTAATCCACATACCTTGCTACTTATGCAGATGTTAAAGATCTAGAAATTTAACATTCCTAACTCACTAACCAGTTTAGTGAATGTAGCCTCATCAAGTGGTTTGGTTAGGATATTTGTAAGCTGTTTGTCAGTAGGAACAAAATGAAGTTCCACCGTACCATTCTCAATATGTTCTCTAATAAAATGATACCTGATATCAATGTGCTTAGTCCTTGAATGTTGAACTGGATTCTCTGCGATTTTGATAGCACTAGTATTATCACAGAACATAGGAATATTACTAAGTGTCATACCATAATCCATCAACTCATTTCTTATCCAAAGGAGTTGAGCACAACAACTGCCGGCTGCAATGTACTCAGCTTCTGCAGTTGAGGTTGAGACATATTGTTGCTTCTTGCTTGCCCAAGAAATCAATCTGTTTCCCAAGAATTGACATGTACCTGTTGTGCTTTTCCTATCTATTTTACACCCTGCATAATCAGAGTCTGAATAGCCAATTAGGGAATCAGATTCTCTAGGATACCACAAACCAAGGTTTGGAGTTCCTTTGAGATACCTAAAAATTCTCTTCACATCAATTAAATGAGATTCCTTAGGATCAGTTTGGAATCTAGCACATAAACAGGTAGAAAATATTATATCTGGTGTACTTGCAGTTAAGTATAATAATGAACCTATCATGCCTATATAGCTAGTGTTATCAACATTCTTTCCCTTAGGATCAGAGTCTAGCTTAGTGGTTGTTGCCATGGGTGTTTATGTAGCTGAACAATCTTGAAAGTCAAACCTTTTTAAAAGATTTTTGATATACTTTGACTGATTAATGAAAATACCAGTCTCAGTCTGTTTGACCTGCAAACCTAAAAAGTAATTTAGTTCACCCATCATGCTCATTTGATACTTAGAATTCATAAGCTTGCTAAACTTAGCACATAACTTTTCATTAGTAGAACCAAATATGATGCCTGTTGGGTTCCGAGGCATAAAACGCAGCGGATAAACGTAAATAAAACAATAAATTTTCAAAACCCAAACCAGGATCCATGTATAATTATGGACAGATTATGGAGATTACGAATCATACCTTTAAAAGAGTTTTACTTTCACGAACTCAGCGGAGATCCTAGCTTTCACGACTTGTGTCTACCTCTCGGAAAACACCTCTATAGTATCCACACGAACACCTTCAAGAACGACTCACGAACTTGACTGCGGAATGGATGTACTAGCCTCCTTATTAATGATTCGATTTCTGCCTTTTTCTTGCGGCCTTCTCTAGGGTTTTTCACAAAAACGTGAACCACTCTTAACCTATCATTATCTATTTATAATGAATGGTTAATAGGCCCTCAACAGCAAAAGCCCAACCCTTTTAGGTATAGGATTAAATAATAAAACGAAATTCTATTATTTAATTAATAACTAAGTCACACTTAATTATTATGGGCAGAAATACTCCTCTAATTCGAATTTATGTATTATCTCAATTAATTAAGTCTCACTTAATTAACATAATAAAATTCAAATAATCACCAATTAATTTAAATCCATAATTGAAATTAATTATTCCTTTAAGTGCTCAATGTGTGTGACCCTATAGGCTATTATTTAATTGGCAATAATTTTATTCTCCAATAAAACTATAAACAATGAGCGGTATCTAGTAATACATCATTGCTACCCAATTAAACAATAATTAAATCGTGATTCGATAAAACCTTTCGTGATTAATGTTTCCGTGTAATATAATCCCTTTAACCAAATATTATAGATTAAACTCGAGACATGTGTTTACTCATCCTCTTCAACATTTAATCCGGGTTTACTTGATCCATGAGTAGACTATTAAAAACAAATCATTATTTGAGCACGGCCATCCATTTTATAGTCTCACTCAATCAAGAGGCCAATAATATATCTCCTAATTCTAGGAGGGTTAAATCTTTTATCTATCATTCATATTTCTCATGCGACTCATGATATACCCGATGTCCACTTTTATCATCACCCGGTCAAAGGTAACTTTTAATGTAGTCAAAGTATATTAATCCTCGTATAGAAATATAATGATTTCAAGTCAAAGGATCATTACACCATTATCACTATGATTCTTTCTTATGACTTTATTAAACATGAAGAATCTCACTGTGGGTCTGTCCAGTACCATGTACTCCTACATGTACCTATGTATTGACTTTAGTATCTCCATACTTATAACCAATGAGATGTGGTTATCTGTCAAACAACATACTAGTCTATTTATGTATTATTATTGTCCTATAATAAAAATACTCGACTATGGACCTTTTAAGAATATGATATATTATATAATCTCAAGTTCAAGTCATGTACTTAAACTATATAATGTGTATCATCATTCTAAGGACATTTATTATGCTAACAAATATATCGCAGTAATTAAAGTCATAATAAATACGTTTATTGAATGATCAAATGACATAAAGGTTTATTCAAAGAAACAATGTATTGCCTCTAGGGCACCTACACTAACAATGCCATCAACATAAACTTGAACTAAAAGCAAATCACTTTTCACCTTTCTAAAGAATAGAGTTTTGTCAATTGTACCTCTTGTGAAGCCATTTTCAAGAAGAAATTTAGACAAAGTCTCATACCATGCTCTTGGTGCTTGCTTTAGTCCATAGAGTGCCTTGTCAAGTTTGTAGACATGATTTGGAAACTTTGGATCAACAAAACCAGGTGGTTGCTCCACGTACACTTCCTCATCAAGTTTGCCGTTTAGAAAAGCACTCTTTACATCCATCTGGTATACCTTGAACTTTGAATGAGCTGCAAATGCAAGAAACATTCTGATTGCTTCCAATCTTGCTATAGGGGTAAAGGTTTCATCATAATCAATTCCTTCCTCCTGATAGTATCCCTTGGCCACCAGTCTTGCTTTGTTTCTTAAAATCATACCAGATTCATCTAGCTTGTTTCTGAAAACCCATTTTCTACCAACAATAGATCTGTCTTTAGGTCATGGTACTAATTTCCAGACTTTGTTTCTCTCAAACTCATTTAGTTCTTCCTGCATTGCAATTACCCAATCAGGATCCTGTAAGGCTTCTTCAACCTTCTTAGGTTCATTCTTTGAGAGAAAGCAACTATACAAGCATTCATTTTGAATTGATCTTCTAGTTCAAACACCACTATTTGGATCACCAATAATCAACTCTTCAGTATGATCCCTTGTCCATTTCATAACAGGTGGTAGATTACTCCTACTAGACTCTCCCCCTATGTTAGGGCTATCTCTTGTAGAAGAGTGTTCATTTCCTTCAAAAGCTCCCCCTTGATCAGTAGAATCAATAGACTCCATACTACTACTAGTACTTGAGCTTTCTCCATTAGTCCTTGAAGAATTAGTCCCTGATTTAGTAGACTCTGAATGATTAGTCTGCTCCTGACTAGTATTGTGTTCTCCTTGATTGATTTGCTCACCCTCAGCAACAGCATTCCTTTGAGAAGCAATAGAGATTTCATCTGGAGAACCTTCATCATCACTGGAGAGAATCTCAGAATCCTTAAGATTTTCAAATTCCAATTTATCATGGCTTTCATCAGTTTGCAAAATTCCAAACTTCTTATCATCAAATACACCTTGAATTGATTCCATAACAATGTGAGTTCTGAGATTATAAACTTTGAAGGCCTTTGATGCTGAATATCCTAGAAAGATTGCTTCATCCGATTTGGCTTCAAACTTTCCAAGTTGTTCTGGATGAACTTTCAGGACATAGCATTTGCATCCAAAGATGTGAAAGTATTTCACACTTGGCTTCTTTCCTTTGATCTTCTCATAGGGAGTCTTTCCATGACTATTTATCAAGGTGCAATTTTGAGTAAAACATGCAGTGTTGATAGCTTCTACCCAGAAATAGGTTGGAAGCTTTGCATCTGCAAGCATGGTTCTTGCTGCCTCTATAAGAGTTCTGTTCTTTCTTTCTACTACACCATTCTGCTGAGGTGTTCCAGGTGCAGAAAACTGTTGAGTGATTCCATTGTCTACAAAATACTCTTCCATTGTAGAATTCTTGAATTCTGTACCATTGTCACTCCTAAGTACTTTGACTTTGTACTCAGAGCTATTCTGAATATTCTTGACAAGATCAATGATTTGCTGAGGAGCTTCATCCTTTCTATGTGGAAAGAATACCCATGTGAACCTTGTGTAGTCATTTACTATAACTAGAGCATATATTTTCTTGCTGATAGACATAATGTTTGCTGGACCAAATAAATCAAGTTGCAGCATGTGAAATGGTTCAGTAATTGAATTTTCAGTCTTGCTCTTGAAAGTGGTTCTTTGTTTTCCAAGCTGACAAGCATCACAAAGTCCACCTTGCAGTTAAGATGTGAGAGCTTCTTGTGCCAATTCCAGCTTTCATCATTTGATGCCTTGCTGTAAAGACAACTGACAATTCCTTTAGATGTGTCACTCAAGCTTGCTTCATAAATGTTACCATGTCTCTGACCAGTTAGAACAATATCTCCATTCTTCATATTCATGATTTTGCATCCTTCACTGTCAAAGATTGATTGGTAACCTTTATCACCCAGTTGACTTATGCTTAAAAGTGTGTGTTTCAAGCCTTCAACTAGTGCTATATTTTCTATGATGACATTCCCTAAAACAATTGAGCCATATCCTAGAGTTTCTCGTTTGTTGCCATCTCCAAAAGATATTATTGGGCCAGCTTTTCTCTCAAACTTTGTAAGCAGGGACTTCTTTCCAGTCATATATGTCCAGAGCATCCACAATCCAAGATAATTGAATGCTTCTTTCCTGTGCCCTGTAAACAAAAAAGTAACTAGTTATAAATTTTTAGGACCCAACTTTGATTGGATCCTTTCTTACTAACTTTAGAAACAACAGGCTTTGAAGATTTTGCTTTTGATTTACCTGTTGTAGAGTCAACCTTCGACTCTGATTTCACAAACTATTTGTGACTAGGAGTTTCAGGTTTCAGAGAATAATAGTCATAATACAGTTCATGATATTCCTTACACATATAAATGGAATGAAGTAAACTACCACAATGATAACAAGCTTTTTGTGGTTGGTATTGAATTTTTTGAGTCTTGGGGAATCTAGACTCAGTTTTCTAAGAAGGTTTTTGAATGCAGTCTAGGGCCAAATGATTATGATTTCCACACTTATAACATTTCTTCCTAGGTGCATCAGGTACATTCTTGTAATTATTCTCTTTGTTAATACGTTCTTTTCCATTCCTATTTCTTTTGATCTTGCTAGACTCTGAAAGACTTTCGAGTCTCTATTTCAGCTGAGACTTAGACAGAAATCCTATATTGACATTCTTAGGTTTTTCTAAAACTTTCTCATCTGAACTAATGTTGTTAATTCTCTTGTGCACAACTGGGGTACCATTCGAATCAACAAACTTAACATGTTTAGGTTCAGAAAATTTCTGCTTACTTTCAGATTTAGATGTGCTAGCTTCTTGTTTACTTTTATCATTCTGGACAGCAACTACATGAGTTTCACTCTTATCATTTTCAAAACCTAAGCCATAAACTTTGCCAAGAATTTGATTTTCAATTATTTCTTGAGTCTTTTCACCAGAGTTGTTAATGGTTTTCATCATCTCTCTCTCTTCCTCTAGTCCTTTTCTGACATAGTCATAAGCCTCAAGAATAACACCATAATCATGCTTAGCTTTATCAGAATCTATTATATAATGTTTCATTTGTATTAACTCAAATTCAAGAATATTATTTCTATCAACTAATTCATCATTCTTAATCTTAAGTTCATCTCTTTCACTAGTAAGAATTCTGAAATTCATCATAAGATTTTTAAACTCAGCATGGATAAATCTAATATCATCAGAGTCTAAGCTATCAAATGAATCAAGAGAGTGAAGTGATACCTTAACAGAAGATGGAGAAGTTTTCTTTGGAGATCCAGGTTTGTCTGAAGTATTTGCCATCAATGCAATGTTGTCATAATCCAATTCATCTTCAGAATCACTGGAATCTGCCTAATCCTTCTGTGTGACCATGAGTGCATTACCCTTTCCTGAATTCCTAGGCTTCTTACACTCACTAGCAAAGTGTCCAAACTTGCTGCAGTTAAAGCATTTGATCTTTGCCTTATCAAGCTTGACAATTGTACTTTTGCCCTTGTCATTCTTCTTCTCCTCTTTCTTTTGAAAATGTCTTTTGCTAAATCTGCTCATGTTGAATCTTCCTTTCTTGAATGCTTTAGCAAACATAGCAAAGAGTTCCTACATCTCTGATTCAGAATCACTGTTGTCAGAGTCTTTATCTATAGTCTTTGACTCATAACTTTCTTTGCTTTTCTTCTTCCTTGAGTCCTTTACAGTAGGCTCAACATTCTGTTCTTCTGGAAGCTTCGTTGATTCAGATTGAGCAGTAAGTGCAACAGTTTTCATCTTTCCTTCACATCTGCTCTTCTTCTGCTGCCTGTCCAGTTCATAAGCCCTCAGTTTTCCAAAAACTGCCTCTAATGATATTTCATCCAGATCATTAGCTTCCTCAATTGCAGATATCTTCTCATTGAAGAAATTAGGCAAGGCTTTCATGAACTTAGTATTCATATCCTCCAAGTCATAATATTTACCATGCATGGCCATCTCATTGATGAGTTTAGTAAACCAATCAAAGGTATCAGTAAGTGACTCACCAGACTTGGATTCAAAGTACTCATACTGTTGTATGAGAAGTGTCCTCATATTCTTCCTGACAGGTTTAGTTCCTTCAGTATGAACCTTCAGATTGTCCCATATCTCCTTAGCAGTTTACAAGAAAGAACATAGTTAGTGAAAACAGAATCAAGACTGTTGAACAGTATGTTTCTCACTTTAGCATCATTAAGAACGTTCTCCTTGTCCTTATCTGACCATTCAGATTTAGGCTTCTCTGCTGTGTGCTCTGGAACAACTTTACCATCGACAGCTGCTTGACCAACAACCTTTGTTGGAACAAAAGGCCCTGTTAGGTCCGATAAGATTGTAGAAGGGGGGGTTGAATACAATCTATACCATTTTCTCAAAATTTATTCGTTAAACAATTTTCACTTAAACGAATATTTTGTGCGGAATAATATAACACAAATTTCAAGTTGAATATAACAATATATTAACTTGATGGGTGTTACAAAATCAGTCCAAATGATTATCAAGTAATTAATAACTAATTAGAAAATTCAACATAAACTTTGCTAATTTACTTAATAAAAATCAAGATATCAATTTGTGAACTAGGAAACTTAATTCGCTAGTAGTACAAGAATCACAAGTAAACAAGTTCCAATGGATAGGATATTACAACTGAGATGAACTTGAATTTACAGAATTAAATTTGTAGGTGTTCTTGAGCTTGAGAGAGAGAGAGAGAGAGATAGGCTGCTGTGTGTAATATTTCTGTATTGCTCGACTGATTCAATTCTTCTGCATTCTGCTTCTTTAAATAACACAGCCATAGTCATATTACTTAGTTTAAACTGATATGACAATCATTTTACATTAATATGACAATCAGTATGACTATCAATTGAATGTAATATGACTGTCCAGTTTAAATATAACTTTCGGTATAACTAACCAGTTCAATATGACATTCGGTATTACTCTCCATTTCAATATAACATTCGGTATTACTACCATTTGAATGAGATATGACTATCCAATTGAACTGCATATGACTATCTCCTCTTTGAACTGAATATGACTATCGGTATAACTATCAGTTTGATAGTTATATCACCATATTTTTCAGTGTATAATTAATTAAATGACTTATAAAAATCATTTAACTAATTATTCCTTTTTCATATTAATTCTTATTTAATTAATCTAATAATCACTTTAACAAATATATTAATTCTGATAGAATTAATTTATTTATTAACTTAATTACTTGATTTAATCAATTAAAATAGAATTAATATAAATTCTTTAATAGTCAATACTCCGCTGCAAACCACGTAATTATGATAAGGAACATACACTGGAATAATGTTGACGCTCGATGTACTGTCTGGTTCATGAACGACTAACTCCAATCTCTGTTCTTCATCGTGACTTTAACACTGTGGTCTTTTTATACTCTTCACTCTCATCAATCATTCGGTACTGAAATTGTTTCTTATCACTTATAGAAATCTCTGTCTCTTAAATGAATCCATTTGTTTCAATGCTACCTTGAGGCCTGATCAGATATCTGAATCTTCTTCCAGTGTAAAACATCAAAACTATAGATTGACTTGTTGATTTTTCTTCTGACTGTTATCATCTTTTGATATTCCTGTGACAGTTGATATTATTTACTTACTACAATCTAGTTTAATTGGATTAGGATCCTCGAACTACAAATAGGCTGAGTCATATGCCTTTCAGGCCCATCTCTAATTCTGTCAAGATAATCAGGATCTGTTGCTTCCAGGTGATGCAACATCTTCACTACCCAGAGAGTATACTCGTTTCTCTTGAGCATAGGGATCTTAGTATTCCCATCCTTGTAACTAGACATGATTGCAGATCTTTATGATTATTCGAAATCAACCTGCTCTGATACCAATTGTTAACTCGAATAACTTGTAGAAGGGGGGTTGAATACATGTTATGTAATCGTGTCTGATTTTTGCTTGATTAGATGAACAAGAACAAACGAATAAATCAAACTGTTTGTATTAATAAAATCAAATACAAACTCTACCAAAGGTGTACAATACCTTTAGCAGCTGCTTTCAATACAAATCTCTCTCTGTTTGTTCACTCGTATACTCACGATGATCACAAATCTCACACTAAGCTCACGCTTTTTACAATGATATATAGAGAGAGTATTTATAATGCTACCTATCAACTAATAACGGAAAGAATAATCTATACATGGTAATCTTCTGCCGTCCAGTTGATAGTTTCCAACAATGCTTTGATTCTTTTCTTCATGCACACTTCTTTCCATCATCTGAATACAAGATCCTAAAGTATAGCACTTTCCAATTCTGCAGCTTCGATACAGTCAGGGTCTGTCATAGTCCCTGAAAACTCTATAGTCCGTGACCTCAGTCTCTGATCAAGTACTATTCATAATTTTGCAGATCTTGGATAACTGATATTCCCTTAATCAAATGCTAAACCCTTTATAAGATCAGGGTATTACAAGAAGTGTAATGTCATTCTATTCTACACATCACAACTCATGAATTTATTCCTAACAAATCAAGTTTATTAACCAGTTTAGGTGAGTTCATTGTTAAATTGTAGAGGTGATACTATATTTTATATTGATGAAGTGTTTGAGATTAAAAAAAATGTAGTCTGTACCTTAAAATGTAATCATGATGGACAAACATCTAATTTAATCTGATTTATCAACTAGTTGCAATTAATAGCTGAGAAATTTTTTGTTGTTTCTATGTCATAACAAGCCCTGTTTTGTCAACAATTAATGTTCTCGGACTGTTTATTCCAGGACTTTGAAAAGCTCTGATGCTTGCATGTCCTGTTTTGTCAACAAGGTATAGATACTTCTTTATTGGACTTGTTGCAATTTACCTGTTTACCTGATATTAAATGATCATAGATACATGGCAGGCTTTGGTAAATGTTGGCATTGATCTCGCAAAACTAGTCAGCATTGACACGTCATACTTATCTTGAATATATGAGAAGTGTAACACCCCCAGATCCGGGGTCCGGGATCCGGTGGTTACGGTTTCCAATTCTGTCCACAACAATTGAACTTTCCTTATCATAAAATAAATTACGTCTCTATAACCCAACACAACAATATAAAACACACCCGTTATAGTCCCAGAGATGAAATCAGAGTAACAATCAAATTTTTATTAATCACATTATGAGTTCTTACAATCCAAAAGAATTTCAATATAAATACATACTCTTTGCCATCCATTTACATAAGTCATACTAGACCATATTCTTGGTACTGAAAGAATAAATATACCCTACCAATAGCTTCTTCTTCAGCTCTGGTAGTCTCATCGTCCTCGCCCGCGTCGAGTGCGCCTTGTGCGAGTCATCTGGTCTAGCTGTTGTTGTGATATAATAATAAAGCAAGGGTGAGCAATAGCCCACCAATAATAATATATAACTGAACGATAATGTATAACAGTTCAAAAGTATCTTTCAAACCATATGCCATGCATTTACGGAAATGATGCCAGTATAATATGAACGATGAAGTTACAAGGTAACTTAAAGTATTTGTTTGTAGAAATATCTGCTACATCAAATTAAGCGAGATATTCTTATTGTTATTAAGAAGAGGAACTTGTAAGAAAAGGTTGCAATTCCAGTTATGACCCTTTTCCAACTCTGCCAACAGTAATCATGTTGCAGGAAATAAATAAATTTGGATGATGAACCAATGATGGAGTATTCACCGCGCCCGCTGTTCCAATCTTGATGATCAGTCGAGATCGTACAGCTCAATTTAGATTTACTACCGGTAGAAGGAAGAACTGACGGCTTTACTTGTATACCGCCTTACTAGCTCTCCCCGGCCAATGGTTGGGCCAAAGGGGATGGACCGGTGCTACTCGGCCTCCTACACGACTCCTAGTTCAAATAGAATTCATGATTCTGAATGTAACGTTCGTCCCCCTTTCCCCAAGTATAATACTTGTTGATAAGACTCCACAAAGTAGTCGTATCTAGTTGGAAAGGAAAATTTACCAATAACTCCCAAGCTATTACTTGGTAACGGATATCAACTTGTTCCAGTAATCTTACCCCTCGAAAGATGAGAAGGTAAGCAATGACTTAATAAGTCAACAGCACCCGAGTTACGGGTGAAGGAAATACTTTATGACCGGGAAGTCGACAAGATAAATAACATTTTCCAAGTAAGGTTCCCTTATTATTAAGGGGATAGACTCAAAGAAGAATGATGTCTGAGAACCTTTCTTGATATAAGATTAATAATAATATGACTCCGGGATATTTTCTGTAATAATCGAAGAAGATAAACCTTATCGAGGTTATTCTAAGTATGGAATAAATATCCAGAGAATATTTATTGAATTAAAATATTTTACAGATTATTTAGGAATATGAAAGAATATCTTTAATCAGAGTATTTCCCAAATAATTCTTGAAGAAATATCAAGAGAATATTTATTGCATAATTAAATAATCAAATGAATATTCAAAATAATATTCATTACTTAATAAGTCCTGAAAGAAATATTTAAAATATTTAAAATAATATTCGATGATTAAATAGAACCCTGGATGAATATTCAAAATAATATTCATAATTAATTAGGAATTTAAATGAATATTGATAAAGTAATATTCATTTAATGAATAATATTCTAAATGAATATCAAGTAATATTCATTTAGTAATCCAAGCTTTAAAGGAATATTCGATATAATATTTGATAAATAAATCAAGCTTCAGATGAATATTGAAGATAATATTCATCAAGTACTTCATATCTTAAATGAATTTTAAAAAGTAATATTTATTTAATAAAATAATATTCTAAATGAGTGTCCAAATAATATTCATTTAGTAGTCTCATCTTTGGAAGAGTATTCGAAATAATAATCGATAATCAATTCGACTCTGAATGAATATTGAGAAATATTATTCGTTGAGAAATATTATTCGTTGAATAGTTACGTTCAAATAATTATTTGAAGTAAGAATCGTTAAAATAATTAGTCTCGAACGAATATTCAAATAATATTCGTCGCCCAAATAATAGAAAATATTTACTTAAATATTTTCCTCCGAGGTAATCTCGATATATCAAGGAATATGGACTCCCGGTCTATATTTGATTAATAAGATGTATACGCCCTTCTATGAGGGTCTTACAATAACCGGCTTATAACTGATATATAACTATCTAGCTTATAAGCCAACAATAACATTCAGGGAACAAGTATATCAATTCAACTTGAAAGTAGGCATGCATGCAATGGCATATGTATATCAGCAATCATATATATATATATATATATATATATTTATTCAATCACAACAACAGCCTAAAAGAAGGGAATTGAAACTTGCCTGGTAGTCGAGTACGGTAAGGGGTAGTGGTAGCGGGTCCCGGTTCAGCTTGGTGATCTATAAATAGCCAAGGCATTCGGGATTAATCACTTAACATATTAAAAGTTAAGTTATACTTAATTCGAAACACGTTCTCGAGTTATCTCGTTATACCCCTTTTTGTGGATTACTTTTATCACTGATCCGACCCGACATTCGTTCGTTAATACGACATGTCATTGTATTTATACTTGGGACATACTTAAATCATATGAGTTCTAAAGTCGATCGTTACGAACCAATACTATACTCCGAGTTTTATCGCCCGTTTTCTAAGTGTTTTACCGAAGTTATAAAAGAGTCGTCTTTTAGGGGTTCGTTCGCGTTTAACCTCGACTCGAACATTTTTAATAAATCGAAAAATAATCCTTTTGACATACGGTTTTCTTTCACGCCTTCCTTTTTACCTCTACTATTTATTTACCAAGATTCGCCATGACGTTACATAGTTTACGAGGGTTCAATTACAGTAAATCCTAAACCGTAAGTCCGTTTCACGTGATCTTTATATCAAAACGAAGCTTAGAACATTACCTATCCTATCATGGCAGATAAGGTCTCTGGACAGTAGGGGTTAGACATGTAAAATGGCATACAAAACATGGTATTGCAAAATCGGGCATTATAACGGCTGTAAATCGAATATCTACCAATTTCGAATCTTCCCATAAACATAGTATCCAACCCAAACAACATATACATGACTTATATACATGAACTGAGGCCAAGCAATGCCTTTCCGTTCATCTAGCTATTTACATCATTAATCCAAAATCCATACATAATCATGCTTATAATCTTAACATAACCATAACTAAGTTATAACCATCATAAACATGCTTAAATCTCAAACAAGGGTTAGGGTTTCAAGAGCTTTATACCTTCCTTGGAGTGTGTAAAGACCTTGCTAAGCTTTGCATAGTCCTTGTATACCCATAACCAAGCTTAGATCATCCTAGAAATCAAGAAAATCAAGAGTTGTTCTTGAAAATCACTATTCACCCTAGTCTTTGATGATTTCTTTGAAAATGGAAACAAGAGAGTTTGGCTTTGAAATTTTTAGGGGATCACTTTTGGGAAAAGTAAGACTCACCATAATTTTTACAAGATCAAGAGATGGTGGGAAGAGGGGTTTTGATTTTTGAATTAAGGGTATGGCCGAATGGAATTTTCAAGGGGGGGGGAGAGTTGCTTGGTTTATTTTGTTTTAATCTCATCCATTCTCATCTATTACCAAGATAATATCTTGTATAAATTGACTTTATTAAAGTGATGAGGTGTTGGATGAGGAAATACCATGACAAGTGTTGAAAATGTGGTGGTTTTAGCCTAACTACATGGTTGCCTTGCTAAGTACTTAGTTGCATTCTCTAGGGTGCTAGTTCCTTGATTCTAGTTTGGTTACTAGATATTTTATACTAGTAGCTTGCACAAGACTCTTGCTTCCTCTGCTTGTTTCTGTGTCCGGTTATTGCCCGTTTCGATTGATCGTTCGTAGGAATATTTCACGGATTTCTAATTAAGGTTTACCGGGAATCCTTTTTAATATTAATACTTTCATTCTCCATCTTTCATTCTAACTTTCCAATTTATATTCCTTAAATCCATTCGTTAAATACTTAAGGCTATTAGTGTCCAGGGAACTCTCGGAGAAAATAAAAGTGCGGTTTTTCAGAATCCGACAGCTTTTACATACACTTATTTTCCCCCTGGATCACTAATACGAACTCGGAAATCCGTTCCGAATGCTTCTATATAGTGTCGTCTCATATTATTATATACTCCCACCAAAACACTATTCATTCTGTATTCTTTACTTGTTCTCTTAGGGTGGTACAATTGTCCGTATTCTCTTTCGATCGTTCCTTATCCTTTTTACGGAACTACTGGATTAATCGTTACCGATCTGGATGACATGAGAATATTCTCCTGCTTGAAATTGCCATATCTTATTCCCTTAGAAGATAGATTATTCTTACCTATGTTGTTACCCTTTAGCATTCTTCAAGACATAGAAATAATAAAGTGGAATTCCATTCATTCTTTCCAAATATCAATTATTACATTGTAGCCATAACCACTCCTCAGTGGTTTCCTACCTTCATTCTTAAATCAAATATAATAACATCCCAAAATATCAAATCCTCAAAGTTAATATCTCAATTCTTGGATTATAATAATATTTAATCCACTGTCCGGTCAAATATTATACCGAAAAGAATTTGGAATTTCTGAATTCCGATCGTCTCTGCATTCACTTATTTCCTCCGCGTATTACTAATATGACTTCGAAACATCCATATCACGTCCCGTACATAGGGTGGAGTGAAAAGTTTTCCAACTTACAAAATCACTATTCATCCACCAAATTACTATGCACGTACAGGAAACACTATGCACGTACGGGAAATACTATGCACGTACGGGAAATACTATGCACGTACTAATTTCCCTTCAAGGATCCATTAGCTCCTTCCTGGATGGTAGATTATTCTTATCTAGGTCCTCAACCATCGAATTGCTCTATTCTGACAATATACGAATGCATAAGGATCATTGTCCAAAGCAATATCCATTCATTACAATCATTGTTCTTTGAAACCACCATTCATTAGAGCTGGTGACCTTGTTGTCGGAATCATTGTTCCTCATTTTATCATTACTTAATAACAAGTTTTAATTATATCCAAAATTTGGGGTTCTTACAGTCTCCCCTCCTTAAAAGGATTCCGTCCCGGAATCAGGTAGGAAGCAAAGAGTCGTTTGCCTGCCGTTCACTCTTTAGCTTCCCGGTCAATTCTTAGTCGTTCTACCCTTCCTCAGCACATCTTCTAGTGCTACAATTCATACTTTATCCTTTTTCCATCAACGTTGCTACTTTTCGTACAACTCACTATCCGAGTTATACTCTTACTCAGTCTTATCCTTATTGATACCTGCAGTAACATTGGTATCACTATCACCCTACGATTCGGAGGTAACCTCGCTCGTACTGTGCATTTCCTGATCGCTTTAATCTTCGCAATCTCGATCAATATAGAGAAGTGAAAAGATTTATTGAGAGATCACTATGATCAATTGAACATTTGTTATATTGCATAGTTAGTACAGAAGGGGGCCAGCCTTTAGTACTTGACAAGCAATTAAACAAGTCATGGCATTCCACTTAGACTTCTATCACATAGACAGATAGTCACGTAGCAGTACCTCCCCTCCTAAAAGGGTTGTTCTTCTCAATTCATAAAGAAGATGAATAAGAGAGAAGAAGAGAAAAGAGTTCTAAAGGATTATAGAAAGCTTTCATGATTGTAGAATATCATACTCAGAATTTACCTCTGAACTATAGAGGTTTATCAAAGAAGAAATTAATCATAATTATATCCAATACTATTTGATCGCAATCTCACGTGTCAACATATCTTGCTGCTTTGTCCATTATTCTATGGACAAATACTCTTGTTCAATCTTAGCGATACTCACATTCGGGAAATCCTTCAACCTTTCAGGTTAAATCTTAGATTTCTCACTTGACATCATTAATACTGACATCCCATATCATGTTACTAGCTTTTTCATAACTATAATATTGACACTATCAGGTTGTCATCTTGAGAATTCATTAGAAAACCCATTCATAACATTCCTTGCTTCTCATTCCATAGTTGCTTCCCCAGCCTTTTCTTTATCAATCACATCCTTCTTATTAGCTGATTCTTAATCATTTCTATTATTTACTTTCACCTTCACCTCTTTATTGAGACACCTTTTTGCACTTGGTACCTCCTTCGGTATTCCGTCTCATTTATTCTATAATCATCACGTTATTTCAATTTAAACTTTCCGAAATGAATCTGGCCCGATTCCTTTAACTTAGATTCATATAATCTACTTCTGCCAACATTGTTTCTCATTACTTGTTCTTTTCTATCCGTGGTTTTCCACAGGTTGTCTTTCGTAAGTCAGACCAGGTCGTATATCTACATGCTCGTACTCCTATCATCTGTTGAACATCTGCATTTTACTGGCGTAGCCTGGCCACATGAAAACCCGTTATGACCGTGCTATAATTTTCGGGGTAAGGCTGGCTCGAATACCGCCGTCCGAACACTTTAAACTCTCAAGTGGCCCAATAAGTCTTGGGCTCAACCGCCCTTCCCTCCAAGTCTCATTAATTCTTTCTACGGGAATACGTTTAGCATCACGAATTATCAACCTCATATTCTCTATCTTGTTTGTGCAGAAGTACACTAACACAAACTTGCCCTTGTCATTCATCAACATGCCATTTAGCTTATCAATAGTAGCACTTTCTTTATCTTTACGTTGTCATCTCCTTTCTTAGAAGAATCACCATCGCTTGTTGTTTACGTAGTGCGTTAATAGCTAACCCTACGGGTTTCAAATCCCTTAGGGAGACAAAGTAATCATTATTCCTTATCCATAAGGAACACTTTCTAAACTTGATGTAGATATAACGTGAAGCAGATAGAATTGCAGAAGAGTTTCAAGCATCGCAGCTAGGTCCGGTCGATGAAACTATCACTTATGCATCTTCCATAAAAGACTGGAAACTTAACGATTTACTTCATCAATTTTGTACCATGGTCCTGGTTTGCCTCAAAACGGGACCTTCTAAGGTACGTAATATGCTTAAGACTCCATCAGGAATCGAATCTTTACTTAAACTATTATTACTGTTAATTCTTGCACAGTCACCAGAAGGAATGTAAATTCCTCCATTCCGATATGACCTTCAAGGTCCTTCCAAATATCATCCTGTTTCTTCGGTATGAACCTTTGTAATTATTCCTTTATACTTAGATTGTCGACCACCTCATTGGCCTTTCTTGATGATAATGATTTCTTGTAACCCATGTTTTCTGGGTACATTCCAGCTCAAGTTTTTCTACCTCATTCCCATCACTGTTGGGTTAAAGCATTCTCCCTTAAGCTCTGCTGAAGGAGAAAATATAACTATCAGTCATTTCCATAAGTCATTGCTTCCACCTACCCGTGGGAACTTTATCACGTTTATTCCCAATCCTACTTAGGATACTTCTTTTCTTAGTTCTTTCTTTATCTTAGGATAATCTCAACCTTTATAGGTTCAACCCATACTTCCTCAGGGTTTCATACATGCCTCATCTGGCATTATTGTTACGATGTCATACATTCCTTACCAAACTTCCATTTTTGAAGTTCGGAATATTACCCTTTTTCCTTGTAAGGTTTCGTAGGCCATCCTTATCATTCCTCCGGTATTTTCTGGGTACCGGATATATCAAAATGTCATTGATCAATACTCTAATAATTCTATCTATGTTCTTTCCAGAACTCTTTTTAATAATCCTTACCGGTCATTGTTGCCTTAGCAAGTCCAGCTCATATCATCTGAAATCATAATGTCGTTATTAGGGTTAATGCCACCCCTTGTGCATTCCCCAGGGTTTGTCTTAATTTATGGATATCCTATCCTTAATTCAACTGCCAAGGAATTCTTGCATCTTATAATTGGCAATCAGATCATGTATCCTTAATAAAGGTCTCTTTTCAATCATTCTCATTTGATAATCGATCGGTGGTTTAATGCCACCCTCTTCTTTCAGATAGTTGTCAGCCTATTTGGCCTTCCAAAAAGGCAACGTATGCCAATCTCTTCTCTTACCGAACTTGTTAATGGTAGCAAGGATGTTCTGGAAGATATTGGTCGAGTTCAACGTGAATCTCTTAGTGCTTATCGTTCTTCGCAAAGGTACTTGCCTCAGACAAAATTCCTACAGCATACTGTTCAATTTCTGACCTTTTCTATACCCTCTTCATATATCTTCATTGTTTACTTTCCTCCGTCATAATATATTCATGGTATTCATGATACCCTAACATCATACATCTCAAGTCACTATACTTCCATGTTACTCGAAATCTTGGACAACCATATACACATGAGTCACTTTAGTACGGGTGACCCCATCCCAAAAAGGTCTAGTGAATTCCCAATCAAAACATGGGTTGTTCGGCAGAAGATTCAAACGATCTCATTAATGTTTCCTTTATATCAGAAGCCCTTGCAGTCGGTGCTTTCTTAGAAGCAACCCTGCTTTGTCTTTTCATTGCTGGTCTAGTCACTTTATAGTCCGTTGTGACTTGGCCTCAACTGGCCACACATAAAAATATATGATTTTAGGGGTTGGCTAATAGCATTACTTTTCTAGCAATTGCCGGCATAGTGCCTTCTTCTTTGATACCTTTCTACCTTTCCAAAACTTTACTCCATATAAGTCTTAATCGACTACTCGGCACCGTCTCCGGTCACCTTTCCTCCACTTTTATCTTTTCAACTATTCTTATCAATCCTGCGTGCCACACAAGCTTACCATTCCTGGCATAACAGCCTTTTCATTTAAGTCAATCCTGGAATTTCTCAGTCCGGCTGGTTTCTTACTTACATTTCCTATTTTCGTCCAGTCTCACTTCATCATTTTATCACTACCGTCGATTGTAATGCTCAGGGTCCGTTTACTAACCCATTTTACAGCATCCTTACCCAAATCACAGGGTTTGCTCCAATTTTTACTCTCTTCCATGACATTCTCTGATAATGAGAAAGACAAGGTTTGCCAAAATTCACCGAATTCCTTTCCAGACTCAGGGAAATTTTGATCAATCTACCCACCTACTGGTAACATTAAGGAGACCAGTTTCGAAACCTGAAGAATAGTTCTATGAACCTCCAAGCAGGTGGAATCATAAGCAGTCATAGTTAACGAAATAATCATCATCGGATTGGAAGTTTACCCACTGGAGAGGAATCAATTATATCCATCCCTTAGAAGGGAATCATTAGTTTCAAACTGAAACCTGTCACAACGTCCTGATATTCAATACTACCAAATGTCGGTCTACCTAACCCTTTATGCGAAGCGTCATTGGAAGCACAAAGTCTCCTTTTTCCATTAAGCAATGCCAGCTCTTGGTCATTACCAATTTCACCTTTTAGCTCCAGGAAGATTTTTCTCACATTTTTCTCTTTAACTGCTGATCGTATTACTTGATCTATAATAATTCCGTGTCGGAGTAAACTTAAGGTAACTACTATAATCCATTCAAAGAGAAGAAGGAATTTAATATTCCTCTGAATCACATGCATCTAACGTTTCTGGTTCATCATTTAACTGAGTTGAATTAACTCTATACTCAGTCTCTGGCAGTAGTCTCATTACGAGTTCATCTTGACTCACTGGTCTTATCTTCCGGTAGTTTCTGAGATCATTGTCTTGCTTACTACTTCCTTATATAACTCTACCCAATCATGCTATCACTTCCCAATGTCTTTACTTTCTAAATGATTCATTCATAAAATGAACATTTTCCTTAATAAAACCACCTTATTAACCTCAATTTGGTTCCATAATTTACAACCTACGACACCTGCCTTCTCATGGCGAATTATTACTGACCATATTCATACTAATTCATTTATCAAATGATATGGCACTTACTGCCTCCTTCTCAACTATTCCTAGGGACTCTGCTCCTCGCCCTAAATCGATGTCTTTGATAATCATACATCCCTCTAGCTCTTTCTTTGTTAAGATGAAAATCTCTAAGGATTCTCATCTTTTTCCGTATAAGATCTCAAGTAATTCTTCCAATCCTTCTTTCTTGCTGGTACTACATCTGGTAGTCCGGCTATAAATTCAACATGCATCTTCAGATCTCTTAATAATATCTCGGTTCTTTATACTCACTTTTCTGAGCACCATATCTTAATCATCACAGTCATTCTGGCTGCGACCCTCATTATCCATGGGTAAGCTCCTTATCCTAACAGGATTTTCCTTATCTGCTGGAACCTCTTCCGGGTCTCCAGTAGGGTACTCCATCGAATTACCCGCTGATCTTCAGCATATAAAGCATCATCGCGTTGTCGCTCGTATGCCTCAAGGACAGTCGCCTTACTCGTCGATACGATATCGAGATAAGTTACTATCATTATACTTACGAGTTCCCATAAGGGTTTTATATGTCATCACTACATTAAGTAGTCCGACTATGAACTTGGCAAGAGTTCTTATTATCTTATTGAATTTATTGTTTTAACGTCACCTCATCTCTGGGGTTTATAACGTACGCTCTGATACCACTTCTGTAACACCCCCAGATCCGGGGTCCGGGATCCGGTGGTTACGGTTTCCAATTCTGTCCACAACAATTGAACTTTCCTTAACATAAATTAAATTACGTCTCTATAACCCAACACAACAATATAAAACACACCCGTTATAGTCCCAGAGATGAAATCAGAGTAACAATCAAATTTTTATTAATCACATTATGAGTTCTTACAATCCAAAAGAATTTCAATATAAATACATACTCTTTGCCATCCATTTACATAAGTCATACTAGACCATATTCTTGGTACTGAAAGAATAAATATACCCTACCAATAGCTTCTTCTTCAGCTCTGGTAGTCTCATCGTCCTCGCCCGCGTCGAGTGCGCCTTGTGCGAGTCATCTGGTCTAGCTGTTGTTGTGATATAATAATAAAGCAAGGGTGAGCAATAGCCCACCAATAATAATATATAACTGAACGATAATGTATAACAGTTCAAAAGTATCTTTCAAACCATATGCCATGCATTTACGGAAATGATGCCAGTATAATATGAACGATGAAGTTACAAGGTAACTTAAAGTATTTGTTTGTAGAAATATCTGCTACATCAAATTAAGCGAGATATTCTTATTGTTATTAAGAAGAGGAACTTGCAAGAAAAGGTTGCAATTCCAGTTATGACCCTTTTCCAACTCTGCCAACAGTAATCATGTTGCAGGAAATAAATAAATTTGGATGATGAACCAATGATGGAGTATTCACCGCGCCCGCTGTTCCAATCTTGATGATCAGTCGAGATCGTACAGCTCAATTTAGATTTACTACCGGTAGAAGGAAGAACTGACGGCTTTACTTGTATACCGCCTTACTAGCTCTCCCCGGCCAATGGTTGGGCCAAAGGGGATGGACCGGTGCTACTCGGCCTCCTACACGACTCCTAGTTCAAATAGAATTCATGATTCTGAATGTAACGTTCGTCCCCCTTTCCCCAAGTATAATACTTGTTGATAAGACTCCACAAAGTAGTCGTATCTAGTTGGAAAGGAAAATTTACCAATAACTCCCAAGCTATTACTTGGTAACGGATATCAACTTGTTCCAGTAATCTTACCCCTCGAAAGATGAGAAGGTAAGCAATGACTTAATAAGTCAACAGCACCCGAGTTACGGGTGAAGGAAATACTTTATGACCGGGAAGTCGACAAGATAAATAACATTTTCCAAGTAAGGTTCCCTTATTATTAAGGGGATAGACTCAAAGAAGAATGATGTCTGAGAACCTTTCTTGATATAAGATTAATAATAATATGACTCCGGGATATTTTCTGTAATAATCGAAGAAGATAAACCTTATCGAGGTTATTCTAAGTATGGAATAAATATCCAGAGAATATTTATTGAATTAAAATATTTTACAGATTATTTAGGAATATGAAAGAATATCTTTAATCAGAGTATTTCCCAAATAATTCTTGAAGAAATATCAAGAGAATATTTATTGCATAATTAAATAATCAAATGAATATTCAAAATAATATTCATTACTTAATAAGTCCTGAAAGAAATATTTAAAATATTTAAAATAATATTCGATGATTAAATAGAACCCTGGATGAATATTCAAAATAATATTCATAATTAATTAGGAATTTAAATGAATATTGATAAAGTAATATTCATTTAATGAATAATATTCTAAATGAATATCAAGTAATATTCATTTAGTAATCCAAGCTTTAAAGGAATATTCGATATAATATTCGATAAATAAATCAAGCTTCAGATGAATATTGAGGATAATATTCATCAAGTACTTCATATCTTAAATGAATTTTCAAAAGTAATATTTATTTAATAAAATAATATTCTAAATGAATGTCCAAATAATATTCATTTAGTCGTCTCATCTTTAGAAGAGTATTCGAAATAATAATCGATAATCAATTCGACTCTGAATGAATATTGAGAAATATTATTCGTTGAGAAATATTATTCGTTGAATAGTTACGTTCACATAATTATTTGAAGTAAGAATCGTTAAAATAATTAGTCTCGAACGAATATTCAAATAATATTCGTCGCCCAAATAATAGAAAATATTTGCTTAAATATTTTCCTCCGAGGTAATCTCGATATATCAAGGAATATGGACTCCCGGTCTATATTTGATTAATAAGATGTATACGCCCTTCTATGAGGGTCTTACAATAACCGGCTTATAACTGATATATAACTATCTAGCTTATAAGCCAACAATAACATTCAGAGAACAAGTATATCAATTCAACTTGAAAGTAGGCATGCATGCAATGGCATATGTATATCAGCAATCATATATATATATATATATATATATATATATATATATATATATATATATATATATTTATTCAATCACAACAACAGCCTAAAAGAAGGGAATTGAAACTTGCCTGGTAGTCGAGTACGGTAAGGGGTAGTGGTAGCGGGTCCCGGTTCAGCTTGGTGATCTATAAATAGCCAAGGCATTCGGGATTAATCACTTAACATATTAAAAGTTAAGTTATACTTAATTCGAAACACGTTCTCGAGTTATCTCGTTATACCCCTTTTTGTGGATTACTTTTATCACTGATCCGACCCGACATTCGTTCGTTAATACGACATGTCATTGTACTTATACTTGGGACATACTTAAATCATATGAGTTCTAAAGTCGATCGTTACGAACCAATACTATACTCCGAGTTTTATCGCCCGTTTTCTAAGTGTTTTACCGAAGTTATAAAAGAGTCGTCTTTTAGGGGTTCGTTCGCGTTTAACCTCGATTCGAACATTTTTAATAAATCGAAAAATGATCCTTTTGACATACGGTTTTCTTTCACGCCTTCCTTTTTACCTCTACTATTTATTTACCAAGATTCGCCTATCCTATCATGGCAGATAAGGTCTCTGGACAGTAGGGGTTAGACATGTAAAATGGCATACAAAACATGGTATTGCAAAATCGGGCATTATAACGGCTGTAAATCGAATATCTACCAATTTCGAATCTTCCCATAAACATAGTATCCAACCCAAACAACATATACATGACTTATATACATGAATTGAGGCCAAGCAATGCCTTTCCGTTCATCTAGCTATTTCCATCATTAATCCAAAATCCATACATAATCATGCTTATAATCTTAACATAACCATAACTAAGTTATAACCATCATAAACATGCTTAAATCTCAAACAAGGGTTAGGGTTTCAAGAGCTTTATACCTTCCTTGGAGTGTGTAAAGACCTTGCTAAGCTTTGCATAGTCCTTGTATACCCATAACCAAGCTTAGATCATCCTATAAATCAAGAAAATCAAGAGTTGTTCTTGAAAATCACTATTCACCCTAGTCTTTGATGATTTCTTTGAAAATGGAAACAAGAGAGTTTGGCTTTGAAATTTTTAGGGGATCACTTTTGGGAAATGTAAGACTCACCATAATTTTTACAAGATCAAGAGATGGTGGGAAGAAGGGTTTTGATTTTTGAATTAAGGGTATGGCCGAATGGAATTTTCAAGGGGGGGGAGAGTTGCTTGGTTTATTTTGTTTTAATCTCATCCATTCTCATCTATTACCAAGATAATATCTTGTATAAATTCACTTTATTAAAGTGATGAGGTGTTGGATGAGGAAATACCATGACAAGTGTTGAAAATGTGGTGGTTTTAGCCTAACTACATGGTTGCCTTGCTAAGTACTTAGTTGCATTCTCTAGGGTGCTAGTTCCTTGATTCTAGTTTGGTTACTAGATATTTTATACTAGTAGCTTGCATAAGACTCTTGCTTCCTCTGCTTGTTTCTGTGTCCGGTTATTGCCCGTTTCGATTGATCGTTCGTAGGAATATTTCACGGATTTCTAATTAGGGTTTACCGGGAATCCTTTTTAATATTAATACTTTCATTCTCCATCTTTCATTCTAACTTTCCAATTTATATTCCTTAAATCCATTCGTTAAATACTTAAGGCTATCAGTGTCCAGGAACTCTCGGAGAAAATAAAAGTGCGGTTTTTCAGAATCCGACAGCTTTTACATACACTTATTTTCCCCCTGGATCACTAATACGAACTCGGAAATCCGTTCCGAATGCTTCTATATAGTGTCGTCTCATATTATTATATACTCCCACCAAAACACTATTCATTCTGTATTCTTTACTTGTTCTCTTAGGGTGGTACAATTGTCCGTATTCTCTTTCGATCGTTCCTTATCCTTTTTACGGAACTACTGGATTAATCGTTACCGATCTGGATGACATGAGAATATTCTCCTGCTTGAAATTGCCATATCTTATTCCCTTAGAAGATAGATTATTCTTACCTATGTTGTTACCCTTTAGCATTCTTCAAGACATAGAAATAATAAAGTCGAATTCCATTCATTCTTTCCAAATATCAATTATTACATTGTAGCCATAACCACTCCTCAGTGGTTTCCTACCTTCATTCTTAAATCAAATATAATAACATCCCAAAATATCAAATCCTCAAAGTTAATATCTCAATTCTTGGATTATAATAATATTTAATCCACTGTCCGGTCAAATATTATACCGAAAAGAATTTGGAATTTCTGAATTCCGATCGTCTCTGCATTCACTTATTTCCTCCGCGTATTACTAATATGACTTCGAAACATCCATATCACGTCCCGTACATAGGGTTGAGTGAAAAGTTTTCCAACTTACAAAATCACTATTCATCCACCAAATTACTATGCACGTACAGGAAACACTATGCACGTACGGGAAATACTATGCACGTACGGGAAATACTATGCACGTACTAATTTCCCTTCAAGGATCCATTAGCTCCTTCCTGGATGGTAGATTATTCTTATCTAGGTCCTCAACCATCGAATTGCTCTATTCTGACAATATACGAATGCATAAGGATCATTGTCCAAAGCAATATCCATTCATTACAATCATTGTTCTTTGAAACCACCATTCATTAGAGCTGGTGACCTTGTTGTCGGAATCATTGTTCCTCATTTTATCATTACTTAATAACAAGTTTTAATTATATCCAAAATTTGGGGTTCTTACAAGAAGTATGAAGTCCTAATATTTTCTTTGAAAATGAAGTATATACATGAAAGTAGATTTTTTTCTAATTTCTTCCGCATTTTCTGACTTATCATGTGCTCAAGGGAATTGAAGCATCACAACTTCTGATTGAAAAATCCTAATATTGAAACAAAGTATACACATGAATTTGCCTATAGGTAAAAATCCTGATTCCCAACTTCTAACTCCTTTATTTTAAGCTATCCATATCTAGGTTACTTAAAGGCTGAGATATTTGCAAATTTATGTTGGTTAACATACATGAAGCTACTGAAGTTTAGTACGAGCCAAGTTATGCAATATTTTCAAATTATGCATTCCCATTTATTTAGTGATAGAAACTAGAGTGGGACTTGAAAATAAACAAATAGAATATATATAGATTTGCGTATGTGAGGTTGATTTTTGGTCCAGTGAAAAATGAAGCTATGCTTGCCTAAACCTTACTTGGCCGAAATGTAGATATGCAACTGCAACCTAGCAACAGATGTAAATAGAAGAAGAAAAAGCTTTGGAAATATGCTTTGCTGCTAGGATTATAAATGCCTTAATCACCTCTGATGGGTATTTTATTATTTTTTGCACAAGATAAGTTAGAAATGTTATGTTGATGGTACTTTACTCTGTAAAATTTAAGGCATTGCGAGGTTATATGTTGGTTTTGAATAGTGCGTGATTTTTCTTTTACGAATATCTCCTCTACCAGGTAATAACATAGGAAGCCTGTGAATTTGTGGTACCAATTTTTAAAATTTAGTAGAAGTATAACATTTTAGTTCCTGGGAATTTTAACATCAATAATTTACTTTCGGTATCTTACTGTGATGAGTTTATACCAGTTTAATGAAATGAAGATTTTCCATGGTCTCTCTGCTGGCAATTAATTTATTTTGGGTACTATCTTCTCAGGTTCCATCAGCTGCCTGAATTCGACCAAGAAAAGTGTAGCCGTCGTAGACGTCTGGCTGGGCACAATGAGCGTCGAAAGAAGCCACAAGTGCATCCAATTTTCTTATCTTTTTAGTTTTATCCCTCCATTGTTCACTATATTTTTTTTTGATATTACATTGTTTACTAGAATTTATGTCTTATATTTGTTCCTTGTTATTGTGAGATATTGATTTTAGATATTCGTGGTTTATTTCGGTTAGAGTAATTTGACTTCTTAGTACAACTTTTGTTGGGATGTTTGTATGATTGGAGTTGGCATGTATATATCTATTTGCGTTATGCATTTTTTTTCTATATTTTTTGTTTAAAAAATTATTATTATTATAGGGGAAGAAAATAAAAAAAACTGATATATGCTTTCATAGTGTTTCTAGAAGTGCTATTTAAGTAAGTATCATGTACTAAAATAGCACTTCAATAAGCGCTAGACAAGAACATGCGCTTAGGAAACACTTACTTAGATAGCGCTTCCGAAAATGCTATCAAAGAGCTGCACTTACAGAATGGCAAAAAAAACGCTATGTAACTAACTCTCACTTCAATAACGGCTCCTTAGATAGCGTTTAAAAACACTATGTAAGAGCAACAAAAAGCGCTATCTAAGTGCTAATCTGTAGTAGTGATGGTCTACTAGGTTCATTATTTGAGCTTCACGAGATACGCTATTCTGTGAAGAAAAAATTAACAAATTAAACATACAAATCGAAGAAGTAGTTGCTAACGACAATCATCTCCTACTCATAAAGTCATCGTAGTTTTTATAAACTATTTATTGTAACAATACCTCACTTTTACTAATTTATACCACAACTTGTCAATTAGAAGAAGCATACAAATTTGAGAAGCATACAAATTACAAATCGAAGTGAGTGAATATAACCCAAAATCGAAACTCGGATTCATGAAAAACCCTAATTTGAACCCAAATCCAAGAAGCCCCAAACTAAATCAAACCACCAATAGAATTGAAAGAGAGAAAAGCTTTGACGCCCGAAGATAGAGAGTGAGACAGAGCGATTATTGCGGACACATCAAGCATTTGTGGGAGAGATAGAAGTTCTGTTTGTATTCTACGGGAGAAGTAAGTTGTGGGTGTTTGGATTTGTGAGCGGCTCTTGAAAAATAATGGGGAAGTAGAAGGGGAAACGAAATGATGGGGAAGAGGGAAATGAAATTTCATTAAGGGGGGAAATATATTATTGGTTGAGGGCAGAAATAAAAGCACATGAAGTAAATTTTGGCTTGATTAATGTAAGAACCCCAAATTTTGGATATAATTAAAACTTTTTATTATGTACTAAGGTATTGGTGAATAGTGATTAGGACTACGATGTAACGATTGAGAGAATGAATGAAAGGAATAGATTTGGATTCAAATGTTTATATGCCATGAAGAATACTATTGGTTGACGCTTTAGATAAGAATTATCTATCTCCTAGGGAATTGAGATTTGATAATTCGAAAGGAGAAGGTGATACTTATGTCATCCAGATCGATATCTGTTATTGGTCCAGTGGGTCCGTAAAAAGGTTAAGGAACGATCGAAAGAGATCAGGGACAATTGTTCAACCCTAAGAGGATAAGTAAAGAAAAATGGATGAATAGTGATTTTGGTGGATTTTGGAATATTATTAGACGACGCTATATAGAAGTACCCGGAACGAAATTCTTAGTTCGTATTAGTGATCCAGGGGGAAAAAGAGTGTATGTAAAAGCTGTCGGATTTTGAAAAATAGCATTTTTATTTTCCCCAAGATTTCCCTTGACACTGAAAGACTTAAGGAATTATTGAAGGGATTTAAGGAAAATAGGTTTAAGAATTATTAAAGAGAATGGAGGATGGTAGTATAAATATTAAGGAGGTTCCCGGTAAAATCCTAACTAGAAATCTTCGAGATATTCCTTCGAACGATCAACGAATTAAGCAATAACCGGACAAAGAAACAAGCCGAGAATCAAGATACATGCATGTGCTAGTAGAAAATATCTAGCAACCAAGTAGTTACTTAAGCAACTAGCACACTTAGAATCAAAACCAAGTACTTAGCTCATTCCATCATCAATCCACTAAAGACCAACACTTGTCTCTTGAAATACCTCATCCATGACATAACCACCTTTATTAAAGTAGTTTTATGATACATATTATCTACACACATCATTAATAATTCATTTTATCACCAACAAAGCAAGAGAAGCAAGCCAAGAACACCATTCTCCCACTTAATACCCCATTCGGCTTCTTCCTTAATTCAAGAGGAGAAATCAACCTTCCAACCATCATTTGGTCTCCAAATTTTTATGGTAAGTCATATAATTCATAAAAATGATCTCCTAGAAATATTAGCCCCAAACTCCTCTTTTACCATTTTCAAATAAATCCTCAAAGAGGAGGATGAATAGTGTTTTAATGAAAACTAATCTTTGATTTTCTTGTTTTCATGATTGATTTAGCAAGCTTAAGGCAATCCAAGGACCATACCAAGCTTAGTGAGGCTAGAATATACTTCGAGGGAGGTATAAACATCCTAAAATATAGCTTTTACTTTGAGTTTATTTGAGTAATAAGAAGGATTGGTTGATTAGTGGTTGATATGTTAGTTATATGTTTAGATCCTTGGATTTGTGGTTGATTATGGTTGATGATCCATGAGATGGTTATAAGGAGATGTTATTGATCTTGTCATGATGTTTATCATGTGTTTAAGTGGTTGATTTGATCATGGTGTGATCGTGATAAAGTGTAAAAACTTTGGAAAACGCGTAAACGTAGCCGTTATAATGTCCGATTTTACAAAACCATGTTTTGTATGCCATTTTAATATCAAAACCCTACTGTCCAGAATCCTTTTCTGCCATGTTTAGATAGTACATGTTTTAAGGTTCGTTTTGACGTGTGAATCGTAACATTTAGATTTACGGTTTAGGAGTTATGATAAAATTCATAAAATTGGTTCGGAACCGTAAGTAAAAGTTCGTAACTTCAATTGAACCCTCGTAAAACATATTACTCAGTGGCGAATCTTGGTAAATAAATACTAGGGGTCATAAGGAAGGTATGAAAGAAAACCACATATCAAACGGATCATTTTCCGATTTTATAAAAATGTTCGAATCAAGGTTAAACGCGAACGAACCCCTTAAAAGTATAACTTTGGTTATGACTTAGAAAACGAACGATAAAACTCGAGGTATAATCTCGGTTCGTAATCGATCGACTTTAGAACTTATACGACTTAAGTATATACCGAGTGTGGGTATGATGACATGTCGTAATAACGAACAAATGCCGGATCGTATCGGTAATAAAAAGAGTTACACTAAAAAGTGTATAACGGGATAATTCGAAAACGTGTTTCGACTTAAGTGAAGTTTATACTTAAACTTTTAAAAGGTGTTAAGTGGTTAATCTCGAATGTTCTGATTGTTTATAGATCATCGAGCAGACCCAGGGCACGCTATCTCCACCCACACCTGAATACCAGGCAAGTGTTCAAACCTTTGAACCTGTTGTTGTGATAATATATGTATATGATTCTGTTTTACATATGCCATCGCATGCATTCCTGTTTCCAATTATATTGTGACTCTTGGTTTTGTGATACTTGTTCCCTGAATTGATTTTGGCTTATAGACTAGATACAAATTAACAGTGATAAGCCAGATTGTTTTGGTAAGACCCTTAGCGAAGGGCATATGATATTTATTCTAAATATAGACCGGGAGTCGGTATTTTGAGATATAAATAGTCGTGGAAACCCGGAGGGATTCCAACGACAGATTATTATTTATCTGAGGAATGTTATTATTAAACGTTATATATATTCCAATAAAGTATCAATTACTTGGAAATATTTCGAGGAATGTTATTCGAGTACTATCTCAGTCGAGAGATATTAAATGAATATTAGTTTCGAATATTCATTTAGAGTTGATTATTTAATAAATATTATTTTGATATTTATTAGAATGTTATCTATTAAATGAATATTACTTTCGATTATTCATTTAAGGTTTTATGTACTTGATGAATATTATTTTAAATATTCATTGGAAGTTCTATTTAATTAAGGAATATTATCTCGATATTCCTTTAAAGTTTTGATTACTAAATGAATATTATTTGGATATTCATTTAGAAGATTATTTATTAAATGAAGGTTATTTGGATATTCATTTAGAAGATTAAATATTAGATGAACATTATTTTCAAATATTCATTTAAGGTTTGACTTATTTATTGAATATTATATCAAATATTTATTGGAGTTTAATTATTTAATGAATATTATTTCGAATATTCATTTAAAGAGGGATTTATTTAGTACATAATTCCATATATTCATTCGAGGATTACTTACGAGCAATATTATGAGTTAATAATATTCCGTATTATTATTGAGTAAATAAATATTCTTGGAATATTTATTTAATTCTTTTAAAATTCTTTTTAAAATGATTTATATTATTCGGAGATTACCTTTCACCTCCAGATATTATGTAAAATATTTCGAAGTCTTTTTACGACTACTTTATCAAGGAAAGGTTCCCAACTCTTTATTTTTCATTTAACTCTATCTTAAAAGGATTTAAATGCTCGCTAAAACTTCCATATTATAGGGGAACCTACTTGAGCAATGTTATTTATCTTGTCGACTTCCCGGTCATAATTTATCCTTTTTCACTCGCAACTTGGTTGCTATGGACTCATTAAGTCTGTGTGTACCTTCTCATCATTCGAGGGGTAAGATTATTGGAACAAGTTGATATCCATTAACAAGCAAAAGCTTGGGAAATTATGGTGAATTTTCCTTTCTAACTAGATACGACTACTTTGTGGAGTCTTATCAACAAGTATTTCACTTGGGGAAGGGAGGACAAACTCTACGTTTCAATGCTGTGGATTTATTCGAACTAGGAGTCGTGTGTAAGAGGCCGAGTCGCGCGGTCCATCACAAGGCCTAACCATTGGCCAGGGAGTTACTATTAAGGCAATCTACAAGTGGAGCCGTCAGTTCTTCCATCTACCGGTAGTAAACTATATTGGGTTGCACCATCCCCGACTGATCATCAGGGAATGGGACAGCTGGCGCGTAATGACTCCAGTGTTGGTTCATCTCCCAAATTGGGAATTCCCTGCAACACGTATCGAAGAGACTTCTTTCAGGTTGACGGTGTCTTCCGCAACACGTATCGAAGAGACTTCTTTCAGGTTGTAAGACTTCGAAAAATGTTAATAACTGGAATTACAATATTTTCCTTGCAAGTTCCTCTTAATATGATAAATGATGATATCTCGCTTTGTTCGCACTTATTCACGCAAGAGAACGTGGTCAACAAGTAATATAGAGTAAATAGGATTCGTTCCCACAGAGACTCAAATTGTTCGTTTTGTTCACTTATACACCAGCTTATGATTTACACTCGCTGCCAAGACAATAACAAATTTGGTTTTAATTAACTAATAATTAATTGCCAACTATGGAAATTACGAGTAATAACTTAACTTTAACTTTATAATAAACAAACATGGGATTTCAATTTCATTAACCACTTCAACTAGAATCTTATGCTCGATAACCCAGTATGTGACAGAGTTGATTACTGATTAGATGCACTAAACTGATACACACCAACTTTCGTTGTGCATATACCATCCTACTGATCATCCACAATTGATAGAAGTCAAGTAGTCACCAAGTATGTGTAGTCCCTATATGTCTATAGCAATTGAACACACACCGGTTAAAAATCAAGCATCCATTTAATCACATAGTCAATGCAAGATGGTTAGAATTACACCACAAATTAATACATGTTCTTCACATGCAAAAACCTATGCTAGCATGAATTGTTCTAAACCCTAGATCCACTTTCGCATTCACCAGGATCAAACACACAATTACGGGTGTTCGCGACTCACCCATAACGAATAAGCATAATCATACTAGGAAATCAATTTAATCCATCACACACTAAGGCATAAGAACACTCAATTACTAGTATCCATAGAAAAATCCATTAAAACCCCATGATAACGAATTAGCCCATAATCGACCTAATTGCCATCATGGGTTCAAATGATAACATAATTCTAAAACAACAAATAATTAAAAGAAAGAAGAATAAGGGTTAGAAATAAATCCCCAAAATAGAAGAGTACAAAGGTTCCAAGAATAATCCTTGCTTGTCACTAGCTTGGAGAAATTCCTTGAAATTGTTCTTGCAAAGTAAGATGAAAATGTTGATAGGAAAATAAACTAGAGGCTGTCAATACTAAAGATATCCCCCTGGTTTTAGGTTACAAAGTATTTATATAAGCCCAACAAAAATATGGATCAAAACCAAAACGACCCGGAGGAATAAGTAACATATTTTTATCAAGACCCGCACAAGCGCCCCTGCGCTCTCAAGAGCGCCCCTGCGCTTGCTAATCCCTGAAATTTTGCTGGCTTCGTGCGCTCCTGCGCCTCGCATGGCGCCCCTGCGCCTCGTTGAGCGCCCCTGCGCCTTGGCAAGCGCCCCTGCGCTTCTTTCTCCCTGGAAAATTTCCTCCTGGCGCGCTCTAGCGCCTAACCAAGTGCTAGGGCGCCTTCTTGACCCTGGAAAAGCTTCAAAACTTCCACAAAACTTCTACAACTTGACTTGTTGCCTTGCTCTTATTTCCATGTGCTAACTCCGTATTAAATTCACACCACCATAACATTGTTTTAGCCCATCCTGTCCTCGACGACACAACCTACACCAATTACATAAAAACACATCAAATGGCAACGAAACTCGAGATCTTGCAACCGTTTTAAGTCCGAACGGAAGGCAAATAGTGGATATAAAATCCACTTATCAAACCCCCAAACTTAAACCGTTGCTTGTCCTCAAGCAATGCAAAATCAACCTAAAGTGATGAATGAATGCAAATAAAACTAAATGTCATGATGATGCGAATGTGTCCTAATGCAATGATCCCACACAATTTATCCGAAACCAACTCAACAAGCAAACATCTCAACGAATGCAACAACTCCAAACAGAGCTCGACTAAGGCCCCGTATACTAACACTACATGCTCGGAAACGTGGTGTGTGCATTTCTCACTAGATATACTCTCGAAACTAGATAAAAGGCATAACCAATTCTTCGCCAAGACAATCACATGTTTATAAACAGAATGAACTTTAGACACTCCATGACTCAAATACACCGCCATCATCATTCAAGGTAGACAAGGATTCATGATTTACTATACAAAACAACACAAAACAAAAACAAAAAAACACACATGCTTTTGACCGTGCAATGGGTGAGACCCCTAAAGGCTTATACAATAGCACCCTTGTAGCGAGCGTTAGGTTAGTGGATCCCAGACCGGAAAAGTCTTAGGTCACTAGGCATAAAATCCCCTAGAACTTACTTGCTCGAGTACTAAAGAGCCCACCCTAGTCAATTAGCATACCCACACTCTCACAAACGCTCATTTTTTATACTTACAACTATCCTTTTTTTTCTTTTTTTTTCTTTTTCTCTTTTTTTTTTCTTCGACTCTTTTTTTTTTCATTTTTTTTGTATTCACACATGGGTGCACTATCTCACCCCCTAGACTACTCATATTAAATATGAGCGGCTACTAGCCATTTGACGCCTAGCCATTATTACACTACGACACAACACTAAGCATGACATCCCTGTTTTCCCCCAAACTTATACTTAAGTGCTCCTATGCCATCAAGGGAATACTGAAAATTCTAGATATAAATAGGTGATTAAATCCCAACAACCAAACCAGGTATGACTCGATCTAGTCCAAGAGCAAACAGTGAGACCGTGAAAAGATTGTGTTCCCGACACACGCAAGTCAATTTCATAAGTACTTAAATCAACCCTCTATTCATTGTCATCACACTCAAATTAACGTCTACCTATCGAGCCAGAAACAAACACTCATACGGAATCATGTGATATGCATGAACAAAATGATATTACACTCCTAAATAAATCTATATGACATGGCATCCTAAATGCAAAATTACTAACATGAACTATCATGAATATGCAGCTATATGAAATGCAATGACTCTTGATACCCTAAAATCACCCCCAAACTTATTAATTTCAATGTCCTCATTGAAGGTAAATTAAAAGGGTACAAAAGATACTCCCCTACTCGTCGTCATCTTCACCCTCCTCGGGTGGTGTGTCAGGTGGCGGATAGACGTGGTGTGCTCCTACGCGTTCTGGACCCTGTTGTTTTTTTTCACTTTGCAATTTTTTTTAACTAAACAGAAATAGGAATACCAAATCGTGGGTTGCCTCCCACGAAGCGCTTCTTTTACGTCCGTAGCTTGACGTTACGTCCTCAACTCACGGCGGTTTCAAAAGGATAATAGGATCGTCCTTATTAGAAAGACCATTCACACAAATGCTAACATTTTGTTTGCTTCCTCCCAACACAACTTTTCTTTCACTCTTAATCTTGATTTTTCCTCCCTTCAACTTCTTCGCCTTCTTTTTCTTTCTCACACCTCTAAGGTGTTTATCCCTCTCAGCTGATTGAACAGAACACTCTTCAACCTCATCATCAACTATCCACCTTCTTAACACATTATCATAACCCTCTTCAAAAATCACCAACTCATCATTCAAAAGGACATACCTCAAATGTGGTGGAAGTTTTTCGAGCTTAATATTTGAGAGATCTTGTATGGAAGGTTTATCAGTATCAAATCCCTCGAGCATCTTAACTGAGTGAGAGCCTTTCGAAAATTTTGTAACACTAGGCAATGCATCCAATTGTACATCACCTGTTTCTTCTCGGAAAGACAATGCAAGGGATTCCACAGAAAAACACACTTCTGGATCATCTGAAATCTTCGTAGGAGCAAACACATTAAAGGTGGCCTTATCATCTTGCACCCGCATAGTTAGCTCCCCTTTCTGCACATCAATCAAAGTTCGGCCGGTAGCTAGGAATGGCCTCCCAAGAATGATAGGGATTTTCTTATCTTCTTCAAAATCAAGTATGACGAAATCCGCTGGAAAGATGAGTTTGTCCACTTTCACCAGAACATCTTCTACAATTCCTCGAGGGTAGTAATTGAGCGATCCGCTAATTGGAGTGACATGTTTGTAGGCTTAGGCTCCGGAAGGCCAAGTTGCAAGAAAACTGAATAGGGCATGAGGTTGATGCTTGCCCCTAAATCACACAAACACTTGTCAAAAGAAACATTCCCAATGATGCACGGTATGGTAAAACTCCCCGGATCCTTCAGCTTAGGTGGCAACTTTTGTTGCAAGACAGCACTGCACTCCTCCGTCAAAGCGACAGTCTCTAACTCTTCGAGTTTCAATTTCCTCGAAAGTATGCCCTTCATGAACTTGGCATAACTTGGCATTTGTTCCAGGGCTTCAGCAAATGGTAGATTTATGTGCAACTTTTTGAACACTTCCAAGAACTTTGCAAATTGCTTATCAAACTTCTGTTTCTGAAGCCTTTTAGGGAATGGCGGAGGTGGATAAACTTCCTTGCTAGCTTCCGTAATCTCTGAACTTGTTTTCCCAACTGACTTCTCATTTTCTTCCTCCTCTGATGCCTTCTGAATGTCCGGAAGAGCAGACTTTGAAAAACGGATAGACCCCTCAGGCGCGCCCGCGCCCAAATCACTGTTCACAGCATTTTCAAGTTCTTCGTTAAACTGCTTTTTGACTTCCAGATCGCCTGTAACCTTTTCAGAACGTAACGTAACAGCATGAATCTGTTCCTTTACCTCCTTTTTACCCAGATTTGCTTCTGTGTCACTAGGTAATTGCCTTGGAGGTCTGTTCAAAAGAGCATTGGCCAGTTGGCCCATTTGGTTTTCAAGAGTTTTCAGAGATGCTGCTTGACTCTTGTACATCATCCGCAATTCTTCCATTTCTGACTTCTCATTAGATTGCACATGACTTCCTAGTTGTTGATGAAATCCAGGTGGATTGTATGGTGGCCTTTGGGCATAGGGTTGTTGATAACCCGAATTGTTGAACTGCTTTGAACCATACTGCTGACCCTGAGATGGTTGTTGCATAACACTCTGATTGTTGCTCCAACTGAAGTTAGGATGATTCCTATTGTTGGGATGATATGTATTAGGAGCAGGTTGTGAAGGCCTCTGATAATTGCTGACAAAATGTGCTGACTCACTAGAAATTGCACATTGATTAGTGTCATGAGCCCCCGCACACAATTCACAAACCATGGCGATTTGTTGAACCCCCACTTTAGCTAATGATTCCACTTTCATGGATAGAGCCTGTAGCTGAGCTGCTATAGCTGTCGTGGCATCCGTTTCAAGTATACCTGCAACCTTACCTTGTGGAATACGCTGTGTCGGGTTCTGATACTCGTTTGCAGCCATCATTTCAATCAAGTCATAGGCCTCTTCATAGCTTTTGGCCCACAGAGCTCCTCCAGATGCTGCATCAAGCATTGCTCGAGAATGACTTAACCCATTGTAAAAGCTATTGATGACCATCCAATTTGGCATCCCATAATGAGGACATTTCCGAAGCATCTCCTTGTACCTCTCCCAAGCTTCACACAGTGATTCACCAGAATGCTGACTAAATTGTGTAAGAGCATTCCTCATGGCAGCAGTCTTTGCCATAGGAAAGAATTTAGTCAAGAACTTTTGTGCCAGATCTTCCCATGTAGTGATGGAACCTGCTGGAAGTGAATGCAACCAGCTTTTTGCTTTGTCTCTCAAAGAGAATGGGAACAACCTTAGTTTGACAGCGTCTTCAGAAACTCCATTGGTTTTGAAGGTGTCACAAATCTCGATGAAATCTCTGATATACATGTTGGGGTCCTCAACAGGTGAACCCCCAAACTGGACTGAGTTCTGGACCATTTGGATCGTGCCCGGCTTGATCTCAAAATTATTTGCAGCAATAGCCGGCCGCACAATACTCGACTGAATATCATCAATCTTGGGCTGAGAATATTCCTTCAGCGCCTTGTTATCTGCCATTTCTCCAGTAACTTCCAACTCATCTTCACTGTCTTCCACTAATTCCTCTTCGTGCTTCTCTTCTTCCAGATTTCCTTTACGAGCTTGAGATCGAGTAAGCATACACGCTCAAGATAGTACCTGAGAAACCCCAAAGTAAATGAGTGAGAAAAACGTCTGAGTCAGTGAATTTAATCCAAATTGATGACAAGATCATAAACTAACAAACAATGAACCGAGTCCCCGACAGCGGCGCCAAAAACTTGTTCGCACTTATTCACGCAAGAGAACGTGGTCAACAAGTAATATAGAGTAAATAGGATTCGTTCCCACAGAGACTCAAATTGTTCGTTTTGTTCACTTATACACCAGCTTAGGATTTACACTCACTGCCAAGACAATAACAAATTTGGTTTTAATTAACTAATAATTAATTGCCAACTATGGAAATTACGAGTAATAACTTAACTTTAACTTTATAATAAACAAACATGGGATTTCAATTTCATTAACCACTTCAACTAGAATCTTATGCTCGATAACCCAGTATGTGACAGAGTTGATTACTGATTAGATGCACTAAACTGATACACACCAACTTTCGTTGTGCATATACCATCCTACTGATCATCCACAATTGATAGAAGTCAAGTAGTCACCAAGTATGTGTAGTCCCTATATGTCTATAGCAATTGAACACACACCGGTTAAAAATCAAGCATCCATTTAATCACATAGTCAATGCAAGACGGTTAGAATTACACCACAAATTAATACATGTTCTTCACATGCAAAAACCTATGCTAGCATGAATTGTTCTAAACCCTAGATCCACTTTCGCATTCACCAGGATCAAACACACAATTACGGGTGTTCGCGACTCACCCATAACGAATAAGCATAATCATACTAGGAAATCAATTTAATCCATCACACACTAAGGCATAAGAACACTCAATTACTAGTATCCATAGAAAAATCCATTAAAACCCCATGATAACGAATTAGCCCATAATCGACCTAATTGCCATCATGGGTTCAAATGATAACATAATTCTAAAACAACAAATAATTAAAAGAAAGAAGAATAAGGGTTAGAAATAAATCCCCAAAATAGAAGAGTACAAAGGTTCCAAGAATAATCCTTGCTTGTCACTAGCTTGGAGAAATTCCTTGAAATTGTTCTTGCAAAGTAAGATGAAAATGTTGATAGGAAAATAAACTAGAGGCTGTCAATACTAAAGATATCCCCCTGGTTTTAGGTTACAAAGTATTTATATAAGCCCAACAAAAATATGGATCAAAACCAAAACGACCCGGAGGAACAAGCAACATATTTTTGTCAAGACCCGCACAAGCGCCCCTGCGCTCTCAAGAGCGCCCCTGCGCTTGCTAATCCCTGAAATTTTGCTGGCTTCGTGCGCTCCTGCGCCTCGCATGGTGCCCCTGCGCCTCGTTGAGTGCCCCTGCGCCTTGGCAAGCGCCCCTGCGCTTCTTTCTCCCTGGAAAATTTCCTCCTGGCGCGCTCTAGCGCCTAACCAAGTGCTAGGGCGCCTTCTTGACCCTGGAAAAGCTTCAAAACTTCCACAAAACTTCTACAACTTGACTTGTTGCCTTGCTCTTATTTCCATGTGCTAACTCCGAATTAAATTCACACCACCATAACATTGTTTTAGCCCATCCTGTCCTCGACGACACAACCTACACCAATTACACAAAAACACATCAAATGGCAACAAAACTCGAGATCTTGCAACCGTTTTAAGTCCGAACGGAAGGCCAATAGTGGATATAAAATCCACTTATCAGGCTTATCTTTGACATAGCAGATATTCCCACCTATATATGCATTTTGAGTTACCTCGTAACTTCATCGTTCATGTTATTCAGGCATCATTTCCATAAATGCATGGCATATGGTTTGAAAGATACTTTTGAACTGTTATATATATTATCATTCAGTTATATATTATTGTTGGTGGGCTATTGCTCACCCTTGCTTTATTATTATATCACAACAACAGCTAGACCAGATGACTCGCACAAGGCGCACTCGACGCTAGCGAGAACGATGAGACTACCAGAGCCGAAGAGATAGCTATTGGTAGGATAGATTTATTCTTTCAGTACCAAGTATATGGTCTAGTACGACTTATGTAAATGGATGGAAAAGAGTATGTATTTATATTGAAATTCTTTTGGATTGTAAGAACTCATAATGTGATTATTAAAATTTGATAGTTACTCTGATTTCATCTCTGGGACTATAACGGGTGTGTTTTATGTTATTGTTTTGGGTCACAAAGTTGTAATTTAATATTTATGTTGAATTGTGGATGGGAATTGAGATGGTAACAACCAGATCCCTGATCCCGGATCTGGGGGTGTTACAGAAATGGTATCAGAGCGTACGTTATACACCCCAGAGATGAGGCGACGTTAAAACAATAAATTCACTAAGATAATAAGAACTCTTGCCAAGTTCATAGTCGGACTACTTAATGTAGTGATGACATATAAAACCCTTATGGGAACTCTTAAGTATCAGGATAGTAACTTAGCTCGATATTGTGTCGACGAGTAAGGCGACAGACCTTGAGGCATACGAGCAGCAGCGTGATGATGCTTTATATGCTGAAGATCAGCGGGTAAATTCGATGGAGTACCCTACTGGAGACCCGGAAGAGGTTCTAGCAGATAAGGACAGTCCTGTTAGGATAAGGAGCTTACCCTTGAGGAATGAGGGCCGCAGCCAGAAAGACTGTGACGATTAAGGTATGGTGCTCAGAAAAGTGAGCATAAAGAACTAAGCTACTAGTAAGAGAACTAAAGATTCGTGTGGATTCGTAGCCGGACTACTAGATGTAGTACCAGCGAGTAAGACAGATTGGAAGAATTACTTGAGATCTTATACGGGAATAGACGAGAATCCTTAGAGACTTTCATATTAACGAAGAAAGAGCTAGAGGGATGTATGATTATTAAAGACATCGATATAGGACGAGGAGCAGAGTCCTTAGAAATAGTTGAGAAGGAGGCAGTAAGTGCCATATCATTTGATAAATAAATTAGTATGAATATTGTCAGTAATAATTCGTCATGAAAAGGCAGATGTCATAGGTTGTAATTTATGGAACCAAATTGAGGTTGATGAAGTTGTTTTATTCAGGAAAATGTCCATTTTATGAATGAATCAGTTAGAAAGTGAAAACATTGGGAAGTGACAGCATGATTGGATAAAGTTATATAAGGAAGTAGTAAGCAAGACAATGATCTCAGAACCTACCGGAAGATAAGACCAGTAAGTCAAGATGAACTAGTAATGAGACTACTGCCAGAGACTGAGTATAGGGTTATTTTAACTCAGTAAAATGATGAACCAGAAATGTTAGATGCATGTGATTCAGTGGAATATTAAATTCTTTCTTTGAATAAATTATAGTAGTTACCTTAAGTTTACTCCGACATAGAATTATAATGGATCAAGTAATACGATCAGCAGTTAAAGAGAAAAATGTGAGAAAATCTTCCTGGAGCTAAAAGATGAAATTGGTAATGACCAAGAGTTGGTATTGCTTAATGGAAAAAGGAGACTTTGTGCTTCCAACGACGCTTCGCATAAAGGATTAGGATGTGTGCTTGCGCAGCACGACAAAGTACTTGCGGAGGCATTCGGATAGCACGGTTCACCAGGTTCGGATGGCCCTAGTAGTGCCAATTTTGTGGAACAACAAACTCCGACGGTAATGTTCCTTCTGAGATTAGTGGTCAGGTAGACTGACATTTGGTAATATTGAATGTCAGGACGTATAGGTATCAGGACATTGTGACAAGTTTTAGTTTAAAACTGTTGATTCCCTTCCAAGGGATGTATATAATTGATTCCTCTCCAGTGGTTAAACTTCCAATCTGATGACTATTAATTCGTAAATTAGGACTGCTTATGGTTCTACCTGCTTGGAGGTTCATAGAACTATTCTTCAGGTTTCGAAACTGGTCTCCTTAATGTTACCAGTAGATGGATAGATTGACCAAAATTTCCCTAATTCTGGGAAGAACTTCAACGAATTTTGGCAAACCTTGTCTTTCTGATTATCAGAAAACATAATTGAAGAGAATGGGAAATGGGGCGAACCCCGTGAATTGGGTAAGCCGCTATATGGGTTGGTGGACAGACCCCGATTATCACGAGTGATTGTAGATATATAATGATGAAGTGAGATTGGACGAAAACAGGAAATGTAAGTAAGAAACCCCGGACTGAGAAACTCCGGGATTGAATTAAGTGAAAAGGTTGTTATGCCAGGAATGGTAAGCTTGCGTGGCACGCGGGATTGATAAGAATAGTGGAAAAGATAAAAGTAGAGGAAAGGTAACCAGAGACGGTGCCGAATAGTCGATTGAGACTTATATGAAGTAAAGTTTTGGAAAGGTGGAAAGGTATCAAAGAAGGCACTATGCCGGCAATTGCTAGAAAAGTAATGCTATTAGCCAACCCCTAAAATCATATATTTTTTTTATTAGTGTGGCCAGTTGAGGCCAAGTCACAAAGGATTATCGAGTGACTAGACCAGTAATGAAAGGACAAAGCAGGGTTGCTTCTAAGAAAGCACCGACTGCAAGGGCTTTTGATATAAAGGAAACATTAATGAGATCGTAGGAATCTTCTGCTGAACAACCCATGTTTTGATTGGGAATTCACTAGACCTTTTTGGGATGGGATCACCCGTACTAAAGTGACTCATGTGTATATGATTTCCCAAGATTACGAGTAAAAATGGAAGTATAATGACTTGAGATGTATGATGTTAGGGTATTATAAATACCATGAATATATTATGACTAAGGGAAGTAAACAATGAAGGTTTATGAAGAGAGTATAGAAATGGTCAGAGATTGATCAGTATGCTGTAGAAATTTTGCCTAAGGTAAAGTACCTTTGAGAAGAACGATAAGCACTAAGAGATTCACGTTGAACTCGACCAATATCTTCCAGCACATCCTTGCTACCATTACCAAGTTCTGTAAGAGAGCAGATAGACATACGTTGTCTTTTGGAAGGTCAAATAGGCTGATAACTATCTGAAAGAAGAGGTTAGCATTAAGCCACCGATCGATTATCAAATGAGAATGATTGAAAAGAGACCCTTATTAAGGATACATGATCTGATTGCCAATTATAGGATGCCAGAATTCCTTGGCAGTTGAATTGAGGATAGGATATCCATAAATTAAGACAAACCTTGGGGAATGCACAAGGGATGGCATTAACCCTAATAAAGACATTGTGAATTCAGATGATATAAGTTGGGTTTGATAAGGCAACAATGACCTGTAAGGATTATTAAAAAGAGTTCTGGAAAGAACAAAGACAGAATTATTAGAGTATTGATCAATGACGTTTGTGATACCCTGTACCTAGAAAATACAAGAAGAATGATGAGGATGACCTAAGAAACCTTACAAGGAAAAAGGTAATATTCCGAACTTCAAAATGGAAGTTTGGTAAGGAATGTATGACATAGTAACAATAATGCCAGATGAGGCATGTATGAAACCCCGAGGGAGTATGGATTGAACCTATAAAGGTTGAGATTATCCTAAGATAAGGAAAGAACTAAGAAAAGAAGTATCCTAAGTAGGATTGGGAATAAACGTGATAAAGTTCCAACGGGTAGGTGGAAGCAATGACTTATGGAAAAAGATTGATAGTTATATTTTCTCCTTCAGCAGAGCTTAAGGGAGAATGCTTTCACCCAACAGTGATGGGAATGAGGTAGAAAAGTTTGAGTTGGAACGTATCTAGAGAACATTGATTATAAGAAATTATTATTATCAGAAAAGGCCAATGAGGTGGCCGACAGTCTAAGTATAAAGGAATAATTACAAATGTTCATACCGAAGAAACAAAATGATATTTGGAAAGACCTTGAAGGTCATATCGGAGTGGAGGAATTTACATTCCTTTTGATGATTGTGCACGGATCGAAGGTAATAATAGTTTAAGTAAAGATTCGATTCCTGATGGAGTCTTAAGCATATTACATACCTTAGAAGGTCCCATTTTGAGGCAAGCCAGGACCGTGATACAAAATTGACGAAGCAAACCGTTAAGTTTCCAGTCTTTTATGGAAGCTGCATGAGTGATACTTTCATCAACCTGACATAGCTGCAATGCTTGAAACCCTTCTGCAATTTTATCTACTTCATGTAATATCTACATCAAGTTCAGGAAGTGTTCCTTGTAGATAAGGAATAGTGATTACTTTGTCTCCCTTAAGGATTGAAACCCGTATGGTTAGCTATTAACACACTACGTAAACAACAAGCGATGATGATTCTTCTAAGAAAGTAGATGACAACTAAAAGATAAAGAAAGTGCTGCCATTGATAAACTAAATGGCATGTTGATGAATGACAAACAAGTTTGTGTTAGTGTACTTCTGCGCAAACAAGATAGAGAATATGAGGTTGATGATTCATGATGTTAAGGATATTCCCGTGGAAAGAATTAATGAGACTTGGAGGGAAGGGCAGTTGAGCCCGAGACTTATTGTAGCATCCTATAATCCGGGGTACAGATCTGGGGCCACTAACCACAAACAACATTATACAACCTGAAATATAAACAACATATAATAATAAAACCCCTTAACCAAGATCGCATACAGGTTATGGTATGAAACAACTGTCAAATTACTATTACAATCCAACCTCAGAATAAAAATGTTTTACAATTTTTGTGAATAAACAAGATCACTATCCAACTATATATCCAACCTTGACAATTACCAATCCACTATCCAACGAAATCCATAACTCGGACGTCTCCTCTCGCTGCCGGAAGAGCAATACCAACTGACCACTAGGTCCACTACTCATCTCTATTAACTGGAGAAAATAAACAAGCAAGAGTGAGCCAACAATGCTCAGCAAGTGCAACTAGTGATACAATATCAACAACAGTTATAAGTTCTGAAAATCAGGAAGAATTATCAAATGCTTCGAAAGGTATCAACTAAGTCAAATATCCTTATTATCACGAGGAACCAACATTGCATCACTGGAATGGGGTGTATCAACAATATGAACGGATAAAAGTTCTAAAAGCAAGATCTAATTGAAATCAGCTTCAAGGGAATCGGGTATCAAAACAACCCAATCTCAATGTATAGATTAGAATTGGATTTTTTATTTATTTATAAAAAAAACAATAAGGTTAGGCTGCTGATCAGTCACGCACTAACCCTGGACAAACGCACACAACAATGTCCTTTAATGGGTCCACGGCACACATTGGCCTCATTAATTTCTGACCACGAATCTGGTCCGACCCCTTACGGTCCATATTTTGAAAAACAATCCAATTCTATATCATACTCACTAGGTGTCGGAACAATCGACCACCTTACCACATCAACTAACTGGAAAACTCACGTTCCAGAATAACAATTCATAATTAAGAATCATTGATGATGTATTATCATCAACTGGTATCAACTAGATCAACCCAACAATAAGGGTAAATAAAGAATGATAATATTAATAGATGTCGACAAGTTCGACTCGATAAATGGGGTAATGAATGAAGATCAACAATCTCAAAAGGTATCGACAAGTTCGATACTAATAATTGGGTGTAAATGTATGAACAATACAACAATAAGCATCAACAAGTTCGATGAAAGTAATTGAGGTGATACATTTCAACATTAAAATAATTAAAAACTAGTTTCACTTGAATGAGAAGTGAAAAGAAATACTTGCAATATAATTAACAATAACAAGATTACAAGACAACGGTTATAGACAAGTGCTAAACATCTAATTAAATTTCTCCCAACATATTGAAAAGTTTGAATCAATATAAGCGAGTAAAACAGTTTAAACGTCTATTTGTAAAAACAATTACAGGATGATCAATTGCAATTTAGTTTGATGAAAACATTTTCAAGAAAGGGTTCACTGGAGAAATTATGTTAAAATCATGAATCTCCTTAACAGGTATTTGTGGGGATTTAAAACTTGGATTCTCTCTATTTAGAAAATCCATTAAACATTTTTAAGGAAAATGAAAGTTAGGGCATTCCACTAAGGAGCCCAATAACATTTCATGTACAAAATGATATGCGGAAGAAGTCATTGGTAAGATTCTTTAAAAATCTGGTAATTGAACTATGGGTGGGGAAAATAGACAATTTCACGCTAATTTGAGAAGTATATCATCTTCCAAGTACACTTGACCAAATACTTTTATACAACAAGAAACTGAATTGCATCACTTGAATAATAAGTGAAAAGCAATAACACTTGCCTCGATTCGCGGAGTTCCTGATTTCACATCAATACTCAACTTAGCTTCTCGTCAGTCTCTTTCCTTACATATAGGTTTCTTACTTGGCCCTATTTTCATCTTTCTTTTTACCCGTGCACCGCTCTTTGCCATGCCTCCTATTCAAACCTTTATAAGGTCAGATACTATTTCAGTATTAACTCAAGCAAAACTTATCGTTTGCACTATTCTACCCATGCGCGTCCTATAACGCTTACATATACAATACATATAGACATATTCATTCATATTCACATAATAGTCTTACTATAATCAACCAAGTCACATAAACACATCACATAACCATTTTAAAACAACACAGCCACTTAATATTTAAACCACGATATATTCTCGAAATAAACCACTGATACATATACTTAACACTTAGTAATCATAACACACCTTCAAGCATTGACATTAAATAAGTTAAATAGGTTTTAAATAGATTTGCAGGGGATTTTTAGAAAATTTCGGCATGAAGTATTCGTTTATCGGACTATGGGCACAGCCCCTCAAATACAATTCATCCCTGCTTTTTGCAAAAAATAAAGATGCCTCAACTCGCAGCAACATAAAAGTAAACAAGTAAGAAAACTACCCGCCCAGACATGCGGCACATAGCACATAATAATTTACATTACACTACTACTTACGCTACACCAATGATCATATTTCTCACGCATTTTAATGATACACGTGACAATCAATCATTGATGTTCGTAAGCCCTATGGAACAACCCCTAGCACTAAATATTATTTACGCTATATCGATGATCACACCACTCAAGTATATTAATTATACCCGTGATAGCAAATCATGGATATTCGTAAGCCCGAGAAACTAGTTAAAGAGAATTACACAAGTACTTAAATATTGACATTTAAGTCTCGAGATCTCATTTCAACTCATCGCAGATAAACACATATAACATTAACCACATAAACACATAAGGAAATAAAATAACAATTTAACGTTACTATAGATTACATTTGAAAACTAATCAAAACAAACCACACAGCCTCTAGGGCCAGTGGTACTTTTCAGAAACCATCACTTAACATTTATACAAATATATAGCTTAGGCAATTATACAATGACTTAATCGACACCAATTTGACCACATACAACTCACCACCAAGAATTTGACAGGTATAGCATTCAACGGATAATATGTCCTGACTGATAACCTTTAGCACATAAACATTCACGACTTAGTACCATATAATTCCACATATTATACGACAATTAATAATTAACCACTAACGACCACGATCCCGACATATTATCAATCCACAATTAAACTCAATAATTATAACTAGCAACTAACAATAATAATCAACCACACTCTCCGAATTAAATTACTAAAATTAACACAATAATCTCTCACTTTAAAACAATTTAAATTACAACAATATTCTCGAAATTCAAATATATTCTAATTACGCGAATTAACATATTAAACTAGCAATTAAACTAATTAAATTACAACACTACATAATTAAATCTAAAATTGACAATTAAATAATTACATCAAAAATGAAAATAAATAAAAAAATAAATAAAATATTATACCTTTTCGATTCGTCCGAAAATCAAACCACCGGAGTCTCCCTTTTCTCTTCCTCGACTCAATCTCTCTGCCTCTTTCTCTCTCTCTCTCTCTCTCTCTCTCTCTCTCTCTCTCTCTCTCTCTCTCTCTCTCTCTCTCTCTCTCTCTCTCTCTTAGCTGCATATACCACCACAGCTGCCTTGCTACTGCCACCACCGAGCAACTCCGGCACACCACCACCACTGCCGGCCACCGCCGCCGCGCGGTGGGGTCCCCCCCCATAACTGTTCGGTCGCTACCTCCCCTAGCTGCACACATCTTCTTGTTCCATATACACACGCATAAATATATATATGTATGTATATCTCTCTAATTTAATTCAATCTCTAAACCCCCCAATCCCATCTTCTTCTTCAATCTCTCTTTTCTTCTTCCTGCGTTTTCTTTCTTTTTTTTTCTTCCCCCGTCGAACTCTCTGGAAGCTGCGTTTTTTTTCCTCTAAATGGGCTTGGCCCATTATTCTAATTATATACTACTTACAATTCTATTTAGGCCTAATTAAAACACTACTCATAAATTTATAAATCATACTTAAATAAAATATTCAAAAAAAATTAAACTTATCATTTTTAAAGTAAAGGATATAAAATTACGAGCACCCACATATTTTCGAAATATTTTTCGGATCAAAAATGAATTAAATATTAATTTTCAAAGTTTTGATCCTTTAAATACAATAAAATTCTTAAAATCATTTTAAAATACCACAACACCCAAATTAATCCATCCAACAAATTTAAAAACTCAATAAATATATAAAGACAATATTACAAAACATTCCATGATTTTTAATAACTCCGATAATTTATAAAAATTTTAGAAGATCAATAATGCATGATTTAAGTATTTTTAAATCCTCAAAAATAAAAATAAAAATACACCAATCTTCACAGCTTACCCAAATCATCAAATAATCACATAAACAGCATCTCACACACATTTCACCTTTACAACAATATTCACATAATATAATTTATAAAAAATAAATATTATTAAAAAAATCGAAATTTTCTAGGTCATTATATCCTTCCCCCCTTAATAGGATTCTGTCCTCAGAATCAATCTTAAGGACACGAGTAACAATTCTCGTAACACATCATACTTCCACTTCCCAGGTTGTATCTTTCAACCTCTAGGATTCCATCATACCATGTCATAAATTTACAAGCTATTCCTTGAGCCCTCAATTTTCCGAATTAACCTTAAGCTTTGGTTCGAGTCTTTTTAACTCTAAACGTTTATCACACGAGCACGAATATATTTTCCTCGAATATCAATATGACTTTTTCGCATAATGAACTATACTCTGCGTCAAAACTATATTACCGCGCCAACCCCTCGCAATAATACGACCGTGCAATTTGCCTCAATTTATAACGACCTATACTTGGTATAGTTTCCCACGCTTTACTTATAACCACACGATTTCAAATAGAATTTCGAGAAAAGAATCTCAAGAAATCCTCTGATCGCTTCCAATCCACTTTTCAAGTACTGGGTTAATCGAGAAGGGAATAATTAAAAAGTTTCTTTCTCACTTTATTCCTAAAATTTTACCGAGTACCCAATCGGAAACTTAACATCATTTTGTCCATTATCAGCCGCATCCTTGCAATCGAATACTATGGCCAACACATACGTCCTTAGATGCACATCAAGCATAATTTAATTAACGACCCGATTCTCAATCTTATAAAATAGTCTGGTTGCTCAATCTTTTGAAACATAGCCTCGAATATTTGTAGCCTTTGGAAGCTATTATACCCGTCACCTTGACTGTAACTTCACTTTATACAAGAACAATTCCTGAGGTCACAACTCCACTTGATACCAATCATGAAACAATTCTTTAACAATTCTCGACAAGCTCCCGCTTTAACAACACGCATATATAACTTAATACGCATCATCGCTTATTGATGTCTCTTAAAACAAAATCTTCCTAATTAAAACTTTTAAAAAAGGAACATCAAGAAATTCCCCGATCGTTCTTACTCCTCTTTCACGTGCAATGTTACTTGAGAAGGGAATAATCGGAAACTTCTATCCATCCTTCATCTCATTGTTTCACTGAGTACCTATCGTGGAAAAATTAACCTTATATCATCTATTCTCAATTGCTATTTGAACGCGAACAACACGCTAAACTCTTATAGCATGGCATTTGCGCCAACCACCATTCGGTTTAATACTCAATTTCTACCTTCTTACAACACCGGTTTGCTAAAACATTTAAAAGAAACAAATATTTTGTTGATATAAAATGATTTAAAAACCATTTGAACCAACTAAAAATCCTTTTAAAAGATATTTTAGAAAATCATTTTGAGAGAAAACATTTAAGATAATAGGGTTTTAATCAAAAAGCCTTTTTGAACCAAAATATTCTTGAAAATTTTAAAAAATCAATTAGCAAACCATGACCTTGGCTACGACCTAATTCCTTATGGTACAACATATTTAAAACTTGCTTACGACTTCACTGCCTTGCATCCTCAGAGTTCCTTCCAAATCATAACTTTGCATACTTGGCGAGTCCTCGAATTTGACTCTTCCTATTACGACTCCAACGTTTAACATCACTTTCATTAACCACAGAATCATAACATTCGAAATTCACACTAGAACTCTTATGCAAAATTTTCTTCCTTTTCTTGTAAACTCCTACAATTGCTCTCGATTGATTTGCATACGCTTCCTGAATCTTCGATCATCTTGTTATGTGATCTACAATCATATTAAATTTCATATTCTTAATAATCATAAAAGCAGTCTTGTCACTCTTTTCAAACTTCGGCTAAAGTTAATGTAATACTATTTTCGGCAAATTCCCATCTTTCCAAGCTTATAACTCATAGCTTTAATTTCTGACTTTGCTACTTATTACCACACTTCCCTTCTGGCTACAACCACAACGTCCCACATTACTCTTATTAAAATCTTTAGGGATTCTACTCCCGAAATCTTATCTCATAATCATGGGATCTCGTTAATTTCTGCTAGTTCTCTGTTTATGGGCAACTACGGTTCCCTTTTCTCTTCTAAGTCCACATCTTCAGGATTCCACATTCTTTTCTTGACTAAATTTTATACGTCCACTATTTAATCACTCCTGGAAACTTTCTGGTTTCTCTGCCTTCCTCCTTATTGACATTTCATTCCATCTTGGTCAACTTTTCACCATCCTTGATAATCATGACTTTCTACACTGGCTTTCATAAGTTATTTACTTCACGTAATCACCTTACCCCTCATTCAGTCTTATTTCTTCTTGATAATTCTTATAAACCATTCTGTTTCACTTCACTCTGCTCTATCCAAGTCATCCTTCTTGTTTCTAACATCTTATATCCAGCAATGGTTCACACATTCAAAATCTTATGACATCCCGTTTACTACTTCTTCCATACAACAGATGTTTACAAATAATTTTCCTTCAGCATTGTACAACTTATATCCAATATCTCCATTTCCATTCTCTTTTCGCCCTTTAACAACATTTACAACCATGGGCTCTTATTTACTGTCCTTTTTTCCCTTTATTCAATTCTCATTAGCCTCATATCTTCTCCATGTCTTATCGGTCCAATAAATATTCCAACTTGACATGACATATCTGTCTTAATCACCAAATTCTTAAACTCGCATCACCACTTCTTCGTCAATGCAGTTATAGTTTTAATCATTCAAGACGTCGTCACATCTATCTTCGCATCTCTTCATCACTAAGAATTTGTGAAAGTATCGAATTTCTGACAAAGAAAATCAATAAAATGAATGGGGCATCAAGTACGAATATACACTGGGTTTATTTGATAAAACTTTTATAAAGGAATTTAACCGAGAGATCAATATGATCTTTTGAACTATTTTCAGGTTTCATTTGTCACTTGGTTAACCACCACAGTACATAAAGATGGCCAGTCCTTAGTACTTCGTGACAAACACAATCAGTGGCGTCCCACTGGACTTCTATCACAAAGATAAGATGTCCCTGAATCCCTATCTACATAGGTTGTTCATCTCGGCTGGAATAGAGAAATTCAAGCATTCACGATAATGGAAGGGATCCAAGAGTTTCAAAATCTTTATGTAAAATTGAATCAAGTACTCTCTGAAAAATTCAAATATTTCCGAAAGGACGAGATTGAAGTTGACTAAATCTAAATACGAAACTCATTATCGATTGAGGTATAAAAGACTTTTCAATAGATGCTTCAATGATTGATCAAGCAAACATTCAAGAAATTCCTAATTATTCATAACCTCACTCTTGTCAACTAAGCACCAATATACTTAGCTGCCAAAACCGGCCTGACAATAATGAGTTGAATATATAAGAAGATCTCAATTCATTCTCGATTTTGGACCGTTATTGCGCAACGAATGCCTCAACAACGATACCAACCGGGAATTAATTTACGACAATTCAAAAGAAGAATAGGAAATTTCTTTAAACAATGAATTTGAATGAATAAACGATTAAGGATACACGACTACGCTCAACTTCCAATTCTTGCATATAATCGCTTCCCACTTCGCATTCTTAACCTTCTCATACCATCTCCGAAACGTTCGCATCGAAACTAATATCGTAAAATGTCCTAGATTCTACGCAAAAATCTCGGGATAACGTCCCCCGGACTGATAGCTCCAGCTATCCACTTAGCTTATGCCGCTTCGGGTTTGCAGTTTGGCTACTAGCTGAATCATTAAACGATTCGAACTTCTACTCGCGCGATATACCGAAAGACCAATTAACGTCGCGACGCTTGCCGAAGTATCCTAACGCGATCCTTACCCTAAACCGTTCTACCCGACTCCCATCTTATACTCGTACCCTAACCCTCCTAATCTGTTTCAGTGACCATAACCTGTAGCTCTGATACCAACTTGTAGCATCCCATAATCCGGGGTACAGATCTGGGGCCACTAACCACAAACAACATTATACAACCTGAAATATAAACAACATATAATAATAAAACCCCTTAACCAAGATCGCATACAGGTTATGGTATGAAACAACTGTCAAATTACTATTACAATCCAACCTCAGAATAAAAATGTTTTACAATTTTTGTGAATAAACAAGATCACTGTCCAACTATATATCCAACCTTGACAATTCCCAATCCACTATCCAACGAAATCCATAACTCGGACGTCTCCTCTCGCTGCCGGAAGAGCAATACCAACTGACCACTAGGTCCACTACTCATCTCTATTAACTGGAGAAAATAAACAAGCAAGAGTGAGCCAACAATGCTCAGCAAGTGCAACTAGTGATACAATATCAACAACAGTTATAAGTTCTGAAAATCAGGAAGAATTATCAAATGCTTCGAAAGGTATCAACTAAGTCAAATATCCTTATTATCACGAGGAACCAACATTGCATCACTGGAATGGGGTGTATCAACAATATGAACGGATAAAAGTTCTAATAGCAAGATCTAATTGAAATAAGCTTCAAGGGAATCGGGTATCAAAACAACCCAATCTCAATGTATAGATTAAAATTGGATTTTTTTATTTATTTATAAAAAAAACAATAAGGTTAGGCTGCTAATCAGTCACGCACTAACCCCGGACAAACGCACACAGCATTGTCCTTTAATGGATCCACGGCACACATTGGCCTCATTAATTTCTGACCACGAATCTGGTCTGACCCCTTACGGTCCATATTTTGAAAAACAATCCAATTCTATATCATACTCACTAGGTGTCGGAACAATCGACCACCTTACCACATCAACTAACTGGAAAACTCACGTTCCAGAATAACAATTCATAATTAAGAATCATTGATGATGTATTATCATCAACTGGTATCAACTAGATCAACCCAACAACAAGGGTAAATAAAGAATGATAATATTAATAAATGTCGACAAGTTCGACTCGATAAATCGGGTAATAAATGAAGATCAACAATCTCAAAAGGTATCGACAAGTTCGATACTAATAATTGGGTGTAAATGTATGAACAATACAACAATAAGCATCAACAAGTTCGATGAAAGTAATTGAGGTGATACATTTCAACATTAAAATAATTAAAAACTAGTCTCACTTGAACGAGAAGTGAAAAGAAATACTTGCAATATAATTAACAATAATTGAGATTACAAGACAACGGTTATAGAAAAGTGCTAAACATCTAATTAAATTTCTCCCAACATATTGAAAAGTTTGAATCAATATAAGCGAGTAAAACAGTTTAAACTTCTATTTGTAAAAACAATTACAGGATGATCAATTGCAATTTAGTTTGATGAAAACATTTTCAAGAAAGGGTTCACTGGAGAAATTATGTTAAAATCATGAATCTCCTTAACAGGTATTTGTGGGGATTTAAAACATGGATTCTCTCTATTTAGAAAATCCGTTAAACATTTTTAAGGAAAATGAAAGTTAGGGCATTCCACTAAGGAGCCCAATAACATTTCATGCACAAAATGATATGCGGAAGAAGTCATTGGTAAGATTCTTTAAAAATCTGGTAATTGAACTATGGGTGGGGAAAATAGACAATTTCACGCTAATTTAAGAAGTATATCATCTTCCAAGTACACTTGACCAAATACTTTTATACAACAAGAAACTGAATTGCATCACTTGAATAATAAGTGAAAAGCAATAACACTTGCCTCGATTCGCGGAGTTCCTGATTTCACATCAATACTCAACTTAGCTTCTCGTCAGTCTCTTTCCTTACATATGGGTTTCTTACTTGGCCATATTTTCATCTTTCTTTTTACCCGTGCACGGCTCTTGGCCATGCCTCCTATTCAAACCTTTATAAGGTCAGATACTATTTCAGTATTAACTCAAGCAAAACTTATCGTTTGCTCTATTCTACCCATGCGCGTCCTATAACGCTTACATATACAATACATATAGACATATTCATTCATATTCACATAATAGTCTTACTATAATCAACCAAGTCACATAAACACATCACATAACCATTTCAAAACAACACAGCCACTTAATATTTAAACCACGATATATTCTCGAAATAAACCACTGATACATATACTTAACACTTAGTAATCATAACACACCTTCAAGAATTGAAATTAAATAAGTTAAATAGGTTTTAAATAGATTTGCAGGGGATTTTTAGAAAATTTCGGCATGAAGTATTCGTTTATCGGACTATGGGCACAGCCCCTCAAATACAATTCATCCCTGCTTTTTGCAAAAAATAAAGCTGCCTCAACTCGCAGCAACATAAAAGTAAACAAGTAAGAAAATTACCCGCCCAGACATGCGGCACATAGCACATAATAATTTACATTACATTACTACTTACGCTACACCAATGATCATATTTCTCACGCATTTTAATGATACACGTGACAATCAATCATTGATGTTCGTAAGCCCTAGGGAACAACCCCTAGCACTAACTATTACTTACGCTATATCGATTATCACACCACTCAAGTATATTAATTATACCCGTGATAGCAAATTATGGATATTCGTAAGCCCGAGGAACTAGTTGAAGAGAATTACACAAGTACTTAAATATTGACATTTAAGTCTCGAGATCTCATTTCAACTCCTCGTAGATAAACACATATAACATTAACCACATAAACACATAAGGAAATAAAATAACAATTTAACGTTACTATAGATTACATTTGAAAACTAATCAAAACAAACCACACAGCCTCTAGGGCCAGTGGTACTTTTCAGAAACCATCACTTAACATTTATACAAATATATAGCTTAGGCAATTATACAATGACTTAATCGACACCAATTTGACCACATACAACTCACCACCAAGAATTTGACAGGTATAGCATTCAACGGATAATATGTCCTGACTGATAACCTTTAGCACATAAACATTCACGACTTAGTACCATAGAATTCCACATATTATACGACAATTAATAATTAACCACTAACGACCACGATCCCGACATATTATCAATCCACAATTAAACTCAATAATTATAACTAGCAACTAACAATAATAATCAACCACACTCTCCGAATTAAATTACTAAAATTAACACAATAATCTCTCACTTTAAAATAATTTAAATTACAACAATATTCTCGAAATTCAAATATATTCTAATTACGAGAATTAACATATTAAACTAGCAATTAAACTAATTAAATTACAACACTACATAATTAAATCTAAAATTGACAATTAAATAATTACATCAAAAATGAAAATAAATAAATAAATAAATAAATAAAATATTATACCTTTTCAATTCGTCCGAAAATCAAACCACCGGAGTCTCCCTTTTCTCTTTCTCGACTCAATCTCTCTCTCTCTCTCTCTCTCTCTCTCTCTCTCTCTCTCTCTCTCTCTCTCTCTCTCTCTCTCTCTCTCTCTCTCTCTCTCTCTCTTAGCTGCATATACCACCACAGCTGCCTTCCTACTGCCACCACCGAGCAACTCCGGCACACCACCACCACCGCCGGCCACCGCCGCCGCGCGGTGGGGTCCCCCCCCATAACTGTTCGGTCGCTACCTCCCCTAGCTGCACACATCTTCTTGTTCCATATACACACGCATAAATATATATGTATGTATATCTCTCTAATTTAATTCAACCTCTAAACCCCCCCCCAAATCCCATCTTCTTCTTCAATCTCTCTTTCCTTCTTCCTGCGTTTTCTTTCCTTTTTTTTCTTCCCCCGTCGAACTCTCTGGAAGCTGCATTTTTTTCCTCTAAATGGGCTTGGCCCATTATTCTAATTATATACTACTTACAATTCAATTTAGGCCCAATTAAAACACTACTCATAAATCTATAAATCATACTTAAATAAAATATTCAAAAAAAATTAAACTTATCATTTTTAAAATAAAGGATATAAAATTACGAGTACCCACATATTTTCGAAATATTTTTCGGATCAAAAATGAATTAAATATGAATTTTCAAAGTTTTGATCCTTTAAATACAATAAAATTCTTAAAATCATTTTAAAATACCACAACACCCAAATTAATCCATCCAACAAATTTAAAAACTCAATAAATATATAAAGACAGTATTACAAAACATTCCATGATTTTTAATAACTCCGATAATTTATAAAATTTTTAGAAGATCAATAATGCATGATTTAAGTATTTTTAAATCCTCAAAAATAAAAATAAAAATACACCAATCTTCACAGCTTACCCAAATCATCAAATAATCACATAAACAACATCTCACACACATTTCACCTTTACAACAATATTCACATAATATAATTTATAAAAAATAAATATTATTAAAAAAATCGAAATTTTCTAGGTCGTTATATTTATTAGGCCACCTGAGAGTTTAAAAGTATTCGGAAGGTGGCATTCGAGCCAGTTTTACCCCCAAAGCTTATAGCATGGTAGTAACGTGTTTCATGTGGCAAAGCTACACCAGTAAAATGCAGATGCTCAAAAGATGATAAGAGTTCGAGCAGGTAGGTATACGACCTGGTCTGACTTACGAAAGACAACCTGTGGAAAACCGCGGGTAGAAAAGAATAAGTGATGAGAAACAAGTTGATAGAAGTAGATTATATTGAATCTAAGTTAAAGGGATCAGCCAGATTCATTTCGGAGAATTTGAATTGGAATAATGTGATGATTATAGAGTAAATGTAACGGGATACCAACAAGGAGGTACTAAGTGCAAAAGATATCTCAGTAAAGAGATGAAGGTGAAAGTAAATAACAGAAGTAAGTAAGAATCAGATAATAAGAAGGATATGATTGATAAAGGAAAGACTGGGAAAGCAACTATGGAATTTGAGGCAAGGAATGCTTTGAATGGATTAATGAATGGGTTTTCTAACAAACCTTTGGGATGACCACCTGATAGAATTATTGTTATGAATATGAAAGAGCAAGTAACATGATATGGAATGTCAGTAACAATGGTGTCATGCGAGAAACCTAAGATTTAACCTAAAAGGTTGAATGAATTTTCTAAAGTAAGCATTGCTAAGATTAAACAAGAGTATAGGTCCATAGAATAATGGATAAAGCAGCAAGATATGTTGACTCGTGAGATTGCGATCAAATAGTATTGAATATAATTGTGATTATTTTCTTTTTTGAAGAACCTCTATAGTTCAGAGGTAAATTCTGAGTATGATATTTTACAATCATGAAAACTTTCTATAATCCTTTAGAATTCTTTTCTTTTCTTTTATTCATCTTCTTTATGAATTGAGAAGAACAACCCTTTAAGGAGGGGAGGTACTGCTATGTGACTATCTGTCTATGTGATAGAAGTCTAAGTGGAATACCATAACTTGTTTAATTGCTTGTCAAGTACTAAAGGCTGGCCCCCTTCTGTACTAACTATGCAATATAACAAATGTTCAATTGATCATAGTGATCTCTCAATAAATCTTTTCACTTCTCTATATTGATCGAGATTGCGAAGATTAAAGCAATCGGGAAATGCATAGTGCGAGTAAGGTTATCTCCTAATTCGCAGCACGATAGTGATATCAAAGCCACTGCAGGTATCAATAAGGATAAGACTGACTAAAAGCATAACCCGGATAGTGTGTTGTACGAAAAGTAGCAAAGTAGATGGAAAAGGATAAAACGTATAGTAGAAGGGGAAACGAAATGATGGGGAAGAGGGAAATGAAATTTCATTAAGGGGGGAAATGAATTATTGGTTGAGGGCAGAAATAAAAGCCCATGAAGTAAATTTTTGCTTGATTAACGTAAGAACCCCAAATTTTGGATATAATTAAAACTTTTTATTATGTATTGAGGTATTGGTGAATAGTGATTAGGACTACGATGTAACGATTGAGAGAATGAATGAAAGGAATAGATTTGGATTCAAATGTTTATATGCCATGAAAAATACTATTGGTTGACGCTTTAGATAAGAATTATCTATCTCCTAGGGAATTGAGATTTGATAATTCGAAAGGAGAAGGTGATACTTATGTCATCCAGATCGATATCTATTATTGGTCCGTAAAATGGTTAAGGAACGATCGAAAGAGATCAGGGACAATTGTACAACCCTAAGAGGATAAGTAAAGAAAAATGGATGAAGTGATTTTGGTGGATTTAGGAATATTATTAGACGACGCTATATAGAAGTACCCGGAACGAAATTCTTAGTTCGTATTAGTGATCCAGGGGGAAAAAGAGTGTATGTAAAAGCTGTCGGATTTTGAAAAATAGCACTTTTATTTTCCCCGAGATTTCCCTGGACACTGAAAAACTTAAGGAATTATTGAAGGGATTTAAGGAAAATAGGTTCAAGAATTATTAAAGAGAATAGAGGATGGTAGTATAAATATTAAGGAGGTTTCCGATAAAATCCTAACTAGAAGTCTTCGAGATATTCCTCCGAACGATAAACGAATTAAGCAATAACCGGACAAAGAAACAAGCCGGGAATCAAGATACATGCATGTGCTAGTAGAAAATATCTAGCAACCAAGTAGTTACTTAAGCAACTAGCACACTTAGAATCAAAACCAAGTACTTAGCTCATTCCATCATCAATCCACTAAAAACCAACACTTGTCTCTTGAAATACCTCATCCATGACATAACCACCTTTATTAAAGTAGCTTTATGATAGATATTATCTACACACATCATTAATAATTCATTTTATCACCAACAAAGCAAGAGAAGCAAGCCAAGAACACCATTCTCCCAGTTAATACCCCATTCGGCTTCTTCCTTAATTCAAGAGGAGAAATCAACCTTCCAACCATCATTTGGTCTCCAAATTTTTATGGTAAGTCCTATAATTCATAAAAATGATCTCCTAGAAATCTTAGCCCCAAAATCCTCTTTTACCATTTTTAAATAAATCCTCAAAGAGGAGGATGAATAGTGTTTTAATGAAAACTAATCTTTGATTTTCTTGTTTTCATGATTGATTTAGCAAGCTTAAGGCAATCCAGCATTAGCTCATGCTAAGGGCATTGCTGAATTCAATTATCAAAGTGGGTTTTTTGAAGATGCTCATCAAATTTCGGATGCTGATCTTTCCTCTGTAAATCGATCTGTTCAAGCTCTTGCTACTCAGGTTGCATGTATTGATATTGTAATTCAAGCTACCAAAGATTCTATGAAATTTGTATCTTCCGACATTGAAGTCAATCTTTATAAGCATAAGACTCTTATTAAAGGTGTTCAACAAACTCAAACATATGTTCAACATCAACTTCAGACATTAGAGGATAAACAGGTCACTATCATGGAAAATCAGGCTGTTTTGATGAATCTTATTTGTTCTCTCACTGAAACTCTTGGAGTAAATGTTGCTGATGTCAAAAAGGGGGAGATAAAAACAATTAAGAGGAAACAAACAGGAATAGTCATCAGAGATACTTGCAAGGCTGATGCTACTGAAGACAAGTCTGATAGAAGAGATAAGGGTGATGGTGGTGGCAGTGGTGGTAATGTTGGAAGAGGGAAAAGTAAAGTTGGTACAGGCACTGATACTTGTAGATCAGTCGAGATATGTTTGATTCTTGTTACATAAAAATGTTGAAGTTACTCAGAATTATAATGCATCACTTATGCGCTGGACTGGTGAAATTGATAAATTGTTGAAGAGAATGTATGGAGCAAAGAAGGAGAATGTACCACCTTTCAAGCTACATTATGTTGACGATGATGGTAAAGACAAAGAGATTGAGTATAAGTCATTAAAGATCAATGTTGATGAGGGGGGATCTTTTGTCTTTTATCAAGCTATGGAAGGGAAGTATGATTCTGTTTCTATTGAAAATCTTAATCACTTTAGATACAGGCAAGAAAAGTTAAGAGCTCTGCATTATCAAATCATTACTGATAATGGTGACATGTTAGATCTGAAACAGAATGTTGGTGAAGTCTTAGCCAAAACTGAAGATGCTTTGCTTGAAGAATTTCTCAGAGACAATTCATAGTTCAGAAGAATTAAGGCAGATTGAGTAATTGAGGTACTTGTGTGACTTAACTTCATGTAAATAATAGATTCATGTATTCTATTCTAGTTGCATTGTTAGAGGTTTTGACATCAACAACTCAGATTTATGCTTCATGTTATAAAGCGTAAATAGGGGGAGATTGTTAAGAATAAATTCATGAGTTATGATGTGTAGAATAGAATGACATTACACTTCTTTTAATACCCTGATCTTATAAAGGGTTTAGCATTTGATTAAGGGAATATCAGTTATCCAAGATCTGCAAAACTGTGAACAGTACTTGATCAGAGACTGAAGTCACGGATTAAGAGTTTTCAGGGACTATGACAGACCCTGACTGTATCGAAGCTGCAGAATTAGAAAGTGCTATACTTTAGGATCTTGTATTCAGAAGATGGAAAGAAGTATGCATGAAGAAGAGAATCAAAGCATTGTTGGAAACTATTAACTGGATGGCTAAAGATTACCATGTATAGATTATTCTTTCTGTTATTAGTTGATAGGTAGCATTATAAATACTCTCTCTATAACATTGTAATATGTGTGAGATTTGTGATCATCTTGAGTATACGAGTGAACAAACAGAGAGAGATTTGTATTGAGAGTAGCTGCTAAAAATATTGTACACCTTTGGTAGAGTTTGTATTTGATTTTATTAATACAAACAGTTTGATTTATTCATTTGTTCTTGTTCATCTAATCATGCAAAAATCAGACACGATTACATAACTTGTATTCAACCCCCCCTTCTACAAGTTATTCGAGTTAACAAGCATGTTTTAACTCTCAACAGGAAGGTATTGACTATGATGAGACTTTTGCTCCTGTTGCAAGGCAAGAAGCCATCAGGATTTTTCTAGCATATGCAGCTCACATGAAATTCAAGGTTTGCTATATGGATGTTAAAAGTACTTTTCTGAATGGAGAATTGGAAGAGGGGGTATATGTTGAGCAACCTCCTGGTTTCATTGATCCAAAATATCCAAATCATGTTTATAAATTGGATAAGGCACTTTATGGACTAATGCAAGCTCCAGGAGCCTGGTATGAGACTTTGGCTCAGTTTTTACTAGAAAGTGGATCAAAAGAGGTACAATTGATAAAACTCTGTTTTATTTGAATCTTGGTAAGGATTTGCTTTTAGTTCGAATATATGTTGATGATATCATTTTTGGGTCAACTAATTCTAAGTTGTGTGAAAATTTTTCAATGCTAGTGCAGTCTAGATATTAAATGAGCATGATGGGGGAAATGAGCTATTTCTTTGGTTTGCAAGTTAAACAGACTGATGATGGTATTTTTATCAATCAGTCAAAATATACAAAGAATATGTTAAAAGAGGTTTAACATGCAAGATAGTGCTACTGCTTCAACTCCTATTGCTACAGCTACTAAGCTTGATCTTGATCAAGGTACTGAAGTAGATGTGACTCACTACAGAGGTATGATTGGCTCACTTTTGTATCTAACTGCTAGTAGACAAGATATCATGTTTACAACCAGTTTATGTGCATGATTTCAGGCAAATCCCAAAGAACCACATTTGATAGCAGTTAAAAGAAATTTCAGATATCTCAAAGGCATCCCCTCTCTTTGCCTGTGGTGTGCTAGAGAATCTGATTTTAGTTTGTGTGGATACTCAGATGCTGATTTTGCAGGCTGTAAAACAAACAGGAAAAGTACTTCAGGAAGCTTTCAATTTCTGGGAGGTAGACTAGTCTCTTGGTTCAGTAAGAAGCAGAAGTCTATCTCTACATCAACTGCAGAAGCTGACTACATTGATGCAGGAAGCTGTTGTGATCAAATAATATGGATTAGGAATCTGCTAATGGCTATGGTTTGTCATATTCAAAAATCCCTATTTATTGTGATAACCAAAGTGCTATTGCCATGATAGGAAATCCAGTTCAACACTCTCTTACTAAGCATATCAGTATCAGATATCATTTCATAAGGGAACAAGTACTAGAAAGGACAATTGAGTTACATTTTGTTCCTACTGATCAACAGTTAACTGATATTTTCACCAAGCCACTTCCTGAAACTTTTATAAAGTTGGTGAATGAACTTCGAATGATGAACTATGAGAGTTTCTGAGAAAACAAGCATAGATGGTTATCAAATCCTGATGAAAAGGTATGTGTAGAGATCCTGATCGAAGTCAACCCTTGACTTGGTCACAATCCTGATGGTGGTCAATGTATGAATACTGATGTACAAGTCAGTAATATTTTATCACATTTCGAATAAAGTTAATTATCTCTGTGATATTATTTCATAATTGCTGAATTTTAATATGTAAATGATTGTGCATTTTTTCTCTCAAAGTGGTGAGAAACGGTTCAGTATTTTATGGATAAACGTTCGTACGCGTGTGTCTCGCTGATAGATACATACATATCGATACACATAAAAAGCAGTGCGGTTATTACTACTCACCCACATAATGTGGTCCACTAATTATGCTTGCACATATCAGTTACTGACACCTGTAGTTGAGAGTTAATTTGATTGTCTAAACAAAACCAATTCGATTTTCTAAATCAAACATTACTCTCAAATTATCAGTTTTTCATATTCTGTCTCTCTGTGCACATGAACCCTAACTTTTCAAAATCTCAATTTTTCTAAATCTCTCCTTTGCAATGGATGTTTCGTCTTTCATCAACAAGCAAACTATCATCAATGGAGTTACTTTTGCTCCAAATAACTTTACTGCCTTGTTAGAGCATCAGGATTTGCCTAATGATTTTCATATCATTCAGGATTTCCTGGCTTCAGGACCTTTAAACTTTGCTCTAACCCAACCTGCAAAAGGCTCTTTTAAGTCTGTGATGCAGGTTTGGAACACTATGGTATTTGCGCAGGAGTTTACATCCAAAAAGCTCTCTATGACCTTTGAGTGTAATGGGGTTACAATTCAAGTAACTTCAGAAATTATGGAAGAAGCACTTCATCTTCCATCTCTTAATGGTGTGACTCTTGACACTATTTCTGATTCAACCTTGTTCGACTTTATCTCTAAGTTGGGCTATAATGGTGAAGTCAAGAAGTTTGTAAGTTTAGCAAGGACAAAGCTCAAGAAGGAATGGAATTTCTTCTTCGATACCATTAGTCGGTGCTTCTTGAACAAGGTTTGTAATTTTGATGCACTACCATCTGGCTCAGCTCAAATTGGGTATTCTCTTATCCATTCTACTCCTTATGATTATGGGTCTTTTGTACTTTAGGCATTATATGCTCGAAAGAAAGAAAAGTGTGGATACGTGTGTTTTGTTAGATTCTTTCAATTGATATTTTCACATCTCTGTCCTGATGTTACATTCACAGATGATCATTATTGCCTATCTGTAAGATATCTGATAATAATGTTAAAGTATTGATCAATTCTGATAAATCAAATGGTTTTGAAGGCAATGCCTTTATTACTGATGAGGTCAGGCTTCTCTTGTGAAAGAGAATGCCTACTCAATATGGTCCAGCAACCAGTGCTATGGAACAGGACCTTACACACTCTGTTCCTGACCCAAGCATATAACCCAAACACTCATCTAAACAATCAACCACCTCTGATGCATCCTAAAAGGCATCAGTTGTAAAAACAAAGAAATCAGCTAGATCAGATGTGTTTGGAAGAGAATCAGGATCAAAGGATTTCTCCACTCCAACCCTCACTCAAACGAAGTTAAAAGGGGGTGAACAAGGGGTCCTAGTAGTAGAGAAAGTTGTGAAAAAGGTTGATGATTCTTTATTTGAAGCTGGAGTGTATACAGAAGCAGGAGAGAAGAGAAAGTTTTTATAGAGAACAGATTCTGATGATGATATACCTATCTCATCGATTTTCAAGAACAAGGAAGTTGTTGATACTGCTACTGATACTTTGGCTACATTTGAAAATGAAAGGCATATGACATAGCCTATTTGTATTTCGAGGATTCAACTCAACTTAAACAAGAATGTAATAGTAAATAGTATATGTACTATCACAGGGATCTCAAATGTATAACTGTCAAGAGAAAGAAGACAAAGTCAATCTACTATTTTGAGGTATACTATACTTGAAGAAGTTCATTGAGTTGATCAAGCATCAGTGGAGTAATCAAGACAGTGGGTTCTATTTATGGTGACAAGAGGTTCCTATAGTGGCAGAATACAAATTAGAAAGGTTTGAAAAAGAGTGAAGAAAAGGAAGACATGAACCAAATCATAGAGTCAAAAATAAAGAAAAGCCGTTGGAGTTAGTCGCTCATGAACCAGACCGTGCATCGAGCGTCAACAAAAATTCGGTGGTAATTCTTTATTACTTTCAGTGGTTCAAGCTATCAAGACTGGTATATGGAAGAAATCATTGTGCAAGCAACAGAGGTGCTAAATTAATTAACCACAATGGTTTTGCAATCAAGACTTGCTAAGGAATAATCTTTGTGGAGGATCAAATTTATCAAGACATAGAAGACCACAAGGGTTATGCTATCAAGGAGGTATATTAATTTTATCTTAATTAATTAAGTCATTTGAATTATTTATTTGATAAATTAATTCTATCCGAATTAATTTATTCAGTAAATTATTTAAAAGATTAATTAAGTTAGAATTAATATAATTATCAAACAAGGAGGTATATTAATTTTCTCTTAATTAATTAAGTCATTTGATTTATTTATTTGATAAATTAATTCTATTCGAATTAATTTATTCAATAAATTAATTAAAAGATTAATTAAGTTGGAATTAATATAATTATAAAAAGACTTCATATTAATTCTCTTTTAATTAAATTAAATTAGTTGGCTAATTTATTTTATAAATTAATTCAATCAGAATTAATTTATTCTTTAAATTATTCAATTAATTAATTAAATCAGAATTAATATAAGTGTTTAAAGACTTAAAACAATTCTGCTCAGCGAATATGACTTACTGGTGGTCAGTATGACTTATCCTTAAGTCATACCGAAGCTACTCAGACTGATTAAGTCATACTGATCTAAGTCATACTAATCTAAGTCATTCTGATCTAAGTCATTCTGATCTACTCAGACTGATTAAGTCATACCGAAGCTACTCAGACTGATTAAGTCATACCGAGCAGATTAAGTCTTACCGACTTAAAGATATTTCTGAAAAGCAAATTAAGTCATACCGACAAAGTGCTTTATGTCATACCCAAAGGTTGCTCAGAATTAAGTCATACCGACTGATTTATTAAGTCATACCGCCCAAGATTTAAGTCATACCGAAGGAAAATTATGTCTTGGAGCAAGTTTAAGTCATGCTGACAGCTGATTTATTATGTCTTGAAGCAGTTTAAGTCATACCAGATCAGTAAAATATCCTACAGAAAGCCAGCAAGACTTAAATGGCTATAAATACAACTGCAGAACAGCTCAGAATCTTCACCTCTCCAGAAAAATCACAGCAGAGAGAGACCAAGAGAGAAAATGGTTCCTTGAACTTCAAATAAATTCTTGTAAATTATTTCTAGCTTGTATCGATATATCTAAACCACTAGAAATTGTTTACTTGTACTTGTGGAACTATCTAGCGGATTAAGTTCCCTAGGACCTCTCGATATTTTTGTTGCAAATATAGAAAAGTTCATGTCGAATTTTCTATAGAATTTGTAATAATAAATTTCGATCTTTTTATTTACAAATATAGAAAAATTCATGTCGAATTTTCTATAGAATTTGTAATAATTAGTTTGGTCATCAAACCTTGTAATTTGTACCCGTGTATTTAAACACACCCCATCAAGTTAATATAAATTTTATATTCAACTTGAAATATTGGTATTCGTTTATTCCGCATCAATTTGTTTTTGATTTAATATATTAAGAAAAGAGCAAATTCGATAAAACGGTATAATTTGTATTCAACCCCCCCTTCTACAAACTATTTTGGACCTAACAACTGGTATCAGAGCCTTTTGATTGAAGCACAAATCAAGATCCTTATTTTTGTGGTCCTCCAATTGGTTTTCGAGTTTGTTGACCCATACAGAAATTAAATCCGGTATTAGACCAAAAAGTCAACTCCTCTATTTTCGATTTTTTAACCTTCAAAAAATTCAATACTTGAGATTTTTGAACTTTAAATAATTTGAACTTATTTTTGGATTCTTTAACTTTCAAAAGTTTCAATTTTGAGATTTTTGAATTTTAAATGATCTAAATTTATTTTCGGATTCTTTAACCTTTAAAAATTCTCAATTTATGATATTTTTGATTTTTAAACAATATGAGTTTATTTTCAATTGTTAATTAAATTGAATTTATTCTCAAATTGTTTAATCTTCAAAAATTTTCATTTTATGATATTTTTGATTGTTAAGTAATCATAACTTATATTCGAATTTTTTAATTATTGAAATTATTAATTCTTGGAAATTTTGATTTTTAAACAACTTGAGTTTATTTTCAATTTGTTTAATTTACAAAATTTTTAATTCTTGATAATTTCGAATTTTAATTAACTTGAATTTATTTTCGGATTCTTTAACTCTAAAAAATTTCATTTCTTGAGATTTTTTGATTCTTAATTAATTTGACTCTAATTTCGAATTTTAATTAATTTGAACTTACTTTCGAGTCCTTGAAGTTTTTGAATTTTAAATATTTTGAATTTATTCTAAGCCAATAGTTCTAAGAAGGTTGTTAGTTGAAGATTCCTACGAATTGTCAAAGATGATTTGAATCTTTTTAAGAAAATGCATTTTTCAATAAAATTAATTTCTACCTACTGAAGAAAAATTTGTGGAAGCTCCTCAAAGTTATACCCATAGAATTCACTGGTTTTTCAGAAGCAAGAATGGAAGAGGTTTTAGTGGATAGAATTTTTCTCGAAGATTTGAATTAACTCTGTTGATTCTGTGATATACAAACACTAAGTGGATTGCTCCAATGTAACATCTACTACACTTAGTGGATTGTACCAAGAAATATCTTTCAAGGAATCAACCGAGATTTTAGAAAAGTGGAATCAAGGAGGTTTGAGAATGAACTAGACAGTTAGACATCTCAGTCAGGAATTAATGATGGAACCTCAGAACATACATGAAGAGTTACTAATTTAGAAAGAGTACAAATGTTTAATCCAGGAATTAGGCCTATCTATTCCGAAGCAGAAACTCTTCAGGATACAGTTCAAGAGGTGGCTACAACACTGAGTTGGTGGAAACAACAAAACATGATAGTTGCAGTTATGAAAAGTTTTATGTTATAAGTAACTATCAAGGTGTGCAACATGGTACAAAATTCTGACAGACAAGGATGAATAGGGATTCATTAAATGAGATGAAACAGAAGCATCAGTGCAGAACTTATCTTGCTGAATAAAAGAGTTGGGATAGATCAGATGATGATGAGAAGAGCATAACTAATATCTTGCCTTCATAGCAATCTCTGAAAATGATTCACCTCACATGTCTCAGGTATCAATTCTTCGAACTAGTGTAATATGTAATTCTCAGAAATTCAAAGCATGTTAAGATCTTAGCTTTTAATTATTATATCTTTGGTTAGAAGATCTTAATATGTGTATGAATATTTGTTGAATTTGATTAATTGTAATAGTGAGTTAAAGTGTTCCTTAGACAATATCTCTTAATTCTTAAATGATATATGTCAAGCATATAAGACCTCTGCTTAAGCTAGTTTCAGGATCCCCAGTAGAACAAGATTTGCTTATTCATTCTGAATTGTTTGTTAAGGTTTAAAAAGTTTGAAAGATGGAATAATTACCTAGGGTGTCAGTAGAACATCAAGTCATTTGTAAAACTGACTTAGGTAATAGAGATTATATAATATAATATAACAATAGGAATGGATTTGATAGAATTAGTGATTAATTGTTAATTCTTCTATTCCATGCATGTTTAGAAAATTATTGAATATCTGTAAATCTACTTGCAACCTGTTACACTAGTGGGCATAGGTTAAAGTAGGCAGTACTGAATTTTCTAAAATGCATAACATGCCTAATTTGCATAATTCTTATCTGCAATGTTTTAATGCTGAATGTATGCACTGTATTCTTATTATCATGCCTGCTCATTTCAAATGTCATAAATGCATTTCCTAGTATTTGCATTGATTATAGAAAAAGCATGTTTAAGAATAACAATAAGGTACAGACTGCTAGTCCTCCTTATGTTAGGAAGGAACCATTATTCTCCTTGCTCAGTGAATATTTTGTCAATGACATTAAAAAGGAGAAATGGTCAGTCAAAGATAAGAATGAGCATATTAAGGTTAAAACTGTTGTTAACTCTAATAAAAGAGAAATCTTTAATCCATCTGGACCCAATTAAACAATTTGGGTACCAAGAACTTTTTATCCATTTGTGAATGTAGGGCTTAACAGGTTAATCGATTATGCATTATTATTGATTTATTCAAATCATATTATCGAAGAAAGAACCCTACTATCAAATGTGAATGTGAAGACAAACCAAGTGGTTATCCCTTGGAGACAACAGCAAGGGTATGACCTAGGGTCAAGGCTATTCAATAGCTAAGGAATGTTGTCAGTAATAAAGCATCTTTTACAAGATGAAGAGCCTACTGTTCGAGGATTAAGGAAAGAGAACTAATCTGTAGCTGACATGGAATCTCAGTCAAAGGTGAAGTCAACAAGGTCAAATCTAAAGCTTCATCAGATAGGAGTTCAACTATGACATAAGGAGCTCTCTCACCTGAATGTCATATCAAGAGATTCTTTCCTGGAAATCGAATCAGTAAAGGAGACTGCCTCATCTGGAATTAAAGTAAAATAAAATTATGAGGCATGTCATAAAGGGAAGTCAAAACGAATCACACAGAAGTTCTACATCAAAGAAAAATATACTTTAATGGTGATGACTGATGACTTCTCTCCATAAACAAGTTGTTGTTCAGACAATCTGAAGACAAGACACCACTGATGGTGATTGATCACATCTAGAAGAGTGCTAGGAAGCAAAACTGACTATGACAACTTGGAGACCAGATTACAGGACCTATCAATTAGTGTTCTGGATGATTTCTGCACCTTCAAGAGTATTAATGCTGAAGCAGTCAATAGTTTGCTACTGACATGATCGAACCCTGATCAGTAAGGAATATAGGAAGACCCCACAAGTTATGAAGGAAATTGTTTTACAATGTTAAATGAAAGTGAGCATCCTAGCAATCAGCTAATGCTCAAGAGGATAATTTCCTTGGTTACTCAGTGGAGTCAACAGCCTACAGGGTGATTATTATTAATCAACAAAAGGTGATTGAAAGTCTTAGTGATGTTTAATAACCTCCAGCTCCCAGCTGTCAATGGTTATGATGATTCAGATCCAAGTAATGTCAAACATGGAGAATCTTCATGTAAACCCAGCAATAGCTAAGGGGGAGCAAAAGAAGGATCAACTAGTCAACTCAACACCACACTGAAAGTCAAAGGACACTATGAGAACATGTCTGCCAAGACAAAGAATGTTGACTCAATTAATTCTTTGTCCTAGTTCTTAGTGTTTCTAATGGTGGAAGTAAAAGACTAGCAGCGCTTCAAGTACCAATGATTATTTCTTTAGTTTTCTTTTAGAAGAAACTAAGAAAGCTTCAAAAGCTCTGGAAGATTCAGATTGAGTGATTGCAATGCAAGATGATCTCAATCTCTACAAAAGGCAGATTGAAGGGAAGCTGGTATCCAGACCAAACAACAAGGTTGTATTTGGTATAAGGATAACCAGAAGTTTAACTGGATGTCAAGGCATTGTTATGAGGGACAAAGTCAAACTGGATGCTAGGTTATAATTTGATCAAATAGTATATTTGATAAGAAGCACCAGTGACAAGACTTGAGGATATCAGGCACCTGCTGCACATTCAAGATTATAATGGACATCTAGACCTAGTGAATCTGAATGCTAGAGGAATGTGAACAAGTGCACTCCTAGTTGGTGAGATAATTGAAAATCTCTACAGGTTAGTATGAACTGGTATCATCACTCAAGCAAGCATGGAAGACATGGTATGACACCCTACCTATAATTTAATATTTGGTATCAATCTTTAACAGTTGGTATCTTTTAACAATTGGTGTCATATTTATAGAACTCTCTACATCTTTAGGCACAAACATAAATGATAAATATGTGCAATGATATCTTGACTATATTTTATGTTGGTTTATTAACTAAAAATTGGTATCAAGATATTTGCTGTTTTGATGTTGGTAAAGTTGCAATTCTTTTGAATTACTTCATGCAAGCCAATAGAAGAATCCTTTTAGGAGCTCAGGCAAGCCAAAAGAATAATTCTATTTGGAGCACAAGTAAGCCAAAAGAATGATGACAATAAAAGTAAGTCCAGGATCTTTTGTTTTTATTCAGAAGATTCTAGACCTGTCAAGACTACATGCCAACACACCACTATAGCTGGCTTTTGACATATTAGCTTGGACCTAACAAGTTGGTAATCAAAAATCTTTAGATGGACCCGGATCTGCGGAAATGGTACCCTAGAGATATTTGACCCAACAAGTTCAGGATCTACTAATTAGGACCTAATCAGGCTATAGAGGAATCATCAGCTCATTATCTTATTCAATTGATAATGGATCACACACACATATTTTATTCTCAATATGCAAATTTGCAAGGCCCCAAGTGGATCCTAGAGAATCTATTCTTGTAGTTATTACACTTGATTTTCAGATGTCTTAAGTTGGACCCATCTCCGGAGATGGTACCCTAGAAACATCAGTTCTGACATGTTTTGCTGCATAGAGACAGATCAAATGAGTTGTACGAAAGTAGGAGAACACAAGGAAACAAATTTATCTCCAACAACTCTGTGGAACACTCAAGGACTAAGCAACTTGTATAAGGTATCAATTCTTTTTCGAGAGCTTGTCTTTCATTAAAATTAACTTACAGACATGTTTGCTAAATCACTTGATGAAATTAATTTTTCAAGATTGGTTTGTAAACTTGGGATTTTATTAATGCTATATGATTTGTAAATCCCATCTGTTAAGTAATTCTTAAGTAAGCTCACAAGTATTCAATTGTCTGTATCGAAAGGACTTGTGAACTTATTTACATCCAGACCTCACGTTGAGAATTATCTGTTAAATGATTGACATGTGTATAATTGTAATATATTTCAGTGGTGATTATTTAAGGATAATTTAAATATTTAAATGCTGAAATCTAACTCATAGAGATTTAGTATTTATTTATTTAATTATTTACTTTGATTAATACGAGTTATAGAATATAAAGCAATTCAATTTAGTATTTGCTCTATACCTCATATTCATTAAAATAAATAAACAACATAACTAATTTGGACCTAATCTGTATTGGTCTTCAATCAGTTATGAGATGTTAATTCTAGTGAACTTTAATACTCCATTTTCAGGAATTCACTATAATTAATATCATGGTTCTAACAATTGGTTGTATTGAAGTTTTGACTTATATCAGTTAATGATATTTAGTTAGAATTCTATTTACTAACTAATTGTGAGATATATGGGTATGTGTGAAATTACTTAGAACTCCTCTAAGTAATCATTGTTATATCTTTTACAATTCACTCATATTACTATGCATAGTATGAAAATTCTCTAAGTAGAACTATGGATATTGAAATATCTAAAGTGACCATTGTTCAGTTACTTCGAATAATTTTTGTGCTTATTTGCAAGCTTCTAATCACTTTGATAATAAATGTTATATACTATGGATCAAGGTGTATAGGACTTAGAATATCATTTCTAAGATTGCAGACAAGACATCTTTGGTAATCTAGTCTTATTTATAGAACCAAGGTTGTCTACCAGTAAACAGTTGTTAGGAGTTAACAATTGTTATTATCGAGGAGTTGCCTTGAAGTCATAAGTTTGAAATGTTATATCTTAAGAGTTGTGTATTTCTTGTCAACTAGTTCCTCGTACTTATGAATATCAGTGAATGATGTTCTTAAGTAGTTAGATACTAATATTCATTCTGTCAATTGGTACTCAATGTAACAATTCAATCTTCACTAAATTGAATTTATCTTACAATAGATTGAATTTATCAAACAATTGGTATCATTGAATATTTAGTATTTAGCAGTGATTATTTATATCCTAGTTAAATTATGACGTGAAGCAATTCAATGGTTTATTTGCTCATAATTTAATTTTGGTAAAGTAATCATAAACACAATTACTTGCATTTTAAAGTATTTGATAAATACTAGCAGTTGGTATCAAATAGTAAAATATTTGTTTACTAACAATTGCTAGTTGTTTTGATACTTTATTGCAAACTAATTGTGATGTATATATTATCTCTGATGATATTACTTAGGATTTATTCTGAGTAAATGTGTCTTATCTATAAATCATTAGTGTTAGTATAAATTAAGGTGTTCAACTTTCTAAGTAAGTGAGACTTAAAATTACATTCGGTCTCCAATCATATTTTGAAGTGGTGAAAATTTTCAAAATTGAATTCTCTAATTCTGGTTATACACCACTTTATACATATGATAGTTCTTAGAATATTTTTACATCCATCAGTCAATTACTTAGTTTATGTTGTGCTAAGTAATGTAGTGCCAAAGGAGAGACACTGGTTATTTGTACTTATGTACTTGGTAATCTTTGTTACCTAAACTACATTCAGTGCTTGTATGAGTCTTTTCACTAACTTTTGTGTTAAAGTTCTCTATACATAATAAGCACTTAAAGAAAATCTTTCTTTATAAATTACTGCGAAGTCAAGAGTTTGTGTCTTTTAAAAATAAAACGACCTAGTTTTCATTAAAAGACATTATAATACATTGATTTATGCATAAATACAAACTCTTGCACATTAACAGTTTTTAAAGAAAAACTCAATTTTTTCTACAGTTGTGATTGCTTATATTATAAAATTTTTTGAAGTCACAATTGTACATCATTTCTCTCATTGGATATAATGCATATGTTTTCACACAATGTTATGGTATGATGTAAATGCATTCTATCTCTATATTGCTCTATTGCTATGTGATGCAGATTCAACTCCTAGTGGAAGTTTTCTCACATTGTAAGTCATAAGGTTGTAAACCCAACAACTTATATCCCGGACTATAAATCCAAATATAAACACATCCTAACTTACCCCTGAAGTGGAAGTAACTTATTTGACTAGAGGTCATTAAGGGAGTAACTACACTTGTTGCAGCAAATAAGGATGTGAGGGATAGTAAACCCACAGCTCTACCTCTCAAGGAGAATAGATGTATATAACTTGAGGTATCTGTAAGCTCGCCTGCATTCTCCCAAAAGGATGCAGAGCTGAAAATGGCACTAAAACAGTCTCTGGATTCATTATCTTAAAATGATGAGTTTATTGAAATTCGCCTGTCAGCCAGGGCATCTGTTGGTAAGTCACTACTTCATACACAATTCTAAAATATTTTCTATGCACAAAGTGAGATTGCACACACTAAGGACGAATTGACGAAAACAACTAATACTTCGACCATTTTACGGTTAGGATTATAAGTTGAAGATTCCTCAAAGAACCAAGAGTCTTTACAGATCTCGAGAGAAAACTGTGATCCCTAATGCAAAATCTTTCAGGATCACTGTTTAACTCCCTAGAGGGAACATCTCTGGATCCTGCGGGTATCGGGTCCGACATAGGTGCGGATCGGCAACTTGTTAACTATGATTCAGATTTACCTGATGAGTTTAACAAGGTGATGTCTTCATAGACATTAGATGGAAACATGATTTTAATTCTAAGTTTTGATTTCATTATTTACCTTCTCAGAATTCAAATCTGAAACCCACAAAAAGGGAAAAAATTTTTCAACTTGTAGATTATGACTCAGATTCGTCTGACGAGTCTAACGAGGATCGGGGATTTGCGAAACCCCATTGCACCACCAGTGACCTCTCTAGAAGGGGCTATGGTGAATTTTCCTTGCAGGTACACATGGATGTTGGAGCTATGAGAGATAAGAGTGATACACTAGTGAGCATGAGTGTAAACACTTGAGAGTTGAGAGATGAGATCACTTATTTTAAGTGATATGAGTGGAGAGATGAGCTAAACACTTATGAGCTACACGAAACAGAATCACACACTCACAGTGAGGAAGAAAGATAAACACCAAATCTCATTCCCTATTCCCCAAACAAAGTTTACTTATAAGATTTGGAAGGTACAAGGAAATTGTCGGGAGATTTGGTTGTCAGGATGATCAATATTGAGGCCATTCTATCATATCTGAAGGGCAAAGTTGATCAGTCTACATACTTCTATTCTGGAAGTCTTCATGAAAATCCTTCAACACAAGAAAAGCTTCTTTTCTTTATTGCAACAGACAATGTTATATGTATGAAGAATCTGTTGTACTAAAGGTAAGAAGTGAGTTATAATTGAAAAAATGGTATCATCTAATTTACATTTGGATGTTTGCTATAATTGAATGCTTGGAGGATTACTCAACTAAGGGGGAGAGATATTTTGAAGAAGATATACTCAAAGATTGCCTTAGTAAGAGATACTCAACTAAGGGGGAGATTATAAGCTTACCTTAGTGAGGGGGAGATTTTCTATCTAAGGGGGAGAGATATGAAAAAGGGATATACCTTAGAATGGGGGAGTATTCACCTTGTCAGGGGGATATAGATTTATTCGCCTTGTCAGGGGAGATACAGAGTATTCACCGTTATAAGGAAGAGACATATCACCTTAGGTGGGGAGACATAAGGAAGGAGAGAAGTATGAAACGATAAAGAAGAATTCTTCAGTATGTGGTTGACAAGTCATATTCTTTACCACTGAAGAATTCCAAGTATCTGCTGATGATTTTCAATATCAGATGTAAAGGGTTATCAGGCAGATATGTCAAGAAATGAAGATTTGTTCAGTGCTAGAGGAGCAATCATCTATCAGTTCATCGATCAAGGATTCTGGAATTGTAATATCTAAACCAGAAAATTTATTTATGTATTATTTACTATAGCTCTTTAAAGCTTTATCTTCTTCTTGTTTGTAGTTGAGTTATCCTCTAGGAATTTGTATGTTAATGTTTAACAAACAAATAGGGGGAGATTGAAAGGCATATGACATAGCCTATTTGTATTTTGAGGATTCAACTCAACTTAAACAAGAATGTAATAGTAAATAGTATATGTACTGTCACAGGGATCTCAAATGTATAACTGTCAAGAGAAAGAAGACAAAGTCAATCTACTGTTTTGAGGTATACTACACTTGAAGAAGTTCATTGATTTGATCAAGCATCAGTGGAGTAATCAAGACAGTGGGTTCTATTTATGGTGACAAGAGGTTCCTACAGTGGCAGAATACAAATTAGAAAGGTTTGAAAAAGAGTGAAGAAAAGGAAGACATGAACCAAATCATAGAGTCAAAAATAAAGAAAAGCCGTTGGAGTTAGTCGCTCATGAACCAGACCGTGCATCGAGCGTCAACAAAAATTTGGTGGTAATTCTTTATTACTTTCAGTGGTTCAAGCTATCAAGACTGGTATATGGAAGAAATCATTGTGCAAGCAAAAGAGGTGCTAAATTAATTAACCACAATGGTTTTGCAATCAAGACTTGCTAAGGAATAATCTTTGTGGAGGATCAAATTTATCAAGACATAGAAGACCACAAGGGTTATGCTATCAAGGAGGTATATTAATTTTATCTTAATTAATTAAGTCATTTGAATTATTTATTTGATAAATTAATTCTATCCGAATTAATTTATTCAGTAAATTATTTAAAAGATTAATTAAGTTAGAATTAATATAATTATCAAACAAGGAGGTATATTAATTTTCTCTTAATTAATTAAGTCATTTGATTTATTTATTTGATAAATTAATTCTATTCGAATTAATTTATTCAATAAATTAATTAAAAGATTAATTAAGTTGGAATTAATATAATTATAAAAAGACTTCATATTAATTCTCTTTTAATTAAATTAAATTAGTTGGCTAATTTATTTTATAAATTAATTCAATCAGAATTAATTTATTCTTTAAATTAATCAATTAATTAATTAAATCAGAATTAATATAAGTGTTTAAAGACTTAAAACAATTCTGCTCAGCGAATATGACTTACTGGAGGTCGGTATGACTTATCCTTAATTCATACCGAAGCTACTCAGACTGATTAAGTCATACTGATCTAAGTCATACTGATCTAAGTCATTCTGATCTAAGTCATTCTGATCTACTCAGACTGATTAAGTCATACCGAAGCTACTCAGACTGATTAAGTCAAACCGAGCAGATTAAGTCTTACCGACTTGAAGATATTTCTGAAAAGCAAATTAAGTCATACCGACAAAGTGCTTTATGTCATACCCAAAGGCTGCTCAGAATTAAGTCATACCGACTGATTTATTAAGTCATACCGCCCAAGATTTAAGTCATACCGAAGGAAAATTATGTCTTGGAGCAAGTTTAAGTCATGCTGACAGCTGATTTATTATGTCTTGAAGCCAGCAAGACTTAAATGGCTATAAATAGAACTGCAGAACAACTCAGAATCTTCACCTCTCCAGAAAAATCACAGCAGAGAGAGACCAAGAGAGAAAATGGTTCCTTGAACTTCAAATAAATTCTTGTAAATTATTTCTAGCTTGTATCGATATATCTAAACCACTAGAAATTGTTTACTTGTACTTGTGGAACTATCTAGCGGATTAAGTTCCCTAGAACCTCTCGATATTTTTATTGCAAATATAGAAAAGTTCATGTCGAATTTTCTATAGAATTTGTAATAATAAATTTCGATCTTTTTATTTACAAATATAGAAAAATTCATGTCGAATTTTCTATAGAATTTGTAATAATTAGTTTGGTCATCAAACCTTGTAATTTGTACCCGTGTATTTAGACACACCCCATCAAGTTAATATAAATTTTATATTCAACTTGAAATATTGGTATTCGTTTATTCTGCATCAATTTGTTCTTGATTTAATATATTAAGAAAAGAGCAAATTCGATAAAACGGTATAGTTTGTATTCAACCCCCCCTTCTACAAACTATTTTGGACCTAACAGAAAAGCCACAGAAAAAAAGGTTGATCAAAAAGAGCAGGTATCATATTCCTCTAGGCATTCAGGAAATTGATGTTGATGCAGATATTGATATTAATGTCTCTGTAAATCCTGATGAGTCATCAGTTCCTGACGCTTCAGCAAATCCTGACTTCTCGACTCCTGATGGTTCACCGATGAAGCTTGTTCACATTTCTGATTCTCCAACACCTGTTTCTCCTAAAAGTAAAATTATTAATATGCCATGGGAGAAGGTTATTAATACTGCTGCTGAGCTTGGTCTTCATCCTCCACCTCTTTTAGAGAAAAGACAAGCTGTAGAGAAAGTTTTTGCAAGACAAAAGAAGTAGAGGCTTACTTCACCTCTAAAAGGATCTAGCCCACAAGAACCTGGATTTCAAAGGAGTCCAGCAGCTACTAAAGATCCAGCCACACAAGAACCACTCACTCAAAGTGTGGGTGAGGGCACTGCTGAAAGAATGGTCACACAAGAACCATTTTTTCAAAGGGAAAATGCAGACATCAACATTCCTACCATACAAGAACCATCTTCTCTCAAAGTGAAGATGCAGGCATTGATACTACAGCAAAAGGATTTCTAGACTCTACTCAAGGGATTCCTGATGTTCAGATTGACATTGCTCAATTTCTGGCAGAAAAGGCTGATCATGAGAGGCACATTGTTGAATGTGATGTTGTCTATGAAGAAACTGCATTTGAGGAAAGCACACAAGAACCTATAACTCAAAGTGTTAAAGCAGCTTCAGCACCTCAGGCTACACAAGAACTATTAGTACCAAATACTGATGAAAGCCAAGATCCTGATATAACTGCAGTTCCTGATGAAAGTGTTACTGATCCTAATGCTCCACTACTAATCCAGCCACTTTCATCAAGGCCTACAGACACTACTTCTTCAGGTAACACTTCTATCTCTACTTCTCTAAATACTGATAGCATGATTATAGATAGACCTGATACAAGGGATACCTCTATTTATATGACTACAGTCCACTCCTCTCAGCCATCTCTTATTTCTTTGAATTTGTCGAGCTAGAGCTTTTCAAGTGAGAAAGAGAGTGAACAATTAGTGAAAATATAGAGTGTTGAGAGGCAGTCTCCTGAACTGGCAAAAGGAAAGGTAGAAAAGAGTGTGAAGTTTAATACTTCTAGTGAGGTAGTAGTTACTATTGAAAGTAACTTAGGTGATGTTGTGAGAAATGATGAGATCATTTTACAAGAAACAAGAGATTTAGGATCTTGTTCTGTTCTAAATGCAGGTCATCAGGATACACCAACTGCATTTGCTGCACATCTGAAATTAAAGGGTGTCATGCTTCCTGATGATAATGAAACTGCTACTATTCCTGATGCTGATGAAGATAGCTCAGATGATGATGATGAGTTTGATCCTGATATAGCCAATCATAAAAAAGCTATTCATGCTAGTCTTGGTACTGCTCGTGGTTCTTCAAGCCAGTTTCTGGCAGTGAGTAAAGCTACAGATGGCAAGGATGAGACTAGGGGAGCTTATACTGGTGCAATTCCTGAACACATTCTTGCTCTCAGGAGATATGAATGGAACACTGAGTGGAATAAACATGATGCATCTATTAACTTCCATAATGCTCATTTCGATGCCAAGAACACAGTTTCTAATATGACTAGCTCTGATCTCAAGGATCATCTAAAGGCTACTACAATTCTGGCTAAGGGTTTGAAGGAGGAGGTTAATTTTGTCAAAAGTGCCAATGCAACTGTTAGGACTGATATTAATTCTGCTTTGTCTTTGACTGCTACTGCTTCTCAGGTCAAGATTCTAAGAAATGATGTCAGGACTATCAACAACAGGTTGGATACCTTAGAAGCAAAGGTGACTAACATTGATGAATCTCTCCAACTTATCTTATCTTTATTTACTGATCATGATGTCAAAAAGGGGGAGAAGTTAGCTCAAACAAAATGCTCACCTGATCTAGTATTTAGAAATGATGATGATAATACTGGAAATGATGGTGGTGCTCATTTTCAAGAAACCTCTGATGCTGCTATGGTAAACAGGTCTAGAAAGACTGTAAGCAAAACTCAAACTAAGCAGTCAACTCATGTTTCTAAGTCTGGAAAGAAAACTGTGAGAACAATGGTACAATCTCAAATCCTGACGGAAGAACAAATCCTGACAGGTGATCAAATCCTGATACCTGGTCAAGGTCAAACTTTACCAACAATTCCTGAAGGAGATGGAGATTTGTTAATTACTGAAGTGCAAGATGCTCCACATCTCTTCAAGAATTTTACTACCAATGCAAGTGACAGTATTACTTTATATCATAATGATATACAAGTTTAACAGTATCATGCTAGGAAGGCACTTACTTTGACTTCTAAAGAATTTCCTGACATGAGTACAGAAGAATATTAGCTGACAACAAGAAGTAGACCTAAGGAAATGCAATTTTCAAATCCTGATTCAAGCACTGTTCCTACCACTTCTCAAATCATTAATGTTGATCCTGACAGAGTTCAAATTCCTGATACAGTTCAAGTTCCTGATCCTACTGAAGCTGACATTCTGTTAGAAATTGAGATCATGGTACTTTCTACTATGATTGAATCTCACAACAGGGAAGTTGAGGAAGAGTTCAGAAAGGAATACAATGACTATTGATATGCAGTCTGGTATGCAAGGAATGGTACCTGGAACAAGAGGAGGAGTTGGATTAAAAGAAGTAGAGTTTTTAAAAGCTGAACTTGTTGATCAACATTCTCTGGTTGATAGAATTGGTAATGAATTAACTGCTAATCATTTATGGAAGCTTGAAGCTGTTGATATATTTCATGATTGTCATGATGGGTCAAGGAAGAAGCAGAGGATGATATACTTCATGAAGGATAAAAGTATGAAGTTGATGACCATACATGAGCTATTGATTAAATCAACGAAGGAACTGAAATATGTTCACTATCTGCTTAGGACAAAGAACAAAGTATGTATGGAATGGTCTGGTATGATTCTAGCTACCATTAGACAGAGATTCCAGGATGGAAGTCACAGATATGATGGCAATTATACTCTCATGTACTTAAATATGAGAGGTCAAGAAGTTGAAATGCAAAGAGGCAGTGCTGTTAAAGAAATGTCTCTTGGTATGAAACAATTGTCTCTTAATCCTGATGGAGAGGAAACTGCATATCTACTGGTAGAAGATTTACATCTACAGAGAAGTTCAATTCAGAATCTCAGAGCAGCTATCAATCAGATAAATGAGGAAGATTAAGAACTCATAGGTTTGAAGGAGAAATAGATTCAAATTCTTGAAAGCACGGAAGAAGAACTATTGTCTAAGTTCTTGAAGATGATGTTGAGTTTCGTGCACATAAACGCAACGGAAAACAATAATTAAAACAATAATATCGAAACCCACCGCAGGATCCATGCCAAACAAATATTTAATTTGTAGTAAGAATCTTTACCATAAAGAAGCCTTAACAGTTATGAGGGGGAAGAATCATGGAGGTCCAAAGCTTTCACGATCACCACATATCCCACTCTCGCGATCTACGCTCTACGGTATCCACATGAACGCTTGTACTCGAAGGATTGATGTGTACTAGCACCCAAAAACAGCTTCTCTCTCTATCTTCTTCGCTCTCTCAGTGCGGCTAGGGTTTTAGAATATGTTTCTTGTTATTCTAAAACAGCCCATAAAGTATATATATATATATATATATATATATATATATATATATATATATATATATATATATATATATATAAGAATATGTTTTTTTTAATTATAATCCAATTAAAATTAATACTAATCTGAAATTCCAATTTATTAATTAAATAAGTCTCACTTATTTAATTAATAACTAATTTCAGAATTAGTTAAAGTAATTTTGTTTTCCTAAATATTTTATTAATTAAGTCATACTTAATTAATATTATAAATAGAAAAAATCACTTATTTAATTTAAATTAATAAATTAAATTATTTCTCCTTCAAGCGTTCTATGTGTGTGACCCTGTAGGTTATTATCACGTTGGCAACAATTTTAAATCTAATTTAAAATCGTAAACAATGAGCGGCATCTAGTAATACATCATTGCTACCCAAGTAATAATAATTGGTGATCCAATTAAATCTTTCGTGATAATGTTTTCATTTAATATAATACCTTAAACCAAATATTATAGATCATGTTTTTAGTCACCCGCTTCGACATTTAATTCGGGTTTCCTTGATCAATGAGTAGACTATTAAAAACAAATCAATATTTGAGCATGGCCATGCATTTTCATAGTCTTACTTAATCAAGAGGCCAATAATATCTTTCCTTATAATAGGAGGGTTAAATCCTATATATATCATTCATATTTCTCATACGTCTCATAATATACCCGATGTCCACTTTTATTATCACTCGGTCAAAGATAAATTTTAATGTAGTCAAAGTATATTAATCTTCGTATAGAAATATAATGATTTCAAGTCTAAGGATCATCACACCATTATCACTGTGAGTCTTTCTAATGACATTATCAACATGTAGAATCTCACTGTGGGTCTATCCAGTGCCATGTAGAATATTACATGCACCTATGTTCTTGACTTTAGTATAACTATAGCTATGACCAATGAGATGTGGTCATCAGTCAACAAACATACAAATCTTTATGCATCATAATTGCCCCATATTATAAATAGGAATATTAACACTATTATTATAATCTCATTTTTAAGTCACATACTTAAAGATATAGGATACGTGTTACATATTCCAAGGATGTTTATTATTCTAACATTTATATCGCAGTGAATTAAGACATAATAAATTAATGTAGAATAATCAGTAGAACATAATCATTAAATAACAAAATAGTCTTTCCTAGAAGCACAACTACATTGTCTCTAAGGCACTAACACTATCAATCTCCCATTTTCACTAGAGCCAATCGGCCATGTATCTAATACCCATGGAACTAGTGTGACCTTCGTGCTTCTGCTGCAACAAAGCCTTAGTCAGTGGGTCCGCAACATTAACATTAGTATGCACTTTACATATATGTATATTTCATCTTTCGTTAATTTCTCGAAGAAGGTGATATCTTCTAAGTATATGTTTTCCCTTGGAATAGGACCTTGGTTCCTTAGCCTGCGTAATGGTTCCATTGTTATCACAATACAGATCAACTAGATCTGCGATCGATGGAACCAAACCAAGTCCAGTAATAAATTTCTGAATCCAAACAACCTCTTTGGCTGCTTCACTGGCAGAAATATACTCAGCTTCCATTATAGAATCTGCTACTATTTCTTGCTTCAAACATTTCCAGCTTACAGTACCTCCATTTAGATAAAACATGAATCTGGACTGGGACACAGTATCGTCCCTATCTATTTGGAAACTAGCATCAGTGTAACCTCTTACAATCAGCTTCTCATCTCCTCCGTATATCAAGAACGAATCTTTAGTCCAATTAAGGTACTTAAGAATATTCTTGACAGCTGTCCAGTGACCCTCAACTGGATTAGACTAGTATCTGCTCGTCATGCTTAAAGTATACGAGACATCAGGACGAGTACATATCATTGCATACATTATAGAACCAATTGCCGAAGTACACGGTACTTTACGCATACGGTCCTTATCATCTAATGATTTAGGACAGTTTTCCTTTGAGATCGCTATCCCATGAGACACTGGGACATATCCCCTCTTTGCCTCTTACATCCCAAAACGATACAACACCTTGTCAATGTATGTACTCTGACTTAAGCCGATTAATCTTTTAGATCTATCTCTATAGATTCTGATCCATAAGATATAGGTAGCATCGCCTAAGTCTTTCATCGAGAAACTTTTTCCTAACCAAGTCTTTACAGCCAGTAGAGAAGGAATGTCATTCCCTATTAGTAATATGTCATATACATATAATACTAGGAATGCCACATGGCTCCCACTAACCTTCTAGTAAATACATGGCTCATCCTCATTTTGTATGAAGCCAAACTCCTTGACCGTTGCATCAAAAAAGATGTTCAATCTCCTTGAGGCCTGCTTCAATCCATAAATGGATCTTCGTAACTTACAAACCATTCTAGCAAATTTTGAATCGATAAAACCCTCAGGTTGTGTCATGTACACATCCTCTTCTAAGCTCTCATTTAAGAAAGTGGTCTTACATCCATTTTCCAGATTTCATAGTCATAATAAGCTGCTATCGCAAGCAAAATCCTGATGGATGTGACCATAGCTACTAGTGAGAAAATTTCATCATAGTCAATACCATAAATTTGCCTAAAACCTTTCGCCACTAGTCTTGCTTTGTAGGTCTGTAAATTTCCATCCTTGTCAGTTTTCTTCTTGAAAACCCACTTGCACTCTATGGGTTTTACCCCATCAGGTAGTGCAACCAAAGTCCATACTTGGTTTTCATACATGGAATCCATCTCAAATTTTATCTCCTCCAGCCATCTCTCAGAATCTGGACTATTCATAGCATCCTTGTAGGTGAGAGGCTCATCAATTATCTACAAGCATCACATCACCACTTTGAGTCAGGAGAAATCCATTATATCTCTCTGGCTCATGGCGAATCCTACTAGATCTACGAACAACCTGTGTTTCTTGAGCAATATTGTTCTCAACATCTTGAGTCTTATTCTGCTCATGTTCGAACTCTGGTTCAACATTATCTTGTAGTTCTCGATCCTCATCGAGTTCTATTATCCTCCCACTATTTTCTTAGAAAGAAGTTCTCTCTCTAGAAACATAGTCGTTCGAGCAACAAACACTTTGTTCTCCGAAGGTTTATAGAAATAATACCCTTTAGTTTCTAATGGGTATCCTACAAAATTACATTTATCTGACTTCGGTCCTAGCTTATCAGAGATTAAACGTTTCAAAAACGCTTCACATCCCCAAACTTTCATAAAATGACACGCTATTACATTTTTCAATCCATATCTTATATGGTGTCTTTTGAACCGATTTTGAAAGAACTCGATTTAGTGCTTGTGCAACCGTCTCTAGGGCATAACCCCAGAAACTGATTGGAAGATCTTCATGAGTCATCATCGATCGCACCATGTCCAACAGAGTGCGATTTCTCCTTTTAGACACCCCATTCCATTGTGGTGTTCCACGAGGAGTGTGTTGTGATACGATACCATACTCCTTTAGAAAATTCTTAAATTCCAAGTTAAGTATTCTCCCCCATGATCAGATTGTAGAGTTTTAATACTTTCACCAATTTGCTTTTTGACTTCAGCCTTATACTCTTTGAATTTTTCAAACTATTCGGATTTGTTCTTCAAAAGATACACATATCCGTATCTACTAAAATCATCAGTAAAGGTGTTAGGTCCAGAAGTATCGCAGAAGGGGGGTTGAATACGATACTACAAAAAAAAATCCGAGAATATATATTTATTGATAATAAACTCGATGGGGTGTTACAACTTCTAATCCAATGGATTAGCTTCAAAACAGAACATTCCTAAGGATATTTTAGGTACGAGGACCTTCTACCCGACACTTCCTGAAAACGGGCTAAGCCGGCTTTCCTACTAGATGGACTGTCTAGCAGCTTACACAGAGAAGATATAAGAGAGAGAAGAGAGAGTTATGTGTTGAGGTGTGTTTGAAAATGAAATACAACAGGCCTATTTATAGGTTATAAAAAATCACTATGCAGCTAATATTACGTAACTGATGACCATATTCTGAGCCGCCTGCTGCCTGTTTTTCAATCCAGCTAAATTCTTCTTCTTAATTTCAAAAGCTGGATTTGAATATAAAATTTGCGTGAGCCCCACCTGCTTACTTTCCATAATCTATTTTGCTGATTGAAACTTTTGGTTACTTTTCATATAAATAGTAATTTCGGTTACTATTCATATGAATAGTGATTTCGGATACTATTCATATGAATAGTGATTTCGGATACTATTCATTTTCCTCTTAATTTGACATCCTTAAATATTCAGCTTCCAATTAAGTAGAGGATATCAATACTGCTCTAAACTCAATCATACCTCTTGAACAATTTTTCTGAGTTAGATTCTTTGATTCTTTTGTGAAGTGTTGACGCCTAGTGCAACTGGTCTGGTTCACAGACGACTAACATTCACTCGTGGTCTTCATATCATGTCTTTAAGAACACTGCTAAGAATTGTGCAATCATAAAAACTTTATCACTGGAATCTTTTGGCCCTTCAACTGAATCATCTGTACATCTAATTTTTATCACTGAGGCTTGATCATTTTAATGAACTTCTTTCAGCGATTTGATCCTTTTTGGTGCCTGTTCTTCAAATTTCATGATCCCTGTATAGAGTTAATATTATTTATCTTTTATCCTAGTTGAGTTATATATGTCCTCTATTACACATTACATTACATTATGCTTTACAATCTCCCCCTATTTGATTGTTAGGGTTTGACAAGCAAATTCCTTGAGGATAACTCAACTGATACAACAACAAAAACTAAAGTACAAAGATAAATAATATTAAAGTGCATTCTGGATCATATATATATATATTCCAGATTTCTAAAATTAACTAAGTGCAAGACAATTGTTCCTCTATACTGAACATATCTTCAAGTATGCCTTTTCTTTCTTTTCACATAGCATTAATACTCCCATTAGCTTTTCCTTTCCCAAAATAAAGTTAATTCCGTGTCAACAACCTTTTCCTTGCCCTTACGCCTAGTAGATTTTTCTTGGTCATCCACCTTCTGTTAACTCGAATAACTTGTAGAAGGGGGGGTTGAATACAAGTTATATAATCGTGTCTGATTTTTGCTTGATTAGATGAACAAGAACAAATGAATGAATCAAACTTTGTTTGTATTAAATAAATCAATTACAAACTCTAGCAAAGGTGTACAATACCTTTAGTAGCTGCTGACAACACAAATCTCTCTCTCTCTGTTTGTTTCGAACTCTCGAATACAAACCTTATACAGAGCTTCACACGATATGCACTCAAAAATCCACTCTTTTACAATGATATAGAGAGAGTATTTATAATGCTACCTATCAACTAATAACAGAAAGTAATGATCTATACATGACAATGTTCTGCCGTCCAGTTGATAGTTTCCATCAATAGAAAATTCTTTCCTTCATGATATCTTCTTGCTTGTTCTTCAAAACAACGATCCAGTTTTATAGCGCTTGCCAGTTTCTGTAGCATCCGTAATGACATCATCAGTAACACGACTGATATCAGGATTCCACCTTGCATCAGGATATGACATCCATCAGTATTTGACTTGGCGTATCAGGATTTGATCTCAGTTCCTGACATGTAGTCCTTGATGCACTGCTGTTCCTGACTAAACTCTATAGATTACTGTCTAACGCATATATCCTATAAAAAGTACTAAATCTTTTATAAGATCAGGATTTACAAGAAGCATAAGCAAAATTCTATTCTCAACATCACAACTTATGAATTATTCCTAACAATCTCCCCCTATTTATGCTTTAGAATATGAAGCATAAATCTAAGTTGTAGATGTCAAAACATATGACAATTCAACTAGAATAGAATTTATGAATTTAGGATCATGAAGTTAAGTACCTCCTTCTTCAGATGTAGACATAGTATTCAGTACTTAGAAAGAATTCAACTATTTAATGCTTCCACTTCCTTGTTGAGAGTCACCTCTCTGTCACTCTTAGTTCTTCCTTTATCTCCAGTTTGTTCATCTCCCCCAGTCTGTTGCCTCTGAATTGTTTTTATCTCCCCCTCTTTGACATCAACAACATTAATTTTGAGAGATTCAGTAACAGAAGAAATAAGATTCATCAGAACTGCTTGATTTTCCATAATAGTGACTTGGTTATCTTCAAAGTTGGAAGTGCTTGTTGTATCTTCAGACTCAGATGCAGAAATAACCTTATCTTCAATCCTTGTAGAAGAAGTTGTCTATGCATGCTCTACTGGAGTAGAATGATTTTTAAGTAATAATACTTTAGTAGAAGTACACACATCTTCACTTTTCTGCTCTGAAGCTGAAACATGATCATCCTGTCCTTCACCAGTATTTTGTGTACTAACATCAACAAATCCTGACTCCTCCTTAGATTGATCAGATACTGTTGATGTCTCAATTCTTGCTGATATTGGAAGTACATACAAAGGAATACTAGAATCATTAGGAATATCTTCTGGTACATGTGGAGTAAGAGATTGTCTTAGCTTTTCATCTCTTCTGTTGATGATTTCTGCAAGCCTCTTTTTCTGTTTCTGAGCTTTAACTTCTTGCTTTGTATTATGCTTTGCTAAGTCATTCTTCTCATACATCTTGATAAAAGAATAAGTACCAGCATCCATACCAAGATTCAGGAAAAATCTGATCCCAGAAATCAAACGATGGTGGTTTCCTAACTTTCTCTCCCTCACTATGGAGTTGATCATCCATACCCTCATTCTCACTTTGACTATCAAAAGTCAACACTCTTTCTACCTCTCCTTTTGCCTGGTCAGGAGCCAGCCTCTCTGTGTGTGGATTTATGTCCATCTTTTCAAGTGTATCACTCAAATTTGGATAAGTGCTCTCATGACCTACAGAAAAATAGGGGTTAGAAGAAGTTCTTATACCTAAACTCACATGAAGAGAGGGTTCCTCATATGGCATGGGGCTTGAGGTTTTCTCCAAGGAGTGAGCTGCTATAGTCTCTGAACCCTTACAAACATCTGCTTTCTTTCCAGAGACTACAGGCTCCAGTATACCACTTTCAGGATCTACACTAGACTCTGATGTCTTCAGTAATACTTCATTAGACACCATAGCTAGTATGTCACCATCTTTAAGTGTTGGTTGCTGAGACATACCCTCAAGGTGGATAGACTCTGAAAGAACAATATTGGTTTGATCTTCAGGAAAATCAATCAAAGTCATTCCTCCCATATCATAGGGTTTCTCACTTGCAATTTCAGTCATCACAGAAGACTTTCCAGCATCATCAATCACAGTTCCTGAGTCATCCAACCTCTGACAAGATGGTTCTTGTGTTGTAGTGACTGTGATATGATTTATCCTACTATTCACCACTGGTGCAATAGTATCTTATGTTGACTGCTTCCCTCTATCAACTACCTCCTCTTGTTCACCTTGAACTGAAGCATCTTCAACAATGACATTCTTATCAAATAAATATGCATGAAGTGATTGAAGTGCAACATGCTTAGGAAGTCCAAATTTCTTGTGCAATTCCTTTCTGACTGATACATAGAAGTACATCTTCATTAAATCAAGTCATTGATGTAACAGTCCATATTCTCCAGGAAATGAAATTTTGGGAACTCTTTCAATCAGAAAATCTAGAACAGGCCTGGAAAGCTTCACTTTTAGAGAAATAAGTTCCATAGCCAGTCTGTATGTCAATGTAGTTTCACATGAAGAATCAAGATCCAGATCTCTCTTGTCAGATACTGACGTAGATATAGCCTTATTTGTAGAGACCTGCAAATGTTAGTTGGACTAGACACTGTGTGTGTAGGTGACAAATGAATCTTTCTCCTTATTCTCCTAGTATAGTTAGCAACAGATTTATCTTGAGAAGACTTAAGAAGTGTAGACACAGAAGTGATCTTGGGATGAGATCCTTTTTCAATAGACACAGTCTTTTGAGAGACAGTATCCAGTAACTGTTTTCCCTTTTTAAGAACTACAGCCTTTTGGGAGACTGCAGCCCGGCTGTGACTATGTGTTCTATCTCTTTGTCCTAGCTTAAAAAGTTGAATTGCAGCCTCCAATTTTGCTCTCTCAGCAAGAGATATATTATCATCATCTTCACTAGAACTACTACTATAAACAACAAATTTCCTCTTCTTTACAACTGATGTCTTTTGAGAAAAACCAGAGGCTGGCTTCTTTGAAAGAATAGGCTGTGGATCAAAATTTGGTTCTAGAATAGACTGTAATGTTTTTGGCTACTTGGGTAGACACAGGGGGGTTCTCCTCCAATTGAGATTCCTGAGTCATTTCACCACCAAAGAAAGAAGAATTATAGATAGTAGGAAGATGAGTTCTTATAAGTACCTGAACATGATTTGGATAGTGTAATGCAGGTATTTCATCTAGATTCTTTTCACTGTCCTTCTTTGTAATGTCAGAGAAAATTCTCTTTTGATGTACATAAGAAGAAACACAATTTTCTCTACCAAATCTACCTTCAACATCAGGAATGAAATGGTTAATAAACAGTTGCATGAATCTGTGATAATAAACCATATTCCTGTCATGATCTCTTGACCCAAGTTTAATACACATCTGAATTAAGATAATGTGTCCAAAATTAATTACTCTGTTATAAAGCAAGCCATATGCAATGTAAGAAGTAACAATAGTAATTTGTTGAAAAGAACTACATTTACCAGTAAAACATTTAGCAAGTTGGTCAAAGAAGAAAGACCATTCTTTCCTAAGAAAGGATCTATTTAACTGGCTCATGTTATCTAGAGGTCCATTATAACCTAACTCAGATAACATAGTTCTAACATTATCATCAGATGGTACATTCTCAAAATTCGAACTAACAGGTAAGTGAAGTACTGAATGAACAACAGATTCAGTAATATCAAATGAGTCTTATCCTAAGTGTAGAACAATCTTACCTGATTGACTCTGAGTAGAATTAATTACCTCAGCATTCTCCAAAGCTTGTGAAACAGCTACTTGATTAATTTGTGGAGATGCTGTCAAGGCATAACTTAATGGTCCTTTCGCCATAAAATCCATAATTGGGTGAAAATTAGTTGACAGCCCTTCCTTGTTGGTGATAGCTGCAACATGATTGTTCATCATAAAATCAAAGTCACCAAACTTGAAAGCTACTGATTTGGGTAGTCTTCTTTGAGTTGCCATTTTGATCTGAAAAGAACTTAAGAAAGCTTTGAAATTGATTATTGATTTTGAAAACTCAAGAGTGTTTTTTGCTTTAGAAAATGAGATTAGAGAAAGCAATTACATGATTAGAGTTTCAAAATAATTATATTTCAAAAATCCTTCAGACCCATTATCCCACGTTGACACGTAGGTTGACAAGTGTTAGTCCCTGAAAAATGCGGTTACCCACGATTTTTGGAAAATAAAATCCAAAATTGATTTCAAGTAAATAAATCAAGGTAAAATCAAGATAAAAGTCAATACTGATCAGCTTCCTCTCCTGATGTGATCTTCTCACCAAGATAATCACAAGATTCAATGTGATTTCTGAAGAGAAAGAATTACTAATCCTGATGTGAACACACTTGTATTTCTGATCAATATCATCCAGATTCTAGAGACTAAATGGAGTTTCCACGTGGCATTTTCTTTTACCTGTAAAAGAAATAAATAAAATCTGAACAAAATCAATTGGTTAGATACATTCAACATTTCTGGAAAATATAAGAAATACAGTCACACATAATTATGACTGACTGCATTGATAACCCCCAAACGACTATTCAGCTTCCCACGTCTTTCTATAAAAGAAACTAACGCCTTATGCCATACTCTAAAACATTTTCATTCTTTTCTCTTTACACCATGGCTTTCAACCCAAATCTTCATATGAACCCTAGCTTTTGGTTCATCACCACTGAGAAGTTCTTTACTCTTGATGATCAGGAGCAAGTGAACTATCTCTTAGAAGAGATGACTTTTCTCATCGAGTTAGATATGGTTGGTCTTAACCAAGATAATTTTCAAGAATCTCCTCTAAAACATCTACCTGTCGGACAAAATCCTCCTCTAATCTCTTCACACCTTGAGGATGAAGAATTTGGCGAAGAGTCTGAGGTTGATCTTGATGGAGATGGTATTCATTTTCTTCAATAAACATGAAGATGAGTCAGCTGCTCTCATTCAAGTCATCCTGAGATGAAGTCGAGAAGCAGATGAGGCATTTAAAATCCCTAACGCAGATCTTGAGATGCTCCTTGTCCTGTCTCTTAGACAAATGAAAGAAGCAGGATTCAAAAGCCCCAACTTTAGATAAGAATAGGATTATCAGTAGTAGTTAGACAAAAAGAAGAATTGTATTTCATTTCCATGTATGTAATGCTTTTGATTAATGAAAATACAAGTTTTCTTATTATCTACTTGTCTATTGTTGTTTATTGACTGATCTGAATAATGAAATAAATTATCAGTATGCATGTGGTAAAACTTGCTAACATAGACTTAACAAAACTCAGAATTGAACCAATGTATAGAATGATCTTCAGGATTTGAAATAGTAAGACACACAAATTTCACAATCCTGATACTGACGATACAATCCTGATATCAATACTGATGATGTCAGCATCCTGATAGCAATCCTGATCCTGATGTTTATTAATAAGTCTATCATACTGAAATTTATCAAAGTAAGATGTTATAGCTTAAGCATTTAACAGTCAAGTATAGATCCTTACAAAGATATCAAGTCTATAAGTTGAAACAACATACCTTGCTACTTGTGCAGATGTTAAAGATCTAAAAGTTTAACATTCGTAACTCACTAACCAATCTAATGAATGTAGCCTCATCAAGTGGTTTAGTTAGAATATCTGCAAGCTGTTTGTCAGTAGGAACAAAATGAAGTTCCACAGTACCATTTTCAATATGTTCTCTAATAAAATGATACCTGACATAAATGTGCTTAGTCCTTGAGTGTTGAAGTAGATTTTCTGCAATTTTGATAGCACTAGTATTATCACAAAACATAGGAATATTACTAAGTGTCATAACATAATCCATCAACTGATTTCTTATCCAAAGGAGTTCAGCTTGTGCAGTTGAGGTTAAAACTGATTGTTGCTTCTTGCTTGCCCAAGAAATCAATCTGTTTCCCAAGAATTGACATGTACCTATAGTGCTTTTCCTATCTATTTTACACCCTGCATAATCAGAGTCTGAATAGCCAATTTTGGAGAAATCAGATTCTCTTGGATACCACAAACCAAGATTTGGAGTTCCCTTGAGATATCTAAAAATTCTCTTCACAGCAATTAAATAAGATTCCTTAGGATCACTTTGGAATCTAGCACATAAACAGGTAGAGAACATTATATCTGGTCTACTTGCAGTTAGATATAACAGTGAACCTATCATGCCTCTATAGCTAGTGTTATCAACACTCTTTCCCTTAGAATCAGAGTCTAGCTTAGTGGCTGTTGCCATGGGTGTCTTTGCAATTGCACAATCTTGAAAGTCAAACCTATTTAAAAGATCTTTGATATACTTTGACTGATTAATGACAATACCAGTCTCAGTCTGTTTGACCTGCAAGCCTAAAAAGTAATTTAGTTCACCCATCATGCTCCTCTGATACTTAGACTGCATAAGCTTGCTAAACTTAGCACATAACTTTTCATTAGTAGAACCAAAAATGATATCATCAACATAAACTTGAACTAAAAGCAAATCACCTTTTATCTTTCTAAAGAATAGAGTTTTGTTAATTGTACCTCTTTTGAAGCCATTTTCAAGAAGAAATTTAGACAAAGTTTCATACCATACTCTTGGTGCCTGCTTTAGTCCATAGAGTGCCTTGTCAAGTTTGTGGACATGATTTGGAAACATTGGATCAACAAAACCAGGTGGTTGCCCCACATACACTTCCTCATCAAGCTTGCCATTTAGAAAAGCACTCTTTACATCCATCTGGTATACCTTGAATTTTGAATGAGCAGCAAATGCAAGAAACATTCTGATTGCTTCCAATCTTCAGTATGATCCCTTGTCCATTTTCTAACAGGTGGTAGATTGCTCCTGCTAGACTCTCCCCCTAAGTTAGTGGTATTTCTTGTAGAAGAACTTTCTCTGCCTTCAAAAGCTCCCCCTTGATCAGTAGAATCAGTGGATTCAATATTGTTGCAGGTTTCTGATCTTCCTTCATTAGACTCTGAAAGACTAGTCTGATCCTGACCAGTACTATGTTCTCCTTGATTGAATTGCTCCCCCTCAACAGTAGCATCCTTTGAGAAGCAATAGAGATTTACTCTGGAGAACCTTCATCATCACTGAAGAGAATCTCAGAATACTTAAGATTTTCATATTCCAGATTGTCATGGCTTTCATCAGTTTGCAAAATTCCAAACTTCTTATCATCAAATGCAACATGAATTGATTCCATAACAATATGAGTTATGAGATTGTATACTTTGAAGGCCTTTAATGCTGAATATCTTAGAAAGATTGCTTCATCCGATTTGGCTTTAAATTTTCCAAGTTGTTCTGGATGAACTTTTAGGACATAGTATTTGCATCCAAAGATGTGAAAGTATTTCACACTTGGTTTCTTTCCTTTGATCATCTCATAAGGAGTCTTTCCATGGCCATTTACCAAGGTAGAATTTTGAGTGAAACATGCAGTGTTAATAGCTTCTGCCCAGAAATAGGTTGGAAGCTTTGCATCTGCAAGCATGGTTCTTGCTGCCTCTATGAGAGTTCTGTTCTTTCTTTCTACTATACCATTCTGCTGAGGTGTTCCAGGTGCAGAAAACTGTTGAGTAATTCCATTGTCTGCATAATACTCCTCCATTGTAGAATTCTTAAATTCTGTACCATTGTCACTCCTAAGCACTTTGACCTTGTACTCAAAGCTATTCTGAATATTCTTGACAAGTTCAATGATTTGCTGAGGAGCTTCATCCTTTTTGTGTAGAAAGAATACCCATGTAAACCTTGTGTAATCATCCACTATAACTAGAGCATATCTTTTCTTGCTGATAGACATAATGTTTACTGGACCAAATAAATCAAGATGCAGCATGTGAAATGGTTCAGTAATTGAATTTTCTGTCTTGCTCTTGAAAGTGGTTCTTCTTTGTTTTCCAAGCTGACAAGCATCACAAAGTCCATCTTGCACATAATTTTCCTGAGGTAGGCCTCTCACCAGATGGTGCTTAACAAGTTGATTAAGCTTCTTGAAATTGAGATGTGAGAGCTTCTTGTGCCAGTTCCAGCTTTCGTCATTTGATGCCTTGCTGTAAAGACATCTGACAGGTCCTTTATATGTGTCACTCAAGCTGGCTTCATATAAGTTACCATGTCTCTGACCAGTCAGAACAATGTCTCCATTCTTCATATTCAAGATTTTTCATCCTTCACTGTCAAAGATTGATTGGTAACCCTTATCACCCAGTTGACTTATGCTTAAAAGTGTGTGTTTCACGCCGTCAACCAGTGCTACATTTTCTATGATGACATTCCCCAAAATAATTGAGCCATATCCCAGAGTTTCTCCTTTGTTTCCATCTCCAAAGGATATTACTGGGCCAGCTTTCCTCTCAAACTTTGTAAGCAGGGACTTCTTTCCAGTCATATGTCCAGAGCATCCACTGTCCAAGATAATTGAATGCTTCTTTCCAGTGCCCTGCAAACAAAAAGTAGCTAGTTAGAATTTTTTAGGACCCAACTTTGATTGGATCCTTTCTTACTAACTTTTGAACCAACAGGCTTTGAAGATTTTGCTTTTAATTTACCTGCTGCAGAGTCAACCTTACACTCTAATTTCACAAACTTTTTGTGACTAGGAGTTTCAGATTTAAAAGAATAATTGTCATAATACAGTTTATGATATTCCTTACACATATGAATGGAATGAAGTAAACTACCACAATGATAACAGGGTTCTTATGGTTGGTATTGAATTCTCTGAGTCTTGGGGAATCTGGACTCAGTTTTCCAAGAAGGTTTTTGATTGCAGTCTAGGGCCAAATGATTATGATTTTCACATTTATATAATTTCTTCCTAGGTGCATCAGGTACATTCTTGTAATTATTCTCTTTGTTAATACATTCTTTTCCATTCCTATTTCTTCTGATCTTGCTAGACTCTGAAATACCTTCTATTCTCTGTTTCAACTGAGACTTAGTCAGAAAGCCTATGTTGACATTCTTAGTGTTTTTTTAACACTCTCTCATCTGAATTGCTATTGTTAATTCTTTTTTGCACAACTGGGGTACCTTTAGAATCAACAAATTTAACATGTTTAGGTTCAGAAACTATCTTCTTACCTTCTGATTTGGATATGCTAGCTTCTTCTTTCCTATCATTCAAGACAATAGCTACAGAATTTTCACTTTTATTCTTTCCAAAACCTAAGTCATAGACTTTACCAATAATTTGATTGTCAATGATTTCTTGAGTCTTTTTACCAGAAGTGTTAATGGTTTTCATCATATCTCTCTCTTCCTCTAGTTCTTTTCTGACATAGTCATAAGCCTCAAGGATAACACAATAATCATGCTTAGGTTTATCAGAACTTAACCTATATTCTTCCATTTGAATTAACTCGGATTTAAGAAAATTATTTCTACTAACTAATTCATCATTCTTAGCCTTAAATTAATCTTTTTCACTAGCAAGAATTTTGAAATTAGTCATAAGATTCTTAAACTCAATATGAATAGATCTAATATCATCAGAATCTAAGCTATCAAATGAATCAAGAGAGTGAAGTGATACCTTAACAGAGATGAAAAAGTTTTCTTTGGAGATCCAGGCTTGTCTGAAGCACTTTCCATCAATGCAATGTTGTCATAATCCAATTCATCTTCAGAATCAATGGAGTCTGCCCAATCCTTCTGTGTTACCATGAGTGCATTACCCTTCCCTGAATTCCTAGGTTCTTGCACTCACTAGCAAAGTGTCCAAGCTCACTGCAGTTAAAGCACTTGATCTTGGCCTTATCAAGTTTGATAATTGTACTCTTGCCTTTGTCACTCTTCTTCTCCTCTTTCTTCTGAAAAGATCCTTTGATAAATCTTCTCCTGTTGAATCTTCCTTTCTTGAAAGCTTTAGCAAAAATAGCAAAGAGTTCTTGCATCTCTGATTCAGAATAATTATCTTCAGAGTCTATATCTGCAGTCTCTGACTCAGAACTTTCTTTCATCTTCTTCTTCCTCAAGTCTCTTTCAGTAGATTCAGACTTTTCTTTTGGAAGCTTCTTTGATTCAGATTGAGCAATGAGTGCAACAGTTTTCAACTTTACTTCACTCCTGCTCTTTTTCTACTGCCTGTCAAGTTCATAATCTCTCAATTTTCTATAATCTGCTTCTAATGATATTTTATCCAGGTCATTAGCTTCCTCAATTGCAGATATCTTCTCATTGTAGAAATCAGGAAGAGCTTTCATGAACTTAGTATTCATATCCTCCAATTCATAATATTTACCATGCATGGCCATCTCATTGATGAGTTTAGTAAACCTATCAAAGGTGTCAGTAAGTGACTCACCAGACTTGGATTCAAAGTACTCATACTGTTGTATGAGAAGTGTCCTCATATTCTTCCTGACAGGTTTTGTTCCTTCACAGTGAACCTTTAGATTGTCCCATATATCCTTAGCAGTTTTACAAGAGAGAACATAGTTAGTGAGAACAGAATCAAGACTATTGAATAGTATATTTCTCACTTTAGCATCCTTAAAAACGTTCTCCTTTTCCTTATCTGTCCATTCAGATTTAGGCTTCTCTGTTGTACGTTCTGGAACAACTTTTCCTTCGACAGTTGCTTGAGGAACAAGCCTTGTTGGAACAAAAGGCCCATCTCTGATTCTGTCAAGATAATCAGGATCTGTTGCTTCCAGGTGATGCAACATCTTCACTTCCCATAGAGTATATTCGTTTCTCTTGAGCATAGGGATCTTAGTATTACCATCCTTGTAACCAGACATGATTGCAGATCTTTATGATTATTCGAAATCAACCTGCTCTGATACCAATTGTTAACTCGAATAACTTGTAGAAGGGGGGGTTGAATACAAGTTATATAATCATGTCTGATTTTTGCTTGATTAGATGAACAAGAACAAATGAATGAATCAAACTTTGTTTGTATTAAATAAATCAAATACAAACTCTACCAAAGGTGTACAATACCTTTAGCAGCTTCTGACAATACAAATCTCTCTCTCTCTCTCTGTTTGTTTCGAACCCTCGAATACAAACCTTATACAGAGCTTCACACGATATGCACTCAAAAATCCACTCTTTTACAATGATATAGAGAGAGTATTTATAATGCTACCTATCAACTAATAACAGAAAGTAATGATCTATACACAAAAATGTTCTACCGTCCAGTTGAAAGTTTCCATCAATAAAAAATTCTTTCCTTCATGATATCTTCTTGCATGTTCTTCAAAACAACGATCCTGTTTTATAGCACTTGCCAGTTTCTGTAGCATCCGTAATGACATCATCAGTAACACGACTGATATCAGGATTCCACCTTGCATCAGGATTTGACATCCATCAGTATTTGACTTGGCGTATCAGGATTTGATCTCAGTTCCTGACATGTAATCCTTGATGCACTGCTGTTCCTGACTAAACTCTACAGATTATTGTCTAACGCATATATCCTATAAAAAGTGCTAAATCCTTTATAAGATCAGGATTTACAAGAAGCATAAGCAAAATTCTATTCTCAACATCACAACTTATGAATTATTCCTAACACCTTCTCCCCCTCAGTTGGGTTATCCTCCAGTGTAGTAGGATGTGGAGTTGGAAAATTAGACGAAGTTTACTTTACCAATGAGTTGATTGCAATATTAAACTGGGTTGGCATGGTATTCAATTGAACCTGGAATACATCATGTTGAATAAGTTACAAATTTTTTATTTCTGCAATGGACTTATAGATATTTGGCAACTCTTTCTCCATTGTTTGGACCCGTGTAAGGAGTCTGCTGTATTCCTTTCTGGTTACAGGTGCATGTGGTTGAGTAGGTTGCTCACTCGTACGTTCTGCAGGTGTTTCACTCAACACTCTATATTCACTCGGTTCAGTGGTTTGGGTTACACTTACATGTTCTGTTCATGTTTCTCTCAACTCTCCTGAAATCATCCTAGCCCCTTTTTCAGAGGTCACGGATGGTGCAATGAAAGTTCGTGAGCTTCCGTCCTCGCGTGAAGCGAGTTGCCGACCACTGGTAAAGAGTGGTAAATCTCAAAAGAGATCCAGAGATTTTCCCTCTAGGTAGTTAAACTTGAATCGATTAGATGGTACAAAACCCAAGTTTCCCTCGACTGTCTGTGAAGACACTTGGTTAATAAAAGAACCACCTACTGATGGATCTTTCCGTAAAATGGAAGATTCACCATCAGTTATTGAGGTAGGTAATTCCACCTCGGATGCCTGTGAAGGCATTTGATCTTTAAAAAGATCATCAACCACTCTTGTGTTCCGTGAAATGGAACTCAAGATAGTTACTCCCATCAATTCAACCTTATTTACATTTCACTCATTTGACAAGGAAGAATTGTTTCAATAACAATTGCAGTAACCTCAGGTTCATTTGGCTTACTTCTTTTAGAATGAGGTAGAGCTGCTGATTTAATTAACTCCTTATGTGGTGCTGCTGAGGCACTATCTCCCTCAAAAGTGTTGATGGATGGTCGTTTAAATGACAATTGAGGTGTAGGAGTTTGTTGTGTTTGTGTTTGCATTTGTAGAATGGGCTCTTCGACCTGTGTTAAAGTCGGTGGGATTTCCTGCTCTTGGTCGGGTAAGATGGCCACTAGGGGCTGTAGAAACTGTATTTCCTGTGACACAATAGGGAATACAGAGGTTGGAATAGCAAGGATTGAAATATTACCTTGTCGTATACCTGCTCTCACTGGTCTTGGCAACAACGGAAGTGGAACAATCTTTAGATATTCAGTTAGGACTGTAGGCACATCCGTATAGTTCATTTTGCTTATGTAATTAATTACATTCGTCTTCATGTAAGAACATTCCACCTTTCGACCATTTTCCAAGCGTACCCTGTCTTCATCATTCAAAAAATCATTTAATATTAGCTGTAGAAACCTTGGATATAGACATTTGACATTTTAAGTCCGAACATCTCTTCTTCCCAAGTGTTTCATCTTTAAAATGATTTGACCAAGCACTATTTTTCCAAAATTAATCCTCAAATTATTGGCGACCGCATACCCCAATTTTTGAATAAATTCAGGTATTCGATCTTGATTTGTTCTATCTGAGGAAAAAACATGGTTAAGAGTGTGAAAGAAGAAATTCCAGTACTGGGTTAGAAACGTTCTTGAAAGATTACCAGTATTGAAATTGCCATCTTGGTACCTTATAAAACAAAAGAACATTTCAATTTGTTCAGGTGCAGGATCAGAAACAAGATTTTCCATAGGAAAATGAAGAATTCGATTAACATCTCGTTCAGTGACCCTAATCGACCTACCAAACAGTCGATATGTGATTGCATACCCGTCCTGTCCAGAAGTTTTAACCGCACTGCAATATAGTTCACGCAATGCATCATGGTTAAGATGCACTGGTGTAACTAAAGCATAGCGAATTAATGAATGTTCATTCAGAAATTGTGTCCAAGCCCGAAATTGCTCATCCAGAATGGTTTCGATTTGCTGAATGGAAATAGGATTAACTTTAGCAATTAAAAAGCTTCCCTGCAATGCTATTTTCAAAACTTTGAGGAAATTCAAAAACAATGGTTAGTTTTCATAAAGGATTATGTATAAAGCAAGAATATGAAATCCGATCTAAAAACCACCAGCTAGATTGAGAGATCTTTCCGATCAAAGCTTGAAATATTCAGCAATTGTGTGTATATGCTCTGTATATCTGAAAAATGATGATGTTAAACACAAACAAAAACTCATCACTTATAAGGTTTCAAGGTTTAGTGGGTTAGGTGTGATAATGACAGGTTATGTTAAAAAAAATAACACCGTTCAATAATTTCTCACCTAACAACCTAATTAGCCGAAAAACATCTTATCACTAAAACATGTCAGCCGAAAAACATCTATCACCGAAACCTATCAGCCTATACACATATACACATATTTAATACTTCTAATTATTATGGATTTAAAAATAATCACGCAGTAAATCAAGAATTAATCCACAATAATCAGATAAACTCACAATTAAATAGACATAAAATTAACAAAATATCATTAATTGATATATGTCAATAAAATATTTATTTAATTATGCTACAATGATATCTCCAGAATAATCATGCAGATAAGAAAATAAAACAAACAAAATCCAGAGAATGTAATTCACTAGATGCAAGCAAATTGAACAAACATTTTAAAAGATCATGTGAAATTTAACATACCAAGCTCACTTACCAACCTTGAAAAGGTTGCTTCATCCAAAGCTTTAGTAAAAATGTCTGCCAACTGTTTTTCACTAGGAACAAAATGCAGTTCCACAGTGCCTTTCATCACATGCTCCCTGATGAAATGGTATCTGATGTCTATGTGCTTGGTTCTAGAATGCTGCACTGGATTCTATGATATTGCAATTGCACTAGTGTTATCACAGAAAATTGGGATCGTTTCAACTTTAACTCCATAGTCAAGTAGTTGATTTCTCATCCATAGAATCTGTGCACAACAACTCCCAACTGCTATGTATTCAGCCTCTGCAGTTGAGGTAGATACTGAGTTCTGCTTCTTACTGAACCATGAGACCAGCTTATTTCCCAAGAATTGACAGGTTCCTGTGGTACTTTTTTTATCCATTTTGCAACCTGCATAATCTGCATCTGAGTAACCAGTTAGATCAAAACCAGAATCTGTAGGGTACCAAATGCCAAGGTTTGGTGTTCCCTTGAGATATCTGAAAATCCTTTTAATAGCTACTAATTGAGATTCCCTAGGATTAGCTTGAAATCTAGCACATAAACATGTAGCAAACATAATATCAGGTCTACTAGTTGTTAAGTATAAAAGAGATCCAACCATGCCCCTATAGCTTGTCATGTCCACCTTCTTTTCCTTAGTATTCAGTTCAAGCTTAATGGCAGTGGCCATGGGTGTTTTTGCAAACGGGCAATCTACTAAATCAAACCTTTTTAAAAGATCATAAATGTATTTTGTTTGACTTATAAAAATTCCCTCATTCACTTGTTTAACTTGTAAACCATGAAAATGAGTTAATTCACCCATCATACTCATTTCATATCTACTTTGCATGAGTTTGGCAAACCTCTTGCAAAGTTTCTCATCTGTAGACCAAAATATTATATCATCTACATAAATTTGGACAAGTATCATAGAGCCATTGACATTTCTATAAAAGAGAGTTTTATCAACAGTACCTCGAATGAAGTGATTCTCTATAAGGAACTGTGAGAGTGTGTCATACCAGGCTCTAGGTGCTTGCTTCAGGCCATAGAGTGCTTTGAGTAGAAAGAACACATATTCTGGAAAGTCTGGATCTTCAAAACCAGGCGGTTGACTAACATACACCTCCTCCTCCAGAATACCATTCAGAAATGCACTATTGACATCCATTTGATAGACTTTGAAATTGGCATGTGCTGCATAGGCCAGGGAGATCCTTATTGCTTCTAACCTTGCCACTGGAGCAAAAGTTTCTTCAAAACCAATTCCTTCCTCTTGACAGTAGCCTTTAGCAACTAATCTAGCTTTATTCCTTGTGACTATGTCATTTTCATCCATCTTTTTCTTGAATACCCACTTAGTGCCAATCACTGATTTGTCTTTAGGTTTAGGCACAAGTTTCCATACTTCATTTCTTTCAAACTGGTTTAGCTCATCTTGCATTGCTAAAACCCAGTCTGGATCCAGAAGAGCATGTTCAACTCTCTTTGGTTCCTCTTTGGATAGAAAACTGATATATAAGCATTCTTCTTGAGTTGCTCTTCTGGTTTGGACCTTTGCATTAGGATCTCCAATGATAAGCTCAAATGGATGATCCCTGGTCCATTTTCTTTGTGGTGGTGAGTTTGACCTTGATGAAGTGGCTTCAATTTCCCTATGTTCATCATTGTTGCTTGTTGTTGAGTTTTGATTGTGAGAAACTCCCCCTGAGTGTATAGCCCTCGAGATTGATGGAGTTCTTGCAGATTCATCAACAGATGCTTTTCTTTGAGTTTCTACAGATGCTTCAAATTGATTTCCAACTGATGGTTTAAGTTGCTCTTCAACAGGTGGTTCATTCTGCACTTCAACTGATGATCCTTGTCTGTTTCTCACACCATTTGATCTCCATTCTTCTTCATCATCTTCACTTTCTTCACCACTTCTCTCATTCTCAAATGAGAGAGACTAATGAAAACCTTCATCTAGTAGACCAGATATTTTCTTGTCATCAAAGACAACATGTATGGACTCCATTACAATGTTTAGTATTAGGTTGTAGACTCTGTAGGATTTTCCAGCTGAGTATCCAACAAAGATAGCTTCATCTTCCTTTGAATCAAATTTTCCATGATGCTCACCATGATTTTTCAGTACAAAGCATTTGCATCCAAAGACATGCAGAAAGTTGATTGTTGGTTTCTTGCCTTTGAAAAGTTGATAAGGTGTCATGCCTTTTGCTTGATTGACCAAAGAAATATTCTGAGTGTAGCATGCAGCGTTTATAGCTTCTGCCCAGAAGTATGTTGGTAGCTTAGACTCTTCAAGCATTGTTCTTGCAACTTCAATTAGAGTTCTGTTCTTTCTTTCCACTACACCATTTTGTTGAGGAGTTCTTGGTGCAGAGAATTCTTGGATAATTCCTTCTTCTTCACAAAACTCTCTTATTACAGAATTCTTGAACTCGGTTCCATTGTCACTTCTAATTCTCCTTACTTTGAGTAGAGGATTGTTGTTGACTATCTTGATGTGATTTATAATGACTTCACCCGCCTTATCCTTAGAGTGCAGAAAGAATGTCCAAGAGAATTTTGAGAAATCATCAATAATCACAAGACAGTATTTCTTCTTTGAGATTGACAACACATTGACTGGTCCAAAGAGATCCATGTGAAGTAGTTGCAAGGGTTGATCAATTGATGACACTGACTTTGATTTGAAAGAGGCCTTCTTCTACTTCCCTTTCTAGCATGAATCATACAATCCATCCGTGGAGTAATCCAATTTTGGAATACCTCTAACCAAATCCTTCTTTACCAACTCATTCATTACTTTAAAACTCAAGTGTGACAATCTTTTGTGCCAAAGCCAACCTTCATCTATACTTGCCTTGCTGAGAAGACATGTAGTCATGTTTGCATTTGTTGAATTGAAATCAGCAATGTACACATTTCCTCTTCTATCTCCTGTCAACACTAACTTGTTGTCACTTTTCTTAAAAATGACACAAGCTTCAGATGTGAACCAGACATTCTGGCCTTTATCACACAGTTGACTGACACTTAGAAAGTTATGCTTAAGTCCATCAACCAGTGCTACTTCTTCAATGACATCATTCCCTTGTGAAATCAAACCATATCCTCAAGTATATCCTTTGCTGTTATCTCTAAAGGTAATGCTAGGGCCAGCTCTCTCCTCAAACTTAGTGAGCAGGGTAGAATCTCCAGTCATATGCCTAGAACAACCACTATCCAGATACCAAAGATTCTTTCTGTTTCCCTGCACACATCAAAACAAAATCAAGTTGATTTTGGTACCCAAGTTTTCTTGGGTCCTGCCTTGTTAGCCTTTTTCTTATTTTCAAGCCCTTATTACCTAGGGGTTCTGATTGAGTTAAATCAACCTTAACTCGTGGTGTAGGTTTCTGAAAAATAGGTTGTTTCATTTGCTCACATGCATTAAAACTAGATGTATAATTTGGGATAGTCTGTGCAAACATGTTATTCATCATCCATGGCAACTGAGGCATGTAAAAATTATTGTAATATGGATTATCCATGAATGGCATGTTATCATACTGACTAGATGCATGAGCAGGTTGGACAAACATGTTAGGTGTAACATTCATAGCAGGCATAGGCACAGATATAGGCATACTAGGCACAAAAGCATCTTTAACAGTTTTACAGTTGATAGACAAATGATTAACACTACCACATTTTATACATTCTTTCCTAGGAGCATACTTATTAGGGGTGTAACTATTGTGCTTATTAATCCCTACCTTGCCATTCCTGTTCTTTCTCCTACCTTTAGTCTTTGTTTCAACTTTCTCTAACTTGTCCTTCAATTGCTTGTGGGATAAGTGACCTATGTTAGCTTTCTCAACTGATTTTGTTTTGCTACATTCTCCTAATTCAAAGTTTTTGCTGATGGGACCATATTGATTGTTCAATTTAACTAGAGTTGCTTTGCTGACAACTTTGGCTTTCGATGGATGATTTTGATCAGCATGCATCGAAAGCTTGTTGTTCAACGGATAATTACCATCATCATCCGTTCACGCGTTGTCTTAAGCAGTCTCACCATCAACTCCTAACTTTGCTTCTTCTAATTTTCTAAAGGAGTTAATTCCTTGGACACGACAAATTTCTTCTGTAGTGGCCTTAGATTTTCCCCAAAAAGCAATTAGATCTTGTTCTTTCTTTACCTGTTCTTTCAAGGTCTTTTCTCGTTTAAGAGCTTCAATCAATCCATCTTTAGCTTCCTGGCAATTTCTTCTCATAACTTCCAATTCAATTAACTGAGTTTCTATTAAAGCATTCCTATCACTTAACTTTTCATTAAGATTTTTAATCCTCCTGTTTTCTTTGTTAAGCGATTTCATGGAAACATGCATATTATACAATTCAAGAGACATTTCATCAATTGTACTAGCACATTTAGCTTTATAAAAATCATTTAGGTCTGAAGAGAATACCTGGTTACTTGTTGAACTAGCTTCTTCATCTTTCTCATTTGCCATGAGGGCAAGGTTGACGAACTCTTGTTCTGCATCAGACTCTCCACCAGCGGCCCAATCATTATCTCTAGACACGAATGCTTTCTCCTTTTGCTTGAGAAGATCAAAATATTTCTTCTTGTAGTCAACAGTTCCAAACTGTTTCTTCTCATTCTCAGCTTTAGGCTTTCTGCATTCATTGGCAAAATGGCCAGCAATTCCACAGTTAAAACATTTGAACTTAGACCTTTCAACCATGTCTCTGGATGGCTGAAAACCTTTTCTAAATTGCTTGCCTCCTGCTGGATTCCTCTTGAATTTGATCTTCGAGAATCTACTTGACAAGAATGCTAGATAATCATCCAAGTCATCATATTCATCTCCACTCAATGCATCAAGTTCTTCAACCAACTTGCTTTTCCCTCTGCTAGTTTCAGCTCCACCTTCACAAGTCTTTGAACTTGGTGTGGCTTGAGTGCTCTCCATCTTCTCACTCACTTGGCTTACTGGAATATTGGCCACCAAGGCAACAGATCCTTTCTTCTGGATTTTCTCCACTTCCTCATCTTGTTGCATTTCAAGCTCATAGGTCTTCAGGATGCCATACAGTCTCTCAAGTGTAAAATCTTTGTAGTCTTGAGAGTTCCTCAACGAGACTGTCACTGGCTTCCATTCCTTAGGAAGAGATCTCGGAAACTATAGGTTGGAGTCCTTGGTTTCACATTTTCTCCCATACAACTTTAGACCATTTAGTAACTTTTGAAACCTACTGAATATGTCTGTTAGATTTTCACCAGAGGAGTAGTGAAAATGTTCATATTGTTATATTAGGAGCTGCATTTTATTTTCTCTGACTTGCTCAGTTCCTTCACAGATTGTTTGAATAGTGTCCCACACTTGCTTGGCAGTGGTGCAGTGTATAACACAATCAAACATATCTTGGTCGATGCCATTGAATAGAATGTTCATAGCCTTCTTATCTTTGTGAATCTCCTCTAAGTCTTCATCTGTGTACTCATCTTGATTTTTTGGAATAGGCCTTCCAGCAGCTACAGTGCCAGAATCTTGACCAATCCCAGAGTTGGCCTTCATTGGAACATGAGGTCCTTTCTCTATGCAATCTACATAGCCTTCATCGATGGCTGAGAGATGAAGGTGCATTTTTACTTTCCAGTGAAAGTAATTATCTTTGTCAAGCATTGGAATCTTTACATCTGTATCCTTCCTTCCCATGGTTTTGATTTTAAGCCTTCTTGTATGTTAGAAGCTTGCTTTGATACTAATTGTTAGGTCCCGAAGTATCGTAGAAGGGAGGTTGAATACGATACTACCAAAAAAAAAATCTGAGAATATATCTTTATTGATAATAAACTCGAAGGGGTGTTACAACTTCTAGTCCAATGGATTAGCTTCAAAACATAACACTCCTAAGGATAGTTTAGGCATGAGGACCTTCTACCCGACACTTCCTGAAAGCGGGCTAAGCCGGCTTTCCTACTAGATGGACTGTCTAGCAGCTTACACAGAGAAGATAGAAGAGAGAGTTGTGTGTTGAGGTGTGTTTGAAAATGAAATACAACAGGCCTATTTATAGGTTATAGAAAATCACTATGCAGCTAATATTACGTAACTGATGACGATATTCTGAGCCGCCTGCTGCCTGTTTTTCAATCCAACCGAATTCTTCTTAATTTCAAAAGCTTGATTTGAATATAAAATTTGCGTGAGCCCCACCTTCTTACTTTCCATAATCTATTTTGCTGATTGAAACTTTTGGTTACTTTACATATGAATAGTAATTTCGGATACTATTCATATGAATAGTGATTTTGGATACTATTCATATGAATAGTGATTTCGGATACTATTCAGTTTCCTCTTAATTTGACATCCTTAAATATTCAGCTTCCAATTAAATAGAGGATATCAATACTGCTCTAAACTCAATCATACCTCTTGAACAGTTTTTCTGAGTTAGATTCTTCGATTCTTTTGTGAAGTGTTGACGCCTAGTGCAACTGGTCTGGTTCACAGACGACTAACATTCACTTGTGGTCTTCATATCATGTCTTTAAGAACACTGCTAAGAATTGTGCAATCATAAAAAATTTATCATTGGAATCTTTTGGCCCTTCAACTGAATCATCTGTACATCTTATTTTGTCACTGAAGCTTTATCATTTTAATGAACTTCTTTCAGTGATTTGATCCTTGTTGGTGCCTGTTCTTCAAATTTCACGATCCCTGTATAGAGTTAATATTATTTATCTTTTATCCTAGTTGAGTTATATATGTCCTCTATTACACATTACATTACATTATGCTTTACAAAAGGTTTATGAAATAATAAAAGCCACCTCTTGCCATCGTACGCATTAGACCACATACATCACTATGTATCAATTCCAATCGTCTGGTGGCCCTCACCTTGTCCGGTAAAAGGAGCTTTAGTCATTTTGCCAATGAGACACGGTTCACATTCTTCGTATGATTCAAAATCAAACTTATCCAAGTATCCATCCTTATGTAACTTGGAAATGCGATTCTCATTTATATTGCCTAAATGACAGTGCCAGAGGTATGTTCGATTCGAGTCATTTGTCTTAAGATGTTTATCATTTATATTATAGACAGGAGTATCAAGATCAAGAACATATAAATCATTAAACAAACGTGCAACCCCATATGTAACATTATTCAATGAAAACGAACAACCATTTTTCTGAATCAAAAACGAAAAATCTATCTTGTCCAAACAAGAAATGGAAATAATGTTTCTGCAAATCGCAGGCACATAAAAAAATAGTTCTCAAGTTCTAAAATAAGCCCAGTGGGCAACGATAAATACTAAGTCCCTACAGCTAAGGTAGCAACCTTTGCTTCATTGCTGACACATAGGTCGACTTCTCCTTTCGCCAAAGTTCTACTCCTTCAAAGTTCTTGCAAATTTATACAATGTGGGAACCACATCCAGTATATAATACCCATGATGTAAAAGTAGACAAATTGACCTTTATAACATAAATACCTGAATTAGAAATCTGAACATACTTCAGTTTCTTCAGATCCTCCAAATTAGTTTGACAGTTTCTCTTCCAATGACCCGGCTTCTTGCAATAATGACAATCACATTTTGCAACACCTCCTATAGCTATCAAAGCCCTTTTGGGAGCATGTTTTGGATTAGCATTAGATTTGGATCCAATCCTCTTCTTGCCTTTCCATCGCCAATCGAGGAAGTTTGTTCCTGTCATCTTGTCCTTCTCTATAGAAAAGTTTATTTGAGTTGTTTGCCATTTGAATATCTATAATGTTAAAAATGCATAAAAGAATTAGTCTACGGAATTATTAAGTTATGTTCAAGTGATTATTCATATATATTCAAAAAATATATCTCCCACTATTTTTATCAAATTAATAGCCCTACCTATCAATTCGGAAAAGTTTCTCTAAAACATTCTATTGAGCCAAGATCCATATTTTGTCACTTTTAAGGTCAACTTTGGATTTTCTCCTTAAAATGATTATTTAGGTAGACAACGTTTGTCAATTATATCATATATAACTCTTGGATAGTTTGGTAGAACAACATTTGTTCACATAACAACATTTGTTCACATTTATCCAATAAATCTTACAAAACTCTATGCCTCTAAGTTCACAATCCTATTGTGGTCACTTAGTTAAGTCGAACCCAATGGCCTAACAGTTAAGTATCACTAATTTACTCCATCGTGCCTTACCACGGTAGACGAGGGTACTTTGCTTTGGCGAACCCACCCTTTGTCGATCTAGGTCTTGACGAGTGTTTCACATTTGGAAGGCATCTTAACCTTAATATTTATTCTTTAGGGATTTGTTAATTAAAAACAACCATGATCCCATCATAAAGAGATTCCCAATTTTTCATTGAATTAAATACTTCAAATCAATATTCTCAATGGTTTGATTTCCAGGTTGTCGGAGAAGACACAGTGGTCTCGCTTAATACCCGACTTCGTTACAGGCATGGCACGTTGTTGACAAAATCTCCCCATATCGAAATCATTGAAAATTCGTATTTAATTTCGTGTTTCATAAACACAGAAATCTCATAATCGCTTTGTTCAAAATCTCGAGTCGTTACAGATTTTATCTTGTTTAAGCAGGCATGGCATGAGTGATGTATCTAATACATACATTCATACATGATTAATCTAATTAAAGCTTGTATCATTATCTATCCTACACATACATTCATACATCAATATGTAAAGTGCAATATGTAAACGTGCTTGGTTATGGCCTTTATCCTATATGATCCTTTCAAGCTAATGAAAGGATCAAGGTCAATTTGTGGTGGAAAAATATAAATACAATTACATGTCTTCATTCTTCTTGTCTCCTTGGTTTCTCCTCCTCTTGGATCGTCCTTTAATCTTCAAGTGCATTACATTGAATAATTGAATACAACATATACTAATGTACTTACATAATAAAACTCGAGTTATATTCGAGGTTAAACAATTACAAGAATGAAGAAAACGACATGCAAGGCGTATTTATAAAATCAAAACAATAAATACATATCAAAACCACTAACCTATGGGTCATTAAGGCCATAACCAATCACCATGCTCAAGTAACAATTAAAGAACATGTCATATTATCTAATCATATTAAACCATATCATATTTCATATGATCCAATCAAAGAAATCATATAATGCAAAAACCAGAAAATTAGAATCAAATTCTGAAAAGAATAAATCGCCGTTTTGAGGCAATAAATGGCGTCAAACGCCTTATAGACGAGTCGGAGATAGATTTGCTATCAGTTTTGTTCAGACTCTCGTTTCCCTTTCCGAAAAGGTACTCTTTTGTCAAATTCCCACACCGGATAGATTTCACCAGATCTACACAGCTTTTCAGAAATCATATCGAATATGATTCTCATAACAAGAACAAACATATATCATGTATATATACAGATTATATGATCATCATCAACACATCATAACATATCATATCCAATATGATCTAATAAGTTATAACTCAAAAAACAATATTTCAGAAAATTCAAAATTAAAACAGAAAACCATAAATCGCTGTTTACAGGCAGTAAACTACGTCAAACGGCTTATAGATGAGAACCTGACTTTGTCAGTCTTGTTCAGTGGCCCGATTCCATTCAAAAAACATATTTTTTTTGCAAAAATCGGACACAGTACGCAAATTTCACTAATTTTGCACAATTTTTCGAAAATCGTATCGTATACAATCACCATAATAAAAACAAACATGTATCATATACATATAGCGATATATACATTATCACATGATTATAGAATTCTCATGAATATCAAATATTCAAAACATATACATACATACATACATACATATAAGCATCTTACGTCAACACGAAGACATGGCAAATAATCACATACATGCTTATATCATCAAAACTGTTAAACATATAACGAATAAAAATTTTTCGCAAGTAGCTCTGATGCCATTGTTGAGTTTCGAGCACATAAACGCAACGGAAAACAATAATTAAAACAATAATATTGAAACCCACAGCAGGATCCATGCGAAACAAATATTTAATTCGTAGTAAGAATCTTTACCTTAAAGAAGCTTTAATAGTTATGAGGGGGAAGAATCATGGAGGTCCAAAGCATTCACGATCACCACGTATCCCGCTCTCACGATCTACGCTCTACGGTATCCACACGAACGCTTGTACTCGAAGGATTGATGTGTATTAGCACCCGAAAACAGCTTCTCTTTCTATCTTCTTCGCTCTCTCAGTGCGACTAGGGTTTTAGAATATGTTTCTTGTTATTCTAAAACAGCCCATAAAAAGATATATATAGAGAAGAATATGTTTTCCTAATTATAATCCAATTAAAATTAATACTAGTCTGAAATTCCAATTTATTAATTAATTAAGTCTCACTTATTTAATTAATAACTAATTCATAATTAGTTTAAGTAATTTTTTTTTCTATTTATAATATTAATTAAGTAGTCTCAGAATATACCAGATGTCCATTTTTATCATCACCCGGTCAAAGATAACTTTTAATGTAGTCAAATTATATTAATCCTCGTTTAGAAATATAATTATCTCAAGTCTGAGGATCATCACACCATTATCTCTGTGAGTCTTTCTAATGACATTATCAACATGTAGAATCTCACTGTGGGTCTATCCAGTGCCATGTAAAATATTACATGCACCTATGTTCTTGACTTTAGTATCATTATAGCTATGATCAATTAGATGTGGTCATCAATCAACAAACATACTAATCTTTATGCATCATAATTGCCCCATATTATAAATGCACGATTAGGGATATTTAGGAATATTAACACTATTCTTATAATCTTATTTTTAAGTCACATACTTAAAGATATAAAATACGTGTTACATATTCCAGGGACATTTATTATTCTAACATTTATATTGCAGTAAATTAAGACATAATGAATTAATGTAGAATAATCAGTAGAACATAGTCATTAAATAACAAAATAGTCTTTCCTAGAAGCACAACTACATTGTCTCTAGGGCACTAACACTATCAGATGAATCTTTTCTACTTAAGGATTTCTAAAACTGTTACTAAAGATTCTGATTGAAGTTTGGTTCTGTGACATTTTGTTTTGTTTTTGACATCACTGAATCGAGGAATTTGTGCTTTATTTTTCAAAGTACAAATTGGGGGAGATTGTTAGATTATGATTCAATGGATGTTAGGATCTGGACTACTGATCAGATACTGATGCTTACGTCATCAGGAATAGAGTCAGTATCAGGATTGGAAGCTGATCAGGATTACATGGAGATTTACATTAGTCCAGAAATCATGGAAGGTTGATTTATCTCTTCCTAGCTATCAATTAAGATATGTACTAAGAGTTGTATGTAATTGATTAAAACATATCTTGTAATTGATAGGGAGCTGTGTGATGTATATAAACACAGTTTAGGTTTTACATTATATTAATCACTTACACGAGATATCTTGTAACCTAGCAGCTCTTGAGAACTCAGTATTTTCTTGAGAGAGTTTATAACAGTTTTACATCAGAATTAATAAAGCTGTTATTTTTTCATACTTGTGATTCATATTTAATTAAATGTCGAAATCCTTATACAATTGTATTCAACCCCCCTTCTACAATTGTAAATCACTGGGCAACAGAGGTGTAAGGTACACGTGTATCTGTTGAAATGTATTAATGCCACACGTTCCTTGTAGCATAGATCAATAGTTTCTTGGTTACTCGGTTCCTCAATTTTGCTGGTTAGCCATACAGAAGTCTATATATATATATATATAGTTGCACTCCATGAAGAACACCTTATATAAAGAACAATAAAGAACACCATTATAACACTCATATTTAATCGAATCTAAGAGTTCCGTAATGGCACCCAATACAAAAAGTTCTTATTTTTTTACCCTCTATCCATTCAGCAAAAAAAAAATATTGTTCATGTTGACGTCACTGCTGACGTCGTTAGTGAACAATGATTTTTTTTTTTTTGCTGAATGGAAAGAGGATAAAAAATAAGAATTTTTTGTATTGGGTGCCCCTGGCAGGGCCATTGGATCTATTGGAATAAATGATTCCATAGTGTTCTTTATTGTTCTTTATATAAGAGTGTTCTTTATGGAGCAATTGCCTCTATATATATATATATATATATATATATATATATATATATATATATATATATATATATATATATATATATATATTATATTTATTATCAAATAAAATATCATTTAAAAATGTAACTTACAAAATTCATATCATAAAAAATTCATTCAAATTATTTTAAAAATAATATAATGTTAAAAAAAATCTTTGCGGTCACTGTACCGCCAAAATAATCTCAACTGTCGAATATAATATTTTTAAAAATAGACGATCAAAATTATATCATATTAAAAAGAAAATTATATCTAAAAAGGATATAATTAAAAAGGTTGTATTAGAATTGAATTTTAAAAAAGAAGTTATAATCTGAAAAGGATATAAAGATTTTATTAGAACTGAATTTTATTTATTTATTTATATTAAAAAGGTTCGTATTTACTATTTAGGCTCTATATCGAGATATAAAAATCAGATTTGGATGATTTTACAGTCCACACAAAATTCATAAAATTATCTTTAATTTAGTGATGATTTAACAATTATTATCCAAATGAAAACACTTAGAATCTGAAGAGAAAATATAATTACGAATTTTTACATTAATCCTATTTAGTGTAGAATACCTACATTAATAATCTTATTCAATATAGAAAACCTAATTATATATTATTTAAATAATTGACAAACATTTCTTCGTATTTAAATATAAATACACTTTTTTGTTTACATGTTAAAATATTAAATATTTTGTATGCTAAATCCAACGTTTTTTATCTATTTATTTTAAAATCTAATAGTTCTTATCTATTTTATCGTACTGAGGACCAGACTACCAACTACCAAAGTTTTGGACAAAATCCCTTATACACTTATTATTAAAACTCTATTTGGTTGTTAGTACAACTATCTTTAAATAATATGAAGGTTATTTTGATAATCAAAACAAAATATAAGTAGATTTCCTAAATATAATAGAATTTTTAATATAAAAAATCGTCAATTTCATCTCTCTTTTGTTTCTTGGTAGTTTTAATAGGAGAAAATTGTTAAATCGTCACTAAATAAAAATTATTTTGTTAATTTTACGTAGACTATAAAAATAATATAATAAATATTAAAAAAAGAACCGTGTGTTGCACTGGTTATAAACTAGTAATCATAGTAATCATATTATAGGGGTGGGTTATGTGCGAAATTTTAATATCGAACCCCTACATTTGTTTTTGAATGACGTCTAAATATGGGGTCTTATGCTTTCTGGACTCTGGTTAGGGGCCGCTTAAACGGTCCCGTCCCTTAATGTTAAAGAAAGATGGATGTATAATAAGCTTCTGTTCTAGTATAATGTTTTTGTGGATAATCCAGTGAACATTAGAATTAAAAGCCCAATGGGCCATCAATATCCAAAGGCATGTGGTACAGAACTAATATCCAAAACTGTTAAACACCCATGTTGGGCTTTCTACACTTCACAAAACAAGAAGAGAGGTCAGTTTTATCTTTAGCATTCGACTAACTTTTTGTTCACTATTCTAAGCTATGAAATTATATATAAAAAAAGTTTACTAGCACTACTAGAAATAAGTCAATAGACATCAGTTCTGGGCTGATGTAAAAAGTTTCAAAAACCGATATCTAGGTGGGTGTAGTTAAAAGTCCATGTGTTTTACATCGGTTCTGGGCCGATGTTAAAAATGACTTATTACATCAATTCTTAACCGATGTAAAATAGTGGTCAACAACATCAGTTTATAGAAAAGAACCGATGTCTCAACTCCTGTACTACATCGGTTTTAGATAGACAACCGATGTTGTAAATGGTATACCACATCGATTTTAAATAGAAAACTGATGTTGTAAATTGTATACCACATCGGTTCTTAACCGATGTCAAATAGCTCCATAAATTTGCACACTATAATTACCAAATTTAAATCACACTAGAAAGTAACACACTACAATTACCAAAACTAAATCACACTAGAAAGTAAGTAAAACTGATTTTTTTCATTAACGAAAGAAATACAACATTCTTACATCATTGAGTAAAACTAAATTGGCCTACTCTACATGAGCCTATATACAAAAAACAAGCTTTCATTACATTATCCAAAAAACCAAACTAAAACTAGCAGTCTCTCGCAATGATCCCTCCAAGTGCATAATCATCGGTTGCTCCGATCCCTACGGTCTGTCGCATTGAAACCACATCAAAAGTATCTGGGAAGTTATAAAACAGAACAAGGAATTACTATAGTGAGATGACTGACACTACAATTTAAGCTAATACTGCAACAACAAGCCTATGTCAATCTTGCGAGTAATGCCATTCTCATTAGAAATATATATATCAAGGAATGGAACTAATAAAATTATCAAGTAATGGAAACAACTTCAAGATGCTGCAAAACTTTACTGGTTTGAAGGATATAATTATTATTGCTGTTTACTATCTCACCTGCAATGATTTCAACTCCAAATCTTTCCGCTTAGAATCTCTCACACTCTCATCAAAGAAGACAACCTCTGAGTCATACCTACAGGGAGAGATATAGAGTAAGAAAGCAAAGCAAAATACCAAAAGAAGCACAACTGAATCATCTATAGTCACAGCAACACACAAAAATTAATAAAGATCTAGTTAGAAAGATAAGTTTTTTTTCAAATGAGGCCATGTAGAGCAATAAACTGGACTTATCTAGTGTAGCTAAAATTAGCTATAGTGAGGTTCAACTGACCAGAGAGTAACACTTGGGAAGAAATCCCAATAAGATACACAACAGTAGGGGAAAAAGTGAAAATAGCCTATTTTCTTAGCTGAGCCTGAGCTAATATGATACAGCAGTAAAGGGTGGCCGAACAACCTAATTTGTAATGAATTCTTATATACTTATAAAACGAATAAACAAAGTAAACCCTTAAATTCTTTGTAAAAGCATTTCTCAAAAATTTACCAACACATAACTAACCTTATAATAAATAGTTAATTCTTAAGCATACAAATACCAAACTTTGTATACCAAAAATGTACCAACTTATTCCTAGCAGGCATTGTTATGAAATCTGGCAACCAATCTGAAAGGAGGAAAAAACCATGACAAAAAAGGATAAGGAACCTGAGATTCATCTCAGGTTCATTTCCTGAGATAGCAAGGTTTCACAGCAGAACTCACTTTATTTTGTAGTATAAACACAACAGAGATAGTAGTGTTCTGCAACAGAACTTATAACAATCTATTTATACACTCTAACACCCTATTTATACATAGATACATACACACATATACATTTCTAGTAACAGATACAAACTTGCACAACAGCACAAATGAAAAATGTTCTCAGATATAATACATATTCGTATACGGCGCAAAATATTATGCCGGTGTTTTGTATGTGCAAAATACTATGCTCTGTTGTAGAACACAATATTTTTTGTAAATTGCATATTCGATTCAAGTTTTTCACTAAAGATCTTAAGAGCGACTCTATGAATTTATTTGATTGAAATGTCTTCTATAGTTTCAATGTAAAATATAATGTTCTGCTGTAGAACCTTAATATATCATCTCTATTTCTATTGTAGATCAATGTGAGTTCCGCTGCAGAACACTTAAGAGCTCTGCTGTAGAACCCTCTATTATTTCATGTAATGAACCTAAGATTAGTCTCAGGTTCCATATTCTCAATATGGCATAATAATTAAAATAAGACAAAGGTGCAGCCATATGACACGGTTCACAAAAAATATACAGATACTTCATACTTGGAAGGCTTGGAATATAATGTCTTACACAGATACGATCCTTGCAAAATCAGTCGCTCCGCCTGGCGACTGCACCAACAATAGTATAATATGATACAAGAGCTCATAGGGCAGTTCTCCAATTGTTGCCATTTATCGAAATAGTTCAAGCTGCAGTACAACCGATCCATAAAACTACACAACATCACATCAACTGATACAGGGTACTTGTATTCAGAAACTAATAAAACAACATGGAACTTTTTCGGATATGATTCCTACAATCATCACTTCAATAAAACTAAAAGCACATGAGAAGAATAATGTATTAAGGTGTACACTTGCTAACAAAAAAATGGAACCAAATATTTTGGACGACTCGAGAGAATCTATTGAATAACACTATCATTCTAACTGGTTCATTTCTTCAAATCTTGGCATTACAACAACAATCACAACATGTCAAACAGAGGAATATCTTCTTTTTTCTTAGCTAAGTAAAATTTTTATATTTATAATACCGAATCAATGAAAATCTAGTCACCTACTAAGTGATGAATAAGTACCAAGACAAATTCTTACTGCCACTTCCAGGTGCTGATAAGATATATTAATATATATACTTTATATAATTTTAATGTTTTATCTACAATATTTTTTGTAAATTGCATATTCGATTCAAGTTTTTCACTAAAGATCTTAAGAGCGACTCTATGAATTTATTTGATTGAAATGTCTTCTATAGTTTCAATGTAAAATATAATGTTCTGCTGTAGAACCTTAATATATCATCTCTATTTCTATTGTAGATCAATGTGAGTTCAGCTGCAGAACACTTAAGAGCTCTGCTGTAGAACCCTCTATTATTTCATGTAATGAACCTAAGATTAGTCTCAGGTTCCATATTCTCAATATGGCATAATAATTAAAATAAGACAAAGGTGCAGCCATATGACACGGTTCACAAAAAATATACAGATACTTCATACTTGGAAGGCTTGGAATATAATGTCTTACACAGATACGATCCATGCAAAATCAGTCGCTCCGCCTGGCGACTGCACCAACAATAGTATAATATGATACAAGAGCTCATAGGGCAGTTCTCCAATTGTTGCCATTTATCGAAATAGTTCAAGCTGCAGTACAACCGATCCATAAAACTACACAACGTCACATCAACTGATACAGTGTACTTGTATTCAGAAACTAATAAAACAACATGGAACTTTTTCGGATATGATTCCTACAATCATCACTTCAATAAAACTAAAAGCACATGAGAAGAATAATGTATTAAGGTGTACACTTGCTAACAAAAAAATGGAACCAAATATTTTGGACGACTCGAGAGAATCTATTGAATAACACTATCATTCTAACTGGTTCATTTCTTCAAATCTTGGCATTACAACAACAATCACAACATGTCAAACAGAGGAATATCTTCTTTTTTCTTAGCTAAGTAAAATTTTTATATTTATAATACCGAATCAATGAAAATCTAGTCACCTACTAAGTGATGAATAAGTACCAAGACAAATTCTTACTGCCACTTCCAGGTGCTAATAAGATATATTAATATATATACTTTATATAATTTTATTCCCATATTTAATTGCATTTTGCATTAATTTGGAAATTTATTTAATAAATTTTAATGTTTTATTAGAGAAGACAAGAATTCCTGAATTTGGATTTAAAGAGCTATCTTCGAGCTAAAAATGGAAGAAATTTGGATTTATTGAGCTACACCCGTTTTCTACGGTATTTAATTCATATCCGGAGTTGTAGAAGTTGGATTTGGACGATCTTACAGTCCACGCGAAGCTTAGAAGATTATCTACAATTCAGAGATTAAATAAGCAAAAATCCGACTGGAGCAGCTCGAAATCTGAGGAGAAAATTCAGTTCCGAATTTTAGTAAAAAACAATCTTTTCACTTTTGGAATTTTATTGTAATTTATTTTGTAAAGTGTGTGTATTGATTGATGGGCCATTTGTAAGAATAAATTTCAGCCGAAAGTGGTGAAGTGGAGTGGTTGGATTAGAAAAGAAAGAAAAAAAGAATGGTTGGCAAGGTGGATGAAGAATATTAATGATGAAAGGTAGTGATGGAGGTATTTTATTTTTCAAATTGGAGAGGGAATGAAGGCTTTAAAATGGATGGAAAATGCAGGGGGGAGAGAGCACCAATTTACACCAACTTAGACCAACATACATACACTGCATAAACATCAAATTCTAAAGCATGCACACCACATCTTCATTCGGCTAAGTTTTGTATTTTGGAGTTAGGGGCTTGGTTTTCTTCTCTTTTATGTACATTTTCTTCGGCTTAATTCTCTATTTATTCCAAATTTGAGTTCTATTTCGGTTTAAGATTGTAAGGGAATTGGTTGGAGTGCTCATTCATTTCATTGGAAACTATATCGGGAGGATAAAATCTTAAAGTTGTAATTTCTTCACTCTAAACTCTTTTAATTATGATTTTACCATTGCTTATTTTCTTTATTTAGCATGAGTAGCTAATTCTATAATCCGAGAATTAGGTAGTATTCATTTGTGATATATGCTTGTTTGATTGTGATAATAATTCTCTATTTTTGCTAATCTATCATTGAGGGCTTAACCCAATTAAGGGTGTAGCTAACCTTTAATTTTATTCATAGGGATTATGATAAATTGGGAAATGAGTCATAATTCTTGTTCATGATTTGATAGACATAGTTTAATTATTGAATCGGGAGATTAATAAGAGGATTATGAAAGTTATAATTCTCGGGTCTCAAAAATCTAAAATTGTATTTCGATTGATCTTGGGAGTGACTTTTGAGATATGGTTGTAGACATTATTTTGTATCTTGGGAGAGAACATTATAAAGGTTAGAAGAATTGTTTTTAGGAAAATATGAGAAATATATATATCGCATTACAACAACATTATTGAACCAATTGAAGAACCCTATTTCTCGGATTGCTTTTCCTCATCATTAAATTTTAGTTTTACTTGAACACATCAATTATTTCTCACACTTCTAGATTTTAAGAAATTAAAACTTGAACTTGTATTAATAGTCCTTCCCTGCGAACGAACTTCACAAATATTACATCAACAAATTGGCGCCGCTGCCGGGGAAGGCATCAATATTAAGTTTAGGTTAATTATTTCTTATAGTTTAGATTTTATTTTGTTTAGTGTAATAATATAAAAAAAACAAAACAAAAAAAAATTTAAAATAACAAAAATATTTTAGTTTTATTAAAATTTCAGTATTTGTTTTCTGTGTTTTTAGTATTAATTCGAAGCTTTGTTTAGTTTCCCATGTTTTGCCAGCTGAACAAACCCATCTGTTTTATTTCCTTTTGTTCGAAACAAACCCAGTTCACACCTCTTCATTTTTTTCCTTCTCCCCCTCTTTCTCACCCCTTCTCCCTCGTCTTTTCCTCCTCCGCAATTAGAAAACCCCAGTCCTCCTCTCTTCTCTCCCGGTCATTTCCCCTCTCTCCACAAAACATACGCTTCCATTCTTGTAAAATCCCCCTTGCCCTGTTGTAGTTTGATTCGCACCAGTCCCACAGAGTCTCACTGATGTGTTCTTGGGTCTTAGTATTGTTAATAATTTACAATCTATTTATGCCGAGTCTTGAATTGTAGTAGTTTGTTAATTTACCTCTGTTAACTTATGTCGAGATGGTGTAGTTTTATTCGAGTTTTGCTGCGATTTGAATTGCGGTTTTTCTTGATTTTGGTTGAGAGCGTTGTTAGTCCTAGTTTTGTTATCGTTTAGGCGTGAAGCCACATCGAGTTTTAACGCACCTGTTCAGTTTTTAATCAGTTCGTGCTGCTGTGTTTTGGGTCGTTTAATCCGTTATGAGATTCAATTGTTCTGGGCTGTCGTTTGTTGTTCCCGAGTGTTGTCTGGTTCCTCCACCGAGCCGATGTGTTCTTTGTCGCTGTATTGTTTAGTTTGAAGTTACAGAGTTAACTCGGTTGGTTGGTTTGGAAGTTGCAATCTTCTTATTTATTATTGCTGTAAATTGGTTGTTGAATTGATGAGTCTCGATTATTTAAGTCGAAGCTGCTGTTCCTTTTGTTTTTTTTTTTGCGATTTCCGAAATTGGGTTTGCGTTTTAAGGTCTTTGCTATTTATTTTTGGTTTTGTTTTGTTGCGATTTCGGGTGTTGAGATTGTTGTTCGTTGGTGATTTGAATGCTGAGTTTTTTTTGTGCAGTTTGGTTTCGTGGGTTTGTTATACTAAGTTTCTAAGTCCTGATGTGCTGAGTTTGTTGTCACCATTCGCACATTTTTGGTATTCAACTGTTAGTTTTGTTTTATGTTGAATCCAAGTTTTAGCCGAGTTGTTACTGTTATGCTATTTGTCTCGATTTCATTTCACTGATTTGCCTAGCTGATGCTCTTTGAGTTGAGTTATTGAGTCTCTTTGTGAAGTTGATGCAATATCAAATAAGTTTGAAATGAGTGTTTAGTTTCGTATTTTACTTGTTTTGAGTAAAATTTGGTGAGTCCCTAGTCTTTAGTCAAGTCATTTGGTTTTATGCAAAGTCCTGTTTTGTTCCAAAATTAAAACGATACAACTGTATAAGTAATTTTCGAGGCTGCAGATTTCTCGTAAAATTGTTAAATTCAATAATTTAGTTTTTCTCAATTTAAAACAAAAACAAAAAACAAAAACAAAAAAAAATTATAATAATAATAATAAAAGATTTGTCGAATATGATGTATTTGTTTCCAAGATCTAACTTATTGGTGTTTTCTTTTTAGGTGCTATAACTCTTGTATACGACGTTGTACAAGTGCGGGAGATTTAAAATTTGATCCAGAAATTGAACGCACTTTTCGAGCTTTAAGGCGAGAGACAAAGCAAAGGAAAAAAAGAAACCATATGGAGGAACCAAGAGATTGTCAAGTGGTTAATCCTCCTGACCCACCAGTTGTTCTTGATGAGACTTCTATTTAGGATCATGAGACTCCCAATCCTGCGAATTGCATGTACAAGACTCCTCAGATTACCGCAGCTCAGTACAACATCAATCCTAGCTTAATTCAGATGGTAAGCAATTTAGCTTTTCAAGGGGACATTGAGCGAGAGGATCCACACCGACATCTTGAGCGCTTCGTACAAATGTGTGGTTCATTCAAAATTACTGGAGTTACTGCAGATCAGATTCGTCTTCACATGTTTCCTTACTCGATCAAAGGGAGAGCCATGGAATGGTTCCAACAGCTTCCTGAAACTGCACTTGCTACTTGGGAAAGACTTTCTACCGAATTCTTGTCCAAATATTATCCTTCTGACAAGACTCAACAAATGAGGACAATCATTCTAAGTTTCAAAACACAACCAGGTGAATGCTTGTATCAGGCATGGGAGAGATACAAGGCATTGTTGAGAAAATGTCCACATCACGGGTGTACTGAGTGGATGATTTTGAGCACTTTTTACGAATCTTTGAATGCAGATGTTCGCTTAAGTTTGGATGTGGCAGCTGGTGGAGATTTCAAGAAAACACCGGTTCATAAGGCAAAAGCACTTCTTGAGCAATTGGCAGCAAATAACTATTCTTGGGCACCTAGTGGGACGAGCTCAGCTAAATCAGTACAAGATACTAAAATGATGAAATTGCTGACTCTTAAATTGGATGCTCTTACTCAAGAGGTACGTGGACAATGGGCGAATGTCAATGCTATTTCTTCTCCCATGGAAGGGTACAATGATTATGGTGTGAATCAGTGTTCTTATGCACCACAATTCCCAGAGGAAGCATCTTTTATTCAGGGAAGACAATCATGGCCTGTTCAGAATAACTCCTACTATAATCCAAATCAGAGGCCCAATAACAATCTTTCATACAGCAACAATCATGCGGCTAATCCATCATATACATTTCCTAAGAAAAATCAACCTCCTGGTTTTCAACCACGTCAGCAGTATCAAGCACAACAACAATATCAACAACCACCACCAAGGGAAAAGAAAGAACCTGCTGATTGGGAGGTTGCGCTCAATAAAATGATACAAGGAACTACAGGGGCATTTGCCAACATGGATACATAATTTGCAAAGGTAGAATCAAGACTTGATCAGATGGCTTCATCTCAAAAGATGTTGGAAATGCAAATTGGTCAAATTGCTAATAAGGTTGGTGTTCGTGAGCAAGGATCACTTCCTAATCGACCGACCTAAATGGTAAAGAACACTGCAAGGCCATCACTTTGAGAAACGGAAGAGAATTGCCAGAAATTGAGGCTATCAAGCCTAGAGAAAAGGTCCGTGCAAAAGAAAATGAGTTAGTAGAAGCTGAAGCAGAAGTTTCTGAAAAGGTGAATGATGAGCAAAAAGAAGAAGAAGTCACACCAAGACTACCAGTGAAACCATATGTACCCCAAATTCCTTTCCCACAAAGGCTTCATAACAGGCAATTGGAGAAACAGTATGAGAAATTCTTGAAATTTTTTTGGCAATTGCATATAAATATTCCTTTTACTGATGCTTTGGCCCAAATGGCACTCTATGCCAAATTTCTGAAGGAGATGTTATCCAAAAAGCGGAAACTTGAGGATGTGGAAACTATTACTCTAAATGCGGAGTGTAGTGCAGTCATACAAAAATCAATTTCGCAGAAATTAAAAGATCCTGGAAGCTTCTCTTTGCCATGCACTATTGGAGCAATGAAGAATATTAAAGCCTTGTGTGATTTAGGGGCTAGTGTGAGTTTGATGCCACACTCCATTTGTGGAAGACTTGGTCTTGGAGAGCTCAAGAAGACAAGAATCTCACTTCAGTTGGCTGATCGTACTATCAAGTATCCGTTGGGAGTCATTAAGGATGTACTTGTCAAAGTGGATAAATTCTTTATCCCTTGTGATTTTGTGGTGTTGGAGATGGATGAAGATGTTGAGATGCCCATTATTTTGGGAAGGCCATTTTTGGCTACTGCTGGAACCACAATTGATGTCAAAGCTGGGAAATTGGCATTAAATGTTGGTGATGAAAAGGTTGAGTTTGATCTCAACAAAGCTATGAAGATGCCTTCATTTGATGCTGCATGTTTCAATGTTGACATAGTGGATGAGATTGTAAGTCTTGAAGATGCAGACTTCGCAAAAGTGGAACAAACCTTAGATGATAAAGAAGTTGAAAAAGCACTTGCACTTGATATGCAAGAAACAGGTACGCCGACAATTGAGGTGGCACTTTCAATCTCGGAGGCACCTCAGGTAGAACTCAAACCTCTTCCTTATAATCTAAGGTATGCTTTTCTTGGTCCTAAGGATACATATCCTGTGATAGTGTCCTCTTTGCTCCATGATGATGAACTAGATAAATTGTTAAATGTGCTTAGGCAATTTAAATCATCAATTGGTTGGACAATTAAAGATATCAAGGGAATTAGCCCCGCTCTTTGCATGCATAGGATTTCTTTAGAAGATAATCATAAACCTGTGATTGAGGGGAAAAGAAGATTGAATCCTAATTTCCAAGATGTGGTTAAGAAAGAGATAACTAAGTTGTTAGATGCTGGCATTATATACTCTGTTCCACATAGTAACTGGGTTAGTCCAATACATGTTGTACCTAAGAAGGGTGGGATAACTGTCATGCATAATGAAAATAATGAATTAATCCCCACTAGGACTGTAACAGGTTGGAGGGTTTGTATTGATTATAGAAAATTAAATAATGCTACTCGCAAAGATCACTTTCCTCTCCCATTTATTGATCAGATGCTAGAAAGACTTGCGGGTAATGAGTATTATAATTTTCTAGATGGATTCTCGGGATATTTTCAGATTCCCATTGCTCCTGAGGATCAAGAAAAGACAACCTTTACTTGACCTTATGGTACTTTTACATATCGTAGACTACCCTTTGGTTTGTGTAATGACCCATCTACTTTTAAGCGGCTCATGACGGCCATATTCTCAGATTTTATAGGAAAAACCATGGAAGTCTTCATGGATGACTTTACTGTATATGGTTCTTCCTTAGATTCTTGTTTAACTAGTTTGTCTCAAGTATTGCAGAGATGTGAAGACACTAATCTTGTTCTTAACTGGGAGAAGTGTCATTTTATGGTAAAGGATGGTATTGTGCTTGGGCACAAGATTTCTAGTAAAGGCATCGAGGTGGACAGGGCAAAAATTGAAGTGATTGAGAAATTACTACCACCCTCATCTATGAAGGGGATTAGAAGTTGTTGTGGAATAAAAACGAGGGTTTGTATGTATTAAATACAAGGGATGGTGAGCTTTGAGCTTAAATGGCTGTTCTTGCGTTCGAGACTGATCGGTCCTCACAAGATGCCTACGTATCTCTGTATTGCTAGAGAATCAAGCCAACATAGTTCTGAGAATGAGGGGTCAGGCCCTTTATATAGGCTGAGAAGCCTTAGAATTAAGGTAGGAGTTGGAGACATAATAGATAAGTCACCTCCTTGAGGAAAGTTCTAGACTCCTTCCTTGTAGGAGTCTGTTGCCATATCGAATTGGATGCCTTGGAGGCTAAGTCTTGTAGAGATAATGTCCTTATCTGACACTTATTGCTGAGCTGTTTATTACCCCTAATATTAATTACGAAATTAATATTAAAAATAGGACTTTGGACCCTGTTGGTGGGCCCCACGTTCGGACCATACCGGGTCTAATTAATGCAACACTAAATGTGTCTTTAGGGCTTATTTTTAGCCCATATCATTTGCCCCCCAACTTCTAGGAAAACTGATCAGGTTTTCCTTGAAGTTTTAACGGTCCTTTCCAAGACTCGGGTCACGGTTCATCTTTATACACTAGTGTTTCACGAGTATTGTCTTTATGTAAAGCGTGGAGCGACCGACGCGTTTACGACAATGTTAATTCGATGCTAATCGGCACTAATCAGCCTTAACGACATTTAAACAATGTTTAAACGACGTTGAACGGCATAAAATGGCACTAAACGGTACTAACTAGCCTTAAATGACACTTAAACAACGTTTAAGTGACGCCAACCGGCATTAAACGACACTGAACGGTGCTTATCGGCACTAACGGTGCTAATCGGCACTTAATCGGTGCTTATCGGCACTAACGATGCTATCGGCACTTAATCAGTGATATCGGCACTAACGGTGCTAATCGGCACTTAATCGGTGCTTATCGGCACTAACAAGCCTTGAACGACACTTAAACAATGTTAATCGATTCTAAACAGTGCTAAAAGGCACTAGCGGGGGTCCGGGGGCGGCAGCCCCCGGGCGGGGTCCAAGGGGCGGCAGCCCCTGGCGGGGTCCAAGGGGCTGAGCCCCTGGCTGGGGTCGAGGGCTAGTACTATTCAGAAATTATCATTTCGACTCAAATTTCTGAATTTTAATCACAAAATTCGAGCTCAATTTCGAGCTCAAACTGCCTCCAGATCGCAGCCATTTTTCTTGTTTCCTAAGTCATTTTCGACCTGGAAATTTCGAGGAGAAATCAGTGTATTTTCGAGCTCAATTTCGAGCTCAAACGGGGGCCAAGTCGTGGTTGTTTTACAGGTTTTTTAGTTCATTTTCGAACTAATTCATACGACCTCATTCGGTATGGAAACGACCTCGAGTTTTCACCCAGGTCGTGACCTTCTCCCCGGCTTTTCTAATCATTTTCGACCTCGTGCTGGCGACCTCAAACCAAGGGGAAACGACCTCAAAGTGGTTCCAGGTCGCACAGATTTTTCACACTTTCTAGTATAATTCCGACCAGAATTTACCAATCTCATTGTAGTATAAATCCGACCTCAACACCACACATAGACGACCTCAAGTTAGGCCTAGGTCGTGTGGGTTTTTCATATTTTTCAATTCAAATTCGAGCTGGAGTTTGTGATCTCAAACCACGCCTCAAATGGACATGTTTTAGTTGATTTTCTGGTTATGTGAATGAGCTTGAAATCCTATTGCAAAGCGAGGTCGTAGGTGCCGACCTCATACCACCTTGTTGGAACGTTGGTTCAGTTACTCATTCTTGAGTTGTTCACGAATCTCTTGATCCAAGGTTGGATCTGATAGCTTTGTTGGCCTTCTAAGGGTTCAACTTAGTTCCTTAGCCCTTGATTTATAACACAAGGCCTGGATTCTAAGGTTGATGTTGGTGTTCTGGATCACCAACACGATGTTTCAGGTCAATAGGAGGTGTTTGTTATGCCTTAAATGGTTTCGTGAACCTTGACTTGTGACCTTCCGGGCCTTAACTTATTTGCTGAGACCTTGGTTTTAAGGTTATTATCAACCCTTGATTCCCTTGATTCTCATTCTAAGATGTAGGAATGATGAAGTCCCTTAGTTCTTGCCCCCTTGCTTCATATAGTGGAGGCCTTGCTTCTCGGTTGATTGCTCAAGAAGTTCACTTTCCACTAAGCACTCAACTTTAAGTCTGGTGTGCCTTGGCTGGTTGCCAATCCTCTATCTTACTTCTAGGTTTCCAACCTTCTTCTTATACTTTTAGAACCTTGACTAGGTTTTAAGTAGCCTGATGCCTCTTGTCAGGCTCGTTTGGAGGAAGATAACCTTGTTGGCCATCAAGGCTTGAATTTTCAGATTTGAAGTTCAAGACCTCAAGTGTGGAACTGTAAAGGACCTCTTATCTCAACACTCTCATTAACAGTTTCTATACCTTCAAGGCATTATCAAGGGGCCAACCAGTCTCAAGATGAGCTTTAGGGTCTATCCTTCAGCTTACATCAACTGGTGCTACCAATTTCAAATTGATGGTGGGGGTCTTCAGGACTTGGAAGTAGACGCTCCCAGAATGGGTCTCGACCCTTGAATTGAGATAAGGCATCGACCTTTGTATTCTCCTCCCTTGGGATATACCTGGCACTCATCTAACTGGGCTATCGCAGCTTTCACAATCCTCAAGTATTTGGCCATATTCTTTTCTCTAACCTCAAACTCTCCATTGACTTGTGAGACTACCAACTTTGAGTCTCCATAGACTTTCAGGTTCTTGACCCTCAGGGCTCTTGTCAGTCTAGGTCGGCTATCAGAGCTTCATACTCCGCCTCGTTGTAGGTTATTTGGAAGTCCAACTTCAAGGCATACTCGAGTGTGAACCCATCGGGGCTTTGCAGAACTTAACATGCACCACTGGTTTTTGTTTTAGATGCCCCATGAAAATAGAGCTTTTTGTTTTTGATGCCCCATCAAAATAGAGCATCCAATATTCCTTCTTCTCTTCCAGGGGTTTCTCACCTTGCTGACCCATCAAAATAGAGCATCCAATATTCCTTCTTTTCTTCCAGGGGTTTCTCACCTTGCTGACCTTCCTGGTCTATTACCTCCTGCCCCCCGACTTCTTGGTTGTCAATGGTATATTCAACCACGAAGTCAGCTAGAGCCTGAGCTTTGATGGCTGTCCTAGGCTTGTACTTAACATCGAATTCTCCTAGTTTGATTGCCCACTTGATGAGCCTTTCATTGGCTTTCGGGCTATGCAATATGTTTCTTCAGCGGGTGTTCCATCAGGACTTCAACGTTTGTCTTTATCCAAGGTCCTTCAAGGACTTAAACTCTTATCTGCTGTAACCTAACTCTACCATTCGGGGTATGCATTCGTTTGTTTTCATTCGTGTATTCTTTTATTTTCGGTACTTGGTCTTCTTTGACTCACACATCAGGTGCTTGGCACATAAATAAAATTACAATCAATGAATGGAAAACAAACTTGCATTAATAACTTGGAAATGGGTTCAACCCTTACATAGAGTACTACTGTCCTACTCGGAGCAACATGCTCTGCAATGGTTTTAATGAACCTTATTTCTACTTCTACTATATAAATATGAAGCTAAGTCCTACTAGGATAACTTAAGCCCAATCGAGCCTTTGCAAGACTAGGTCTGCACCACTTGATTTTGTTTTTGGTGCTCCATCAAAATAGGGCACCCACCACTCCTTCTGGTCTTCTCATTCTTATTATGAAGTTCACTTCCTGCTTGGGGTACTACCTCCTGCCCCCCGACTTCTTGGTTGCCAATGGTACACTCAACCACAAAGTCAGTTAACGACTTATCCTCAATGGCTGTTCGAGGCTTCTGTGTGATGTCCTCTGCTGACCTTTATTTGTGTTCCTTACCACTGTGGACTTCCATGTCTTCAACCGGAAGGACCTGCCCCCCGACTCCATCAGGCCTTAACGAGGCTACATAACAGCTTCGTGCCATCTTCTGATCACCTTTATGTTCTCCAACACCATTCCTGGTAGGGAACTTGATCTTCACATGATAGGTTGAGGCAACAGCCTTGAATGCATGAAGTCCAGTCCTTCCAAGGATAGCGTTGTACGTTGAATCCACCTTGATTACCAGGAAGTTCAACATCTGAGTGGCCTCCTTGGGCTCTTGCCCGATAGTTATAGGAAGCTGAATAGTCCCTTCAACTTTGGATTTTACTCCATTAAATCCGTATATAGGCATGTTATTGGGGGTCAACTGAGAATCAATGTATCCCATCTTCACAAACGCATCATGAAACAGAATGTCAACGGAAGCTCCATTGTCTATCAAGACTCGCTTCACCTCCGAGTTTCCAATCACAGGAGTTATGACCAACGGGTCGTCATGGGGGAACTTTACCCCTTCCAAGTCTGAGTCATCAAAACTAATCGCTACCTCAGTTTTTGCAAGCTTTGGGGCCTCTCCCACGATGTGCAACACCTCTCGGGCATAAGCCTTTCGAGAGTTCCTAGTTGTCCCGGCCGCAGTTGGGCCTCCTGAGATCTTGATCGTCATCCCTTCTATTATAGTCTCTCGGGGCTGTGGGTTGCGATCTTGGTCGTCATCCCTTCTATTATAGTCTCTTCTCTGATTAGCACGGTCTTCACCCTTAGTGAAGTGCCTCAGCTTCCCTCTACGGATCAAAAACTCAATCTCATCTTTGAGTTGCTTACAATCGTCAGTGTCATGCCCCACGTCTCTATGGAATCTGCAATACTGATTCTGGTTTCTCTTTGCGGGATCACCCCTGAGTGGCTTCGGCCATCTGAAATCCTTATCATTCTCAATGTCCAACAAGATTCGACTCCTAGGAGTATTCAACCTTGCATACTCAGTGAACCTTGACCCTTGGTTCTTCTTAGGGGCAGAGTCGGAGTCCTCGCTAGTTCGGGGATACTTGTCCCTAGCATCATACTCTTGATCATAATAGTCCTGGTCTTGCTTTCGCTTCTTGGAGTCATTGTTACCTCCTCCTCCACCTACGGTGGTTTCTTTCTTCAAGCTATCCTCAGCTTTAATATACTTATCAGCCCTTCGTTGGAGCTCAGCCATATTTTCTGGGGGATGCTTCGCTAATGACCTTTTAAAGAAGAGGTCAGTGGTTCCGTGCTCCAGGGCTACCATGGCCACCTTATTCTCCAAGTCAGTGATATTTAGAGTCTCCTTAATGAATCGCTTAAGGTAATCCCTTAGATTTTCATTCTTTCCTTGTACCACATACATAAGAGACGCAGAGCTCTTCTCATGAACTCTTCCACTAATGAATTGGCTGATAAAAACAATGCTCAATTCCTTAAAAGATCCAATCGAATTTGCAGGCAAACGGCTGTACCACCTTTGAGCCATACCCGACAGGGTTTGAGGGAACGCCCTACACTTGAGAGCGTCACTAGCAGGCTGCAACAGTAGTGCGTTCGAGAATGTTCTCACATGGTTTGCGGGATCACCCGTTCCATCATAAGCCTTTATTGTAGGCATCTTAAACTTCCTAGAGATGTGAGCATTCATCACTTCCTCGGTGAACGGGGGTGTTGGATCATCAGGATCTCCGAGAGGCATCAGATCTTTGGGGTTTCCCTTGGGAATTTCCATCCTTGTGGTTGTTCTTCCGAATGAGGCATCAGCCCTTCTTCGTCTCCTTGAAGACCTCTCCAAATCAATGATGGGAATCGTTCCTGAGGTTGGAGGAGGTCGAGTTTGATTCTGTCTTGCTTGCTCCATTGCTATGTCATCCTTCAGCCTTTGGATCTCAGCCTCGTGAGCCTTAATCCTCTCCTCAGCCGTTGGTGGAGGTCCATCATGGATCCCTTGAGTCCTTCCTTGAGGCTCTCTTCTAGCACGTTGCCTCCTTGGGGCTTCATCACGATCATCATCCTCAGACGATGAATCATCTGTATAAGGGCCGGAGTAGTCATCATAATCTCGGTCCCGGATTTGTAAGGCATGACCACTTGGTCCTGAGCCTTGAGTCATCGGGGGGTAGTTGGGCAGACCGTGCCTGGGATTAGTGTACAAGGGGAGATCCGTAGTATGGATCTGTACCCCTGGTGGCGGGTTGTTCGGATCAACAATCTGGAGAGAGTTGGTCGCTTGTCCTGCCTGATTGGACAGAGGCAACGTACTCTCAGCATGGGGGATCACCCCTGGTTGCTGAGAAACTTGAGAGTGGATAATGACAGCTGATGCTGGGGGAGCCTGTTGAATGATCGTCCCTGATGCTGGGGAGTCTGCTCGGTGAGAGGTGGGGCAGAGCTAATTGGCACGGCCTCAGTTACAACTAGTGTTGTTCTTCGTGTTTGAACCATGGTTGATGTTGTCTTCCCACAGACGGTGCCAAATGTTGTGGAATAAATACGAGGGTTTGTATGTATTAAATACAAGGGATGGTGAGCTTTGAGCTTTAATGGCTGTTCTTGCGTTCGAGACTGATCGGTCCTCACAAGATGCCTACGTATCTCTGTATTGCTAGAGAATCAAGCCAACGTAGTTTTGAGAATGAGGGGTCAGGCCCTTTATATAGGCTGAGAAGCCTTAGAATTAAGGTAGGAGTTGGAGACTTAATAGATAAGTCACCTCCTTGAGGAAAGTTCTAGACTCCTTCCTTGTAGGAGTCTGTTGCCATATCGAATTGGATGCCTTGGAGGCTAAGTCTTGTAGAGATAATGTCCTTATCTGACACTTATTGCTGAGCTGTTTATTACCCCTAATATTAATTACGAAATTAATATTAAAAATAGGACTTTGGACCCTGTTGGTGGGCCCCACGTTCGGACCATACCGGGTCTAATTAATGCAACACTAAATGTGTCTTTAGGGCTTATTTTTAGCCCATATCAGAAGTTTTCTTGGACACGCCGGCTTTTACCGTCATTTTATCAAAGATTTTTCTAAAATTTCTCGTCCTCTTTGTAATTTACTTGAAAAAGACAGTGTCTTTGATTTTGATGAGAGGTGTCTTGTTGTTTTTAACAGGTTGAAGAAGGAGCTTACTTCTGCACCTATCATGTCAGTCCCTGATTGGAGCTTGCCTTTCGAGCTCATGTGTGATGCTAGTGACTATGCTGTGGGTGCTGTTTTAGGCTAAAAGAAGGAAAAATGCATGCATGTGATATACTATGCAAGCAAGACACTTGATGATGCACAAATAAATTATGCTACCACTGAAAAAGAGCTACTTGCTGTGGTTTTTGCCTTTGACAAATTTAGATCCTATCTTGTTGGGTCTAAGGTGATTGTTTATACGGATCATGCTGCGATTCGTTATTTAATGAAAAAGAAGGATGCCAAGCCTCGTCTAATCCGTTGGATTCTTTTACTCCAGGAGTTTGATCTTGAAATTCGAGACAAGAAAGGTTCTGAAAACTTGGTAGCTGATCATTTATCCAGGTTAGACCAGGGAGATGAAGTGGTAGGAGTTAATATACCTATCAATGATGCATTTCCAGAAGAAACACTTTTTGCAGTATCTTTGTCTACACCATGGTATGCACACTTAGTAAATTATCTCGTGGGTGGCATTGTACCAAGTGGACTGACTTATCAACAAAAGAAGAAATTCTTATTTGATGTAAAACACTACTTCTGGGAAGAACCACTTCTTTACAAGGAATGTGCTGATGGTATCATGAGGAGGTGTGTGCCACACGAGGAAATTCCTAATGTCTTAAAACATTGTCATGCTTTAGAGTGTGGTGGTCATAATAGTAGCGCAAAAACGGTGGCAAAAATTTGGCAGTCTGGATTTTATTGGCCTTCAATGTATCAAGATGCCAGAAGCTTTATTGCAATTTGTGATCGATGTCAAAGAACAGGAAATATTGCAAGACGGAATGAGATGCCTTTGCAACCTATTCTTGAGGTTGAGCTCTTTAATGTTTGGGGCATAGATTTCATGGGCCCGTTCCCATCGTCTTATGGGAACAAATTTATTTTGGTGGGAGTTGATTACGTCTCTAAATGGGTGGAGGCGATTGCTAGTCCTACAAATGATGCTAGAGTAGTGAAAAATTTCTTACAGAAGCATATCTTCACACGTTTTGGAGTGCCTAGGGCCATCATCAATGATGGAGGGTCTCACTTGTGAAATAAATTAATTGAAGATCTTTTTCGAAAGTATGGAGTGACTCAGAAAGTTGCTACACCTTATCACCCTCAAACTAGCGGGCAAGTGGAGATTTCAAATCGAGAGCTGAAACAATTTCTTGAGAAAACAGTTGCTAGCTCCAGAAAAATTGGGAAAGGAAGCTTGATGATGCTCTATGGGCTTATAGGACGGCATTCAAGACACCTATCGGTATGTCTCCTTATAGGTTGGTGTTTGGAAAATCATGTCATTTACCCGTGGAAGTGGAGCACAAGGCACTTTGGGCGATAAGATTCTTGAACATGGAATTACAAGCTGCGGGACTTAACAGGTTGATGCAACAAAGTGAACTTGATGAGTTGAGACTTAAGTCTTATGAAAATGTAGCAATATACAAGGAGAAGACAAAGAAGTGGCATGACAGGCACATTAGACCGAAAAAGTTTGAAGTTGACCAGCAAGTTCTACTGTTCAACTTAAGGCTGAAACTCTTTCCCGGAAAATTGAAGTCAAGATGGTCTGGCCCTTTTAAAATTGTCAAGGTATATCCGTATGGTGCTGTGGACATCACTCGAGATGGTTCCGATGTGTTTAAAGTGAATGGGCAAAGACTCAAGCCATATTTGATTGGTGATGACATTCCAAAAGGAGTAAATTGGCTTCTCTCCAATCCTCAAGCTTAAGTTCATCACGAGAGGCGTCGATCTAATGACGTTAAACAAGCGCTATTTGGGAGGCAACCCAAGGAATTTTGTTGATTTGAATAATATTTTTGTGTGTTTGGACTATGGAGGAGGATCTTTATTTCAAAATAGATGCCACAATGGCAGTTCTTGGTTGCACACTATCACCTCGACCATGATTCAGGGGAGTCCTCTCTTTTTCCTCGCATATTAGTCCATTGTGTGTTGTTTCTTGTGGACAAGAAACGTGATAAGTTTGGGAGTGTGTTCATTTAGATAGAACCTTATTGGGGTTATTTGGTGCTAAAAAAAATTAAAAATTAAAAAATCACAAAAATAATTCTAGCCTTGTAAAGATTAGTTGTTGTAAGTTAGCTTGATACAACCATGCATGCTAAAAGAATCTTGTGTTATTGACGCTTTTGATTGAGAAGTGATATGCTTTGTTCTTATGCACACACATACACTAGCAAGTTGAAGCAAGTAAACTCATTGAATTTTGTAAGTGATTAAAGGACATGAATATGTGTAAGATGATTTGGTTTACATGATTTGATTACAAGTAGGTGCATTGGAGAGACTATTTACTTGGAATTGATTATGTTTTTCCACCAAGTGAGATTTTGAGCCTATATGCATATCTTTTGCATCTATATTCGTTTGCTTGAGTGTTTACATGTTGTTTGCAATGCTAACACTTGTTTGAGATCTTTCTTAAAATGCATGACATTATTTGATGATAAGATGATAAAGGCATTTAGGAATGAACCATATTTCCAAAATATCCACACCATTCTCATATGATCAAATAGTTACCCCGTTGGGCTTAATCTTATTTTTTCGGTGACACACCACATTACTTGCCTAAATTTTTTTCTTGTATTGGCCTTACTTTAACTTGAGCCCAAATTGTCAAAGGCTAGTAGAATGTTTGAGGGAGTAAAAAGGTGTGCAAAAGAAGGGATTATTGATGATCATTACTTTTGAAGAATATGGGGTATGGTTATTTACTTTTTAGTCGAATTTGGTATTACTATCATGAGATCATTGTACTTGTTTATATTTAGATTTAAAAAAAACAAAAACAAAAAAAAAATTATTATTTATTTGAGAGCATACTTATGTTTGTTTGATCCAAGTGTGGGGATGATGGATGGGGAGTTGAATGATTTATGTTGTTGGGTACTAGCTTTTGACATTTCACCTGCTTTGGCTTTACTTGACATACCTTGTCCCTAGCCCCATTACAACCCGAATAAAGACCTTTTGATTATCATCAGTAGTGTAGGTTGTGTTAAAGTTAGATTGATACCAAATGTCAAGCATGCTTATGATTTTGTTGGAATGGAGTTATACACTTACCATTGTTCTTGAGTGAATATTCTTTTGTGAGTGAAAGGTGAGTTATTACTTGTATTTTGCATATGAGATCCAAAGTTTTGACTCAAAGATGTAGTCTTGTGGGCTTAGCATGATTGCCAACTTATTCTTACATTTGACATGGACTGTTGAGAACTTATGCATCTTCTTTAAGTAGACTATGTGAATACTTGTAACTTCGAAACAAGGCATTGCATTCTTAACTTTGATTCTTAAGTTGACGTGGCATGAGAGGACTTGTATGTGTGGTGTTGTATTGGCATTCGATCTTTTACATGAGCCAGATGAATTTTGTGGGTACATTCACTATAGGCCCTCACGAGACCTCACTCGTCCTACTAGGGCTGCCTAGGGGTTTAACGTCTTGTTGCATGTGCTCAATGCAATCGTGTCATCTACGAAAATGATATTAGTTAGGATTTAGTTTTTATTTCACTTATTTGCCCGAGGACGTGCAAATGCTTAGTGTGGGGATGTTTGATAAGATATATATATATATATATATATATATATATATATTAGATAATTTTATTCCCATATTTAATTGCATTTTGCATTAATTTGGAAATTTATTTAATAAATTTTAATGTTTTATTACAGAAGACAAGAATTCCTGAATTTGGATTTAAAGAGCTATTTTGGAGCTAAAAATGGAAGAAATTCGAATTTATTGAGCTACACCCGTTTTTTAAGGTATTTAATTCATATCCGGAGTTGTAGAAGTCGGATTTGGACGATCTTACAGTCCACGCGAAGCTTAGAAAATTATCTACAATTCAGAGGGATTAAATAAGCAAAAATCCGACTGGAGTAGCTCGAAATCTGAGGAGAAAATTCAGTTCCGAATTTTAGTAAAAAGAAAATCTTTTTACTTTTGGAATTTTATTGTAATTTATTTTGTAAAGTGTGTGTATTGATTGATGGGCCATTTGTAAGAATAAATTTCAGCCGAAAGTGGTGAAGTGGAGTGGTTGGATTAGAAAAGAAAGAAAAAAAGAATGGTTGGCAAGGTGGATGAAAATATTAATGATGAAAGGTAATGATGGAGGTATTTTATTTTGCAAATTGGAGAGGGAATGAAGGCTATAAATTGGATGGAAAATGCAGGGGGAGAGAGCACCAATTTACACCAACATACATACACTGCATAAACATCAAATTCTAAAGCATGAACACCACATCTTCATTCGGCTAAGTTTTGTATTTTGGAGTTAGGGGCTTGGTTTTCTTCTCTTTTATGTACATTTTCTTCGACTTAATTCTCTATTTATTCCAAATTTGAGTTCTATTTCGGTTGAAGATTGTAAGGAAATTGCTTAGAGTGCTCATTCATTTCATTGGAAACTATATCGGGAGGATAAAATCTTAAAGTTGTAATTTTTTCACTCTAAACTCTTTTAATTATGATTTTACCATTTATTATATGCTTATTTTCTTTATTTAGCATGAGTAGCTAATTCTATAATCCGAGAATTAGGTAGTATTCATTGGTGATATATGCTTGTTGGATTGTGATAATAATTCTCTATTTTTGCTAATCTATCATTGAGGGCTTAACCCAATTAAGGGCGTAGCTAACCTTTAATTGTATTCATAGGGATTATGATAAATTGGGAGATGAGTCATAATTCTTGTTCATGATTTGATAGACATAGTTTAATTATTGAATCGGGAGATTAATAAGAGGACTATGAAACTTATAATTCTCGGGTCTCAAAAATCTAAAATTGTATTTCGATTGATCATGGGAGTGACTTTTGAGATATGGTTGTAGACATTATTTTGTATCTTGGGAGAGAACATTATAAAGGTTAGAAGAATTGTTTTTAGCAAAATATGAGAAATATATATATCGCATTACAACAACATTATTGAACCAATTGAAGAACCCTATTTCTCGGATTGCTTTTCCTCATCATTAAATTTTAGTTTTACTTGAACACATCAATTATTTCTCACACTTCTAGATTTTAAGAAATTAAAACTTGAACTTGTATTAATAGTCCTTCCCTGCGAACGAACTTCACAAAAATTATATCAGCAGGTGCTATACAAGCTAGCCCAAAAACTCTAAGTTAAATTAAATCTACATCAGACCTATATAAATCAGGAATTTTCCGAAGTCATCAATTAAGATGAACCTAGAACAAGAACAATCTTTTAAATAATTGCTTGTCAAGACTACTACATTTTGCAAGCACAAAACAGGTAAGGCACTCATTCAGACAGGAAGGTGGCAAACAAAATAGATGTTTGTATACCTTGTTGTTGGCTAATAGCATGTACTTCTCATTAGCAATCTCTTCACAGCGAACAGTAGCAGCAACCATGACCTGGTGATGGAAATACAACACTTAGCCTGAACTTCAGCTACACATTCACTAAGAAGTTATAAAACACCAGGTAAAAGTGTAACCTTGTGAGCAGGAAGATCCTGATCCTTGTTCGGTTTTATAACTTCCCAGATCTTCTGTTTACATAGCATATAAACCAGAGTAATCTCAACATTAGCTCAACTTATATCGGCATGCTTTCTAAATCTATTGTTTATACTGAAGTATAATATTAAGGCATATCACTAACTTAACTAAACTCAACAACCAGAAGCAATAACAATCAGTAAAATAAAATCGAGCAAATAACTAAAATTAAAAATAATGCTCTTCGAACAATGCAGAAAAACAAAATAAAAAATTAGGGACTACAAATAATATCAAAACCCCCAATTTCTAATATCGAAACCCGTAATTTATAGCATGTAAAGAAACCCCTAATTTGTAATTAATTAAAAAAAATTAGGGTTTCGATTTCAAAATCAAATGTTGATTACCCGGTTACCAAATCGAGTTTTCGTGCTTTGTAGTGAGAGAGATACGAGTTTTGTAGTGAAAGAAAACGACTTTCAAGCTTTCGTTCTTTGTAGTGAGAGAGAATAGCTTTGTAGAGAGAGGGACATAATAGCTTTGTAGCGAGATTTAGCAGGTAAGAGAGAGATTCAGCAGGTGAGAGAGAGCAGCTTCATAACCCATACTAGAAATTAGGGTTCTTTGAGTGAGAGGGGTGAGAGAATGGAGACTCGAGAGAGTAAGAAGAGAGGCGAGGGGTGATATACAAGCTGAGAATGGACACCATAACTTGATATACAAGCTGACCATCAAGATCTAAGAGCTAATTAGGGTTAATTACTAATAGGAGAAAAGGGGGGTTAGGGTTCTTGTGGAGAAAATGGGGGAATCGGACATGGGTTTGTGAGAGTGTGAAGGGGGAAATGAAAAAAGAAAGGGGGGAAATGAAAAAAAGAAAGGGGAAAATTATGTTAAGGGGGGAAATGTTTCGAAGTTTAGAGGGAATTGTATCTCGACGTGTTTTTATATTTTTTTAAAAAAAGGTTGAGACATCGGTTTTAATTATAACTGATGTCTAAAACCTACTTTAACATTGGTTCTAATAAAATCGATGTAAAACAATCTTTTAACATCGATCATCAATACAACCGATGTTAAAGGGGTGATATCTATTGACTGTTTTCTAGATTTTTACAAAATAAAGTAAAAACAAAATTAATGTTATATCAAATTAATAATATATCTTTGAGATACTTCTTTTTAATATTATCAAAATGACAATCCGTACAAACATATGTAACTTTCTTTTTTAATAAAAAACGTAAGTAACTTCAAAATACTTTAAAGTTTTACGATACTAAATGACGTCTTGATCTAGAAAATTTAGTATAATTTATGAAATTATGTGTTAAAAAATTAAAATGAATAAATAATTTAGAACGAAACAAGTTTTTGTCGGAAACACAAGATGGCCTCATAAATGATCCCACTGTTTTTCAGTTGTTTACGTTTGTCACAATAATGATAGTACATGCATTATATGCAGATAAATACGTTTGGAGAGAAAGCAACATGTGTAGTCAGTCGTGATAAGAATGAAGAACGCGATTATGCAACGATGAGCTTTATTGACCGGTCTATGCTATATTAATTAGGCCTACTGCACACGTTGCTTCACTTAAATTAAACCATATTAGTGTCTGTTCAGACCGTAACTAATAATCTGAATGTTTGGACTTGTTTTTGGTGTTGGTCTTACAACATAAATTGTAGTTAATCATCATATTTGCGACTAATGACTCTGCTAGCTAGCTATATCTATTTATTGAGACTGCATTCTAGCTTCTTTTTCTAGTACTGTAGTAGCATAATATATGTCACGTTTCAGACTATAGATTCTAGAGTAAACTTCAAAGTGGTGGTCAGATTTTACACTCATTTTCAAAAAAGTGGTCAAACTTTCAATTTTGCAAAATGGTGGCCGAACTTACCTTTTTCCTTTCAAAAAGGTGGCTGCAGACGATTTTCAGCTTTTTGACAAGGGTAAAATGGGAAAAAATGCTAGAAATCCCAAAAATTGTCCACAAAAATTCCCAAATTAATATGTGTCACCATATGATTGATTATATTCGTAATAATAATAATAATGCCCCCCATGTATTTACATCAATTCACAAAAAAAATCCACAAATATGAGTTGTCAAGATTTAATTAGTCAATTTATGTGCATGCATGGGGCATTATTATTATTATTACGAATATAACCAATCATATGGTGATACATATTATTTTGGGGATTTTTTGGATAATTTTTGTGATTTTTAGCATTTATTTTTAGTAAAATAACATTTTTTCCCATTTTACCCCTGCCAAAAAAGTTGAAAATCGCCTACAGCCACCTTTTTGAAAGGAAAAAGACAAGTTTGGCCACCATTTTGCAAAATTGAAAGTATGGCCAATTTTTTGAAAATGAGTGTAAAATCTGGCCATCACTTTGAAGTTTACTCTAGATTCTATACCTGAGAGAGCCGGCTCTTACTTTTCTAGCATTGATTACAATAATCAATGAAATATATTATCTTTACCCTATACTCCCTCAGTCTCACAAAACCTTTCTCCTTTTGACTTTGAATATTGTTCATTTTAAGCGGTTGACTACTAATTTACACATAATTTATAAGACCAAATATAGTCATGAGTGATCTTGTTAAATTCGTATTTGTTAGTATTTTAATACAATGAAGTTTTCATAATTAATAATAAAATAAAATTGAAGATATAAACAATTAAAAGTGTGTGTTGGCAAACGTGTCAAAAGTAAACACGAAAAGTATTTTGAGACGGAGGGAGTATATATGAACTACTATCTCCGTCCCTACATATTCTTTACATTTACTTTTTTACGGAAATCAATGATTATGATTAAAATAAGTGAAGTAGTGGGTGTAATAGTGTATTTTAGTATTAAAATAAGTGAAATAGTGAATATAATAGTGATTTTATTATTAAAATTAGTGAAGTAGTTGGTGTAATACTGTAAAGTATTGAAAAAGTGGAGTATTAAAAAAGTGAAGTGAAATACTGGATGTAATAATGTATTTTATTGTTAAAAGTTATTCCCTCCGTCCCCCTCATTTGTTTACATTGGAGGGGGACACGGAGACCAAGACAATGCATAAAAAATGAGTAAAGTTAGATGAAAAGTGGGTAAAATGGTGGGAAAGTAGTGGGTGTAATAATGAAGTAAATATACTATTTATGGTAACGTAAAGAAATGAGAGAGACATCCTAAAATATTAACTTTAAACAAATGAGAGGGACGGAGGGAGTACTATTTTTAGTAATGTAAAGAATTGGTGGGACGTCCAAAAAAAGAAAGTGTAAAGAAATGAGAGGGACAGAAGGAGTAGCTTTTTGTAGCCCGGCACGGGCATGCTCTAGATTACGAATATTTATGAATTATTCCTGATCACGTAGGGTTGGATTGTTGATATCTTCGATTGGACATATATTCGCAGTAATTATTGTGAGGAAACAGAATTTATGCAATACCCGATCGTAACATGCAAATTATAATTCTGGTTAAATTAAATCTGTTTTATATTTTACGTTATGCTTTATTTTGTTAAATTAAACTTGAACCATATATAATAAATAGGTCAATGTTAAGATCAAAACCGTACTTCGAAATATAAATATATAGAGTTCACATGGATGTATAGAAAGGTACATACAAATATTAATTACAAAATAATAAATGCGTATTAGTTAATATCAGTTATTATTATGTAATAAATATGTTAGTGTTGTAATACCAAAATAGTCCCCTGAAATATAACATAAATAGAATTAGCAGGGGTAAATATGACTTTTTATACGAATAAATTTGCTCATGGAACCCCCTATAATTCTGGTTAAATTAAATTTGTTTTATATTTTACGCTATGCTTTATTTTGATGAATAATTTTTTAAAGCAAACTTGAACGATATGTAATAAATAGGTCAATGTTAAGATCAAAACTGTACTTTGAAATATAAATATATAGAGTTAACATGGGTGGATACAAAGATAGGTACAAGTATTAATTACATAAAAATAAATGCATATTAGTTCATATCAGTTATTATTATGTAATAAATATGTTAGTGTTGCAATACCTAAATAGCCCCAGAAATATAACATAGATATAATTAATATGGGTAAATATGACTTTTGATATGTATAAATTTGCTCTTGGAAGTATTAGATATATTATATCTTTATATATAATAAGTGTAAGAGGAATCTTATCCATAATTTTGATTTGGTCACTTTGATTTGGTCACTGTACCGCCAAAATAATCTAAACAGTCGAATATAATATTTTTAAAAATTGACGATCAAGATTATATCATATTAAAAAGAAAATTATAATCTAAAAAGGATATAATTAAAAATGTTGTATTAGAATTGAATTTTAAAAAGAAGTTATAATCTGAAAGGATATAAAAGATTGTATTAGAAGTGAATTTTATTCATTTATTTATTAATATTAAAAAAGGTTCATATTTACTATTTAGGCTCTATCTCGAGATATAGAAATCAGATTTGGATGATTTTACAATCCACGCGAAACTCATAAAATTATCTTTAATTTAGTGATGATTTAACAATTATTATCCAAATGAAAACACTCAAAATCTCAAGAGAAAATATAATTATAAATTTTTACATTAATCCTATTTAGTGTAGAATACCTACATTAATAATCCTATTCAAAATAGAAAATCTAATTATATATGATTTAAATCATTGACAAGCACTTTTTCGTATTTCAATATATATAAACACACTTTTTAGTTTACCTGTTAAAATATTAAATATTTTTTATGCTAGATCCAACGTTTTTTATCTATTTATTTTAAGATCTAACAGTTCTTATTTATTTTATCGTACTGAGGACCGGACTACCAACTACCAAAGTTTTGGACAAAATCCCTCTTACACTTATTATTAAAACTGTATTTGGTTGTTAGTACAACTATCTTCAAATAATAAGAAGGTTATTTTGATAATCAAAACAAAATATAAGTAAATTTCCTAAATAGAATAGAATTTCCAATATAAAAAATCGTCAATTTCATCTCTCTTTTGTTTCTTCGTAGTTTTAATTGGAGAAAATTGTTAAATCATCACTAAATTAAAGATTATTTTGTTAATTTCACGTAGGCTGTAAAATCATCCAAATCAAGTTTTAAGAATTCAAGATAAAATACATAATAAATTGAACATGTAAAATCTTATATATATATATATATATATATATATATATATATATATATATATATATATATCAATTTGATAACAACAATTTGATATATAAACTAATAACAAATATATAATAAAAAAATAATATAATAAATATTAGAAAAAGAGCCGTGCATTGCACGGGTTATAAGCTAGTATGTATTAAAGATGTTACTGATGAGTTTTACGATAGTTAATGTTAATACAAGTTTGTATTACACTTATATTCGTATGAAGGTTCTTTTTTTGTATTGTGATATTTTTTATAGTATTTAATTTGTACATATTTACAGTAGATCTAAAATGATTAATGAGATATGGTATATGTTAGTGAATATTATAGTATATTATTATATATCCGCAGAAATTTATATATGTATGTATTTATGTTTGTACATATGTATGTATGTATGTATAAATATGCAGATTAATTATACAACAGTTAATATATTACAAATAATGAAATATTAATAGATTATACAACATAAATGTATGTATGTATGTATGTATGTATGTATGTATGTATGTATGTATGTATGTATGTATGTATATGTGTATGTATATATGTATGTATGTATGTATGTATGTATGTATGTATGTATGTATGTATGTATGTTTGTATGTATGTATGTATGCATGCATGTATGTACGTATGCATGTATAATTAATAATTATATATTAATGTATAATTATCTACAAATATGTTTGTACATATGTATGTATGTATTTATGTATAAATATGCATATTAATTATACAACAATTAATAGATTACAAATAATAAAATATTAATCGATTATACAACATAAATGTATGTATGTATGTATGTATGTATGTATGTATGTATTTATGTATGTTTGTATGTATATATGTTTGTACGTATGCGTGTATAATTAATAATTATACATTAATGTATAATTATCTACAAATATACACTATAATTAATAATTATACATTATATGAGGTAAGCCAAGTGAGATTTATCTACAAATGTATATAAACAAAAAAATATTTATGTTTGTAGTTAATGATTTTTAATATAAACTTAAATGTTCACATAGCTTCACTGGTTATGGTGTTGAATTTAATTTTGCAAGGTCATGGGTTCAAACCCTTTGAATAACAATATTTTTAGAAATATAAAGAGTTTAGGTTCGTAAGATTGGATCGATAAGGAATTTGGTTTGGAATGGATGAATAATTTACTCAAAATTTGGAGGTTCGAAGGGACCGAGTCTATGATTTAATGTTCAGGAACCCCCTGTTGTGCTATTAGATATATATCTATTATATATACTAGCTTATAACCCATGCAACGTACGACTCTTTTTCTAATATCTATAATTATATTATTAATTTTTTTTAATATTTATAAGTTATTAATTTACATATCAAATTTTTATCAAAAAATTAACATATACTGTATAAGATTTTATACATTCAATTTAATATTTGTACTCTGTCTTGAATTCTTAAAATTTTATTTGGACAATTTTACAGCCCACATGAAATTAGCAAAATAATTGTTAGGTCCAAAATAGTTTGTAGAAGGGGGGGTTGAATACAAACTATACCGTTTTATCGAATTTGCTCTTTTCTTAAAAATATTAAAATATTAAATCAAGAACAAATTGATGCGGAATAAAACGAATACCGATATTTCAAGTTGAATATAAAATTTATATTAACTTGATGGGGTGTGTCTAAATACACGGGTACAAATTACAATGGTTTGATGACCAAACTAATTATTACAAATTCTATAGAAAATTCAACATGAATTTTTCTATATTTGTAAATAAAAAGATCGAAATTAATTATTACAAATTCTATAGAAAATTCGACATGAACTTTTCTATATTTGTAATAAAAAGATCGAGAGATTCTAGGAAACTTAATTCGCTAGATAGTTCCACAAGTGCTAGTAAACAATTTCTAGTGGTTTAGATTTAGCAATACAAGCTAGAAATAATTTACAAGAATTTATTTGATGTTCAAGGAACCATTTTCTCTCTTGGTCTCTCTCTGCTGTGATTTTTCTGGAGTGCAGAAGTGAAGATTTTTCCAGTGCTGTTCTGCTGTGCCTGCTGTTGTATTTATAGCCATTTAAGTCTTGTACTGATCTGGTATGACTTAAACTGCTTCAAGACATAATAAATCAGCTGTCAGCATGACTTAAACTTGCTCCAAGACATAATTTTCTTCATTAAGACTTACACAAACCTCCATTAAGACATAAACCTGGTCGGTATGACTTAATAAAAGTTCGGTATGACCTAAAACAGCTGGCAGGTGGTCGGTATGACTTAATCAGGATATTTTGGCTCGGTATGACATAATCTGAAATTGCTTGGTATGACCTAAATCTTATGCTTAGTATGACTTAGATTTAAGTCATGTCGATATGACCTAATTTAGGTCATACCGACCTCCATTAAGTCATATTCGCTGAGCAGAATTGTTTTAAGTCTTTAAACACTTATATTAATTCTGATTTAATTGATTAATTGATTAATTTAAAGAATAAATTAATTCTGATTGAATTAATTTATAAAATAAATTAGCCAACTAATTTAATTTAATTAAAAGAGAATTAATATGAAGTCTTTTTATAATTATATTAATTCCAACTTAATTAATCTTTTAATTAATTTATTGAGTAAATTAATTCGAATAGAATTAATTTATCAAATAAATAAATCAAATGACTAAATTAATTAAGTGAAAATTAATATACCTCCTTGCTTGATAATTATATTAATTTTAACTTAATTAATCTTTTAAATAATTTATTGAATAAATTAATTCGGATAGAATTAATTTATCAAATAAATAATTCAAATGACTTAATTAATTAAGATAAAATTAATATACCTCCTTGATAGCATAACCCTTGTGGTCTTCTATGTCTTGATAAATTTGATCCTCCACAAAGATTATTCCTTAGCATGTCTTGATTGCAAAACCATTGTGGTTAATTAATTTAGCACCTCTGTTGCTTGCACAATGATTTCTTCCATACCAGTCATGATAGCTTGAACCTCTGAAAATAATAAAGAATTACCACCGAATTTTTGTTGACGCTCGATGCACGGTCTGGTTCATGAGCGACTAACTCCAACGGCTTTTCTTTATTTTTGATTCTATGATTTGGTTCCTTTCTTTTCTTAACATACCAGTCTTGACAGCTTGAACCACTGAAGTTAATGATAAACAACCACTGTTTAATGTTGACACTCGATGTACTGTCTGGTTCATGAGTGACTAACCGCAATGACTGTTCTTCATATATTGACTTTAAAGTTGTGGTTCATGTCTTCTTTTTCTTCACTCTTTTTCAAACCTTTATAATCTGTATTCTGCCACTGTAGGAACCTCTTGTCACTATAAATAGAATCCACTGTCTTGATTACTCCACTGATGCTTGATTAACTCAATGAACTTCTTCAAGTGTAGTATACCTTAAAACGGTAGATTGAATTTGTCTTCTTTCTCTTGACACTTATACAATTGAGATCCCTGTGACAGTACATATACTATTTACTATTACATTCTTGTTTGAGTTGAGTTGTATCCTCGAAATACAAATAGGCTATGTCATATGCCTTTCAATCTCCCCCTATTTGTTTGTTAAACATTAACATACAAATTCCTAGAGGATAACTCAACTACAAACAAGAAGAAGATAAAGCTTTAAAGAGCTATAGTAAATAATACATAAAAAAAAATTTCTGGTTTAGATATTACAATTCCAGAATCTCAGTAGATGAATTGATAGATGATTGTTCCTCTGACAATGAATTAAGTAACTCATCTTCATTTCTTGACATATCTGCCTGATAACCCTTTACATCTGATATTGAAAATCATCAGCAGATACTTGGAAATTCTTCAGTAGTAAAGAATATGACTTGTCAATCACATACTGAAGAATTCTTCTTTGTCGTTCCATACTTCTCTCCTTCCTTATGTCTCCCTACCTAAGGTGATATGACTCCTCCTTATAACGGTGAATACTTCTCATCTCCCCCTGACAAGGTGAATACTCCCCCATTCTAAGGTATATCCCTTTTTCATATCTCTCCCCCTTAGATAGAAAATCTCCCCTTCACTAAGGTAAGCTTATACTATACTCTCCTCCTTAGTTGAGTATCTCTTACTAAGGCAATCTTTGAGTATATCTTCTTCAGTATATCTCTCCCCCTTAGTTGAGTAATCCTCCAAGCATTCAATTATAGCAAACATCCAAATGTAAATTAGATGATACCATATTTTCAATTATAACTCACTTCTTACCTTTAGTACAATAGATTCTTCATACATATAACATTGTCTGTTGCAATAAAGAAAAGAAGCTTTGCTTGTGTTGAAGGATTTTCATGAAGACTTCCAGAATAGAAGTATGTAGACTAATCAACTTTGCCCTTTAGATATGATAGAATGACCTCACTATTGATCATCCTGACAACCAAATCTTCCGACAATTTCCTTGTATCTCCCAAATCTTGTAAGTAAACTTTGTTTGGGAATAGGGAATGAGATTTGGTGTTTATCTTTCTTCCTCACTGTGAGTGTGTGATTCTGTTTCGTGTACCTCACAAGTGTTTAGCTCATCTCTCCACTCATATCACTTAAAATGAGTGATCTCATCTCTCAACTCTAAAGTGTTTACACTCATGATCACTAGTGTATCACTCTTATCTCTCATAGCTCCAACATCCATGTGTACCTGCAAGGAAAATTCACCATAGCCCCTTCTAGAGAGGTCACTAGTGGTGCAATGGGGTTTCGCAAATCCCCGATCCTCGTTAGACTCGTCAGACGAATCTGAGTCATAATCTACAAGTTGATAAAAATTTTCCCTTTTTATGGGTTTCAGATTTGAATTCTGAGAAGGTAAACAATGAAATCAAAACTTAGAATTAAAATCATGTTTCCATCTAATGTCTATGAAGACATCACCTTGTTAAACTCATCAGGTAAATCTGAATCATAGTTAACAAGTTGCCGATCCGCACCTATGTCAGATCCGATACCCGCAGGATCCAGAGATGTTCCCTCTGGGGAGTTAGATAATGATCTTGTTGAATTTTGCATTGAGATCAATACCTTCTCTCGAGGTCTGTGAAGACTCTTGGTTCTTTGAGGAACCTTCAACTTATAATCCTAACCGTAAAATGGTCGGAGTATGAGTTGTTTCCGTCAATTCATCCTTAGTGTGTGCAATCTCACTTTGTGCATAGGAAGTATTTTAGTATTGTGTATGAGGTAGTGACTTACCAACAGATGCCCTGGCCAACAGGCGAATTTCAATAAACTCATCATTTTAAGATAATGAATCCAGAGACTGTTTTAGTGCCATTTTCAGCTCTGCATCCTTTTGGGAGAATGCAGGCGAGCTTACAGATACCTCAAGTTGTATAAGACTATTCTCCTTGAGAGGTAGAGCTGTGGGTTTACTATCCCTCACATCCTTATTTGCTGCATCAAGTGCAGTTACTCCCTTAATGACCTCTAGTCAAATAAGTTACTTCCACTTCAGGGGTAAGTTAGGATGTGTTTAGATTTGGATTTATAGTCCGGGATAGAAGTTGTTGGGTTTACAACCTCATGACTTACAATGTGAGAAAACTTCCAGTAGGAGCTGAACCTGCATCACATTAGAGCAATATAGAGATAGAATGCATTTACATCATACCATAACATTGTGTGAAAACATATGCATTATATCCAATGAGAGAAATGATGTACAATTGTGACTTTAAAAAGTTTTATAATATAAGCAATCACAACTGTAGAAAAAATTGAGTTTTCTTTTAAAGACTGTTAATGTGCAAGAGTTTGTTTTTATGCATAAAACAATGTATTATCATGTCTTTTAATAAAAACTAGGTCGTTTTATTTTTAAAAGACACAAACTCTTGACTTCGCAGTAATTTAGAAAGAAAGATTTTCTTTAAGTGCTTATTATGTATAGAGAACTTTAACACAAAAGTTAGTGAAATGACTCATACAAGCACTTGATGTCGTTTAGGTAACAAAGATTACCAAGTACATAAGTACAGATAACCAATGTCTCTCCTTTGGTACTTCATTACTTAGCACAACATAAACTAAGTAATTGACTGATGGATGTAAAATATTCTAAGAACTATCATATGTATAAAGTGGTGTTTAACCAGAATTAGAGAATTTAATTTTGAAAAATCTTCACCACTTCAAAATATGATAAGAGACCGAATGTAATTTTAAGTCTCACTTACTTAGAAAGTTGAACATTTTAATTTATATAACCCTAATGATTTATAGATAATACACATTTACTCAGAATAAATCCTAAGTAATATCATCAGAGATAATATATACATCACAATTAGTTTGCAATAAAGTATCAGAACAACTAGCAATTGTCAGTAAACAAATATTTTACTATTTGATACCAACTGCTAGTATTTATCAAATACTTTAAAATGCAAGTAATTGTGTTTATGATTACTTTACCATAATTAAATTATGAGCAAATAAACCATTGAATTGCTTCACGTCATAATTTAACTAAGATGTAAATAATCACTGCTAAATACTAAATATTCAATGATACCAATTGTTTGATAAATTCAATCTATTGTAAGATAAATTCAATTTAGTGAAGATTGAATTGTTACATTGAGTACCAATTGATAGAATGAATATTAGTATCTAACTACTTAAGAACATCATTCACTGATATTCATAAGTACGAGGAACTAGTTGACAAGAAATACACAAGCTCTTAAGATATAACATTTCAAACTTATGACTTCAAGGCAACTCCTCGATAATAACAATTGTTAACTCCTAACAACTGTTTACTGGTAGACAACCTTGGTTCTATAAATAAGACTCGATTACCAAAGTTGTCTTGTCTGCAATCTTAGAAATGATATTCTAAGTCCTATACACCTTGATCCATAGTATATAACATTTATTATCAAAGTGATTAGAATCTTGCAAATAAGCATAAAAATTATTCCAAGTAACTGAACAATGGTCACTTTAGATATTTAAATATCCATAGTTCTACTTAGAGAATTTTCATACTATGCATAGTAATATGAGTGAATTGTAAAAGATATAACAATGATTACTTAGAGGAGTTCTAAGTAATTTCACACATACCAATATATCTCACAATTAGTTAGTAAATAGAATTCTAACTAAATATCATTAACTAATATAAGTCAAAACTTCAATACAACCAATTGTTAGAGCCATGATATTAATTATAGTGAATTTCTGAAAATGGGCTATTAAAGTTCACTAGAATTAACATCTCATAACTGATTGAAGACCAATACAGATTAGGTCCAAATTAGTTATGTTGTTTATTTATTTTAATGAATATGAGGTACAGAGCAAATACTTAATTGAATTGCTTTATATTCTATAACTCATATTAATCAAAGTAAATAATTAAATAAATAAATACTAAATCTCTATGAGTTAGATTTTAGCATTTAAGTATTTAAATTATCCTCAAATAATCACCACTGAAATATATTACAATTATATACATGGCAATCATTCAACAGATAATTCTCAGCGAGAGGTCTGGATGTAAATAAGATCACAAGTCCTTTCAATACGGACAACTGAATACTTATGAACTCATTTATGAATTTCTTACAATGAATTTACAAGTCCTTTCAATACTACAATTGAATACTTGTAAACTCATTTAAGGATCACTTATAGTAAAATCACAAGTCCTTTCAATACAGACAATTGAATACTTGTGAGCTTACTTAAGAAATACTTAACAGATGGGATATACAAATTATATAACATTAATAAAATCCCAAGTTTATAAACCAATCTTGAAAATTTAATTTCATCAAGTGATTTAGTAAACGTATCTGCAAGTTATTCTTGACTAAAGACATGCTCTCGAAATGATTGATACCTTATGCAAGTTGCTTAGCCTTGAGCGTTCCACAGAGTTGTTGGAGATGAAGTTTTTTTCCTTCTGTTCTCCTACTTTCGTACAACTCATTTGATCTGTCTCTATGCAGCAAAACATGTCAGAACTGATGTTTCTAGGGTACCATCTCCGGAGATGGGTCCAACTTAAGACATCTGAAAATCAAGTGTAATAACTACAAGAATAGATTCTATAGGATCCACTTGGGGCCTTGCAAATTTGCATATTGAGAATAAAATATGTGTGTAAGTGATCTATTATCAATTGAATAAGATAATGAGCTGATGATTCCTCTATAGCCTGATTAGGTCCTAATCAGTAGATCCTGAACTTGTTGGGTCAAATATCTCTAGGGTACCATTTCCGCAGATCCGGGTCCATCTTAAGATTTTTGATTACCAACTTGTTAGGTCCAAGCTAATAGGTCAAAAGCCAACTATAGTGGTGTGTTGGCATGTAGTCTTGACAGGTCTAGAATCTTCTGAATAGAAACAAAAGATCCTTGACTTACTTTTATTGTCATCATTCTTTTGGCTTACTTGTGCTCCAAATAGAATTATTCTTTTGGCTTGCCTGAGCTCCTAAAAGGATTCTTCTATTGGATTGCATGAAGTAATTCAAAAGAATTGCAACTTTACCAACATCAAAACAGCAAATATCTTGATCTCAATTTATAGTTAGTAGACCAACATATAATATAATCAAGATATCATTGCACATATTTATCATTGTATTTGTGCCTAATGATGTAGAGAGTTCTATAAATGTGACACCAATTGTTAAAAGATACCAACTGTTAAAGATTGATACCAAATATTAAATTATAGTTAGGGTGTCATACCATGTCTTTCATGCTTGCTTGAGTGATGATACCAGTTCATACTAACCTGTAGAGATCTTTCATTATCTCACCAACCAGGAGTGCACTTGTTCACATTCCTCTAGCATCCAGATTCAATAAGTCCAGATGTCCATTATGATCATGAATGTAAAATAGGTGCCTGATATCCTCAAGTCTTGTCACTGGTGCTTCTTGTCAAATATACTGTTTGATCAAATTGTAACCTAGCATCCAGTTTGGCTTTGTCCCTCATAACAATGCCTTGACATCATCCAGGTAGATTCTGGTTATCCTTGTACCAAATACAGCCTTGTTGTTTGGTCTAGATACCAGCTTCCCTTCAATCTGCCTTTTGTACTGATTGAGATCATCTTGCATTGCAATCACTCAACCTGGATCTTTCAGAGCTTTTGTAGCTTTCTTAGTTTCTTCTAAAAGAAGACTAAAGAAATAATCATTAGTACTTGAAGCTCTGTTAGTCTTTTACTTCCACCATTAGAAACACTAAGAACTAGGACAAAGAATTAATTGAGTCAACATTCTTTGTCTTGGCAGACATGTTCTCATAGTGTCCTTTGACTTTCAGTGTGGTGTTGAGTTGACTAGTTGATCCTTCTTTTGCTCCCCCTAAGCTGTTGCTGGGTTTACATGAAGATTCTCAATGTTGACATTGCTTGGATCTGAATCATCATTACCATTGACAGCTGGGAGCTAGAAGTCGTTTGAACATCACTAAGACTTTCAATCACCTTCTGTTGATTAATAACAATCACCCTATAGGCTATTGACTCCATTGAGTAATAAAGGAAATTATCCTCTTGAGCATTAGCTGATTGCTAGGATGCTCACTTTCGATTTAATATTGCAAAACAATTTCCTTCATACTTATGGGGTCTTCCTAAAATTTTTACGGATCAGGGTTTAAGATGTGATCAATCACCATCAGTGGTGTCTTGTCTTCAGATTGTCTGAACAACAACTTGTTTGTTGAGAGAAGTCATCAGTCATCACTACTAAAATATATTTTACTTTGATGTAGAACTTCTGTGTGATGCTTCTTTGACTTCCTTTTATGACATGCCTCGTAATTTCATTTTACTTTAATTTCAGATGAGGAAGTCTCCTTTGCTGATTCGATTTTCAGGAAAGAATCTCTTGATTTGACATTCAGGTGAGATAGCTCCATATGTCATAGCTGAACTCTTGTCTGATGAAGCTTTAGATTTGACCTTGTTGACTTCACCTTTGACTGAGATTCCATGTCAGCTACAGATAAGTTCTCTTTCCTTAATCCTCGAACAGTAGGCTCTTCATCTTATAAAAGATGCTTTATTACTAACAACATTCCTTAGCTATTGAATAGCCTTGACCCTAGGTCATACCCTTGCTGTTGTCTCCAAGGGATAAACCACTTGGCCTGTCTTCACATTCACATTTGATAGCAGGGCTCTTTCTTCGATGATATGCTTTAAATAAATCAATAATAATGCATAATCGATTAACCTGTTAAGCCCTACATTCACAAATGGATAAAAAGTTCTTGGTACCCAAATTGTTTAATTTGGTCCAGATGGATTAGAGATTTCTCTTTTATTAGAGTTAACAACAGTTTTAACCTTAACATGCTCATTCTTATCTTTGACCGACCATTTCTCCTTTTTAATGTTATTGACAAAATATTCACTGAGCAAGGAGAATAATGGTTCCTTCCTAACATAAGGAGGACTAGCAGTCTGTACCTTATTGTTATTCTTAAACATGCTTTTTCTATGATCAATGCAAATACTAGGAAATGCATTTATGACATTTGAAATAAGCAGGCATGATAATAAGAATACATTGCATACATTCAGCATTAAAACATTGCAGATAAGAATTATGCAAATTAGGCATGTTATGCATTTTAGAAAATTCAGTACTATCTACTTTAACCTATGTACACTTGTGTAACAGGTAGCAAGTAGATTTACAGATATTCAATAATTTTCTAAACATGCATGGAATAGAAGAATTAACAATTAATCACTAATTCTATCCAATCCATTCCTATTGTTATATTATATTATATAATCTCTATTACCTAAGTCAGTTTTACAAATGACTTGATGTTCTACTGACACCCTAGATAATTATTCCATATTTTAAACTTTTTTTTAAACCTTAACAAACAATTCAGAATGAATAAGCAAATCTTGTTCTACCGGGGATCCGGAAACTAGCTTAAGCAGAGGTCATATATGCTTGACATATATCATTTAAGAATTGAGAGATATTGTCTAAGGAACACTTCTAACTCACTATTGCAATTAATTAAATTCAACAAATATTCATACACATAATAAGATCTTCAAACCAAAGATATAATAATTAAAAACTAAGATCTTAACATGCTTTGAATTTCTGAGAATTACATATTACACTAGTTCGAAAAATTGATACCTGAGACATGTGAGGTGAATCATCTTCAGAGATTGCTATGAAGGCAAGATATTAATTATGCTCTTCTCATCATCATCTGATCCATCCCAACTCTTTTCTTCAGCAAGATAAGTTCTGCACTGATGCTTCTATTTCATCTCATTTAATGAATCCCTATTCATCCTCGTCTGTCAGAATTTTGTACCATGTTGCACACCTTGATAGTTACTTATCACATAAAACTTTTCATAACTGCAACTATCATGTTTTGTTCTTTTCACCAACTCAATCTTGTAGCCACCTCTTGAACTGTATCCTGAAGAGTTTCTGCTTCGGAATAGATAGGCCTAATTCCTGGATTAAACATTTGTGCTCTTTCTAAATTAGTAACTCTTCATGTATGTTCTGAGGTTCCATAATTAATTCCTGACTGAGATGTCTAACTGTCTAGTTCATTCTCAAACCTCCTTGATTCCACTTTTCTAAAATCTCTGTTGATTCCTTGAAAGATATTTCTTGGTACAATCCACTAAGTGTAGTAAATGTTACATTGGAGCAATCCAATTAGTGTTTGTATATCACAGAATCAATAGACTTAATTCAAATCTTCGAGAAAAATTCTATCCACTAAAACCTTTTCCATTCCTGCTTCTGAAAAACCAGTGAATTCTATGGATATAATTTTGAGGAGCTTCCACAAATTTTTCTTCAGTAGGTAGAAATTAATTTCATTGAAAAATGCATTTTCTTCAAAAGATTCAAATCATCTTTGACAGTTCGGAGGAATCTTCAACTAACAACCTTCTTAGAACTATTGGCTTAGAATAAATTCAAAATATTTAAAATTCAAAAACTTCAAGGACTCGAAAAAAAATTTTTTGAGAAATAAAAAATCTGAAAGTAAGTTCAAATTAATTAAAATTCGAAATTAGAGTCAAATTAATTAAGAATCAAAAAATCTCAAGAAATGAAATTTTTTACAGTTAAAGAATCCGAAAATAAATTCAAGTTAATTAAAATTCGAAATTATCAAGAATTAAAAATTTTGAAAATTAAACAATTTGAAAATAAACTCAAGTTGTTTAAAAATCAAAATTTCCAAGAATTAATCATTTCAAGAATTAAAAAATTCGAATATAAGTTAAGATTACTTAACAATCAAAAATATCATAAAATGAAAATTTTTGAAGATTAAACAATTTGAGAATAAATTCAATTTAATTAACAATTGAAAATAAACTCATATTGTTTAAAAATCAAAAATATCATAAATTGAGAATTTTTAAAGGTTAAAGAATCCGAAAATAAATTTAGATTATTTAAAATTCAAAAATCTCAAAATTGAAAATTTTGAAAGTTAAAGAATCCAAAAATAAGTTCAAATTATTTAAAGTTCAAAAATCTCAAGTATTGAATTTTTTGAAGGTTAAAAAATCGAAAATAGAGGAGTTGACTTTTTGGTCTAATACCGGATTTAATTTCTGTATGGGTCAACAAACTCGAAATCCAATTGGAGGACCACAAAAATAAGGATCTTGATTTATGCGTCAATAAAAAGGCTCGGATACCAATTGTTAGGTCCAAAATAGTTTGTAGAAGGGGGGGTTGAATACAAACTATACCGTTTTATCGAATTTGCTCTTTTCTTAAAAATATTAAAATATTAAATCAAGAACAAATTGATGCGGAATAAAACGAATACCGATATTTCAAGTTGAATATAAAATTTATATTAACTTGATGGGGTGTGTCTGAACACACGGGTACAAATTACAATGGTTTGATGACCAAACTAATTATTACAAATTCTATAGAAAATTCGACATGAATTTTTCTATATTTGTAAATAAAAAGATCGAAATTAATTATTACAAATTCTATATAAAATTCGACATGAACTTTTCTATATTTGTAATAAAAAGATCGAGAGATTCTAGGAAACTTAATTCGCTAGATAGTTCCACAAGTGCAAGTAAACAATTTCTAGTGGTTTAGATTTAGCAATACAAGCTAGAAATAATTTACAAGAATTTATTTGATGTTCAAGGAACCATTTTCTCTCTTGGTCTCTCTCTGCTGTGATTTTTCTGGAGTGCAGAAGTGAAGATTTTTCCAGTGCTGTTCTGCTGTGCCTGCTGTTGTATTTATAGCCATTTAAGTCTTGTACTGATCTGGTATGACTTAAACTGCTTCAAGACATAATAAATCAGCTGTCAGCATGACTTAAACTTACTCCAAGACATAATTTTCTTCATTAAGACTTACACAAACCTCCATTAAGACATAAACCTGGTCGGTATGACTTAATAAAAGTTCGGTACGACCTAAAACAGCTGGCAGGTGGTCGGTATGACTTAATCAGGATATTTTGGCTCGGTATGACATAATCTGAAATTGCTTGGTATGACCTAAATCTTATGCTTAGTATGACTTAGATTTAAGTCATGTCGGTATGACCTAATTTAGGTCATACCGACCTCCATTAAGTCATATTCGCTGAGCAGAATTGTTTTAAGTCTTTAAACACTTATATTAATTCTGATTTAATTAATTAATTGATTAATTTAAAGAATAAATTAATTATGATTGAATTAATTTATAAAATAAATTAGCCAACTAATTTAATTTAATTAAAAGAGAATTAATATGAAGTCTTTTTATAATTATATTAATTTCAACTTAATAAATCTTTTAATTAATTTATTGAATAAATTAATTTGAATAGAATTAATTTATCAAATAAATAAATCAAATGACTTAATTAATTAAGTGAAAATTAATATACCTCCTTGCTTGATAATTATATTAATTCTAACTTAATTAATCTTTTAAATAATTTATTGAATAAATTAATTCGGATAGAATTAATTTATCAAATAAATAATTCAAATGACTTAATTAATTAAAATAAAATTAATATACCTCCTTGATAGCATAACCCTTGTGGTCTTCTATGTCTTGATAAATTTGATCCTCCACAAAGATTATTCCTTAGCAAGTCTTGATTGGCTGATTGGCTGACAGGGACTTCGGGTTGACCCAAACGGCACTAATCGACGCTAAAACGACGTTTAATCTATGTTGAACGACGTTAAATGGCATAAGACAGCACTTACACGGTGCTAATCGACGCTAAATGGCGCTAAGTTTTAGGAATGTTTGAAGGTCGACGTTCTGGAAAGTAAAAAACCTTCACCAGAACCATCAACTGGGCGAACCAACTGACGGGAGGTGCCAGGAGGTTGGCCAGACCCCTTCCCGGGCAGCTGGTCGGCTGACAGGTGCTCCTTGATGGCTGACAGGTGCACCTTGACGGCTGATAGGTGCACCTTGATGGATGACAGGTGCACCTTGACAGGGGCTCCATGTTGACCAAACAGCACTAAACGGCGCTTAAACGATGTTTAACCTATGCTAAATGATGTTAAATGGTGCAAGACGGCACTAAACGGTGCTAATCAGCCCTAGACGTCATTTAATTTATGAAGTTAAATGATATAAGATGGCACTAAACGGTGCTAATCGACGCTACACGGTGCTAAATTTAAGAATCAGAACCATCAATCGGCCCAACCAACTGACAGGAAGTGCCGGGAGGTCGGCCAGACCCCTTCAATGGCACCTGGTTGGCTGACAGGAGGTCCTGGTCGCCTGCCAGGTGCTCTTGGTCGGCTGGGACCTTCCAAGGTTGTAGAAAACTTCGTGAGCTTCGCGTGGACTATAAGCGTTGAGAGGTCCTTCAATAGAACCTAGTCGGCTAACATGAGGTCCTGGTCGACCACCAGGTGCTCCTGGTCGGCTGCGACCTTCCAAGGTTGTAGAAAACTTCGTGAGCTTCGCGTGGACTGTAAGATCGTCCAAATCTGATACCCGGAGCTCAAGATATGGGCCAAAGAGCGTTGAGAGGTCCTTCAATGGAACCTGGTCGGCTGAAATGCGGTCCTGGTCGGACACCAGGTGCTCCTGGTCGGCTGGGACCTTTCAAGGTTGTAGGAAACTTCGTGAGCTTTGCGTGGACTGTAAGATCGTCCAAATCTGATACCCGGAGCTCAATATATGGCCCAAACAGTGTTGAGAGGTCCTTCAATGGAACCTGGTCGGCTGACATGAGGTCCTGGTCGGCCACCAGGTGCTCCTGGTCAGCTGGGACCTTCCAAGGTTGTAGAAAACTTTGTGAGCTTCGCGTGGACTGTAAGATCGTCCAAATCTGATACCCGGAGCTCAAGATATGGCCGAAACAGCGTTGAAAGGTCCGGTACCGGCTTGCCATGAGATCCTAGTCGGCCAAGGCTGACAAGAGGTCGGCCTGACCACTCCTCGGGCAGCTGGTCGGCTGACATGAGGTCCTTGGTCGGCCAAGGCTGCCAAGAGGTCGGCCTGACCCCTCCTCGGGCAGCTGGTCGGCTGACATGAGGTCCTTGATCGGCCAAGGCTGCCAAGAGGTCGGCCTGACCCCTCCTCGGGCAGCTGGTCGGCTGACATGAGGTCCTTGGTCGGCCAAGGCTGCCAAGAGGTCGGCCTGACCCCTCCTCGGGTAGCTGGTCGGCTGACATGAGGTCCTTGGTCGGCCAAGGCTGCAAAGAGGTCGGCCTGACCCCTCCTCGGGCAGCTGGTCGGCTGACATGATGTCCTTGATCGGCCAAGGCTGCCAAGAGGTCGGCCTGACCCCTCCTCGGGCAGCTGGTCGGCTGACATGAGGTCCTTGGTCGGCCAAGGCTGCCAAGATGTCGGCCTGACCCCTCCTCGGGCAGCTGGTCGGCTGACATGAGGTCCTAGTCGTGCCTCTTGGAGCTTTTTCGCAATATCTGAATTGTCGTTCTTGAATCATGACCTTGATCGTTGGCTGTAGAATACCACCTTTCATCGGCTGGAACCTCCCTCGGAGCTCGGTCGGTCGTTGCTCGGTCCTTGAACCTCAATGTCAGTATATGAACGTCAATATTTGGACATCAACGTCAGTATTCAAATGTCGATATTTGGACCTCAATGTCTGTATTCAAACAGACATCCTTCAATTCAAATTGGCTTTCATAGCTTTCGTGACCTTCTAGGCCTTAACTTGCTTGTTGACTCCTTGGTTTTAAACCTTGAACCCGTTCATGGTTATCGGTTGTAACCAACCCTTCATTCTCGTTCTAAAATGTGGATCTTGTGATGAAGCTTTAGTTCTTGCCCCCCTTACTACATATGGTGGAGGTCTTGCTTCTCGGTTGATCGTTCAAGAAGTTCCCTTGCCACTCAGCACTTGTCTTTAAGTCTGGTTTGCCTTGGCTGGTTATCAACCCTTTATCTTGATTCTAGGTTTCCAACCTTCTTCTTATGCTCACAGGACCTTGCCTTGGTTTGAATTCGATTGACGACTCTTGATTCAAGTCCTTAACTCAAACGACAAACTTGATTGGAGGCAGACAGCCTTTTTGGCCATCAAGGCTACAATTTTGTGTCGGGATTTGAGATTCAAGATTTTTAAGTATGGAATGACAAAGGACCTCTTATCTTAACACTCTCACTAACAGTTTCTGTGCCTTTAAGGCATTATCAGGGAGCCAACCAGTCCCAAGATGAGCTTTAAGAGGGTCTATCCTTCAGCTTACATCAACTGGTGCTACCAATTTCGCATTGATAGTGGGGTCTTCAGGACCTGGAAGTAAAAACTCTCGGCATAATTCTCTATCTCAGAAGATGCAAACTTAGATTGGGCATCAGCCTTAACGTTCTCTTCTCTCAGAATGTGCTCCTCGTAGCACTCATCAAACTGAGTCATCACGGCCTTCACGATTCTCAAGTACTTTGCCATAGTTTCGTCCTTGGCTTCAAATTCACCATTCATTTGCGAGACTACTAGTCTTGAATCCCCACATACTTTGAGATTCTTGACTCACATAATTCTGGCCAAGCCCAATCTGGCTATCAAGGCTTCATAATCAGCTTCGTTGTTGATTGTTGGGAAATCCAACTTCAAGGCATACTCAGCTGTGAACCCATCGGGGCTTTGCAAGGCTAAACCTGTACCACTAGATTTTGTTTTTGATGCTCCATCAAAATAGATCAAATAGAGCACCCAATATTCCTTCTGATTAGGTACAAGCTCTTCAGCTTTATTCTCTCTCCTGCCCCCCGACTTCTTGGTTGCTAATAGTGCATTCAACCACGAAGTCAGCTAATGCCTGAGCCTTGATGGCTGTCCGAGGCTTTTACGTGATGTCAAATTCTCCAAGTTCTATTGCCCACTTGATTAGCCTTCCACTGGCCTTCGGGCTGTGCAAAATATTTCCAACTGTTGGTCCATCAGGACTTCAATCTTGTGTGATTGAAACTATGGTCGCAGCTTCCTGGAAGCTGTTACCAATGCCAAAGCAAATTTCTCGATGGGAGAGTAATTCAACTCAGCTCCATGCAACACCTTGCTCACGTAGTAAATAGGTTTTATCGAACCTTATTCTCTTCTCGAATGAGGACAGCACTCAATGCTTGTTCAGATACCGCCAGGTATAGATAAAGAGTCTCCCCAAGACTAGGTTTGGCCAACAACGGGGCTTCAGTCATATATTTCTTCAGCTGTTCAAAGGCCTCTTGGCTTTCAGGTGTCCACTCAAAATTCTTCACCTTCTTCAATGCTTGAAAGAAAGGCAAGCATTTGTCACCTGATTTGGAGATGAATCTCCCTAGGCTTGTAACTCAACCCGTCAACTTCTGTACATCTCGTATAGAGTGGGGTGGTTCCATGTCCATGATCGCTTTGATCTTATCAGGGATTGGCCTCAATGCCTCTTTTTGAAACCATCAGACCCAGAAACTTTTCCTGATCCAACGCCAAAAGCACACTTGGCCGGATTTAACATCATCTTGTGGTGCCTCAGCACTGCAAATACCTCTCTGAGGTGCTCAATGTGGTCAGCCGTGAATAGGCTCTTGACTAACATGTCATCAACATAGACCTCCATGGTTTTTCCAATTAGATGGGCAAATATCTTATTCACCAGTCGTTGGTATGTAGCTCCCGCATTCTTTAGACCAAAAGCCATAACAAGATAACAGAAAACACCAAAGTCAGTTATGAAAGATACCTTTGGGATGTCATCCTTGTGCATCTTAATCTGATTATAGCCACTAAATCCATTCCTGAAGCTCAGCATCTCATGTCCAGCTGTGGCATCTATCAACGTATCAATCCTTGGTAGAGGAAAACAATCCTTTGAGCATGCATCATTTAAATTAGTGAAGTCTATACATATCCTCCACTTTCCATTTGCTTTCTTGACCATCACAGGGTTAGCCAACCATTCGGGGAACTGAATCTCCTCAATAAAACGAGCTTCTAAGAAATTGTCAACCTCTTGCTTGATGGCATCTTGCCTTTCAGGACCAAAATTTCTCTTCTTCTACTTTATTGTCTTTCGTTCAGGATCGACATTCAACCTGTGAGTTATAAGTTGGGGATCAATCCCTGGCATATCGGCTGCTGTTCAAGCAAATACATCACTATTCTCTTGCATAAATGCTATCAACTTGCCCTTCAAGGGTTCCTTCAGAGAAGCTCTTATGTAAGTAACTTTCTCAGGATCGCTTGGCTGTCATGACTCCAATGTTTGTCTTTTATCCCAGGTCCTTCAAGGACTTAAACTCTTATTTGGTTGTGTTGTAACCTAACTCTCGATACTTCAGGGTTTTACTTATGCGTTTGTTTGTTTGTTTCCATTCGTGTATTCTTTTATTTTCGGTACTTGGTCATCTTTGACTTACACACATCAGGTGCTTGGCACATAAATAGAATCACACAATCAATGAATGGAAATTAAACTTGCATTAATAACTTGAAATGGGTTCAATCCTTACATAGAGTACTACTGTCCTACTCGGAGCAACATGCTCTACAATGGTTTCAATGAACCTTTATTTCTACTACTATTAGATAAATATGAAGCTAAGTCCTACTAGGATAACTTGAGCCCATCGGGGCTTTGCAAGACTAAGCCTGCACCACTTGATTTTGTTTTTGATGCTCCATCAAAATAGAGCGCCCACCATTCCTTCTGGTCTCCTCATTATTATTCCGAAGTTCACTTCCTGCTTGGGGTACTACTTCCTGCCCCCCGACTTCTTGGTTGCCAATGGTACATTCAACCATGAAGTCATTTAATGCCTTAGCCTCAATGGTTGTCCGAGGCTTCTGTGTGATGTCCTCTACTGGCCTTTCTTGGTGTTCCTTACCACTGCGGGCATCCATGTCTTCAATCGGAAGGACCTTCCCCCCGACTCCATCAGACCTTAACGAGGCTACATAACAGCTTCGTGCCATCTTTTGATCACCTTTATGTTCTCCAACACCATTCCTGGTTGGGAACCTGATCCTCATGTGATAGGTAGAGGCTACAGCCTTAAAAGCGTGGAGTCCAGTCCTTCCGAGGATGGCATTGTAAGTCGAAGATGCTTTGATAACCAAAAAGTTCATCATCTGAGTGGCCTCTATTGGCTTCTGTCCGATGGTGGTGGGCAACTGAATAGTTCCCTCAACTTTAGATTCTACTCCATTAAACCCGTATATAGGCGTGTTGGAGGGGGTCAGTTGAGATTCGTTATACCCCATCTTCATAAATACATCATGAAACAAGATATCCACGGAAGCACCATTATCTATCAAGACTCGCTTCACCTCTGAGTTTCCAATCACAAGAGTTATGACCAGCGGGTCATCGTGGGGGAACTTCACCCCTTCAAGGTCTGAATCATCAAATCTGATTATTACCTCGGTTCTTGCGCGCTTTGGTGCCTCTCCAACAATATGCATCACCTCTCGGGCATAAGCCTTCCGAGATTTCCTAGTTGTCCCAGTCGCATTCGGGCCTCCTGAGATCATATTGATTACTGGCCCTCGGGGCTGCGGGTTGCGATCTTGATCGTCATCCCTTCTATTATAGTCTCTTCTTTGATCACCACGATCTTCACCCTTAGTGAAGTGGCTCATTTTTCCTCTACGGATCAAAAACTCGATCTCATCTTTGAGTTGCTTGCAGTCATCAGTGTCATGCCCTACATCCTTGTGGAATCTGCAATACTGATTCTTGTTTCTCTTTGCGGGATCACCCCTAAGTGGCTTCGACCATCGTAAATCCTTATCCTTCTCAATGTCCAACAAGATTCGACTCCTAGGAGTATTCAACCTTGCATACTCAGTGAACCTTAATCCTTGGCTCTTCTTAGGGGCAGAGTCGGAGTCCTCGCTAGTTCGGGGATACTTGTCCCTAGCATCATACTCCTGGTCTCGCTTTCGTTTCTTGGAGTTGCCATTGCCTCCACCTACGGTGGCCTCTTTCTTTATGCTATCCTCAGCCTTGATATACTTGTCAGCCCTTCGTTGGAGCTCGGCCATGTTTTCAGGAGGATGCTTCGCCAATAACCTTTTGTAGAATAGATCAGTAGTTCCGTGTTCCAGGGCTACCATGGCCACCTTATTCTCCAAGTCAGTGATGTTCAACGTCTCCTTAGTGAACCTTTTGAGGTAATCTCTCAGATTTTTGTTCTTCCCTTGTACCACATACATAAGAGATGCGGAGCTTTTCTCATGAACTTTTCCGCTAATGAATTGGCTGACAAAAGCGGCACTTAACTCCTTAAAATAGCCAATCGAATTTGCAGGCAACCGGCTATACCATCTTTGAGCCATGCCCGCCAGGGTTCGAGGGAATGCCCTACACTTGAGAGCGTCACTAGCAGGCTGCAACAGCAGTGCGTTCGAGAATGTTCTCACATGGTTTGCGGGATCACCCGTTCCATCGTAAGCCTTTATAGTAGGCATCTTAAAATTCCTAGAGATGTGAGCATTCATCACCTCCTCGATGAATGGTGGTGTAGGATCATCAGGATCTCCTAGCTGCATCAACTCTTTGGGGTCACCCTTGGAGGCCTCTGCCCTTGTAGTTCCACCTCTTGAGGCCTCAGCCTTTCTCTGCCTCCTAGAAGGCCTTTCCAAATTAATAAAGGGAATCTCTCCTCCTGACCTCGGAGGGGGTTGATTTTGATTCTGTCTTTGCTGCTCCCTTTCTATATCGTCCTTCAGCTTCTGGATCTCGGCTTCATAAGCCTTGATTCTCTCAGCGGCTATCATAGGGGGTCCATCATGGATTCATCGAGTATGCCTTATAGGCTCCTTGCTTGGATGTCGCCTCCTCGGGGCTTGATCACGATCGTCATCCTCAGATGAAGAATCATCAGTATAAGGACTAGAGTAGTCATAATATCCTTGATCAGGGCCCAAGCCTCTAATGTAAGGAGGGTGATACGGCTCATGTATCTGCAGGACATGGCCGCTTGGCCCAATACCTCAAGTATTCGGGGGGTAGTTAGGCAAGCCATATGTCGGATTCGTACTTCTAGGGAGATCCGTAGTAGAGATCCGCACCTGGGGGAGGTAGTGGATGATTGATAAGGGGAGAGACCACCATCTGAAGAGGGTTGGTCTGCTGGCTTGGATGGACAACCATGGGTAAAGTTCTTTCAACGTGGGGAATCGTCCCTGGAGGTTGAGAAACTTGAGGTTGGGTGATTGCCCCTGTTGATGGGGGTACATACCCTTGTTCAGGCGGAGCAGAGGTGACGGTGGTCGCCTCGGTTGTGACTGGTGTCCTTCGTGTTTGCACCATGGTTGATGTTGTCTCCCCACAGACGGCGCCAAATGTTATGGAACAAAAACTAGGTTATGAATATTGCGGCTAGGGTTTGTGTGTGTTTAATGCAAGGGGGTTGGTGAGCTTCAAGCTTTAATGGCTGTTTCCGTGTTCGAGACTAATCGGTCCTCACAGAGTGCCTACGTATCTCGTATTGAGAATCAAGTTAAAAACGTAGTTCTGAGAATGAGGGGTCAAGCCCTTTATATAGGCTGAGAAGCCTTAGAATTTTTGTAGGATTCGGAGACTTGGCGGGCAAGTCACCTCCTTGGGGAAGGTTCTAGACTCCTTCCATGTAAGAATCAGTTTCCATGTTGAATTGGATGCCTTGGAGGCTAAGTCTAGCAGGAGTAGTATCCTTATTTGACTCTTATTTGCTGAGCTGTTTATTACCCCCAATATTAATTATGAAATTAATATTTAATTAGGGTTTTGAGCCCCATAAATGGGCCCCACGTTTGGACCGTACCGGGTCTAATTAACTTCACATTAAATGTGTCTTTAGGGCTTATTTTTAGCCCATATCAGTGTATGTCAATTATTTAAAACATATATAATTTGGTTATCTACATTGAATAGGATTATCAATGTATGTCTTCTACACTGAATAGGATTAATGTCAAAATTTATAATTAATTTTTTTTTTCTGAGATTTTGAGTGTTTCCATTTCGATAATAATTGTTAAATCATCACTAAATTAAAGATAATTTTATGAGTTTCACATGGACTGTAAAATCATCCAAATCTAATGATTTCTAGATTTGGGGATAGAGTCCAAATAGTAAATATAATTTTTTTTTAATATTAATAAAAAATTTAATTAAAAATCAATTGTATCCTTTTCATATTATAATTTTTTTTAAAAAAATGCAATTCCAATATAACCTTTTTTAATTATATCCTATTTAGATTATAATTTTCTTTTTAGTATGATATATATCCTATTTAGATTATAATTTTCTTTTTAATATGATATAATCTTGATCGTCTATTTTTAAAAATATTAAATTCGACGGTTGAGATTATTTTTGTAGTACAGCGACCAAACCAAAATTATGGATAAGATCTCTTTTACGCTTATTATATATAAGGATATAATAAAGGAAAACCCCCAGGAGCCCTCAGATCGCTCGAATCATATTTATCTATTTTTCTAGAGCTCCTCAATTTTAAATACTTAAAATTAAACTTCCTCCTTTAAGTCCTACTTTTTACAAAAGAAAGTCAAAACCTTTTTTAAGTTGTATAAAATAAACCATTGTATAAAAGGAAAGTCAAAACCTTTTTTAAGTTGTATAAAATAGACACCCCAAGAGCTCCGAAATCGCTCAAATCATAATTATCTATTTTATTTTTCTAGCATAAAATATTAAAATACAAACTTCCTTCTTTAAATCCTAATTTTTAGAAAAAATAACCGAAACCATTTTTAAACTGGATATGAGATTTTTATAACTGAAATATTAAAACTTCCTTATTCAAATCTTCTTTTAAAAAAATAGAAAAAAATATAAAATAATAATTTTCCGATACCAAGTCAGTAATACTCTATATAAATCATGATCTAAACTATTCAAACCCATCAAGCTAATTGTAAGTCGTATTATTTTTATCAAATGTGCATATCCTGTCTCCCTTCAATATTATTTCTCATTAGATATATGATTTCATCCCTATTGCAAATCAATATTATATATTTCAAATTTTGAAGCATGCAAGATTCATAAATCCAGGATACGTGAATGCATATTTATTGATTTTGGTCTCCGGACAACAAAATTATACTTATTTTTGATAAAAAATAAAAAAGGTGTTGATATGGGCCGAAAGTAAGCCCTAACAACACATTTAATGTCGCATTAAATGAGCCTAAGTTGGTCCAAGGTTAAAGCCCAATTATGAGGCCCAAAACCCTAATTAATTATTAAATTCGTAATTAATTATTCAGCTGATTATTGGACTCCAATATTGAGTCTAACAAGGACCTAAATTCTACAAGGAGTAGTCCCCAAGACACATGAGTCCAATAGATATTCACCTTCTTCTTGGAAGGATCTAGAACTGGGCCTAGAGTAGGTAACTTGTCCACCAAGTTACCAAACTCTACCTAATTCCAAGGCATCCAATGCCTATATAAAGGACCTGATCCTTCAACCTAGAACTACATTTTTTTGGCTTGATTCTTGATATTTTCAAGATACGTAGGCATCTTGTGAGGACCCGAGTTAAGTCACGAAATGCTTGATCAGCCATTAAAGCTCGAAGCTTTCCCTAACCCTAGCATTCAATACACAATAAATACAGCCTGCTTTTCGTTCCACAACATTTAGCGCCGTCTGTGGTAATCGAATATCAACCATGGTTACCACCCGGAGAACACCAACACTTTCTGAAACCACAACCAGCACTACCGCACCCCAAACTACGGAACAAGTCCCACCAGGAACGGGTTCCCAACCTCTGATTACTCAGTCCCAGGGGACGGATCCCCCGAGGTCTGAAACTCATACTCAAGGATTGCTGCCCCTAGTGATGAATCCCTCTAGCCAAGGGATGAATCCCCTGCAGATGGTAGTCTCCCCTCTCGGAGGACAATCCGTTGCCCCTATAGCTCAGATCTCTACTACTGTGATCCCCGCAAGCACGAACCCGATGTATGGGTTACCCAATTATCCCCCGTATCAGGCCGGACCAAGCGGTCATGCCCTCCAGATACATGAGCCGTACAACCCACCTTACATCAGAGGTTTATGACCCAATCAAGGCCAGCAGCACCACGACTACTCTGGCCCGTATTCTGATGACTCATCCTCGGAGGAAGATAGGGATGAAGCCCCAAGGAGGCGACGTCTGAAGAATCCATGATGGACCCCCTCAAACAGTTATCGAGAGAATCAAGGCACACGAGGCTGAGATCCTAAGGCTGAAGGACGACATGGCAAGAGAGCAAGCTAGGTAAAATCAGAATCGACCCCCTCCGGCTTCAAGGGAGATTCCCCTAATCGATTTGGAGAGGTCTTCAAGGAGAGAAAGAACGGTAGATACCCCAACTTGAAGATCAAAAAGGTTGGAAACTGCCAAGGGAGACCCTAAGGATTTGATGCCGCTGGGAGATCCTCACGATCCCACACCCCCGTTCACAAAGGAAGTAATGAATGCTCATGTTTCTAGGAAGTTTAAGATGCCCACTATTAAGGCTTATGATGAAACGGGCGATCCCGGCAATCACGTTAGGACATTCTCGAACGCGCTGTTGTTGACCGGCTAGTGACGCTGTCAAGTGTAGGACGTTCCCTCAAACCCTATCGGGCATGGCAAAACGTTGGTATAGCCGTCTTCCCTCGAATTCGATTAGCTCTTTTAAGGAGCTGAGTGCTACTTTTGTCAGCCAATTCATTAGTGGAAGAGTTCATGAGAAAAGTTCTGCATCTCTTATGTATATGGTGCAAGGAAAGAATGAAAATTTGAGAGATTACCTTAAGCGATTCACCAAAGAGACATTGAATATCACAGACTTGGAGAATAAGGTGGCCATGGTAGCCCTGGAGCATGGAACCACTGACCTCTTCTTTAAGAGGTCGTTGGCAAAACATCCCCCTGAGAACGTGGCTGAGCTCCAAAGAAGGGCTGATAAGTATATTAAAGCTGAGGATAGTCAAAAGAAAGAGTTAGTAACGGGAAACAGCGGGAATGGTGATAATTCTAGGAAGAGAAAGACGGAAGAAGAATATGATGGGAGAGATAAATACCCGCGCATGGGTAGAGATTCTGATTAAGCCCCTAAAAAGGGTAGTCCAGGGTAAAGGTTTACGGATTATGCAAGGTTGAACGCCCCAAGGAGCCAAATCCTGATGGACATAGAGAAGGATAAGGACGTAAGATGGCCGAAGCCACTAAGGACAGATCCTGAAAAGAGAAATAAGAACCAATACTGCCGATTCCATAAAGACGTGGGGCACGTTACCGACGATTGTAGGCAATTGAAAGATGAGATTGAGTTCTTGATTCGCAGAGGAAGTTAAATAAATTCTTCAAAGATGGGGATCGAGGAACCCCGAGATGGGATAATGATAGGAAGGATGAAGATCGTAACCATAATCCACAGCCCCGGGGTCCAGTGATAAACATGATTTATGGTGGCCCAACAGCGGCCGGAACTAGCAGAAATTCTAGAAAAGCATATGCACGAGAGGTAATGCACATTGTTGGTGAAGCACCGAAGCGTGCGAAGATGGAAGTCTCGATTGGATTCGATGACTCGGACCTTAAAGGGGTGAAATTCCCCCATGGTGACCCGCTGGTGATCTCACTTGTGATAGGCAACTCCCAAGTGAAGAGAGTCTTGATAGACAATGGAGCCTCAGTGGACATTTTGTTCCATGATGCCTTTTTTAAGATTGGATGTACCGAGTCTCAGTTGACACCATCGAATATGCCCATATATGGGTTTAATGGAGTAGAGTCGAAAGTTGAGGGGACAATTCAGCTACCCATGACTATAGGGCAGGAGCCACGGGAGGCCACTCAGATGTTAAACTTCTTGATTATCAAAGCCACATCCACCTACAATGCTATCATAGGCAGGACAGGACTCCATGCATTCAAGGCGGTTGCCTCTACCTATAATTTGAAGGTTAAGTTCCCAACCAGAAATGGTGTGGGAGAAGAGAAAGGAGATCAAAAGATGGCGAGAAGTTGTTATATGACCGCATTGAAGCCGGATGGAACAGGGGGCAAGTCCTCCCGATTGAAGATATGGATGTCCGTGAGGATGAAGAGCGGAGAGGAAATCTAGCAGAGGCCTTAGTTCCCATAACCCTGGAGTTGGGAGATCCTGAGAAGGTTACATATATCGGGGGATCATTGGAAGACCCCTTGAGAAACAAACTGATTGCTTTCCTACAAGACAACAATGATGTATTTGCATGGACAATAGCTGATATTCCAGGGATAGATCCCCAACTGATAACACACAATCTGAATATGGATCCGGAACGGAAAATGGTGAAACAAAAGAAAAGAAATTTTGCACCTGAGAGGCAAGAAGCCATAAAACAGGAGGTTGACAAACAGGAGGCTGGGCACGAGATGCTGAGTTTCATGGATGGCTTCAGTGGCTACAACCAAATTAAGATGCATAAGGACGACATCCCTAAGGTATCATTCATCACCGACTGTGGTGTGTATTATTACCTGGTCATGGCCTTTGGACTGAAGAACGTATGAGCTACCTATCAGAGGTTGGTAAACAAGATTTTTGCCCATCTCATTGAAAAGACTATGGAAGTTTATGTGGATGATATGTTGGTGAAAAGCCTACACAAGGTAGATCACATTGAGCACCTACGTGAGGCATTTGAAGTGTTGGGGCACCATAAGATGATGTTGAACCCGGCCAAGTGTGCTTTCGGTGTTGGGTCAGGAAAGTTCTTGGGTCTCATGGTCTCAAAACGGGGAATCGAGGCTAACCCCGACAAAATCAAGGCTATCTTGGACATGGAACCACCGCGTTCTATAAGGGACGTACAAAAATTAATCGGGAGGATTGCTGCATTGGGGAGATTTGTCTCCAAATCCGGGGACAAGTGTTTGCCATTCTTTAAAGCCTTAAAGAAGGTAAAAAACTTTGAATGGACAGAGGAAAGCCAAGAGGCCTTTGAGCAAGTGAAGAAGTATATGGATGAGGCCCCATTGTGAAGGAAGAAGACAAGGTTCAGAGGCCCATATATTATGTGAGTAAGGTTTTACATGGAGCAGAGTTGAATTACTCCACCATTGAGAAGTTTGCCTTAGCGTTGGTGACCGCCTTTAGGAAGTTACGGCCCTATTTTCAGGCACATAAGATAGAGGTCCTTACAGAACAACCGTTAAGGAATATTTTGCATAGCCCTAAAGCCAGTGGTAGGCTCATCAAGTGGGCAATTGAGTTGGGAGAATTTGATGTTAAGTACAAGCCAAGGATGGCCATCAAAGCCCAGGCATTGGTTGACTTCGTGGTTAAATGTACCATCGACAACCAAGAAGTCGGCGGGCAAGAAATAGTACCTCAAGAAGGCAATGAACCGCATAAGGAGGATAAGGAACCCGTGCTCGAGGAGAAGGAATACTGGATGCTCTATTTTGATGGGGCATCAAAAACAAAAACAAGTGGTGCAGGTCTTGTTCTGCAAAGTCCCGATGGATTCACGATTGAATACGCCCTGAAGTTGGATTTCCCAACAACCAACAATGAGGCAGAGTATGAAGCTTTAATAGCCGGACTTAGTCTGGCAGGGGCATTAAGGGTTAAGAATCTTAAAGTTTGTGGAGATTCAAGGCTAGTTATGGCCCAAGTCAATGGAGAGTTTGAGGCAAGGGATGAAACCATGGCGAAATACTTAAGGCTTGTGAATGCAGTAATGAATCAATTTGATGACTGTTACATAGAGCACATTTCGAGGGAGGAAAACATCAAGGCCGATGCCTTATCCAAGTTCGCCTCCTCCGAGATAGAGAATTACTCTGGAAGTGTCTACTTCCAAGTTCTGAGAGCCCCTACCATCGATTCAAAGTTGGTCGCGCCTATTGGTGTCAGGGAATGTTGGATAGATCCCATAAAAGCACACCTCGAGTTCGGTTGGCTCCAGACTAATGCCATGGAGGCACGAAAATTGTCTGTGGGGGCATTAAGGTATGCACTAAATGAAGGGATACTCTACAAGAAGTCTTTTATGATTCTATATCTGAAGTGTTTAAGACCCGAGGAGGCCAAATCCGCTATTGAGGAGGTCCATGAAAGGATTTGTAGACAACACTTGGGGGGCAGGGCCCTAACTCACAAGATAGTCATGCTCGGGTTTTATTGGCCTGAGATGAGGGCTGATGCCAAGGAGTATGTGAAGAAATGTGACCGGTGCCAGAAACATGCACCAGTGGTTAGGCAACCACCAGAGATGTTGACATCCATCAGCTCCCCCATTCCCTTTGTTATGTGGGGGATGGATATACTTGTGCCTTTTCCTATGGCCACGGCTCAAAGGAAGTTTTTGATTGTGGCTATTAACTACTTCACTAAGTGGATTGAAGCCAAACCATTGGCCAAGATTACGACCAAGCAAGTCGCGCAGTTCCCGTGGGAGAACGTCATATGTAGGTATGGAATACCACGAATCCTGGTTAAGGACAATGGGCTACAATTCAACAACAAAGAATTTAGGGACTACTGTGATGAGAATGGAATTGAGCTTCGGTTTACCTCGGTTGCCCACCCTCAAGCCAATGGGCAAGCTGAGGTTGCTAATCGAATCATCCTTGATAGACTTAAGAAAAGAGTGGAACGCTCTAGGAACACTTGGGTGGATGAATTACTACCCATACTTTGGGCATATCGTACCACCTGCAAAGTGACAACTGGGGAAACCCCATTCATGTTAGCCTACGGGGTTGAAGCTGTGGTACCCGTGGAAATCATGCATGCATCTCCATGGGTGGAAGCCTTTGAACCTGACACCAACGAAGAAGGGATGAAGCTATCCCTTGACTTTATAGATGAGGTAAGGGATGAAGCTCATGCTAGGAATACTGAACATCAGAAGAAAGCCTCCTTCTACTATAACCTAATGGTGAAAGAAAGGTTCTTCCGTCAGGGAGACCTGGTACTCAGAAAGATTGAAGCATCTGGAGTTGGACAGAAGGGGAAGCTGGCCCCAAATTGGGAAGGCCCGTATCGGGTCAAAGGAACATTGGGACGAGGATCGTACAAGTTGGAGACTTTGGAAGGGAATGAGGTGCCCCGCACCTGGCATGCATCAAACCTCAAAGTCTACTATGTTTGATTATCCTAAGTAGGATATAGCTTATATCTAATAGGAGAGTAGAAATAAGGTCGACGAAACCATATCAGAGTTTGCAAACTCCGAGTAGGAAGTAGAGTATTATGTAAGGGTCGAACCCATTTCAGAATTTATTAATGCAATTTGGTTTTCAATTTCTCTGTACTCAAGTTTTATGTCTGTTATGTATCAAAGCATATTTGAAATTGCTAGCAAAGAAAGGCCAAGTACAAATGACAAAATAATTAAGTAAAAGAAAAATCAGAAAAATGCATAAGTAAAACCCCGGAGGGTAAGTTCGGTACAAATATAAATAAGAAATATTTTTCGATTCGAATTTTTCGAAAAGGAAGGAAAAATTGAAAAATTCCAATAAGGTTGGAGCCTCTTTCATAATATTTCGAGTGAAATATTTCACGACTGGAATTAAAAAAAAAAAAGGGCAAGGCTCAAATAAGTTTTCATTCGAAAATTTAGAAAAGGCATGACTCACAAGTCATTCGGAAAATTTTATTCGAACCCATTAACAATTCTCGAGTGAGAATTTTCGGACAGAAAGCCAAAAGAAAAAGTCTGGGCTCGAAAATTTAAAAAAAAAACAAAATTCTTTTCGATTTGAAGTATTCGAATGAGAAGAAAAAAAAATTGCTGGGCCCACATTCAAGTTTCAATCGAAAATTGTAAAAAAAAAAACTCTTTTTCGACCGGGAGTTTTCGAGAGAGTTGTAAAAAAGAGCTGGGTCCCACTATGATTTTTATTCGAATATTGAAAAAAAAAAGAATGTACTGATGGAAATTTTCGACTGAACAACCAAAAGAGACTGGGCCCCCTCTAACAAACTTTTCATTCGAAAAGTTAAAAAAAAATAGAAGGAATTTCGAATGGGAGTTTTCGAATGGAAAGGTGGCTCGATGGCAAAGTTGCTGTTTGATCCCCAAAGTTCTGCTTGGTCAGCAAATCAACCCCCTTCGTTTGGAAATAAATAAATAGACTCCTTGAGTATAAAAAGTTATAAGTTAGCCCCTGCAAAATACTCGCGGGTACAATAAAATTCCTAAAATATTAGGAATAATTAAGAAAAATACCCGTGGGTATAATAAAATTCCTAAAATATTAGAAATAATTAAGAAAAATACCCGTGGGTACAATAAAATTCCTAAAATATTAGGAATAATTAAGAAAAATACCTGTGGATACAAGAATATTCCTAAAATATTAGGAATAATTAAGAAAAATACATGTGAGTACATGAAAATTCCTCAAATATTACGAAAAGTACAAAAAAATATGAGGCAAATTGCAAAAATATTTTCTTAATAAATTGAGCAATAATTTATGCTAGTAATGCATAAAAGCTCTATAAAAGTGCCGAAATTGCTAAAAGCAAGCACCAGTTAGCCTCGAATAAGGCGAATCGTCGTAAATGTGTAGGTCGCTCCACACTTTACATTTAAGATGGAATCTGTGAAACACTAGTGTACTTAAGCTTCTTAACTTCAATGAAAACCTATCAGTTTTTTTAGAAGTTGGGGGGCAAATCTTATGGACCGAAAGTAAGCCCTAACAACACATTTAATCACTAGTACAGAAATGACCTATAGCGTCGCCACCTATAGCGTCGGTTATTGACCTATTGCGTCGCACTTTTACCTATTGCGTCGGTTGTTTGCATTAACCGACGCTATAGGCCGACTGCCAGAAGCTTTGGCGTCGGTTGTTTGCATCAACCGACGCTATAGCTATAGCCTATAGCGTCGCCCTTTTAAGGGGCGACGCTATAGGTATACCTATAGCGTCGCCCTTAAAATGCCGACGCTATAGGTATAGCCTATAGCGTCGCCCCTCAAAAAGGCGACGCTATAGGTATAGCTTATAGCGTCGCCATTTGAAATGCCGACGCTATAGGTGTAACTCAAAAATAACAATATAGCATCGCACCTATAGCGTCGGTTGTTTGAATTAACCGCCGCTATAGGTATAGCTTATAGCGTCGCCCCTTAAAATGCCGACGCTATAGGTATAACTTAAATAAATAAATAAATATATGAATAAAGGCCAAAAAATTAAATAAAAATAGGAAAAATGACAATTTTTGAAAATAAATTCATACACACCAAAGTAGTCATACTCACTATTTGTGTGATGAATATTACCTTATTTTCACTAATTTTCAATTTTTTAATTTTTTCCCATTTTTAACTAGTTTGTAAAATAAATCAAAAAAATAAATAAAAATAGGAAAAATGATAATTTTTAAAACAAATTCATACACACCAAAGTAGTCATACTCACTATTTGTGTCTTGAATTTTAACATACTTTCACTAATTTTTCATTTTTTTTATTTTTCCACATTTTTAACTAGTTTGTCAAATAAATCAAAAAATTAAATAAAAAAAGGAAAAATGACAATTTTTTAAAATAAATTCATACACACCAAAGTAGTCATACTCACTATTTGTGTGATGAATGTTACCATATTTTCACTAATTTTCCATTTTTTTATTTTTCCCCATTTTTAACTAGTTTGTAAAATAAATCAAAAAAATAAATAAAAATAGGAAAAATGATAATTTTTGAAAATAAATTCATACACACCAAAGTAGTCATACTACTATTTAAATGCCGACGCTATAGGTTTTTAACTCAAAAATAACCAATTTCTTTATATTTGACAAATATTATAATATTTTATATTATATAATTATATAAATATAATTTTCTTTAAAAAATGTAAAAACAAATAATATTGTACAATAAATTTTATAAAATTAATATTTTAATATTTGATTGAAGATAAAATAAAAAGATATTTTTAAATGAAAACTTCTTAAATTAAAGAAATACAAATAGTGCTTTAAAATTATGAAATCTTTTTGTAATATTATATTTATATTTAATTAGTTTTTAAAATTATTGGGAGAATTATTTTCTGTATTTAAGGAATTTAAAATGATTTTATGAGTTATATTGCATTTAATTAGTTTAATGCAGACACTTGAAATGTTGGAGAAAAAAGACAAAAGTTCTTTTGAAAAAGGCTGCTGCTGAGATTACTGTAAGAATTTTATTCTATTCCTTGACTATATATAGATGTGCTCTAAGTAACAGAATGTGATCCATACATTTGTTCACAGTTCTGCACTTAGAATGTGATCCAGAGCCTGAACTTATTGATCATGCAGGATTGGATTCTGTGGCTTACTTGAGAATTTACTGGACCGGGTAATTCTTTCTTTTATCTAAGCATGGTAACAAGTAAAAGTTAATGGAGACGCTTTAGTACTCTGCATAGATATGCCTATTACAACTAACATATGCTTAACTAGACAGGCTATCCTTACCATAAACACACATAAGGCATTCATCAACTCAGCACGTACTTTGCTAGTTCAGAAATCCTTGTGACAAGTTCTCACTTTTTTCTTTGTATGTTTATTGGCACTATTAAGATAGTCCAGATACTAGCATACATATTAATCTAAGGACTTTTAATTATAATAAATTTAGGGTATGCAATAAATTTCTTAAGCAATTTGGATGACGACAAGTTGGATTAAAAGCATCCCAAAAATCTTTATTTTCTACTTGTGAATCAACCAACAAATTTCTTAAATTGTGACTGAAGTGCCAGCGAGTTTGTGTACTTTCGTCTCCCACTCCAGCCCTCCCTCTCCCGCTCTCCCCCATCCCCCACATATAAGTAATTTAAATATCAAGAAGATAATAAGAGGGTTCCCTAACATATAAATGAATACTTTAATTTTAATTATTTTTTTTGTTCATTTGCTTCACCGTAACATTATTTATCCATGCAGGATTAAAATATTTATGCCAGTTGCAATTGCTGCCTTTTCAATTCTGGTTCCGGTGAATTGGACTAATAGCACTCTTGAGCACTCTAATCTAACTTGCAGCGCCATAGATAAACTATCTATTTCAAATATTCCAATAGGATCAAACAGGTATAGTAAGCATTTACCTTACTTGGGTTGCTATTGGTTCTTTACTCTTTCTCCTTCCCTCCAGTACCAGTTCCCCTCTTAAATTATAGCAATAGACGAAACTTTCTTATACCTAGTGAGTGTTTGCTGATGATAACAACTGTAATCTCATGTACTACACCAGCAACAAATCACTATCTAGCAACTGATAAATTAGACCCTTATCTTTTATTTGGCTAGAAGAATTTTTACCATATACCATACGTTGATATACATTTCACCTAAAACTCATGCTAAATGGGAAGCTATCAATGACCATTTTTTAGGACTTAGAAATCTCTGTAGAGTCCACTAAAATTGCATTTATCATGCAAAATAAATTTGTCCTTGATTACAAGTCAATCTGCTCAATTTCTTAATTATTTTCAGATTCTGGACACATTTGGTCATGGCATATGTTTTTACCCTCTGGACATGCTATGTGCTGAAGCAGGAGTATGAAATAGTTGCATCAATGAGGTTGCATTTTCTTGCATCAGAACAGCGTCGACCAGATCTGTTAAATATAATTGATGTGTTTTAATCAGTGTTTAAGTGTTACAGTGAATTATCAGAGTTTAGCTGGAAGTAGTAAGAGTTTAGTGTAAACTCTGACAGATGGAAGCTCGACAGAGTTTGTCAAACTCTGTCTAGAGGAAGCGTCTACTGGTCAACAGTGATTGAAGATTTATTATGGAAGCGATATCTTTGAAGATTGGATAGCTATCAAAGAGATCGAGTTGACATAGGAGACGTGTGACAATTTGTAATTGATATCATTGTATAGCTGATTATTAGGAATATCAATTAGAGATTGTATCGTAGCTGTATGTTATATAAATACAGTTAGGTTAACCCTAGAAGGGAATCGTACAACGAATTATCTTTATTGTAACCTAGCAGCTCTTTGTGATATTTTACATCACGAAGAGGGTTCGTAATACAAGAAGTTTTTAAGTGCATAAACGCTTTTACTTGTTAAACTCTCATACAAAGTTGATTATTAATTGTGTATTTGGCCTAACAAGTGGTATCAGAGCCAATCTGTTACTTTATTACAGGTTAAGATCCAAACATAAAAATAATCATGGCAGCAATTCCTCCACCAACACCTACTGTTTCTGAAAAGGCTCCTACTACTGTGAGTCGTTATGAACCAATCAGGGTTCATATTCTGAGGCCATTAGCGTATGCTATGTGGAAGGTCAAGATGACTATGTTTCTGGAAGCTACAGATCCAGAATATCTTGACAGGATTTATGAAGGCCCTCACAATCCTACAAAGCTATCTGTTGCAGTTGCTGGTGAAGAAGCAAAAATGGTTCCAAAGGAAAAGAAGGACATGACTCCTGAAGATCTATCATCAATTGCTAAGGATGCAAAAGTTAGGCATTTACTGCATAGTGCTTTAGACAATGTTATGTCTAACAAAGTCATTAACTGCACCACTGCAAAAGAGATATGGGATGCTCTTGAAGTCAGGTGTCAAGGAACTGCGGCTATTAAGAAGAATAGGAGAAACATACTCACACAAGAGTATGAGCATTTTGAGGCTAAACCTGAAGAGACCATGACAGAATCATTTGATAGATTCTGTAAACTGATTAATGATCTGTCATTGGTCAACAAAGAGTATGATCTAGAAGACTCGAATATCAAGTTTCTTCTTTCTCTACCTGAAAAGTGGGATGTGAAAACAACCACTATTAGAGACAACTATGATCTTGCTGAAACAGAGATTGATGAAATCTATGGACTGCTCAAAACTCATGAATTGGAAATGGAGCAGAGAAACAGGAGATCAAGCAGGAAAGGAAAGTCTGTTGCTCTTAATGTTGAAGAGAAGCCTCAGAAGAAAGAGGCAACAAGAAGGAAAATGAAGGGAAAAGCTTTGGTCATACTTTCAGAAAGTGAATCACCAAACTCTGATTATGATTCAAACTCTTCTGAATCATCTGACTCTGAGGATGATGAAGAAGAAATTAGGAAAATGGCTATGTTGATGGTGAAGACTTTCAAGAAAATGGGCTTCAAGAATTTCAAGAAAGGAAAAAGGTTTTCTAGGGATTCAAATGAAGACAGGAAAAGCTACAGGAAGTCTGATAAGAGAGATTCTAAAGGGAAGAAGGATAAGTCTGAAATTCAATGCTACAAGTGTAAGGAAATGGGTCACTATGCTCCTGAGTGCAAGAAGGGTAAAACTGGAAAGGTACTCTACACTAAAGGCAGAGATTGGGCAGATACTTCAGATTCTGATGAAGAAGTGAACTATGCTCTCATGGCTACTACTGAATCAGAATCCTCTGAAAATCAGGTACCTCTAACTACCTATGCTTATAATATTGATGACATTGCTCAATTAAGAATTTATCTTAAGTCATTGCATATAAGCTATAGGGATCAGACTTTAGAAAATGAGAGGATAAAAGCTGAAAATTCTGAACTTAAGGTAAGAAATAAACTTGTTGAAGAAAAACTTGAAAACATGCAACAAGTTCAGAAAGAGAGAGATGATGCTGTTTGTAAAGAACAGAATTTGCTTCAGAAGTATAAACAACTAGAGTCAGAGTTGAAGGAAGCAAATAATAAAATTAGGACTTGGACTAATTCTGGAAAGGACACTAAACAGATTTTTCAAACAGACACTGTTGGTCTAGGTTATAATGAGGGAGATGAACTTAGATTTCAAAATCAAGTTAAAGTCAGAACTCATTTTGTTCATGGAACCAGTAAATTTTTGTCTGAAAATGAAAAGGAAGCTGTCAAAAGTAAACCAGTAAAAACTAGTGTTAAACAGGTTAATATTGGTTCAATGACAGATAAACAACTCAAACATAAACTGAAGGAGTTAAAATCTGTTGAGAAACAGAAAGTGTCAAACAAGAACAGAAATGGAAAAGTAGGCATCACTTCAGGAAATAAACCAATGCTTGCTAGTTTTGCTCCAAGAAAGACATGTCATAACTGTGGTAGTACTAAGCATCTTGCAAATTTTTGCAAGAAAGATAAAAATATAAATTCTTTACCTTCAAAGTCTGAGGTAAAGAAGGATTTTGCTAGAACTAAGCCACAAACTTTATGCACACACTGTGGAAGCACTTGGCATTCCATTTATACTTGCAGAGAATATCATGCTATCTATCATAATTACTATGAACTAAAACCCAATCTGAAATGGGTTAAAGTTGATACTGCAAGTGTAAACACTGATACTGTTAGCTCAAACTTTGATAATGTTAATTCCGCTGCAAAAGCTAACAAAGTTAAGAATGCCAAAGGATCCAAGCAAGTCTGGATCCTTAAAACTAATCCTCAGTAATTGTTTGTGATTGCAGGGTAACAGGGAGGCAACCCTAGTCGTGGACAATGGATGTTCAGGACACATGACTGGAAATAAAGCCCTGCTATCAGAATATGAGGAGAAGGCTGGCCCAAAAGTTTCCTATGGTGATGGCAATGTAGGAAGAACATTGGGATATGGCAATATTAATCTTGGAAATGTCATCATCAACAATGTAGCTCATGTCCCAGGACTCAAGCATGACTTGTTATCTGTGAGTCAAATCTGTGACAAGGGATATCATGTAGATTTTCAACCTGAATATTGTGAAGTAATCAGCAAATCTACAGGAAAGGTTGTTCTAGTTGGTCACAGGCAAAACAACATTTATGAAATCAAGCTTTTGATAGACTCTGTTGGAAAAGCTGTTTGCCTGTCTACAAGAATGTCTAGTGAAGAGAGTTGGAAGTGGCACAAGAAACTCTCACATTTGAACTTGAACAACATCAATGAATTGATCAGAAAGAATCTTGTAAGAGGACTCCCAAAGGCTCTGTTAAATGTTGATGGCCTGTGTGACTCATGTCAGAAGGCTAAACAAAGGAAGTCATCTTTCAAGAGCAAGACAGAATTTTCTATTACTGATCCCTATCATCTTCTGCATGTTGATCTCTTTGGTCCAGTAAATGTTATGTCTATTGAAAGGAAGAAATATGCTTTAGTCATTGTTGATGAATACACTAGATTCACTTGGGTGTATTTTCTAGCAAAGAAGGATGAAACTGCATTAACTCTGATGGAGCATGTGAAGCTTCTGGACAAAGGATCAAGCAACAAAGTCAGAATCATCAGAAGTGATAATGGAACAGAGTTCAGAAATGCAACAATGGAAGAATTCTGCAAGGACAATGGAGTGAAACAAGAATTTTCAGCACCTGGTACACCACAACAAAATGGTGTAGTTGAAAGGAAAAATAGAACCTTAATTGAAGCTGCCAGAACTATGCTTGATGAAGCGAAATTGCCAACTTATTTCTGGGCAGAAGCTGTTCAAACTGCTTGTTTTACTCAAAATGCAACACTGATCAATAAGCATGGAAAGACACCATATGAGATGGTGAAGAAAAAGAAGCCTAACCTGAAATACTTTCATATTTTTGGGTGCAAATGTTTTGTTTTGAAGACTCATCCAGAACAGTTGACCAAGTTTGAGCTAAAGGGAGATGAAGGAATTTTTGTTGGTTATCCACTGTCAACAAAGGCATTCAGAGTTTACAATCTGAGAACTAAAGTGATCATGGAATCTATACATGTTTCTTTTGATGATAAGAAGATAACTGGACTTGAAGACAAAGATGAATATGATCAACTGAACTTTGAAAATGAAGATTTAAACTCTGATGAAGGAAACTCTGATGAAACAATTCTGACAGACTCTGTTGAAACAAACTCTGAACCTCTACTGGTAAACACTGGAGAAACCTCTCAGTCACAACAAAGGGGAGAACCAGTTGAGGGGGAGCATGATCAAGATGAAGACTCAAACACTGATACTGAGTCAACTGAAAAATCTGGATCAAACTCTGATGCTTCAAACTCTGAAAATTCAAATTCTGACTCTGGGCAGTCAAGTTCAGGGGGAGTCTCAGAAAACGAAGATAGATCACAACAAAATCAGGAGAGCATGGATCAAGGGGGAGGATCACATGCTGATAGAAGTCATTTGCCTTCTGCTAGAAAATGGACTAAATCTCATACACCTGATTTGATAATTGGTGATCCAGATGCAAAAGTAAAGAAAAGAAGTGCTACTGCAAGTGAATGTCTGTTTCATGCATTCTTGTCTAAAAATGAACCAAAGAAAGTGGAAGAAGCTCTTCAAGATGCAGACTGGATAACAGCAATGCAGGAAGAGTTGAATGAATTTGAAAGGAATGAAGTTTGGACTCTTGTACCAAGGCCAAAGAACAGATCTATTGTTGGTACTAAATGGGTTTTCAGAAACAAGACTGACAGTGAAGGTGTTATCACAAGGAACAAGGCTAGACTGGTAGCAAAAGGCTATTCACAGCAGGAAGGAATAGACTATGATGAAACATTTGCTCCAGTTGCAAGATTGGAGGCAATTAGAATTTTTCTAGCATATGCCTCTCACAAGAAATTCAAAGTGTTCCAGATGGATGTGAAAAGTGCTTTTCTGAATGGAAAGCTTGAAGAAGAAGTATTTGTTGAACAACCACCAGGATTTGTGGACCCCAAATATCCAGATTATGTCTACAGACTAGATAAGGCACTATATGGACTTAAGCAGGCACCAAGAGCATGGTATGAGACACTTGCTCAGTTTCTTCTAGAAAGTGGATTCAACAGAGGAACAATTGACAAAACTCTGTTTTATTTCAATCAAGGAAGTGACCTCCTTTTAGTTCAAATTTATGTTGATGACATTATCTTTGGGTCTACTAATGATAAACTCTGTAAGAAGTTTGCCAAGCTCATGCAGTCCAGATATCAAATGAGCATGATGGGAGAGCTTAGTTACTTTCTAGGCCTACAGGTGAAGCAAACAGATGATGGAATTTTCATTAATCAAGAAAAATATACCAGAAATCTTCTCAAGAAGTTTGGTATGCTTGACTGTTCATCTGCATCAACTCCCATGGCAACAGCAACTAAATTGGACAAAGACACAGGAGTTTCAGTGGATATGACAAACTACAGGGGCATGATAGGATCTCTTCTATACTTGACAGCTAGTAGGCCTGACATCATGTATGCAACCTGTCTTTGTGCAAGGTTTCAGGCAGATCCTAGAGAGCCACATCTGACAGCTGTGAAAAGAATCTTCAAGTATCTCAAGGGCACCATATCATTAGGTCTGTGGTACCCCAGAGAATCAGATTTCAAGCTACTTGGGTATTCTGATGCAGACTTTGCAGGCTGCAAGGTAGACAGAAAGAGTACTAGTGGAAGTTGTCAATTTCTTGGTGACAGACTTGTTTCCTGGTACTGCAAGAAACAGAAATCAATCTCTACATCTACAGCAGAAGCAGAGTATATTGCAGCTGGTAGCTGTTGTGCACAGATCTTATGGATGAAGAATCAATTGCTGGATTATGGATTGAGGTACAGTAATATCCCTATTTACTGTGATAATCAAAGTGCTATTGCTATGACAGGTAATCCAGTACAGCATTCAATGACCAAGCACATCAGCATAAGGTACCACTTCATCAGAGAACATGTGGAAGAAGGAAATATTGAACTACATTTTGTATCTACAGAACAACAGCTTGCAGATATCTTCACTAAACCATTGAGTGAAGCTACATTTACAAGACTGGTCAATGAACTAGGAATGGTCTCTGGTTCTGACTAGGAATGTTGGTTAGATTCAAATTTTACTTATGTGGTGTATTACTCATATTTCCTGTTTGGTTAAATGCTAAGTGAACTCTGTTGACTAAACTCTGTTATGCATACTCTGTTAAACTCTGTCAGCATGCCTATATGTCATTCACTGTTAATCAGTTTGATAAACTCTGTGAACTCTGAGTTGATTTTTGTCTGAATGAAAACACCAATGAAGAAATATGTATGGAGCATGATTCTCAGCAATTAATCATGAATCTTTCTGAGTTATTGTGATCTAATCTTAGATTGTGCAGAAAGTTAACACAGCATGATACTGGCTCATATTTATAGCATCTCTTAGTTTATCTTGTCCTAAACTCTGAGTCTATAAATACTGTGTGCATTACCTTACATGAAAAACTACTGATGTTGATGAACTCTATACTCTGTTAGTTATACTCTGATAGAATAAAATGCTTACTGCAATACCCCAAAGAAAATGTATATAGGTTGTTATACTCCTTTGAGATTATGTTGGATACTAGGATGACCCAGGAACCTATTGGTATATAATATGTGCTAAAATTCTCTGATTTTTGGTGACTAGTTAAATACTAGGATGACCCAGGAACTTATCAAAATGATAAGGGCTAAAATTTTTGAATTTTTCGTGACTGGTTCCAACCTCTGATTACTGGAATGAAAAAAAAAATGAAATGAAAAAAAAAATGATGAAAATACAAATAAAAAAATGTATATAAAGGGGGTATAAAATAAAAGTTACTGTATATAGTTTGATTACTTCAGAGTTTAGCTTTCATCATACAGTCAGTGTTTACTATGACAGTTTGTGCATCCAGTGTTTATTGATTTACTTTATGGATTTTATGAAAAATTAGATGCTCTAAAAATTGACTTAGTAAACTCTGCTTCACACACACATATATTCACAACTGTGCAATTTATGAAAGGGTTTCGGTGATAAAGTTGGAGAATTGACAAACGCTGTTGATTCATGATTTGTACTCTAAGGCAAATTTTCACTTGGACAATTTGAAAATCTTGGAGTAAATAGGGTTTTTGACAACTGTTAATCAGTGGATAGTTTATGAATGTGTTCTTTATATGATTACTTTAATTATTTTTCATATTCTCTTCTTGATTTATTTTCTTGAAGAACAGTTCATAAAACATAAATAACAGTTGCAGAACACAATGAATAAGATTAGAGAAACATAATTTTTCATTGATAATAAGAAAGAGATTACAAGCAAATATTACATCTTTTTGTTCTCTCTATCTGCTAATCTATTCAACAGGAAAGTAAAAGGTCAATCCAAACCACTCCATTGTTAGCAAAAATTCCCAGATCCCATCTTTGCCACTTTATTTGGGTGGAAGTTGAAGGGATAAGGTTATTTTTGCTGACATATTCATTAACAATGGTTGGTGGTGTTGGATGAGGATGCCTTCAAGGAGAGCCATGCCAATGTTGCTTGGAGGGCAGCATCGATGTCGATCACCCTTGCAGGTTTCTCTCTCTCGATCTCTTCCAGACCGGCATCCATTTGCAGCCACAGCGTCTCAAGCTGCCTTTCCCACTCAAACGCTTCAAATTCTTCACGCGTATAGCTGAAGATGTCCCTATTCTCGACAAGATGAAGGTTCTTTTCTTTGATGGTAAGGTTGGCCATTGTTTTTCAAGAGTATTTGGTTTGAAGGGTTTGTGATTTCACAGGGGAGACTGAAAGGTTAAAGGTTTAATGAAATAATCTGAGCAAGTCTCTAGGCCTTAAATAGAGATGGGTAAGAACGAAGTTCTTAAACGCTTCGTATTCTGGTTATTAAAGGCAACAGGTAAACGTTTCAAATTCTGGTTTTACTTGGGTCCAGATATTTTAAGAGAGTATTATTTGATTTTTGTTTAAATCAAATATTTTAATGTTTTAATTTTTAATATACTTTTCTTAAAAATAAGCGCACGTGACCCACTCGCCCATTAATGTGTCCCACTTACCTATTATCGTGTCCCACTACACATTAATCTAGGAACTGATTGAGTGCTTGTTACATAAGAGATTGGGTTTTTAATTAATTTAATCACTTTTGTGTCCAAACGGTTGTGTTTTATTCTTACATCTCACAGTTCTCTTATTTTTCACTTGGGCATTCACGCAAACACCTTTTCTACATACATTACTCTTGGAAATTCTTGCAAATTTCTTAACTCAATGGCTTCTAAAGCATTCACTGCTCTTGGTTTACGGTTTGTTCCTAACAACTATGAAGCTCCACTCTATCATCAACGCGTTCCAGAATCGTTTCATCTAATGCAGAACTTCTTGAGGGATTCAGAGATTGGACAAGCTCTGATTGGACCTGCTACTCTCTCTGCGTCTCAAATTGCTACATTTTGGCAGAATTCAGTTTATGTGGATGGAGGAGAGAATGGAACTCCTAACATTATCTTCACCTATGAAGACCAAGATTATGTGATTACTCCACAGACTGTACGAGATACAATGGGGTTTGAAACACATACTTCTTATACTCTGGTTAATGAAACTTATTTGAGAGAGATGCTACAAGAGATAGGTTACATGGAATCTCTTGACAAGCTTGGCGGTATAAAGAGACCAAATCTCAGAAAGGAATGAAACTTTTTCTTTGATTGCATCACAAGGACGTTCTAGAAGAAAGTCACCAACTGGGATGCCATTCCAATAGACAGTCTCCAAATCGGGTATTCTCTACTCTATGGTACTAATTTTGATTTTGGTCGACATGTTCTGATGAGCTTAGGTGATAAACTGTCAGAATCTACTACTGTTTATTATGCTCGTTTTTGTCAAATGCTGTTCAATGCCTGTGTACCTGGTCTTGAAATTGATGATACTGATGAAATTGATCCTTTTAGAGTAAATAAGAGAATATTCTCTAATATGACTACAAGGATGTAGGTAAAGCAAATCTCCCTGCTTTTGTCATGCCACTTGCTCTGCAAAACTTTCTCAACCAACCACAAGAACCACAACATCCTGAACCTGACCAACAACAACAACAACCACAACCACAACCACAACAACAACAACAACCTGAACCACATCCTGAACCTGAGCCTGAACCGTTAAACATTGACCGTCCTCAAAAACCAAACACTGAATCACCTGCTCACTCAGCACCTACAAAACAACCTCCACAAACAAACTCTGAATCATCACAATCTCCACCAGAATCACAATCTATAGCACAAAGAGTTAAGAAGGCAGTTACTGAACAACATGCAAGTGATAAGCAGGCGAAAGAGACACAAAGAAAATCAAAACGGACATCTCCTGAAGCTATTTATACTAGGAGAGTGAAAAGAATAAAAGTTCGGGCAAAAATGCCTAAGTCACCATCTAGTGAAGAGGATTCAGATAATGTACCTCTAGCAAAACGAAGAAAACTGATATTCTCTGATTCTGTGGATGAAGATATTGAAGCTCCAGAGGTCGTTTCACAGCAAACACCTCCTGTTGAGGTTGAGAAAGATGCAATACCTGCAGAAGCTGAAATACCTGCAGAGGATAAAATGCCTGCAGAGGACAAAATGCCTGCAGAAGAGGATGCTAGAGATGGCCTCTCTCCAATAAATGATATTCTTGATTCATTTATGCCATTCTCTGATCCTATCTCTGATATTGGTGTAGCTGATCAACCTACGGTTGTTCTTTCTGAAGCTGTGGCATCCCATACTGAGATAATATCTGATGCTCACCAAACTGTTGAAAGAGGAGAAGAAATTGATCAGGCAACCAAGGTCACTTCTCAGTCTATGCCTGTTGCTGAGCCTGAGCAACATGGAGAAAATCTTGACAAGCCAACAGAAGAAATTGCTAAACCTATGGCTGAAGATGAACCTGCTAAAGTTACAAGTGTTGAAACTGAAGGTGAAAGTAGTGCAAACTCTGATGCTGCACCAGTACAAACAGATAATAAACATACACCTTTCACTCAACCTTGTACTTCTCATGAAGTTGAGAGAGCACAATTTGCAAAGAATGCTGCTGAATGGTACAAAGAGGATTGTATTTTTCCACGAGGAAGAGCAGCTGATTTTGTTAAGAAAAATGCTGATACTATCTCCAATCCAGAGATTCTTTCTTGCTTGAAAGCAACTGTAGTTCAAGTCAAAACTCTTGATAGAAGATTTGATGATACTACATTGGCAATCACTGCTTTGCGCAATGAGGTTGTAGCTAGAGAGATGAAAATGGAAAGAGAATCAAAACTAGTGACTACAAAATTCTCTAAAGCTCAAGACAATATCTTTGCCAGGCTGAGTAAAGTTGAAGAGAATTAGTCTGACTTATCTGCTAAAATTGATTCTATTGCTACTTCCCTGGAGTTAATTACATCTATTCTTATGCCTGATGATGTCAAAAAGGGGGAGAGAGTTGTCAGAAGGGATAGTGCTGGAGATGGAGGGGCAAGTAGTAAAGGAAAGAACAAGGCTGAAGAGGCTCAAACTCTGAGAACTAGCAAGTCATCTAAATCATAGTCTGTTGGGAGAAATACTGATACTCAAGGTACTTCAAAGACCAAGAGTTTGCTGTTACCTTCTAATCCACAAACTGATGAAGAATTGGCTGCTAAGCTGTTTATTGAAGAGAATGAGGAAGGAGTTACGATTGAGGATATTGAAGCTGAAGAGAAGAGTTTACAAGAAGAACATCTTAAAGCTTTAAAGTCTGGTAAGGTACAAAGAGGAAAAGCTCCTAGACCTGTTGTTAAAGGTGTTGTGATCAGAGAAAGGGCTGATGTTAGTCAAAGATCTCGGTTTTCAAAGGAAGAAATGGCAGCAGAGGCTAAACTCAAGCTAAAAGGCATTGAAGGAGAAAGTTCACAGAAGAAAGTTACAACTTCTGTTGTATCACAAGCAATGATCACACCTTTACACTCTTCTCAGTTGAAATCGGTTTTTGGGAAAGGAACAATTCATGATCCAAATGTATTATCTGGAGTCTCTATGAATGTTTCTGATGGAAAAGCTCTATCTGGCAAAGTTGGTAATAATAAGGGTGGACTAGGTTCACACAGAGACAAAAGGCAATATACTGGTCCTAGAGATCCTTCTTCACTGGCTGTTCCAGGTCGTGGTGTTCCTCAAGAGAGTTTGGACAGACTGGAATCAGTATAGTTAGTTCATCAGAAGAGTTTAAACAAGAATTTTCTTTTGTACTTCATGGCTGATGGGACAGTATTTAAAGTTGGTGAGGATGATATTGGCTTGAAATGTTGGGAAGAACTAGAGTATGTTCTGTATCTTCTCAAGGTGAATAGTCGAAGGACTCAATCAGTTGCTAATGTGCTCAGAAAGAGAATGACTCAGAATCTGGCAATCAGAGGAGAAAAATATAATAGCAGATATGTTCCTAAGTACAGGGATTACAAAGGCAATCTCATTGAAATGAAGAAAGGTACTGCAAAGTTAAAGACTGATTTGGGAATCACAGTACTTGATTTCAATTCACAGTCGGAAAAAGTCAGATTTATCAGACTGGGTAATGAGATGAGAAGGAACAAAATTTATGATCTTAGGGCTGCTATCTACCAGACAGATGAAAGTGATCCTCAGCTCAGAGAAATTAAAGAAGCTATGAAGATTGAGCTTGAAAATGCAGAAAGAAGATTGCTGATAGACTATCTCAGAGCTATGCCAGATCTTGAAATGATAAGAGATTAAGGTATGTAAGGATTTTCTTATTCTCTGTAGTTTTTATTAAGTAGAAGCTTAAACTCTGAATTTGTATAAACACTGTATTTGTCTATTTGTTTTGACATCATCAATTATTGTCATTAACTTGTGAATTTTTGCTAATGAACAAGTTGGGGGAGATTGTTAAATATAATTGATGTGTTTTAATCAGTGTTTAAGTGTTACAGTGAATTATCAGAGTTTAGCTGGAAGTAGTAAGAGTTTAGTGTAAACTCTGACAGATGGAAGCTCGACAGAGTTTGTCAAACTCTGTCTAGAGGAAGCGTCTACTGGTCAACAGTGATTGAAGATTTATTATGGAAGCGATATCTTTGAAGATTGGATAGCTATCAAAGAGATCGAGTTGACATAGGAGACGTGTGACAATCTGTAATTGATATCATTGTATAGCTGATTATTAGGAATATCAATTAGAGATTGTATCGTAGCTGTATGTTATATAAATACAGTTAGGTTAACCCTAGAAGGGAATCGTACAACGAATTATCTTTATTGTAACCTAGCAGCTCTTTGTGATATTTTACATCACGAAGAGGGTTCGTAATACAAGAAGTTTTTAAGTGCATAAACGCTTTTACTTGTTAAACTCCCATACAAAGTTGATTATTAATTGTGTATTCAGCCTAACAAGATCAATTTACCGTAAGATAAATTTTTGATTCAATGATGTAATAGTTTTACATGTCATATGTTAATTGTACGCTAGTAAAAAACTCCATTGGATTTGCAGTGCTTTTCCAGATGACAGAGGATATTACGTATCACTGTTTTGTGTTTAGGGATCTTCGCTAATATAGTTTCTGTATTACTATCTCTCTATTCTTTTTCTCATGAGAATTAAGGGACCCCCTCGCATGATCACTGGTCTTGGCTTTAATTATCAAATATGAGACTTACAATGTTGTGTTACGGTTATCACTGGTTTATTTAACATCTTATTTATTATCTCGAGAGTTGCAGAATTATCACTCTATGTCTGAGAAATCATAAGTACAGATGATAGTTAAAAAATGATTATTTCTTCTACAATGCATGTCTACTCCTGCCAATCTATTTGCTACTGATTGTTACTGATGTGAAAATTTATATGGTTCTAAATAGGTACTTGTTAGAAATGTGCCACCAGATCCTGATGAATCAGTCGGTCAGCTTGTGGAGCACTTCTTCTTGGTCAACCATCCAGAACACTTTCTCAGCAGTCAGGTTTCTACTGCTTATCTGCACTCGAATCCAAATTCAAATTGAGATATCGAGGTCAATTTTGATTGTACAAATGCTAGTTTTAGTAACAGTTTTAATCATTGCTCATTTTGAGCCAACAAGCATGACGCGTGTCTGTGTTGTGCAAAAATGGTAAATCTGCATGATGATATTTTTTTAGCAGAACTTTACCCTATATACAAATGTCTTTTACGATAGGACACATGTTTTAAGAGTCATATGTTGTCTACTGTTATGACAATTGTGGGATTTGCAAGGAACCATACTAGACAATTTCCCCTTTGATGTGTTAATTATATTTTTCTTGGCTTGATAACTTGGGTGCAAATTGTCAGGACTTGTCGATGATAAGAAGAAAAGAAAAAATTGGCTAGATTATTATCAACTGAAGTATACTAGAAATCAGTCAAAAAAACCAACTATGAAGGTGAATAAGCTGCTTTAATGTTGTAATAGAATGATAGACATTGTTATGCTTTCTTCCTTTCCTCCTTAAATCTCGTCCTTAAGCATGTGTAAAATGACTATCCTTCAATGCAAACTGGATTACTTGGCCTTTGGGGAAAGAAAGTGGATGCAATTGAATATTATACATCCAAAATCGAAAAACTCTCTGATGAAGAACGAACTGAACTTGGACTATTGCACTTCTTTCATTTTTTTGGCTTACTTTTCTAGTGCCATTTGTATTTTCACTACTCTTGTTGTAATATATAGACAATTTTTTTTAGTTCTTATAGACATTTTTTTTTGTAGTTGAAGTTTGTAATATATATGTATGGAAAAATTGTGTTTAAACTTGTTGGTGTTCTTGGATTATATTTTGTAATGGTGAAATTCCAATTTTGAAATTATTTTTTTTTAAAAAAATTGACCTATAGCGTCGGTCATTTGAAAGGGCGACGCTATAGGTTTTTTTTTTAAAAAAAATTAATCTATAGCGTCGGTCATTTGAAAGGGCGACGCTATAGGTTATACCTATAGCGTCGGCATTTTAGAGGGCGACGCTATAGGATATACCTATAGCGTCGGCATTTTAAGAGGCGACGCTATAAGCTCTACCTATAGCGTCGGCATTTTAAAGGGGCGACGCTATAAGCTATACCTATAGCGTCGGTCATTTAAATGACCGACGCCATAGCCGACTTTTAGCGTCGGCAATTTAACCGACGATATAGGCATAACCTATAGCGTCCCCTGCATATACTACGCCAAAAAATCGACGCTATAGGTCTATTTAGGCGACGCAATAGGTCCAGTTTGTACTAGTGAATGTCGAATTAAATGAGCCTAAGTTGGTCCAAGGTTAAAGCCCAATTATGAGGCCTAAAACCCTAATTAATTATTAAATTCGTAATTAATTATTCAGCTGATTATAGGACTCTAATATTGAGTCCAACAAGGACCTAAATTCTACAAGAGTAGTCCCCAAGACACATGAGTCCAATAGATATCCACCTTCTTCTTGGAAGGATCTAGAACTGGACCTAGAGTAGGTAACTTGTCCACCAAGTTACCAAACTCTACCCTAATTCCAAAGCATCCAATGCCTATATAAAGGGCCTGATTCTTCAACCTAGAACTACGTTTTTTGACTTGATTCTTGATATCTGCAATATATGTAGGCATCTTGTGAGGACCCGAGTTAAGTCACGAAACACTTGATCAGCCATTAAAGCTCGAAGCTCTCCCTAACCCTAGCATTTAATACGCAATAAATACATCCTGCTTTTCGTTCCACAACAGGTGTATTTCATGTTCAAATTATTCTTGATAATGTTTTTCGTTTGAAGAAAAAATTATTGTTCATATCGTTGATTTTTGATTGTGCTTTAACTTATTATGATTTTTTTTTTTAGTTTTAAATTGTTGAATATTGTATTTGATAGAAACTAGCATCGAAGAATAAGAATAAATTATGGTTGTTTCATACTTTGATCTACCAGTACCACCCTTTCTGTAACACCCCCAGATCCGGGGTCCGGGATCCGGTGGTTACGGTTTCCAATTCTGTCCACAACACTTGAACTTTCCTTAACATAAAATAAATTACGTCTCTATAACCCAACACAATAATATAAAACACACCCGTTATAGTCCCAGAGATGAAATCAGAGTAACACTCAAATTTTTATTAATCACATTATGAGTTCTTACAATCCAAAAGAATTTCAATATAAATACATACTCTTTGCCATCCATTTACATAAGGCATACTAGACCATATTCTTGGTACTGAAAGAATAAATATACCCTACCAATAGCTTCTCCTTCAGCTCTGGTAGTCTCATCGTCCTCGCCCGCGTCGAGTGCGCCTTGTGCGAGTCATCTGGTCTAGCTGTTGTTGTGATATAATAATAAAGCAAGGGTGAGCAATAGCCCACCAACAATAATATATGACTGAACGATAATGTATAACAGTTCAAAAGTATCTTTCGAACCATATGCCATGCCTTTACGGAAATGATGCCAGTATAATATGAACGATGAAGTTACAAGGTAACTTAAAGTATTTGTTTGTAGAAATATCTGCTACATCAAAGTAAGCGAGATATTCTTATTGTTATTAAGAAGAGGAACTTGCGAGAAAAGGTTGCAATTCCAGTTATGACCCTTTTCCAACTCTGCCAACAGTAATCATGTTGCAGGAAATAAATAAATTTGGATGATGAACCAATGATGGAGTATTCACCGCGCCCGCTGTTCCAATCTTGATGATCAGTCGAGATCGTACAGCTCAATTTAGATTTACTACCGGTAGAAGGAAGAACTGACGGCTTTACTTGTGTACCGCCTTACTAGCTCTCCCCGGCCAACGGTTGGGCCAAAGGGGATGGACCGGCGCTACTCGGCCTCTTACACGACTCCTAGTTCAAATAGAATTCATGATTCTGAATGTAACGTTCGTCCCCCTTTCCCCAAGTATAATACTTGTTGATAAGACTCCACAAAGTAGTCGTATCTAGTTGGAAAGGAAAATTTACCAATAACTCCCAAGCTATTACTTGGTAACGGATATCAACTTGTTCCAGTGATCTTACCCCTCGAAAGATGAGAAAGTAAGCAACGACTTAATAAGTCAACAGCACCCGAGTTGCGAGTGAAGGGAATACTTTATGACCGGGAAGTCGACAAGATAAATAACATTTTCCAAGTAAGGTTCCCTTATTATTAAGGAGGTAGACTCAAATAAGAATGATGTCTGAGAACCTTCCTTGATATAGGATTAATAATAATATGACTCCGAAATATTTTTCGTAATAATCGAAGAAGATAAACCTTATTGAAGTTATTCTAAGTATGGAATAAATATTCAGAGAATATTTATTGAATTAAAAATATTTAAAGAATATTCAGGAATATGAAAGAATATCTTTAATCAGAGTATTTTTCAAATAATTCTTGAAGAAATATCGAGAGAATATTTATCGCATAATTAAATATTCAAATGAATATTCCAAATAATATTCATTAATCAATAAGACCTGAAAGGAATATTTAAAATATTTAAAATAATATTCGATGATTAAATAGAACCCTGGATGAATATTCAAAATAATATTCATAATTAATTAGGAATTTAAATGAATATCAATAAAGTAATATTCATTTAATAAATAATATCCTAAATGAATATCAAGTAATATTCATTTAGTAATCCAAGCTTTAAAGGAATATTCGATATAATATTCGATAAGTAAATCAAGCTTCAGATGAATATTGAAGATAATATTCATCAAGTACTTAATACCTTAAATGAATTTTCAAAAGTAATATTTATTTAATGAAATAATATTCTAAATGAATGTCCACATAATATTCATTTAGTAGTCTCATCTTTAGAAGAGTATTCGAAATAATAATCGATAATCAATTCGACTCCGAATGAATATTGACGAATATTATTCGTCGAATGATTACGTTCAAATAATTATTTGAAGTAAGGATCGTTAAAATAATTAGTCTCGAACGAATATTCAAATAATATTCGTCGCCCAAATAATAGAAAATATTTACTTAAATATTTTCCTCCGAGGTAATCTCGATATTTCAAGGAATATTGACTCCTGGTCTATTTTTGATTAATAAGATGTATACGCCCTTCTATGAGGGTCTTACAATAATCGGCTTATAACTGATATATAACTATCTAGCTTATAAGCCAACAATAACATTCAGGGAACAAGTATATCACTTCAACTTGAAAGTAGGCATGCATGCAATGGCATATGTATATCAGCATATATATATATATTTATTCAATCACAACAACAGCCTAAAAGAAGGGAATTGAAACTTGCCTGGTAGTCGAGTACGGTAAGGGGTAGTGGTAGCGGGTCCCGGTTCAGCTTGGTGATCTATAAATAGCCAAGGCATTCGGGATTAATCACTTAACATATTAAAAGTTAAGTTATACTTAATTCGAAACACGTTCTCGAGTTATCTCGTTATACCCCTTTTTGTGGATTACTTTTATCACTGATCCGACCCGACATTCGTTCGTTAATACGACATGTCATTGCATTTATACTTGGGACATACTTAAGTCATATGAGTTCTAAGGTTGATCATTACGAACCAATATTATACTCCGAGTTTTATCGCCCGTTTTCTAAGTGTTTTACCGAAGTTATAAAAGAGTCGTCTTTTAGGGGTTCGTTCGCGTTTAACCTCGACTCGAACATTTTTAATAAATCGAAAAAATGATCTTTTTGACATACGGTTTTCTTTCACGCCTTCCTTTTTACCTCTAGTATTTATTTACCAAGATTCTCCATGACGTTACATAGTTTACGAGGGTTCAATTACAGTTACGAACTTTCGTTTACAGATTCGAACTACTTTTAGTAATTTGGTCATAAATCCTAAACCGTAAGTCCGTTTCATGCGATCTTTATATCAAAACGAAGCTTGAAACATAATCTATCCTATCATGGCAGAAAATGAAGCTGTACAGTGAGTTATAGCTACTGTGATGCTCGGTGTTTAATAGTCTAACGAAAATTCGGCATTACGACGGCTATAAATCGAACGTTCTAAAATTCATAACAATCAATCCAAGCCACACCGGGCATACTATACATGGTTTTCATCTTAACCAGTCCAAGAAGGTTTCAATTAACCATCATAATCATCAAAACTCTTAAATCATCACTACTAACTACATAATCATGCTTTTATGCATATAACAACACCATAATCTTAACTAATCTAAAACCATCAAGAACATATATAAAACTCAAAGTAAGATCTTGGGTTCTTAAGAATTATACCTTCCTTGGAGAGTGTACAAGCTATAATAACCCTTATATAGTCCTTGTATGGCTTTAACAAAGCTTAAATCATCCAAAGAAACCAAGAAATCAAAGTTAGTTTCTTGAAAACACTATTCACCCTCATCTTTGAGGATTTATTTGAAAATGGAAAACATGGAGTTTGAAGCTAAGATTTCTAGGAGATCATTTTTATGAAATATAGGACTCACCATAAAAATTTGGAGATCAAACAATGGTTGGAAGGTGGATTTTGAAATCTTAAAACTCCAAAATTCGAAGTGCCTTGGTTTTGGGGGAAAAACAGTGAACTTCTCGAATTTATTTACCCATCCAAACGATCTTCAAAAATTATGAAATTAAATCCCCAACTTCACCTTGATGTGTAGAAGCTCCATGAATTGTTTCATGATTTTTAGATGAGTAGATCTAGGTGAAAAAAAATGGCAAAGACCCCTGCCCTGGAAAATGCAACTGCTGGAAAAATGGGGGAGAGGTGGTGTTTGCTTGGCTAGTTGTCAAATGATATTTGTGATATGTATAAGTGGGTATAGCTGCTAATACTCCTCTTAATACAAGTGTCAAAGGTTTATGGTGTGTTAGAAAAATTGATGATGTGAAGCCTTGTTGTTTTCTTCTTGTCCATCCACCTCATTACTTCCTTTCTCATTTCTTTTCTTCATTTCATTTCCACCAAATATTCTTATATATAACCCCAGCTGATCAAGTAGGGTTTTTTTTATCTCGTTACGTATTTAATTCGTAATTTCTTTCGCGTTTGCTTGATCGCTTAATCTTGTTATAAAGTTCTAGCGATTTCTAGAACACTTGTTATTCTAACTCAAAGGTTTTCATTCTAAATCCTCAAATCATACTTAATAAATAAAATCCTTGAATCCTTAACATTATAATACTCTTGTCTTGATCGTATTGATAGGCTCTTTACGGTTCGGTCAAATATTGTACCGAAAAAGAATTTGGAATTTCTGAATTCCGATCGTCTCTGCATTCACTTATTTCCTCCGCGTATTACTAATATGACTTCGAAACATCCATAACACGTCCCGTACATAGGGTGGCGTGAAAAGTTTTCCAACTTACAAAGTCACTATTCATCCACCAAATTACTATGCACGTACAGGAAACACTATGCACGTACGGGAAATACTATGCACGTACGGGAAATACTATGCACGTATGGGAAATACTATGCACGTATTCATTTCTCTTCAAGGATCCATTAGCTCCTTCCTGGATGGTAGATTATTCTTATCTAGGTCCTCAACCATCGAATTACTCTATTCTGACAATATACCAATGCATCAGGATCATTGTCCAAAGCAATATCCATTCATTACAATCATTGTTCTTTGAAACCACCATTCATTAGAGCTGGTGACCTTGTTGTTGGAATCATTGTTCCTCATTTTATCATTACTTAATAAAAGTTTTAATTATATCCAAAATTTGGGGTTCTTACAGTCTCCCCTCCTTAAAAGGATTCCGTCCCGGAATCAGGTATGAAGCAAAGAGTCGTTTGCCTGTCGTTCACTCTTTAGCTTCCCGGTCAATTCTTATTCGTTCTACCCTTCCTCAGCACATCTTCTAGTGCTACAATTCATACTTTATCCTTTTTCCATCAACGTTGCTACTTTTCGTACAACTCACTATCCGGGTTATACTTTTACTCAGTCTTATCCTTATTGATACCTGCAGTAACATTGGTATCACTATCACCCTACGATTCGGAGGTAACCTCGCTCGTACTGTGCATTTCCTGATCGCTTTAATCTTCGCAATCTAGATCAATATAGAGAAGTGGAAAGATTTGTTGAGAGATCACTATGATCAATTGAACATTTGTTATATTGCATAGTTAGTACAGAAGGGGGCCAGCCTTTAGTACTTGACAAGCAATTAAACAAGTCATAGCATTCCACTTAGACTTCTATCACATAGACAGATAGTCACGTAGCAGTACCTCCCCTCCAAAAAGGGTTGTTCTTCTCAATTCATAAAGAAGATGAATAAGAGAGAAGAAGAGAAAAGAGTTCTAAAGGATTATAGAAAGCTTTCATGATTGTAGAATATCATACTCAGAATTTACCTCTGAACTATAGAGGTTTATCAAAGAAGAAATTAATCATAATTATATCCAATACTATTTGATCGCAATCTCACGTGTCAACATATCTTGCTGCTTTGTCCATTATTCTATGGACAAATACTCTTGTTCAATCTTAGCGATACTCACATTCGGGAAGTCCTTCAACCTTTCAGGTTAAATCTTAGGTTTCTCACTTGGCATCATTATTACTGACATCCCATATCATGTTACTAGCTTTTTCATAACTATAGTATTGACACTATCAGGTTGTCATCCTGAGAATTCATTAGAAAACCCATTCATAACACTCCTTGCTTCTCATTCCATAGTTGCTTCCCCAGCCTTTTCTTTATCAATCACATCCTTCTTATTATCTGATTCTTATTTACTTCTGTTATTTACTTTCACCTTCACCTCTTTATTGAGACACCTTTTTGCACTTGGTACCTCCTTATCAGTATTCCGTCTCATTTACTCTATAATCATCACGTTATTTCAATTTAAACTTTCCGAAATGAATCTGGCCCGATTCCTTTAACTTAGATTCATATAATCTACTTCTGCCAACCTTGTTTCTCATTACTTGTTCTTTTCTATCCATGGTTTTCCACAGGTTGTCTTTCGTAAGTCAGACCAGGTCTTATATCTACATTCTTGTACTCCTATCATCTGTTGAACATTTGCATTTTACTGGCGTAGCCTGGCCACATGAAAACCCGTTATGACCGTGCTATAATTTTGGGGGTAAGGCTGGCTCGAATACCACCGTCCGAACATTTTAAACTCTCAGGTGGCCCATAAGTCTCGGGCTCAACCGCCCTTCCCTCCAAATCTCATTAATTCTTTCCATGGGAATATCTTTAACATCATGAATCATCAACCTCATATTCTCTATCTTGTTTGCGCAGAAGTACACTAACATAAACTTGTTTGTCATTCATCAACATGCCTTTTAGTTAATCAATGGCAGCACTGTCTTTATCTTTACATTGTCATCTACTTTCTTAGAAGAATCACCATCGCTTGTTGTTTACGTAGTGCATTAATAGCTAACCCTACGGGTTTCAAATCCCTTAGGGAGACAAAGTGATCACTATTCCTTATCCATACGAAACACTTCCTGAACTTGATGTAGATATAACATGAAGTAGATAGAATTGCAGAAGAGTTTCAAGTATCGCAGCTAGGTCCGGTTGATGAAACTATCACTTATGCATCTTCCATAAAAGACTGGAAACTTAACGGTTTACTTCATCAATTTTGTACCATGGTCCTGGTTTGCCTCAAAACGGGACCTTCTAAGGTACGTAATATGCTTAAGACTCCATCAGGAATCGAATCTTTACTTAAACTATTATTACCTTCGATTCTTGCACAATCATCAAAAGGAATGTAACTTCCTCCACTCCAATATGACCTTCAAGGTCTTTCCAAATATCATTTTGTTTCTTCGGTATGATCATTTATAATTATTCCTTTATACTTAAACTGTCGGCCACCTCATTGGCCTTTCCTGATAATAATAATTTCTGGTAATCCTTGTTCCTTGGATATATTCCAATTCAAACATTTCTACCTCATTCCCATCATTTTTGGGTGAAAGCATTCTCCCTTAAGCTCTGCTGATGAAGAAAAATATATTTAACAGTCTTTCTCCATAAGTCATTGCTTCCACCTACTCGTGGGAACTTTATCACGTTTATTCCCCATCCTACTTAGGATACTTCTCTTCTTAGTTCTTTCCTTATCTTAGGATAATCTCAACCTTTATAGGTTCAATCCATACTTCCTCATGGTCTCATACATGCCTCATCTGGCATTACTGTTACTATGTCATACATTCCTTACCAAACTTCCATTTTGAAGTTCGGAATATTACCTTTTTCCTTGTAAGGTTTCATAGGTCATCCTCATCCTTCCTCCTGTATTTTCTGGGTACAGGGTATATCAAAATGTCATTGATCAATACTCTAATAATTCTATCTATGTTCTTTCCAGAACTCTTTTTTTTTCTAATAATCCTTACCGGTCATTGTTGCCTTAGCAAGTCCAGCTCATATCATCTGAAGTCATAATGTCGTTATTAGGGTTAATGCCACCCCTTGTGCATTCCCCAGGGTTTGTCTTAATTCATTGATATCCTATCCTTAATTCAACTGTCAATGAATTCTTGCATCTTATAATTGGCAATCAGATCATGTATCCTTAATAAAGGTCTCTTTTCAATCATTCTCATTTGATAATCGATCGGTGGCTTAATGCCACCCTCTTCTTTCAGATAGTTGTCAGCCTATTTGGCCTTCCAAAAAGGCAACGTATGCCTATCTCCTCTCTTACAGAACTTGGTAATGGCAGCAAGGATGTTTTGGAAAATATTGGTCGAGTTCAACGTGAATCTATTAGTACTTATCGTTCTTCTCAAATGTACTTGCCTTAGACAAAATTTCTACAGCATACTGATCCATCTCTGACCATTTCTATACTCTCTTCATAAACATTCGTTGTTTACTTCCCTTAGTCGTAATATGTTCATGGTATTCATGATACCCTAACATCATGCATCTCAAGTCACTATACTCCCATTTTACTCAAAATCTTGGACAACCATATACACATGAGTCACTTTAGTACGGGTTACCCCATCCCAAAAAGGTCTAGTAAATTCCCCATCAAAACATGGGTTGCAAAGGGTTTAGTAGAAGACTCCTACAATCTCATTAATATTTCCTTTATATCAGAAGCCCTTGCAGTCGGTGCTTACTTAGAAGCAACCCTGCTTTGTCTTTTCATTGCTGGTCTAGTCACTTTATAGTCCGTTGTGACTTGGCCTCAACTGGCCACACTAAAATAAAAATATATGATTTTAGGGGTTGGCTAATAGCATTACTTTTCTAGCAATTGCCGGCATAGTGCCTTCTTCTTTGATACCTTTCTACCTTTCCAAAACTTTACTCCATATAAGTCTTAATCGACTACTCGGCACCGTCTCCGGTCACCTTTCCTCCACTTTTATCTTTTCAACTATTCTTATCAATCCCGCGTGCCACGCAAGCTTACCATTCCTGGCATAACAGCCTTTTCACTTAAGTCAATCCCGGAGTTTCTCCGTCCGGCTAGTTTCTTACTTACATTTCCTGTTTTCGTCCAATCTCACTTCATCATATTATCACTACCGTCGATTGTAATGCTCAGGGTCCGTTTACTAACCCATTTTATAGCAACCTTACCCAAATCACAGGGTTTGCTCCAGTTTCTACTCTCTTCGATGACATTCTCTGATTATCAGAAAGACAAGGTTTGCCAAAATTCACCGAATTCCTTTCCAGACTCAGGGAAATTTTGATCAATCTACCCACCTACTGGTAACATCAAGGAGACCAGTTTCGAAACCTGAAGAATAGTTCTATGAACCTCCAAGCAGGTGGAATCATAAGCAGTCATAGTTAACGAAATAATCATCATCGGATTGGAAGTTTACCCACTGGAGAGGAATCAATTATATCCATCCCTTAGAAGGGAATCAATAATTTCAAACTGAAACCTGTCACAACGTCCTGATATTCAATACTACCAAATATCGGTCTACCTAACCCTTTATGCGAAGCGTCATTGGAAGCACAAAGTCTCCTTTTTCCATTAAGCAATGCCAGCTCTTGGTCATTACCAATTTCACCTTTTAGCTCCAGGAAGATTTTCTCACATTTTTCTCTTTAACTGCTGATCGTATTACTTGATCTATTATAATTCCGTGTCGGAGTAAACTTAAGGTAACTACTATAATCCATTCAAAGAGAAGAAGGAATTTAATATTCCTCTGAATCACATGCATCTAACGTTCCTGGTTCATCATTTAACTGAGTTGAATTAACTCTATACTCAGTCTCTGGCAGTAGTCTCATTACGAGTTCATCTTGACTCACTGGTCTTATCTTCCGGTAGGTTCTGAGATCATTGTCTTGCTTACTACTTCCTTATATAACTTTTACCCAATCATTCTATTACTTCCCAATGTCTTTACTTTCTAAATGATTCATTCATAAAATGAACATTTTCCTTAATAAAACCACCTTATTAACCTCAATTTGGTTCCATAATTTACAACCTACGACACCTGCCTTCTCATGGCGAATTATTACTGACCATATTCATACTAATTCATTTATCAAATGATATGGCACTTACTGCCTCCTTCTCAACTATTCCTAGGGACTCTGCTCCTCGCCCTATATCACTGTCTTTGATAATCATACATCCCTCTAGCTCTTTCTTTGTTAAGATGAAAATCTCTAAGGATTCTCATCTATTTCCGTATAAGATCTCAAGTAATTCTTCCAATCCTTCTTTCTTGCTGGTACTACGTCTGGTAGTCCGGCTATGAATTCAACATGCATCTTCAGATCTCTTAATAATATATCAGTTCTTTATACTCACTTTTCTGAGCACCATATCTTAATCATCACAGTCATTCTGGCTGCGACCCTCATTACCCATGGGTAAGCTCCTCATCCTAACAGGATTTTCCTTATCTGCTGGAACCTCTTCCGGGTCTCCAGTAGGGTACTCCATCGAATTACCCGCTGATCTTCAGCATATAAAGCATCATCGCGCTGTTGCTCGTATGCCTCAAGGTCAGTCACCTTACTCGTCGATACGATATCGAGCTAAGTTACTATCATTATACTTACGAGTTCCCATAAGGGTTTTATATGTCATCACTACATTAAGTAGTCCGACTATGAACTTGGCAAGAGTTCTTATTATCTTATTGAATTTATTGTTTTAACGTCACCTCATCTCTGGGGTTTATAACGTACGCTCTGATACCACTTCTGTAACACCCCCAGATCCGGGGTCCGGGATCCGGTGGTTACGGTTTCCAATTCTGTCCACAACACTTGAACTTTCCTTAACATAAAATAAATTACGTCTCTATAACCCAACACAATAATATAAAACACACCCGTTATAGTCCCAGAGATGAAATCAGAGTAACACTCAAATTTTTATTAATCACATTATGAGTTCTTACAATCCAAAAGAATTTCAATATAAATACATACTCTTTGCCATCCATTTACATAAGGCATACTAGACCATATTCTTGGTACTGAAAGAATAAATATACCCTACCAATAGCTTCTCCTTCAGCTCTGGTAGTCTCATCGTCCTCGCCCGCGTCGAGTGCGCCTTGTGCGAGTCATCTGGTCTAGCTGTTGTTGTGATATAATAATAAAGCAAGGGTGAGCAATAGCCCACCAACAATAATATATGACTGAACGATAATGTATAACAGTTCAAAAGTATCTTTCAAACCATATGCCATGCCTTTACGGAAATGATGCCAGTATAATATGAACGATGAAGTTACAAGGTAACTTAAAGTATTTGTTTGTAGAAATATCTGCTACATCAAAGTAAGCGAGATATTCTTATTGTTATTAAGAAGAGGAACTTGCAAGAAAAGGTTGCAATTCCAGTTATGACCCTTTTCCAACTCTGCCAACAGTAATCATGTTGCAGGAAATAAATAAATTTGGATGATGAACCAATGATGGAGTATTCACCGCGCCCGCTGTTCCAATCTTGATGATCAGTCAAGATCGTACAGCTCAATTTAGATTTACTACCGGTAGAAGGAAGAACTGACGGCTTTACTTGTGTACCGCCTTACTAGCTCTCCCCGACCAACGGTTGGGCCAAAGGGGATGGACCGGTGCTACTCGGCCTCTTACACGACTCCTAGTTCAAATAGAATTCATGATTCTGAATGTAACGTTCGTCCCCCTTTCCCCAAGTATAATACTTGTTGATAAGACTCCACAAAGTAGTCGTATCTAGTTGGAAAGGAAAATTTACCAATAACTCCCAAGCTATTACTTGGTAACGGATATCAACTTGTTCCAGTGATCTTACCCCTCGAAAGATGAGAAAGTAAGCAACGACTTAATAAGTCAACAGCACCCGAGTTGCGAGTGAAGGGAATACTTTATGACCGGGAAGTCGACAAGATAAATAACATTTTCCAAGTAAGGTTCCCTTATTATTAAGGAGGTAGACTCAAATAAGAATGATGTCTGAGAACCTTCCTTGATATAGGATTAATAATAATATGACTCCGAAATATTTTTCGTAATAATCGAAGAAGATAAACCTTATTGAAGTTATTCTAAGTATGGAATAAATATTCAGAAAATATTTATTGAATTAAAAATATTTAAAGAATATTCAGGAATATGAAAGAATATCTTTAATCAGAGTATTTTTCAAATAATTCTTGAAGAAATATCGAGAGAATATTTATCGCATAATTAAATATTCAAATGAATATTCCAAATAATATTCATTAATCAATAAGACCTGAAAGGAATATTTAAAATATTTAAAATAATATTCGATGATTAAATAGAACCCTGGATGAATATTCAAAATAATATTCATAATTAATTAGGAATTTAAATGAATATCAATAAAGTAATATTCATTTAATAAATAATATCCTAAATGAATATCAAGTAATATTCATTTAGTAATCCAAGCTTTAAAGGAATATTCGATATAATATTCGATAAGTAAATCAAGCTTCAGATGAATATTGAAGATAATATTCATTAAGTACTTAATACCTTAAATGAATTTTCAAAAGTAATATTTATTTAATGAAATAATATTCTAAATGAATGTCCACATAATATTCATTTAGTAGTCTCATCTTTAGAAGAGTATTCGAAATAATAATCGATAATCAATTCGACTCCGAATGAATATTGACGAATATTATTCGTCGAATGATTACGTTCAAATAATTATTTGAAGTAAGGATCGTTAAAATAATTAGTCTCGAACGAATATTCAAATAATATTCGTCGCCCAAATAATAGAAAATATTTACTTAAATATTTTCCTCCGAGGTAATCTCGATATATCAAGGAATATTGACTCCCGGTCTATTTTTGATTAATAAGATGTATACGCCCTTCTATGAGGGTCTTACAATAATCGGCTTATAACTGATATATAACTATCTAGCTTATAAGCCAACAATAACATTCAGGGAACAAGTATATCACTTCAACTTGAAAGTAGGCATGCATGCAATGGCATATGTATATCAGCATATATATATATATATATTTATTCAATCACAACAACAGCCTAAAAGAAGGGAATTGAAACTTGCCTGGTAGTCGAGTACGGTAAGGGGTAGTGGTAGTGGGTCCCAGTTCAGCTTGGTGATCTATAAATAGCCAAGGCATTCGGGATTAATCACTTAACATATTAAAAGTTAAGTTATACTTAATTCGAAACACGTTCTCGAGTTATCTCGTTATACCCCTTTTTGTGGATTACTTTTATCACTGATCCGACCCGACATTCGTTCGTTAATACGACATGTCATTGCATTTATACTTGGGACATACTTAAGTCATATGAGTTCTAAGGTTGATCGTTACGAACCAATATTATACTCCGAGTTTTATCGCCCGTTTTCTAAGTGTTTTACCGAAGTTATAAAAGAGTCGTCTTTTAGGGGTTCGTTCGCGTTTTACCTCGACTCGAACATTTTTAATAAATCGAAAAAATGATCTTTTTGACATACGGTTTTCTTTCACGCCTTCCTTTTTACCTCTAGTATTTATTTACCAAGATTCGCCATGACGTTACATAGTTTACGAGGGTTCAATTACAGTTACGAACTTTCGTTTACGGATTCGAACTACTTTTAGTAATTTGGTCATAAATCCTAAACCGTAAGTCCGTTTCATGCGATCTTTATATCAAAACGAAGCTTGAAACATAATCTATCCTATCATGGCAGAAAATGAAGCTGTACAGTGATTTATAGCTACTGTGATGCTCGGTGTTTAATAGTCTAACGAAAATTCGGCATTACGACGGCTATAAATCGAACGTTCTAAAATTCATAACAATCAATCCAAGCCACACCGGGCATACTATACATGGTTTTCATCTTAACCAGTCCAAGAAGGTTTCAATTAACCATCATAATCATCAAAACTCTTAAATCATCACTACTAACTACATAATCATGCTTTTATGCATATAACAACACCATAATCTTAACTAATCTAAAACCATCAAGAACATATATAAAACTCAAAGTAAGATCTTGGGTTCTTAAGAATTATACCTTCCTTGGAGAGTGTACAAGCTATAATAACCCTTATATAGTCCTTGTATGGCTTTAACAAAGCTTAAATCATCCAAAGAAACCAAGAAATCAAAGTTAGTTTCTTGAAAACACTATTCACCCTCATCTTTGAGGATTTATTTGAAAATGGAAAACATGGAGTTTGAAGCTAAGATTTCTAGGAGATCATTTTTATGAAATATAGGACTCACCATAAAAATTTGGAGATCAAACAATGGTTGGAAGGTGGATTTTGAAATCTTAAAACTCCAAAATTCGAAGTGCCTTGGTTTTGGGGGAAAAACAGTGAACTTCTCGAATTTATTTACCCATCCAAACGATCTTCAAAAATTATGAAATTAAATCCCCAACTTCACCTTGATGTGTAGAAGCTCCATGAATTTTTTCATGATTTTTAGATGAGTAGATCTAGGTGAAAAAAAATGGCAAAGACCCCTGCCCTGGAAAATGCAACTGCTGGAAAAATGGGGGAGAGGTGGTGTTTGCTTGGCTAGTTGTCAAATGATATTTGTGATATGTATAAGTGGGTATAGCTGCTAATACTCCTCTTAATACAAGTGTCAAAGGTTTATGGTGTGTTAGAAAAATTGATGATGTGAAGCCTTGTTGTTTTCTTCTTGTCCATCCACCTCATTACTTCCTTTCTCATTTCTTTTCTTCATTTCATTTCCACCAAATATTCTTATATATAACCCCAGCTGATCAAGTAGGGTTTTTTTTTATCTCGTTACGTATTTAATCCGTAATTTCTTTCGCGTTTGCTTGATCGCTTAATCTTGTTATAAAGTTCTAGCGATTTCTAGAACACTTGTTATTCTAACTCAAAGGTTTTCATTCTAAATCCTCAAATCATACTTAATAAATAAAATCCTTGAATCCTTAACATTATAATACTCTTGTCTTGATCGTATTGATAGGCTCTTTACGGTTCGGTCAAATATTGTACCGAAAAAGAATTTGGAATTTCTGAATTCCGATCGTCTCTGCATTCACTTATTTCCTCCGCGTATTACTAATATGACTTCGAAACATCCATAACACGTCCCGTACATAGGGTGGCGTGAAAAGTTTTCCAACTTACAAAGTCACTATTCATCCACCAAATTACTATGCACGTACAGGAAACACTATGCACGTACGGGAAATACTATGCACGTATGGGAAATACTATGCACGTATTCATTTCTCTTCAAGGATCCATTAGCTCCTTCCTGGATGGTAGATTATTCTTATCTAGGTCCTCAACCATCGAATTACTCTATTCTGACAATATACCAATGCATCAGGATCATTGTCCAAAGCAATATCCATTCATTACAATCATTGTTCTTTGAAACCACCATTCATTAGAGCTGGTGACCTTGTTGTTGGAATCATTGTTCCTCATTTTATCATTACTTAATAAAAGTTTTAATTATATCCAAAATTTGGGGTTCTTACACTTTCTATTACTTATCATGAAATTCGAGGCATGCAAAACTTATCACAATCAAATAAAGAAGCCTAATTGTTCTGATTCTACCCCACTAATCTTTTTTCTTTTTAAGAATTTAAGTGTATCTAAAAATCTAATCGGACGTTAATGTTGCTCTTCGAATTTGTTTGAACGTTTTTTTTCTTTTAATTTTTTTTATTCATTCTTATTTACATGGTTATGTATGTGCGTCATAGGTTTTTTTTTTTTAATGATTTTTAGGTTTTTTTTTTGGTTTTCAAGATTTGAGTTTAGTGATTTAAAATTTGCTTTCTTCATCTTATTTTTATATTTATGATTTGTTATGATTTTAATTGTAATTATTGATTATTAGTAACCACTGGTTGTTGTTTGGTTTTGTATTTTTTTAAGTGATCTCGGTACAGGAACAGCTAATCGTTTGAACAAGAATTATTAGATCTTTTTCTGTTTGAGAAGTAGAAACACTTGACATAAAAGGTTTGAATTTTTACCATTCTCTCTTCATTTATTTATTGTTAATTGTTAATTTATCGTCATTATCTTCTCATTATTCTTGATCATAACATTCCAACATCTTCTTTTAATTAATTCAATCAAATCTGCTTTTTTATGTATATGTATTTATTACAACGGGTGTCGACCTAAGAAAATGTGACACAAAATCGATGTAAAAAATAAGTATATAGTTTATTTTGTTTTGTATATATACATATATATATATATATATATATATATATATATATATATATATATATTTGTATAATATTCTGTTCATTAATTTATTTGTAGATATTTTATTTTTGATTTCTTTCTTAAATAGTCTATATATTGAAATTTGTTTTACATCAATGTATCCCAATTCTAATTGAATCTTAAGAAAATCTTACCGACGTACAAACCGAAATCAAAGTCAGTATGGATTTTAGTATTTGTATTTTTATTATTGTACACGATTAGTATTTTTATAATATATACAATGGGTGTCGGCCTAAAAAATTGTGAGCAAAATTGATAAATCAAAGTCAAAAGAGCATTTTAGTATTTAAAATTTTATTATTGTGTATGCTTAGTATTTCTATAATATATACAAACGGGTGTCGGCCTAAAAAATCGTGAGACAAAATCTGTATAAAAAAATATATGAATAATCTATCTTATTACCTATATATATTTAATTTATACAATATTGTGTTCACCAATTTATATTGATGTAATAGATATATTTTTGTCGGTTTTTTTCTTAAATAATTTTTATTTAAAATTTTAAAAAAAATTGTGAGGCAAAATCGGTAAATCAAAGTCAAAGAGCATTTTAGTATATAAATTTTAATTATTGTGTACGCTTAGTATTTTTAAAATATATATAACGGGTGTCGGCCTAAAAAATCTTGAGACAAAATCGGTATTAAAAAATATGTGAAAGAATTTCATGCTCTCCTCGCACCAATCTAATTTAGTCTTTTCCTGGTTTAAAGAATTGTTTGCTAATAATTCTTTTATAGTATGTGAAAGGTTGTGTATGATTAGGTAGGGATTTTGGAATCATCGAAATCAGTTTGTATAGTGATATCATTTAATGTTGATATTACATTATATTCTAACAGATGTAACAAAGAAAATGGTAGAAGAGTGGAAGCACGTGAGAGTGTTTTTGTTTGTTTCATCCGTTGAAGAGTGGAAGAGTGGAAGCCATGTTGATACTAATTCATCCGTTGAAGCTGCGCGACAATCGAATGGCACGAACATTATTGGAGATGGTTATGTTGTCAAGAATTTTAACGGCGAATTTCTAATGTCTTAGTTAGTTTTGTCGAGAGATGTTCTCTGAAAAAGAAGCGGGGACTATTAATTTGAAAAAGGCTCTATCTTTATCGGGGATGTTCTTTACAAGAGAAGGGGGCTATTCATTTGAAAAAGCCTCTAGGTATCTTAGTTAAGGATGAGGGTTTTGATAGATATTTATTTGAATTTGATTCCCAAATAGTCAAGAATAGTCTTAATAACCCGGATGGTGGATATAATTTCCTCCTTTCTATTTCAGTTTGTATATAATTATCTTGGCATATCCTCAAGTATAATTTGGTTTTGTTTTGAGATCTGTGAGTATGATTGTTGGTGATTTATTTCAGGCGACAATCTTTGTCAAGTTCGTGGTTTTACATTTTTCCGGATCAAATTTAGAACTCTCTTTGCTTCGTGAAAGCTTTCGTTGATTTTTTTTTAAAAAAAATTATGCATACACTTTTTGCTAATTATTGTTAAGTATGTATTTGTTAACATGTAATGCTCTAAGAATAATCGTTAAGAAGGGTATTAGAAAATGTCAAGGAAATGAAAATATGTAAATTACATTTAGGACCTGTTTGGTTTGGGGGTTGAGGGGGGATGGGTTGGGCTGGGATGGGCTGGGCTCTACAAAACCACGTTTAGTAAATGTTTTTTTGGCGAGGGTCGGGTTGTGGGGGGTTTACTGAAGGGTTGGAGAGGGTTCATATCTAATAACAAAATAGAGGGTTTCCAACACCCCAAATCGGGGTGTTAGACAGACTTATTTTTGTCCCTAATTTCTTTCGCTCACTCTCGCTGCTGCTTCTCCATTCCTCTCCCCGACATAACATCTCGGTCTCCGCCATCAACATCTCAAAGGTATATCTAATTCTATACTCTCCTCTTATATCCCAATCTCTCTCTCTCTCTCTCGCCCTCTCTACCTCTCTCTCTCTCGCCCTCTCCCTCTCTCGCCCTCTCTCTCTGTGTCTCTCGCACTTTCTCCCTCCCTCTTTCTCCCCCTCCCTCTATATATCTTAGTATATATGTATATATTGATATTGTTTATAATTAACTGGTTGCTTTGATTTTAAAAATGCTTAATTTTTTCAGTTTGTAAATTTTTGTCGGACTTATTGATGCTTGGCATCATACATATCTACCTGTATCAAGCTCAAGCTTAGCAGGGTTCTTACTTCTTCTAAATTTTTGGCTGATTAGTTAATGAAATATGGTAGAGGCCCCAAAACTTGTCCCAAAATACTTTTGGGGTATCTAGCATTACTCATTCTTGTAAAATCGAAGAACAAGCTGTTATAGGATATCTATATTTGCTTAGGGTATTATTTTTTCCCTGAGCACAACTCTAGTGACTATGTTCAAGAGGTAAATATGTTCTCCAGAAAATTGATTTCATCAAAAATAAATCACCTGCTTTTAGCTTTGCTGATACAGTTAATAAAAGAGAGGCCTATGTTAAAGAATTTTCTATATTTATAAGATATCTATATTTACCATGAATTTTCTCCAATTCTGAAATATTTTGATTCCGGTCATTCTCATTCAGATTCTCCATGAAGTTAGATAGAGCCAAATTGAAGTTGTTTAGTTGGACTCTTGTAGCTTCTAAGTTTCCAGAGCTAGTCATATCGAGTGAAAGATTTGTTTGTGCTTTCTCTAGTATAGACTGCAAGTACTTTCCTTGGGCTTCTATTCTCATTTTTAATTTTTTTTGTACCTTTTGTGCCATAATTTTGGTTTATATATGAACAAATCTGGAGGCTGAGTCGAAAGAAAGTTGATAGAAGATATCGGTAGAGATTACATACATCAAGTTGCTCTTTTAATCATGTTTAAACCACTTTCGAGTTCTGCTGTTATGTAGACTGATCGCCGGCTGTATAAATTTTGAAAAATCAAACTAGATAGGATATCTGAACTTCGTTTACTAGTATGTAGGCCAAACCTGAAGCTGAGGAGTGGATGAGGAAACCATTTAGACATTATCATGAGATGGTGGAGATGTTTGGAATGGATCGGGCTACTGGGGAATCTGATGTCACTACATCAGAGATGAGACATCAAAATTTGGCAACTGAAATTGATGACAGTGCTTCTACTGATAACATTCCGGTGTCCAATACAAAGTCTCAAAGTCTGTACCAAAGCAAGACAAAAAAAGCAAAAATTGATGACGAACAGACTTCGAAGTTGGATGACTCTATAGGCATCATGGCAGGAGCTTTTAAAGAAATGGTTGATAATGAGAAGCTTTCGATTACTATTGAGGAGTTGTGGGGTATAATCAATGAGATGGAGTTGGAAGAAGATTCCGCTGCTGAAGCATTTGTATATCTGTTAAAAAATGATGAAAGATGCAAAGAGGCAGCCTTAGCCCAGTGAGTTTTTCATAAAATTTATTATTTAGATTTTAATTAATCCTGCTAGAGTTTTTAGGGCTTTTTGATTGAATTTTGGAATTTGTTGTCGTTTAATTTTGTTAATTTTACTGGGTTAGTGTAGAACTGTGAATTGAGTAACTTGCTTGTTTATCTTTGTTTGCTAGTATTGTTTATACACGTTTGGTTTTTTAGTTTGAAAGTAATTGATTGGAGGGATTCCTTGACTATTACTAAAATTATCTGGTGTTTCTCGTTTCCTAATTCTTTCCGTTGTACCTTTTGTTTTAAAAATGATGGGTGGCAGTGTAATACGTGTGGTTCCAAATCAGGACGGGAATTTCGTGAACAAATCTGGTGTCTTTTCTGTTGAAGTCACCTTCTGGAAATTGTGTCCTTAATGTTATAATCTTGTATGGGATGTATCACGAGCTTATATTTTCGAAGTTTCTTTGGATGCGGTTTACTTGCATTAATAATCCATGGAAGTATTGGAACTTCCATAGATTGGTTGACTGAAGGATGTTTTTTCACTATATGAAAACTCTAGAAGCACAAATTTTGTCAGTTTGAGGTAATTCTATGACATCTACAACAAGTTGAGACATAAACTAACAGTGTAGGTGTAATTAGCGTGAGAGTTAATTTAAATAGGAACAATAACATTTTTTTTAAGATAAGATGCTTATTTGGATGCTTATTTGGATTCGGTGGCTTGGAATCAAGTAGTTCACTCGGTCGTATTTTTTTGTTATTCCTTCATCTGGTTTTAATCTCTTGGTTTGTAGTAGTAACTTGCTGTAGTTTGTAGTAGCTTGCAGCTGTAATTTGTATTTTGTAGTAACTTTGCAGTAGTGGTTTGTAGTGTGATATGAAGATTTTGTTAAAGGATCATATATCGGTTTGAAAGGATCTTTTGTTAGATTTATGTGGATTTGGATATTGCTATTTTTAGCTTCTTTTTACACCCATGTATTTTGGTACCCATTTTCATTCATGTTTCATTTTACAATTGTTTTTTTATTTATTAATAATTAAAATTTGTGAATTGAAAATTTTAGATTTTAGTTTTTTTATTAAAAGTTTTACAAATGTGCAAAATTTTTAATTTTTTGAAATTTTTAATTATTTAAAAAATTTAATATAAAAAATTTTAAAATTTTATCATTTTTTAAAAAATCCATATTTTTTTAATGTTAATTGTAAAATATTGAAGTAAACCCTCCATTCAAATAAGGAATTTAACCCTCCATCCAAATATGGTAAGGGTTGAACCCTCCTTTACTCAACCCTTACATCCAAATAACCCTCCATCCAAATAAGGTAAGGGTTGAACCCTCCTTTACTCAATCCTTGCATCCAATCTAAATAAGGTAAGGATTCAACCATCCCAACCCAACCCAACCCAATCCCAATCCCAATCCAAATCGGCCCCTTAAATCATATGATCCTAAATCTTACGCTCGGACATCCATGTTGTGGATACATGGATATGATTTATAGAATTAGGATCATTCTCTCGAACTGTTCCGTATAAAAACTACTCATTACAGACCTTTATAATGTTGTCTGGCGTCCATTCCCGCAGACAGAATATATTTGTAAATATTCATCTGGAAAAAGCTGTAAACGAATTTTTAGCTACCATAAGTAGCACTTTGAGCTTCTATTTTTCTTTCATTTTCTGGATTTACATTTCGTTTCAAACAGTGGCTTGACTAAAGTGTGATAACCATTAACCAATTAAGTAAAAAACGAGTAAACATGTGTGCATAAATTTCCTCTAGCACGGTCCACACGCTAAATATATACTTGACAAGAGAAGTAGGATTCGGTGGAAACAATATATAAAAAAACAAGGAATGATTGCAAGTTTAACGACTTCCCACCATCAAGTTACAAAAAGTATTACAATTCGGTATATGAATTTCTACGTAGAAAATTCAGTAATAGAAGATTTAATACTCCCTGTCCCATCCATTTCTTCACACTTTCCTTTTTGGGATGTCCTATCCAATTCTTCACATTTCAAAACTTTCCTAAAATAATAAAATTTTATATATATAAAAATAAACTACATCCACTACTTTCCTCCACTATACCCACTTTATACATTATATATTTATGAGTCCCATCACTTTACTCACTTTTCTCCTCCACTATACCCACTTTATACATTATATATTTATGGGTCCCACCACTTTATTCAATTTTCTCACTTTTCATCCATTTTTTTATATATTTCCTTGGTCTCCGTGCCCGAACCCATATGTTAACTAATGGCTGGGACGGAGGGAGTAGTTACCTTTGAACCTATAATTTAGTGATGTGAATACAGATACTTTTAGAGGCCCCAATAATTTTTGATTCTCCCAACCTACAATTTTTTTGGTATTAAAATATATTTTAACTTAAATTTATATACTGAAGGTTCAAAATATTTAAATTTTTTATTTATTTATAAATTTTAAAGAGATATTTAGTTTTTTTCTTTAAAGAAAAATTATTTCTATTTAATTTGCTGACCGGCTCTTCACCTAACAAAACCCAACCAATAAGAAGAGAGTCATTTTCTTCGGAGTGTGTACAAGTGCCACGTATAAAATAGGTAGTTAAAAGAGTAGGAACATTTCACTTGTCTCAATAGTGGCGGCACCAGCTTCGCAACCTCCCTATTATTTACTATGGTGTTCATCAAATCGCATAAATCGCATAAATCGCCCGCTCCGCACCACACCGCACCGTTCCTCGTGGTTTAAATATTTTTTGGTGCGGTCGTGGTTTGCATTTTAGCCAAACCGCGCGATGCGGTGCGGTTTATGGATTGAGATTTAATCTCGCGGTTCAAATCGCACCACACCGCATATTATATAATATTAATATATTTATAAATATATACATATATATGATTTTTTTTTTGTCATGGTCCCTTTATTATTTATGTGTAATTTTTGGGTCAATCCACTCACTTCTTCCTTCCTCTTTGTCCTGGTCCATTTATTACTTATGTGTAATTTATATTTCATTTTGGTTTAGAACTTTATTATTATTAATTTGTTTATTTTTAAGATACTATATTATTAAAATTTGAAATAGGTAAACCGTCCAAATCGCACCGCATCGCCCGCATTTTTCGCGACGTGGTTTATGTGGTTTTAATTTTACGTGGTGTAATCGCGGTTTGGAAATTTGTTCAAACCGCATGCGTGGTTTGGTTTGCGGTTTGAGAAAAAACCGCACCGCCCGCACCGCGAACACCCCTATTATTTACTACTCCAACTTAGTTGCTCCAGTTGAATAAAACTAACAAAAAAACTTATGATCAATTGCAAGTTTGCAACCTTTTTGGTAACACTTAAAATTCTAATTGTTGATTTCTATTACAATTACATGTTTATAATATCTAAATTTTGTAAAAGAAAACTGTAAAGATTTATAGGTATATTTATATAAGAGTAAGGATTCTAGGTAGATGTGAGAAAATTTTCTTAAATTAAAAATTATCTGACTGTATTATAATAACTATTTAACAAATTAATGTTAACTAGCTTATAGCATGGTTTATTGTATTATGTTATAAATTTTATTTAATATTACAATTATGTTTTTTTACAATAATAATTTTTAGTAATTTTTTTAATTTTAATTTGGTATAATTTAATACTCATGTTTACGGATTATACTAATGTTTCCTTATTATAAAAAACGTATATGATTTTTCATTTTTTTTAATAATAATTGAAAAATACGGTGTGATATTTTCGGATATATATTAATGATTAAATTAAATGGTAACGTGTTTTAATTAGAAAGAAAATATTAATGACTGAAAGATATGATACGATTGATCTTTTTAGGTGTTTATAAAAGGTAATATCTTCAATTAAAATTAAATGTTAAAAAGGCAATCGACTAATTACCATTAATTATATTATGTTATTATTTATTTTAGTTGTTAGATTTTTCTTAAAAATTATGGTGTGATATTTTTGGGTATATAAATGATTGTAAGATTTATTTTAAATTAAAAAGATAACGTGTTTTAATTCGAAAGGAAATATTAATGATCGAAAAATATGAAACATTGATTTTTTAGGTGTTTATAAAAGGTAATATCTTAACTAAAAGTAAATGTGAAGAGGGCAATCGGCTAATTACTATTAATTTTTTTATGTTAATGTGAAAAACGTTGTTACAATTATGTTTTTTTACAATAATTATTTTTAAAAAATTTTTAATTTTAATTTGGTATAATTTAATATATTCATGTTTACGGATTATACTAATGTTTCCTTATTATAAATAACGTATACGATTTTTATTTTTTTTTAATAATATTTGAAAAATATGGTGTGATATTTTCGTGTGTATATTAATTATTAAATTAAAAGGTAACGTGCTTTAATTAGAAATGAAATATTAATGACTGAAAGATATGAAACGATTGATCTTTTTAGGTGTTTATAAAAGTTAATATTTTCAACTAAAAGTAAATGTGAAAAGGGCAATTGACTAATTACCATTAATTATATTATGTTATTTTTTATTTTAGATGTTATATTTTTCTTGAAAATTCTGGTGTGATATTTTCGAGTATATATTAATGATTGTAAGATTTGTTTTAAATTAAAAAGGTAACGTGTTTTAATTCGAAATGAAATATTAATGATCGAAATGTTTTTAGGTGTTTATAAAAGGTAATATCTTTGACTAAAAGTAAATATGAAAAGGGCAATCGATTAATTACTATTAATTTTTTTATGTTAATGTGACATGTTTTAATTCGAATAGAAATATTAATGATGAAAGATATGATACGATTGATTTTTTAGGTGTTTATAAATGGTAATATCTTCAACTAAAAGTAAATGTGAAAAAGGCAATCGATTAATTACCATTAATTTTTTATGTTAATGCGAAAAAGGTAATCGATTAATTACTATTAATTTTATTATGTTAATCGACTAATTATCATTAATTATATTATGTTATTATTTATTTTAGGTGTTATATTTTTCTTGAAAATTATGGTGTGATATTTTTGGATATATATTAATGATTGTAAGATTTGTTATAAATTAAAAAGGTAACGTATTTTAATTCAAAAAAAAATATTAATGATCGAAAAATATGGTACGATTGATGTTTTTAGGTGTTTATAAATGGTAATATCTTCAACTAAAAGTAAATGTAAAAAAGATAATCGACTAATTACCATTAATTATATTATTGTTATTATTACTACTTACCATTAATTATATTATGTTATTATTTTTTTAGGTGTATTTATTTTTCTTTATAATGAAAGGTAAATAAGTAAATTTACGAAATATCAGAAAACAGGTACCAAAAAATAGGTACCAAAACTTTTAATGTTTCAACTTTTATAATATAGTATAGATATCAGCTCGGAGACGGGGAAAGGCTAAAATCATGCATATATACAATAAATTATTGCATGTTTAATATATCCCTTCTCGGTTATAATTTATACTAATTTAAATTCCGTGTGATGCACGAATGTTGTTTAATATAATGTAAACTTTTTTTTAATTTGAATTAAAAAATTTACGACATAATTTTCATAGGTTTAAAGTTTAAAATGATACGATCTAATAATAATTATATATGTTATTCGTGATATTTTTAGAAAATAATGGATTTTAGTTTGAAAATATAGAAAACATGATATATTTTAGCTGAAAAACGTAATCGGTTTGTTATTAGTTATTATAATATTAATATTTTTTTTACTTAAATAAGGCTACATGAATAGATTATACTGGGAAAAAATTAAAAATTGAAAAGGTAACCTATTTTAGTTAAAAAAAGGTAATTGGTTAATTATTAATAATTATAATTATAATTTTTTATTTTATTAAACAGAATTGCTTATAATATTTTTAAAAAAGGAAAAAAAATTTAGTTAGATAAAATAAAAGATAATGTATTTTACGTGAAAATGAAAATTGATTAGTTATTAAAATGTATAATAAAAATTTTAGTTAGATAAAATATAAAAGATAATGTATTTTATGTGAAAAGGAAAATTAATTATTTATTGAATTGTGGAAAAGAGAACATGTTTTACCTGAAAAATAAAATTTATTAATTATTAATAATACAAATAATTAAGTAAAAATAACATGTTCCGGTTAACTAAGGGTACCTGGAAGAGAAAACTGATTAGTTATTTAAATATAGAAAAAGTAACATATTTTACATGAAAAATGAAATTTATTATTTATTATTAACTAAAAATAATTAATTAATAATAATTAAGTAAAAATAATATATACCATTAACTAAAGTAAATAAATAAAATTAACAAATACCATATTGATTGACTAAATTTTTAATATTTCGACTGTCGTTATGAATTACTCCGTAATAACATAAACTTGAAGACTCATAAATAGTGCAAATTTAAAGTTTCCAGAATCCTGAAATAAAGTCATACAACTACATTTCATAAACAATAAACCAAAGGAAAAGTCTAAATTTGGAGGATAGGCATGGAGAATAATTTTAATGCATATATAGAGAAAAAACTTACTACTTTATTTTCAACTAGCAAACCTCTTTTAACGACTTTCATTAATACAATTTTCAAAACGTAATTTCAATGTAAAGCACACCAATTTCAAACTCGTAGAGTTTTCACATACCTAAGACAAATAAAAGGTAGCATTCACATACCTAATAAACCATAACTCCAAAACGGAAGTTTTCTCACGCAACTTACTCCGTTATTCATAGCATCATTTTCCATAGGTTAACGTCATTTTTCCATACCATTGACATCATGTAAATCCTCCTACCTTCACTTCACTTCACTACCCCTCTATATATATAACATTCATCTTCTCGATTCCATACCACCAACAATTCACATTTTCAACTCACTCCCTCTCTGACTACAAACACCCAAACACATTACTTTTACTATGGAGTGCAGTGGTACAACTAAAGCACCAATCACAAAACCTACATCACCTTCTTCGTATGCTCCGAATTCACCTCCAGTAGTACCATTAGTTGTAAGCCCCTGTGCAGCTTGTAAGATATTGAGGCGGCGATGTGCGGAGAAATGTGTATTGGCACCTTACTTTCCTCCTAGTGATCCTATCAAATTCACCACTGCACATCGTGTTTTCGGAGCCAGCAACATTATCAAATTTTTGCAGGTACAGGGTTCGAATATTAGTGAAAACACTGTCATGTGATTAATTGGTTATCCTCGATCACATTTTCTATTAATTCAAAATGAACTTCCATATGTATACGATATTTTTCATTTATGACTATGTCTGTCTTTGTTCTTGGATGATAATGTGAAATTTGGTTGATGGCATTCAACACAAATTTTCAGATTCTTTTCTGCCGTGAGTACGTATGTCAAGATGTGAATGTATAAATAAAAAGCAACTACTATATAAAGTTGCAAAAGAGTACTAACAAGTTCACATGTATAACTGCATACCGGTTTAAGTGGACCAGCTTATTGATGATCTTTATTTAAAGGATGTCCTACCTGTCTAACTACAATTTGCATGTACACTAAAAATACAAACAATGATATATATTATTATATCCATATATAATTACTATAGGTTTGCTGCCTAATAATTTTGAAATTACAAAAATGTTTTTCAGGAATTGCCGGAGTATCAAAGGGCGGATGCAGTTAGTAGCATGGTATACGAGGCTAATGCAAGGATTAGGGATCCAGTTTACGGATGTGCAGGAGCAATATGTCAGCTCCAAAAGCAAGTAAATGAGCTTCAAGCACAATTAGCTAAAGCACAAGCTGAAGTTGTGACTATGCAATGCCAATATTCCAATCTCATGACTTTAATCTCCATGGATTTTGAACAATCTCCTCAATCCTCTCCTGATCAGCAATCTTTCGGCCATTATCCGACCAATGATTTGGGTTTTCTCGACGATAATAATTCGAGTTCGTTCGTGTTGGATTCTCTCTGGTCTTGATCATCCACAGAAGGATTCAAGAAACCGATTATTATTCGAAACAATACAGTTCCCATGACTCCAAGGCTAATGCAAAGGAGATAGTACTAATTATATTTTAAGATAGTGAAATGATCGTTTGACGTACCTTACAAACAGTTTTTTAGTTGAAAAATTTCATGTATTTTTTTAACTTAAAAACAATTTGTGAAGGGAAACAAACGGTGCTGTATAATGAATAAGTTTGACTAGCTAGCTAGGGAGTTAATGTTGTTCGGTATGGATGAGGTTTAATTAAAGTAAGGGTAGTTAATATATTTGGTAGTAGTTTCATATATATATATAAAGGACATGGAGTTTCTAAAGCATACAATAGAGAAGTTTTCTATTAGTGCACCTTAAATTTTGTATTTTATTATTATTTTTGATAATCCAACCGTACGGATGAAAAGTTTATGTCGAAATAATATTGTATACAAATTTTTATTATATTTGAAATAGTGGAGCATCATTTTTATAATAATACTATTTTCTATATATATTCAACGACACAGATTTATCATAATCTTATTGCTATAAATTTATTGTTCTAAATAATTAAATTACACGAAAATTTGTACATTCACGTATTTTTATATGAATTTAACATCCGTACGGTTGGATTGTTCAAATAATAATTAATTTATCATATTTTAAGCTGCACTAATAGAGAACTTCTCTATTGTGTGCTTTAGATACTCTTTTCCCATATATAAATGCACTCGACAAAATTGACGGGTCAAGTTCCCTCCATGTTAATTGTCCTGGCTAAGTGGCTATTCATATACTTATGGAAGGATGGGGAATACATGTCATTGTATTACGTCCATTCTCATACCTAATTGTTAATTTTGGCCACCTAATTTCTTTTTATCAACTTTGACTATTTTTCTTTTTCCTATCCTTCTATCCGGTGCTACTTGTTTGGTGGCTTTGATTTTTTGTCTAATATATTCGCTACCTAAATATCTACGCCGCAAAAAGAATATATATATATATATATATATATATATATATATATATATATATATATATATATATATATATATATATAGGCTTTTGATTAAATAGAAGAAATCAAAATTAAAATAGAAACTAGAAACCAACACTAAATAAATTATATTTCATCTATTTTAAAGATCCCGTCAGGGGTACCTTCACAAAAAATGTATAATAATCTAGGCTCCATTCAACAAAAAAAATAAAATAAAAAATATTGTTCACGCTGACGTCACTGCCACGTCAGCAGTGAACAGTAACTTTTTCTTTTTTGCTGAATGGAGCCTAGATTATTAAACACTTTTTGTATTGGGTACCCCTGATTTGGTTATTAGATTAGCTTCAAATTTTGGATTAGGGTTTGGTTTCTAGTTTCTATTTAATATTGGTTTCTAGTAGAGTAGGACTCTATATATAAATATATATGGAGCTACTCTAATGAGACCCTACTATAATGAGAACTGAGATCTCGGTGGAAATTTTGTAATTAATTAAACCGGAGGAATAGTTACAGATTACAATTTATAAAAAAGAAAGACAGCTGAAAACGTCATAGATTCACGTTCCCCCCTTTTTGGCTCTTGCATCCATAACCCCTAAATCACTATTAGAAACTTCTAAAAAGTCCCATTAACAAGTGAGAAACCACCAATTCGAAGCTGTATATTATGTGATTATCATCATAACACACGATATCTTCACCCAAATTTGGATTGCAGGTATTCACAAGATGTTAATCAGCAAAAGCTCAGGTATTTTCATTATCTTTTATCAAAAATGAGATAAACTCACACAACTAGAATCAATACATCACCACTATCGCTACACTACTAACGTCCACCATCATCACAACCAGAATCACTAAATTCAAAATCGAATCATCCAAAATTACAACCACTACTTATCAAAAGCACCAAAATTGAAATACAAATCACCGAAATTTAAACTAACATCACCAATTTTTGTTTATAAATTGTAATATATACCTATACAAATCACCAAATAAAAAGGTGATTTATATATATATATAAAAAAGGTAACTAGTCATAAAAGAGTGATTTCTGTATAAAATTTACTAAATTACACAAACATGACTACTCCCAACAACACTCCTTACTTTGTCTCTTGTTCATTCCATTCAACGACATCGTTTCCTTTGTGTATTCCACCGCGCTTTTCTTTTCATTATTTACGCCACCATCAGATCTGATGATGGCGTCGGAGATAAATTATTAAAATTAGAAAATAACGGCATCGTAAAATAGAGTGCTAGTAGAAATCATGAATCAGTGATGATGAAGAAAACAAAGTAGGTGTGGTTGGATTCTGAGGAGGAAGACGGTGGAGAAGAGAAGTTTAGAGATTTCAGTGAGGGAGAGAAGAAAAGACGAGGAAAGAGAAGAGGGGAGGAAGATGAGAGAGATCGAGAAATGTGTATGTATTGTCATTGTAAAAGAATTTGGAGTTTGATTATGAATTGAAAACGAAAAGGTTAGCAAAGTGAAATGAAAGATAAAAAGAGATAAAACTTTTAGATCTAAAGTGGCTGAGATTTAACGCGAGTATAAAAAATATAGGATTGAGAATTAGTCTCAATTCTCATAATAAGTGGGGATCTCATTTGAACGCGCTTACCTGTATATATATATATATATATATATATATATATATATATATATATATATATATATATATATATATATATATATATATATATATATATATATATCGATTGAATGCTGTGATTTTGTAAGCACATTTGCCATTTAATGTATCGGACGACCACATGCATGTTTCTGAAGAATCGAACAAGAGTACTAATTTAGTGGCTCAGTTTCGAACATTAAAATATGACTTAATTTTACACCCATTTTAATATTCAGACTCGAACGTCTCCTTAATTTGATTCGACTTGCTTAAATTCATTCTATTATACATGATAATTTAAAAATCTAGATAATTTCCTAAATTGAAATGATTACAATATCACATTTGTTTGCGAATGTTTCTGACTCAATTCATTTCTATTTCACTTACTTATTTAGAGCTTCTCCAATAAGCTCCTAAATAAGTTTATAAAATTAAAATTTGAAAAAATGCATGAAAAATGAACTCCAACAAGCTCCTAAAGCATTTCAAAATTTTAAGAGGTCCCTCATCCTTTTTACATTTTGCACTCTCTCTCCTCTCACTACTTTATTATTTATTAATATACATCATTTTCTTTAACTTTCTACCAATCTCTCATTTATATATCTACATATTGCAAGTACATTTAGTAATAAAAATTAATTAGGAGGTAAAGATTAAGATATTATTGAAGATGATTGATAACTGGATTTTATATCCATTTGGAGCATTCCATAGCGGCTTAAATTGATTAACTTGGCCTCAAGTTTGTGGTAGTTTTGATGTGTTTTTGTTTAGTTGTGCAGATTCGTGATTCGTCGTTTAGGGTTGATTGTTTTCGTCATTTTTGGAGTGGAATTCAAGTATAGGAATGATGAATGGAGGCTTGCGTGGAGCTACCATAATGACTTGAAGACTAGAGAATTGATGGCGGAAGCAGGTGCAAAAAGAACGGAAGGAAAAGACGAAGAAAAGAAGAAACGGAGTAAGAAATGGCAAATCGACAGCAACTGGCGCGCAGGCAGCGCGTGTGGAAGGAGACTGGCGCGCAGGCAGCGTGTGTGGGGCGCGTGTGGAAAATGACTACTTTGCCCTTTTCCGACTTCTAATTGTATTTGAGGCAGTTTCTTGCACCTAAACCGAATTCTAATGGTAATATAGGATATTTTCTTGCTGGGCAAGACTTCTAGAGCCTATTTAGCACACATCCTACCATTGTAATTGGTATTTTTTATATATCATAGCATAGATTTGCAAGGGAGAAAAGGGGAGAAAGATTCAACGCTCGTGACAAGCAACGGATCTAGATCTACTTCATCTTTTGTATTCTTTTCTTAGGCGCTATTCTGGATTCTAAATTTGTTTTCTCAACTCTTTGTTTTATTAATATTACTTCTTCTTTCTTTCATACTTTGCTGTATATCATGTTTTCATCAATTCCCATGGTGACGAGAGGTTCAAATATGAACTAATCGTTGTCATGGGATTCTAATGGATTTATCTATGTAGCTTAGTAGTTTGATTGCTTTAAAGATTTATGTTTGGTGAATTCTTGATATCCTCGTATGGTTGTGATTCATGTATTTAGATGCGTCGCGAACATCTAATCTGTTAATCTTTTATGAAGCGAGAGTGGATCTTAAGATTTAGAACTTGCCATGCTAGCATAGGTTCATGATTGTTATCAACATGATTTGTAGTATAAGATGAGAATACTTATATTACCCTGTGTGATCTATATGGATGACTTGTGCTTAAACCGTTATGTTTTCAAATCTTCTAGAGATATAGGGTCTAAACATAATTTGTGTCTATTCATCTTCTATCTCTTTTATGGATGTATGATTAGTTTGGTGTTCGTATACCGAGAGGTAACCTATACTTGTTTCGTGTTGTCTGATCAGATATCAAAACCATCACATGCATTGATTAAATGCATCAACTCTAAGTGAAGTATTTAATGAAGTTAGGATCCCATGTTTATTCTCATATAAGTAATTTGATTCCAATTCTCATTAGTTAAGTAATTCTTAGTTTGTTAATTTGCCTGTTAATTGTCTTAGCAGTGAATAAAAACCATACATTGTTGCATAGGTGCATTAACTGAGTTGAAACCTAAACCAGATCTCTGTGGGAACGAACTCAACTTTAATCTATATTACTTGTGACCACGTACGCTTGCGTGTATTAGTGCAAACAAGTTTTTGGTGTCGCTGCTGGGGATCATCGGTGTTTTGTTTTTAGTTTATGTGCTTGTCATCAGTGGTCGTTAGCGTTCACTGACTCGGAGTTTCTTACTTAGTTTGTTGTTTCTTGGTGTTTCAGGTACTTGAACGTGTATGCGAACACGTTTGCAAACTCGTAAACTGGCAAAAGAAGAACTTGCAGCAGCAAAAGAGATGGCAGATTTACCAGCAGCAGCAAAGGCTTTGAAGGATTATTCTCAGCCTAAGATCAATGACATTCAGTCTAGCATTGTCAGATCAGCTATTGCAGCAAATACTTTCGAAATCAAGCCGGGCACGATTCAGATTGTGCAGAACTCAGTTCAGTTTGGGGGTGCTCATATGAAGGATCCTAACATGCATATCAGGGACTTTATTGAGATCTGCGACACTTTCAAGTTTAATGGTGTGCCGGATGATGCTATCAAATTGAGGCATTTCCCATTCTCTCTGCGGGATAAAGCTAAAGGCTGGTTGCACTCTCTACCAGCAGGCTCTATTACTACATGGGAGGATTTAGCTCAGAAGTTTCTCACCAAATTCTTTCCAATGGCGAAGACAGCAGCAATCAGGAACGCGCTCACTCAATTTGCACAGCAATCTGGTGAATCTTTGTGTGAAGCTTGGGAACGTTACAAGGAGATGCTTCGAAAGTGTCCTCATCATGGAATGCCTGATTGGATGGTAATCAATGGTTTCTACAATGGGTTGGGAGCACAGTCTAGACCTTTTCTAGATGCAGCATCAGGTGGAGCTCTATGGGCTAAGAGCTACGAGGAAGCTTATGATGTGATTGAGACGATGGCTGCCAATGAATATCAGAATCCAACCCAGAGACTATCTCAAGGCAAGGTTGCAGGTATTTTGGAAGTTGATGCAGCTACAGCTATTGCAGCTCAGTTGAAGGCTTTGACAATGAAGGTGGATTCTCTTACGAACTATGGAGTTCAGCAGGTTGCTAGTGTTTGTGAGCTATGTGCGGGCGCACATGAGACGAATCAGTATGCTATCTCTTCTGAATCAGCACATTTTGTGAGTAATTTCCAGAGACCTGCTGCACCAGTTCCAGCCACCTACCATCCGAATAACAGGAATCATCCTAATTTCAACTGGAGCAACAATCAAAGTGCTCAACCACCGCATCAGCCTTATCAGTAGAGCTGTAAACGAACAGAGCTGTTCGTGAACAAGCTCGGCTCGGTTCGTTAAGGGATCGGTTCGGCTCGAGTTCGTTAAGAGCTCGAGTCGAGCTCGAACAAGATTTTTGTTCGTTAAGATTAACGAGCTCAAGCCGAGCTTTAGTGTGTTCGGCTCGAGCTCGGCTCGTTAAGCTCGAAAAAATCAAAATTTTTACTTTTTATTTTTTTATCTCCAACCAAATTAATTTTTTATTTTTTGAAAATTTGGGAATATCACTAAATTAAATATATCTTGACATCCATATGGTTGGATCGTCGAGAAATATTTTTAAAAACATAGAAATAATAATTCGTGACAAAGCACTAGTTACTAGTACTAGTTAAATTAGTAGTGATCTACTAAGATCTCCAACCAAATTAATTTTTTATTTTTTGAAAATTTGGGAATATCACTAAATTAGATATATATTGACATCCGTACGGTTGGATCATCGAGAAATATTTTTTAAAAAATAGAAACAACAATCCGTGACAAAGCACTAGTTACTAGTACTAGTTAAATTAGTAGTGATCTACTAAGATCTCCAACCAAATTAATTTTTTATTTTTTAAAAATTTGGGAATATCACTAAATTAGATATATCTTGACATCCCTACGGTTGGATCGTCGAGAAATATTTTTTAAAAAATAGAAATCACAATTCGTGACAAAGCACTAGTTACTAGTACTAGTTAAATTAGTTATGATCTACTAAGATCTCCAACCAAATTAATTTTTTATTTTTTGAAATTTGGGAATATCACTAAATTAGATATATCTTGACATCCGTACGGTTGGATCGTTGAGAAATATTTTTAAAAAAATAGAAACAACAATCCGTGACAAAGCATTAGTTACTAGTACTAGTTAGAATTGTAGTGATCTACTAAGATCTTCAACCAAATTAATTGTTGGCGAACAGCTCGAGCTCGGATCGAGCTTGGCTCGGCTCGAGGCTGTTCGTGAACAACTCGAGTTCGGCTCGGTTCGGTCAAAGCTCGGCTCGGTTCATTAAGATCAAAGCTCGACTCGGTTTGTTAAGGTCAAAGCTTGGCTCGTTTCGGCCAAAGCTCGGATCGGCTCGGTTCGTTTACAGCCCTACTTATCAGCAATATGGAGCGAGGCCATTTAATCAAGGTTTTCAGCAGCAGTATGCTCCAAGGCAACCATATCAACCTCCGGGATTTCAGCAATAGCCTCATGCAAGTGCAGGGCAATCTGATAAATGGATTTTATATCCATTTAGAGCATTTTAAATTGGCTTAAATTGATTGCTTTGGCCTCAAGTTTGTGGTAGTTTTGATGTGTTTTGTTTAATTGTGCAGGGTTGAAGAAATGTCGATTAAAGGTGTAGTTTCCGTCATTATTTGGAGTTGATTTATGATATGGAATGAAGAATGGAGGCTAAGGTCAACTACCAAGAAGTATACAAGTCATTAAGGATGAAAGACGGAAGCTCATGCAAAAGGAACGGAAGAAAAAGCTTAAAAATCGAAGAAAAATCAATTTTTGCAGATCGGGACCAAGCCGGGAGCCCCAATTGGCGCCCCAGGCTTGTTTTATGCAGATTGAGCTGGCGCCTCAGGCGCGGTTGGCGCCCCAGCGCTGCGGGCGTGCTGGAGAAAATCAGCAAGAATTCCTGATTCTTGTTTTGGCCATATCTTGAGTTCTAGAAGTTCGTTTTGGACGATCTTACAGTCCACGCGAAGCTAACGAGATTCTCTATCATTCTAAAGTGGTCCAGATGTCAAGACACGACTGGAACGGTCCAGAAATATTGAAGAAAAGTCAGCTACGAATTTTCCTTAAAAACAGAATCAGTTTAGGAAACGTATTATGTGCCGAACTGCAGAAATTCAACTTTGACAAGGAAATTGCTATAATTCCTACTTCTAATAAGTATGGTAATTGCTTTGGGCGGCTAGAACATTCCAGAATCAGATCTACACATGGAATTTGCAATTCTATTCTCATTCAAGAACGGAAATTGCCAATCTTCTATTCCAACTCTAAAAAGGCAATTGCTTGGTAGACAAGACTTCTAGAGCCTATATAAACACATTCTACCATTGTAATAAAAAAGACACCATTACATATCAATTACTTAGTTTTATTTGTATCTTTTCATACTTTATTTTTATCATGGTTTCATCAGATCCCATGATGACGAGAGGTTCGATTATGAACTAATCGTTGTCATGGGATTCTAACGGATTTATTTATGGAGCTTTAGTATCTTGATTGCTTTAAAGATCTGTGTGTGATGTATATCTGATATCCTCGTATGGTTGTGCTTAATTGCTAGATGCGTAGCTAACATCTAATTTGTTAATCTCTTGTGAAGTGAAAGTAGATCTTGAGATTTAGAACTTGCCATGATAGCATAGGTTCATGATTGTTTATCAACATGATTCGTAGTATGAGATGAAAATACTTATATTGCCCTATGTGATCTTTATGGATAACTTGTTCTTCAACCGTTATGTTATTGGTGTCTATTCATCTTTTATCTCTTTTGTGGATGTATGTTTAGTTTGGTATACGTATGCTGACAGGTAGCGTGTACTTGTTTCGTGTTATCCGATCAGATATCATAACCATTGCATATAGTGATTAAAGGCGTCAGGTCTAAGCAAAGTATTTAATGAAGTTAGAATCTCATGTTACTCTTGTAGACGTAATTCAATTTCAATTCTTGTTAGTTAGTTAATTCTTAGTTGTTAATTTTATTTTCTAGTTAATTTAGTTAATTAAACCCAATTTGTTATTTGTCTTAGCAGTGAGTAATAACCATACATTGTTGCATAGGTACAATAACTGAATTAAAACCATAACCAGATCTCTGTGGGAACGAACTCAACTTTATTCTATATTAATTGTGACCACGTACGTTTGCGTGATTTAGTGCAAACAAGTTTTTGGCGCGGCTGCCTGGGATCATCGGTGTTTTATTTTTGGTTTATGTGCTTGTCAATAGTGGTCGTTAGCGTTCACTGACTCGGATTTCTTATCTATCTTGTTTAGTTCGTTGTGTTTCAGGTACTTGAGTTTTTGAAGATGGCATGCGAGGAGTTGCCATGGTGGGCATATTCGAGGACATCCATGCCTTATCAATGTGAGCGGTGTTTGGGCGTTCATGATCCCTCACAATATTGTTACTACGAAGGAGTTGATCCATATGTCACTTATGAGGAACAACCATATTTTCAATACCATCCTCAACAGTACCAGCAAGATGTTCCAGATATGTCTTATTTCTTTGGAAGTGAAGAGTTTCAACATCAGCAACCTACTCCTACTTTTCAATCAGATGAGGTTGATGCTATGGAGGAGCTTAGGAGTCTTGTAAAGAGTAACGAGGAGTCTTTAAAATATTTGGAGACACTAGTTGCTCAAGCTGTGAGATCATTGGAACAAGAGACTCTGGAGGAGATTAGGATGCGTGTAAAGAGTAACGAGGCATCTATCAAATCTTTGGAAACAATAGTTGCTCAAGTTAGGAGTGCCTTGGAACAAGAGAATCAGCAATTCATACCAGAGGAAATTCCAAAAAATAATGGTGAATTGGAGCAAGGTACTACATGCATTATTGAGGAAGACAAATTCCAAGGAGAGGTGAGCATTCGCAACCCATGTGAGGAATTTGATCATGCTGGTGAGGTGGATGCTTTGGAAAGGGCACTACTTGGGACAGACACTGGTGAGCTGCACAAATTTCGAGAATTGGTATGTGAGTACCAAGAGGCTGATGAACATGAGAAAGATGCAGGTCTTCTACTTGTCTCAAAGTGTGAAGATGGAGGTAGCGCATTAAAGCCAATGGAGGAAGTTCTCACTGAGGAACCAAAGGCTTCAGAAACTTAGATTTATCCTCCTCCATTATATTCAAGCGAATCCCGCGAATGTGTGTTGTTCTACAAATTGACATATTTTGGGTCAACAGAAGAAGGCATTGGAACAGGACATAGTTGTTATACGAATAGGCCAAGCGAGGAGAAGGGGCAGAAAGTGTGCCGCCGTGATCACGATGAAGTCTCACGATGAAGTCTCACGAAGAGAGGAAAGCAAACTATTATCATCATTAATGGAGGTTTGGAAGTAACGTCAAGCTATTGACGTTAAAGAAGCGCTTCTTGGGAGGCAACCCAAGCATTGTTGTATACTGGTATATTTTCTACTTTCCCTCGTATTTACTTCCATTCAATGAGGGCATTGAATATTTTAAGTTTGGGGATGGTTTGAGGGATAAGTAGTGTATATATATGTGATTGTTAGTCATTGTGTTCATGTAGGATTTCATGCTTTGCATATTAGTAATAGTAAATTATGCATTTATGTTCGTGTTATCTACGTTTGTTTCATATAGGACATTCTGTTTTTATGTTCATATATCATGTGAGTCCATAGTAGTTTGCATTTGCACCCATGCTTGATAGGAATTTTGTGTTGTTGACGAAGTGATATGCTTTGTTCTTGTGCACACACATACACTAGTAAGTTGAAGCTGGTAGAATTATTGAATGTTGTTAGTAATTAGAAGGACATGAATATGTGCAAGTTGATTTAGTTTGCATTCTTTGAATACAAGTAGGTGCATTAGAGAGATTTTTGCTTGGGATTGAGTATGTTTTTCCCACCAAGTGAGTTTTTGAGCCTTATTGCATATTTGTTGCAATTTATTCGTTTGCTTGAGTGTCCATGGATTTTTTGCATTGCTAGCAGTTGTTTGAGGTCTTTCTTGAAACGCATGACATTATTTGACGATTAAAATGATAAAGGCATTAGGATTAACCGCATATTTTCCCATATTACCATACCATATTTACATGATCAATTAGTTAACCCGTTGATCTTAATCCTATTTTTTTTCGATGACATACCACATTACTTGCCTAGACTTTTTCTTGTATTGGCCTTACATTAATTTGAACCCACATTGTCAAAGGCTAGTAGGGTGCTTAAGGGAGTAATAAGGTGTGTAAGGAGGGGTTTATTGTTGGTCATAATTTTGGGGGAAATATTGAAATTTGGGTTTGGTTGTTTGCTTGATAGTCGGCATGTGTAATAAAATCGTGGGATCATTGTTATTGTTTATATTATTGTTGCTTTAGCTCTCGAAAAAAAAAAGAAAAAAAAAGAAAAAAAAATGGAAAAAATATATATATATATATATATATATATATATATATATTATGTTATGAGAGCATGTTTGTGTTTATTGTGATACTACTTTAGTCGACTAGTCGAGTGTTTTTGTTGAGAAAAGTATGGGAGGGAAATAGGTGGTTGTGTATGATTTATTATAAGCTCCTACTAGCTTTTGACACTTCACCTGTTTTGGCTTATCTGACATACCTTGTCCCTAGCCCCGTTACAACCCAAATAAAAACCTTTTGATTATCGTCATTGATGTATGTTTTGTTAAGAGTTAGATTGATACCAAATGTCAAGCATGCTTATGATTTTGTTGGAATTGAGTGATACACTTACCCTTGTTCTTGAGTGAATATTCTTTTGTGAGTGGATTGTGAGTGTTTGCTTGTTTTTGCGTAATTGATCCCGAGTTTTGTCTCAAAGATGTGCTCTTGTAGGCTTAGCATGGTTACTAACTTATTCTTACACTTGACATGGACTTGTGAGAACTTATGCATGTTCATTGAGTAGACTATGTGAATACTTGCACTTTCGACACCAAGACATTGCGTATTTACTTTGATTCTTAAGTTGATATGGCATGAGAGGATCTGAAGGTATGGTAGGATATTAATTGCATTTTCATTTAGTTGCATTCATGCATTGCATTGCATTGGATTTTGTGGGTACATTCGCTATAGGCCCTCACGAGACCTTACTCGTCCACTAGGGCTGCCTAGGGGTTTAAAGGGCTTGTTGCATATGCCAAATGCAACCGTGATCACCTACGGAAGTGGTACTAGTTAGTTAGTTAGTTGTAATTGTATATGCTTGAGGACAAGCATCGGTTTAAGCTTGGGGGTGTGATAAATGGATTTTATATCCATTTAGAGCATTCTAAATCGGCTTAAATTGATTGCTTTGGCCTCAAGTTTGTGGTAGTTTTGATGTGTTTTGTTTAATTGTGCAGGGTTGAAGAAATGTCGATTAAAGGTGTAGTTTCCATCATTATTTGGAGTTGATTTATGATATGGAATGAAGAATGGAGGCTAAGGTCAAGTACCAAGAAGTATACAAGTCATTAAGGATGAAAGACGGAAGCTCATGCAAAAGGAATGGAAGAAAAAGCTTAAAAATCGAAGAAAAATCAATTTTTGCAGATCGGGACCAAGCCGGGAGCCCCAATTGGCGCCCCAGCCTTGTTTTATGCATATTGAGATGGCGCCTCAGGCGCGGTTGGCGCCCCAGCGCTGCGGGCGTGCTGGAGAAAATCAGCCAGAATTCCTGATTCTTGTTTAGGCCATATCTTGAGTTCTAGAAGTCCGTTTTGGACGATCTTACAGTCCACGCGAAGCTAACGAGATTTTCTATCATTCTAAAGTGGTCCACATGTCAAAACACGACTGGAACGGTCCAGAAATATTGAAGAAAAGTCAACTACGAATTTTCCTTAAAAACAGAATCAGTTTAGGAAACGTATTATGTGCCGAACTGCAGAAATTCAACTTTGACAAGGAAATTGCTATAATTCCTACTTCTAATAAGTATGGTAATTGCTTTGGGCGGCTAGAACATTCCAGAATTAGATCTACACATGGAATTTGCAATTCTATTCTCATTCAAGAACTGAAATTGCCAATCTTCTATTCCAACTCTAAAAAGGCAATTGCTTGGTGGACAAGACTTCTAGAGCCTATATAGACACATCCTACCATTGTAATAAAAAAGACACCATTACATATCAATTACTTAGTTTTATTTGTATCTTTTCATACTTTATTTTTATCATGGTTTCATCAGATCCCATGATGACGAGAGGTTCGATTATGAACTAATCGTTGTCATGGGATTCTAACGGATTTATTTATGGAGCTTTAGTATCTTGATTGCTTTAAAGATCTGTGTGTGATGTATATCTGATATCCTCGTATGGTTGTGCTTAATTGCTAGATGCGTAGCTAACATGTAATTTGTTAATCTCTTGTGAAGTGAAAGTAGATCTTGAGATTTAGAACTTGCCATGCTAGCATAGGTTCATGATTGTTTATCAACATGATTCGTAGTATGAGATGAAAATACTTATATTGCCCTGTGTGATCTTTATGGATAACTTGTTCTTCAACCGTTATGTTTTCAAATTCTATAGACATATAGGGTCTAAGCATAATTGGTGTCTATTCATCTTCTATCTCTTTTGTGGATGTATGTTTAGTTTGGTATACGTATGCTGACAGGTAGCGTGTACTTGTTTCGTGTTATCCGATCAGATATCATAACCATTGTATATAGTGATTAAAGGCGTCAGGTCTAAGCAAAGTATTTAATGAAGTTAGAATCCCATGTTACTCTTGTAGACGTAATTCAATTTCAATTCTTGTTAGTTAGTTAATTCTTAGTTGTTAATTTTATTTTCTAGTTAATTTAGTTAATTAAACCCAATTTGTTATTTGTCTTAGCAGTGAGTAATAACCATACATTGTTGCATAGGTACAATAACTGAATTAAAACCATAACCAGATCTCTGTGGGAACGAACTCAACTTTATTCTATATTACTTGTGACCACGTACGCTTGCGTGATTTAGTGCAAACACAATCTTCTTCTGAAAAATCTGAATTGGATGAATTGAGGTTGATGGTTAAAAGCCTGGCGGTATCTTTGAAGACCTTGGAGAATCAAATTGGTTAGATTGCTAGTGCCTTGTTGAAGAGGCCGTAGGGGACTCTTCCTAGCGATACGGAGGCTAATCTAGGCATAAGGGAAGTCAAGGAACACGTGAATGCAGTTACTTTGAGATCTGGAAAAGTCTCGAGGGATCAAAAATTAGCAGCTGAGGAAGATGAAGAAATCAAGAAACAACAGGTGGAGGCTTCTGCAGATAAAGAAAAGGCAAATTCTGAATTGGCAGCTGATCGGTTGGATGGCAAAGTGAAAAAAAGCAAAACTTTTGCTGATAAATCTACTCCAAAACAGTCTACAGAGAACAATCAGATCTACCCACCTCCTCCATTCCCAAAAAGACTTGAAAAGTAAAATTCTGCTGAAAACTCTCCTCCGAAGCAGAAGTGGGTGAATCAGATCTATCCTCCTCCACCATACTCTCAACGCTTGCAGAAACAAGATCAAGAAAAACAGTTTCAGAAGTTTATGGAGGTCTTCAAGAAACTGTCCATTAACATTCCTTTTGTTGAAGCGTTAGAGTAGATGCCGAGATATGCAAAGTTCATGAAGGATATTTTGTCACGAAAGATAAGGTTTGAAGAATTTGAGACGGTGGCATTGACAGAGGAGTGCAGTGCGGTGTTGCAACAGAAATTGCCTCCTAAACTTAAGGATTCAGGAAGCTTTACAATTCCATGCACCATTGGAAAGTTGTCTTTTGACAAATGCTTATATGATTTGGGAGCTAGCATTAATCTCATGCCCTTGTCTGTTTTCAAGCAACTTGGTCTGCCTGATCTGAAACCTACCAACATCTCTTTGCAGTTGGCCGATCGGTCAATCACTTATCCTAGAGGCATAGTAGAGGATGTTTTGGTGAAGGTTGATAAGCTCATATTTCCTACCGATTTTGTGATTCTAGATTTCGAAGAAGACAAGAAGATTCCCATAATCTTGGGAAGGCCTTTTCTAGCTACGGACCGTACTTTGATCGATGTACAAAAAGGAGAGCTTACAATGAGGGTGTAAGAGCAGAATGTCACCTTTAATGTGTTCAAGGCCATGAAATTTCTGACAGAAGATGAATAGTGTTTCAGTGTGGAAATGGTTGATACGGGTCAGGCAGAGGAGTTTGATCAGTTGTTGAGCAAAAAGTTGGACACGCACATGCTAGAGCATCACATCAGTGATTCCATTGATAGTTCTTCGATTCAAGATCTCTCGAATGTAAAGCTCGGAAAACTTCCACCGCATTTGAGGTATGCCCTTTTGAATGATGAGTTAGTGATTTTTTAAGAAGGTCATGATAATGTGTTAAGAAGGTGGATAGTTGATGATGAGGTAGAAGAGTGTTCTGTTCAGTCGATTGAGAGGGATAAACACCTTAGAGGTGCGAGGAAGAAAAAGAAGGCGAAGAAGTCGATGGGTGGAAAAATCAAGGTGAGGTGTGAAAGAAAAGTTGTGTTGGGACTAAGCAATCAAGATGTCAACGTTCGTATGAATGGTCTTTCTGTTGAGGACGGTTCGGTCATTCTTTTGAAACCACCGTGAGTTAAGGAAGCAACGTCCGGCTAAATGACGTCAACGACAGCGCTTCGTGGGAGGCAACCCACGTGTATCAACAATTAGGTATGTTTTCTACTATCCTTCGTATTACCTTCAATTCAATGGGGACATTGAATGTCTTAAGTTTGGGGGTGGTTTGGGGATAAGTAGTGTGTAGTAGTTATTTGTGTGTCATTCTGTTTATATAGATATCATATTTTGCATGTTAGTGGTAGTTCATGTATGTTGTTGTTCGTATTATTTATGTTTGTTTCATATAGGTCATTCTATTTTTTTTTTATTTTTGTATATCATGTGAGTTCATATTAGTTGCATTTCATGGCATGCATATTTCATGATCCCTTAAGACGAGCTAATTTTGATTGGAAGGTAGATGTCTTATTGAGTGTGGTAATGATGAATAGAGGGTTGATTCATAGTTCCTATGAAATTGGCTTGCATGTTACAGAAACAAAATATTTACACAGTCTCATTAGTTTGCTTTTGAGCTAGGTTAGGGTCATGCTTGTTTGGTTGTTTTGAGATCTAATCACTTGTTTATATTTAGAATTTTCGTTATTCCCTTGATGGCATAGAAGCACTTAAGTCTAAGTTTGGGGGAAACCAAAGATTTCATGCTAATTGTTAATATTTGTCAATAATGGCTAGGTGTCAAATGGCTAGTAGCCAGCTCATATTTATATGAGTAGTCTAGGGTTGGAAATGAGAATTCTTATTCCAGATTGCATATTAAAAAAAAGGAAAAAAAAAGAGAAAAAAAAAGTCATATGTAAATTATTAATTGCAAAATTAACCAGGGTGAGCTCTTTAATACTCGAGCAATTAAGTTCTAGGGGACTTTGTGCCTAGTGACCTAAGGCTTTTATAGTCTGGGATCCACTAACCTAACACTCGCTACATGGGTATTATTTTATAAGTCTTTAGGGGTCTCATCCATTACACGGTTAAATAAGCATGCGTTATTGTATATAGTATTATGTGTCGTAGTTGTTAGTAATAAAGCATGAATTTCTGGCTAACTCAGATGAGGATGGAGGTATTCCTAGGTTATGAAGTGTTTACAGTCTATTCTATTTATAAACTTGTGATTGTCTTGGCGAAGAATAGGTATGGTTTTGATTTAGTTTTGGGAGTATATCTGATGAGCATCGCACCCACGCACGTTTCTGTCATGTATTGTTAGAGTACAGGGACTTAGTCGAGCTCTATTTGGATTTATTTTCATTCTTTGAGATATTTGCTTGCTAGTTGGTTTTGGTTAGTTTGAAGGGGATTGTTGCATTTTCATTTTAGTTGCATTCATGCATTACATTGTTTTTTCATTGTTAGTTAGATGGATTTTGTGGGTACATTCACTATAGGCCCTCACGAGACCTTACTCGTCCACTAGGGCTGTCTAGGGGTTGAAAGGGCTTGTTGCATATGCCAAATGCAACCGTGATCACCTACGGAAGTGGTACTAGTTAGTTAATTTTAGCTGTTTATGCTTGAGGACAAGCATCGGTTTAAGTTTGGGGGTGTTATAAGTAGATTTTATATCCACTTGGAGCGTTCCATAGCGGCTTAAACTGATTAACTTGGCCTCAAGTTTGTGGTAGTTTTGAGGTGTTTTTGTTTAGTTGTGCAGATTCGTGATTCGTCGTATAGGGTTGATTGTTTTCGTCATTTTTGGAGTGGAATTCAAGTATAGGAATGATGAATGGAAGCTTGCGTGGAGCTACCATAATGACTTGAAGACTAGAGAATTGATGGCGGAAGTAGGTGCAAAAAGAACGGAAGGAAAAGACGAAGAAACGAAGAAACGGAGCAGGAAATGGCAAACCGACAGCATCTGGCGCGCAGGCAGCGCGTGTGGGGCGCAGGCTGCGCGCGCGAAATCTGGAAAATGACTGTTTTGCCCTTTTCCGGCTTCTAATTGTATTTGAGGCAGTTTCTTGCACCTAAACGGAATTCTAATGGTAATATAGGATATTTTCTTGCTGGGAAAGACTTCTAAAGCCTATTTAAACACATCCTACCATTGTAATTGGTATTTTTTACATATCATAGCATAGATTTGCAAGGGAGAAAAGGGGAGAAAGATTCAACGCTCGTGACAAGCAACGAATCTAGATCTACTTCATCTTTTGTATTCTTTTCTTAGGCGCTATTCTGGATTCTAGATTTGTTTTCTCAACTATTTATTTTATTAATATTACTTCTTCTTTCTTTCATACTTTGTTTTATATCATGTTTTCATCAATTCCCATGGTGACGAGAGGTTCAAATATGAACTAATCGTTGTCATGGGATTCTAATTTATTTATCTATGTAGCTTAGTAGTTTGATTGCTTTAAAGATTTATGTGTGGTGAATTCTTGATATCCTCGTATTGTTGTGATTCATGTATTTAGATGCGTCGCGAACATCTAATCTGTTAATCTTTTGTGAAGCGAGAGTGGATTTTAAGATTTAGAACTTGTCATGCTAGCATAGGTTCATGATTGTTATCAACATGATTTGTAGTATAAGATGAGAATACTTATATTGCCCTATGTGATCTATATGGATGACTTATGCTTAAACCGTTATGTTTTCAAATCTTATAAAGATATAGGGTCTAAACATAATTGGTGTCTATTCATTTTCTATCTCTTTTGTGGATGTATGATTAGTTTGGTGTTCGTATACCGAGAGGTAACCTATACTTGTTTCGTGTTGTCTGATCAGATATCAAAACCATCACATGCATTGATTAAAGGCATCAACTTTAAGCGAAGTATTTAATGAAGTTAGGATCCCATGTTTATTCTCATATAAGTAATTCGATTCCAATTCTCATTAGTTAAGTAATTCTTAGTTTGTTAATTTGCTTCTTAGTTAAATTTAGTTAATCAAAACCTAATCTTGTTAATTGTCTTAGCGGTGAATAAAAACCATACGTAGGTGCATTAACTGAGTTGAAACCTAAACCAGATCTCTGTGGGAACGAACTCAACTTTATTCTATATTACTTGTGACCACGTACGCTTGCATGTATTAGTGCAACCAATGATGAGTAAATTTTTATCCTAAATAGATAGGAGGCAATTAATTGTATTATTTTTAACAAAAAATTTAAGAGCTTGTTGGAATTACTCTAAACCTTGTTTATCAAGGAGGTTGAATATAAAACTATGTACGATTAAAAATCTGGAACAAGTCGGGCAGAGGGTGTTGGTCATTTTTATCAAAATTTGATTAAAAATGGTCCAAAATATCACAATCTCAAAAAATGGCCATTTATATCACTTAAAAATGCATCCCTAATTTGCATTTTTATTAAAACGCATTTTTTATTTACATTTTTATTACTTTTAAAATTTTAAAACGATTTTTTTTGGAAAAGAATAAAAAAAAATTCTGAAGACGCATGTTCATGTTGCGTGTCTATCTTAAACACATTATTAACATGCGTTTTTTGCTAGTAACGCTACAACATGATGCGTTTTCTCATAATTATTAACATGTCCAATTGTCAATCCTAACAACGAACATAGTGACTTTCAGGAATTTTATAAACGCATAATCTAGTTACGTTTCTTTGTGGTACTAAGAACCATTTTTTGAATAATGATATTTTGGACATTTGAACTTCAAATTGTAATGAAGAGAGCGTTTTCTCTCGAGCCGACATATAATCAACGTCAAGTTTACGAGTTGACTAGTCTTGCTTTATTTACCGTTCTAATCAGTTAGATTAGATACGTTTTAAGTTTGCATTATAGATAAGGCTTTTGGTTCCTATAATCGATTGTTAGGGATTATTTATATACTCCAATAATTAGTTTTTGAGCCCTTTATCAAGAATACAATGATTAAGATTAAAAAAATGTAGCAATTTTTTATAATTTTTTGATGTCCGCTATAATTTTTCGTAAAGAAATAATTTTACACAGAAAATAACACAAAAACTGGACACTATTAATTTCTTACATCTTTTCAAAATTAAAAATATATATCCTCTCAATTGCTTTACACACTAATAATGCATTACATCTCATAAAAAGGGATGCACAAAACATCCCCATAAATTTGAATAGCACAAAACATCCACATAAACCTTATCCCTAATTAGTTTGATAAAATATTTGTAAGTATTTATCTTATTCAATGGTGAAATCATAGATCTTGATTCGTTTACAATATAAAGATCATTCATATAATCAATACTTAGTCGGTAATTATATCCTTATATATAATAAGCATAAGAGGGATATTATCCAAATTTTTGGTCTGGTCGTTGTACTATCAAAATCATATGATCCATTGGATTAAAAATAGACGATCAAGATTAGATCATATTAAAAAGAAAATTATAATCTAAAAGGGATATAATTAGAAAAGATTGCATTAGAAGTGAATTTTAAAAAGAAAATTATAATCTAAAAAGGATATAATTAAAAAATGCTGTATTAGAATTGAATTTTAAAAAATTTTATAATCTAAAAAGGATAAAATTAAAAAAGGTTGTATTAGAATTGAATTGAATTTGATTTATTTTTTTTATTAGTATTAAAAAAAATTCATATTTACTATTTGGGCTTTATCTTGAGATCTAGAAATCACGCGAATCTGATAAAATTATCTTTAAATTAGTGATGATTTAATAATTATTATTCAAATGAAAATACTCAGAATCTCAAGAGAAAATATAATTACAAATTTTTACACTAATCCTATTCAATGTAAAAGTCCTACATTGATATTGCTATTCAATGTAAAAAAAACCTAATTATATATGATTTAAATCATTGACATATTTTTAAAAAGGAAATTATAATCTGAAGAGGATATAATTAATAAAGGTTGTATTAGAGATTTTATTTATTTCTTTATTAGTATTAAAAAAATCATATTTACTATTTGACCTTTATCTTGAGTTCTAAAAGTTAGATTTGGATGATTCTACAATCTACGCAAACCTCATAAAATTATCTTTAATTTAGTGATAATTTTATAATTATTACTCAAATGAAAATACTCAGAATCTCAAGAGAAAATATAATTACGAATTTTTACATTAATCCTTTCAATGTAGAAGTCCTACATTGATATTGCTATTCAATATAAAAAATCCTAATTATATATGATTTAAATCATTGACATATATATTTTCGCATATAAATATAAATACACTTTTTAGTTTATGACATATTAAAATATAAATATTTTTTTATGCTAGATCAAACGGTTTTCATCTATTTACTTTAAGATCATTGTCGTACAGAGGACCAGACTACCGATTACCAAAGTTTTGGACAAAATCCCACTTACACTTATTAATAATGGTTGTATTACAATTGAATTTTAAAAAATAAAATTATAATGAAAATGATATAATTAAAAAAGGTTGTATTAAAATTAAATTTTTTTTGTTAGTATTAAAAAAAATCATATTTACTATTTGGGCTTTATCTTGAGATCCAGAATTCAAATTTGGATGATTTTATAATCCACACGAATCTCATAAAATTATCTTTAATATAGTGATGATTTAATAATTATTATTCAATGAAAATACTCAGAATCTGAAGAGAAAACATATTTACGAATTTTACATCATTCCTATTTAATGTAGAAGTCTTACATCGATAATGTTATTCAATGTAGAAAATCTAGTTATATATGATTTAAATCATTGACATGTACATTTTCGTATTTCAATATAAATGTATTTTTTAGTTTATAACATGTTAAAATGTAAAATATTTTTTTTATGCTAGATCCAAAAGTTTTCATTTATTTATTTTAAGATCTTTGTCGTACGGAGGACTAGACTACTGATTATCAAAATTTTGGACACAATCCCTCTTACACTTATTATTAAAATTGTATTTGGTTGTTAGTAGAACTATCTTCAAATAATTGTAAGGGTATTTTCATAATCAAAACGAATTATATGTAGAATTCATAAATCAAATAGAATTTCAACGTAAAAAATCGTCAATTTCTTCTTTTTTTTGTTTATGCGTAGATTTAATTAGAATTTTGTTTAGACCATCAATAAATGAAAGATTATTTTGTTAATTTCACGTGGGTTGTAATAGTCCAAATCAAAATTTGGAAATTCAAGAAAGATTACAAATATTAAATCGAACGTGTAAAATCTTATATATAACATTTTTTACATTAATTTGATATATAAATTAATAACATATAAAATTAAAAAAAAATAATATAATTATAGATATAAAAAAAGGGATTATAAGTTGGTAAGTGTAATTAATATAATAATGAAATAATTATGATTTTTTTCCCTATTATATCGATAATAATATGTTAATACGTTCAGTGACTTTCAAAACTTTGATTACAAATGACAAAAATGGATGATTATCTATTAGTAGACCCCAAAGAATCGATGCTAACTAATATGCCAGTAGGACTCGTCTGAATTACTAAGAACTCGCCAGAATCGATACAAGCAATTGGTGGTGAATTGTTTGTCGGGAAAAAAGAAAGAAGGGAAAGAAAAAGATCTAATTTGCTGTGTTTTTTTAACGAAGCTCGTTTTGATTATTTGATCATTTCATGAAAAATGATAATAAATAATTATCCTATTCGTGAAAAATTATTGCTAATTGCTTAAATTTTTTTGGCTCATTGTTATATATATGAACCCCTTAAATAATTAGTTCACATGAAAAAACAAAATTTGCACTAATTTACTTATCCCAATTCTTTTTTAAACGTTCAATATTGCAGGCTTTGTATCTATGCATGTAAACGTTCAATATGAATGGTGCAAAGAAAAAGAGAAGCAAAATGACGGGCTGCGTACTGGGAATACTCTTACCACAAGACACATGGGCATGTTAAAAGTTGATGTGACAAGACATATTTAATTATTGATTTATTAGAATTGTAAAATTGTAAAGAGCTTGCCTAATAAAATTATTAATTTTTAATGATTCCTTGATAACTTTCTCAAATGATTAAATATTTATGTAATATAGAATGTGTATATTATTTTTATTTATTATAATTTAAAAATTATTTATATTATAATAATTTGGGACCATATAGGTCATTATGAAAAATGCTAATTATTAAAGTAATTTTTGAATGACTATAACCAAAATTAACATGAATGAAAAAAAATTAAAAGTTAACATATATGATGATTTGTAAAAAATGATAACTTTATTAACAATTTTATTGAAAAATGCTCTTAATAACTTGTTAGTGGGGGTGGCACTCTCTTCTTTTTCATGCCCCTCTTTTTGTGTACATCATTTTTCTGCTGCTTTTTGGAGTTTATTATGATCTTTTGTTTTTATATTTGACTTCTGGAATCTAATGTCAAGAGACTGCAGTAAAAGAGCAGTGTTTTCACTCTAACATGGATTTTTTGAAATTTATTTATTATTGTCAATATATAGTAAATCATCATTCCTTCTTTCCGATTTAATTATTTACTTTATTTTTTATACACATTTTAAAATATAAATAAAATATAGATTCATAACTTATTTTTTAAATTTTTTTTTTTGAATAAAATTTTAGTGTCTAATTTTTTATTAAAAATTTTTTATTTTAAAAGATAAATTATAAAATTATATTTTATTTGCATCTTAAAATACATAGAATGCATAGAAAGTAATGTGGATAAATGGACAGAACTAGTTTATATCGTATTATAAGATTGTAAGGCATACTTATTGTATCACATTTAGCTATTTGAAGGATAGTCATGTTAATGAAAACTGATCACACACTTGGCGAAATATCTTGCAGCTAATCGAAATAGAGTAGGTTTCGAGTTCGATTCTTTCCTATTCACACACTTAATTTTCCCGTGACGACTGTACAATTTGCAGATGGAAACTTCTACTGACAATAATTTGCCAGCTACTATGAAATGCAAGCAAAAAAAGACTACAAATTAAACATTTACCCTGTTTGGGAAATCTTATTTCTTAAAAATAAGTTATTTATTCTGGAAAAAAGTACGTAAATATGTACTTTTTTCTTACGTACTTTTTTTTTTGAAATAAGTAACTTATTTTTGCAACATAACGAATATTAAACTCCTCATAAGTAACTTATTTTTGCAAGATAACGAATATTAAACTCCTCATACACATTTTTCTCTAAAAAAAAATACGTAAATACGAATTTTTTTTCGAAATAAGTAACTTATAAACTCGAATTAAGATTTGATAAACAGGACCATTATCAACAACGCGTTAAGCTATAGCTTTAATTATGAATCCATAATTGATTTCATAACAATAAGTCAATAACTAAAACAGATGATAAAAACACTTGTACAATAACTTTTGATCTATAATTATAATTTATAAGCAAGTAGTTAAAAAATATGCTTCGAGATATGAAGTTACACGACTAACATTTGTATATGGTTTCAATTATTCAATGATTTCACGTGCAACTTCTGTTTAGCTTTGTTTTGTTAAAACACAATGCATGCATGCATGTTTCATAACGAATCACGTGTTCTCGTAAAGTAAACTCAAGTCTAAAGACTCCCCACATGACGTGTTTTGACAAAACCAAAACGACCTACAATGTCTTATCACTACTCGGTGCACCTTCAGCAAATACATATATGCCTTTTTTTCTCCACTTTTTACATTAATGTACAATGTATAAATTTTACCAGTCAACTCGTTTATCTTCAAACTGCAACTCCATTTGTAAGTACTTGCATCCATCCGTACCATTTTCATACCAAAGAAAATCCTTGTTAACAATTAAAGAAAGATTAATTTATCATAAATAAGATTAGTTGTACAAATTTAATTAGCAAAAAAAGAAAGATCAACTGTAGGAATGTTAGAAAAACCAAAATGATTGCTAAAATTGTCCCCCCATGGCAAGTGTTGTATTTTAGTTCGTGAAACACATATGTATATACATGGATGGAGGATCTTTTTATTTTTAAAATACCAACTAAATATTTGGTAACCATTTTGCAAAATATTTTCGTAACTCTGGCATCTCTCTAAAGTTATACAGGTTAAAATTTTACAATTGTAATTATAAATGAAGCCCTTAAAATTTTATGGTTGCAATTATAAATGAAGTCCTTAAAATTTTACGGTTGCAATTATAAATGAAGTCCAGGCAATGATTTTGTTCTCCTTAGAGCATCTCTAAGGGTAATAAGATATAATGATTAGCTAAAATAATATATAATAATTGTTAGCTAAAATTTGCTGAACCCTATAAGTGGTTGTGCTTCAATGATATTAGCTATAATGGTTAGCTATAATTCAAAAACAGTATATATTGTGTAATGGATGGATAGGAATTGATTTAAATGGTATATATTAATGTGTAGGTCTAGTTTAAATATAGCATAAAGCTGACATGGATGTTTTAGCTAATGACTACAACTAAACAAATATAGAAAACGAGATGGAGGATATCTATAATTATTGTTAACAGTTGTGATGGTTGAAAAGCTATATTTTTTAGCTAATATGTATATTAAAGTGACACCTAGACTTTTTAGCTAATAGATGTTAATGGTTGGAGATGCTCTTATAAACTAAGTGCAGAACATTTTGTTTCATGAAATACCATTTTGCTTAAAGAAAAATTAGAATCTTAATCTTCTGTGTCAGTACTTAGATTTAATAAATTGTTGTGCTAGGTTAATAATTTCATAACCATTAACCATAATTTGTTTACTATTTAGTAAAAATTTAAAACATTATCATTCTTATTTTTCTCACTAGATTATTTTTGTTGAATAATATATATAAGATCATTGTGGGACCTTCATTTGACACACCTTAACGTTTTAGATTAGTTGGTTACGATATTAGAGCTCGATTTTTTGATGTTGATATTGATTATGTTTGCTTTTATCATCAATTTGTAGTTGTATAACTGAATTGTTAAATAGTATAAGATCATGTTGAAACTTTTCTCTAACACCTTAAAAGTTTAAATGAATTAGTTACTTAAAAATTTTCACATCCTTAATTCTCATTTCCATCACCTATATATCTAAATGATTTTTTAGTAAACTTTCATAGGTGCATATACAAACATAGATTTACTACTCATCCTTGTTCTTTTCATAATTAAATTCTAGAACATGATGAAGTGTGTGTTTTACTAACAACCTAAAAACGTTTCCCATGCATTGCAGACTTGAATTTTTTAAGTCATGTTTGACTTAGGTCCCATAAAAGAGGGTTCTGTTTGACAATTATTCAGTATCAAGCTAAAAGTTATATCATTATCTGAAGCTATATACATGATTTTGCTTAATTGACATAGTATTCTTAGTTCTGTCATTCATAAAGCCTGTTTTGGGTTAAATAATAGCAGCATATTCGACCTTTAATTAGAGTACAAACTAAAAGGAGGGTATGTACGCATATTTATATGTTGTACTAAAATGAAGACGTACGTTACCTTCTGACTTCGAAGGATGATATAATTGTAGGGTAACAAGAGATAACATCTTTTATGCATGTCAGTTACTTCTAGATAGACAATTAACTAGAAGGCTCGCGGTCTATCGCAAACAGTTGCCAAGTACCGTAATCAACAAATGACTTTCATGTCGTTAAATCATCCATCCAACGATTCTGATTTAAAAAAAAATTGCTCCGTACCTTAGAAACTTTCCATGACATGAATAAATTACTAAAATGCCCCCGCCCCCGTACCGTAGAAAGTTTCCGCTGTACGGGACATACCGCAGAAACTTTATGCGATATGGGTCTGTTCCCTTATCAACAACCGAGATGCAGATTGCTCTCATTCATACAAACCACAAAAGCCTATCTCTCTCTCTCACTGCAGCAAATCTGAAATTGTAGTGCAAATTGCATCAAATTTGAGGTAACATTTCTCTCGACTATTTTTGTTGTTTGTTATGGCGGATAAATTATTTTCTCGTATGTTTGGTTCGAAAAATAAAAAAGAGAATGAAAAAATAAAAAAAAGTTGAAGAGTCATTACATTTGGATGATTTAAGTATGAATGATATTTTAGATGGAAGTAGTGATGAATCTAGCACCCCAAATTTGTTTATAATGATGAGTTCATTAATGTTGATGAAAATGATGAATTTGGTAGTGTTGAGGAAGATGAAGATTTAGATGGTGAAAATGAAAATGAAGATAATATAGAGTGTGAAAATTTCTATGAAAATGTGGATGAAAATTGCGTTCCATATATGCATCAATTGTTTCATACATTGGAACAAGCGGGAAATTTTTTGAATTCAATCAACCCAAAGACGTTCTAAAAGTAGTGAAATATATGATTGTTTGTATGTTTGTAGACTTGCGGGGAAAAGTGGTGAAAGTAGTAGTAATCCTAAACGACGTAGAGAAATTCTCCCTAGGAGCGATTGCAAAGTAAGGATGTATGTGAATTATTCGAAAAAATTAAGTCTTTGGAAGATAACTAGTCTTGAGTTAAATCATAGAATCGCCTCTCAATCGCACTGAATCGCCAATTTGCTAGTGTTTGAGGGTTTTTTTGGGTTTAAACTGCTACTGAACTTCTACTGTGAAAAGAGAAAACAAAAACAAATCACACAGTACCGTGAAACTTTCTGCGATACGGGGACGGGGGCATTTTGGTAATTTGTCCGTACCACGGAAAGTTTCTGCGGTAAGGGGCAATTTTTTAAATCAGAACCGTTGGATGGATAATCCAACGGCCTGGAAGTCATTTGTTGGTTAGCAGTACTTGGCAACTATTTTCGGTAGACCGCGAGCCTAACTAGAATCATTAATTATACAAGCTTGTAATGATTGACATTTTATGCTCTTATAACTAGGTGATAGTAAACATTTATGCATAGTAGTTCCTAAATAATACTTCCTTTGTCTATTTCATTTTTTTATAAGTGAATTGGGCATGAAAATTTAAAATAAGTATAAAGTAATGGAGAAAAGTAAAAAAATAAGTAAAATGGTGGGATCAATCAATATTTTATGTAATAAAATGAGTTTAGTGAAAGAAAGTAGTAGGTATAGTTACTTTTTATAATATAAAACTTTACTAGTAAGTTTTGGAATATAAAGAATTGTGAGGCACATTCTAAAAAGGAAAGTATAAATAAATGGGAGGGACAAAGAGAATAAGTAACACGCATGAATAGTAAAGATTTTCATGGGTGATATTAATATAAAAAGAATGGGTTCTCCATTTTAATATAATGGATCAAAATTTAGAACATGATATTTGGAAAGAATTTTGAATACCAATTTGAAACCTCTAGTTTGTTTGGTGTTACGATTCCTTCCCCTAATTTTGTCAAGTTAGGCTTTTTTTTTTGACAAAAGATACTTTACGCATATAAATTGTACCATAATACAATTTTCAGAGAAAAGGAGTTTCTTTCGTTCAAGAAAGTTCATCATCTAACCGAAGGGCACTTATGTTGTCCCCGAACATTTAAACAATAACACCTTCAAGTCTGAAAGGGTGAACCCCACAAAAAAAGGCTCGCTAAAATCCCACAAAAGCAAAACCTAATGGAAAAAATTCAAGGGGGAAAAAGAGTGTCCTCAATTTACATGAATATATCGTTATACAAAATGGCTACTAAATAAATGACTAGAACTTCTTGTTGTTTTTGTGTGTCCCCATTGCCATCGGTTATTACCGCAGACATGTCTCTCTTTTGCTCTGCACCTTGACTGCTCCATTACTTTCTTTTGAAAGTCAAAACTGAGTCTTTTTTACTTTCTAGTTGCTGTCAAAACTCCAAGTCACCAAAACAAACCCAATAAGAAAGGAATAAGTCAAATCACTTGATATAAGATTAAAAATATTAAAAGTCATTGAATTTTAACAAAATATATGCTCACTACTAACCAAGAGGATTTTGTTGCGGAATAAAAATGAGGGTTTGTAAATTGTGACTAGGGTTCGTGCGTATTTAATGCTAGGGTTGGTGAGCTTCGAGATTTAATGGTTGCTTCTGCGTTCAAGACTAAGTGGTCCTCACAGAATGCCTACGTATCTCTGTATTGCTAGAGAATCATGTCAATGTAGTTCTGAGAATGAGGGGTTAGGCCCTTTATATAGGCGTTGGAAGCCTTAGATTTAAAGTAGGGTTAGGAGACTTGGTGGAAAAATCACCTCCTTGGAGAAGATTCTGGATCCTATCTTGTAGGAGTCTGTTTCCTTGTACGATTAGGTGCCTTGGAGGCTACTTCTTGTAGAAATTATATCCTTATTTGACTCTTATTTTCGAGCTATTAATTACCCTTAAATATTAATTACAGAATTAATATTTAATTAGGGTTTTGGGCCTCATATATAGGTCTTGTGTTTGGACCTATGTCTAATTAATGCATCATTAATTATAACTTTAGGGATTATTTTTAGCCCATATCATTTGTTCCCCAACTTCTAGGAAAACTGATCAGGTTTTCGTAGAAGTTATAACTGTCTTTTTCGAGACTCGAGGTCATTTTTAACCCTTACCTGGGATTCCTTATTTTTTCTACCCTTATACGGGGATTTTGGCTTACACTAGTGTTTCACGAATATCGACCTACACAATTACGATGATATTCATTCATTTTCGGGCGAATTAACCTTAAACAGCACCAAACGGCACTAAATGGTACTAAACAGCACTAAACAACGTTTAAATGGTGGTAAACGACGTTAAACAGTGCTAAACGGTGCTAACGGCACTAAACACCACTAAATAATGTTTAAACGGTGTTAACCGATGCTAAACGGCACTAAACGGTGCTAACGGCACTAAACGGCACTAAAAAAATGTTTAAACGGTGTTAAATGGAGCTAAACAGTGCTAACGGTACTAAATGGCACTAAACGACGTTTAAACGGTGTTAAACGACGCTAAACGGTGCTAACAGCACTAAACAGCACTAAACGACGTTTAAATGGTGTTAAATGGTGTCAAACGGCGTTAAACGGTGCTAACGGCAGTAAACAGCACTTAACGATGTTTAAACGGTGCTAACGGCACTAAATGACGCTTAAACGTCGCTCGGATTAGACTGCCATTTTTCTAAAACGGCAACATTTTCCTGTAGAGGCTCTTGGCTGAGTTCAATATTTAAACGTCGAACGTCGGCTTTTGAACGTCGAATGTCCACATTTGAACGTCGACAACCAGAGATTCTTAACTTTAACTTATGGTATAACTAATCTTTTTTTATTAGAATCCTTCATTCGATTTTAGGGTGTGTTTGCCATGCCTTCAATGGTTTTATGAACCTTGAATTTAAACGACTTGTTTATTAGTCCTCGTGACCTTCTAGGCCTTAAGTTGTTTACTGAATCCTTGGTTTTAAGGTTATCATCAACCCTTGATTCTCATTCTAAGATGTAGAACTTGTGGTGAAGTTCTATAGTTCTTGCCCCCTTGTTTCATATGGAGAAGGTCTTGCTTTTCGGTTGATCATTGAAGAAGTTCATTTGCTACTCAGCACTTGACTTCAAGTCTGGTATGCCTTGGTTGGTTTTCAACCCTCTATCTTGATTCTAGGATTCCAACCTTCTTCTTATGCTCATAGAACCTTGCTTAGGTTTCAATTTGACTAACGGCTCTTAATTCAAGGCCAATTCAAACGACAAGCTTGATCGGAGGAAGACAGCCTTGTTGGCCATCAAGGGTTAAATTTGTTGTTGAGATTTAAAGTTCAAGGCTTCAATCCTTAGTTTTGGAATATATTCTCTAGACTTTTCTTTGTTTCTAAAGTATTATCCTTTTAGCTAATCTTCTTGATTTTATTTTTGATATTCCGTCAAAATAGAGCACCCAATATTCCTTCTGATCGGGCATATAAAATTTTATCACTTCCTTCCTGGGGTACTATCTCTTGCCCCCCGACTTCTTGGTTGCCTATGGTACATTCACCCATGAAGTCAACAACCTTATCGGGGCCTCCTAGTTCTAGAGGAATAGGAACCAGATCCTCTGCTGGCTTTCCTAGGTGTTCATCATCATTATGGACATCCATGTCTTCAATCAGAAGGACCTGCGCCCCAACTCCATCAGGTCTTAAACAGGCTATATAACATCTTCTAGCCATTTTCTGGTCACCTTTTTGTTCTCCGTGTCTTAACCATGGTTGATGCTGTCTTCCCTTAGACGGCGCCAAATGTTGTGCAATAAAAATGAGGGTTTTTAAATTGCGGCTAGAGTTCGTGCGTATTTAATGCTAGGGTTTGTGAGCTTCGAGCTTTAATGGCTTCTTCTGCGTTCGAGACTAAGTGGTACTCACAGAATGCCTACGTATCTCCTAGAGAATCAAGTCTACGTAGTTCTGAGACTGAGGGGTCAGGCCCTTTAAATAGGCGTTGGAAGCCTTAGATTTAGAGGAGGGTTAGGAGACTTGGTGGACAAGTCACCTCATTGGAGAAGATTTTAGATCCTATCTTGTACGAGTTTATTTCCTTGTACGATTAGGTGCCTTGGAGGCAATTTCTTGTAGAAGTTATATCCTTATTTGACTCTTATTTCCAATATAACGTCCTAGAAAATTTCGTATTTTTAAATGTTTATTTAATATTAGATGTGGATTATATTATGTTATTGTTAAGAAGGTCAGATATATGTGATATTGTGTTTATATGTTTACATGATGATCTATGTGTGTCGAGTAAGCTTGTGTATTTTTATTTGTATTGTTGACGATTAAAAATATATTTAAATATGCATTATTGATCTTCTGAAAATTTTATAAAATTATTGGAGTTGATAAAAATCATGAAATCTTTTGTCTTATCATCTTTATGATATTATTTAGTTTTTAAAATTATTGGGAGAGTTATTTTGGGTGTTTAAGTATTTTAAAATGATTTTAAGAGTTTTACTGCATTTAAAGGGTCAAAACTTGTAAAATTCATATTTAATTCATTTTTTATCCTAAAAATATTGATGTGTTTGTAATTTTTCACTCTTTATTTTTAAAAATAAAAAGTTTAATTTTTTCACAATTTTCTATTTAATTCAGATTTTAAATTAGTTTTTAAGTGTTTTTCGGCATGCAAAATTACAGAAATACTCCCATTTTTTCCCCAAAATCCAGAAATTTCCCCTTGATAAGTGGATTTATATCCACTTGGATCGCTTCAATTCGGCTTAAATTGATTGCATTGGACTCAAGTTTGTTGTAATTTTGATGTGTTTTGTGTAGTTCTGCAGGTTTGCAAGAATGTTGATTATGGTTGATGCTTCTATCGTTTTTGGAGGATAAATTGATTAAAATTCGGATTTCTGAGAAGGTTGCGCAGTCTACACTGTTTTGGCCATATCTGGAGTTCTAGAAGTCCGTTTTTAGCGATCTTACTGTCCACGCGAAGCCTTGGATATTTTCTACAACTTAGTACAGGAATCCCACATGCAGGCTGCGTGCGGTGGGAGCAGACAGCTCGACAATCAGACTGATGGGAGCAGGAAATTCCAGTTTTGCCCTTTTTCTAATTCTAATTGTATTTTGCGCAGTTTTTGGTATCTAAATCGAATTCTAATTGTAATAGAGGGTAATTTCTTTCCAGGCAAGATTTATAGAACCTATTTAAACATATCATACCATTGTAAATCAGATCAATATATATCAATTACATATCATAGCATAGTTTTTTTGCAAGGGAGAAAAGGAGAGAAGGATTCAACGCTCGTGACAAGCACGGATCTCGATCTACTTCATCTTTTGTATTCTTTTCTTAGGCGAATTCTGGATTTAGATTTGTTTTCTAAACTCTTGTTTATTAATATAATTACTTCTTTTATTTATATCTCATTTATTATCATGTTTCCATCAAATTGCATGGTGACGAATAGTTCAATTATGAACTAATCGTTGTCATGGGATTCTAATGGATTTATCTACGTAACTTAGTAGTTTGATGCATTAAATATTTATGTGTGATGAATTCTTGATATCCTTGTATGGTTGTGCTTCATGAATTTAGATGCGTAGCTAACATCTAATATGTTAATCTCTTGCGAAACGAGAGTGGATCTTGAGATTTAGAACTTGCCATGCTAGCATATGATAGGTTGATGTTTTAACATCATGATTTGTTGCCTAAATAGAGATATTATGCTGCTCTATGTGATCTATGTGGATAACTTGTGCTTAAACCTTTATGTTTTCAAATCTTATAGAGATATAGGGTCTAAACATAATTGGTGTCTACTCATCTTCTATCTCTTTTGTGGATGTATGCGTAGTTTGGTATTAGTATACCGAGAGGTAACTTTTACTTGTTTCATGTTATCCGATCAGTTATCAAAACCATCACATGTATTGATTAAAGGCATCGACTCTAAGTGAAGTAGATAATGAAGTTAGGATCCCATGTTTTTATTCTCATAAGTAATTTGATTCAATTCTCATTAGTTTAATAAATCTTAGTCTTGTTAATTTGCATCTTAGCGTAATTAGATAATTAAAAACCTCAATTTGTTAATTGACCTAGTAGTGAATTAAAATCATACATTGTTGAATAGGTGCATTAGCTGAAAAGAACTTAACCAGATCTCTGTGGAACGAACTTAATTTGTATTACTTGTGACCACGTATACTTGCGGGATATTGTGTTAACAAGTTTTTTGGCGCTGCTGTCGGGGATCATCGGTGTTTTGTTTTTAGTTTATGTGCTTGTCATCAGTGGTCGTTAGCGTTCACTGACTCGGATTTTCTTACTTAGTTTGTTGTTTCATGGTGTTTCAGGTACTTGAACGTGTATGCGAACACATTTGCAAACTCGTAAACTGGCAGAAGAAGAACTTGCAGCAGCAAAAGAGATGGCAGATTTACCAGCAGCAGCTAAGGCTTTGAAGGATTATTCTCAGCCTAAGATCAATGACATTCAGTCTAGCATTGTCAGACCAGCTATTGCAGCAAATACTTTCGAAATCAAGCCGGGCACGATTCAGATGGTGCAGAACTCAGTTCAGTTTGGGGGTGCTCCTACGGAGGATCCTAACATGCATATCAGGGACTTCATTGAGATCTGCGACACTTTCAAGTTTAATGGTGTGCCGGATGATGTGATCAAATTGAGACTTTTCCCATTCTCTCTGAGGGATAAGGCTAAGGGCTAGTTACACTCTTTACCAGCCGGTTCCATTACTACATGGGAGGATCTTGCTCAGAAATTTCTTACTAAATTCTTCCCTATGGCAAAAACTGCAGCAATAAGGAACCAGCTAACTCAATTTTAGCAGCAATCTGGTGAATCTTTGTGTGAGGCTTGGGAACGATACAAGGAGATGCTACGAAGGTGTCCTCATCATGGCATGCCCGATTGGATGGTTATCAACGGTTTTTACAATGGGTTGGGAGCACAGTCTAGACCTTTGCTAGATGCAGCATCAGGTGGAGCTCTGTGGGCTAAGAGCTATGAGGAGGCTTATGATCTTATTGAGACGATGGCTGCTAATGAATATCAAAATCCAACCCAGAGGCTTTCTCAAGGCAAGGTAGAAGGTGTTGAAGTTGATGCAGCAACAGCTATTGCAGCTCAGTTGAAGGCTCTTACAATGAAGGTGGATTCTCTTGCTAATTATGGAGTTCAGCAGGTTGCTAGTGTTTGCGAGTTATGTGCGGGCGCACATGAGACGAATCAGTGTGCTATCTCGTCTGAATCAACACAGTTTGTCAGTAATTTTCAGAGACCTGCTGCTCCAGCTCCAGCCACCTATCATCCTAACAATCGGAATCATCCCAATTTCAGCTGGAGCAATACTCAAGGTGCTCAACAACAGCAACAGCCTTTTCAGCAGTTTCAAGGTCAGCAAGCGAGGCCATTCAATCAGAACTATCAGCAGCAGTATGCTCCGAGGCAACCTTTCCAACCTCCAGGTTTTCAGCAACAGCCTCAAGCTAATGCAGGGCAATCTTCTAATGAAAAATCAGAAATAGAGGAGTTAAGGTTGATGGTTAAAAGTCAGGCAGTTTCTCTCAAGACCTTGGAGAATCAAATGGGGCAACTTGCAAGTGCTTTACTCAGTAGTCAACAAGGAACTTTGCCTAGCGATACGGAGGCTAATCCAGGTAGAAGGGATGGCAAGGAACAGGTGAAGGCAGTAACTTTGAGATTGGGAAGGGTTACATCATACCCTAAATCAACACCTAAGGAAGATGAAGATGTTCAGAATCAGCAGGTTGAAAAATCTGCAGTGCCAGAAATTGAGAAATCTGACTTGGGGGCTGATCAGCAAGATGGTGAAGTGGGAAAAAGCAAGGAACCTGTTGAAAAAGCTTCTACGGAGCAGTCTACAAAGAATAATCAGATCTACCCTCCTCCTCCATATCCTAGAAGACTCTAGAAGCAACAGTTGGATAAGAAATTTGCTAAGTTCTTAGAGGTGTTCATAAATGGTCTCGTAAATTGAAGCTCGAGGAGTTGGAGACCGTTGCTTTGACAGAAGAGTGTAGTGCAGTGTTGCAGCAGAAGTTGCCACCTAAACTTAAAGATCCGGGAAGTTTCACCATCCCGTGTACTATTGGCAATCTTTCTTTCAGCAAGTGCTTATGTGATTTGGGGGCTAGCATCAATCTCATGCCCTTGTCGGTTTACATGCAACTTGGTCTACCAGAGCCAAAGCCAACCAACATCTCTTTGCAGTTGGCTGATCGATCTATCACGTATCCAAGGGGAATAGTGGAGGATGTCTTGGTGAAGGTTGATAAGCTCATCTTCCCAGCTGATTTTTTTATCTTGGATTTCGAGGAAGATAAGAAGATCCCCATAATCTTGGGAAGACCATTTTTGGCTACGGGGAGAACATTGATTGATGTGGAGAAAGGGGAACTCACCATGAGGGTGCAAGACCGGAATGTCACTTTTAATGTGTTCAATGCGATGAAATTTCCCACAGATGAAGAAGAATGCTTGAAGGTGGATTTGGTTGATTCTGCAGTCAATACGGAGATTGAGCAGTTGTTAAAGTCTGATTCTTTGGAGAGGGTTCTAGTTGGTGACATAGCCGAGCAGCTACAACAGTTAAATTCAGCTCCTTGGAGAAGGAGAGTTGACATGCCTTTTGAATCTCTTGGGTTAACGGAGCTGAAAAATTCTACGGAGCGTCTTAAGCCATCTATTGAAGAAGCTCCTACACTTGAACTCAAACCATTGCCTGAGCACTTGAGGTATGCTTTTCTGGGTAATGCATCTACATTGCCTGTTATTGTTTCGTCTAACCTGTCAGATAGTGAGGAAGAAAAGCTCTTGCGAATTTTGAGAGAGTTCAAGTTGGCAATTGGTTGGACCAAAGCAGATATCAAGGGAATTAACCCTTCTTATTGCATGCACAAAATTCTGCTAGAGGAAGGAGCTAAACCTACTGTTGAACATCAGCGAAGACTAAATCCTATTATGAAAGAGGTGGTGAGGAAGGAAATTCTAAAGTGGCTAGATGCAGGTATTATCTATCCTATCTCAGACAGTTCTTGGGTGAGTCCAGTGCAGTGTGTGCCTAAGAAAGGAGGCATGACAGTTGTTGCTAATGAGAAGAACGAGCTCATCCCTACTCGGACAGTCACGGGATGGAGAGTTTGCATGGATTATCGGAAGCTCAACAAAGCCGCAAGAAAAGACCACTTCCCTCTTCCATTCGTTGATCAGATGTTAGACCGATTAGCTGGTCACGAGTATTATTGTTTGCTTGATGGTTATTCCGGATATAATTAGATTTGCATCGCTCCGGAAGATCAAGAGAAGACTACATTCACATGTCCTTTTGGCACTTTTGCTTTTCGACGAGTTTCTTTTGGGTTGTGTGGTGCTCCTACCACTTTTCAAAGGTGCATGATGGCTATTTTCTCAGACATGATTGGCACTAATGTGGAGGTTTTCATGGATGACTTCTCTGTTTTTGGTACTTCTTATGACGAGTGTTTGCATAACCTTGGCTTGGTATTGAAAAGGTGTGTGGAGACTAATTTGGTGATTAATTGGGAAAAATGTCACTTCGTGGTGCGAGAAGGAATTATTCTTGGGCACAAGGTATCTGGTAGAGGACTTGAGGTGGATAAGGCGAAGGTGGAGACAATTGAAAATCTTCCTCCACCTATTTCAATTAAAGGAATTCGTAGTTTTCTTGGTCATGCGGGTTTCTATCGGCGATTCATCAAAGACTTCTCGAAAATCTCCAAACCCTTGTGCAATCTTTTGGAGAAGGATGTTCCTTTCAAGTTTGATGATGATTGCTTAGCAGCTTTTGAGCTGTTGAAGAAGAAGTTGACAACCGCACCTGTCATAACTGCACCTAATTGGGAGGAACCTTTCGAGCTAATGTGTGATGCCAGCGACTATGCTGTGGGAGCTGTGCTTGGGCAAAGGAAGGATAAGGTTTTTCATGTGATTTACTATGCTAGTAAAACCCTTAACGATGCTCAGCTTAACTACACTACTACGGAGAAGGAATTGCTAGCTGTTGTCTACGCTTTTGAGAAATTTAGATCTTATTTGCTTGGAACTAAGGTGATTGTGTATACGGATCATACAGCTATTCGATATTTGATGTCGAAGAAGGATTCAAAGCCTAGGTTGATTCGTTGGGTGCTTCTTTTGCAAGAATTTGATTTAGAGATCAAGGATAGGAAGGGCACAGAAAATCAAGTAGTGGATCATCTCTCACGTTTGAAGGACCACGGTAAGGATTCACATGGCAAATCTCTTATTAATGAATCTTTTCCCGATGAGCAACTTTTTGGGGTGCAAGGTGAAGAGCCATGGTTTGCAGATTTTGTGAACTATCTTGTTAGTAATGTCATCCCTCCGGAATTTTCTTATGCTCAAAAGAAGAAGTTTCTACATGATGTGAAGTGGTACCGTTGGGACGAGCCATTCTTGTTCAAGCTTGGTGTGGATCAGATTTTGTGGAGGTGCATTCCGTATAGTGAAACGAAAGGTATTTTGCATGATTGTCATTCTACCGCATATGGAGGCCACTACGGTGGTGATAAAACAGCTCAGAAAGTACTTCAGGCGGGATTCTATTGGCCAACTCTGTTTAAAGATTCTCATAGGTTCGTGATGAGTTGTGATAGATGTCAAAGGGTTGGTAATATCTCTAGGAGGAACGAGATGCCGCTGAATACGATTCTTGAAGTTGAGATTTTTGATGTGTGGGGGATTGATTTCATGGGTCCGTTTGTTTCTTCTTGCAATAATCAGTACATTCTCTTAGCAGTGGATTATGTTTTTAAATGGGTCGAGGTGAAGGCTTTACCGACCAATGATGCTAAGGTGGTACTGAATTTTCTTCACAAGCAGATTTTCACGCGTTTTGGAACTCCACGAGCTATAATCAGTGATGAGAGAACACACTTCTGTAATCGTCAATTTACTGCTATGATGGCAAGGTATAATGTGACTCATCGTGTTGCCACAACTTATCATCCTCAAACTAATGGTCAAGCGGAGGTTTCAAATCGTGAAATCAAGAGAATTCTTGAGAAAGTGGTAAATCCATCAAGGAAGGATTGGGCATTAAAGCTAGACGAAGCTGTTTGGGCATACCGAACTGCTTACAAGACACCCCTAGGTATGTCTCCTTATCAGTTGGTATTTGGTAAGGCTTGTCATTTACCAACGGAGTTAGAGCACAAGGCCTATTGGGCGTTGAAGAAGTTAAACTTAGATATTTTAGCCGCGGGTGAGAAACGTTTACTTCAGTTGAATGAACTTGAGGAATTTCGTGAGCAGGCTTACGAGAATGCTAAAATGTATAAGGAGAAGGTTAAGAGGTGGCATGATAAGAAGTTGATGCATAAGTCATTTGTGCAGGTCAACAGGTGTTGCTTTACAATTCTCGCCTCAAACTTTTTCCGGGAAAGCTCAAGTCAAAATGGTCGGGTCCGTTTACAGTCAAGACTGTATTTCCACATGGAGCAGTGGAGATATATAGGGGTTCTATTGATAATGCATTCAAGGTGAATGGACATAGACTCAAGCCTTATTTTGGTGGAACGGTGAACCGCGAGAAGGTCGCCGCTGTGTTATCTCATTCGTGAATTCTCGGAAGAATGTCAAGCTATTGACATTAAACGAGCGCTTCTTGGGAGGCAACCCAAGACATGATGTATACTTTTGTACTTCTTTTATTTAAAAAAAAAAAAAATTGGAACAGTCGCGCGCAGGCAGCACCCCAGTCGCGCAGGCTGCGCCTGCGTTACCTGCTTTTCGCGCAAGCATCGCGCCTGTCGCGCAGGCTGTGCCTGCGTGTCTGTCTCCCGCGTAGGTCGCGCCTGTGTCGCGCAGGCTGCGCCTGCGATACTTATTGCCGCATAGGCGGCGGTCTGTTCACACAGGCTGTGGCTCCTGCAGTGTGTTGCCCGATTTTTCCAGCTGTTGTATAAAAAAAAAATTCAAATTCCCCCCCAAATTCTTATTCCAATTTTTATTCTATCACCCCCAAATCTTAATCCTACTTCTATATCAATTCCAAAACCCTCCCATCATCCTAAACCTATATCTATTCTAATTCAAATTCCATCTCCTCTTCTATATCTCCTACCTTATATGCCTATACTTACATATATATACACAATCACAATTACAAAACCCATTCTAACTTTCTCCAATTTCATTCAAGTTTAAAGCTTCAAGGTTCAAGTTTGGGGGAGTTAAATACAAGTCCACCTCTCCGATTCGTATTGGGTAAATTTCTTCCTTAATCTTGTTTTATTACGAATTTGTGTTCTTGTATATTGGGGGTTTTTGTAGTATTCTTGTTATTTGGCAATTTGTGTGTGGATTTGCTTGGAGGTTTTTGGTTGTGCTTATTGTCGAGTTGGGTATAGATTATTATGGCTCCTAAGTGTGGGAGAGGTAATGCTAGTGTTGTGAAATTTTCATCTCCGATGGCGGAAGTTGAATTCAATCGGTTGTTGTCAAGGCCGATAGCTAAAGAAAGCGGATTTTTGTCGAAGAAGCATGAGGGGTTGATGGAGTTGATTGGTGAGTTGCGATGGGGAAGGGTATGTAAGGCGCCTTCTCCGGTTCCAATGAATGTGGTTAGGGAGTTTTATGCAAATGCTAAAGATGAGCAGGATGGTGTGTGTATTGTTCGAGGTAGGCGGGTGCATTATAGGCCGGATGCTATTCGTTCGATTTTGGGACAACCACCTAAGCAGAATGGTGATGAAGATTGGGTGTTAATGACTAATGGCGATGTGGACATGGAGGCGATTGTTCTTGAACTTTGTGTTCCCGGTATAGTTTGGAAGTACAAGTTGGGTACTAATGAGCCCCTTAATTTTCCGTCTTCTTCGATGAATAAGTTTGTACGGGCATGGTACTTGTTCCTTTGTTCCAATATTATGCCTACTGCTCATACGGGTGAAGTAACAGCTGACAGAGCCATTATTCTTTGGGGGATTTTAAAGGGGAAGTACATTGACATCGGCCATATTGTTAATCAGAATATTCTCAGGTTTTTGAAGTCTAATTCACAGTCGTCGATGCCACATGCGTCCGTTATAGCTGGTTTGTGTAGGGTTGGTGGTGTTACATGGAGTGAGGATGAGGAATTGCAGTCGCCAGGTGTTCCGATTGTTGATTTGACTGTTAACAAGATAACGGAATGGGAAGGCGGAATCCCATATCCGAGGGGGATAGGTTATGATGTTGGTGGTGCTGGTACTAGTGGTCAGGGAGCGGGCGCTCCGCCACGGGTTGCGAGAGTTTCGAGAGTTTTGGATGCCCATTTTAGACGCCTGTATAGGCGGATGAATGCTATGCATGAGAGCAACCGTCAGTTTGCTGAGGAAATGACCGTGGCTATGGGTGCAGATTTGCAGTCACCGGGTAGTGTGGTGCAGTGGCCAGTATATGGGGCTCGTATTCCGTATCCACCTCCAGATACTCCACCCGAGGAGGGTGACAGTTCCGATGAGTAGGTATGTTGCTACTATCCCTCGTATTTACTTCCATTCAATGCGGACATTGAATATTTTAAGTTTGGGGGTGGTTTGGGGGATAAGTAGTGTAGTCATAGTGTATGTTAGTTATTTGTGAGTCATTGTGTGCATATAGGGAATCATATTTCGCATGTTTAGTAGTAGTTCATGCATTCATTCATATGTGTATGGGTCGTATTATTGCATGCTTGTTCATATAGGACATTCTGTTTTTGTTTTGTTTTACCATCTGAGTCCATAGTAGTTTGCATTTGCACCCATGCTTGATAGGAATTTTGTGTTGTTGACACTTTTGTTTGAGAAGTGACATGCTTTGTTCTTGTGCACACACATACACTAGTAAGTTGAAGCTAGTAGACTTATTGAATGTTGTAAGTAATTAAAAGGACATGAATATGTGTAAGTTGATTTAGTTTGCATGCTTTGAATACAAGTAGATGCATTAGAGAGATTTTTGCTTGGGATTGAGTATGTTTTTCCACCAAGTGAGCTTTTGAGCCTTATTGCATATTTGTTGCAATTTATTCGTTTGCTTGAGTGTCCACATATTGTTTGCATTGCTAGCAGTTGTTTGAGGTCTTTCTTGAAACGCATGACATTATTTGATGATTAAAGTGATAAAGGCATTTAGGAATAACCGCATATTTTCCCATATTACCACACCATTACATGATCAATTAGTGAACCCGTTGAGCTTAATCTTATTTTTCGGTGACATACCACATTACTTGCCTAGACCTTTTTCTTGTATTGGCCTTACATTAATTTGAACCCACATTGTCAAAGGCTAGTAGAGTGCTTAAGGGAGTAATAAGGTGTGCAAGGGAGGGGTTCATTGTTGGTCATAATTTTGGGGGAAATATTGAAAATTGGGTTTAGTGGTTTACTTGATAGTCGGCATGTGTAATAAAATTGTGGGATCATTGTTATTGTTGATATTATTGTGTTTTGTTATATTTAGCTCTCGAAAAAAAATCAGAAAAAAAAGAAAAAAAGAAAAAAAAATTAGAAAAAATAGAAAAAAAATTAAAAAAAATTAAAAAAAGAGAGAGAAAAAAAATTAATATATATTATGAGAGCATAGTTGTCTTTGTTGTGATCCTACCTTAGTCGACTAGTCGAGTGTTTGTTTCTAGATAAAATTATGTGTGGGGGGAAATTAGGGTGTTGTGTATGATTTATTGAGGTGCCTACTAGCTTTTGACACTTCACCTGTTTTGGCTTATTTGACATACCTTGTCCCTAGCCCCGTTACAACCCAAATAAAGACCTTTTGATTATCGTCATTGATGTATGTTGTGTTAAGAGTTAGATTGATACCAAATATCAAGCATGCTTATGATTTTGTCGGAATTGAGTGATACACTTACCCTTGTTCTTGAGTGAATATTCGTTTGTGAGTGGATTGTGAGTGTTTACTTGTTTGTGCATATGAAATCCCAAGTGTTGTCTCAACGGTGTACTCTTGTAGGCTTAGCATGGTTACTAACTTATTCTTACACTTGACATTGACTTTTGAGAACTTATGCATGTTCATTGAGTAGACTATGTGAATACTTGCACTTTCGACACCAAGACATCGCATTATTACTTTGATTCTTAAGTTGAAATGACATGAGAGGATTTGAAGGTATGGTGTTGTATTAGTATTTGCATTTTCATATTAGTTGCATTCATGCATTTGTAGTTAGATGTATTTTGTGGGTACATTCGCTATAGGCCCTCACGAGACCTTACTCGTCCACTAGGGCTGCCTAGGGGTTTAAAGGGCTTGTTGCATATGCCAAATGCAACCGTGATCACCTACGGAAGTGGTACTAATTAGGTAGAGTTATTTTTTTATGCTTGAGGACAAGCATCGGTTTAAGTTTGGGGGTGTGATAAGTGGATTTATATTCACTTGGATCGCTTCAATTCGACTTAAATTGATTGCCTTGAACTCAAGTTTGTTGTAGTTTTGATGTGTTTTGTGTACTTGTGCAGGTTTGCAAGATTGTTGATTATGGTTGATGCTTCTATCGTTTTTGGAGGATAAATTGATTAAAATTCGGATTTCTGAGAAGGTTGCGCAGTCTACACTGTTTTGGCCATATCTGGAGTTCTAGAAGTCCGTTTTCAGCGATCTTACTATCCACGCGAAGCCTGGGAGATTTTATACAACTTATGACAGGAATCCCACGCGCAGGATGCGCGCGGTGGGAGCAGACAGCTCGACAATCAGACTGATGGGAGCAGGAAATTCCAGTTTTGCCCTTTTTTAAATTCTAATTGTATTTTTGGCAGTTTTTGGTATCTAAATCGAATTCTAATTGTAATAGAGGGTAATTTCTTGCTGGGCAAGATTTATAGAACCTATTTAAACACATCATACCATTGTAAATCAGATCAATATATATCAATTACATATCATAGCATAGTTTTTTTGCAAGGGAGAAAAGGAGAGAAAGATTCAACGCTCGTGACAAGCATGGATCTCGATCTACTTCATCTTTTGTATTCTTTTCTTAGGCAAATTTTGGATCTAGATTTGTTTTTTAAACTCTTGTTTATTAATATAATTACTTCTTTTATTTATATCTCGTTTATTATCATGTTTCCATCAAATCCCATGGTGACGAACAGTTCAATTTTGAACTAATCGTTGTCATGGGATTCTAATGGATTTATCTACGTAACTTAGTAGTTTGATGCATTAAAGATTTATGTGTGATGAATTCTTGATATCCTTGTATGGTTGTGCTTCATGAATTTAGATGCGTAGCTAACATCTAATATGTTAATCTCTTGCGAAACAAGAGTGGATCTTGAGATTCAGAACTTGCCATGCTAGCATAGGATAGGTTGATGTTTTAACATCATGATTTGTGGCGTAAATAGAGATATTATGCTGCCCTATGTGATCTATGTGGATAACTTGTGCTTAAACCTTTATGTTTTCAAATCTTATAGAGATATAGGGTCTAAACATAATTGGTGTATACTCATCTTCTATCTCTTTTGTGGATGTATGCGTAGTTTGGTATTAGTATACCGAGAGGTAACTTTTACTTGTTTCGTGTTATCCAATCAGATATCAAAACCATCACATGTATTGATTAAAGGCATCGACTCTAAGTGAAGTAGATAATGAAGTTAGGATCCCATGTTTTTATTCTCATAAGTATTTGATTCAATTCTCATTAGTTTAATAAATCTTAGTCTTGTTAATTTGCATCTTAGCGTAATTTGATAATTAAAAACCTCAATTTGTTAATTGACCTAGCAGTGAATTAAAATCATACATTGTTGAATAGGTGCATTAGCTGAAAAGAACTTAACCAGATCTCTGTGGAACGAACTTAATTTGTATTACTTGTGACCACGTATACTTGCATGATATTGTGTTAACACCCCTCTTCTCCAGAAGGTTCTCGATTATGTCTCTACTTCACAATTCACAAACTCAGTCAATCTCTCAATTCTCTCGGAGTTTCTCTTCCTCAATCTCTCTCTCATAACTTTCTCCCTCTCTCAAACTCTCGAGCTCTCCTCTCTCCCTCTCCAGTCTTTCGACTCAAACCCAGGCCGTTCGATTTAGTTTCTATGGTGAAGCTCCTCTCTTTTTACTCCTCTCCCCTGTTTGTTCTGCAATCTTGTTGCGGTGTGGGTGTGCTGCGAGTATGTGTGTGTACGTATTAGCAGTGTATGTGCATGCATTTTCAGCTGCTGTGGTGTGTTTATACTTGTGTTTAACTGTGGTTGAGTGTGAGTGTGTGTGGCCGTTGCTGGGTTCTGATATATGTGTGCAGTTTGTATGTAATGCGAGCATATGTGTATGGTTAGCTTACTGTATTGAAAAATTGGGGAATGTTGCTGTCTCGAAATTCAGTTGTGCTGATGATGTTGTGTGGGTCGAGTTCCGGTGTCGAAGCACCAATCCGGGAGCTCCACCTGCGAGCTACCTTGATTTTAAGGCAACCTGGTTCTATAAATTTCAATCTGTATTTGCTAAATCTCATGGTGTATGCAATGATTTGTGATGTAAGATGTTAAGTTGTTCGTATAATTATTTTGTGCGAAGTTTCGAGTCGGAAACCCGATTCGGGTACTACCAAAACTTTGTCTCATCGACAATGATTTTATTTGAGTCAATGGAATTGGAAATGATGAAAGCTTGAGCCAAGATTTATTTTCCTCAATTATGTAAATATTTTTCAGTTCGTGTATTGATTTCCTAATTATATATCCGGTTGGTATGACCTAATTAATTTAATGATTATTCGGATTGAAGTAATTTTAGCTCGAATTGTTATTAAGTGGTTAGTTGTGAATTTTATTTGAAATGTGATGATTGTTGGTTGGTTGTGTTGGTTGTCAATCCGACCGGTATTGTACCCGTACAAAGGGGGTGCCGTTAAAATTTTCTAAAAATTTTATTGTTACATTCTTGAGTGAAATATATGGTATTTGAGTTATATGGATTGATAATTGTTAGTGAGTAATAACTATGTTATATGATGAGCAATTTGTACATTATGTTTACAATAATAAGTATGACTGCTATTAGGGGTAGTAGCTGGATTCTAAGTATTAAAGTGAAATGTACCTACTGTGAATTGGATTGTGATTGGTACAAGGATGTATATTAAGTGGTAAGAGTGCGGATGGTAAAAAGGATTATAAATGATGTGTATTAGTGTGATTGTGAAGATTAGGAGATTGTATTTAGTTAGTAGTAAATCAAGGAATATTTGATTGCTAGTTTGGTAAATTGTATTCCGACAGGTAAGGCCATAGTTTAACGGAGGTGATGTCCAATTTTAAATAGAATTATTTTATAATTCTTATAGTATTTCGATAAAGATTATTGGTGTGCAAGTGTTATATGTGTGACATAAGGTATAAGTGTAAGCTGATAATACGTGCTAAGTGTTTATGCGGTTTATGTGATTAATACGTGTTGTACGTGCTAAGTGGTAAAACGGTATAGGACGCGTTTGGGTAGAACAGAGTTGGACAGTTATGGTTGTACGCGTACTGAAGTAGTACTTTACTTTTATATAGGTACCAGTGAAAGGCCGATTTAGAGCCAGTGTATGTAAGGGTGGAAATTTTGAGGAACGAGATATTCAACGGAGTAGACGAGTGTGTTCGTGTAGAAGCTGACAAGTGATAGAGGAAAGACGAATGTGCGATCGAATATAGGCCAATGTATAAAGAAGTGGAGACTAATGTAAAGTGAGTAAAGAATTGAGATGTTGGAATTGGAAACTTCATGTATTGAGGCAAGTATACTATCCTTCACTTATCGTTCAAGTGATGTGAAACTGTTTCTGTTATTTATACGATGTTTCTTTCAAATCATTTTAATTGTGTCTATTCCCTTTCTTTTCATTTGAATGACATGAATCTGTTTCTACTATTTGTAAGGTTTTTCTTCCAAATCTCTTGCTCGGGTCTATACCCCATTTCTTTGTTTCAAGTGACATTTCCTTTAACTAGTATTCATATAATTATTCTCAAGTTATTTTTCAATTGTTGATTCTCTCCACCTATCGTTTAGGTGTTGATTCTTTTAAAATTATTATGCATAAGTATTCTTCATCTTTATTAATATTCTTCATGGAACGTCTTTCTTCAAATTGTAGTAAACTAATTCGAGGTTTACATTGTCGCTGAAGCATGTGTTGCTCAGTGACGGTTAAAATCGAGAATGAATTGAGATCTTCTTAATTATTTAACTCATTATTGTCAGGCCGGTTCTGGCAGTTAAAGTCTATGAGTGCTTATCCGACAAGAATGAGACCTTGAGTAATTGAGAATTTCTTAAATCTTCATTTTAAGCTATTCAAATCTTTTATATTAGTTCGAACTTTGGAACGGAATTTTATCAGTTAATAACCTTTGAAATGAGTGGTTATAGCTTGTACAATAACTTAAATCTTCTTTTGAATCAGATTTCGTTTATTCTATGATTTCCTTATAAATTGCTGTTCAATTTCTAAAATCTTAATAATTGCTTCGTTCCTTAATTGATTAATGGTTCCTTGTTGATATATGTTTCTGTCTTGCTGAACCATACCATGTTGAGTTAAATCTTATTGCTTTGTTATTGATGATTCCTTTTATCGAATACTTCCCTGACCCTTAATCTTATATTGTTGTTCATCAAAATGGCCTAATTATTTAAAGATGTTTTTAAAAATCCTTATATTGGGCTGATTTGTTATCAGTATAAGGACTTGAAAGTGAAATGTTTTAAAGGTTTGATATGGGGGAATTTTATTTAAATGTTTTCTACAGATTCCTTCAGATTGGAGGCGTAAGAGGCTAGGGTGGTCCTAGTCCAACATTTTTTTTTAGCGTAAGAGGCTAGGGTGGTCCTAGTCCAGCATTAAAGGCCAATGTGTTGCCTAATTGGGAACCCAATTTCAAGGTCCAGATGGACTTCGTGTCCGGTATGGGGACTTTACGTGGCTGATCACCCGTATTGTCCGATGTTAAGGAAAAAAAAACTCCAATCAGCTTAAATATTTTTGAAAGGTTTTATGAAAAGTATGTTCCAAAGATGAAACGGTTTTAAAGAAAGGAATGTTTTGATAAGATATATATGTTTCGAAGTAAATGATTAAAATTTGGAACTCAGTAAAACAATGGGATTACGGATGGATAGAAGTTTCCCAGTTATTCCCTTTTCGAGTAACATTCTACGTTGAAAGGGGAGTAAGAATGATTGGGGGATTTCTTGATATTATTTTTCTCAAAGTTTTATCTGAGGTAGTATGGTTGAAGAAAATGGAAAATTCTTACTCTATGATGGAAATTGAATGTTCCTTTGAGATATTATTCATTGATATTGTTCATCAATGAAGTGTTGAGATATTATTGATTCACTATATTATTAACTTGCTGAGCATTGTTGGCTCACTCTTGCTTTGTTTGACCCTTCCATTTTAGTTAGGGTTAATGATTGGCTACCTATGTATTAAAATTCGAATGAGAGCGATGAGATACTCTATACAGAATAGATTTCAGAATCAGCCTGGATGCACATGGTAATGGACCACACTACGGATAAGAGGTATAGTGGTTATGATTAATGTTGCAATTTAGATTCTTGTTTCATACCATAACCTGTGATCGATCCTTGGTGAGGGGTCGTCTGTATAATTAAGTTATACTTAATTGTAATGGTTTGTGGCACCAAATCCTGACCCCGGATTTGGGGGGCGTTACATCCAAGCTATTAATTATCCTTAAATATTAATTACGGAATTAAATTTAATTAAGGTTTTGGGCCTCATTTATAGGCCTTGTGTTTGGACCAGGCTAGGTCTAATTAATGCATCATAATTATGTTTTTAGGCATTATTTTTAGCACATATCAGATCCATATGGTTAGACATCTAAAACAGTAATCGATAACTTTTAAGAAATATGAAAATTATTTTTTAAAACCCTATATCTAACACACACACACACACACACACACACACACACACACACATATATATATATATAACGCCTTAGAAAAATTCGCAATTCTAAATATTATTATTTAATATTAAATGTGGGTACGTAGAATTTTATTGGAAATTTTGACGATTTAAATCTATCTAAATCATGCATTATTGATCTTCGAAATTTTTTCTAAAATCAATGAAGTCGTTAAAAATTGCGAAATCTTTTGTGTTATCTTTTTATAACATTCTGAAATTATTGAGAGAATTATTTTAGATGTTTACATATTTTTAAATGATTTTAAGAATTTTATTGCATTTAAAGGATTTTATAGTGTAAAATTCATATTTAATTCCTTTTCGATCCTAAAAATATTTTAAAAAGATTTATGTGTTCGTAATTTTGTACTCTATATTTTAAAAATAAAAAGTTTAATTTTTCACAGTTTTTTTTCTAATTAATTTTGAATTGTAAAAATCTATTTATTGTTTATTTATGTATTTTTTTTTTTGAAAATTAGCATAGTTAGATTACATTCTTGCCTTATCTCTTTTATACACAAAAACCCCAGTCCCCTGTTTTCCCCAATTAAAAATCTCGACTGTGGTCTCTCGAACTTTCGAGGAAAATCTCTCTCGGACTTTCTCAATCCCTCTCTCAGAAATCTCACACTATCGCCTTTCATCTCTTATTCAAACTCTCTCTTTAGCCTCTATCTCGATTAATACATCTTCCTTCCACCGCTGGGCTTCTCTGTTCTGTAAGTCACGCTGCGATGTATCGGTGTTGTGAAATCATGAGTCCTTGTGGGTGTACAATTCATGGGTGTGAGCTGGGATTGGGGGCTGGGTAAGTGATGACAGAGGATAGTAAGTGATTTATTTGTAAGATATGAGATTGGGTGTGGTAGTTTTGATGTCCTGGCGGGTAACAATTTGTGCAGGGGAGAGTGTCCGAACTGGACAACGGAGATGGGAGAATCAACTGGGACTGCTAGAGGAGGATGTGAGCGTATTGTGTGAATGTTACTGGTGGGGTGTGTGTTTATGCGTTGCTGGGTATATGAGTAAGCTGTTGTAAGTCTATCGAACCACAACTACCAAGCCTATTTCTTTCTTTGTTGAAGTCGGACTTGTATTCAGCTGTGTTGTAACGTTTGGGATGTTGATGTGTGTTGCTGTCCAACCGAATGTGTGTGTGTGAGTTATACAATGTGTATGTGTGATACCGTGAACGTGTGCGGATGTATGGGTACATAATAGTTCTGTTCTATTTTCATGTACAAGTCCTGGTTGAGCTCACTAATGGTGGATGTAATGTTGTTTGAAAGGGTAAGGGTAGAGTATGTATAGGCGAGCTACTGTGGTTCAAATTTGGGAGTTCAGTTCAGGGGAAACTGCGGTGAGTCATGGTGTGTGCTATAATTGATTATCGAAATCGTAATAGTTTGTCGGTTTATTGTGTGGTGAAATTTTTGGTATGCTTGATTTTGTGTAAATGTAGGGAAACATGGTTTATATGAATTGGGTAATTTGGTTTATTAAGGGAGTGCCAATATGTATGTATGTAAATGTTCGAGTACAAACTAGTACGAGATTTAATTGGATAGACAGAGATGAATGGAACCTCACTTGGAGACATATGTTGTGATAGATTAAATTCCGTTACAGTTAAATGAGTGGTTGTCATGGGAAGGGAGGTGATTTGGTAATCGTACTGAGCGGGAGGAGCTGATAGGGTGGGTAATATAGTAATTATTGGGAAGAATATCCAGCGGTAGATTTCAGAGCTATATGATGCTCGTTTATAGTCCTAGCCACCGTAATGGAGTTATGTTTCAGTGTAAACATGTATACTAATAAAAATACGTTTGATTATTCTGGACCAGGTGTAGAGTTGTTTATTAGTACTAACTACATGAGATGAAGAGTTCCAAGCTATGATGGTTTAGGTAAATTACAGTTAATATTTGGACGGGATTTTGATTTTTAAAGTAATAACTAGTTTTCGAGTCATATTCTATATATGGTTCATTCCTCGTTTGAAAGCACTACATAGCCATACAAGAAAAAAAATGTACAGGGAAATTATGTTGTAATTGTTGCTTGTTCGTGTCGGTTAAATTTCGACCGGGAAGGTTATATTTTAAAGGAGGTGCTGTCCAATTTTTTTGTTAGAATTATTTTGTAATTATTATAGTAATTAGATAAGAGTTATTTTAAAACAATAAGAGGTACAAGTTAAAGAGATAAAAGTGTAAATTGATAGTACGTGCTATGTACTTACCTGGTTTTTGTGATTATACATTATTATTTTGAGCTATATGTAATAAACTGTAATGCGTTATAGGACGCGTTGGGGTAGAATAGAGTTAGACGATTAAGGTTACAAGCGTACTGAAGTATTACTTTACCTTTATGTAGGTACCAAAATGAGGCCGGTAAGAGCCAGTGCACATGTAGATGGAATATTGAGGAATGGAAAGATTATCAGAGTTGACGAGTGTGTCATGAAGAGGATGACAAGTTACAGAAGAAGGACAGATGTATGATCCAGTAGGGACCAATGAATAAGAAAAGAGAGATGGATGTAAAAAGAGTAAAGAGTCGAGATATTGGAATTGGGAACTTCATGTATTGAGGCAAGTGTACTATTCCCTGCTTATTGTTCAAGTGGGATAAGTTTGTTTCTGTTATTTATACAACATTTCTGTCAAATTAGTTTGCAAGTTACTATCCCTCACTCATTGTTCAAGTGACGTGAAATCCTATTGTATTAATTATCTATACTTTCAAGTTTCTTTCTTGCAAGCATCTATAACCTCTCTTTTAGTTTCAATAATGAGAATTTGTTCTATTAATTTATGATATTCCTTTTAAATCATTTTGTTAGTGCCTATACTCTTTATTTTTTTTATTTCCTGTGATATTCTTCTTCTGTGAATTATAAACATACATTCTTAGATTTTTCTATTATTGTTTATGCTTCTCACCTATCGTTCGGGTGATGATTTCTTTTAAAATCATTTTATTGCAATACTCCTCGTCTATGCTTATATTTTCCAAAGGATGTTTTCTTTTAAAATTATGTAAACTAATTCGAGGTTTATACTGTTGTTGAGGCATGTGTTGCCCAGTGACGGTTAAAACCAAGAATGAATTGAGATCTTCTTAATTATTTAAACTCATATTTGTCATGCCGGTTTTGGCAGCTGAAGCCCATAAGTGCTTAGCTGACAAGATTGAGACCTTAAGTAATTGAGAATTTCTTAAATCTTTGTTTTAAACTATTCGAATCTCTCATGTTAGTTTAAACTTGGTAACGGAATTTCACCAATGGACCCCTTTAGGAGAGGTTTTCTTCAACCTGTCCTACAATTTTATTGTCTTGGAGTCATTTTACAAATGATCATTTTAAAACTACTTAATTCACTTATGTTGATTCAACTTGACAATGTGTTGGTAAATTTTATTAAATGCTTAGCACTTTACTATACCCTTGCTTTATCTTATAATTACAATTGTTGTTATTCATGTTGCAAGTAAATCATTTCACTCAAATGAACCATGTTTTTCGTCACTTGATCATTATATTAATTCGATGTCGTTGATATTATTGCTCTTAAATTTTCAGTAAATATGAATAGCTGTTTATCATATTCCCATTCAATAGTGCTGAAATTGTTGTCCCTGTTTCACTGATATATTATGGAATAATACCCTTCTCTATATCGAACTTGTCGATGTCTAGGTCAGAATTTTACTAAACCTCATTTCTTCTTGAGATTTGAGTTGTTAACCTGGAACGTGAGTTTCCAGGGTGCTTGGCTGGTTGAGGTGGTCGCTTGTTCCGACACCTGACGTTCATATTATAGGATTGGACTGTTGTTTTTTTTAAAATGTGGACCGTAAAGGGTCGGACCAGATTCGTGGTCAGAAGTTATTAAGGCCAATGTGTGCCGTGGATCCATTAAAGGACATTGCTGTGTGCGTTTGTCCCGGGTTAGTGCGTGACTGATCAGCAGCCTAACCTTATTGTTTTTATTAATAAAATGCAAAATAGTCCAATTCTATTCCATTTCCTGAATTAAATAAAATGTTATATCTTTAAAGTTCTTGAGCTTCTGTAATTGTGAATTATTCCTTTGCGATAAGTTGGTCAGTGATATGTTCACCAATAAATCATTGTGGTATTATTGTTTCACTATATTTTGCACTTGCTGAGCATTGTTGGCTCACTCTTGCTCTATTTTTTTTCCTAATCTTTCAGTTAGGATTAAAGATGGAAGTCTATGCCTCACAATCATATGAAAGCGAGGAGACAGTCTATTCAGGATAAAGTTCGAAGCCAGAGCGGGTAAGCACGGATTGAGATTTAGTTACCGAATAGATGGTATAGTGGGTTGTATTTAGAATAGTAATAAAAGTTGTAATAATTTGTATAGTTTAGATTCTTGTTTCATACCATAACCTAGAATCGATCCTCGGTGAGGAATCGTTGGTGTATTAAATTTTATAAACAGGTGGATAGTCTGAATTACGAATATTTCATGCCGAAATTTTCTAAAATTCCCCTATATCAAAGTCTATTTTATTATATTAAGTATATGTTTATTAGTGGGTAGTCGGGGCGTTACAGGTTGGTATCAGAGCGACAGGTTATGGTCACTGAAACAAGTTAGGATGATTAGGTGTAAGTATTTAGGTGAGGTGTTAGGCGAAACGATTTAGGACAAGGTTCAATTTAGGTTATTAGGAAGACGGTTGCGACATTATTTGGTATCCCGACATATCGTGCGAATGGGAGTTCGATTCATCTGACGATTCGTCTTGGAAGAAGCAGTAAATTCGGAACCGCGTTAGTTATTTAGACGACTGGAGCTACCAGCTTGGAAGACACTACGTGTAGACCTTCGTGTACCTTTTAGAATCTCTTTTGCGATTTTAGTTACCCCGCGAACGATATAGAAAGTGCGAAAAAGACTGTAAACAAGGTGTGAAATGCAATTACTGGCATGTGTTGGAGGAATGGCGTGGTTACTCACTACTAGCCATTGATTTCATTTAATTTATCGACTAAGGAGATTTAACCTTTGTTTCTATTCCTTCTTATTTTGTCAATAACCTATCACCTTTGATAATTAATTCTATTTCAATTAATGATGAACTTCGTATGTCAGCTTTGATTACACACATTTCTATTCTTTTAGATATGCCTCTATTTCCCAGGGGATCACTTGATTCAACATGATGCATGTAAATTATTGAGATCCTTGAATTCTTTCTATTTTCTTCGAATATTTGTTATTCCTTTTTCAACATTGTATATATATAAACTTTTGAATTCTTTTTGTTTCTCTCTGAATACTTGACCTTATTCATTCTGACTGGGATGAACAACCCTATGTATATAGGGGATTCAGGGACATCTTATCTATGTGATAGAAGTCTGGTGGGACGCCACTGATTGTGTTTGTCATGAAAGTATAGAAGGTTGGCCCCCTTCTTGTGCTATGACGGTTGTTCTAAGTGACAAATGCAACCTGAAACTTGTTCAATGATCATACTGATCTCTCAGTTAAATCCTCTTATAAAATTCTTATCAAATAAAACTCGTCTTATATTCATACATGTTATCACTTATCTATTTCATCGATTCCTTTTGCTATGAACCCTTATGATTTCTAAAGTTACCAGTGATGGAAAGCAGTAAAGACGAAGACGATGACATTTTAAGTGGTCCGAGTTATAAATGCGTTGATGAAGAATTGGTTCATCAGGTTTGAGAATTGATACTGGAAGAAGGATTGTTTTCTCCTTGGGTTGACAACCCGCGTAAAAGATTCGATATTATGGAGAACTGAATATGAATAAGGAGGAGATAACAAGGACGCGAGATTATTAAATTTTGTTAAAGTTGAAATTAGAGTGAGAATGGATATAGTTAGTATGTGATAGTTATCGTGAAGGAAAAATTTTGGAAGAACACTTGTTTATTATATATTTTCACTGTAAATAATGTAGATGGGGTACGACAAGATTTTGAAGGTGTTGAGACCAATTATCGAATACAGAAATTTTAGAATTGAAGTGGGAAAATTTGAGCAAAGCAAAGTAGAGCTAGACAATTTGTTTTAAGTATTTCAACAGAATTGGAACTCTGGATGAAGAAGAAAAGGGATTATGTTGGAGATAGCAAATTAGGTGAATGTAAAGGATCATGGATATCAAGAAATAAAAGAGATTTGACTAAGACGGAATAAGATGATAGGAAAGGGAAGACCGAGAATTAGAAAATTGTGTTAATAGAAGATGTGAGATTTGGCTACAAAGGAATTCGAGAGAATGTATATTGAAATTGTACTAGGTTAAATATGGAAGGTTAGGAGAGTAAACAGAGATAATGGTGTGGTAGTAAACAATAAAGTTAGAAACCAGAAGTGGTACGCTATAAGCGCGGGAAGATAAGACGTTTTGTCAAGGATTGTATTATGTCAGTTCCAATAGAGACTACAATAAAGAGCAACAGAACCCTCCCTTATAAATTGCTTAGGAGCCGGAGATTTCGAAAAGGCTGCGAATGACACTAATAAGTGTGGATATGAGTATATATGTAAGAATAAGGTGTGATTCTAGGATCAAATCGATTGATTGAGTACGTGGTGCAAGAAAGATTGTAAGGGCAAGTAAGAGGAGGTTATAATTTCCAAGGAATGTAGAAGTTGTTTTACGAGGTCGCAAGTGGATAAAGGAGTATTATCGATCACGCAGACCAAGAGGTTGTTACGTGAGGAGTCAAGATCACAAGATTTCTAGGTACGAGATTTGCATTTGGAAGAACTATAATTTCAGCATATGACAAAAGGATCAAAGTGAATGCCGAAATGACGAAACAGCAATGAATCAGGAAAGGCGTAGAATGTCAACAGAGATTAAAAGTTTTAAAGGATCAACTAGGAATCATTGAGGGTTGTCAAAGATTTTACCAAGATGGCTATAGTAGTGGACAAGTCTATAAATCAAGAAACGAATGGATAAAATTAGAGAAAGCTTTTAGGAGTCAAAGAAGAAATCGAAAACCACTCAATTGTTAGTGTAACCGAATGAACCAGAAGAGATTAAATTGGCATAAAATGCTCAAGGAAATGTTCAAGGAATTTGCGAAGTTATAGATGGAAGATCTAAAGTTCTAAATTATTGCAAATAAATCATTAGAGGAAAGTAGGAAGTACCAAGCGGAGTTGACGAAAGCAGAAGTTGAAGCTAATGAATGCAGAAGATAAAATAGTTCAAGGAAATGAGTTATTGATAAATATGGGAGTTATAATGTGTAGAGTTTAAATTTTTACGTTTTGTAAGATATGTTGAGTAATGGTTCGGAAGTTGAGTTTTGATATTAAGGATATTAGAGTTCGAGATTAATTGGGTTGAAAGTTTGATTTTGAATGGTATTGAGGGGCAGTGACCCCGGGATAGTTGGTATTGCGAATAAGATATATATGTTTCAAGGTAAATGGTTATTAGTTTCGGAAAGGTTACGCAATAAAATAGTGGGATTAAGGAATAGATAGAAGTTTCCTAATTATTCCCTCCTCGAGTAACATTGTACGTTGAAAGGGGAGTAAGAATGATTAGGGGATTTCTTGATATTCTATTTCTCAAAATTTTATCTGGGGCAACCCGAGTTATGGGTAGGAGCGTGGAAGTAGTATCAATTATATTAGTCGCATGGAATTCATTTTAAAGATTGAATTATTTACCCGTTTACTTAAAGTCAAGGCAGATTTCATCGCTTATATATGTTTGCTGTAGGTTAAAGCAGGTTTTGTTTTAGTATTGTATATGAATGAAATATTTATGGATGATTGGATTAGTAATTGAGGTACTTTCATACAGGACATAGTCCATTATACGAATAGGTCATGTCCGATTTTTGGTAGAAAAGGAATCGTCACGTACGAGTGATAAGTATCTAGAATTTATGAGATTTGTAAACCAAAGGTTTAAGTTTATGTTGGAATTTACGGGCTTACAGGATGAGCCTATCGAGAAGTGAATTGAATAAAGGAATTCTAGAATGAAAGAAATGACTTGAAAATTGAAAGAGGAATGTTTGTGAATACCGTCATATTTTTTTTCTTACGGTCGATTCTGAGGACAGAATCCTATTAAGGGGGGAAGGATATAACGCCTTAGAAAAATTCGCAATTCTAAATATTATTATTTAATATTAAATGTGGGTACGTAGAATTTTATTGGAAATTTTGACGATTTAAATCTATCTAAATCATGCATTATTGATCTTCGAAATTTTTTATAAAATCAGTGAAGTCGTTAAAAATTGCGAAATCTTTTGTGTTATCTTTTTATAACATTCTGAAATTATTGAGAGAATTATTTTAGATGTTTACATATTTTTAAATGATTTTAAGAATTTTATTGCATTTAAAGGATTTTATAGTGTAAAATTCATATTTAATTCCTTTTCGATCCTAAAAATATTTTAAAAAGATTTATGTGTTCGTAATTTTGTACTCTATATTTTAAAAATAAAAAGTTTAATTTTTCACAGTTTTTTTTCTAATTAATTTTGAATTGTAAAAATCTATTTATTGTTTATTTATGTATTTTTTTTTTTGAAAATTAGCATAGTTAGATTACATTCTTGCCTTATCTCTTTTATACACAAAAACCCCAGTCCCCTGTTTTCCCCAATTAAAAATCTCGACTGTGGTCTCTCGAACTTTCGAGGAAAATCTCTCTCGGACTTTCTCAATCCCTCTCTCAGAAATCTCACACTATCGCCTTTCATCTCTTATTCAAACTCTCTCTTTAGCCTCTATCTCGATTAATACATCTTCCTTCCACCGCTGGGCTTCTCTGTTCTGTAAGTCACGCTGCGATGTATCGGTGTTGTGAAATCATGAGTCCTTGTGGGTGTACAATTCATGGGTGTGAGCTGGGATTGGGGGCTGGGTAAGTGATGACAGAGGATAGTAAGTGATTTATTTGTAAGATATGAGATTGGGTGTGGTAGTTTTGATGTCCTGGCGGGTAACAATTTGTGCAGGGGAGAGTGTCCGAACTGGACAACGGAGATGGGAGAATCAACTGGGACTGCTAGAGGAGGATGTGAGCGTATTGTGTGAATGTTACTGGTGGGGTGTGTGTTTATGCGTTGCTGGGTATATGAGTAAGCTGTTGTAAGTCTATCGAACCACAACTACCAAGCCTATTTCTTTCTTTGTTGAAGTCGGACTTGTATTCAGCTGTGTTGCAACGTTTGGGATGTTGATGTGTGTTGCTGTCCAACCGAATGTGTGTGTGTGAGTTATACAATGTGTATGTGTGATACCGTGAACGTGTGCGGATGTATGGGTACATAATAGTTCTGTTCTATTTTCATGTACAAGTCCTGGTTGAGCTCACTAATGGTGGATGTAATGTTGTTTGAAAGGGTAAGGGTAGAGTATGTATAGGCGAGCTACTGTGGTTCAAATTTGGGAGTTCAGTTCAGGGGAAACTGCGGTGAGTCATGGTGTGTGCTATAATTGATTATAGAAATCGTAATAGTTTGTCGGTTTATTGTGTGGTGAAATTTTTGGTATGCTTGATTTTGTGTAAATGTAGGGAAACATGGTTTATATGAATTGGGTAATTTGGTTTATTAAGGGAGTGCCAATATGTATGTATGTAAATGTTCGAGTACAAACTAGTACGAGATTTAATTGGATAGACAGAGATGAATGGAACCTCACTTGGAGACATATGTTGTGATAGATTAAATTCCGTTACAGTTAAATGAGTGGTTGTCATGGGAAGGGAGGTGATTTGGTAATCGTACTGAGCGGGAGGAGCTGATAGGGTGGGTAATATAGTAATTATTGGGAAGAATATCCAGCGGTAGATTTCAGAGCTATATGATGCTCGTTTATAGTCCTAGCCACCGTAATGGAGTTATGTTTCAGTGTAAACATGTATACTAATAAAAATACGTTTGATTATTCTGGACCAGGTGTAGAGTTGTTTATTAGTACTAACTACATGAGATGAAGAGTTCCAAGCTATGATGGTTTAGGTAAATTACAGTTAATATTTGGACGGGATTTTGATATTTAAAGTAATAACTAGTTTTCGAGTCATATTCTATATATGGTTCATTCCTCGTTTGAAAGCACTACATAGCCATACAAGAAAAAAAATGTACAGGGAAATTATGTTGTAATTGTTGCTTGTTCGTGTCGGTTAAATTTCGACCGGGAAGGTTATATTTTAAAGGAGGTGCTGTCCAATTTTTTTGTTAGAATTATTTTGTAATTATTATAGTAATTAGATAAGAGTTATTTTAAAACAATAAGAGGTACAAGTTAAAGAGATAAAAGTGTAAATTGATAGTACGTGCTATGTACTTACCTGGTTTTTGTGATTATACATTATTATTTTGAGCTATATGTAATAAACTGTAATGCGTTATAGGACGCGTTGGGGTAGAATAGAGTTAGACGATTAAGGTTACAAGCGTACTGAAGTATTACTTTACCTTTATGTAGGTACCAAAATGAGGCCGGTAAGAGCCAGTGCACATGTAGATGGAATATTGAGGAATGGAAAGATTATCAGAGTTGACGAGTGTGTCATGAAGAGGATGACAAGTTACAGAAGAAGGACAGATGTATGATCCAGTAGGGACCAATGAATAAGAAAAGAGAGATGGATGTAAAAAGAGTAAAGAGTCGAGATATTGGAATTGGGAACTTCATGTATTGAGGCAAGTGTACTATTCCCTGCTTATTGTTCAAGTGGGATAAGTTTGTTTCTGTTATTTATACAACATTTCTGTCAAATTAGTTTGCAAGTTACTATCCCTCACTCATTGTTCAAGTGACGTGAAATCCTATTGTATTAATTATCTATACTTTCAAGTTTCTTTCTTGCAAGCATCTATAACCTCTCTTTTAGTTTCAATAATGAGAATTTGTTCTATTAATTTATGATATTCCTTTTAAATCATTTTGTTAGTGCCTATACTCTTTATTTTTTTTATTTCCTGTGATATTCTTCTTCTGTGAATTATAAACATACATTCTTAGATTTTTCTATTATTGTTTATGCTTCTCACCTATCGTTCGGGTGATGATTTCTTTTAAAATCATTTTATTGCAATACTCCTCGTCTATGCTTATATTTTCCAAAGGATGTTTTCTTTTAAAATTATGTAAACTAATTCGAGGTTTATACTGTTGTTGAGGCATGTGTTGCCCAGTGACGGTTAAAACCAAGAATGAATTGAGATCTTCTTAATTATTTAAACTCATATTTGTCATGCCGGTTTTGGCAGCTGAAGCCCATAAGTGCTTAGCTGACAAGATTGAGACCTTAAGTAATTGAGAATTTCTTAAATCTTTGTTTTAAACTATTCGAATCTCTCATGTTAGTTTAAACTTGGTAACGGAATTTCACCAATGGACCCCTTTAGGAGAGGTTTTCTTCAACCTGTCCTACAATTTTATTGTCTTGGAGTCATTTTACAAATGATCATTTTAAAACTACTTAATTCACTTATGTTGATTCAACTTGACAATGTGTTGGTAAATTTTATTAAATGCTTAGCACTTTACTATACCCTTGCTTTATCTTATAATTACAATTGTTGTTATTCATGTTGCAAGTAAATCATTTCACTCAAATGAACCATGTTTTTCGTCACTTGATCATTATATTAATTCGATGTCGTTGATATTATTGCTCTTAAATTTTCAGTAAATATGAATAGCTGTTTATCATATTCCCATTCAATAGTGCTGAAATTGTTGTCCCTGTTTCACTGATATATTATGGAATAATACCCTTCTCTATATCGAACTTGTCGATGTCTAGGTCAGAATTTTACTAGACCTCATTTCTTCTTGAGATTTGAGTTGTTAACCTGGAACGTGAGTTTCCAGGGTGCTTGGCTGGTTGAGGTGGTCGCTTGTTCCGACACCTGACGTTCATATTATAGGATTAGACTGTTGTTTTTTTTAAAATGTGGACCGTAAAGGGTCGGACCAGATTCGTGGTCAGAAGTTATTAAGGCCAATGTGTGCCGTGGATCCATTAAAGGACATTGCTGTGTGCGTTTGTCCCGGGTTAGTGCGTGACTGATCAGCAGCCTAACCTTATTGTTTTTATTAATAAAATGCAAAATAGTCCAATTCTATTCCATTTCCTGAATTAAATAAAATGTTATATCTTTAAAGTTCTTGAGCTTCTGTAATTGTGAATTATTCCTTTGCGATAAGTTGGTCAGTGATATGTTCACCAATAAATCATTGTGGTATTATTGTTTCACTATATTTTGCACTTGCTGAGCATTGTTGGCTCACTCTTGCTCTATTTTTTTTCCTAATCTTTCAGTTAGGATTAAAGATGGAAGTCTATGCCTCACAATCATATGAAAGCGAGGAGACAGTCTATTCAGGATAAAGTTCGAAGCCAGAGCGGGTAAGCACGGATTGAGATTTAGTTACCGAATAGATGGTATAGTGGGTTGTATTTAGAATAGTAATAAAAGTTGTAATAATTTGTATAGTTTAGATTCTTGTTTCATACCATAACCTGGAATCGATCCTCGGTGAGGAATCGTTGGTGTATTAAATTTTATAAACAGGTGGATAGTCTGAATTACGAATATTTCATGCCGAAATTTTCTAAAATTCCCCTATATCAAAGTCTATTTTATTATATTAAGTATATGTTTATTAGTGGGTAGTCGGGGCGTTACAATATATATATATATATATATATATATATATATATATATATATATATATATATATATATATATATATATATATATATATATATATATATATATATAGGCCCACGCTCAAGGAAGAACCCCTCTAAGTGAGAGAATTGAGAGACCATTTCTATATCCGTTGATTTTAATTTAATCTGATGGCTTAGAAATTTTAGTTATTAATTTAAAACAATTAATAATACTTCCATGCTTACAACAAAAGGGCAGTTCTGGAAACATGAATCGGAGGAAATCATCAGCTATATTTGATGTCATTAACGTATAATTTATCGACAAATCATATATTTGATTTGCTTGAATTACTCATTCATATCAGAATAACAACTTTTAATGAAACAGTTAATATTTATGGATATTATGAATTATTTCTGGAAATAAGCTAAACAATAACATGTTATGCTTTACTTTCTTTATGGTTTTCCATTATTATTTTTTTAATATCGTAAGGAAGAATATAACTCAATTTAAGGAACACTCGTCCCTGAGATATGAGTTTACGAGTGTTGGATTTTGAAACAATAGCATTGTATACTTCACTGTCTATGGCTGTCGGTATTATCTTAATCTGAATGTTTTCAATAGGCTCAATGGCTGTACATCATGTTAATATCTTTTTCTTTCTTGTTGATGTGGCAAAAATAGGTTCAATCCAGATGAATGAACAAAAATTACTTTGGAAACCTGTTATTGTTAATATTTTTAGTGTTCCCAACAAACCTGTAATGTTCAGTCATACGAGTTGGTGATTTGGAGTATTCGAGGAATACTTATTACTTGGTTGGAGGATAATTTTATAAGAAAAAGGTGATTTAATGATTTGGACCTTGTGTTTAAAATCTATATATTCTTGTATTCCATCATTTTTTTATCTTAAGATATTAAATGCACCCATCTCAACAACTGTTTATTTGGTTTTCTATATCCAAATTTATAGCAATCTTGCTTGCAATCGGCAAATATGCTATGTCTTTTAAAATTATTTTCAAAGGAATCTCAAAAAAAATAATAAAAGGAAATAAACAATGATTTGAAACACATAAAAGAATCTTGGTGTAATACACTCTCTTAGGTATATTGTTAATTACTTTGAAATCCTAATACTACTTTATTTAATAATTATATTAATAATCAACTAAATATTTACGACATTCGAAACACGCACGGCCGGCTCTATAATAAGGCAAACTAAGCCATCGCTTAGGGCCCCAACACACCAAGGGTCTCAAAATTTTTAAAATCATATATATATAGTTTTAATTTTAGAATTTAATATTATTATACATAAGAAAAATATGTATTAAAACAAAAATAAAAATTCACGGACTATTTTTTCTAGATGTAAAGTATAAATTAGTTTGATTTTAAAAAAAATAAGAAGTTGAAAAAAGTTACCAGATTTATATTTTTCAGTGAGTCAAGTTGTTGTGGGAGGAATTTAGCACAACAGATTATGAGGCCTCGTGCTGGAATAGCGCCAATAAACAAGGAATCGTCCAACCACCCAGAAAGGCTCGTGGTTGAAGATCAATAGCTAGCCGCCCGGGAAGGCTCACGACTAGGGTTACCGAAGAACACGGGATGTGGTTCCTCGGAAGGATCGGACTGAATCTACGGGATGAGAGCTCAAGGACCAAATGTTGGCCAGCCAAGAACCCTAATTTGACTATGTCACACAAGAGTGCACGTGCTCTAGCTACTCAAGGAGTGTAAGTGTCGAAAAGGATCCCGTAAACTGCCTACATACCACTATTTATAGTGGATCAAGCCCGAATGTAGTTCTTGAAGGATATGATCGTTTGTTTATGATAAGTTATCCTCTCTCCAGTGGGATAATGACTGTTATATCTGATAATAATCGAGTATGATGTGTATAATCAGGTTACCAAGCAGTTTAGGTAACATAGAATGATTATCTCTTGTATTTATCATGATTTTGTATCATTTATCAAGTATATATGACATATATCCTCAAATAACTGAATGTTTATCTGTTTGAGAGTGTTTTTAGATGATATAAACGTGTTCCTAAAAAGTAGGAGGCGTGCCTTATCTGATTTGGCAGCCTGATCAGGCTTCCGGCGGAAGTTGGGGGTACCGCCCGGTAGCCTGGCTCCGGTACCCCCTCCGGTAACCCCTATCACGGAAGCTACTCTGGAAGCTCTACTGGATGACTGATAATAGTTATAGGTTATCCTCAAGGGGATACCTTGAGACCCTTAGTCATGCGTTCCCGTGCTGCAGTGTACATGGTAACCCCTAGGGCTACCGCAGGCCTCCGGAAACCCGACAGATTACACATTCTCTTCATGGATCTGGACCCTAATCCTCTAGTGGGCCTAAATCTAACCCATGCAAGATTTTAGTCACAACAACTACCCCCCGGTTCCCTGAAGTACTGTGTGCAAGGGGAACCTAATATTCATAGGGTGCCGTTTCCTAGGAAGATTCAGGCTTATGCCGTCTTGTCAAGTCAGCATTCTTTACGGTACTAGCCTTGAAAACTCTTTATCGTAAACGTCAAAGTTAATATTATCGTTTATTCGAAGGCTCCTTGTAACAATATCATGAGAGCTAAAATTGGGTCTACCAATGAACGGAAACCTCATAATTTATATGTTTTAAGGATAAGTTAATCATTTTAAATCTACGAAGATAAAAATGATAACTATTAAGGGAGGAGAATCAGGCTGGGACTCTACCGTTTTTACAAAAATAAATTCAAAAAATAGCCCATTTTCCACAAAAAGGACGTTTCTCACTCCACCTTGTTTTCTGTGCCACATTCATTAATCAAAGGGGACACGTCTCTTTTCTCTCCGTTTGTATATATCTATTCACTTAGCCCTTTGTATTTTATCTTTTCTCCACATCCTCTTTTGGGCAAGCAAGGGTTTCTTTGAGAGCTTCCAGCAAAGGCTTATCCGGCGGAGGCTTAGGCGTTTCAATCATCCGTACCTTCCATCTCGTCCAGGTATACCTCTGAATTTCTCAATTGAGTTTTGATGCCAAGCTCTCTAATTTATTCTTTGCGCACACATTGAGTTAATCAATGATACTTCTAGTGCGTATTATGTGTTCTAGGCTTCGATGTTTCCAAATTTGATATCTCCACTTATAGATTCTTGTTGTCATTCCTAGACCTTGAATCGTATATAGGTTAGATCTTTATACACAAATTTTAATTGACATATGCATGTATGAGTTTTCATCTGGCGTTGTGAATCGAAGCGGTTGGCGCGATTTGTATTTTGGTTGCCCTGTTGATCGTTTCTTAGTATGCATTTAGCTTGTTTGATGTTTGATTTCAATGAATATTGCCATTTTAGGTATGCTACCCTAAGTTTAATACCCATAACTTGCTCGTTTAGGCATTCTTATTACACCTTATCTCTGTATGCCTTTTTCCATTTCGCTTAGCTAGAAGTGGGGTTAATAGGTTAGGCAGCCATGTGGATGGTTACCCCCCGGGTCTTGACTCCTCGATTTTGGTCTGGTAGCCTCATCTGTGGCTGGGAGCTGTTGCCTTATTCGACCCTGAACTTTTCGATTTCAATCCCCCTTACTAATCTGCCTCCCTCTTTTGTGGTTGCAGATGTCTCTTTCATCGGCATCGAGGGAGTCTTCCCAGTGTTTAGGATATTTATCACCCGTGTCTGGGGAACCGTTTGATTCGGGGTCCACCCATCGTAATAATCTTTTGCTCTCCCAGCCCCTGCTTGAATCTAAACCATCAGTTAGCTCCAGGACACGTTCCCAGGTAGAAGTAATAGATCCCTTGTCCGCTGAGATTGTCAGCCGGTATCCTAGCCTTTCCCTGGAGGCCGGTTCATCGAATTCGGATGGTGGAGAGGCAGAAAGGATTGATGTTAGCTCCAACACTGATGAAGGGGAAAAAACTATAAATGATCTTTGGCTAGGTGGTGAACAGCCATTCTTCAGTAATGATGATGTGACGGAAAAGAATGATAATGTTGGGATGCCGTTGGTGGCAAAGGTTGAGCGAAAGCCCCATGTTCCTGCAGGTTTTGTTCCCTCTTGTGAGGATACAGATTCGTCCATGAATGTTGACAGACTTGCGAGGTTGAAGGAATCATGCGATCCAGGATGCGACCTGGTGGTACCTACCGCCGGTGAGAGGTGCCATAGGTTTGGCAACTTTGAACCTGATCAAGCTATACCCAATGCGGTACTGTCTGCATCCTTTTTCAAGCTGGGATTCTCTATGCCGATACATCCGTTTTTTGTTGACAAGCTGAACTTCTACGAGATAGCTCCTATGCAACTGTCACCTAATTCCTTCAGGGTGGCGGCATGTATGTATATTCTCTACGATCAAACCTTTTCTGTCCCCCTTACCCCTAGGGAATTAGGGTACTTTTATCAACTAAAGGGTGTGGGAAGGAAGATAGGTATTTTTTACCTCACCTCCTGGAACGACAGGCAAGGGAGATGTATTAAGGGAAATAAGCGGGGAATGTATGACTGGATGGAAATGTTTTTGTATTGTTATGATTGTGAAGAGGTGAGAAAAGAGTGGAATCTGACTCCGGGTAAGCATCCGGTACCCTCGTTCATTACTGGTAACCTTTATTTGGTTGATTCTCTACATAGCTCTTACCCCCTTTTTACTATCTATTATCCCATTTAGGGATCCCATCGCAAACTCTGCTCGAGGGGGCTGAGGCAAAAAGAGCCGAAAAGATTATGAGGTTGGCAGCTAGTTTAGGAGATGGCGAGAGTCTGTTAACTCCGGAAACCTTAGTGAGGTTGGGATTTACGAGACCCCTGGCTCCCTCTCCCCCTGCCCAGGGGATGGAGGTGTCTGTTAGAAATTCTGATACTTACGGTACCGCTTGGGAGGAGAAGGGGGCTACCGACCGCTCCAGCCCTGGTAACCTAGGCTTCCGCTTTCTACTTTTGTACCTTTTTACTCACTGTGCCGCACCTCTCTTTGGTGCTTTTCTTTTTATTCGTTTTTATCCGTATCTTTTTGGGCCTCCATGCGTGTGTCGATTACATGGTAGTTACTGTTTATCCTGTAACTGGCCACTTTTTCCACATTTCTCTTTGCATATTTATGTTATGATTTTTAACATTCTGGCTGTCTTGTCTTTTCAGGTATGTCTGGTACCGTTCCATCCTTTGTACAACCTTCGGAGAAATACGAAGATTTGTTCCCAGAAGATGAGCTGATGACACTGGAACCCCCAATTAATGCTACCCCTATCTCCCAGGCTAAGGTTCCTACTTCTGGGAAGGTTGGATCCACTCCGGCTGATAAGAGAAGGTTCTCCCAAGCCTCTGGCAGCCTGGCTTCTACCCTAGAAACTAGGTCTTCCAAGATAGTCAAATTGCCACAGTCACCCAGCATACCACAAGAGATTCAGCAATTCCACAGGTTAACCGAAGGGCAGATCCCCTTGGAGGTCATCTCAGGATGGTCCAAGCTCAAGATCTCTGATGCCGTAAGGGCTATGCTATATTCTTCTGGGGAGAATCTGTTTCATCAGATGAGGATCGGTAACCAGCTGGTAGCAGCTACTCGTGGTGACATGAAGTTAAAGGAGGACCTTAAGCAGGAAAAATCTGATCTCGAAACTGTTGAAGGGGAAAGAAAGAAGCTCGCTGATGCTAATAAAAAGTTGAAGAGTGAGATCTCCGTGGTAACGAAGGAGAAGGAGAAATTTGGTAGGCTAGTTTTTGCTCAAGATAAGGAGAAGGAAGAGTTGGTGGCTGCCCATGCCACTGAGGTTGGAGAATTGAAGGTGCAAGTGGATACTCTTCAGGCTTCCGCGAGAAAAATGAAGGAGGTACTCCCTGAGAGGTACAAGCTGGGGTTCGCCAAAGGGGTCAATGATTACTTGAAGGCTACTTGGAAGGTGATGCCGAGTCTTGACTGGGCGCTCCTGGGTGAAGACGCGGTAAAGCAGGTGGAAAGTTTCAAGGCTGAGGCTGCCAAGTCCCAAGTTCCCGTCACCAAAGAGGTCTCCAAGTCATCAGCTATCCAACAAGATGATATCGAAGATGCTCAGGCTACCAGGGTTGAGGCTCCCACGGACGTGGTTGAGGTTACTACAGGCGATTCCACTAAGAAGGTTGACCCTGTCGAGGATTCCCCTGGCTCTGAGGCTACCAAAGACCCTTCTGCCTCTCAGTAACTTCTTTTTTGGTTATGAAAAATTTTATCCAGTTGGTTTTATGAACTTATGGTTTTAACTAAGGGGGTGGGCTCCTATAACGCTCCACACGTGTATTTTTGGATTCGTAACTTAACTGTTTTACGGCCATGGGGCCCTGGTGCTCTTGAACTGGTTTTATTCCTCAAATGCATGTTTGTTTTATTACCTAATTCTTTCTGTGGTAAGTATAATTATTGTACTATAATTGGTTATGCCTTAGATGCCAGACTTGTTTTCCTTAATGGCAACGAAGTTCACTAACTCAACTAAAAAGCCTTAAATCTGCTAAGTGGGACGAGTGATGCCTTAACTTAAAACAACTCGCGACCGAATATTACTATCGAATTCTAATGGATAGTGTGACTCTGGGTGTTGATCCTAATACAAGTTTATACGAGTATTTAGAGGATATATGCCATATTCACCCTGATTAAACGAAATAAATGATAAATCATGAATCAGGAATTGAATGATAGCATGGTAACGTAACATGGAAATGTACTTGAGAAGCGATGATTGCGTGTACCTGGATAAGCAGTCACGTAAATGGTGAACTACTTGTACCTTAGTCTGCGTGGTTACCACTATGGGTATGGGGGTACCGTCCGGTAACCCTATTATATCTGGGAGCACGAAGGCGGGAACCTGACTCCGGGAGCCCCTTGGCCGGTAGCCCATATCCGGTAGCCTGGATGCCGGAGGCTCAGCCTGGAAACCTTTGTTCCGGGAGTCCCAATCAATTAATGAATCATATGTGGTGATGCCATGTAAGCCATTCCTGTAAGGCCGTGTTTGTATGGTATTTGGTAATCCATATGGGTTAACTCTTGTAACCACATAGGCTGATGATTGAATAATTAATGTATGTCAGTCATGATTTCATACACGATTATTGGCTAAGTGAGATATGTGAACCACTCAAGGTTACGCACATGTCTCATATTGAAAAGGATCCAAGTGTGCCGAAAAGGGTACCACACAAGCCCAAGTAATGAAGGGAACCATGTATGCCGAACTGGGTTCCATACATGCCCTGATAACCAAGTAAGCCATGTGAACCACTCAAGGTTCCATACATGTCTGGTGTTGAAGGGATCCAAGTGTGCCGAACAGGGTACACACAAGCCCAAGTAATGAAGGGAACCATGTATGCCGAGCAAAGTTCCATACATGCCCTGATAACCAAGTAAGCCATGTGAACCACTCAAGGTTCCATACATGTCTAGTGTTGAAGGGATCCAAGTGTGCCGAACAGGGTACCACACAAGCCCAAGTAATGAAGGGAACCATGTATGCCGAATAGGGTTCCATACATGCCCTGATAACCAAGTAAGCCATGTGAACCACTCAAGGTTCTGTACATGTCTGGTAATGAAAATTTTAAAATTCTAATAATTTCAACCTGTTAAGCTGAGAGGTGTATCCACTACTACCCCCTAGTTCTGGATGGTAGCCTGGCTGCTATGTAGAACTATGCTTGTTGGTCTTACATATCTTTCTGAAAATATTTATAAGTGGTAAATGTAAATGGAAACAATCAACTTCTACTTTTACTGAAAATCAAAGAGTACGATTACATCAAATTTCATCCAGACGGGGTGTGCATCCACTACCCCCGGGCATCTACTGAAAATCATGAAATCCTAAGAACTGAAAGGGAAATGACGCAACCACAACTAGTAGGTTGCCTTTATTTATCCTAAGCCTGAAAGAGGCCTACGTTTGCTCTGAAAAGAGTCTTACTGATAGTACTTTTTTAGGTGCTCGGCATTCCAAGCGCGGGGAATAGTGTTCCCATCCATGTCTTCAAGGTGGTAAGTGTCTTCCCAAAAGATAGACTTTATTTTGTAAGGCCCTTCCCAATTTGCTCCAAAGGCTCCGTACCCGGGAACCCGCATATTGGGCATCATTCTTCTCAGTACTAGGTCGCCAACCTTGAGGGGTCGAGGGCGTACCTTGTTGTTGTAGTATTTGCGGGACCTCTGCTGATAAGCCGCAAGTTTCAGCTGGGCGGTAGCCCGGGTTTCTTCTACCATATCTAGGGCCAACCTCTGATTTATTTCATTTGACTCTTGACTGAAATTGTCCCTCCGGTAGGACCCTGTCCCGACTTCCATTGGGACCATAGCTTCACAGCCATAGGTTAGAACAAAGGGAGACTCTCCGGTAGTGGACCTTGAAGTAGTGTTGTAAGACTATAAGACCATTGGAAGTTCCTCAGGCCAGTTTCCCTTTTTGTCTTCCAACTTAGCTTTCAGAGTGTGCTTGATGATTTTGTTCACAGCCTCTGTCTGTCCGTTGCTCTGGGGATGGCAAACGACTGAGAAATCTTTCTTTATTTCCAAGTCTTCACATAGACTTCTCATTTCTTTACTATCAAATTGCTTGCCATTATCTGAAATCAGTTTGTACGGTACCCCATATCTACATATAATGGCTCTTTTGACAAATTCCTTCAGCTTGCCGGCAGTGATGGTAGCCAAGGGTTCCGCCTCTGCCCACTTGGTAAAGTAGTCAACAGCTACCACAGCATATTTCACACCACCTCTGCCTTCAGGAAGCTCCCCAATCAGATCAATTCCCCATATTGCAAAGGGCCAGGGGCTTCCAATGGGCCTTAATTCCACAGCTGGGTTGCTATTGAAGTTAGAAAACCTTTGACACTGATCACAAGCTTTAGCAAAGTCATAAGCATCAGTTTTCATGGTAGGCCAGTAGTAGCCTTGCCGTAGCACTTTGTGGTCCAGGGAGGTACCCCCCGAGTGGTTTCCACAAATGCCTTCATGAATTTCCCTTAGGATGTATTCACATTCATTTCCAGATATGCATTTAAGTAGAGGTTGATTAAAACCCCTCTTGTATAGGATGCCATCATAGATCACATAACGGGCAGCCTTATATTTGAGTTTCCGAGCTTCATCTTTGTCTTCCGGAAGTGTCCCCTTGGTGATATACTCACGTACTGGGGTTGTCCATTGGCTTTCCATTGAAGATTCTATTTCCATAGTCTCCTCTCGATGGATACTTGGTTGGAGTTGCACTTCAAGGGGTATCACCCCTAATAGAACAGCTTCTTTTTGGGATCCCAACTTGGCAAGGGCATCAGCATTGGTATTTTCCACCCTTGGGATTTGATTTAGATTTAGCAATTTGAACCTACTGATAAGTTCTTGGGCATACCTCATGTAGAGTTCAGTGCGGGGGCCTCGACTCTGGAAGCTTCCTTTAATTTGCCACACAATCAGCATGGAGTCACTAAACACGTTTAGGTATTCTACCTTCATTTCCAGAGCCAGTTTCAAGCCAGCAATCAGGGCCTCATACTCTGCATCATTGTTGGTAGCCTTGAAGCCAAAGTGTATGGCACTCTGAATTCGGTGCCCCTCTGGGCTTACCAACTCTATTCCTGCACCTCCCCCATTATTGTTTACTGCTCCATCAACATACAGGTTCCACCATAATTGGGGGCTTTCGGCATCCCCTTCGGTAACTGGGGATACCGGGGTACAATCTTCTCCGGTAACCTCAAAATCAGGAGGAAACTCCAGTAAGAAATCGGCCAGCGCTTGGCCTTTGATAGCAGTTCGGGGCTTGTAATCTATTTCAAACTGTCCTAGCTCGACAGCCCATTTCATCATTCTACCGGAGGCTTCCGTCTTGTGCATCACTTGCCTTAGCGGGAAGGATGTTCTAACTTCAACTTTATGGGCCTGAAAGTAAGGCCTTAGCTTCCTGGAAGCCAATATTAGAGCATATGCTAGCTTTTCCATGCTGGGATACCGGGTTTCCGCATCCAACAGCCTTTTGCTCACATAATATACCGGGTATTGTACTTGTTCTTCCTCCCCGATCAACACAGCACTTATAGAGTATTCAGAAACAGCTAAATATAAAATGAGTACCTCACCTTCCAAGGGTTTGGAGAGCAATGGTGGGCTTCCCAACTGTTCTTTTAGTTTCTTGAAGGCTTCCTCACATTCCGGGGTCCATTCAAAGTTTTGTCCCTTCTTGATAGCCTTGAAAAACTCCTTGCACTTGTCGGAAGACCGAGATACGAATCTATTTAGGGCTGCTACCCTTCCGGTAAGCCCTTGGACTTCTTTTACATTCCTTGGGGACCTCAGTTCCAGCAATGCTTTGATTTTGGCAGGGTTTGCCTCAATCCCTCTGTGGTTCACAATGAATCCAAGAAATTTTCCAGACTCCACACCAAAAACACACTTTTGAGGGTTCAACTTCATCAGGTACTTCCTTAGGATATCAAACATCTCAGATAGGTGCAACACATGGTCGGCTGCCACCTTTGATTTGACCAACATATCGTCAACATAGACTTCCATAGTCTTACCAATCTGTTCTTTAAACATCATGTTTACCAGCCTTTGGTAGGTTGCCCCGGCATTCAATAGCCCAAACGGCATCCCCACATAACAGTACAGTCCCCTATCGGTTATGAAGCTGGTATGCTCCTGGTCTGGTTCATGCATCGGTATCTGGTTATATCCGGAGTAGGCATCCATGAAACTTAGCAAAGCATGGCCTGCCGTGGCATCCACCAGTTGATCAATTCTGGGTAGCGAGAAGCTATCCTTAGGGCATGCCTTATTCAGATCAGTAAAGTCAACACATGTCCTCCATTTCCCATTGGGCTTCCGGACCAGTACCGGGTTTGCTAGCCATGTTGGGTAGAAGGATTCTTTGATCAAACCAGCCTTCAATAACCGGTCTACCTCTTCCTGGAGGGCGATAGCCCTTTCACCACTGACAGGCCTTCTTTTCTGCCGGATACCCCTTCTCTCAGGGTCAATGTTCAAGTGGTGGCACATGACTTTCGGGTCGATCCCCACCATGTCAGAATGACACCATGCAAACACATCAAGGTTGCTTTTAAGGAAAGCAGTCAACCTTTCTCTTGTCTTTTCATCTAGCTGTTGTCCAATTTTCAAGATTTTACCAGGATCTTCAGCATCCACTAGTATGGGGATAGTATCTTCGGCAGCCCCTGCCTTTTCCAGGGTACCGGGCATCCTGGGATCAATGTCAATCTCAACCGGGAGTCCTTTCTCCGCTCCCTGGTTCTCATTCTCTAGCATTGCTTCGCCTAGATCATCATCTGAGGCATTTCTTACTATGCCTTCCAATGAAATGTTTTGAATTTCATCATTTTTCTCGGTAGCTTCCAACAACAAGCTTTGTGGTGGTATTACCCCCCAAAAAACGGGAACCTCTTCAGTAGGTTCCTCTGGTAATTCCACTATCATGATGGCACTGCACGATGCTTTTCCAAACTTTTGTGGCTCAAGCCCATGGCTTCTCATTAGGGCTTCCCCATTAGTTTTTTCTTCAACATGAATAGATTTATCTGTCTTCTCGGCAGCCTGCACAGCTCTGTTATAGCATTCCCTTGACTCATGTTGACATCCTTTCACACACCCAATGCCATTTGGTGTAGGAAACTTCATTGAAAAGTGGTATATTGAGGTTACCACCCTCATATCCTTTAATATTGGTCTACCGAGAATTGCATTGTGGGAAATGTCTTCATCTACCACCATGAATTCTGCCATTTGGGTAGCCTTGCAGGGATCCATACCCAATGTCAGGGGCAATTTGATCTTTCCCATAATTTGGACAGGGTTGCCGGTAAACCCATATAGCTCATTATTGGTAGGCAGTAACTCTTTGTCCAAAAGTCCTAATTTCTGGAATGTGGTATATGCCAAGATATTTACTGAGCTTCCATTATCAACCAGCACTCTGTGCACATTCATTCCACCAATACTCACGGTTACCACCAAAGCATCATTATGAGGGTCATTATGAGGGTGGTGAACCCACTTGGCATCCTCCTCGGTAAAGGAAATATCAGCGGTTTCCCCTTTGAACAGCTTAGGGGGCCTTTCTGCAAGGTGGAACACATTAGTTAGGGGTTTGCCCCTGGCTTCCCGGGCATACCTATCTCTGGCATTCCGACTGGCACCCCCCAAATAAGGGCCGCCAAAGATGGTATGGATGCTATTAGCTCGGGTAGTCCTTTCTTGGTTTCCAGGAGCCTTGTCCATGTTATCTCTACCTTCTTTATACTTCTTAGCCTCTTGGGCTACAAATTCAGTCAGGTATCCACCTCTAATCAATTCTTCAATTTGATCTTTCAAGTGCCTGCAATCAGCAGTCTCGTGACCATTCACTTCATGGAATTAGGGATGGGCATTCATCCCGGCCTGTTCGATCCCGGTCCGATCCCCGCATCGAACGGGGCGGGGATTCGGGGATTTTTTCGGGTACGGGTCGGGGAGCGGGGACAATTTTCAAAAAAAACCGGGGAGCGGGCCGGGGCCGGGTTTTTATGTGTCCTCGGCCCGATCCCCGACCCCGCCCCGATTTTCTCTACCCGGCCCGATTTTTAATCCTGACTCGATTTCACCACACTTTAATACATACATACATATATATATATATATATACATATATTAATAATCATATATTAATATAAACGAATTTTCAATACTTCATAATGGAAACAAAATGATGTCTTAATTTTATATGTTTGTCTTTCTAATAGTTAAATAACTTCATTTCCATGTTGTTTATAATTGTTTCTTTAAATAATATTTTTTTATCTCAATTTAGTGCATTTGAGCTCACTAGTTGGTGTTTAAAATTATTTAATATTATTTTTTGTTTTAAATAAAATTCCCCGATTCCCCGCGGGGATCCCCGTTACCCGTTTGGGCCGGGGACGGGGAATGAAAAATAGTCCCCGACGGGGAACGGGCCGGGGACGGGGATCAGGTTTGAATTCGGGGATGGGGGCGGGGATAGCACTCCCCGGCCCCGAAATGCCCCGACGCCCATCCCTACATGGAATGCACAGTACTTTCCCTGATCTTTCACTCCTGGGGGGCCTGCCCGGTAGGGCCTCCGGAATAGCCCATTCTTCTCATTCACTTCGAGAATATGACTAATTGGGACAGTCAAAGGAGTATACTCTGAGTATTTCTGAAAATTTGCCTTTGGAGTGAGTCTGTCCTTGGCAGAAACTCTATCCTTAGTTGCATTAACAGCAATAGGGGCAGTCTTGTCATCATACCGGGGGGCTCCCAAACCGGCAGTACCACTCCCGGAAGCCCTCTTATTTGAATCCCTTTTAGGGCTGTAAGAACGATTTCTTTTGTTCCTGCTCCAACCTCGGGAATTGGAATCTTTGGACAGTTTTGCCATGGATTCCTCAATCACTTTGTGGCGTTCTGCTTGTTGGTAGAATTCCGCCAGGGTTCCGGGCTCCTCAGTTTGCAATTCCTTCCAAAACTCGGTTCCAGGCCTAACCCCGGCTATCAGAAAATTCTTCAGAGTTTCATCAGAGGCCTTCTTCACTTTTGGCACTTGTTCATTAAATCTTTTGAAGTATTGTCTAAAGATTCGTGGGGTTCTTGCTTGATATTAGCTAGAGTATTCACCGGTGGGGCATAGGCCACGGTAGCCCTGAATTGAGAGATAAACTGGTCTCCCATCTTCCTCCAGGATTTGATAGACCCTTCGGCTACCCTTTTGAACCATTGGTGGGCATTCCCACTGAGTGTGGATGCCAGTAGCCTACACCTTGCTAAGTCCTCCACTTGGTAGACATCCATTTCCGTATTAAAACGGCTCAAGTATTCCACTGGATCTGAGTTTCCATTGAATTTCAGGTCAGTATTCATCTTGAAGAACCTTGGCAAGGCTGCCTTTTTCACTTTTACAGAAAATGGGGAACCGGCAGTGATACCGGACTTAAACTTTTTATCCTCCTTGATCTTTTCCAAGGCCTTTTTCTAGTCAGACATCTTGAACTGTCCATTTTCACCATCCGAAAGCATATCACTTCCAGAGTCATCATCTTCATTGGCTGTCTTGCTTCTTCTAGGGACTGAACTTTGATGGGAGCCGGAATCCTGATCGGTACCCCCACCGGTTGGGACTCCGGTAGAGCGGGATTTCCTGTTTCTATGCCAAGAAGAGTGACTGCTTTGCCTATAACTCCTTCTGCCATCAGATCTGGACCTCCTGGAAGTACTTCTTGGGGGTACCGAGTGGGACCTCTCTCGGCGTTCTCGGGAACCCTGAGTTATGGAACCCCCATTGCCATCCCTTCGATCTTTGCTTCCAGTGTGAATCAGTTTGTGACGAAGGTCTTTGTTAGTCAAATTTTTGCCAACTCGATCAAAAACACTTAGACTTCTGGTGGGTGAACCTTCGGCACCCTGGGTTTCCGGGACATCAGATTGGTGGCCCTCATACTCTTCTTCCACAGGCTCTTCTGCGTCTTCTTCAGATGGGACATGATCAGTGTTGTCCTCAATATTGTCCTCAGACTCGAAATTCAGCCTTGTCGGAGTCACATTCTTCTTTTTTGACTTCGACTTGCACTTCCTTTGCCATTTTTTCTTTTTCTCGGAACCCTTTTCCAAGTTGTTGACTCTTTCATTCATCGTTTTCAGATAGTCCATGATGTCCTTGTTACTAACATCATCACCACCTTTGTTTCGTCCATTACCATCCTGAGACGGTGTCTTATCACTTTCAGAATTGTCACTCGCCATATCTCCTCCAAATGACGATTTTTGAGGCCCCTCCTTCGGGTGCCAATTGTTGTGGGAGAAATTTAGCACAACAGATTATAAGGCCTCGTGCTGGAATAGCGCCAATAAACAAGGAATCGTCCAACCACCCAGAAAGGCTCGTGGTTGAAGATCAATAGCTAGCCGCCCGGGAAGGCTCACGACTAGGGTTACCGAAGAACACGGGATGTGGTTCCTCGGAAGGATCGGACTGAATCTACGGGATGAGAGCTCAAGGACCAAATGTTGGCCAGCCAAGAACCCTAATTTGACTATGTCACATAAGAGTGCACGTGCTCTAGCTACTCAAGGAGTGTAAGTGTCGAAGAAGATCCCGTAAACTGCCTACATACCACTATTTATAGTGGATCAAGCCCGAATGTAGTTCTTGAAGGATATGATCGTTTGTTTATGATAAGTTATCCTCTCTCCAGTGGGATAATGACTGTTATTTCTGATAATAATCGAGTATGATGTGTATAATCAGGTTACCAAGCAGTTTACGTAACATAGAATGATTATCTCTTGTATTTATCATGATTTTGTATCATTTATCAAGTATATATGACATATATCCTCAAATAACTGAATGTTTATCTGTTTGAGAGTGTTTTTAGATGATATAAACGTGTTCCTAAAAAGTAGGAGGCGTGCCTTATCTGATTTGGCAGCCTGATCAGGCTTCCGGCGGAAGCTGGGGGTACCTCCCGGTAGCCTGGCTCCGGTACCCCCTCCGGTAACCCCTATCACGGAAGCTACTCTGGAAGCTCTACTGGATGACTGATAATAGTTATAGGTTATCCTCAAGGGGATACCTTGAGACCCTTAGTCATGCGTTCCCGTGCTACAGTGTACATGGTAACCCCTAGGGCTACCGCAGGCCTCCGGAAACCCGACAGATTACACATTCTCTTCATGGATTTGGACCCTAATCCTCTAGTGGGCCTAAATCTAACCCATGCAAGATTTTGGTCACAACACAAGTATTTCATACTTTTGGAGATGTTAACTAAAAAGAAGATAAAAACACTTGTTTTATCGATTTTAATTATTTTAATTTGTGTATCATTCAATAATACTTGCTTTTTCAAAATAATTTAATTAATGTAGAAGCAATTGAACTACTGTACTATTTTATTTGACTAATAATAAGAATAGTGTATATATTTTTGGCAAAATTTAACCAAAGATAAAAGTAAGATCAATATTTAAATAATATTTAAATTTAAAAATTTATATTTTAAAATATTAATTTTTTTAATACTTATTTGCTGTTAAGTGAGGCCTCTATTCAAGATACTCTTAGACGGGCCTGGAAACAAGTAAAAGAATCTTGGCATATTATACGATATTTTTACATTTATCTTAGTAGAATCCTTATAATATTTCGTATTAAAAATACATAGGAGAATTTTTTAGAAATATTTTTTTTGTAAGGTTTTTAAAGAATATAAAATATGTGTCATATTTCCTAGAGTACATATATTAATAAATTTGTACAAAATATTGATTCTTGAGTTTTCAAAAATCTTTCGCATATGTAAATCTTTTTTATATTATTTTTTATTCAACTATTTAGAGATTCTTCAAGGTATTTTGAATGATATTAAATATACTATTTTTGAGATTCTTTAAAGTATTTTGAAATTTTTAAGATGATTTTTTATTCTATTTTTTTAGAGATTCTTTAAGGTGTTTTCAGTAATATAAAATATACAAATTTGAGATTTTCTAAAGTGTTTTGAGAATTTTTAATTTTTTTTTGGAACATAAATTAATGAGTTTTGTATACAACATTTTGAAACACTTAATTCAATCTAGCACAGTATTAGAAATGATACATCTACTTTGAAATTATTAAAATTTTTTAATAAAACACTTAAGATGATCTCACCATGTCGTAAAAAGTTTCCATTAAGTTATTAAAGATTTCGTTATGTGTTTTTACTAATTTATTAAAGATTTTGCTAAATTTTTTATTAATTTATTAAAGATTCAGTTAAGTATTTTTATTAATTTATTAAAGATTATGTTAAGTGTAAAATAAAGAATAAATAAATAATTAACATAATATTTAACAAAACCTAATAAAGAATAAATATTTATTAATTTACAGAATATTTAACAAAACCAATTGAGAAAATGATTTTAAGGAATCCTAATAAAAGGTCACAAAATTTAAAATTAATTGTATTAAGGTTACACACAAAATTAAACCTGGGTACAACACACTTAAAAGTATATTAAAATACAAAAAATACTATTAATATAATTATTATAAAATGTAAATTAAAAACAATATGTGGTGATAAACTTGATAAAAATGTAAAAAACTATTAAAATTGTAAAAATAATAATGTTGATATGGGTGAAAAATAATCCCTAAAGACATAATTAATATAATATTTATTGGTTTATAAATAAAGCCCTAAACCCTAGTTGGGCATTAAATTCGTAATTAATGATTAAGCCCAAAGAACAGCCCAAACCGGGGACGCCTGGTATAAACTTGTTTCTAACGCGGGCCTGATCCACAAACCGGGAACGTTCTGGAAACAAGGAACGTTCTAGAATATCCCTGGGATAAGATGTAGCCTCCAAGGCACCTAATTCGACATGGAAACTAACTCCCACAAGGAAGGAGTCAGAACCTTCCTCAATGACGGTGACTTGTCCACCAAGTCTCCAAACCTTACCACAATTCTAAGGCTCCCGCAGCCTATATAAGGGCCTGACCCCACATTCTCAGAACTACGTCTTGGCTTAATTCTCAACTCTGAGATACGTAGGCATCTTGTGAGGACCCGAATTTGGTCACGATAACGCAAGCGCAGCCATTAAAGCACGAAGCTCACGAACCCTAGCCACAATTTAACAACCCTAATTTTTATTCCACAACAAATGTGATTAATTTTTTTACGATTTTTAAGATATTTCATTTTGTTATGTTTTTTTTACAATTTTTTTATGAGATTTTCTAAAATATTTGATACTTTTTAAGATATTTTATAATATTTTTTCAATAACCAATTCAAAATCATTATAATTGATATTTTCTAATATATGTTTTATGTTTTCTAATTTGTGTTAAAGATTTATTATATATTGCGTTAGGTGCTTTATTAATTTCTTAAAGATTCTGTTAAATATTTTCCTTTATTTATTAAAGATTCTGTTATGTATTTTTATCTTAATTTATTATTATTCTGTCAACATTTCTTTAAGGTGTTTTGAATAATATTAAATATACTATTTTTGAGAATTTTTAAAATGTTTTGAGAATTTTTAACATGACTTCTTATTCTATTTTTCAAAGATTGTTTAAGGTGTTTTGAGTAATATAAAATGCAGAGTTTGAGATTTTCTAAAGTAGTTCGAGATTTTTTAATATTTTTTTGGAACATAAATTACTGAGTTTTAGTCACAACATTTTTTTTATAGTTTCTTCAAAGTGTGTTAGGCCGAATACACAATTAATAATCAACTTTGTATGAGAGTTTAACAAGTAAAAGCGTTTATGCACTTAAAAAAAACTTCTTGTATTTCAAACCCTCTTCGTGATGTAAAATATCACAAAGAGCTGCTAGGTTACAATAAAGATAATTCGTTATCGATTCCCTTCTAGGGTTAACCTAACTGTATTTATATAACATACAGCTACGATACAATCTCTAATTGATATTCCTAATAATCAGCTATACAATGATATCAATTACAGATTGTCACACGTCTCCTATGTCAACTCGATCTCTTTGATAGCTATCCAATCTTCAAAGATATCGCTTCCATAATAAATCTTCAATCACTGTTGACCAGTAGACGCTTCCTCCAGACAGAGTTTAACAAACTCTGTCGAGCTTCCATCTGTCAGAGTTTACTCAAACTCTGACTGCTTCCAGCTAAACTCTGATAATTCACTGTAACACTTAAACACTGATTAAAACACATCAATTTTATTTAATAAAGTGTCTTCCAATATTTTGATATTTTTAGAAATTTAACTTTTTATTTTAATTTTAGGTGTTTTTAAGATATTAAATGCACCCATCTCAACAACTGTTTATTTGGTTTTCCATATCCAAATTTATAGCAATCTTGCATGACTTTTAAAATAATTCTCGAAGAAATCTCAAAAAGATAATAAAAGAAAATAAACGGATATAATGATTTGAAACACATAAAAGAATCTTGGTGTAATACACCTAGATTCTTTTAGGTATTTTGTTAATTACTTTGAAATCTTGATACTACTTTATTCAACAATTATATTAAAAATCAGCTAAATATTTAAGAGATTTGAAACACGTAAAAGAATCTTGGTGTATTATATGATATTTTTATATGTATCTTAGTAGAATCTCAATATTTCGTATTAAAAATACATAGGAGAATTTTTGAGAAATATTTTTTTTGTAAGTTTTTTAAAGAATATAAAATATGTATCATATTTTCCTAGAGTACATATATTAATAAATTTGTACAAAATATTGATTCTTGAGTTTTCAAAACTCTTTTGCACCTAATCCGGGTATACGGATTGCCTAACTATCCCCCAAATTGATGGAATCCTGGATAAAGCGGTCATGCCCTGCATATACCTGAGTCGTATCAACCACCCTATATTAGGGGTTTAGCCCCTCCTGAGCAAGGATATTATGATTACTCCGGGCCTTACGCTGATGATTCATCATCTGAGGATGACGATCGCGATGAAGCCCCGAGGAGGCGACGTGCAAGCAAGGAGCCCATGAGAAGGACTCAAAGAATCCATGATGGACCCCCTCCAACAGCTGTTGAGAGAATTAAGGTTTATGAGGCCGAAATCCAAAAGCTGAAGGACGACACAGCCAGAGAGCAAGCAAGGCAGAACCAGAATGGGCCTCCTCCAACTTCAAGAGAGATTCCCTTCTTTGATTTGGAAAGGTCTTCAAGGAGACAGAAAAGGGCTGATGCCCCAACTGGAGGAGCTACGAGGGTGGAAACCCCCAGGGGTGATCCCAAAGACCTGATGTCACTTGGAGACCCTGACGATCCCACACCTCCATTCACTGAGGAGGTGATGAACGCTCATGTTTCCCGAAAGTTTAAGATGCCTACGATAAAAGCATATGATGGAACGGGCGATCCTTCAAACCACGTCAAAACGTTTTCAAATGCACTGTTGTTACAACCCGCTAGTGACGCTCTTAAGTGTAGGGCGTTCCCTCAAACCCTGGCAGGCATGGCTCAAAGATGGTATAGTCGATTGCCCGCAAACTCGATTGGATCTTTCAAAGTTGAGCACTGCTTTCATCAACCAATTTGTTAGTGGAAAGGTCCATGAAAAAAGCTCTGCATCTCTCATGCAAGTGAAATAAGGAAAGAATGAGAACCTGAGGGATTATCTCAAGCGCTTCACCAAGGAGACGTTGAACGTCCCAGATCTGGAGAACAAGGTTGCTATGATAGCCTTGGAAAATGGAACAACGAACCCCTACTTTCAGATGTTGTTGGCAAAACATCCCCCTGAGAGCATGACTGAGCTCCAAAGAAGGGCGAGTAAATATATAAAGGCAGAAGAAAGCATGAGGAAGGCAGAAGCTCCTACCACGAATGGAGGAAACGGAAACTCCCGGAAACGGAAGCAAGAGCAGGAGTATGATGCTAGGGACAAGTATCCCAAAATTAGCAAGGACTCCGACTCTGCCCCTAAGAAAAATTTGGGGCCAAGGTTCTCTGAATACGTAAGGTTGAATACCACTAGGAGTCAGATCCTGATGGATATTGAGAAAGATAAGGATTTCCGATGGCCGAAGCCATCCAGGGGTGATCCCGCAAAGAGAAACAAGGATCAATATTGTAGATTTTAAAAGGATATAGGGCATGACACTGATGATTGCAGACAACTCAAGGACGAGATTGAATTCTTAATCCGAAAAGGGAAGCTGAGCAGGTTCACAAAAGGCGAAGATCGTGGAAATCAAAGGAGAGGCTATAATAGAAGGGACAACGATCGTGATCGTAACCCACAGCCACGAGGGTCAGTTATCAACATGATTTGGGGAGGCCCGACTACGGCCGGCACAACAAGGAACTCTCGAAAGGCATACGCCAGGAAGGTCATGCACATCATGGGAGAGGCCGCGAAACGTTCAAAGACTGAAGTAGTGATTGGTTTTGATGACTCAGACTTGGAGGGGGTGAATTCCCCCATGACGACCCGTTGGTCATAACTCCTATAATTGGAAATTCGGAGGTGAAGCGAGTCTTGATAGACAATGGTGCTTCCGTCGATATTTTGTTTCATGATGCATTTGTGAAGATGGGATACAATGAATCACAGTTGACCCCAAACAACATGCCTATATATGGGTTCAATGGAGTCGAATCCAGTGTTGAAGGGACTATCCAGCTGCCAGTTACTATTGGACAGGAGCCCAAGGAGGCTACTCAGATGTTGAACTTCCTGGTAATCAAGGCAGCCTCCACATATAATGCGATCCTTGGAAGGACTGGACTCCACGCATTTAAGGCTGTTGCCTCCAGCTACCATATGAAAGTCAAGTTTCCAACTAGGAACGGTGTTGGAGAACAGAAGGGTGATCAGAAGATGGCCAGAAGTTGTTATGTGGCCGCATTAAGAGCTGATGGAGTAGGAGGGCAGGTCCTCCCGATTGAAGACATGGATGTCCGAGGTGATGATGAACACCGGGGGAAACCAGCAGAGGATTTGGTTCCTATACCCCTAGACTGTAGAGACCCTGAAAAAGTTACGTATGTTGGAGCTTCTTTAAAAGAACCCTTGAAGGGAAAATTGATTGAATCCCTACAAGGAAACAGGGATGTGTTCGCTTGGACAGCAGCTGATATGCCATGTATTGACCCCCAACTCATAACTCACAGGTTGAATGTCGACCCCAAGCGGAAGGAAATAAAACAGAAGAAGAGGAATTTTGCTCCTGAAAGGAAATAGGCCATTAAGCAAGAGGTGGATAAGCTCTTGGAAGCTAATTTTATTGAGGAGATTCAGTTCCCTGAATGGTTGGCTAACCCTGTGATGGTCAAGAAAGCCAACGGTAAGTGGAGGATGTGCATAGACTTCACCGATTTGAATGACGCGTGCCCTAAGGATTGCTTCCCTCTACCAAGGATTGACATGCTAATAGATGCTACAGCTGGGCACGAAATGTTGAGCTTCATGGATGGTTTCAGTGGCTACAACCAGATTAAGATGCACAAGGATGACATCCCAAAGGTATCTTTAATAACTGACTTTGGTGTTTTTTGTTACCTTGTCATGACTTTTGGACTAAAAAATGCAGGAGCTACTTATCAACGACTGGTAAATAAGATATTCACCCATCTGATTGGGAAAACCATGGAGGTCTATGTTGATGATATGTTGGTCAAGAGCTTATTTACAGCAAACCATGTTGAACACCTTAGAGAGGCATTTGAAGTGCTGAGGCACCATAAGATGATGTTGAATTCGACCAAGTGTGCTTTTGGCATTGGATCAGGGAATTTTTTGGGTTGATGGTTTCAAAACGAGGCATTGAAGCCAACTCGGATAAGATCAAGGCGATTCTCGACATGGAGCCACCCCGTTCTATGAGGGACGTGCAGAAATTGACTGGTAGAATAGCTGCTTTGGGAAGATTCATCTCAAGGTCTGGCGACAAATGTTTGCCTTTCTTTCAGGCTTTAAAGAAAGTGAAGAATTTTGAGTGGACTTCAGAAAGCCAAGAGGCCTTTGAACAGCTGAAAAAGTACATGGCTGAGGCCCCGTTGTTGGCCAAACCTAGTCCCGGAGAGACCTCGTATTTGTATCTGGCGGTATCCGAACAATCATTGAGTGTCGTTCTCATTCGAGAGGAAAATAAGGTTCAGAAGCCTATCTACTACGTGAGCAAGGTATTGCACGGAGCTGAGTTGAATTACTCACCCATCGAGAAGTTTGCTTTGGCACTGGTAACAGTTTCAAGGAAGCTACGACCTTACTTCCAGGCACACAAGATTGAAGTCCTGACAGACTAGCAGTTGAGAAATATATTGCATAGCCCGAAGGCCAGTGGAAGGCTAATTAAGTGGGCGATCGAACTCGGGGAGTTTGATATCACGCATAGGCCTCAAACAGCCATCAAGGCTCAGGCATTAGCTGACTTCGTGGTTGAATGTACCATCGATAACCAAGAAGTCGGGGGGCAGGAGATAGTACTAAACTGGGAAGGTAAAGATAAAGCTGAGGAGCTTGTACCTGATCAGAAGGAATATTGGGTGCTCTATTTTGATGGAGCATCAAAAGCAAAGTCTAGTGGTGCAGTAGTCTTGCAAAGCCCCAAAGGGTTCTTAGTAGAGTATGCTTTGAAGTTGGACTTTCCAACAACCAACAACGAAGCTGAGTATGAAGCCTTGATAGCCGGATTAGGCTTGGCCAGAATACTGAGAGTCAAGGACCTTAAAGTCTGTGGAGATTCAAGACTCGTAGTATCACAAGTGAATGGTGAGTTTGAAGCCAAGGATGAAAATATGGCAAAATACCTAAGGGTTGTGAAAGCCGTTATGACTCAGTTTGATGAATGCTATATGGAGCATATTCCAAGGGAGGAGAATGTCAAGGCCGATGCCATATCAAAGTTCGCCTCTTTTGAGATAGAGAATTATGTAGGGAGTGTTTACTTCCAGGTCTTGAAGGCCCCTACCATCAATTCAAAGTTGGTGGCACCCATTAATATAAGAAGCTGTTGGATAGATCCTATCAAGGCTCATTTGGAAACTGGATGGCTCCCTGAGGATGCCTTGGAGGCAAGGAAACTGTCAGTGAGAGCATTGAGATATGCCTTGATTGAAGGCGTCCTTTATTAGAGGTCTTTTGTTATCCCATACTTGAAGTATTTGAGGCCCCAAGAGGCAGAAGAAGCGTTAAGGGAAGTTCATGAAGGGATCTGTGGGCGGCACTTGGGGGGCAGAGCCTTAGCACATAAGATCACCCGTCTGGGATTTTATTGGCCAGAGATGTTGGCTGATGCGTAAAGTTATGTCAAGAAGTGTGATAAGTGTCAGAAACACGCCCCGATTGTTATGCAGTCACCAGAGATGTTAACGTCGATTAACTCTCCTATTCCGTTTGCCATGTGGGTGATGGACATACTTGGTCCTTTCGCTGTGGCTTCAGCACAAAGGAAGTTCTTGATAGTGGCCATCGATTATTTTACCAAGTGGATTAAAGCTAAGCCCTTAGCTAAGATAACCACCCAACAAGTTGCCCAGTTCTTTTGGGAGAACGTAATTTGCAGATACGGTATCCCACGAATCCTTGTGACGGATAATGGGCACCAATTCAACAATGAGAAGTTTAAGAAGTATTGTGAGAAGAACGCCATCGAACTTCGCTTCACTTCAGTGGCTCACCCTCAGGCTAATGGGCAAGCTAAGGTAGCAAATCGGATTATCCTTGATGGACTCAAGAAAATGGTCGAACGTTCAAGAAACACGTGGGTGGACGAGTTGCTGCCTATACTATGGGCATATCGTACCACCTGCAAAGTGACAACAGGAGCTACCCCATTTTTGCTAGCTTATGGAGCAGAGGCAGTTATGCCCTTGGAAATTTCTCACGTGTCTCCAAGGGTGGAAGCATATGAACAAGAAACCAATGAGGAAGGCATGAGGCTTGCCCTTGATCTAATTGATGAGGTCAGGGATGAAGCGAACGCCCGCAATGTTGAGCACCAGAAGAGGGCATCCTTTCATTACAACCATAGGGTTAAAGAAATGTTCTTTAAACAAGGTGACTTGGTTTTAAGAAACATAGAAGCATCTGGAGTTGGACAGACAGGAAAGTTGGCCTCTAATTGGGAGGGGCCGTATAGAGTCAGCAAGACGTTGGGAAGAGGTTCTTACAAGTTGGAAACCTTGGATGGAAATGAGGTGCCTCGCACTTGGCACGCCTCGAATCTCAAGATTTATTATGTTTAAGCTCTCCTAGTAAGGACTTAGCTTTTTGCCTATCTAATAGAAGTGGAAATAAGGTTCATATGAAACCATTGCAGAGCATGTTACTCCTAGTAGGGCGTAGTATTCTCTGTAAGGGCTGAGCCCGTTTCGAATTATTAATAAAAGCTTGTTTTCTATTCTACGATTCTGTGATTTTAGTAATGTACCAAGCACCTAATGTGTGTAAGTCTAAGATGACCAAGTACCATAAATAAAAGAACGTATGAAGTAAAGGAAACAAGCACGTAAATAAAATACCCCTAAGGGGCAGGATTCAAGTTATAAGTTACAAACACACCGAATAAAAATACAAGTCCATGAAGGACCATAACCAAAGTCAGGATATGATAAGAACTGGATAAAAGCCACATGAGGATAACATAGGCCATGCAAGGCTCAAAGGATAATCACTTCTTAACAGAAGCAGTCTTCACCAACCGTTTCCTGGTTTTGGGAGGAGCAACCAGAATAGGGACTTCTTCTTCACTGGATGATTTTTTCTCACCTTCTTCCTTGCTCCTGGAAGTTGAAGTCGATGAACCACTAGCACTCACTGATCTGGGTTCACGAATTCGGCCAACTAAAGGGCGTTCTAAACTGCCACTTTGACCCTTCCCACGGGATTTTGAAGGGTGTCTCCCGGAACTAGATCCTGAACATTGGGGAGTGGCCTTAGTCCCTGAGCTAGAAGCACGTTTGTTTACATGAGAGGTAGTTCCAACACCCTCAACAAAGTCATCAGCATTAGTCACCTTCCAGGGACTTGGGTAAAAGGAAGGAAAAACGACCCCATTATGATCATGACTAATCTTGTTCACAGCCTTCTCCCAACCTATATTCATGCTATCCGGTTGGACCTCCCAATCATGCTCATCAATGAAATCAAGGAATGTATCTGAGCCCAAGTAGTTCTGAATGATAGAGTATTCCTTATTCTGGGCTCTATTCTCCAAGGCCGCATATTTTCCCCTAAGGGATGAGAGTTGATCTTCTGAGGTGAAATACTTAGTCTCCCATTCTTCAGATTCCTTCTGATGCTTCTCCACAGCCTTGAGGGCAACTCTTTCCTTATCCTTGTACGATTTCCCAAGTTGGACAGCGTTCTGGAAATGAGCATTCAGCTACAAGAACGAAACACCAAAAAGAAATGTGTTAAGCCATGATGGTCAATATCTAACAAGAGCAACGAAAAAGAAGGGGAGATAAGTTTACGTTATAGGCATGAAATGCTCCCCAGCTCTCATTTTCTCCAAGGTCCGTTGCTGTTGCAAAATGAACCTTATAAACTGGGGCTATGGCATTCTGAGACATTTCTTGGGCAAGAAGGTGGCTGTCTCTAATAGCATCTTGCTCACATATTCCCCACTCAGGCATAAATGCTGTTTTCATACTCCCATCTGAACCCTTGATTCTTTTTCCAGCTTTTGAGCAATGATGAAGGAATTCTGGAACCGGTACGTCATCAAGGTTGGCCTCTTTCTCAGCCTTCTTAATCATCCTTTTAGTAATTTGAGGAGCGTGACTTGGCTGGCTATCAATCTCCTCAGCAACTGTAAATAAAGACAAAGAAACAATGTTGGAATAAGAACAAGTATGATGAAAATAAAGAAGTTAAAGTAAGGATTACCCTCGAGAGGGATACTACTAAGCCCGACCTCTATCAAGGCACGTTCAGTCACGACTTCACGAGAGTGAGAATTTTGGAAGATTGAAACAAGCCAGTCCCGCTGAGTTATTTCTTTACTTGTGAGTTGAAACTCACTAACACCATCATCATTCACGTGATTGAATTTAGACCTGAAAAAGTCACCCCAGTCTCCCTCTTTCCATCTAAGGATGAAAAATTAGTGCCTCCAATTGTGGTATGAATCAGGCACAGAGGCAGCGTTGATAATCATTCTAGACTTTGTATGATGTTGGATGCTTACCCATCCTTTTCTAGTAATGGGGCTATTCTTGAAAGCGAATAAGTGTCTAAACAAAGGAATGCTAAGGCGGATGCCTCCTTTGATGCATTCAACTATAAAAATGAAGATAAACTTCCAGGAGTTGGGATATAGTTGACAAGGGTTAATTTTAACCTCAGCCAGCAACCTAACAACCCAACGGTGAACTGGAAACCTAAGGCCAGCGGTAATAGCACCTTTGTATACAAATAAGTTCTCAGGATGCCAGTTACAAGTTCTATCTCCTGGTGTTGGGATTCTGAGTTTCAAACCAGAAGGGAATTCGTATTTAAGTAAGTCTTTAATATCTCCTACATCTAAAGTGCTAGGGAATATGAAAGAGTCGAATTCTGCGTTGTTTGGAAACACGTCCCCAGGCTCGTCTAAGAGCTGGGGTAAAGTTAACTGATAATGAGGAGGAAAGACCTTACCTTTCCTATTGTTGTCTTTGGTCCTCATGTTGATTGCTTGGAGAAGGCCCTTAGAAGGAACCACGGTGCTCTGACCACCCTCACTTGCCATGAGACTTGTCTAAAATTGAAAGAAACACTTGAAGCTTGAGAGCTCTTCAGAGAGAAATTTTCTTTGACAGAAGAAGGAAGTGTGAAGAATGACTTCCACCCACACTCTTTTATAAGGAAAAGGGCGACCCTCCATAGCAGGTCATTTTTCTGACGACCCACGTTTACAGGTTAAATAGCTGAAAATAGCAGGAAAAATGCCTTATGAGCTCAAAATTGAGTCGAATAAATGATCTAATTCGTAAGAATAAGCGAAAGAAACGAATGGACATGCAGACAGGAGCAACAACATAGTTAGCAATCCAGGAGGTTTTGCTAACTCATGCTTATTAAGCCTAAACAGAGGATTAAGCCAAAAACCCACGGTTAAGGCACTAAACAGCAAGATTATTTAAAAAGCTAATACTTTAAGGAATTTTGGAGGATATACTCTAAAATACATAGTAGGGGTTTCGAATCTCTGCACAAAATATAAGTCTAGATGGCCAACAAGGTTGTTTGCCCTAAATTAAGCTGGTTGATTGAATTCAAGGCCTGAAATTCAGGAACCATCGAATAAAATCAAGCTAAGGCATGGTCCTACAAACAAGGTAGGAGATTTAAAGTTCTTAAGTATAAAATCAAGGATAAAAACCGATCAAGGTATCCTAGACTTGAAGTCAGGTGTTGAAAACAAGGGAAATTCCTATACGAACAATTAAAGAAACAAAGACCTCTGTGATAAGGGGGCAAGGCCAAGGTTGTTTGAAACACCCTATTGTAAGTATGCAAGGATGTTTGGAAGCCAAGGGTCATAGTTTAACCCAAGTTTGTTTGAAACCAAGAGTTCAAGAACAAGTTAAGACTCGGAAGGTCCTGAAAACTAAGAAGTAGGTTGTTTGAGAACAAGGATCAAAAAACCAACCATGGTGTTGTAAACTCACTCTAGAAACAAGGAGGGGAGTTCAAAACAAGATTTGGCTTTGGTCAAAGTCAAGGTCAAAAGTCAAAGTCAAAGGTCAAAGTCAAATAGTCAAAATTTGGCCAAAATTCAAAAAAAATTGATGGGGCCCAGCCGACCAGGGGTGGCCGACCAGGCACCCTTGGCCAAATGGCTGACCAGGTCTAGCCGACCAGAAGAGAGGGGAGGAAAATGGGTCCAGGTGTTGCGAACACCTAGACGCCTAGCTGATTCGTTTGGCCCCAGAACGCTAAAAAATGCTCCGTTCGGGCTCAAATTTTAGATTCAAGAACCTTATAAGGTCCTTTACAAGCCTATGTAGGTTTCCTAGTGATTCCAAGAAGTTGAAAAAATGACCTTGTTTGAAACAAGGTCTGGTTTGAAAACCAGCTTAAAATGAGGTATTTCGCCTCCAAAACATTCAAAAATGCATGTTTTCATGTGATTCTTCTTCGTACCAGGAGATTATAAGAATCCCTATCATATAAACTCAACTTCAAAAATTTGAGTTTTGAAATGTCAGGGGTGTTCAAAACCAGGAGGGTGTTGAAAGACCCTAAAGGTGTTTAAAACACCTAGTCCAGAGGACCGTATTCCTTGTATAAATAACTCAAAAATGAGAATTTTCACGTGATTATTTCTCTAACCAAGAGTTTATAAGAGTCTCTATTGGATTAACTTAACTTCAAAATTTGAGGTTAGGATTTCACTAATCGCAATTAGGGGGTGATTAACCTCAATTATTGACGTTTAAGGACTTCCACTCTAAAATTAACCTATCTCAAGGTTAAGGTTGGATATCCTAGTGGTAATCACATTAAATACAAATTATTTAGCCTCGATTAAGGCCTTTATATCCCCGTTTAGGGTTGTTTAGCCCCGATTAGGGCCGAATTAGTGTCTTTTGCTAAAAAATTAGCCCTTATTAAGGCTTATGAGCAATGACCGCCTGATATTAACCCTAACTTAGATAATTTGAGGGAAATAAATCACTAATGAATTTATGATAAAGGATCTTATGCACGAATTGCACTCGGATTAGTGTCTACGAGCTAGAAACGGCACTAATCCTATTCCCGAAAGGCCCGGAAATCTTAAGAAAAAGGTTCGAGAGGCCAAGGAACGTTTAACTTTCTTAAATATTAACTTTGGAAAGAATTTCGTTCGTTGTGAATGTGTAGGTCGCTCCACACTTCACTATAAGACGATACCCTGGCAGGGCCGACGTAACCTTAAACTTCTACGAAATCAAGTTTTCCTAGAAGTTGGGGGGCAAATGATATGGGTGAAAAATAATCCCTAAAGACATAATTAATATAATATTTATTGGCTCATAAATAAAGCCCGAAACCCTAGTTGGGCATTAAATTTGTAATTAATGATTAAGCCCAAAGAACAGCCAAAACCGAGGACGCCCGGTATAAGCTTGTTTCTAACGTGGGTCTGATCCACAAACCGGGAACGTTCTGGAAACAAGGAACGTTCTAGAATATCCCTGGGATAAGATGTAGCCTCCAAGGCACCTAATTCGACATGGAAACTAACTCCCACATGAAAGGAGTCAAAACCTTCCTCAATGACGGTGACTTGTCCACCAAGTCTCCAAACACTACTACGATTCTAAGGCTCCCGCAGCCTATATAAGAGCCTGACCCCTCATTCTCAGAACTACGTCTTGGCTTGATTCTCAACTCTGAGATACGTAGGCATCTTGTGAGGACCCGAATTAGGTCACGATAACGCAAGCGCAGTCATTAAAGCACGAAGCTCACGAACCCTAGCCGCAATTTAACAACCCTAATTTTTATTCCACAACAAATGTGTTTAATTTTTTTGCGATTTTTGATATTTCATTTTTTATTTTTTTTTTACAATTTTTTTATGAGATTTTCTAAAATATTTGATACTTTTTAAGATATTTTATAATATTTTTTCAATAACCAATTCAAAATCATTATAATTGATATTTTCTAATATATGTTTTATGTTTTCTAATTTGTGTTAAAGATTTATTATAGATTGCGTTAGGTGCTTCATTAATTTCTTAAAGATTCTGTTAAGTATTTTCCTTTATTTACTCAAGATTCTGTTAGGTATTTTTATCTTAATTTATTATTATTCTGTCAACATTTCTTTAAGGTGTTTTGAATAATATTAAATATACTATTTTTGTGATTCTTTAAAATGTTTTGAGAATTTTTAACATGACTTCTTATTCTATTTTTCAGAGATTGTTTAAGGTGTTTTGAGTAATATAAAATGTAGAGTTTGAGATTTTCTAAAGTAGTTTGAGATTTTTTAGCGTTTTTTTGGAACATAAATTACTGAGTTTTAGTCACAACATTTTTTTATAGTTTCTTCGAAGTGTCTTCCAATATTTTGATAATTTTAAAAATTTAACTTTTTATTTTAATTTTAGGTGTTTTTAAGATATTAAATGCACCCATCTCAACAACTGTTTATTTGGTTTTCCATATCCAAATTTATAGCATTCTTGCATGTCTTTTAAAATAATTCTCAAAGAAATCTCAAAAAGATAATAAAAGAAAATAAACTGATGATTTGAAACACATAAAAGAATATTGGTGTAATACACCTAGATTCTTTTAGGTATTTTGTTAATTACTTTGAAATCTTAATACTACTTTATTTAACAATTATATTAAAAATCAACTAAATATTTAAGAGATTTGAAACACGTAAAAGAATCTTGGTGTATTATATGATATTTTTATATGTATCTTAGTAGAATCTTTACAATATTTCGTATTAAAAATACATAGGAGAATTTTTTAGAAATATTTTTTTTTGTAAGTTTTTTAAAGAATATAAGATATGTATCATATTTTCCTAGGGTACATATATTAATAAATTTGTACAAAACATTGATTCTTGAGTTTTCAAAATTCTTTCGCACCCAATCCGGGTATACGGATTGCCTAACTATCCCCCAAATTGAGGGGATCCTGGACCAAGCGAACATGCCCTGTAGATACCTGAGCCATATCAACCACCCTATATTAGGGGTTTAGCCCCTCCTGAGCAAGGATATTATGATTACTCCGGGCCTTACACTGATGATTCATCGTCTGATGATGACGATCGCGATGAAGCCCCGAGGAGGCTTCATCCCAGCATTTTCTTCCTCATCTTCAGAATCTTCCCAGGTTTTTTCCTTCAGCCACGTAGGCTTTACCTTGATTCCTCTTAAACTGATTTCCAGATCCTTTTCCTTGATTCTATTTTGGTCTTCTGCATTCAGTGGCAAAATGACCTAGCTCATTGCAGTTGTAACACTTGAACTTCGACCTATCCACCATCCCGGTCTTGTATCCACCTCTCGTGGCACCACCAGCAGCTTTTGAAAAACTCCCCTTGTTGAACTTAGATGTTTGACCTTATGGCTTGTATGACTTGTCCCTTCTGAACTTGATGTTCTTGAATCTCTTAGCCATATAAGCCATGGTTAGATTATCCATTCTTTCAATCTCTTCTACTGTGTAGAAGTCTTCATCTTCAACGTCTTTGAGCTGCAGAACCACCTTCTCCTCGTCATCCAACACCTCTTAAATCTTCAATGGTGGTACTTGTGTTGGTTGTGAACTCTGTGAGGATTCACTTGGACAAGCTACTTGTGGTTCAAGAGCTACAAGGGCTCCTGACATGTTTGCCAACTTTCCTTTGGTTCTAGTTTGAATAGCTCTCTTTTGAAAGAGTTCGAGTTCGTATGATTTGAGCACACAATAAAGAGTTTCTAGAGAGACATCGCTCAAGTTTTTTCCTTCTCTTATAGCTGTGACTTTGTGCTCAAGATGCTCACGGAGAGTGAGCAGAAATTTGATGTTGATCTCCTTTTTATCATAGAACTTCCCATGAATGTGTAACTCAGCTATTAGCTTACTGAACCTTTCAAACATGTGTGTGAGTTCTTCGCTTGGCTTGGTCATGAAGGCTTCATGTTGTGATACAAGGATTTGCCTTTGATTTTCTCGGACCTCTTCACTTCCTTCACACAGCAGCTCTATCTTACTCCACTTCTCTTTTACAGATGAACATCCCATGACATTACCACATATGGCTTTGTCTAAAGTGAGAAAGTCGAGCAAGATAAGTTGTAAGTAGTCATCTAAGGCTACTTTTCCTTTTCGGTCTCTGTGTATTCTGAAGGCCTCTTGGCAAACCAATGGGTTGGAATGACTTTGTCATTTACAGTAGCAGCAGCTACTTCTTTTTGAGGAATGAAGGGGCCGTTCTCAAGGATTCCCATGTATAGTGGATGGGTAGCTTTGATAAATAACAAGATCTTTCTTTTCCAGAAATTGTAGTATTCTTTATCAAAGACTGGAATCTTGATACCACTTGACTTCTGAACACTCGTCATGATCTTCAGATTTGTATATGAATCTTTTGCTCTGATACCAGTTGTTGGTCCCGGAGTATATTGCAGAAGGGGGGGTTGAATGCAATATAGATAATTTCAAATCTTTAGCTCAACAACAATGATAAAGATATTGCAAACACAAGTAGTAATTCAAGATATTCTCACAAAATAATATTTTATTTATTTTGTAATGTGTTGCAACAACCTCGAGAAAAATGGTTTTCTCAAGCTTCGACTTCTTGAAAGAAATCACTACTAAAGAATGAGAGATGTGTCTCTATATAGACTAATCTTTCTCTAACATCTCAGTCATATGGGTCGCGGAGCTGTTGTCATTTTCAAGTGGCAGCTCCTCACAAGTTGCCCACCAATGTGACCTTTCCTAAAATGCTATACAAATATAGTTATCATTAAGCATAAGGCATTCTGGGTTCTTTCTAAAATTAGCTATAACAATTCTAGTAGATGCAGACTTGTCATACTCTTGAATTGTCGAGCCTCGTCTTGTGATCTCTCAAGCTTCTGTCGTAGTCTTATAGGTCTGCTACAATCTTTGACGAATTGTAGCAAATCTATTTCTCAAACATCTAAACTGTCATGGGTTTTAACTAAGATAAAATCCCCAAATCAAATAATTCAGTGAGACAGTAACCTTTGCCGCCAAGTTTGCTGTCATAGGAATATTCAGTAGTTGACAGTATGAGCTCCCGCCAATGTTGCTGTCGGAACTCCAAACTTGCTGTCAAGTGTGAGAATGTTGTTGTCCCATGCTTCAGCCAATGTTGCTGTCAAATGAGACTTGATGTCGTGACCTTGCAACATACAGTCTTCTTGTAACGTTACCATCAATGTATTCACAGTAACTTTATTATTGCTATCGAACTGATGTATTCTCTTGAGGCTTGAACATATCAATGAACTTCTTCCAAGATACATACTTATTACATTTCAGCAATTATTTGATTACAAGAACACACTCTGGCTGTGGCAGTATGTTCTACTTAGCCTATACAAATAAACTAAGTACTAGTTAAGTTGTCTCTAAGCTATCACCCATAAATCCTAACAATCTCCCCCAATTTGTTTTTATGGATAATAACAACAAATTCTAAATACAAGCATGCTGACAACTTAACTAACATAGATCAGAATAGGATTTTAGAACATTTCCAAGCATTTAGCATTACATAGGACAATGATCTAAAGCAAAACAAGTACTCCTCGAGGTTGAGTAGATATGAGATTTACTTATCTTGTTAATAAGATTTCCTGTTCTGTCTGTTCTCTCTCTTTCTGTGGAGAGCTTCTTCCAAGTACTTTCTGAGATCTTCCACTAACTTCTTTTCATCAGCAGATACAACATCATATTCAATCTCATCAATGTACTGTTGGATTTGTTTAGAAAAGACATTCTGAACATCTTTCAGATCAACCCATGATTCAAAATCATAGGTGTAAGTTCTGAATTTCAAGATGTTGTTCTCAATCTTGAATCTTCTGCCAGGAAAAGAATTAAAGGTCACTCTTCTGTTTCTGTCAAGTTTTGGATCTTCATCTCTCCTACTATCAAAAATAACTTCCAATTCCCATGCACACAGCATTTCCAGTTTGTGAGATGATCCAACAACTTTCCAGTATAGACCTTTCAATACACTGGTCCTCAGCTTATGAAAACTATCTGCATAGATTTCTTTTTTGCCATCTATGATCCTGAGAGGATTTTTCAGTGCACATGGCTGATAGTTTGGAGCTTCACTGTTCATCTTATTGACTTTCTTGCATTTTTCTTTCAGCTCAGCTTCCACTACCTCAGCAGTCCGTTTACCAATATTAGCTTTTCTCCTAGCAACTTCAGCAGCTAATTCGGCTTCATAGGCAGCCATTGCTTCAGGTGTATAGAAGGGCATTCTCTCTGTCCAATCATACTTAGACACGAGTTCTTATTCATCTATACTCACATCCTCATTTGCATCATCGATATCTCTCTAGTCACCATATTTCTCATAAAGTTCAGCATATCTTTCAGCATAGTACTTTTGGATGTGTTCCATGGCTTTCTTAGGAACATTTTTATACATCCCCATAAGCTCCACCATTCTTTCCAGCACGAAGTAATCAACTCTTTACTTCTTTTGATGTTCGTTTGAGAGTGTATCTGTCTATTATTGTTGACGTCTTCACCATAGTGAAATCCTTCTCAACAAACATGACTTTTGCTTTATCTTTCCAAAGAATGTATCTGGATGCATATTCCTTAGAGTTATCCAGCTCCAATTCGACTGAAGTGATATTTCTTGTCACAGCTTCCTTCTGGATTTCGAAACTATTTGTTTCTCTTCTTCCAATAGGCCTCTTGCGAATCACCACTCCATGCTTCTTTTTCCTTGCTACAGCCTTTGTCTTGCCCTTTCTTGGAACTGTACGCCAGGATTTTACTCTTTGTTTTGTCTTTTTAGACTTGGATGTCTTGACAGTTTTGCCTGTGACAGCTTCTTCATTCAAGCTCTTGACAGTGTCTTTCATGACAGTGTCTTCTTTGACAGCAGCTTCTTCAACAGTAACTTCACCATTCTTGACAGCTTCCTTGTTGACACTATCTTTTTCAGCATCAAAACAGTCAATAACATATCTTAAGATACTTCCTTCCAGTGTGTCAAGAATGTCTGTCTCTCCCTCATCTTTAGCTTCAGCATCTTTCTTATCATCCTTGGGAGCTTCTTCCTTTGCTTCCTCTTGAGTCTGATTTCCAGTAATCTCGGCAGTTTCTTGACCACTTCCAGTTGTACCAGATCCTCTAGTTCCATCAAGATCATCATCATCAAGGGTGTCATCATATGTGCAGCTTCCACCACTTTCACTTCTTCTGGCATTAGCTTCAGAAATCAATTTCTTCACTTGAGAGTTAAGGCTTTCATCTCTCTTTGCCAGCAGTTTGTGAATATCTTTGGCAGCCTTGACTTTGTCTCTGTTTATCTTAGATTTGAGGATTTTTTTCAGCACTCCCATAATTGTGTTAGAATGCAATCTCGGTTCTTCACTTAGGATCAGAAATCCAATCCTTTTAGCTCATGTGCTTGTGGTCGTTCTGTAGCAAATACCATAGGGTTCTTCAATCACTTCTGGTAGCTTTTTTTCAACAAGACCTTTAATTTGTGCTAGCAGATCGTTATTGAAGATTGTAGAATTGGCTTTCACTTTCGTTCCCATGGCATTCAGCACTCTAACTTGTAGACTTTGCAGTAGCTGCATTGTAATGAATATAGAGATGCCAGTTTTCAGATAAACATCAACTGCCCATCTTTTCCCCAGATTCACCTTCACAGAGATACTTGTTATTTTGTCCTTCAGTATTGGTGACAGTTTTGTATATACTCCACCTGCCTCTTTTATGGCACTATTCACCAATGTACTGAATTCTTCATCTTTGTTCTGCAAAGTACTCTTCATGTAGCTAACCATCATCGTTTCTGCCTCTTCTGGACTATATCCATGTAACACCCCCAGATCCGGGGTCCGAGATCCGGTGGTTACGGTTTCCAATTCTGTCCACAACAATTGAACTTTCCTTAACATAAAATAAATTACGTCTCTATAACCCAACACAACAATATAAAACACACCCGTTATAGTCCCAGAGATGAAATCAGAGTAACAATCAAATTTTTATTAATCACGTTATGAGTTCTTACAATCCAAAAGAATTTCAATATAAATACATACTCTTTGCCATCCATTTACATAAGTCATACTAGACCATATTCTTGGTACTGAAAGAATAAATATACCCTACCAATAGCTTCTTCTTCAGCTCTGGTAGTCTCATCGTCCTCGCCTGCGTAGAGTGCGCCTTATGCGAGTCATCTGGTCTAGCTGTTGTTGTGATATAATAATAAAGCAAGGGTGAGCAATAGCCCACCAACAATAATATATAACTGAACGATAATTTATAACAGTTCAAAAGTATCTTTCAAACCATATGCCATGCATATACGGAAATGATGCCAGTATAATATGAACGATGAAGTTACCAGGTAACTGAAAGTATTTGTTTGAAGAAATATCTGCTACATCAAAGTAAGCGAGATATTCTTATTGTTATTAAGAAGAGGAACTTGCAAGAAAAGGGTTGCAATTCCAGTCATGACATTATTCCAACTCTGCCAACAGTAATCATGTTGCAGGAAATAAATAAATTCGGAAGATGAACCAATGATGGAGTATTCACCGCGCCCGCTGTTCCAATCTTGATGATCAGTCGAGATCGTACATCTCAATTTGGATTTACTACCGGTAGAAGGAAGAACTGACGGCTTTACTTGTATACCGCCTTACTAGCTCTCCCCGGCCAACGGTTGGGCCAAAGGGGATGGACCGGCGCTACTCGGCCTCTTACACGACTCCTAGTTCAAATAGAATTCATGATTCTGAATGTAACGTTCGTCCCCCTTTCCCCAAGTATAATACTTGTTGATAAGACTCCACAAAGTAGTCGTATCTAGTTGGAAAGGAAAATTTACCAATAACTCCCAAGCTATTACTTGGTAACGGATATCAACTTGTTCCAGTAATCTTACCCCTCGAAAGATGAGAAGGTAAGCAATGACTTAATAAGTCAACAGCACCCGAGTTGCGGGTGAAGGGAATACTTTATGACCGGGAAGTCGACAAGATAAATAACATTTTCCAAGTAAGGTTCCCTTATTATTAAGGAAATAGACTCAAAGAAGAATGATGTCTGAGAACCTTTCTTGATATAAGATTAATAATAATATGACTCCGAGATATTTTCGGTAATAATCGAAGAAGATAAACCTTATCGGGGTTATTCTAAGTATGGAATAAATATTCAGAGAATATTTATTGAATTAAAATATTTTACAGATTATTTAGGAATATGAAAGAATATCTTTAATCAGAGTATTTCCCGAATAATTCTTGAAGAAATATCGAGAGTATATTTATTGCATAATTAAATAATCAAATGAATATTCAAAATAATATTCATTACTTAATAAGTCCTGAAAGGAATATTTAAAATATTTAAAATAATATTCGATGATTAAATAGAACCCTGGATGTATATTCAAAATAATATTCATAATTAATTAGGAATTTAAATGTTTATTGAAAAAGTAATATTCGTTTAATGAATAATATTCTAAATGAATATCAAGTAATATTCATTTAGTAATCCAAGCTTTAAAGGAATATTCGAGATAAGAGTCGATAAATAAATCAAGCTTCAGATGAATATTAGAATAACATTCATCAAGTAAGTAATATCTTAAATGAATATTCAAAAGTAATATTCATTTAATAAAGTAATATTCTAAATGGATATTCAAATAATATTCATTTAGTAGTCCAATCTTTAGAAGAATATTCGGAATAATAATCGATAATCTATTCGACTTTGAATGAATATTGAAAAATATTATTCGTCGAATGGTTACGTTCAAATAATTATTTGAAGTAAGGATCGTTAAAATAATTAGTCTCGAACGAATATTCAAATAATATTCGTCGCCCAAATAATAGAAAATATTTACTTAAATATTTTCCTCCGAGGTAATCTCGATATATCAAGGAATATTGACTCCCGGTCTATACTTGATTAATAAGATGTATATGCCCTTCTATGAGGGTCTTACAATACCCGGCTTATAACTGATATATAACTATCTAGCTTATAAGCCAACAATAACATTCAGGGAACAAGTATATCAATTCAACTTGAAAGTAGGCATGCATGCAATGGCATATGTATATCAGCAATCATATATATATATATTTATTCAATCACAACAACAGCGTAAAAGAAGGGAATTGAAACTTGCCTGGTAGTCGAGTACGGTAAGGGGTAGTGGTAGCGGGTCCCGGTTCAGCTTGGTGATCTATAAATAGCCAAGGCATTCGGGATTAATCACTTAACATATTAAAATTTAAGTTATACTTAAATCGAAACACGTTCTCGAGTTATCTCGTTATACCCCCTTTAGTGGATTACTTATTATCACTGATCCGACCCGACATTCGTTCGTTAATACGACATGTCACTGCATTTATACTTGGGACATACTTAAGTCATATGAGTTCTAAGGTTGATCGTTACGAACCAATATTATACTCCGAGTTTTATCGCCCGTTTTCTAAGTGTTTTACCGAGTTATAAAAGAGTCGTCTTTTAGGGGTTCGTTCGCGTTTAACCTCGACTCGAACATTTTTAATAAATCGAAAAATGATCCTTTTGACATACGGTTTTCTTTCACGCCTTCCTTTTTACCTCTAGTATTTATTTACCAAGATTCGCCATGACGTTACATAGTTTACGAGGGTTCAATTACAGTTACGAACTTTCGTTTACGGATTCGAACTACTTTTAGTAATTTGGTCATAAATCCTAAACCGTAAGTCCGTTTCACGTGATCTTTATATCAAAACGAAGCTTAGAACATTACCTATCCTATCATGGCAGATAAGGTCTCTGGACAGTAGGGGTTCGGCATGGAAAATGGCATACAAAACATGGTATTGTAAAATCGGGCATTATAACGGCTGTAAATCGAATATCTACCAATTTCGAATCTTCCCCTAAACATAGTATCCAACCCAAACATCATATACATGACTTATACACATGAACTGAGGCCAAGCAATGCCTTTCCGTTCATCTAGCTATTTACATCATTAATCCAAAATCCATACATAATCATGCTTATAATCTTAACATAACCATAACTAAGTTATAACTATCATAAACATGCTTAAATCTCAAACAAGGGTTAGGGTTTCAAGAGCTTTATACCTTCCTTAGATAGTGATATAGCCTTACTAAGCCTTGTATGGTCCTTAGGAGTGATTATGCTTGCTAGATTAACCATGGAAAATCAAGAAAACAAAGTTAGTACTTGATGAACACTATTCACCCTCCTCTTGTTTGATTTTTTTGAAAATGGAAAACGATGAGTTTGAAGCTAAGATTTTGAGGAGATAAGTTTTATGAAATGTAAGACTCACCTTAATTATTTCAAGAGCAAACAATGGTGGGAAGGTGGAGTTTGGATTTGGAATTTATGTTGAGGCCGAATGGAATGGAAATGGGGGGGAGGAGTGTTCTTGCTCTTTTCTTTGTATTGGTTGATTGTAATAATGTTTAAAGTGATTTTGTGAGATAATATCTCATCCAAGTGGTGCTAGTGGAGTGTGATGCATTGGATGAGGTAATTAGCATGGACAAGTGTTGTGTTTTCCATGGTTGAAAGCTTAACCAAGGGTTTTTGATTTCTAAGTACTGGTTATGCTCCAATTAATCTAGTTACTCTTGCCCACTTGGTTACTAGATATTTATACTAGTAGCTTGCACAAGACTCTTGCTTCCTCTGCTTGTTTCTGTGTCCGGTTATTACCCGTTTCGATTGATCGTTCGTGGGAATATTTCACGGATTTCTAATTAGGGTTTACCGGGAATCCTCTTTAATATTAATACTTTCATTCTCCATCTTTCATTCTAACTTTCCAATTTATATTCCTTAAATCCATTCGTTAAATACTTAAGGCTATCAGTGTCCAGGGAACTCTCGGAGAAAATAAAAGTGCGGTTTTTCAGAATCCGACAGCTTTTACATACACTTATTTTCCCCCTGGATCACTAATACGAACTCGGAAATCCGTTCCGAATACTTCTATATAGTGTCGTCTCATATTATTATATACTCCCACCAAAACACTATTCATTCTGTATTCTTTACTTGTTCTCTTAGGGTTGTATAATTGTCCGTATTCTCTTTCGATCGTTCCTTAACCTTTTTACGGAACTACTGGATTAATCGTTATCGATCTGGATGACATGAGAGTATTCTCTTGCTTGAATTTGCCATATCTTATTCCCTTAGAAGATAGATTATTCTTACCTATGTTGTCACCCTTTAGCATTCTTCAAGACATAGAAATAATAAAGTCGAATTCCATTCATTCTTTCCAAATATCAATTATTACATTGTAGCCATAACCACTCCTCAGTGGTTTCCTACCTTCATTCTTAAATCAAATATAATAACATCCCAAAATATCAAATCCTCAAAGTTAATATCTCAATTCTTGGATTATAATAATATTTAATCCACTGTCCGGTCAAATATTATACCGAAAAGAATTTGGAATTTCTGAATTCCGATCGTCTCTGCATTCACTTATTTCCTCCGCGTATTACTAATATGACTTCGAAACATCCATATCACGTCCCGTACATAGGGTGGAGTGAAAAGTTTTCCAACTTACAAAATCACTATTCATCCACCAAATTACTATGCACGTACGGGAAATACTATGTACGTATGGGAAACTCTATGCACGTACTCATTTTCCTTCAAGGATCCATTAGCTCCTTCCTGGATGGTAGATTATTCTTATCTAGGTCCTCAACCATCGAATTACTCTATTCTGACAATATACCAATGCATCAGGATCATTGTCCAAAGCAATATCCATTCATTACAATCATTGTTCTTTGAAACCACCATTCATTAGAGTTGGTGACCTTGTTGTCGGAATCATTGTTCCCCATTTTATCATTACTTAATAAAAAGTTTTAATTATATCCAAAATTTGGGGTTCTTACAATCCACTTCCATTAGACCAAATGTATCCTGTTGTAGGATTTACCTTTTCAGGCATTTTGTCTTTGCCTTTGCCGAGTCTGTTGGATTCTTCCATTTCTCTCCAATGTTTTTGCAGTGGAGTTTCCATGACTTCAGGAACTGGTTCATTAATTTTCAGAGGAGGCAATGTTGATGTTTGAGCCCTTTGTAATTGCTCCAATATTTCTTTAGTCACCAACATTGGCTCACCATCTACTCCAACAGATTCACCAATTCCACTAGCTCTTAACTCTTCACCAAAGATTCTATCTTCATTTGCATTTTGCTCCCCCTTACTTCCATCTCCATCTTCTTCCATTTGCTCCCCCTCTCTTCTAGACTCCCTCTTGCTTGTTGCTCCACCTTGTGTCTCCTTCTCTACTGGACTTACAGTATTCTGATTTTGCACTTTATTCTGATCTACCGCTGTCTCCCCCTTAGTTAAGTTGACAGCACTAAGGGCAGCAGAAAACGATAACAGATTTTGTTGAATCTCAGCAAAGCCAGTAGCTACCATGGTGAACAGAGCATCAAGTTTAACTTCCATGGATGCACATCTGCCCTCAAGGGATTTCAACCTTGATTCAGCTTGTTTAGAAGGACCATCAGACCTTAACCTTTTTGGTGAGAAAGGAAAAGACTGAGGCAAGGAGGCTATGGGGTGTCTCACACTCTCATTGTTTTTCTGAGTGATCTCATCACTCCTCACAGAATGACTCTCAAGGCCTAGTACCTTTTTGTGTGGGGTTCCCTCAAATTCACTCTGGACGTGCTCAAGTCCCTCTCCTTTTTCCAGCTCATTTGGTTGCCTCTCATTTTTATGCTCACCTCTCTTTTCTTCTATCTCTCTTTTCTTTTGCACTCCCTCACTCATCCTAGATGCATGGGTATGAGCAGTACTTACATGCATTGAAAGAGAAGGTTTAGATTTTACCTTTTTGAAAGTAGAGATTGGCACATGATCATTATCAAAAGCATCTTCAACAATTACAGAATCTTGATCAAACTGTGAAGAGGTGACAGCATCTTTGCCAAAAATGTTACTATCCACAGGTGGGTTGACAGCAACTTTTGCGGTGTCTTTGACAGCAGCTGAGGCTATGACAGTAACTTCCTGAAGGTCAGTTGCTTTTTGGAGGTCGACCAAGATGTTGGCTGTTTCATTTTCTGGTAGATTGCCATCTTCATCTAGCTCAGTGTTTGAGGGAGTGGTATCCATTTCACTTTGAGAAATGGGTTCTTGTGGACCACTTGATGGGGGCTCATCCATGACTTGAGATGGATGATCAAAACCTGAAGGGTTGGGACTGTCCCCCTCTCTAGGTTGAGAAGAAACAATTGACGGATTAGAGAATAAGGAAGGTGATGGTATAGAAGAGATTTCTGGCTGTTCCACAGAGATAACTTGTGGAACATCAAGAGTAGAAGTTTCATGACCCTCACTGTGCCATAACTCCGTGTGCATTTCTGCAAGTGTAGGCTCCTCATGAGTGAGTACATGAGGTCGTGCAGGCTCTTTACAAGATTCCTTGGGAGACAGGCCAGTTTCAATAGATACTTCTTGTTGAGAAAAAGCACCTAGGGATGTGTTTGATTCCCTTTTATCCTCCACAGCCTTTTGTGAGACTGAGGGTTGGCTGACAGTGGTTTTGTCCCTCTTAGCTCTCTTCTTCTTAGACTCAAGAGGAACCACTGTGGGTTCACTTTTACTAACATCCTTATTTGCTGCATCAGGTGCAGTTTCTCCCTCAACATTCTCAGAACTACCACAAACTCCAGTTTCCAAGGGTCTTTTCTTGGATTCTTGCAAGGCTATTTTTGTGGCTTTTGTTTGTCTGGAAGGTCTAATTGGAACGAATGGTGTAGAATGTGGGTTAACTGAATTTGGGTCTAATTCAGCTTCATTCTCAAGGGAGAAATTAACATACCCAGAAGGTAGTTCAAAATCAAGATTAGGCTCTTGATCAGCCATGTGTTTGGTGAAACAGAGTGGAATATGTGCATTCAAATTTTTTGAATTGAGTGATGTGTGTGTATTTATTTTCAAAACATTGCACTCCATAGTTAGAGATGCATTATCATCAATACCACATAATGAATTTAAACACATTGTAAGAAAGCGAGGATAAACATGTACCTTCCTGCTCAGAGCTGACTTGAGTTGACTCATAAGCAGCTTTCCAACATCCACTTTGTAACCATGGACTAGAGAGTGAGTGAGCTTCTTGATGAAGGAGGGAATTTCATTCCAGCCAGTGGTTTTGGTTGAGAAAACCTTCACCATGACATCAAAAATCATGCTCCATTCTTTTCTCAAATGCTTTCTGTCCATTTCACCAGTTGATTACCAATTTGATGTACCCTCTTCACGGACAGGACCAGAATACCCAATTTTCAAGAAAAAATTCTTTAGGGTTTCATCACTTGCAAGTTCCTTGTATGATTCTTTAGCTTGCAGTCCAGTTCGCAAAGCTTCGTTGATACCTTTTATTGTGAGGATGCAGGTAACCCCTTTGATTTTGCAGTTTATGGTGTCTTTACCTGCACCTCCTGGAACAAAGGCAGATTTCCAGAATTCTTCAAGTCTTTCTAGGTCCAAAAATGGAGTAGAGGTTATAGCATGACCTAAATATGACTTGTTTAAGAAGGATACGAGTCCTTTGAAACCTTCACCAGCATCTCCAGCAGAGAGAATACCAGCAAATTTTGTTTGAGAAGAGGATTGTTTGGGTGCCATTTTTGCTTTGAGTTTTGGGAAAGAGAGATTTTTGCTTTTGAGAGAGAGGTTATGTTGAGTGTTGTCTGTTTGACAGTTGCTTACATGAAAATAGCAAATGTTTTACTGAAGAAGGGAAAGTAGCAATGTCTTAGCCCATTAATCAGTCACATGGTGTTGTGGGTAGTTACTTTTTAGTGGCTATAAATTGTGGAGGTAAAATCCCAATTAAATCGGTCCACTAATCTTGACAGTAACCTGTGCGCTGTAACAAATTCATTAGTAATTTGGGAGGATGACGGCAAGTTTTGCTTGACAGTAACATCGGCGCAAGAACATGTTGTCACCATTAAGCAATTTATACAATTTCCTTTAAATTTCATGACAGAAACTTTTTCCGTTGCTGATAAAGTACTTGCTGTGAAGGTACATCGTGACAACATCTTCACTTATTGACAGCAACTTGTGCGGAAATAATTTGTGTCATGAATTTTAATCGACTTTGCTCATTGCTTAAGAGTGAAATTACCAATTATCATTTTAATCGATTTAAGCACATATTTGTTAAGCAAGCACACATCCACATACATCCACACACACAAACATACATGTATACAACAATACATAATCAAGATGAGAAATAAGGCATGCAATAGCACTGGGGTGACGAAACGATGAATTTTTCTTTTTTTTTATTTAAAAACAATACAAATAGTTCTTAAGAACTAAACATCATTTCTTATTAAGCTCAGCAAGAGCTTCCACCACCAGCTTCTCGACGACCTTCCTTATTTCTTCTTCCTTGGTGATCCCTTTTGCATCCAGATAAGCTTGAAGCTTATTAAAGAAAGGACTGAGAGGATTCTCATCAGCAGCAGTAGTCTCCTCCGTTTTCTTAGGCGCCTCTTTGCCTTTGTCGTTGGCTGAGCTTTCTGAAGTGGACATCTCAGAAGCTTTCTTCTTGCTCATTCTCTAGAGTCTCTTAGTGTGTAATGAAGAATATGGGTTTGGCCTCAGTCTTATTTATAACACAATAAGTGACGCTACAGCTTCCCACACGCTTCTTTTTAATAAAGTATTAAACTTTAAAAATAAAAAGACTAACTAATGCCTGAGCTCATTTGAAATGACACGACTAGTTGTCACTAGCACGCGTATGGTTTAAGTTAATGTCACGTGACTACCCATTACATAAGTTAAAACAGGCATGTAATTTGAATTTAGCATAGTCATAGCAAACATGCTGTCAATTAAACAAGTAGAGTACATACGACAGTAACTTCTCATGACAGTAACATTGAAAGCTACGGTCACAAGCTGCGATTTAACCACTTTGAAAATGTAAAAACTAGTAAGTTAACATATCAGATTTAGCATTCCCAATTCACTTACCAACCTGTTGAAGGTTGCTTCATCTAGTGGCTTCGTGAAGATGTCTGCAAGCTGCTTTTCTGTTGGAACATAAACTAGCTTCACAGTTCCCTTTTGAACATGCTCTCTGATGAAATGATGTCTAATATCAATGTGCTTCGTCCTAGAGTGTTGAACTAGATTATCTGAGATGGCTATGGCACTGGTGTTATCACAATAAATTAGAATATTGGACAACTCTAAACCATAATCCATTAGCTGATTTTTCATCCAAAGAATTTGAGCACAGCAACTTCCAGCTGCAATGTATTCAGCTTCTGCAGTTGAGGTAGACACAGAATGCTGCTTCTTGCTAAACCATGACACTAATCTTCCACCAAGAAATTGACAGCTTCCTATTGTACTTTTTCTGTCAATCTTGCATCCAGCATAGTCTTAATCCAAATATCCTATCAGATCAAATCCAGAATCTTTAGGATACCAAAGGCCTAAATTTGGAGTACCTTTGAGATATCTAAAGATCCTCTTGATTGCTCCCAAGTGTGACTCTTTTGGGATCAGCTTGAAACCTTGCACAGAGACATGTAGCAAACATAATATCTGGTCTGCTAGCAGTTAGATACAGCAATGATCCCACCATGCCCCTGTAGGTACTAGAATCCACTTTCTTTCCTTTAGGATCCAAATCCAATTTGGTTGCAGTAGAGATAGGTGTCTTGGCAGGTGATGCATCTTCCAAGTTAAACTTTTTGAGAAGTTCCTTGACATATTTTTCTTGGCAAATGAAGATGCCATCATCCTTTTGATGAATTTGTAAACCTAGGAAAAATGACAGTTCTCCCATCATACTCATCTCATATTTGTTCCTCATAAGAGATGAAAACTTTTCACACAGCTTCTCATTTGTAAAACCAAAGATTATGTCATCAACATAGATCTGTACCAGAATGATGTCTTTGCCATGATGCTTGTAGAACACTGTCTTCTTATCCACAACACCTCTTACAAATTGATTCTCCAGCAGAAAGGTAGAGAGAGTATCATACCAAGCTCTAGGGGCTTGCTTCAATCCATAAAGTGCTTTGAACAGTTTGTAGACAAAGTCATACAATTCAGCATTTTCAAATCTAGGTGGCTGTTCAACATACACTTCCTCCTCTAGCTCTCCATTGAGAAAAGCACTTTTGACATCCATTTGGAACACTTTAAAGTTACAGTGTGCAGCATAGGCTAGGAAAATTCTTATGGCTTCAAGTCTGGCAACAGGTGCAAATGTTTCATCATAGTCTATTCCTTCCTGTTGACAGTATCCTTTGGCCACTAGTCTTGCTTTGTTCCTTGTCACGTTTCCACCTTCATCCAGTTTGTTTCTGAAGACCCACTTTGTGTCAACAACTGATTTCCCTTTAGGTCTAGGGACTAGCATCCATACATTGTTTCTCTAAAATTGGTTGAGCTCTTCTTGCATGGCTATCACCCAATCTGAATCCAACAATGCTTCATCAATTGACTTTGGCTCAGTTTGAGATAGAAAGCAAGAGAACATGCTGTCAACAAAAACATTTCTCCTTGTCCTTATACTAGTAGTGGGATCACCAATGATTAGATTGCTGGTGTGATCTCTGTTCCACTTAGTGGTTCTAGGCAAGCTTCTTTCTTGATCTGCTTGATCAGTTCCTCTTTGAGGAGTTGATTCTCCACCATTGATGGTTTCTCCTTCATGTTCTTCAACATCTCCAGACTCATTCTCATTCTGATGATTGGGAGTTATTGTTTGAGAATGAGCTGGAGTTTGAGTAACATCATTGGTGTTGATAGCATCTCTTTCAAAGTCAATGGTCTGAGTGCAAGTAGGTTCATTAGCAACAACTTCTTCTTCCTCCAAGTAACCTTGATTTTCAAATCTAAGAGGCTCCATTTGACCATCCTCTTGTAATCCAGGGAACTTGGTTTCATCAAATGTGACATTTACATTTTCTTCAATGACTTTGTGATCAATGACATAGACTCTGTACGTAGTCCTTTCCAATCCATATCCCATGAAAATGCCTTCATAAGCTTTAGCATCAAACTTTCCTTTCCTTTCATGGTTGTCAATCATCATGAAACACTTACTCCCAAATACATGAAAATATTTGACAATTGGTTTCTTTCCTGTTAACCGATAGTAAGGAGTGTTTCCATGAGTCTTGTTGATCAAGGTTCTGTTCTATGTGTAGCAAGCTGTATTAATAGCTTCTGCCCAGAAATATGTTGGTAATTTAGAATCATTCAACATAGTTCTCGCAGCTTCAATGAGAGTTCTATTCTTCCTTTCTACAACTCCATTTTGAAGTGGTGTCCTGGCAGCGGAGAATTGTTGGACAATGCCTTCTTCCTTGCAGAAGTTTCCCAATGCGGCATTTCTAAACTCAGTACCATTGTCACTTCTCAGATATTGAATTTTTGCATTCGGGGTTCTATCAAGAACTCTTATGTGATCAATGATTTCTTGAGCAGCTTCGTCCTTTGTCTCTAAAAACTTTACCCAAGTGTACCTCGAGTAATCATCCACCATTACCAGGGCATATCTCTTTCTTGCAAGAGATTGAACATTTACTGGACCAAAAAAATCTATATGAATTAATTTGAGTGGCTTAGTGTTGGTATTAACTTGCTTTGACTTGTACACTGATCTTTTCAATTTACCCATTTGACAATCCTCGCACAATCCTTCTTGACAGAATTCCTGTTGAGGTAGTCCTCTCACCCAATCCTTCTTCATCAGAATATTCATATTCTTGAAATTGAGATGGGAGAGCTTCTTGTGCCAAAGCATGCTTTCACCAACTGATGCTTTACTGTAAAAACAATAAGCCTTGTCTTTCTTCACAGAATTTAAGTCTGCAACAAACAAGCTTCCTTTCCTGACTCCTTTCAAGGAGAGGCTTCCATTCTTCTTATGATAGATATTGTAAAGCATCATATCAAAGTCAACCTTGAATCCCCTGTCACTGAACTGGCTGACACTGAGTAGGTTATGCTTCAATCCATCTACAAGAGCAATGTCTTCAATGATATCATTTCCAATTTCCAAACAGCCATATCCCACAGTGTAACCTTTGTTGTTGTCTCCAAAAGTTATGATTGGGCTGGCTTTCTCCATAATATGTGATAGCAGGGCTATATCACCTGTCATGTGTCTGAAACATCCACTATCGATGATTCACATGACTTGTTTCTGCTTTTTGCCCTGCAAAACAGATGATTTTAATTTGCATCTAGTACCCAAACTCTGTTGGGTCCTGCCGTTACAGCATCATTATTCATATCATTTTGTTTCACATTTGAATCAACACTAGAATCCTCATGTTTGACTTGTTTCACAGTCCACTTAGGCTTAGAGTTAGACTTGGTCTTTCTCTTGGTGGATGTTGCCTTTTTACCAGCATAGGCAGGCTTAGAAGTCTCAGCAGTTTGCATATAGGAACATTTTTCAGTAGACAGAATAGGCAAATTGAAACAAGTACTCATAACAACAATCTTGCATGGCATACAGTCAATATTATTACAGACGTCCACTTCTCTTTGCATGATGGGGGTTCTATGTAAGTTACCGCTAACATTGGTCGCATTAACCTTGTTCTTGTTGGGTTTCTTACAAACAAATGTTAAATGTTGAGATGAGCCACAATTATTGCAAAGCTTCCTACGAGCATCTTTAACATGAGCATAGCCATTCTTTTTGTCAATTCCTAACTTACCATTCCTATTCTTAGGCTTGTAGGCATTTGCCTTGACAGTATGTTCTGAAATTGCTGTCGAGCTACCTTTGACAGTACCTTTCTTTCCTTCTGTCTTGACAGCATGCTTGAAAGTTGCTGTCTTGGGTTCTCTCTTGACAGTACCTTTTGAAGTTTCTGTAAGAACCCTAATTTTTGCAATATTTTCTTTTATATAATATCATGTGGCATTGTCAATTTGGAACCTTTCTAGTCATCCCTGTTGTTTAATGGAATTGATTGTCTGAGAAACTATGTTGTTACATTCACTATGTAAGATAAAGGGAAGGTCGTTGAAGGCAAGAGTCTTATTGTTAGTAAGATTTATAAAACTTGGAAATTGAGAATTATTGGAGTATTAAAAGATTTATTAGGAATTATGACGAGGAATTATGGATATTCGAGGAATTTACACAATTAAGTACTTAAGGAATTACTAGGGAAATCTCTACGCGACAAAATATTATTACGAGAGATTAATTAAGATACGATACGAATTAAAGATTAAGTGACAAGCATTGGTGGAAGAATAATGATACAAGGAGTAGTATTGCAAGCAAGTCCCATGCAACTAAGTAGTTAGGAAAAGCAAACTAGTTAAACCAAATGGACAAGAGGAATAGTAACTAGTCACTACTTTTTCCAAGGGGGACAAGAGGGCATGGTGGCCTATACCTAGACATACAACATGTGATACATATCTATATACTAACACATATATCACCCAACCACTTTGTAAGAACCCAAAATTTCGGTAGAATTAAAACTTTTCCTATTATGATGAAGTGCATCAGTGAATAGTGATTTGGTGGATGAATAGTGATTTTGAGGATTAAGAAATTTTTTCATGCCACCTATGTACGAGACGTAGTGTGGATATTCCGAAGTTATACTAGTAATCTATGGAGTAAATAAGTGTATGTAAATGCGATCGGAATTCAGAAATTCCAAATTCTATTTTCGTGTAATATTTGACCGAGCAGTAAATTATATATCAGTAATATCAAGAAATGAGATATTTAATTTGAGGAATTGAGGAGTTAATATTTTGGAATTTTATTATAAGTGATTTGAGAATTTGGAACGAAAACCACTGAGGAAGTGAAACAAACGTTCTAGAAACCGCTGAAACTTTACAATGAGATTAAGCGATTGAGCGAACGAAGCATGGATTAAGGATATGGTATATTAAGAGTCCAAGGAAGGATATATTATGAGAAAGAAAGAGGATTGAGAATAAAATCCTAGAGTTAAAGGAAATGAGAACAATTGAGAAACCGCGAGAATTTTTTTCTGAGATAAAGAGAAAATACAAAGAAAATTGGACACAACGATTGTTTGAGGTATTGGGCCACACTATTACAATGAAGTGCAACATATAAGTTGTAACATATTGATTTAGTAAATATACAAGAAGGGAAGCCCCTTGGTGCAAATAAGAAAAGGAAGGAATGACTTGGAAACAATATGTATAAAGTAAGGGACTTGCTTGCAATTATGGATGGATAAAGGTAATCCAAATGAACCAATGAGGAGATGACACCACATGGCAAGAAGATAAGATGCATCCAAGTGAAAATATCAAGCATTATTGATCACTTTATCACTTTAATCAAACAAAACAAACACCAAATACTCCATTCTGCCCAGCAGGAAAGGAGCTCACTAAAACGGGCCTAGAGACTTCATTACTCAATGAAATTTTTTGTTCTTTATATGGTTAGAAAGCTGTTGAGACGCTCTACAACTTTCATTCAGGAGCCTCGACCAGGAAACGAGTGCAAGGGCTTCGTTTTGGCTGATCCTTTGGGCGTGTTTTTCCAGTCAGGAAACCCACTTCCATGTTCTTGATTTCTTTGGTGAGATTGAAGATGGTGAGCATAGATTAAGGCTTCCCCAAGGTTAACCAAGCTTGTTTGAGATTGTAAGAACATCAAGAAGGTATAAAACTCTAACCCCTCTTGGCCATGAATTATTTATGGTGTTTAATGTTAGATCCATGGATGTTAGTGTGAATCTTGGACATATAAGTTATGGATGATGTAGATCTTGGGTTTAAGTGTTGTGGTTGTGATTTTTAAGCTTATGGTTAGTGTATGTAACTCCATGTATGTTTTAAAGTATGATCTTGGTGGTTTAGATGATGGATGTGATGTGTATGTAAGATTCTTGAATGGATAAGTGACATAAGCATGCTGAGATTTTTCCAGGAACTTTAACTGTCTTGTTAAAGGGATTTGAACCCCCAAATCTTGTCCCCTGAGGTCCTAATATATATTTCTGTAAAGGTATTTGAATGTAGTTTCCAGAAATATAAGGTTCATGACTAGGTGATGTATAGATTTTGAGTTATGGCCTGAGAAGTGAAATGTGTTTCTGGATTCCGGACTGCACTAAATGGTCCCTTGTGAACCTTGTTTAAACCCCTAAAAATTTATGTAGGATCATGGAAAAATTAGAGAAGCTAGTAAACGCAGTGGTGAAGGCTACCCAAAAAGAATTGGATTAAAATATGTATTTTTCAATTTTATAGAAATGTTGGAGTAAAATCCGCGCAAGTGAAAAACCACTTAGGAGATTAGTTTAAAGTAGTTTTAAGAGTATTCACTTGAGTTTCGAGTTTGAGGAATAGATTTGAGTCGAATGGGTAAAGAATGTGATAATGTGATGACATGGTCATATAGGAGGGTTAGTGGGTCAAATGGTGGAGTCGCTAAGATGGCCTTGTATTCTTTAAAACATTATGATTAAGTGGTGTTGCTAAGATACTAACGAGCGAATATTGGATATTTATAGATTGTCGCTCCACTCCACGAGCCCAACCACCCCAACCTTCCCAAGGCAAGTTTTCCAACCCTAAGCATTTATTTTCAAGATATTATGTTCCTGATTCTACCTATGCAAGTTTACTTTTCAAAACTTACATATACAAGGACTTTCACTGTTGTGTTTGTAGTTTTCAATCATATCAAATGTTTATGTTTATCGAAGTATTGATGAAATTGAGATGTATAAGCACGTATATGTTTGCACCCCTTGAACTTAGATTGAAATGTTTTCTCCGGACAACGACTCTAGCAATAGAGGTCGTAGCGGTCCGTATATACTATTGACCGGGGAGCGGTATATTATTATATCGTAATTAAATTGCGAAAACCCGAAGGGTCATTCGGGGAGTATCGTATACTCAAGTAATTGTTTTTATATCTTCGTAAATACTCATAATACCTATCTTGGATTAAAGCTTATTTAATTAAATAATTATTTTATTAATTATTAATATTAAATCTTAAAATACTATTTATTAATTATTGTTCAGTATTTTAAAGACAAAGCTAATCCAAGATACCTTTGGTACATTCAAAATCGAACTCTTTCGAACTCAAAACATTTTCGAAAACCCCCCGTCAGGTTTGCTTCTTGTGTGATTTTAAGAATCATCGGTCGACTGATGTCGGACCTCAATTACTCGGTTTTCATTCAAAATCAAGTTTTTAAAAGAAAAGAAAAAGGGACTCTGGCAGGTGTGGGAACCGTTGACGAACGATTCCCGGGAAGTGTAAGTGGCCGTGAGCCAGGCGTTCCATCAATTATTATTCCGGCCCAGGTGTTGCCGAAGGATGATTACGGATGTAGTTTTCATCGAGGGTGATTACGGATGTAGTTTTCACCCGAGGATAGTTACGGATGTAGTTTCTATCCTTCTACCGGTAGAGAAGACCCGCGGATTATTGGACCTGGATGTGGCGACTGATCATCGTCAATCCTTGTCAGGTTTTTATGTTTTCTTCCAGTCCCATCCTCCACTTTGGAAAAATACTCAAACACTGCTTCTTGGGCCTAAGTGCCAAGTTGCCGATAGTGTGGTTTTTGATAAGAAAAATATTGACATCGTGCAGTATCTAGAACTGCAAGATTTTCTATAAAGATTGGCACGTGTTAGTGCACTCTTGCAATTATTTCAAAGAATGAAATGTTTTTGAATGAGAAACCTTCTAAGCTAATGGAAGGAAAAAGGGTTGCAAAGATGTACTCCATGTACAGTATGTTAACAGTAGAGTGTTTTGCCGAAAATGATATACTCATATGTATATATTTTCAAACTTGCGATATATTGAAATGGGAACCTTATAAAGGGTTCATGTGTTATTCTTAAAGCTCCTTAGTGAGTATAGATGTTTTATTCAAACTCGGACATATATATTGTCCAATTACGTTTTTAAATCTGAGATATATACCCATACAGTTGGGAATGTTTTCGAAATAAACCACATTATTATTTTTCAAAATGGTGAACTTGCTGAGCATTATGTAGCTCATTCTTGCTTTATAAAAACATTTCAGAAAGAGGAGAATTTGGTCGGTTAACTCCGCACCAGCAGAAGAGGAGTTGAAGATTTACCCCGGAGATGATTTAGTTCCAGATAAATACTACAGAGTAAGTCTGATAGATTTTCAACTGTAATAGTATGACTTGTCTTCAAGTATAGTTGTATAAGTGGAAGTACGTAAGACTCTGGATTGTACAGATGAATTGTAATATTTAGTGTTACTTTTGATTATCGTTTCTGAGGCTCTAACTTGTTTGTGTGTAAGATTGAGGTCTGGATGGATGTATTGTTGAGTTGTAAAGTTAATAAAGGTATGATATGGTTGGATGGCGACGTGACGACCTGAATCTTTGACCTCGGATTTGGGGGCGTCACAGAAATGGTATTAGAGCGATAAGTTACAGTACTCAGAAACGAGAGTGTTGAGAGTTAAGTCTAAGTAGGAGAATGACATAAGAGATCGTAGTAAACTTATTATTGGACTACCGGAAGAGGTACCGGTGAGTAGAATGGACTGGAGTGTTTACTGAAGGTATTATACTAGGGTCGATAGAATCCTTATAGACCTTCAGAATGATGAATAGAGGTTTGAGAGTCGTACATGACCTATCATAGGTAATGATATAGGAAGCAGAGCGAAATCTCAAGAGCAGCTGAGGTAGAGGCGATATTGCCAATATGATCGGGTGACTAGGCTGGCATAAATTTTGTGGCCCATAGTCCTCCACAGTTTAGGAGGCGACATTTTAAGAATCAAGAAGTTTAGACTTCCCTATATAATTAAGGGTACTTAGTACTTGGAATAATGAAAGTCTTTTACTTTGGCTATAAGATCCGATCTTCGATAAGTAACGGGTTTACCTGAAAGTTGGTCACTATGCCGTTGTGGATTTCATTACCCTTGATGGCGAATTTTACATGTGTTATACGAGAATGTTATCCTAAGACGAGCGTGCTAGATAATTCCACGCATGATTCGGACGCTAGAGCATGGCAGTTCAACTTAGAGAACAAACAAGTAGAATTAACAAAGGGACTCAAGAGAAGTTGAATATGGTTGCAACGAGCGATTCAGTGATCTCGGAGTCTACCAAAAGAAAAGACCAGTGGTTCTAGAGTGGGATCCTTTGATAGAGATGTTATCAGGGACTACGTATATGTGTATTGTAGACCTCAATAATTTTTTTGTATATGTTCACATACACACACCCGCCACTGAACCTATGGACTGCACTGAGATCCCTGAGAGTTCTCTTTGATCTGTTCCCAGGGGGAACTGGCCACTTGTGATTCATGTCGGAAGGAATGAAGTAGGACCCTATGGACTTAGCAGGTGTCCCCGGAATGATGTGAAGCTTGGTCTTCAAGATAAAGCACGGAAATGACAGATATATTTGTGAAACCCTAACTCGATAAATGACTTTAAGATGATGATTGAGAGACGCACTAGTTGGTGTCTTGTATTACGAAGACGAAGAGGTGGAGTTACCCTCATAATGGTGATAATGGAATGCACGAACGATTATTAACTTATTTTGGTAACTACCGGCTGGTGCACTACTTCATTTTAAACTGTTCACTAACAATGTTACCTCGATTAGTTTATATCAGGTAACCCTCCTAGCTTTCTACTTCGAACTTGTGGAATAACAACCAGTGATATACTTTCTCTAAACCGGGACTCATTCAAAGTATCTTAATTGATCCCCGAGCATTCTATTTGAAGTTTATAATTATTTCTGCTCAGGACTATTTACACTTTCCTTCAATTATCAACGGAATGTTCAACAAATATTTCCTTAATTGATCGACGAATACTACTTAACGAATATCGATATTTGATTGCTTCTTTCATACTTGCACTCTTCAGTTGAGCTCATAAATATTCAACAAATTACTGAGGACATGGATGATCTAATGTCCAGACGTCCCTCGTGAATTCTTTTCTTCTATTCAAGATGAGATTGTACATCGTACATTGAAATCATAGTAAGGATATCATTTTTATATTGGTATTCTGAATTTAAATCTATTGTAGGATCTGATAAAGCATGTGTACGGAGGCACCCTTGGGTGGACCGTCTCACTGGTAAGTAATATTTGATGAGAGGTTATCGATTGTTCCGATACCTAGAACATTCTCTTCAGATTTTATAGTTTTCTTTTTTCAAACTTAATAACTTCTTATTTCCATTCGTTGTCCGAATAGCCTAAGGTTTCTTCAGTGGCTACGATGTTGAAATTCCGTTCTAGCCAATTGAACCTGGCTAGTCGATATGTCAATATGAATGACTAGTTGATTGTTCTAACTAGTCAAAATTGTAATGTTGTGAAAAACACCTAGCTAATTGTCCTAGCTAGTGGTGATGTCTCAAACAGGTGGACTAGCAAATTTGGTATAGCTAGTTGCTAGTGTTTCTTGAAAAGGACTAGTTATTATTTCACTGGTCCAACTCCCAAGTTAATTTATCCAGCAATTCTGCCATGCGTTTTGCCTACGGTAAAGCATGATGATGAAAGTTCGATGAATAACTTGATTGAGACCTAGTGAGGTCGCCCACTCGACTTGAACTCTTACCCATCTTCGTATCAGACTTTATATCACTTGAATATTTTATTCTTTCATTTCATACAATGAGAATTCATTTGAAACCATTGATTACTTGAGTGACAAACTACTTCATTCTCTAATTGTCATGGAGTAGAATTGCTTTCTATTGGCTGACCTTCATCGATGCGATTTTAGATTTCCTCTTATTATTCAGGAGGAAAAGTATCCACCCGATGTAAGAATTGTATAAAGACCGTCTTTATGACTTTTGTATCCAACAATCATTGCCCTCGTGCAACATTCTCTATGATATCATATTACAGAATTATCAGGACCTGAAGGAATAAACCTTGTTGTACTCTTTCTCTCCATCCTTACATCTCCGAAAATCGAGACTCCTAGTAATTGGAACCATCAACATTCTTGAAACATCCAAGGTAGAATTCTTATTGAAATTATCTATTGGACCTTGTTATTTTGAAACCATTCCTTTCAAAGTGATTACTCTAAGGTGAACGGGAGGTACAATTATGAACTGTTACACCAATATGAGATCAAAAACCAAATGTTGTAATTGTGCAGCCAGAGCGTAATGCCGAGTAATTATTAAAGTAGAAATAACATGTCGGGGCATACCACAAGACCTTTAATATTAGTGTGAGGAAAGTTATAAGAAATGATGAGGTGGTTGGGAGTACGCTCCTACCAACCGTTGTCAGGATGTTATATTAATGAATTCTAGAGTTACCAAACCTTTTCCTGATCCAGGAAATGCAAATCGATTGCGATGTAAAACATATCCTCAGAGGAAACTAACACGGAAGTGAGATGGACAAGAAAGGAAGAAATATCGTGGCAAGAATGTGAAGCTTTACTTAGCTTAAAGGGATTGATGCACATAGAGAGACATAAAGTTTAACAGGCCCCTAATAGCAAATGGATGCATGGATATATGCCAATGATCCTTCGAGATTACCACCTAATCAATTTTATTGGGAATCGCAGCAGCATGCAGGCCTCAGACTGATCGGCGCCAGTTGTGAAAGAGGACGAGCGTATGACATCTTATATATACCATCGAGAACTGATACCCTTATCGGAAATGGAGGAATTGTTGACTAGTTAAAATGAGTAGTTGTTTTTCAAAGATAAGGTTGAAGGGAAGGTTTCACCAACTCAAGATCGACCTCTGTACTGTGCCAAAGTCGGCATTTCACACTAATATAAACGTTATGAAATTTTGGTAGTATCGTTTGAATGGACTAATGAGTCAGAAGCCTTTATGGATTAATGAACAAAGTTTTGGGATGAAATGAGATATTAGCAACAACCTCGTTGTTAGCTATACTTGATGATAAAAGAGGACTTTGAGAGTCACGATGATGCGTCTTTCAAGAGATTAAGAGGTGTGCTGATGCAGTAGAAAGGGGATGATAGCCTATACTTCTAAACAACATAAAGGTTACGGGATAGGATATACTAACCGTGAGTCTGGGATTAGTCATGATGGCGTTCACGCATAAAACTGAGACGTTAACTTTATGAGAAAAGTGTGAAAGTTTTCCACAAGTGCCATAAGTATATCTTCATATTAGGACTAAACATAAGAAAGAGAAGGTGACGAAAGGGAGCAGGGAGTATAATGGAGAAATTTGTTATTTCCCAGGAAAGGCCAGTGTGGTGGTCGATACCTATAGAAGGGATTATTCAAAATTGGAATTCAGTCAGTATTGACCAAGAAAATAGAGTATATACAATAAAGAATAATGTTAGAGGAAAATGACTAAATTATGGGGAAGGACAAAGATGTACAGAGAATTAAGAGAATGTTTGGCAAACGGATATGAAGAATGGTATTGGCAAACTATTAAGTACAAACGCAACATGTCAAAAACAAAATGATAGAGATCTAGTGAATCAATTCCGCCCGTAGAAAATCTTGAACGTGGACAGAATTATAATGAATTTCATGAGTAGGTCACCGAAGACCGAGCCAAGAGATGGCCATAGTTGATTTATAATTGTTGGACCAAGTGATTTACCTACGAGAGACTTTCCATTTAGAAGATTATCGAACTATATACGGAAGAGATGGTGGTGCAGTATAAAACTTCGGCAGCGATTACATCAGATAAAGACTTAAGGTTAAACTTCGAATATTGAAGGTGCTTTCAAGCATATTTAACAAAAAGATTGAGCGTACGTACTAATTTGATCTGTGGCTGACGGACATGGAAAAAGAATTATCCAGACGATCGAATTTGTATTTAGTGTCGTGCCTTAGATTTCACGGGGGAATCGAGAAAAAAAAAAACTTATCCATGAAACGAATGTTGTTATCACGATCATCACCCTGCGAACGTAAGGACGTCTCTTGTATAGCGTACTGTGAAAGAAGAAGTTTCGCTTTTCTTGCGCTACGAAGAAGTCAATGAACGAGGGATATAGTAGCTGAACTGGTTCGACATATACCGAAGACTATACAGTATCCATAGCAAGTGGTAACGGCTGACGAGAGGCAACACATCCGTGCTGATCAAGCCAAGGAATATGAGGAATACTGTGCGTATTGACGTTGTCTCAGATTACAAAACACGACCACAAAGTATTCACGGCCCAACGATATAAGGACTCAACACGGATACTATGAACAAGGTAGAAGAGGAACGTATAAGTAGTGGGATAGAAATTTTCATTCATAAAACAACCGATAAGGAATACAGGTCGAGGAGAGCATGCGTTGAGAAGCAACACTAAAGCGTTGGTAAGATCAAGGTAAGAGAACAAAAGGGTTGAAGTGTCAACCTGAGAGTTGGGAAGGGTAAAGTTGGAATTGTATCCACAACTATTATCCTTAGGTTCTTAAGATAGAATCCTTTTAAGGAGAGGAGACTGCCTTAACCCTAATTTTCGGGAATATTCGAAACCTGGATGAATAGTAATTTTATGGGTGGATGAGAAATCTTTGCGATCACGAGATGTACGAATTATTAAATGAAGATTTCGAATTGATATTACGTCTTTACGGTACAGATGAGTTTATGTAAAAGTCATTAGTTTTTTTTACGAAACCCATTATTTCGAATGGTCAAATTTTATGAGATATCAAAGGAGTATGAGGTAGGAGAGTTGGTGATGTTAAAGGTATCACCGTGGAAGGGATTGATGAGATTTGGTAAAAAGAAGAAGCTAAGCACGAGATTTATTGGACCTTTTGAGATTTTGAGGCGTATCGGGAAGTTAGCCTACGAGTAAGCCTTGCCCCCAAGCTTGCAGCAAATTCATAATGTGTTTCATATGTCCATGCTACGACCCTACCATACTGACTTTCGGCATGTGATAGAGTACGACCAAGTGGACCTACAACCAGACTTGACCTATGTGGAGCAACCTGTGGAAATCATGGATAGAGAAGAACAAGTGCTGAGGAACAAGGTTTTCAAACTAATAAGGAATTGTGAGGAAATCAAGATGTAGAAGAATCCACCTGGAAGTTGAAAGAGTGAAGCAAAGAAGGAGTAACCCCAGTGATTCCTAAACTGATTCCAGGACGGAATCCTTTTAAGGAGGGGAGACTGTAAGAACCCAAAATTTCGGTAGAATTAAAACTTTTCCTATTATGATGAAGTGCATCAATGAATAGTGATTTGGTGGATGAATAGTGATTTTGAGGATTAAGAAATTTTTTCATGCCACCTATGTACGAGACGTAGTGTGGATATTCCGAAGTTATACTAGTAATCTACGGAGTAAATAAGTGTATGTAAATGCGATCGGAATTCAGAAATTCCAAATTCTATTTTCGTGTAATATTTGACCGAGCAGTAAATTATATATCAGTAATATCAAGAAATGAGATATTTAATTTGAGGAATTGAGGAGTTAATATTTTGGAATTTTATTATAAGTGATTTGAGAATTTGGAACGAAAACCACTGAGGAAGTGAAACAAACGTTCTAGAAACCGCTGAAACTTTACAATGAGATTAAGCGATTGAGCGAACGAAGCATGGATTAAGGATTTGGTATATTAAGAGTCCAAGGAAGGATATATTATGAGAAAGAAAGAGGATTGAGAATAAAATCCTAGAGTTAAAGGAAATGAGAACAATTGAGAAACCGCGAGATTTTTTTTCTGAGATAAAGAGAAAATACAAAGAAAATTGGACACAACGATTGTTTGAGGTATTGGGCCACACTATTACAATGAAGTGCAACATATAAGTTGTAACATATTGATTTAGTAAATATACAAGAAGGGAAGCCCCTTGGTGTAAATAAGAAAAGGAAGGAATGACTTGGAAACAATATGTATAAAGCAAGGGACTTGCTTGCAATTATGGATGGATAAAGGTAATCCAAATGAACCAATGAGGAGATGACACCACATGGCAAGAAGATAAGATGCATCCAAGTGAAAATATCAAGCATTATTGATCACTTTATCACTTTAATCAAACAAACACCAAATACTCCATTCTGCCCAGCAGGAAAGGAGCTCACTAAAACGGGCCTAGAGACTTCATTACTCAATGAAATTTTTTGTTCTTTATATGGTTAGAAAGCTGTTGAGACGCTCTACAATTTTCATTCAGGAGCCTCGACCAGGAAACGAGTGCAAGGGCTTCGTTTTGGCTGATCTTTGGGGCGTGTTTTTCCAGTCAGGAAACCCACTTCCATGTTCTTGATTTCTTTGGTGAGATTGAAGATGGTGAGCATAGAGTAAGGCTTCCCCAAGGTTAACCAAGCTTGTTTGAGATTGTAAGAACATCAAGAAGGTATAAAACTCTAACCCCTCTTGGCCATGAATTATTTATGGTGTTTAATGTTAGATCCATGGATGTTAGTGTGAATCTTGGACATATAAGTTATGGATGATGTAGATCTTGAGTTTAAGTGTTGTGGTTGTGATTTTTAAGCTTGTGGTTAGTGTATGTAACTCCATGTATGTTTTAAAGTATGATCTTGGTGGTTTAGATGATGGATGTGATGTGTATGTAAGATTCTTGAATGGATAAGTGACATAAGCATGCTGAGATATTTCCAGGAACTTGAACTGTCTTGTAAGAGGGTTTTGAACCCCCAAATCTTGTCCCCTGAGGTCCTAATATATATTGCTGGAAAGGTATTTGAATTTAGTTTCCAGAAATATAAGGTTCATGATTAGGTGATGTATAGATTTTGAGTCATGGCCTGAGAAGTGAAATGTGTTTCTGGATTCCGGACTGCACTGAATGGTCCCCTTGTGAACCTTGTTTAAACCCCTAAAAATTTATGTAGGATCATGGAAAAATTAGAGAAGCTATTAAATGCAGTGGTGAAGGCTACCCAAAAAGAATTTGATTAAAATATGTATTTTTCAATTTTATAGAAATGTTGGAGTAAAATCCGCGCAAGTGAAAAACCACTTAGGAGATTAGTTTAAAGTAGTTTTAAGAGTATTCACTTGAGTTTCGAGTTTGAGGAATAGATTTGAGTCGAATGGGTAAAGAATGTGATAATGTGATGACATGGTCATATAGGAGGGTTAGTGGGTCAAATGGTGGAGTCGCTAAGATGGCCTTGTATTCTTTAAAACATTATGATTAAGTGGTGTTGCTAAGATCCTAATGAGCGAATATTGGATATTTATAGATTGTCGCTCCACTCCACGAGCCCAACCACCCCAACCTTCCCAAGGCAAGTTTTCCAACCCTAAGCATTTATTTTCAAGATATTATGTTCCTGATTCTACCTATGCAAGTTTACTTTTCAAAACTTACATATACAAGGACTTTCACTGTTGTGTTTGTAGTTTTCAATCATATCAAATGTTTATGTTTATCGAAGTATTGATGAAATTGAGATGTATAAGCACGTATATGTTTGCACCCCTTGAACTTAGATTGAAATGTTTTCTCCGGACAACGACTCTAGCAATAGAGGTCGTAGCGGTCCGTATATACTATTGACCGGGGAGCGGTATATTATTATATCGTAATTAAATTGCGAAAACCCGAAGGGTCATTCGGGGAGTATCGTATACTCAAGTAATTGTTTTTATATCTTCGTAAATACTCATAATACCTATCTTGGATTAAAGCTTATTTAATTAAATAATTATTTTATTAATTATTAATATTAAATCTTAAAATACTATTTATTAATTATTGTTCAGTATTTTAAAGACAAAGCTAATCCAAGATACCTTTGGTACATTCAAAATCGAACTCTTTCGAACTCAAAACATTTTCGAAAACCCCCGGTCAGGTTTGCTTCTTGTGTGATTTTAAGAATCATCGGTCGACTGATGTCGGACCTCAATTACTCGGTTTTCAATCAAAATCAAGTTTTTAAAAGAAAAGAAAAAGGGACTCTGGCAGGTGTGGGAACCGTTGACGAACGATTCCCGGGATGTGTAAGCGGCCGTGAGCCTGGCGGTCTATCAATTATTATTCCGGCCCAGGTGTTGCCGAAGGATGATTACGGATGTAGTTTTCATCGAGGGTGAATACGGATGTAGTTTTCACTCGAGGATAGTTACGGATGTAGTTTCTATCCTTCTACCGGTAGAGAAGACCCGCGGATTATTGGACCTGGATGTGGCGACTGATCATCGTCAATCCTTGTCAGGTTTTTATATTTTCTTCCAGTCCCATCCTCCACTTTGGAAAAATACTCAAACACTGCTTCTTGGGCCTAAGTGCCAAGTTGCCGATAGTGTGGTTTTTGATAAGAAAAATATTGACATCGTGCAGTATCTAGAACTGCAAGATTTTCTATAAAGATTGGCACGTGTTAGTGCACTCTTGCAATTATTTCAAAGAATGAAATGTTTTTGAATGAGAAACCTTCTAAGCTAATGGAAGGAAAAAGGGTTGCAAAGATGTACTCCATGTACAGTATGTTAACAGTAGAGTGTTTTGCCGAAAATGATATACTCATATGTATATATTTTCAAACTTGCGATATATTGAAATGGGAACCTTATAAAGGGTTCATGTGTTATTCTTAAAGCTCCTTAGTGAGTATAGATGTTTTATTCAAACTCGGACATATATATTGTCCAATTACGTTTTGAAATCTGAGATATATACCCACACAGTTGGGAATGTTTTCGAAATAAACCACATTATTATTTTTCAAAATGGTGAACTTGCTGAGCATTATGTAGCTCATTCTTGCTTTATAAAAACATTTCAGAAAGAGAAGAATTTGGTCGGTTAACTCCGCACCAGCAGAAGAGGAGTTGAAGATTTACCCCGGAGATGATTTAGTTCCAGATAAATACTACAGAGTAAGTCTGATAGATTTACAACTATAATAGTAAGACTTGTCTTCAAGTATAGTTGTATAAGTGGAAGTGCGTAAGACTCTGGATTATACAGATGAATTGTAATATTTAGTGTTACTTTTGATTATCGTTTCTGAGGCTCTAACTTGTTTGTGTGTAAGATTGAGGTCTGGATGGATGTATTGTTGAGTTGTAAAGTTAATACAGGTATGATATGGTTGGATGGTGACGTGACGACCTGAATCTTTGACCTCGGATTTGGGGGCGTCACACACTTTATACTTTATTCTTCCAACAACCAAAAAGCAAAATAAGAAAACTCTCTCCCCCCCCCAAGCAATGTTGCTCTCGGCCAAGGCTAGGAAGGAGGAAGAGAAATTCTCTTTCTTCCATTTTTCTTCACTCATAATTCAAGGCATAATTCCTAGGCTCTCTACATCATCTAAGGAAGGTATACTAAGATTTCCAAGCCCTTTCATCCATTAAATTTCAAGATATTTATTGTTAAAGTTATTGTGAATAGTAACAATGTTAAGTTTTTCTTATAGATCTTGGATTATAATGATAGTAGGAGCTTATTCAAGGTGTCCTTGAGGTTTTTAAGGCTTACCCAAGGCTCCTAGATACTCAAGAAGGTATAAAAACCCTAACCCCTCTTGGCCATGTAGTGTTTATGATGTTTGGTGATAGATCCATGTGTATTGGTGTTAATCTTGGTTGTATAAGTGATGGATGATATAAATCTTGGGTTTTAGTGTTGTGTTTGTGATTTTTATGATTGTGGTTAGTATATGTATCTCCATGAATGTTATAAAGTATGAACATGGTGAATTAGATGTTGTTTGTGTTGTGGAAGTAAGAATCTTGGTTGATTTAAGTAAAACAAGCATGCTGAGTTTTTCCAGGAACTTGACCTGTCTTGTAAGATGGTTTTGAACCCCCAAATCTTGTCCCCTGAGGTCCTACCATATATTGTTGGAAAGGTATTTGAATGTCGTTTCTAAAAATATAAGGTTCATGACTAGGTGATGTATAGATTTTTAGTTATGGCCGGAGAAGTGGATTGTGTTTCTGGATTCCGGACTGCACTAAATGGTCCCCTTGTGAACCTTGTTTAAACCCCTAAAAATTTTTGTGGGATCATGGAAAAATTAGAGAAGCTAGAAAATGGAGTGGTGAAGGCTACCCAAAAAGAATTGGATTAAAATATGAATTTTTTTTATTTTATAAAAATGCTAGAGTAAAATTCGCGCAAGGGGAAAAAGTCGTTAAGTGGAGTATAATTTTAGGGGTAATGGACATGACTCGGATATAGTAACCAAATTAAGTCGAATAAGTGACGAGCGTAATCGAGTGGTGACATGAACCTATAGTGGGGCTAGAGTGTCATAAGACGAAGTCATTAAGTTAATTTTGTACCCCCTAAAACCCCGTAATTAAAGAGGTATTGTTAAGGTACTAACGAGCGGTTATTGCTTATGTATAGATCGTTCCACTCCGCACGTTCGACCACCCCAACCACACCAAGGCAAGTTTACTTTTCAAAACTTACATATATAAGGGCTTTCACTGTTGTGTTTGTAGTTTTCAATCATATCAAATGTTATGTTTATCGAAGTATTGATGAAATTGAGATGTATAAGTACATATATGTTTGTACCCCTTGAACTTAGATTGAAATGTTTTCTTCGGACAACGACTCTAGCAATAGAGGTCGTAGCGGTCCGTATAGACTATTGACCGGGGAGCGGTATATTATTATATCGTGACTAGATTGCGAAAACCCGAAGGGTCATTCGGGGAGTATCGTATACTCAAGTAATTATTTTTATATCTTCGTAAATACTCAAAATACCTATCTTGGATTAAAAGCTTATCTTATTAAATAATTATTTTATTAATTATTAATATTAAATCTTAAAATATTACTTATTAATTATTGTTCATTATTTTAAAGACAAAGTTAATCCAAGATACCTTTAATACTTTCAAACTCGAACTCTTTCGAACTCAAAACATTTTCGAAAACCCCCGGTCAGGTTCTGCTTCTTGTATGATTTCAAGAATCATCGGTCGACTAATGTCGGACCTCAATTACTCTGTTTTCAATCAAAATCAAGTTTTCAAAAGAAAAAGAAAAAGGGACTCTGGCAGGTGTGGGAACCTTTGACGAACGATTCCCGGGATGTGTAAGCGGCCGTGAGCCAGGCGGTCCATCAATTATTATTCCGGCCCAGGTGTTGCCGAAGGATGATTACGGATGTAGTTTTCATCGAGGGTGATTAAGGATGTAGTTTTCACTCGGGGATAGTTACGGATGTAGTTTCTATCCTTCTACCGGTAGAGAAGACCCGCGGATTATTGGACCTGGATGTGGCGACTGATCATCGTCAATCCTTGTCAGGTTTTTATGTTTTCTTCCAGTCCCATCCTCCACTTTGGAAAAATACTCAAACACTGCTTCTTGGGCCTAAGTGCCAAGTTGCCGATAGTGTGGTTTTTGATAAGAAAAATATTGACATCGTGCAGTATCTAGAACTGCAAGATTTTCTATAAAGATTGGCACGTGTTAGTGCACTCTTGCAATTATTTCAAAGAATGAAATGTTTTTGAATGAGAAACCTTCTAAGCTAATGGAAGGAAAAAGGGTTGCAAAGATGTACTCCATGTACAGTATGTTAACAGTAGAGTGTTTTGCCGAAAATGATATACTCATATGTATATATTTTCAAACTTGCGATATATTGAAATGGGAACCTTATAAAGGGTTCATGTGTTATTCTTAAAGCTCCTTAGTGAGTATAGATGTTTTATTCAAACTCGGACATATATATTGTCCAATTACGTTTTGAAATCTGAGATATATACCCATATAGTTGGGATGTTTTCGAAATAAACCACATTACTATTTTACAAAATGGTGAACTTGCTGAGCATTATGTAGCTCATTCTTGCTTTATAAAAATTTTTCAACAAGAGAAGAATTTGGCCGATTAACTCCGCACCAGCAGAAGAGGAGTAGAGGAATTACCCCGGAGATGATTTAGTTCCTGATAAATACTACAGAGTAAGTCTGATAGGTTTTCAACTGTAATAGTAAGACTTGTCTTCAAGTATAGTTGTATAAGTGGAAGTGCGTAAGACTCTGGATTGTACAGATGAATTGTAATATTTAGTGTTACTTTTGATTATCGTTTCTGAGGCTCTAACTTGTTTGTGCGTAAGATTGAGGTCTGGACGTATGTATTGTTGAGTTGTAAAGTTAATACAGGTATGATATGGTTGGATGATGATGTGACGACCTGAATCTTTGACCTCAGATTTGGGGGCATCATAGAAATGGTATCAGAGCGATAAGTTACAGTACTCAGAAACAAGAGTGTTGAGAGTTGAGTCTAAGTAGGAGAATGACATAAGAGATCGTAGTAAACTTATTATTGGACTTCCGGAAGAGGTACCGGTGAATAGAATGGACTTGAGTGTTTACTGGAGGTATTATACTAGGGTCGATAGAATCCTTATAGACCTTCAGAATGATGAATAGAGGTTTGAGAGTCGTACATGACCTATCATTGGTAATGATATAGGAAGCAGAGTGAAATCTCAAGAACAACTGAGGTAGAGGCGATATTGCCAATGCGATCGGATGACTAGGCGAATTTTACATGTGTTATACGAGAATGTTATCATAAGACAAGCATGCTAGATAATTCCACGCACGATTCGGACGCTAGAGCATGGTAGTTCAACTTAGAGAACAAACAAGTAGAATTAACAAAGGGACTCAAGAGAAGTTGAATATGGTTGCAATGAGCGATACAGTGATCTCAGAGTATACCAAAAATGAAGGACCAGCGGGTCTAGAGTGGGATCCTTTGATAGAGATGTTATCAGGGACTACGTATATATGTATTGTAGACCCCAATATTTTGGTATATGTTCACATACACACACCCGCCACTGAACCTATGGACTGCAGTGAGATCCCTGAGAGATCTCTTTGATCTGTTCCCAAGGGGAACTGGCCACTTGTGATTCATGTCGAAAAGCATAAAGTAGGACCCTATGGACTTAGCAGGTGTCCCCGGAATGATGTGAAGCTTGGTCTTCAAGATAAAGCACGGAAATGACAGATATATTTGTGAAACCCCAACTCGATAAATGACTTTAAGATGATGATTGAGAGACGCACTAGTTGGTGTCTTGTATTACGAAGACGAAGAGATGGAGTTACCCTCATAATGGTGATAACGAAATGCACGAATGATCATTAACTTATTTTGGTAACTACCGGCAGGTGCACTACTTCATTTTAAACTGTTCACTAACCCTGTTATCTCGATTAGTTTATATCAGGTAACCCTCCTAGCTTTCTACTTCAAACTTGTGGAATAACAACCAGTGATATACTTTCTCTAAACCGAGACTCATCCAAAGTATCTTATTCGATCCCCGAGCATTCTATTTGAAGTTTATAATTATTTTGTTCTGCTCAGGACTATTTACACTTTCTTTCAATTATCCAAGGAATGTCCAACGAATATTTCCTTGATTAATCGACGAATACTACTTAACGAGTATTGATATTTGATTGCTTCTTTCATACTTGCACTCTTCAGTTGGGCTCATAAATATTTAACAAATTACTGAGGACATGGATGATCTAATGTCCAGACATCCTTCATGAATTCTTTTCTTCTATTCAGTATGAGATTGTACATCGTACATTGAAATCATAGTAAGGATATCATTTTGATATTGGTATTCTGAATTTAATTCTATTGTAGGATCTGATAAAGCATGTGTACGGAGGCACCCTTGGGTGGACCGTTTAACTGGTAAGTAATATTTGATGAGAGGTTATCGATTGTTCCGATACCTAGAATATTCTCTTCAGATTTTATAGTTTTCTTTTTCAAACTTAATAACTTCTTATTTCCATTCGTTGTCCGAGTAGCCTAAAGTTTCTTCAATGGCTACGATGTTGAAATTCCGTTCTAGCCAATTGAAACTGGCTAGTCGATATGTCAATATGAATGACTAGTTGATTGTTGTAACTACTCAAAATTGTAATGTTGTGAAGAACACCTAGCTAATTGTCCTAGCTAGTGGTGATGTCTCAAACAGGTGAACTAGCAAATTTTGTCTAGCTAGTTGCTAGTGTTTCTTGAAAAGGACTAGTTATTGTTTCACTGGTCCAACTCCCAATTTAATTCATTCTGCAATGCATTTTTTATGTGGTGAAGTATGATGATGAAAGTTTTGACGAATAACTTGATTGAGACCTAATGAGGTCGCCCACTCAACTCGAATTCTACCCATCTTCGTATCAGACTTTATATCACTTGAATATTTTATTCTTTCATTCACATAATGAGAATTCATTTAAAACCACTGATTACTTGAATGATAAACTACTTCATTCTTTAATTGTCATGGAATAGCATTGCTTTCTATTGGCTGACCTTCATCAATGCGACTTTAGAGTTCCTCTTATTATTCAGGAGGAAAAGTATCCACCCGATGTAAGAATTGTATGAAGACCGTCTTTATGACTTTTGTATCCAACAATCCTTGCCCTTGTGCAACATTCTCTATGGTATCATATTACAGAATTATCAGGACGGGAAGGAATAAACCCTGTTGTATTCTTTCTGTCCATCCTTACATCTCCAAAAATCGAGACTCCTAATATTTGGAACCATCAACATTCTTGGAACATCCAATGTGGAATTCTTATTGAAATTATCTATTGGACCTTGTTATTTTGAAACCATTACTTTCAAAGTGATTACTCTAAGGTGAACGGGAGGTACAATTATGAACCGTTACACCAATATGAGATCAAAAATCAAATGTTGTAATTGTGCAGCCAGAGCGCTATGCCGAGTAATTATTAAAGTAGAAATAACGTATCGGGGCATACCACAAGACCTTTAATATTAGTGTGGGGAAAGTTATAAGAAATGATGAGGTGGTTGGGAGTACGCTTCTACCAACCGTTGTCAGGATGTTATATTAATGAATTCTGGAGTTACCAAGTCTTTTCCTGATCCAGGAAATTCAAATCGATTGCGATGTAAAACATATCCTTGGAGGAAACTAACATGGAAGTGAGTTGGACGAGAAAGGAAGAAATATCGTGGCAAGAATGTGAAGCTTTACTTAGCTTAAAGGGATTGATGCACATAGAGAGACATATAGTTTAACAGGCCCTAATAGCAAATGGATGCATGGAGATATGACAATGATCCTTCGAGATTACCACCTAATCAAGTTTATTTGGAATCGCAGTAGCATGCAGGCCTCAGGCTGATTGGCGCCAGTTGTGAAGGAGGACGAGCGTATGACATCTTACATATACCATCGAGAACTGATACCCTTATCAGAAATGGAGGAATTGTTGACTAGTTAAAATAAGTAGTTGTTTTTTTTCAAAGATAAGGTTGAAGAGAAGGTTTTACCAACTCGAGATCGACCTCTGTACTGTGCCAAAGTTGGCATTTCACACTAATATAAACGTTATAAAATTGTGGTAGTATCGTTTGAATGGACTAATGAGTCAGAAGCCTTTATGGATTAATGAACAAAGTTTTGGGATGAAATGAGATATTAGCAACAACCTCGTTGTTAGCTATACTTGATGATAAAAAGAGGACTTTGAGAGTCACGATGATGCGTCTTTCAAGAGTTTAAGAGGTGTGCTGATGCAGTAGAAAGAGGATGATAGCCTATACTTCTAAACAACATAAAGGTTACGAGATAGCACTAACCGTGAGTCGGGGATTAGTCATGATAGCGTTCACGCATAAAACCGAGACGTTAACTTTATGAGAAAAGTGTGAAAATTTTTCCACAAGTGCCATAAGTATATCTTCATACTAGAACTAAACATAATAAAGAGAAGGTGACGAAAGGGAGCAGGGAGTATAATGGAGAAATCTGTTGTTACCCAGGAAAGACCAGTGTGGTGGCCGATACCTATAGAATGGATTATTCGAAATTGGAATTCAGTCAGTATTGACCGAGAAAATAGAGTATATACAATAAAGAATAATGTTAGAGGAAAATGACTAAATTATGGGGAGGGACAAAGATGTACAGGGAATTAAGAGAATGTTTGGCAAACGGATGTGAAGAATGGTATTGGCAAACTATTAAGTACAAATGCAACATGTCAAAAACCAAATGATAGAGATCTAGTGGATTAATTCCGCCCGTAGAAAATCTTGAACGTGGACAGAATTATAATGAACTTCATGAGTAGGTCACCGAAGACCGAGCCAAGAGATGGCCCTAGTTGATTTATAATTGATGGACCAAGTGATTTACCTACGAGGGACTTTCCATTTAGGAGATTATCAATTTACATACGGAAGAGATGGTGGTGCAATATAAAACTTCTGCAGTGATTACGTTAGACAGAGACTTAAGGTTAAACTTCGAATATTGAAGGTGCTTTCAAGTATAATTAATAAGGAGATGGAGCGTATGTACTAATTTGGTCTGTGGCTGACAGACAGGGAAGAAGAATTATCCAGACGATCGAACTTATATTTAGTGTCGTGCCTTAGATTTCACGGGGCAGTCGAGAATAAAAACTTATCCATCAAATGAATGTTGTTATCATGATCGTCACCATGCGAGCGTAAGGACGTCTCTTGTAAAGCGTACCACGAAAGAAGAAATTTCGTTATTCTTACGTTACGAAGAAGTCAATGAACGAGGGATATAGTAGCTGAACTGGTTTGACGTATACCGAAGACTATACAGTATCCATAGCAAGTGGTAACGACTGACGGGAGGCAACACATGCGTGCTAATCAAGCCAAGGAAAATGAGGAATACCGTGCGTATTGACGTTGTCTCAGATTATAGAACACGACCACAAAGTATTCACGGCCCAACGATATAAGGACTCAACACGGATACTATGAACAAGGTGGAAGAGGAACGTATAAGTAGTGGGATAGAAATTTTCATTCATAGAACAACCGATAAGGAATACAGGTCGAGGAGAGCATGCGTTGAGAAGCAACACTAAAGCGTTGGTAAGATCAAGGTAAGAGAACAAAAGGGTTGAAGTGTCAACCTGAGAGTTGGAAAGAGTAAGGTTGGAATTGTATCCACAACTATTTTCCTTAGGATCTTAAGATTGAATCCTTTTAAGGAGAGGAGACTGCATTAACCCTAATTTTCGTGAATATTCGAAACCTGGACGAATAGTAATTTTATGGGTGGAAGAGGAATTTTTGCAATCACGATATGTACGAATTATTAAATGAAGATTTTGAATTGATATTACGTCTTTACGGTACAGACGAGTGTATGTAAAAGTCATTAGTTTTTTTACGAAACCCATTATTTCGAATGGTCAAATTTTATAAGATATCTAAGGAGATCGTGGTAAGGCATGGGGTTCCTGTGAGCATTGTATCTGATAGAGACCCAAGGTTCAACTCCAGGTTCTGGAGGAGTTTTCAGGATTGTGTGGGGACCAAGTTAAACATGAGTACGGCGTACCACCCCCAATTAGACGGACAGAGAGAAGATGTCGGAGGACATGTTGAGAGTATGTGCCATCGATTTTAAGGGAAGTTGGGATGACCACTTACCGTTGATCGAATTTTCCTACAACAACAGTTACCATGCAAGTATAGGAATGCCCCCATATGAAGCTTTATGTGGACGAAGATGTCGGTCTCCCTTGTGCTGGGAAGAAGTTGGAGAGCGGAAGATTTTAGGGCCTGAACTGGTCCAACAGACAAGAGAAACTATCGAACTCATAAGGGGACGGCTGGTAGCGGCCCAAGACAGACAGGAGAGGTATGCGGACCAGACCCTCAAGGATATAGAATATGAGGTAGGAGAGTTTGTGATGTTAAAGGTATCACCGTGGAAGGGATTGATGAAATTTGGTAAGAAGGGAAAGCTAAGCCCAAGATTTATTGGACCTTTTGAGATCTTGAGACGAGTTGGAAAGTTAGCCTATGAATTGGATTTACCCCCAAGCTTGAAGCAAGTACATAATGTGTTCCATGTGTCCATGCTACGACCCTACCATACCGACTTCCGACACGTGATAGAGTATGACCAAGTGGATCTGCAGCCAGACTTAACCTATGTGGAGCAACCCGTAGAAATCATGGATAGAAAAGAACAGGTGCTGAGGAACAAGGTTGTCAAACTAGTGAGAGTTTTGTGGAGGAACCAGAATGTCGAAGAATCAACATGGGAACTAGAGAGCACGATGCGTGAAAAGCACCCCCAACTATTTTCAACCTGATTCCGGGACGGAATCCTTTTAAGGAGGGGAGGCTGTAAGAACCCTAATTTTTGCAATATTTTCTTTTATATAATATCATGTGGCATTGTCAATTTGGAACCTTTCTAGTCATCCCTGTTGTTTAATGGAATTGATTGTCTGAGAAACTATGTTGTTACATTCACTATGTAAGATAAAGGGAAGGTCGTTGAAGGCAAGAGTCTTATTGTTAGTAAGATTTATAAAACTTGGGAATTGAGAATTATTGGACTATTAAAAGATTTATTAGTAATTATGATGAGGAATTATGGATATTCGAGGAATTTACACAATTAAGTACTTAAGGAATTACTAGGGAAATCTCTACGCGACAAAATATTATTACGAGAGATTAATTAAGATACGATACGAATTAAAGATTAAGTGACAAGCATTGGTGGAAGAATAATGATACAAGGAGTAGTATTGCAAGCAAGTCCCATGCAACTAAGTAGTTAGGAAAAGCAAACTAGTTAAACCAAATGGACAAGAGGAATAGTAACTAGTCACTACTTTTTCCAAGGGGGACAAGAGGGCATGGTGGCCTATACCTAGACATATAACATGTGATACATATCTATATACTAACACATATATCACCCAACCACTTTATACTTTATTCTTCCAACAACCAAAAAGCAAAATAAGAAAACTCTCTCCCCCCCCCCAAGCAATGTTGCTCTCGGCCAAGGCTAGGAAGGAGGAAGAGAAATTCTCTTTCTTCCATTTTTCTTCACTCATAATTCAAGGCATAATTCCTAGGCTCTCTACATCATCTAAGAAAGGTATACTAAGATTTCCAAGCCCTTTCATCCATTAAATTTCAAGATATTAATTGTTAAAGTTATTGTGAATAGTAACAATGTTAAGTTTTTCTTATAGATCTTGGATTATAAGGATAGTAGGAGCTTATTCAAGGTGTTCTTGAGGTTTGTAAGGCTTACCCAAGGCTCCTAGATACTCAAGAAGGTATAAAAACCCTAACCCCTCTTGGCCATGTAGTGTTTATGATGTTTGGTGATAGATCCATGTGTATTGGTGTTAATCTTGGTTGTATAAGTGATGGATGATATAGATCTTGGGTTTTAGTGTTGTGGTTGTGATTTTTATGATTGTGGTTAGTATATGTATCTCCATGAATGTTATAAAGTATGAACTTGGTGAATTAGATGTTGGTTGTGTTGTGGAAGTAAGAATCTTGGTTGATTTAAGTAAAACAAGCATACTGAGTTTTTCCAGGAACTTGACCTGTCTTGTAAGATGATTTTGAACCCCCAAATCTTGTCCCCTGAGGTCCTACCATATATTGTTGGAAAGGTATTTGAATGTAGTTTCTAAAAATATAAGGTTCATGACTAGGTGATGTATAGATTTTTAGTTATGGCCGGAGAAGTGGACTGTGTTTCTGGATTCTGGACTGCACTGAATGGTCCCCTTGTGAACCTTGTTTAAACCCCTAAACATTTATGTGGGATCATGGAAAAATTATAGAAGCTATAAAATGCAGTGGTGAAGGCTACCCAAAAAGAATTGGATTAAAATATGAAGTTTTCAATTTTATAAAAATGCTAGAGTAAAATTCGCGCAAGGGGAAAAAGTCGTTAAGTGGAGTATAATTTTAGGGGTAATGGACATGACTCGGATATGGTAACCAAATTAAGTCGAATAAGTGACGAGCGTAATTGAGTGGTGACATGAACCTATAGTGGGGCTAGAGTGTCATAAGACGAAGTCATTAAGTTAATTTTGTACCCCCTAAAACCCCGTAATTAAAGAGGTATTGTTAAGGTACTAACGAGCGGTTATTGCTTATGTATAGATCGTTCCACTCCGCACGTTCGACCACCCCAACCACACCAAGGCAAGTTTACTTTTCAAAACTTACATATATAAGGGCTTTCACTGTTGTTTTTGTAGTTTTCAATCATATCAAATGTTATGTTTATCGAAGTATTGATGAAATTGAGATGTATAAGTACATATATATTTGTACCCCTTGAACTTAGATTGAAATGTTTTCTTCGGACAATGACTCTAGCAATAGAGGTCGTAGCGGTCCGTATAGACTATTGACCGGGGAGCGGTATATTATTATATCGTGACTAGATTGCGAAAACCCGAAGGGTCGTTCGGGGAGTATCGTATACTCAAGTAATTATTTTTATATCTTCGTAAATACTCAAAATACCTATCTTGGATTAAAAGCTTATCTTATTAAATAATTATTTTATTAATTATTAATATTAAATCTTAAAATATTATTTATTAATTATTGTTCATTATTTTAAAGACAAAGTTAATCCAAGATACCATTAATACTTTCAAACTCGAACTCTTTCGAACTCAAAACATTTTCGAAAATCCCCGGTCTGGTTCTGCTTCTTGTATGATTTCAAGAATCATCGGTCGACTAATGTCGGACCTCAATTACTCTGTTTTCAATCAAAATCAAGTTATCAAAAGAAAAAGAAAAATGGACTCTGGCAGGTGTGGGAACCTTTGACGAACGATTCACGGGATGTGTAAGCGGCCGTGAGCCAGGCGGTCCATCAATTATTATTCCGGCCCAGGTGTTGCCGAAGGATGATTACGGATGTAGTTTTCATCGAGGGTGATTACGGATGTAGTTTTCACTCGGGGATAGTTACGGATGTAGTTTCTATCCTTCTACCGGTAGAGAAGACCCGCGGATTATTGGACTTGGATGTGGCAACTGATCATCGTCAATCCCTTTCAGGTTTTTATGTTTTCTTCCAGTCCCATCCTCCACTTTGGAAAAATACTCAAACACTGCTTCTTGGGTCTAAGTGCCAAGTTGCCGATAGTGTGGTTTTTGATAAGAAAAATATTGACATCGTGCAGTATCTAGAACTACAAGATTTTCTATAAAGATTGGCACGCGTTAGTGCACTCTTGCAATTATTTCAAAGAATGAAATGTTTTTGTATGGGAAACCTTCTAAGCTAATGGAAGGAAAGAGGTTTGCAATGATGCATTCCCTGTACAGTATGTTAATCGTAGAGTGTTTTGCCGAAAATGATTACCCATATGTATATATTTTCAAACTTGAGATATATTGAAATGGGAACCTTATAAAGGGTTCATATGTTATTCTTAAAGCTCCTTAGTGAGTATAGATGTTTTATTCAAACTCGGACATATACATTGTCCAATTATGTTTTGAAATCTGAGATATATACCCATATAGTTGGGAATGTTTTCGAAATAAACCACATTACTATTTTACAAAATGGTGAACTTGCTGAGCATTATGTAGCTCATTCTTGCTTTATAAAAACTTTTCAGCAAGAGAAGAATTTGGCCGATTAACTCCGCACCAGCAGAAGAGGAGTAGAGGAATTACCCCAGAGATGATTTAGTTCTTGATAAATACTACAGAGTAAGTCTGATAGGTTTTAACTGTAATAGTAAGACTTGTCTTCAAGTATAGTTGTATAAGTGGAAGTGCGTAAGACTCTGGATTGTACAGATGAATTGTAATATTTAGTGTTACTTTTGATTATCGTTTCTGAGGCTCTAACTTGTTTGTGCGTAAGATTGAGGTCTGGACGTATGTATTGTTGAGTTGTAAAGTTAATACAGGTATGATATGGTTGGATGATGATGTGACGACCTGAATCTTTGACCTCAGATTTGGGGGCGTCACAGTTTCTATCATATCCTTGTTGACAGCTACTTTAGAACATTCTGTCTGATTGCTTGGCAAAGTTTCTGTCACGCGAGACTTGACAGTATCTTTCCCTTCATCTAGTGTGCTTTCAACGCAGTCATCCTCATTAAGAAGCTCTTGTTTGATGAACATGGAGGTTTCATCAAAATCAGCTTGAAGATTTTTGAAAATCGTTTTGTAAACTCTTTTGAGAATATGAGGTTTGACAGCATCACTATCATCAAGAGCAATTGCCTTTCCATGCCTCCTACCATACTCGAAGCCTATACCTATCTTTTGATTCTCAGTGTGATTATCATGATATTCCTGGACTAACTTAGAAGAGTTTCTAAATGCTTTGAGTTATAACTCATTTTCTGCAATTTGATTCCTGAGAAATTCTTCTATTTCCTTAGCACAGACAATATCATTTTTCAATCTTGTATCCTCTTGAGCTAACGAATCAAGGGGACTGGTTCTAAGCAATAACATTTCATATTCAGATTTGAGTGTTTCATTTTGTTTAGTTAACTTAGCAATTTCTTCGTGAGCAGCAGATAAACTAACATGAATGTTAAACATCTCAGCACTTAAATCTTCAATGGTATGCTTGTATTTAGTTTTAGACATATCAAGTAAGACTAGAGATGGTACCTGAGTTGAGGAACTAGAAGCTTCATCATCAGATTTAGCCATGAGGGCCAAGTTTACAAACTCTTCTTCTTCCTCATCTTCAGAATCATCCCAGCATTTTCCTTCAGCCACGTAGGCTTTACCTTGATTCCTCTTAAACTGATTTCCAGATCCTTTTCCTTGATTCTGTTTTGGTCTTCTGCATTCAGTAGCAAAATGACCTAGCTCATTGCAGTTGTAATACTTGAACTTCGACCTATCCACCATCCCGGTCTTGTATCCACTTCTCGTGGCACCACCAGCAGCTTTTGAAAAACTCCCCTTGTTGAACTTAGATGTTTGACCCTGTGGCTTGTATGACTTGTCCCTTCTGAACTTGATGTTCTTGAATCTCTTAGCCATATAAGCCATAGTTGGATTATCCATGCTTTCAATCTCTTCTACTGTGTTGAAGTCTTCATCTTCAACGTCTTTGAGCTGCAAAACCACCTTCTCCTCGTCATCCAACACCTCTTCAATCTTCAATGGTGGTACTTGTGTTGGTTGTGAACTCTGTGAGCACTTGGACAAGCTAATCTCCTGACATGTTTGCCAACTTTCATTTGGTTCCAGTTTGAATAGCTCTCGTTTGAAAGAGTTCGAGTTCGTATGATTTTAGCACACCATAAAGAGTTTCTAGAGATACATCGCTCAAGTCTTCCTTCTCTTATGGCTGTGACTTTATGCTCAAGATGCTCAGGGAGAGTTAGCAGAAATTTGAAGTTGATCTCCTTTCTATCATAGAACTTCCCATGAATTTGTAACTCAGCTATTAGCTTACTGAACCTTTCAAACATGTGTGTGAGTTCTTCGCTTGGCTTGGCCATTAAGGCTTCATATTGTGATACAAGGATTTGCCTTTGATTTTCTCGGACCTCTTCACTTCCTTCACACAGCAGCTCTATCGTACTCCACATCGCTTTTGCAGAAGAACATCCCATGACATTACCACACATGGCTTTGTCTAAAGTGAGAGAGTCGAGCAAGATAAGTTGTAAGTAGTCATCCAAGGCTACTTTTTCCTTTTTGGTCTTTGTGTATTCTGAAGGCCTCTTGGCAACCCAATGGGCTGGAATGACTTCGTCATTTACAGTAGCAGCAGCTACTTCTTTTTGAGGAATGAAGGGGTCATTCTCAAGGATTCCCATGTATAGTGGATGGGCAGCTTTGATAAATAACAAGATCTTTCTTTTCCAGAAATTGTAGTTCTCTTTATCAAAGACTGGAATCTTAATACCACTTGACTTCTGAACACTCGTCATGATCTTTAGATTTGTATATCAATCTCTTGCTCTAATACCAGTTGTTGGTCCTGGAGTATATTGCAGAAGGGGGGGTTGAATGTAACATATATAATTTCAAATCTTTAGCTCAACAACAATGATAAAGATTGTAAACTATCTATACAAGAATTGCAAACACAAGTAGTAATTCAAGATATTCTCATAAAATAAATATTTTATTTATTTTGTAATGTGTTGCTACAACCTCGAGAAAAAAAGTTTTCTCAAGCTTCGACTTCTTGAAAGAAATCACTACTGAAAGAATGAGAGATGTGTCTCTATATAGACTAATCTTTCTCTAACATCTTAGTCACGTGGGTCACGGAGCTGTTGTCATTTTCAAGTGGCAGCTCCTCACAAGTTGCCCACCCATGTGACCTTTCCTAAAATGTTATACAAACAGAGTTATCATTAAGCATAAGGCATTCTGGGTTCTTTCTAAAATTAGCTATAACAATTCTAGTAGATGCAGACTTGTCATACTCTTGAATTGTCGAGCCTCGTCTTGTGATCTCTCAAGCTTCTGTCGTACTCTTGCAGGTCTGCTATAATCTTTGACGAATTGCAGCAAATCTGTTTCTCGAACATCTAAACTATCACGGGGGTTTCACTGAGATAAAATTCCCAAATCAAATAATTTAGTGAGACAGTAACCTTTGCCGCCAAGTTTGCTGTCATAGGAATATTCAGTAGTTGACAGTATGAGCTCCCGCCAATGTTGCTGTCGGAACTCCAAACTTGCTGTCAAGTGTGAGAATGTTGCTGTCCCATGCTTCAGCCAATGTTGCTGTCAAATGAGACTTGCTGTCGTGACCTTGCAACATGCAGTCTTCTTGTAACGTTACTATCAATGTATTGACAGTAACTTTATTATTGTTGTCGAACTGATGTATTCTCTTGAGGCTTGAACATATCAATGAACTTCTTCCAAGATACATACTTATTACATTTCAGCAATTATTTGATTACAAGAACACACTCTGGCTGTGACAGTATGTTCTACTTAGCCTATACAAATAAACTAAGTACTAGTTAAGTTGTCTCTACGCTAACACGCATAAATCCTAACATATACTGTTTTTGAGATTCTTTAAAATGTTTTGAGAATTTTTAACATGATTTTTTATTCTATTTTTTAGAAATTCTTTAAGGTGTTTTGAGTAATATAAGATGTAGATTTTAAGGTTTTCTAAAGTATTTTGAGATTTTTTAATTTTTTTTTGGAACATACATTACTGAGTTTTAGTTACAACATTTTTTTATAGTTTCTTCGATGTGTCTTCCAATATTTTGATATTTTTAGAAATTTAACTTTTTATTTTAATTTTAGGTGTTTTTAAGAATATAAAATATTAATTTGTCATATACCATATTTTTCTTTAGATTTCTAAATGTATTTCTTAAAATGCATAATTGTTAAATTCCTTCCTATATATTTTTAAAATATTCATTTTTGAGTTATCCAAATTCCTTCATATATTTTATTTTTAAAATTATTTTATGCGTTTTAGTGATTCTTTAAGGGGTTTTGAATTATACTTTGAAATATATCATTTGAGATTTTCTAAAGTATTTTAAGAATCTTTAAGATGTTTTAAAAATTATTTTAAATATTTCAAATAAATACCATTAAATTTTGTCTTACTTCACGGTATCCAAAGACCAAAAGGATGCTTGAGGCCTAAAAACCAAAACAAAGATCACGCCAATGATTTTGCATTAGCAAATCAACTACTTGTTTTTGCCAATAACAATCTGCAATGCCCCCGACAACTTGTTATATAATTGAATTTTCTTGAATTTTCAGTTAATAAAATGATCATGCAAACATAGGACCCATTCAGCCTCTTGAGAAAGAACTGCATTAGTCATCTACCTGATTTCATGATTGACCATCCTCAAACAAGAAATTTATGTCGCATATAGAAATAAAATGAAAGAGGCAGCAAAAAAATCAAGACATCTACGTTCTTGTAACTTCATATCACAAGCAGCAAAACATATAAAACCACCTGAAGCATATCTTTGGTACTAAAATTGATAATCCAACCACTGTTGTGTGCATCTTGAACTAACACTTCAAGGCAACAACCTTTCAAACACCCATCATGTAGAAATAGTTAAAAGCATCACCTGCATCTTTGTTATTTTTTTTGAACCAACGAGAAATCTTCATTAAACCATATCAAAATTACATAGAGACAGCAATTCACGAGGGGCATTGCTCTCTTCAAAAACACAATCAGCCTCTAAACAAGATGACCTAGTTAGAAAGTGGGCAACATTGTTTGTGGATCATCTTACGAAGATTAAATTATAATCACTCAAGCACTCAATCAGATACTTACAGTCCTGAACAACTAAGCCAAATAGCGATAACATTTTATTCGTACTCCTAACTGCATGCACCAGTTGTTGACGGTCTGACTCAACTATTACTCTGCTCCATTGCATTTCCATACCCCAGCTTAATGCTTCCTTTAAACCCATAGCTTCAGCAATATCTGGGGATAAATCACCTTCTCGTGATTTGCTTCTGGCCTGCATTAGACGACCATTACAATCTCTGGCAACAAATCCAACTCCATACCTTCCTTCGTCTTCGAAAATCGCCGCATCTACATTCACCTTGACTACGTCTAACGGAGGCCTAAGCCAATGCTCTTTACCATCACTCGGTTTAGATAAACCAGAGAGAGGTGCAAACTCATGTTTTTGAGCTGACTCCCAATGTACAAGGGTAACCTGTGCAGAAGCAACAACACCGTCAACAGTAGGCTGAATATTAGACCATACCAGATTATTACGAGCTCTCCAGACTGCCCAGCGGATCATAACAGCATTCGCACACATTGCTCGACTCTCCTGATTGAATAATGAGTCCAACCAGCTTGCAAAGGTAATTCCAGAAGGCAAGCTCTGCCAAATACCTGCTTTCTGGGAACATTGCTTTATAAACGGGAAATCCAATAAAATATGACTGATGGACTCACTAGCAGCTTGACACATTGGGCAAATAATCGGAATTCCTCAACAGACTTCTATCTGAGTTGTGTTAGATTATATTTTATAATCTAATAATAATTATGGGCTTACAAATTAAAGACAATTATATTTAATGTTTATTCTATATTTGTACTAATTAAGTGGTCTTAAATAAAGAGTCCAATAACATCTTATTCGGTATGGGCTTTGTAATGTGTAATACCCAATAGTAATCTGATTAGGGTTAATGGGGTCTAATTAGAGTACTATATAAAGAACACAATAGGGTCTTGGTCCCCAAGGCTAATTCACAACCTCTACTCCTCTATTCCCATCAGTCTGAGAGAGATACGGCTAGAGGCGAATCAAGTCTGTGGAAGATCAAGTCCCATAATCCGTATTCATATCTACTGTCATGGAATCAGGTACGCTTTCGTACTACAGTTTTATCATGTAACCTTGATAATATCGCATAAGATGATCCGTGGTTATTTATTTAGATCTAACAATTGGTATCCGAGCCTATCTTATGTTGAGTTACTAAGGTTGATCATATTTTATATGATTGTTAAATTAATAACCGTGCGCATGATTAATTCTTGTTTTCGAGGTTATGTATGTATATGTATACGCCTCAGAGTTTTTTTTTATGTTTTGGTGCATATTTTTTTTTTTGCGAATTAATTGGGCATTTTCAATGTTTTAAGCTTCTGGTTGCATGACTTTGTATAATTATTGTGTAGTAATTAGCATGTTAATGATGATTACATGCGATTAACAGCCAATATGGAATCAGCTCCTTAGGTTCTTGATTTGTGCGTTTTCTATGTACGGCACAATCACAGTCGTTAAGCATCTGGTCTATTTGTTTATTTGTAATATATGACCATGATATATGGGTACTATGTTGTGTTCACATGATTTGATCTTTGGCCAGTTAACTAATTTAGATCATGCATATGCAAATATAGTGGTATTAAATTTCTTGTTTAATGAGTACCGAAAGGATTACTATTCAAGTTACAAGTTGTATTCGGTGAAAAATTTTTTTTAAATTTTCTTAATGACTTGTAACATGGTTGTAAATATATTAAAATATATGGTGTTTGTTTTAATATTTTTTACAATGATACGGATTTTGGGCACATTTTTTTTAAAGAAAGAAATTTATTTTCTTGTCCTTTTATTTCGCGAATAAGTGAGTTGAAGCAAAATATTGCCAAAGTGATATTTATGTGTAGATTTATTTTTTTTTGAAATAATAGGATGTGTATGTTTATTATTTATGCGTTATAATAATCGGCCCAAAGGAAGATTATTTAATGGCCAAATAATAAATATACGTGCGGGGATAAATATGTAATAATTATAAGTTTTTCATGTGAGTAATAAACCGGCCCAAAGGAAGGTTATTACTTGACCGAATTTATTATTAATATTTGATTTCTGCGTGGAGATTACCACTTGCAAGTTAATATTTCTGTCCAAAGACTAAATATTAATGTTGTGCTAGGTATCTTGTTTGAATGGGCCCACACACACTATAGTATTTAAATTCATGTTTTTTTTTTGTGTGCTATTATGTATGCATATGACATGATTTTTCCATTATTCGAGCTTATATTTTTTTTTTGTTCTAAATTGCTAGTTAATAAATCTGCTGCTAATATAACTGCCAACATGAACTCCATTCCTGTGCTTAACGGCACAAACTTTAAGAGCTGGAAAGAGAACGTTCTGTTAGTTCTCGGCTGCATGGATTTAGACTATGCTATAAGGAAAGAACAACCTCCTTCTCTTACAGATAAAAGTTCTGATACTGAGAAATTGAACTTTGAGAAGTGGGAGCGTTCGAATCGCTTAAGTCTAATGATGATTAAGCGCAGCATTCCTGAAGCATTCAGGGGCGGTATGTCTAATGACTCCGATGAGGTATCTGTTAAGGATTTCCTTGATGAGCTTGAAAAGCGTTTTGCGAAAAACGAAAAGGCTGAAACAAGTAAGCTTTTGGCTGATCTTGTTCAGATGAGGTATAAAGCTAAAGGAAATATTCGTGAGTACATTATGGAGATGTCTAACATCGCTTCAAAACTTAAGGCACTAAAGCTTGACTTGTCTGATGACTTGCTTGTTCATTTGGTACTTATCTCTCTTCCTGCACAATACGGTCAATTTATAGTGAGTTATAATACTCAGAAGGATAAGTGGACTCTGAATGAGCTCATTTCACATTGTGTGCAAGAGGAAGATAGATTGAAGCGTGAAAAGACTGAAAGTGCTCATGTTGCAACTACCTCAAAGGTTAATCACCGAAAGAGGACTAAAGATAAGGAGACTGCAGTGGGAAAATCACAGCCTAAGAAACAAAAGACTCAGGATCAAGCTGTTACTTGTTTCTTTTGTAAGAAATCTGGGCATGTGAAGAAGGATTGTCCCAAGTACGTCGCATGGCGTATAAAGAAAGGTAGATTTTTCACTTTTGTCTGTTCTGAAGTCAATTTGACTTCTGTGCCTAGTAATACATGGTGGGTAGATTCTGGTGCTACTACTCACACAAGTATTTCTATGCAGGGTTGCATTTGGAGCCGGAAACCAAGTGATGCTGAAAGATTCATCTATGTGGGTGATGGCAATGCAGTTCCAGTTGAAGCTATTGGCATTTTTAGATTGTTTTTTGAGACTGGTCATTTTGTTGAATTAAGAGAGACTTATGTAGTACCGTCATTTAGACGGAATTTGGTTTCTATTTCTGTTTTGGACAAGTACGGTTACTCTTGTTCATTTGGAGATAATAAATTTAGTCTATTTCTTAATTCTTCTTTGGTTGCGACTGGTTCTTTGATTGATAATTTATATATGCTAAATACAATTGCTTCACATAATGAATCCTTGCAAACAACATCAAGAGGTACAAAACGAAAATTAGCAAGAGAGAATTCTGCTATGTTATGGCATAAGCGCTTAGGACATATCTCTAAAGGGAGACTAGAGAGACTTGTGTCACATGGAATACTTGAATCTCTTGATTATTCAGACCTTAATGTATGCATTGAGTGTATTAAGGGTAAACAGACAAATATAAGGAAATTAAGTGCAAATAGGAGTAATGGTGTCTTACAGTTGATACATACTGATATATGTGGTCCATTCCCTACAGCTTCTTGGAATGGTCAACAGTATTTTATCACTTTTATAGACGACTATTCTCGATATGGGTACTTATATTTAATTCATGAAAAGTCACAAGCTTTGGACGTGTTTAAAGTCTTCAAAGCCGAAGTTGAAAATCAGCTTCGTGAGAAGATTAAAGCTGTCAGATCTGATCGTGGTGGTGAGTACTATGGTCGGTATGACGGATCCGGTGAACAACGTCCTGGATCTTTTGCTAAATTCCTAGAGGAATGCGGAATCGTCCCACAATACACAATGCCTGGGCAACCACGCATGAATGGTGTTGCTGAGAGACGAAACAGAACGCTTAAGGACATGGTAAGAAGTATGATTAGTCACTCTTCTTTACCAGAAGCACTCTGGGGAGATGCACTTAAGACTGCAGCCTACATACTAAATAGAGTACCTAGCAAAGCAGTAGCAAAAACCCCTTATGAATTGTGGACTAAGAAACCACTTAGTCTCAATCATTTACATGTGTGGGGTTGTCCAGCTGAGGCAAGGCTTTACAAGCCGCATGAAAATAAACTGGACTCAAGAACTGTTAGTTGCTATTTTGTTGGGTATCCTGAAAAAACAAAGGGTTTCAAGTTTTTTGATCCTTTGACAAAGTCTTTTTTCGAAACGGGAAATGCTAGATTTCTTGAGGATGTTGAGTTTGAGGGGGAAGATAAAGTCAGGGATGTTGTCTTTGAGGAAGAATCAGTTTCTTTGCCTCATGTAGTTCAAGACAACAATGTGGATATACCTGCACAGTTTCCCACTCAAAATCAAGATGATGCTCAAGAAGAGCAAACTCAACAAACTCAAGATGAAGTGCCACTTAGGCGATCCACTAGAGACAGAAGAAGTGCAATTTCGGATGATTATATTGTATTTCTTCAAGAGCATGAGTTTGACATAGGGATTATGGAAGATGATCCTATCAACTTCCAACAAGCCAAACGAAGTGCTAATAGTCAAAAGTGGATTGAAGCTATGAATGATGAGATGAAATCCATGAAGGACAATGACGTTTGGGATCTTGTCAAGTTGCCTGAAGGTGCGAAAGCAATTGAGTGTAAGTGGATATTTAAAACCAAAAGGGATTCAAATGGCAATATTGAAAGATATAAAGCGCGTCTAGTCGCAAAGGGTTTTACTCAGAGAGAAGGCATTGATTACAAAGAAACTTTCTCTCCAGTATCATCGAAAGATTCTTTTAGGACAATAATGGCACTTGTGGCTCATTTTGATTTAGAGCTACACCAGATGGATGTCAAAACAGCTTTTCTCAATGGTGACATTGATGAAACGATATACATGAAACAACCAGAAAACTTTGAAATTGGTGATCCAAAGTCTATGGTTTGTAAACTTAAACGATCCATCTATGGTACAAAACAAGCTTCCCGTATGTGGAATCGCAAATTTCATCAAACCATTGTCTCATACGGTTTTGAGTCCAATATTGTTGAAAAATGCATATATCACAAGTTCAGTGGGAGTAAATTTATATTTCTTGTGCTTTATGTCGATGATATACTATTGGCTTGTAACAATATAGGCTTATTGCACGAAACCAAAAGATTTCTTGCTTCTCGTTTTGAGATGAAGGATCTTGGTGACGCCTCTTTTGTATTAGGAATTAAGATACATCGAGATCGTTCTCGAGGTATCCTTGGGTTATCACAAAAGAGCTATATTGATAAGGTGCTTGCTAAGTTTGGCATGAAAGATTGTGCACAAATAAGTACTCCTGTTGCTAAGGGAGATAAGTTTAGTCTCAAACAGTGCCCTAAGAATGATCATGAAGGAAAGGAGATGCAGAATATTCCATATGCTTCGGCTATTGGGAGTCTTATGTATGCTCAAGTTTGTACCCGGCCGGATTTGGCATTCATTGTGGGTATGTTAAGCAGATATTCGAGTAACCCTGGAATGGATCATTGGATTGCAATTAAACGGGTTATGAGGTACTTGCAAAGAACAAAAGATTACATGCTTGTTTATCGGAAGTCGGAAAATTTGGAGATCATTGGGTATTCCGATTCTGATCTTGCTGGTTGCATAGATACAAGAAAATCTACTTCTGGTTATGTTTTCATGTTAGCTGGAGGAGCTATATCTTGGAGAAGTGCTAAACAGACACTTATAGCTCAATCTACCATGGAAGCAGAGTTTATAGCATGTTATGAGGCAACAAATCATGCTATATGGTTACGGAATTTTGTTACAGGATTGCGGGTTGTAGATGGAATTGAAAGACCATTAAAAGTTTACTGTGACAATCGTTCAGCAACTGAGTTTTCAAATAATAATGGAAGCTCCGCAGCTTCTAGACATATTGATATTAAATATCTAGTTGTCATAGAGAGAGTGCAAAATCAGATAGTGTCTATTGAGCATATAGGAACAAATTTTATGCTAGCAGACCCACTTACTAAAGCTTTGACACCTAAGGTCTTTCTTGGGCATACTGCTCATATGGGTGTTGTCTCATTGGAGGATATTCAGTTTTAGTGGGAGTTTTTTTTTTTGTTTTGTTCCTGTCTTAGGTACTCAGTTTTGATATTGACACTATGGTGATACATTATGTATATTTGAGTTTCTGCAGAATAAAGTTATTTTTCTTTTATTTTATTCTCTCTATTGTTCTATATGAGCTATCTCTTTCAATTGTGGTTTTGACATAAAGTTTGAAAGAATAAAGATTGATCTCACTAAGGTATTAAGGACCAATTGGAAATAGGCATGATTGAGATCACATTGCATGTAATTTCCAGTTACACATCCATACTTGATCTATGTCATTGAATATATTTATGTAGTGATCATTGAGGATCGAGTTACGACAATGTGACGAAGGTCGCTTTGGTTCCATGTTTATATATGAGATGGACCAGATTGACTAAGGAAGATGTTTTCTAAAGAATAAACAATTTTGTGCGCACTTATGGTTATTGAATGTAATTGTTGTTTGGAACAATTTGTAGCCCAAGTGGGAGATTGTTAGATTATATTTTATAATCTAATAATAATTATGGGCTTACAAATTAAAGACAATTATATTTAATGTTTATTCTATATTTGTACTAATTAAGTGGTCTTAAATAAAGAGTCCAATAACATCTTATTCGGTATGGGCTTTGTAATGTGTAATACCCAATAGTAATCTGATTAGGGTTAATGGGGTCTAATTAGAGTACTATATAAAGAACACAATAGGGTCTTGGTCCCCAAGGCTAATTCACAACCTCTACTCCTCTATTCCCATCAGTCTGAGAGATATACGGCTAGAGGCGAATCAAGTCTGTGGAAGATCAAGTCCCATAATCCGTATTCATATCTACTGTCATGGAATCAGGTACGCTTTCGTACTACAGTTTTATCATGTAACCTTGATAATATCGCATAAGATGATCCGTGGTTATTTATTTAGATCTAACAAGTTGCACACGGGTAGGAAGGCAACCTCTAAGAGCTCGCCAAAGGAAATCTTTCACCTTTGCTGGGATCTTCAAATTCCAGAGGTTTCTCCAAAACCCCGAATTATCTTCTGTATGAGCTTCCTCCTTGCCATCCTGGAGATAATTATAAGCACTTCTCACTGAGTAGAGGCCACTCTTCTCTTTTTCCCAATACCAACCATCCTCCCTTTGATTAAAAGATAAAGGAATTCCTTGAAAAAGACAACAATCAGGAGGATGAAAAAGATCCTCTAAAACTAATGACCTGTGAATACAAAAAATGAATTAATGCAGAACACCAAACAGAACTCTAAATATGTATAGTAAACAAAAGATTTAAAACTGGTTTCAAGGATACTAGTTAAAAAGGATATGGTTCATCCTTACCTTACGAAAACATGTAGAAAGAATCCATTAGTTAAAAACACAGAACAAATGACCTTATATCTGTTGGAGGCCCATCTCTTAAATGGGCTAAACTGAAGAACCCAGGACAGATTGTAGGCCCATCTGAATGAAGCCCATTAAACGTGGGACATGACACCCCATGTCGCCCACTCTTCAGATAACCGCCCGAGGAGGAGAGAATATGGTTTGGTCAGGTTCAATCTCTCATTCATTCATAACTTACGCAGAATACACAAACTCTCTACGTTCAAAATATCTTACTAAAACCGACTAAATTATTCTCACGCCGGAGGTGAATCGGGGGGCCAATCCCTCGCATTCTTCTTCATTGCAGGTCCGACCGAACCAAGGTCCGGGAGAAATCCAGTCGTAACATTTGGAGCCGTCTGTAGGAACGTAGAGATACATTTGTGTTGAGATTTACCAGAAGCTATGACGATAGAAGACACACCCTTAACCGATAATATCACCGTGGCCGGAAACAGCCACACTACTCCTGTTATCCCGAGGACGACTCCTCTTATCGCCCCGAGGTTGTTGATTTTCGAAGAAGAAGGGGACATGCCGTCCCCCGAAGAACAACAACAAATGCTTCTGAAATGGCGAGAGGAGCAGAAAGCCAATGGGAAACGGAAGGAGGCTGATAGAGAAAAGAGCAACAAGGACATAGAGATTGGCTAAGAAGAGGGAGGCCGATCGATTAGGGTTACAAGCCCTAAAGCTCAAGAGAGAAGAGATCGAACTATAAGAGAAGGCACTCCGCGAGGCCCTAGAGGCCGAAGACACGGAGCCTTAAGAGCGAATGGAGAAGAGGATCAGAGATGATGAAGATGAGTCGTGGAACTCTGAATCGCACTCCAAAAGAACCCGATCGAAGGTGGTTTACTCCTCCGAGTCGGAAGAAGAAGGCCCTCATACTGATGACAGAATCTGAAGGCTTGAGAAAGTCATGTTTGGTGAGAGAAAGATCAGCCACGAGCCCGTGGTTACTGAAGACGTCGAGCAATTTCGACCACCTCCGGGAAGGCAGTTCTCGATGATGCATGAGTTTAATGGAAAGGGTGACCCCGAAGACCATTGTGAGAAGTACGAATCGCTCATGACTGGTATGGGGCACTGTGACGTGATGCTCTACAAGATGTTCAAGACCTACCTGAAAGGGCCAGCGTCAATGTGGTATCGGTCGCTGAGGCCCAGGTCTATTGGCTCATACGAGCAGATCAAGAAAAAGTTCTTGAGGCACTATTCCCATCTGTGCCGAAGAGAGAAAGACACTGAAGGCCTGATTCATTGCAGACAGGGGCCGAATGAAGAACTGGGGGCTTACTTAGCGAGGTTCAAGGAGGAGGCTCGGATGGTCACCAATTTGGACAGAGTGAAACAGTAGGATTCCTAGCCACAGGTCTTGACCCCGTTAAAGGTAAGAAGCTTCGATCCTCTCTTTACGATGTACCTCCTAAGAATTTAAATGATATTTATTTGAGGGGGGAAGCGATTAGGAGAAAAATGGAATCAATTGGGGGTACAAGGAGAGTAAAAAGAATGATAGTAGAAGGGACGATAGAAGGGATGACAGAAAGGATGACCGAAGGGGTCATGGTGATGTCAAAAGTAGATTGAATGACACAAGGCCCGATAAGGGGGCCGATCGAAGGTGAGGTAGAGATAGTACCGTGTTTACACCACTTAACACACCTATCTCGAAGATTCTCCACGAGATAAAGGGTAAGCCTAAGTTCGTTCGACCGGCCAGGCTGAAGACCCCTTAGCACAAGCGGAATAAAAATAAGTACTGTGATTATCATCGGGATAAAGCGCATAATACCGATGAGTGCTACCACTTAAAGAAGCTGATTGAGAAGATGATCAAGGATGGAGAGTTAACCCAGTTTGTGGGAGATTTGAGGGATAAACTCGAGGTAAAAGAAAAGAAAAGGGATTCCAGGGATGCAGAAGAGTCAAAAAAGTATAGAGGCAAAGTAAGAACCATATTTAGGGGAACCATACTCGATCGGGACAGCAAAACAACCCGGAAGAAGTATGCCAGGCAAATCTACAACCTCTATCAGTCAAATACAGCCAAACAGCCGTTACCGAACTCTTTCACAGAGGACGACTATGAAGATGTTATATGGCCGCATGAAGATCCACTTGTCATAAACCCAGTAATCGGAAAGAACAAGATTTGGAAAGTGCTGGTCCATGAAGGAAGTTCGGTTAACATTCTGTATCACCGGATATATTGTAAAATGAATCTTGGGGGCGAACAACTGGAGCCATGCCATGAGGCACCACTATATGGTTTCGGAAATCAGCCCGTACCGATTGAGGGGACGATCACCCTGTTAGTCCTGCTGGGGAAGACACCATACACGGTGGTCAGAGAAGCTAAGTTTTACGTGGTTCGGGTTAACAGCCCGTATAATGTCATTTTGTGGAGGCCAGTGTTATCTCTTTTTCAGGTCGTATCTTCCATCCCCCATCTAAAATTGAAATTTCCGATCGAGCATGGGTCGGGGAGATGAGAGATGACCAGAAGGCCGCCCGTATCATTATGCTAGAGGATCTGGAAAAAGACAAGGACGTGGAAATGACTGAAGCTGGTAAAAGAAAAAGAAGTGAGAACGAAGCTGGGGGCAGTCACCAACTGCTAAACATAGAGTTGGAAAAATTTGGGGCCGATCTGTCTAGCCCGATTGCCGAACCAGCGGCCGAGACCGAAGAGGTGGAGCTGTATGTATGCCAGTTTGGGAAAATGATTCAAAATGGAAAGAACATGGAGCCTGAGTTAAAGGAAAAAGTTATCAAAGTCATTAGGGAGTTCCACGACTTGTTCGCCTGGGCCCCCGAAGATATGCCGGGTTTGGATCCTTCGGTAGTCAAACACTATTTGAACGTGGCTCCCGAAGCCAAACCTGTAAAACAAAAAAAGAAAAATTTTGCCATGGAAAGGCAAAAAGTTATTCAAGCTGAAGTGGAAAAGCTGCTAGAAGGAAAGTTCATTGAAGAGATCGACTACCCTGATTGGTTGGCGAACGTGGTGGTGGTTAAAAAAGCAAATGGCAAGTGGAGAATGTGTGTGGATTACACTGACTTGAACAAACACTGCCTGAAAGACCACTATCCACTGCCGAACATTGACCAACTGATAGATGCTACTTCGAGGCATCAAATACTCAGTTTTCTGGACGCTTTCTCTGGATACCACCAAATCGCTATGAATGTCGAGGATATACCTAAGACAGCATTCATCACACCGAACGGCACTTATGCCTACATTAAGATGCCTTTCAGACTGAAGAACGCAGGGGCAACCTTCCAAAAAATGGTGAACAAGGTTTTCAAAAAACAGATCGGGCGGAACATGGAGTGTTATGTCGATGATATGATCGTGAAGTCCTTTTTCAGAGATCATGCGGATGATTTGAAAGAATGTTTCGAAATGCTAAGGAGGAATAACATGAGGATTAACCCGAACAAGTGTACGTTCGGGGTTAGCACCGGGAAATTCTTGGGTTACATGGTCAGTGCAAGGGGGATAGAAGCAAACCTAGAAAAGATCAATGCAGTGGTAGACATGGAAGCCCCAAAAATAATCAGAGACATCCAAAAGCTGACCGGACGGTTAGCAGCATTGAGGAGATTTTTTCTAGGTCAGCCGACAAAGCCTTACCATTTTTCGAAGTCCTCAAAGGGTCAAAGAATTTCGAGTGGGGGCCAAACTGCAAGAAAGCATTTGAGGAGGTAAAAGAGTACTTAGTAAAAGCCCCACTCCTAATGAGACCCGATCTGAAGGAAACTTTGCAACTATACTTGGCTGTGAGCGACCGAACACTCGTAGCCGTATTGGTTAAAGAACATGAGGGGAATCAGCATCCGGTCTTCTATGTTTCTCACATACTTAAGGATGCAAAAACTAGATATCCAAACGCAGAGAAGTTCGCCTATGGGTTGGTAATGGCTGCCAGAAAATTGAGGCATTATTTCCAAGGAAGGACGATCAAGGTAATAATAGACCAACCTTGAAGAGAATTTTACAAAGGCCAGAGGCGTCGGGCAGAGTAGTGGCTTGGGCGATCGAACTAGGAGAGCATGATTTGGAATACACACCGAGAACTTCGATCAAAGCCCAAGCACTTACAGATTTTATGGTGGAGTGTTCATTCTCGGGACCGAAGGACTTGGCCCCTGAGGAGCAGTTGATCCGGACACCGGGAAAGTGAAATCTGTTTGTGGATGGTTCGGTCGTAGGGAACAAATGTTGAGAAGGCTTGATAATGACAAGTCCGGAAGGATTCGAAATATGTCAAGCCATCAGGTTCACATTCCCTTTAACGAACAACGAAGCAGAGTATGAAGCCCTGCTGGCCAGATTGGAGTTATCCAGAAGCTTAGAGGTTAAACATCTAAGGGATTTCAGCGATTCTATGCTAGTGGTGAAGCAATTTACAGGAGAATATGGGCAGAAGGACCCTCGGACAAAAGCTTACGCCTTGAAGGTACGTGAGAATATTCAGTTTTTTGAGTCATTCGAATTGAGCCAGGTAGAAAGAGAAAACAATAGTCCAACAGACGCTCTATCTAGGATAGCTTCAGCAGAAACCCAAAGTCTCAATGGGTCAATTTATCTGATCGAAGTAAAGACGCCTTCGATAGACAAAAAATAGTGCATGGAAATTCATCAAGGAGTTAACTGGATGACCCCAATCAGGGCATTCTTGGAGAAGGGAACTTTGCCGCTCGACTGAAGGGAGGCACAGAAAGTGAAACATCGGTCAGCAAATTACACTTTGGTTGGAGATCATTTGTTCAGAAGGTCAGCAACTCAACCGCTTCTTCGATGCTTAGACAAAGAAGAACAACAGTTAACCCTCGAAACAGTTCATGAGGGGATTTATGAAGAACACTTGGCAGGAAGATCCTTAGCCTTCAAGATTCTTAGGCAAGGGTTTTTCTGGCTGAAAATGAAAGAAGATGCAACTGAGTATGCTAAGAAGTGCAAGCAGTGCCAACTATTCAGTACAATTCCAAAGCAACCTCCCGAAGAGATGTTCTCAGTCCTTAGCCCTATTCCATTTGCTATATGGGCAGTTGACATCATATGGATCTTGCCTACCAGTACCAAACAAGTAAAGTACCGTATTGTGGCGATCGACTACATGACCAAGTGGATAGAATCCAGACCACTTTCAGCCATTACCGAAGAGGCAGCAAAGAAATTCATGTTGGAAAGGGTAATTTTAAGGTTTGGCATTCCTATGGTATGTGTATCAGATAATGGGACTCAGTTCATTGGGAGAAAGTTCCGGAAGTTTTTGGCCTAGTTCGGAATTCAATAGAAATTCAGTTCAGTTGGACATCCACAAGGAAATGGGGCGATTGAAGCGGCCAACAAAATTATCTTTGATGGGATCAAGAAGAGACTGGGAGAAGCCAAAGGACTTTGGGCAGAAGAGTTACCTTGGGTTCTTTGGGCATACCAAATGACAACAGATCCTCAATCGGAGAAACACCCTTCAAGTTGGCCTTCGGGACAGATGCTCTTCTACCAGTTGAAGTCGGTTTGGAGCATTATCGAACACAGGTGTTTAATGTGGAGACGAACGAGTTTGGACTACGGGCGAATGTTGACTTACTGGAGGAGGAAGGGAGGCAGCTCATCAAAGAAATTTAAGGTACCAGCTTCAAGCGGCACAATACTATGATTCAGGCATGAAAAAGCAATCGTTTCAAGTAGGGGACTCAGTACTTCGCGAATTGGCTACTTCAATGCCGGCTAAACAGGGAAAACTTATGCCTAACTGGGAATGTCCCTATGTGATGATCGAAGTGGTTCGGCCGGGCACCTATAAATTAGCTCATCCGGACGGCAGCTCAATTAAGAACACCTGGCATGCCGCTCGTCTTTGTCGTTTTTATCAATAAGCTTACTGGATGCATTTTCTAGCTTTTAATTAAGCATTTTGCTTCATACAAGTTGATTTTTAGTTCCATAAGTAAGCATCAATCTGTAATCTGGAACTATGTACGAGTTTTCGCATGATTAATGAAAGGTTATTCGCTTCATTTTTACATTACTTGCCACTAGCTAAGTACAATGAAAACCAAGTGGTTAAGTACATGAAACTAAGCTAAATAGACCCATGTTTGGGGCCGATCGAATAAAACATGCACCTTTTTACTTGTTTTAGTATTAAGTACACCGAGACTAAACGGACCCATATTGGGGGCCGACCGAATAAAATATGGTTCCGTATAATTGTCCTAGTATTTAAGTTACTTTGACATTAATTAAGGCCGAGGGGAAATAATTTTCACAGACCGAATAGGACCTTAATCATTTACAAAACCCCTTAAATACTGGGGGGCAGCTAGGTTACGACCAAAAATGCATAACATGCTAGGCCAAGGCCAAAGATGCATGAAAGAAACAAAAATTATGCCAAGGCAGAAAAGAGTCGAAGACGCATAAAAGTAAACAAGAATTATGCCAAGGTAAAACAATGCCGAAGAAGCAAAAAATACAAAAATCTTGCTAAGGCAAATTAAAGCCGAAGATGCACAAGGACGAACAGAAATTATGCTAAGGCAAAGAAATACCGAAGAAGCATAAAATTAAAATAAATTTCAAGAAGCCCAAAGGAGATAATACTTCATAAGCCCGAAGGCACAAATGTAAAGCCCGAAGGCAAATATTAAATATTACAAGGCACGAAGGCCGCCAGAATAGAAAGATTAAAAATGCAAGGAAACTAGTCTGAAAGAGCCTCTTCTTCTTCACCCGAAGAGACCGCTGGGAGCTGGTCAGACTGTTCCCGACCGACTGGATCTGACATGCCAACATCGGTATCAATCAACTGAGTGTGATCGAAACCAAGGGAATGAGCCTTCAGCACGGCATCATCATATCCCATCTAATAGCATCTCTCTTCGGTGACGTCGAGAGTCTTCTTCAGCTTTCGGATGCTCTTCCTCGAAGCTTTAAGCTGTTGATTCCTCCATTCAACAGCTTAAAAGATCCCGCTCGGTCGCCAGGGACGTAGCTTGGCCGGTCACCCTTTCCAGCTCTATTGAAGAATTCTTCAAATCTTCCTCAGCCTTGACCACCCTGGTCTCCAGCGCAGCCACCCCATTCAATCGGCCCTGTATGCCCTCGACCCGTTCGACAACTATAGCGGCCCAAGAAACTCCCTGAAAATAAATAAGGAAAAATGTTACATGTGGAAAGTAAGTAAACATCCAATACGAAGGAGGGGAACTCACCATGGACAGAAGGGCCAACATTTCAGTACAGGCCCCGATGTCGGTCACCTGATCGAATAATGGCCGGTTGGCCAGAAGAATAAGACCCCTGCAAAGATCGGGACCCACGTCCTTAGAAGGGGCTGGAGCTGGAGAAATCATCCTGTCGCTCTCCAAGACTCCCCATTAAGGAGCATATACCTTTAGTTGCATCTGGTTTCCACGAACCCTTTTCCTATGGTCGGTCAGAGGAACATTCACTTGCTCCAACTCGCGTGGAGGAGAAGTTGGAGGTGGTGTGGCGACCACACTCTTTTCCCCTTGACCAGGAACTGAATCTTCCGTGGAGTTGGTCGCCTGAGCAGAAACATTAGCAGCAGCAAGAGCAGCAGCAACGGCTTCAGCCGCCTTCTTGCATTTGCGTTCCACAATTTCTTGGTGAGAAGACACTGCACAAAAAAAAATGACTGTCAAACACGTATGTGTGTTACAAGATATATGAATGCAATAAAGGAAAGCAAAATTAACACGACAAAAATAGAGGTATGTTACCACTACCCCAAAGGCCGATTAACCAGTCGTTATCCCGACTGTCTGTTAAAGGGATCCTATCCATCTCTAGCTCGCGAAGAAGGTGGTAGTCGTGTTTGTCCGCCTCCAAGAGCTCCGGATATTTCAATCTCGACAGCTCTACTTCACGCCAGACACCGAATTTCTCCATTCGTGGTCCAAAAACAAAAACCCACCTGTCGTGGCTCCCCTTGTTACTGGAGTTTGTTTGAGCCCAGTCGGCCCTACCGTTCCGACGGGCGAAGGTATAGTAGCCAGGGCTCTTCGGGTTCTTACGAAACTCGTAATGAAGCCAGAACAAGGTTGACCTCGTGATCATTTTCCTCGCCAGACAACGGGCCTGGAAGGCGTTTACGTGGAAGAAGCTATTCGGATCTAGCTGCCCTATGGCAATTCCTACCTGCTTCAGCAATTTCTTGAGAAGAGGCAACATAGGCAACGGAAGCCGCATTTAAACGCTACTTCGGATATGCCTGTGGCTAAGCCTTCTCCGCAAGCTGCCGGGACTTCGGGGTTGTTCCAGATTCTATCCCACTTGGAGCGAAAAAGAACCATGTGTGTTTCTCTACGACATAACTAATTGAAAAATGCCCAATATCATCTTCGATCAGCTTTGACCGAAGGTTTGCGGCTGGATATAGCTCGACATTACTAAACGGAGAAGAAGATTCCGAAGGACCTGCACCTTCAGTTGACCGATTCATGTCCCTGCATTCGGAAATGGAGAGACGTTAGCCTTGTACTCGAACGGAACAAAGAAGAGATTAAAAAAGAGAAAAGGAAAGAAAAGGCCGAGTACAGCGGGCCAGAATCGGTCGGGGACATCCTACAGCCTAGGGCGAAGTAAATTAAAATAGAGCCTAAAAGCTACAAGTGAAGGATAGGGACAGTTCGAAGAGAGTTCTGGAGGTTTGAAAATCCCGAAGGATATTTTTACCCAAACAATTCCTAGACAAATTCCAAAATCCCAGGAAAAGGTTGTGCAAACACGAAATAGCGAAAATAAAATTACAGACTGGCACAAGCATACATATGTTTACTTGAACATTACACAGGTAACTCTATGTGTATATATATAGATACATGCATATATAGATATGAAAAAATCAAATTAAAAATGGAGGGAATTAGATGGAATTATGTATGTGAGGGTGTATTGTATTTGTATGTTGTGCCCCTAGTTAGCGGGGCTATTAGATTAGATTTATCTAAGGGCTAAGATTAGTTTCAAATTTTTATTTTAATTTTGGTTTGTATTTGATCATTATATATATATATATACTGTATATGGGAAGTAACTATGAGTAACTCGTAAGTTGGGTAACTTGGGAACTAAAATCTTAGCCCTTAAAAAATGAATAAAGTGGATCAGACGCATCGAGTGACAAAGTGGACAGTTACATCATAAAAAACGTACACTTCAAATAAATTAAAAAATATTTATTTTGCTATTCATTTTATGATTTTTTTTATCAAAAATGTCTTAGTTTTTTTCAAGTCTTTGTCACGCATTTTCACGCATATAAAAATCATGTTTATAGATATTATTTTCTCATTTTTTTTGTTCTGTATAAAAATAGGATGTTCAAACTTTTATACAAAACAAAAAACTGAAAAAAATAATACTTACAATTATGTTTTTTACATGCATGCGTGAAAATGTGTGTCAAAAAATTGAAAAAATTAGGACATTTTTTATGTGACAGAGTATATATATATATATATATATATATTTATATTTATATTTATATAAAGGCTTTTGCTCCATACAGAACACTCTTATATAACAAACAACAAAGAACACCTTAGATCTATTAGATCCTTTGGCCCCGCCAGGGGTACCCAATACAAAAAGTTGTTATTTTTTTACCCGCTATCAAGTCTAAAAAAAAATTGAAAATTACTGTTCACTGATGACGTCACTGATGATGTCATCAATGAACAATAAATTTTCAATTTTTTTTTGCTGGTTTGCTAGAAGGTAAAAAAATAACAACTTTTTGTATTGGGTGCTATGACGGAACTCTTAAATTATATTAGATATGAGGTGTTCTTTATTATTTGATATGGAGTGCAACTCTATATATATACTTACAAAAGCATTAATTACATGAATATCAATTAAAAAATGAAATCATAGTTAAAATTTAGTTAAAAAATGGTCGTTATTATTAAATCATAAAATTCTACTAAAACATTACTCAAGTTCAAAAACTAAAACTCATAATTATCTTTTAAAAGGCACTAATAAGTCACCATTTATTGGTCAAAAGTTATCGTACAGGACACCATACATGACACAAGCTCATCTAGCTACAAGAAAAGTCAACATATTTGACATAATATAACATATTTATTAAGCAACATTTTTACGTATAAAACCAAATTATAAATATTAAACTTCTAATAATAAATTAATTAATACATTTAAAGCATATAGGCCTTTAAACCAAATTTTGAAGTTTGAAATTAATTGATTAGTCAATTTTCCATTCAAATAAAAACTAAGTAAGTACTAAAAGATTTCGATTAATAATAATAAAATCAAACTATGACATTATAAAATTGTAACTGAAAGATTAATAAAATTCCTTAAACAATGCCTAAACAATGTCAAACTTGATATAGTAATTATTGTAAGAATTAGATTCAATTGAGACTATTATTTCATCTAAGATCTTGGTAAACATAAATGTTCTGTAAGTAAAATATTATAAAATAAATCATTTTACAAAACATTCTATGTATATCATCATTTTACTGAATCTTAAATCATTGTAAAACGTACATGTTTTGATTGCGGAACATACATGTTTTTGAAATTTTTTAATAAAATAATAATTTTCATGTAACATATTTTGCAAAATAATAATTTTATATTTTGAATGCAGACAACGTCTCCAATGAAATGATATCCCATACAATTTTTTTCCTTATTGTAATATGAATAAAAATTACACATCTATATCTTATTTTTCAATTTTATTTTTCATAAAAGTTTTGCTCAAAAGTAAAATTTATTTTTTTAAAAAATGTATTTTGAGCACGCATCACTTTTAAACAACATGTGATAGAAATTCAACGTCAAATTGACAAAAGTTAAGGTCATGTGGTATAATCTAGTTCTGGTTATATTTGTTAAAATACATGTATATGTTTTATCACTTTTGATAAAGGGGGAGTTTGGGGGAACTTTTTTCCTCAACTTATTTTAAGACAAAGTTAGAGATTCCTAACTTTCCAACTTATTTTCCAACTTATTTTTGCAACTTACTGAATCTCAAACATACATTAAATACTTGTATAAAAAAACTTTATCAAAATATACAATTTTTACCCGAAAATAAGTCCATAAACCCTTAAAAAAAGGTGAGTCAAACAGGCACAAAATAAGCACATATCGTCCATCCCATTCAAAATGATTTATTATGATATTAAAGTTTAATTTCTCAAAATTTGTTTTCTAATCATTTAATGATCTCAAATTTTTAGTCTAATAGTAGTAAATTAAATTCTTTTCTTATTTCCTTCTATAGTTTATTTATGTTCTTTATATTTACTCTCTCTATATATTTATTTCTATTTCAAAATATTAGTAATAAATTAGAGGGAAACAAATATTTTCTTGATGCAAAAATAATTTAGAAGTCATTTAAAGACTCTTACAGTATTATAGAAATCGGGTATCGAACAATATCGGAAAGAGGATCTTGCAAGGATTAATCGTTAAATTATTTGAAGAATTAATCAGAGTAAAAATAGGACATATTTTAATATTATAATATTATTTATTATATAAAGCATATACTAATCTATATTTTAATTAATATAATATTATAATTCTATTAATTTATTATAAATATTCCGATCAAGAAGTAGTCGTAAAAATTAGGCTAGGAACCTTGTAAAGGATTAATCGATAATTAATTCGGAGATTTTTAGAATAATGCTTACAGTACAGAGAAAAGAGTAACTTCATAGGTTTTCAAAGAATGTTTTTGGAGTTTCTTTTTGAAAACAGAATTTTTTGAAGTACTTATTTAACAAAAATATTACAAATAGTTTGATATCCATGTTGTTTAACAAAAATAGTTAAAAAAACATAAATAAATACAAAGTTAATCTGCCTACTGGACCTGGGACTAACAAATAGTTTGAAAAAAGAAAACAAAACTAAAAAGGCCCAACCTCAAAATTTGACAGCGCCCAACTTTAGGCCTACCTCACATTTCAACAAGTCCAATAACGAAAGCTAAACCCAAGCCCATCCTAGAATCTCTTTCTTTTTAACCAACACAAACATTTGAGAGAGAAAGCTTCAAAAGGGTGAGATTTGGAGGAGAGAGATTGGGGGAGAGAGGATGAGCAGAAAGAAAGTAGCGGATGTAGGCTTCCAGGCATCAAAGAGCATCGATTGGGATGGCATGGCCAAGATGCTCGTTTCTGATGAGGCTCGTAGAGAGTTTTATAATCTCCGTCGTGCTTTTGATGAAGTTAATACCACTCTTCAAACCAAGTTTAGTATGGTATTTCTTTCTTCATTCATTTCTCTCTCTCTATTCTTTTATACTCCCTCTGTGCCATCCAATTGTTTTATACTCCCCTCTGTTCCATCCAGTTGTTTACACTTTTGAAAAGATGTCTGACACGCATTTTAATTATAGTTTTATAACTTATTCTTAAAATGGGCTTAAGGTTAAAACATTTACAATTTAAGGGTATATATGTAAATTACTATAAAAATTTATAGGAACAAATTTTTTTAACCTTCTTCCCTGAGGACAACCTCAGACCCAGTTTTCTCTTTTAAAATTTTCTTTTCTTGTATAAAAATTTAAACATTAACAAGAAAAAAAAATTAAAGATAAGTTATGGAACTATTCTTAAAATGCACCTTAAAATGCGTGTCGGACATCTTTTAAAAAGTGTAAACAGTTGGATGGGACGGAGGGAGTAATATATTTGTACATGTGGGTTGTTTTATTTTTACTCGTATCTTGTGCTGTTTTTATGGAATATTTTGTGTTGAGAATGTAGCTGTTTTTGTCACGTGGGTTGAGCCTGTTTTTATAACATGCTTTGATACCATGTTAAGTAACCAACTCATTTAAAACCTTAAGGTGTTAGAGAAAGACCCTAAATGGATCTTATGCTATATTTCAGCACTCCCCCTCACTCGAAATCCCATTTTTTGGGTTGAAGAGTGGATCACGGACGCCCATCTTTTGGGGCAATAATTGTCTTCGTGTCCATAATAAATTGTGAGAATATTGGGGATGGCAGGAAGTCGAACTTGAGATCCCCGCCGAACCAAAGCTCTGATACCATGTTGAGAAGAGTCCTTCTAAAACTTTAAGGTGTTAGAAGAGGGTCCCAAATGGATCTTATGCTATATTTCAACAGAGCCACTATGTAATGTTGATAGGGGTGTGAGGATTTCATGGCCAGGCCGTGCTGGTTTCTTTGCTACATAAATTACACATTTGCATTATGCTCTATTGGAGAGTTAATTGCAATTTGCATTTCTTAAATTTGGCTCATTCTGACCTTAACTTCTACTTTTAGAAAATGAACTTCAACATCCCCTAGTTTTTGTTCGCGTTACAATTTACCCGCTTTTGAACTAATTCCAGCAATTCTTACCATTAAAGACAACATTTTATGGCAATGAGTTGCCTCCTGTGATCAATATTTCGCTTTCACTAGCTTAGAAATTACTACAATCTCTTATGTGTAACTAGTAAATCTTCAACAATCTCTCATTGCACTTAATTTCAAAGATTTGGGCAATTAAAATTGAAGTTATCAGGGAAAACTGTTAATATTTGGTCAAAAGGGTGCAAACTGTACTGAGATTATCGTTCATGATGAGGAAGTAACGTACTTTCCATCCACAATATTTGAAGACATGTCCATGCCTATACAAACTCGACAGAGTAAGATAGGTCGTCGTTGTATGAATTGCGCATGTCCTTAGAGCCTCAAAGATTAAAGAAGCACTAGGGGTGTAATTTAAACCGAGCCAGCTCGAACTCGATTCAAAAAAGTGGGCTCGGCTCGAACTCGGTATCGAGCTCGAGTTCGAACACATTTTCGGGCCCGATAAAACTCGAGTCGAGTTTTTTTGAGTTCGACTCGATAAACTCGATCTCGACTCGGCTCGAACTTGAACTCGATTAATTTTTTAATTATTTTAAAAAAAATAGTCATGTGCTTATTATTTAATGTGTCATCACTCAACTATTTATGAAAATTACTTTTAAAACTTAATTTGATATCTTTTTCATATATTATTTGCAATATTATATTATTAGTATCGTTAGTGAAATTTATGAAATAAATTTGTTCTAATATGAGAATATGAGATATTCATTATACATTTTTATTAATAGTTTATAAAATTTTTATTGTAAAATTCAAATTGATAATTATTATTTTTAGTTATTAGCTCTTTTTCTTTGCAAAAATTTTAAAGTGCAAAACTTACATTTCAATTTTTTTTTTAAAAATGTAATTTTAAAAGAACGAGAAGAAACAATATAGCATAGTACATAAAAATTTAATTTTAAAAGAACGAGAAGAAACAATATAGCATACTACATAAACTTGTAAAAAATAGTTAAAATGAAGGCTTTCTCTTTCGCGCAATAGATTATGGATGAGTAAAGACTAAATATTTGCCACTAGTCACTGGACAACAAATGTGCAAATGATGGATTTTAGGCTTGAAAACTCGATAAAAACTTGGAAACTCATTTAAAAACGAGAAAATGACCAAATTACATCATTTTTCCAAGGAAACTGCCCGAAATACCCATTTGCGGGAGAAGCCGCCCTTTTTACCCACGGAGTACGCATGCTGGTCATGCGTGGCTTGGAATACGCATTTCCATGATGCGTATCTCAAGTTACGCATTCCCAGCATGCGTATTGACGTCAGATGACGTCATTTATTCACAGACATGAACGGAGCTCAGACGACGAAAAATGCGACTGAAAATCACCTCCAACCGTCCAGCCGATTCAGGCCACCTCCACAAAAAATAAGCACATCAAAATGATGCCCAGTCATGTCTTTACATATTGACATATTCAGTTGAAGAGTTTTGGCCCCGCAGGGGCTTGTATGAGCTAATCGGAAAACAAATCGGAAAAATTGGATCGAAACGGGGCTTTTAAATACGGGGAAATAAATGGAAATCTACAATTATAGAGTTGTTGAGGAAGTGAACACGAGTCGTTTGGTTTATAGTATGGTACTGGAAGAAGCCGGAAGAAGACGGAACTGATTGGTCAAATATTTCGCCGGAAAAACGACGATAGTGGAGATAGACGACGATGAACAGTAATCTCGACTACGCATCTTCAAAATTCGTCTCCAGTCCCACGCATATGTATCATGCGTATTCTTGGTTACTATTGACGACCCTGAATTCAATTTAACAAAGGTCACGCATTGTTAGAATGCGTGTACCCTATACGCATGTCCAAAATGCGTGGTCCGTGGGTAAAAAGGGCGGACGATTCTCGCTGTAGGCATTTTGGGCGGTGGGAATTAATTGGTGGGTAGTTTGGTATCTCACCCTTTAAAAACTCGATAAGTTCGAAAGCTCGTTTAAAAACTCGATAAGCTCGATAACAGCTCGAACTCTACTTATATAGTAAACGAGTCGAGTTCGAACACAAATTTCAGGCTCGATAAATTTTAAGTTCGACTCGCTTCGGAAAAAAAAAAGCTCGAACTCGAATTTGACAAGCACAAACTCGACTCGAATTGCACCACTGAAGCATCCAATATCTATAAATAAAATCGAAACTGTTGATGGGAGGTTTAAATTCCTTCACCTTGCCAATGTCCTCCAACATAGCTCAATGCAAGGTGGCACAAAGGGGTTCAAAATGAAGTGATGTTCGTATACCAAAATGGGAAACATAGCCTCTAGTGCATGAACAACTGCATTAAGTTGGTACCATTACCAATCACACCTGAATACCTCATGTTATTTACAGTACTGCTGTAATGCAACCATAGATTTGATGCTTGTCTTTGTCGATATCTAATATCTAAATATACATATGAATTGTCTTTTTCAAGTTTATAGAAGTTAGAAGAGTTATTGCAAAGTCAATCCGTGTGCCTGAAAGTGTAATTAGTTACTGATCTGTTATTTCTTTTGTTTGCACAGATTGACTAATGGTTGTATACTGTATGACTTTTTCCATTTCTTCTTAATTGACAATACTTGTTATTGAAATTGCCTGAGTATGATCCTCAAATCTTATCTCAATTTGCTAAATATATCTCAAAACTCTTGTGACATCGGGTCGAGAAAGCCTAGGGGCAGACCGTTTATGTCCTTAAAAAGTAAAACTTTATATATATATATATATACAATGGGTCCTCTTCTACAGCCACAGTTGGATATTTTTGAATATTGATCCAACCCATCTATAACCATCCACTAAAGATATGGACGGCTGGGATTTAAAAGTATGCGCTATATTATATAGCGTAGTACGCTATATTATACAGCGTAAGCCTTTTTACCTTTTTATCCCTAAATCTGCCACGTGCCGGTTTAAACTTACGTTATATAATATAGCGTAATACGCTATATTATATAGCGTAAACGGTTTTTTTTGACGAAACCGGGTTTATTCACACAGAACATCATATAGCGTATTGTGGTTCATATACATTATTTTACAAAACATTAAGTTAGCAAATCATCCACAAACCACCGGACATCGCAAATCCACCGGAATCGGAAGTAAATCATCATCAATTTCATCATTTCTTCATATAAAGTGAGTAATTTCGTGTCTATTTCTTGTATCTAGATGTACAACATACATTCGCGCCTTACATTTTGTTCTACCAAGAGAATCTCTTTTTCTCTTTTTTTTGGGAACTTCATCTTCATCATCCAAAGATTTTGAGGCTAATCTCCCACCCTTTCGACATATATACAAACGTGAACAAATCTTGTTATTTTTTGAACGTTTATGTGTAGTTCTAATTATTACTTCAAAACCAATACGCCTACCATAATCTCTATAGAACCTCTCCGCTTCATCTAAACTATCGAATAATTGACCAACACATGGGCAAACATCATTCAAATCATCCAAAGAAACACCATTCTCAACATCTTCAACATCATCAACATCATCACCATCATCAACAACATCATAGACAACATCACCATCACCATCACCTTCATCATTCTTAACATCTTCATTATTATCATCATCAAGATCTATTATTTTAGGTGTGTGTGGACTTTTGTTAACATCTTCATTTTCTACCTCAATCTCAATCTTACTAGGTGTCTTATTAGGAGATTTTAACTTTGAAAAAATGAAAGAAGCCATGGGTTAAATAGAGAGCTAACCTTAAATTCCAAACTCAATCTTCAAAAATCTTAATTTGGGATTGGTACTCCAAGCTCAATCTTCAAAATCTTCAAATTTGGGTAAGATTTGACAAATAAACTAAGATTGGTAAAGTAGAAATAGGTATAGATTGGTGTAGATTAAGTTTGTAATGGTGTAAAATATATCTCCAAATGATTTAAGATTGGGTATAAACTCAAGAACACTCTTGAAATGATATTTCAAAACATGAAGGGCTGTTTGAGCTGAAATTGGTGTAGTTCTCGGCTAAGATATATAATAGAGCGGAACAGATTAAGGGTAAAATGGGAATATTTGTTATGCTATATTATATAGCGTATTACGCTCTATTATAGAGCGTATACGCTATATTATATAGTGTAACTCTTGTTCATCCTGATCGTTGACTGGACGTTTTAATGGTATAAGATGGGTTGGTTGGATATATTAAAATATCCAACTGTGGCTGGTGACCAGTTTTCTATATATATATATATATGCCGTTGCTCCATAAAGAACACTCTTATATAAAGAACACTATGGAATCATTTATTCTAATAGATCCAATGGCCCCGCCAGGGGCACCCAATACATTTTTTTTTTTTTTATCCTCTTTCCATTCAGGAAAAAAAAAATCACTGTTCACTGGCGACGTCATCATGAACAGTGATTTTTTTTTTTGCTGAATGGATAGAGGGTAAAAAAATAAGAACTTTTTGTATTGAGTGCCATGACGGAACTCTTAGATTAGATTAAATATGAGTGTTATAATGGTGTTCTTTATTGTTCTTCATATAAGGTGTGTTCTTCATGGAGTGCAACTCTCTCTATATATATATATATGAGAAAAAGGATCCTACAATTAACTTTAGGAGGATTTCCTAAAGTTAACCATCAAAACTACGTAGTTTTGATTCATTTTTATCTTTTATTTAAGGGAAATGCTAACCATAGCCCTTAGGGCTATGGTTAAGCATTAAATACTCTTATATTTTCAACATCTTTTGTATGGTTTTTAGTTGTTTTTAGTTTTTCAATGTCTCTTTGCAACACTAATTTAATTTTCCAAGTAATGATAATGGACCCCTCTGCATTCACATTAATTTCCAACGATAAAAACATTCCAAATTCCTAAATAATCATATTGAATTTCGTGCAAAATTGATGTATTAAGTGCAAAACTGATATATTAAATGCATTTATCCATCTACATTAATGCTTAACCATAGCCCTAAGGGCTATGTTTAGCATTACCCTTTATTTAAAAGAGCCCCGCAGGGCATCAATGACCATGCTTATGTGTTTTTATTTTAATGGTTAACTTTAGAAAATTATTTAAAGGTAACTTCAAGCTCCCTTTACCCTCTCTCTCTCTATATATATATAATAGCTCTAAAATGGTAGTCATGTGGTCTGTGACTTTTGTAGGAACCAGAACCTGTGGACTGGGAATACTACAGGAAGGGAATTGGCTCTCGCTTGGTTGATATGTACAAGGAAGCATATGATAGTATTTCCCAATACTTTGCTTGTGTATTATATATTGTTTGCATATTTTTTTATTATCTCCGATCCTGTTTATGGATTTTTATATCTAGGCACTCCTAGATCATGATTCCACGTGAGTACCTCTGCTTCATTAAACTGATATGGTGATTTATCAGAAAATGTAGTAAATTAAAGTAGAAAAGTCGCTGGGATCAGAGATGTATGATTTTATTTTTTGAATCTTGATTATTCGTATTGTAAATAAATAGCTACAAGAATACAAGATATGATGATATTTGAGAAAGAGAGAAGTGGTAGAGAACACCGGATTTCATCGTTGTTTTAGAGGAAATTAACTCGTGGCTAGCCAAATATGCAATAGGTAGGTGAAGTTTTCTCCAAACGTAATTAGTTGTTATTGACCCCTCGTTTCAATTTATCTAATTCTCTCTATGATAGCTCATCTATATTTTGCACTTGTGTTTTATCGTTGTTATTCTTTTTTTTTTTTTTTTGTGTTTAATTTTTGTTTTTCAGTTGGCATTTTCTGCTTTTGTTACACACTGATGGAGATAGGGATGACAGCCAGGAACATCCTTTTTGTAACTCTGTTCCGTGGTAGCTTCTATAGTTACCGAAAGGACTTGTTGAGTAATAAATAAAATGTGCATTACTTGTGAAATCAATAGTTTGAAAGAACTTGTTATGGGTCTATACTCTATCGCACTTGTAAAGTTTAGCTGTTTCAGAATATCATTTCACTTGCTGGTTAGCTGAAGATCTTTTACAGTCAGTTTCTGTAGAGACAGCTAGTAAAAATTTCTCAGTTGCTCTACTTTGGCCTAACTTTGAGGGTTGAAACTTAAGGTAGGAAATGTTGATTAACTGCTTTTAATAATTTAATTTTTCCCCAGCACCCCTGCCCACAGTTAACGGAGAACTTTGCGTTGAGGTCGTCAATAATCCTATGGCGTTGACGTCATGTTGTTTCGTTCTTACATGATCCATTTCTTACTGTCCTACACCCACACATTTTCCTTTGGGTTTTCTTGTAATCACAATGTAATTGACATCTTTGAAGTGAAATTAATTATTAGTTCTTTACAGGCGTTGAAATTCCCAAGTATGTGGACGAGGTGACTCCTGAATACAAACCCAAGTTTGATAAACTGGTTAGAGCTCCTTTCATTGTTTTTCCTCACTCTATCAGCATACGTAATGGTCACGTGTCAGCAGATTCACTTTACTATTGCAGAGGAAAAGTGTTTCTACGAGGAAATGAACTTTTAAACATGCTCATGCCAGTTGTACGACATTGTAGAAACTCCAGAAGAATATATGTTTCTAGAAAGCTAGATGAAACTAATGATAATTTCAGTCTAAGATGAATCACTTTACAGAATGTGTAAATATATATAAGAGAAAACATGTTATTTACTATTTAGTAAGCTGCATTGTTCCTGGACTTTGGATTATGGGATAGATTTAACTGAAGTTTTGTTTGTTTGGACTTGGCTAGTTGGTAGAATTGAAAGAAGCAGAACAGCAATCCTTGAAGGAGTCTGAAAGACTAGAAAAAGAAATTGCAGACGTCCAAGAGTTGAAGGTAAGAGTAGTTCCATTGTGTTTTTTGGTATAAATCTGTCATTTGGTTTTCTGTTCTATTAGTTAAAAGAACATACTGCCATTATGGTAAAATTTGCTGTAGCTATGGTAAATATTTACCCTTTTTTTTTACTGAGGTGCTAACTAACCTAATAACTTAATTGTACACTCATCACCTTTACTTTTACTGTGTTGTCAATTTTTGAATATGGCTATTCTATTTATCTTATTATCTCACTAGTTTTTCTGTTACTACAGAAAAAGCTCAGTACCATGACTGCGGATGAGTACTTTGCAAAGCATCCAGAGCTAAAGAAGAAGTTTGATGATGAAATTCGAAATGATTATTGGGGCTATTAAACCTATGTTCGAGTTATCTCTACATGGCTAAGAAACCTTTTTTTGGCTCCATTTGTTTGTTTTAGATTTCCAGAAATAAATAAAGGGAAAATAGAGATGGCAATGTTATGTTTTCTGGTATTTTGAGGTAAACTGTATTGTATCCTACCTGCAGTTTTTTAGAGTTCAGTTTGGTGAGAGAGTGTATTGAAATTTGAGTCCAGGTTTTGTCATCCAGACAAAGGGACAGTTCCTTGTATGCTTAGTTCAAATAATTAATATCTATCTGTTAGCGTGGGTTTATATAATAAAGGATTTAATATCAAATTACAAGAGCTGGAATTGTAACCCTAGCTTTATTAGATCTGGTCTTTATTGTGCACATACTGGGTGTGTTTTAACATATGCCACAATATTAATCTCTACAGTGGTGGTCACCTTGAAGTTTCCTAGCTCTTGTATATTGTAATTTATAATTTGTAAGATTCAGCTATCGAAATTTGTGAGTTCAAGCCTTCAAGGATCTAATATAAAATTACAAGAGCTGGAATTGCTGCAATATACTGTGGAGTTGAAACAATTTTATTTTTTATAATAGTGATGGACGAACACAGTATGAATAATAAGTGCCCCGTTATCCCTGTGGTTTGTGCGCCATTGGTAGGATTGCAGTTATAGTCTAAGGGGTTCGGTCTATGTTTGCTGTGGTAAACTATCCGTCCCGTTTTGTTGAAAGTTTCTGCGGTACGTGAATAATAAATTTATGGTGCAAAAACAAGGAAGGGTATTTTAGTAATTTACCCGTACCATGGAAAGTTTATACGGTACGATGCAAATTTTATTTTTAATTTAGAACCATTGGATAGTTGATCCTACGGCTTGAAAACCGTTTGTTGTAAAATGACACAACAGCAAACGTAGGCTATTGACCATTCTCCATAATCTACAAGGTTAGTTTTAGTTTAATTCACCTAAAACTTAATTAATCAACTAGTTTCTTTGATTTTGGCCTTGAAACAATTTTATTTGTAATTTTCATTCTTTCGTGCGGTCCATTTGTATCCTTTAAACAAAAAGTTTCGTCATCTTTCCTTATGATTTTCCTTGTTTAACCACTCTCGTTCTTTTTTCTTTTTGCTTAATGTATGTCACTATTTTGATGTTAATGTAATTATGCGATTATTATTTAGTTGTGTATCTTGAATCAAGGATTTTGGGGAAATTAACATCTCTACCTCTGTAAAAAAATAAAGGTAAAATTGGGTACATCTTATCCTTTCCAAACATGTTCTCCGAGCAAATTATATTTAGTTTGTTTCGATTTAAACATAAATTTTCTCAAAACTTTTGTATTAAAAAAAAAAAAGATTTAGAAAGATAAAAACGGACCCGATGAACTAGAAGTCAGCAACTGAAGACTTTCCAATCTTCCATGACCACAGTAGCGAGTAGCTAAGCTAGTAGGAACAAGTGCAAGCTACAGGATTACAGATTTACAGGAAGCAGATGCATCTGTAACTCAAGGGGTTGAGTTGGCACAGTGGTAAGTGCCCGATCCGTGAACCGTGAGGTCACGGATTCGACTCCTGCCGGGGGTAAAAAAAACCGGAAACAATCTCTCTATCTTTGTGTAGGGGCATGATTGCGTATATCCCTGCTCATGCGGGATATACTGAGTACGTTGTGTTGTGGTGTGTTGTGTTTTTAGATGCATCTGTAACTCAGCAAGGCGAACACAGATCTCTACAAACATGAACAAAACAGAAAGTGAATATGTAAGTGATCATCAGCTAGGTGCTGACTACTACCACGAGTACATAGTTGAGCAACTCAACAGATATATGCAACAACATTCTTACAGCAACATGTATGAACAAGGAATCGACACCATTCGACCTCCCGAAAGGTCTGGTTACAATACTCCTGCTAGACAATCTACTTCCATTTCCAGTAAACATCAGCCGCCTGTCAAAACAACTCCACCTCACCCACCACTAATGCACCCTGTCGTGCACAGGCCTTTAGTTAGTCCTTCTCCGCAGCAGACTTCTCTTCCTGTTGTCGAACAAATTAGCCGTCCGTCTTTCGCGGAGGACCTTATTGTTGGATTTAAGGAGATAAGTGTTGATTTAAGGAAATGTGTCAAGGATGTGGTGAAACAGAATTACAATGTTGTCAGCAAGTTGGGGCAAGTGGTTTTGTTTGTTGTGTTTCTTGGTCTTGCAGGTAAATTTCGACCATTTATGTTTCTATTTTTTCTTTTATTAAGGTAAGTGATTGTAGTTTGTATTGATAAGTAATCAATTCCCAAAAAACTCAAGGTATTTGAGGTATCAAGTAGGCCTTAATTGCATCATATATTCAACATTCTCCTCACTCGTACGAGCAAAACGCAGTAGAAAGACAAACAGAACAGACAATCAGACAATTAAATTTCTACAATTGGGGGTGAGAAGGCTCTAGCTTAGAACCTCAGACATCTCCCGAATTGAGCTATGATAAATTATGAAGTAACGAGTCCACCTAAAATCTTGAGATTTTTGAAGGTTAATTGGATCATATACTATAGACAACATGTATGTATACACAAAAATTTGAGTCTTTTTATTGTCTTCGATACAGATGAAGTTCTGGGTTTTGTCTAGTTTTTTGAATTCACCGGTAATATTAACTACTAGTGCAAGAGTTGATTATTTGGACACCTAACCTATGGGAAATAAAATAAAATGTTTTACTGTACAATTGGTAGCAAGTACAATGCTAGGCAAATAAGCTGTTAAAGTATTGTCGATAATTTTATGTGCTGCAATTACTACTAAGGATCATGGTAGCGTATCAAAGATTTATGTACTTCGTTAATTGTGTCCCGGAATCTGGAATGGTAATTCGTCCTTCTATTGAGGTGACCTTGTAATCGGATTAAGGAGATTAGTGGGGATCTAAGGAAATGTGTCAAGATGTTGTTAGTCAGAATTTGTATGTTGTCGGCAAGTTAGGGCAATTTATTTTGTTTCTTATGTTTTTTGCCCTTGCAGGTAATTTCCGATATTTGTTTGACTTTACTTTTCAGTAACTTATGTCATTGTGGTCCTTTGTGTTTTTAAAACTTCTTGTTAACTTACATTACATGTGGAATATGTTCATTAGTAGTTGTGTTTGTGTAGTTTTGTGCTCTCACCTCCAGTTTCAGTTATTAGTGTGAGAGTTGACCTTGAATACCAAGTAATCGTGCAATTTCGCTAGCTGTTCTAGCCTGTGGGGAAGAAAATGAATCAAGTTACTGTGAATATCAGTGTTTGATATGTACTTCATTATTCCTGTCTTGGAATCTTGAATGACAACGACCTTCTTCTCCAACATTGTTAATTAATCTTAGAGTTTGACTTCAAGTTGCAACTATGACTGCTAATTCTGCATATATTTTCGGATTGTATTATCATATGAACATTGTTCAACTAAAAAGTAGATGCTGCCTGATAAGAGTCTTAATACCCCGTAAGAGCTTGAAACATCTTTAATATGATGAATAACGTAGTGAACTACATCAGAAGCTCTAGTTTGGAATAATTTAGTATTACCAGAAAAGAAAAATGTTGTAGCTGCATTACTGATATAGCATGCAAGCAGCCTGTTTGACTTAGCTAATAAGTGCCTTATGAGTCTATCAACTTATCCAAACAGGCCCTTTAGGAATGCCGAGTACAATTTTTTTCTTAAATCAGCTGGGAAAATTTCTTCCAAAAAGAGCATACAATATACAGGAGCACAAGAAGTATGTAGTGCTGTCAGTTCCAGAGCCTTTTAAATTAGTTATTCAAGAGTTAACATTGAATAATCAGAGTTGAGAAATGAACTACACAGCCACGTCCACGTCCACAACCATTACAAAGTGCAGTACCTAATTAAGTTATCATTCTAGTATTGTGTGCCCAGTAGCATATCACAGAGATATGATATCGTCATTATTTGTGTATCAGGACTTAGAATCAGAAAACACTGCTGCTTAGTGTTTGAGTTTGATTTGCTTTCAAAAGTTTAAATGCCATTTTCTATTCTTTTACTGTATTCCATCATCATAAGCATTATGTGTTGCATTATTGCTTCATATCTAGATGCTCGTTGATAAGACTTTTTGTATTACTATCAAGAGATATCTTTTTACAATGATAAAGTAAGGAGTGACCTATCCTAAAAGGGTAAAAGTTAAAAAAATATGTACTATACCAACTAGCAATCAAAAGTTTTGAAAGGTGAATTGCTGATGTAGCACAGTACGGGATTGTTTGGCTTAGCTTATAAAGGCCTCTATAAATGTTGACCGTCATTGTTTTCTTAAAATGTGACAGACCCTGTAGGGATGTTAACCACCAGTTGTTGTCTTAACTGAACTCGGAAACTATAGCTGTGGCAAATTTCAGTTACAGAACTTATAAAGTATTATGAGCAAATAACCAGTGCAGAAGGTAACAAAGTTGAAACATTTTGGAAGTGCTGGAGATTGATATTACATTTGAAGTCTTTCTCTTCGTACTCTTATACCTGTACAATTTTGTTTGCATGTGAAAATCACTTTTGTTTGGTTACCGAGGGTCAAATAGAAGGCGTTTCTCATCTGTACAAGTTAAGCTACGAAATTTGGCTACCTCATACTTGTTAATATTATTTGAAATGTTTTGGAATGATTACAGAAAAATGGTTTTTTTTTTATTATATAACATTCAGAGATCTTACATCATTACATAACATGCAGCATTATTTGTGAACCGCGAGAGTGATACTAGTCCATTGATAACGAAGCCTTTTATATATCCTCCTAATTCGACTCATGTGCTTTTACCTGATGGTAGACACCTGGCTTATCAGGACCAAGGCGTCTCAGCTGAAAAGGCTAGATTCTCCATAATTGCTCCACATGCTTTTTTCTCATCTCCTCTTGCAGGTACTAATATCTTACTATTACACTCTTGTAAGGAATGCCTTGTTCTATTGGGTTATTGCTGATATACCTTTACTAGTAGTTGAAATCTAATTTACAATATTTCGACTTACAGGAATACCTGGCATTCAGAGTTCACTGATGCAAGAGTTTGGTGTTCGCTTGATAACATATGATCTTCCGGGATTCGGAAAGAGTGATCCTCATCCTAACAGGAACCTTAAATCATCAGCTGATGATATGCTGCAATTGTCATATATTATAGGTGTTACTGACAAGTTTTGGGTGTTGGGATACTCGAGCGGAAGCATGCATGCTTGGGCTGCACTAAAATATATACCTGATAGGCTTGCAGGTATATATGCCCCTTACATTTATACTTTTTTAATTGTTGTCAATGTCAATAATCTTGTAATCAATTTTATCAAAGAATTTTATGAGATAATTCAAAGCTTCAGTGGAACTATTTTCTTAGAAAATTAGCTAGGTTAACATGCTAGTCCTATTATCTAGAATGTGAAATGCAATGTAGTTATAAATAAAAACAACGTGTTAGGAATCTGCCCGATTCCCGGCGAATGCGGAAGCGATTTGGTAAATATGTGTGCTTAGATCCCACAAATATACGTGATAGTAATAAAGCAACAAACCAACAATACAGTAAAAGAGACAAGAGATTTAACGTGGTTCGGCCCAGCCTACATCCACAAGAGTAACAACTTCACACTAGATAAAAGAGATTACAATATCCGGGTATCCGGCCCCTGAATTTTATACACAAATTCAGCCCTACGATACCTATTATGTATATCCTCAACTCACTGAAGTGTTTATCTCAAAACCTCCCCTATCACTGTTTCCCGACAACCTTTCCTTCTCTCCCTCTCCCAACCCAGACAGTGCCACACAACCTGATAGAAAGACCTCTGCAGCGGGACCACCTCCGATGGTTGCAGTCAGACCCAAGTACCCTAAGGAATAGTTTAGGCACGAGGACCTTCTATCCCGACACTTCCTGAAAGCGGGCTAAACCGGCTTTCCTACTAGACGGACTATCTAGCAGCTATATAGAGAGAGAAGAGAGAATTTGGTGTAATTAACTAATGAGGGGGAGGGGGTATTTATAGTAGGCAAAATGAGGTAGGTGGGGGGGGGGGGTTGGTGGAGTTTGGTTAGTGAGGTTGGTGAGTTAGGAAAGAAGCTGCATGGCTGCTGCATGTGGCTGCTGCCTAACACAACGTTCTGTGTTCACAGCATAAGAACCTCTCCGCTAAATGTATTGTCGTAATTTCAAAGGAAGAAGGATGCAAGATTCTAGAGCCCAACTGTTAATTAGCACCGGGGCCTTACCTAATTTCTTTGTAATGCAGCGATATGTTTAAGTTGCATGCATTAATTCATTGCTAACGTCCTGAGCCATTATGTTATTTACTTTATATCTGGAACAGAAACAGTGCTATGTACTGGTAGATTACTTTCCTAGTGATTCCAGTAGACAGTGCTATGTACTGGTAGATTACTCTCCAGTGATTCCAGTTGAAAAATGTTTTGATGTTTATAATTTCTTTTGAAATAATGTTTGGAACTTTACTGATCCATCTGTGACCAAATATGCAGGTGTCTTCATGGTTTCTCCCATGATTAGTCCATATGATCCAGGCATGACCAAAGAAGAGAGACGTAGAACCTGGAATAACTGGAGTCTTAGAAGGAAATTTATGTACTTTTTGGGCAGAAGATTTCCCAGATTCCTACCTTACTTTTATCGTAAAAGCTCTCTGTCTGCAAACGTAACTCAAAGAGATAAATGGCTATCATTATCACTTGGAAAGAGGGTGAGACAAAAACCACCTTAGCTTTCCCAGCTAATATTAATTTTATATTCGCTATGTTGTTGTGAGAAGAAGTGCACCCATAGCATGGGTTTCAAAAAAGAAAGTGCACTAATAACATAAAGTAAAGAAGACACCTGTACAAAGAGAGATGTGTTTTGAAATGTTTTTTATGGTTAGCAACATAATATGAGGTTCATATGCTGAAGGATCGACTTCCAAAAGCTTCAGTTGTTGATTGATTTTTATTGAGAAATTTGTTCTTTCTCTAGGATAAAGCTTTTATAGAAGGAGAAATGTTTCAAGAGTTCTGGAAACAGGATGCGGAGGAATCAGTTCGCCAAGGAAATGCAAAACCAATTGTGGAGGAAGCTGTGTTGCAAGTTTCGAGTTGGGGTTTTAGCCTAGTAGACCTAAATATACAAAAGAATGACAAAACTAAAGGTATTCTCCTTTGGCTTAAGTCAAAGTACAGTCAAGCTGAAGAAGAAATGACTGGCTTGCTTGGCCCAATCCACATATGGCAGGTCAGTGGAGCTTCCCAGTATGATTTTTTGTTGTTTCAACTCCCAACTATGATATATATGCAAAAGTTGTTGCTTCTAGCACTTATCCTCGGCATCCCTCATCTGCATATTCCCTTCTAACAATTGGTTGCAGACTTGCAATTATTGTTTGGACAGTTGTAGTAACAGTAGATCAGTTAACTTTGACTAACTGTTGGATATTTTAGTGTAATTGGATTGAGTAGTTGATCAATGTAATCGTAATATTACATCGAACTAGTCGGGAGAGTGCGGAGTGCACGCTTTGTTTGAGTTTATTATGATTTCGGTATTATTGCTTATGAGGCATGTCCATTGGCATCAGATACACCTGTTGGGATAAGATGTGTCTGTTAGCATTAGACATGACTGTTAGAATGAGATTTGTATGTTGGCAAAAGTCACATCTTGAGATGTGTCTGTTGTCAAAAGACACATCTGTTGACATCTATATATAGGTGTTGCATTGATCATTTTCAATATATTTGTTCATTTTGAAATTCACAACAAAAACACATTCTCTTTTCTTGCAGAATTTCTGACTTTATCCGATTGATTTATTTGGGTGAACCACAAATAACTTCAATCTGAAAGTGTTCACACGACTTCAGAAAAATCCAAGTTATTACCATATTAACTTGTAAGTTAGTTTCTATTAGAACAAGATCCTATATATTTATATATAGGGTCTTGTTCTAATAGAAACTAACTTATAATTGAAACTAGAAACTAAATCTAAATTAAATATTTCAAGCTAATCTAATGACCAAATTAGGGGTACTCCAATACAAAAAACGTTTAAAATTATTGTCTCTATTCAACAAAAATATAAAAAATAAAAAAAAATTTAAAAAAAGTTACTGTTCACGTGATGACGTGGCACGTGAACAGTAACTTTTTTTAAATTTTTTTAATGAATAGAGCCAAGAATTTTAAACGTTTTTTGTGAAGGTGCCCCTAGCGGGGCCATTAAAATAAATTTATAATTTATTTAGTGTAGGTTTCTAGTTTCTATTCTAAGGTTGGTTTCTATTTGAACGCTAGCCTATATATATATATAGGATAGCTTTCAAATAGAAACCAACCTTAGAATAGAAACTAGAAACCTACACTAAATAAATTATATTTCAATTATTTTAATGGCCCCGCTAGGGGCACCTTTACAAAAAACGTTTAAAATTTTTGGCTCTATTCAACAAAAATATAAAAAAAAATAAAAAAATTTTTTAAAAAAAGTTACTGTTCACGTGCCACGTCATCACGTGAACAGTAACTTTTTTTAAATTTTTTTTTTTATTTTTTTATATTTTTGTTGAATAGAGACAATAATTTTAAACGTTTTTTGTATTGGAGTACCCCTAATTTGGTCATTAGATTAGCTTGAAATATTTAATTTAGGTTTAGTTTCTAGTTTCTATTCTAAGTTAGTTTCTATTAGAACAAGACCCTATATATATATATGTAATATTATATCCTTGAAAAATTTTATGAGTTTACCCTATATCGAAGATGACCCTTCAATTAGAGATGATCCTTTTTAAGTTATAATTCAATGTTTATAATTTTGATCAGGGGATGGATGATAAGGTTGTTCCACCTTCAATGGTTGATTTTCTGGAGCGAGTTCTACCAGGAGCCATTGTGCATAAGCTATTTCATCATGGTCGTTTCACCTATTTCTACTTCTGTCACAAATGCCATAGACAGATATTTAGTACAGTTTTTGGAGACCCAAAGGGGCCACTCACTACAGAAGTTGATTGAGCTCCAGCAATCGGGGATAACAAGGAGTTTAAAGAGTAACAGAAACAGATGGAGTGATTCAAAATATAAACACCTTTAAAGTAATAGCTATGAGCTATATTCTCTGAAGAATGTTCAAGGATCTGATTGATATCATGGTGTAGTGCTCTGCAACAGTCTTGTAATTTGCATTTCAATGTGTTAGTTGTAAACGCTTTTGTACATTATGAAGCTAGTGAAGGGACTTGAACTTAAGTGAGCGACTTGTGCTTCAATGTCAGCTTCATCGGGTGATATGTGGAAAAGCCAATGCATATAGGCTTTCCTTTTCATCTCTAGCACCTTGTTCCAGATTCATCCTCTTCATCTGCAGAGATTTTATCTTCATTTGTGTGTGAGCAATTTCAACTTGCCATTCACATCTGGTTGGGGGAGGGGTCTGGATCCCTCTATTGTATTTAGTAAATGGGAATCGGAAACTCATTCTCATTTATAAATGTTTGGTTTATATCTTACTAGATCCACGGGGTGTAATTTGATTACATACCCATTCCTCATTACTATCTGCATTCACAATCCAAAGAGCTCCTTACATTGATATTGTTGTATTCAAATGCAATTGTACCACTACCATCTAAATATTATTGTACTGCTAGTATGAAATAGTAATGTCAAGATTTCATCGTAATTTTTTATGATATGCCTCTGCATTTTACACTGAATACACGGGGGAAGGACAGAGACTTCAAATCAGTTGCAGCATCAATAAAGTCTAAGAGGATTTACTGGCAATGTCCGAGGATATAAACCATGTATGGAAGTGAGCTTGGTGTGTCCCAAGGACACGTTAAATATTCATCAGTCCACATCACGAGTCAGTAATCTTTGTGGCCAAGATACTTGGTGATGACTGATGATATGATGAAGGGATTTACGTAGTGGTACTGGGAGAGAATTAGAATTAAAAGTCATTAAGTATTTAGATTGTGAATAAAATAAAGTTCCGTTACAATTGTTTCCTTAAATTCCTTGTATTTTTTAGTATAGCAACTTATATTCATAAGATTTCCTATAGATAAAACCAGAGTCACAAAGCTGCAGAATGGTATAATATTACAACCCAAACTAAGTACAATTTATTGATAACTGTAGTATGCAAAATGCCAAAATCTGCTGTTTGAGAGGTAGTAATCAGAGACGATGCAAGAAAAAACAGTTCAATTCTGACAAATAACATGAAAAATGTGCTGTTACATCACTTCATAAAACAATTTGTTGCAGAGTTCCGAAAGAGTCAGCAACCACTAGCTAGTTTCATAAGAGATATAAACCTTGCTACGAAAACCAACTCGTGGTCTGGTGGAAGAATGAAGATAAGCTTTTATCTGTTTCGAAATCTTAACTGGAAATTGCACTGAACAAATATTGCTGTCAATCTTGTTGGCAATTTCAAGAGTAAATTGAGAAACAAGGAACAAATAGATCGGTGCTTCTGACATGGAGTCATTTTTTGCCGGAAATATCCCAAGAAAATCGAGCGGCAGGTAAGGAACAATAAGACCATTTCTTATAACATGCTGTCTTTTCTTGATGGCAATCTCGTGAAAAAATTAAGCAGCAGGTAAGGGAAAATAGGACGCTTGTGTCGCAACCTTTGGATGTCTTAACACGTAAAATACTGTTAGAAGCGCCACTTGGAAAGGAGCAACATAAGGAACAATAGCAGCAAACAGACAGAAAATTACAATCAGCGCTGTAGCTCTAGGATCTCTCCAGCTTAGCAAAGATTGCAGCCTCTCCCCAAAAATTGCCAACTCTCCAGCCACAAGCAGTATCCTGTTTGCAATACTTCTCATACGATCATATCTCATCCTAACAAACTCGCTAGGACGTGAAGTAGGAAATGTATCAAATTCTTCGTCCAGTTCATCAGGATGGACACTTTCAGCTTGAGAGAGGCGAGTATCCAAGTGAGGAGGATGCTTAGGCCTCCATCTGTAGTGCGAAACTCCAATCAAGAAAAGGAGAGGAAAATGGTCGGCAGAATTAGTACTGGATATAATACCCATGTCAACAACAATATGTGAATCAAGATAGTGGTTCTGGGATTCTTCCAATTGCAAATCTCTTCAAACCATCTACCAACAGCAAATAATTATCCACTCAAAACTGCCATAATTCTGTAAAGGGTTGCTTTACTTCTTCTCAAACTCCACATATGACAATCACCATCCAGCATAAACTCTACCACCTCTTTTCTCAGTGGTGATTCCACGCAACTTAGCCTCTTTGAGATAATCTGAATGGCCTGATATTTCAAACTATCAGTCTGATTTACAGTTAGTGGATTATCGTATTGCATCTTTGGCAACATCGGCTGTGAATACATGTGAATTATATTAAGCAAAGAAGAGCAAGTAAATCTCAGAGCCAAATGAATTTCACCCATCTTCTTAACACCAGATGGATGCAAAACCAGAAGTGGATACGAATATGTGTAAACCCTTCGGTTTCCAGGCTAGAGAGGCGAATCCTTACCTTTCCAATCCTCCAATCCTTCCCTCCACCAGCCTTATCCCCAGCATAGTTCCCGTTATCAAACACTCCAACAGTTATGACCGTGCAAGGGTCAAAAACCTCCCATGAGTACTGCTCATTCCACTTGGGCGTAAAACTATCTGTGACTGTCCTTGTTCGGAACCACTTCTGACCATACTTGGCAATGCAGTAAGCATCTGTTGTTGCCCTTCCATCTTTTGTTTTCATTGGTAACAAATTCCGAGCATTTAGAATTCCCACCTCAAGAACCCCTACGCTGGACTTCCACAACTGTTCTTCAGTTGGTCTAAGATCGCTAATGTTGTCAATGGATTCGTCAAAAACATGATATCCACCTTCAAAACAGATTCTCATATGAATCCTAGCAAATTTAATCTCCGTCTTCCCTCCCTCCGTGATCATGGCATTCTTCTCAAGATTGTACCACTTAGAATTCGGGGGCTTATGATCTAACCTCCTGTCAACATGCTGTAAAGGAATAGCACAACGACCTAAAACTTCATCCTTGTCAGGTGCAACTCTATCTTCCACACTCAAAATTAAGGGCTCTTCAAACGGTTCTGCTGCTACAAATATCAAGTCTTCGTTCCACAAAGGATTAATTGATATTCTTGTCCAAGCTCCAGTCCTCAAAGTTTGATTTCCAAATATAGCTTTTACAATAGTTTTATCAGTGGCCATCAATCCCTCAGCTTCAATAACATTAACCCTAAGGTACCAAAGCTTGGGTGAGTGGTACACCTTTGAGCCAATGCTTGAAATACTTTCAGCACCACTAGAAGATGCACCATCTGAATGCCATGCCTCAGGAAATGCTTTGTCAGCTTGGGTTCCCCACCAAACAGCCAACATTAGCTCTCCCTTGAAAGTGTTCCCTTTCCCATCTCCTAGTCTATACCATTGTGGGGCATGAGGAGTATCGGGAGGGACTACATTAAGGTCAAACAAGAGCCTACCCACTAAATCCTGTTTCGTAGCTTTCTTGCTCTTTACACTGGCCTCAAGTACAGTAGCCTGAACATGATACTTTGAGAAGGCGAAAACCTGGGACCATTCAGGATTCAATTTCTTCTCAGAAAGACGAGTTATGCCCTTATAGTTTCCAAGGCTAACTTCAACATAACTACCTGTTGCATCCTTCACGGGTAAATCTTTTGCTTCAACAACTCGAACATAGAGGTATTCCATTTTCTCGACCAGGTCATAGTTGCTTGTAAGCTCATCACTGGTGGCATTAGCTCCACCAAGGTGAGGCTTGGTTTCGATGAGTAGAAAATCTTCATGTCTATGCATCTGTGCACAATATTTTTTACAATATTAAGTAACTGAGCAGCTTAACTGGATATTAAAACTTTTCAATATCTTAACATTTTAATGGCCTTTACGGATGAACTAGACCGGCTGCTTAAGCATATAGAGTGTTGACGGAGGAATTTGGGAACAACAAAATTCGAGGTACGTCGTCGGAGACGGTGGTTTTTCTCCGGAAAAAGTGGTGGTGTGTGGTGGCTGTAGATAATTGGTGGCTGAGATTGATAGGGTTAGTGGCGGCTATTTCAGAGCTCTCGACTTCCAACCCCTCAATCGGCCTACGTACCCCGGTATTTATAGGGGATCAAGCCATACGTAGTTCTTAGAGAGCAAGAAACCCAAATGGGCTTGGATTGTAGGTCTAGCATCCGGAATGTTCTACTATGAGGCCTAACCACAAAGGCCCAAGGCTCACCCAAGATCTCAAGACTTCACGGATAAGGAAACTTCCCCCGTCGAGAACTAGTCCTATCCGCTACAAGCTATTTCTTGATTTCAAGGATGCAGGTATGTTAGGTCCACTATGATTGTAGAAGGGGGGGTTGAATACAATCTATATCAATTTCTCAAAATTTATTCGTTAAATAATTTTCACTTAAACGAATATTTTGTGCGGAATAAATTGACACGGATTTCAAGTTGAATATAACTGTATATTAACTTGATGTGGTGTTACAAAATCAATCCAAACTATTATCAAGTGTTTAATAACTAATTAGAAAATTCGACATGAACTTTTCTAATTTAGTTAATAAATCTCAAGATAAGTACTAGGAAACTTAATTCGCTAGTAATACAAGAATCACAAGTAGACAAGTTCTATCGGATAGAATATTACAAAGATGATGAACTTGAATTTATGTGAATTAATTTGTTCTTGGTGTTCTTGATATTTGAGAGAGAAAGCTGCTGTGTATTTCCAGGAATTCTGCTGTGTTCTTCACTTTTTTCATTCTGCTGCTTCTGCTGTGTTATATAGGTCTGTACTGATTAGATATGACTTAAACTGCTTCAAGACCTATTAAATCAGCTGTCAGCATGACTTAATCTTGCTCCAAGACATAATTAAACCTTAGATATGACTTATTTTCTGTCGGTATGACTTAATCTTCAACAGTGTGGTCGGTATGACCTAAACCACTTTTGTCGGTATGACTTAATACCTTTCCAGAAATATCTTGCTTCGGTATAACTTATTTCCCTCGGTATGACCTAGCAGCTTTGAGGTCGGTAAGACATAATTCCTTGCAGCAGCTCGGTATGACTTAATTCTTCTGCTCGGTATGACCTAGACTTAAGTCATGTCGGTATGACTTAACTTAAGTCATACCGAACCAAACTCAGTCATGACATAATCTATTCAGCATTTAATTAAGTCATATTGATCCTTTTAATTAATTCATGATTAACTAATTCATGATTAATTGATACAATAATTAACTTAATAAATAAATTAATTCTATTAGAATTAATTCATTAATTAAATCAATTAAATGATTTATATCAATTAAAAATGAATTAAATTAAATCAATAACTAATTAATTTAATTCTCCCAAACCACGGAAAATAATAAAGAATTACCACTGACTTATGTTGACGTTCAATGTACTGTCTGGTTCATGAACGACTAACTTCAATGATGCTTCTTCACTTCTGACTTTAAGCTGTGGTTTATTTCTTCTCTCAATTTTCTTGTACTTTGATTGATTTTCAATCTATCACTCGAAAATTCTCTGTCACTGTAAATGAATCCATTCACTTCAATGTTATACTGAGGCTTGATCAGATACCTGATACGTCTTCCAGTGTGAAACATCAAAACTATAGATTGACTTCCTTCTTTCTTCTGATAGATATTGCTTCCTGAGATTCCTGTGACAGATCATACGGATATTTACTTATTACAATTTGGTTTAAGTTGATTAGGATCCTCGAACTACAAATAGGCTGATTCATATGCCTTTCAATCTCCCCCTATTTGTTTGTTAGACAATAACAATCAAATACCTAGAGGATACCTTAACTAATTCAACTTAACCAAATGAAAGATAAAATATTAAATGTAAAGCAAATATCAAACAGTTCTGGTTTATATTAAACATTTCCAGATTCAAACAAAATGATAAATACAAGATAGATGATCCTTTAGCCTGATCATATTTAACATATTCCTATCATGACCAATCTAGCTCTAAAGATAATACATGTAGAACTTTTCTTCAATTACTGTCTTCTCGTCTAAATTCTCCTTCTTCTGGCTCATCTATGACTTGAAGTTTCTTGTGCAAATCAGAATCAACAAGACGCTCTCTTCTTGATGACAATCCTTGAGGTAAGATTAAAGGAATTCCAAGTTTCTTTCTCAGTTCACCTTGAAATTTCTTGTAATCTTTTATATTCGTTTGTGCATAGGATCGAATGTGATCTGCAGTTATTACCTTTTCTTCAATCAAGAATCCATGATTTCTGAGAGCATATTCAGCATATACCAAGTGTTTTGCATGATGTTCATATAACTCATCTGTCTAAAGATTGATTGAATGAAGTACCTCTCCCTTAAGAAATTTTACTTGTTGAGGATTCTTAATTACTTCTGGTCCAGCTCTTTCAGCAAATTCTTTGAACTTTTCATGTAGCAAAACACCTAGCTCAGACGATGTTCTCACCTTAGGCCTAAGTACCCAAATCTCTGTCAGCGATCTGTCATAAAAGAACTGAATAGATATTCTGAAAGTTCCAACATTATGACAATCCACAAATATTACCAGCTCATCAGATTTGGGGTCAAATTGCAGTAGTTATCCTGATGACTTCTACCTTTAAGGCCCTTATATACATATCATGAATTGGATTTGCCAGTTTGAATTCCTCGAGAATTTCTCCAAGACGACGATCTTCATAATCAGAACTCTGAGGTGAATCAATTGCCTTTTGAGCACGTTCCCATTTGTCACCGCTCTTGAGTCTGATATATGTCTTTCTCTTCTCAACATTTATAGCATGTAATCGTTGTAGTGCTTCTTGTTCAGCTTTCTGAAGCTCTTCATTTCGTGCAATCTGCTCTAATGACTTTTGAAGCTTTTCTTCTCTCATCAGCAAATTAGCTTCCCTCTGAGCAAATAACTCTTCAGATTCTCTCTCTGCTTGTTGAGCTTCATATTCAGATGTCACTGGTTCTTCTCCTTCCCAGTGACTTAAATCTGGTTCAGGTAATTTCTCACCTTCATCAGAAAAATCAAAGTCATCAAAAACATCAAAATTATCCGGTTCACCCGTGTAGTAATATTCTGTGTCTTTGACTTGATCATCTACAACAACTTTCTTCTTCCCCTTATTCCTACTGTCTTCACTGTCTGTATCAGATTTATCTCCTCCCTCTCTTTCTTTCAATTTTTCTCCTTTCTCCCCTTGTGATTTCTGTTCCTGTTGTGATTTCTCCCCCTTAGTTGAGGAATCCTCTACAGATTTACCAGTTGCACCAGCTCCAGGATCTCGCTCATCATCATCACCACCTGTTCTTGCAAAGAATTCTCTTTTTTCAGTTGTTGGTGTGCGATTTTGACTTATCAGATTAAACAAATGCCTTAATCCTTTAGCTTGATGTGCATTTTGCTTCTCAATTTGATCTAGTCGAAAATCAGTAGAACGCTGATTTTCATGTACTTCTTCCTATAGATTGTCAACCTTGTTTGAGATTTCAGCAATTATTTTATCTTGTGCCACAGTGACCTCACCAGAATCATCAAGAGCTTTTTCATAAGAAAGTTCGAGAGTGTTGATTTTATAAGTGAAGGATGTCCTCAAGTTGTTGATGTCACCTTTTATCAAAGTAAGCTGATTATCAACAGAGGTGGATGGAGAAGACCTTTTATCCACTTGTGCTCGAAGTAGTCTAGCTTCAGCTTTACTTGCTTCCAGTTCCCTTTCCAGATTTTGTATCTTTTGTATCAATGAGAGAGTGTATGTGTCTGTGTGTGCACTCACCTGAGTTTCACTCTGAATTTCACTCACCTGATGTGCATGTGTATCACTCAATTTTGTGGTGATCCTCGCATCACTCCTCTCAATTTCCTTAGCTTCTCCAGAAATGGTACCTGCAGTTAAAATCACCCTAGCCTCCTCTGGGAAGGTCAGTGGTGGTGCAATGGGAGTTCGCAAATCCCTATCCTCAATCAATTCTACTTGTACATTTGGATTTGTAATCTGAATTGCTTCAGTAGTAGATTGATCAAGTTGCCTTCCACTTTCTCCAGTCGAAACTGCGAGTGGAAACTCCCTTGAGGGATCTAGGAATGTTTCTCCTAGGAGGGGAGATGATGGTTCCATTAAAGTTGGCAAGGAACCAAGATTTCCCTCAGAAGTCTTTGAAGACTCTTCTACCGTAACTATGGTAGGCACTGTTTCAGACTCGATGTGCTCTCCTGTCAATGTGTCCCTATGTTCATCATAATCTATATGTTCTCCCATTGTTAGTAATAACAAAGGGGTTGTGCTTGACACGTTACAGGATGCCATGGCCCTGTGGAAAATTTCAATAGTATCATCCTGTTGAGAGGATGATCCTAGTAACTATTGCATGGCCATATCAATGTCCATATCTTGTTGGGAAGATACGGATGGGCTTACAGTTGCCTCTGAATCAGTTCTACTTTTCTTTTGTAGAGGCAGAGCTGTGGGTTCACTCATTATATTACTTCTCTTCTTTGCTCTTTGAAAGGGAATTTTCTTTCTGGAATGGAAAGTTTTAAGTGATGTAGATTGAGTGTGTGGCTCTATGACCGGGGTTCGAGATTGCGGTCTTACAATCCCTTGGTCAGCCCTATCAACCACTTGGGTTCCAGAAGTAGATTGTTCAGCAATAGAAGTTATAGAGAGATTAGAAGTCAATACCTGGTCAGCAGGTGTCGAAGAGATTGCAGCTTGAGTGGTTTGAACCAGTTGCTCTTGAACAGGTTCAATTTGCTGAATAGGTACTTCTTGTTCAGCTTCAGGTTCCACTAATGGTTCTGCTTGCTCAGGTAGTGGTTCATTTTCCTCGGGTAAAGGTACAGGTGCAATGATGGGTAGTTGTATAAAGTTTGACATGTGTTGAGTGACAACTACTGGCACATTTGAAAATTTAGGTTTGACACCGTACTCAGTGAATAATCTTGTCGAAGGTTTACCCGACACCATTGCTTCACTATTCAGAAATGGAGCATGATATTGTAATTCTACCAAATGATTAAAAATCAAAGAAAGGAATCTTGGGTAAAAGCATTGATCTTTATCGCCCCTGTCAAAATTCCTTTTAGCATTGATTACTCTTCTAACCATAGGTCCACACAGAAGGCTGCCAATGTTGATTCTTCGATTATAAGTAACTGCAAATCCAATATGCTGCATAAAGGAAGGTAATACTCCGAAGTTGCTTTTTGTGGAATTGGCAAACACCTTGGCTAGTGTGTCGAACACATAATCCCATTCCTGAACTAGAAACTTTTTATTCAAGACAGGAAGATCTGCTCTGTCTTGATAATGAATACCAGCAAAGAAATTAGTTAATTCCTCATCTGACGGAAAATCCTCAAAATTGTCATTTGGAAAGTTTAAGACCGTATTTATGACAAATTCATCCACTGTGTACTGATTGTCTCCAAGAGTGAAAACAAACGATCTGTTATCGTTAGAAACGACAGCAGTAGTACACATAATTCGTAGGGGTTCAATTTTTAAAGGAGTATCTAAACTCAAAGCAGTGCGAACTAGTGAATGATCATTCAAAAATCGAATCCACGGTCGAAAACGTTCGAGTGAACATTTTTCGGGATCAAAATATCCGATCAAATTATGCTTAACTATTTCAAAACGATCATTGTTATTACCAGCCATTTTTATCAAATTTTAACCCTTTGAAAAATTTCAGATTTTACAATTTAATTAACTAAATTGAATTATTTCGAATTAATAATTAATTAAAAATTCGAAAATAATCAAAGTTTTTCAAAAATTCTGAAAAATTCACACAATGATCTTGATACACACACAATCACACCAGTATTTTTAGATTTTACAAAATCAAAGCCAATCGTTTGGAATTTTAGATCGAAATATCGATTTTCGAAAACAAAATCTGAAAAACTCGGTTAAAAACGATGATTGAACGGTCGATTTGTAGAGAATTGAACAGAGAATCGTTTAATCGTGTTTAGAGCTTGATTTCAGTGAGATTTGAGTGAAAAATTGGGCATGAATTCGTTACCAGGCGTGTGTATATATGTATGTATCTCTTTGAGTTCTCTATGACTTAACATGAGAGAATGACTTAAAATGAAATATGACTTAAAATTTCTACTCTCTTGAATATATATACAAACGTGTGAATATGACTTAAAATGATTATGACTTACTAAAAACAAACTGTTATAAACAATACATACTCGATTATGACTTAATGTTATAAAAGAAATAAAACGAATATGACTTAAAATATATACAACCATACGATTATGACTTAATGTTATTACTAAGACTTAACTCATTATGACTTAAAATATGTACAAGACTTAACTTTACTACCGATTATGACTTAACTAAATAAGACTTAATTATAAGACACGATTATGACTTAATACTAATAAATAAACTCGGTAAGACTTATATAAACAAGACTAAATCTGATTAATATACCAAATAAGTCATACCGAACTAGTAAAAGATTAAAAACAAGTCATAATGCAGTTTAGATTTAATTATAAGTCATATCTACTTAAAATAAATTAAAGATACAAATAACTTAAATAAACACACAAATATTTACAACTATTGATGCAAAAAAATATTAAAAAATAATATAATAAATTAAACAAATAATAATCACAAAAATAACTAATATAGATTATTCTATTAACGGAAATAGGACAAACATTACAAAACATTTAATAAAATATTCTAAACAAATAAAATAAATACATACAATTATTCTAAAATTATAGAAATATGGAATAACAAATATTTAATTAAACAAAGTGATAAATACAATAACAATCAAGAAAAAACAAGTTGATAAAATAATTAAACAAGTGATTTTATTCAACAAATATTCACAAACTAATCACTTGTTAATTATTAAAGATCAAACCTCAGATATTAACTAGATTAATTACTAGGACTGTTCAACATACCCAATTCACCAACAATTTTGGTGAATGTGGATTCGTCGAGCGACTTAGTAAAAATATCTGCTGTTTGTTCTTCAGTGGGTACAAACAGTAATTCCACTGTACCATTCATGACATGCTCTCTAATAAAATGATACCTGATATCTATATGCTTTGTCCTTGAATGCTGCACAGGATTGTTGGAGATTGCTATGGCACTTGTATTATCACACAAAATAGGAATATTTTGTAATACAAATCCATAGTCCATCAGTTGATTCCTAATCCACAAGATTTGAGCACAACAGCTTCCAGCAGCTATATATTCAGCTTCGGCTGTAGAGTTGGAAACTGTTTGTTGTTTCTTGCTGTACCATGAAACCAATCTACCACCTAGGAATTGACAACTTCCAGAGGTGCTTTTTCTATCTACAACACTTCCTGCATAATCAGAATCTGTATATCCAACAAGATTAAAACCAGAATCTTTAGGGTACCAGATACCTAAATTAGGCGTACCCTTAAGATATCTCAGAATTCGTTTAACAGCAATGAGATGAACATCTCTAGGATCCGATTGGAACCTTGCACACAAGCACGTAGCATGCATAATATCAGGTCTACTTGCAGTAAGGTAAAGTAATGAGCCTATCATACCTCTGTAGCTTGTAATATCTACCTTAGCAGAATTTTCACATGCTCCAAATTTGACAGCTGTGGATGATGGTGTCTTTGCTGAAGAATAGTCCTCCATTTGATATTTCTTGAGAAGCTCTTTGATGTACTTGGATTGACAAATAAATATACCATCTTGCCTTTGACTTATTTGTAATCCAAGAAAGAACTTCAGCTCTCCCATCATGCTCATTTCGAATTTACCCTGCATTAACTTTGAAAATTTCTTGCAAAGAAGATCATTAGTAGACCCGAATATTATATCGTCCACATAAATTTGAACTAATATTGTATCATTCTTATGTTTCTTTGTGAAGAGAGTTTTGTCTATGACACCTTTAGTAAATTCATTTTCAAGTAAAAATTCAGAGAGAGTGTCATACCATTTCCTTGGTGCTTGCTTAAGACCATAAATGGCTTTGAAGAGAAAGTAAACATAACCCAATAGATCTGGATCTTCAAAACCAGGTGGCTGTTCTACATATACCTCTTCATCCAGCTTTCCATTCAGAAAGGCACTCTTGACATCCATTTGATAAACATTAAAGTTAGAAAATGCTGCGAATGCCAAGAATATCCTAATGGCCTCAAGTCTAGCCACTGGAGCATAGGTCTCATCATAGTCAATACCTTCAGATTGTGAGTAACCTTTTGCTACCAGTCTTGCTTTATTTCTTGTTACTGTACCATCTTCATCAAATTTGTTTCTGAATACCCACCTAGTACCAACCACTGTTCTATCTGTAGGTCTGGGTACCAGCTTCCATACTTCTTGTTGTTTAAATTGATTGAGTTCATCTTGCATAGCAATCACCCAATCAGGATCTGAAAGAGCTTCTTCAATTTTCTTAGGTTCCATTTCAGATAGAAACCCTGAATAATTACATTGATTTTGAAAAGCTCTTCTAGTCTTTACACCAACATCTGGATCACCAACGATTAGCTCAACAGGATGAGCTCTATTCCAAACAGTCTGTCTGGGAAGATTTAGTCTTGATGATTCGCCTTGTTCTTCATTGTGATGTTGAGTATGACTAGTAGATCCTTTATTAGCTCCCCCTGAGTTGTTGCCAGGATGATTAGATGAGTGTTCAGAAGTATGAGTGGTGTTTTCAATATTATCATTGTTTTCACCACTATTATTCTGATTAGACTCATCATTGTCATTGTTGTCATTTGCATCAGCAAAAACATCAGGTGGACTTTCATCATCTAAATCTAGATCTGTCATATCTTCAAAAGATAGCTTTTCAGATGAATCTTCAGTTTGGATACTAGGGAGTTTAGTGTCATCAAATGTAACATTGACACTTTCCATCATCTTCTGATGTTCAATCAAATACACTTTATAAGCTCTTCTTTCATAACCAACAAAAATTGCTTCATGTGCTTTGGCTTCAAATTTTCCACCTTGATTATCTCCTTCTTTAAGTACAAAGCATTTTGCTCCAAATACGTGAAAGTATTTGAGTGTTGGTTTCTTTTCATTCATAGCTTCATAGGGTGTTTTCATCAAGTCTTTGTTGATAAGAGTTTGATTCTGAGTATAGCAAGCATTGTTGACAGCTTCAGCCCAAAAATACAATGGAAGCCTTGATTCACTTAACATAGTACGTGCAGCTTCAATCAAGGTTCTATTCTTTCTTTCAACTACTCCATTTTGCTGAGGAGTTCTTGGAGCTGAGTATTGTCTGGTTATACCTTTTTCAGTACAAAAATCATTCAGAACTGCATTCTTGAATTCAGTTCCATTGTTTGACCTTATAGCCCTTACTGGATACTTGGAATCCAACTCAATTAACTTGATGTGATCAATCACCAGTTGTGGAGTTTCATCTTTAGAATTCAGGAACAAGACCCATGTGAATTTTGAAAAATCATCAACAATCACAAGAGCATATCTTTTCTTTGACATAGACATCACATTCACTGGACCAAATAGATCCATGTGAAGTAATTGTAAAGGTTCAGTTATTGAAGACATATCAGTGCTTCTGTGAGTTGCCCTTTTTAGTTTGCCTTTTTGACAGGCATCACATAGTCCTTCATGTGTAAATTCCATAGAAGGTAAACCTCTCACCAATTCTCTCTTGACCAGAGAGTTCATCGTCTTGAAATTTAGGTGAGAAAGTTTCTTGTGTCATAGCCAACTTTCATTTGTGGATGCTTTAGAATAGAAGCAATTGATTTCTTCAGTGCTTCTAGTATTCATGTTGGCTACATACAAGTTTCCTTTTCTGACTCCCCTCAGAGATGGTTGTTCACTTCTTTTGTGTGTAATCAGACAATTCTTTTTGTTAAAGTAGACTTCAAATCCCTTGTCACAGAATTGACTGATACTGAGCAAATTATGCTCAAGTCCTTTTACAAAGGACACTTCTTCAATGATAACATTTCCAGCTTCAAGTCTGCCATATCCATCAGTTCTACCTTTGCTGTTATCTCCAAAGGTAACTACTGGGCCGGCCTTCTTCACCACATTTGTCAGCAGGGTTCTGTCTCCAGTCATATGCCTTGAACATCCACTGTCCAAGATCCAGGTTACTCGTTCAACCTGTTCAATACCCTGCAATGACAAATGGATTAAACCTTCTTCGGGACCCAAATTTGATTGGGTCCTGCGGATTTAAAGTATTGACCTTTATCAGGCAAAACAACATTTTTAATTTTAACCTCTTTAGTCAATAAACATTTAACCTTATAAACATATTTGAAAATATTTCGTTTTATCTTGGGTATCCATGTTTCTGTAGCAGCAATAACACTTGTGTCATTGACTGGACATTTGACCTGGTAAACATTCTTGGTAACCTTTTGTTTAGTCTTAGGTACAAATGTCTCTCTCCTAACTTGAGGAGGAAAAGCAGTCTTTGATCGAACATTATTGTTCCTGTTCATATGCTGTCGAGGAGCAGTCTGTTTAACAAATGCATAACTACCATTAAAATAAGCACACATACTGTTAAAAGCACAAGACATACAATTGATAACACCACATGCTTTATGATTAGAATTAATGATAGGCATGGTATTTTTCTGTTTCAACTTATTGCCACCTAATCCAGTCTTAGAAGAACTAGCTGTTTCAACAACTTTGACTGGTACTTTAGGTACATCTTTCTTGGATGAAACATTCGTTGTATTAGTATCCTCAACAGATTTAGCCTTAACAAAGACTGTGACATCTTTCTTGGATGAAACATTCTTTGGATTAGCGTTCTTTACAGATTTATTCTTAACAAGGACTGTGCCATTTGCACTATCCTCATTTCTCATTTCTTCTTGGATAACCATAGAAAGAATATCTGGTGGTCCAGCATCAGATTGTTTAAATAGAGGTTCTTTAACATTTTTGAGCACATGTGGTATTCCCCTTTCTTTAGCACTAACAGGGTTAGGGGAATTTATGCCCAACGATCCAACAGCTTCATTGTAACCATACCCTATACCTGTTGTTCGTTCTACAACTTGATTGTTAAAAAACTCTTTGGAAACTTTAACAGAATTATAACAAGCCTTGACCTGTGTTTCAAGTTCAGTAATTCTAGCCATTTGTTTGCCTACAACTTCTAGAATAGCTTTCTCCTTTTTATAAAGCATTGTTATTTCATCTTTTTGTTGATCTTGATTAATATGCACCTTTTCAATTCTGACACTTCATTTCCAAGTTTAGTACTTAGCAGATCTAGTCTATTATATCCAGTTTGTGCATTATCTAAGGAATTTTATAGACTACGAATCAAATCAGTGTCAGTAACAATTACCGGTTTGTTGTGATGATCAGATGCTTCATCATTTGCCACCAACGCAAGATTTCCATATTCTTCATCTTCGCTGTCCGTGTCATCCCAACTCTTACCAGCCGCAACATAGGCTTTTCCAGGTTTCTTCTTCTCAGCAGCAAAATCTCTTCTTTGAGTTTGCTTAGGTTTCTGACATTCAGTGGTAAAGTGCCCCAATTCATTACAGTTGAAGCAACGAATCTTGCTTCTGTCAACAGCTCCAGTTTTGTATCCTCCCCTGTTACTAGAGGAAGAAGAGCCTCCTCTCTGGAATCTGTTATTTGACTTGAACCTGTACTTTGGATTTCTTCTGAATTTGAAGTTGCTAAATTGCCTTACCATCAATGCCAGTGATTCATCTTCCAGTTGATCTAGAAAATTCGACATGAACTTTTCTAATTTAGTTAATAAATCTCAAGATAAGTACTAGGAAACTTAATTCGCTAGTAATACAAGAATCACAAGTAGACAAGTTCTATCGGATAGAATATTACAAAGATGATGAACTTGAATTTATGTGAATTAATTTGTTCTTGGTGTTCTTGATATTTGAGAGAGAAAGCTGCTGTGTATTTCCAGGAATTCTGCTGTGTTCTTCACTTTTTTCATTCTGCTGCTTCTGCTGTGTTATATAGGTCTGTACTGATTAGATATGACTTAAACTGCTTCAAGACCTATTAAATCAGCTGTCAGCATGACTTAATCTTGCTCCAAGACATAATTAAACCTTAGATTTGACTTATTTTCTGTCGGTATGACTTAGAAAATGTGTCGGTATGACTTAATCTTCAACAGTGTGGTCGGTATGACCTAAACCACTTTTGTCGGTATGACTTAATACCTTTCCAGAAATATCTTGCTTCGGTATGACTTATTTCCCTCGGTATGACCTAGCAGCTTTGAGGTCGGTAAGACATAATTCCTTGCAGCAGCTCGGTATGACTTAATTCTTCTGCTCGGTATGACCTAGACTTAAGTCATGTCGGTATGACTTAACTTAAGTCATACCGAACCAAACTCAGTCATGACATAATCTATTCAGCATTTAATTAAGTCATATTGATCCTTTTAATTAATTAATGATTAACTAATTCATGATTAATTGATACAATAATTAACTTAATAAATAAATTAATTCTATTAGAATTAATTCATTAATTAAATCAATTAAATGATTTATATCAATTAAAAATGAATTAAATTAAATCAATAACTAATTAATTTAATTCTCCCAAACCACGGAAAATAGTAAAGAATTACCACTGACTTATGTTGACGTTCGATGTACTGTCTGGTTCATGAACGACGAACTTCAATGATGCTTCTTCACTTCTGACTTTAAGCTGTGGTTTATTTCTTCTCTCAATTTTCTTGTACTTTGATTGATTTTCAATCTATCACTCGAAAATTCTCTGTCACTGTAAATGAATCCATTCACTTCAATGTTATACTGAGGCTTGATCAGATACCTGATACGTCTTCCAGTGTGAAACATCAAAACTATAGATTGAATTCCTTCTTTCTTCTGATAGATATTGCTTCCTGAGATTCCTGTGACAGATCATACGGATATTTACTTATTACAATTTGGTTTAAGTTGATTAGGATCCTCGAACTACAAATAGGCTGATTCATATGCCTTTCAAGGTATAACCATGGTTTACCCCAAGTGCAGAATGCATCCCTGTCCCCCGAATGAGAAGCACCCACCAGATAGCAGGACAGGTGATCCAGAGCTTTTGGGTGCAAAGTGCAGGATTACCCCAAAGTTCCCCAATGAGAGCGCGCCCATTGAGTACAGGAACAGGGCTCCCAAAGCACACACCAGAAAGTCCCCATCTTTCCACCTTAGGGCGCGCCCTTAGTGTTTAAGATGGGTCCTTATATCCAGGAATACCCCTGGAGGCCTTTTGCGACGGACATTCCCCTCCTGAGATACGATAGGAGGGAATTCTTCAACAACTCTTGGAAAATCAACATTGTAGCCATCCTGGAATTCCAACATATCCCAGGGCACGCCCTAACCCCCTAGGGCGCGCCCTAACTTCCTAAAAACCCTAATTTGTTCTCTAGAATTCCAAATTGAACCCATTTATCGACCCGAATCCGCCTTGATATACTCGAACCGAATTTTGGCTATAACAACTACCCCCCAATTCCATGTGAAATCAAAGATGATGCATGGAATTTTCAATGTTCAAAATACCAAAATCCTTCCTCAAATCTCCTTATCCAGGGCTCCCTCATGTCTCTTTGTTTTAAAAAAGTTATACATAGGGCTCATCCTCTGCTACTTCTTGAATTCCTGAAAAACATGTCTTGATAATTTTGTTCTTAGTCCGCTGAAAGAATTATACTATTTAGGCATCACACCTCTAAGCTTACATGAGCTAACTCAGCGTAAGAAACAAGAGATATCATGCAAAAATGTACACCTCTTAATACATGCTACATGCTACAGATATTAAGGCGCCATGATTGATGCTACATGCTCTGCTCTATTATTTTTCCATCTGAAATCAATTTTCACTCAAAATATTAATTATTATTTCACTGAAGGGCGCATCTAGCTATTAAAAACTCAGAGTCTTTGATGCTTCAGTTGCTTCTTCCCATCCCATATATGTATAATACAGCACCAGCAACAACCACATTTCATATTTTTACTTATTATTTTTTCAAGTGAGGCTGGCCACCTAATTATTTATTCTGCACCATTTTCGAATGCTCCAACCGCTGTTCATTTTATTTTTTCTTCTTCAAGGGCGCGCCCAGTGTTAGACCTTGATAGACCTTGCATAACACATGCTTTAACAGTCAATATACATGCATATGATCGCTTGCATATGATCGCATACTTGCACTGTAATCACAGGTCGCGTCTTTGCATTTGTGTGCATATCTGCCTCAAATTACATGCATCGCACATTTGTTTTTCTTTGACCATCCGAGTTCGTACCAAAGGCATTACATATCAATTTATTTATTTTCCTTGTAATTTTGGCAAGGTATTCTTTGTGCGTCTTGGCCCGTACATCAAGTCACCAACAAACTTCACCATTTTTTGAATCTGTTTCATTGTGATCGATCACCATTAGCCAAATCACTTTGTATGTTTATTATACGCGGCGTGTCCTAACTTCATAGGTGTTAGACGCTTGACCAAAGATCCAAGTACTTATTTAACTCTTCTCTTATAGTTCTAGCAGTTAAGCTTTTTCATTTTCTTTTCCGCCAGCATATTAACGTTTCGAAGATGAACAACCCTTCTTTTATACTGACTCGAACATCATGCCTCATTTTCATTTTTAAACACCTTTACATAGAGCGAGTGCAAGCCTTGATGAATCCCCCTCTTGCATGCTTATTATTTTATTCTCTTTCCACAATTTTCCAACACTTAACAAGAACATGCGTGTATTTTAACCGAGTAATCACCTTGTGAAATCTTCAATTCTTTGCAAGGCATATCCACTATAATCATCTAGCAGTTCTCCTTTTCTTTTTTCTTTTTCCTTTATTATTTCCAAAATAAATTGCAGGCAACCAGCCTATGTTCTTCAGCTATGTTTCATACAAAGGCGCACCCATATAAATCTTCCAAATGTTTGTGCGTGTTATCTTCCAAATGAATTTCTGGATTGCACTAGTGACTATTATTTCTAGATTACAGTACTTCTCGTAGGGCCTGCCGTTTCACAATATTTGTTTACTTGTACTTTTTCCGCAACATTCCTTCAATTTTATAGCACTCTTGTACTTCAAATTATTTCTTCAACGATCATTTAACTCTCAGCAACCTTCTCTAGCAATCCTTTTTATTAATACAAGGCTCGCCCATTTGCCTCGTACTATTTTAGTGAACCATCTCTTCTTCTTTGATGATTGCAACCATTCCAATACTCGTCGGCTTGTCATCATATTCTTTCATTCTTCTGTTGATCCGCCTGACCAATTTTGAAACACTTGCTTTTGTCTTCAATGTTGTACACGAGTCCCTTCATACCAATGGACATATATGCATTAGAGGACACACACAGTCTTCTTTTTCATTATGCTCTTCCTCCATCATCATGTCATTGTTTCTAAACACCATGATCAATAAAATCTGTAACCGTGGACGGATGTCTTTGTGCATGTCATTGTTTTTAACATTCTTTTTTGTACCACCTTGACATGATTCTTCTTTTTTTGCATGTGTAGGCGCGCCTTGATTGCATGCTTGATAGCTTAATGCAAATTAAATGTCACAAACTCTAATTATCCATCAACTAGTGAATGTTTCCATGTGCCATCACTAATAAATATTATTATTATTTTTAAAACATCAAGAAGCTTCTTCTTTGTAGAAATAAAAACCAGCCATCCACTACAATTATGGCTTTTATGAGATGAACTTGTTCCATGCAATCTAGCATATATTTTCTTTTAGCGAAACTCGTATCCTTCAATTATATATTGGAAAAAATCAACCACATCTGCCATAGCCATAACATGCATCATTTGCATCTGAAATCACCAGCATGTAATATATTTTTTTACATGGGCGTGCCCACTTTAATATAATTCTTTCTAGATGTATGTCAGCCAGCAAATCGAGATAATAAATTATTATTTGTCACTGCTTAACAGAGTTTTGGATCTCATGATTTGTAATCCCTTCCAAGTACGTCTATATTCAATAATATGAATATTAATGGAAAATCTTTGATTTTGCATCCTTTTTATTTAATGAGAATGGGCCTCACCAATCCACTTTGAACTTTGACTAAAAATACTTGAATAGATGCCCGTATACAAGTCATGTACTATTGCCTTTGTATGTCACAGGTAGTAGTACTCCTTTTACATAAATCCGAGGGCCCTGCCATGAATTAATTTTCCCATTCAATCTTGTATTTGCATGTTCACGTGTCAAGGCAAAGAACTTTATATCATTTTCTCTTCCACTTGAATATGTGCTCGTGGGTCCCGTCTTGATTTAACACTTTCACCACATTTGCTAGAATTCATGCGGACTCCATGTAACCACATCTTGATTCTTTTTCCTTTTTTTGTTTTCATGAGTTGCATATGCATTTTAATTGTTGCATGTAAACTTCCATTCTTCAGTTCCTTCATTTTTGTTTTTTTTCACATCCGAGGGCGCGCCTTGTGATGCTCTTTTATACCCGTTATATTATTTATTTATTAATTAAACATCGAATTATAACAGAATTCCACCAGAAACTTAAAATAGTGGCGTATGCAGCACAACTTTGATCACTTTTGTATTGAGCTCCACCGTCATCCTGGCGCGTCCTTCTTTATTTTTCCGTAGCTCCATTCATGCCATAATTTCTTTGACTTTGACCCTTGTATGTATTAATCACAAATCATGTCCTACATATAAAAGCTTTAACAAAAATTAGGATCCCCTCGATTTCTTTACCATCACCTTCCTGCGAATCACCATCCTGCGAGAGCCACCACTTGTCTTCTCCATTTTATTGAATAAATTATTCAAGTTTACTATTTCTTCTAAATTATAACATGTACACACCCGTGTACAAACATGCATGGGTACATGTTTTGTCCATTTTTTTTAATAGCCCATATAAATTAATCGCAACTCAAGAACTCCTCCTGCAATGCAAGGACGGGTGTGTCCTTAATAATAAGTTTTTTTTTTTAGTCAACCCATATTGATTTCTCAATCATAAAAGGAGCATCATTTCCTTTTTAACATACTTTTGGTCTCTCAAAGTCATCCAAGAATCAAGGTTGGAATCAAAATTCTTCTCCCGGCGGTTTTCTGTTGTTCTTATTTTAGGGGCGCGCTCTTTAAATTTAGACCCTACAAGTATAACTTGATGACATATCACGTCTCTTGCTTAACGGAATTTCCTTTGAAGATCTTATCCTTCAAGTTCAATTACTGTAACACTTTTTCCTCTAATTCAATGATAGGTGTTAATCACATCCATCTTGTCAATTGGGATGGGTCTTCTATGGACTTACTCAAAAAGTTCTAAAAATTCATAATCTCAATTAAGACTAGGGGAAGTGTACATAAACTACCCCCTAGACTAGGAGATAATTAATTTACCTTGTAGTCTACAATTCAGGCATCGTTTTACTTCAATCAAACACTGGTAGGAAATACTCCATCAAACGCTCGCATGACAACTCGGGGCCTCAGCACCATACGTGTTGTAAAAATAGTAGGAGGCACTCTCCGGTCATGAATCACTCTAAATCTCATCCCAAGAAGGGGCATCTCACTATGAGGCATCCTATGAAGGGATTCTCGCGAAGAGGTATTCCCGTAGAGGTACTCTGTTATTCATAGAAATCGTCCTAAAATACACGTATATATAGGGCTAGGGAGGTGCATTATTACTACCCCCAGCATTAGAATATCATTCCTTAAAGGAGCATCTATTAAAGAGGCATCCCAATATGAAATTTTTTTTTGGAGAGAGCTGTTGGAGTTACCAAGGGCGCGTCCTGTTGCTTAAAGCACGACCTAAATGGACGAGGGCAATGACAAAGCCTCTCCTAGTTCAGATGAATGTCTTGATGATAATCATGGTGAATGCTCCATTTTAGAATGTCATTCTTTATATAGAGGGACTCACTCATGACCTTGGGGCCTCAACCTGCCAATCAAGGGGCATACTCTAAGGTCTATGGGGTGGTATCTCAATACAATTTTCTTCAAGCAAATGATAATCCGTGGATCATGGCTATCTTACTTGCAGACAAGGCCATAATATGAGGCTGATATGTCCTAGGTGCGCCCTAGGGCCTATCACTAAGGTCATTGAAGATGTGAGGGCGCGTCCTCCTCAATAAAGTTTTGTTTCTTCGTGAAGGTGCTCACTCATGACCTCGGGGCCTCAACATGACGACCATGGGGCGCATCCTAAGGCTCGTGGGGCCGTACTTCAAATAGGTGAAGTTCAATCAATAAATTGTCCTCATAGGCATTGGAGTCCATATGAACATCTGTATTTTTCCTTGAAGGCACATACCTTTCCTCTGAGGGCGCGTCCTTCGAAGGAAACCATATATTGGGATGTTGTGCTGAGAATTCGTGGAAGACGCGTCTTGGAGATGAGGACGTTCACCCACCGACTTCTCATAAAAATCATCTGAGCATCGATATTTTTCTTGAGGGCGCGCCCTAACCGGAAAGATCCTCTAAGGGAGAGTTCCTTGAAGGGGAGTCCTTTGAAGAAGGGTTCTTTATGTAAAAAGACTTTTCAATAATTTGATATACATCCATCACTATGTTAAAGGATTTTCTTGAAGTCGTCTATTTTCTTGAAGCCGAGCATTTCCCTGAAGCCAAGTCCTGATATAGAGCATTTCCCTAATAAGGATTCTCCCTCTATCTTCCACTGGTTGCACTGTGAGAAGCCAACGGAACAATTGTAGGGCCTTTCTTTCTTGAGGGCGCGCCCTCAACAACATGTCATGGGCTATTCATCACTTGTTGGTGATTAGGCTACCCTCCGTCATTCCTACATCCTTGGCTTTATTATATTCTAGCGAAATCTCAAGGAAGGGCTCGCTCGTGTCCATGGGGTCTCAACCAGTAATTCTCTCAGAATCTGGGGGCACTCTCTATGGATTACGGGGCCTCTTTTCTGATTGTCTTCTTTATCTCTAATATTCCAAAAGCAGCATCCTCAGGTCATCATCACTAAGCTTTGTGCCAAGATGCTCGCTTAAACTAGAAATTTTTTTTATCATTAGGATTCTTCCCTGTTCGACGAATTTCACTGAGGGCTCGCCCTGATAGATTTGGATGCTATGGCTGATAATTCTTGAGATCTTTTTTAAATAGGATTTTTCCACCTGCAAAAACTCAATCAACATAAAATCTTAGATGTTACCTGGAAGTCGTGTCCTATAGATGAGGACACTTTCAATCATCGAATTCTCTTAGAAGTTGTAAATCATCTGCACATTATATTTTTCCTAAGGATGCGTCTTTTACAGAAGCGTTCTCTATGTGAAAGCCTTCAGAAGAACTCAACATTAAAAACTCCAACTTATGGGGTATTAGCTGGCTGAGTACCCCCCAAGGATGGAGGTTGAGTTGTTGTTTGAGCATTCCTTTGATTCTGACCTTGAGGCTGTGGAGTTCCTTGAGTTGTAGATTTCCTTGAGACTGTGGATTTCCTTGAGGCTGTGGATTCCCTGAGAATTGGTCTGAGGGCGCGCCCTTTCTTTTATGGGGTGGCCTATCCCTTCGATATATGTCTATTCTCAGGTCATTGTACTCACGGCTACTTCTTCTTTCAGTATTATCGAAAGGAGGAGCTTGCTCATATCCAAGGGGCCTCGACCTGTAAGCAGGGGGCACGCGCTGTGGATTTCCATTCCAAGGAAGGGCTCGCTCATGTCCAAGGGGCCTCGACCTGTGATCAGGGGGCACGCACTGTGGATCACGGGGCCTCGATTCCAAGTGCTTTTCCTTCTTCTGATGCTCAAGGAATTCCATTCTTAGATCGTCGTCATTAAGCCTTATTCCTAGGTGTTCCTTCAATCTTGAGAATTCCCTTCTCTTAGCAGCGAGGTTTTCCTCATTTCATTGGATTTCACTGAGGGCGTGCCCTGACCTATGTGGGTGAGGAGCCGCCCTCTCTTGAACAACAGGTCCCTTCGATCATCAGCTTTCTCATTGTGATGTTCCATAGCAGGGGATCAATAAGAAACCTTAAATATTACCTAGAGGACGTGTTCAACCATCGAATTTTCCTAGAAGTTGGAAATTATCTGAGCCTTGGCTACCACCCTCAGGGCGCGCCTAGAAAGTTCTTGGGGATTCTCCTTCACCATCTTCCTGCAAAAGTCCAAGAAACAAACAACAAAAATCTCAACAAAACAAATCAAGGGTTACCTTGAGGGCACATTATGATGGTGAGGGCGCGTCCTGATGGTGTGGGCGCGCCCTGATGGTGGACGAGTTCCCGATAATTGCGCCTCTTCCCTCGAACATCCTTCTTCGAATCATATTTGAAATCCCCTCTTGGAAAACCTAGTTCAACGTCGCTGACCGAAAACCACTGCCTTTGAACATACCCGGAACCATCTTTTTGCAGCAACAACGTGAAAATCATCTTTAGAACCATCTTTTCTTCATCACGTCGAATCTCACTAGGGGTGCGCCAAGAGCGGTGAGGGTGAGGGTGCGCCCTCTCTTCGAGGAGTAATCAGCTGAAATCTCTTCTCTTGCACCTCGCCGCGTCTTCGGGAACTTTCCTCAATCTGGAGGGCTTTCCCTGTTCGACGATGATTTCGTGGGATACTCCGAGAATTTCTCCTTGATTCTTGCTCTTCCTCCAAAGAACCCAATCTTGCCCCGAAAATATTTATGGCATCTTGCATAATATACAGCTGCTCCATTAATGCCGAATTGCTGACAAGAACGGGCGACTGTCCACCGACGGCGGCCGGAGTTTCATGATGTCGTGGAGGAGAAGCAATATTCTCCGGAACATAAGCTTCATGACGAGCTTGGTTACCCCCCAAGCTATCTTCAGAATCGGAACCATCTTCTTCTCGAAAACCTCTACCTTGATTGTGAGACATCTTTTCCTCCTAAGATGTAGATCTTGATTGGCGGCCCTCCTTCTAGCGCCAATTTGTTGACAGAGGAATTTGGGAACAACAAAATTCAAGGTACATCGCCGGAAACAAGATCTTAGACGGTGGTTTTTCTCCGGAAAAAGTGGTGGTGTGTGGTGGATGTAGATAATTGGTGGCTGAGATTGATAGGATTAGTGGCGGCTATTTCAGAGCTCTCGACTTCCAACCCCTCAATCGGCCTACGTACCCCGGTATTTATAGGGGATCAAGCCATACGTAGTTCTTAGAGAGCAAGAAACCCAAATGGGCTTGGATTGTAGGTCTAGCATCCGGAATGTTCTACTATGAGGCCTAACCACAAAGGCCCAAGGCTCACCCAAGATCTCAAGACTTCACGGATAAGGAAACTTCCCCCGTCGAGGACTAGTCCTATCCGCTACAAGCTATTTCTTGATTTTAAGGATGCAGGTATAGCCATGATTTACCCCAAGTGCAGAACGCATCCCTGTCCCCCGAATGAGAAGCACCCACCAGATAGCAGGACAGGTGATCCAGAGCTTTTGGGTGCAAAGTGCAGGATTACCCCAAAGTTCCCCAATGAGAGCACGCCCATTGAGTACAGGAACAGGGCTCCCAAAGCACACAGCAGAAAGTCCCTATCTTTCCACCTTAGGGCGCGCCCTTAGTGTTTAAGATGGGTCCTTATATCCAGGAATACCCCTGGAGGCCTTCTGCGACGGACATCCCCCTCCTGAGATACGACAGGAGGGAATTCTTCAACAACTCTTGGAAAATCAACATTGTAGCCATCCTGGAATTCCAACATATCCCATGGCGCGCCCTAACCCCCTAGGGCGCGCCCTAACTTCCTAAAAACCCTAATTTGTTTTCTAGAATCCCAAATTGAAACCGTTTATCGACACGAATCCGTCTTGAAATACTCGAACCGAATTTTTGCTATAACATAGAGAAATGGGGGCAAAATCAAAAGAAAGAAAATAAAGCCTAAAATTTAAGCCCATTACAACTTGCACACAAAAAAGATTAGAGGACAAAGCAAGAAGAAATTGGTACACAAATCGTCGAAATATACTAAAGTGTTTTTTAAGTTAAAACACTAAACTAACAAAGTGCAGCCTGTATCCAATCAAAACCTCCATACTAATCAAAACACCAATCAAGAAAGGGAGATCACATAATACTTGAACTAGAATAATGTGAATAATGGTTGCTAAGATCATATAATAGTATCCCAGATTTAAGTATCAGAGCAAGTCCAATGGTAGATGCTAAATTGTTATTGCTATTGCTATAATATAGAACCAAAAAGTGAATTTTGGTACTAAAATAAAACTCATTCTCCAAAGCTAGTTCTATAACTAGTTTCAAATTTAACCAATTCTTTTAACTTTTACCTAACTCTTTTAACTTCTATTGAATATTCTAGTTAAATGATGATGTGACATGGATGCATAAATGCATCTTTGGTTTCAAATTTAGCACCAAGGATGCATAATATAGCAATAGCACCAAGGATGCATCCAAATATAGCACCTTTTGGAGATGAGTTTTTTAGCACTTGGTGCTATAATATAGCAATAGCATTAAGAATAACATTGCATTGGACTTGAGAGATAGTAGCTACAACAAGTATGAACAAATGAATCTGAACTGAATTAGTCATACACATTTATAGTTACCACTTACATACACACAGATAAAGATTGAAGACAGCATATGTACCTGATAAAGTAGTGGAAGAAAACAAAGTGTGCAAGAATGGAGTTCCACTCTTGCTCTAAATTTTAGTAGAATCTAGTTGAGTAGTTGACCAAGAAATTTACTGTAACGTCCCCTCATATGTGCACCAATTGGAATGTGCACCCCTGCTGTCAAAAAATATATTACACCTTCACATAAAAAATTAAGTTTCCACTTAATGATGTTTTTAAACATAAAGTTGGTTTATGACACGACATTATCTAGCTACATCATGGACAATTTTTTGTGGTGCATTGTGAAAGTGTTGAATTTTTGGGATAATGATACTTTTTAGTTAATGTTAACTACTCCCTCCGTCCCATTTTATATGATACTTTTTTGGGACGTCCTAAAAAGAATAAACTTACTATACTTACTATTTTTTAATATTACTTTTCATTATTACACTCACTATTTTTCCATTTTATACTTTTTTTTATATTAAATAAACATTATTACATCCGCTACTTTCCTCCACTATCTCATATTTATTATTAAATATTGATAGGTCCCACCACTTTACCCACTTTTCAACTAACTTTACTCTTTTTCTACAACTTTTTCTTAATCTCCGTGAAAGTCCAACAGGTTCCTTCAAATACTGGACTATAGAACGAACATTCATACATTTGTCTGCTAATAATCAAATTTTAATCTCTTATTACTATCAGGGTGCTTAAGCTCCTCTGCCACATAACCAGTTCACTACTTTCAACAACGCCACCATCAGTGGTAGATTAGAGATCGAGTTCTAGCATGAGTCGTGGTGAATATGCTGCTCAAACCGTGCACCACATTGTACTTAGCATGTCATGCTCTTACATTTTGTCTCTCTTCCTCAATAACGAATAGTAAAGACGACTGCTACCAAATGTTTAAATGAGAAAGCTACTCCTTATTTTGTATGGAAAAAATATTTAAATAATTAGAAAATAAAAATATTTAAAAGATTTAGTTCAGAAATTGATTAATGAATCCCATGGATTGATATTTAAACTCCAACTGACTTTTAAATGAAACAATTATGCATAATAGAAACAAAATGAATAAACTTCATTATTAAGAAATTATGGGTAATTCTCTAATTTAAATGCTTTAAAATCAAAATTGGAACCTAAATAGTAAATATAGGAATTCCCTTTTGTTATTGTTCATAATCTTTTGAGTAGTTTGCACAAAATATTGCCTTGCAGTATACTGCACATGTATTGCAAGTCCTGAAAGTAGTGTTCTTTCGATATCGATGTAAGTAGTGTTCTAAAAATCGATTTAGGCATTTTAGGTGTTAATTGGTACAAAAATGTTTCATTTTTTTGGAAATTGATCAAAAAGATGTTTTTCCAAAATTCGCCGATTAATCGGATCTAAACAGGTTTAAGCGGTCTAGGCGGGATTCGGTTAAAATTTAGACGGGATTAATCGATCAACATGTCAAAAAACAGTCAAATTATGAATAGAATTGTAAAAATATAATTTTTTTAATAAAAAATATAACTTATATATGAAAGGGTAAATTCACTTATCATATTTGATAATAAAATGAATATATTTATGTGTTCACTTGTATAAAAATTATATTTCAATATTAAAATTTAATTATATATATAAAATATTTAAATACATCCGATTAATCATCGTCTAACTGATTAATCGTTGGAAGATTATAAACTCACCGCCTAGATCCGCCTAACAATTTTTAGAACCTGGATGCAAGTGATTCAAATGAAGTGGGTAGTTATAATTTTAATTTCAAAATCTTAACTTTGTCCCTGTAGTAAGGTTTTAAAATTAGATTATATCAGCTTATAATTCGTGCAAAGTACAGATTATTTTTAAATATTTTATTTTTATGACTAAATAAAATACAAATAATAATATGTGGTTAATGTAATTTTATCTTTAATTTTATCTTTAATACTAATATTATAAAGATTAATTTTAATATGTTATTGGTTGGAATAGAACCTTCGACTTTTGTATTAAATAATTTTTGGTATTAAATCTAATGATACTCATCTATTTGATTTGAAAGATTGCATGGTTGTAATTGAAAAGGATAAGCAAAACTTGTAGTTGAAGGGATAACAAAAAATGAGGGGTGTTGTGACCAAATCTTGCATGGATTATATTTAGTCCATTATAGGATTGATGAGGACAATCCATAATGAGATTGAATCACTAGTAGAAAATTGATTTTTTACGTCGCACATTATACGTCGCACATGTAAAAGGAAGACATATATAATGTTTTATACGTCGGGTTTTTCAAAAGGCAACGTATATTTACATTGTCAAAGCATATTTTACATCGGTTCGAATAAAAAGCGACGTATATGATGATATTATATGTCGGTTGAGAAAAAGCCGACATATATAATGATATTATACATCGGTTAATTTTTGTCGACATATAAAATTCTATTTTATACGTCGCCTTTTTATCAACCGTTGTATAAAGTGTCAATTTATACGTCGGATTTTTTGCACCCGCCGTATAAAGTATCAATTTTTACGTCGCATGTATATACCTAACGTATAAAACCTTTAATTAAATAAAACTGTAAATTAGTATTGGTTGTAGTCTTCAGTTCTTCCCCAAAGGCCTATGATAGCCCACAGAAGCTTTCATGAGATGAATAACGAGTAAATATGGAGATAGAGGTCTTAAGAATGACCACCAATGGATGATCCCCAACCCATAGATGTCAATATATAGCTTCCCGGGCAACTATTAGATATGGTTTATTACCGTGGTAGCTTCCGTAGACAGCCTAACAGAGGGGCTATCAGAATTGAGCTATTGGGCGGTACACCCTGTTTTTCCCAAGAACCTAAGAACCTGACAGAATCACATATTTGGATAAAGATAGCCTCCTATCATACTTGATCAAAAACAGAAATAATAGTCATAATCCGTTCACAAATGAGATAATTCAAGTAACCAACTAATCAAGAACTACGCACAGGCTTAATCCACTATAAATAGTGATACGTAGGAAATTTGTGGGACTTTTTCGACACATAAACACCTTGAGGTAATGAGAGCACGTATAATCGTGTGTGACATTGCTTTATTAGGATTCTTGGAAGGCCAACGTAGAGAGTTACACAGCCCTTGAGCTCTATTTCTTGCAGATTCAGTACGACTATCCGAGGAACCATCTCCTGTGTTTTTCGTGACCTAATTATGAGTCTTCTGCGCAGCTACCTCAAACCCTACCTGTGAGCCTTTCTGGGTAGTTAGTAGGTTTTGGATTTATTGGCGCTATTCCAGCAACGGTCTCCTTGTTTGTTGTGCAAAATTCCTCCCATAATAAGGAGCCTCAAAAATCGTCGTTTGGAGGAGATTTGGCGAGTAACAGTTCCGATAGCGATAAGACACCGTTTCAGGATGATAATGGACGAAACAAAAGTATTAATGAAGATGTCAGTTACAAGGACATTCTTGACCATTTTGTCACCATGGCTCAAAGAATCGACTACTTGGAAAAGAATTTCGACTGAAAAAATGGCATAGAAAGTATAAGTCGTAGAAGAAGAAGAAGAAGAAGAAGAAGAAGAAGAAGAAGAAGAAGAAGAAGAAGAAGAAGAAGAAGAAGAAGAAGAAGAAGAAGAACATAATGCTTACATATCAGTTGTTGGAATGTAGTCACCATTATACTAGAAATGAAAAAAAAAAATGTTCTGCTCTTGTCCAAAATAAGTTTAACAACCTAAATACTGATTCCTAGACCCAAATAATTTCAATTACCTCTCAAACTTGCTAATGAAATAGGAAGATCTCTGCAAAAGAATATAATTTCAGAGCTAGTGGCAGGAAACGATAGGCCCTGCGCTATAATTCAAAATCAATAAGATTGTTTCCACCAAATCTCTGGGTTGTCCTGAAAATAATACATAGAGTAATGTTAAGATTCAAAAATATTTGCAAAAATTTGTCTCAAATAAACTGACTATTATTAGAAAAATTACCAATTACATATGTGATGACACGCCAACAAGAGAAAATGCGCTAAATAACTAATATTCATGTACTATATGCCCAAAATAACAGATGTCGGGTTTTTTGTCCACAACCAATCGAACCCGCATTCACAGAATGCGCATACTTAGTACTTGAAATCAACTAAAAAAACCCAATTGTCTGTCTATTTCCTTATCGTATTTTTACCCAGGCTATCTTCCCCTTCTCCTTGCCTCTTTTGCCACCATTTAATCTACAATCACTATACACACGAAGGAACAAATCTCATAACCTCTACACACACAAAATTTCCCTCGATGTCATGAACAACTCTCTCACTCTCCAGTCGATTTCGGCGTCACCTCACTCCGGTCAAATGTCTTCTCCGAATTCAACATAGATCCGTGACAACGAAGTAGATGGATAGTGAGTCAGTGATTAATGGAGATGTTTGGTGATGTGTATGAGGTCGTAAAGAACTGGAGATTGGGATGGGGTTTTAACTTATTTTGTGTTGAATCCAGTTCGTTTCTTTGGTACAAGTTATTGAACGATTTAGGAGGGGATGTGTTACAAGTAAAGAATTGGGGATGGGCTATGTTATGAGGTGGAGAGGATGGGGATTTCAAACGATTTGGGGATATTGGACATGTGTTCAATAAAAAAAAAATTGCAATAATTCGGTGAAATAAGCATATTGTAAATGCGTATACGGATACTCGCATTCTCTGAATGCGTATTCTCCCCATTTCTTGACGAGGCCGCGCAGCGGGGCAATGCGTGGGTTGATTATAAAAATAAAAAAAGAAACAACGCATGTGTGGAATGCATATTCTACCCTACGCATGTCTGAAATGCGTATGCCTCTGGTCATTTTGGGCACTATTTCCGCGCATGGTCATTTTGGGCTGTGTGATTTAAATTTTGGTTATTAGGGGCTTACACCCCGTCAACAATTAGAAAAAAATTAGGACAACTTTTGCAATCTCTAGCATTAATTATATTAAAAAAAATCACAAACTTTCAAAATGTAAAGTTTTTATTTTTGTGAAGGGAAACTTAATGTTTAGGTATTTGTGAAGTGTTTTTAGTTCAAAATCTCTTAAAATTTTGATTCACTGCCGTTAGATTGCTAAAGATTTTTATACGTTGATGTTGTACACTTGTACTTGCAGGGTTACATTATTGTTTTGGATGTAATTAAACTTATATTTAAAATTCATACTGTTCAAATTGTATCATTAACTCGGAAATGGTCTGATAGTGAATACATATCACAAGTTATTTGGATTATGTGTTTAAAATATGAAATTTGTTTAAAATATGAAATATATTTTAAATGATGAATATTACATGACATGTATTCATTAGTTGATTCAAACTCTTTAATAGAACTTTATAAAAGAATCAAATGAAATTTCTTATTCTAATAAAAAATATGAGATCATACTAACAAAAAATCCTCACTTCAAATTTTTTTATTTAACTTATATCATGATTTTTTTTCCTTTTTAATTTCGTCATTGTGTGTTTTTGTGAAATATTTGAAGATATTTAGTTCAATAAGAGAAATGTAAAGATATTAAATATTTATTTTTATGGACTATGTCTAAAGATTCATCTTGCTTATTAACTACTCGTCTTCATCAGGTGTTAACCATTAGGGGTGAGTAAAACCAGATATTTGGTCCGGTTTTAAATCCGAATCGGATATCCGGTTTTTCGGATTATGAAAAATCTATTCCTATTCCGGTTCCGGTTTCGGTTCCGGTTTAACTGGATATCCGGAATTCGGATATCCGTTTAAACCGGATCGAAAATCGGATTATCCGGATCCGAACTAATCAAGTAAAATTTATTTTAGTTTGTATAAATAAATGAATTTTATTACATTTTCAATAAGATATCGTTAACTTTACAAATGATAAATTAATTAATAAAATTTTAGATATCATCATCTCATATTTTAACATAAGTATATTCAATTTTTTCCTAAATTTATTTTGACCTACCATAAACTACCATTCATTTATTTAACAAGTTCATATAAATATTTTTTAAGAGGTATTAATACTCCCTTCGTCCCATTTATATTGGCCACAATTTCTTTTTTGCATGTCCCAAAAGTAATGATCACATTTCCTAAATAAAGCAAATTAAGTATTAATAATGTTATGTGTTTCAAGTATGCAAACAATTGAGAGAAAATGATTAAGTAAGAGAAAATATTTATCAAGATTGATTTAACAAAACTTACATGAGGTTACAAAATTTCCACATACAAATATATAGAGTTGTATTTATAATTTCACATTTAAGTACATCCCTATTTACGTTTTTACACCTAAAATACTTTTAAACTTAGGTGATACACAACAAATTCATTAATCTATTAGTGATAATTCATTACTTAATTTAATATTTTCAATGTTGAATTATTTGTTTATAATAAGTTCATTATTTATTAAATATATAAATTATTTTTTAATAAATATTAAAAACCTGATCGGATCCGGATATCCGGATTTGTAAAAAGTTATGATCCGGATCCGTATCCGAATTCATTAAAAAAATCCGGATCGAATATCCGGTCTAGTTTTTTCGGATCGGATATCCTAATTTCCAGATTTTTTTAATCGGATACCGGATCGGAAAATCGGATTATCCGGTTCGGATTTTTGTGCACACCCGTATTAACCATGATGGTCGTCTTCATCATTCTCGTCGTCTTCATCAAATGTTAACCAGCATGGTCGTCTTCATCATTCTCGTTTTCATCAGCCAAGATCATCGTCTTCATCATACTAACAAGACTATTCCTAATTTTTTTAATTACAAAATATCTGTAACAAATTTACAAAATATAAAATTTTAATAAATAATTTCCTTCGATATCTCAACTCAGTCATCATAATATATAAACTTATAAACAAAGTAGCACTATCATACATCCATTTTCATAACTTAAATTCATGCAAATTTTATTTATTCGATAAGCAGGCAAAGTAATATGATTAAAGCTCACAATATCTACATGCATAACAACTGTCAAATGAGTGTAATGCCATTATTTCTCCTCCACAAGACATATACAGTAATTTACTAGCTCATAAATATTACTTATCAAACTGTAATTACAAAATGAAAGAAATTGCCATACTTTGTTAACAAATCTCTGTCAAGGCATCAAGACTTGGAACATGATGAGATTCAAAACATCATCCAAGTTAAGAGTTTAAAAACCACACATACCAGGCAACAGAGTAAAAAACACAAGACAACAGAGTAACTTGAAAGAACTGGATGTCTCATAACAAGATAAGAACATTTAAGAAAAACCAGATACAATCATATACAACTCAAATATTAAACCAATATAAGATTGGCTAACAGTTACTTTCCACTACTGCCTGTCAAGCAACAAAGATTGCTCAACACCTCCAATACCCTCGCAAACGAGGCTAGAGAACAGCAATGGAAGGCCATCTGTAGCCAATTACCCAAAATTGATAATATTCCGTTAAATAAAGTTTGAAAGCTGAGGAAACTAATAATAAATAATTGTTCGGATGAAACAAGAAAAAAATTTCACTTGGCACCCTTCTTGGCAGCAGCTTTGGTCACCTTGGCCCCAGTAGGATCCTTCTTCTCAACGGCCTTGATGACTCCAACTGCAACAGTCTGTCTCATGTCACGAACAGCAAACCTGCCAAGGGGTGGGTACTCAGAAAATGTCTCAACCACCATGGGCTTGGTTGGAAGCATCTTAACCATTCCAGCATCTCCATTCTTCAAGAACTTGGGCTCCTTCTCCAGCTCCTTGCCAGATCTTCTGTCAATCTTGGTCAAGAGCTCAGCAAACTTGACAGCAATGTGAGAGGTGTGGCAATCAAGTACTGGGGCATAACCATTACCAATCTGACCAGGGTGGTTCATGATAATGACTTGAGATGTGAAGCTGGCAGCTCCCTTGGCAGGATCAACTTTGGAGTTTGAAGCAACATAACCACGCTTGAGATCTTTGACTGCAACATTCTTCACATTGAAGCCAACGTTGTCTCCAGGAAGAGCCTCAAGCAGAGACTCATGGTGCATCTCCACAGACTTGACTTCAGTAGTCAAACCAGAGGGTCCAAAGGTGACAACCATTCCTGGCTTGATAGTTCCTGTCTCAACACGCCCCACCGGCACAGTTCCAATACCACCAATCTTGTAAACATCCTGAAGTGGAAGACGAAGGGGCTTGTCTGAGGGCCTCTTGGGCTCATTAATCTGGTCAAGTGCATCAAGGAGGGTTGGACCCTTGTACCAGTCAAGGTTGGTAGACCTCTCAATCATGTTGTCTCCTTCAAAACCAGAGATGGGAACAAAAGCAATCTTTTCAGGATTGTATCCAACCTTCTTCAAGTATGAGGAAACTTCCTTCACAATTTCATCGTACCTCGCCTTTGAGTATTTTGGGGTGGTGGCATCCATCTATGAGTAAGAGACAGATAAATTAATAACGTTAGCAATCAATAATATAATTAAACCTATAAACAACCATCAAATTAGTTTAGCATCTATACCACTCACCTTATTACAACAGCAAATCATCTGCTTTACACCTAGGGTAAAGGCAAGCAATGCATGCTCTCGGGTCTGACCATCCTTGGAAATACCCGCTTCAAAACCACCAGTTGTGGAGTCAATAATGAGGACAGCACAATCAGCCTGCGAGGTTCCAGTAATCATGTTCTTGATAAAGTCGCGATGTCCAGGAGCATCAATAACAGTGCAGTAGTACTTGTTAGTTTCAAACTTCCACAAGGCAATATCGATGGTAATACCACGCTCACGCTCTGCCTTCAACTTGTCAAGCACCCAGGCATACTTGAATGACCTTTTGTTCATCTCAGCAGCTTCCTTCTCAAACCTCTCAATAACACGCTTATCAATACCACCAAGCTTGTAGATCAAGTGACCAGTGGTGGTTGACTTCCCAGAGTCGACATGGCCAATGACCACAATGTTGATGTGAACTTTTTCCTTGCCCATTTTTCAGAAATTTACCTGAAAAAGTAAACAAGAAATAAACTAGTTATCAAACTGCACAAAGGCATCAACTTGAATACTAAATCAGCTGAACATCAAACATACTTGAAGAAGATAAAAGCAACAACCAAAAAACTACAGTATAAAGTATATATCTATTACATCCTGGTACTATATGTTCCGTATAGTCACAATGCACTTAGGATATGATCCGTCTAACACTTCTCAACCCCTGAACATAATTTAGTATCTGCTTGTTATGTCACATTGCACTCAGGATATGAACATATGAGCAATAATTACGAAAAATTCAAAACGATATCATATCCAAAAAAACAACTGCAATCCAACGTCAAAGACAAATATTACATAAACTAGTGCACACATTGGTCAAAACACAACACAGATCAAAACATCTAAAACATTGGTCTAGATCAAATTAAAATTTGAACCAGCGAGTACAAAAGCAACGAATCATGCATGCATGCATACATACACAACAATACAAAGAATCTGCATGGGGCAACATAATACTAAAAATCAACTCATGTAAACAGATATACAAATAGAACTGCAAATCGAAAAATCGAACAGAAACATGGCAACAGAAAACTTGATAAAGGGATAAGCATATTGTCAAAGTCTAATAATATATATACTATACAGTTGTAAAATCATATGATCGAAAAGAATTGAACTGACCTTTTAAAAGGGGTTAATTAATATAAAGTGAAACAGACTTCTCACGCTCTGACGATTTTCGAGAGTGAGGAAGAAGAGGCAGATGAAAATTATGTGATCACAAAAAATATTTATAAGAAAATTTTAGAGTTTAGGGTTTTTGACAGCCGTTGGATTAAATTAATCTAAAGGTTGCAAAATTAAGGTTTTTATCGACCGCCTTGATACGAGTTTTTCCCAAGCCCACGGGCCACGTCTATGTGTTCTTTTCATTTTTGTTAATTGCGTTATCGGCCTTTAGTATTTCCATAATGTCATCAGCTTACCAGTTACCACGTCTAAATTTAAGGTGCCTAGGCGCTAGGCCCTAGGCTACATCTTGCCCAAAAAAAGAAACAAAGACATGCCTATCCTACGAAAAAAGAAGAAAAAAAAAACTTGACTTACCCTTTGAAAAAATAAAACAACTTCCGCTGTACTTTACTTAAAGAGAATACTATATTATAACTCGTGCAAAGTACATGTTACTTTTAAATATTTTTTAAATTATATAATTAAATAAAATAGAGTATAATAATTTATTATGGATATAATTTAATTTTGTAATATTAAATAATAAAATTATTAGTAATAATAATAGTTATTTAATAAATGAAATGTATTGTTTAAAACTAATTTATCTATCTATACTATTATATAAAAGCCGAAACATTAAAAGTTTGATTGGTCGGTACCTATTGATTTTACTTATTTACCCTTACTCAATTACAGTTAAATCCATCCTACTAACTAATCAATTTCTAAACATATTACCTTTTCTATTTTTCAATAACTAAATAATTTCCTTTTTTAAGTAAAATACAATATATTTTACATTTTATCTAACTAAAATTTCTCCTTTTTTAAAAACACTACGAGCAATTTTGTATAATAAAATAACATAATTATATTATAATTACTATTAACTAATCAATTACCTTTTTCAGCCAAAATACGTTACCTTTTCACTTTTCTCTAACTAAAATCTCTCTTTTTCCAATTATATCAGGGATTGAAAGGCAGAGTGTGTAAACTTGTAACACTATAACTAATGTAACTCAATTAAAGGAAAAGATACTTAACCAGAAGACAATCAAGAACAAGAAGCCACAAGAAATCAACACTAAATGAAGACAAGGTAATTGATACAATTGAACATGTTAACTATGATCAAGCCAAGAAGAAATCATTGAGAGAAGTTCAAGTCAAAGTTGTTCATGCCTCAGTGATTTGAGAAATAGAGAATCAAGATCATAACTATCAGTATCAACAAGACAAATTGATTTCAAGTGAACAAGAAGGAAAGCGAACATTGGAAAGCCACGTTACTAAGTGAATATGGTAATTTATTCAAGAAGCAAAAACACTATCAAGACTAGTCACTTATGAACCAGACCAGTGCATCAAGTGTCAGGACATTGATAGCAAGTTTATGTCAGTAATAAAGATCCATGTTCAAGAGCTTGGTGAAGAATAAAGAAGACATGAAGATATCACAAGTTCAAGATGTGCATTGAAGTTTCAAGTTGAAGACTAGAATATTTTCTAAGTACTAAATATTCTAGATGTCCAAGTAGAATATTTCTAAGTAGAAGTTCTACTTAGAAATTCGAGATGGCTAAGTAGAAATTCTCAAGCAGAAGTTCTACTTAGAGTGCAGCTTCAACATGACACATGGCATCTTCTGATTGGCAGATTTCCAAGCTTTCAAGATAAGGCAAGATTTATGTGGACATCATTGGGCCACGTATATCTTAGTCTTTGAAGACTACAGGACATAGATTACATGTAGTATAAATAGAAGTACTTGTGTAATGTTTTAATTAGTGAGCAATTCTTGAGAGAAACACATGTAAAAGAGAGAGAGTGCATTCACAGAGCTTAGTATCATTCACTTCTCTCTGAACTTCTGTTATACTTTGTAATGAATGTTGTAGCAACCACTTCAAGTTATATATAAGACATATATTCCTTGAATCTATGTGTTCGTTTATTGCATCGTATTTATTGCTTCTCATATTTGAAAAGTTGTATTCACCCCCCCTCTACAACACATTTGGACCTAACAATTGGTATCAAAGCTATATGTTTAACATACAAAACATCGATCCTTGTGTTTAGTAGAAGAATCGTGAGTTTTCATTTTCTAGATCTACTTTTCTAAAATTTTGGAAAAGTGAGCTTTAATTCGTTTGTAGTGAAAACTCATCCGAAAAATTATTTAAATACTCCAGGTGTGATTATTTAGCTTGGGTGTATTTTAATTAATTTTTGTGAATTAATCTGGGTACTTTGATATTTGGTGTTCTTGAGTGTTCATCATTTGTTCTTATCAAAGAAGATGACCCAACAACTTTTTGATCTCCTTTTCAAACAGATAAATAGTAAAAGACTAAAAAGGTGTTTTTGGATTTTTGATTTGCATTATTCACGGCCGAAAGTACATCAGAACATACTCAGTACCTAGCACGTAGGTTAGGTGGGTTAGGTGAGTAAAGCCTCAAAAGTCAAAAAGGTGTTAAAGAGATAATATTGTTTATTCAATATTAAAGTGACCTGCAGCAAAATTATTCTAAGGACAAAAGTTCTACATAGAATTTCTACTTGAGATTTTCTACATAGAATTTCGACTTGGATAACTTCTACTTGGTGAAGTTCGACTTGAGCAAAAAATTTCTACTTAGAGAAATTTCGACTTAGGCAGAAATTCTACATAGCCTAGTCTTGGGTACTTAGAAACTTTTAGTGACTAGAATTGAAATGACTCCTAAAAATGCATTCAAGATCCCAATGTTCAACCGAGATCACTATGAAGAATGGGTTTTCAGAATGAGACTCTATTTAGAGACTGTTAACCCTGAATATCTGGAAGTCCTTGACAAGGGTAAATTTGTTCCAATGGTGGTTATTCCTGCGCATACGGAAGGAGGGGTGGTTATAGCACCTCGGTCTGAGCCTAAAAAGGCCTCGGAGTTTTCAGATGCTGACAAGGAGCAAATAGCTTATGATACTGCCGTCCGACAAACCTTGATGGAATCTCTTGATCATGAAATGTTCAACATAGTCAAAGGTCTGACTACAGAAAAGAAGATTTGGGACAAGATAGAAGTTGTCATGGAAGGATCTGCAGAGGTTAGAAGTAACAAGACACTCATACTCAAGATGGAGTATGACACCTTGAGAATACGAAAAGGAGAAGGCATAACAGACGTCTATCTACGATTCAGTCAGTTGGTATTGGATTTGAATCTGAGAGGTGTAACTCTCCCCATGATTGAGACTAATACGAGATATCTGAGGAACCAGCCAAAGAGCATTGAACATAGGGTCTACGCAATAAGAGAAACCAGAGATTTGCATACAACTTCTCTGGAAGAATATTATGGAATATTAAAGACCTATGAGCTGGAAACACTTCAAGATCAAGCATGGGACAATGATTCAAAAGGAAAAGAAACTGCATCAGGATTAGTTGCTGATGAGGAAGAGTCTAAGAAGGCAATGGTTGCAGAAAAGACTAAATCATCACATGCACCACATCAAGTTGATAATGATGACGAGTGCACATCTAACATTGATGATGACTACTACACCCAAGAAGAGCTGGACAACATGGACGATAGTGTCGTGGCATACATGGCAAGGAAGTTCAGCAACATGAGATTCAGAAAGAGCAACCGACCACAGAGAAATTCTTCATCTTACTATCGGGATGCTAGGGGTGGTGGTAGTTCGTCAGGCTACAAAGGAAAAGGCAAGAATACCAGCTACAAATCTCCTTTGGATTTCAAAATGAAGTTCAAATGCTATAACTGTGGTGAAGCTGGACATTTTGCTACCGACTGCAAAAAGCCTAAACAGACTTATCCAAAAGAGACATATGAAGCCCTCAAAAGCAAGTATGAATCGCTGGTGAAGGAAAGACATGGAAAAAGAGCTTTGTTAGTGACAGAAGGAAGAGCTTGGGATGATTCAGATGAGGAAGATGTTACTCATGTAGCAAATTTTGCCCTCATGGCTGAGACATCAGAGGAACCAGAGGTACCAGTTCTAACCCTTAAAGTAGAAATGTCCGTTGATGATTATAAGGAACAGAACGGGGCTCTTTGTGAAGAGATCTATATGTTGTGCAAAAGCCTAGACTCTTCTCAAAAGGAACAGAAAACACTTGTTGCCAAAAGCAGAATGCTCGAGGCAAAAGTGGAAGAGTTAGAGGCTGCTTGCACTGTAGATACTTCCCTAAGAGACTTTATTAAATCTCTGGAACACAAGCTCATCCTTAAGGAAGAAGTAGAAGCATGTCTTAGGGACAAACTAGCTGAGTTAGAAACTAAATGCGAAGCTTACAAACTAGCTGCTAGTAAAGTGTATGTAGATAATGACACATTTAATAAGATAACTGGAGTAGGTATAGGACTTGATTATTCTGACCTTCCTAAGAAAGATGGAAAGAGACCTATCGACACTAGTTCTAGTGACCTTAAAAAGGAAATTCCTAGCCCTCTTAAATCAGCTGTCAAACCTATCTACAAACACCTTGTTCCTAGAATAGAAGAAGAAGAGACTGAATTAATAGCTAGATATGAGATTGAGATGGAAGATCGCCAGAAAACACAACCTATAACTCCTATCAAACAAGTTAAAATAAATTTCCCTAGAGATCAATCTAGACCAGGATTAGGAGCTAAGGCTGTTAAAAAACCAGGAAAGAAAGAAAAAGGCATAAAAGAGGTTAAGGCTGAACGAATAAAGAAAGCATGTTATCACTGTAAATCTACTGAACATCTTTCTTATGCATGTAAAGCTAACATAAATGTTCCTGCTGCACATGTCATGTCTACCACACATACAATGAATAATCTGCATCAAAATCATGCACAGTGTGGTCAACCTAATTGTATGCCATGCACTTTTAACGTCATGCAAACTTTTGTGAATTTAATGAATGCATCTAGCCAGTCATGCTCAAATACTGTTGCTAGTTCAAACATCAAGAAAATGCATGTGAGAGCCAAGACTGTCAGTCCTCCTAAAGTTAGGAGTGACAAACCTTCTCCTAAGACTGACAAATCTGTCAAGTCTGAGAAAGGAAAGGAGGTAGTCGAAAGCTCTAGTAATGTTAAGAAAAGTGCATCTCCTGTTGTTAAATCTGTTGATTCTCGATCTTATCGAAAAGCCGGGCCCAATCAAAGTTGGGTTCCGAAGAATGTCTAACCAATCTGTCATTGCAGGGCGTTAAGCAGAATAGAAATAAAGTTATATGGGTGCTAGACAGTGGAGCATCAAGGCATATGACTGGAAACAAGTCCCTGCTTACAGAGTTGGTTATGAAGGTTGGCCCTTATGTTACCTTTGGAGATGACAGCATAGGTGTGACAAAGGGATATGGCAAACTGAAGACTGGTAATGTCATCATTGAAGATATTTCCTATGTTGAGGGACTGAAGCACAATCTGTTGAGTATCAGTCAATTCTGTGACAAAGGTTACGAAATTGTCTTAAACAAGAAAGGTGTATCAATCACTCACATCAAGGAAGGCTCATTAGCTTTGAGAGGAGTTCGAAAGGCAGATCTTTTTGTTGCAGACATGGATTCAGCAAATCAGAATGAGGTCACCTGTTTCTACAGCAAAGCCTCGGATGATGAAAGCTGGTTATGGCACAAAAAGCTATCTCACTTAAACTTCAAAACGATGAATGCTCTCGTGAGGCGAGAATTGGTGAGAGATCTACCTCAAATGGAGTTCGCTCCGAAAGGACTCTATGAAGCTTGTGAAATGGGAAAGTCGAAGCGAGCATCGCATAAAAGCAAAGAAATTTCTAGTATTACTGAGCCTCTGCAACTTCTTCATATGGATTTGTTTGGCCCAGTGAATGTCCTATCTTTGTCTAGGAAAAGATATGCATTGGTAATCGTGGATGACTTCTCCAAGTATACATGGGTATTGTTCGCAATGACGAAAGACGAAGTACCTTTCTTAATCATTGATCACATCACTCAAATTGAGAATGTTTCAACACTTACTGTGAAGACGATTAGATCAGACAATGGCACTGAATTAAAAAACGCAGTGCTGAATGACTTCTGTGTATCTAAGGGAATACGTCGTCAGTATTCAGCCCCGAGAACTCCACAGCAAAATGGAGTAGTTGAAAGGAAGAATAGAACTTTGGTTGAAGCAGCAAGAACTTTGTTGTATGATTCGAAACTTCCTCTATACTTCTGGGCCGAAGTAGTGAGTACCGCTTGTTACACTCAAAATAGAACCTTGATCATAAAAGATAAAGAAAAGACACCATGTGAATTAATGAACAACAGAAGACCAACAATCAAATACTTTCATGTCTTTGGAGCAAAATGCTATGTACTTATAGATGATGAAAATCTAGGCAAGTTTGCAGCAAAAGCTCGTGAAGGAATCTTTGTCGGTTACTCCACAGATGTGGTGGCAGCTTATAGGGTGTTCTTAGTGAATGATCGAAAAGTGACTGAAAGCTACAACGTCAGATTCGACGATACCAAACTCCTATCAATTTCTAGAGATTCTAGTGAACCTGAGTCCCTAAAATTTCAGAATCTGGACTTAGATGAACTTGAAGATGAACCTGAGTTAGTTGTCCCATTAAATGTTCCAAGTGTACGTGAAGAACCTGAGTCTAGTGAACAAGCTAATTCTACAAGATCAGAAGAGACTTCTTCAGTACGAACCGGCAATAACTCAGGGGGAGTAAATAGCAGCTCAAGGACAACTGTTCAAGGCTCGAGACGAGTTGACAGTAGTTCTGTAGGAGCTGGCACTAACTCAGGGTGAGTTAGTGAGAATAATCAAAGTAGTCAGCACCACAACTCAAAAAGTCAAGCTGAATCATCAAGACAATTTCCAGGAGAACGGGTATGGAATAGAGATCATCCGTTTGAATTAATTATTGGTGATCCAGATGCTGGTGTGACTACTAGAAGAACTGCAAGAGCTGACCTGGCTAATATTTCCTTATATTTTGGGTTCTTATCCAAGCTTGAACATAAAGAAATAGAAGAAGCTCTTGGTGATGCTGATTGGGTGATTGCAATGCAAGAGGAACTTAATCAGTTTGAAAGGCAGAAAGTTTGGAAATTGGTACCCCGACCAAAGAACATATCAGTAATTGGAGCTAGGTGGGTATTCAGAAATAAACTGGATGAAAACGGACTTGTAACACGAAACAAGGCTCGTTTGGTTGCAAAAGGTTATTCTCAGCGAGAAGGAATTGATTATGATGAAACCTATGCACCGGTTGCAAGACTTGAGGCAGTCAGGATGTTCTTGGCATTTGCAGCACATAAGAACTTCAAGGTTTTCCAGATGGATGTGAAAAGTCCCTTCCTGAACGGAGAGTTAGAAGAAGAAGTGTATCTGGAACAGCCACCTGGCTTCATTGATCCAGAACATGTAGATTTTGTGTATCTACCTCTTCAAATCTGTCTATGGCCTCAAGCAATCCCCAAGACGATGGTATGAAACCCTATCCTTATTCTTAATTGAAAATGGTTTTACTAGGGGAGTAATTGATAAAACATTGTTCTATAAAAATGTAAGAAATGACTTAATACTTGTTCAAGTCTATGTGGACGATATTATTTTTGGGTCATCTAATGAGCGCTTGTGCGAGAAATTTGCTAAGCTAATGCAGGAAAAATATGAGATGAGTATGATGGGAGAGCTGTCCTTCTTCCTTGGATTACAGATCAATCAGAGAAAAGATGGTATCTTTATCTGTCAATCCAAGTACGTCAGAGATTTACTCAAGAAGTACAATCTAGAAGATGCATCAGCAGCTAAGACTCCCATGGCAACAGCCACGAAGCTTGATGAAGACAAATCAGGTAAACCAGTTGACATCACAAGCTATCAAGGTATGATTGGCTCACTCCTCTATTTAACTGCAAGTAGACCCGATATAATGTTCGCAACTTGTTTATGTGCAAGGTTCCAAGCGGATCCTAGAGAATCACATCTCGTAGCCGTCAAGAGAATTTTTAGGTATCTCAAGGGCACACCAAATCTAGGGATTTGGTACCCAAGAGATACAGGTTTTAATCTAATTGGCTATTCGGATTCAGACTATGCAGGTTGCAGGATTGATAGGAAAAGCACATCTGGTGCTTGTCAATTTCTTGGCAGAAGATTGGTGTCCTGGCAAAGTAAAAAGCAACATACAGTATCTACTTCTTCTGCTGAAGCTGAGTACATTGCTGCTAGAAGCTGTGTAGCTCAAATACTGTGGATGAGGAACCAATTGAAGGATTATGGCATGGAGCACAAGAAAATTCCAATTATGTGTGACAACACAAGTGCCATTGCCATAACCAACAATCCTGTAGATCACTCAAGAACCAAGCACATCGACATCAGGTATCACTTCATAAGAGAACATGTCGAGGAGGGGACTGTGGAGCTACATTTTGTGCCCACAATGCAACAAATTGCAGATATATTCACCAAACCTCTTGATGAAGTAACATTCAATAGATTGGTTGGTGAATTGGGAATGATTAACACAAGTTAGTAAAGCCTCCTATCTGTAAAATCCAGATTTATGTTTGTTTGTGCAAGCTACTTAATCATTATGTGCTTAGACTTTAAAATGCCTAATTAATGATTGTTATAGGTTGCATATAATGTCATTTTACATGAATTCATTGTGTTTTAAGTGTCTTTAATAGCACAAATCTTTGAATTTATGCTTGTTAGATTGCATGATCATAGGGGGAGTTAAATTCATAGTATTCTAAATTTTGCATGATTTTTAGATGAATTTACCTATGATTTTCATGTAATTAGAGGCCTTAGAATTGAATATCTTCAAAATTTCGAGTTAGTCTCTATCTCGAAACTCATCTAGAAATTCGACTTGAATTTCGACTTAAGCTGTCAGAGTGAAGTTTTGAAAATTCTAAGTCTGGGAAGAATTTCGAGTTGTCTATCTCGAAATTCATCTCGAAAATCGACTTTGAGTTCGAGTTTGAGTTACCAGTGTGCCTAGTTCTATCTTCAAAATATTCGAGATAAGGTCTATCTCGAACTTTATCTCGAAGGTTGAGATGAGGTTTCCATTAAGGGGATATTTTGAAAAGAACTGAGAATAACTTCGAGTTAGTCTATCTCGAAACTCAACTCGAATTTCGACTTGATGTTCGAGATAGAGTTCTCAGTTGCTTAAAGGGAATTTTTCGAGTTAAACTCCTAACTCGAAACGTATCTTGAATTACCCTGTAGTTTTTGCTTCAAGGGAATATTTTGGAAAGAATTGAGAACAACTTCGAGTTAGTCTCTATCTCGAAACTCAACTTGAATTTCGACTTGATGTTCGAGATAGAGTTAAACTCCTAACTCGAAACTTATCTCGAATTTCCATGTTTTTTTTCTGGAGGGGAATTTTCCAAGTTTACTACAAGCCAATCAAGTTCGAGATAGGATTTCCCTGTAGTCTTTGCTGTAAAATTGGTTTAAGTGATTATTTGTTCGAGTTAACATCTATCTCGAACTTCATCTCGAAGTTCGACTTAATGTTCGAGATAGAGTTCGACTTAAGTCTTCCCTGTATGCACTTGGTGTTTTTCACTCTTTTTAACAGGGACATTTTTGTCATTTCACAATCATCTATATATACATCTCTAACTCGATGCATCATTCACTTTACCTAATTTCATTTTTACAGCAGCCGCTTCACAAAAACAAGGCGATTTCACAAATTACATACCACTAATCCGTGTTTTTGTGATTAAACTCATACTAATCACGAATTTCTGCCAATTTTTTGACTGCTATTGTCTGTGTTATCATTAATCTTTGTGTTGGTGTGTTTTGTAACCACTCATATACATGCGCATATACATACACACGAACATCAAGTGTTTGTGTAACTGTTCAAAACACGATTTCCATATTCTCCATCCATATACACACACGATTTCACTGGTATACACACGAATATACATCTTCATTGAATATTCAGATTTAGTAATTGGCCACTGTTCATATCCCGTAGTTTAATTTTTCAGATTGCTTTTTGGTATTCTCGATAAATTGAAAGGGATAAAACTGTTAATTCGTAAATTACTTATTTTTCAAATTTAAAAAAAATTCACATCTCTTAAATAAAAACATTTAATTAAAATGGCTCACCAATTTTCACTTGCTAAAAACAATTTTTATAATATTTCTACGGAAATTGGTGATCAACTCCCGCGGTTTAAGTTTTGGGTACGATTTCTTAATTTGTACTCCAAGGCTAGCCATGCTTTTACTGCTAAACCTACACTAGTACATGATGCTTTACAGCAATTATGGACTAGTGCGGTTACTTTTGGGAGCAAAACTACCCCCTACGGTTTCAGGTTTACCTTAGCGGGTCAAGAATATGAGGTGACTGAAGAAATTGTCAACAGGGTTCTGGGATTCCCAATCAAAGATGCTTATGATGCAGAACCTACAGCGGAACAACGCCTCACATTCTTTGAAGAAATAGGATGTTATCCTCCGACTGGCCGGATCACTGGAAACATCGAAAAACAATTCTTTCATGTGAAATGGAATTACTTTTTCGAGGCCATCACAAGATGTTTTCGGGCACGCGAAAAAGATTTTCATCAAATTCCAATTCCAATGCAAACATTTGCAGTTTCCCTAGCAAGAGAACTGGATATAAATTATGGACGCATAGTTCTCTCTGAGATAGTGGCTACAATGGGATCTCCTGCAAGCAGAGACCTCACTACAACTGATGTTGTCTGCTGGTTTCCTCGGTTCCTACAAATGCTGATTAATGATTTAATACCGAAGGATGCTCTTGCTGTTAGACAGGGATTTGCCAGAAGCCCAACATCTGCACCGCTAGGGATGGGCACTAAGTCACTTTCAACCATTGCTAATCAGGATAAACATCAAGGTAAACCGATGTCAATTCCTGAAAATATTCAAATGTGGCTTACATATGATGTAGGAGGTACCAATTTGGAGGAATCATCGCAAGTTTCATCATATGCTCAGAATCCGTCTGCTCATGCTGAGGCATTTGATGGGATTCCTGATGAGCAAAGCGATGATGCACAAGGTAATGAATCAGGTAATCTCTCCCTGCATACTATTCATTCCTCTTTCTATGTATCTGATTCCGAGACCCAAGAGACTGCTAGCCCGCAGAATCTATCCCAGGGTGAGAGCTATATTTCTGAGCCTGACACACATTCTTATTCTCTTTCACCCCTGTTAACGGAAGTCAGAAAGCCAGCACATGTATATGTAGGAAATGATGAGGAGAGTGACCCCGAAGTGCAGCCTCTTATTCGAAAGAAAGCCAAAATTTTTCATGCTGCTACTTCAAAAGTCCAGTCAAACCCTAATGTATCACACGCAACCACTCCACCTCACGAGAGTGGTTCTCCCCTTAAACAATCTGCACATAGGGATTTTGGTAAGGATTATGTACCTTTTGAAGATACTGTTGCTTCAAAAGGACATGAAGTTTTAATAACTTCAGCCGTACCTTCACCGGTACGTACTGATGCTGCAAAGAGGATCGGTTCTGATGTCGTACAAGAACACTTTGCAACCCCTCAGCCTGAGATTCCAACTCAGGATAGAACAGACACTGAGCGCCAAATACTAACAGAACGAGTATTAGAGCGAGGTCACCTAAAGCAAACACCGTCCATTAATATTGAAAATCTTGATACACGTATGACTTCTATGGAAAATCAGATGAGGCAGTTTGGGCAGACGATGGGGCAGTTCGGGATTAACATTGGAAACAATCAAAGGGCTCTTGATGACTACGCAGCACGAATGGCAAGTCAAGCTACAGCTTTTGATGCTTTGACAAACAAGGTCAATGACTTGGGCCATGCTGGTGGTGTCTTGGGAAGCACTCTGAATGAAAGGATGGGGGCAATGGAGTCTACAATGCATACAATGGCTGTGGAGATCAGTAGAATGATGTTCGCAGTCAGGAGTTTTGTGCCCCCGGAGTGTTTCGAGTCGCAACAACCTCCCCCCCCGATGCTGGTGCAGGTGGTGCTAGTGGAGCGGGAGCCTCCGGTTCTGGTTTTGGAGGTTCTTATGCTGCTGGTGGATTTGACGACCTAGGTGGTGTTCAGGATAACTCACCTAAGGGGGAGAGTGGAAAGGAGACGAGACAACAGGCAGTTCACATTGAAGAAATTGAAGAACATGCTGATCTTGCCAAGGAAATAGAAATTGAGCCGTCTGTTGATGAAGAGGCTCTGAGGAAGAGAAAGGGTAAGGCAATGATGGTTGATGAACCATTCGTTGACCTGAGTCATCAGGAAACAGTACAGGAGGTAATTGACTCAGATTCTGATATGGAAGACGTACCTTTGGCACATGCTATAAAGAGATCTTTGAAGGAACAAGGTGGAGGTGCTGGGATGTCTTTCGGAATGCCTGAAGAAATTCCTGTTGATGAGGAAACCCTTAAAGCTCAACAGTTAGCCTTGGAACAAGCTCAGTTCCATAAAATGAAGATGATGCAAGAACGTGCTGCGTTCCTAGAAAAGAAAGTGGAGCTCCAAGGGAAGCAGTATGATCATGAGCTTGCAAGGCTAGCTGATCCTCAAGTTGATCTCGACAAGAGAAGGATAGGACAGAAGTGGGATGAAGCAAAGAAGATATTGATGGGACCCTGTGCGAAAGGAGTTCATAACAAGGAGGCAGATGATCTATTCTACAACCTGAATTTGCAGAATCCAATGACTGTGGACTATATAAGTGCTTTGAAGAGATTAATTTCTAAAGTCAGGGTTGGATACAATGCAATACTTAAGGAGTGGCAGGTTATTTTGTCTTTGGTAGAAGGAGTCCCAACATCTTTCCTATATGTGGATGACCAATTCATAACGAGAAGATCTGCGTCAGAGTTGTTCTTGCTAGCAATAAAAATTCAATACTCTCAATCTGAGGAGCTAAGCATTCTGTATAGGGATCAGGTAATGCAGCTAGCAGAGGACAAGGGTCCAGAATTCTCAGCATATCCTAATTTTGTCCGGATGGTAGTTGACGGGAAGATGAAGAGGATTAGCATGGAGGAAAATGATTTAATGGATCTTTCAGTGGAATCTCTCAAAGCTGTCTGTAGACAAATGATGAGTAAGGGATTCGCTTCAGAGCTTAAAGAAAAATCAGTGAAGATCATTGAAAGAGTAATTAATATTCAAGAAGAGCAATGAGGTGTGGAAGTGTGATATCATTGCTCCAAACCCTCTAGATAACGTGAAGATTGAGCCGGAGCTGATGGAGAAGAAATGGAATATTCTTCAAGCAATGAAGAATGTAGATGAAGCTCTGACTCTTCCTTCTGGAGCACTGGAACAAGGAGAGATAAGGGAGGCAATTGGTGTTCCAGGAAGTGATAGTGTATACTGGATACACGCTTATGTTGAAGATACAGCTGATGCCTTAGTATTCATAGATGCAGACCAGAATCAAACACTCTTGCATATGAGTAGAAAATGGCTGCTACAGACTCAAGATGCTGCATTTCTAGAGAGAGTATTACATGTATTCAAATGGGGCGAAGTGGAAGATAAGTATGTGGAAGAAAAGCAGAGACTCATGAGTTACCTGTCTGAGGTAGTGGTGGAAAAGAAGCGGATGGAGCGAGATGCGGCTAGTGTCCACAATACTAACCGTGTCAAGGGCTACCCCAAGATGATCTATTGTCAGTTTAAAGCTGATAAAACACATTTCAAACCTCAGCTCATAATGAAGAACTTTGAGGACATTCCAAAGATCAGGACTACTCAGGAGGTGGACAAACTCAGAAGGCTTTTCAAACATCCTCATCCAGAGCCCAAGAATCCTCTAGAAATGGAAGCTGTAAGTCTGTTGAATGCTAGGTGGAAGTAGCTTCACGATCCAGTGTACAAGAAAGAACAGCAGCAGAAGGAGAAGCGCAGAAGGCAGAAAGAAGAGAAGGACCAAGCTGCTGAAGCTAGAAAGAGGAAACGGAATTAGGGTTAAAGGTCAGAGTGGTGTGAACTTGAAGTTGGAAAACCTTCATGTCTTTCGGTTGCTTTAACTCACTTGTGGAAAATTCACCTTAGAGTGAATCCAATAAGGTGATATAAGTTTGACTAAAAGGTATGAAATAATCCAGGTGATAGGAATCACTCAAATGATCTTTAATTCGAAGTTCGAATTCTGTTTCTAGTTTAAGTTCTTTGTATTGTTTTCAAGTACATTTCAATTGTAAAGTATTCAAGACTTTAATGTTAATTATCTTTTCTCGTCTCATTGTTTAGTTGAGTTATCCTTCATTAATTTGAATGTCATTGTTAGACAATCAAATAGGGGGAGATTGAAAGGCAGAGTGTGTAAACTTGTAACACTATAACTAATGTAACTCAATTAAAGGAAAAGATACTTAACCAGAAGACAATCAAGAACAAGAAGCCACAAGAAATCAACACTAAATGAAGACAAGGTAATTGATACAATTGAACATGTTAACTATGATCAAGCCAAGAAGAAATCATTGAGAGAAGTTCAAGTCAAAGTTGTTCATGCCTCAGTGATTTGAGAAATAGAGAATCAAGATCATAACTATCAGTATCAACAAGACAAATTGATTTCAAGTGAACAAGAAGGAAAGCGAACATTGGAAAGCCACGTTACTAAGTGAATATGGTAATTTATTCAAGAAGCAAAAACACTATCAAGACTAGTCACTTATGAACCAGACCAGTGCATCAAGTGTCAGGACATTGATAGCAAGTTTATGTCAGTAATAAAGATCCATGTTCAAGAGCTTGGTGAAGAATAAAGAAGACATGAAGATATCACAAGATCAAGATGTGCATTGAAGTTTCAAGTTGAAGACTAGAATATTTTCTAAGTACTAAATATTCTAGATGTCCAAGTAGAATATTTCTAAGTAGAAGTTCTACTTAGAAATTCGAGATGGCTAAGTAGAAATTCTCAAGCAGAAGTTCTACTTAGAGTGCAGCTTCAACATGACACATGGCATCTTCTGATTGGCAGATTTCCAAGCTTTCAAGATAAGGCAAGATTTATGTGGACATCATTGGGCCACGTATATCTTAGTCTTTGAAGACTACAGGACATAGATTACATGTAGTATAAATAGAAGTACTTGTGTAATGTTTTAATTAGTGAGCAATTCTTGAGAGAAACACATGTAAAAGAGAGAGAGTGCATTCACAGAGCTTAGTATCATTCACTTCTCTATGAACTTCTGTTATACTTTGTAATGAATGTTGTAGCAACCACTTCAAGTTATATATAAGACATACATTCCTTGAATCTGTGTGTTCGTTTATTGCATCGTATTTATTGCTTCTCATATTTGAAAAGTTGTATTCACCCCCCCCCCTCTACAACACATTTGGACCTAACAGGGACGATTACCTTTTTCAGCCAAAACACGTTACCTTTTTTCTTTTATCTTACTAAAACCTCTCTTTTTCCAATTATATCACGGGCATTTCTATTTAATAAAAATAAAATATTGTAATACTAATAATTAACCGATTACTTATTCAGCTAAAACGTATCATCTTTTCTATTTTTCCTAATTAAATTCCCTGTTTTTCTAGAAACATTAATTTCTCATTTTCTAAAAACTATGAGCAATTTTATTTAGTAAAATAACATAATTAAATTATAATTATTATAAACTAATCAATTACCCTTTTCACATAAATCATGTCATATTTTAATTTTCACGTTGCCTTTCTATTTTCTCTAATTAAAATTTCTCTTTTTCCAATTATATCACGGGCGGTTTTATTTAATACAATAAACTAATAATATTATAATCTATACTATTATATAAAAGCCGAAACATTAAAAGTTTTGGTACCAGTTTTTTGGTACGTAGTGAATTTCATTATTTACCCTTCATTATAAAGAAAAATATATATGATATCTATACTATTAAAACTCCTAAAATAAATAATAACATAATATAAATTAATGGTAAGTAGTCAATTACCTTTTTTCATATTTACTTTTAATTGAAGATATTACCTTTTATTAACACCTAAAAACATCAATCGTATCATATTTTCAAATCATTAATATTTCCTTTCGAATAAACACGTTACCTTTTTAATTTAAAATTAATCTTACAATCATTAATATATACCCGAAAATATAACATCATATTTTTCAATTATTAATAAAATATATTAAAAATATGTATACACTGTTTATAATAAGTAAACCGTAACGTCCCCAAATCCGGGTCAGGAGATTTGGTCATTACCTGAGAATCCTCAAAATAAACATCACCACTTTAATAAAACATTATTCCGTGAAATTGTCGAAAATTGAAATATAGTCTCTGTGACCCAAACAATCCAAGATCTTTTAGGTTATAGTGCTAGAAACAAGAATCCAAATTCCATAAAATAGCAACTTTCTTCTTTACCACATTCTCTTAAATCAAAACCTAAATCACTGGTATAACTTCGACAAGAATTGTACCAGGCCAACAATACATAATAATAATTATTAGAGTTTAACTATATTAAATAGACCTTACTCTGGATCAGGACATCCCGTGTCAAGTTTTCTTCAAGATAGCGTCTGCTTCTTCTCTCTTTGAATTGTACGAATATGTCTCGCCAAACTACCTTACTGAAAAGTTAGGGTTTCGAAACAAACAAGTATGAGCGGAAGAAATGCTCAGCAAGTGTGTAGTAAAATAGGAATGATAATAAATCATTGATAATGAAAACAGATAACATCTATCAAAACTCAATTCACAAGAGAAGTATTTCGAATCAAAAATCTATCAACACAGAATGGATTAAAATAAAGTATGAAATGGGTATTCGGACATGGTAAGTTCAGTGCTCTACTAGTGGGATCCCGACTACCTAACAATTGGTTTAGTTGTACTCCCCACAAGGAAGCATCATTAAGGAAATAATAGTCTCAAAGGTTATCGACAAGTTCGATACAGTAAATGGGGTATAAATTGAATAAACAAGAATGACAATAAATGTCGGCAAGATCGACAATAAATGGAATAATACCATAATAAGCATATTTAAAATAATCTCACTTGAACAAGAAGTGAAGGGAAAACACTTGCCTCGAATTCTCAACTATCATGAAACGTCACAGTAATACTGCTTTCATCTTCTATCTTACGGCGTCACAATCTTCTAATTTGGTCAATATTTGGTTCAACGCTCTTGCGGTTGCCACGAGTCTAATCCGCCGATATCGAGCTCGCGCGTCAATTCCAATATCAAACATAAGACAACACTTTAGTCTCTAGACGACAATTCTAATATTTTCTGTAAATGCTTATAAACTTAACTCGAACGTATTAACCATACTCACCAATTTCTCTGTTGGAAGAAGATAATCGAAGACGTCCCCTCTGAACATATATGTTTTCCCGTTGGAAAACGCCTCACAGTGAATCCAACAACCACAACCAATACTTCATCCATCTTCATCCTTCCTCATTTAACCCTCACTTATATCCGCCGACAATTCTGAGTCAAACTTCCCAATAAAACCCCGGATAAATAAATCTTCTCTGAACTCAGGAAATCAATCTATATATAATATTTTAATATCCGTAAATTCTACTTAAAAACGAAAAATAGGGTTACCGAAATATAACGACCATTCTCCATTTAAAAGGTCTCTAATTATTTCTAGGTATTCGCTAACCAATAAATTATTCAAATAGCATTTCTACTTTAAGTTGGCTCTTATGAATTCTCTACAATTCTCTAAACTTCACTAGTTTAATAATATTAACCTCTATTTTTTACTCAAAACAAAATAATTCCACCATCCATTTTTATCCAATTTAAATCCATAATTATTATTCTCACTTTTAACCAAAAATAATTTATCAAAATAATTTTGCTTTTAATTATCCTCACAATTCTAATTTGTTTTACTCATTTTTAACATTAATCCGATTTTAGCCTCTAAAATAATTGGCTCATACAAATTTCACAAAAATTCACATAAAAGCTCTATTTTAACTAAATCCATTTTAGGGCAATAATAATGTTATAAATCTCTAATTATTCTCAAAAGCAAAGAACCCATTTTTATTGGAACAAGGGTATAAATCTCTATTTTATTCCAGAAATAAAATATCCACGAATTCATTTTAATCTTGTAAATAATATAATAATAATTCCGGTTTTAGTCTCTAAAATAATCTGATTCGATCCGGTTAATAAAAATAATCCGGAATTACTGAATATAATCTTCCAAAATTAAAACCATATTTTCCTCTATTTATTCAAAATTATTCTCTTTTATCGACAAATTATTAGATTCTCTTTTTCGTCCAAAAATCTCAAAATAATTCTTTTTAAATAATTAATTAATAATTATACCATTGTTATTAAGCTCTTTATTCCTCACAATTTTTAAAAAAACACCCCAATTTTGTAATATCCAACTTAAATATCAACCAACTCAAATTTTATTATTATCAATTATTATTCATTCCTTCATTTCTTTATTATTATTTTATTTCATTTTTATTTCTCACAAGTTAAATAATAAACCCATTTTAATATTTTCACCCTTTTCATTTTATTATCAATACCCGAAAAAAAACATTCGATCACCAATTTTATCACTACGCTATTATTTTATTATTATTTAACGACAACAGCGGCGCGTGGGCCCCACCTGCCTTCGCCACCGCCGTGTCTACCCTGCAAACTCTCTCTTGCCTTCTTTCTCTCTCAATCTCTCTGTCCATCTCTCTCACTCAATCTCTCTCATCTCTCCCGTTCTCTCTCTCTCTCTCTCTCTTGACTCACTCTCTCGTTCTCTCTTTTCTCTATCTCCCTCCGCTCACCACTCCCCCTTTTTTTTTTCTCTTCGCCGTCTCATCCCTCCCCGCGATTCAATCTCTCTCGACCACCTCCTCTTCTCCCTTTCAACCTCCCTCTCGACCAACACCAAAACCACCCTTGTATCTCCCTCTTCTTCTTACGTATCTCCCTTGAATCTCCCTCTTCTGCAACACCCGCACACGACAATCACCATCACTACAAACCCAACACCGTCCACCCTTACCCCGATTCAAACACAACCCATCACACCCATGTGACCGAAAACAGAGTCCTCGGTTTCGATTTGGAAACTCCCCTCCTCCCCTGATGTCCAACTCGACTACTACATCCAACATAACTCGACAATTACACACACATGAAACACACACAACCTCGACACCACACACACGATTGCATACACTGCCCATCTCAGTTCAACAACACCATTCGACTATTGTAAAATACATATGGTCGAGTTTTTGGTTCGTATATATATATATATATATATATATATATATATATATATATATATATATATATATATATATATAACTGGGTTTTGATACATATGGTTCGAGCTTTTTGGTTAAAAGAGACAGACACAGTAAGACTGATGTATCTGTTTGTGTTTGTGGAGAAAAAGAAAAAAAATAAGGGCCGTGTATCTCCTTTGTTTAAACAGTTATGTATTTAAATGACCTGTATCCGACAAAACTTGGGAAATAAAACAAAAAAAAATAGGTGCAGGAATGTTTTGAGTTTGTGGAAAGAAAGTGGTGTTTTGTGAAAGAATAATTTGTGCTTTGTGAAAGAATTGCTCGATTTCTGTAAAAAGCGGTTCGTGTTTTGTGAGAATAAAACTCGTTTTCTGTGATCGAGAAATGTTGTCCCCTCCTCGTGTTTAACGACCCGATCAGTTAAAACCGTAATAATAATCTCGTCATTTTCCTGCTGGATAATAATAAACGGGACCCAAAATTCGTTCTCAAAAATAAACTCCGCGCTTTAAAATAAAAAAATAAACCAAAATTAAAAATCCTATTTTCCTAAATTTTCTAATTTTAATAAATACCTAATAATTGTAACTAAATAGATATAATATAATATTTATTTACATACGAATATAAAATTTTAAAATTTTATCGAAACACGCTGTTTAAAAATATTAATGCATTGACCTTAAATAAATATAAATAACGAGTAGAAAATTATTATTCAAAAATTTTGCGGTTATTACATAAACATTAGCCGAAATATTAAAAATTTTGACACCTATTTTTTGGTATATGTTTTTTAGTATTTCGCGAATTTACTTATTTAACCTTTATTATAAAGAAAAATATATACAATATCTATACTATTAAAACACCTAAAATAAATAATAACATAATATAATTATGGTAATTAGTCGATTGTCTTTTTCACATTTACTTTTAGTTGAAGATATTATCTTTTATACACACCTAAAAACATCAATCATATCATATCTTCCAATCATATTATATCTAGCAATAATTAATATATACCCAAAAATATCACATCATATCTTCTAATCACTTACCAAATATAATAAAAATCCGTATACTACGAATAATGACCATTAGATTTTGAGTAAAAAATTAAAATCGTTAGATCTAATGATTAAATATATTATATTCAAGGTTCGAATTCTATCAACGACATATTTATTTTAAAATTTTATAATATAAGTTTTAAATCATGTATATCATTATTTATATTAAATTATTAATATTAAAATTAAAATAAAATTTTGTAAACAATGATTATATAAAAATATAATTATAATATAAAATAAAATTTGTTACATATCAAAAAAAATCCGTGCATCGCACGGGTTATGAGCTAGTATTAATAATTAACCGATTACCTTTTTATCTAAAATGTATCATCTTTTATATATTTTCTAACTAAAATCCCTCTTTTAAAAGAAATATCACGGACAATATTAATATCTCATTTTCTAAAAACATTACGAGCAATTGTATTTAGTAAAATAACGTAATTAAATTATATTACTATAAACTAATCAATTACCTTTTTCACCTAGAACATGTTACATTTTTAATTTTCTCTAACTAAAATCTCTTTTTTCCTAATCATATCACGGGCATTCTACTTAATAAAATAAAATAAAATAATAATTTTATAAATACTAATAATTAATCGATTACATTTTTCAAGTAAAACCTATCATCTTTTCTATATTTTCTAACTAAAATCCCTCATTTTCTAGAAATATCACGGATAACATTTATATAATTATTATCAAATCATCACATATAAAAATTTAAGGCTCCAAAATTTATGTTTTAAAAAAACTAAGTTAAATTAATGAAAAACTTCATATTATATTTAAAAAAATTCGTGCATCGCACGGGTTTTAAGCTAGTCTATACTATTATATAAAATCCTAAACATTAAAAGTTTGGTTGGTCGGTACCTATTAATTTTACTTATTTACCCTTACTCAATTACAGATAAAATCCATCCTACTAACTAATCATTTCTAAACATATTACCTTTTCTATTTTCAATAACTAAATAATTTCCTTTTTTAGGTAAAATACAATATATTTTAGATTTTATCTAACTTAAATTTCTCCTTTTTTAAAAACACTACGAGCAATTGTGTATAATAAATAACATAATCTATATCTATATCTATATATCTATATAAAGTAAAATCTCGGGCGTATACGTGGCGCTGCAAAATCGTCTATTGCCTTCACCAATTTATTCATGGATTTTCTATTCCCCCCTCGCTATGATTCTTCGCTATGATTCTATGCCAGTTACTGGAAATATCAACAGGCAGTCATTTAAATTCAGTTTAGCCTTTTTGTCTTCCAAGTTCCATCACATCATATGCACAATTATTTATCCACGCATTGTTTTATAGCCAAATTGATTATCAATTTTCCCCCTCCCAATCCTATCAACGATGGCATGCCCCTCTTTTTACCTACTCCAGAATTGGTATTGCAAGTGCCAGAAATTAACCATATGAATTTGAGCTCAGTTCTCTCCTGGTATGGTAATCTTCATATTTTTTGTGTCTATTTTGCTTCACCTGATTTAAATGTACAGGATTTCAAGTGCAATTCAAGTGTTTGATGAAAGTCCAGAATGAAATATAATTTCACAACATGCATGTATTTGTTTATCGTCTTTTTTTGAATATTATGCTAATTATTGATTATTGATGTGTGATCTTTTGATCTATTTTGATGCATTCTTAATTTTATGATTTTTGCAGGATAGGTTTTTGCAAAGTAGTCGAGAAAACAAATGGTACGAGTTCCTAGTGAAGATGATAAAATGGATATTGACTTTTTGCACAGTTGCTGAAGGAAATAAAGAGCCTTTTGAGTTTGACAATATGTAAGCACTTCCTGATTGTAAAGTACCTGTCACACTTGGTCTAGAGTTATTTCTCGTCTGTTGATATCATTTTCCCTGAAGAATGTTAAAATGTCTTGATTTAACATCCAAACTTTCATTAGGCTTGCTCCCTGAAACTTCATTTATTTTTTGTCATCCTTGAAATTTTCACAATCATTCATTTTTTTGCTTGTACATGCCTCTTTGTGTTGTTTTATAATAGGGACAAGGATTTCAGGCTTAAAGACGATTTTGGAAAACCATCATCAATAAATGTAACATCCAAACTTTCATTAGGCTTGCTCCCTGAAACTTCATTTATTTTTTGTCATCCTTGAAATTTTCACAATCATTCATTTTTTTGCTTGTACATGCCTCTTTGTGTTGTTTTATAATAGGGACAAGGATTTCAGGCTTAAAGACGATTTTGGAAAACCATCATCAATAAATGTAGACATTTTAGACCATGACGTCTCTTTCCCTGTGGAAAAAGCTGGGAAACCCAGTGGGATGTCTAAAGAAGTATCAGCAAAAAAAAAAGACTCAAGAGAAATCAGATCAGTCGACCCCTCAGTTTTATTTTGATGTGTATGTCTATGTTTATGCCCCCTGTGACGTAGCTATACTAATGCTTCATGGAAAATATTATTAATATGATTAGCAACTATGAATGTTGACTAGTATCTTTAGTGAGTTTTCAATTGTGTTCTTCTTAATCACGGTTCTGATTTTTCCTATGAAATCAGGTTTGGCAAGATAGCTAAGAAAGCAGCAACACTTGTATTCAGAGAGACGTAAAGAGGAAACAGAGCAATCATTCAGTGGCAGACTCGGTGATGGCTTAGAAGAATTTACAGTTTTTTAATTTCTGTGGGTTCCGTTTTGAGGTATGTCATCTGTTTTCCTTTTGCAACACTGGATGGTAAAATGCATGCTTTGTTTTCTTGTGTGAATTATTGCTTCCTTGTCATTGTTGTATTATGAGAAATACGTGAAGACACTTTAGGCTGAGGGATGTCTACGGAGAGCCAGAGACATGAAAAAGTTGTAGCTTGACTAAGTTTCTTTCGCAACTAAAGCACGACATTAATGTTATAGACAGGTAGAACTCATGAATTGTTATTGTTATAGTCTTATAGATGCATCATAGTTCGTGTTCAAAGAGTAGTTTAACCATTATATCTACTTTGTCATATTTTAGATAAAGACCTCATTATCAGCATTGTGTTATATAAGTGAAAGATGTTCAAAGTACATGCACGCCAATGGAGTAAAAAATTGAACATGGAGGAATCATAGCTGGTGCTTACCAAATATATCTGACTTTTCTATCCGAGGGCACTTTCACCGAGCAAGATGTATCCATTTACTTCAAATAAGGAAAAAATTAGATTACCCTCACCACCATCACCAATAGTTGTGTTTGTCCTTTCGAATATGAATCTGCTTCTGACAGCATTTAGCACTTCTAATCTAATTTTAATAGCGGAGAATGTTTGGGTTTGTGACTTTTGTTTACTTAAAGTCATTCAAACAGATTCTGGCTAGAGGGAATCCTCATTTTGTATGTAGTGTTACAGTAAGGCCTTACAAGGACAAATCATGGCTTCCTGAGATTTGGGTTAAATTTATTTTAACAAGGAATATGCACTTCATATCTTCATGCTTCGTTTCTTTCTCCTATTAGGTCCTCACCTCCGATTAGCATAGTTCTAAGCCTTAAATTTTGTAAGCAAATATAGCACCTCTTTTCGCAGGAAGTAATCTGAATTTTTTGACCACTCCCTGTAGTAAGGTTCTCTAATTATTACTGCAAAATCTAATACACAATCGAGTAAGGTTTATTAAGATACTAATTTAAGAAAGGTTAACTAATGGCGCATGTATTCTTTTCAGACCTACTAGCATGCAGCCTTCTTTTTGTCAGAGCGAGACTCAACATTAACCATGCTCGATTGACAGGAGCAGGTGCTGTGCGTAGGTGTCTTCTTTTTATTCCTTGGTCGGAGCTCCGATATGAAATCGTGGTTGTATAGGCAGTTGGATAGAGGAAAAAAATGCTTAAACTATTTATACAAAATGCTAATCAGATTCAGACAATTAGACTACTCATTCTTTTTTATATTTTAGCTGAATGGCTCATTCATATCCTCTTTCTGCAGGGGCTTTTATTAGCGATCATGTACACTTCCTCCAAACCTTAGTAGAATTTCTTGCTAAAGGTCAGGCATCTCTCATGGTAAACAGTGTTTGTCACTATGCTTATAGAGATTGCCCAGCCATTGTATCTCTTGACTATGCTTTGTCCGAGTCATCCTCGGAATTGATTAAAATATTGGTCTAATGTTTTTAAATATGTTTGATTTCTAGGTTAATGCTATTCACTTCGTACTAATGGCTATAAATTGCAGCGCACTTGAAGTAATGGCCACTGCAATAGGCTGGAATAGAGGAGGGTCAGCAGTGGAGGCAAATTCAAATCTGGATAAAATCGTAGATTCACCTCCGGATAAATTTCTATTTCATTGAGAAGTTATTTGTATTATTGTGACCTGGTGTTCTTTTCAGTTGTTGATTTTATTAATTCATGTGACATTCTATCATACGGATGATGCAGAGTTAGTAGAATTCTCACTCCAGCCATGATGACTGGAAAATATTCACGTGTGAGGTAAAGAACGAATAGAGCTAACCTTGCAACTACGCAAAAGAACACTTCTTTACACCCTGAAGCAGAAGTCAAGGGAAAGGTTTATCACTGCACAGATCCTACTCAAGTGAATCACTAATTCACTCTTCAAACGAAAAGCACCTCGCCAGAGTCTAGAAGCAATACTCATGGCGAGAGGGTGTACAATTGTGACAAGTGCTACTGAGTCAAGATTTGTTATGATAATTATCTAATGTAGTTATGTTCTAATTTTGGTTGATCATTTAACAACCAGAAGCCATCACAAATGACAATGCATCCACCGGCAATCTAATTTGTTCATAGATTTCGATTAAATTATTGAGGACCTTTACATTTCAATATGTCAAAACATTTTCGTTTGGAAATCTAAAATTGTAAATGGAGCACATTTTCGTACAAGGCTAGAAAATGGCCCGTTTAATAACATAAAACTCATGGAAAGAAGATAGAAATTTCTCTATGATGAGTATAAATCATAATAAATTTTCATTTGTAAACGAATGAAGTACACTAATATTGCCCCAAGCTCAAGCCACATTAACTGAACTGTCATCATGTGAGAATCAAAGGACGTCGTAAACCATTAAATAATAACATTGTAATAACATCATAACTTTAATAATTTTAGCAATTACGAATAGAAGAGAAATATCATTAAAACAATAGTTCACTTATTAATAAAAAAGACGTTAATGGTAGAATTTAGTAAATTTAGTAAGATTGTAATAAAAAAAAATGATAATTAAGATAAATCCCAACAATTCTTTAATAAAATAATATAGGGAATTTCGTTATTAATAAAGATTATAATTCATTGGTATTCTAAAAAAATATATATATAATTAGCATATGTATTCATTGGTGTTTTGTAAAAAATTATAGCATATGTACAGTATTCTATATTAGTATATTGTACCATGTATTCCTTGGTTCTTTTTTTGTTAAAAAAATTACAAATAAAAGAATTATAATTGTAGGAAAATTTTTATTTTTTTTAAAATAACATAAAATTTTAGGAAAATTATGACTTTATTATAAATAAAATAATTATAATTATGATAAAATTTTTATATTTATTTTTAGTTTCAAAACTTAACATAAAATCCATATGAAATATTTTTAAATTTTTTAGAAAAATTATTTTCGCCCGCGCGAAGCGCGGATTTTCAACTAGTTATATTATAATTACTATTAACTAATCAATTACCTTTTTCAACCAAAATACGTTACCTTTTCACTTTTCTCTAACTAAAATCTCTCTTTTTCCAATTATATCAGGGACGGTTACCTTTTTCAGCCAAAACACGTACCTTTTTTCTTTTATCTTATTAAAACCTCTCTTTTTCCAATTATATCACAGTCGTTTCTATTTAATAAAAATAAAATAATAATATTATAATACTAATAATTAACCAATTACCTATTCAGCTAAAACGTATCATCTTTTCTATTTTTTCTAATTAAATTTCCTTTTTTTCTAGAAATATCACGGGCAACATTAATTTCTCATTTTCTAAAAACTATGAGAAATTTTATTTAGTAAAATAACATAATTAAATTATAATTATTATAACTAATCAATTACTCTTTTCACATAAATCATGTCATTTTTTTAATTTTCGCTTTACCTTTCTATTTTCTCTAACTAAAATTTCTCTTTTTACAATTATATCACGGACGGTTCTATTTAATAGAATAAACCAATAATATTATAATATTAATAATTAACCGATTACCTTTTTATCTAAAATGTATCATCTTTTCTATACTTTCTAACTAAAATCCCTCTTTTAATAGAAATATCACGGACAATATTAATTTCTCTTTTTCTAAAAACATTACGAGCAATTGTATTTAGTAAAATAACGTAAATAAATTATTATTACTATAAACTAATCAATTGCCTTTTTCACCTAGAACATGTTACATTTTTAATTTTTTCTAACTAAAATCTCTTTTTTCTAATCATATCACGGGCATTCTATTTAATAAAATAAAATTATAATTCTATAAATACTAATAATTAGCCGATTACATTTTTCAAGTAAAACCTATCATCTTTTCTATATTTTCTAATTAAAATCCCTCATTTTCTAGAAATATCACGGATAACATTTATATAATTATTATCAAATCATCTCATATAAAAATTTAAGGCTCCCAAATTTATGTTTTAAAAAAACTAAGTTAAATTAATGAAAAGATTCATATTATATTAAAAAAATCCGTGCATCGTATGGGTTTTAAGCTAGTCTATACTATTATATAAAAGCCGAAACATTAAAAGTTTGGTTGGTCGGTACATATTGATTTTACTTATTTACCCTTACTTAATTACCGATAAAAATCTTCTTTAATATTTTATCTAACTTCTCTTTCAGGTTATATTATAATTACTATTAACTAATCAATTAGCTTTTTCAGTTACCTTTAAGCTTTTATCTAACTAAAATATCTCTTTTTCCAATTACATCACGGGTTACCTTTTTAAGCCAAAACAGGTTACCTTTTTTATTTTCTCTAACTAAAACCTCTCTTTTTCATTTTTTTTAATAAGTAAGCACTTTCCTTTTTTCAGATAAAATATAATATCTTTTATATTTTATCTAACTAAAAAGTATATTATATTTACTATTAACTAATCAATTAACTTTTTCAGTTACCTTTTCTCTTTTCTGTAACTAAAATATCTCTTTTTCCAATTACATCACGGATTACTTTTTTCAGCAAAAACAAGTTACCTTTTTTATTTTCTCTAATTAAAACCTCTCTTTTTCAAATTATATCATGGGCAATTCTATTTAATAAAATAAAATAATAATAATATAATGCTATTAATTAACCAATTACCTTTGCATCTCAAGATATATCACGAGTAACATTAATTTCTCATTTTTTATAAACACTACGAGCAATTTTATTAAAATAACAATTAAATTGTAACTAGCTTATAACCCGTGCGATGCACGGATTTCTTTTGATATATATTAAATTATATTTGTGATACAAATATATTTTTAGATAATCATTATTTACAATATTTTATGTAAATTTTAATTTACATAATTTAATATTAATTTAATTAAGGATATGCATGATTTGAAACTTATAGTATAAAATTTTAAAATAAGTATGCCGTTGATGAAATTCAAATCTTAAAATTTTAGTAAATTAATTTAATCATATAATATATCTAATCATTGGATCTAACGGTTCTACTTTTTTACTAAAAATCTAATAGTCATTATTCGTAGTATAGTGATTTATATTAAATTTTGTTAGTGATTAGAAGATATGGTATGATATTTTTGGTATATATTAATTATTGCAAGATTCTATTTTAAATTAAAAGTTAATGTGTTTTAATTAGAAAAAAATATTATTGATTGCAAGATATGATATTTTAAGTACTTATAAAAAAGTAATATCATCAATTAAAAGTAAACATTTTTTAATTAAAAAGGCAATTGGCTAGTTATCATTTATCATATTAATTTATTATTTATTTTAATAATTAGGATGATCGTGCCGAAAATCGAACCGACAAACTTTCAAAGGCCGTGCGATGCACGGGTTTTCTTTATTATGTTATAAATTTTATTTAATATTACAATTATGTTTTTATACAATCATCATTTTTAATATTTTTTTTAATTTATATAATTTAATATACTCATATTTACGGATTATACTAAAGTTTCCTTATTATAGACAACGTATACAGATTTTTAATATATTTTATTAATAATTGAAAAGTATGGTGTGATATTTTAGGGAATATATTAATGATTGTAAGATTAGTTTCAAATAAAAAAGGTAACGTGTTTTAATTCGAAAGAAATATTAATGATTGGAAGATATGATACGATTGATGTTTTTAGGTGTTTATAAAATGTAACATCATCGACTGAAAGTAAATGTGAAAAAGGCAATCGACTAATTATCTTTAATTATATTATGATATTATTTATTTTAGGTGTTTTAATAATATAGATATCGTATATATTTTTCTTTATAATTGTAATAACCGCGAATTTTCGAATAATTTTTCTTACGTGATATTTGAATTTTATTTAAGAGCGATGCACTAGTATATTTTAATTAACGAGTTTTTGTAAAATCTTAATATTTTATATATTCGTTTGGGAGTAAATATTATATTATAATTATTTATTTATATTTATTTGGTATTTACTAAAATCAGGAAAATTTAGGAAAATAGGATTTTAAATTTTTATTCGGTTGATATTATTTTTTTAATGTCCAAAATTTATTTTTGAGAACGAAATTAAAATCGCATTTTATTTGGCCGGCGGGGGAAAAACGAGATTATTATTACAGTTTCGACTAATCGGGTCGTCAAACACGAGAAAGAGATAAAGAGACAGCATTTTTCGATCACAGAAAACGAGTTTTATTCTCACAAAACACGAACCATTTTTTTTCAGAACACGAGTATTCTTTTACAAAGCACGAAACATTCCAGCACGTTCTTTTTGTTTAGTCCCCACATTTTGTCCCCTTTTAACCATATAGACAGAAAATCCGGTCATTTTTTATTTAGAAAAACGAAACCAAACAGGGCATTTTTTTTTTGGGCAAAAACAGAAAACACAAAACAGGCTATATTTTTTTCTTACTTCCTTCTCTCTGCAAACAGAGTAGTCCACAGGTAGTTTAGTTTTTTTTTCTCTGTAAAACTTTTTTTTTGTTTCTTTTCCCCTTTTCTTTTCCGATTTCCTCCCTTGGTTTTCCGATTGGTGTTGTTTTGTTTTGGCTGTGTTTGAATCGGTTTGAGGGGAGGGGTGAATTGTTGGACTTGTTTTGTGGGCGTTGAGTTGTTGCCGAAAGGAAAGGAGGGAGGTGTTGTGGTGTTGATGGAGACGACGAGAGGGATGAGAGGAGAGTGTGTTGGGTCGTTGTTGTGGTTGTTTAGAGAGAGATGCTGAGTGAGTGGGGGTTCGACTTGTTCGAGAGAGAGGCGACGCGAGAGATTGTTGCAGAGACGGTGGGGAGAGACATTGAGTGTGGTTGTTTTAGGTGTGGTTTGTGTGGGTTGAAACCGGAGTGGAGGTACGGCAGAGAGAGCAGGGAGATAGAGGCGGAGAGAAGAGGGAGTGAGGGGCGAGAGATGGAAAGGAAAGACAGAGAGATTGAGAGGTGGAGATTTGTGTGGTGATAGTTGTGTGTAATCGGAGAAAAGGGGGGGATGGACTGTGATTGTTTAAGTGAGAGAGAGTGATGGAGTCGAGAGTTTGAGGGAGAAAGAGCAGGAGAGAGGGATTGAGGGAGAGAGAGAGAGAGAGCAGGGGGGAGAGAGATTTTTCCGGCGACGGTGGTGGCGCGTGGGGCCCACGCGCCGTCGCAGAAACTAGTTCCTGTGTCTGTTTTAAACGATACATACATATATATATATATATATATATAATAAAAAAATAAAGAGATAATAATAAAATTTTGAGTTGATTGAAATTACTTGGATTTAATTTGGGAATTTTGATATATTTAAAATGGTGAGAAATAAAATAGGAGGGATTTATAATAAAAATTAGAATTTAGTGTAAAATGAGCTATTTTATTTTGAGAATAAAAATAAAACAGGACCTATTTAAATGAAATTTGAAACTTAGAGAAAACTGTGGGAATTTTATAAGTGTTACTTTAAATGTGATTCGAGTGAATAAATAATTAGAAATTATTTAAGTCTTAATTAGAGACTTAATGATTCGATAATAAAAAGGAGTTATAAAATTGATATATTATTAAAATTGTGAGAATAAAAAGAGTTTAATAAAATGGTAAAATTGAGTAATTAATTAAATAAGAATATTTTGTGAATATTTGTGACATAATTAGAGATTTAATTATTTATTAATAAAAGAGGGAAACATTTGTGAATAAATAGAGTTAAATATGATTTTAATTTCATAAAATTGATAATTAATATTTTCGGATTATTTTGATTAACTGGATCGGACCAGATTAATTTAGAGGCAAAAATCATATTAATATTAAATAATTACGTGATTAAAAATGAAAGAGAAGTTAGTTAGTGAGATTAATATTAATAATGGATTTAAATTGGATAAAAATGGATGGTGGAATTATTTTGTTTTGAGTATAAATAGAGGCTAATATTATTAAACTAATGAAGTTTAGAGAAGTGTAGAGAATTCATAAGAGCCAAATTTAAAGTAGAAGTGCTATTTGAATAATTTATTTGCTAGCGAATACTTAGAGATAATTAGAGACCTTTGAATGGAGAGTTGTCGTTATATTCGGTAACCCTATTTTCGTTTTAAGTTGGATTTACGGATATTAAAATATTATATAGATTGGATTCCTGAGTTCGGAGAAGATTTATTTATCCGGGGATTTTAGTGGAAAGTTTGACTCAGGATTGTCGGCGGATATAAGTGAGGGTTAATTGAGGAAGGATGAAGAGGGATGAAGTATTGGTTGTGGTTGTTGGATTCACTGTGAGACGTTTTCCATCGGGAAAACATATATGTTCAGAGGGGACGTCTTCGATTATCTTCTTCCAACAGAGAAATTGGTGAGTATGGTTAATACGTTCAAGTTGAGTTTATAAGCATTTATAGAAAATATTAGAATTTTCGTCTAGAGACTAAAGTATTGTCTTATGTTTGATATTGGAATTGACGCGCGAGCTCGATATCGACGGATTAGACTCGTGGCAACCGCGAGAGCGTTGGACCAAATAATGATCAAATTAGAAGATTGTGACGCCATAAGATAGAAGATGAAAGCAGTATTACTGTGGCGTTTCATGATAGCTGAGAATTCGAGGCAAGTGTTTTCCCTTCACTTCTTGTTCAAGTGAGATTATTCTTAAATATGCTTATTATGGTATTATTCCATTTATTGTCGATCTTGTCGACCTTTATTGTCATTCTTGTTTATTAAATTTATACCCCATTTACTGTATCGAACTTGTCGATAACCTTTGAGACTATTATTTCCTTAATGATGCTTCCTTGTTAGGAGTATAACTAAACCAATTGTTTAGGTAGTCGGGATCCCACTAGTAGAGCACTGAACTTATCATGTCCGAATACCTTATTTTAATCTATGATGTGTTGATAGATTTTTGATTCAGAATACTTCTCTCATGATTTGAGTTTTGATAGATGATATCTGTTTTCATTTACGATGATTTATTATTCCTATTTTACTACACACTTGCTGAGCATTTCTTCCGCTCATACTTGTCTCTTTCGAAACCCTAACTTTTCAGTAAGGTAGTTTGGCGAGACATATTCGTACAATTCGAAGAGAGAAGAAGCAGACGCTATCTTAAAGAAAACTTGACACGGGATGTCCTGATCCGGAGTAAGGTCTATTTAATATAGTTAAACTCTAATAATTATTATTATGTATTGTCGGCCTGGTATACTTCTTGTCGAAGTTATACCAGTGATTTAGGTTTTGATTTAAGAGAATGTGGTAAAGCTGAAAGTTGATATTTTATGGAAATTTGGATTCTTGTTTCTAGCACTATAACCTAAAAGATCTTGGATTGTTTGGGTCACAGAGATTATATTTCAATTTTCGACAACTACATGGAATAATGTTTTATTAAAGTGGTGATGTTTATTTTGAGGATTCTCAGGTAACGACCAAATCTCCTGACCCGGATTTGGGGGCGTTACAGAATGGTATCAGAGCCAGGTTATAGTTAACTAGGAACGAGAGTGAGTAGGAGTGTGTATAGCTAAAAGGAACGTCTGAGCTCATATAGAGTTCGTGTTGGACCATGGGATATAGTACCAATTAGCAGGTTAAGAATTGAGGGTTCGCGTGAGATGGTTACGCTAAATTAGATAAAACACTTTGAGACTGTTGATGTCTACTACGGATTTTCAGAGAGTAAGTCTTGAGTGGGTTTGAGCAAGCACAAAGACTGAGGCAAGTTCATTTTATCCATTATCTTCAAAAGAATTTATGAGATTTCTGTGAACATTATTGTTCTCAAGGACTTTATCATGGTGGTGAAAATTTGTGGTGAAATTTTTGGGCACTCAAATATTTGCTTCGAATGTTGGATTGATTTTATCTATCAAAGGATTTAAAAAAAAATCCTTTTTGCGAGGAAGATGACATTTAAAGATATTAGTCGGTCTCATTAATCGGGACGACTCTTTAAGTTGATTCGGCTGAGACTTGTTTTATTGTTTCGAGATAGCTAAATATTTATTTCTACCAGTTGAATTTATCCCCCAAATTCGACTACTTTTCCTGACTTTGAGAAATGGTTCATAGTTTGGATCATTTATTATTTTATCTCTTGATAATCAAGTTAAACTTCTTGATTTGTCTACTTTGCTTAAATCGTTGAAAATTATTCAGTTGCTTTCCCAAAATCTTGATAAATTCAGAGAACGTACTTAGATTGAAATCTAGGGCGTTTTATTTGTTCAAGATGACCCTTAAAGATTATTTCAGTTATAACTACGCTCCTACATCGAGGTAGTTTAAATTTTATTGACTTCAATCGGATCTATTGTTCATATCCGATGAATTTTGTTTCAATATTCAAAATTGATTCATTGTTCGAATCAGGATAGATACATTCAGAATAGAGAACAGAAGAACATCTTATCGTCAGAATTCCCTCTAAAAATACCTACTCTAGCGTATTTGGAAGTTTCTTTTTGAATCGAGTCGTTTTCATTATTTCAAGACGACTCCACAGGATTTATTCTAATCAGTGAACCTTTCTTATTCAAGGTTGTTACTTTATTGTCTGGAATTGACATATTGTTTGTGTCAATATAACAAATTAGTTCTTTTGAAAATATTACGACGACCTATTGTTCAGGTCGGTCTCATACAAATTTTAGATTGGCGATTGGCCAGAAGCGAATAGGAATCCAAATCAATCAATTTTTTATTCGGAGGAATAATCTTATAATCCACTGGTCAACATGGGAGATGGCCCATGGGTTTTCTTTCAGATCAACACGAGGAATATGTTGGGACAATCAGATCTTGGCACTGCGAATTTTGATACACTAAATTAACGAGTACGAATAGAAAAATCACCTTGTTAACGGTTGATTCCACGCTCTTCTATTGTATTCCCAAATTCCCTTGAGCGAAGTGTGGCCTTCGTCTTCTCAAGTTAACCTCTCTTCTTGCTCCTGGGTGGCTATAAAATTTTTTCGACCAGCCCCAGCAAGAAGAGAATAGGAATATATATAGGCTACAATAGGGATCATGGATAATTAGGTTGGGCCTTCTAATTACATCTTGAGCCTAGCCCAATGTAATTAAATATTAATTCAATCCACTAAAGAATTAATATTTGCACTACCTTTCCTAATACCGTAATTTAATTAATTAATTCGGTTCCAATATTATTTGCTTATTAAATTCCCCATGTTTAAAATATCGCATGTCCATTAATTAAATAAATTACTGATAATTCATTTAATTAATATCTTTTATCCTTGATCATCCACTCAACCTTTATTTAATTATGCCGGAATAAATCCACCTGCAGGGTTTCACATAATTAAATCTTTTTGAGCTTTCAAGGGGACATCATTAACCCGAATATTATCAGGACATGGATTCCTTCAATAAATAATATCCCACCATATATATTATTTCATCACCCAAAATATAATGAAATAAATCAAAAGAATTATTTCATATATAAATCAAAGCATGTAAATAATATATACGTGTCAATTATTATTTCCGGATTAAGAACCTAAGCATTAATAATAACATAGAATCTTAGTTCACCTTCTTAATCAGTATTAGGGAACAATTCTAAATTTGATCCTGTTCAATATACACAAAGTATACTAGTATTATTTATTAGTCAATATAAACTAATCTAAATAATACTACAGCCATTCCAGTGGATTGTCTAACTCCACCTGTGCTGTGAACCTTATTATATTATATAAACCGTATTTAATAATCTAATATTCTGTATCCCATTTGATACTAGATTATTCACAATATATAATATTTAAACAACATGTAAACATTTAAATGATTCTCAATTAAACCGGCCAGAAATAAATGTAAATACTTCAAATAAATATTTTCAGTATACACCAACAATCTCCCACTTATACTCAAAATATTATATGAGTATATCAGTGTTTATTCAATCCACTATTACACAGAAAACTATGTGTCCATCCATCTGACTCCTATCGCTTCCACATGCCTGTCAAAAACTTTGGCTGGCAGGCTCTTTGTGAAAGGATCTGCCCGGTTGTCTTCTGATGATATGTGAGCCACAACTATATCTCCTCGCTTTACGATTCCTCGTATGAGATGATACTTACGTTCAATATGTTTAGCTGCCTTGTGATCTCACGGTTCCTTCGAATTTGCCACAGCACCAGTGTTATCACAATACACTGTCAAGCTCCTAGGCAAATTAGGTACCACATCCAAGTCCAAAAGGAAGTTCCTGAACCACACAGCCTCCTTTGCAGCCTCAGAGGCCGCCACGTACTCGGCTTCCATGGTAGAGTCTGCAATGCATTTCTGCTTTACACTCCTCCATATAACAGCTCCACCTCCCAAAGTAAAAACATATCCTGAGGTCGATTTCCTCTTATCCATATCTGATTGGAAATCTGAATCAGTATATCCCAAAGGAAATAGATCTGAGGCCTTGTAAATTAACATACACTCCTTAGTCCTTCTCAGGCACTTGAGTATAGTTTTTACTGCACTCCAATGTTCCTGACCTGGGTTCGACTGATATCTACTAACCATGCCTACAGCAAAGCAGATGTCAGGCCTCGTACATAACATAGCATACATTAAGCTTCCACATGCCGAAGCATAAGGAACTACTTTCATGTTCTCTATATCCTTAGGTGTCGAAGGACACTGCTCCTTGGATAGAGCCACTCCATGCTTAAAAGGAAGAAAACCTTTCTTAGAGTTCTGCATGTTAAAACGAGCTAATACTTCATCAATGTAGGGCTCTTGAGATAAAGCCAACATCCTTTTCTTGCGATCCCTTATTACTTTGATCCCAAGGATGTATGCCGCTTCACCTAAGTCCTTCATTTCAAATTGTTTGAACAACCATGCCTTTATTGATGACAACATCTTAACATTGTTTCCAATGAGTAAAATGTCATCTACATACAGTACTAGAAAAACCACTGCATTACCCTCACTTCTCTTATACACACATGATTCGCTTGGACTTTGATCAAATCCATATGACTGGACTGCCTGATCAAAACGAATATTCCAGTCCCTAGAAGCTTGTTTTAGTCCATAAATAGACCTCTTAAGCTTACAAATAAGATGCTCTTGGCCTTCCTTAATGAATCCTTTTGGTTGTTGCATATAGATGGTTTCCTTAAGACTTCCATTAAGGAAAGCTGTCTTGACATCCATTTGCCAAATCTCATAATCGAGATGAGCTGCTATAGATAAAAGAATCTGGATCGACTTAAGCATAACAACTGGCGAAAAGGTTTCCTCATAATCGATCCCTTCTTTCTGAGTATACCCTTTCGCAACAAGTCGTGCTTTCCAGGCTTTCACCTTTTTGTCAGATCCTCTTTTCTTCTTGTAGATCCACATACATCCAATGGGTTTTACACCTTTGGGTGGTTCCACGAGCTCCCAAACTTGATTAGAATACATAGATTCCATCTCAGATTCCATTGCCTTTTGCCAAAGATCTGCATCTTTATCTAGAATTGCTTGTTCGTATGTCCTGGGATCCTCATCATGTTCACCAGAGACCAAGTCCGAGGACTCTCCCAAAAACATGAATCTATCAGGTTGTTGAACAACCCTCCCACTAAGACGAAGCACCGGTGTGGTATTAGTGACAGGTTGTGCATTTTCTTGTGGTTGATCTACTTGTACTATTGGCACTTGGGGATTATATGTCCCTCCCACTAGTTCCTCTAAAACGATACTACTCATGGGTTTGTGGTTCATTATATAGTCTTCTTCTAAGAATCTAGCATTGGTGCTAACAATGATATCTCGATCCCTAGGACTATAAAATGAATAACCTTTCGTTCCCATGGGATAGCCTACAAACAGCCTTACTTCTGTACGAGATTCTAACTTAGTCGCGTTCTTGTTCAGCACATGTGCTGGACAACCCCAAATCCGAATATGTCTTAGACTTGGTTTGCTACCAGTCCACAATTCTATTGGAGTCTTGGGAACCGACTTAGAAGGTACCAAGTTTAGAAGGTAAGCCGCTGTTTCTATCGCATATCCCCAGAACGACTTGGGTAAATCTGAATAACTCATCATCGATCTAACACTCTCTAAAAGAGTCCGATTCCTTCTCTCTGCTACACCATTCTGCTGAGGTGTGCCAGGTGCAGACAACTGGGATGCAATCCCATTTTCTGATAAATATTCCCTAAATTCTCCAAGCAAGTATTCGCCACCACGATCTGATCGTAGTGACTTGATACATTTTCCAAGATGTCGCTTCTCCGCACTTGCTTTGTACTCTTTGAATTTTTCAAAGCACTCAGACTTACGGCGCAACAAATAAATGTACCCATATCTAGAATAATCGTCAATGAAAGTGACAAAATACTCATAACCTCCTCTTGCTTGGATACTCATAGGTCCACATAAATCAGTATGAACCAATTCTAACACTTCTTTAGCTCTATTCCCCTTTGCTTTAAAAGGCCTATTAGTCATCTTACCTTCCAAGCAGGATTCACAAACTGGAAATGGCTCCACTGCCAACGAGCCTAATGGCCCATCTACTACCAGTCTTTGAATCCTCCTCAAGTTAATATGACCTAATCTTAAGTGCCAAAGATATGTTTGGTTCAATTCCGAAGGTTTCTTTCTTTTATTTGAGCTAGAAAGAATGTTATTAGTTTCCTTATGTTGCAGCATTGCTTGGATAGGATTAATAATATATAAATTGTCTTGCAATGTACCAGAACATATAACTCGTTTATTCATCATAATAGAAACATTACGATCCAAACAAACATTATAACCATCCATGGCAAGTTTAGAAACCGAAATTAAATTCCTTCTAAACGAAGGTACATAAAGACAATTGTTCAAAACCAAAATCCTATCATCGCCAAAAGATAATGTAATTATTCCAACTGCAACTACTGCTACTTTCGTAGCATCTCCCATGAACACATATATCTCACCATCTCTAAGCATTCTGGATTGCTGGAACCCCTGCATAGAGTTACAAACATGGTCAGTGGCTCCTGTATCTACACACCAAGTGCTCGTAGATATAGCCGCTATATATGTTTCTGTAACTAGAGAAAGAGACATACCAGTATTGTTTGTCTTCTTAGGAAGAGGACAATCCTGTTTCCAGTGACCTGACTGCTTGCACCTGAAGCACTTGCCCTTAGGCTTTTTCACACCACCTTGAACTCCCACTGCATTAGCAATCTTTCCAGCTTTCTGTGTCTGAGTCTTTTTCTTCTTCTTGCCTTTCGGCTTAGATGAAGAAGCTTTCTCGGCCACATTCACTTGAACATTCTGCTTAAAGAGTCCTTCAGCTGCCTGAAGTTCTGTCAGAAGTTTCGCGAGACTATACATCCTTTTGTTCATGGTGTAATTCAAGCGGAACTGCTCAAAACTTTTGGGCAAGCTCATAAGGATGATATCGATCTGGGTTTCCCCATCAATATCAGCACCAAGGATCTCCATCTCATTCAGATGAGACATCATTCTGAGAACATGATCCCTTACAGGTGTTCCTTCAACCATCTGAGTGTTCATTAAAGCCTTCATTGCTACTTGCCTAGCAGCCCTATTCTGTTCTCCAAAAAGTTCCTTGAGATTAAAAAGCATATCTGAAGCAGTGGGCATAGCCTGATGCTGATGCTGCAAAACACCCGACATTGTTGCCAGAATGTAACATCGCGACATCTCATCAGCCTTAATCCACCGCTTATAATACTCCTTCTCACTTTCAGGAGCATCTTCAGCAGGCTGGTCTGGCTTGGGTTCATAAGTACAAAATTTGTACTCCTCAGCAGTCAACACTATGTCCAAATTACGTTTCCATTCAATATAGTTCGGTCCAGTAAGTTTGTTATCCTTAAGTATGGTGAATAGTGGATTAAAGCCCATAGTGATCTAATCCTGAGAATCATACATGTAACACATAATCAGATAGTTGCATAAATCTTAAATCCTATTGGTTTCCTCTAACAATTAATTAAAATTAATGCACTAATATTTAAATACCATAAGTATCTGGTACGCCACGATGGATGACATATATACCACTTAAATTCGTTTAAATATTACTTCGGTCCTATTACTAAATAATACGCCACGTTAGGGTGGACTATATATTATTTTTCATAGCTAAGTGTATACCATTATTAAATCTTAAATTAATAAAAAGACTGGATACCACCATTAAATATTTCAAATCAATAATCGATAATAGGATAATTCCCAGATCGGGGGGAGCATTGTCAAGAGGCATCACTTAAGACCCCTTTCTAGACAGAATCATCCTTTCTCTCAATATTGAAAATCTATATTCAATCAGTGGTACCCTTCTAATTAATCGAATTCTATGAAACTTGGTACGCCACGATGGGTGGCATGTATACCTTTCAATATTCGTAATTAATTTAGGAAGTTTGTTCTAGTAATATCCATAACACTACCTGACACCATAAATCATACGCCACGATGGGTGGCATGTATATAATTTATATTCGTCTCGGTGTTAAATTACATACAAACAATAATGGAGACCATGGGATTTAATTCCTAATTAATTCCCTCACCCACTTAGAATTTTTTATTTAAAATTGAGGAATTTTATCTAGATGCATCGCCCTATGTTATTTTTTCGAGGTCTACATGTTATAAAAATAACAATACAAAGAACACATAACATGGCAGCATGCATCATAAAATTAAAGCAATAAATAAAATTAATGTCCATGTCGTCCTAATTATGTTAAACATGCAATTAAAATTACACACATAATTAACAACACACATAATAATTATTTAAAGCAATAATTAAAAAATTAAATAGCGGAATCAAAATTAAAAAACATAATTTAAATCCACTATTGATATGGGCTAAAAATAAGCCCTAAAAACACATTTAATGTTGCATTAATTAGACCCGGTATGGTCCGAACGTGGGGCCCACCAACAGGGTCCAAAGTCCTATCTTTAATATTAATTTCGTAATTAATATTAGGGGTAATAAACAGCTCAGCAATAAGTGTCAGATAAGGACATTATCTCTACAAGACTTAGCCTCCAAGGGATCCAATTCGATATGGCAACAGACTCCTACAAGGAAGGAGTCTAGAACTTTCCTCAAGGAGGTGACTTATCTATTAAGTCTCCAACTCCTACCTTAATTCTAAGGCTTCTCAGCCTATATAAAGGGCCTGACCCCTCATTCTCAGAACTACGTTGGCTTGATTCTCTAGCAATACAGAGATACGTAGGCATGTTGTGAGGACCGATCAGTCTCGAACGCAAGAACAGCCATTAAAGCTCGAAGCTCACCATCCCTTGTATTTAATACATACAAACCCTCGTTTTTATTCCACAACATTTGGCGCCGTCTGTGGGAAGACAACATCAACCATGGTTCAAACACGAAGAACAACACCAGTTGTAACTGAGGCCGTGCCAATTAGCTCTGCCCCACCTCTCACCGAGCAGACTCCCCCAGCATCAGGGACGATCATTCAACAGGCTCCCCCAGCATCAGCTATCATTATCCACTCTCAAGTTTCTCAGCAACCAGGGGTGATCCCCCATGCTGAGAGTACGTTGCCTCTGTCCAATCAGGCAGGACAAGCGACCAACTCTCTCCAGATTGTTGATCCGAACAACCCGCCACCAGGGGTACAGATCCATACTACGGATCTCCCCTTGTACACTAATCTCAGGCACGGTCTGCCCAACTACCCCCCGATGACTCAAGGCTCAGGACCAAGTGGTCATGCCTTACAAATCCGGGACCGAGATTATGATGACTACTCTGGCCCTTATACTGATGATTCATCGTCTGAGGATGATGATCGTGATGAAGCCCCGAGGAGGCAACGTGCTAGAAGAGAGCCTCAAGGAAAAACTCAAGGGATCCATGATGGACCTCCACCAACGGCTGAGGAGAGGATTAAGGCTCACGAGGCTGAGAGCCAAAGGTTGAAGGATGACATAGCAATGGAGCAAGCAAGACAGAATCAAACTCGACCTCCTCCAACCTCAGGAACGATTCCCATCATTGATTTGGAGAGGTCTTCAAGGAGACGAAGAAGGGCTGATGCCTCATTCGGAAGAACAACCACAAGGATGGAAATTCCCAAGGGAAACCCCAAAGATCTGATGCCTCTCGGAGATCCTGATGATCCAACACCCCCGTTCACCGAGGAAGTGATGAATGCTCACATCTCTAGGAAGTTTAAGATGCCTACAATAAAGGCTTATGATGGAACGGGTGATCCCGCAAACCATGTGAGAACATTCTCGAACGCACTGCTGTTGCAGCCTGCTAGTGACGCTCTCAAGTGTAGGGCGATCCCTCAAACCCTGTCGGGTATGGCTCAAAGGTGGTACAGCCATTTGCCTGCAAATTCGATTGGATCTTTTAAGGAATTGAGCACTGCTTTTATCAGCCAATTCATTAGTGGAAGAGTTCATGAGAAGAGCTCTGCGTCTCTTATGTATGTGGTACAAGGAAAGAATGAAAATCTAAGGGATTACCTTAAGCGATTCACTAAGGAGACTCTAAATATCACTGACTTGGAGAATAAGGTGGCCATGGTAGCCCTGGAGCACGGAACCACTGACCTCTTCTTTAAAAGGTCATTAGCGAAGCATCCCCCAGAAAATATGGCTGAGCTCCAACGAAGGGCTGATAAGTATATTAAAGCTGAGGATAGCTTGAAGAAAGAAACCACCGTAGGTAGAGGAGGAGGTAACAATGACTCCAAGAAGCGAAAGCAAGACCAGGACTATGATGATCAAGAGTATGATGCTAGGGACAAGTATCCCCAAACTAGCGAGGACTCCGACTCTGCTCCTAAGAAGAACCAAGGGTCAAGGTTCACTGAGTATGCAAGGTTGAATACTCCTAGGAGTCGAATCTTGTTGGACATTGAGAATGATAAGGATTTCAGATGGCCGAAGCCACTCAGGGGTGATCCCGCAAAGAGAAACCAGAATCAGTATTGCAGATTCCATAGAGACGTGGGGCATGACACTGACGATTGCAAGCAACTCAAAGATGAGATCGAGTTTTTGATCCGTAGAGGGAAGCTGAGGCACTTCACTAAGGGTGAAGACCGTGGTAACCAGAGAAGAGACTATAATAGAAGGGATGACGATCAAGATCGCAACCCACAGCCCCGAGGGCCAGTAATCAACATGATCTCAGGAGGCCCGACTGCGGCCGGGACAACTAGGAACTCTCCAAAAGGCTAATGCTCGAGAGGTGTTGCACATCGTGGGAGAGGCCCCGAAGCGTGCAAAAACTGAGGTAGCGATTAACTTTGATGACTCAGACTTGGAAGGGGTGAAGTTCCCCCATGATGACCCGTTGGTCATAACTCCTGTGATTGGAAACTCGGAGGTGAAGCGAGTCTTGATAGACAATGGAGCTTCCGTTGATATTCTGTTTCATGATGCGTTTGTGAAGATGGGATACACTGATTCTCAGTTGACCCCCAATAACATGCCTATATACGGATTTAATGGAGTAAAATCCAAAGTTGAAGGGACTATTCAGCTGCCTGTAACTATCGGGCAAGAGCCCAAGGAGGCCACTCGGATGTTGAACTTCCTGGTAATCAAGGCGGATTCAACGTACAACGCTATCCTTGGAAGGACTGGACTTCATGCATTCAAGGCTGTTGCCTCAACCTATCATGTGAAGATCAAGTTCCCTACCAGGAATGGTGTTGGAGAACATAAAGGTGATCAGAAGATGGCACGAAGCTGTTATGTAGCCTCGTTAAGGCCTGATGGAGTCGGGGGGCAGGTCCTTCCGGTTGAAGACATGGGAGTCCACAGTGGTAAGGAACACAAAGAAAGGTCAGCAGAGGACATCACACAGAAGCCTCGGACAGCCATTGAGGATCAGGCTCTAGCTGATTTCGTGGTTGAATATACCATTGACAACCAAGAAGTCGGGGGGTAGAAGGTAATAGACCAGGAAGGTCAGCAAGGTGAGAAACCCCTGGAAGAGAAGAAGGAATATTGGATGCTCTATCCAGGAAGGTCAGCAAGGTGAGAAACCCCTGGAAGAGAAGAAGGAATATTGGATGCTCTATTTTGATGGGGCATCAAAAACAAAAAGCAAAACAAAAAGCTCTATTTTCATGGGGCATCTAAAACAAAAACCAGTGGTGCAGGTTAAGTTCTGCAAAGCCCCGATGGGTTCACACTCGAGTATGCCTTGAAGTTGGACTTCCAAATAACCTACAACGAGGCGGAGTATGAAGCTCTGATAGCCGACCTAGACTGACAAGAGCCCTGAGGGTCAAGAACCTGAAAGTCTGTGGAGACTCAAAGTTGGTAGTCTCACAAGTCAATGGAGAGTTTGAGGTTAGAGAAAAGAATATGGCCAAATACTTGAGGATTGTGAAAGCTGCGATAGCCCAGTTAGATGAGTGCCAGGTATATCCCAAGGGAGGAGAATACAAAGGTCGATGCCTTATCTCAATTCAAGGGTCGAGACCCATTCTGGGAGCGTCTACTTCCAAGTCCTGAAGACCCCCACCATCAATTTGAAATTGGTAGCACCAGTTGATGTAAGCTGAAGGATAGACCCTAAAGCTCATCTTGAGACTGGTTGGCCCCTTGATAATTCCTTGAAGGTACAGAAACTGTTAATGAAAGTGTTGAGATAAGAGGTCCTTTACAGTTCCACACTTGAGGTCTTAAACTTCAAATCTAAAAATTCAAGCCTTGATGGCCAACAAGGTTATCTGCCTCCAAACGAACCTGACAAGAGGCATCAGGCTACTTAAAACCTAGTCAAGGTTCTACAAGTATAAGAAGAAGGTTGGAAACCTAGAAGTAAGATAGAGGATTGGCAACCAGCCAAGGCACACCAGACTTAAAGTTGAGTGCTTAGTGGCAAGTGAACTTCTTGAGCGATCAACCGAGTAGCAAGACCTCCACTATATGAAGCAAGGGGGGCAAGAACTAAGGGACTTCATCATTCCTACATCTTAGAATGAGAATCAAGGGAATCAAGGGTTGATAATAACCTTAAAACCAAGGTCTCAGCAAATAAGTTAAGGCCCGAAAGGTCACAAGTCAAGGTTCACGAAACCATTTAAGGCATAACAAACACCTCCTATTGACCTGAAACCTCGTGTTGGTGATCCAGAACACCAACATCAACCTTAGAATCCGGGCCTTGTGTTATAAATCAAGGGCTAAGGAACTAAGTTGAAGCCTTAGAAGGCCAACAAAGCTATCAGATCCAACCTTGGATCAAGAGATTCGTGAACAACTCAAGAATGAGTAACTGAATCAACATTCCAACAAGGTGGTATGAGGTCGGCACCTACGACCTCGCTTTGCAATAGGATTTCGAGCTCATTCACATAACCAGAAAATCAACTAAAACATGTCCATTTGAGGCGTGGTTTGAGATCGCAAACTCCAGCTCGAATTTGAATTGAAAAATATGAAAAACCCACACGACCTAGGCCTAACTAGAGGTCGTCTATGTGTTGTGTTGAGGTTGGATTTATACTACAATGAGATTGGTAAATTCTGGTCGTAATTATACTAGAAAGTGTGAAAAATCTGTGCGACCTGGAACCACTTTGAGGTCTTTTCCCCTTGGTTTGAGGTCGCCAGCACGAGGTCGAAAATGACTAGAAAAGCCGGGGAGAAGGTCACGACCTGGGTGAAAACTCGAGGTCGTTTCCATACCGAATGAGGTCGTATGAATTAGTTCGAAAATGAACTAAAAAACCTGTAAAACAACCACGACTTGGCCCCCGTTTGAGTTCGAAATTGAGCTCGAAAATACACTGATTTCTCCTCGAAATTTCCAGGTCGAAAATGACTTAGGAAACAAGAAAAATGGCTGCGATCTGGAGGCAGTTTGAGCTCGAATTTTGTGATTAAAATTCAGAAATTTGAGTCAAAATGATAATTTCTGAATAGTACTAGCCCTTGGAAATAAAAAATTTTCAAGCTGACCCCAGCCAGGGGCTCTGCCCCTTGGACCCCGCCAGGGGCTGCCGCCCTTTGGACCCCGCCCGGGGGCTGCCGCCCCCGGACCCCCGCTAGTGCCGTTTAGCACCGTTTAGCGCCGTTTAGAATCGCTTAACATTGTTTAAGTGTCGTTCAAGGCTTGTTAGTGCCGATAAGCACCGGTTAAGTGCCGATTAGCACCGTTAGTGCCGATAAGCACCGTTCAGTGTCGTTTAATGCCGGTTGACGTCACTTAAACGTTGTTTAAGTGTCGTTTAAGGCTAGTTAGTACCGTTTAGTGCCGTTTTATGCCGTTCAACGTCGTTTAAACATTGTTTAAATGTCGTTAAGGCTGATTAGTGCCGATTAGCATCGAATTAACATTGTCGTAAACGCGTCGGTCGCTCCACGCTTTACATAAAGACAATACTCGTGAAACACTAGTGTATAAAGATGAACCCTGACCCGAGTCTTGGAAAGGATCGTTAAAACTTCAAGGAAAACCTGATCAGTTTTCCTAGAAGTTGGGGGGCAAATGATATGGGCTAAAAATAAGCCCTAAAGATACATTTAGTGTTGCATTAATTAGACCCGGTATGGTCCGAACGTGGGGCCCACCAACAGGGTCCAAAGTCCTATCTTTAATATTAATTTCGTAATTAATATTAGGGGTAATAAATAGCTCAGCAATAAGTGTCAGATAAGGACATTATCTCTACAAGACTTAGCCTCCAAGGCATCCAATTCGATATGGCAACAGACTCCTACAAGGAAGGAGTCTAGAACTTTCCTCAAGGAGGTGACTTATCTATTAAGTCTCCAACTCCTACCTTAATTCTAAGGCTTCTCAGCCTATATAAAGGGCCTGACCCCTCATTCTCAGAACTACGTTGGCTTGATTCTCTAGCAATACAGAGATACGTAGGCATCTTGTGAGGACTGATCAGTCTCGAACGCAAGAACAGCCATTAAAGCTCGAAGCTCACCATCCCTTGTATTTAATACATACAAACCCTCATTTTTATTCCACAACAACTATTATGGCCCCTTGAAAAAAAATAAATTTCCAGCAGAAGCAGACTGCGTTACTAGGTGAAACAGGCAGTAACGCAACTGCGTCCTGCGCAACAGACACTGTAGGCCTGTAACGCAGGCAGAAGATGCGCCACAGCAAATTTTTGGCAGAAAATGGATTTTTTCGAGCGCCTGCTTCTGTTCACCAGACTTGTTTCCTTCCTTCTTATTCGAACAGCCTCTATCGACTACTTCATTGAAAACAAATCGAACCAGCAGCTACGCAGCGGATAAATTTTTTGTCTCCGATTTGATTTCCGATCGCACATAATTGTTACAAAATATCCGGATCTTAACAAAATCCATCAAACAATTACAAAAAAAAATAGATCTAGTACAAAACTAATTTTATAAATCTATTCTAACACGATCAACCCTCGTGTTTTACAACCACGATAAACCACGTGGAAACCAAAAACAAAAAATTAACCACGATTAAACCACGTGGGATCCAAACACATAATTAAAATTACATGGCCATAATAGTGGATACTAAACAACCTGCAAAAGATTATTATCCAAGCACACCACTATACACATGCATATATAATTACGGCATGGACATCGTATCAAAATTCGCAGAACCAATGAACCAGGCTCTTGATACCAATTGTTGGGACAATCAGATCTTGGCACTGCGAATTTTGATACACTAAATTAACGAGTACGAATAGAAAAATCACCTTGTTAACGGTTGATTCCACGCTCTTCTATTGTATTCCCAAATTCCCTTGAGCGAAGTGTGGCCTTCGTCTTCTCAAGTTAACCTCTCTTCTTGCTCCTGGGTGGCTATCAAATTTTTTCGACCAGCCCCAGCAAGAAGAGAATAGGAATATATATAGGCTACAATAGGGATCATGGATAATTAGGTTGGGCCTTCTAATTACATCTTGAGCCTAGCCCAATGTAATTAAATATTAATTCAATCCACTAAAGAATTAATATTTGCACTACCTTTCCTAATACCGTAATTTAATTAATTAATTCGGTTCCAATATTATTTGCTTATTAAATTCCCCATGTTTAAAATATCGCATGTCCATTAATTAAATAAATTACTGATAATTCATTTAATTAATATCTTTTATCCTTGATCATCCACTCAACCTTTATTTAATTATGCCGGAATAAATCCACCTGCAGGGTTTCACATAATTAAATCTTTTTGAGCTTTCAAGGGGACATCATTAACCCGAATATTATCAGGACATGGATTCCTTCAATAAATAATATCCCACCATATATATTATTTCATCACCTAAAATATAATGAAATAAATCAAAAGAATTATTTCATATATAAATCAAAGCATGTAAATAATATATACGTGTCAATTATTATTTCCGGATTAAGAACCTAAGCATTAATAATAACATAGAATCTTAGTTCACCTTCTTAATCAGTATTAGGGAACAATTCTAAATTTGATCCTGTTCAATATACACAAAGTATACTAGTATTATTTATTAGTCAATATAAACTAATCTAAATAATACTACAGCCATTCCAGTGGATTGTCTAACTCCACCTGTGCTGTGAACCTTATTATATTATATAAACCGTATTTAATAATCTAATATTCTGTATCCCATTTGATACTAGATTATTCACAATATATAATATTTAAACAACATGTAAACATTTAAATGATTCTCAATTAAACCGGCCAGAAATAAATGTAAATACTTCAAATAAATATTTTCAGTATACACCAACAGAATAAACTCGTGGTATCGAAAGAGAAATATTTCAGGTTGACTTTTTAACCAACTTTTGCTAGCAAAGAGATATATTGGTACTTGAGACACAGCGGTTGATCACGCTGTGGGGTATCGTGAATGCGAATAATTATTTCGGCACTAAGGTTGCCAGGGTTGAGAACGATAACCCATTTTACGCTAGCAAAGAGAAAAATTTGGTGGTACCACATCATAGCCCTGATCAGGTTGGGTGGGGTATCACAGGAGGACGGTACCTTGAGACATGGTAGTTGATCGCACCGTGGAGGATACCGAGTGGTCGAAGACCAGTGATCTTTTCTTAAATTCTGAGATACCAAATAAGTTGATGATTTTCTTGAAACTCTTGAAATTGTTGAGAAGTTCGTTTCTGATGATATTGTGGTTGAGATGATTTAAATTCCTTGAGTTACGAGAGATTTTGAAAGAAGTTTTCTATATTCTCACAAATTTTGAGAAGTTGCCTATACGGCTTTCGTGATTGAAGATTTTATGAGTCTCCTTTCCATTCTAGCATTATCTTTCATTATCGTCGAAAAAAAAAAATTGTAAAATTTGGGATAGTGAACTTGCCAAACATTCTATGTGCTCACCCTTGTTTATCTTTATAATGTTTCCAACAGTGAAATGTGAGAACAATGAGTCTTTCGAATAGAGGAAAGAAGAATGTTGTTTTAGCTGTGATTGTATAATAAAGCCTTACGTGAACGGATGTGTGATGACTAAGAAAGTTTCGAGGAATTAAAGGAAATACTATTATGAGTCAAGGTGACGTGCTCACTTGAGATGCTTTAGGCTAAAACTGAATAGAACTTCACGCGGTTGAGGATGTCTATTGTGGGATCTTTAGAGATTATTACGAGTTGGCGTCAATGTAAGGTATTGATAACTTAGGTCGTGCAGAAGAAGAGTTTAGATCGGATGACGAGTGTTGTAATGCTATTAGGTATCCCGACATATCGCGCGAGTAGGGGTTAGATTCATCCGAAGATTTGGCTATGGACGAACCAGCTGATTCGGAGCCGCATGAGCTAACTGGGCAACCGAAGCTACTAATTAGGGAGACGCCACCTAGATATCCGCATGTACCTTCTAGAAGTTTATTCTACGATTTTAATTATGTAGCGAGCATTATAGAGAGTACAAAAAGGCTGCAAACAAGATGCGAAATACGATTACTGGCACGTGTTGGGAGTAAGATCGTTTTAGGAGATTTAACCTTCATTTTGTTCTTATTTGTTTTACTGGCACCATATTTTATTTGACGAACAATTATACTTCAATTGAAGATGATCTTTGCACATACGATTCGTTTTGTTATAAACCCTTCTGATTCCTAAAGTTATCAGTGATTAAGAGAAGTAAAGACAGACATGTTGATTGTTTTTAGGGTCCAATATACCTTCACGTCGACAGAGAATGGGTTGATCAAGTTTGAGGAATTGATGTTAAAACAGAGACTATTTTTTTATGAGATTACGCATTTTCTACAAATTAGTGATAAGTACTCCGTTGAAAGATTGGTTAAGATATACCTAAAGGAAATTATGGTTCGGCATAAAATGCCTGTTTCAATTATATATGATAGAGATGGTCGTTTTACTTCTCGATTTTGGAAAAGTTTTCAGGAAGGTCTTGGCAAGAGATTAAATCTAAGCATTGCATATCGTCCACGATATGTTTCATGTTTCGGCGTTAGGAGAGTATCATTCTGATTTCAGACTGGTTAGAACCTACGAACCAGTGGAAATCCCTCTTGATTTGACATACGAAGAAAAGCCAGCCTAGATCCTAGATCACACAGTGCAAGAGTTAAGAACTAAGAAAGTAAATTTAGTGCAAGTACTTTGGAGAAATCACCAAGTTGAGGAAGCCACGTGGGAATTAGAAAGTGAAATGCGGAATTTATATCCTGATTTGTTTAGTGCGTAATTTTGATTCCGAGGACGGAATCCTATAAGGGGGGAAGACTGTAATAACCGCGAATTTTTGAATAATTTTTCTTACGTGTTATTTGAATTTTATTTAAGAGCGATGCACTAGTATATTTTAATTAGCGAGTTTTTGTAAAATCTTAATATTTTATATATTCGTTTGGGAGTAAATATTATATTATAATTATTTATTTATATTTATTTGGTATTTACTAAAATCAGGAAAATTTAGGAAAATAGGATTTTAAATTTTTATTCGGTTGATATTATTTATTTAATGTCCAAAATTTATTTTTGAGAACGAAATTAAAATCGCGTTTTATTTGGCCATCGGGGGGAAAACTGTTGAGTATACAACAACGAAAGCAAAACCCAAAGCGAATAAACAAGAACAAGAAAATAACGACAATCACACAAGACAAAGATTTACGTGGTTCGGAAATTCCTACTCCACAAGCCGCACTAATTTTGTATTGATCTCTCACAATTGTGTTGTGTTGTGTTATGTTACAATTACATGAGTATTTATAAGAGAAGAAACTGGGTCAACCAATCAGAGTCTAATTCTGAAATTCCTAACTCTAATCCTAACTCTAATTAGAGTCCAATTCAGGAATTCCTAACTCAAGTCAGAATCCGATTCTTAAACCTGATAGACTCCACAAACCCAACAATCTCCCACTTGGAGTCTAACCACATCTTCACTTCACTCTTGTAAATCTAGTAACAAATAATCCCTCGATCAATAACTCTAACTAGTGCAGCGCCTTCTCATCAATCAGTTCTGAAGGCCAGTTGAAGCTATGCAAAGCTTCAACTTTTCATTAGTAACCACCTTAGTCAACATATCTGCAGGATTCTTTGAACCAAGGATTTTCTTCAAGGACAAAGTACCATTGCTAATCAACTCTCTTGTAAAGTGATATCTCAGCTGAATATGCTTCGTCCTAGCATGAAACACAGGATTCTTCGCAAGATGAATAGCACTCTGACTGTCGCTATACAAAGCACTGTCCGCCTGTTTCTTGCCCAACTCCTCAAGAAAATTCTTCAACCAAATCATCTCCTTGCTAGCTTCAGAGATAGCCATATATTCTGCTTCTGTGGTTGAAAGAGCAACACTCTTTTGAAGTCGAGACATCCAACTAATTGCTGTGCCACCCAACGTGAAAATATATCCCGTAGTACTTTTTCTTGTATCCAAACATCCACCCAAATCTGCATCAGAGAACCCTTCCAAGATAACATCTTTCTTGCTGAAACATAATGCAACCTTGGATGTGCCTTTCAAGTAGCGCAACAACCACTTGACTGCTTCCCAATGCTCTCTTCCTGGATTAGACATGAACCTGCTAACAACTCCCACTGCATGAGCAATATCTGGCCTTGTACACACCATAGCATACATCAAACTGCCAACTGCAGATGCATACGGAACTTTAGCCATTTCTTTCTTGCCTTCATCCGTTTTAGGTGACTGCTTTTTCGTGAGATTAAAGTGAGTCGCCAACGGTGTACTTCTGGTCTTCGCATCCTGGACACTGAATTTCTGCAACAATTTCTCAATATACTTCTCTTGAGATAATTTCAAAGTACCTTCAGATCTATCCCTTATGATGCTCATACCAAGTATCTGTTTTGCTGCACCCATATCTTTCATCTCAAACTCCTCAGACATCTGTCTCTTTAACCTGTTGATTTCCCTCATGTTTGATCCTGCTATCAACATGTCATCAACATACAACAACAATATGATATAAGATGAATCAAATTGTTTAAAATAACAACAATGATCCATAGCACTCCTAGTGTACCCATTCTTCATCATAAAGCTATCAAACTTCAAGTACCATTGTCTTGGCGCTTGCTTCAAACCATACAAGCTTTTTATAAGCTTACAAACAAGGTTTTCTTTCCCAGCTACCTGAAATCCTTCTGGCTGTACCATGTAGATGTCTTCCTCAAGATCACCATGTAAGAACGCGGTCTTAACATCTAGTTGCTCTAGATGTAACTCCTCTGCAGCCACAATACTTAGCACAATTCTAACAGTAGTCATCTTAACAACCGGAGAAAATATATCAGTATAGTCAATACCCTTTTTCTGTTGATAACCCTTGACTACTAACCTCGCCTTGTATCTCTTGCTGCCATCAGGTTCTTCTTTGATCCGGAACACCCACTTATTCTGTAAAGCCTTCTTTCCTGCTGGTAACTCTGTTAAAGACCAAGTCTCATTCTTCTCAAGAGAACTCATCTCTTCTTCCATGGCTGATTTCCACTGAACTGAATCATCCACCTGAACTGCCTCTGAATAACACTGAGGCTCTCCATCCTCAGTCAATAACATATAATATGCTGAAGGAGAAAATCTTTGTGGTGGCCTCACAATTCTGCTAGATCTTCTTACCTCAGCCTGTGGAGTAACTGGAACCGTGTCATTACCATTCCCCAAACTCCCACTATTTCTTGCAAGATCTTCTTCTGTAATCTCTTCAAGCACTGCTTTCTCTTTCTCATGTTGTTCCTTTGCAAACTCAGAATCGACTGCAAGCTTATCCTTGTACACTGCACTTTCGTTAAAAGTAACATCTCTACTTCTAACGACCTTCTTCGTTAGTTCATCCCAGAAACGGTAACCCATATCATCTGAGCCATAACCAATGAAGATACACTTCTTTGCTTTTGGATCAAGCTTGTCCCTGTCAGAATCTTTAACACGCACATAAGAAACACAACCAAAAACTCGCAAGTGTGAAAGATTTACCTCCTTTTTCTGCCACTCTTCTTCAGGAATCTTGAACCCCAAAGGAACTGAAGGTCCTCTGTTTATGAGATACGCTGCTGTGCTAACTGCATCTGCCCAAAAAGTCTTTGGCAACCCTGCATGCAATCTCATACTCTTGGCCCTCTCATTCAAGGTTCTATTCATGCGCTCTGCAACACCATTCTGCTGCGGTGTCTCTGGAATTGTTTTGATCATTCTAATTCCATATTCTGCGCAATAGCTTTTAAACTCATCACTACTGTACTCACCACCATTATCTGACATCAAACTCTTAACCTTCAAACCGGTCTGATTTTCAACTTCGGTCTTCCACTTCTTGAAAGTAGCAAACACATCTGATTTATTCTTCAAGAAATAAACCCATACCTTTCTAGTGGAATCGTCAATGAAAGTGACATAGTAGCGAGATCCTCCCAACGACGCAACTGCTGTTGGACCATATACATCTGTATGAACTAGCTCTAACCTCTCAGCCTTGGGTGTCCTCCCTGATTTTGCAAAAGTAACTCGTTTCTGCTTTCCAAGAACACATGGCTCACAGAACCCAACTTCCACATTCTTCAGCTCTGGAATCTTACCCTTCGAAGTTAATAGCTTCATACCTTTTTCACTCATATGACCAAGTCTTTGGTGCCACAAAGTTGAAGACCCAATCTCATCAGCAACTGTATTTGCTTCATAGCTAGATTGTTCAACTATGTACAACGTCCCCTTTTTCTCTCCACGAGCAACAACTAGATTCCCCTTTATAACCTTCCACTGTCCGTCTCCGAAAGTAACTCGATACCCTTCCTTATCTAACTGACCCACAGATATCAACATCTTCTTCAGTCCAGGAATGTACCTTACATCTTTCAACGTCCAGCTAGTCCCCAAAGAGGTCTTGAGAATAATATCTCCCATGCCCGTAATATCCAGAGTCTCATCATCAGCAAGACGGACTTTACCAAAATTTCCAAGTCTGAAATTTAACATCAAATCCTTGCAAGGGGTAGCATGGAATGATGCACCAGAATCCATAACCCATGATTCAACCGAACATTCAACACAACAAATCAAAGCATCGTCACTCACCACCTCTTCAACTACATTAGCTGAATTATCCTCTTTCTTCTTTCCTTTAGGAGCTGCGGGAGCCGTACATTGATTTCTGAAGTGACCTTTCTTCTGACAATTCCAACAAACAATCTCCTTGCGATCTTTGGATTGTCCTCTCTTCTGTGACTTCGATCTGCTACGCCCCTGATTCTGCCCCCTATCGGACTTTCTGCCTCTACTCTCAGTACTCAACAAGGAACCTGACGACTCTCCTGAGTTTCTCCTACGAATATCTTCTCCAAGAATCGCATCTCGAACTCCATCAAAAGTCATCTTACTGCTCCCAGATGAATTACAAATAGCAGTGACAAATCCTGACCAACTGTCAGGTAACGAGGATACCAACAATAAGGCTTGTACTTCATCATCGAATTTAATATCCACTGATGTCAATCTTGATAGGATAGAGTTAAATTCGTTTACATGATCAGCAACACAATCACCTTCATTCAATTTTGTGGCAAACAACAAGCGACACAAATATACCTTATTCGAAGCAGACGGCTTCTCATACATATTTGATAACGCCTTGATCAATCCATAAGTTGTCGTTTCCTTGACGATATTGTAAGCAACGTTCTTCGCCAAAGTCAACCTGACAACACCCAGAGCCTGCCTATCCAATAGATTCCAATCTTTGACATCCATCTTTTCTGGCTTCTTCTCCTCTAGCGGTTCGTGTAGTTTTTTCTGATACAAATAATCTTCAATTTGCATCTTCCAAAACCCAAAATCTTTGCCATCAAATTTGTCGATCTTTACTTTCCCTTCTTCTGCCATCGCTCCCACTCGCCTGAAAACCTAGGCTCTTGATACCAGTTGTTGAGTATACAACAACGAAAGCAAAACCCAAAGCGAATAAACAAGAACAAGAAAATAACGACAATCACACAAGACAAAGATTTACGTGGTTCGGAAATTCCTACTCCACAAGCCGCACTAATTTTGTATTGATCTCTCACAATTGTGTTGTGTTGTGTTATGTTACAATTACATGAGTATTTATAAGAGAAGAAACTGGGTCAACCAATCAGAGTCTAATTCTGAAATTCCTAACTCTAATCCTAACTCTAATTAGAGTCCAATTCAGGAATTCCTAACTCAAGTCAGAATCCGATTCTTAAACCTGATAGACTCCACAAACCCAACAAAAACGAGATTATTATTACGGTTTCGACTAATCGGGTCGTCAAACACGAGAAAGAGATAAAGAGACAGCATTTTTCAATCACAGAAAACGAGTTTTATGAACCGTTTTTTTTTCAGAACACGAGTATTCTTTTACAAACACGAAACATTCCAGCACGTTCTTTTTGTTTAGTCCCCATGTTTTGTCCCCTTTTAACCATATAGACAGAAAACCCGGTCATTTTTTATTTAGAAAAACGAAACCAAACAGGGCATTTTTTTTTGGGGCAAAAACAGAAAACACAAAACAGGCTATATTTTTTTCTTACTTCCTTCTCTCTGCAAACAGAGTAGTCCACATGTAGTTTAGTTTTTTTTCTCTGTAAAACTTTTTTTTTGTTTCTTTTCCCCTTTTCTTTTCCGATTTCCTCCCTTGGTTTTCCGATTGGTGTTGTTTTGTTTTGGCTGTGTTTGAATCGGTTTGAGGGGAGGGGTGAATTGTTGGACTTGTTTTGTGGGCGTTGAGTTGTTGCCGAAAGGAAAGGAGGGAGGTGTTGTGGTGTTGTTGGAGACGACGAGAGGGATGAGAGGAGAGTGTGTTGGGTCGTTGTTGTGGTTGTTTAGAGAGAGATGCTGAGTAAGTGGGGGTTCGACTTGTTCGAGAGAGAGGCGACGCGAGAGATTGTTGCAGAGACGGTGGGGAGAGACATTGAGTGTGGTTGTTTTAGGTGTGGTTCGTGTGGGTTGAAACCGGAGTGGAGGTACGGCAGAGAGAGCAGGGAGATAGAGGTGGAGAGAAGAGGGAGTGAAGGGCGAGAGATGGAAAGGAAAGACAGAGAGATTGAGAGGTGGAGATTTGTGTGGTGATAGTTGTGTGTAATCGGAGAAAAGGGGGGGATAGACTGTGATTGTTTGAGTGAGAGAGAGTGATGGAGTCGAGAGTTTGAGGGAGAAAGAGCAGGAGAGAGGGATTGAGGGGGAGAGAGAGAGAGGCAGCAGGGGGGAGAGAGATTTTTCCGGCGACGGTGGTGGCGCGTGGGGCCCACGCGCCGTCGCATAAACTAGTTCATGTGTCTGTTTTAAACGATATATATATATATATATATATATATATATATATATATATATATATAATAAGAAAATAAAGAGATAATAATAAAATTTTGAGTTGATTGAAATTACTTGGATTTAATTTGGGAATTTTGATATTTTTAAAATGGTGAGAAATAAAATAGGAGGGATTTATAATAAAAATTAGAATTTAGTGTAAAATGAGCTATTTTATTTTGAGAATAAAACCGGACCTATTTAAATGAAATTTGAAACTTAGAGAAAACTATGGGAATTTTATAAGTGTTAATTTAAATGTGATTTGAGTGAATAAATAATTAGCAATTATTTAAGTCTTAATTAGAGGCTTAATGATTCGATAATAAAAAGGAGTTATAAAATTGATATATTATTAAAATTGTGAGAATAAAAAGAGTTTAATAAAATGGTAAAATTGAGTAATTAATTAAATAAGAATATTTTGTGAATATTTGTGACATAATTAGAGATTTAATTATTTATTAATAAAAGAGGGAAACATTTGTGAATAAATAGAGTTAAATATAATTTTAATTTCATAAAACTGATAATTAATATTTCCGGATTATTTTGATTAACCGGATCGGACCAGATTAATTTAGAGGCTAAAATCATATTAATATTAAATAATTACGAGATTAAAAATGAAAGAGAAGATAGTTAGTGAGATTAATATTAATAATGGATTTAAATTGGATAAAAATGGATGGTGGAATTATTTTGTTTTGAGTATAAATAGAGGCTAATATTATTAAACTAATGAAGTTTAGAGAAGTGTAGAGAATTCATAAGAGCCAAATTTAAAGTAGAAGTGCTATTTGAATAATTTATTTGCTAGCGAATACTTAGAGATAATTAGAGACCTTTGAATGGAGAGTTGCCGTTATATTCGGTAACCCTATTTTCGTTTTAAGTTGGATTTACGGATATTAAAATATTATATAGATTGGATTCCTGAGTTCGGAGAAGATTTATTTATCCGGGGATTTTAGTGGAAAGTTTGACTCAGGATTGTCGGCGGATATAAGTGAGGGTTAATTGAGGAAGGATGAAGAGGGATGAAGTATTGGTTGTGGTTGTTGGATTCACTGTGAGACGTTTTCCATCGGGAAAACATATATGTTCAGAGGGGACGTCTTCGATTATCTTCTTCCAACAGAGAAATTGGTGAGTATGGTTAATACGTTCAAGTTGAGTTTATAAGCATTTATAGAAAATATTAGAATTTTCGTCTAGAGACTAAAGTATTGTCTTATGTTTGATATTGGAATTGACGCGCGAGCTCGATATCGATGGATTAGACTCGTGGCAACCGCGAGAGCGTTGGACCAAATAATGATCAAATTAGAAGATTGTGACGCCATAAGATAGAAGATGAAAGCAGTATTACTGTGACGTTTCATGATAGCTGAGAATTCGAGGCAAGTGTTCCCTTCACTTCTTGTTCAAGTGAGATTATTCTTAAATATGCTTATTATGGTATTATTCCATTTATTGTCGATCTTGTCGACCTTTATTGTCATTCTTGTTTATTAAATTTATACCCCATTTACTGTATCGAACATGTCGATAACCTTTGAGACTATTATTTCCTTAATGATGGTTCCTTGTTAGGAGTACAACTAAACCAATTGTTTAGGTAGTCGGGATCCCACTAGTAGAGCACTGATCTTATCATGTCCGAATACCTTATTTTAATCTATGATGTGTTGATAGATTTTTGATTCAGAATACTTCTCTCATGATTTGAGTTTTGATAGATGATATCTGTTTTCATTTACGATGATTTATTATTCCTATTTTACTACACACTTGCTGAGCATTTCTTCCGCTCATACTTGTCTGTTTCGAAACCCTAACTTTTCAGTAAGGTAGTTTGGCGAGACATATTCGTACAATTCGAAGAGAGAAGAAGCAGACGCTATCTTGAAGAAAACTTGACACGGGATGTCCTGATCCGGAGTAAGGTCTATTTAATATAGTTAAACTCTAATAATTATTATTATGTATTGTCGGCCTGGTATACTTCTTGTCGAAGTTATACCAGTGATTTATGTTTTGATTTAAGAGAATGTGGTAAAGCTGAAAGTTGATATTTTATGAAAATTTGGATTCTTGTTTCTAGCACTATAACCTAAAAGATCTTGGATTGTTTGGGTCACAGAGATTATATTTCAATTTTCGACAACTACATGGAATAATGTTTTATTAAAGTGGTGATGTTTATTTTGAGGATTCTCAGGTAATGACCAAATCTCCTGACCCGGATTTGGGGGCGTTACAATAATGAAGGGTAAATAAGTAAATTCACGAAGTACCAAAAAATAGGTACCAAAACTTTTAATGTTTATAATAATTTTTTAAATTTTAATTTACTCATATTTATGGATTATACTGATGCTTCCTTATTATAAACAACGTATACCGTTTTTTTAATATATTTTATTAATAATTGAAAAGTATGGTGTGATATTTTCGGGTATATATTAATGATTGAAAAATTAGTTTTAAATAAAAAAGGTAACATTTTTTAATTCGAAAGAAATATTAGTGATTGGAAGATATGATATGATTGATATTTTTAGGTGTTTATAAAAAATAATATCTTGGTGTGATATTTTCGGGTGTATATTAATGATTGAAAGATTAGTTTTAAATCAAAAAGGTAATGTGTTTTAATTCAAAAAAATATGAATGATTGGAAGATACTATATGATTGATGGTTTTAGGTGTTTATAAAAGGTAATATTTTCAACTGAAAGTAAAAGTGAAAAAGGCAATCGACTAATTACCATTAACTATATTATGTTATTAGTTATTTTAGGTGTTTTAATAGTATATATATAATATATTTTTCTTTATAATGAAGAATAAATAAGTAAATTCACGAAATACCAAAAAATAGGTACCAAAAAACTGGTACCAAAAAACAGTTACCAAAACTTTTAATGTTTCGGCTTTTATATAATAGTAATATACTCATATTTACGGATTATACTAATGTTTCATTATTATAGACAACGTACACGGATTTTTAATATATTTTATTAATAATTGAAAAGTATGGTGTGATATTTTGGGGTATATATTAATGATTGTAAGATTAGTTTTAAATCACAAAGGTAACGTGTTTTAATTCGAAAGAAATATTAATAATTGGAAGATATGATACGATTGATGTTTTTAGGTAATTATAAAAGGTAATATCTTCGACTGAAAGTAAATGTGAAAAAGACAATCGACTAATTATCATTAGTTATATTATGTTATTATTTATTTTAGGTGTTTTAATATTATAGATATCGATATTTTATTTATAATGAAGGGTATTTTTTAAATTTTAATTTACTTATGTTTACGGATTATACTAATGTTTCCTTATTATAAACAATGTATATGGATTTTTAATATATTTTATTAATAACTGAAAAGTATGGTGTGATATTTTCGGGTATATATTAATGATTGAAAGATTAGTTTTAAATAAAAAGGTAACGTGTTTTAATTCGAAAGAAATATTAATGATTGGAAGATATGATATGATTGAAGTTTTTAGGTGTTTATAAATGGTAATATCTTGGTGTGATATTTTCGGGTATATATTAATGCTTGAAAGATTAGTTTTAAATAAAAAAGGTAACGTGTTTTAATTCGAAAAAATATTAATTATTGGAAGATATGATATGATTGATATTTTTAGGTGTCTATAAAAGGTAATATCTTCAATTGAAAGTAAATGTGAAAAAGGCAATCGACTAATTACCATTAATTATATTATGTTATTATTTATTTTAGGTATTTTAATAGTGTATATATCATATCTATTTTTCTTTATAATGAAAGGTAAATAAGTAAATTCACGAAGTACCAAAAAATAGGTACCAAAAACTGGTACCAAAAAACAGGTACCAAAACTTTTAATGTTTCGGCTTTTATATAATAGTGTAGATTGGTTAAACATATTATCTTTTCTATTTTTCAATAACTAAATAATTTCTTTTTTCAGGTAAAATACAATATCTTTTATATTTTATCTAACTAAAATTCCCTTTTATTAATCAATTTCCTTTTTCATTTTAAATATATTACCTTTTCTATTTTTCAATAAATAAATAATTTCCTTTTTCAGTTTAAATACACTATCTTTTACAATTTATCTAACTAAAATTTCTCCTTTTTTAAAAACACTACGAATACTTTCGTTTAATAAAATAACATAATTATATTATATTTACTATTAACCAATCGATTACCTTTTTCAGCCAAAACACGTTATCTTTTCTCTTTTCTCTAACTAAAATATCTCTTTTTCCAACTACATCATGGACGGTTACCTTTTTCAGTCAAAACATGTAATTTTTTTCCATTCTCTTACTAAAACCTCTTTGTTTCCGATTATATCACATGCGTTTCCATTTAGTATAAATAAAATAATAATATTATAACACTAATAATTAATCGATTACCTTTTCAGCTAAAACATATCATCTTTTTTATTTTTTATACTTAAATTTCCTTTTTTCTAGAAATATCACGGACAACATTAATTTCTCATTTTCTAAAAACTATGCACAATTTTATTTAGAAAAATAATATAATTAAATTATAATTACTATAAATTAATCAATTAACTTTTTCACATAAATCATGTCATCTTTTTAACTTTCACGTTATCTTTCTATTTTATCTAAATAAAATATCTCTTTTTCCAATTATAAGACGGGTGGTTCTATTTAATACAATAAACTAATAAAATTATAATATTAATAATTAATCGATTATCTTTTTCAGCTAAACGTATCATCTTTACTATATTTTCCAATTAAAATCCCTCTTTTAATAGAAATATATCACGGACAATATTAATTTCTCCTTTTCTAAAAACATTATGAGCAATTGTATTTAGTAAAATGACATAATTAAATTATAATTATTATAAATTATTCGATTACCTTTTTCACCTAGAACATGTTTGCTTTTTAATTTTCTCTAACTAAATCCTCTTTTTTTCTAATCTTATCACGGGCATTATATTTAATAAATTAGACTAATAATTTTATAATTAGTAATTATGAACCGATTTTTTTCAACTAAAACCCATCATCTTTTATTAAATAGAACCGCCCGTGATATAATTGGAAAATGAGAGATTTTAGTTAGAAAAAATAGAAAGGTATCATGAAAATTAAAATGATGACATGATTTATGTGAAAAAATTAATTGATTAGTTTATAGTAATTATAATATAATTATGTTATTTTTCTAAATAAAATTGCTCATAGTTTTTTGAAAATGAGAAATTAATGTTGCCCGTGATATTTCTAGAAAATAAGGGAAATAAATTAGAAAAAATAGAATAGATGATACGTTTTAGCTGAAAAGATAATCAGTTAATTATTATTGTTATAATATTATTATTTTATTTTTAGTAAATAGACTGCCCGTGATATAATTCGAAAAAAAAGATTTTATTAAGAGAAAAGAAAAAACGTAACGTGTTTTTGTAAAAAAAGATTGTAACGCCCCCAAATCCACCTTGACCGGGGACCCGGGTCGTCACATTGTCTCAATATCCTGTAGCACACGATAACGCGATAATAAAACGAAATATTCATTACAACGGAGCATAAGTGTCCCACTCCGCAGATCCAAGATCAGTCTCACACAATATTACAATATGACATATTACATCACCGGATAATATATTACATAAATTCACAAAAGTAGAAAGATAAAGGTTCCAGCTTGATATTCTAGTTCTTGTCAGCATAGCCTGGAGCTTTTCCCTTTCCTCTGGATCCCTGGCTGGACGTCTCGCCTTTTTCCCTCTTCACAGCTGAATAAAATGTTGTAAAGCAAGAATGAGCAACTATAGTGCTCAGCAAGTTCTCTTTTTGCTCGGTGTATAAATATAATAATATTGACCGAAAGAAATACTCAAAGTTTAAAATAAACCGGATATCACAATGTGACTCTGACTCAATACTCATCTCAAAATCAGAATACTCGAAAGACTCAATTGGTATAACTCTGATGACTCATGATTTAAGAATAAATTGGTCTTCCACCTATCGGTATCTCGGTGGGGCGATCAACTCTCCGACCGGGAATACCGTCCTCCAATGATATCGCACTTCGCCCGATCACGGCTACAATACGTTATCAACAATATAATATAAATGTATGAATGCTAGCATCATAGTGTGTTATTAATTCAACCCTGGCAGCATAGTGCCTAAATCCTCGTGTCCGTATAACGGTACACGGGACTCTCTTTCTCTATAATGGGCCTCTTTCCCAAAATTGACCAGTAGAATACAGAATTCTCGAATATTTGATGAACAGATAACTTGAGATAATTCTTCCAGGAAAATATTTACAAATCTGGCGGACTGCCAGCTTGAATCAATTGTTCCACCAATCCGAACAATGGACTGAGGTAAATTCTCAATAATAATATTTTATTGGTTGACACGATCAAAATGCCAAACCTTGACAATAACGACAACTATCTCGAACCAATGAGAATAGTCTTAAAATGGAATGTTTTGAGTTGTACCGAACAAATAGTACTACTCGAATATTTACAATACTCATAATTGATGAACGTTAAATAGAATATTTTTCACTTGATCAACGAGTGACAACTCTAACGATTCTAATTTTGTAACTCTTATTTGTTGATTCGAGAGATGAACCAAATAAAAGATAATCAATAATTATTGTCGAATTTGTACAATAAATTCGACTGAAAAGAATAAATTTAACTATCTCGAACAAATGAGATTAGTTTCACAGAATCACAATAATAGTCATCTCGAATTAATGAGATCGACCCGATAGCAATGAAATTGATTCCACGCTTATAAGGGATAAAATTCGCAAGTAAACTAATTTTAATAGTAACAAAATATCGCAACGAGAAAATAATGCTCAAAAGAATTATTGCATCATATGGAGCAACAAATAAATCTCATAATTGACAGCTCGAAAATAAATAAGGAATGAAATAAAACGAACAGAAATACAAGTCTCTAAGAGTTAGGGTAGGAAGGAACTTGCCTCGATCTCGTAGTGCAAATGAATGCGGATAAAATTTATACTCTACCCGTGAACTTGCTTCGATCTACGGCTCGAAAATTATTCTCTAAAAATGGCAACTAGAGATACGTGAGTGATTCGTCAAAATAAAATAAATGATCCTGAACCGATAATATAATATTTAAATATAAAAATAATAATAATAATATCTCTTGAAAATCTCTATAATAATTAACGAAAAATAATTCCTGAATAAATAAATCTCTCTTCGAACTCAGGAATCAAATCTAGAAAATATATTATTAATAATATCCGTAAATCCCACTTAAAACGAAAATAGGGTTACCGAATATAACGGCAATTATCCAATTTTAATCTCGTAAATAAGTAAATATTATTCCGATTTTAGCCTCTAAAATAATCTGATCCGATCCGATTAATCAAAATAATCCGTAAATGCTAAATATCAGTATTCTAAAATAAAATCATATTTAACTCTATTTATTTATAATTATTCCCTCTTTTTATCAACGAATTACTAAATTCTAAGTTACGTCCAAAATAATCACTAGTTACCTCTATTTAATTAATTAATCAACTAACCCATTTTTATGAAATTATTTATTTCTCACAATTTAAATAATATTTCAATTTTAACTAAACCAAATTAATCCTTTTTTTATTATTTATATGAATCCCGAATAAAAACATACGATCATTAATTTTTATTGTTACGTTAATATTTTATTATTATTTTCATGACAACAACGGCGTGGGCCCCACTGGCGGCACCACCACCGTGCGCCTCCCCCCTCCCCTGCGTCTTCTCCAACCCGACTCTCTCCCTCTCTCTCTCCCTCCCTCTCTCTCGCCTGCCCTCTCTCCCTCAATCTCTCCTGCTCTTCCTCCCTCAATCTCTCCACTTCATCTCTCCATCTCTCTGCCTCCTTACCACCACCACTACCACCATAAATCGGTGGTGGCTGTCTTCACCCAACCCAATCAATCGACACCCCCCATTCTCCGACAATACACCACCATAACCCCTCCTCCTTTCTCTGCAGCTCTCTTCCAACCCCTCTCTCTCTCTCTCTCTCGCTCCTCTCCCTGTCTCTCTCTCTCAGTTTCTCCGCTCACCCTCACCATCTCCCCCTTCTCTCCTGTTTCTCCTCCCACCACCGAAACCATCCACCAATCAAACACCACACAAAACCCACACGCACACAACATCACCACACCCTCATCTCTCCGATTCAAACCACCATTCACCCCCAAACAAAACACGAAACTGACTACACTAATCGAACCGACCAGCACCAAAACGAATTCGAAATTAAAACAAAGAAATTAACAGAAAAGAAAAGAGTAAACTACCTGTGTTCTGTTTTGTATGTATATATGAGGTCCGAGTATTTGTTTTAAAAGAAAGAGACAGTAAGGTTTTTATGGGGTGTTTTGTTTTGATTGAAAGTAAGGCTCATACCTGTATATTATGTGTGTATATAGCTCGGTTTGTTTAACTCCGGAATATGGGGCTGATAAAAGGGATTGTTTTCTGTTTATAACACTTGAAGAGACAAAATGTGGGGGACAAAAGGAAGTGCCACAAAACAATGATTACAAAAACAATGATTGTGTTTTGTTTAAATTAAAGCCCGTGTTAGGTGAAAAGAAACTGTTATCTCCTCAATAATCTCGTTTCCCTCCTGCTGGCTAATTAAAACGAGACTCTAATTTCGTTCTCTAAATAAATACGACTCAAAATTAAAATCCTATTTTTCCTAAATTTCCTAATTTTAATAAATACCAAGTAAATATAAATAAATATAATATAATATTTACGCCCATACGAATATATAAATATTAAAATTTACAAAAACGCGTTAATTAAAATATACTAGTGCATCGCTCTTCAATAAAATTTAAATATCGGTAGGAAAATTATTTAAAAATTCGCTGTTATTACAAAGATAACCGTTCATGATATAATTTGGAAAAAAGATATTTTAGTTAGAGAAAAAAGAAAAGGTAATGTGTTTGACTGAAAAAGGTAATTGATTAGTTAATAGTAATTATAATATAATTATGTTATTTTATTAAACAAAATTGCTCGTAGTATTTTTAAAAAAGGAGAAATTTTAGTTAAACAAATTGTAAAAGATATTTTATTTTACCTGAAAAATGAAATTATTTAGTTATTGAGGAATAGAAAAGGTAATATGTTTAACCCGAAAAAGGAAATTGATTAATAAATGAGATATTTTAGTAAGATAAAATATAAAAAATATTTTAATATTTTTAAAACTTGAATTTTAGAGACTTAATTTTTATATGAGATGATTTGATAATAATTATATAAATGTTATCCGTGATATTTCTACAAAAGGAGAGATTTTGGTTAAAAAATATAGAAAAGAAGATAGGTTTTTGTTGAAAAAACTAATCGGTTAATAATTACGAATAGAATGCCCGTGATATGATTAGAAAAAGGGAGAATTTAGTTATTGAAAATTAAAAAACTATCATGTTCTAGGTGAAAAAGGTAATTGATTAATTTATAATAATTATAATTTAATTACGTTATTTTACTAAATACAATTTCTTATAATGTTTTTAGAAAAGGAGAAATTAATATTATCGGTGATATTTCTATTAAAAGAGGGATTTTAGTTAGAAAATATAGAAAAGATGATACGTTTAACTGAAAAAGATAATCGATTAATTATTAATATTATAATATTATTAATTTATTGTATTAAATAGAACCACTCGTGATATAATTGAAAAAAGAGAGATTTTAGTTAGAGAAAATAGAAAGAAATATGAAAGTTAAAAAAATGACATGATTTATGTGAAAAAGCTAAGTAATTAGTTTATAGAAATTATTATTTAATTATGTTATTTTTCAAAATAAAATAGATCATTGTTTTTAGAAAATGAGAAATTAATGTTGTCCACGATATTTCCAGAAAAATGGAAAATTAATTAGAAAAAATTAGAAAAGATGGTACATTTTAGCTAAAAAGGAAATCGATTAATTATAATTGTTATAATATTATTATTTTATTTATATTAAATGGAAAAGCCTGTGATATAATTGGAAAAAAAGAGGTTTTAGTAAGAGAAAAGAAAAAATGTAACGTGTTTTGGCTAAAAAAGGTAACCGTCCATGATATAATTGGAAAAGTAGATATTTTAGTTAGAGAAAAGGGAAAAGGGAAAAGGTTTCGTGTTTTGGCTGAAAAAGGTAATCGATTAGTTAATAGTAATAATAATATAATTGTGTTATTTTATTAAACAAAAGTGCTTGTAGTGTTTTTTTTTTTTTAAAAGAAATTTTAGTTAGATCAATTGTAAAAGATATTGTATTTTACCAGAAGAAGGAAATTGATTAATAAAAGAGAAATTTTAGTTAGATAAAATAAAAGATATTGTATTTTACCTGAAAAAGGAAATTATTTAGTTATTGAAAAATAGAAAAGATAATATGTTTAACGTGGAAAAGGAAATTGATTAGTTAGTAGGATGGATTTTATCTGTAATTGAGTAAGGGTAAATAAGTAAAATCAAAAGGTACCGTACCGACCAACCGACTGACCGACCGACCAACCAAACTTTTAATGTTTCGGCTTTTATATAATAGTATAGATTGCTATAAACTAATCAATTACCTTTTTCACCTAAAATATGTCATCTTTTTAATTTTCACGTTATCTTTTTCTATTTTCTCAAACTAAAATATCTCTTTTTCCAATTATATCACGGACGGTTCTATTTAATAAAATAAAATAAAAATATTATAATACTAATAATTAACTGATTATCCTTTTCAGCTAAAACGTATCATCTTTTATATATTTTCTAACTAAAATCCCTCTCTAAATATCACGGGCAATATTAATTTCTCTTTTTCTAAAAACAATACGAACAATTTTATTTTGTAAAATAAAATAATTAAATTATAATTACTATAAACTAATCAATTACCTTTTTCACCTAAAACATGTTACATTTTTAATTTTCTCTAACTAAGTCCTCTCTTTTTCCATTATATAACGGGCATTCTATTTAATAAAATAAAATAATAATTTTATAATTACTAATATTTAACGGATTACCTTTTTAACTAAAACCTTTCACATTTTCTATTTTCTATAACTAAAATCACTGCTTTTCTAGAAATATCGCGGATAACATTTATATAATTATGATCATCATCTCATTTACAAATTTAAGCCTCCAAAATTCATATTTTAAATAAATTAATTCAAATTAATAAAAAACTAATATAATATTAAAAGAAAATCCGTGCATCGCACGGGTTTTAAGTTAGTACTATTATATAAAAGCCGAAACATTAAAAGTTTGGTTGGTCGGTACCTAATGATTTTACTTATTTATCCTTAATCAATTACAGATAAAATCAATCCTACTAACAAATCAGTTTCTAAACATATTACCTTTTCTATATTTCAATAACTAAATAATTTCCTTTTTTAGGTAAAATATAATATATTTTACATTTTATCTAACTAAAATTTCTCCTTTTTTAAAAACACTACAAGCAATTTTGTATAATAAAATAACATAATTATATTATAATTGCTATTACTAATCAACTACCTTTTTCAGCCAAAATACGTTACCCTTTCACTTTTCTCTAACTAAAATCTCTCTTTTTCCAATTATATCAGGGACGGTAACCTTTTTCAACCAAAACACGTTACCTTTTTTCTTTTTATCTTACTAAAACCTCTCTTTTTCCAATTATATCACGGGCGTTTCTATTATACTATTATATAAAAGACGAAACATTAAAAGTTTGGTTGGTCGGTACCTATTGATTTTACTTATTTACCCTTACTCAATTGCAGATAAAATCCATCCTACTAACTAATCAATTTCTAAACATATTACCTTTTCTATATTTCAATAACTAAATAATTTCCTTTGTTAGGTAAAATGCAATATATTTTACATTTTATCTAACTAAAATTTCTCCCTTTTTAAAAACACTACGAGCAATTTTGTATAATAAAATAACATAATTATATTATAATTACTATTAACTAATCAATTACCTTTTTCAGCCAAAATACGTTACCTTTTCACTTTTCTCTAACTAAAATCTCTCTTTTTTCAATTATATCAGGGACGGTTACCTTTTTCAGCCAAAACACGTTACCTTTTTTCTTTTATCTTACTAAAACCTCTCTTTTTCCAATTATATCACGGGCATTTCTATTATACTATTATATAAAAACCAAAATATTAAAAGTTTGGTTGGTCGGTACCTATTGATTTTACTTATTTACCCTTACTCAATTGCAGATAAAATCCATCCTACTAACTAATCAATTTCTAAACTTATTACCTTTTCTATATTTTAATAACTAAATAATTTCCTTTTTTAGGTAAAATGCAATATATTTTACATTTTATCTAACTAAAATTTCTCCCTTTTTAATAACACTACGAGCAATTTTGTATAATAAAATAACATAATTATATTATAATTACTATTAACTAATAAATTACCTTTTTCAGCCAAAATACGTTACCTTTTCACTTTTCTCTAACTAAAATCTCTCTTTTTCCAATTATATCATGGACGGTTACCTTTTTCAGCCAAAACACGTTGCCTTTTTTCTTTTATCTTGCTAAAACCTCTCTTTTTCCAATTATATCACGGGCGTTTCTATTTAATAAAAATAAAATAATAATATTATAATACTAATAATTAACCGATTACCTATTCAGCTAAAACATATCATCTTTTCTATTTTTCCTAATTAAATTTCCTTTTTTTCTAGAAATATCACGGGCAACATTAATTTCTTATTTTCTAAACACTATGAGCAATTTTATTTAATAAAATAACATAATTAAATTATAATTATTATAAACTAATCAATTACCCTTTTCACGTAAATCATGTCATCTTTTTAATTTTCACGTTACTTTTCTATTTTCTCTAACTAAAATTTCTCTTTTTCCAATTATATCACGGGCGGTTCTTTTTAATACAATAAACTAATAATATTATAATATTAATAATTAACTGATTGCCTTTTTATCTAAAATATCATCTTTTCTATATTTTCTCCCTCTTTTAATAGAAATATCACGGACAATATTAATTTCACTTTTTTTAAAAGCATTACGAGCAATTGTATTTAGTAAAATAACGTAATTAAATTATTATTACTATAGACTAATCAATTACCTTTTTCACCAAGAACATGTTACATTTTTAATTTTCTCTCTTTTCCTAATCATATCAAGGGCATTTTATTTAATAAAATAAAATAATAATTCTATAAATACTAATAATTAGCCGATTACAGTTTCAAGTAAACCTATCATTTTTTATATATTTTCTAACTAAAATCCCTCATTTTCTAGAAATATCACGTATAACGTTTATATAATTATTATCAAATCATCTCATATAAAAACTTAAGGCTCCCAAATTTATGTTTTAAAAAAGCTAAGTTAAATTAATGAAAAAGTTCATATTATATTAAAAAAAATCCGTGCATCGCACGGGTTTTAAGCTATTAATATAAAATCTTCATCTTCTCAGTCGCCCAATGACTCGAAGCTAGAATCTTCCGTTGTTCGTTCGTCTCGGGTACTTTTCCGAAATTTTTTTCTTTGATGTGGCACCATGTTTGTTATATGTGTGTCCTGTTTTTTGTTGCTTGAGTTTTGTTTTCAGCACTAGATCTGAAACTTTACATGTTCTTTGTAAATCTATGTAAATTTTTGTAAGTAGTTTTATGTGCTGAGATTTAAGGCTATGTTTGGTTCAAGGGAGGGGAGGGGAGAATTTTAAGTATATTAAATAAAAGGGGAGAATTTTAATACTTGACATGCCAATACAAATGAATATCTATGGAAAGAAAATGAAAGTTACATTTTAAGGGGAGAATTCACCAAATGATTATTATTGAGTATTGATTGATGATGAAAGATTATTGATTGATGATGAAATATAGATTATATTACTAAATTATTATAAATAAATTATTCATATCGAATTTTTATTGGATTTTTTGATTTAAATCGGGTTTCAAATTCGGATCAAGTATTGGTTTAGTACACTTGAAATCCAAATTCAAAATTAATTTTTTTTGAGTTTGAAATCCATTCAAAATCCAAAATTTACAAAATTTCGAGTTTGGAAAATCAAAAATTTTAGATTTTTGATTGGATATCCGTCGAATCTAATTATTTTGCCAATTGCAAACAAAAATCTTGATAATATTATAATTGGACTACACTCTTAAAACGTAATTTGGGCCTGTTATTTTTTGTATTGGGCCCATTATTTCGCATTATATAGCCGTAAATAAATTTTTAGCAGGTATCATTAGGTTGAATGACTTTTAATTTATTATATAGCCGTAAATAAATTTTAACTTTTAACGGGATAAATGGATTGGCTCAAAAAGTAGAACTAAATATATCAAAAATGCTAGGCAACCAAACAAAAGTTCCAAAAATTTGTCCAAAATGCCACATGTCTGCTTGTTATAAAAACTAATAATGTGGACCCGCGTGCATTAATATGAGTACCTAATTAAAACATTTCATTTTACCAAGTCAATTCTCCCACATCATTTTGGACATTTTATTGAGAACCTTTTTTGGTTCCCTAACATTACTCCTAGTGATGTCTATTAGTGCAGTTAGGGGCTTCGGCCCAGTAAGTAATGGGCTTTGCTCTTTTATTGCTTTAAATGAATTTCCTGTTTATATATACAAAAAAAAGTCTTACTCAATTGATTGCTTGCGTGATCATGTTCACATTTTCAAACTATCTCTGGTACTGCAGAATAACATGTCCTAAAATTAGTAACATAGTCAGATTATGATACTTTAGTTCTGGCAGAGTCAAATATACCCTGTGAGGGTTTGGTTCCAATTTCAAATTATATTGAAGATATTTCATTTTTTAAAATTGTCAGAGCATTTAGAAATGGAAATTATTTATTTGACAAATTAAAATTTATTTTTCAAACACAAGTTACAAATTTTTTTATTTATTTTTGATAAAATCCGGTTTTAAAATTTGAACTAAGTGTACAAGATTTACAATTAAAAAAAAGGAAATTAAGATATTTAATGAACCCCACAAACACCAATCCCAGAAACAGACTTTCATTACCTAATCTAGCATACTGCACAGAGCATTCTTCACTTCACTTCTCTGCACAAATCGGTACACAAATGAATACACCTATACATACATGGAACATTGGGATCACAACTAAGCTATCAATTGGTCTATGTAGCCTACATATAGACTTACTCAACCTGCTACAAGTATACATACAATACACACACTCATTCTTCAAATCACACACACTACACGCACTATCTCTATGGCCTCTTCATCTTCTCAGTCGCCCAATGACTCGAAGCTAGAATCTTCCGCTGTTCGTTCTTCTCGGGTACTTTTTCGAAAATTTTTAACATTTAAATTTATTAATGAGTATTCTATAAACTTCCTGAACACCATATAATATAAATCAGTAAGCTGATTCAACACCACAAGGTGAAACAGTTTCGAAGTACTGAAAAACCACAAATTAAAATGCATAAGCCTGCAAATTATAACCATTAGGAACATAAAAATATAAGTGAGGTATGTACCAAAATTAAAGATTTTTTCAACGATTGGATGAAGAAAATCCCGATTTGATCAATTTTACTATGTGTTTGTTCAATTTTGATTATTTTATAGATGTTGTATGCTCTTTTATTGACGAATTAATTATATTTATACAAGGTAATTCAGATTATATATTCCGTAGACATATCTGTTTTGCAAAGATATGAGCAAGATATCGACATATATCATAAAAGAGGAAATTGCAGGAAAATATTGCAATTCCAGTTTTGAACACTTTTCAACCCTGCCAACACTGATAATGCTGCAGAAAATTTCCAACTTTGAATGATGAAATAATACCGGAGCATTGACGCGCAGAAGCCATAACGTTTACGATGATCAGTCGTATGTTATGCATCTCATGATTATTCTCTACATGTAGAAGGACACCATGCGGTTAACCAATCAAAAACGAGGAATTATTTTAGGACCAATCATATTCCATTCCTAAATTTTAGACCAATCATATTATATTAAAAGTTTTCCTTATTTATCTTTCTATACCCACTTTACTAACTGTAGTTAGTTAACAATTCTAATTAAAATATAATAACTATTTAATTTAACATGCTTATATTATATATACTTTTAATCAAAAAAATATACTAACTGTAGTTAATTAACAATTCTAATAAAATTATAATAACTATTTAATTTAACATGCTTATATATTAGATATACTTTAATCAACAAATATTCGATAGTAAATTTCTAATATAATTTATTTTCACTTTTATTAAATAACAATTACTCCCTCCGTCCTTTTGATTTGTTATCACTTTTTTTGTCACTTTATGGCACGCATTTTAAAGTGGATTTCAAGGATACTTCCATAACTTATTTTTGAATTTTTTTTGTATAAAAATAGAAAATTACAACTCAAAAGGATGGAGGGAGTATATAATTATGGAATTACGCTAATTATGGTAATAACTCAACCAACATGTAAACATTAGCATAGAAAGTAGTACGGTACCAATATCCTTTATTATAATACATGAGTCTACCCAGGTATATAGTTATATGTTGTTGTAACGCCCCCAAACCCGGGTCAGGAGATTTGGTCGTTACCTGAGAATCCTCAAAATAACATCACCACTTTAATAAAACATTATTTCGTGTAATTGTCGAAAATTGAAATATAATCTCTGTGACCCCAAATAATCCAAGATCTTTTAGGTTATAGTGCTAGAAACAAGAATCCAAATTCCATAAAATAGCAACTTTCAGCTTTACCCCATTCTCTTAAATCAAACCTAAATCACTGGTATAACGTCGACAAGAAGTATACCAGGCCAACAATACATAATAATAATTATTAGAGTTTAACTATATTAAATAGACCTTACTCTGGATCAGGACATCCCGTGTCAAGTTTTCTTCAAGATAGCGTCTGCTTCTTCTCTCTTCGAATTGTACGAATATGTCTCGCCAAACTACCTTACTCGAATTCTCAACTATCATGAAGCGTCACAGTAATACTGCTTTCATCTTCTATCTTACGGCATCACAATCTTCTAATTTGATCATTATTTGGTTCAACGCTCTTGCGGTTGCCACGAGTCTAATCCGCCGATATCGAGCAATTTCTCTGTTGGAAGAAGGTAATCGAAGACGTCCCCTCTGAACATATGTGTTTTCCCGTTGGAAAACGCCTCACAGTGAATCCAACAACCACAACCAACACTTCATCCATCTTCATCCTCCCTCATTTGACCTTCACTTACATTCGCCGACAATCCTGAGTCAAAATTTCCACTAAATCCCCGGATAAATAAATCTACTCCGAACTCAGGAATCCAATCTATATATAATATTTTAATATCCGCAAATCCTACTAAAAACGAAAATAGGGGTTATCGATTATAACGGGAATAATCCATTTAAAAGGTCTCTAATTATCTCTAAGTATTCGCTAACCAATAATTTATTCAAATAGCACTTCTACTTTAAATTGGCTCTTATGAATTCTCTACAATTCTCTAAATTTTACTAGTTTAATAATTTTAACCTCTATTTATACTCAAAACAAAATAATTCCACCATCCATTTTTATCCAATTTAAATCCATAATTATTATTCTCACTTTTAACCAAAAATAATTTATCAGAATAATTTTACTTTTAATTATCCTCACAATTCTAATTTGTTTTACTCATTTTTAATATTAACCCGACTTAGGACTCCAAAATAATTGGCTCATACAAATCTCAATAAAATTCACATAAAAGCTCTATTTTGATTAAATCTATTTTAGGCCAATAATATTATAAATCTCCATTTATTCTCAAAAGCAAAGAATCCATTTTTATTGGAACAAGGGTATAAATCTCTATTTAATCCAGAAATAAAATAATCCAAGAATTCATTTTAATCATGTACATAATTTAATAATAATTCCGGTTTTTGTCTCTAAAATAATCTGACTCGATCCGGTTAATTAAAATAATCCGAAAACGCTAATTATAAATCTTCTAAAATAATACCGCTTTTTAATCCTATTTATTCACAATTATTCCTCTTTTATCGACAAATTAATAAATCTCTAATTTTCGTCCAAAAATCATAAATTAACTCTTTTTAAAAATAATTAATAAATTAGTCCAATTTATTAAACCGTTTATTTCTCACAATTTTAATAATATTAAAAATTTTATAACTCCTTATTATTAGCGAATCATTAAATCTCTAATTATGACTTAAATAATCACAAATTATTCTTATTTAATTAATTACTCAATTTTACCATTTTATTAAACTCTTTTTATTCTCACAATAAAATAACTCATTTTACACTAAATTCAAATTTTATTATAAATTACTCCTATTTTATTTCTCACCATTTTACAATAATATCACAATTATTAAAACCAAAAATTCAAAAATATTCGACCTCTTTTATTAGTATCTCTTTATTTCTCAAAATTTTAAAGATAATAACTCAATTATTTAAACTAATTTTTAAAAAATATATTTAATCGCTTTTTACTCTATTAATATTAACTCGTTATTAGTATTTAAATATATATATATATATATATTTATTTATTTATTTATTTTTATTCCAATCATTTCTCGATTAAACAGTCAGACAATCACAAACTACAGCGGCGCGTGGGGCCCACAAGCCACCACCGCCGCCACGCGCCACCCTCTCCCCTGTTCTCTCGACTCTCTCGTCTCCCTCCCCCCCCCCTCTCTCTCTCTCTCTCTCTCTCTCTCTCTCTCTCTCTCTCTCTCTCTCTCCCTCTCTATCAACTCTCTCTCCCGTACTCCTCTCTCTCCCGAACCCTCTGTCATCTCCGTTCTCTCCTTCGATTCAAACACAACCAACGACAAAAACAATAATTCCCCCCCCCCCATTATATCTCCGACAACACAAACACAACACACAATCTCTCCGCCTCCTTGTTTGCGATTACAACCCCAATAATCTCTCTGTCTCGTCTCTCTTCTCGGTTCAATCCACCACCACCATCGATATCAATACAGCCAACAAACAACCCAATCGACAACAACACAACCCCTCACTTCCTCACTCAATCTCTCTCTCCATCACCATCTCTTAATCTCTCTTATCTCTCTGTCCCTCCGACTCTCTTAACCACCACCACAGTCGACTCCCCCCTCCTTTTTTCCGACAACACCATAACACAACAAAGATCGAACCCCCCATCTCGATTACCATTCGGAAAAATAAACACAAAACCGAACTGAACATACGATTAAGAACCGAAATATTAACAGGGAAAAAAAAGAGAAAGGAGGAAAAGAATAATATGAACTACCTGTGTAAAACTCTGTAGGGAGAAAAAAAATATGGCCGGTTTGTGTGTTGTGGTTTGTATAGAGAAATAAGGCCGTGTATCCCTTGTATATACAGTTCTCTAATTATAAATTATGATCCAGACAAAACGTGGGGGACACAACAATACAAAAGAAAAAAAAATGCTGGAATGTTTCGTGTCCTGTAAAAGAATATTCGTGTTCTGTGAGAATAAAAATAGTTTTCTGTGATCGAGAAATGCTGTCTCCTCCTCGTGTTTAACGGTCTGATTAGTCAAAACAGTAATATTAATCTCGTTTCTCCCATGCTGGCCAATTTAAACGAGACCCAAATTTCGTTCTCTAAATAATTTCGCGCTTTAAAATTAAAATCCTATTTTCCTAAATTTCCTAATTTTAATAAATACCTAATAAATATAATTAAATGGATATAATATAATATTTATTTACATACGAATATATAAATTTTAAAACTTTACCGAAACACGCTATTTAAATATATTAATGCATCGACCATAAATAAATTTAAATAACGAGTAGAAAATTATTATACGAAAATTTTGCGGTTATTACAGTCTTCCCTCCTTATAGGATTCCGTCCTCGGAATCAAAACTATGTACTAAACAAATCGGGATATGTATTCCGCATTTCGCTTTCTAATTCCCACGTGGCTTCCTCGACTTGGTGGTTTCTCCAAAGTACCTTCACTAAATTTACTTTCTTAGTTCTTAACTCTTGCACTTTGTGATCTAGGATCTGTACTGGCTGTTCTTCGTATGTCAAATCAGGATGTATTTCCACTAGTTCGTAGGTTAACATGTCTGTCTTTACTTCTTTCAATCACTGATAACTTTAGGAATCATAAGGGTTTATAACAAAACGAATCGTATATGCAACGCTCATCTTCAATTGAAGTATAATCGATCGTCAAATAAAATATGGTGCCACCAAACAAAGAAGAACAAAATGAAGGTTAAATTTCCTTAGACGATCTTACTCTCAACACGTGCCAATAATCGTATTTTGCATCTTGTTTGCAGCCTTGTCGTACTCTTTATAATGCTCGTTACATAATTAAAATTGTAGGAGAAACTTCTAGAAGGTACATGCGGATATCTAGATGGCGCCTTCCTAATTAGTAGCTTTCGGTTCCCCAATTAGCTCATGCGACTCCGAATCGGCTGCTTCGTCCATAGTCAAAATCTTCGAATGAATCGAACTCCTACACGCGCGATATGTCGGATACCTAATAACATCACAACACTCGTCATCTGATCTAAACTCTTCTTCTGCACGACCCAAGTTATCAATACCCTACATCGACGTCAACTCGTAATAATCTCTAAAGATTCCACAATAGACATCTTCCACCGCGAAAAGATCTGTCCAATTCAGCCTAAACATTTCAAGTGAGCACGTCATCTCGACTCATAATAGTATTTCCTTTAATTCCTCGAAACTTTCTTAGTCATCACACATCCGTTCACGTAAGGCTTTATTATACAATCACAGCTAAAACAACATTCTTCTTTCCTCTATTCCAAAGACTCATTGTTCTCACATTTCACTGTTGGAAACATTATAATGATAAACAAGGGTGAGCACATAGAATGTTTGGCAAGTTCACTATCCCAAATCTTACACAATATTTTTCGACGATAATGAAAGATAATGCTAGAATGGAAAGGAGACTCATAAAATCTTCAATCACGAAAGCCGTATAGGCAACTTCTCAAAATTTATGAGAATATAGAAAACTTCTTTCAAAATCTCTCGTAACTCAAGGAATTTAAATAATCTCAACCACAAGATCATCAGAAACGAACTTCTCAACAATTTCAAGAGTTTTAAGAAAATCATCAACTTATTTGGTATCTCAAAATTTAAGAAAAGATTACTGGTCTTCCACCACTCGGTATCCCCCACGGTGCGATCAACTACCATGTCTCAAGGTACCCTCCTCCTGTGATACCCCACCCAACCTGATCAGGGCTATGATGTGGTACCACCAAATTTTCTCTTTGCTAGCATAAAATGGGTTGTTTTCAACCCTGGCAACATTAATGCCAAAATAATTATTCGCATTCACGATACCCCACAGCGTGATCAACCGCTGTGTCTCAAGTACCAATATATCACTCTGCTAGAAAAAGTTGGTTGAAAAGTCAACCTGAAATGTTTCTCTTTCGATACCACGAGTTTATTCCTCATGTTGATCTGAAAGAAAACCCATGGGCCATCTCCCATGTTGACCAGTGGATTATAAGATTATTCCTCCGAATAAAAATTGATTGATTTGGATTCCTATTCACTTCTGGCCCAATCGCCAATCTAAACTTGGTATGAGACCGACCTGAACAATAGGCCGTCGCAATATTTTCAAAAGAATTTAATTTATTATATTGACACGAACAATACGTCAATTCCAGACAATAAAGTAACAACCTTGAACAAGAAAGGTTCAGTGATTAGAATAAATCCTGTGGAGTCGTCTTGAAATAATAAAAACGACTCGATTCAAAAAAAATAAACTTCCAAATACGCTAGCGTAGGTATTTTTAGAGGGAATTCTGACGATAAGATGTTCTTCTGTTCTCTATTCTGAATGTATCTATTTTGATTCGAACAATGAATCAAATTTGAATATTGACGCAAAACTTATCGGATCTGAACAATAGGTCCGATTGAAGTCAATAAAGTTTAAAATACCTCGATATATGAGCGTAGTTATAACTGAAATAATCTTTAAGGGTCATCTCGAACAAATAAGACACCCTAGATCTCAATCTAAGTACGTTCTCTGAATATATCAAGATTTTGGGAAAGCAACTAAATAATTTTCAACAATTTTAGCAAAGTAGACACTTCAAGAAGTTTATCTTGATTATCAAGGGATAAAATAAATAAATGTTACCATTTCAATAAATGATCCGAACTATGAACCATTGCCCAATGTCAAGAAAAGTAGTGGAATTTGAGAGATAAATTCAACCGGTAGAAACAAATATTTAGCTATCTCGAAACAATAAAACAAGTCTCAGCCGAATCAACTTAAAGAGTCGTCCCGATTAATGAGACCGACTAATATTTTTAAATGTCATCTTCCTCGCAAATAGGATTTTTTTATTTTTTATTTTTTATTCTTTGATAGATAAAATCAATCCAACATTCGAAGCAAATATTTGAGTGCCCAAAAATTTCACCACAAGTTTTCACCACCATGATAAAATCCTTGAGAACAATAATGTTCAAGTAAATCTCATAAATTCTTTTGAAGATAGTGGATAAAATGAACTTGCCTCAGGCTTTGTGCTTGCTCAAACCACTTAAGACTTACTCTCTAAAAATTCGTAGTAGACACCTACAGTCGCAAGGTGTTCTATCTAATTTAGCACAACCATCTCACGCGAACACTCAATTCTTAATCTACTAATTGGTACTATATCCCATAGTCCAACATGAACTCTATATGAGCTCAGACGTTCCTTACTTAGCTATACACACTTCCTACTCACTCTCGTTTCTAGTTTACTATAACCTCGCTCTGATACCATTCTGTAACGCCCCCAAACCCGGGTCAGGAGATTTGGTCGTTACCTGAGAATCCTCAAAATAACATCACCACTTTAATAAAACATTATTTCGTGTAATTGTCGAAAATTGAAATATAATCTCTGTGACCCCAAAAAATCCAAGATCTTTTAGGTTATAGTGCTAGAAACAAGAATCCAAATTCCATAAAATAGCAACTTTCAGCTTTACCCCATTCTCTTAAATCAAACCTAAATCACTGGTATAACGTCGACAAGAAGTATACCAGGCCAACAATACATAATAATAATTATTAGAGTTTAACTATATTAAATAGACCTTACTCTGGATCAGGACATCCCGTGTCAAGTTTTCTTCAAGATAGCGTCTGCTTCTTCTCTCTTCGAATTGTACAAATATGTCTCGCCAAACTACCTTACTCGAATTCTCAACTATCATGAAGCGTCACAGTAATACTGCTTTCATCTTCTATCTTACGGCATCACAATCTTCTAATTTGATCATTATTTGGTTCAACGCTCTTGCGGTTGCCACGAGTCTAATCCGCCGATATCGAGCAATTTCTCTGTTGGAAGAAGGTAATCGAAGACGTCCCCTCTGAACATATGTGTTTTCCCGTTGGAAAACGCCTCACAGTGAATCCAACAACCACAACCAACACTTCATCCATCTTCATCCTCCCTCATTTGACCTTCACTTACATTCGCCGACAATCCTGAGTCAAAATTTCCACTAAATCCCCGGATAAATAAATCTACTCCGAACTCAGGAATCCAATTTATATATAATATTTTAATATCCGCAAATCCTACTAAAAACGAAAATAGGGGTTATCGATTATAACGGGAATAATCCATTTAAAAGGTCTCTAATTATCTCTAAGTATTCGCTAACCAATAATTTATTCAAATAGCACTTCTACTTTAAATTTGCTCTTATGAATTCTCTACAATTCTCTAAATTTTACTAGTTTAATAATTTTAACCTCTATTTATACTCAAAACAAAATAGTTCCACCATCCATTTTTATCCAATTTAAATCCATAATTATTATAATTTATCAGAATAATTTTACTTTTAATTATCCTCACAATTCTAATTTGTTTTACTCATTTTTAATATTAACCCGACTTAGGCCTCCAAAATAATTGGCTCATACAAATCTCAATAAAATTCACATAAAAGCTCTATTTTGATTAAATCTATTTTAGGCCAATAATATTATAAATCTCCATTTATTCTCAAAAGCAAAGAATCCATTTTTATTGGAACAAGGGTATAAATCTCTATTTAATCCAGAAATAAAATAATCCAAGAATTCATTTTAATCTTGTACATAATTTAATAATAATTCCGGTTTTTGTCTCTAAAATAATCTGACTCGATCCGGTTAATTAAAATAATCCGAAAATGCTAATTATAAATCTTCTAAAATAATACCGCTTTTTAATCCTATTTATTCACAATTATTCCTCTTTTATCAACAAATTAATAAATCTCTAATTTTCGTCCAAAAATTATAAATTAACTCTTTTTAAAAATAATTAATAAATTAGTCCAATTTATTAAACCCTTTATTTCTCACAATTTTAATAATATTAAAAATTTTATAACTCCTTATTATTAGCGAATCATTAAATCTCTAATTATGACTTAAATAATCACAAATTATTCTTATTTAATTAATTACTCAATTTTACCATTTTATTGAACTCTTTTTATTCTCACAATAAAATAACTCATTTTACACTAAATTCAAATTTTATTATAAATTACTCCTATTTTATTTCTCACCATTTTACAATAATATCTCAATTATTAAAACCAAAAATTCAAAAATATTCGACCTCTTTTATTAGTATCTCTTTATTTCTCAAAATTTTAAAGATAATAACTCAATTATTTAAACTAATTTTAAAAAAATATATTTAATCTCTTTTTACTCTATTAATATTAACTCGTTATTAGTATTTAAATCTATCTATCTATATATATATATATATATATATATATATATATATATATATATATATATATTTTTATTCCAATCATTTCTCGATTAAACAGTCAGACAATCACAAACTGCGGCGCGTGGGGCCCAAACGCCACCACCGCCGCCACGCGCCACCCTCTCCCCTGTTCTCTCGACTCTCTCGTCTCCCTCCCTCTCTCTCTCTCTCTCTCCCTCTCTCTCTCTCTCTCTCCCTCTCTATCAACTCTCTCTCCCGTACTCCTCTCTCTCCCGAACCCTCTGTCATCTCCGTTCTCTCCTTCGATTCTAACACAACCAACGACAAAAACAATAATCCCCCCCCCTTATATCTCCGACAACACAAACACAACACACAATCTCTCCGCCTCCCTGTTTGCGATTACAACCCCAATAATCTCTCTGTCTCGTCTCTCTTCTCGGTTCAATCCACCACCACCATCGATATCAATACAGCCAACAAACAACCCAATCGACAACAACACAACCCCTCACTTCCTCACTCAATCTCTCTCGCCATCACCATCTCTTAATCTCTCTTATCTCTCTGTCCCTCCGACTCTCTTAACCACCACCACAGTCGACTCCCCCCTCCTTTTCTCCGACAACACCATAACACAACAAAGATCGAACCCCCCATCTCGATTACCATTCGGAAAAATAAACACAAAACCGAACTGAACATACGATTAAGAACCGAAATATTAACAGGGAAAAAAAAGAGAAAGGAGGAAAAGAATAATATGAACTACCTGTGTAAAACTCTGTAGGGAGAAAAAAAAATATGGCCGGTTTGTGTGTTGTGGTTTGTATAGAGAAATAAGGCCGTGTATCCCATGTATATACAGTTCTCTAATTATAAATTATGATCCAGACAAAACGTGGGGGACACAACAATACAAAAGAAAAAAAAATGCTGGAATGTTTCGTGTCCTGTAAAAGAATATTCGTGTTCTGTGAGAATAAAAATCGTTTTCTGTGATCGAGAAATGCTGTCTCCTCCTCGTGTTTAATGGTCTGATTAGTCAAAACAGTAATATTAATCTCGTTTCTCCCATGCTGGCCAATTTAAACGAGACCCAAATTTCGTTCTCTAAATAATTTTGCGCTTTAAAATTAAAATCAAACCAAAAATTAAAATCCTATTTTCCTAAATTTCCTAATTTTAATAAATACCTAATAAATATAATTAAATGGATATAATATAATATTTATTTACATACGAATATATAAAATTTTAAAACTTTACCGAAACGCGCTATTTAAATATATTAATGCATCGACCTTAAATAAATTTAAATAACGAGTAAAAAATTATTATACGAAAATTTTGCGGTTATTACAGTTGTTAACCAATTAGAAAATTATGAATTATTTTAGGATCAATCAGATGTCATTCCTAAATTTTAGACCAATCATGTTATATTAAAAGTTTTTCCTTATTTACCATTCTTTTCCTATTATACTAACCATGATTAGTTAACAATTATAATTTAAATATAATAATAACTTGATTTAACATATCCGTATATTACATATTTTTTAATGTCACAAAATATTTATAATAAATTAATGTTTTATATTAAAATCAATTATTATATCAATATATAATATTAAGCGATTTACACATTATGAATTTTCCAATATTTTGATTTACAATTAATCATAATTGTATTATTAAATATTACGAATTAATTTTCATAAATATATATAAGAGCGAATTAGAATTTACCACAAAAATTAAATTAATTATATCATTCTCATCCTAATTTACTTATCGTGATTACTTAACAATTTTTTTGAAATACGAAATTTATTTTATTTAGTACATGCATAAATTACAATTTTTTAAAGTGATAAAATATTTACTAACTTATCAATGTTTTAATTTAAAGTCAATCACAATTATACTATTACATATTACGAGCTAATCTTCATAAATATCAACTACAATCATACTATAATATATAGTCATGTATTAATGATTAATTTTCATAAATACTTATTAACTAATCAACCATAATTTTTAATTTAAAATCAATCAAAATTATATTTTTATATACTAGCACATCTGTTCTTTGCGCCCCTCTCTATGTATAGAGCCATTTTCCAAAAATAGCGTACATATTAATTGATAATAATATAAATAAATTATTTTTATGCATGGGTATATTTTATCTATATTATAAAATATAATATTTTAATATCTCAAACACTCGATCTACAATCATAAGGTGCAAACAAATTTGAATAAATCTATTCTTATTAAATTAAATATTTTAAAAATTAAAAAATATTTAATACACTCTTCCAAATGCACAGTCAAAATTTAAGTTATATAAACTTTTAAATTAATCAATTATTTAAAAAACAAACTAAATTCAGCCAATTAAAATATTAAAAAATGAATTTTAAATCAATTTTCATTAACATTTACTTATCAGTATTTTTTAGTTATGCAAGAATTAATGAGACAAACAAATTGACTTGACAATATATTTGAATTATTCAAGATACTAAATAAATTCTCAAATAGTATTAGACATTATTTGGTATATAAATTATCAATTCAAAAAATGAAATTCATTACAGAGTCAATAAAAGTATTGTTAGTTGATATTTTCATAGCAAATTGGTCAATTCAGCGTAAAAATTCTAAGAAATCACTAATTTTTGATAGATAATTAATTTATAAAAAAAAAGGGCATACGCCATCTACACAAATAATCATTCAAATTTCCTTTTAAATCACTATTTTTATAGGTAAATAATACATCTGCAAAAATAATCAAGATTGGACAAACACATATTCAAATAGATCATATCAAGGTAACAAGGTTTCCTTAATCCAAACTAAAATCGTTAATCAGATCTTAAATTGTGATACATCCCTCGCTTATATCATTGAAATATATAGCCCTTTTGGCGAGATAATCCAACAATTTATTCTAATCGTGAGGAAATACATATGTGATTTGTGAGAACGTATTCGAACAACTGAGCATAACTGTGATTCTATACTATATAAATCAATAAACCAATATAATAAAATCTTGTAGATCTAAGATCCCGGATGCCAAAATAAAGGAATCTATTCTTACAAAGAGAAAGAACAAAACCCAAAATATGGATAGACAAAATCAAGGAAAAGAAACGGGAGTTATCGTCCATAAGAAGAAAGTACAAAATCTAATATATCAGTAGATAAAACCCACTAACGTGGTACTAGACTCTCAATAAAAAGAGATAATTATTGAAAAACAAAGTATATATATCGAAAAAATATACTCACTTTTAAACGAAAATGAATTTCACGTTTTTTAACCCGATAATTAAATTACAAGGACATATATATAATAATGTCATTACGTGTTTATATGTTACACATTTGATTTTATTTTCATGTACAGTTTTCTATTTTAAGATGTTAGTCAAATAGAAAAAAGATAGGTGATACTCATTTTCAAATATCTTATTTTACGCATAGGGATGACAACGGGTTGTGTTTGATCTGAATTTTGTAAAGTCCAACTCATTCCAAATATATTTGGGTTTTAAATATAAATCCAAATCCAAAACTCAATGTCCAAAACCAAATTCGTCGGATTTCGGATTAGATCTGGCTTTTTTTGGTATCCAAAATTAGTAATAATGTAGGCAAAATTAAAATAATTGCTACACGCAAACAATATTAATTTTATTTATACAATTATTAAAAATTAAAATGATTAAATTAAGTAGTTGATATGGGCTGAAAATAAGCCCTAAAGACACATTTAATGTGACATTAATTAGACCTAGCATGGTCCAGATGTGGGGCCCATTAATGAGGTCAAAAGCCCTATTTTAATATTAATTTCGTAATTAATATTAAGGGTAATAAATAGCTCAGCAATAATAATCAGATAAGGATACTATTCCTACCAGACTTAGCCTCCAAGGCACCCAATTCAATATGGAAACAGACTCCTACAAGGAAGGAGTCTAGAACCTTCCTTAAGGCGGTGGCTTGCCCACCAAGTATCCGAATCCTACCACGATTCTAAGGCTCCTACAGCCTATATAAAGGGCCAGACCCCTCATCTCAAAACTACGTTTTGGGATTGATTCTCAATACGAGATACGTAGGCATTCTGTGAGGACCTATCAGTCTCGAAACACGAAAATAGCCATTAGAGCTTGAAGCTCACCATCCCTTAGCATTAAATACATACAAACCCTAGTCGCAATTCAATAACTCAATTTTTATTCCACAACATTTGGCGTAGTCTGTGGGAAGACAACATCAACCATGGTTCAAACACGAAGAACAACATCAACCTCGACTGAGGCCATACCCCTTAGCTCTGCTCCACCTGCCACCTCTGATCCGCTTATCACTACTGAAGAAGGACCATTACCCCCATCAACAGGGGCGATCATTCAACCTCTAGCCTCTCAACCCCCAGGGACGATTCCCCATGTTGAGGGAACTCTACACGTGGTTGTCCATCAAAACCAAGAAGCTAACCCTCTTCAGATGGTGGTTTCTCCTCTTGATAACATTGATCGTACGCTACCCCCGGGAATACAGATCCACATCACGGATCTCCCCTTGAATACCAACCCGATGTATGGGCTGCCTAATTATCCCCCTCGATAAAGGGAACCTGGACCAAGCGGTCACGCCTTACAGATCCGAGATCGAGAGTACGATGACTACTCCGGCCCCTATACTGATGATTCGACATCTGAGGATGACGATGATGACCGCGAAGAAGCCCCAAAGAGGCGACGTGCTAGTAGAGAACCTCGAAGGAGGTCCCAAAGAATCCATGATGGACCTCCACAAACGCCTGAGGAAAGGATTAAGGCTCATGAGGCTGAGATCCAAAGGATAAAGGATGATATTGCTAGGGAGCAAGTAAGGAAAAGTATGATTCGACCTCCTCCAGTGACAGGAAGGATTCCTATTATAAATCTGGAGAGGCCTTCAAGGAGACAGCGAAGGGCCGATGCCCCAACTGAAAAATCGACAAGGGTGGAGACCCTCGGAAGCAACCCCAAGGATCTGATGCCACTTGGGGATCCTGATGATCCCACACCTCCGTTTACTGAAGAGGTGATGAATGCCCGCATCTCAAGGAAGTTCAAGATGCCGACGATTAAGGCTTATGATGGAACGGGTGACCCCGCAAACCATGTCAGGACATTCTCAAACGCACTGCTGCTGCAGCCTGCGAGTGACGCCTTAAAGTGTAGGACGTTCCCTCAAACCCTGTCGGGCATGGCTCAAAGGTGGTATAGCCGCCTACCTGCAAACTCGATTGGCTCTTTTAAGGAGTTGAGCGCTGCCTTTGTCAGCCAGTTCATTAGTGGGAGAGTTCATGAAAAAAGTTCTGCATCTCTCATGTATGTGGTACAGGGGAAGAATGAGAATTTGAGGGATTATCTCAAGCGATTCACCAAGGAGACGTTGAATATCACTGATCTGGAAAATAAGGTGGCCATGGTAGCCCTGGAACACGGAACCACTGATCTCTTCTTTAAAAGGTCTTTGGCAAAACATCCTCCTGAAAACATGGCCGAGCTCCAACGAAGGGCCGACAAGTATATCAAGGCTGAGGACAGCATGAAGAAGGAAACCGCAGGAGGCATTGGCAAGGGTTCCAATGACTCAAAGAAACGAAAGCAAGAGCAAGAGTACAACGCTAGGGACAAGTATCCCAGGACTAGCAAGGACTCCGAGTCACCACCAAAGAAGGGTTTGGGATTGAGATTTTCTGATTATGCAAGGCTGAACGCTCCTAGGAGTCAGTTCTTGTTAGATATTGAGATGGATAAAGACTTTCGATGGCCGAAGCCACTTAGGGGTGATCCCGCAAAGAGAAATAAGGAGCAATACTGTAGGTACCACCGTGACGTGGGGCATGATACATATGATTGTAGGCAGTTGAAAGATGAGATTGAGTTCTTGATCCGAAAGGGAAAGCTGAGCAGGTTCACGAAGGGTGATGATCGTGGAACCCAAAGAAGGGACTATGACAGAAGAGACAATGATAGAAGGGATAACGATCATGATCGTGATCGTAATCCACAGCCCCGAGGGCCAGTTATTAACATGATTTGGGGAGGCCCGACAGCGGCCGGTACGACTCGAAACTCTCGAAAGGCGTATGCCAGAGAAGTGATGCACATCGTGGGAGAAGCCCCAAAATGTGCTAGGACTGAAATAGCCATTGGATTTGATGATTCAGACCTCGAAGGGGTGAAGTTCCCCCATGACGACCCGTTGGTCATAGCCCCTGTGATTGGAAACTCGGAGGTGAAACGAGTCTTGATAGATAATGGAGCTTCTGTTGATATCTTGTTTCATGACGCGTTTGTGAAGATGGGGTACACCGATTCTTAATTGACCCCGACCAACATGCCAATCTACGGATTTAATGGAGTTGAGTCCAAGGTTGAAGGAACTATTCAATTACCCATGACAATTGGACAAGAACCTAAAGAGGCTACTCAGATACTGAATTTCCTTGTGATCAAGGCATCCTCGACTTATAACGCGATCCTGGGAAGGACTGGACTTCATGCATTCAAGGCTGTTGCCTCCACATATCACATGAAGATTAAGTTTCCAACCAGGAATGGTGTTGGAGAACAAAAGGGTGATCAGAAGATGGCAAGAAGTTGTTATGTGTCCGCATTAAGAGCTGATGGAATTGGGGGGCAGGTACTTTCGATCGAAGACATGGATGTCCGTGGTGATGATGAACACCGAGGGAAGCTAGTAGAGGACTTAATCCCCATTCCTCTGGAGCTAGGCAACCCTGAGAAAGTAACTTATATAGGAACCTCTTTGAAGGAACCCCTGAAGGGCAAGTTGATAGCATTCTTACAAGAAAATAGTGATGTGTTTGCTTGGACGACAGCTGATATGCCTGGGATTGATCCCCAACTCATAACTCACAGATTGAATGTCGATCCTAACCGGAAGACAATACAGCAGAAGAAGAGGAACTTTGCACCTGAAAGGCAAGAGGCCATAAATCAAGAAGTTGATAAGCTCTTAGAGGCTGGGTTTGTTAAAGAAATTTAGTTTCCCGAATGGTTGGCTAACCCTGTGATGGTAAAGAAAGCAAATGGGAAGTGGAGGATGTGTATAGACTTCACTGATTTGAATGATGCATGTCCGAAGGATTGTTTTCCCCCGCCGAGGATAGACATGTTGATAGACGCCACAGCTGGACATGAGATGTTGAGCTTCATGGATGGGTTCAGCGGCTACAATCAGATTAAGATGCACAAGGATGACATCCCAAAGGTATCTTTCATAACTGACTTTGGTATTTTCTGCTACCTTGTTATGGCTTTTGGTCTAAAGAATGCAGGAGCTACCTATCAACGGCTGGTGAATAAGATATTCGTCCATCTGATTGGAAAAACCATGGAGGTCTATGCTGACGACATGTTAGTCAAGAGCCTGTTCAAGGCAGACCACATTAAGCACCTCAGAGAGGCATTCGAAGTGCTGAGGCACCACAAAATGATGTTGAATCCAGCCAAGTGTGCTTTTGGTGTTGGATCTGGAAAATTCTTAGGTTTGATGGTTTCAAAGAGAGGCATAGAGGCCAACCCTGACAAGATCAAGGTGATCTTAGATATGGAACCGCCGCGCTCTATAAGAGATGTGCGAAAGTTGATAGGCCGGGTAGCGGCTTTAGGAAGATTCATCTCCAAGTCTGGTGATAAATGCTTGCCTTTCTTTCAAGGATTGAAGAAGGTGAAAAATTTTGAGTGGACCCCTGAGAGCCAAGAGGCCTTTGAACAACTGAAGGAGTACATGGCTGAAGCCCCGTTGCTGGCCAAACCTAGTCCCGGAGAGACTCTTTATGAGCAAGCGTTGAGCGCCGTTCTCATTCGAGAAGAGAAAAAGGTCCAGAAACCTATCTATTATGTGAGCAAGGTGTTGCACGGGGCTGAGTTGAATTACTCTCCCATTGAGAAGTTTGCCTTGGCATTTATAACAGCCTCGAGGAAGCTACGACCGTACTTCCAGGCACATAAGATTGAAGTCCTGATGGACCAACAGTTGAGGAACATATTGCATAACCCGAAGGCTAGTGGAAGGCTAATCAAGTGGGCGATTGAACTTGGAGAATTTGACATCACGTATAAACCTCGAACAGCCATTAAGGCTCAGGCATTGGTTGACTTCGTGGTTGAATGCACCATTAACAACCAAGAAGTCAGGGGGCAGGAGATGGTAACTACCCCTGGGAAAGAGGATAAAGATGAAGAGCTTAGGCCTGATCTGAAGGAGTATTGGGTGCTCTATTTTGATGGAGCATCAAAAACAAAATCTAGTGGTGCAGGTGTGGTTTAACAAAGCCCCGATGGGTTCATGGTGGAGTATGCTTTGAGGTTGGACTTTCCGACAACCAACAACGAAGCTGAGTATGAAGCCTTGATAGCCGGTTTAGGCTTGGCCAGAATCATGAGGGTCAAAAATCTCAAAGTATGTGGGGATTCAAGACTAGTGGTATCACAAGTAAATGGTGAATTCGAGGCCAAGGATGAAACTATGGCGAAGTATTTGAAAGTTATGAAGGCAGTGATGACTCAGTTTGATGAGTGTTATGTGGAACATATTCCGAGAGAGGAGAACGTTAAGGCCGATGCCCTGCCCAAGTTTGCTTCTTCTGAGATAGAAAATTACGCGGGAAGTGTTTACTTCCAGGTCTTGAAGGCCCCGACCATCAACTCAAAATTGGTGGCACCGATTGATGTAGGAAGCTGTTGGATGGATCCTATCAAAGCTCACCTCGAAACTGGATGGCTCCCTGACAATGCCTTGGAGGCACGAAAGCTGTCAGTGAGAGCATTGAGATATGCCTTGATTGAAGGCGTCCTTTACAAAAGGTCTTTTGTCATCCCATACTTGAAGTGTTTGAGGCCCCAAGAGGTAAGGGAAGCTTTGGAAGAAGTTCATGAAGGTATCTGTGGGCAGCACTTGGGGGGCAGAGCCCTAGCTCACAAAATAACTCGTTTGGGATTCTACTGGCCAGAGATGTTGGCCGATGCACAGAGCTATGTCAAGCGGTGCGATAGATGCCAAAAGCACGCTCCGATAGTAAGGCAGCCGCCGGAGATGTTAACGTCGGTTAGCTCCCCCATTCCATTCGCAATGTGGGGAATGAATATACTTGGTCCTTTCCCCGTAGCTTCAGCACAAAGGAAGTTTCTGATAGTTGCCATCGACTACTTCACTAAGTGGATTGAGGCTAAGCATTTGGCCAAAATAACCACCAAGCAAGTTTCCCAGTTCTTTTGGGAGAACATCATTTGTAGATATGGGATCCCTCGAGTCCTTGTGACGGATAATGGGACACAGTTTAACAATGAAGAATTTAAGAAGTACTGCGAGGAAAATGCCATTGAGCTTCGTTTGACTTCAGTAGCACATCCACAAGCAAATGGACAGACAGAGGTCGCCAATCGAATCATCCTTGATGGACTGAAGAAGAGGGTCGAACGTTCTAGGAACACTTGGGTGGACGAGCTATTGCCTATACTATGGGCGTATCGTACCACCTGTAAAGTATCAACTGGAGCAACCCCGTTCTTGTTGGCTTACGGAGCCGAGGCAGTTGTGCCCCTTGTGTTGGAATTCGGGCATGATAACGCAACGGAATTAACGAAAATAACAATTAAAAACGAATTCCAAGTCCCGGATCCATGTATAAATTGATGATCATGGTATAAAAATTGTCAAGATCAAGATCTTACCTCTTAAAGCTTTCCAATGGATGTCAAATGGAGATCCTAGCTTGTTGATTTGAGAGCTAAAATTATAACTCCTCCACCGGTATCCACACTTGAATGCTTGCTTGAATCGTCGAACGATTTCGCCACGGGATGAGGTACTAGCCAAAAATAAATAATCAAGAATGTGTTCTTGACTTAGATTGATTTTCTCTATCAAATTCTCAACTGAAATTTTCAGTTCATGTGTAACCTAAATGATTTGCCAACACTTGGCATTTATAGAAAAACAAAGCCAAATGGAGCCTTAAACAATTAGGCCATTTTATTTAAACAAATCTTATTTATTTAAATAAATTAATTAAGTCATACTTAATTAATCAAATAAGTCAAGAAAATACATCTTCAAATTTTATCTTTAACTAATCAAGTCTCACTTAATTAATTTCATAAAATTCGAATTATTATTTATTATTAATTTAAAAATCATAATTTAAATTATTATTAATTTAAATTCATGAAATAAATTAATATCCCTTTTAAACATTCTTTGTGTGTGACCCTGTAGGTTATTATTTAATTGGAAACAATTTTATTCTCTAATAAAATTGTAAACAATAAGCGGCGTCTAGTAACACATTATTGCTACCCAATAAAAGAATAATTAAATCAACGATTCAATAAACCTTTTATGACTAATGTTCCATGTAATATAATCCCTTTAAATCATGATATTAGAGATTAAACTCGAGGCATGAAATGTGTCATCCTCTTCATAATTTAATCTTCATTTTCTTGATCGATGAGTAGACTATTAATCAAATCAACTTTTGAGCATGGCCATGCATTTCATAGTCTCACTCAAACAAGAGGCCGATAATATCACTCCTTTATTAGGAGATTTAAATCCCATCTAGATCATTCATATTTCTCACATGATTCATAATATATCCGATATTCACCTTTATCATTATCCGGATAAAGATAACTTTTGATAAATTCAAAATATATTAATTCTCATATAGAAATATAATGACTTCAGGTCTAAGGATCATTACACCATTATCACTGTGAGAATACATATGACACATTTATAAATTTATTTACCATGATGTATCTCACGGTGGGTCTGTCCAGTACCCTGTACTCGTACGGTTACCTATGTATTGCTTTTAGTATCTACATACTTATGACCAATGAGATGTGGTCATCTTGTCAATTAACATACTAGCCTTAGTGTATTATTATTGTCCTAAGTAATAATAATACTCGGCTAGGGACATTTAAGAATATGATACAATCATTATATAAGCCCATGTTCAAGTCACATACTTGCAAATACATAATTTGTATCAAGATTCTAAGGCCATTTATTATACTTTATGTATTTCGCAGTAAATAAAGCCAATAATAAATATATATATCAAATATATAAAATCACTCAAACACAAATACAATTGATTGTATTGACTCTAGGGCACCAATACTAACACCTTGAGATTATGCATGCATCACCTCGAGTCGAAGCATATAAACCAGAAGTTAATGAAGAGGGCATGAGACTCGCCCTTGACCTAATTGATGAGGTTAGGGATGAAGCAAATGCCAAGAATGCAGAGCATCAGAAGAGAGCGTCTTTCTACTACAATTTAAGGGTTAAGGAGAGAGTCTTTCGACAAGGCGATTTGGTTCTAAGGAAAATAGAAGCTTCTGGAGTTGGACAGAAAGGAAAGCTAGCCCCTAACTGGGAAGGGCCGTATCGAGTCAAGAAGACACTAGGACGGGGATCCTACAAGTTGGAGACATTAGATGGGAATGAAGTACCGCGAACTTGGCATGCTTTGAACCTGAAGATTTATTATGTGTGAGCTATCCTTGTACGGATTCAGCTTTCTATCTATTTATTAGGAAAAGTAGAAATAAGGTTCGATGAAACCATTCCAGGGCCTAGTGCCCCGAGTAGGACAGTATTATTACATATGTAAGGGTTGAACCCACTTCGATTTATTAATGCAAGTTTGTCTTCCATTCTATGATTTTGATTATGTACCAAGAACCCGTTGAGTGTGAGTTTAGAAAATCAAGTACCAGAAATAATTGAACATATGAATGAGGAAAGCAAATGCATAAATAAAGTGCCCCGAAGGGCTAAGTTTTAAATTATAAACCACGAATAAAAGTTAAGTCCCGAAGGACCTTGATTTAAAACTAAAAAGACAAAGCCATATATGGCTGTGAAGGCCATGCAAGGCCCTTGATCAAAGACATCTACACCTCGGAGGACTCCTCTACCACTTCTTGCTCTTCTCCCTCCTCCTCTCCGTCTCCCTCTTCTTCATCTCCCTCCTCTTCGGAGCCCTCATCGTCATCATATTCGGCTTCTGTTTCCATAGGTTGCACCACTCCCCTCTTCACCACGTCCCCTTCTTCATCTGAAGTCTCAGTCGAGGAGTTGGGTCTAATTGGAAGTTTTTTTCCAGGAAAAGATCGTCTCACGGTAGCCTCCCTCTCCGACATGGCCTTTTTCCCAACTGAACGGGAAGAGGTCGAACTGGAGCTAACAACATTGGCCGCCTTCCTTAAACCAGAACCAGAAGGACGACGACTATCCCCGGAGCCCAATGCGTGATCCCCGTGACTTCCGACAGCAGCAGCCCAGTTAGGGCAAGGGAAGTCTGCTGGATTCACCATCGAAGGATACTTGTGGCTGACAGCGCCAACAGCTTTGTTCCACCCGACTGACATGTTAAAGGGCCGCATCTCATTATCATGATCATCTATAAACTTTGTAAAAGCTTCCGACCTATGGTAGGCATCAATCACCTTGTCAGCATCGAAGGATTTCTTCTTGGCAAGTGAGTGAAGTTTCTTTTGGTAAGACAGGCTACTTGCCTCAGCTCGAGCAACCTTGGAGTTTAGGTCATGAACTTTTTCTTTGAACCGTGCTTGCTCATTCAGCAGTTCCACATTGCTATCCCTATGGGCTCGGCCTTGACGGGTGGCGGATTGAAGATAAGCATTTGCCTGCAATAAAGAAATAGGTAAGGCACCTAACAAAAAATTGGGCAAACAAGAACATCGAGTGCATAATTTGGTACCTGATAAAGAGCCTGAGCTCCAAGGCGCTCAGATTCATCAATCTTATCCCCCGCAGTAACTGTCAGGAGATCAGAAGCAGTGATAGAGAGCCTGGACTAGGCCAAGGCTAAGGAAGAACTTCCCAAGATAGAGTCCTGCTCACAAATACCCCAATCCGGAGTGAATGGGACTCTAGTACCTTCAGCGGCATTCCGGGACCTCTTTCCCCTTTGGGAACATCCCTCCAAGAACGTAGGAACCTTTCGACCAGTAGGATTCAGTTGCTCTTCTGCTTTCTTTGTCATTCGTTTGGTAACATGTGGCTGATTCTCGGGATGACTGTCCAACTCCTCAGCAGCTAAAACAAAAGAAGAAAGAGATATCGGAATAAGAACAAACATAGTTCATGATAAAGTAACGAAGGAAAATTACCCTCAGAAGAAAGAATGCTTAAGCCGGCTTCGATAAGCTTCTTCTCTGTCAGAATAGTTTTGTAATGGGTGCGACCATCATCAGCAAGCAATCTATCTCTGTTTAGCAATTCTTCATGGTTAAGATCACACACGAAGTGCGAACTATCCTCTACATATCCAAACCTCTTAACGAAAAACTGACCCCAGTCACCGCCTTGCCATTCCAAAACAACAAACTCTCTATCCCAGAAATGATGGGAGCCAGGAAAGGAGAAAGAGTTTACTATATGAGGAAGATTACTTCGAAGTTGGAAGTTAATCCGTCCTGCCTTAGAATCAGAAGAGTTTTTCACTGAGAAGATGCTCCTAAACATTGTTGTGCTCAGAGGGATCTCCAATTCCCGGCACCTCAACATGAAAATAATGAGGAACCTCCATGAATTTTGGTATAACTGGCAAGGATTAACTTGGAGCTCCGCTAAGAACCTGATAATGAATGGATGGACGGGGAACCTCAACCCCGCTTCTAAGGTACCTTTATAAACGCAGATCCTTTCGGGATGCCAATTGCAAGTTCTATCCCTAGGGCTTGGAAGGCAAACTTTGATCACACTTGGAAAACCATACGTGCTTTCAATCATCTCTACATCCTTTCTTTTTAACTTGCAAGGACTATGAAAGGCATCTAAATCTGAACTATTGGGGAATGATTCTCCCATAGTGTTTAACAAATCTAATGTAGACTCGAATCGACGCTCAATATATTTAGGAGGCATGAGTTTTAGTTTACCTTTCATGGTTCTCGCCATGCTCCTCTTCCTGAAGGCTTCCTCCATGGAGATCTGGGGGACAGATGCATGCTTGTTGGCCATACTGAACTTGAAGCTTGAACTTGAAGCTTGAACTTGGAAGCTTGAAAACTAGAGAACTTGAAGACTTGAGAAAAGTTTGAGAAATGAAGAAGTGAAGAAAAATGAAGGATACTCCCCTCCTTTTATAAGAAATGGATGACCTGCTACCTCAGGTTGAAATGCAGCCCAGTTCGCGTTTACAGGTCAAGTATCGATAAAATATGAAAAAGGAGCAAAAACTATCTGTTATAGATGGAAAGAGTCGTTACAACTCATGAAATTCTGGAAAAGAAACGGAGAATTTAAGTGAATATCCGGAAAGACATTTCACCAGAGCAATCAGTTGAGCTTTGGAAGCTAAGCGTTCTTAAGAAAGGTTAATCAAGAAATTAGTCCTAAATGCGGGATTAATGATGCTAATCGTGGTTTTAAGTAAAACCTTAAATAAAAGTCATGAATGACCAAGTTGATTAACTTTTGATGAAAGCCGATGTACGAATATTGATGTTGAAACTCGATATTGATGATCAAGGTCGATACTCAAGTTTGAGAATCAAAGTAACTGATAATGATCTAGCTGACTACAACCCGGTCGACCACGGCGTGCAAGACACCCCAGCCGACCGCAAAACAGCCGACCGAGGCATGCAAGACCTTTAGGCCGACCGAAAAATGGCCGACTGGCGAAAAGGGAAGCCCCCGGCCGACCGGCATCGATCATCAAGTCGTGGTCTCGAGTCAGCATGTTGAGGACGACCGTCGAGTCGTCGTTCCGAACCCGCCGACTGACTCCTGGCCGACCGGCTCACCGGGGAAGGCCCGGCCAACCGACGTCGATCGTCACGTCGAGGTTTTTGCTTCCAAAAAAAAAAAAAATTTCGGCCGACCGGGTAATAAATTTCGGCCAGTTTTCGAAATATAATTTTTATTTTGAGCCGAATTTTAGAGTACCGTTTTAATTATCCAGCCAGGAGAAAATAAGCTGATTAAGGGGTCATCATTTTTTTTATTTTTCTGAAAATAGCACTAACCTTGTAATTATTATGCCATTTACAATTGTTCCCCATTATTTATTTCTTTTTAATTAATAAAATACCACACTAAAATTATCATCATTATTCAGCATTATTGTGGGTTACAATTTTATTCTATAAAAAGTACAGGTTCAGCTTGGCTAAAAATCATAACAGTCTCTTTCATATTCTTTTCCAAACAAACTCGAGTCATACTATCTATACAAAACCACAGATTTTTTTTCCCCATCCTTTTCTCTGCCAAAACCGAAACATAGACACAGGTAGTTATATTTTCTGTCCAACTTCTTCTTCCCGATTCATTTTTGTTTCCATTATTTTTCCTGCAAGACACCATTCTCTTGACTCTTTTTTAACACAAAAAAATTCGAACCATATATTCACAAATAAAGTACAACCCACAAGTAGTTTATTTTTCTTTTAATTGTTTGGTTTTGATTTCGTTTTTCTCTCTTGAATTTGGGGTGTGTGAGCTTGATTATACTTAGATATTAAGATAGTTTGCGAAGCAATTGTTGGCTATGTTGTTATACGGATTGATGGGTTGTTTGTTGTTGTCGATGGTAGTGTTGAATTGTCGTTGTTGTTGGTGGAGAGAGGGAGAGATTTAGAGAGGAGGTTTGTGGTGGTGTCGGTTGTTAGTAGTGTTGCCGCGTGGTTGTAATTGGAAAACAAGGAGAGAGTGTGGTTGTGTTGATGGGTGTTGTTGTGGTTGTGCCAAATGGAGGCAGTGGCGTGAGAGATGATAACAGAGGAGGAAGAAGAATTGGGGAGTACAGTGAGAGGTGCGAGAGGGCAGAGTAGAGATTTAGGGATTGATGGTGGTGGTGGAAGAAAGATGAGAGGAGAGATTAAGAGGAAGAGAGACGGAACAGTTGAGAGAGAGTCGAGAGAGAGAGATGGAGAACAAAGAGATTGAGGAGAAGAGAGATTCGGGAGAGAGAGATGTAAGAGAGAGAGAGAGAGAGAGAGAGAGATTGGGAGAGATTGATGGGAGAGACGCAGGAGGGGGTGGGTGGGACCCACGGTGGGGAGATGTGGGGCCCACATAAAATTTTCTGTTAAATAAATAATCATATAATAATAACGTACTAAATTTAGGATCGTATGTTATAATCAGGATTTAATTACTTGAATTGTTATTAAAAATTTAGAGAATTAAGTTGTTTTATTAAAATGGTTTAATTGCCTTATTCATTAAATAGAATTATTTAGAGTTTTTAAAATGTAATTTAGAATTATTTAATTAATTAAATAAGTATTATTATGATTTTGAAAACAAATTAGAGATTTATTAATTTACAATAAAAAGGGTATATTTGTGAATAAATAGAATAATATATGATTTTATTCTGGAAAGCTGTTGCTAATATTTTCCGGTTTATTTTAGTTAACCGGATCGAGTCAGATTTAATTTAGAGATTAATATTTTATTAAATAAATTAAGATTTGTGAGGTTTATTAAAAGTGGAATTCTTTGATGAATTATTTTTTTAAAAATGAGATTGATTATTTTAAATTGAATAAAAAATGGATGTTTGAATTTTTCATTTTGAGTAAGAATTTAGATTTCCAGATATTAAAAATAGGATTTATTTTCGAGATTTGATTCCTGAGTTCGAAGAGGGATTTATTTATTCGGGAATTATTTTCCGTTAATTCTTCGAGGGATATTTTATTATTAATTATATTATCGGATCGGGAATTTTTCATTCTGAAGAATCGCTCACGTATTTCTGGTTGCCATTTTTTTAGAGAATAATTCTCGAGACGTAGATCGACGCCAAGTTCACGGGTAGAGTTTAATTTTTATCTGCATTCATTTGCACTTCGAGATCGAGGCAAGTTCATTCTTACCCTAACTTTTGGAAACTGTGAATTTCTGTTCGTATTATTTATTTACTTAATTATTTTTGAGATATTATATGTTGAGATTTATCTGTTGCTTCGTATGATGAAATAATTTCTTTTGAGCATTATTTCTCGTTAAATATTATTATGCTGTTAATTTAGTTTATTGAGAATTACAATCCCTATAAGCGTAGAAATAATTTAGTTGCTATCGGGTCGATCTCATTAATTCGAGATGACTATTATTTTGATTCGGTGAAACTAATCTCATTCGTCTGAGATAGTTAAATTTATTCTTTTCGATTGAATTTATTGTACAAGTTCAATCGTTATTTATTGATTATCTTTTAGTTAGTTCCTCGTTTGAACTAACCGATATGAGTTTAAAAATTATAATTGTTAAAGATTTTTATTCGTCGATCAAGTGAAAAATATTCTATTTAAACGTTCATCAATGTTGAGTATTATAAATATTGAGAAGTACTATTTGTTCAGTACGACTCCCAATTACTTCAATCTTAAGACTATTCTCATAAATTCGAGATAGTTGATTTTATTGTCAAGGTTTGGCATTTTGTTCGTGTCAATCGATAAATTATTATTATTTAGAATTTACATCAGTCCATTGTTCGGATTGGTGGTGAAATCGAGTCAGACTGGCAATCCGCCAGATTTGTAAATGTTTTCTGAAAGAATTATCTCAAGTTATCTGTACCCCAAATATTCGGGAATTCTGTATTCTACTGGTCAATTTTGGGCAAGAGGCCCATTATAGAGAAAGAGAGACTCGTGTACCGTTTTACGGACCCGAGAATAATTAGGCACCTTGTTGCCTTGGTTGGATTGATATCCATTATGATGCTAGCATTCATACATATATATATATTATTGTTGATATCGTATTGTAGCCGTGATCGGGCGAAGTGCGGTGTCATTGGAGGCCGGTATTCTTGGTTGGTTAGTTGATCGCCCCACCGAGATACGGAGAGGTGGAAGACCAGTTCATTCTTAAATCATGAGTTATCAGAGTTATATCAAATGAGTTATCGAGTATTCTGTTTCGAGATGAGTAATGAGTCTTTTGAGTATTCTGTTTTGAGATGAGTTTTGAGCCTTTCGAGTATGATATTTTCAAGATGAATTTGAGCCAAATCATATTGTGATATCCGCTATTAAAATTTTGAGTATTTATTTCGGTAAACTTTATTATATTTATATACCGAGCGAGAAGAGAACTTGCTGGGCACTATAGTTGCTCATTCTTGCTTTACAACATTTTGTTCAGCTGTCAAGACGGAAAGAGGCGAGACGTCCAGCCAGGGCTACAGAGGCAAGGGGAAAGCGCAAGGCTATGGCGACAATAATTAGAAGATCCAGATGGAATTTTTATATTTCTACTGTTGTGAACTTTTGTAGCATATTATTTCGAGATGTATCAAGTTGGATTGTACTATGTTGTGAAGACGATCTTGGACCTGCGGAGTGGGACATTCATTCTCCGTTGTAATAAAATTTGGTATTGTTATTGCGTTATCATATTGAGACAATGTGATGACCCGGGTCCCCTGTCAGGGTGGATTTGGGGGCGTTACAAAATCAAATTAAAATCAAAGAAAAGAAATGAGAGTTATCATTCACAAGGAGAAAGTACAAAATCTAACATATCAGTAGATAAAACCCACTAACGTGGTACTGGACTCTCAATAAAGAGAGATAATTATTGAAAAACAAAGTAAAATCAAGAAAAAAAATAAAAAGGGCCTTACCATCAACCAAAGTGCATGTCAGCCCCTAACCTTTAGTTTAGTATTTTTAGGAGAGGAGGAGAGGAAGAAACGGCTATAGCAATCGTTTAAAAATCACTATTATTGATAACTAGATAGGTCGATACATATTAATTATATATAGTTTCCGATAAAAGGTGCCCATTTTAATTTTGTATTCTTGAATTCAAGTAATAGTATTCAATTTTCATATCCTAATCTAAGACTAGACATATATAATTTGCTTGGTTGGTTAATAATATTTATTTTTAACATCAATAAAATCTTAAAATGTAGGTAGAAAATTTAATAAGTTGGTAGATAGATTCTAAACAAATAGAGATATATATTAAGAATAAACAAAATTAAAAAAAAATAAGAGGGCTTCATTTTTATGTACTCTACTCTTTGTTTTATTTTGTAGCATCTCAATGTTGTTTTCAATTACATAGTAAAATACTTAGATAACTTTGGCAAAGAGTGACATATTACATGTAACTGTGTTGAGTATTGAATATACCAAAGAGAATACAGAGGGGGGTGAATGGATTCTCGACTTTTCTTTGAATCTGCTTAGTCGTGTATGTGTTCTTGCGCTTAAACAAATATGAGTGCGGAAATATAAGACACAACAACACAATACTCACTTTAATCTAATGTTTTATGAGATCAAAATATTGCTACAACCTGTGAATACAAATGTTAATATTCTCAGCTTCGTCTTCTCAGCGAGACGTATGTTCTAAAAATATATCTTGAAAAGCTCTGCTACTAGAGAAGTGAGGTTGTACTCTTATAGAACATAAGTACAACCTATGTACTACAAATAAGGTTACATGATAAATTACTTTCTAGTATGTCTATCCTATTTGAGTAACGTCCAAATGGCTTGAGGTTTGACTTGTTGTATCTCTGTCCAGATCCACTTCTTTAGCAGCTTGTCTCATGTAACATCTCTCTAAGCTTCTTTTGTAGACTTTCCAAAACACTTTACAGTACAGTGGTCCTGAAAGTATTTTTGCTTGTTGTAGAGTTCTGACTTGTACAATTTCTCAGTATTTTGTCTTCAAACTTCATTCGAGAAGTAACTAAGTAATTGAATCGAGAACTAGAATTTACTTGATAGATAACTCTGAGTTCTCGAACAATGTATAACTGACTTGTCGAATCACTTCTCGAATTAGGCTTTTCTTCAGGATTCCTTGAGTTGTCGAATAGATCAATTGACTTATCGAATCCTTGAGATGTCGAATAACTTCTTAAGTCCTTGATATAACGAACGAGCTTTGACTTATTGACTCTTTGAGAACACGAATGATAGTTTCTCCTTGAGTTCTCGAATAGAGTATTTAAACATGTCAAATGCTGGAGTTGTCGAATGAGACTTTGACTAGTTGACTCCTTGAGATATCGAACAGTGTCTTTTGAGATATCGACTCCCTGACTTCTCGAATGCTAGACTTCTCGAATAGAGCAAAGTACTTCTCGAATTAGTACTTAGACAAATCTTCAATCTTCAAAATCCAATCTGTGTTTATTTCTTCGGCCTTGATTTCCAAGCTTGAGGCATGATCCTTGAATCTTCGTCCAAGCATTATTTTATGACTTTAATTGTAACACCCCCAGATCCGGGGTCAGGGATCTGGTGGTTACGGTCTTACATCCATTCATAATACTTGACTTGAGTCCACAATAAATAAATCACATGCTGTGACCCCACAATAATTACCACTCACACACACAACAGTTATAGTCCCAGAGATGAAATTGAAATAAGTCTTACATTAAAGGGTTACGAATAAAAGTTATTACAATCCCAAAAGGATAACATCATAGGTTTAAGAGTTTTGCCGTTAATTACATTAATTATACATATAGTTAAACAGGAAACAAAAGCTGTCTAACTATGCTCCCTCAGCAATGGCGGCTAGCATCTCAGCGAGTAGTCCGGTGGGTCGGGTAACCTGCTTGCGCCGAGTGCGCCTAACGCGAGCCATCTGTCCTAGCTGTTGTTGTGAAATAATGTAAACAAAGCAAGGGTGAGCGAAAGCCCACCAACAATAATATATAACTGAACGATAATTTAAAACAGTTCAAAGCTATCTTTCAAACCATATGCCATGCATTTACGGAAATAATGCCAGTATAATATGAACGATGAAGTTACAAGGTAACTGAAAGTATTTGTTTGTAGAAATATCTGCTACATCGAAGTAAGCGAGGTATTCTTATTGTTATTAAGAAGAGGAACTTGCAAGAAAAGGTTGCAATTCCAGTTATGACACTTTTCCAACTCTGCCAACAGTAATCATGTTGCAGGAAATAAATAAATTTGGATGATGAACCAATGATGGAGTATTCACCGTGCCCGCTGTTCCAATCTTGATGATCAGTCGAGATCGTACAGCTCAATTTAGATTTACTACCGGTAGAAGGAAGAACTGACGGCTTTACTTGTATACCGCCTTGCTAGCTCTCCCCGGCCAACGGTTGGGCCAAAGGGGATGGACCGGCGCTACTCGGCCTCTTACACGACTCCTAGTTCAAATAGAATTCATGATTCTGAGTGTAACGTTCGTCCCCCTTTCCCCAAGTATAATACTTGTTGATAAGACTCCACAAAGTAGTCGTATCTAGTTGGAAAGGAAAATTTACCAATAACTCCCAAGCTATTACTTGGTAACGGATATCAACTTGTTCCAGTAATCTTACCCCTCGAAAGATGAGAAGGTAAGCAACGACTTAATAAGTCAACAGCACCCGAGTTGCGGGTGAAGGGAATACTTTATGACCGGGAAGTCGACAAGATAAATAACATTTTCCAAGTAAGGTTCCCTTATTATTAAGGAGATAGACTCAAAGAAGAATGATGTCTGAGAACCTTTCTTGATATAAGATTAATAATAATATGACTCCGAGATATTTTTCGTAATAATCGAAGAAGATGAACCTTATCGAGGTTATTCTAAGTATGGAATAAATATTCAGAGAATATTTATTGAATTAAAATATTTTACAGATTATTTAGGAATATGAAAGAATATCTTTAATCAGAGTATTTCCCAAATAATTCTTGAAGAAATATCGAGAGAATATTTATTGCATAATTAAATATTCAAATGAATATTCAAAATAATATTCATTACTTAATAAGTCCTGAGAGGAATATTTAAAATATTTAAAATAATATTCGATGATTAAATAGAACCCTGGATGAATATTCAAAATAATATTCATAATTACTTAGGAATTTAAATGAATATTGATAAAGTAATATTCGTTTAATGAATAATATTCTAAATGAATATCAAGTAATATTCATTTAGTAATCCAAGCTTTAAAGGAATATTCGATATAATATTCGATAAATAAATCAAGCTTCAGATGAATATTGAAGATAATATTCATCAAGTACTTAATATCTTAAATGAATTTTCAAAAGTAATATTTATTTAATAAAATAATATTCTAAATGAATATCCAAATAATATTAATTTAGTAGTCTCATCTTTAGAAGAGTATTTGAAATAATAATCGATAATCAATTCGACTCTGAATGAATATTGAGAAATATTATTCCTTGAATAGTTACGTTCAAATAATTATTTGAAGTAAGGATCGTTAAAATAATTAGCCTCGAACGAATATTCAAATAATATTCGTCGCCCGAATAATGGAAAATATTTACCTAAATATTTTCCTCTGAGGTAATCTTGATATATCAAGAAATATTGACTCCCGGTCTATAATGATGAATAAGATGTATACGCCCTTCTATGAGGGTCTTACAATAACCGGCTTATAACTAATACGATAGCTATCTAATTTATAAGCCAATAACAATCAGGGAACAAGCATAATGATATAACTTTGAAAGCAGGCATGCATGCTATGGCATATGTATATCAGAAAACATATATATATATATTTATTCAATCACAACAACAGCCTAAAAGAAGGGAATTGAAACTTGCCTGGCAGTCGAGTACGGTAGGGGGTAGTGGTAGCGGGTCCCGGTTCAGCTTGGTGATCTATAAATAGCCAAGGCATTCGGGATTAATCACTTAACATATTAAAAGTTAAGTTATACTTAAATCGAAACACGTTCTCGAGTTATCTCGTTATACCACTTTTAGTGGATTACTTTTTATCACTGATCCGACCCAACATTCGTTCGTTAATACGACATGTCATTGTACTCATACTTGGGACATACTTAAGTCATATGAGTTCTAAGGTTGATCGTTACGAACCAATATTATACTCCGAGTTTTATCGCCCGTTTTCTAAGTGTTTTACCGAAGTTATAAAAGAGTCGTCTTTTAGGGGTTCGTTCGCGTTTAACCTCGACTCGAACATTTTTAATAAATCGAAAAATGCTCTTTTTGACATACGGTTTTCTTTCACACCTTCCTTCTTACCCCTAGTATTTATTTACCAAGATTCGCCATGACGTTACATAGATTACGAGGGTTCAATTTCAGTTACGAACTTTCGTTTACGGATTCGAACTACTTTTAGTAATTTGGTCATAAATCCTAAACCGTAAGTCCGTTTCACGTGATCTTTATATCAAAACGAAGCTTAGAACATTACCTATCCTATCATGGCAGATAAGGTCTCTGGACAGTAGGGGTTCGACATGGAAAATGGCATACAAAACATGGTATTGTAAAATCGGGCATTATAACGGCTGTAAATCGAATATCTACCAATTTCGAATCTTCCCATACACATAGTATCCAACCCAAACAACATATACATGACTTATATACATGAACTGAGGCCAAGAAATGCCTTTCCGTTCATCTAGCTATTTACATCATTTATCCAAGATCCATACATAATCATGCTTATAATCTTAACATAACCATAACTAAGCTATATCTATCATAAACATACTTAAATCTCAAACAAGGGTTCGGGTTTCAAGAGCTTTATACCTTCCTTAGATAGTGATATAGCCTTACTAAGCCTTGTATGGTCCTTAGGAGTGATTATGCTTGCTAGATCAACCATGAAAAATCAAGAAAACAAAGTTAGTACATGATGAACACTATTCACCCTTCTCTTGTTTGATTTTTTTTTTGGAAATGGAAACAAAGGAGTTTGGTGCTAAGATTTTGAGGAGATAAGTTTTATGAAATATAAGTCTCACCTTAAAAATTTCAAGAACAAACAATGGTGGGAAGGTTGAGTTTGGATTTGGAATTTATGGTGAGGCCGAATGGAATGGTAATGGGGGGGAGAGTGTTCTTGCTCTTTTTTTTTGTATTGGTTGCTTGTAATAATGCTTAAAGTGATTTTGTGAGATAATATCTCATCCAAGTGGTGTTAGTGGAGTGTGATGCAATGGATGAGGTAATTAGCATGGACAAGTGTTGTGTTTTGCATGGTTGAAAGCTTAACCAAGGGTTTTTGATTTCTAAGTACTAGTTATGCTCCAATTAATCTAGTTACTCTTGCCCACTTGGTTACTAGATATTTATTCTAGTAGCTTGCACAAGACTCTTGCTTCCTCTGCTTGTTTCTGTGTCCGGTTATTGCCCGTTTCGATTGATCGTTCGTAGGAATATTTCACGGATTTCTAGTTAGGGTTTACCGGGAATCCTCTTTAATATTAATACTTTCATTCTCCATCTTTCATTCTAACTTTCCAATTTATATTCCTTAAATCCATTCGTTAAATACTTAAGGCTATCAGTGTCCAGGGAACTCTCGGAGAAAATAAAAGTGCGGTTTTTCAGAATCCGACAGCTTTTACATACACTTATTTTCCCCCTGGATCACTAATACGAACTCGGAAATCCGTTCCGAATACTTCTATGTAGTGTCGTCTCATATTATTATATACTCCCACCAAAACACTATTCATTCTGTATTCTTTACTTGTTCTCTTAGGGTTGTATAATTGTCCGTATTCTCTTTCGATCGTTCCTTAACCTTTTTACGGAACTACTGGATTAATCGTTATCGATCTGGATGACATGAGAGTATTCTCTTGCTTGAAGTTGCCATATCTTATTCCCTTAGAAGATAGATTATTCTTACCTATGTTGTCACCCTTTAGCATTCTTCAAGACATAAACATAATAAAGTCGAATTCCATTCATTCTTTCCCAAATATCAATTATTACATTGTAGCCGTATCCACTATTCATTCTTACATCATTAAATACATAAAAGTTTTAATTCCACCCAAAATCTGGGTTCTTACATTAATATACAGGTTACACAGATAGAATTTTGTTGCCTACTCAGGGTACTAAATACAAGTAACTCTACAGCTAGAGGTTCCCTCAGTTAAGTGGTCATATAAGTAATGCAAAGCACTACAAAAAATTAGGCTTGTTATTAGATGTATGCAGGCATGCCTCTGTGACTAACAATCTCCCCCAAATTGTGAGTAAGACCCTTAGTCACAATTTCATGTCTGATAACAAGCCTAACATACATAAAGGTAAAACTTGACAGGTACATGTATGAGATTGACTGATATGAATAGAACTACAAGGAAAGCATTCTTACAATTATGAAGAAATACTAGCCATTTTCATTTGAGTTTTTTCCTTGAGATTTGGCTTGTAGATCCCCTTTTTCTTTTTCTTCCTTGGCTTTCTTTGCATTACTCATTGCCTGGATGATGTCTTCCATGGCATAGAGTTCTTCAATAAGAGGTGAGCCAAATAGGTCTCTGATGAGTTCATTCAGTTTGGCTTCAGAATAAGAGCTAATGTAGTCCATTCTAATCTTCATAGTTCTGCCATATTTCATGTATTCCACAATGTAAGGATTGTACTTGACTCTGCATAACCCTCTAGCTCTCATCTCCTTAACTTTGGCTTCTAGAGCAGCTAACTCTTCTTCCCTCTTTTGCTTCAAAATTTCATTCTTCTTTCTTAACATCACCTCATGATCTCTTTTCATCTTGATAAAATGAGCGATCTCAATTTTCCAGCTTCTTTCCTTTTCATCCTCATAGTTGAGTAGCACCATTATTCTGTGTAGATCATGTAACCTACCCCAGTGTTAACACATGCCTTGCTTGAATCTCTTGGATCTTCCATCAATGTATTTGAACTCCAGGCAGTCATCAACTATAGCTACATGATAGATTCTTTGAGCCAGTTGATATGCTACCTCATCATCATCATCATAGTCTATGTTCAGACAGGGCAAATCTAATCCAGGAATGATTGTGAGTGCCTGAGATGCAGATGTCTTCACCTTTTTTGCCCTTCTGGCTGTCATATTGAATTCCAGCTTCTTCACTTTCTTGCTTGAGAGAAACTTAAGACCTTTGTCTTTGGACCAATGTAGTACACCATACCAGTTTGCTTTTGGAAATATCAAAATGGTTTCTTTAGTTGAATCTTCTTCTCTTCTTGAGGTGGCAAAACAGTTGCAGAAGCCATAGATGTAGATTTTGGTAGGTCATCACTAACTGCATTCACCCTAGACTTAGAGTCTTGTGTTATGGTGAGATCACTTTTAGTAATGCCTAAGGCTTGCTATTTTCCACTTCTTCTCTCATAAACCATGTCATAGCCTTGATCACCATCATTCTTCTTGTCATTGCTGCTCTTCTTCTTCTTCTTCTTCTTCTTCTTCTTCTTCTTCTTCTTCTTCTTCTTCTTCTTCTTCTTCTTCTTCTTCTTCTTCTTCTTCTTCTTCTTCTTCTTCTTGTCTTCATCATCCTTATCACTCCTGTGATGTCTTCTCCTTCCATCACTCTTGTCTTCATCTTCATCATCCTTATTCCTCCTCTCTTTAGCCATTTCTGGGACAATGCCAGTTGCAATGAAAGTTTTGAGAATGTGCAGTGCTTCCAACTCTTCAGCAGTTCTGATTCCAGGCTTGTTATTCTTTCAATGATGGCAATGATGAGACTTCTATTCTGAGGAGTAAGATGCCTAGGAATGATTAACTATTTGATGTCATCAATTTTTGTTCCATATTGGTAGATAATTGTTCTTGGATCTGTAATTAGTTCAGGAAATCTGGCAGGTTGCTCATTCCTTAAGTCATCATACAGACTCTTATTGTTTTCATTGACATTCCTCTTCTCTATCAGCTTGATCAGCACATCTACCTCTGAGTATCTTAGGACTTGTAGAGTTTTGTAGGTTAGATGCCATATCTTGGATTTTGACACCATCATTATCTCCTTGAACCATAAGCTGTCTAACTTTCTAGGTATCACAGTGAGATAGTCAATCTGATCCTTCGAGCTCCTTAGATATAATTGAGTGTCACCAGTCTGATTCCTTGAGACTTTCAGAAACTCCAAGAATGCATCATCATGATAGACATTCGAGTTTGCAATTTCTTGTAGCTTGGCCTATGTAACCACCTTTACTTCTGCAGGCTTGGCACTTTCAATTTTGGAGGATGGAGGTTTGTCAGATGGCATACTCCCTGCAACCACTGTAGTAGTGATAGTTTGCTTCTGGATACTTGGAGTAATGATGTGTACAGATGGTAGAGTAACAGTTGGTAGAGAAGATGGAGGTTCATTGATTTTGGCTTTCCCTTTGCCTTGAACATGAGTTGTAGAAGATTTTGAAGTTCTTTAGGCTTCTCCTCTTTAGGCTTCTCCCCCATAGATTTTGAGTTCCTTAAGGTCCTCTTCTCCCCCTTAGGCTTATTGTCAGGCACAGAGGCTATAGTAGGGGCCTTTGGGTTGGAAGAGGTGGGATTGACAGATTCATCAGGTATAGGGAGCCCCATGTGCTTCATCATAGCAGACAGCATCAGTTGTTGGTAAAGAAGAACATCAGCTATGGTGGTAGCTTTATTGTCCAACTTGTTAGTAAGAGTTGCAACTGTGTCTGTAAGGTGAGCATTGGATTGTTTGAGTAAGCTCACTTCCTGTTCAAGAGTAGCAACCTTGGTGAACAACTCATAGGCTTTAAATCCAGAAAGAGATTGGTCCTTGAGTCTCTGCACTTCATACTTTGACATTTCATGTAGAGGGACTTCAGTCACCAATTTTTCATAATATTGGTTGGCAAAGAGAGTCCTAAGTACTGCATTGGCATCTGTTGTCTGGTTAGAGAGCTTTTCCATTTGAGTAGCCATATTCTTGACAGCACTTTGGACTAAGACCAATGAATTATCCATCTTAGTGCAGGTGGTTTTGCATTCATGAATGTCCTTGATGACAGAGTCTAGAGAATGGAATTTGGAAGCAAAATCTCTCTTGATGTCATTCACTGCAAGGGTTGTGGCTGCACAAACTTCATTTATTTCTGTCTTAAGGCCCTTTCCAAGATAGTGTGCAGCTTTCAAAATTCCCTTGTAGGTATCATTGACAGCATCATACACTTCACCAGGGGTTAGGGATTTGGCATTGGACCTTAATGAGGTGATGTATTCTTCTCTGAGAAATTGAAGACCTTCAGAGAGAGCAATATTATAAGTACCTTGCAACCAGGCATCTACATTACCATCTCTTTCAGCCTCATCTACTATTTTCTCCTTTTGCATCTCCACATCTTCTTTATGACATAGCAGAATGGCTTCATAGTCTGGATTTGACATGTTTGATGTGACAAGGTTTTGGGCTATTTTTAGAAACTCAGGAATCTGATCCACAACTAATCTTTGAAGTGCTTCTACCGTCAATTGTGGTGGAACAGACCCTGATCCTGAAGCACTGTCATGTTGCACAGGCTTCAGCCATTGTGACATAAAGTCAGAGCTAGAGCTAGGCAAGCTAGACTCCTCAGTTACAGATGCAACTTCTGTAGCCGGATGGAATGACTCTACTACTGTTGTCTCCACAGAAGTGGGATGGGTTACAACAGTAGTTGACACAGGCACAGAGTCTCTAGTGAAAACTAGTGAAGCCTCTGTGTTTGTGATGGTGTCATTAGGAGATGCCCCAGCATGCATTCCCTCACCATCTAAATGTGGTTTCTGGGTGGTGAGCAAAGTGTCATGCACTAAGTCACTTGAGTCTATTGGCTCACCAAGTGAAGTGAATTCTTGGTGATCAATGCCTTGCTCCTCAATTGCTTGAGTTGTAGGCTCCAAAGAAATTTGAGATGTAGATTCTGGAAGAGAATTGTCTTTTAGAGTAGATTTTAGAAACTCCCCCTGAGAAATAGAGGGAGTTTCAAGTGTGATGTGCTCTCCACTCAGTGTTGTGCCAGCCTTATCACTCCCATATGGTGACTCATTACAAGAAGGTGCATTGGGGAGGATGCTTGATTCTATAGATGCACCCTGTTGAGAGAGTACATCTAGTGAGCTGTTTGCCCCTGATTTTGATTTTACAACTTCAGGCATTTGTGTGACTGAAGAGGTGGTTTTTGATTTCTTCTTCTTTGGTCTCTGTAAGGGTGACTCAGGTTCCTCACTTTCTAAACCTAATTCTACAACAAATGCTGCTTCATAAAGAATGGTTAGGGGTGCAGATGCAACCTGTTTTCTCTTCTTCTTCTCCTTTTTACTAACATCACCCTGTTGAGAGGATGATGTAGGTGGCTCACTATTTGGTAAGGTGTTTGGTTGAGAGGGTTGGTTAGCAGGCCCTGGGTTAGCAATTTGTTCTACTTGCTTGGGCTTAGCTAACTCAGACTTAGAGGCAAATGTTGGCATGTTGTGGGGATAAGACTCAAATAAACTCTGCATATGATAAGTTATTTCAAGTCTCACATCCACATCATTCCTAGTCTCCAAGTTACCAAAAATGAGTTTGGTCATGGATTTCGGATAGCCTATTCGATTTCTATCTATCCCAGGCAATTCAATCAATTTATCATTTATAAAATTAAGAGCAAATTGAATAAAATGAGGGAAGAAAATTTCAGTACCTCTCTTGGTTGAGTTCTTACTAAGTCTCCCATACAGCTCCTGCATAATTAGATTACCCACATTGATTTTCCTATCATATGCCAAGGAGTATGCAATTTGTTGTGCAGGTGCACTGATTTGATCAAAACTCGACTTTCTAGCAGTGAACACCTGTAGCAGTGTGGCGAACACAAAACTCCATTCCTTTCTGAGACACTTCCGGTTCATTTTTCCAATCTTGATTTCATCAGCATATCTGATAAAGTCGAAGAACGCAATCAAATCATCATCAGATACCAGAGGGTGATACAGGTCTTGATGAAGTCCTAGAGCTCGATTCATATCCTCTGTAGTGATGGTAACCTCTTTCTCTTGTATTTTGCAGTAGATGATATAAGAGGTTACTGCATTTTCGAGAGCAACAACTTCCAGAGTGGCTGTCCTCCAAAACTATTCTAGAAGATCTAGGTACAAAGTTGGGTTGGCTGAGAGTGCATCCTTGATGTATGACTCAGACATCCAACGAGCGAAGCGCTTGAAATGAAGTTGGTGTGGGTAGGAATTGTGAGTTGGGTATTTTCCATTGTTACACAGAGAGAGAAGAGAATGAAGGTTGAAGAAGAAATTTAGCTTTTGAAGTTAGGGTTTTCAGGGTTTTCGAACTTTAGATGCTTGAGATAACGAATGAAATGAATCAAATAGATGTAGAATTGTATAAGTATGAAATACATGAATTGTCGATTAGATATATGTTTTGTATCGACAAGTCAGGCATTCGAGAAGTAGAAATCAACTATTCGATAAGTCAAGAAAGACTTATTTGATAACTCAAGCAGGTTGTAACTCACAACTGGCAGTTTATCTAACTTAGAAATGATTCTAAATTAAATAAAATATGTTTTTATGAGTGAATTAAAATTTTGGACAAAAATCGGTTGAAATTCAGCGAGAATTCAGCCTTATCAAATGATTCGAGAACTCAAATACAGTATTCGAGAACTTGGTCATTAGAGAACTCAATTACCATATTCGAGAAGTCAAGCATGCCTCTGTTCGATATCTCCAAAAGGCTCTATTCAAGAACTCAAGAGTGCTCCAAAGAGACTTGTTAGAGAAGTCGAGCATTGAATCATTAGAGAAGTCTGACTTATCGAAATATTCTTTTCACTCATAAAAATTCAATTTTCACTATCTTTTTTTTAAAATTCACTAGAAATATTCAATGAAGAATATTCTAACAAATTAAATAATGATTTTCTCAAAATTTCATAGAAATTTCAAGTTCGAAAAATATGATTTTTCAACATGTGCAACAGATATGAAATATTTATAAATCATATTTCAGCCAACACTTACTTCAAAAATATTGAGCATTTAGATGAAGTAAGTGTTTACTGCTGCAACAATTTAGTTGATATCTTCACTTAACCATATTCTGAAGAATTCAGCATTCCAATCTCACTAACCAACCTTGTGAAGGTGGCTTCATCCAATGGCTTAGTGAATATATCAGCTAATTGTTTATCTGTGGGAACATAGTGCAACTCAATGGTTCCATTAGTTGCATGTTCCTTGATAAAATGATATCTGATATCAATGTGCTTTGTTCTAGAATGATTGACAGGATTGGCAACTATAGAGATTGCACTTGTGTTGTCACACATAATAGGAATCTTTTCCAACACAAGTCCATTGTCTCTAAGTTGGTTTCTAATCCAAAGCACTTGAGCACAACAACTCCCTGTAGCTATGTATTCAGCCTCAGCTGTGGAAGTTGACATAGATTGTTGTTTCTTGCTGTACCAAGAGACTAACCTTTGTCCAAGGAACTGGCAGCTTCCTGAGGTGTTTTTCCTATCCACTCTGCATCCAGCATAATCAACATCAGAATAACCAACCAGATTGAACCCTGTGTCCTTAGGATACCATAGACCCAAGTTTGGTGTGCCCTTCAGATATCTAAAGATCCTTTTAATAGCAATCATATGTGATTCCTTTGGATTTGACTGAAACCTTGTATACAGACATGTAGTAAACATGATGTCTGGCCTACTAGCAGTGAGGTAGAGTAGAGAACCAACCATGCCTCTGTAGACTGAGATATCTACTTTCTTACCCTTAACATTATCATCCAATTTAGTGGCAGTGGCCATGGGTGTCCTTGCAGGTGAGCTATCTTCCAAATCAAACTTCTTCAACAAATCTCTAATGTACTTGGTTTGACTGATAAAGATACCATGCTTTCTTTGACTTACTTGCAGACCAAGAAAGAATGTTAACTCTCCCATCATGCTCATCTCATATATGCTTTGCATGAGCTTAGAAAATTTCTCATACAGTTTCTCATTTGTAGAGCCAAATATGATATCATCCACATAGATTTGAACTAGGATAATATCATTACCATGTTTCTTGTAAAACAGTGTCTTGTCCAGTGTGTCTCTAGTGAATTGATTTTCAAGGAGAAATTGTGATAAATTGTCATACCATGCCCTTGGAGCCTGCTTAAGTCCATACGATGCCTTACGCAATCTGTAAACAAACTCTGGGAAATGTGGATCCTCAAAGTCAATTGGTTGTTGCACATAAACCTCTTCTTCCAACTCCCCATTCAGAAATGCACTCTTGACATCCATTTGATAGACTTTGAAATTTGAGTGTGCAGCAAATGCCAAGAAGATTCTGATAGCTTCCAATCTGGCAACAGGGGCAAAAGTCTCATCATAATCAATGGCTTCCTGTTGAGAGTATCCTTTTGCAACCAACCTTGCTTTGTTTCTTACTATTACACCATCTTCATCCATCTTATTCTTCAGAACCCATTTTGTTCCAACAATGGTTCTGTTCTTTGGTGCATGCACAAGTTCCCATACTTTGTTTCTTTCAAATTGATTCAGCTCCTCTTGCATAGTAATAATCCAATCTGGATCCAACAATGCATCATCAAGTTTCTTAAGCTCAATCTGAGATAGAAAGCAACCATTGAGGAACTCAAATGTCACATCTGTGCTTTTCATAACTTTCTTGTGACTGATGACATAGACCTTGTATGCAGTTCTCTGCAAAGAATAGCCAAGAAAAATTCCTTCAAATGCTTTTGCATCAACCTTTCCAACATATTCTGAGTTATCCTTTAACATAAAGCATTTGCTTCCTGAAGCATGAACATGCTTAAGAGTAGGCTTCTTTCCAGTCATCAAATTGTAAGGTGTCTTTCCAGTGTTCTTGTTGATGAGGGTTCTATTTTGAATGTAGCATGCAGTGCTCACAGCCTCAGCCCAAAAACATGTAGGCATTTTTGCATCAAGTAACATTGTTCTAGCAGCTTCAATCAGAGTTCTATTCTTTCTCTCAACAACTCCATTTTGTTATAGAGTTCTTGGAGCTGAGAATTGTTGTAAAATGCCATTCTCTTTGCAGAATGCTTCAAGCATGAATTCTGTTCCATTATCACTTCTCAATGCAATCACACTTGCATTGTTGGCCTTTGCTTCTTTATCAACTTTCTTTATGTGCACAATGATTACTTGTGGAGCCTCATCCTTTGATGCTAGAAATTCCACCCATGTATACCTTGTGTAGTCATCAACCATCACAACTGCATACTTATTTCTTGCTAGTGACATAATATTGACAAGCCCAAATAAGTCCATATGAATTAGTTGCAAGGGCTTGGTTATTGATGTCACTGTCTTTGACTTGTGGCTTGACCTTTTCATCTTTCCTTTCTGGCAAGCCTCACACACTCCTTTTTGAGAGAATTCAAGTGTGGGAATGCCTCTCAATAACTCTCTTTTGACTAAAGAGTTAATGGCTTTGAAGTTTAAGTGTGATAACTTCTTATGCCACAGCCAACAATCTTTATTTGACGCCTTTGAGTAAAAGCAACAAATTTTGTCCTTGTTTGCAGAATCCATATTGGCTACAAACAGGCTTCCCTTCCTTACTCCAGATAGAGCAAAGTCACTAGTCTTCTTGTGGGTGATCAAACATTCATATTTGTCAAAATTCACCTTGAATCCTCTGTCAGTAAACTGACCAACACGTAGCAGATTATGCTTGAGTCCCTTGACTAGTGCTACATCTTCAATGATGACATTACCAACTTTCAATTTGCCATATCCCAATATGTTACCCATGCTGTCATCTCCAAAAGCAACCATTGGGCCAGCCTTCTCCTCATACTGTGATAGCAGGGCCATATCACCAGTCATATGGTTTGAGAATCCACTGTCCAAAATCCACATGACTTTCTTTTCTTGTTCTTTGCCCTGAGAGTCAGATGGAGACTGATCATCCTTGGAATCAGCCATCAAGGCATAGTTACAAAATTCTTGCTCTTCTCCATCACTATCAGAATCATCCCAACACTTCCCTTCAGCCATGTAGGCCTACCTTGTGTTTGTTTTTTCAGAAGGGCCTCATACTTAGCTTTAAGCTGTAGAAACTCCTTATCCTTCTTTTTAGGCTTCTTGCATTCATTGACAAAATGCCCTAGGTCATTGCATTTATAACACCTTACAGATGACCTATCCACATGACTGGTCTTGAATTTGTTATTATTTGCTTTCACAGGTGTCTTGCTCTTGTTGAATGAATGGTTTTGAGATCTAGATTTGAATGGTTGGTTCCTATTGAATCTGATGTTTGGAAATTTCCTTGCCATGAAAGCATATGAAGTGTTCTCCATGACATCCAGTTCTTCAAGAGTATAGAACTTATCTTCTTCCTTTTCTTCAATAGGTTCAGTCACTTCACCTTCAGTTTCTTCATCATCTACTATCTCCTCTATCCTCAACTGACTTGTAGATGCTTCTAGGTCTTGAACAGATTTGCTGACAATCAAGGCACATGATGTGTTTATCATTCTGCCTTGGTTGGCTTGTATAGCCTTCTTCTGAAGCAACTCAAGCTCATGAGTCTTTAAAACCCCATAGAGCACATCATATGTGATTTTGTTCAAATCTCTTTCCCTTAGAGAAATGACCCTCTGCTCTAGGTGGTTTGGAGAAGACAATAGAAACTTCATGTTCAACTCCTTAGTGCTGTAAACCTTGCCATTCATCTGTAGCTCAGTCACCAACTTGTGAAATCTCTCAAACATGTCAGTAATGCTTTCCTTGGGCTGTGCCATGAAAGCTTCATACTGTGTGACTAGTATCTATTTCTTATTTTCTCTAACTTCCTCTGTTCCTTCACATAATACCTCGATATGATCCCACATCTCCTTTGCTGTTCTACACGAAGCTATGTTAGCAAACATTGGCAGCTCCATAGAATCTATGATCAGCAGCATTAGATGACTGTCAAGGGCAACCTTCTCCTTCTCTATGTCTGTCCATTTGGATGGATCTTTAGCAACATAGGATCTTGGAATGGTTATGGTTCCAACAGTTGACTCAACAATCTCTTGTTGTGGAACAAAGGGACCATTCTTGAGAATCTCAGGATATAGAGGGTTAGCAGCTTTGATGAACAACAACATCTTGATCTTCCAGAGGTTGTAATTTTCTTTATCAAACTTAAGGACTTCAATGTTCCTATTGTCTTTGGTGTATTCATGATCATTTTCTGTTTTTGAATAAACAGCCTGCTTTGATACCACTTATTGAGTATTGAATATACCAAAGAGAATACAGAGGGGGGGTGAATGGATTCTCGACTTTTCTTTGAATTTGCTTAGTCGTGTATGTGTTCTTGCGCTTAAACAAATATGAGTGCGGAAATATAAAACACAACAACACAATACTCACTTTAATCTAATGTTTTATTAGATCAAAATGTAGCTACAACCTGTGAATATAAATGTTAGTATTCTCAGCTTCGTCTTCTCAGAGAGACGTATGTTCTAAAAATATATCTTGAAAAGCTCTGCTACTAGAGAAGTGAGGTTGTACTCTTATAGAACATGAGTACAACCTATTTACTACAAATAAGGTTACAGGATAAATTACTTGCTAGTATGTCTATCCTATTGAGTAACGTCCAAACGGCTTGAGGTTTGACTTGCTTTATCTTTGTCCAGATCCACTTCTTTAGCAGCTTGTCTCCTGTAATATCTCTCTAAGCTTCTTTTGTAGACTTTCCAAAACACTTTACAGTACAGTGGTCCCGAAAGTATTTTGGCTTGCTGCAGAGTTCTGACTTGTACAATTTCTCAGTATTTTGTCTTCAAACTTCATTCGAGAAGTAACTAAGTAATTGAATCGAGAACTAGAATTTACTTGATAGATAACTCTGAGTTCTCGAACAATGTATAACTGACTTGTCGAATCACTTCTCGAATTATGCTTTTCTTCAGGATTCCTTGAGTTGTCGAATAGATCAATTGACTTGTCGAATCCTTAAGATGTCGAATAGCTTCTTAAGTCCTTGAGATATCGAATGAGCTTTGACTTGTTGACTCTTTGAGAACTCGAATAATAGTTTCTCCTTGAGTTCTCGAATAGAGTATTTAGACATGTCGAATGCTAGAGTTGTCGAATGAGACTTTGACTAGTTGACTCCTTGAGATATCGAATAGTGTCTTTTGAGATATCGAATCCCTGACTTCTCAAATGCTAGACTTCTCGAATAGAGCAAAGAACTTCTCGAATTAGTACTTAGACAAATCTTCAATCTTCAAAATCCAATCTGTGTTTATTTCTTCAGCCCTGATTTCCAAGCTTGAGGCATGATCCTTGAATCTTCTTCCAAACATTATTTTATGACTTTAATATACAGGTTACACAGATATAATTTTGTTGCCTACTCAGGGTACTAAATACAAGTAACTCTACAGCTAGAATTTTCCTTAGTTAAGAGGTCATGTAAGTAATGCAAAGCATTACAAAAGATTAGGCTTGTTATTAGATGTATGCAGGCATGCCTCAGTGACTAACAAACTGTCATATTTTTTCTTTTCGCATATTATTTTCATTTCGTGTACCAAAAAAATTTATATAATTTTGTAGCATTTTGTGTTCGAATTTTGGGTACATAAAGTAATTTCATGTCATTTTCATACAAGATCCCAAAGACACATAGCATGAATGTACATAAAATAAACAATTTTCCAGATCTACGTAAGCACTTTCTTTTAATATATTTCGAAAAATATACTCACTATTAAACGAAAATGAATTTCACGTTTTTTAGCCTGATAATTAAATTACAAAGACATATATATAATAATGTGATTACGTGTTTATATATTACACATTTGATTTTAGTTTCGTGTACAGTTTTCTATTTTAACATGTTAGTCAAATAGAAAAAATATAGGTGATACTCATTTTCAAATATCTTATTTTACGCATAGGGATGACAAAGGGTTGGGTTTGATCCGAATTTTGTAAAGTCCAAACACATCCCAAATATTTTTTGGTTTTAAAAATAAATCCAAATCCAAAACTCAATATCCAAAACCAAATTCATTGGATTTAGGATTAGATCTGGTTTTTTTTTAATCCAAAATTACTAATAATGTAGCCAAAATTAAAATAATTGTTACACGCAAACAATATTAATTTTATTTATACAATAATTAAAAATTAAAATGATTAAATTAAGTAGTCAAATATAACATATTATACGATTTAACATACTAAGTAAAATTTAATATATGTTATATAAAATATTTCTTTGTATATATACAACATAAATGAAAAATCTATGTAAAGTAAAGAAAATCACATCTTAAATACATCAATAAAATTTGAGATTGAGAAATAGAAGTTCTAATTACTAAATTAGTATTGATTATTTCTAATGAAATATTTGAATAAAAATAAATAAATTATATGTCTTACATATAAAATATTACATAAAATAATTTTAAATTATAACCATAAATTCTAACAGTCATATCTTACTCTGAGATATATTGGAATTGTTTGGTTAATTGATAATGCTTATCTTTATATAGTAAATCACTTCACTAATAAAAGAACATAAAATTTGTAAAAATGATATTGAACAAACACATAGGAAACTAGATTAGATGAAAAATTTTCTTTATCATAACTACGTTCGTTTAATGGATTTGCACAGTATTGATCCTTTCTCATATCGATGAGAAACAATCTAATAATTTATAACGGTCGTTAGAAATAAATGTTTATGAATTTTTAATATATATTCAAAAAATTGATCGGGACCCATGCAAATATTTTGAATGTGTTAATATAATAAAAATATAGAAACCCACTGTACCGCACATTTAAATATACCAAATTTTCCAAACAACAAAACTTAAAATACGGGTAAAAAACTTATGAACTTGGTTTAAAGATTCTCAAAAATGAAAGAAATCAAATGAAAAACAATATTAAGCTTAGTATGTTTGAGCGGGGATGTGAATGTTATGATAATTGTTTGATAATATTGATATTAATACAATTGGTAAAAATTGAAGATTATTTTAAATTTTAATAAAATTATCTTTTTTTCTAAATTATGACTAAAATAATATGTTTATATTAATTAATTAATTAATTAATTAATTAATATTACCATTCAGTTCGTAGTACGGATAGAACGCTAGTTAATAAATTATAAATATGTTTTTGGTATATATTATATGTATTTACTAAAATTTTAACTATTATTTAATAAATGATGTTGAACTCAAATTACGTATGTATAGAACACAAAAAAATTGTGAGCTTGTATTTGAAATTCTTTTACTGAAACTTACCCATAATACATGTATATGTGAATAAAATTTAAAGGTATAAGATATAATTGAAATTATAAATGTTTATATTGGATTAATAAACAACTAACAATTGCATCGGTATTTGAGATATTAGTCATTATATACGCGTGATGTAATTTAATAATACTCATAATCATTTAAGAAAAAAATGAATGTAATATTAATATATTAACATAGTGATATCTTAAATATATTGAAAATTTGAAATTCAATGCATGCGTGTGTATATAAAGAATTAAGGACAGATTAATTTGTTGGATTCTTTTAAATTTCGAAAATCGACGTGGCTATTTCATAACATGTGAGAGTTTGGGACAAATGAAAAAAGTAATTTTAAACTTTTTTCTTTATTAAAATCAAAATTAATGATGTAAATTAAGATTCGTGCAATATCAACAAATTCAATATAAAATTGAAAATTTGTAAGACACCCTCAATGTTTTTATTAAATGATAATGCGTGGAAATTAAAATTTAAGTAAATATAATAATATATATAAATATAACAAAATTAAGAGAAGGTCAAAAAAGAAAATTTATCAGAAAAAGTTATGTATCCTAAAGGCCTAAACTACACCATACACAATTTTACAATCAATATAAAAGCAAAATCATTTAAATAAGACAAAAGAGAAAATAGAAAGTTGAATGAACAAGATGACGATGGAGACGATGGTTGGATTTCAAATTGATTAACGAGATTGATAATGAAAATTTAATTGAAATTTCATGACAAAAATGTTCCCAAGAATCAGACTATACATTAGGACAATTTACAATAGCTTTAATATTATGTGAAATGTCGATATATATTATTAATGTTATCGTGATTAATTAAATATTAGCGTAAATGTCCATGAAAGACACAATTGTTGAACTAATTTTTCATCCAAAATTGTATATTTTGAAAATATTTTGTAAATAAAATTTTTGATTTATCGAATTTTTATAGTTATTTTGTAATATTACATACCAATTTTTTGAACCAAATATTTTATAATTTGATTAGATTCCATAAAATTTGGATAAACATATATACAATAATAATCACATGAATACTTATGATTGTTAAATTATTAATTTAGTTTTTAATTGCGTGAAATGAATTTTATCAAATTGAACATTTGAGTATAATATAAATAATTATCTTAGTAACTTTATCCGTTTGTAATAGAGATGTATGTAAACTCATTAATTTTATTGTAAAAAATTGATCGTAAATGTAAGACTATATTTTAAGACAAATTACAAAATCTTTTAATATTAAATAAAAGTCATCCTTATACTTGTCTCAATTTTTTCTTAACATATACATTTATACACTTTTAAACTTAAATTTTTAGTTTTAGTCTAATATTTATTAAATTATATAGAAGTTCAATAAAAAATTGAGTAAATTTGAATATTTTTTATAATATAATTTTGAATTATTTGTTAACTCAATTTTAATTTTTTTTAAATATTTTAATCGATATAAAATATGATAACTTAATTACCCGTGCATGTATATGAAATCTAAAATCAAATTTTTTGATTTTATCGTATATTAATATAAATATATGTTATAACTCAGCAATTATATATTATATTGATCAATATATTACATAAAAATTCATATCTTTCATACTTTATAGTCGAATTATTATCTAATTGATCATATTAAATATTAAATATTGTACTTTTGTAATATTTATGATTCAAAAATTTATATCTTTTTTTATTTAAATGTTAATTATATTATTTTCTTATATATAACATAGATCATATTTTTAGAGTTTTCATCTTTTTAACATAATTTTAATTCTTTTTCGTGTATATTTAAATATTTATGTTTTTCAGATAGGCACCGTTTGACCCCCCTTATTGCTAACTTATATTTAAGTCAAAGTTGTATTTAAGTCCTCGAGATATCGAATACAGCATTGACTTGTTGACTCTTAGAGAACTCGAATGATGCTTTGACTTGTTGACTCCTTGAGTTCTCGAATAGAGTATTAGACATGTCGAATCTCTGAGTTATCGAATGATACTTTGACTTGTTGACTTTCAGAGATGTCGAATAGTGTCTTTATAGATATCGAATCCTTGACTTGTCGAATGCTAGACTTCTCGAATAGAGCAAAACACTTCTCGAATTGGTACTTAGGCAAATCTTCATTCTCCAAAATCAAACTTTGTTTATTTTGACAGCTTTGTTCTTCAAGCTTGAGGCATGAACCTTGGAACTTCTTTCAAGCATTATTCTCTGTCTTTAATTACAGTCACACAGATAGAAATTAATGCCTATTACAAGTACTACAACAAGTAGAAACTCTACAGCTAGAGGTTCACTCAGTTAAGAGGTCATGTAAGTAATGCATAGCATTACAAACAATTAGGCTTGTTATTAGATGTACTCAGGCATGCCTTTATGACTAACAATTAGTTAATAAGTTTTTATGAAAATTAATCAATAATACATGACTATATATTATAGTATGGTTGTAATTAATATTTATGAAAATTAGCTCGTAATATATAATAGTATAATTGTGATTGACTTTAAATTAAAACATTGATAAGTTAGTAAATATTTTATCACTTAAAAAAAATGTAATTTATGCATATACTAAATAAGATAAATTTTGTATTTCAAAAAAACTGTTAATTAATCACGATAAGTAAATTAGAATGAGAATAATATAATTAATTTAATTTTATTGGTAAATTCTAATTCGCTCTTATATATATTTATGAAAATTAATTCGTAATATATAATAATGCAATTATGATTAATTTTAAATCAAAAGAGTGGAAATTTCATATTGCGAAAATAGCTTAATATTACATATTTGTATAATCCTGCTTGATTTTAATTTAAAATATTAATTTATTATAAATATTTTTTGAAATTAAAAAATATGTAATATATGGATATGTTAAATCAAGTTATTACAATATTTAAATTAGCATTCTACCCGTGCTACGCACCGAACGGTAAAATTAATTAATTAATTAATATTAACATATTATTTTAAACATTATTTATGAAAAAAGTTAATTTCATGAGAATGTAATTAATTTAAGTATAGAATTACTTATTCGTCATTTTATACCAATTGCAATAAAATTAATATTATCAAACAATTATCATAACATCCACATCCCCCGCTGAAACGCTCTAAACCCCACTTTACTGTTTTTCTTAATTTTATTTTTCATTTGATTTTTCTCATTTTCGGAATCTTTCTACCAAGTTCATAAGTTTTTTACCCATATTTTAAGTTTTGTTCTTTTGAAAATTTGGTGTATTTAAATGTAAAGTACCGTGAGTTTCTAGAATTTTTATCATATTAATTTAATCAAAAAATTTATATGGGTTGCGATCAATTTTTCAAATACATATTGAAAATTCATAAACACTTATTTCTCACGACCATAATAAATCATAAGAATGTCTCTCAAAAAAATGTTGTATGTTTCAGCAATGTGAGAAAGGATCACTACTGTGTAAGATCCATTAAGCGAACGTAGTTATGATAAAGAAAACTTTCTTATAATCTAGTTTCACATGTGTTTGTGCAATATCAGTTTTACAAATTGTATGTTCTTTTATTAGTAAACTGATTTACTATAGAAAAATAAATATTATCATTCAACCAAACATATCCAACATATCTCGTTCTTAGAGTAAGATATGACTGTTAGAGTTTGTGATGATTGCCCTCAACTTGTTTTTTAATGATAACTTAAAATGTGTATATTCACTTTGGGAGTTTGAAGGTTGAATTTTTTTTATTTTGTTTCTATTAGAACATGGTATATTAAATATTAGCTTTCTCTTACCCATAAATAGGGGTGGCAAATTAATTCGATCTAATATTACCAGATCCAAAGCCCGAAATTTTGGATGTACCGAACCAAAATTTTCGGATTCAAGTTTGGAATTAAATTTTAAACCAGAAATAGTTTCGATTTGGATTTGGATTTCAGTTGTACCGAACCGATATCCGATCCAAACCCGATCCAATATCGAAACCCGATACATTTGTTTTGTTTAGACAAACCAAAACTAATAAATATCTTTGTTTGTTTAGAATCTATCTACCAAGTTGTTAATTTTTTTTACCTATATTTAAAGTTCTGTTGATATTAAAAAATAAATATTATCAACCAACCAAGCGAATTTGATATATCTGTTCTTAGATTATGATGTGGAAATTGAAAACTATTAATTTAATTCAAGAATACAAAATTAAAAAGGTAACCTTTTATTAGAACAATATATACTTCTATGTATTGATCTATCTTGTTAGCAATAATAGTGATTTTTCTAACGACGGCTATAGCCGTTCCTTTCTCTGCTCCTCTCTTAAAAAATACTAAACTAAAGTTTAGGGGCTGACATCAATTTTGGTTGATGATAATCCCACGTTTTATTGTTTTCCTTGATTTTGCACTGTTTTTTTCAATAAAAGTCTCTCTTTATTGAGATTCTAGTTAGGGCTGAGCAAAATCCGAAACCGAAAAACCGAACCGAATTATGATATTTCCATTCGGTTCGGTTCTTTTATCTGATAATTCGATCATTTCGGTTTTTCGGTCCTGACCGAAATATATTTCGGTTCTGGACCGAATAAACCGAAATATACAAAACATGTATTTACATTATATATATATAAATATAATATATATTTTAATCAGATAATCTAAATATCTACTACCCAAACCCAATTACCCCTACGGCTTGCGGCTCTGTCTGTTCACCCACCTGTTCACCCCCGACGGTCGACACTCGACACTCCTCCATCCACGATTCCTCAATCCTCACTCTTCAAATCAGTCCTTAAATTTAGTCCTCACTTCATCTTCTACATAAGACGTGGATGAACTGAAGCTTGTAGTTTCTGATAGTGTTAGTGCCCTAGAGACAATGTAATTCTAGGATAGACTATTTTGTTATTCAGTGATTATGTTATATCGACTATTCAACAATAAATATATTATATCTTTATTTACTGCGATATAAATATTAGAACAATAAATGTCCTTGGAATATGTAACATGTATTCTATATCTTTAAGTATGTGACTTAAAAATGAGATTATAAGAATAGTGTTAATATTCCTAAATATCCCTAATCGAGCATTATTAATATGGGACAATTATAATGCATAAAGATTAGTATGTTTGTTGACTGATGACCACATCTCATTGGTCATAGGTATAGTGATACTAAAGTCAAGAACATAGGTGCATGTAATATTCTACATGGCACTGGATTGACCCACAGTGAGTTTCTACATGTTGATAATGTCATTAGAAAGACTCACAGTGATAATGGTGTAATGATCCTTAGACTTGAGATCATTATATTTCTATACGAGGATTAATATACTTTGACTACATTAAAAGTTACCTTTGATCGGGTGATGATAAAAATATACATCAGGTATATTATGAGACGTATGAGAAATATGAATGATAGATAAAGGATTTAATCCTCCTATTCTTAGGAGAGATATTAATGGCCTCTTGATTGAGTGAGACTATGAAAATGCATGGCCATGCTCAAATATTGATTTGTTTTTAATAGTCTACTCATTGATCAAAGAAACCCGGATTAAACATTGATGAGGATGACTAATTACATGCCTCGAGTTTAATCTATAATATATGGTTAAAGGGATTATATTACACGGAAACATTAATCACGAAAGGTTTAATTGGATCACCAATTATTATTACTTGGGTAGCAATGATGTATTACTAGATGCCGCTCATTGTTTATAATTTTATTATTGGATATTAAAATTATTGCCAACGTAATAATAACCTAAAGGGTTACACAATAAGAACGTTTAAAAGGAGTTTTAATTTAAATTTCGAATTTAAATTAATTGATGATAAAATTCAAAATTGGTTATTTAATTAATTAAGTTGGACTTAGTTAATTAGATTTCGAATTTAAATCATTAAAACCCAAATCAGTTTGGTTTTAGTAGAAGCCCAAATCGATTAGGGTTAAGCCCAGCTCATTCTCTCTTATAAATACATAGAGATGTATTGGTTTAGGGTTAGACTTTGCCAAAATCGTTTTTAGCAAAAACCCTAGCAGCTCTACATCAAGAGAGGCGAGAGAGAGAGAGAGATCGAGATAGAGGGCAGATTACGGTTAGTACCAACTCCAGAGATTGCGGAGACAATCGTGCGTTCGTGTGGACTGATTAGCGAAGCAGATCTCACGAAGAGGGCTGTGTGGTGATCGTTCTTGGACCTCCATCTGTCAACCGAATCGGAAAGCTTTTATAAGGTACAGATTCTGTTCTCCATAATCAGCATGTCTTATACACGGATCCTAGGGTTAGGTTTCGGTTTTATTGTTTATTATCGTTTTTCCGTTGTGCTTGTTGCCCCGAAACCTTTCAGGTTCTACTTTAGAATTCACAGATTTTGCCTCGTTTAGCGTATTTGTATGTATAGGTGATAGAGGGGAGGAAAGGTGCATGTTTGCTTCTTCCCAATTTTTTAAAAGATTGTAGCCAACTCTTGCTTTATAATCATAATTATAAAAAAAATTTAGATTGGTGAAAAATTGATGAGCTGTAAGCAACAACATATACGCAAACGGTACCTTCAATTGGGAGTCTACATAATGTGTGGCCTGTGAGGAATTGTTTGATGCTGAATTACCCCAAATACTTTGACCAACAGGACCTGATTATTTCGGTTTTTTATGAACCGACACATATTGAAAATTCATAAACACTTATTTCTCACGATCATAATAAATCATAAGATTGTCTCTCAAAAAAATGTTGCATGTTTCAGCAATGTGAGAAAGGATCTCTACTGTGTAAGATCCATTAAACGAACGTAGTTATGATACAGGAAACTTTCTTATAATCTAGTTTCATATGTGTTTGTTATGCGGTTAACCAATCAAAAACGAGAAATTATTTTAGGACCAATCAGATTCCATTCCAAAATTTTAGACCAATCATATTATATTAAAAGTTTTCCTTATTTATCTTTCTATACCCACTTTACTAACTGTAGTTAGTTAATAATTCTAATTAAAATATAATTATTTAATTTAACATGCTTATATATTATATATACTTTTAATCAAAAATATTCGATAATAAATTTCTCATATAATTTATTTTCACTTTTATTAAATAACAACAATATATTTACGTAATTATGCTAATTATGGTAATAACTCAACCAACATGGAAACATTAGCATAGAAAGTAACAAGGTACCAATATTTAAATAGCAAATCATTTCTTAATAAACGGGATAAAAATCACGGTCCCCTCCCCATTAATTTTTATGGGATTCCATCATGTGTGATAATTTTATTTTTTATGGGATTCAATCGATCCGCGTGTTTAGGGCTTGTGACAAATTTGAGCTTATGACATATGCTTTATTCATGTGAAATATTATGATATGATAATATGATTGATGATGTTCTTAAGTGTTAATTGAGCATGGTGATTGGTTATGGCCTTGAGACCCATAGGTTAGTGGTTTTTATTATTATGGTTTGGTTTTATAAATACGACTTGCATGTCGTTTTCTTGGTGCTTTGTAATTGTTCATCTCGAATGTAACTCGAGTTCTTATGTAAGTACATTAGTATAGTTATGTTTTATATTCTATGTAATAAGAAGATCATTGGAAGCTTGCAATGAAGGATCAATGGAGATGAAGGTTAATGACACAAAGAAGACATGTATTTATGAAGACCAACTATGTAATAATTTAGTTTTTTAAACCACCATAGATTGACCTAGATTTTTCCATTAGCTTTGAAAGATCATATAGGATTGGGCCATAACCAAGCATGATTTTACATTCATGCACTTTACATATGATGATATGTATGCGTAGTGATAGATATGATGCTTAATTAGATTAAGTAGAATGTATGTATGTATTAGATACATCACCCATGCCATGCCTGCTTAAATAAGATAAAATCTGTAACGACTCGAGATTTTAAAATTTACTATAACGACTATGAGATTTCTGTGTTTATGAAACACGGAATTAAATACGAATTTTCAATTATTTCGATGTAGGGAGATTTTGTCAAAAACGGGTCATACCTGTAAGGAAGTTGGATATTAAGTGAGGCCGCTTGTGACTCCTCCAACAACCTGGAAATCAAACCATTGGTGAATATTGATTTGAAGTATTTAATTCAAGGAAAAATTGGGAATCTCTTTATGATGGGATCATGGTCGTTTTAAACAAACCCCTAACAAAATATTAAGTTTAAGATGCCTTCCAAATGGGAAACACTCGTCAAGACCTAGATCGACAAAGGGTGGGTGCGCCAAAGCGGAGTACCTCGTTTATCGTGGTAAGGCGCGATCGAGTAAGTTAATGATACTCAAATGTTAGACCTTTGGGTTCGACTTAACTAAGTGACCACAATAGGATTGTGAACTTAGAGGCATAGAGTTTGGTAAGATTTATTGGATGAATAGGAACAAATGCTGTTATGTGAACAAATGTTGTTCTACCAAACTATCCAAGAGTTATATATGATATAATTGACAAATGTTGTCTACCTAAATAATCATTTTAAGGAGAAAAGCCAAAGCTGACCTTAAAAGGGATAAAATATGGATCTTGGCTCACTAGAAAGGTTTAGAGATACTTTTTCGAATTGATAGGTAGGGCTATTAATTTGATAAAAATAGTGGGAGATATATATATTATGAATATATATGAATAATCACTTGAACATAATTTAACAATTCCGTAGACTAATTATTTTATGCATTTTAACATTGTAGATATTCGAAATGGCAAACAACACAAACAACACTTTCTCTGTGCGATCAGTCCTTGAGAAGGACAAGCTGACAGGATCAAACTTCCTTGACTGGTCTAGGAATCTGAGAATTGTTCTCATGCAGGAAAAGAAATCTTATGTGATTGATATTCCTCCACCGGCAGCCCCTGCTGCCAATGCCACTGTTGCTCAGCGAAATGCTTATCAGAAGCATATTGATGATGCTACTGAAGTGGCTTGTCTTATGCTTGCCACTATGGATGCTGAGCTTCAGAAGCAGCATTTTGATATGAATGCTTATACTATGTTTGAACATCTTTCGACGATGTTTCAATCACAGGCTCGTGTGGAAAAGTTCAACACGAGCAAGGCACTCTTCTCGTGCAAGCAGGGCAACGGACCAGTTGGACCACATGTTCTAAAGATGATAGGGTATTGTGATTACCTTGCTCGTTTGGGTTTCCCGCTTCAGCAAGAGGCTCAAGTCGATATAATCTTGCAATCTTTGAATAGCGACTATACTCAGTTCATTATGACTTTTAATATGACTGAGCAAGATAAGACTCCTATGGAATTATTGGCCATGCTGAGGACCACTGAAGCAAATATGGTCAAGGCACCTGAGAAAGCTCCCATAATGATGGTGGGCAAGAAAGGTGCTAAAGGAAAAAGGAAATGGAAGGGCAAGAAAAAGGTTGCATCAAAATCTCTTGCTCCTTCCAAGCCCTCTTTCAAAAAGGCTGGAATGTCGAAGAGAGATGTCGCGAAGGCTGACAAGGGTGATTGTCACTACTGCAAGAAGCCGGGTCATTGGAAGAGAAACTGTCCAGATAACTTGGATGGTCTGAAGAAACTGAAGGCTGTTCAGCTTTCTGATTCAGGTATTTATGTTATAGAAGTCAATTTATCTACTTCTACATCATGGGTATTAGATACTGGATGTGGTTCTCACATTTGTATTAATGTGCAGGAACTTCGAAGTAGTAGAGCATTGGCAAAGGGAGAAGTTGACCTACGCGTTGGCAATGGAGCAAAGGTTGCTGCTTTAGCTGTAGGGACTTATCATTTATCGTTGCCCACAGGGCTCATTTTAGAACTTGAGAACTGTTTTTACGTGCCTGCGATTTGCAGAAACATTATTTCCGTTTCTTGTTTGGACAAGATTGGTTTTTCTTTCTTAATTCAGAACAATAGTTGTTCCTTTTCATTGAATAATGTTACCTATGGGGTTGCACGTTTGTTTAATGGTTTATATGTTCTTGATCTTGATACTCCTGTCTATAACATAAATAACAAACGTCTTAAAACAAATGACTCAAATCATACATACCTCTGGCACTGTCGTTTAGGCCATATAAATGAGAATCGCATTTCCAAGTTAGATAAGGATGGATACTTAGACAAGTTTGATTTCGAATCATACGAGGAATGTGAACCATGTATCATTGGCAAAATGACTAAAGCTCCTTTTACCGGACAAGGTGAGAGGGCCGCCAAACGATTGGAACTGATACATAGTGATGTATGTGGTCCAATGCGTACGATGGCAAGAGGTGGCTATTACTATTTCATAACCTTTACTAATGATTTTAGTAGATACGGATATGTGTATCTTTTGAAGAACAAATCTGAATCGTTTGAAAAATTCAAAGAGTATAAGGCTGAAGTAGAGAAGCAAAAGAGCGAAAGTATTAAAACTCTACGATCTGATCGTGGGGGAGAATACTTAAGCTTAGAATTTAAGAATTTCTTAAAGGAGTGTGGTATCGTATCACAACTCACTCCTCCTGGAACACCACAATGGAATGGGGTGTCTGAAAGGAGAAATCGTACCTTGTTGGACATGGTGCGATCGATGATGAGTCATGCAGATCTTCCAATTAGTTTCTGGGGTTATGCCCTAGAGACGGCTGCACAAACACTAAACCGAGTTCCTTCAAAATCGGTTCAAAAGACACCATATGAGTTATGGACTGAAAAACGTAATAGCGTTTCATTTATGAAAGTTTGGGGATGTGAAGCGTTTGTGAAACATTTGATCTCTGATAAGCTAGGACCGAAATCAGACAAATGTAATTTTGTAGGATACCCGTTGGAAACTAAAGGGTATTATTTCTATAAACCTTCTGAGAACAAAGTGTTTATTGCTCGAACGGCTTTATTTCTAGAGAGAGAACTGCTTTCTAAGAAAAACAGTGGGAGGACAATAGATCTTGATGAGGATCGAGAACTACAAGATATTGTTGAACCAGAGTTGGAACACGAGCAGAATGAGACTCAAGATGTTGAGAACAATACTGCTCAAGAAACACAGGTCGTTCGTAGATCAAGTAGGATTCACCATGAGCCAGAGAGATATTATGGATTTCTCCTGACTCAAGGTGGCGATGTGATGCTTGTAGATAATGATGAGCCTCTCACCTACAAGGATGCTATGAATAGTTCTGATTCTGAGAGATGGCTGGAAGCCATGAAACCAGAGATGGATTCCATGTATGAAAACAAAGTATGGACTTTGGTTGCACCACCTGATGGGGTTAAACCCATAGAGTGCAAGTGGGTTTTCAAGAAGAAAACTGACATGGATGGAAATTTACAGACCTACAAAGCAAGACTGGTGGCGAAAGGTTTCAAGCAAATTCATGGTATTGACTATGATGAAACTTTCTCACCGGTAGCTATGGTCAAGTCCATCAGGATTTTGCTTGCGATAGCGGCTTATTATGACTATGAAATCTGGCAAATGGATGTCAAGACTGATTTCTTAAATGGAAGCTTAGAAGAGGATGTGTACATGACACAACCTGAGGGTTTTGTCGATCCAAAGTTTGCTAGAATGGTTTGTAAGTTGCTACGATCTATTTATGGATTGAAGCAGGCCTCAAGGAGGTGGAACATCCGTTTTGATGAAACAGTAAAAGATTTTGGTTTCATACAAAATGAGGATGATCCGTGTGTTTACAAGAAGGTTAGTGGGAGGCATGTGGCATTCCTAGTATTATATGTGGATGACATATTACTAATAGGGAATGACATTCCTTCTCTACAGGCTGTGAAGACTTGGTTGGGAAAAAGTTTCTCGATGAAAGACTTAGGCGATGCTACCTATATCTTAGGGATCAGGATCTATAGAGATAGATCTAAAAGATTAATCGGCCTAAGTCAGAGTACATACATTGACAAAGTATTGCATCGTTTTGGAATGCAAGAGGCAAAGAGGGGCTTTGTCCCGGTGTCTCATGGGATAGTGATCTCAAAGGAAAACTGTCCTAAATCATGAGATGATAAGGACCGTATGAGTAAAGTACCATATGCTTCAGCAATTGGTTCTATAATGTATGCGATGATATGTACTCGTCCTGATGTCTCGTATGCTTTAAGCATGACGAGCAGGTACCAGTCAAATCCAGGTGAGGGTCACTGGACAGCTGTCAAGAATATTCTTAAGTACCTTAAACGGACTAAAGATTCGTTCTTGATATACGGAGGAGATGAGAAGCTGGTTGTAAAAGGTTACACTGATGCTAGTTTCCAGACAGATAGGGACGATTTTGTGTCCCAGTCTGGATTCGTGTTTTGTCTAAATGGAGGTGCTGTTAGCTGGAAAAGTTCGAAGCAAGAGACAGTAGCTGATTCTACAATGGAAGCTGAGTATATTGCTGCCAGTGAAGCAGCCAAAGAGGCTGTTTGGATTCGAAAATTTATTTCGGGACTTGGTGTGGTTCCATCGATCGCAGATCCAGTTGATCTGTATTGCGATAACAATGAAGCTATTGCGCAGGAAAAGGAACCAAGGCCCCATTCCAAAGCAAAGCATATACTTAGGAGATATTACCTTCTTCGAGAGATAAACGAGAGAGGAGATATACATATATGTAAAGTGCATACTAATGATAATGTTGCGGACCCACTGACCAAAGCTTTGTCGCAGTAGAAGCACGAAGGTCACACTAGTTCCATGGGTATTAGATACATGGGCGATTGGCTTTAGTGCAAGTGGGAGATTGATAGTGTTAGTGCCCTAGAGATAATGTAATTCTAGGATAGACTATTTTGTTATTCAGTGATTATGTTATATCAATTATTCAACAATAAATTTATTATGTCTTTATTTACTGCGATATAAATATTAGAACAATAAATGTCCTTGGAATATGTAACATGTATTCTATATCTTTTAGTATGTGACTTAAAAATGAGATTATAAGAATAGTGTTAATATTCCTAAATATCCCTAATCGAGCATTATTAATATGGGACAATTATAATGAATAAAGATTAGTATGTTTGTTGACTGATGACCACATCTCATTGGTCATAGGTATAGTGATACTAAAGTCAAGAACATAGGTGCATGTAATATTCAACATGGCACTGGATTGACCCACAGTGAGTTTCTACATGTTGATAATGTCATTAGAAAGACTCACAGTGATAACGGAGTAATGATCGTTAGACTTGAGATCATTATATTTCTATACGAGGATTAATATACTTTGACTACATTAAAAGTTACCTTTGACCGGGTGATGATAAAAATGTACATCGAGTATATTATGAGACGTATGAGAAATATGAATGATAGATAAAGGATTTAACCTTCCTATTCTTAGGAGAGATATTATTGGCCTCTTGATTGAGTGAGACTACGAAAATGCATGGTCATGCTCAAATATTGATTTGTTTTTAATAGTCTACTCATTGATCAAGGAAACCCGGATTAAACATTGATGAGGATGACTAATTACATGCCTCGAGTTTAATCTATAATATATGGTTAAAGGGATTATATTACACGGAAACATTAATCACGAAAGGTTTAATTGGATCACCAATTATTATTACTTGGGTAGCAATGATGTATTACTAGATGCCGCTCATTGTTTATAATTTTATTATTGGATATTAAAATTATTGCCAACGTAATAATAACCTAAATGGTTACACAATAAGAACGTTTAAAAGGAGTTTTAATTTAAATTTCGAATTTAAATTAATTGATGATAAAATTCAAAATTGGTTATTTAATTAATTAAGTTGGACTTAGTTAATTAGATTTCGAATTTAAATCATTAAAACCCAAATCAGTTTGGTTTTAGTAGAAGCCCAAATCGATTAGGGTTAAGCCCAGCTCATTCTCTCTTATAAATACATAAAGATGTATTGGTTTAGGGTTAGACTTTGCCAAAATCGTTTTTAGCAAAAACCCTAGCAGCTCTACATCAAGAGAGGCGAGAGAGAGAGAGATCGAGATAGAGGGCAGATTACGGTTAGTACCAACTCCGGAGATTGCGGAGACAATCGTGCGTTCGTGTGGACTGATTAGCGAAGCAGATCTCAGGAAAAGGGCTGTGTGGTGATCGTTCTTGTACCTCCATCTGTCAACCGAATCGGAAAGCTTTTATAAGGTACAGATTCTGTTCTCCATAATCAGCATGTCTTATACATGGATCCTAGGGTTAGGCTTCGGTTTTATTGTTTATTATCGTTTTTCCGTTGTGCTTGTTGCCCCGAAACCTTTCAGGTTCTACTTTAGAATTCACAGATTTTGCCTCGTTTAGCGTATTTGTATGTATAGGTGATAGAGGGGAGGAAAGGTGCATGTTAGCTTCTTCCTAATTTTTTAAAAGATTGCAGCCAACTCTTGCTTTATAATCATAATTATAAAAAAAATTTAGATTGGTGAAAAATTGATGAGCTGTAAGCAACAACATATACGCAAACTGTACCTTCAATTGGGAGTCTACATAATGTGTGGCCTGTGAGGAATTGATTGATGCTGAATTACCCCAAATACTTTGACCAACAGGACCTGATTATTTCGGTTTTTTATGAACCGACACATATTGAAAATTCATAAACACTTATTTCTCACGATCATAATAAATCATAAGATTGTCTCTCAAAAAAATGTTGCATATTTCAGCAATGTGAGAAAGGATCTCTACTGTTGTGCTAAAAATAATTACATTTGAATCGCAAGCGCACAATTCGTTTCGTTGTAAAATTTATGATTCGTTCCACAGGGACTAATATTTTCGCAAACCTTAATTTTCGACTTAATCGAATTAGAACAAATGTGGGTTTTTGGAAAATTTTGATTTCTAATATTTAAAACCTAAAAGAAAATTAAACTACCTAAACTAATTAAAAACGAAATTTAATTTTATTCTAATTCAAAACAAAAACAAACTAAATTATTCTAAAAATCCTAAATTATTTTAAAACTAACATTATTCTAAACAACTCTAAATTCAAATTGAAATCAAAATTCTAAATTATTCTAAAATATTTTAAAATTCTAATTTTGATTCCTAAAAGAGAATTTAAACCTTTGTTAAAGAAAATTAAATTTATTCCAATTCTAAATTAATTAACTAAATTAATCTAAGAATTTTAAATTTAAAATAAAACTACATTTAACAATTTAGAAAATAAACACTCGTAGTAACACAGAATTTGCAGAAAATCAAAACGCAGAAAAACAAAATACAGCGGCAGTAATTTCAACGAACAACAAAAAACCTTAACTAGCAAAACCATACACACAACAATAAACTCAGCAGAACTCGAACCTAAACTCAGCAGTTACTTGAATTCCTGAGTCAACTCGAACATGACTCAACTCACAAATAAAATAAAACCAGAAATTTCACTCGTGAAATCAGTTGCAAAAAACACTAAAATCACGAACTCGACACAACAGACTCTACTAAACCACGAATTCAAAGCAGAACTAAAACCATGACTGAGTCGACTTTTGACAACCAGGAATTCAGAAACTCAGAAACTACAAACTCGCATTAACACGGCACATTACAAACTAAAAAAAACCAGCAGCTTAACTCAGAACACACGGAGACAATTTTGTTGTTTTACCAAGCATTTGACAAAACCAGAAACTGAAATAAACCAGCGATTCAACACAAAACCAGAAACTCAGACTACAACTCAACACAGTTAACGCAGAACTCGACTCTAAGGCATTCAGACAACAGTACGAAATTCACAGAAAACGCAGAAAAATGACCCATCAAACAAGCAGCCCGAAAACAACTTGGAAAATGACAATTACGCAGCTAAAAGACTCAGAAACTCAGCAGAAAAAAAAACACGAATTAAAACGGAACCAAGAAAACAGTGAATCAAACATTAATTAAAACTTCACAGAACTTAATAAACAATCAACACAAACTAAAACCAAGCAAGAAAAAAAATGAAAGATAAACGGAATTAAGAAGCCAGGAAGCAAGGTTGTGTTTGTAGAAAACAAAAAGAAAAAGTGAATTTGTGTGTGTAATCGTAGGAGAAGAAAAAGGGGAAAGGCGATGGAAGTGAAGCTTGGGTGTTTACAAGTTAAGAAGTAGAAAACAATCGGGGTCAAAATGGTTGTAAAATAAACATGTACTGGGTTCGTAAAAAAAAAAGAAAAAGGAAAACAGGGATTGGGTAAGATTTTGCTTCGAATAAAACGAAAAAAAAAATACGAACTAAATTTTATAAAACTAAAATGTTTTTGTTGTTTTTTTTTTAAAATAAAAACGAAATTAGAGAGATTAACTAAGAAATTAAAATTACACTAAATGATGATTTAAAATTAAATGGCCCACAATAAAATGGATTTTTAAAGGGGCAAAATTACGATTATAAAATAAGTACAAGAAATTAAAAATCGTTACTTTCAATCCATAGTGGTTAGCTTTCGCTACTTTGTCCACTACTTGGATTTACGAAAATAACGAAACAAGGCAACAATAACGAAAGAGCAAGACAAGAAGTAAAGAAAATAAAATTTGCATTAATTATAATATGAGTGTTTACAAGATTTGAAACTAAGAAAAGAAATACAAGAAATCCTAGCCATCTATTTGTTTCCTTCCCCCTTAAGCTTTGAAGAGTTGATCTTGGCCATACACTTTTCTAATATGTTGGGATGATCTCCACCTTCCACTTGTCTTGAAATATTCCTTTTGCTCCAAGCTCCTAATTCTTTTCCTTCTTTCATTTTTGGTCCTTTTTCTTCCTCTTTTTCCCTTCCTTGCACTTTATTTATTTATTTTGTCATTTCTTTATTTATTTACGATTTACCTGAAATGCAACAAAATAAATTATTAAAATACGAGTTCAAGCAATAAATAGGTAAATAAAATATGCAAAAATATGCACTTATCAAATGCCCCCATACCTATCTTTTGCTCGTCCTCGAGTAAAAACAAAAAGAAAAAGAAAATCTAGATGAAAAGTCCTATACTCCTTTTCGTAGGTGTGACGGTTGCGTTTGGCATATGCAACAAGCCCTTTAAACCCCTAGGCAGCCCTAGTGGACGAGTGAGGTCTCGTGAGGGCCTATAGTGAATGTACCCACAAAATCCATCTAGCTTGTATAAAAGATCACATGGCAATGCACACCACACATACATGTCCTCTCATGATACATCAACTTAAGAATCAAAATGAATTTTCAAAGTCTTGGTGTGGAAAGTGCAAGGATTCACATAGTCTACTCAAAGAACCATGCAAGAGTGATTATAAGTTCATGTCAAGTGCAAAAATTATTGGTAACCATGCTAAGTCTACAAGGGCACACCTCAGAGTCAAAACTTGAGATCTCTTATGCAAAAAACAAATAAGCAATACCTCACTTTTCACTCACAAAAGAATATTCACTCAAGAACATGGGTAAGTGTATCACTCAATTCCAACAAAATCAAATGCATGCCTGACACTTGGTATCATTCCAACTTAAATCACTACATACATTAATAATGACAATCAAAAGGTCTTTATTAGGGTTGTAATGGGGCTAGGGACAAGGTATGTCAAGAAAGGCCAAAGTAAGGTGAAGTGTCAAAAGCTAGTAGTAACTATGAATATCATGCACAACACCAAACTTCCTCCCCACACAATTTATTTTTATTTTCAACAAAAAGCCTTGAATAGTCGCAATGAAGGAGGATTACAAAAAACATAAGTATGCTCTCATGTATATATATTCTTTTCTTTTTCTTTTTTTTTTCTTTTTTTTTCATTTTTTTTTCTTTATTCTTTTTTTTTCCTTTTTTTTTTATGAGAGCTAAGATAAATGTAACAATAATCCTCACTTAGATTTAACTTGAACATCGACTATCAAGGTAACAACAAATATTTCCTCGAAAGTTATGAACAATAGTAAACCCTATTTCACACACCTTATTGCTCCCTCAAACTCCTACAAGCCTTTGACAAAATGTGATCAAGAATACGTAAGGCTAAACAAGAAAAAGGTCTTAGGCGAGTAATGTGGTGCGTCACCGAAAGAAAAATGATTAGGCTCAAAGGGTTAACTAATTGATCACATAAGCATGGTGTGGATATTTTTGGAAATATAGGTTATTCCTAAATGCCTTTATCATTTTATCATCAATCAATGTCATGCGTTCCAAGAGAGAATTCAAACAAGTGCTAGCAATGCAAATGACAAGTGGACACTCAAGCAAAAGAATATAAATGCAAAAGATGTGCATATAGGCTCAAAATCTCACTTGGTATAGTAAAACATAATCAATCTCAAGAAATGGTATCCTCAATGCACCTACTTGTACTCAAAGCATGAAGACCAAATCATCTTACACCTAATCATGCCCTTCTAATTTCATGCACAATTCAAATAAGTCTACTAGTTTCCTTGCTAGTGTAAGTGTGTGAACAAGAACTTTAGCAAATCACTTCTCAAACAAAAGCTAATGGATCATAAGATTATCATAGCATGCAAGGGTGCATCAAGCAACTAGCAATCAATTAACAATACTAGAATACGAAAAGAACTCTTTTTGATTTTTTTTCATTTTTTATTTTTTTTGATTTTTCAATTATATGTATTTACACTAAAAAAACCTTCCCCCATACCTAAATCATGCATTGTCCTCAATGTATGCAAATTCAAAAGAAAAGAGAAATGAGAAAGGATAAAGAAATGCAAAAGAAATGAAAAAGGAGAAAGTTGAGGAAATACCTTATAAGGGATGACGGAGACTGAAAAATTTCTAAAACAACTCACACACGCACACACTCCTCCCCCATACCTATCTTACACGAGGGGAGGCAAAAGACTAAAGTCGAATTAGCCGATGCCGGTAGGAAAATTAGGGTGCAACTTTGAGAAAATATCAAGGAATTTATGAAAATTTTTATGAGCAAAGATTTTCTCAATTAACATAGAATCATTCAACCCAAAAGAGCAATTGTCACTAATGTTCTCCCTAAACCAACTTAAGGCTTTTTTATTTTGTTTAAGCAAATTAGAGATAATGAAAGTCTGGTTAGGGTTCGAATCACTAGGAATAACATGAGACAAGGGTTCCTCTTTCCCTAACGGCTGTTGATCAAATTCGGGAAGATAAAGAGTTAAGGCAAATGCGGGTGGTGTACCCACGGAACTCGTAAGAACGGAAGTGTTAAGAACGGGCTCACTACTAACAACCTCGGGTGGAATCTCATTCTTGGAACGAATTTCTAACAAATCCCCTAAGAACTCACCGAATGTAGGTGGTTCACCAACGGAAGTTTTGACAATGGGTTCAACAATAGCATCCTCGGGTTTGGTCTCCCACGGGGAACAAATGGCATCCAACTCTCTCAACATCTCTTCCGAAGTCATGTCCCTTAACGAATCAGAGTACTCTCGATTAGACTCATGGTTGACTTTAAAATCCTCAATGAGAAGAGACTCAATCTCACTATCCTCGAAGCTAGACCAAGTAGAAAACTTATTGACCACGTTAACCCCTGTTGACTGCTCATAAAGCTCATTGGGTTCTTTTCCTACATTGAAAATGTTAAGGTCCAAGGTCATGTTACCAAATGTCAGTTTCATAGAACCATTCCTACAATTGATCAAGGCATTAGATGTAGCAAGAAAAGGTCATCCTAGAATGATCGGAATTTGGTTCTTAGGATTCGTGACGGGTTGAGTCTCGAGGACAACAAAATCAACCGGGAAGAAAAAAATCACCAATTTTGATTAAAACATCTTCAATTAATCCCTTAGGCATTTTAACAGAACGATCAGCTAATTGAAGGGTCATAGTCGTTTGCTTCAGCTCACCTAACCCTAGGGCTTGGTAGACAGAAAATGGAAGGAGATTGACACTAGCACCTAAGTCGAGTAAAGCTTTATCCACGAAAGTATTGCCTATGACACATGAAATAGTAGGACAACCGGGGTCCTTATATTTCACAGGAATTTGATTTGAAAGAATTGAACTGACATGAGATGTCAAAAAGGCTTTTTTAGGAACGTGGGTGGATCGCTTGTGAGTACATAAATCTTTTAGACACTTGGCATACGAAGGAATTTGTTGAATGGCATCTAAAAGAGGAATGTTAATCTCGACTTGTTTGAAAACTTCCATAATCTTCTCTACTTGAGGTGACTGTTTGCGAGGGATGAGTCGTTGAGGATAAGGAGCTTTAGGCTTAAAGACTCGCCCGTTAGACACATCGGGAAGAGAAGCGGAAAATGGAACGATATTCAAAGATTTGTTAGGTGGTGAGGATGATTTAAGAGAAGAATTTGATGACTCGAGAGTGGATTTCGATGATGAAGGGTCAAGAGTTAAAGATGTGAGATTAGATGACTTGAAAGGCTCAGGATTTGGAATATTGTTTGAAGGATCGAGTTTAGGATTGGATTCAACATTTGACTCGTCTTTTTCATCTTCGGAAGACTCGATTCCTACTTGATTATCGACTTGTTTTCCCGACCTTAAAGAAATGACAGCATTCACACTTTCATGAGGTCTTTGGTTTATAGGGAATTTAGGGTTAACCTCAGGTTGACTCGGGAACTTATTCTTCTCTCGCTCATACATGGCGTTGGCTAATTGACTCACTTGGACCTCTAACTTAGATAAGGGTTGAGTACTAGCATTCAAAAGTTGCCTATCTTGAGTCATGGTTTGCATGAAAGTTTGTTTAGATTGAGCCAAATTAGTCGTTGATTTTAAAAGCGCATCAAGAGTCTTTTCCAAAGAATTAAGTCTCTTATCCGACTCATGAAAGCCGGGTGGGTGGGCGGGTGCTTGATTTGAATAAAAAAGTTGAGTCGGATAAGGACCGAGATTTTGAGTAGGGTTTGGAAAGGGACCTTGATTTGGAGTCGAGAAAGAATTTTGATTGGGTTTTTGGAAAGAAGGAGCATTTTGAAAAGGAGGTTGAAAAGAAGATGACGAAGCTTGGTAGCTTTGCCCTTGATTCCAAGAGAAGTTCGGGTGATTCCTCCATCCGGGATTATAGGTAGGAGCAAACGGATCGTTCCTAGTGGGTGGTTGAGACACCGCATTAACTTGATCAAAAGCGGGATAGTCCGAAAAACCTTGATTGAAATTAGGGCACATAGACACATTTGAGGGGGCCTTACTAGTTTCTAGGGCTTCGAGTCTCCTAGTTAGAGTGGCTAATTTGGCATCGGTTGCAATCGAACTCCCAATCGAATGCAAACCCTTAGATGAACTAGACGACTCATTAGTCTTGTTAGGTTCCCTAGTAGACTCCCACAACAAGGTCTTCTCGGCTAATTCTTCAAAAAATTTCCAACCCTCGTCTTCATCTTTCTCCATGAATTTTCCTTGGCACATAGATTCCAAAAACGCGGTTGTTGGTCCATCTAAGGCCTCATAAACGATCTTACAAAGCCTCCATTTTTCTATTCCGTTGTGGGGGAATTGTGATAGAAGATTTTTAAAACGATCAAAATATTTCCAAAAAGACTCGTTTTCCTTTTGATGAAATTGATTTATTTCGTTTGTAATTCTCGTAGTCTTATGGTTTGGAAAATATTTTTTTAGAAAAATAACCACAAATCCCTCCCACGTGGAAATAGAATTAACGGGTAGACTATACAACCATTTTTTTGCATTTTCTTTTAAAGCGAAGTTGATAAGTCTTAGCCTAATGGAGTCCTCGGAAAGATGTTGGAGTTTTTGCAATGCGCAAACCTCCTCAAATTCATGAAGAAAGAGATACGGGTCCTCACCCTCGCTCCCGTTAAATTTAGGTAACATACTGATGTGGTGAGCTTTAATTTCGAAATTATTACCATTAACGGGAGGAAGGGTGATACACGAAGGTTGGGCGGAACGAGTAGGATAGCAACGGTCCCTAAGAGACATGGCCATGTTTACTACGGGTTCGGAATAATCTAAAGACTCGGAATTAGACGATGAAGAAATCTCAAATGATCTCACTAGTCTAGAAGAATTATCCCTACGCCAAGTAGATCGCATGAACCACGTAAGGAAACACGTAGCAAATAAGTACGATAAAATAAACACACAAAAAGAAAGGGTGTAAAATTAAAAGAAAAATCCTAAATCTAGGGTTCCCTAATAAAATAACTAGACCTTGCTCCTAACTTTAAGGGCTACCAAAAACTAGGTGAATCAATAATTATTCGAACCGGCTTGGCCAGGTAGGTGCAAGCATTGCCAAGAGGCTAAACACCAGCCTAGACACCAAAACCTTAATTGGCCAGGTCAGCTTTCGCTTTCCTAGACACCAAAAAGTAGGAATAATTAAAGATTACTTCGTTTCTTAAGCACCTTCCTAATTGAGTGCGAAATTCCTAGGGCCAAACGTCTAATTAATTTTATTAAAGGCTAGGTATGCAAAATGAGGGATTAATGGTTTTTGGGCTAAGGAAAGAGTGATGAAATCCCTTCCCTTATCTTGTAGTGGTTTTGCCCTTAATGTTTATTTACAAAATGATGCAACAAACAATGATATATACAAAAATTATAAACAAATATGGATGCTTACACTACGTGATTTAATCTAAAGAAAGAAAGAAATTTAATGTACCTTAGGGTCCTCCAGCGATCACCACAATTATAAGTACGAAAAATTAAAAACAAAAAATAAATCTAGCATGATGTGCACCTACGTGATGAATGCATGATGCAATAATTATGTATTTACAATTAATTTTTTTTGGATTTTTTATTTTTCAATTTTTTTGTGATTTTTTTTTAATTTTTTATTTTTTTTTTGTGATAAAAAAAACGAAAGAGGAGAGAGATATGATTTACCCAAGCAAAGCTTCCAAAATTTCGAGAAAATTTCTTCCTCTTTAATCCAAGTTTCCCGAATTTTCCTCCAAATTCCTCGAAAAAATGCAAACAAGAAAAAGGGTGAGAAGAGAGCTAATCCGAAAAATCAAAAACTAAGGTGCGAAAAATAATTAGTCCCCGGCAGCGGTGCCAAAAACTTGTTGTGCTAAAAATAATTACATTTGAATCGCAAGCGCACAATTCGTTTCGTTGTAAATTTATGATTCGTTCCACAGGGACTAATATTTTCGCAAACCTTAATTTTCGACTTAATCGAATTAGAACAAATGTGGGTTTTTGGAAAATTTTGATTTCTAATATTTAAAACCTAAAAGAAAATTAAACTACCTAAACTAATTAAAAACGAAATTTAATTTTATTCTAATTCAAAACAAAAACAAACTAAATTATTCTAAAAATCCTAAATTATTTTAAAACTAAAATTATTCTAAACAACTCTAAATTCAAATTGAAATCAAAATTCTAAATTATTCTAAAATATTTTAAAATTCTAATTTTGATTCCTAAAAGAGAATTTAAACCTTTGTCAAAGAAAATTAAAATTTTCCAATTCTAAATTAATTAACTAAATTAATCTAAGAATTTTAAATTTAAAATAAAACTACATTTAACAATTTAGAAAATAAACACTCGCAGTAACACAGAATTTGCAGAAAATCAAAACGCAGAAAAACAAAATACAGCGGCAGTAATTTCAACGAACAGCAAAAACCCTTAACTACCAAAACCATACACACAACAATAAACTCAGCAGAACTCGAACCTAAACTCAGCAGCTACTTGAATTCCTGAGTCAACTCGAACATGACTCAACTCACAAATAAAATAAAACCAGAAATTTCACTCGTGAAATCAGTTGCAAAAAACACTAAAATCACGAACTCGACACAACAGACTCTACTAAACCATGAATTCAAAGCAGAACTAAAACCATGACTGAGTCGACTTTTGACAACCAGGAATTCAGAAACTCAGAAACTACAAACTCGCATTAACACGGCACATTACAAACTAAAAAAAACCAGCAGCTTAACTCAGAACACACGGAGACAATTTTGTTGTTTTACCAAGCATTTGACAACCAGAAACTGAAATAAACCAGCGATTCAACACAAAACCAGAAACTCCGACTACAACTCGACACAGTTAACGCAGAACTCGACTCTAAGGCATTCAGACAACAGTACGAAATTCACAGAAAACGCAGAAAAATGACCCATCAAACAAGCAGCCCGAAAACAACTTGGAAAATGAAAATTACGCAGCTAAAAGACTCAGAAACTCAGCAGAAAAAAAACACGAATTAAAAAGGAACCAAGAAAACAGTGAATCAAACATTAATTAAAACTTCACAGAACTTAATAAACAATCAACACAAACTAAAACCTAGCAAGAAAAAAAAACGAAAGATAAACGGAATTAAGAAGCTAGGAAGCAAGGTTGTGTTTGTAGAAAACAAAAAGAAAAAGTGAATTTGTGTGTGTAATCGTAGGAGAAGAAAAAGGGGAAAGGGGATGGAAGTGAAGCTTGGGTGTTTACAAGTTAAGAAGTAGAAAACAATCAGGGTCAAAATGGTTGTAAAATAAACATGTACTGGGTTCGTAATAAAAAAAGAAAAAGGAAAACAGGGATTGGGTAAGATTTTGCTTCGAATAAAACGAAAAAAAAATACGAACTAAATTTTATAAAACTAAAATGTTTTTGTTGGTTTTTTTTAAAAAAAAATAAAAACGAAATTAGAGAGATTAACTAAGAAATTAAAATTACACTAAATGATGATTTAAAATTAAATGGCCCACAATAAAATGGGTTTTGAAAGGGCAAAATTACGATTATAAAATAAGTACAAGAAATTAAAAATCGTTACTTTCAACCCATAGTGGTTAGCTTTCGCTACTTTGTCCACTACTTGGATTTACGAAAATAACGAAACAAGGCAACAATAACAAAAGAGCAAGACAAGAAGTAAAGAAAATAAAATTTGCATTAATTATAATAGGAGTGTTTACAAGATTTGAGACTAAGAAAAGAAATACAAGAAATTAAAACTACCCTAAAATCTAAGTTACTAAATACAAGGGGGGTGAGGGGGTATTTATAGGATAGGAATTAGGGTTAAGGGGGGTGTTGGGTAAATCCCCACCATACATTTGGGTTATGTGGTGGTGAAATCCTAGCCATCTATTTGTTTCCTTCCCCCTTAAGCTTTGAAGAGTTGATCTTGGCCATACACTTTTCTAATATGTTGGGATGATCTCCACCTTCCACTTGTCTTGAAATATTCCTTTTGCTCCAAGCTCCTAATTCTTTTCCTTCTTTCATTTTTGGTCCTTTTTCTTCCTCTTTTTCCCTTCCTTGCACTTTATTTATTTATTTTGTCATTTCTTTATTTATTTACGATTTACCTGAAATGCAACAAAATAAATTATTAAAACACGAGTTCAAGCAATAAATAGGTAAATAAAATATGCAAAAATATGCACTTATCATCTACTGTGTAAGATCCATTAAACGAACGTAGTTATGATAAAGGAAACTTTCTTATAATCTAGTTTCATATGTGTTTGTTATGCGGTTAACCAATCAAAAACGAGAAATTATTTTAGGACCAATCAGATTCCATTCCAAAATTTTAGACCAATCATATTATATTAAAAGTTTTCCTTATTTATCTTTCTATACCCCCTTTACTAACTGTAGTTAGTTAATAATTCTAATTAAAATATAATTATTTAATTTAACATGCTTATATATTATATATACTTTTAATCAAAAATATTCGATAATAAATTTCTCATATAATTTATTTTCACTTTTATTAAATAACAACAATATATTTATGTAATTATGCTAATTATGGTAATAACTCAACCAACATGGAAACATTAGCATAGAAATTAACAAGGTACCAATATTTAAATATCAAATCATTTGTTAATAAACGGGATAAAAATCACGGTCCCCTCCCCATTAATTTTTATGGGATTCCATCATGTGTGATAATTTTATTTTGCTTGAACCCAGATAACAATTCAAACTCATAATCCAGTTATAAAATTGAAGATTAGCAATCCAATTTCATCAAAATATTTTTAAATATCAAGTCACATGTCGTGCACTCTAGCCATTATCTAATTTTCTACTAATAAATTAGCTTGAATATAATATAAAAAGAGTACTTATTTATACACACCCTAAACTTATTCTTGCATACCCTTTTCTTTTCATTTGACTAAAAATCCTCTAAACATTTTAGATACCTTTACTCAAAAATAGAACCGATCAGATAGACTTCTTTACTTTTGTCGCAATGCTACCATTATATTTAATAAAATTTACTTTTGTTTATTATATTTACTTTCATACATTGTTATTTGAAGGGATAACTCATTGTTTTAAATTTTGTAAATATAATTGTAAGTTATATGTATAGAAGAACTAATAAAATTAAGAAAAATAATAAAACTTTAATAATTAAATTTAATTTAAAAATTGATAAAATATTTTACAGAATGGTAAGATTACATGCCCGAAGGAAAACACTGAAACAGCTTTGATATATGTAGGTTAAGGTTATTTTGGTCTAAAATAAATTTAGGGTGTGCATGAATAAATTTGGGATGTGCATAAATCACTATCCTATAAAATACAAATGCTACAATGATTACTAATATAACAAATATTCTTTTATTCCAGGTATACAGCAGTTAAATGTAGTTAGCCAATCAGAAAATTATGAATTATTTTAGGACCAATCAGATGTGATTCCTAAATTTTAGACCATTCATATTATATTAAAAGTTTTTCTTATTTATCATTATCATCCTATTACTAAGTGTGGTTATTTAACAATTCTAATTTAAATATAGTAGTTACTTGATTTAACATATCCATATATTACATATTTTTTAAAGAAAAAAATATTATAATAATATTAATATTTAATTAAAATGAATCAGGATTATACAAATATATAATATTCAACGATTTTCGCAATATAATTTTCACTCTTTTGATTTACAATTAATCATAATTACATTATTATAAATTACGGATTAATTTTCTGTAATAACCATGATTTTTCGAATTAATTTTCCTACTCGATATTTAAATTTTAATTAAGAGCGATGCACTAGTATATTTTAATTAACGCGTTTCTGTAAAATTTCGAAATTCGTACGCAAGTAAAATTTTATTATATTTATTTAATTATATTTATTTGGTTTTTGTTAAAATTAGGAAAAATAGAATTTTAGTTGTGGATCGAATTTATTTTAGGAAACAAAATTTGGGTATCGTTTTAATTAGTCGTCACGGGGAAGCAAGTTGATTAAGGGGTCATCATTTTTTTTATTTTTCTGAAAGTAGCACTAACCTTGTAATTATTATGCCATTTACAATTGTTCCCCATTATTTATTTCTTTTTAATTAATAAAATACCACACTAAAATTATCATCATTATTGTACATTATTAGAGGCATTCAGTTTTATTTTAAAAGACCACAAGAGCCCAAACCAAATCACACTCTATCTATTTATATCTAAGCAAAAACCGATAGAATTATATACACAAAACCGAAACAGAGACACGGGTAGTTGAATTTCTCTCTAATAATTGTTGTCGATTTCATTATTGTAGAACTGATAGGCTGATTGTTGTGTTCATTGTGGGTCGTGTTTGCGGTTTTATACGACCACCACCGTTACGGTGGTGGTGTTGGTTTGTTCGGTTGTTGCAATAGAAATGAGGGGGAGGGGTTCGTCGAGAGAAATTGAGATAAGAAGAGAGGGAGATGTCGAGTGAGAGAAACGATAGGGAGAAGAGATACGGAGAGAGAGCGATGAGAGATTGTTTGGTGGTGTTTGTTTGTTGAATCGAGAGGGGCGGCGGAGTCCGGTGGTGGAGACGAAGATGACAGAGAGTGAGAGAGTTTGAGGCGAGAGAGAGATTGAAGTGGAGAGAAGGAGAACGAGGGAGATTGAGAGAGATTCGAGAGGGATGAGCGGGGAGAGACACTCGGGAGAGAAGGAGGCGGGGAAAAGAATAGACAAGGTGCGGTGATGGTTGGGTTTTGTCGTGGTGGTTGCCGGAGTTATAAGGTGGAGGGAGAGATAGCGAGAGAGAAAGAGGAGAGAGAGAGAGAGAGAGAGAGAGAGAGAGAGAGATAGAGAGAGAGGGGTTGCTGGGAGAGATTTAGAGAGAGAGGGGGAGGGAGAGAGAACCAGGAGAGGGAGAGAGAAGAGAGGATGGGAGAGATGCAGGGGTGGGACCCACGATGGGGGAGGTGGGGCCCACATAAAATTTTTCTGACAAATAAATATTATTATAATAATAACGTACCAAATTTAGGATCATATATTTTATTCGGGTTTTAATTAAATAGGATTTAATTGGCCCGTTAAAATTGGAGTGTTATTAAATTTAGATAATTAAATTGTTTAATTGCTTAATTAATTAAATATTATTATTTAGAGTTTTTAAAACGTAAATTAGATATTTATTAATTGGGTAATTAAATAATAATATATTGTGATTTTGAACACAATTTTAGAGATTTATTGAATTGTTAATAAAAGGGGTATATTTGTGAATAATTAGAATAAAATATGTTTTATTTTGGAAAGCTGTTTTTAATATTTTCCGGTTTATTTCAATTAACCGGATCGAGTCAGATTTAATTTAGAGGTTAATATTTTATTAAAATAAATTAGGATTTGTGAGGTTTATTAAAAGTGGAATTCTTTGATGAATTATTTTTAAAATGAGATTAATTATTTTGGATTTAAATTGAATAAAAATGGATGTTTGAATTTTTCATTTTGAGTAAGAAATTAGATTTCTAGATATTAAAAATAGGATATATTCTCCAGATTTAATTCCTGTGTTCGAAGAAATATTTATTTATCCCGGAATTAATTTCCGTTATTTATTCCGGAATGAGATAGTATATTATTATTAATTATATTATCGGATCGGGAATATTTTATTCTGAAGAATCGCTCACGTATTTCTGGTTGCCATTTTTAGAGAATAATTCTCGAGACGTAGATCGACGCCAAGTTCACGGGTAGAGTATAATTTTATCTGCATTCATTTGCAGTTCGAGATCGAGGCAAGTTCATTCCTACCCTAACTTTTGGAAAATGTGAATTTCTGTTCGTATTATTTAATTCCTTAATTATTTTCGAGATATAATATGTTGAGATTTATCTGTTGCTCCGTATGATGCAATAATTTCTTTTGAGCATTATTTCTCGTTAAATATTATTATGCTGTTAATTTATTTTGTTTGAGAATTATAATCCCTATAAGCGTAGAAATAATTTAGTTGCTATCGGGTCGATCTCATTAATTCGAGACGATTATTATTTTGATTCAGTGAAACTAATCTCATTCGTCTGAGATAGTTAAATTCATTCTTTTCGATTGAATTTATTGTACAAATTCAACCGTTATTTATTGATTATCTTTTAGTTAGTTCCTCGTTTGAACTAACCGATAGAAGTTTAAAAATTATAATTATTAGATATTTTTACTCGTCGATCAAGTGAAAAAAATATTCTATTTAAACGTTCATCAATGTTGAGTATTATAAATATTGAGAAGTACTATTTGTTCAGTACGACTCCCAATTACTTCATTTTAAGACTATTCTCATAATTTCGAGATAGTTGAGTTTATTGTCAAGGGTTGACATTTTGTTCGTGTCAACCGATAAATTATCATTATTGAGAATTTACATCAGTCCATTGTTCGGATTGGTGGTAAAATCGAGTCAGACTGGCAGTCCGCCAGATTTGTAAATATTTTCTGGAAGAATTATTTCCAAGTTATCTGTACCCCAAATATTCGGTAATTCTGTATTCTACTGGTCAATTTTGGGCAAGAGGCCCATTATAGAGAAAGACAGACTCTTGTACCGTTTTACGGACCCGAGAATAATTAGGCACTTTGTTGCCATGGTTGAATTGATAACCATTATGATGCTAGCATTCATACATATATATTATATTGTTGATATCATATTGTAGCCGTGATCGGGCGAAGTGCGGTGTCCTAGGAGGCCGGTATTCTTCGTCGGTTAGTTGATCGCCCCACCGAGATACCGAGAGGTGGAAGACCAGTTCATTCTTAAATCATGAGTTATCAGAGTTATATCAAATGAGTAATGAGTCTTTTGAGTATTCTATTTTGAGATGAGTTTTGAGTCTTTCGAGTATGATATTTTCAAGATGAATTTGAGCCAAATCATGTTGTGATATCCGATATTAAAATTTTGAGTATTTCTTTCGGTAAACATTATTATATTTATATACCGAGCAAGAAGAGAACTTGCTGAGCACTATAGTTGCTCATTCTTGCTTTACAACATTTTGTTCAGCTGTCAAGACGGAGAGAGGCGAGACGTCCAGCCAGGGATACAGAGGCAAGGGGAAAGCGCAAGGCTATGGTGATAATTAGAAGATCCAGATGGAATCTTTATATTTCTACTTTTGTGAACTTTTGTAATATTTTATCTCGAGATGTAACAAGTTGGATTGTACTATTTTGTGAAGACGATCTTGGACCTACGGAGTGGGACATTTATGCTCCGTTGTAATAAAATTTGGTATTGTTATTGCGTTATCATATTGAGACAATGTGACGACCCGAGTCCCCGGTCAGGGTGGATTTGGGGGCGTTACAGTTTTGGTATCAGAGCCATAGTTATATTTTAGGAATCGTACGAGCCTAGAATTATAACACGACGTGAGAATTTAGAGGTATTATACAACGTGGAGATGTTAGCCCCAAGTGCCTTACACCCTTATATATTTATATGCGTTTATAGTCGACTAGAACCTGTTTGTGACCGAGACTCTTTGCTTTTGTAGATGTCTTCTTCAGGATCTACCGGTTTCTTTCCTACTGGAGACAGATCTCCTACCCCATACCCACTAGGACCTCTAGATCCTAGCTCAGGGACGGATAGTGACCCATCAGAGGAGTACATGGTGATCAGTAGCGACTCGAAGGATTCTTCTGTCCAAATACTTACACCTTCACCTCCACATGTGATTGACTTAGATACACCTCCACATGAGGTTCAGATAGAGACTGAGCAGATAGAGCAGACTACCTCACTGTTTACCCCCGAGATGTTTAGAGCTGAGACCCCAGAGCCAGAGATTGCTGATCAGGTTGATGAGAGGCTGCGTACACCTGTCCACACTGACGTGGTGCCTAGTTCAGCTGCCCTAGAGTCTAGAGTTGATACACCCACCAAAGTGGCAGCTTTTGCTGACTAGTTTACTTCCCAGGTTCCAGTATATGTTTCGGCTCCGTCAGTCCCTACCATACCGAACTACATGTTTCCACAGGCCGGTGATACTCCTGCTTGTGACACTGCTCCATCGGCACCTACTATACCTGTTCGTGCTCCGACTCAGCCCACTGCGGCCCCTGTTACTACTACTGCGATGCCACCTGTTCACCCTGAGTATGAGGGAGCGGCAGGAGAGATGGTCCCTTGGCACGTTCACCATTCCCTCTTCCAGCATTATCGATGGTTATGGTCTCGTTATGAGGAGATCTTTGCTACTAGGGATGGTATCCTTAGATTGTTGGCTGTTCCTGATCCTTTTGTTGTGCATCACGGAAGGAGTTTACTGGTGAGAGACGTCCCAATGGAGATTATGCATCAGATTGCTCTTACCGTTTTGATGGGACTACAGACTGACTTTGCCGCCTTGCCGTCATCGAGTACCGGGCAGATTGACCGTGCCAGAGTTGCCACCATGAATGCAGATATCGTCGCAGAGTTTCATAGGAGGGTCGGTGAGATGTTCCCACGTTGATGACCTATTTGCACGCTTGAGCATCCTCATCGTTTGGCTAGAGTAGCTAGTGGTGAACCATTTTCTGGATGGTGTCACATTAGATCTTTCTATATTGGGATGTACATAGTCTCTTATTATATGTATTTGATGTAGCTGAGATGTATTATATTCAGTGTTATGACATGTACCGTACCAGTAGTTGTACCTTTTCATTATTGTATATTCTGATCTGTTAGTAGAACTGCTATCTTGCTTTATTTATTGGAAAATTGTGTTACAGTAGAGTATCATGTGATATTGTATCCTCATGCTACCCCGATATAGATAACAACTTATTTGCAAAAGTTACGATTTAAAATGAGTTTAACCAAAATTCGAGAACCAGAGATTAATAACGATTGAATTTTAGAACTTATAAAGTTTCTCGAGAACTGCCAGTTATACTAAGAATAAGAGTAATTGTTTATAAAGAGACCAGAGAGAATCACGATTTTGGGTATGATTTATTTCGAGGAACCGGGAATTTGACCGAGTAATTATTTATGAATGCCTATCATAACTGTGCCAGCAATGGTGTCGTATAATTGCAAACCTGAGATATAACATACCTTATTGTTTTCGCTCTTATAGAAAAAGATGTCACCTAAGAGAGGAAGACCCGCAAGAAATCCTCGTCCTCAACCCGAGGTGAATCCAGAGAATGAGGTTCCACCTCAGAACCAAGTTCCAAACCCGGAACCACAACTCGCTTGAGATACTAACCAAGAAAATAACCCGATGAGTCTACTTATGAACTTTCTTATTCAGCATACCCAGAACCTTCAGCCCCAACAGAACCAACATCCAGTGGGAGGAAATCTACCTCCAGCTCAACAGACACAGGCTACCGTTAGATTCAAATCATTTAAATCTCTGAATCCCCCTGAGTTTAAGGGTACTACCGATCCTGTTGAAGCAAGAATATGGTTACGTGAGATAGAAAAGACCTTTGAAATCGTAGGGGTAGAAGAAGAGAAGAAAACCATCTTTGCAGCCTACATGTTAAAAGGTGAAGCGAATTATTGGTGGGAATCAAAGAGAGCAATGGAAGGGAACGTAGTCATACCCTGGACCAGGTTCACGCAGCTATTTTTAGAGAAATATTTTCCTAAATACTTGGAGAGTCAAATGGAGGTCAAGTTTCTGGAACTCAAGCAAGGCAACGTGACTGTAGCTGAATATGAAGCCAAGTTTTCTGAACTCTCTAGGTTTGTGCCTTACCATGTGGATACTGACGAAAAGAGAGCTAAACGTTTTCAACTAGGGCTGAAGCCGTGGATCCAGAATCGAGTTGCGGTCCTAGAAATCACAAACTATGCTACTGTGGTTCAAAAAGCATCTATTGTGGAAAGTGGATCTGAGTTGTACTCAAAGGACAAGGATATGAAAAAAAGGAAGTTTCAGAATCGTGGAAATAATTTTGAGAGGAAGCCGGACGATCGGAATGGAAAGAGACCTTTTGTGAAGCGGGAAGACAGAAGCAATGATACAAAGAGAACTGAGAATCAAGACACTAGGGGAAACAATCAAAAGTCCAGACCCACTCAGGCAGCCAATCTAATTCAAGGAAGGCCACCGCTACCCGAATGCAAAACGTGTGGAAGGAAGCACCCAGGACCTTGTAATCTTGCCAGCATTGTTTGTTACAACTGTGGAAAAAAAGGGCACTATTCTTCTCACTGCAAGGAGAAGGCCATTACTTGTTTCAATTGCGGGAAGAAAGGACATATTACACGAGATTGCCAGTCACCAAGGAGACAACCGCGCCTAGACTCATGGCACCTCCCAGTAACAAGCCAACTGCTCGTACTTTCAACATGACGGTGAAGGATACTATTGCTGAAAGTGATGTAATTGCAGGTACGCTTTTAGTCAATTCTGTAGATGCATGTGTTTTGTTTGATTCGGGAGCAACAAAATCTTTCATATCGGAGAATTTTAGGAATAAATTTAATATTCCGTCTGTACCATTGAGGGATACATTGATTATAGAAGTAGCAAATCAGGAAAAAGTCCCTGTAGATCAGATATGTCCAGATTGTGGAATCGAAATCCAAGGACAACGTTTCAAAGCAAACCTTCTTTCTTTTAATTTAGGGGAGTTTGATATAATTCTGGGAATGGATTGGTTGACACGTTATGATGCTCAAATCAATTGTCGGCGTAAGTGGGTTAGTTTAAAGGGACCCAACGGCAAAAGAATACAATTTCGCAGAAGGAAACCTACCCGTAATTTTCTGACTATGATTCAAGCGAGGAAACTACTAAGGAGTGGGTGTCAAGCCTACTTAGCTTATGTGGTTGACAACGAGAAGCAAGCCCCTGCCATTGATGAAATCCCTGTAGTGAATCAATTCGAAGATGTTTTTCTTGAAGAGTTACCTGGATTGCCGCCCGACAGAGAAATAGAATTCAATATCGATCTTGCCCCGGGAACTGCACCAATTTCCAAAGCACCATACCGAATGGCTCCAGTTGAGATTAAGGAGTTGGCTACCCAACTGCAAGAATTACTTGACAAAGGCGTAATCAGACCAAGTGTATCCCCGTGGGGAGCTCCAGTGCTGTTCGTGAAGAAGAAGGACGGATCTATGCGATTATGTATTGATTATCGTGAGTTGAACAAGATGACCATCAAGAATAAGTACCCTCTACCTCGAATCGACGATCTGTTTGACCAACTTAAGGGAGCTAGATGTTTTTCAAAGATTGATTTGAGATCCGGCTATCATCAACTAAAGATCAAGCCTGAAGATATTCCTAAGACTGCCTTTAGGACCGGATATGGACATTACGAATTCTTAGTCATGTCTTTTGGATTGACGAATGCGCCAGCTGCTTTTATGGATTTGATGAATCGTGTGTTCAAGAGGTACTTGGACAAGTTCGTGATTGTATTTATTGATGACATCCTGATATACTCAAAGTCCCCTAAGGAACATGCTGAACACCTCCGTTTAGTTCTGGAAACGCTGAGAAAGGAAAAGTTATATGCGAAATTTTCAAAGTGTGAATTCTGGCTAAAAGAAGTTCAATTTTTGGGACACATTGTAAGCGGCGAAGGGATTTCTGTAGACCCCGCAAAGATAGAAGCCGTAGCAGATTGGGAGAGACCAAAGACTCCAACCGAAGTTAGAAGTTTCCTTGGATTGGCCGGATACTATCGTAGATTCGTGAAGGATTTCTCAAAGATAGCTACGCCACTGACTCGACTTACCAGAAAGAGTGAAAAGTTCGAATAGACCCCCAAATGCGAAGATAGCTTTCAAGAATTGAAGAAGAGATTGACTACTGCCCCGGTGTTGACCTTACCCGATGAGAAAGGTGATTTCGTAATTTTCAGCGACGCTTCTCACAAGGGTTTAGGATGTGTTTTGATGCAACACGAAAAAGTAATAGCTTACGCCACTCGACAACTGAAGGAGTATGAGTCCCGTTACCCTACTCACGATTTGGAACTTGCTGCTATTGTTTTTGCCCTCAAGATTTGGAGACATTACCTTTATGGAGAGAAATGCGAGATTTACACTGATCACAAGAGCTTAAAGTATATATTTACGCAGAAGGAATTAAACATGAGACAGAGAAGATGGTTAGAATTAATCAAGGACTATGATTGCTCGATAAACTACCACCCAGGGAAGGCTAATGTTGTAGCTGATGCATTAAGTAGAATGGAGAGACTAAACCTGTTGACAACCTCAGAAGAATTGGTCAGAGAATTTGAGAAAATGGAATTAGAAGTCAAGGTCCCAGTCCAAAACAATGAAAGAGTTTACAGCATTCAGTTTCAACCGGAGTTACTCGAGAAGATTCGCCGTTGTCAAGAACAAGTAATGGAAGAAAGAAGATCAGAGTTGATCGGAGAAGAATTTCTAAGTTCAAAAGATGATAAGGGAATTAAGCGATTTGCATCGAGAATATGGATTCCTAATGTTACAGAGTTGAAGGAAGAAATTATGAGTGAAGCGCATAACTCGAGATATTCCATTCACCCAGGGAGCACAAAAATGTATCAAGACATCAAGTTGAATTATTGGTGGCCCAACATGAAGAGGGAGATTGCAGAATGGGTGAGTAAATGTTTGACATGTCAGAAAGTGAAGGCAGAACATCAACGACCAAGTGGACTTCTACAACCTTTAGAGATACCCGAGTGGAAATGGGAGCATATTACCATGGATTTTGTCATAGGATTGCCCCGAACTAGAGCCAGCCACGATGCTATTTGGGTTATTGTCGATCGACTCACTAAATCTGCGCATTTCCTACCAATTAGTGATAAGTATTCCGTTGAGATATTGGTGAACATATACCTAAAGGAGATGTGGTTCGTCACGGAGTACCTGTTTCAATTGTATCTGATAGAGATGCCCGTTTTACTTCTCGATTTTGGAAACGTTTTCAAGAATGTCTTGGCACGAAGTTAAATCTGAGCACTGCATATCATCCACAGACCGACGGACAAAGTGAAAGGACGATTCAAACAGTTGAAGATATGTTAAGAGCCTGTGCACTTGATTTTAAAGGAAGTTGGGATGAGCATTTGCCCCTAGTCGAGTTTGCTTACAACAATAGTTACCATTCGAGCATATGTATGGCACCTTATGAAGCTTTGTACGGAAGGAAGTGTAGATCACCGTTATATTGGGATGAAGTAGGAGAAAGAAAGATACTAGGACCAGAATTACTTCAACAAACTAAGCAAGCAACCGAGGTTATTCGAAAAAGGTTAGTTGCAGCTCAAGATCGACAGAGGAAGTATGCAAATCAAAAGAGGAAAGACAAAGCATTTGAAGTGGGAGATAAGGTGATGTTGAAAGTTTCACCTTGGAAAGGAGTAATGAGATTCGGAAAGAAAGGCAAGTTAAGCCCCAGATATATAGGACCTTTTGAGATTCTTAAGAAGATAGGACCACTAGCTTATTAGTTGGCCCTACCTCCAGACCTTCAGCATATTCACGATGTGTTTCATGTTTCTGCGTTAAGAGAATACCATTCTAATTTTAGACATGTTATAACCTACGAGCCAGTGGAGATACGTCCTGATTTATCGTACGAAGAAAATCCAGTAGAGATCCTAGATTACAAAGTGCAAGAGTTAAGAACTAAGAAAGTGAATTTAGTGAAAGTACTTTGGAGAAACCACCAAGTTGAGGAAGCCACGTGGGAATTAGAAAGTGAAATGCGGAATAAATATCCTGAACTGTTTAGTGCATAGTTTTGATTCCGAGGACGGAATCCTATAAGGGGGGAAGACTGTAATAACCATGATTTTTAGAATTAATTTTCCTACTCGATATTTAAATTTTAATTAAGAGCGATGCACTAGTATATTTTAATCAACGCGTTTCTGTAAAATTTCAAAATTCGTACGCAATTAAAATTTTATTATATTTATTTGGTTTTTGTTAAAATTAGGAAAAATAGAATTTTAGTTGTGGATCGAATTTATTTTAGGAAACAAAATTTGGGTATCGTTTTAAGTAGTCGTCACGGGGAAGCAAGCTGATTAAGGGGTCATCATTTTTTTTATTTTTCTGAAAATAGCACTAACCTTGTAATTATTATGCCATTTACAATTGTTCCCCATTATTTATTTCTTTTTAATTAATAAAATACCACACTAAAATTATCATCATTATTGTACATTATTAGAGGCATTCAGTTTTATTTTATAAGACCACAAGAGCCCAAACCAAATCACACTCTGTCTATTAATATCTAAGCAAAAACCGACAGAATTATATACACAAAACCGAAACAGAGACACAGGTAGTTGAATTTCTCTCTAATAATTGTTGTTGATTTCATTATTGTAGAACTGATAGGCTGATTGTTGTGTTCATTGTGGGTCGTGCTTGCGGTTTTATACGACCACCACCATTACGGTGGTGGTGTTGGTTTGTGCGGTTGTTGCAATAGAAATGAGGGGGAGGGGTTCGTCGAGAGATATTGAGATAAGAAGAGAGGGAGATGTCGAGGGAGAGAAACGATAGGGAGAAGAGATATGGAGAGAGAGCGATGAGAGATTGTTTGGTGGTGTTTGTTTGTTGAATCGAGAGGGGCGGCGGAGTCCGGTGGTGGAGACGGAGATGACAAAGAGTGAGAGAGTTTGAGGCGAGAGAGAGATTGAAGTGGAGAGAAGGAGAACGAGGGAGATTGAGAGAGATTCGAGAGGGATGAGCGGGGAGAGACAGTCGGGAGAGAAGGAGGCGGGGAAATGAAGAGACAAGGGGCGGTGATGGTTGGGTTTTGTCGTGGTGGTTGCCGGAGTTATAAGGTGGAGGGAGAGATAGCGAGAGAGAAAGAGGAGAGAGAGAGAGAGAGAGAGAGAGAGAGAGAGAGAGAGGGGTTGCTGGGAGAGATTTACAGAGAGAGAGGGGGGGAGGGAGAGAGAACCAGGAGAGGGAGAGAGAAGAGAGGATGGGAGAGATGCAGGGGTGGGACCCACGGTGGGGGAGGTGGGGCCCACATAAAATTTTTCTGACAAATAAATATTATTATAATAATAACGTACCAAATTTAGGATCATATGTTTTATTCGGGTTTTAATTAAATAGGATTTAATTGGCCCGATAAAATTGGAGTGTTATTAAATTTAGACAATTAAATTGTTTAATTGCTTAATTAATTAAATAGAATTATTTAGAGTTTTTAAAACGTAAATTAGATATTTATTAATTGGGTAATTAAATAATAATATATTGTGATTTGAACACAATTTTAGAGATTTATTGAATTGTTAATAAAAGGGGCATATTTGTGAATAATTAGAATAAAATATGTTTTATTTTGGAAAGCTGTTTTTAATATTTTCCGGTTTATTTCAATTAATCGGATCGAGTCAGATTTAATTTAGAGATTAATATTTTTTTAAAATAAATTAGGATTTGTGAGGTTTATTAAAAGTGGAATTCTTTGATGAATTCTTTTTAAAATGAGATTAATTATTTTGGATTTAAATTGAATAAAATTGGATGTTTGAATTTTTCATTTTAAGTAAGAATTTAGATTTCCAGATATTAAAAATAGGATATATTCTCCAGATTTAATTCTTGTGTTCGAAGAAATATTGATTTATCGCGGAATTAATTTCCGTTATTTATTCCGGAGATTTTATGAGATAGTATATTATTATTAATTATATTATCGGATCGGGAATATTTTATTCTGAAGAATCGTTCACGTATTTCTGGTTGCCATTTTTAGAGAATAATTCTCGAGACGTAGATCGACGCCAAGTTCACGGGTAGAGTATAATTTTATCTGCATTCATTTGCAATTCGAGATCGAGGCAAGTTCATTCCTACCCTAACTTTTGGAAACTGTGAATTTCTGTTCGTATTATTTAATTCCTTAATTATTTTCGAGATATTATATGTTGAGATTTATCTGTTGCTCCGTATGATGTAATAATTTCTTTTGAGCATTATTTCTCGTTAAATATTATTATGCTGTTAATTTAGTTTGTTTGAGAATTATAATCCCTATAAGCGTAGAAATAATTTAGTTGCTATCGGGTCGATCTCATTAATTCGAGAAGATTATTATTTTGATTCAGTGAAACTAATCTCATTCGTCTGAGATAGTTAAATTCATTCTTTTCGATTGAATTTATTGTACAAATTCAACCGTTATTTATTGATTATCTTTTAGTTAGTTCCTCGTTTGAACTAACCGATAGAAGTTTAAAAATTATAATTATTAGAGATTTTTACTCGTCGATCAAGTTAAAAAAATATTCTATTTAAACGTTCATCAATGTTGAGTATTATAAATATTGAGAAGTACTATTTGTTCAGTACGACTCCCAATTACTTCATTTTAAGACTATTCTCATAATTTCGAGATAGTTGAGTTTATTGTCAAGGGTTGACATTTTGTTCGTGTCAACCGATAAATTATTATTATTGAGAATTTACATCAGTCCATTGTTCGGATTGGTGGTAAAATCGAGTCAGACTGGCAGTCCGCCAGATTTGTAAATATTTTCTGGAAGAATTATTTCCAAGTTATCTGTACCCCAAATATTCGGGAATTCTGTATTCTACTAGTCAATTTTGGGCAAGAGGCCCATTATAGAGAAAGACAGACTCTTGTACCGTTTTACGGACCCGAGAATAATTAGGCACTTTGTTGCCATGGTTGAATTGATAACCATTATGATGCTAGCATTCATACATATATATTACATTGTTGATATCGTATTGTAGCCGTGATCGGGCGAAGTGCGGTGTCATAGGAGGCCGGTATTCTTGGTCGGTTAGTTGATCGCCCCACCGAGATACCGAGAGGTGGAAGACCAGTTCATTCTTAAATCATGAGTTATCAGAGTTATATCAAATGAGTGAGTATTCTATTTTGAGATGAGTTTTGAGTCTTTCGAGTATCATATTTTCAAGATGAATTTGAGCCAAATCATATTGTGATATCCGATATTAAAATTTTGAGTATTTTTTTCGGTAAACCTTATTATATTTATATACCGAGCAAGAAGAGAACTTGCTGAGCACTATAGTTGCTCATTCTTGCTTTACAACATTTTGTTCAGCTGTCAAGACGGAGAGAGGCGAGACGTCCAGCCAGGGATACAGAGGCAAGGGGAAAGCGCAAGGCTATGGTGACAATAATTAGAAGATCCAGATGGAATCTTTATATTTCTACTTTTGTGAACTTTTGTAATATTTTATCTCGAGATGTAACAAGTTGGATTGTACTATTTTGTGAAGACGATCTTGGACCTGCGGAGTGGGACATTTATGCTCCGTTGTAATAAAATTTGGTATTGTTATTGCGTTATCATATTGAGACAATGTGACGACCCGAGTCCCCGGTCAGGGTGGATTTGGGGGCGTTACATTTTCATAAATATATATAAGAGCCAATCAGAATTTACCACTAAAATTAAATTAATTATATCATTCTCATCCTAATTTACTTATCGTGATTATTTAACCATTTTTTTTTGAAATAGAAAATTTATATTTATTTAGTACATGCATAATTACATATTTTTTAAAGTGATTAAATGTTTACTAACTTGATCAATCTTTTAATTTGAAGTCAATCAAAATTGGACTATTATATATTACGATCTAATTTTCATAAATATCAAATACAATCATATTGTAATATACAATTATATATTACTGATTAATTTTCATAAATACTTATTAACTAATCAATCATAATTTTTAATTTAAAATCAATCAAAATTATATTACTATATACTATCACATCTGTTTTTTGCGTCCCTCTCTATGTCTGGAGCCATTTTCCCAAATTGCGTATATATTAATTGATATTAATAGAAATATATAATTTTTATGCATGAGTCTATTTTATCTATATTATACAATATAATATTTTAATATCTCAAACGCTAGATATACAATCATAAGGTGCAAACAAATTTGAATAAATCTATTCTTATTTTAAAAATTAAAAAATATTTAATACACTATTCCAAATACACAATCAAAATTTAAGTTATAGTATAATCTTTAAAATAAATCAATTATTTAAAAAAAAGCTAAATTCAACCAATTAAAATATTAAAAAATGAATTTTAAACCAATTTTCATTAACATTTACTTATCAGTATTTTTTAGTTATGCAAAAATTAAAGTGACAAACAAATTGACCTGACAATATATTTGAATTATTCAAGATACTGAATAGACTCTCAAATAGTATTAGACATTATTTGGTGTATAAATTATCAGTTCAAAAAATGAAATTCATTACTGAGTCAATAAGAGTATTGTTAGTTGATATTTTCATAGCAAATTTTTCAATTCAGCGCAAAAATTCTAATAAATCATTCTTTTTTGATAGATATTTAATTTATCAAAAAAAAAGGGCATGCGCCATCTACACAAATAATCATTCAAATTTTCTTTTAAATCACTATTTTTTATAGGTAAATAATACATCTGTAAAAATAATCAAGATTGGACAAGCACATATTCAAATTGATCATATCAAGGTAACAAGGTTTTCTTAATCAAACTAAAATCGCTGATCAGATCTTAAATTATGGTACATCCCTCACTTATATCATTGAAATATATAGCCTTTCTGGCGAGATACTCCAACAATTTATTCTAATCGTGAGGTAAATACATATATGATTTGTGAGAATGTATTCGAACAACCGAGCATAACTGCGATTCTATACTATCGAAATCAATAAACCAATATAACAAAATCCTGTAGATCTAAGGTCCCGGATGCCAAAATAAATGAACCTACTTTCACAAAGAGAAAGAACAAAACCCAATATATGGATAGACAATCCAGTAACGGGGTACTAGACCCTCAAGAAAGAGATATATTTATTGAAAAACAAAGTAAAATCAAGGAAAAGAAACGGGAGTTATAATTCACAAGGAGAAAGTAAAAAATCCAATATATCAGTAGATAAAACCCACTAACGTGGTACTAGACTCTCAATAAAGAGAGATAATTATTGAAAAACAAAGTAAAATCAAGTAAAAAAAATAAAAAGGGGCTTACCATCAACCAAAGTGTAGATGTCAGCCCCTAAAATTTAGTATTTTTGGGAGAGAAGGAGAGAAACAAACGGCTATAACAATCATTTAAAAATCACTATTATTGATAATTAGATAGGTCGATACATGTAAATTATATATAGTTTCCAATAAAAGGTGCCCATTTAATTTTGTATTCTTAAATTCAAGTAATAGTATTCAATTCTCATATCCTAATCTAAAAGCAGACATATCGAATTTGCTTGGTTGGTTAATAATATTTATTTTTAATATCAACATAATCTTAAATATAGGTAAAAAAATTTAATAAGTTGGTAGATAGATTCTAAACAAACAGAGATATATATTAATAATAAACAAAATTAAAAAAAAAATAGGAGGGCTTCATTTTTATGTACTATACTCTTTGTTTATATATATATATATATATATATATATATATTAATTTCACATATTAATTTCATAACAATAATTTGATATGTAAACTATAAAACAAATAAATAATAAAAAAATAATATAATAAATATTAGAATAAGAGTCGTGCGTTGCACGGGGTATAAGCTAGTATACAATTACGAAAATAAACTGCCCTGACTTGCAGTAATCAATTAAGAAAATAAACTGCCCTGACTTGCAGTAAACAATTAAGAAAATAAATTGCCCTGACTTGCAGTAAACAATTAAGAAAATAAACTGCCCTGACTTGCAGTAATCAATTAAGAAAATAAACTACCTTGGCTTGCAGTATGCAATTAAGAAAGTATAATAACAGCTTATTCTTGATATTTAACATTTTAAAACCATACAAACGAGAAATAAATTTCCTATTACAATAAAATTTTTCGAAATAACATTTTTATAAACTGGACTATCCCGGGGTCACAGCCCCTCACTTCCAATCAAAACCATTTTAACCCCAAGTACTAATTACTAATAACCGACAACTTTAAAATCACTAACTTCCATGTATTAATCTACACGTCCAAAACTTTATCAAAATATAACCGACTATCAATTAGATCGGATAAATAATAATGCTCGACTTACACACTTAAACCAACACAACACTTTGACCTTCCTCATTATTGATAACTCGACTTAAAAATTACCCACATATAATCCAGCAATTAGTAATTGACAATTATGACATTCAACAAATACTATAACTCGACTTACGACATTTAACCCATATACATTACCGATACCCATTTACAACTAGTAAAATCACATAAACTCCAAACCTTACACGACAAATAATAATTAACTAAGAATCACTAAACATGAACATTTATCAAGTTCTCAAAAATCAACTCCCGAACTCTAAATACTCGATGAGCTTTAGACTCCAAAAAGTACAACTCTAACAACAATCAACAACATAAATACCCTTAGCGACTCATCAAGCCAATCATTAACTCGGACAACAAAATCATATAGCTTGACACACAAACTAATTCCCACAATTATAATTAACAACCACAGGCTTTTCGAATTAAATTACGGAGATTAAAACAATAAAACAATATTCATAATTTCCCCAATTAAACTCCGAAATTAGAACTCTATAAATTAAACAAGATGAAAGCTCAATTTACCATATGTATCCAACCCATTACCATTTGATTCAACCCGCTGAAAAATCGTTTGCCGAAAAATCTCCCCGCTAGCTCCTCTCTCTCTCTCTCTCTCTCTCTCTCTCTCTCTCTCTCTCTCTCTCTCTCTCTCTCTCTCTCTCTCTCTCTCTCTCTCTCTTCTCAACACCGCTGGTGCCGCCACCACACAATCAGCCACACACACACGCAGCCCTGCACACCCACGCATCCACCTCCCCTCTACCATGCTATCCTCCGAGCGCGACCTTCCTCCTGCTTACATACACACACTCACACGATTATATACACACACACACACCGCACATACACCACACATACACACGTATATATATATATATATATATATATATATATATATATATATATATATATATATATATATATATATATATAAACCAATTGATTCAACAATCCAAAACCCCCAATTCAATCCCACAAACCCTAATTTCTTTTCCCCTAATCTCACTTTCTCTCTCCCCGTCCCTTTTCAATCTATCGAGAAACCTCTGGAACAAAGAAGAAATGGCTGTGTTTTTTTTTTGGGTGTTATTGGGCTTGGGCCAATTCTTATTAAAACTATTACTTATATCTATTATTAACATATGCTTTATCATAAAAAAATATTTTTAAGCTAACAAACTGATTGGTAAAATTTAAAAATCTAGTATAATCAAATACTAGAATATTTTTAAAGATTTATGGAAAAAGAATTAGAATTAAATCTAATTTTTCCAAATTAATATGCATTTTACAAATCATTAAATCTTTTAATGATTTGGAAAAAAATCCATTTAAAATAAATAAATCTCTTCAAAAATTTCAAATATTTCCACACTTAAATAAATATTTTTCAAACTTATAAAAATCTCAATCTCCCCCAATTTTGTAAATTCTTGAATAAACAAATAAATATTTTCAAGAATATTAAAACCTCCAAATTATTCAATAATTTAAAAACAAACATTTTTACTGAATAATTTCACAACTTAAAAGAGATAAATATTTTGAAAATGCATCCACTGAAAAAAAATATAAAATTTTATTCTTCCTCATTGAAAAAGATAATTAAAATATTTAAAATAAATAGGAAAATAATTCCTAAAAATTTGGGTTGTTACAGTCTACCCCACTTAAAAGGATTCCGTCCTCGGAATCTACTGAGAGAAATCCCTAGGGTTCCTTTTATCAGCTTCTCAGTTCTGATAACATCCACAACAATGCAATTCCTTAATCTTTGATACTCGTTCTTTTTTATCTGGAATTTCTACCGGTTCCCAATATAAGACCTATTTGGTTGTATCACGATATATTCATGCTCTCTTATGAGCCCATCCGTTGAGATTAAACATTCCCCGTTAGACACAAGAAACATATTATGTCCATTTCTCAAGACCGGTGCTAGCATCGATTCACATGCAACTTCTCCAAAACCTCGAATTTCATCTTGCTTATTCTATCTTGCACAATTGTTACTAGAGTCTCACAGCACACTGTTTTTCTTTCACATAAAATTGGACCATCTTTGCAATAACGTAGCCTTAATCGAAAGAGAAATAACAAACTGACACCGTTATACGTCGCTAATATTCTAATCGCATCTTATCCTCGTTTGCTCTCGGTAATCTCACCGCAAGGTCTTAATTCATCCTATCAAGGTTAACTTATTCTAACCTGATTGGCATACCTTCAAAACTTTTTGAGATAACAAGAGTTATAAAACTTTGAAGAGAAAGGATTTCACATCATAGAAAATGCCCCACAATTATGGTTATCAATTTACGAATTGTTAAAGCAACCTGATTTGAAATAAAAGAATAACTGAGAGATCAATATGATCATCTGAACCCGGCGTTGTGTGTCTTAGCTCCGACATTTACAAATAAAGGTGGCCAGCCTTATTGTAATACACAACACACCAACGATAACGTCCCATCCAACTTCTATCACACAGACAGATGTACCTGGTGTCCCCTATACATAGGATTGTTCATCTCAGTTGGAGTAAAGAAATATGGAAGGAATTTAAAATAAAAGTAATAACTAATTTGTTTTGACAAATAATTCTTTGAAGAACACCTTGAATTCAAACTGAACAAATCATAAAGGTGTTATTTCGAAAAAGAAGCAAATAAAGAAAGTACTGAACAAATGGTACTATATTGCAAAATAAAATTATCCATCACTGGAAGAAACAAAAGTTGAAAACTTCAAGAATTTGAAAGTAGGTATCATAACAATTTCTGATGCCACTGAACCCATATATGATCGAACAGAAGTATCAAATATAAGCTCAAAATGGAATATAAGTATAGACAAAAGTCTCGCTTAAAGGAATGTCAAAAATTTCATTCGAAAGGGAAGGTATTGCCAAGGTTTCCACTTATGCCTTCTTTATCAGCTCATTCGCTGGCTCGTCATCCGACCTAAAATCTTTTTCTCCACGTCCTACAATTATCGATACCCTACGTCGTCTTCGACTCGTAATAATCTCTTAAAATTTCAGAGTAGACATCTCCAGCCGTAAGAAGTTTTGCCCAGTTCATCCCAATCATCTCAAATAATCACGTCATCTGGACTCGTAATAGTCTCTTCTTATTTCATAGAAACTTTTTGATCATCATGTCTCCGTTCACGTAAAGCTGTATTATACAATCATAACCAAAACAAATACGAAATTCTTCTTGCTTCGCCTCACAAATCAAAGGATCCCACTTGATTACACAATGTCTCTCTATGATCAGTGTTATTACAACCACAGATCTTAGCATACATGCCTGCTAACACTTTGTAAAGGTAAGCGTTACTATCAGGACTCTAAGGCATACACTTTAGCACGAGGAAACCAAATTCTGTCAAAATGACTCTGGATCTTCCCTTTGTCTCTTTTTTTTCTATCCGAAAGATTCATTGTTCTCGCCATTGACTGTTAAAAACTCTATAACAATAACAAAAGGCGAGGATATAAAATGATCGACAAGTTCACTCTCCCAAATCTTATACCAGAAAATTTATAGTAATTAATCATATAGTAATTAATCATGAAAGCTGTATAAGCAATCTCTCAAAATTTATGAGAATATAAAATTTTTATCAATCTCTCTGACAACTCAAGGAATTCGAATCATCTCGCCCATAAGAACATCATAAAGAAACTACTCAACAATTTCAAGAATTTCAAGAAAATCAACTTATTTGTCAGCTCAGAATTTAAGAAAAGATTACTGGTCTTCCATCCGCTCGTTACCCCCATGGTGCGATCAACTACCATGCCACAAGTACCGTCCTCCTGTGATACCCCACCCAGCCTGATCAGGGTTATGATGTGGTACCACCGAAATTTTCTCTTTGCTAGCATCATATGGGTTATCATTTTCAACCCTGGCAACATTAGTGCAAAAATAATTATCCGTATTTCCGGATAAAAATATCTCGCAGAAACCATGGGTTATTACCCATGTTGACCAGTTCACACCAGAGTTTCCCGAGTAAAAACTTATTGGAATCAATATAGCTGCCAAAATTTCGCAATTAGATGTCAAGCCCGACACACAGTCAGTGCTTTCTCAAACTCCACTGCTAACCCGAACAATGGATTAACCTTAAGGATTATAATAAAATTTATTCGACGATACGAATAATGTATCACCTGCTTTGACAAAGGGGGTAGCTACCTCGAATTAATGAGAATAGCTATATTTATCAGGCAAATACAATTTAAGGTTTCCAAAATGAGCGAAACCGCCAATGGGTAGCAACCGAATAATCTTCAACAATTTTAACAAGGTAGACGCTTCAAGAAGTATAACTTGATTATCAAGAGTTAAAATAAAATAAAATAAAATTAATTGTTACCATTTTAAATAAGTGGTTCGAACAATGAACCATTACCCGATGTCAAGAAGAGTAGTTGAATTTGAAAATAAATCCAACTGCTCGGAATTAATATTTAGCTATCTCGAAGCAATAAGACAAGTTTCAGCCGAATAATATTAAAGAGCCGTCCCGATCAATGAGATCGACTAATATTTTTAAATGTCATCTTCCTCGCAAAAAGGATTTATAATTAATTTAATTCTTCGATAGATATAATCACTCCAACATTTGAAGCAAATATTTGAGTACCCAACAATTTCATCAAAAATTTTCACCACAACAATAAAATCCTTGAGAATAATAATGTTCACAGAAATCTAATAAATTCTTTAGGAGATAAGGGAGAGAATGAACTTGCCTCAGTCTTTGTGCTTGCTTAACCCGCTTAAGACTTACTCTCTGAAATTCCGTAGTAGACATCAACAGTCTCAAGGTGTTTCATCCAGTTTAGCGCAACCATCTTATGCGAGCACTCAAATCTTAACTTACTAATTGGTACTATATCCAATAGTCCAACATGAACTCTATATGAGCTTAGACGTTCCTTACTTAGCTATACACACTTCTACAAACTCTCGTTTCTAGTTTACTATAACCTTGCCCTGATACCATTCTTAGACGTCCCCAAATCCGGGGTCAGAAGATTTGGTCGTTACCCGAAGATCCTCAAAATAAAAATTAACTGTTTAATAAAACATTACTCCTTGTGATTGTCCCAAAATTGAAAAAATATAATATCTGTGACCCCAACTATCCAAGATCTTTTAGGTTATAGTGGTAGAAACAAGAATCCAAATTCCATTAAATAAAAAGTTTCGTCTTTACAACATTCTCTTTAGTTAAATCTTAAATCACTGGTATAACTTCGACAAGAAGTATACCAGGTCAACTAATCTAATACATAATGATAAGTATTAGAGCCCAACAATATATAATAAATCTTACACTAAATCCATACATCCTGAGCCAAGTCATCTTCGAAACAGCGTCATGCTTCTTCGATTCCAAACTGTGCGGATAAGTCTCGCCAAACTACCTTACTGAAAAGTTAGAATTTCGAAACAAACAAGTATGAGCGGAAGAAATGCTCAGCAAGTGTGTAGTACAACAGGACTATTAATAAATCATTGCTAATAAAACAGATATCTTCTATCAAAAGCTCAAATCACAAGATAAGTATTTTCAATCTGAAATCTTTCAACACAGAATGGATTAAAATAAAGTATGAAATGAGTATTCACACATGATAGGTTCAGTGTTCTACTAGTGGGATCCCGACTAGCTAAACAATTGGTTTAGATTTACTTCCAATAAGGAAGTATCATTGGTTCACAATGTCATGGTAGAAATAGTAAATTTTCATCAGTAAATTATCAACAAATCATCGATATTTAAAACATATTTTAATCAAATTTTCAACAATAAGGCATGTACGGTATATACTTAATCATCATTATCGGTAACACAATTAAAGAAATAACTCACTTGAACGTTAAGTGAGGGATAGTAAGACTTGCCTCTGGTCCTTAGCTATCACGTATCGTCGCAGTAATACTACTTCCTTCTTCTATCTTACGGCATCACAATCGTTTATTTTTTATCATCCTTTGATTTAACGCTCTTGCGGTTGCCACGAGTCTGATTCGCCAATATTGGGCCCGCACGTCAACTTCTATAGTCAAACACAATACGATAATTGTGACGCCCCCGGTCCCGGGATAACCTCATAACCCGATCCGGGGACGTCAAACAAACCAAACGTCAATATATAAGCTTACACAAACTTTGATTTAATTAATAACTAAATGTGGTATTAATTAGACCCATCATGGTCCAAACGTGGGGCCCACCAACAAGGTCCAAATCCTATTTTTAATATTAATTTCGTAATTAATATTAAGGGTAATAAACAGCTCAGCAAATAAGAGTCAAATAAGGACACTACTCCTGCTAGACTTAGCCTCCAAGGCATCTAATTCAACATGGAAACTGATTCCTACAAGGAAGGAGTCTAGAACCTTCCTCAAGGAGGTGACTTGCCCGCCAAGTCTCCCAATCCTACCATAATTCTAAGGCTTCTCAGCTTCTCAGCCTATATAAAGGGCCTAACCCCTCATTCTCAGAACTACGTTTTTTGGCTTGATTCTCAACCTTGAGATACGTAGGCACTCTATGAGGACCGATTAGTCTCGAACGCAAACACAGCCATTAAAACACGAAGCTCACGATCCCTAGCATTAAATACATACAAACCCTCATTTTTATTCCAAACAAACTTCAACATAGGTCTATTACAAAAGCATTCTTCTTAGAGTCCTACACACTTCTTATTCAACTTCGATAGTTCAGATCATCACATCATATCCTTTCCCGAACATCCCTCTCCAAAATTCTTCCCTGTGAAAGTTAGTGACAAAAAAGGGGTGAGCTTATAGAGCCCCACAAGCATATATCATACTATATAACTGAGGTTTGCAAAACAAGTTATTTCAACAAAGAAATCCTCAAAATTTCATTGAGTTCATCGCAACAAATAATTTTTCACATAATTTAGAAAAAAAATGAGTATTCAAACACAATAGATTCACAAGTTCTACTTGTGGGGATCCCGACCAGCTAAACAATTGGTTTAGCTTTACTTCCGATTTGGAAGCATCATCATCAATTCATAATATCAATGTAAGAGTACTCAATTTTCATCAACAAATCATCAAACGTTCATCGAGATTTCAAAAACAATTTAATAAAGCAGTATAGTATGTTAAATATAATTGATGTGTTTTAATCAGTGTTTAAGTGTTACAGTGAATTATCAGAGTTTAGCTGGAAGCGGTCAGAGTTTAGTGTAAACTCTGACAGACGGAAGCTGGATAGAGTTTAGTAAAGTCTGTCTGGAAGCAGCGCGTACGGAGTCAACAGAAGATATTAGAGATCAATTGAAGATTTATTATGGAAGCGATATCTTTGAAGATTGGATAGCTATCAAAGAGATCGAGTTGACTTAGGAGACGTGTGACAATCTGTAATTGATATCATTGTATAGCTGATTATTAGGAATATCAATTAGAGATTGTATTGAAGCTGTATGTTTTATAAATACAGTTAGGTTAACCCTAGAAGGGTATCGTGCAACGAATTATCTTTATTGTAACCTAGCAGCTCTTTGTGATAGTTTACATCACGAAGAGGGTTCTTAATACCAGAAGTTTTAAAGTGCATAATCGTCTTACTTGTTAAACTCTCATACGAATTTGATTATTAATTGTGTATTCGGCCTAACAAGTGGTATCAGAGCCAATCTGTTACTTTATTACATGTTAAGATCCAAACACAACAATAATCATGTCAACAATTCCTCCACCAACACCTACTGTTTCTGAAAAGGCTCCTACTACTGTGAGTCGTTATGAACCAATCAGGGTTCCTATTCTTAGGCCATTAGAGTATGCTATGTGGAAGGTCAAGATGACTATGTTTCTGGAGGCTACAGATCCAGAATATCTTGACAGGATTTATGAAGGCCCTCACAATCCTACAAAGCTATCTGTTGCAGCTGCTGGTGAAGAAGCTAAAATAGTTCCAAAGGAAATGAAGGACATGACTCCTGAAGATCTATCATCAATTGCTAAGGATGCAAAGGTTAGGCATTTACTGCATAGTGCTTTAGACAATGTTATGTCTAACAAAGTGATTAACTGCACCACTGAAAAAGAGATATGGGATGCTCTTGAAGTCAGATGTCAAGGAACTGTGGCTATTAAGAAAAATAGGAGAAACATACTCACACAAGAGTATGAGCATTTTGAGGCTAAACCTGAAGAGACCATGACAGAAACATTTGATAGATTCTGTAAATTGATTAATGATCTGTCATTGGTCAACAAAGAGTATGATCTAGAAGACTCAAATCTCAAGTTTCTTCTTTCTCTACCTGAAAAGTGGGATGTGAAAACAACCACTATTAGAGACAACTATGATCTTGCTGAAACAGAGATTGATGAAATCTATGGGCTGCTCAAAACTCATGAATTGGAAATGGAGCAGAGAAACAGGAGATCAAGTAGGAAGGCAAAGTCTGTTGCTCTTAAGGTTGAAGAGAAGCCTCAGAAGAAAGAGGCATCAAGAAGGAAAATGAAAGGAAAAGCTTTGGTCATACACTCAGAAAGTGAATCATCAAACTCTGATTGTGATTCAAACTCTTCTGAATCATCTGACTCTGAGGATGATGAAGAAGAAATGAGGAAAATGGCTGTGTTAATGGTGAAGACCTTCAAGAATATGGGCTTCAAGAATTTCAAGAAAGGGAAAAGGTTTCCTAGAGATTCAAATGAAGACAGGAAAAGCTTCTGGAAGTTTGATAAGAGAGATTCTAGGGGTAAGAAGGATAAGTCTGAAATTCAATGCTACAAGTGTAAGGAGATGGGTCACTATGCTCCTGAGTGCAAGAAGGGTAAAACTGGAAAGGTACTCTACACTAAAGGCAGAGATTGGGCAGACACTTCAGATTCTGATGAAGAAGTGAACTATGCTCTCATGGCTACTACTGAATCAGAAACTTCTGAAAATCAGGTACCTCTAACTACCTATGCTTATAATATTGATGACATTGCTCAATTAAGAATTTATCTTAAGTCATTGCATATAAGTTATAGGGATCAGACTTTAGAAAATGAGAGGATAAAATCTGAAAATTCTGAACTTAAGGTTAGAAATAAACTTGTTGAAGAAAAACTTGAAAACATGCAACAAGTTCAGAAAGAGAGAGATGATGCTGTTTCTATAGAACAGGATTTGCTTCAGAAATATAAACAACTAGAATCTGAGTTGGAGGAAGCAAATAAGAAAATTAGGACTTGGACTAATTCTGAAAAGGACACTCAACAGATTTTTCAAACAGACACTGTTGGTCTAGGTTATAATGAGGGAGATGAACTTAGATTTCAAAATCAAGTTAAAATCAGACCTCATTTTGTACATGGAGCCAGTAAATTTTTGTCTGAAAATGAAAAAGAAGCTGTTAAAAGTAAACCAGTAAAAACTAGTGTTAAACAGGTTAATATTGGTTCAATGACAGATAAACAACTCAAACATAAACTGAAGGAGTTAAAATCTGTTAAGAAACAAAGAGTGTCAAATAAGAACAGAAATGGAAAAGTAGGCATCACTTCTGGAAATAAACCAATGCTTGCTAGTTATGCTCCAAGAAAGACATGTCATAACTGTGGTAGTACTAAGCATCTTGCAAATTTCTGCAAGAAAAACAAAAATATAAATTCTTTACCTTCCAAGTCTGAGGTAAAGAAGGATTTTGCTAGAACTAAGCCACAAACTTTATGCACACACTGTGGAAGCACTTGGCATTCCATTTATACTTGTAGAGAATATCATGCTATCTATCATAATTACTATGAACTGAAACCCAATCTGAAATGGGTTAAAGTTAATAATTCAAGTGTAAACTCTGATACTGTTAGCTCAAACTCTGATAATGTTAATTCCGCTGCAAAAGCTAACAAAGTTAAGAATGTCAAAGGATCCAAGCAAGTCTGGATCCTTAAATCTAATCCTCAGTAATTGCTTGTGATTGCAGGGCAACAGGGAGGCAACCCTAGTCGTGGACAGTGGATGTTCAGGACACATGACTGGAAATAAAGCCCTGCTATCAGACTATGAGGAGAAGGCTGGCCCAAAAGTTTCCTATGGTGATGGCAATGTAGGAAGAACATTGGGATATGGCAATATTAATCTTGGAAATGTCATCATCAACAATGTAGCTCATGTCCCAAGACTCAAGCATGACTTGTTATCTGTGAGTCAAATCTGGGACAAGGGATATCATGTAGATTTTCAACCTGAATATTGTGAAGTTATCAGCAAATCTACAGGAAAGGTTGTTCTAGTTGGTCATAGGCAAAACAACATTTATGAAATCAAGCTCTTAATAGACTCTGTTGGAAAAGCTGTTTGGCTGTCAACAAGAATGTCTAGTGAAGAGAGTTGGAAGTGGCACAAGAAACTCTCACATTTGAACTTGAACAACATCAATGAATTGATCAGAAAGGATCTTGTAAGAGGACTCCCAAAGGCTCTGTTAAATGTTGATGGCCTATGTGATTCATGTCAAAAGGCCAAACAAAGGAAGTCATCTTTCAAGAGCAAGACAGAATTTTCAATCACTGATCCTTATCATCTTCTGCATGTTGATCTCTTTGGTCCAGTAAATGTTATGTCTATAGCAAGGAAGAAATATGCTTTAGTCATTGTTGATGAATACACTAGATTCACTTGGGTGTATTTTCTAGCAAAGAAGGATGAAACTACGTTAACTCTGATGGAGCATGTGAAGCTTCTGGACAAAGGATCAAGTAACAAAGTCAGAATCATCAGAAGTGATAATGGAACTGAGTTCAGAAATGCAACAATGGAAGAATTCTGCAAGGACAATGGAGTGAAGCAAGAATTTTCAGCACCTGGTACACCACAACAAAATGGTGTAGTTGAAAGGAAAAATAGAACCTTGATTGAAGCTGCCAGAACAATGCTTGATGAAGCAAAATTGCAAACTTATTTCTGGGCAGAAGCTGTTCAAACTTCTTGTTTTACTCAAAATGCTACACTGATCAATAAGCATGGAAAGACACCATATGAGATGGTGAAGAAAAAGAAGCCTAACCTGAAATACTTTCATATTTTTGGGTGCAAATGCTTTGTTTTGAAGACTCATCCTGAACAGTTGACCAAGTTTGAGCTAAAGGCAGATGAAGGAATTTTTGTTGGCTATCCACTGTCAACAAAGGCATTCAGAGCTTACAATCTGAGAACTAAAGTGATCATGGAATCTATACATGTGTCTTTTGATGACAAGAAGATAACTGGACTTGAAGACAAAGATGAATATGATCAACTGAACTTTGAAAATGAAGATTTAAACTCTGTTGAAGTAAACTCTGATCAAACAATTCTGACAGACTCTGTTGAAACAAACTCTGAACCTCTACTGGTAAACACTGGAGAAACTTCTCAGCCACAACAAAGGGAAGAACCAGTTGAGGGGGAGCATGATCAAGATAAAGACTCAAACACTGATATTGAGTCAACTAAAAAATCTGGATCAAACTCTGATGATTCAAACTCTGAAAATTCAAATTCTGACTCTGGGCAGTCAAGTTTAGGGGGAGTCTCAGAAAATGAAGAAAGATCACAACAGAATCAGGAGAGCATGGATCAAGGGGGAGGATCACATGCTGACAGAAGTCATTTGCCTTCTGCTAGGAAATGGACTAAATCACATACACCTGATTTGATAATTTGTGATCCAGATGCAAAAGTGAAAACAAGAAGTGCTACTGCAAGTGAATGTCTGTTTCATGCATTCTTGTCTAAAAATGAACCAAAGAAAGTGGAAGAATCTCTTCAAGATTCTGACTGGATAACAGCAATGCAGGAAGAGTTGAATGAATTTGAAAGGAATGAAGTTTGGACCCTTGTACCAAGGCCAAAGAACAGATCTATTGTTGGTACTAAATGGGTTTTCAGAAACAAGACTGACAGTGAAGGTGTTATCACAAGGAACAAGGCTAGACTGGTAGCAAAAGGCTATTCACAGCAGGAAGGAATAGACTATGATGAAACATTTGCTCCAGTTGCAAGATTGGAGGCAATCAGAATTTTTCTAGCATATGCCTCTCACAAGAAATTCAAAGTGTTCCAGATGGATGTGAAAAGTGCTTTTCTGAATGGAAAGCTTGAAGAAGAAGTGTTTGTTGAACAACCACCAGGATTTGTGGACCCCAAATATCCAGATTATGTCTACAGGCTAGATAAGGCACTATATGGACTTAAGCAGGCACCAAGAGCATGGTATGAGACACTTGCTCAATTTCTTCTAGAAAGTGGATTCAACAGAGGTGCTATTGACAAAACTCTGTTTTATTTCAATCAAGGAAGTGACCTCCTTTTAGTTCAGATATATGTTGATGACATTATCTTTGGGTCTACTAATGATAAACTCTGTAAGAAATTTGCCAAGCTCATGCAGTCCAGATATGAAATGAGCATGATGGGAGAGCTTAGTTATTTTCTAGGCCTACAGGTGAAACAAACAGATGATGGTATCTTCATTAATCAAGCAAAATATACCAGAAATCTTCTCAAGAAATTTGGTATGCTTGACTGTTCATCTGCTTCAACTCCCATGGCAACAGCAACTAAATTGGACAAAGACACAGGAGTTTCAGTGGATATGACAAACTACAGGGGCATGATAGGATCTCTTCTTTACTTGACAGCTAGTAGGCCTGACATCATGTATGCAACCTGTCTTTGTGCAAGGTTTCAGGCAGATCCTAGAGAGCCACATCTGACAGCTGTGAAAAGAATCTTCAAGTATCTCAAGGGCACCATATCATTAGGTCTGTGGTACCCCAGAGAATCAGATTTCAAGCTACTTGGGTATTCTGATGCAGACTTTACAGGCTGCAAGATAGACAGAAAGAGCACTAGTGGAAGTTGTCAATTTCTTGGTGACAGACTTGTCTCTTGGTACAGCAAGAAACAGATATCAATTTCCACATCTACAGCTGAAGCAGAGTATATTGCAGCTGGTAGCTGTTGTGCACAGATCTTGTGGATGAAAAATCAATTGCTGGATTATGGATTGAGGTACAGTAAAATTCCTATTTACTGTGATAATCAAAGTGCTATTGCTATGACAGGTAATCCAGTACAGCATTCAATGACCAAGCACATCAGCATAAGGTACCACTTCATCAGAGAACATGTGGAAGAAGGGAATATCGAACTACATTTTGTGTCTACAGAACAACAACTTGCAGATATCTTCACTAAACCATTGAGAGAAGCTACATTTACAAGACTGGTCATTGAACTAGGAATGGTCTCTGGTTCTGACTAGGAATGTTGGTTAGATTCAAATTTTACTTATGTAATGTATTACTCATATTTCCTTGATTTGTTAAGTGCTAAGTGAACTCTGTTGATTAAACTCTGTTATGCATACTCTGTTAACATGTTTTTCTGTCAAACTCTGTTAAACTCTGTCAGCATGCCTGTATGTTATACACTGGTAATAAGTTGATAAACTCTGTGAACTCTGAGTTGATTTTTGTCTGAATGAAAACACCAATGATGAAATATGTATGAAGCATGATTCTCAGCACTTAATCATGAATCTTTCTGAGTTATTGTGATCTAATCTTAGATTGTACAGATAATTAACACAGCATGATACTGTTTCATATTTATAGCATCTCTTAGTTTATTTTTTCCTAAACTCTGAGTCTATAAATACTGTGCGCATTGCCTTTCATGAATAACTACTGATGTTGATGAACTCAAAACTCTGTTAGTTATACTCTGGTAGATTAAAATGCTTACTGCAATACCCCAAAGAAAATGTATATAGGTTGGTATACTCCTTTGAGATTATGTTGGATACTATGATGACCCAGGAACTTATTGGTATATAATATGTGCTAAAACTCTCTGATTTTTGGTGATTAGTCAAATACTAGGATGACCCAGGAACTTATCAAAATGATAAGGGCTAAAATTTTTGAATTTTTGGTGACTGGTTCCAACCTCTAATTACTGGAATGAATAGAATTAATATATATATATATATATATATATATATATATATATATATATATATATATATATATATATATAGAGGGGGTATAAAATAAATTAAATGTTACTGTATATAGATTGATTACTACAGAGTTTAGCTTTCATCATACAGTCAGTGTTTACTATGACAGTTTGTGCATCCAGTGTTTATTGATTTACTTTATGGATTTTATGAAAAATTAGATGCTCTAAAAATTGATTTAGTAAACTCTGCTTCACACACACATATTTTCACAATTGTGCAATTTTTGAAAGGGTTTCAGTGATAAAGTTGGAGAATTGACAAACACTGTTGATTCGTGGTTCGTACTCTAAGGTAAATTTTCATTTGGATAATTTGAAAATTTTGTAGTAAATAGGGCTTTCGACAACTGTTAATAAGTGTATTGTTGATTTGTGGTTCGTACTCTGAGTTCTTGAGTTCTCGAATAGAGTAATAGACATTGGTATCTCTAGAGTTATCGAATGACACTTTGACTTGTTGACTCTCAGAGATATCGAATAGTGTTTTTACAAATATCGCCTTGACTTGTCGAATGCTAGACTTCTCGAATAGAACAAAACACTTCTCGAATTGGTACTTTGTTCTGTTCCTGATTTAATTGTGGTTATTGTTGATGAATTTGTTTCTTATATGATTACTTTAATTAGTTTTCATTTTCTCTGATTTAATTCTTTGAAGAACAATTCATAAACATAAAATTTGCAGAACACAATGAATAAGATTAGAGAAACAGGATTTTTCATTGATAATAAGAAAGAGATTACAAGCAAGTATTTCATCTTTTTGTTCTCTCTATCTGCTAATCTATTCAACAGGAAAATAAAAGGTGAAGTCCAAACCACTCCATTGTTAGCAAACATCCCAGATCCCATCTTTGCCACTTTATTTGGGTGGAAGTTGAAGGGATAAGGTTATTTTTGCTGACATATTCATTATCAATGGTTGGTGGTGTTGGATGAGGATGCCTTCGAGGAAAGCCATGCTAATGTTGCTTGGAGAGCAGCATCGATGTCGATCACTCTTGCCGGCTTTTCTCTCTCGATTTCTTCAAGACCGGCATCCATCTGCAGCCACAGAGTTTCAAGCTACCTTTCCCAATCAAACGCATCAAACTCTTCACGAGTATAACTTAAGATATCTCTGTTCTCTACAAGATGGAGATTCTTTTCTTTGATGGTAAGGTATGACATTGTTTAATGGTGTGTTGTTTGAAGGGTTTTTGATTTTTCAGGAGAGAATGAAAGGTTAAAGGGATAGTGAACAAGTCTGAACAAATCTCTAGGCCTTAAATAGAGATGGGTAAGTAATGAAGTACTAAAACGCTTCGTATTCTGGTTATTAATGGTTACAGGTAAACGCTTCATATTCTGGTTTTAAATGGGTCCAGGTATTTTAAGAGAGTGTTATTTTTTTTAAAAATCAAATATTTTATTGTTATATTTGCAAAATACACTTCTTAAAAATACGAGTACGTGACCCACTCACCCATTACTGTGTCCCACTCACCCATTATCGTGTCCCACTCACACATTAATCTAGGAACTGTTGAGTGTTTCCATACATAAAAGATTGAGTTTTTAATTACTCTAATTACTTTTGTGTCCAAACGATTGTGTTTTATTTTTTACATCTCACAGTTCTCTCACTTTTCACTTGGGCATTTTCACAAACACCTTTTCTACATACACTTTTCTTCGTGATTTCTTGCAAATTTCTTGATTCAACGGCTTCTAAACCATTCACTGCTCTTGGTCTACGTTTTGTCCCTAACAACTATGAAGCTCCACTCTATTATGAACGTGTTCCAAAAGCGTTTCATCTAATGCAGAATTTCTTGAGAGACTCAGAGATTGGACAAGCTCTGGTTGAACCTGGTACTCTCTCTGCATCTCAAATTGCCATTTTTTGGCAAAACTCGGTCTATGTGGATGGAGGAGAGAATGGGACTCCTAACATCATCTTCACTTATGAAGAACAAGAGTTTGTGATTACTCCACAAACTGTCAGAGATACAATGGGGTTTGATACACATACATCTTATACTTATGTTGCTGAACCTCAATTGAGACAGATGCTACAGGAGATAGGTTACATGGAATCTCTTGACAAGCTTGGCAGTGTAAAGAGGCCTAATCTCAGGAAGGAATGGAATTTTTTCTTCGATTGCATTACAAGGACATTCCAGAAGAAGGTCACTAACTGGGATGCTATTCCAATTGATAGTCTACAAATCGGGTATTCTCTACTTTATGGTAGTAATTTTGATTTTGGTAGATATGTTCTGATGAATTTAGGTGATAAACTGTCAGAGTCTACTACAGTTTATTTTGCTCGATTTTGTCAAATGCTGTTCAATGCTTATGTACCTGTTTTAGAGATTGCTGACACTGATGAAATTCAACCTTTTAAAGTCAACAAGAGAATATTCTCTGATATGACTAATAAGGATGTTGGTAAAGAAAACCTACCTGCCTTTGTTCTGCCACTTGCTTTGCAGAATTTTCTCAACCAACCTCAGGACCAACCACAACCAGAACCACTAAACATTTATCGTACTCAAACACTAAACACTGAACCACCTACATCACCTACCCACACTGCACCTATAACACAACCTTCACACACGTCACAAACAAACTCTGAACCATCACAATCTCCACCACAACCACAGCCTAAAGCAAAAAGAGGCAGAGTAAAGTCAGTAGTAATCACTGAACGACATGCAAGAGTTAAGAAGACAATAGAGACACAAATGAAAGCAAAACAGACATCTCCTGAAGCTGTTTATACTAGAAGAATGAAACAAACGGAAAATAGACCTAAGTCACCCTCAATGGTAGCAGAATCTAGTAAAGAGGATTCAGATGAAGTGCCTCTAGCTAAGAGAAGAAAACTGGTAATCTCTGATTCTGTTGATGAAAATGTTGAAGTTCCAGAGGTAGTTTCCCAGCAAACACCTACTGTTGAGGTTGAAAAAGATACAATGCCTGCAGAGGTTGACATGCCTGCAGAGGTTGAAATGCCTGCAGAGGACAAAATGCCTGCAGAAGAGGATACTAGAGCTGGATTTTCTCCAATGGATGATATTCTTGATTCATTCATGCCATTCTCTGATCCTATCTCTTCAATTTTTGCTCAATCTGAAGCAACTGGTGCAGCTGATCAACCTACAGTTGTCCTTTCTGAAGCTGTAGCATCACATACAGAATTACTCTCAGATGCTCACCAAACTATTGAAGGAGGAGATGAGATTGACAACAACCTAAGGAGATAAACTCTGAGACTATTGTGCAATCTGCAGAGGATGTTGTACAGCCTATTGTTGACTCTACTACTAAACCTGTTGCAGAGGATGTTATTGGCACTGTTGATGCATCTATTCCTATTCCTGCATCCACTCATCATGTTGAAGCTGAGGTTGGAGATGAAACTGAAGGGAATACTGAGTCAAGCCATTCTCAGAGTTTACCAGTCCAGACTGATGCTAAGGTTAAGGATTTTCCTGGTCCTTCAAATCAAGCAGATGCTGAAGAAGAACACCTTGAACAATTTTCAAATGACTGGTACAAGGACACTTGTATCTTTCCTCCTGCAAGAGCAGCTGAATTTGTCAAGAGAACCTCCAGAACAATTACAAATCCAGAGATTCTATCTTGTCTTAAGGCTACAGTTGTACAAGTGAAGACTCTCAACTCGAGGTTTGATCTGTGTCAAAAGGCAATCTCTGATGTTCGAGGTAATGTTGTTAGAGGAGCTGAAATGATTAAACTTGACAACAAGAATAAATTTCAATATCTTACTCAGAATCAAGACACTTTGTCTCACAGGCTGAGCAAAGTTGAACAAAATCAGAATGATATGTCCTTAAAGATTGATTCTATTGCTACCTCCTTGGAGTTAATCACATCTATTCTTATGCCTGATGATGTCAAAAAGGGGGAGAGAGTTGCTAAAGACAAATGCAAGCAATCTCAAACTCTGATCAGAAAGGATAATGCTGGAGATGGAGGAGCAAGTAGTAAAGGAAAGAGCAAAACTGAAGAATTTCAAACTCTGAAAACTAGCAAGTCTTCTAAATCACAGTCTGTTGGGATAAACACTGATACTCAAGGTACTTCAAAGACCAAGAGTTTGCTATTATTTTCTAATCCACAGACTGATGAAGAATTGGCTGCTAAGTTGTTTATTGAAGAGAATGAGGAAGGAGTTACAATTGAGGACATTGAAGCTGAAGAAAAGAGTTTACAAGAAGAACATCTCAAGGCTTTAAAGTCTGGTAAGTTAAAGAAAGGAAAAGCTCCTAGGCCTGTTCTTAAAGGCATTGTGATCAAGGAAATGGCTGATGTTAGTTAAAAATCTCAGTTATCAAAGGAAACAATGGCAGCAGAAGCTCAACTCAAGCTGAAAGGCATTGAAGGAGAAAGTTCACAGAAGAAAGTTACAACCTCTGTTTCTACACAAGTTGTACAGAAGAAAGAAAACACTGTTGGTGTATACTGAAAATATTTATTTGAAGTATTTACATTTATTTCTGGCCGGTTTAATTGAGAATCATTTAAATGTTTACATGTTGTCTAAATATTATATATTGTGAATAATCTAGTATCAAATGGGATACAGAATATTAGATTATTAAATACGGTTTATATAATATAATAAGGTTCACAGCACAGGTGGAGTTAGACAATCCACTGGAATGGCTGTAGTATTATTTAGATTAGTTTATATTGACTAATAAATAATACTAGTATACTTTGTGTATATTGAACAGGATCAAATTTAGAATTGTTCCCTTATACTGATTAAGGAGGTGAACTAAGATTCTATGTTATTATTAATGCTTAGGTTCTTAATCCGGAAATAATAATTGACACGTATATATTATTTACATGCTTTGATTTATATATGAAATAATTCTTTTGATTTATTTCATTATATTTTGGGTGATGAAATAATATATATGGTGGGATATTATTTATTGAAGGAATCCATGTCCTGATAATATTCGGGTTAATGATGTCCCCTTGAAAGCTCAAAAAGATTTAATTATGTGAAACCCTGCAGGTGGATTTATTCCGGCATAATTAAATAAAGGTTGAGTGGATAATCAAGGATAAAAGATATTAATTAAATGAATTATCAGTAATTTATTTAATTAATGGACATGCGATATTTTAAACATGGGGAATTTAATAAGCAAATAATATTGGAACCGAATTAATTAATTAAATTACGGTATTAGGAAAGGTAGTGCAAATATTAATTCTTTAGTGGATTGAATTAATATTTAATTACATTGGGCTAGGCTCAAGATGTAATTAGAAGGCCCAACCTAATTATCCATGATCCCTATTGTAGCCTATATATATTCCTATTCTCTTCTTGCTGGGGGCTGGTCGAAAAAATTTTGTAGCCACCCAGGAGCAAGAAGAGAGGTTAACTTGAGAAGACGAAGGCCACACTTCGCTCAAGGGAATTTGGGAATACAATAGAAGAGCGTGGAATCAACCGTTAACAAGGTGATTTTTCTATTCGTACTCGTTAATTTATTGTATCGAAATTCGCAGTGCCAAGATCTGATTGTCCCAACAATTGGTATCAAGAGCCTGGTTCATTGGTTCTGCGAATTTTGATACGATGTTCATGTCGTAATTATATATGCATGTGTATAGTGGTGTGCTTGGATAATAATCTTTTACAGGTTGTTTAGTATCCACTATTATGGCCATGTAATTTTTAATTATGTGTTTGGATCCCACGTGGTTTAATCGTGGTTATTTTTTTTGGTTTCCACGTGGTTTATCGTGGTTGTAAAACACGAGGGTTGATCGTGTTAGAATAGATTTACAAAATTAGTTTTGTATTAGATCTGTTTTGTATGTAATTGTTTGATGGATTATGTAAAAATCCGGGTATTTTGTAACAATTATGTGCGATCGGAAATCAAATCGGAGTTGTTTTTGTTCCGCTGCGAAATCATGATGGGGCTGCTGTTGTGTATTTGTTCGTGTCCAAAAGCAAGGAACAGATCTGGTGGATCAGACAGAAGCAGGCGCTTCGAAAAAAAAAAATTTCTGGTCAGATGGCTGTAACGCAGGCCTGTCCTGCGTTACAGGATGAAAAGGGCCTGTAACGCAGGCTTGTCCTGCGTTACAGGATAAAACGGGCAGTAACGCAGGTTCTAGATGCGCCACAGCAAATTTTTGGCAGAAAATGGATTTTTTCAGCAGAATGGTGCTGGAAATTTATTTTTTTTCAAGGGGCCATAATAGTGGATTTAAATTATATTTTTTAATTTTAATTCCGCTATTTAATTTTTAATTATTGCTTTAAATAATTATTATGTGTGTTGTTAATTATGTGTGTAATTTTTAATTGCATGTTTAACATAATTAGGACGACATGGACATTAATTTTATTTATTGCTTTAATTTTATGATGCATGCTGCTATGTTATGTGTTCTTTGTATTGTTATTTTTATAACATGTAGACCTCGAAAAAATAACATAGGGCGATGCATCTAGATAAAATTCCTCAATTTTAAATAAAAATTCTAAGTGGGTGAGGGAATTAATTAGGAATTAAATCCCATGGTCTCCATTATTATTTGTATGTAATTTAACACCGAGACGAATATAAATTATATACATGCCACCCATCGTGGCGTATGATTTATGGTGTCAGGTAGTGTTATGGATATTACTAGAACAAACTTCCTAAATTAATTACGAATATTGAAAGGTATACATGCCACCCATCGTGGCGTACCAAGTTTCATAGAATTCGATTAATTAGAAGGGTACCACTGATTGAATATAGATTTCAATATTGAGAGAAAGGATGATTCTGTCTAGAAAGGGGTCTTAAGTGATGCCTCTTGACAATGCTCCCCCCGATCTGGGAATTATCCTATTATCGATTATTGATTTGAAATATTCAATGGTGGTATCCAGTCTTTTTATTAATTTAAGATTTAATAATGGTATACACTTAGCTATGAAAAATAATATATAGTCCACCCTAACGTGGCGTATTATTTAGTAATAGGACCGAAGTAATATTTAAACGAATTTAAGTGGTATATATGTCATCCATCGTGGCGTACCAGATACTTATCGTGTTTAAATATTAGTGCATTAATTTTAATTAATTGTTAGAGGAAACCAATAGGATTTAAGATTTATGCAACTATCTGATTATGTGTTACATGTATGATTCTCAGGATTAGATCACTATGGGCTTTAATCCACTATTCACCATACTTAAGGATAACAAACTTACTGGACCGAACTATATTGAATGGAAACGTAATTTGGACATAGTGTTGACTGCTGAGGAGTACAAATTTTGTACTTATGAACCCAAGCCAGACCAGCCTGCTGAAGATGCTCCTGAAAGTGAGAAGGAGTATTATAAGCGGTGGATTAAGGCTGATGAGATGTCGCGATGTTACATTCTGGCAGCAATGTCGGGTGTTTTGCAGCATCAGCATCAGGCTATGCCCACTGCTTCAGATATGCTCTTTAATCTCAAGGAACTTTTTTGAGAACAGAATAGGGCTGCTAGGCAAGTAGCAATGAAGGCTTTAATGAACACTCAGATGGTTGAAGGAACACCTGTAAGGGATCATGTTCTCAGAATGATGTCTCATCTGAATGAGATGGAGATCCTTGGTGCTGATATTGATGGGGAAACCCAGATCGATATCATCCTTATGAGCTTGCCCAAAAGTTTTGAGCAGTTCCGCTTGAATTACACCATGAACAAAAGGATGTATAGTCTCGCGGAACTTCTGACAGAACTTCAAGCAGCTGAAGGACTCTTTAAGCAGAATGTTCAAGTGAATGTGGCCGAGAAAGCTTCTTCATCTAAACCGAAAGGTAAGAAGAAGAAAAAGACTCAGACACAGAAAGCTGGAAAGATTGCTAATGCAGTGGGAGTTCAAGGTGGTGTGAAAAAGCCTAAGGGCAAGTGCTTCAGGTGCAAGCAGTCAGGTCACTGGAAACAGGATTGTCCTCTTCCTAAGAAGACAAACAATACTGGTATGTCTCTTTCTCTAGTTACAGAAACATATATAGCGGCTATATCTACGAGCACTTGGTGTGTAGATACAGGAGCCACTGACCATGTTTGTAACTCTATGCAGGGGTTCCAGCAATCCAGAATGCTTAGAGATGGCGAGATATATGTGTTCATGGGAGATGCTACGAAAGTAGCAGTAGTTGCAGTTGGAATAATTACATTATCTTTTGGCGATGATAGGATTTTGGTTTTGAACAATTGTCTTTATGTACCTTCGTTTAGAAGGAATTTAATTTCGGTTTCTAAACTTGCCATGGATGGTTATAATGTTTGTTTGGATCGTAATGTTTCTATTATGATGAATAAACGAGTTATAGGTTCTGGTACATTGCAAGACAATTTATATATAATTAATCCTATCCAACCAATGCTGCAACATAAGGAAACTAATAACGTTCTTTCTAGCTCAAATAAAAGAAAGAAACCTTCTGAATTGAACCAAACATATCTTTGGCACTTAAGATTAGGTCATATTAACTTGAGGAGGATTCAAAGACTGGTAGTAGATGGGCCATTAGGCTCGTTGGCAGTGGAGCCATTTCCAGTTTGTGAATCCTGCTTGGAAGGTAAGATGACTAATAGGCCTTTTAAAGCAAAGGGGAATAGAGCTAAAGAAGTGTTAGAATTGGTTCATACTGATTTATGTGGACCTATGAGTATCCAAGCAAGAGGAGGTTATGATTATTTTGTCACTTTCATTGACGATTATTCTAGATATGGGTACATTTATTTGTTGCGACGTAAGTCTGAGTTCTTTGAAATATTCAAAGAGTACAAAGCAAGTGCGGAGAAGCGACATCTTGGAAAATGTATCAAGTCACTACGATCAGATCGTGGTGGCGAATACTTGCTTGGAGAATTTAGGGAATATTTATCCGAAAATGGGATTGCATCCCAGTTGTCTGCACCTGGCACACCTCAGCAGAATGGTGTAGCAGAGAGAAGGAATCGGACTCTTTTAGAGAGTGTTAGATCGATGATGAGTTATTCAGATTTACCCAAGTCGTTTTGGGGATATGCTATAGAAACAGCGGCTTACCTTCTGAACTTGGTACCTTCTAAGTCGGTTCCCAAGACTCCAATAGAATTGTGGACTGGTAGCAAACCAAGTCTAAGACATATTCGGATTTGGGGTTGTCCAGCACATGTGCTGAACAAGAACGCGACCAAGTTAGAATCTCGTACAGAAGTAAGGCTGTTTGTAGGCTATCCCATGGGAACGAAAGGTTATTCATTTTATAGTCCTAGGGATCGAGACATCATTGTTAGCACCAATGCTAGATTCTTAGAAGAAGACTATATAATGAAACACAAACCCATGAGTAGTGTCGTTTTAGAGGAACTAGTGGGAGGGACAGATAATCCCCAAGTGCCAATAGTACAAGTAGATCAACCACAAGAAAATGCACAACCTGTCACTAATACCACACCGGTGCTTCATCGTAGTGGGAGGGTTGTTCAACAACCTGATAGATTCATGTTTTTGGGAGAGTCCTCGGACTTGGTCTCTGGTGAACATGATGAGGATCCCAGGACATACGAAGAAGCAATTCTAGATAAAGATGCAGATCTTTGGCAAAAGGCAATGGAATCTGAGATGGAATCTATGTATTCTAATCAAGTTTGGGAGCTCGTGGAACCACCCAAAGGTGTAAAACCCATTGGATGTATGTGGATCTACAAGAAGAAAAGAGGATCTGACAAAAAGGTGAAAGCCTGGAAAGCACGACTTGTTGCGAAAGGGTATACTCAGAAAGAAGGGATCGATTATGAGGAAACTTTTTCGCCGGTTGTTATGCTTAAGTCGATCCGGATTCTTTTATCTATAGCAGCTCATCTCGATTATGAGATTTGGCAAATGGATGTCAAGACAGCCTTCCTTAATGGAAGTCTTGAGGAAACCATCTATATGCAACAACCAAAAGGATTCATTAAGGAAGGCCAAGAACATCTTGTATGTAAGCTTAAGAGGTCTATTTATGGACTAAAACAAGCTTCTAGAGACTGGAATATTCGTTTTGATCAGGCAGTCCAGTCATATGGATTTGATCAAAGTCCAAGCGAATCATGTGTGTATAAGAGAAGTGAGGGAAATGCAGTGGTTTTTCTGGTACTGTATGTTGATGACATTTTACTCATTGGAAACAATGTTAAGATGTTGTCATCAATAAAGGCATGGTTGTTCAAACAATTTGAAATGAAGGACTTAGGTGAAGCGGCATACATCCTTGGGATCAAAGTAATAAGGGATCGCAAGAAAAGGATGTTGGCTTTATCTCAAGAGCCCTACATTGATGAAGTATTAGCTCGTTTTAACATGCAGAACTCTAAGAAAGGTTTTGTACCTTTTAAGCATGGAGTGGCTCTATCCAAGGAGCAGTGTCCTTCGACACCTAAGGATATAGAGAGCATGAAAGCAGTTCCTTATGCTTCGGCATGTGGAAGCTTAATGTATGCTATGTTATGTACGAGGCCTGACATCTGCTTTGCTGTAGGCATGGTTAGTAGATATCAGTCGAACCCAGGTCAGGAACATTGGAGCGCAGTAAAAACTATACTCAAGTACCTGAGAAGGACTAAGGAGTATATGTTAATTTACAAGGCCTCAGATCTATTTCCTTTGGGATATACTGATTCAGATTTCCAATCAGATAGGGATAAGAGGAAATCGACCTCGGGATATGTTTTTACTTTGGGAGGTGGAGCTGTTATATGGAGGAGTGTAAAGCAGAAATGCATTGCAGACTCTACCATGGAAGCCGAGTTTGTGGCGGCCTCTGAGGCTGCAAAGGAGGCTGTATGGTTCAGGAACTTCCTTTTGGACTTGGATGTGGTACCTAATTTGCCTAGGAGCTTCACAGTGTATTGTGATAACACTGGTGCTGTGGCAAATTCGAAGGAACCGCGAGATCACAAGGCAGCTAAACATATTGAACGTAAGTATCATCTCATACGAGGAATCGTAAAGCGAGGAGATATAGTTGTGGCTCACATATCATCAGAAGACAACCGGGCAGATCCTTTCACAAAGAGTTTGCCAACCAAGGTTTTTGACAGGCATGTGGAAGCGATAGGAGTCAGATGGATGGACACATAGTTTTCTGTGTAATAGTGGATTAAATAAACACTGATATACTCATAGAATATTTTGAGTATAAGTGGGAGATTGTTGGTGTATACTGAAAATATTTATTTGAAGTATTTACATTTATTTCTGGCCGGTTTAATTGAGAATCATTTAAATGTTTACATGTTGTCTAAATATTATATATTGTGAATAATCTAGTATCAAATGGGATACAGAATATTAGATTATTAAATACGGTTTATATAATATAATAAGGTTCACAGCACAGGTGGAGTTAGACAATCCACTGGAATGGCTGTAGTATTATTTAGATTAGTTTATATTGACTAATAAATAATACTAGTATACTTTGTGTATATTGAACAGGATCAAATTTAGAATTGTTCCCTTATACTGATTAAGGAGGTGAACTAAGATTCTATGTTATTATTAATGCTTAGGTTCTTAATCCGGAAATAATAATTGACACGTATATATTATTTACATGCTTTGATTTATATATGAAATAATTCTTTTGATTTATTTCATTATATTTTGGGTGATGAAATAATATATATGGTGGGATATTATTTATTGAAGGAATCCATGTCCTGATAATATTCGGGTTAATGATGTCCCCTTGAAAGCTCAAAAACATTTAATTATGTGAAACCCTGCAGGTGGATTTATTCCGGCATAATTAAATAAAGGTTGAGTGGATAATCAAGGATAAAAGATATTAATTAAATGAATTATCGGTAATTTATTTAATTAATGGACATGCGATATTTTAAACATGGAGAATTTAATAAGCAAATAATATTGGAACCGAATTAATTAATTAAATTACGGTATTAGGAAAGGTAGTGCAAATATTAATTCTTTAGTGGATTGAATTAATATTTAATTACATTGGGCTAGGCTCAAGATGTAATTAGAAGGCCCAACCTAATTATCCATGATCCCTATTGTAGCATATATATATTCCTATTCTCTTCTTGCTGGGGGCTGGTCGAAAAAATTTTGTAGCCACCCAGGAGCAAGAAGAGAGGTTAACTTGAGAAGACGAAGGCCACACTTCGCTCAAGGGAATTTGGGAATACAATAGAAGAGCGTGGAATCAACCGTTAACAAGGTGATTTTTCTATTCGTACTCGTTAATTTATTGTATCGAAATTCGCAGTGCCAAGATCTGATTGTCCCAACAAACACAACCTCTGTTGCTACACAAGTTGTGTCTGGACCTTTATCTTCTCAGTTGCAATCAGTTTTTGGAAAAGGAATACTTCATGATCCAAATCTATTATCTGGAGTTTCTATGAATTTTTCTGATGCAAGAGCCTTGACTGGCAAGGTTGGAAACAATAAGGGTGGACTAGGTTCACACAAGGACAAAAGGCAATATACTGGTCCTAGATATCCTTCTTCACTGGCTGTTCCAGGTCGTAGTGTCACTCAAGAGAGTTTGGACAGACTGGAATCAGTACAGTTAGTTTATCAGAAGAGTTTAAAGAAGGACTTTCTCTTGTACTTCATGGCTGATGGGACAGTATTTAGAATTGGTGAGAATGATATTGGCTTGAAATATTGGGAAGAACTAGAATATGTTCTATATCTTTTCAAGGTGAATAGTCAAAGGACTCAAACAGTTGCAAATGTGCTCAGAAAGAAGATGCTTCAGAATTTGGCAATCAGAGGAGAGAAGTATAATAGCAGATATGTTCCTAAGTACAGGGATTACAATGGAAATCTTATTGAAATGAAGAAAGGTACTGCAAAATTAAAGACTGATTTGGGAATCACAGTACTTGACTTCAATTCACAGTCAGAAGAAGTCAAATTTATCAGACTGGGAAATGAGATGAGAAGAAACAAAATCTATGATCTTAGGGATGCTATCTATCAGACAGATGAAAGTGATCCTCAGCTTAGAGAGATTAAAGAAGCTATGGAGATTGAGCTTGAAAATGCAGAAAGAAGATTGCTCATAGATTATCTCAGAGCTACACCAGATCTTGAAGAGATTAGAGATTAAAGTCTGTAAGGATTTTCTTATTCTCTGTAGATTTTGTTAAGTAGAAGCTTAAACTCTGAATTTGTATAAACACTGTATTTGTCTATTTGTTTTGACATCATCAATTATTGTTATTAACTTGTGCATTTTTGCTAATGAACAAGTTGGGGGAGATTGTTAAATATAATTGATGTGTTTTAATCAGTGTTTAAGTGTTACAGTGAATTATCAGAGTTTAGCTGGAAGCGGTCAGAGTTTAGTGTAAACTCTGACAGACGGAAGCTGGACAGAGTTTAGTAAAGTCTGTCTGGAAGCAGTGCGTACGGAGTCAACAGAAGATATTAGAGATCAATTGAAGATTTATTATGGAAGCGATATCTTTGAAGATTGGATAGCTATCAAAGAGATCGAGTTGACTTAGGAGACGTGTGACAATCTGTAATTGATATCATTGTATAGCTGATTATTAGGAATATCAATTAGAGATTGTATTGAAGCTGTATGTTTTATAAATACAGTTAGGTTAACCCTAGAAGGGTATCGTGCAACGAATTATCTTTATTGTAACCTAGCAGCTCTTTGTGATAGTTTACATCACGAAGAGGGTTCTTAATACCAGAAGTTTTAAAGTGCATAATCATCTTACTTGTTAAACTCTCATACGAATTTGATTATTAATTGTGTATTCGGCCTAACATAGTATGGTATATACTTACAGTAAACCACTTCTACTCTTTGCTTCTTTCTCTTTTTCGAATAATTCCCAATATTATCAGGTTCGTCTCACAAAAACTATCCAAAATTTGCACTATCATTATTAACACATTATCTCTAATATTACTAATTACTAAATTTCTAAATTAAACAAATATTAAATATTAAAATAAAATAAATCAAAATAAAATAAATTGAATGTAAAGTCCGAAGACTTACCAATAGTAAGCTTTCACTCCTACTTTCCTAATTTATACACTACAACATATTTGTATATGGAAAGAGGTATAAGATTCCCTTTTTACTCGATGTGGTACAACTATCAGGAAACTTGAAAAATAAATAAATCTTAGTACTTGTGTTCTACTTAACCCCCACCACTGTACATCCTACTCTGCATCTTTATTAAACTGTTGTAACAATTACCACCTATTTATCCTAACATATATACTTTCCTTTCTGTTTCCAATGTGGTACAAAAGAAGATGGGTAAAAATAATAAAATGCTTCTTGAATATAATTCAAACAATCTTTAGCAAGGACTCATTACGAGAGACACAACTTATCCAACTCCATTATTCTCATTCCTTCTGTTCTCGACCTTTATAAATAATGATCAAATTTTTTCCTAATTATACTCCCTTGTCTCTACTTTTTTAATCCATGTGGGAGTGTGCTTCTCTGTTTCCTATAATAACCACTTATCCTACATCGACATGATTTCTAGAGTAACCCCTTCTAACGGTCTATAAATACTAATCAGAGTTGTTGCATTAACTACTAGAAGTTCATAACTTTCACCTTAGCTCCCACTTGAGTCAAGGTAACATAAAATGAAAACATGAAACACACCTAAGAAGATACATTCTTCTCCTCTTTTTAAGCGGGTTCACATATTCGAAAACAATACTCTCAAAATTCAAATGCGAAAACAATACCCTCAAAATTCAAATTCAAGGTGGCTTGGTTTGGACTAATCCAATTTCATCCCACATCGAGTAGGCAATAAGGTGTTGGACATCTCTACTCTATAAATATAAAGGAACTTGAAGACACAATTACTTGTAACGAGCTGAATTTATGGAAGTTTCCTAGTTTAGCTACATTTCCTTGTCCCACATCGAGATGTTTTGGGAGTGAAACCCCCATCCAATTTCTATATAACTCTATTAATGCTCCTTCCAAGTCCTATATAATGCCAAGTACAATTTATATTTTTTCAATCACAACTACGGCTTCAAACTTAGGAGTCCAAATTGCATGATAAATCTAAAACGAAACCAATTTCTAATCTTGAATGCATAACACTAACCTTCAGTTGTGTACTATTGTGAAAAAACGAAGTATGGCAAGACTACTAAAACTTAAGTTCTCTTTGTCCCACATCGATTAGGTAGAGACTCTACCTATCTCATTTCTCTTTTAAAAAGAGGCTCACACACAATGGGAAATAACACAACTATGTAGCTTATGTGGGTTTATTACTACTACTATGTAGTCCTACATCGATGAAACTAAAGTGCCAAGCTCCTCAAAGTTTTATATAATCACTTAACTTGACAAGTCAAGATTTTAAAATGGCAGTTCAAAATTTCTCCCATTCCCCTTTTTGGGCCTAGATGCATTTGCTCGGTCCATTTCCTAGTCAAATTTTTATGGGAGTATCAATTTATATCGACGCAGACCAATCCTAGTCCAATTTTATGGGAGCTATGATACATCGTAGCAGACCAATGAAAATATGTAAATATATTACAAGTTCACATTTTTATTAAAAATAGTCACATATATTTGTGAGAGGAACACATAAAATTATAATAATTTATATAATTCAAATAAAACGAAGTTGGGATATTACATCCTTCCCCCATAAAGAAATTTAGTCCTCGAAATTCAGAAATTAACTCGTACCTGTCTCATCAAATAAATGAGGATATTTTGATCTCATCATCTCTTTAGGTTCCCAAGTTGCTTCTTTTACTGCATGATTTTGCCAAATTACTTTCACAAGAGGTATTACCTTATTTCTCAAAAACCTGCTCACGACGATCTACTATTTCGACAGGAAGCTCTTCATACTGCATATTTTCTTGGAGTTCTATTGGTTCATATTCTATGATATGGGAAGGATCTGTAACATACTTCTATAGGTATGACACATGGAAAACGTTATGAATACGACTCAAATTTGGTGGCAATGCTAATTCATAAGCTACCTCTCCAACTCGTCGAAGAATCTCAAATGGTCCAATATAACGGGGACTCAACTTTCCTTTCTTCCCGAATCTCATAACACCCTTCCAAGTTGAAATCTTAAGAAATACAAAATCTCCCTCCTTAAATGTCACATCACGACGATCCGTATTTGCATAACTCTTTTGTCTACTTTGAGTCGCTAAAATTTTCTTCTGTATCACTTTAACTTTCTCCGTAGTTACACGAATCAATTCTGGCCCTAACAATCTTCTTTCACCAACTTCATCCCAACATAATGGTGTTCTACATCAACGCCCGTATAAAGCTTCATATGGAGCCATTCCAATTGTCGCTTGATGATTGTTGTTATACGCAAATTCCACTAAGGGTTGATGTTCCTCCCAACTTCCTTTAAAGTCTAGTACACAAGCTCGCAACATGTCCTCTAAAATTTGAATTGTACGTTCCGACTGCCCATCTGTTTGAGGGTGAAATGACGTGCTAATACTCAACTTAGTGCCCATCTCTTGTTGAAACCTATTCCAAAATCTTGATGTAAATCTCGGATCTCTATCTGACACAATTGAAACAGGCACTCCATGCAACCTTACAATTTCTTGGATGTATAACTTCGCCAACTTCTCTAATGATGATGTTTCAGATATAGCCAGGAAATGTGCACTTTTTTTTAGTCTATCCACGATAACCCATATAACATCGTTTCCTCTTTGTGTTCTTGGAAATCCTAGTACAAAATCCATTGTGATATGTTTCCATTTCCATTCGGGGGCAGGTAGTGGTTGTAACAATCCTCCAGGCCTCTGGTGTTCTGCTTTCACTTGTTGACAAACTAAACATCTTCCCACCCATTCTGTAATCTCTCTTTTCATCTTGGGCCACCAGTAATGTTTCCTCAAATCTTTATACATCTTCGAAGATCCAGGATGTACCGAAAAAGGTGACGAATGAGCGTCAGACAAAATTTGTTTCTTAATCTCTATGTCAGATGGTACGAATATCCTATCGCGAAACCTCACGACATCATCATTTCCTTTCCTAAATTCTTTCTTTCCTAGTTCTGAATTAAAAATATTCCCAATTCCCTTTAAGCATTCATCTTGTCTCTGACTTACTGCTATTCTCTCTAACAACATTGGTCTGACCTCGATTTGATTCAACAAGCACTCATTCCTTCCATGTTTAACAAATTCAATCCCAAGTTTTTCTAATTCCTTAAGATTGGTCGATTCAACTATAACACTCGAACAAGTCCCAACCTCCTTCCTACTTAGTGTATCAGCCACAATATTTGCCTTACCAGGATGATATAAAATCTTACAATCATAATCTTTCAATAACTCTAACCACCTTCTCTGTCTCATATTTAAATCCTTCTGTGAGAAAATGTACTTTAAGCTTTGATGGTCAGTATAAATCTTACACTTTTCTCCTTACAAATAATGTCTCTAAATCTTAAGAGCAAAAACTACTGTCGCTAATTCCAAATCGTGGGTGGGGTAGTTCTTCTCATGATTCCTCAACTGTTGAGATGCATACGCAATTACCTTCCCTCGTTGCATTAGAACACACCCTAAACCCTTCTTTGATGCATCACTATAAATCATAAAATCTTCGGTTCCATCTGGTAATCCAAGTATCGGAGCAGACGTTAATCTCTTCTTCAATTCAATAAAGCTTTGTTCACACTCGTCCGTCCAAACAAACTTAACGTCTTTCCTTGTAAGGTTCGTCAATGGCCCCGTTATCTTAGAGAAATCCTGAACAAACTTCCTATAATATCCAGCCAAACCTAAGAAACTTCGAATTTCTGTCACAGTCTTTGGTCTTTCCCAATTAATAATCACTTCAATCTTTGCAGGATCAACCGAAATTCCTTCCTCCGATACTACATGCCCAAGAAAACTTACTCTCCTTAACCAAAATTCACATTTCAAAAACTTGGCATACAATTTTTCTTCTCTCAGGGTTTGTAATACTATCCTCAGATGTTCCTCATGTTCCTTTTCGCTCCTCGAGTATATAAGAATATCATCAATGAATACGATTACAAATTTATCCAAATGATTCCTAAAAACTCTATTCATCAAATCCATAAATACTGCTGGTGCGTTCGTTACTCCAAATGGCATCACTACAAACTCATAATGACCATATCGAGTCCTAAATGTCGTCAATGGAATACTCTCTTTCTTTACTTTTAACTGATGATAGCCTGAGCGCAAATCAATCTTTGAAAAGTAGGTAGCTCCTTGCAATTGATCAAAAAGATCATCTATTCGTGGTAATGGATATTTATTCTTCACCGTCAACTTGTTTAGCTCTCTATAATCAATGCATAATCTTAGGGAACCATCTTTCTTTTTCACAAACAACACTGGTGCTCCCCAAGAAGAAACACTCGGCCTAATAAACTTCTTGTCCAACAATTCTTGTAACTGGATCTTAAGTTCGGCTAATTCTGTTGGTGCCATCCTATAAGGTGCTCTTGATACTGGTTGGGCTTCTGGAATCAACTCAATACCAAACTCAACTTCTCTTTCGGGTGGTAACCCTGGTAGCTCATCAGGAAAGACATTCAAAAACTCTCTAACTATAGGAATATCCTCGATTCTCGCTTTAACTTCTTCGACCCCAATCACGTACGCAAGAAAACCCTCACATCCTTTTCTTAACATCTTACAAGCCTTCAAAACCGATATCATAACATTTGGCCTTTCGGACCTATCCTCTTTAAGATACACTTTCTTCTTGTTTAGTCCAATTAAGTTTGTTCGCTTCTTACTACAATCTAAATTAGCTTTATATTTTGTCAACCAATCCATTCCCAAAATCATCCCAAAGTCTCGTAATTCTAAAGGTTGTAAATCCACCAAAAAGGTTTCCCCACTAATCACTAAGGGACAATCTCTGTAAATTTTATCTATGAACAAATTTCTACCATTTGGGAGCTTCACTAACAATCCATTTTCCAAACTTTGCACAGGCATGGTTAACTTATTCACATATTTTAAATCCATAAATGAATGGGTTGATCCTGAATCAAACAAAGCATGAACATCTTGAGCACAAAGTTGAAGCGTACCTGACACCACATCATGAAAATTTTCAACATTCTGGGTTGTCATTGCGTAAGTTCTAGCTACTACCCTGGGTGCCGGTTGTTGGAGAGTTCCTATGGTAGCAGTCTTGTTCCCTTTGGTTTTGACTTCAGTTTTCGCTTTCTTTTGAGGGCAATCCTTCGCTAAATGACCCTGTCTTCCGCAATTAAAACACGAAGTTACTTTAGGCTTTGGGCATTGAGTAGCTATATGCCCCTTCTCTCCACAATTATAACACAGTCCATCAGCTCGATAACAAACGTCACCACCATGCTTCTTTCCACATTTCTTACACTCAGGTGTTGCCATCCTCCTCTCATTTTCTCGAAAATCCTCTTTCTTTCTCACCTGAAATCTCTTATTATCTTTCTTGTATCCTGATTTAGTACTCGAATCTGTCTCTCTTCCCCTCTTCTTATTGTTAAAGAATCGAGTGCGAGCTTCATACTCCCTCTCCGTAATCCTAGCTTTTTTGACCAACTTGTCAAATTGCTCCAACTCCAACAAAGATACTCTTTCCTTAATTTGAGGCTTCAGTCCCTCTTGAAATCTCTGACATTTCCTAGCTTCAGTATTCACCTGATGAGGAGCAAACCTAGAAAGTTCCAAGAATTTTGAAAGATACTCTGATACAGACATCCCTTCCTGCTTTAGTCCTAGAAACTTCATCTCCATCTTATTCTTCATACACGTAGGAAAATATTTATCAAAGAAACCTCCTTAAACCTTGCCCATGTCATTTTAGAATAATCCTCGGTTTGTTTAACCGTATCCCACAAAAATTCAGTTTCCCCCCTTAATGAGTGTGTTGCAAATTTTACCTTTTGTTCATCCAAGCATTCAGAAATCTCTATCACCTTCTCCATTTTTTTAATCCATGTATTCGCAACATGTGGATCTAAATCTCCTTTAAATATAGGGGGATCTGCATCCTTAAAAGTCTTATATGTACATCTACGCTTATTCTCAACTTCTCGTTCTAGATTTTCTACATGCTCCAGACCATCTACACGTTCAGCATTCATCTCAGGAGCATTCACAAGTGTTCGCACTTTAACTAAACTCTTCAACATGTTTTTCATTTCTGCTAAAACCAATAACATCTCACGACTAATCTACACACCCGATCCATTTCCACTAGAATTCTCGTCAGCCATCTTTACCTACAATTCAACACATACTATTAATCCCACATCATTCTAAATTTATATCATGAAGATATGTCACAACAACAATTATCAAACACTTCACACGTAATACATCCTATTTTTTTCACGTTCAACAAGTATGACTACGCATCTCCTAAACATTCACGGACCCCTAGGTTCCTATCTCGGGATCCTATTTCCACATTGTCGATCATTCCTAACCTTACCTCTGATACCACCTGTGACGCCCCCGGTGCCGGGATAACCTCATAACCCGATCCGGGGACGCCAAACAAACCAAACGTCAATATATAAGCTTGCACAAACTTTGATTTAATTAATAACCAAAAGTAGTTACAACACGGTCAAGTCTTACGATAAAAATTTACAACATGTTATACGCTTCTAAATAACTTTGATATGGGCTGAAAGTAAGCCCTAAAGACACATTTAATGTGGAATTAATTAGACGCAACATGGTCCAAATGTGGGGCCCACCAACAAGGTCCAAATCCTATTTTTAATATTAATTTCGTAATTAATATTAAGAGTAATAAATAGCTCAGCAAATAAGAGTCAAATAAGGACACTACTCCTGCTAGACTTAGCCTCCAAGGCATCCAATTCAACATGGAAACTGATTCCTACAAAGAAGGAGTCTAGAACCTTCCTCAAGGAGGTGACTTGCCTGCCAAGTCTCCGAATCCTACCATAATTCTAAGGCTTCTCAGCCTATATAAAGGGCATGACCCCTCATTCTCAGAACTACGTTTTTTCGCTTGATTTTCAACCTTGAGATACGTAGGCACTCTATGAGGACCGATTAGTCTCGAACGCAGAAACAGCCATTAAAGCACGAAGCTCACGATCCCTAGCATTAAATACATACAAACCCTCATTTTTATTCCATAATATTTGACGCCGTCTGTGGGAAGACAACATCAACCACACGAAGAACAACACCAGTATCTACTGAGGCCCTACCCCTCAGCTCTGATTCGCCCGCTGCTACTGATCCACCTATTAATACAGAACAAGGGTAAATACCCCCATTAACAGGGGCGATCACTGAAACTCAGATCTCTCAATCAGTAGGGACGAATCCCCAAACTAAGAGGACTCTACCAATGGTCGTTCAACAAGGGCAGGAGACTAACCAATTGCAGATGGTAGTCTCCCCTCTAAACAGTCAACCACCACTCCCAGTAGCACGGATCTCCAATACCATGCTCCCCGTCAACACCAATCCAGCTTATGGGTTGCCTAACTATCCCCCAAATCAAAGGGACCCTGGACCAAGCGGTCATACCTTGCAGATCCATGAGACGTATCAACCTCCTTATATCAGAGGCTTGGCTCCACCTGAGCCAGAATATGATGATTACTCTGGCCCCTATACTGACGACTCGTCATCTGAGGACGATGATCGTGATGTAGCCCCGAGGAGGCGACGTGCAAGTAGAGAACCTCAAAGAAGGACACAAACTATCCATGATGGACCCCCTTTGACAACTGCTGAAAGAATCAAGGCTCACGAGGCCGAGATCTTAAAGCTAAAGGATGACATGGCAAGAGAGCAAGCGAGATTGAACCAGAATCAACTTCCTCCGACTTCAAGAGGGATTCCCCTTATTGATTTAGAGAGGCCTTCAAGAAGGCAGAGAAGAGCTGGTGCCCCAACTGGGAGAACAACAAGGGTCGAAATTCCTAAGGGAAACCCCAAAGATCTGATGCCTCTTGGAGATCCTGATGATCCTAAACCTCCATTCACCGAGGAGGTGATGAGTGCTCGTATTTCTAAAAAGTTCAAGATGCCGACAATTAAGGCATATGATGGAACGGGTGATCCCGCAAACCATGTCAGGACGTTCTTAAACACACTGCTACTGCAGCCTGCAAGTGATGCTCTAAAGTGTAGGGCAATCCCTCAAACCCTGTCGGGCATGGCTCAAAGATGGTACAGCCGATTACCTACAAATTCGATTGGCTCTTTTAAAGAGTTGAGCGCTGCTTTTGTTAGTCAATTCATTAGCGGAAGAGTTCATGAGAAAAGTTCTGCATCTCTAATGTATGTGGTGCAAGGGAAGAATGAAAATTTAAGGGATTACCTCAAGAGGTTCACTAAGGAGACATTGAATATCACTGATTTGGAGAATAAGGTAGCCATGGTAGCCCTGGAACACGGAACCACTGACCTATTCTTTAAAAGGTCATTGGCAAAGCATCCTCCTGAAAACATGGCCGAGCTCCAACGAAGGGCCGACAAGTATATCAAGGCTGAGGATAGCATGAAGAAAGAAGCCGGGGGAGGCAATGGCAAGGGTGCCAATGACTCAAAGAAGAGAAAACAAGAGCAAGATTACGACGCTAGGGACAAGTATCCCCGGGCTAGCAAGGACTCCGAATCACCACCGAAGAAGAGTTTGGGACCGAGATTTTCTGACTATGCAAGACTGAATGCTCCTAGGAGTCAGATCTTGTTAGATATTGAGAAGGATAAGACTTTTGATGGCCGAAGCCATTTAAGGGTGACCCCGCAAAGAGAAACAAGGAGCAATACTGTAGGTTCCACCGAGATGTGGGACATGATACTGATGATTGTAGGCAACTAAAGGATGAGATTGAATTCTTGATCCAGAAATGAAAGTTAAGCAGGTACACGAAGGGTGAAGATCGTGGAACCCAGAGAAGGGATTATGACAGGAGAGACAATGACAGAAGGGATAACGATCGTGATCGTAACCCACAGCCTCGAGGGCCAGTTATCAACATGATTTGGGGAGGCCCGATAGCGGCTGGCACAACTCGAAACTCTGGAAAGGCATATGCCAGAGAAGTGATGCACATCGTGGGGGAGCCTCCGAAACGTGCTAAGACTGAAATAGCGATTGGTTTTGATGACTCAGACCTCGAAGGGGTGAAGTTCCCCCATGACGACCCGTTGGTTATAACTCTTGTAATTGGAAACTCGGAAGTAAAGTGAGTCTTGATAGACAATGGAGTTCAGTTGATATTTTGTTTCATGAGACATTCGTAAAGATGGGGTACACTGACTCTTAGTTAACCCCGACCAACATGCCGATCTATGGCTTTAATGGAGTTGAGTCCAAGATTGAAGTCCTGATAGACCAATAGTTGAGAAACATATTGCATAGCCCGAAGGCCAGTGGAAGGTTGATTAAATGGGCGATCGACTTTGGAGAATTTGACATCACGTATAAGCCTCGAACAACCATCAAGGCTCAGGCATTGGATGACTTCGTGGTTGAATGTACCATTGGCAACCAAGAAGTCGGGGGGCAGGAGATAGTAACCACCCCTGGGAGAGAAGGCAAGGATGAAGAACTCGTACCTGATCTGAAGGAGTATTGGGTGCTCTATTTTGATGGAGCATCAAAAACAAAATTTAGTGGTGCAGGTTTGGTTTTGCAAAGCCCCGATGGGTTCACAGTTGAGTATGCTTTGATGTTGGACTTTCCAACAACAAACAACGAAGCTGAGTATGAAGCTTTGATAGCTGGATTGGGCTTGGCCAGGATCATGAGGGTCAAGAACCTCAAAGTTTCTGGAGATTCAAGACTGGTAGTATCGCAAGTGAATGGTGAGTTTGAAGCCAAGGATGAAACTATGGCTAAATACTTGAGAATTGTGAAAGGTGTTATGACTCAATTTGATGAGTGTTAGGTGAAGCACATTCCGAGGGAGGAGAACGTTAAGGCGCGATGCCCAATCGAAGTTCGCCTCTTCTGAGATAGAGAATTATGCAGGGAGTGTTTACATTCAGGTTTTGAAGGCCCCGTCCATTAACTCGAAATTGGTGGTACCAATTGAAGTAGGAAGCTGTTGGATAGATCCAAGCAAAGCTCACTTAGAAACCGGATGGCTCCCTAACAATGCCTTGGAGGCACGGAAGCTGTCAGTAAGAGCATTGAGATATGCCTTGATCGAAGTCATCCTTTATAAGAGGTCATTTGTCATCCCATACTTGAAGTGTTTGAGACCCCAAGAGGCAAAGGAAGCATTGGAGGAAGTTCATGGAGGGATCTGTGGGCAACACTTGGAGGGCAGAGCCCTAGCCCACAAGATTACCCGACTAGGATTCTATTGGCCAGAGATGTTGGCCGATGCATAGGATTATGTCAAGAAGTGTGACAGATGTCAGAAGCACGCTCCGATTGTAAGGTAGCCGCCTTAGATGTTAACGTCAGTTAACTCTCCTATTCCATTTGCAATGTGGGGAATGGATATACTTGGTCCCTTTCCTGTAGCTTCAGCACAACGGAAATTATTGATAGTGGCCATCGACTACTTCACCAAGTGGATTGAGGCTAAACCTCTAGCCAAGATAACCACCAAACAAGTTGCCCAGTTCTTTTGGGAGAACACAATTTGCAGATATGGAATCCCGCGAATCCTTGTGACGGACAATGGGACACAATTCAATAACGAAGAATTCAAGAAGTATTGCGAGGAAAATGCCATCGAGCTTCATTTTACTTCAGTAGCACACCCGCAGGCTAATGGACAAGCAGAGGTCGCCAATTGGATTATCCTTGATGGACTGAAGAAGAGGGTCGAACACTCAAGGAACACTTGGGTGGATGAGTTGCTACCTATACTTTGGGCATATCGCACCACCTGTAAAGTGACAACTGGAGCAACCCCGTTTTTGCTGGCTTACGGAGCCAAGGCAGTGGTGCCCTGGGAGATTATGCATGCGTTGCCTCGAGTTAAGGCATATGAACCAGAAACTAATGAAGAAGGCATGAGGCTCGCCCTCAACCTAATTGATGAGGTTAGGGATGAAGCAAATGCCAGGAATGCAAAGCATCAGAAGAGAGCATCTTTCCACTACAACCTAAGGGTTAAGGAGAGGTTCTTTTGACAAGGTGACTTGGTTCTAAGGAAGATAGAGGCTTCTGGAGTTGGCCAGAAGGGAAAGCTAGCCCCTAACTGGGAGGGGCCATATCGAGTCAAGAAGACACTAGGTCGAGGATCCTACAAGTTGGAGACGTTGGATGGGAACTAAGTGCCACGTACTTGGCATGCTTTGAACCTGAAGGTTTATTATGTTTGAGCTATCCTTGTAAGGATTTAACTTTTTATATATTTATTAAGAGAAGTAGAAATAAGGTTCGATGAAACCATTCCAGGGTCTAGTACCCCGAGTAGGACAGCAGTAACTATGTAAGGGTTGAACCCATTTCGAATTATTAATGCAAGTTTGTTTTCCATTCTATGATTCTATGATTTTAGTTATGTACCGAGCACCTGTTGAGTGTAAGTCTAGAAAGACCAAGTACCAAAAATAAGTGAACATACGAATAAGGAAAACAAGTGCATAAATAAAATGCCCCGAAGGGCCACGGTTTAAGTTAGGTTACATCACTTAAGCAAATGAAGGTTAAGTCCCGAAGGACCTTGGTTGAAAGCTGAAAAGATAAAGCCACAAGCGACTAACAGGGCCATGCAAGGCCACGGAGCAATCCCAATCTACTCCTTCGAGGATTCCTCCTCACCATTCTCCTCACCATTCTCATCGTCCGAATCTTCTTCCTCTGAACTTTTTTCATCGGAGCCACTGCCTGATTCAGCCGACACCATTGGTTGTGCCGTAGTCTCCACAACCTCAGTCTCTTCCTCCTTGGAAGATGAGCTAGAGGAGGGGCTACCTTCATTCCGGATCATCCGCTTTCCAGGGATCGGATGACGAACCATTCCATCTCTTCTCGCATGCATGGGCTTCTTCCCACGAGAGCCCGAGGGGCTTGAATCATGGTTGGCAGCTGGAATGGCCTTCTTGAAACCGGAACCTGATGGCTAAGAAACAGTTGGGACCCCGAAGCCGGAAGTAGCCCAGTTAGGGCAGGAAGTCGCTCGGGTCGATCATAGATGGATACTTGCTACTCACAGCCTTAATAGCTTTGTCCTAGCCAATGGACATGTTTACAGGGTGCACCTCATCATCATGGTTGTCCATGAAGTCTAGAAACGTTTCCGACTGTTGATAAGCTTCAACTACCTGGTTGAACTCGATTGCTTTCTTTTTGTGCAAAGAGTTGTACTGCTTCCGATAAGATCGAGCAGCTACCTCAGCCCGGACGGCCCTAGATTCCAAGTCTAGTTTCTCCTCTTGCCACTTCATTTTCTCTCGTCCTAAGGCTATGTTGTCATCCCTGAAGGCTCGACCCTGACGGGTAGCAGATTGAAGGTAGGCATTGGCCTGAAACAAAATAATTGGTAAGGCATTTAAAGTATCAGCACGAATAAAGACATCAAACTTTGAGTATATGAATGTCATACCTGATATAGAGCTTGCGCCCCAAGGCACTCGGACTCGTCCATCTTATCCTCGGCACACACCGTTGCTAAGTCAGTAGGGGTGATGGAGCACTGGGACCAATCAAGAGCCAAAGTATGGCATCCCAAGATGGAGTCTTGCTCGTAGATACCCCATTTAGGGGTAAAGGGTGTTCTCATGTCACCATCGATATTCCTGGACCTCTTCTGAGAGAATCCGGCTAGGAACTGAGGAATTTTCATATCAACTGGGTTTCCCAAGGCCTCGACCTTCTTAAGCATCCTCTTCATAGGGTTCGGCTGGTTTGCAGGATGGCTGTCAATTTCATCAGCAGTTGAAACAAAGAAACGAAAAACATCAGAATAAGAACAAACGAAGTTCGTAATGGACAACAAGAATAAATTACCCTCAAGTGAAAGAGAACTGAGTCCAGCTTCGATAAGCTTTTTCTCGATCAAGAATACTTTGTAATGAGTACGGCCGTTGTCCGCCAATAGTCTATCACAGTTTATGAGCTCTTCCACACTAAGATCACACATGAAGTGTGAACTATCTTGCACATCTCCAAATTTTGTAATAAAGAATTGGCTCCAATCGCCCCCTTTCCACTTGAGAACCACAAACTCTCATGGCCATAAATGATGAGAATTCGGGATGGAAAGAGTGTTTACCATCTGAGGAAGTCGGTTGAATACAAACCCATCCTTTCTTAGTGTCAGAAGAATTCTTCACTGTGAATATACTTCGAAACATGGTAGTAGTGGGGGAAAAACCCAAGTCTCGACACCTTACGATAAAGAGTATGACGAATATCCAAGCATTTGGATACAATTGGCAAGGATGAACCTGAAGTTCTGCTAGTAGCCTGATGATGAACGGGTCAACGAGAAACCTCAAACCCACCTCAAGAGCACCTTTGGTGATGAACAACCTCTCCGGGTGCCAGTTGCATGTTCTGTCGGCTAAACCCGGGGAACAAACCTTAATCACATCTGGGAAGCTGTAGGTGTTGGCAATTTCCTCAACCTGATCCTTGCTCAACTTACATGGACTATGATATGAATCTAGTTCTGAACTATTGGGGTATGCATCCCTCATAGTACTTAACAAATCTAAAAGAGAATCAAAACGACGATCAGTGAATGAAGGAGGTCTCAGTCTATTCTTACCTCTGAGAGATCTTGCCTTGCTTCTCTTGGCCATCGCCTCGGCCATGAAGACTGGAGGACCGGGTGCACGGATGTTGTCCGACATGCTTGAAACTTGAACTTCAACCTTGAACCTTGATAGCTTGAGAGCTTGAAAGCTTCAAAACAAGAAGTGAGAAGAAACGAAGTGAATGAAAATGAAGGCTTCTCCCACTCTTTTACAGAAGATGGGTGACTTCCTATACCAGGTTGAAACACAGCTCGGTTCGTGTTTGCAGGTCATCTATCGTTTAAATACGAAAAAATATGATGTTCATCTGTTATATATGGAAAGAACCATGACAATTCATACAATTCTGGGAAGAAAAAGAAGGATTTAAGCGAGGATATAGCAACAAGCTGTGCCAAAGCACTTAATTGAGCTTAAGAAGCTAATTATGCTTAAGGAAGATAGATTACCAGAGATTAGCAGTGCTAATGAAGAGATTAATTATGCTTGAATAGAGAAAGGTTGATAATTAACAACCAAGTATGAAGGCCATGATTCAATGTTGATGAACATGGTTGAATGTTGATGAACATGACTCAATGTTGATGAACATGATTCAAGGTTGATAAAGAAGACCATGATTCAAGGTTAGTGAAAGGATTCGAGCGTCATGAATAAGCCCCGAGAGGCACAAAGAAGCTCTGAGTGGCACGACGAGGTGCCGACTGAAGGCCAAACCACCTGGCAGCCGACCAGCTGTTAGGGGAGGCTCCAGCCGACCACCTGGCAGCCGACCAGCTGTCAGGGGAGGCTTCAGTCGACCTCTTGTCAGTTGGTCAGTCAGGTGGTCATTCCAGCGCGATCTTCGACATTTCAGGGTGATTTCAACTTTCTGGGGTGATCATCAACCTTTAAACGTGATTAATAACCTTTGAACATCAAAGTCTGATGTTCGAAATATGGTTAATTGACCGTTATTTTGAGAAAACGACCTCCAAAGTAAGCACCGCTTAGTGCCGATTAGCACCGTTTAGTGTTGTCTAAGCACCGATTAGTGCCGATTAGCACCATTTAGTGTCGTTTAAGCACCGATTTGTGCCTATTAGCACCGTTTAGTGTCGTTTAGCGCCGATTAGCGTCATTTAGTGCCGTTTAGTTCCATTTTATGCCGTTCAACGCCGTTTAACGTTGTTTAAACATCGTTTAAGGCTGATTACCGCTGTTTAGCGCCCTTTAACACCGTTTAGTGTCATTTAAAATCGTCATAAATGCGTCGGTCGCTCCACGCTTTACATTAAAAGAAGATACTCGTGAAACACTAATGTACAACGATAAACCTTGACCCGAGTCTCGAAAAAGGCCGTTAAAACTTCAAGGAAAACCTTATCAGTTTTCCTAGAAGTTGTGGGGCAAATGATATGGGCTGAAAGTAAGCCCTAAAGACACATTTAATGTGGTATTAATTAGACCCAGCATGGTCCAAACGTGGGGCCCACCAACAAGGTCCAAATCCTATTTTTAATATTAATTTCGTAATTAATATTAAGGGTAATAAACAGCTCAGCAAATAATAGTCAAATAAGGACACTACTCCTGCTAAACTTAGCCTCCAAGGCATCTAATTCAACATGGAAACTGATTCCTACAAGGAAGGAGTCTAGAACCTTCCTCAAGGAGGTGACTTGCCCGCCAAGTCTCCGAATCCTACCATAATTCTAAGGCTTCTCGGCTTCTCAGCTTCTCAACCTATATAAAGGGCCTAACCCCTCATTCTCAGAACTACGTTTTTTGGCTTGATTCTCAACCTTAAGATACGTAGGCACTCTGTGAGGACCGATTAGTCTCGAACAAAAACACAGCCATTAAAGCACGAAGCCCATGATCCCAAGCATTAAATACATACAAACCCTCATTTTTATTCCACAACAAACTTCAACATAGGTCTATTATAAAAGCATTCTTCTTAGAGTCCTACACACTTCTTATTCAACTTCGATAGTTCAGATCATCACATCTTATCCTTTCCCGAACATCCCTCTCCAAAATTCTTCCCTGTGAAAGTTAGTGACAAAAAAGGGGTGAGCTCATAGAGCCCCGCAAGCATATATCATACTATATAACTGAGGTTTGCAAAACAAGTAATTTCAACAAAGAAATCCTAAAAATTTTATTGAGTTCTTCGCAACAAATAATTTTTCACATAATTTAGAAAAAAAATTAGTATTCAAACACGATAGATTCACAAGTTCTACTTGTGGGGATCCCGGCCAGCTAAACAATTGGTTTAGCTTTACTTCCGATTTGGAAGCATCATCATCAATTCACAATATCAGTGTAAGAATACTCAATTTTCATCAACAAATCATCAAACATTCATCGAGATTTCAAAAACAATTTAATAAAGCAGTATAGTACGGTATATACTTACAGTAAACCACTTCTACTCTTTGCTTCTTTCTCTTTTTCGAATAATTCCCAATATTATCAGGTTCGTCTCACAAAAACTATCCAAAATTTAGAATATCATTATTAACACATTATCTCTAATATTAATAATTATTAAATTTCTAAATTAAACAAATATTAAATATTAAAATAAATTAAATCAAAATAAAATAAATTGAAAGTAAAGTCCGAAGACTTACCAATAGTAAGCTTTCACTCCTACTTTCCTAATTTATACACTACAACATATTTGTATATGGAAAGAGGTATAAGATTCCCCTTTTACTCGATGTGGTACAACTATCAGGAAACTTGAAAAATAAATAAATCTTAGTACTTGTGTTATACTTAACCCCCACCACCGTACATCCTACTCTGCATCTTTATTAAACTGTTGTAACAATTACCACCTATTTATCCTAACATATATACTTTCCTTTCTGTTTCCAATGTGGTACAAAAGAAGATGGGTAAAAATAATCAAATGCTTCTTGAATATAATTCAAACAATCTTTAGCAAGGACTCATTACGAGAGACACAACTTATCCAACTCCATTATTCTCATTCCTTCTGTTCTCAACCTTTATAAATAATGATAAAATTTTTTCCTAATTATACTCCCTTGTCTCTACTTTTTTAATCCATGTGGGAGTGTGCTTCTCTGTTTCCTATAATAACCACTTATCCCACATCGACATGATTTCTAGAGTAACCCCATCTAACGGTCTATAAATACTAATCAGAGTTGTTGCATTAACTACTAGAAGTTCATAACTTTCACCTTAGCTCCCACTTGAGTCAAGGTAACATAAAATGAAAACATGAAACACACCTAAGAAGATACATTCTTCTCCTCTTTTTAAGCAGGTTCACATATTCGAAAACAATACTCTCAAAATTCAAATGCGAAAACAATACTCTCAAAAATCAAATGCAAGGTGGCTTGGTTTGGACTAATCCAATTTCATCCCACATCGAGTAGACAATAAGGTGTTGGACATCTCTACTCTATAAATATAAAGGAACTTGAAGACATAATTACTTATAACGAGCTGGATTTATGGAAGTTTGCTAGTTTAGCTACATTTGCTTGTCCCACATCGAGATGTTTTTGGAATGAAACCCCCACCCCTTTCTATATAACTCTATTAAGGCTCCTTCCAAGTCCTATATAATGCCAAGTACAATTTATATTTTTTCAATCACAACTACGGCTTCAAAATTAGGAGTCCAAATTGCATAATAAATCTAAAACGAAACCAATTTCCAATCTTGAATGCATAACACTGACCTTCAGTTGTGTACTATTGTGAAAAAATGAAGTATGGCAACACTACTAAAACTTAAGTTCTCTTTGTCCCACATCGATTAGGTAGAGACTCTAGCTATCTCATTTCTCTTTTAAAAAGAGGTTCACACACAATGGGAAATAACACAACTATGTAGCTTATATGGGTTTATTACTACTACTATATAGTCCCACATCGATGAAACTAAAGTGCCAAGCTCCTCAAAGTTTTATATAATCACTTAACTTGACAAGTCAAGATTTTAAGTTGCATAATGTAACTTGGCCTTTGCGGCTTAATGGTAGTTCAAAATTTCTCCCATTCCCCTTTTTGGGCCTTGATGCATTTGCTCGGTCCATTCCTAGTCAAATTTTTATGGGAGTTTCGATATATATCGACGCAGACCAATCCTAGTCCAATTTTATTGGAGCTACGATACATCGTAGCAGACCAATGAAAATATGTAAATATATAACAAGTTCACATTTTTATTAAAAATAGTCACATATATTTGTGAGAGGAACACATAAAATTATAATAATTTATATAATTCAAATAAAACGAAGTTGGGAGATTACAATAATTCAATCTTGAGACGACAATTCTGACATTCCATAACGCTTATAAACTCAAATCGAACGTAGTAACCATGCTTACCAATTTCGTCGTTGGAAGAAAACAATCGAAAATGTCCCCTTTGAACATAGACGTTCTTCCTCGGTGTAAAACACCTCACAAGTAGCCCAACAATCCACAAACAATACTACATCCATCTCCAACTTCCATAACATCCCACCAAGAATACCACATCCATCTCTAACCCTCTTCATTTAACATCTACTCTTCTCCGCTGACAAACCTAAGTTAATACTCACTAATTACTCCTCATGACAACAATTAACCCTTGAAATAAATCATTAATCCTCGAGATAACCAGTTAATCCTTGAGTCAATAATTTATCCTCGAATTAATTAAATAAATCCCCGAGTTAAATAAATAATTAATTACATAAAATAAATAATCAGATAAATAATTAATTAATCAAAATGATTAATTAACTATTCAAATATACACACCAACTAATACATATATACTTGGCACGTAGCAAAGCAACACCTAGCAGCACGGATAACACTTAACAGTTAAACACTAACTTAGTCACATATACACATAAACTATTAATACTCATAGCATGCTTGCATATTATTGCAATTAAATAAATCAACTAGATCCAGGTACAGGGTATTTTTAGAAAATTTCGACATGAAGTATTCGTAAATAGGAATAACCACCTGTTTTTCAATTAATCAATCGACTTTATATAATATTAATACAAAATAAAACTGCCTCGACTTGTAGTAAACAATTAAGAAAACAAACTGCCCTGACTTGCACTAAACAATTAAGAAAATAAACTGCCCTGACTTGCAGTAATCAATTAAGAAAATAAACTACCCTGACTTGCAGTAAACAATTAAGAAAATAAACTGCCCTGACTTGCAGTAATCAAGTAAGAAAATAAACTGCCCTAACTTGCAGTATACAATTACGAAAATAAACTGCCCTGACTTGCAGTAATCAATTAAGAAAATAAAATAACAGCTTATTCTTGATATTTAACATTTTAAAACCATACAAACGAGATATAAATTTCCTATTACAAATTTTTTTTTCGAAATAACCTTTTTGTAAACTGGACTATCCCGGGGTCGCAGCCCCTCACTTCCAATCAAAACCATTTTAACCCCAAGTACTAACCATTTTAACCCCAAGTACTAATTACTAATAACCGACAACTTTAAAATCACTAACTTCCATGTATTCATCTACACGTCCAAAACTTTATCAAAATATAACCGACTATCAATTTGATCGAATAAATAATAATGCTCAACTTACAGAACTTAAACCAACACAACACTTTGACCTTCCTCAATATTGATAACTCGACTTAACAATTACCCACATATAATCCAGCACTTAGTAATTGACTATTATGACATTCAACAAATACTATAACTCGACTTACGACATTTAACCCATAGACATTACCGATACCCATTTACAACTAGTAAAATCATATAAACTCTAAACATTATACGACAAATAATAATTAACTAAGAATCACTAAACCCGAACATTTATCAAGTTCTCAAAAATCAACTCCCGAACTCTAAATACTCGATGAGCTTTAGACTCTAAAAAGTACAACTCTAAGAACAATCAACAACATAAATACCCTTAGCGACTCATCAAGGCAATCATTAACTATGACAACAAAATCATATAGCTCGACACACAAACTAATTCCCACAATTATAATTAACAACCATAGGCTTTTCGAATTAAATTACTGAGATTAAAAAAATAAAAAAATATTCATAATTTTCCCAATTAAACTCCAGAATTAGAACCCTAAAAATTAAACAAGATGAAAGCTCAATTTACCATATGTATCCAACCCATTACATTCGAGTTGACTCAACCTACTGAAAAATCGTTTGCAGGAAAATCTCCCCACTGGCTCATCTCTCTCTCCTACCATCTCTGCTGCCATCTCTCTCTATATATATATCTCTCTCTCTCTCTGCTCAACACCGCTAGTGCCGCCACCACACAATCAGCCACGCACACACGCGGCCCTGCACACCCACGCATCCACCTCCCCTCTACCGTGCTATCCTTCGCGCGCACGACCTCCCTCCTACTTACACACACATTCACGCGATTATATACACACACACCGCACATACACCATATATACATACGTATGTATATATATGTATATAAACCAATTGATTCAACAATCCAAAACCCCCAATTCAATCCCACAAACCCTAATTTCTTTTCCCCTAATCTCACTTTCTCTCTCCCCGTCCCTTTTTTGTCTGTCGAGAAACCTCTGGAACAAAGAAGAAATGGCTGGGTTTTGTTTTTTTTTTTGGGTGTTATTGGGCTTGGCCCAATTCTTATTAAAATTATTACTTATATCTATTATTAACATTTTCTTTATCATGAAATAATATTTTTAAGCTAACAAACTGATTGGTAAAATTTAAAAATCCAGTATAATCAAATACTAGAATATTTTTAACGATTTATGGAAAAAGAATTAGAATTAAATCTAATTTTTCCAAATTAATATGCATTTTACAAATCATTAAATCTTTTAATGATTTGGAATAAATCCATTTAAAATAAATAAATAAATCTCTTCAGAAAATTTCAAAAATCTCCACACTTATATTAATATTTTTCAAACTTATAAAATCTCAATCTCCCCCAATTTTGTAAATTCTTGAATAAACAAATAAATATTTTCAAGAATCTTAAAACCTCCAAATTATTCAATAATTTAAAAACAAACATTTTTACTGAATAATTTCACAACTTAAAAGAGAAAAAATATTTTTAAAATGCATCCACTGAAAAAAAAAAAAAAAAATTTATTCCTCCTTATTGAAAAAGATAATTAAAATATTTAAAATAAATAGGAAAATAATTCCTAAAAATTTGGGTTACATAAATCATTAGATTGTCTCTCAAAAAAAGTTGCATGTTTCAGCGATGTGAGAAAGGATGTCTATTGTGTATCCATTAAACGAATGTAACTATGATAAAGGAAACTTTCTTCTAATCTAGTTCCTATGTGTTTGTACAATATCATTTTTACAAATTATATGTTCATTTATCAGTTGATTTACTATAGAAAAATAAACATTATTAATGAACCAAACATTTCTAATATATCCCATTTTTAGAGTAAGATATGACTGTTAGAGTTTATGGTGATTGTCCTCAACTTGTTTTTAATGACAACTTAAAATGAGCATATTCACTTTGGGAGTTTGAAGGTTGATTTTTTTTTTCTATTAGAAAATGGTATATTAATTTTTAGTTTTCTTTTACCCATAAATAGGGGTGGTAAATTAATTTGATCTAATGGTACCCAATCCAAAACCAGAAATTTGGATATACCGAACACGAATATTTGGATTCAGGTTTGGAATAAATTTTAAACCCGAAATAGTTTCGATTTAGATTTGGATTTCAGTTGTAATGACCCGAAATCCGAAACCCGAAACCCGATCCAATATCGAAAACCGATACATTTGTTTTGTTTAGACAAAAAAAAACTAATAAATATCTTTATTTGTTTCGAATCTATGTACCAAGTTATTAAGTTTTTTTTACCAATATTTAAAGTTTTGTTGATATTAAAAGTAAATATTATCAACCTACCAAGCGAATTCGATATGTTTGTTCTTAGATTATGATATGGGAATTGAATACTATTACTTTAATTTAAGAATACAAAATTAAAAAGGGCACCCGTTATTAGAAAAATATATAATTTTATGTATTCACCTATCTAGTTGTCAATAATAGTGATTTTTATAACGAAGGCTGTACCTGTTCCCCTCTCTCCCTCTTTCAAAAAATGCTAAACCAAAGTTTTGGGGTTGACATCAATTTTAGTCGATGAGATTCCCCTCTTTATTGTTTTCCTTGATTTTGATTTATTTTTTCAATAATAAATTGTCTTTATTGAGAGTTTAGAACCCCATTTGTGGGTTTTATCTACTTATATATTGGATTTTGTACTTTCTCTTTGTGAATGATAACTTCCATTTCTTTTCCTTGAGTTAACTTTATTTTTCAATAAATATATCTCTTTACTGAGAGTCTAGTATCTCGTTAGTGGATTTTGTCTACCCATATACTGGGTTTTGCCATTTCTTTTTGTAATAGTAGTTTTTTTATTTTAGCATCCGGAATCTTAGATCTACATGATTTTGTTATATTGGTTCATTGATTCAGATAGTATAGAATCGTAGCTATGGTTGGATGTTCAAATACGTTTTGACAAATCAAATATATATATTTCTCACGATTCAATAAATTGTTGGATTATTTCGCCAAAATGGCTATATATTTTAGTGATATAAGCGAGTGATGTACCACAATTTAAGATCTGATCAACGATCGTAGTTTAGATGTAGGAAACCTTGATATGATCTATTTTAATATGTGTTTTTCCAATCTTGATTATTTTTGTAGATGTTGTATGACCTTTTATTAATGAATTAATTACCTATAAAAAATATCGATATATAAGAAAATTCAAAAATTTTGATTATTTTTGTAGATGTTGTATGTTCTTTTATTGATAAAATAATTATCTATCAGAAAAATAGTGGTTTATAAGAATTGTTGCGGTGAGTTGACCAATTTGCTAAGAAGACATTCACTAATAATTTTTTCATTGACTCTGTAATGTGATAATTTATGCACCAAATAATGTATAATACTATTTAAGAATATATTTAGTATTTTGAAAAATTCAAATATATTGAGTTGACCAATTTACTATGAAAATATTCACTAACAATATTTTCATTGACTATATAATGTGATAATTTATACACCAAATGATGTCTAATACTATTTGAGAGTATATTTAGTATTTTGAAAAATTCAAATATATTGTTAGGTCAATTTGTTTATCCCATTAATTATTGTGTAACTAAAAAATATCTATAAGTAAAATGTTAAAGATAATTAGCTTATATTTCATTTTAATATTTTAATTGGTTGTTAGGTTTTTTTTATAACTGATTAATTTAAAAATATAATCTAAATTTTGAAGAATAGTGTGGTAAATATTTTTCACTTTTTAAAACTTTCAATTCAATTACAATAGATTTATTCAAATTTGATTGCACCTTATGATTGTAAAACGAGAGTTTTGAGATATTAAAATAAAATTATTATATAATATAGATGAAATAGACTCAGATAATAAAATAATATATATTAATCTGTATTAAAATCAATTAATAAATACACAATATTGGAAAATGGCTCTATACGGGGCAAAGAATAGATGTGTCACTATATAATGATATAATTGTAATTGATTTAAATCAAAAATTGTGATTAATTAGTTAATAAGTATTTATGAAAATTAATCTTTAATATATGATTATATGTTATAGTACGATTGTAGTTGATGTTTATGAAAATTAGCTCTTAATAAGTATTTATGAAAATTAATCTGTAATATATGACTATATGTTATAGTACGATTGTACTTGATATTTATGAAAATTAGCTCGTACTATATATTAGTATAATTTTGATTGACTTTAAATTAAAAGATTGATAAGTTAATAAATATTTTATCACTTTAAAAATTATTTAATTTATGCATCTACTAAAAAAAATATATTATACATTATTTAATTTATTTAATGAAGATAAGTAAATTATGATGAGAAGGATATGATTAATTTAATTTTAGTGGTAAATTCTTATTAGTTCTTGTATATATTTATGAAAATTAATCAGTAATATATCATAATGTAATTATGATTAATTGTAAATTAAAATAGTGGAAAATTAAAATTATAAATACAATCCTGATTGATTTTAATTTTACATTAATTTATCATAATTGTTTTTTTAACATTAAAATACATGTAATATATGGATATGTTAAATCAAGTAACTATTATATTTAAATTTAAATTGTTAACTAACCATGGTTAGTGTAATAGGAAAAGAATGGTAAATACGGAAAAATTTTAATATAATATGATTAGTCTAAAAGTTAGGAATGACCTCTGATTGGTGCTAAAATAATTCATAATTTTCTGATTGGCTAATTACATCTAATTGTATACTTGGGTAGACTTAGATATTATAATAAAGGACTAGCGTTCTACCCGTGCTATAAAATGTATTACTTAGTTAATATAAATATATTATTTTAATTATTATTTAAAAAAATATTGGAATATAAATTAACTTAAGTATAAAATTACTTATCCGTCAATTCATATCAATTGTATTAATATTAATATCATCATCCAATCACCAAAACATTTACAACGCCCGCTGAAAGTCAAAAGCCCTCTTTTTTAAAAAAAAATTAGTTTTCATTTAATTTCTTTCTTTTTTGAGAATATTTCTACCGATTTAATAAAATTTTACCCATTTTTTGGGTTTTGTTCTTCTGAGAATTTGGTATATTCAAATGTTCAGTATCGTGGATCCCTATAATATTTATATAAATTCATTGAAAAAATTTGTATTGGTCGTGATCAATTTTTCGAATACATATTAGAACATAATTATTTCTCACGACCGCAATAAATCATTAGATCATCTCTAAAAAAAAGGTTGCATGTTTCAACAATATGACAAAGGATCTCTATTACTACTGTGCAAGATCCATGAAATGAACGTAATTATGACAAAGCAAACTTTCATATAATCTAGTTTGTTATGTATTTGTTCCATATCACTTTTATAAATTATGTCCTTTTATTAGTGAATTGGTTTATAACAGAAAAATAAATATTATCTTTCAACCAAACAAATCCAATATATCGCGATCTTAAAGTAAAATATGGCTATTATAGTTTATGGTGATTACACTCAACTCGTTGGTAATAACAACTTAAAATGTATATTTTCAGTTTGGGAGTTTGTATGTTGGATTATTCTTTTTCTATTAAAACATGGTATATAAATTTTAGTTTTCTTTTACTCGTAAAATAAGACATTTGAAAATGAGTATAACCTATCTTCTTTCTATTTTACTAAATTATTAAAATAAAATACTACCTATAAAATTGAAATCGAGTGTGTAATATATAAACATGTAATTACATTATTATATACGCGTCCTTTTAATTTAATTATCTGGTAAATAACACGAAATTCATTTTCCTTTAACAATGAGTATATTTTTTCAATATATATCATAAGAAAACGCTTACGTAGACCTAACAAATCATTTGTATTATGTACATTCATGTCATGTACTTTATGATCTTGCACAAAATGACTTGAAATTAAATCGTGTATCCGAAATTCGAACACAAAATGACACTAAACTACACAAAAAAATTTCGCATACACGAAAAGAAATAAAATAAGCGAATAGAAAAACAATGACAATTACAAAATGACACTAAATTACACGAATTTTTTTCGCGCACACAAAAAGAAATAAAATACGCGAATAGAAAAACAATGACAATTACATGAATATTATTATGTAACTATATAACTGAAAACAACATTAAGATGCTACAAAATAAAACATGGTGTAAAGTCTCGAACCCTCTTTTTTTTTCTTAATTTTGTTTCTTCTTAATAAGTATCTCTCTTTGTGTTGAATTTTTATACCATGTTATTAATATTTTTATCCATATCTTAGGCTTTGTTAATAATTATCTCGTTGGTGGGTTATATTTGCCGATATATTCAATTTTGTACTATCTTATGGGGAATGATAACTCCCCTTTTCTTTATCTTAATTTACTCTTTTTCGACAAATATCTCTCATTATTGAGAGTCTTAATGAGAGTCTTGTACCCCGTTGGTGAATTTTGTTTACGCATATATTGGATTTTGTTATGTTAGTTCTAGGGATGGGCATTCACCCTGGCCCGCCCGATCCCGATCCGATCCCCGCACCGAACGGGGCGGGAATCGGGGATTTTTTCGGGTACGGGCCAGGGAGCGGGGACAATTGTTCAAAAAAACTGGGGAGCGGGCCGGGGCTGAGATTTTATGTCTCCCCGGCCCGATCCCCGACCTTCGCCCCGATTCTCAATCCCCGACTTGATTCCACCACATTATAATATATGTATATATATATATATATATATATCTATTATATAATAGTTTCTGTTATCTGTTATGAACAGTGTTTTTGTCCATTTTAAGTCTTCATCCATGAATGATGTTTTAATTACAAAATTGCCACTCCTTCCCACACATGCTGTTTCAAATAAACAAAGCTTCCTACCGAAGCTTCCCATATTCACTTTGTTGATTTATCGAGGCCCTAACCCGTACTATCCAGAAGCTCTTTTTCAAAACTCTTACTGTTCCACTTTTCCAATCTTGCTGCTGAGGTCGATGATGGTGGTAATTATTTGTTAAAGTCTTGATATTTTGATCGGAGATGAATATAACCGATGATCGTAGCTTATACCTAACCCATACACTGTGCTATTTTTATAGGTACGCGGCGACGAAGATGATCCACCAGTAATACAAGTTTGCATATACAACCACCAGTAATACGAGTTTGTATATAATCTCTCTTTTTTATTTCCGCTTCTCACATCTCTCTTCTAGGGAGTATTTACTTGCAGGGCACATCAATTGTTTGATGACAATCTGAGATTCGTGTTTATGTAACCTTTTTTCTCCTCCTCTCGCTGATTTTGATGCCATCATTTTCGAGTTTATGTAACTTTTTTGTTCCTCATTGCAGGTTAAAAGCTACCCACGAACTGTTTGATGGATTGCTTATGAGATTACATGCAGCACTTAGTCGCAACGACCTTCGCCTTACATGCAGCACTTAGTCGCAACATTTGGTATGAGATTACAGTTGCTTCACCTCCTAGCTCAGGTATGCGTAATAGTATTTTGCCTAGGTTTTTGTTTTAAGTAATGTGTACGAGTCAAAATTCCAACATGCCTTCTAAAAAGAACTTATTCACTTTAAGTCTTTAACAAATTCAAAATGCAATGGGTAGTTTTATAAACTAATTTAAAGAAACTTTTCTCTTCTATTGTACTGAACATGGAGCCTGCTTCATTTAACGTGCAAACTATTTTTGAATATAAATTTTGTTTGGAAGTTGGGAGGAGCAGAGGACTTGATAATATCATGATTCTCAAAAGTAAAACCACTTGCATAAATACTTAAGTCTAAGTATAGTTTATCTTTTCTTCCATCCATACAAAATTGCATTTCTATGTTCCCAAGATTCGGCTTGCACTGCATGTATTTTCTTTCAAATTTACATGGTACATATGTTGAATTATTTACTTATATGTTAGGCTTTTTCTTTTACTTCTACTTGGTGAGTGTGTCTAAATATTTATTCACCCGTAGAGACCCAAATGTGGTCAATGATGCTAACAACCAGTTTTAATTCACTGTAAAATTCAATGAAATGCTGAAGAAGCCCTGCACATTAAAGAAACAAATAGCAAAGGACATTGGGAAATATAGAAGGTTGGTTATTTGTCAATGATACTAATAAAGACCAAGAAGGACCAAAATGAGAACTCTATATATGATAGAATACTTAAAATTATCTATGTATATAATAGTTTCTGTTGCCTGTCCAATATTGCAGTAGGTTGTAGGAAATATTTTCCAAGGAAGAACATGCAAGGAATGAAGCTGTAGGAAGTGATTATCTGCAAGAAATGTAGATAACTTTAATATTTTTTTATTTTACAAATATAAAGGGTACGAGGCACTGCTGGAGGCAGTGCCGAGGAACATTATTATAATATATATTTACGATTTAAAATTAGCATAAATACAACTATCCAAGTAATTTCCTTCCCGATAAAAAATATCATTATATTTGTAAAATTCAGTACAATTGCTTTGTATGTTCTCTTAGTTTTAGATCCATGTTTGTCATAATGAAAATGCAAGGAAATATTGCAAACATACTGTCCAATATTGCAGTAGGTTGTAGGAAATATTTTCCAAGGAAGAACATGCAAGGAATGAAGCTGTAAGAAGTGATTATCTGCAAAGAATGTAGATAACTTTAATATTTTTTTATTTTACAGATATAAAGGGTACGAGGCGCTGCCGGAGGCAGTGCCGAGGAACATTATTATAAAATATATTTATGATTTAAAATTAGCGTAAATACAACTATCCAAGTAATTTCCTTCCCGATAAAAAATATCAATATATTTAAATTCTAAAAGACATTGTTACCCTTGCTTCAAGTTTTTTTTTTTGTTTTTTTGTATTATTTTTTTACAAATATATGACTTCTAATGTAAATTAATATATTACCAATTGATTTGCATATTCAATCATCGTCTCTTTCGGGTAAATTTATACTTGATATTGCAAAGACAAATTGTTTCTCTTAGTCTTCGATTGTTATCAAGATTTACAGTGATTTATCGCGTTTTCATTATTAGTTAATTAGTTAATAGTGCAATTTTCAAATATTGTGAGACCAAGATCCCAAATAGGCACCAACATTTATCAGGTAATCCTTTAAGTACCCTCTATATCTTTGTCCTACAATTCCGATTATGAATGTTTCTAAATTTCATTTACATCAACCTGAAAATTTCAACTAATTTAAAGTTGACGCTACAGTTTCCACCACGTGACAACTTATTAGCAAGATTAGTGACTTCTGAAAAGTAGACACACAATCAAGTTCTACAGGACACTGTTCCTCGCGCAATCGGTACACTCATAATCAACTTCTGAAAAGCACTCCTAATTATTTTGCAACAACCCCATTGTTGCTGTCCATGTAATGTTTAGGTTATGGTGTCAAATAATTCACTTTTCGAGGTCGATTTCACATGATGCTTGATGATCTTGCTAATATGTTTTATATTAGAAATAACACAATCTGATATGATCTCGCTGGAACTGGAATAACCACCCCCAAAGTTGCTGGAGTTTAAGCATTTGCTCTCAGCCTATTTGACTCTGAGGTGATCTAATAATTGATATGTTTGGTGGCAGAGATTGCTACAGGCTACAACTTTTCTTTTTTACATCACTGGTGATATTCTTGATTGTTATTTACTCTATATGTATCCCCATAAGTAATAACTTTTGAGATATAGGTTTGCCGTTGTTATACTTGATTTTATTGGTCCTTTAGTTTGTAGTAATTTGCTCTTTATTTCTTCTTATTCTTCTATTATCTATAATTTTGTATTGCTTACAAATTTTTCAAACATTTAAAATTAATATATTATACTTAAATTGCCACAATAGAATATGTTTAAAATCTAAGATTAGAGATAGTTAATATTTTTGCATTATCTACAGTTGCGAGCTTGGAAAAAAATCATCACGGGTTCTATATTATTTGAAATTATGGGATTTCAAGCATAACATTGTATTCAAATACAAATTAGTCTTTAGCTTTCAAATTGATATTTCTTTTAATCTTCCCGTAGTTTTGTAGTGTGATAGTACTAGGTAAAAAATAGAATGGAGATCATGGTACACTATTTTCTCCCTTTTTCCTTGACACAATTTACTAACATTCTAACACTACATTTAAGTTTTGATTTTCAATTAAGCCAAAATTTATAGGGCTACATGTGTGACTCTTTTGCTATTATATCACTTTTGTTTTGTTACTGGATGATTAGCTAAGAAGTACTAACTCTCATAGACACCTTCATGCGTAAATATTTACAAGGAGTCAGCTTCTACAACTTTTATAACAAGCCTACATGCATGGTGGACGAACAAATATAAGTATAGTTCTAATTTGTTTGTTAAGTTAGTTGAACAATATTATGGGGTTAACTTGATTGCTGATGGTTAAAACAGGAGATTATGATATATTTTAGTGTTTTGGGTTTGGATGTAATGTCTTCTATTTCTTTGTTTTATCAATGCTACTAAATTGTTAAGAATTACCTCCGTCCTTTTTCCTTTTTTTAATAGTTTGGTTTAGTAGATTTTCTTTCTTATTGTAAATATTTGAGGAAAATATTAGTGTTTTATAATCTCACATTTTTGTCTTGGCTAAATTCAAGAATTTAATAATCAACCTTCGTGTTTATTTATGTGGAGTATGTGCAGTTCGACATGATCTTTAGTTTCATCGTAATTGTAAATTATTAGGTTTTTTAATTTAGAACTGATTTTGTACTTTCGAAATATTAAAAACACCACGTGTGCGTAGCACGGGTATATAATGTTACTTATTGCGATTTATAATGTTGCTTACAAAATGCATAGGAACGGAGTAGCTATCATGAGTACATGAAACTTAAGCACCGCTATGATTCCCTAAAACAATTAGAAAGGCAAGTTTATAAGTACAACTACTTTTGTTAATTATTTGGATTGTGTAAAATATATATGTCCTACTTTTAACAACTTAATTTTAGGTACAGAGAGAGCTATGATCACATTAATGGTTCTTATATTTTTCAAATCTTCGGCCGGATGTTTTCAATTTGTATAGATTCATGGGAGTATATCAGTTATTCAATTTATCATCCTGACATCAAACCGACGACATGTATTTTAAATGTACTACAGAGCTTGAACTTTGTTTCATGGCTTTTGCACTTAACGTACAAATTTAAATTAGCAGGGGAAAACATGCATAAGTGTTGGTACATATAATGTGATGATTTAGTTTGTCCTTAATATCCAACCGTTACATAGTCATATCTTAAAAGTAAGTTCTTTTCTTTTTCTTATATCCTACAAACATGTTATACAAATGAGAATTAGTTTATTTCTAATTTCTCTAACCTTTTCAGCCAACGTCCCTAACGAATGCTTATAGTTTTAATTCCTATATTTTCTATCATGTTTATATTGTATCTTTAACTGTTATGCCTCTTACTAAACTAATGTGGTTAATGAGGATGTGTATCCAAGAGGTGTTCATAATATTTAACAACTATTGCATTGATATACTCTAATGGTAAAGTTTTGTATCCTACTTCCTAATGCACTCAAATATAGTATATAAACACAAGTTTATCATGTGAGAATTTATGTAATAGTAATAAAATGACAACAGACTTAAATTATATTGTTAAGGAGATATGTCGACTTCATCGTCAGGTGCATGTTTTAGACCGAAGGGAATCCATGGGATATGTCATATTTGATGGATATGCAATTTCTGCCGAAAATGATTATATGTTAATGCACAGACCATAGAAAGGGACCCAATATCTTAGAAAAATTCAGAAAGCTTTAAGCCAGATAGACTCATCACTCATGAATAGTAGTACTAATTTTAAGGGTAAAGATGTTGAGTTGCTGCCCCTGCCTGTTGGTGTTGGTGGAAGAGATTGTCCAACTATTGTTTTCAAGATAACATTTATTGAACTTTCTATACCAGGTTTATGATCTTGATATAATAGAACTTTTTGGCATCTTAATTATGTAAGATTTTGCATCTCAAAATGAACTTGAACTATGAGTTTTTCTGAACATGAGGAAGTTTTAGTTGACATGGACCTTGATAACATTTCTGGTGTTTTCTAAAGTTGTCTGGGCTCTATGGATTCTGGTAGTTCCCTCTTTAGTTAAAGACTTTTTTGCTCCCGGAATCAGTGTTCGTGTTCTCTGGTAGTTCCCTCCTTTGCTTTTCTGCTTCTTCTGTTCCCTATGTTGTGATTGTCATTGTAGTTATGTTGATATTTTAGCTTTCTTTTGACAAGGATATATTATTTTTCCTATTTATTTTTTCCTGTTAGTTAGGGTTAAGACTATCATTCCCTGCAATGGTGTGTGTAACTTATTATTGTAGGTGACCGCAATCAATGTTTTAATTATAATGATATTTTGAAATTAGAATTGAAAATATTTGTAATTCTTATGTATTTACATATATACCAATAAAATCTCATACTAGCTAGCTATAATACATTTATGAGTTTATAATATCCGTCAATTGTTAAAATAATATAAATAATGGTTATTTATAATATGCAAATATTTCTTACATTGTTGTTTTCGAATAATGTTGCTAGAACATCCATTCGTGACAAACTCACAGCAGGTATATGTTTTGTCTGAACAGTTTGTTTAATACTTTTTTTTTTTCTTTGTAACGTGGATCATATTTGAATCAGTGTTATTTAAGAGGAACATTCAGTTAAAAAATATGATAAAGTTCAAGTATCTACATGTGTAGGGAGCACACAAAGGAAGGTGTCTAATAGGTTATTTCTCTATCCTCTCTTGCTCATTTCGAACTTTAAAAAGAAAATCACATTAAAAAAAGCAAATCCAAGTTGCAAGTTTTGAATGATTGCTCAAGATATAACCTTTGAATTATAATTTTTATGTAGTGAGATGAACCAAAAAACATTTGGTGAAATTGCTGATTTCACTGGCTGCCTCTATGAAGGTCATTGTTCATGGTATAACATTTGATAATCCCATGTCTATTGAGAATCCTACAGTTGTTGGTGCTATCTTGAGGAATACTCATGATTTGATGGCGCGAGGAGTTCTTGGTCATTTTCTTGGCCTTTCTTCTCTAGGTAACCAACTTTTAGCCATAATTACTGGCATGAGGGGAGCGTTTTGGGAGGGAGGCAGAAGGGTCATAGTAGAAACGAACAACTTTGGAGGCTTTTGCACTTCCCAAGTTTTTTCATCAAGGTGTTCCAGAGAATGTGGTTGACATTTTTCAGCAGATCTCTTAACTCGCAAAGTTGATAAGAAGTGGAAGTGCAAAATCAGGTATGTATACCCAAGAAAGAATAACTTGGCAACTTATATTACCTGCATTAATGGTAAACATATGAACATAGTACGTATTATGGATGAACTGGATGAGAAGGATGGTGGATATCTTGGACCTTGACATGGATTTTGAGACCCATGAAAGTTTAATGAAGTTCCGCTGCAAGATGAAGAACTGCATTTGTTTTAGATGGCCAAAAATGGTGTGGAAGTTCTTGGAGGTGGGTTCTTGGCTGAAGTAGTTGAAGGTTAATGTGTTGTGAAAGTGTTGAAAATCCATGATGTCAGTTGTGAAGATCATCTTGATGATGAAGATGCCAGATGCCCCGCTTGATCGGGTCTGGGGGAGAATTCTAATTGCATGGTTTTGAGGTCAGGGGTTTTAGTGTCATGGTGTCTTTAGATGTAATGGGGTGTGGTTTTATATATATTTTGTGAAGATAGTGTTGTATTGTCTTCTGATTTTTTAATTTTTGTATTTTTGTGGGTGTGGGTTTCAGGTAGGGGTGTACATGGGTTGGCCAAACCGACCAACCCGAACCAAACCGGCCCTATTTTCGGCCGACCCAACCCGAAAAATTAGAAACCGTTACGTAATTGGGTAAAATCGACTCCAACCCGACTTTAATGGGTTGGGTATGGGTTTGGATTATTTTGGACCAACCCAACCCAACCCGGAAGGCATTTTAGTAAATATATGTAGGGGTAGTTTAGTAAGCAACGTGTGTAGTATTTGGTACTCGGTAGTACTAGGAATAACTCTGAAACGATTAAGGACAGAAAGGGCTTTAGCACAAACAAAAGTAATAACACTGTCAACTATACTATTATTAGTTGTGAGCTAGACTTAAAACATGAATAATTAAACTATATCTGTTTCTCTGTGCAGTAACCAAAGTTTCTCAAACATACTATGTTGCCAAGGTCTTGTTTCGCTGCTTCAACTTATATCTCGTGTTGGCACTGGATAGACACTAGCTAAATGTCTTGTAAGTTGTAACTGCTCATCTAGCCCAGCATAACCAATAAAATATACAGCTAAAACTCATCAGACTATTTATTTGATTTTGTATTTTTTTTGCATTTTGGGTTAATTATTTTTTTGCATATCCAGCTTGTTTATTTAATTTTTATATTTAAGCAGCCCATTCAAACCGACCCAAACCGACCTATAACAAATAGGGTTGGGTTACAATTTAATTTTTATGGGTTGGGTTAAAAATTTTCAAACCGATTTAAAATGGGTTGGGTCGTTTTAATGCTCCAACCCGGCCAACCCGGCCCGTGTACACCCCTAGTTTCAGGTGCTGGGCTTCATTCTGTTTTTAATTTTTTTTGGGTATGTGTTTGAGGTGCTAGGCTGCTGTCATGTATCCTACTAACTGAGCTTTTATCACGTTGTTAACTATTTCTTATTTGTAATTTTAAAGTTGTTTACTTTATTTTTTTGGATTTATATAAATATAATTTTCTAAACAAAAAAAGATATAACAAAAATCTGTAAGTGATAAATTACTAGCTCATATCTTAATTAGCAAGAGGTTATATGCAACAAAAATATATTGCTATTTTATGTAACATAAAAGTTTGGAGCATTTGCCACAACATCTATATATTTTTAAATTGAACAGATATTGGATAACAGTAATATTTGTTTATTGTACCCAATAACTGTTAATATTGTTTTATATAATTTATAAGAAAATCTTGATTTTCTAGAGTGTGCTTCCTTTTATTTAATATCAATTTTATATAATTTATAAGAAAATCTTGATTTTCCTTTTATTGAATATCAATGAGCCAGTTACAATTTTTTTTTATCTTTGGAAATAGTTTATGTTAAGTTTACTCTTCTATTGTTTTATATTTATTTGATTTTATATATGAAGAATGATATCATGGTTTGAAATTCTGTACAACCATTGAGTCGTAATTGGACATTGTGTCTTTTTGGAATGGGTCGTTCTGTTTATCTGTTATTTAATGTTTGAAGAATGCAAGGACTTGCTATTAGAGGATAACAAAAACTTCTGTATACTATATATTATATTTTTAAATAATATTACTTATAATATTTATATAACTTGAATTTACTAATATTTAAACTCATACAGGGAATTCAGTAAAATATAATAAAAAAGTTACTTTATGTGAAGAACAAAAAAGTATTTTTATTAATATGAACGAGTCGAGGGATCGCTGTGAGGCGAGCCCGAGAAAGTTACAAATATATATAACTTAACAACAACATTTTAAAAAAATATCTAAATAGTAATTTATCTTATCTACTAACTACTGTTAAATTTTAGTCGATTATATTCTTTTAAATGTTTTTTAACAAAAAAATATTTTTCTCACTATTTATACTGGAGAAGTGAAATATCTTTGCACCTATTCAATTTTTGAAAGAATTGTTGGATGATAATTCAATCGGATCATATTAATGATTCTATACATTACAAATATAATTTTGTTAGAATTATAAAAATTATTAACATTTGTTTGATTTATTTTTTAACAAATTATTTCAATAATATACTCAACACAATTATTATATATTTGATATTTATTGTTAAAATAAATTTATCAATATTATGTGTCAATCTTTAGTAAATATCAATTCAAACCAAATTTAATGAGTAATATTATTAATAATGTGAGAAAATATCAAAATATCTCATTTTTTATATTTATTTGTTCAAAATATCCATTTTCATAAATACTAACTAAAATAGTTATTTTGGTCATATACTCCATTGTGGAGTCTCACCCAATGGGCGTATCATCCTAAAACTCCAAATACTTAATGAGTATTTAGGATCATATTTAGTTAATATAGATATTTTTAACATATTTTTTAAAAATTAAATATTCTGGATCTTCACCCAAATATATTAATGCAACAAAATTATTTTTCTGTATTTATTTTTCTTAAAAAATAGTAAGTAATATAGGTCCGTGTGCGAAGCACGGGCATATTACTAGTATAACTTAACTTTTGAAGGCGTAATTAAATCAGTGTGCTATATATTTTTTTAAATTTAAGAAATTTTTAATTCAGTACTATCATATTTATAAAATTTGATACTACCTTATGATTTTATATTGAGAGTTTGAGATGTTAAAGTATTATATATTATAGATAAAATAGATGTATTAATATATTATTTTTTTAATAAAATAACCATTGTATTTAAAATAAAATTGTTAAGAAACCACAATAAGGAATTATGATGACAATGATATTATTGTTTTAATTTTAGTGATTAATTCTGACGGCTCTAATATACATTTATGAAAATAAATCCTTAATATATATTAGTGTAATTATGATTAATTGTAAATCAAAATAGGGGTAAATTAGTTAATATTTTGAAAATCAGTTAATGTTATATTTTTTAATAATCCTGATTGATTTTAATTTAAAATAGTAATTTAAGATAAATATATTTGACATTAAAAAATAGGTATGTTAAATCAAGTAACTACTAAACTTAAATTAGAATTAACCAATCATGATTAGAATAGTAAGATGTTAAATCAAGTAACTACTATATTTAAATTAAAATTGTTAACCAACCATGATTAGTAAAGTAAAATGAGAATGTTAAATAAGGAAATTTTTTAATATAATATGATTGGTCTAAATTTTAAAGATGGTCTCTGATTGGTCCTAAAATAATTCATAATTATCTGATTGCCTAACTACCTCTTAATTGTACATGGGTAGACTCAGGTATTATAATAAAGGATATTCAAAAATAATATTCTGAATTTTTATAATATGCATGTAAACAAAAAAGAAGTAATCATTTAAAAAAAATTAATATGTAAAAATATATTTGTTGTGGAACGAAAAGTAGGGTGCATTTAATGCTAGGATTTATGGAAGCTTCGAGTTTTAATGGCTGATCAAGTGTTTCGTGACTTAACTCGGGTCCTCACAAGATGCCTACGTATCTTGCAAATATCAAGAATCAAGCCAAAAAACGTAGTTCTGTTTGTGTGGAATCGGATCCTTATATAGGCGTTGAGAACCCTAGAATCATAGTAGAATTAGGTGTCTTGGTGGGCAAGCCACAAATTAGGCCCAATTCTAGATCCTTCCGGATGGAAGGTGGATAAACATTGAAATTGTATGTCTTGGAGATCACTCCAAAGATGATTTGGTGTCCTTTTGGAGTCAATAACGGAGTCTTTTATTTGGCTGATTTAATAGCTACGAAATTATTATCATAATTAGGGTTTTGGGCCTCATAAATGGGCTTTGACCTTGGACCATCTAGGTTCATTTAATGTGTCATTAAATGTATTTCTAGGGCTTATTTCCAGCCCATATCATTTGCCCCCCAACTTTTAAGAAAACTGATCAGGTTTTCTTGGAAGTTAAGGTTTAGGTACACTAGTGTTTCACAGGTATCGCCATGAATGTAAAGTGTGGAGCGACCTACACATTTACGATGATTCGCCTTATCCGAGGCTAAACAAACATATTTGTGTCTTATGGAAAGTTATTAACAATTTCCTAACACTTTTCTCCTACTCACAGGTATTTTATTATTTATCACAAATATTTTGGACCCCTGGTTTTTGGAGACAAGTTTGTATTTTCCTGGAGTTTTTAGGAACTTTTCTCCCAAATATCATGTCTGAAGAATTTTCAATACATATTTTTTATGAGAAAATCAAAGAAGAACTGAACATTTTCGACCAGGAATCCTGATCGAATTCGACCAGGATCCTGGTCGAATTAAGGGTCATTTTAACATCATGGTCGAAGGTTTTTCGACCACGAATCCTGGTCGAATTCGATCAAGATCCCGGTCGAATTAAAGGCCATTTTTACATCCTGGTCGAAGGCTTTTCCACCAGGAATCCTGGTCGAATTCGATCAGGATCCTGGTCGAATTAAAGGCCATTTTTACATTCTGGTCGAAGACTTTTCGACCAGGAATCTTGGTCGAATTCGATCAGGATTCTGGTCGAATTAAGGTCCATTTTTACACTCTGGTCGAAGACTTTTCGACCAGGAATCCTGGTCGAATTCGATCAGGATTCTTGTCAAATTAAGGTCCATTTTTACACTCTGGTCAAATACTTTTCGACCAGGAATCCTGGTCGAAATCGATCAGGATTCTGGTCGAATAATGGGTCTTATTTTCGGAATGAAGTATTTTGGGCCATTAGGCCTATTGGACCTATTGGGCCTACTGGGCCTATTTCCTTTTAGTTTATTTATTATATATGTATATTTATGTATCTCATTTCTACGATAGGTTCTAGTTTATTCTAGAACCTTCCATCATTTTGGGCCCTTGGGCCTTTCATGGGCTTTTACTGGCTATTGCCGGTCTTAGGGAATTTTAACCGGTTATCAACCGACTAAAGAATTCCTATAAAAGAGTGAAGTGAGAGTTCATTTCTCATTTCACTCTAATCACTCTCATTTTACCTTCTAATTTTTTTTTCAAATCTCTCTAAGTTAAGGCGATTTCCGACAGAGTTCAAGGGTATTTTCCGGCGGCTCTCCACTGTGTTATGGGTTTCTTTGAAGTTTCTTCAAAGTTTTCTGGGTTTTTCCTTGCATCTTTATCTCCTTCAGCTGCATTTTCTGGGTTCGAGTATTCTTCCCTTGAATATCAATGGCGGACAAAGCTGCTCAACGCCTTTCCAAAATGAATTCTGCATCTAAGAGAGGTAATGACATCGACATCCGTTCTACTTATATGAGCTTAAGTGATATGATTAATACTTGCGGAGATAAATATCCTAGTTTAGCTGATCTTGATGCATATAACTGCTGTAATAAATTCCATGACGAGGATTGTGTTCGTAGTATAATAAGAGTTATAATGTTAAGTCCCCACTTAAACTGGTAATGGTTGGGCCTGGCGACAGGTCGCCAGGCCCAGCCATTGGAGGCCCAATGCACTTTGTGTTTTTAGGGATGCCCTTGTAGCTGGGCTTAGGTTTCCTTTTCACAGTTTTATTCCAACCTTATTGGTTGATGTTCAAATCATCCCATGTCAGTTACCTCCCAATGCCTGGCGATCAATTCTCTGTTTCATGGTTTTATGTCTAAGGAAGAAATTCCCACTTTCTGTCCCCCTCTTTAGAAAGATTTTCCAATTTTACAATAGTTCTAGCAATCAACTGGGCTGGGTCTACATTAGACAAAGGCCCAAGATTCCTCATATCTTTAATGGGCACTCGGTAGTTGACAATAACCCCAAATGGAAGGAAGAATTTATGTTCTTGTTATGGGAAGGGGTGATTGGGGCACCCTTTTCAGAAAATCATTCGGGAAAGTAGCCGATGGCAATCCCAACAAAATCGTGCTTAATACTGAAAAACATGCTGCCTATGATGAGCTTACTAAAGACAACGGTCAATCGTTGTGCTGGGACTTTATCAACGAGGAATCTCTGAGGGCCGTTGGCCTATCTAAAGTTTCTGACCTTGGTAATTTCTTATTCCCTTGCATTTTTTCTTAATTTCGGTTTTATTTATACCAACGTGTTTTGTTTTTGTGTTTGTAGCCGCGAGAAAGATCATGGAGGCCACAGAGCCAGTGGAGGAAGAGTCCTCTCGAATGAGGAGGGCTAAAAGGGGTTTGGATCCCCGTACTGAGGGCCTAGAGCCAGCGTTTTTGCGACCTCACAAGGTTACAAAAAAGGATATTGTGAATGTGGACTTGGACGAGGGGCCACTACAAGTGAACGTCAAATCATCTGTCTATAGGGCCCCTTGGGGCTTCAGGAAACATGATTCAGTTGTCGGTTCCACCAAACACTCCATAGACTGGTCGCTTAATTCTATCACTCCATGCGACTATAAAGATTTGGTCTCTGGAGGCTCCATGGAACAGTCTGAGCACCTGGGCGCTCAGGCCCTAGCAACTGTAAGCACCTAAAATCTACTCTCTTTTTTTGTCTTACCCCCATCTATTAAATGTTCTGATTAAATCTCTTTGCAGGCCAATGTTCACTTCCATGGGATGGTTCATCAAGCCAAATCCTGGAAGAGCAATGCTAAGTCTTTTGAGACTAAGTTTCAAAAGGCCAAGATCAGGGCTGAGGGAGCTGAAGAGAAGCTCCAGAAGAAAGAGGAGGAACTGGCTACAGCTAATGCCGAGCTAATTGATTTGAGGGCATAGAAAGATGAGGCCATTGATGCCTATATCGATTCTGAGGACTTCCAGAAGCATATGGAGCAGCATGACAGGATTCTGTTTCCTAGTCAGTACACGGAGGGTTGGGATGAGCCCATTGAGGCCGTGTTGAAGAAACACCCGAACTTGTTCTCTCCTGCTGACTTTCCTAGCCCACATCCACCTGTTCCTACCCCTGTTAAGGGTAGTGAGGATGAGGCTATTGAGGATGGGACTTGGATACTAGATCTTGAGGTTTCCCCCCTTCGGAGGGACTCTGATACTACTAAGACTTCCTCTTCTCGCTCCGTAGGTGGTTTAAATGTCTAGGGAGACGTAGAGGAGTCTGCTCCATCCCAAGCTCCTGGGACTTATATTATTTCCGGTTGGCCCTGCGTGGCATATGTTTTTATGATTTCATCATCCTTGTTTTGTAACTTATAACTTATAGCCTTCGGGCTTATTTATGCATTTTCGAGTTTTTCTTTATATTTAGTAATTTTGCCTTTTGTACTTGGCCTTTATAGGCTTGCAATTTAATTATGCATAGGTACATAGTAGACATAAATATAAACACAAAGAATACTGGAAATCAAAATTTATAAATGCATAAAATAATCTTGAAACGGGTCCAGCCCTTACATAAGTACTCTACTTCCTACTCGGAGTTTGAAAACTCTGAAATGGTTTCGTCGACCTTATTTCTAGTCTCCTAATAACTTTAGCTATGTCATAATCAGGATAATCAAACATAGTAGACCTTGAGGTTTGATGCATGCCAAGTGCGAGGCACATCACTTCCTTCCAAAGTCTCCAACTTGTACGATCCACGTCCCAGTGTTCCCTTGACTCGATATGGACCTTCCCAATTCGGGGCCAGCTTCCCCTTCTGTCCAATTCCGGATGCTTCAATCTTTCTAAGCACTAGGTCCCCCTGACGGAAGAACCTCTCTTTCACCCTTAAGTTATAGTAAAAGGAAGCTCTCTTCTGATGTTCAACATTCCTGGCATGAGCTTCATCTCTTACCTCATCTATCAAGTCAAGGGCCAAACTCATTCCCTCTTCATTTGTGTCCGGTTCGAAAGCTTCTATTCATGGAGAAGCATGCATAATCTCCACGGGTACCACGGCTTCAGCTCCGTAGGTTAACATGAATGGAGTTGCTCCAGTAGTCACCTTACATGTGGTGCGGTATGCCCAGAGTATGGGTAGTAACTCATCCACCCAAGTGTTCCTAGAGCGTTCCACCCTTTTCTTAAGTCCATCAAGGATTATTCGATTAGCAACCTCAGCTTGCCCGTTGGCTTGAGGGTGGGCAACTGAGGTAAATCGAAGCTCAATCCCATTTTCATCACAATAGTCCCTGAATTCTTTGTTGTTAAATTGTAACCCATTGTCCCTAACGAGGATTCGTGGTATTTATAAGGTCCCGTAAGAGGGCTATATTAAGCTAGAAGGGGGGTTGAATAGCTTAATTACCAATTTAAAAATTATTATGGCGTTTTAAAATAATTTTCCTTTTTTTTTAAAACTTTACCGAGTCGTTATGCAGTTTATAAGTGCAGAAATAAAAGACAAGGAAGGAAAATACCACACAGGAGATTTTATCCTGGTTCGCGATGGCGCAACCCCTAATGGATTTGCTCACCCCTACTCCAGTCCCCGAGCTCCTCTCCGGGCTCGAGATTTTCCCTTAAAAATAACTCGCTCCTTTAGTAGGCGGAGAAGCCTTTACAACCCTATAAATATTGGTCTTGGTACGTATCTCCGAGACACTACCTCACAATAAATATAAAAACCCACAAGACTCGTCTTGGGTTGTAACTCCCCGTTACACCCTTAAAGTCATTGTGAAAAACCTACACAACTTATCTTAGACAGCAACTCCCCGCTACTTCTTCAAAGTTGATGTAGAACCCTTGGTGTAGTCTTTGAATTCCTCGCTTTTGCCGGTCTTGGATCTTAGATGCAAGGTCTTGGGTCTTTCCTCTTCTTCACGGTGCAAAGGCCACTAACTCCCCGTTAATGCCTAGGACTTGGGTCTTAGAACGAGAATCACCTCACTTCAACTTCACCTCACTGCAAAACTTAGAAAACAATATCTACGAAACAAACCGTAATATGAAGAGAGGTTTGGACTTAATATGTCCTAAGGTGACTATAATATTCTTACCCGAATATTAACTAAAGTAAGTTCAATAAGCTTTATTTGCTTATGACTTTATAATACAATACTCCGTATAGTGAGATTTAAATATATCTCGGAGTTTGTAAATCTTGATTATTTCCTTTAAGCTCGTAGGCTTATAAGGTTTTATAATCGTATACTTTGGCTCGTCTTTTATAAAGATCGAAGTATACTTACAATTACTTCTTTGTTGAAAATACGTCTATTTTCGAAGTAATGTATAAATCAAGTCCTTGTTGAAGCTTTATAGCTTAAGGATCTTTGATAAACAACTTCTCGTTCGATATAGTCAACTTTAGACTATTCGTATATATTTAAACGAGAGTGTTACAATTTTACTTTAACAATTTGCACTTTAATATTAATTTGGCCAATTAAACACAACACACAAATAAACGCACACGTACAGAAAAGTAACTCGCTTATCTATAGGATAAAACGAGGGCCGCTATTATGCGTTAAATTAGTGCGGAAAGTAAAATCACTCACAAGTGTGAGGACGAGAAGAAAAAGTGCGGAAAGTAAAATCACTCACAAGTGTGAGGACAAGAATAAAAGTGCGGAAAATATATAGAAGGCTTTCGCCACGCTATTACGCGTTAAGATTAGTGCGGAAAGTAAAATCACTCACAAGTGTGAGGACTAGAAGAAAAAATGCGGAAAATATATAAACGGCTTTCGTCACGCTATTACGCGTTAAAGATAAACACACACGTACGAGTAATTAAACACACCACACAACAATAAAAATATTAATGGCCAAAGTTAAGTGCGTTAAAGTTTTAATTAAGGCTTTTAGATTCTTTTCCCCCGGAACACTAGAGGTGATAGAAGGGAATCAAATCAAGCTCGATGTAATAATTTGACCGTCGTCAAATACAACCTCTTTTTGAGGTTTTCTAATATTTCGAATCGTTGTTCGAAATTTAATCCTTGAACGGATTTTTATGGTCTCGTTTAGAGATCCGATATAAGAGCTTAGAGATGAAGAGAAGATGAAGGTATAGAGCTCTTATATGTATAAAAATATGGTCGGTTAAGACTCGGATATGAAGCTAAAATATTACCACTTTTGGATATCGCCGGAAAAATTCGCCGGAGGTTCAGCCGGATTTTGGCTTATGGTCGAACTTGGGCAGCCCTTCGGGAGGCCGGAAAGTAGTGGTAGATGAGCTTGCTAGGTGGGAGAAAGCTTGGTTGAAGGAACTAAGCTTTTTGGAACAAAAACCTTGTATATATTTAAGTATATATAAAAAAGAGAAGGTTTTTGAGATGAAGTAGGTGTAGAAAGTATTTGGATATATTGAGAGAGCTCACACTTCTAAATTCCCAGCACTTATTTGGCTCCTTAGCTTGTAGGAAATGGTTGGGGGAAGGGGTTTATTTATAGGAGGAGTTGGGTGGAAGTAAGGGTGGAGATTGAAGGAAAAAGGAGTGGTTGAGATGAAAAGCACTTGGATTGATGAGGTGGAAAGTGGTTTTGTGTTTGTTGGGAGTGGTATTGTGTTTCTTTGCAAGTGGGGGTGGTTTACTACATTAATATTCCAGCTGGTCTTATCCCCTTAATATATTGTATCGGACTCGTATCAATTAACGAATAAATACGTAACATATTTCGTTAATTAAATACCCGATTAATACGAAAATTCCGAATAAATAATTCTAAAATTATGGAGAATTTAGGAATATTATAAAATGGAATTCTGGAAAGTTTGGTCAATAATGGTCAACGTTGACTTGGTCAAACGTGGACCCACTGTCTCGATTTTCGTGCCCGGACCAAAATTCTCAGAAAATTACGAAACTTTTACAATGCATAGAAAATAACATTTAAGTGACCCATCTCAAGTTTCAAGTCATTCTAGCAAGTGGAAGTATTTTATTTGGATTTAATACGATTAAATCAGGTTTCGGTTCCGAATAAAATACGATTGGTCTTTCTATGAAATGGATGCATCTTTTGACCAATGTTTTGACTTGAATATATACTTAGAATATATTTCCTAATATATAAAATATATTGAGAGTGTAGGAAATATTTTTGAGTATTTAAAATAATTTTCTCCAAAAATGGAATAAATTTAAGAAGTTGGAGAAAAATTACTTTAAATATTTCTAGCACGAGATAAAAATGAGTATTAATATTCTACCACTGAATATTAATATTCTTGAGGATAAAAATATTTTGAGTGCGAAGGCGGAATATTTTTGAATAAAAACAGATCGCTTTTAAATATAGCACGAGTTCTCTAAAGAATATTAATCCTCGAATATTCTTTGTTCAAGCCTGTCGCCTTATCAATTTTGCAACGAAGATCTAAAAAATATAAAACCTCGATATTTCTTGTTCGATCTTTATTGCCTTGGTGTAGAGATATATTCCATAAAAATATAATTTTAATTTTTCGCAATAATGGAATATCTCTTATAACTAAAAATAGATATTTGCCAGAATTGACTTTTGACTTTTGACGGAATCAATTAAATTAAATGGACTAGTGGAGAGGATAACTAAGTGTCATTAAATTTTATGTTAAATTGTACAAATACCAAAATAAATAATATATCGAAGATATCCTTTCAGTATTCCATACCTGCACATGACATTCTCCCAGAAGAACTGCGTGACTTGCTTGGTTGTAATTTTAGCCAAAGGTTTGGCCTCAATCCACTTCATGAAGTAATCAACAGCTACGACCAGGAACTTCCTTTGAGCAGTGGCCATCGGAAAGGGCCCAAGTATATCCATCCCCCACATAGCGAAAGGAATGGGGGAGCTGACGGATGTCAACATCTCAGGTGGCTGCCTAACCACTGGTGCATGTTTCTGGCACCGATCACACCTTTTCACGTACTCCTTGGCATCAGCCATTATCTCAGGCCAATAAAACCCGAGCCTGACTATCTTGTGAGCTAGGGCCCTGCCCCCCAAGTGTTGTCCACAGATTCCCTCATGAACCTCCTCAATAGCTGATCTGGCCTCTTCAGGCCTCAAACACTTTAGGTACGGAATCACAAAAGACTTCTTGTAGAGTATCCCTTTAATCAAAGCATGCCTCAACGCCCTCACAGATAATTTTCGTGCCTCCATGGCATCGGTCGGGAGCCAACCGATCTCAAGGTGTGCTTTTATGGGATCTATCCAACATTACCTTACCCCAATAGGGGCAACCAACTTTGCATCAATAGTAGGGGTTCTCAAAACTTGGAAGTAGACACTTCCAGAATAATTCTCTATCTCGGAGGAGGCAAACTTAGATAAGGCATCGGTTTTCCTCCCTCGGAATGTGCTCAATGTAGCACTCATCGAATTAAGTCATTACTGCCTTCACAAGCCTTAAGTACTTTGCCATGGTTTCATCCCTTGCCTCAAACTCTCCATTGACCTGGGCCACAACTTGCCTTGAATCTCCACAAACTTTAAGATTTTTAACCCTTAGTGCTCCTGTCAAACCAAGTCCAGCTATCAAAGCTTCATACTCTGCCTCATTATTGGTTGTTGGGAAGTCCAACTTTAGGGCGTATTCAATCATAAATCCATTGAGACTTTGCAGGACAAGACCTGCACCACTTGCTTTTGTTTTTGATGCCCCATCAAAATAGAGCATCCAAAATTCTTTCTCCTCAATCACGGGTTCCTTGTCCTCCTTATTGCCTTCCTGAAGTATCTCCTGACCCCTGAGTTCTTGGTTATCAATGGTGCATTCAACCACGAAGTCAGCGAGTGCTTGATCTTTGATGGCCGTCTATGGCTTATACTTAATTTCGAATTCTCCCAACTCGATTGCCCACTTGATGAGCCTACCACTGGCTTTAGGGCTGTGTAAGATATTCCTCAGTGGTTGTCCTGTAAGGACCTCGATTTTGTGAGCCTGAAAATAGGGTCGTAATTTCCTAGAGGCAGTTACCAATGCTAAGGCAAACTTTTCAATAGTGGAGTAGTTCAACTCTGCTCCATGTAAAACTTTGCTAACATAATAACGGGTTTCTGAACCTTGTCTTCATCCTTTACGAGTACTGTGCTCACAGCTTGATCCGAAATTGCCAAGTAAAGATAGAGGATTTCTCCCACACTTGGCTTGGCCAACAGCGGGGCTTCAGCCATATACTTCTTCACCTGTTCAAAGGCCTCTTGGATTTCTTCTGTCCATTCAAAGTTTTTTACTTTCTTTATTGTTTTGAAGAACGGCAAACATTTATCTCCGGATTTAGAGACGAACCTACCCAATGCAGCAATCCTCCCAGTCAGTTTCTGTACGTCCCTTATGGAACGTGGTGGTTCCATACTAAGATAGCTTTAATCTTGTCGGGGTTAGCCTCGATACCTCATTTCGAGACCATAAGACCTAAGAACTTCCCTGACCCAACACCAAAAGCGAACTTGGCAGGGTTCAACATCATCTTGTGGCGTCTTAACACTTCAAATGCCTCTCGTAGGTGCTGAATATGATCTGCCTTGCATAGGCTCTTCACCAACATGTCATCCACATAAACTTCCATAGTCTTTCCAATGAGATGAGCAAAAATCTTGTTTACCAACCTTTGATAGGTAGCTCCTGCATTTTTTAGTCCAAAAGCCATGACCAGGTAACAATACACACCAAAGTCAGTGATAAATGATACCTTAGGAATATCATCCTTGTGCATCTTTATTTGATTGTAGCCACTAAATCCATCCATGAAACTCAACATCTCGTGCCCAGCCGTGGCATCTATCAACATATCGATCCTTGGCAAGGGAAAACAGTCCTTTGGGCATGCATCATTCAGATCAGTGAAGTCTATACACATCCTCCACTTTCCATTAGCCTTCTTGACCATTACTGGATTAGCCAACCATTCCGGGAACTGAATTTCCTCAATGAAGCCTGCCTCTAGGAGTTTGTCAACTTCCTATTTTATGGCTTCTTGCCTCTCAGGTGCAAAATTCATCTTCTTTTGTTTCACCGCCTTCCGGTCTGGATCTACATTTAAGTTGTGTGTTATCAATTGAGGATCTATCCCTGGCATATCAGATGCTGTCCACGCAAAGACGTCACTATTGTCTTGCAAGAGGTGATCAATTTGCTTTTCAAAGGGTCTTTCAGAAATGCCCCAATATGAGTAACCTTCTCAGAATCTCCTAACTCCAAAGGTATGGGAACCAAGTCCTCTGCTGGTTTTCCTCTCTGCTTTTCATCCTCTCGAACATCCATATCCTCAATCGGAAGGACCTGCCCCCCAATTCCATCCGGCCTCAGTGCGGCCACATAACAACTCCTTTCCATCTTTTGATCTCCTTTGTCTTCTCCTACTCCATTTCTAGTTGGGAACTTAATCTTCAAATGATAGGTAGAGGCAACTGCCTTAAAAGCATGAAGTCCCGTCCTACCTAGGATAGCATTGTATGTGGACGTGGCTTTGATAACCAAGAAATTTAACATCTGAGTAGCCTTCCGTGGCTCTTGCCCTATAGTCATGGGTAGCTGAATTGTCCCATCAACTTTTGACTCCACTCCGTTAAACCCATATATGGGCAAGTTTGATGGTGTCAACTGAGACTCGGTATATCCCATCTTCAAGAATGCATCATGGAACGCTTCGGTGAGATAATCAAGAACCATTGTCAATCAAGACTCTCTTCACTTGGGAGTTGCCTATCACAGGTGAGATAATCAATGGGTCATCATGGCTACGATGTGCATCACCTCTCGTGCATACGCCTTTCTGGAATTTCTACTTGTCCCGGCCGCTGTTGGGCCACCAAAGATCATGTTTATCACCGGCCCCCGGGGCTGCGGATTGTGGTTACGATCCTCATCTTTCCTACCATAATCCCGCCTTGGGTTTCCCCGATCCCCATCTTTGCAGAATTTATTCAATTTTCCCCTGCGAATCAAGAACTCAATCTCATCTTTCAATTGTCTACAATCGTCGGTATCATGTCCCACATCTTTGTAGAACCGGCAGTACTGAGTCTTGTTTCTTTTCTCAGGATCAGTCCTTAGTGGCTTCGGCCATCTCACATCCCTGTCCTTTTCTATCTCCATCAGGATTTGGCTTCTTGGGGTATTCAACCTTGCATACTCCGTAAACCTTTGCCCCGGACTCCCCTTTTTAGGAGCTTAATTAGAATCTCTGCCCGTACGCGGGTATTTATCTCTCCCATCATATTCTTGCTCTTGCTTTCGCTTCTTAGAATTGTCACCATTCACGGTGTTTCCCGTTCCAAACTCCTTCTTTAGACTATCCTCAGCTTTAATATACTTATCAGCCCTTCATTGGAGCTTAGCCATGTTCTCAGGGGGATGTTTTTCCAGTGACCTCTTAAAGAAGAGGTCAGTGGTTCCATGCTCCAGGGCTACCATGGCCACCTTATTCTCCAAGTTTGTGATGTTCAATGTCTCTTTGGTGAATCGCTTGAGGTAATCTCTTAAATTTTCATTCTTTCCTTGCACCACATACATAAGAGATGCAGAACTTTTCTCATGAACTCTTCCACTAATGAATTGGCTGACAAAAGTGGCACTCAGCTCCTTGAAAGAGCCAATTGAATTCGGGGGAAGACGGCTATACCAACGTTGTGCCATGCCCGACAGGGTTTGAGGGAATGCCCTACACTTGAGAGCGTCACTAGCTGGCTACAGAAACAGCGCGTTTGAAAATGTCCTAACATGATTGGCGGGATCGCCCGTTCCATCATAAACCTTAATAGTGGGCATCTTAAATATCCTAGAAACATGAGCATTCATCACCTCCTCAGTGAATGGGGGTGTGGGATCGTCAGGGTCTCCCAGCGGCATCAAATCCTTAGGGTCTCCCCTAGGAATTTCAACCCTTGTTGGTCTTCCAGTTGGGGTGTCTACCGTTCTTTGTCTCCTTGACGACCTCTCCAAGTTGATTAGAGGAATCTCCCTTGAAGCCGGAGGGGGTCGATTCTGATTTTACCTGGCTTGCTCTCTTGCCATGTCGTCCTTCAGCCTTAGGATCTCGGCGGCCTCGTGTGCCTTGATTCTCTCGACAACTATCTGAGGGGGTCCATCATGGATTCTTCGGTGAGCCTGGCCTATAGGCTCCTTGCTTGGACGTCGCCTCCTTGGGGCTTCATCCCTATCTTCCTCCGAGGATGATTCATTAGAATACGGGCCTGAGTAATCATGGTATTGCTCGCCTTGATTGGGTCTTAAACCTCTGATGTAAGGTGGATTGTACGGCTCGAGTATCTGGAGGGCGTGACCACTTGGTCCGGCCTGATACGGGGGATAGTTGGGCAAGCCATACGCCGGGTTCGTGCTTGCGGGGATCAAGGTAGTAGAGATCTGAGCGATGGGGGGGAGCGGATTGTCCTTCGAGAGGGGAGACCACCATCTGAAGGGGATTCGTCTTTTGGGTGGTGGGATTCGTCACTAAGGGTAACGCTCCATGAGTTTGCGTTTCGGTTCCTTGAGGTTGAGTGGTTAGTGTCTGGGAATCCGTCCCTGGGGGTACCTGTTCCCCAATCGGGGGTGCAGTAGTGCTGGTAGTGGTTTCAGAAAGTGTTGGTGTTCTCCGGGTAGTAACCATGGTTGATATCCGCATCCCATAGACGGCGCCAAATGTTGTGGAACGAAAAGTAGGGTGTATTTAATGCTAGGGTTTATGGAAGCTTCGAGCTTTAATGGCTAATCAATTGTTTCGTGACTTAACTCGGGTCCTCACAAGATGCCTACGTATCTTGCAAATATCAAGAATCAAGCCAAAAAACGTAGTTCTGTTTGTGTGGAATCGGATCCTTATATAGGTGTTGAGAACCCTAGAATCAGAGTAAAATTAGGTGTCTTGGTTGGCAAGCCACAAATTAGGCCCAATTCTAGATCCTTCCGGATGGAAGGTGGATAAACATTGAAATTGTATGTCTTGGAGGTCACTCCAAAGATGATTTGGTTTCCTTTTGGAGTCAATAACGGAGTCTTTTATTTGGTTGATTTAATAGCTATGAAATTATTATCATAATTAGGGTTTTGGGCCTCATAAATGGGCTTTGACCTTGGACCATCCTAGGTTCATTTAATGTGTCATTAAATGTATTTTTAGGGCTTATTTCCAGCCCATATCAATATTAATACAGTATAATAAATAAAAAATTTCTGAAAAATAAATAAATAAAAATTGGAAATTTTAAATTAAAATATAATAAATATTTAAATTTATAAAATAAAAGTAGCCAGTTTCACACTCCCTCTGTCACGCTCAATTGTTTACATTGGGGGACGGGGGCGTGACGCGCATTTTAAGGCTTCTAAAATGTATATTTACATAATATTTTTAAAAATATTATCCCACAAGTAGATCTATATTGAAAACTTACAAACCACTTACATTTGGTGTTAAACGGGTACAAAATATGAAAATATAAATAAATAAAAATAAAGTATTCATGTAAATGTATAATTCATTTCATAATTAAAATATTCTTTTTTTATAATTTTAAATGTTATGAAAAGAAATAGTGATTATTTGAAAAAAGTCTACTATAACAAAATTTAGAAAAATATGAATTATCGAAAGAATAAATTTCGAAAATACATTCTTTTAAAAATAGACTAAAAATAATAACCAAAATTTATCTGAATACTATTTTATAAAGTTTTGTACATGGCACGGGTATAAAAGTATATAATTGGGATAAATGGGTTATGTGGTATGACATGGTATAGTTGTTTGCGGTCCAGTAATGACTAAAAAATAAGAGAAAAATATAGTAATTTTAAACATTCTATTAAAATAATTTAAAATAGATATATAAATACAATAACATTCAATAATAAAATGATTATAAAATGTAATAGTATTTTTTCAAATAGAAATTAAAATTATATCTTTTTGAAGAAGATTAATATATGTAAGAATATAATAATTAAACTATTAAAAAATATCATAATACTGAACAAATCGATAAAAATATTAAAATTTTAATTAAATCGAAGAATAAAATTATTTTATAAAGCATCCTGTGCATTGCACGGGTATAAAACTAGTAAATATTCTAAAAACATAGAAACTACTCATTACTATTCCATCCGTTCATTTTATCTTGACATAGAATGAGAATGTAAAAAGCAAATAACAACTAGTCTTCTTCTTCGAGTATAATAGTTGTAGTTGTTCTTCAATTCGGTATATACAATAATGCTCTTTTGAAGCTTCTGTAATTATCCTAATCTGTAACATATACTAGAGCGGCGTTCTCGATCTTGGCTTCATCTTCTACTATCTGATTTACAATTTTCTTGAGTTTATCCATGTCTGTTAATTCATTCTATTGTAAAATTATTTCGTTATCTTGCATTTTTTTTTTGTTCTTTAGTCCTGAATTTCATTGAATGTGAGCTGTTTACTAGTAATCAATTTGAAATTTGTTGTTGATAAACATTTTGATCCTTACGAAAAGTGAAATATTCTTGATTCTTTCTGCAATTATGCAATTTTCTATAAAAATTGATTGACTCATGATTATTGTCAGAAAATCGCAAAAAAGTTACAAAAAATTGTCACAAATTAATATATCCGTAAGTTATAATAAAAAAAATCTACCTATCTTTATGGTTGTTCACTATCTCATAATTTTATGTATCAACAATCAAAGTGATATATCTTGTACTTAATTTTCTTCTTATTCTCTATCTATCTCTACTTCTAATATGCATCCCTACTTGTTTCTAGATATTCTAAATTTTCTTTTTTAAAATACTACAAATATTGCCCATGCTTCGAGCACGGGAAAATTAAATTATTTATCTATTTAATTGATGATTAAAAGACAAAATATGACGATTATACGGAAAAGGATTGTCATAATAACTTGCAAAACTAAATAAGTACAACATAAACCTACATCATATACTTATTAAAATCATATACTTATATCATCATCCAATACAATCAAGTTGTATAAAAGAGTCTCTAGTATTAGTTTACGATGAAACCGAAACCACTTCCTTGTCACACTAAACTTGATCCCCCAATTTTTTCGGTAAATGTCCTATAGTTGATCAAACATATTCATACAAAATTTAGTGAATTAAAATAAAATTTTGTACATAGACGGCCTTATTATTTTTTATTTATATACATGTATGAATAAAATAATTAATGATATAATATATAATAAATAATAAATTATATCAAATTTTCAATAAATCGATATACTATTTGAAAGGATATAATATAAAATTTAAGTTGTAACACTAAAAATTATAAGATATAATAATCTTGCTAAGTTATTATATTTGATAGTCATAATAGATAAAATCAATCAATTAACAAAATTTAGAATAGCTTATACGAAAGGATTATAAGAAATATACATGATGTTATTATTACATGATTTTAGGAATTATAATGTTATAATGATGTTCTATTTGATTTGATATGATTTGTTTGATAAAACATTAGCCATACAAATTTGAAGTGGAATTAGGAAATGAGTCTTGAATTTTAGTTTCCCATTTAAAAAAGGATAAGTATTGAATTATTATTTTTAAAGAAAGATTAGGATTAGGATTTATAATTGATCAATTAGCAATCATTAAGGACATAATTAATTTGAAATCATTGAGATTAAACAAAATCAAACAACTGTGTATAATATATTAGTTGATTAATATGTGTAGAAGGTGTTACACATATTAATAATGAAAAAAAGGAAAAAAAATTGTTCATCTTGAAGTCAAAAGATTGATTTGTATATATTATTTTGTTTAGCGTATATAAAGGTTATTGACTGATTTTTTCCTTTTTGGAGGGAAAGTTTCTGACTTGTTTAAACAAAGAAACTTATTGATGATCGAAAAGTATATAATTGAAAAAATACACCTAGATATAATACACCTAGATATAATGGAAGGGGTTGAGTTGGCACAGTGGTAAGTGCCCAATCCGTGAACCGTGAGGTCACGGGTTCGACTCCTGCCGGGGGTCAAAAACCGGAAACCTTTGTGTAGGGGCATGATTGCGTACATCCTACCCCCTCAGACCCTGCTCATGCGGGATATACTGAGTACGTTGTGTTGTGTTGTGTTTTTTACACCTAGATATAATGGGAGTATATGTCTTGTAACACGATTATGTATAACACGTCTCATTTGAAACAGGTTATAATATATTACTATATTAATGAAGGAAAAAAAATTCCGACCACAGACTTGCAATGATGAAGGTGCGTCTTGTTTTGATATGAATGTACCGTTATAAGTTTGCAAGTTTATTGTTAGTAGTGATACTTTACAATCTTATAAGTATAATCTTACAAGTGTGGGAGTTATTATGAAAAGTATTTTTGCAAAAAAAAAAACCAAGTGGGAGTTGTTGGATTTTGGTTTGTTTGCCAAAAAACTCCTAAAGAAATTAAATACATAAACTATGTATTTGTAAGTTATAATATATATTGATTGTGCACAAAATGTAACGGATTGTATTGATTAATATTAATGAGTAATTAAAAGGGTAGTTACATACTTTGGGAGTGGAGATGGTGCAAGAAGCCTACATATAGTGGATTTTTTCCTATAGAAAAAGGTATTTTAAGGAATAGAGAGCTTGTTCAATACATACATCGGAACTCCCAAAACACTTTCTCAATTTCTTTATACTAGATAATAAAATATTAGATATTTCATAAGACAAAATACTTCATTATTATCAGAGCTAATTTTCATTTTTTTATTACTGCTACAGCCTGCTTGTGTGACATCATTTTGGCGTGAGAGCTGACTCTGTTTTTCTCCGGAAGTACCACGTTCTTGCTACAGACCTTCTATGATTTGTTACATCTCTTGGTTATTTTGTGTGGTGTTGACTTTGTGTGTAATTTTTTTTTTTCACATCCTACCTATTTTGCTTAACTTAATAATATCTACTTATTTTGCTTTACATAGTTGGCTTAGTTATCTTTTTGAGATTATCACCTGCTTTTGTTATGTACTCCCCATTCTTATAATATAGTTTTTGTCTCTGCACGTGTCGCAATATTTTAGTAATTAGTTTATCTTTTGTATGCTGATTTATGCTCTGTTATATGTTTGGTTGTAAGTGCATTTGTGTGGCCTGACATAATTTTTTTTCAGATTGGTACTTGTTTCATTCTTTTTGTAATATTTTTTTTTTGACAATAGTTTATCTCTCTGTTCATAGATATTGTGAGTTGTTTTTGGTTCATTCATTGTGGCATCCTATAATCCAAGGTCCAGATTTAGGGTTGTAATAACCGTGAATTTTCGAATAAAATTTTTCTACTCGATATTTAGATTTTATTTAAGAACGATATACGAGTATTTGATTTATTTTTTTTATTAGTGCGAGTGCCGTAGATTTTAGAATTTTATATATGTATATATTATATTATATTATATCATATTATATTTATTTATATTTATTTGGTATTTACTAAAATTAGGAAATTTATGAGAATTGAATTTTAATTTTTGATTTATATTAAGTTAAAGCCAAATTTAATTTAGAGAGCCAAATTAGGACCCTTTTAATGGGACAATAGATAATACGTGTATTAGCAATTGCCATATTTTGTTGATAGGTTGGGGTGTAGCCACGATGACACTTAATAAGCTTATCCTTGTTAAGTGGTTAAAACTAAAACCTATGACAGAAAACAAAAACAATCAACATCACACACCAAAACACTCACTTCTCCTTTTCTACTCTTGATGAAGACCACCGCCTAACTCTGTTAAATCAAAAAAAAAAACTCGGACCGCGCATATATATATATATATATATATATATATATATATATATATATATATATATATATATATATATAGGGTAGGAGTTCAAGCTTTCTTCTCTTTTTCTTTAATTTTGTTTTAATTAAAGAGAGAGGGGGAAGAGAATAGAGAGAGAGGGAGAGAGATATACGAGAGAGGGAGAGAGGTATACGAGAGAGAGAGAGAGAGATGGGAGAGAAAGAGAACAGAGGGAGAAAGAGAACGGAAAGAGAGAGATGTGCGGAGAGAGCAGGGGAGAGGAGCAGTCGTATAAATTGGTGGTTAATTGTTATAATCGGGATTAAATTTGGAATATTTTAAAATTGGAATATTATTTAAAATGGTTAGTAATAAACAGTTTAATAAAAATGGTATAAATGATTAATTAATTAGTTAAATAGAGATATTTAACGATTATTGGGACGTAATTTAGAGATATACTGATTCGTTGATAAAAAGAGGGAATAATTGGGAATAAATAGAATTAAATATGGTTTTATTTTGGAAGACTGATATTTTGCATTTTTAGACTATTTTGATTAACCGGATCGAATCAGATTATTTTAGAGGCTAAAATCGAGATTAAAAATGGATTATTGCCGTTATATTCGGTAACCCTATTTTTCGTTTTAAGCGGGATTTTCAGATATTAAAATAGTATGTATTTTCTGGATTGATTCCTGAATACGAAGAAGATTTATTTATCCGGGAATTATTTTCCGTTATTTATTGTAGAGATTTTCAAGAAATATTTTTTATTATTATTTTAATATTTAAATATTATATTATCGGTCCCGGAAGTACTTTATTTTGGCGAATCGCTCACGTATTTTCTGGTTGCCATTTTTTTAGAGCATAAGTCTCGAGCCGTAGATCGAAGCCAAGTTCACTGGTAGAGTATAAATTTTATCTGCATTTACTGCACTCCGAGATCGAGGCAAGTTCCTTCTGACCCTCACTCCTTTTTAAATATTTCGAGAAATGCGGAGATATTGTTCTGTTAAAATATTTCTGAGTTGCCAGTTCGTTATAAATTCATTTTTGTATATTCTCTTTTTACAAATGTTGATTTAAAAATTTTAAAGACTGCCTCTAAATTATTATAACCTCCTAAAACGTACTTCGATTGAACTCTAGGACATCTTATTTGTTCAAGATGACCCCAAATACTATTTCAGCTATAACTACGCTCATTTATCGAGGTAGTTAAATTTTATTTTCTTCAATCGAATCTATTGTTCAGATCTAATAAATTTTATTTCAATATTCAAAATTGATTCATTGCTCGAATCAAAAGAGATACATTCAGAATAGCGATTAGGAGAATCGTTTATCATCAGATTTTCATATAAAATACCTACTCTAGCATATTTGAAAAGTTTTTGTTCTGAATCGAGTCGTTCTTATTATTTCAAGACGACTCCACATGATTTATTCTAATCAACGAACCTTTCTTGTTCAAGGTTTGTTACTTTATTGCCTTATATTGACATATTGTTCATGTCAATATAATAAATGAATTTCTTTTGAAAATATAGTGATGGCCTATTGTTCAGGTCGGTCTTATACAAAGTCTAGACTGGCGGTCAGCCAGAATCGAATAGGAATCCAAATCAATCAATTTTTATTTGGATGAATAATCATATAATCCACTGGTCAACATGGGAGATGGCCCATGGGTTTTCTTTCAGATCAACACGAGGAATAAACTAGTGGTATCGAAAGAGAAATATTAACATTTAGGCACAGAAGTTGCCAGGTTGACTTTTCAACCACCTTTTTGCTAGCAAAACGATATAGTGGTACCTGCGACATAGTAGTGATCGTGCTATGGGGTATCACGGGTGTGCGGTACTTGCGACACAGCGGTTGATCGCGCTGTGGGGTATCGTAAAGGCGGAAAACCAGCATCTCAAGCTTTTAAACTCTAACTTCTGTTATTCAGATATAAATTGTTTGGGCCTATCATTAAGTATTACCGGGGCACTTTGCCTGCATACAAGTATCTTTCATAATAGAGTTGTTTTCTTTCCACCTACATTGTTAGTGAGAGAGCGAGTCAGTGGACTTGCTGAGCACATAGTTGCTCATTCTTGTTGTTAATATTGTTTTTCAGTGAAGACGGAAAAAGGGGAAACCTCTCATTTCAAGGGAAAGGAGAAAATGCACCAGGGTACTGAGCTGGACTAGTGTGCTTACCTCAGAGGCGACGACCCTATCGAAGACTATTACCATATGTTTCAACATGGTTAAGGATATCATGTGTACTAGTAATATGTAGTAATAATTCAGAGACATGTCGATGCTTGGACTTGTGGAATGGGACTATTGTTGTTACGATAAAACTTTTATGTTTATTATGTATTGTAATGTTTTTTTGTATAAGGCAGGTATTGACGGTAAGTGGAAACCTAAGTCTACAAATAGTGGATTTGGGGGCATCACAGCTTGGTATCAGAGCGTTAGTTATATTCTTAGGGAAGCGAGAGATCCTAGGGATATGATGGAGCGAGAGACGAAAGGTATAAACATCGATTTATAAGATTATTTTTGAGCTATAGCTCCATAATTGTAGAGTAAAAACCTTAACGGGTTGTTAGTTATATGTTATGTATATATGTATACCATATTATGAGTTGGACCTTGTTGTGATAGAGTTTTTGTCTTTTGTAGATGTCGTCGTCAGGTTCGCCAGTTCCCTCCGGTCACCGATCCGTCAGAGATAGGTCACCTACCCCATATCCGGTAGGACCCTTGGATTCTTCTTCGGAGAGCGACCCGTCAGAGGAGTCGGATGATTCTTCTATTCAGATTCTTCCCTCGCCACCTCCGTAGATCATTGACTTGTTAGACTCCCCAGATCAGATCATTATGATACCAGACTCTCCAACACTTTCTAAGGGTGATCAGGTTGTTCTTATTTATGTTGCTGCATCTACTACAACTGTATACACACTAGACCTATATAGACATAAGGTTCCTGAGCTTGATATATCTGAGCCGATGGATGATAGTCAGCTTTCACCAGTTCGTTCCACTGTTCCACTCAGTGAGGGTTTTACTGTTCCAGGACTGGGTGCTCCTATTGTGGTATCTACTTTTGCGGACTTACTCACTCCATCAGTACCTATCTATGTGGAGACACCTACAGTGCCAGACTTCACTATTTCATCGATCAGTAGTGCACCGACATGTGACACCGCTCCTCCTACACCTACTATTCACATTCCTGCTCTAGTAGTGATGATTTCACCTGCTCCACCTTTTCCAGTGCAGTCAGTTGGTGTGCCTATGCAGCAGATAGTGGATCGAGAGCCAGTACCCTGGGTTATACACGATCATCTTTTTCAGCAGTTTCGTTGGGTATGGATGCGCTATGAGGAGGTGTTTGCTACTAGAGATGCTATACTGCGACTACTGTCAGTTGACCCTGCTACAGTTCATGGAGGAGGCAGCTTACTTATGAGGGATGTTCCTATGGAGATTGTACATCAGATCTCTATCTCTATTCTGACCGGATTGCAGACTGATGTCACAGCCTTACCATCTTCCAGTACAGGAGTTGTTGATCGTAGTGTTGTTGCTGGTTTGATTACTAGAGCCATCACGGAGTTCCATAGACGCGTTGGTGAGATGTTTGGTTGCTGAGACCTTTGCTGATGACATAGCCTAGACTTTTGCTGTTTTGGAGGGATGACATATATATATGGACTTGCTTATCCCTATCATTTGGTTACATATATTTTAGATGTTAGCGACCTGAGTTTTTGTTGGCGTCAGGGATAGATCTTTCTGTATAGGGTGCTCATGTATTTTAGCATGTATCTAGTCTGATATAGGTAGACCAGCACTCAGTAGATTGAGTAGTTTTGACTTATGTATTAGCTGGCTAGCTTATATCGGATGTAGTCACTGAATGTACCTTATGGTACCATTTTGATTATGTATGATGATATCAGTGTCTTTGCACTTTTATCTGCTTTAGATTTTATTATTATTGTTGCACTTTATTAGTAGCACTCCTGTTTAGTTGTGAAAAAAAAATCTGAAACGTTTTCAAAAATGACTAAAGCATTTCCTTAAACCACGATATTTGAGATTTAGAATTTTGCAACCTGCTAGTGGTTTTACCTAAATGGGAAAAATGTTTTATTATCATGAAGCATGAGATATATTTTCAGCATTTTTGGAATTCAACATATGACCTTGAGGATTTACGTTACTAGTATTGATACTCTGCTATACATATATCTTTTTACCCTGTTTAACCAAGCTCTGTGTTTTCAATCTTAATAGAAAAAGATGCCTAAAAGAGGTAGACCCCGCAAGAACCAAAGAGTACCCCCAGCAGAGGACCACCATGATGTTGATCCCAATCCTCAACCAGAACCCGAACCAGAACCTGAACCTGATCCAGTACCCGCAGTACAACCAAATCCAAATCCTCATGACCCTATGGGTTTACTCGTGGAATTCCTGAAACAGTATACATAGAATCCTCCACCTAGACAAGAAATACCTGAAGTCAGAAATGATCAACCCCCTGCACCACCAGCTAAAAATACACCTTTAAATCTTTCAAATCATTAAATCCCCCTGAATTTAAGGGTACCACTGATCCTGTTGAGGCAAGAATCTGGTTACGAGAGATGGAAAAGACCTTTGAGATTGTAGGGGTAGAAGAAGAGAAGAAAACCATTTCTGCAGCCTACATGTTAAAAGGTGAAGCGAATTATTGGTGGGAATCAAAGAGAGCAATGGAAGGAAACATAGTCATACCCTGGACCAGGTTCACATAGCTGTTTTTAGAGAAATCTTTTCCTAAATACTTGGAAAATCAGATGGAGATCAAATTTCTGGAACTTAAACAAGGCAATATGACTGTAGCTGAATATGAAGCCAAGTTTTCTGAACTCTCAAGGTTTGTGCCTTACCATGTGGATACTGACGAAAAGAGAGCTAAACGTTTCCAACTAAGGCTGAAGCCATGGATCCAGAATCGAGTTGCGGTACTAGAAATCACCAACTATGCGACTTTGGTTCAGAAAGCATCTATTGTCGAAAGTGGATCTGAGTGGTACTCAAAGGACAAGGATGTGAAGAAAAGGAAGTTTCAGAATCGTGGAATTAGTTTTGAGAGGAAGCCTGACGACCGGAATGGAAAGAAACCATTTGTGAAGCAGGAAGACAGAAGCAATGACATAAAGAGAATTGGGAATCAAGACACTAGGGGAAACAATAAGAAATTCAGACCCCCTTAGATTGCAAATCTGATTCAAGGAAGGCCACCACAACCCGAATGCAAAACGTGTGGAAAGAAGCACCCAGGACCTTGTAATCTTGCCAGCATTGTTTGCTACAATTGTGGACAGAAAGGGCATTATTCTTCTAACTGCAAGGAGAAGGAAAAGGCAACTACTTGTTTCAAATACGGGATGAAAGGACATATTGCATAAGATTGCAAGTCGCCACCAAAGGAGACAACTATACCTAGACTCATGGCACCTCCTAGCAACAAGCCAATTGCACGTACTTTCAACATGACGGTGAAGGATGCTATTGCTGACAGTGATGTAATTGCAGGTACGCTTTTAGAAAATTCTATAGATGCATGTGTTTTGATTGACTCGGGAGCGACAAGATCTTTCATATCGGAGAATTTTATGAACAAATTGGATATTCAGTCCGTACCATTAGGGGAGACCTTGATTATAGAAGTAGCAAATCAGGAAAAAGTTCCTGTAGATCAGATATGTCCAGATTGCGAAATCGAAATTCAAGGACAACGCTTCGATGCAGATCTTCTTTCTTTTAATCTAGTAGATTTTGATATAATTCTTGGAATGGATTGGTTAGCACGTTATGATGCTCAAATCAATTGTCGACGTAAGTGGGTTAGTTTAAAGGGATCAAATGGCAAAAGAGTACAATTTCATGGATGAAAACCTACCCGTAATTTTCTGACTATGGTCCAAGCGAAGAAGCTACTGAGGCAAGGATGTCAAGCCTACTTGGCTCATGTGGTTGACAACGAGAAGCAAGCCCCTGCTATTGATAAAATTCCTATAGTGAATCAATTTGAGGATGTTTTCCCTGAAGAATTACCTGGATTGCCTCCTGACCGAGAAATAGAATTCACTATCGATCTTGCCCCAGGAACTGCACCGATTTCCAAAGCACCATACCGAATGGCTCCAGTGGAGATGAAGGAGTTGGCCACACAACTGCAAGAACTATTAGACAAAGGCATAATTCGACCAAGCGTATCCCCTTGGGGAGCTTCAGTGTTATTTGTAAAGAAGAAAGACGGATCTATGAGGTTGTGCATAGACTACCGAGAGTTAAACAAGATGACAATCAAGAATAAATATCCTTTGCCACAGATTGGCGATTTGTTTGATCTACTGAAAGGAGTAGCTTATTTTTCCAAGATTGATCTGAGATCGGGTTATCACCAGTTGAAGATTAAACCTGAAGATGTGCCAAAGACTGCCTTTAGAACTCGCTATGGGCATTATGAATTTCTAGTTATGCCATTTGGATTGACAAATGCTCCAGCTGCTTTTATGGATTTGATGAATCGCGTATTCTAGAAGTATTTGGACAAGTTCGTGATCGTGTTTGTTGATGACATCTTGATTTACTCTAAAAGCCAAGAAGAACACGCAGAGCATCTTCGTTTAGTATTGGAAACTTTACGCAAGGAAAGGCTATACGCTAAATTCTCTAAGTGCGAGTTTTGGCTAAGTAAAGTGCAATTCCTAGGACACATTGTGAGTAGTGAAGGAATATCTGTTGACCCCGCGAAAGTGGAGGCAGTTGCAAATTGGGAAAGGCCGAAGACTCCAACAGAGGTTAGAAGTTTTCTTGGACTACCAGGATATTATCGGAGATTTGTAAAGGATTTTTCAAAGATAGCTACACCATTGACCAAGCTCACCAGAAAGAATGAGAAGTTTGAATGGACTCCCAAGTGTGAAGAAAGTTTTCAAGAACTTAAGAGACGATTAACATCTGCCCTGGTTTTGACATTACCAGACGATACGGGAAATTTTGTAATCTATAGTGATGCTTCCCATAAGGGTTTAGGATGCGTATTGATGCAGCATGGAAAAGTAATTGCTTATGCTTCCCGATAGTTAAAAGATTATGAGGTAAGATACCCAACTCACGATCTCGAATTAGCTGCAATTTTTTTTTGCACTGAAGATTTGGAGACACTATTTATATGGGGAAAAGTGTGAGATTTACAAGGATCATAAGAGTCTAAAATATATCTTCACCCAGAAAGAATTGAATATGAGGCAGAGACGATGGCTAGAATTGATCAAGGACTATGACTGCTCGATTAATTTCCATCCAGGGAAGGCCAATGTGGTAGCAGACGCACTAAGTAGAAAAGAGAGACTTCACCTGGTAGTATCATCAAAGGAATTGATCAAAGAAATTGAGGGATTCGATTTGGAGATTAAGATTCCTGTCCAAGCCAATGAGAGAGTATATGAAATTTCCTTACAACCGGAGTTGATCGAAAAGATTCGTCATTGTCAAGAGAAAATGATAGAAGAAGAGTGGGATCAGTTAACAGGAGAAGATTTCAAAGTCCAAAGGATGCTAAAGGAATTAAAAGATTTGCCTCTAGAATTTGGATACCAAATGTTTCAGAACTAAAGGAAGAGATTTTGAGCAAAGCACATAGCTCGAAGTACTCTATTCATCCCGGAAGCACGAAGATGTATCAGAACATCAAGAAAAACTATTGGTGGCCTAACATGAAAAGAGAAATTGAAGACTGGGTAAGTAACTGTTTAACCTGTCAGAAAGTGAAGGCAGAACATCAACGACCAAGTGGACTTTTACAATCCTTAGAGATGCCCGAGTGGAAATGGGAACATACTACCATGGATTTTGTCATAGGATTGCCCCGAACTAGAGCTAGCCATGATGCAATTTGGGTTATTGTTGACCGACTCACTAAATCTGCGCATTTTCTACCAATTACTGATAAATACTCTGTTGAAAGATTGGTGAACATATACCTAAAGGAAATTGTGGTTCGTCATGGAGTGCCAGTTTCAATTGTATCTGATAGAGATGCCCATTTTACTTCTAGATTTTGGAAAAGTTTTCAGGAATGTCTTGGCACGAAATTAAATCTGAGCACTGCATATCATCCACAAACTGACGGACAAAGTGAAAGGACAATTAAAACAGTTGAGGATATGTTAAGAGCCTGTGCACTGGATTTCAAAGGAAGTTGGGATGATCATTTACCCCTGGTTGAGTTTGCTTACAAAAATAGTTACCACTCCAGCATAGGTATGGCACCATATGAACCCTTGTATGGAAGAAAGTGTAGATCACCTCTATACTAGGATGAAGTAGGAGAAAGAAAGATACTAGGACCAGAGCTACTTCAACAAACCAAGCAAGCAACAGAAGTTATTCGAAAAAGGTTAGTTGCAGCTCAAGATCGATAGAGAAAGTATGCAAATCAATAGAGAAAAGACAAAGCATTTGAAGTGGGAGATAAAGTGATGCTGAAAGTTTCACCTTGGAAGGGAGTAATGAGATTCGAAAAGAAAGGCAAGTTGAGCCCCAAATATATAGAACCTTCTGAGATTCTCAAGAAGATAGGACCACTAGCTTATCAGTTGGCCCTACCTCCAAACCTTCAGTATATCCATGATGTGTTTCATGTTTCTATGTTAAGAGAGTATCATTCTGATTTCAGACATGTTATAACCTATGAACCAGTGGAAATTCGTCCTGATTTGACATAAGAAGAACAGCCAGTACAGATCCTAGATCATAAAGTGCAAGAGTTAAGAACTAAGCAAGTGAATTTGGTAAAAGTACTCTGGAGAAATCACCAAGTTGAGGAAGCCACGTGGGAATTAGAAAGCGAAATGCGGAATAAATATCCTGAATTGTTTAGTGCGTAATTTTGATTCCGAGGACGAAATCCTATAAGGGGGGAAGACTGTAATAACCGCGAATTTTCGAATAAAATTTTTCTACTCGATATTTAGATTTTATTTAAGAACGATATACGAGTATTTGATTTGTTTTTTTTATTAGTGCGAGTGCCGTAGATTTTAGAATTTTATATATGTACATATTATATTATATTATATTATATCATATTATATTTATTTTTATTTATTTGGTATTTACTAAAATTAGGAAATTTATGAGAATAGAATTTTAATTTTTGATTTATATTAAGTTAAAGCCAAATTTAATTTAGAGAGCCAAATTAGGACCCTTTTAATAGGACAATAGATAATACGTGTATTAGCAATTCCCATATTTTGTTGATAGGTTGGGGTGTAGCCACGATGACACTTAATAAGCTTATCCTTGTTAAGTGGTTAAAACTAAAACCTGTGACAGAAAACAAAAACAATCAACATCACACACCAAAACACTCACTTCTCCTTTTCTACTCTTGATGAAGACCACCGCCTAACTCTGTTAAATTAAAAAAAAAAAAAAACTCGGACCGCGCATATATATATATATATATATATATATATACAGGGTAGGAGTTCAAGCTTTCTTCTCTTTTTCTTTAATTTTGTTTTAATAGTTGAGTTCGATTGGTAATTGTAATTGTGATGTTTTTTTTCGAATTGTTGTGTGGATTGAGGGTGTTGATTCGGTGATGAATCAGAGAAAGGGGAGAGGGGCTGTGGTGTTGTTGAATAAAAAAAAGTGAGGAGATTGTGGCTGCTGTTTTTTTTCGGAGAAGGGGGAGGGGGTCGAGACAGAGAGGAGATACGGGGTTGAGAGATAGAGGGAGATAAGAGGATTGAGAGAGAAAGAGATGTGAGAGAGGGGCGGTGAAGTTGATTTTCCGATGGTGGTGGCGTGATGGGGGAGAACGGAGAGAGGGAGAGATGTACGGGAGAGAGAGCAGAGGAGGGAGGGATGATAGAGAGAGAGGGGGAAGAGAATACAGAGAGAGAGAGAGAGAGACAGAGAGGGAGAGAGAGATGTACGAGAGAGAGAAAGAGAAAGATGGGACAGAAAGAGAACAGAGGGCGAAAGAGAACAGAGAGAGAGATGTGCGGAGAGAGCAGGGGAGAGGGGGAGGCATGGCGGTGGTGGTGGCAGGCGGGCCTCACGCGCCGCTGTGTCAGTCGTATAAATTGGTGGTTAATTGTTATAATCAGGATTAAAATTTGGAATATTTTAAAATTGGAATATTATTTAAAACAGTTAGTAATAAATAGTTTAATAAAAATGGTATAAATGATTAATTAATTAGTTAAATAGAAATATTTAGCGATTATTGGAACGTAATTTAGAGATATACTGATTCGTTGATAAAAAGAGGGAATAATTGGGAATAAATAGAATTAAATATGGTTTTATTTTGGAAGACTGATATTTTGCATATTCGGACTATTTTGATTAACCGGATCGAATCAGATTATTTTAGAGGCTAAAATCGAGATTAAAAATGGATTATTGTCGTTATATTCGGTAACCCTATTTTTCGTTTTAAGTGGGATTTTCGGATATTAAAATAGTATGTATTTTCTGGATTGATTCCTGAATTCGAAGAAGATTTATTTATCAGGGAATTATTTTCCGTTATTTATTGTAAAGATTTTCAAGAAATATTTTATTATTATTATTTTAATATTTAAATATTATATTATCGGTCCCGGAAGTATTTTATTTTGGCGAATCGCTCAAGTATTTTCCGGTTGCCATTTTTTTAGAGCATAAGTCTCGAGCCGTAGATCGAAGCCAAGTTCACGGGTAGAGTATAAATTTTATCTGCATTTACTGCACTCCGAGATCGAGGTAAATTACTTCTGACCCTCACTCCTTTTTAAATATATCGAGAAATGCGGAGATATTGTTCTGTTAAAATATTTATGAGTTGCCAGTTCATTATAAATTCATTTTTGTATATTTCCCAAAACGTACTTCGATTGAACTCTAGGACATCTTATTTGTTCAAGATGACCCCAAATACTATTTCAGCTATAACTATGCTCATTTATCGAGGTAGTTAAATTTTATTGTCTTCAATCGGATCTATTGTTCAGATCTGATAAATTTTATTTCAATATTCAAAATTGATTCATTGCTCGAATCAAAAGAGATACATTCAGAATAGTGATTAGGAGAATCGTTTATCATCACAATTTCATCTAAAATACCTACTCTAGCGTATTTGAAAAGTTTTCGTTCTGAATCGAGTCATTCTTATTATTTCAAGATGACTCCACATGATTTATTCTAATCAACGAACCTTTCTTGTTCAAGGTTTGTTACTTTATTGCCTTGTATTGACATATTGTTCATGTCAATATAATAAATGAATTTCTTTTAAAAATATAGTGACGACCTATTGTTCAGGTCGGTCTTATACAAAGTCTAGACTGGCGGTCGGCCAGAATCGAATAGGAATCCAAATCAATCAATTTTTATTCGGAGGAATAGTCATATAATCCACTGGTCAACATGGGAGATGGCCCATGGGTTTTCTTTCAGATCAACACGAGGAATAAACTCGTGGTATCGAAAGAGAAATATTAACATTTTGGCACAAAAGTTGTCAGGTTTACTTTTCAACCACCTTTTTGCTAGCAAAACGATATAGTGGTACCTGCGACATAGTAGTGATCGTGCTATGGGGTATCACGGGTGTGTGGTATTTGCGACACAACGGTTGATTGCGCTGTGGGGTATCGTAAAGGCGGAAGACCAGTATCACAAGCTTTTAAACTCTAACTTCTGTTATTCAGAGATAAATTGTTTGGGCCTATCAGTAAGTATTACCAGTGTTTGGATTTATGGGTGATAGCGTAGAGACAACTTAACTAGTACTTAGTTTATTTGTATAGGCTAAGTAGAACATACTGTCACAGCCAGAGTGTGTTCTTGTAATCGAATAATTGCTGTAATGTAATAAGTATGTATCTTGGAAGAAGTTCAATGATATGTTCAATCCTCAAAAGAATACATCAGTTCGATAGCAATAATAAAGTTACTGTCAATACATTGATGGTAACGTTACAAGAAGACTGCATGTTGCAAGGTCACGACAGCAAGTTTCATTTGACAGCAACATTGGCTGAAGTAGGGGACAACAACATTCTCACACTTAACAGCAAGTTTGGAGTTCCGACAGCAACATTCGCGGGAGCTCATACTGTCAACTACTAAATATTCCTTTGACAGCAAACTTGGCGGCAAGGGTTACTGTCTCACTGAATTATTTGATTTGGGGATTTTATCTCAATCAAACCCCCGTGATAGTTTAGATGTTCGAGAAACAGATTTGTTACAATTCGTTAAAGATTGTAGCAGACCTGCAAGACTACGATAGAAGCTTGAGAGATCACAAGACAAGGCTCGACAATTCAAAGAGTATGTCAAGTCTGCATCTACTAGAATTGTTATAGCTAAGTTTGGAAAGAACCCAGAATGCCTTATGCTTAAAGATAACTCTGTTTGTATAGCATTTTAGGAAAGGTCACATGTGTGGGCAAATTGTGAGGAGCTGTCACTTGAAAATGACAACAACTCCGCCACCCATGTGACTGAGATGCAAAAGGTAGATTAGTCTATATAGAGACACATCTCTCATTCTTTCTGCAAAACAACAACAACAACAAGCGATTCTCACAAGAAGTCGAAGCTTGAGAAAACCATTTTTCTCGAGGTTGTAGCAACACATTACAAAATAAATAAAACATTTATTTTGTGAGAACATCTTGAATTACTACTTGTGTTTGCAATTCTTATCTAGATAGTTTATAATCTTTATCATTGTTGTTGAGCTAAAGATTTGAAATTATCTATATTACATTCAACCCCCCCTTCTGCAATATACTCCGGGACCAACAAGGGCACTTTGCCTGAATACAAGTATCTTTCATAAATAGAGTTGTTTTCTTTCCACCTTCATTGTTAGTGAGAGAGCGAGTCAGTGGATTTGCTGAGCACATAGTTGCTCATTCTTATTGTTAATATTGTTTTTCAGTGAAGACGGAAAAAGGCGAAACCTCTCGTTTCAAGGGAAAGTAGAAAATGCACCAGGGTACTGAGCTGGACTAGTGTGCTTACCTCAGAGGCGACGACCCTATCGAAGACTATTACCATATGTTTCGACATGGTTAGGGATATCATGTGTACTAGTAATATGTGGTAATAGTTCAGAGACATGTCGATGCTTGGACTTGTGGAATGGGACTATTGTTGTTACGATAAAACTTTTATGTTTATTATGTATTGTAATGTATTTTTGTATAAGGCAGGTATTGACGATAAGTGGCGACCTAAGTCTACAAATAGTGGATTTGGGGGCATCACAAGGGCCACTAACTACAATCCACACAACATACCTGGATATAAACATAATATAATAATAAAATACCCCTGATCCAAGATCACACACAGGTTATGGTATGAAACAAACTATAGAATTACATTAATGCAATCCAAACTCCGAATAAAGTTGTTATACAAATTAATAACAACTAAGTCCATCTGTTGAACTAATTAACCAACCTCTGACAAAGCTCAAGTTAGTACCCGACCAAGTCAACAACTCGAACATCACCTCTCGCTGTAGCAGGACTACTCATCTGACCACAAGGTCCACTCATCTCGTCTCTACAAACTGGAGAAATAAACCAACAATGCAAGAGTGAGCCAACAGTGCTCAGCAAGTATAAATGTGTATAAATATCAAGAACAGTAATAAGTCTGATCAACAAGAACAAAACATCATAGGCTTCAAATGAATCAGACTTTAAGCAATTCAAACTCAAGGTATAGATTAGAATTGGATTTTTATATGTTTAAAATAAATAGTGGAATTAGGCGGCTGATCAGACCCGCACTAACCCCGGACAATGCACACAGCAAAATCCCTCTAAATGGATCCACGGCACACATTTGCCTCAACTTCTAACCATTAAACTGGTCTCCCCGAAGGGACTTCCGTTGACCATTAATCTGGTCTCCCCGAAGGGACTTCCGTTGACCATAATATGGTCTCCCCGAAGGGACTTCTAAAAACATTCCAATTCTATATCCAACGCACTAAGTGTCGGGACAATCGACAACCTCTGTCAATCAAACAATCTAGAAAACACACGTTTCAGAACAACTACTCAACTGGTATAATAAAAGGAATCAACAGTTCTATACCGGATATCGACGAGATCGATATAATAAATGGGGTGATAACTGAATAGACAATAATAAGAATAACTGTCGATGAGACCGGCAATAAATGGGTAACGATTGAATAAATAAGAATAATGATAAATATCGACGAGATTGAAAATAAATGGGGTGACATCATAATCAAAAATAATTAAAGGTAAATTTCACTTGAACAAGTAGTGAAGGTAAAATACTTGCCTGGTAATCACAGCTTAATCTGTCTAACTATCTAGACGTCTCATTCGACCACTAACTTTCGTACGTCTCGTCCTTTCGATTCTACAATCCTTATCTCACTTCAATACTTCTGAATGACCTTTTTCTACTTTAAATATCTCTCGCAGACATACTGAATTTAAATAGAGCATTTAATTACTTAGTCCAATGATCAACCACTTTTACGACTCAACAATGCGTAATACACATAAATCACATAACACTTAGCTATTTAATCCACATCAAACAAACCATACGATTCACATTTTACATTTAATTAACTTCAGAGCCTTTAAGACTTGCCACCAGTCAATACACATAGCTCACATAGCATTTAAGCAGGTAAACTCCATGAAACAGCACACGAAACTCACTTCCATAACTAACTGATCTCAAGATATATATTTTTAAAACAACCCTCAATCTTGGTTTTTGAATAAAACCCAACTTAAAATATTTGAAAATATTTTTAAAACATTTTCTGGATTTTTAAACGATTTTCTACTATTTTAAAACATTTAAAATGGAAAACATATTAATTAAGAATTAAATAACTCTAATTAAATTAATTAAAATCAACTAATAACTAATTAATAAAATTATTCAATAAATGATTACATTTATCAAATAATAAAATTAATTAAATTATCATTTGAAATTAATTAAAACAATTAAAGTAAATAACTCTTAATCATTTTTGAGCTAAAAGTAAATAAATAATTGATTTTCAAAACAAAATATTTAAATAAATAATTCTGAATTTTTAAACACAATTTTAGAAAATGAATTTTCTGAATTTCATAAATAAATTCAGATTTTTCAAATAAATGTTTAAAGTAAAAACAATTGGTAAAAAGTAAAATAAATTTCCTTTTTAAAGTAAAAAGGTAAATCCTTTAAAAGTAAAATGGTAAATAGTTAAAACCATTTTATTTTTACCACCCAGCTGCTAAAGAAGATCAAAATCCTTTTGTATGAAGGTCACCGGAAAACGAAGAACACAGTCGCCGGATACTGGGTTTCCCAGATTCCGGCCACCGGAATCTTCTCCCGGCCGATCTTCAACCTCTCGTTTTTTCTGTTTCTCAGCGTTATTACAACCTACAACTCTTGGGCATAAAATAACACGCAATAAGTCACTTAAACAAACAAAAACCAAGAAAAATCCGGCCATCCCCGATGACCCCGCGGTAATCTCCGGCCAAACGGCGATTTCATCAATTACTGAACCAAACTTAATGATTCTAAGGGTAAAATGTAGTTGAGATCATACCAAAACTACTCATGGCCTTCAATTACACAAACAATTACTCAATAGTACCAAACGATTGAACTTTAAAATTGACAAAACCCTTAAACTCGATTTGTACAAAATCAAACACAAAGGTTACAATTAAACATATAATTTGACTGTACATGATCAAATAAAGCTAATGGAATCAATAAAACACACGAAAAATCAACGAATTAGAAAGCCCTAATTCAAGCAAAGAACCCTAATTCGGCAGATTTCTTAGAAAAGTCATATAAAATCGAAATTTTACCGAAACTGAGATTTGTTGAAGAATTTAGATAATAGACTCCAAGAGCTTCGATTCGAGTACCTGAACTCCAAAATCCGATATCAAAATCACCTTCAAATTAGCCTTGATCCTCAAGAACAAGAGAGAGAAAATTTTGATTTTTGTTTTGATTTTTAGATGATATTATGATTAATTTGATTGGCTGGAATGATTAACTGAAATCTTATCTGTAAATGAAAGGATTACTTTTCAGTACGAACGGAACCCCGAATAAAGTTTAATCGGCCTCGAAAATGCCTATTAACTATATTACGGGTAATAAAAGAATAATGATATATTTACGAAAAATAACGAACACGATATGAATAATTTGTAAAGACTGCGAAACGAATAGATTACGAGTTTTGAATATTTTGAAATTCATTTGATGGATTTTGATACGAAAATGATTTTTAGATCGAAGCCCCTGAGGTTTTAAAAATGGAATTTAGCGGATAAGAACAAATTGAATGCACAGATTACGAAAAAGACTTTTAATCTTATCTTTTAACACCTAACACATAATAAACACATACGGGAATCTTTTCGATCATTTTTACACGTATCCACCGATACCGATCAACATTTAATACGTTTGCTCGTCAAGCAGGAATAAAATAATTTAAATTTTTTTTATTCCTAATTACCAAAAATAGGAATTAAATAAATTTAATAATCATGGTTCTTACAATCTTCCCCCCTAAATAGGATTCTGTCCTCAGAATCAAGAAAAGCAAGCACGTGGGGAGACTCCTCTAACATCATACTCTCAAGTTCCCAAAACTCTCCCATCCTAAGGCTCTTTCACCAAACTCTTACTGATACAGTACTGTTTTACTTCTCAACACTCTCCCTCTAAGTTCTACCGGTCATATTCTATGACACAACAAAATCAGAACAATAATTCTTAAGCATCACTATCTCAAACACATTGTGGATATGCTGCCTATGAGGCGATAGAGCTAACTCATAGGCAACCCTCCCGACTCTCTTTAAACTCAAAAGATCTAGCGAACTCGAATTCAACTTTCTTGGTTATAAAATCTTGCTACTCTGTCTTGGCAAATTAACGTCTTTCTTCTATCGACTTTGAGCTTTCGTCAACCTTCAGAACAAATTCGATTATTTCTTTCGTCGGTGGCACCAACTCTGGTCCTAACCTTTTCCGTTCATCCACTTCTCCCAACATGCCGGAGATCGACACTCTGGTCCATATAGCGCTTTGTAAAGCGGTAATCCAACACTGGTATAAAAACTATTGTTATATGAGAATTTCATCAATGGTAAATGATCGTCTCAATCGCCTTTGAATTCTAGTGTATATGTACTCTAAACATGTATTCGCTGGTTTGAATCATTCCTTCGCTTTGGCCGTCTATCGGAGAATGACAAAGCATGCTTACCTCTAACTCAGTGTCTAAACCTTTCTTGAAAACCTTTCTGAAATCTCGAGTTGGATTTCGTGCCTCATGCGAGCCATAATACTCCATTATAAACTTGAATATTTCGTTTACAAGTCCCGGTAATTCGAAACGCTTACTAATCATAAATGAATGTCCTGTGCATAGAAAAAATCGGACATGACCTTTTCGTTTAACGGATTATACCCGGTGTAACAACTTCAAATACCAAACCTATCATTTATAACAACTCATTTCTGTACTCCAACATTTCACAATCTCAATTCAGTCATACACAATGCCAATATGAAAGCTGCCTTGACTTGTAGTAAACATGTAAATAAATAAATCTGCCTCGACTTGCAGTGAACAAGTATATAAATAAATCCATGATACCTTGATTCCAATCTGTCATCCAAACCTCATATCATCTATTTTCGATCGCGTCCTTGAAATCGAATACTACAATCAAACACATACGTCACTAGATACACGTTAAACATGATTCGATTAACAACTCAATTCTTACTCTTATAAAAACATTTTGGGAAATTCTCAATGGTACCACTGTACTTTTGGCTTTTGCCAGTGGTACCATTACGTTTTTGACTCCTCTTAACGGTACCCTTAACAAATTGACTTTCTAAAACAAATACCATTCTGTTAAAAAAATGTTCTAGAAATGTTAAGTAAGGTCAAAAGGACATGGTACCACCGGCAAAAACCAAAAGTACGGTGGTACCATTGAGAATTTCACTAAAATATATTTGAAGAATATTGGTTGGTCCCAAACCTGTTAAAAAAATATAAGAACAATCTTGGCCATGCGTTGTAGTATGCAATAAGAAAAAAGGTTGAATATTGGCCACAAACCCTACTTAACGTTTCTATAACGTTTTTCTAACAGAATGGTATTTCTGTTAAGAAGTCAATTTGTTAAGGGTACTGTTTAGAGGAGTCAAAAATGTAATGGTACCACTGGCAAAAGCCAAAAGTACAGTGGTACCATTGAGAATTTCCCAAACATTTTTGGCTTGTTAAAGCTTTTGAAATACAACCTCGAATATTTACAGTTTTGAAAATTAATAATCTTCGTAACCTTGACTTTGACATAACCCATTACAAGAATAAAATCTCGGAATAACTAGTTTGTAATATCAATTATTCTGGGCTGTCCCTTCGATACAAATCACAAAACGCCTTCATTCCAATAATTTCCAACAAATTCTTACTGTAATTAATCATGAAACTTGACTTAAGACATGTCAACTCATTAACACGTCTTCAACAAATAACTCACGATCTTAGAAAATCATATAAACTATACTTATTCTGCGTCTTCTGAAATCAATTTCCCAAAACATAATTCTACTTACTCAAAATTTCTCGAACTTGACCCTACACATTATAACTTCAATGTTTTACACTGCTCAAATTACCTACAGAGATTACGACATCTATTCATAACTTGCATTTCGAATTATTACGAAACAAAGTACACGTTCACCACTTATCCCTCTAACTATTCAATTCCTCTTCCGTCAACTCATTCGCACTCTGGTCAATCACCTGATCTCGATACCCCTAAATTTTCTGATAATCCAGGTTGAAATGTAACTATATCAATCATCTTCGTGGTAGAACAAGGTGTTCGAACTTTCACATCTAACTTCTTAATTCCCTATGCAAAAATTATTACATTCAATACTTCTACTTATGCATATCAACAAATTCTTTTTTGTGAACCATCACAGTAATTCACAAAGTCCCTTACTCAACTGGTTTCACTGCCATTGGAACGGTTATTAACCCTCCTTAATTCTTAGAGACTTTCTTCACGCTACTTTGTTCATTCAATCTTTTTGCTCTCACAAGTAACTTGATTAGTACCGTAGCTATCTGGGTAAAGCTTTCGATGATCTTCAGAAATTCCGGATTAATCTCACAAACTTCCGACATTTGTTGGCATTCCAAGTACTCATTACTGCTTTGCTTTCAACAAATTCACTTTGTTCCTTTCCTTTCGAACCGCTTGTCTTAAAAATTTGATTCCCTTCAATCCAAAATTTATATTTAAATTCTTGTGTATAATCTTCCTTCTCTTAAAATTTCCAATGTTTTCTCAAATTATCTGTATATTGTTCACACGTCTTCAATATCTTGAACTGCCATCTATAAGCATAATCAAAATTTTATCTAAATATTTCTTGAAATCTTATTCATCGAATCTATAAGGTGGTAAGTGCTCTAGTCCAGCCAAACACCATTACCATTAACTCATCGTGTCCATATCGACTTAAAATGTTGCTTCAATCATATCTTAAGACTTATATCTTTCATTGACTTTAGTCTATTCATAGCTCAACTTTAGGCTAAACTTATTCATTGACTTTCGTACGTCTCGTCCTTTCGATTCTACAATCCTTATCTCACTTCAATACTTCTGAATGACCTTTTTCTACTTTAAATATCTCTCGCAGACATACTGAATTTAAATAGAGCATTTAATTACTTAGTCCAATGATCAACCACTTTACGACTCAACAATGCGTAATACACATAAATCACATAACACTTAGCTCTTTAATCCACATCAAACAAACCATACGATTCACATTTTACATTTAATCAACTTCAGAGCATTTAAGACTTGCCACCAGTCAATACACATAGCTCACATAGCATTTAAGCAGGTAAACTCCATGAAACAGCACATGAAACTCACTTCCATAATTAACTGATCTCAAGATATATATTTTTAAAACAACCCTCAATCTTGGTTTTTGAATAAAACCCAACTCAAAATATTTGAAAATATTTTTAAAACATTTTCTGGATTTTTAAACAATTTTCTACTATTTTAAAACATTTAAAATGGAAAACATATTAATTAAGAATTAAATAACTCTAATTAAATTAATTAAAATCAACTAATAACTAATTAATAAAATTATTCAATAAATGATTACATTTATCAAATAATAAAATTAATTAAATTATCATTTGAAATTAATTAAAACAATTAAAGTAAATAATTGTTATTCATTTTTGAGCTAAAAGTAAATAAATAATTGATTTTCAAAACAAAATATTTAAATAAATAATTCTGAAATAATTCTGAATTTTTAAACACAATTTTAGAAAATGAATTTTCTGAATTTTATAAATAAATTCAGATTTTTCAAATAAATGTTTAAAGTAAAAACAATTGGTAAAAAGTAAAATAAATTAACTTTTTAAAGTAAAAAGGTAAATCCTTTAAAAGTAAAATGTTAAATAGTTAAAACCATTTTATTTTTACCACCCAGCTGCTAAAGAAGATCAAAATCCTTTTGTATGAAGGTCGCCGGAAAACGAAGAACACAGTCGTCGGATACTGGGTTTCCCAGATTCCGGCCAACGGAATCTTCTCCCGACCGATCTTCAACCTCTCGTTTTTGTCTGTTTCTCAGCGTTATTACAACCTACAACTCTTGGGCATAACATAACACGCAATAAGTCACTTAAACAAACAAAAACCAAGAAAAATCCGGCCATCCCCGATGACCCCGCGGTAAACTCCGGCCAAACGGTGATTTCATCAATTACCGAACCAAACTTAACGATTCTAAGGGTAAAATGTAGTTGAGATCATACCAAAACTACTCATGGCCTTCAATTACACGAACAATTACTCAATAGTACCAAACGATTGAACTTTAAAATTGACAAAACCCTTAAACTCGATTTGTACAAAATCAAACACAAAGGTTACAATTAAACATATAATTTGACTGTACATGATCAAATAAAGCTAATGGAATCAATAAAACACACGAAAAATCAACGAATTAGAAAGCCATAATTCAAGCAAAGAACCCTAATTCGGCAGATTTCTTAGAAAAGTCATATAAAATCGAAATTTTACCGAAACTGAGATTTGTTGAAGAATTCAGATAATAGACTCCAAGAGCTTCGATTCGAGTACCTGAACTCCAAAATCCGATATCAAAATCACCTTCAAATTAGCCTTGATCCTCAAGAACAAGAGAGAGAAAATTTTGATTTTTGTTTTGATTTTTAGATGATATTATGATTAATTTGATTGGCTGGAATGATTAGCTGAAATCTTATCTGTAAATGAAAGGATTACTTTTCAAAACGAACGGAACCCGGAATAAAGTTTAATCGGCCTCGAAAATGCCAATTAACTATATTACGGGTAATAAACGAATAACGATATATTTACGAAAAATAACGAACATGATATGAATAATTTGTAAAGACTGCGAAACGAATAGATTAAGAGTTTCGAATATTTTGAAATTCATTTGATGGATTTTGATACGAAAATGATTTTTAGATCGAAGCCCCTGAGGTTTTAAAAATGGAATTTAGCGGATAAGAACAAATTGAATGCACAGATTACGAAAAAGACTTTTAATCTTATCTTTTAACACCTTACACATAATAAACACATGCGGGAATCTTTTCGATCATTTTTACACGTATCCACCGATACCGATCAACATTTAATACGTTGGCTCATCAAGTAGGAATAAAATAATTTAAAATATTTTTTTATTCCTAATTACCAAAAATAAGAATTAAATAAATTTAATAATCACGGTTCTTACATTCATTCTGTCTCGGTTGCGGTGTTATATAAATGTGTGTGTGTGTGTATATATATATATATATTGATTTTTGTAATTAGATATGTGTTTATTGTTTATTAATCTTGTGAGAAGATTTATATTGGGGATATATGTACATATATTATTTCTATTTAAATTAGTTGTTTTTGGAAATTGAATGACACCAAATTATGTTATTGGAGCCAAAAAGTGGAAACTGAATTATTTTGAGAAATTGAATGTCTCAAATTATATTGAATGGAACCAGGTAAATAAGAAATAAATTGTTTCTGTAAAATTTAAAATTTATCGTTAAAATAGACGATATGTGTGAGAAAATTTTTATTGCTCTGGGAGCGGAAAAGAAAATGTATGGAAATAATTGTGTTTAATATTTTATTAAGCAGAGCAAAAAGGGGGAATAAAGATTGTTTGGTGACAATCTGAAAATATATCAATTTAAAAGGATATTTTATAAGAAAATTTTTTATGATGTCCAGAATAAAGAGGATATAAAAATGAAAAAAAAGGAAATTTATGATGAACATAAATGAGTGATTATTTTTGAAATGATTCATTTTTTTATAGAGAAAATTGGGACAATTGTCCGAAATTAAATAAATAAGAATTTATTGGTTTTATTGGGATAAGGGTTTAAAGAACTTTAAAAGGTATGTTGAAAAATAATGCCTGGCAAGGTGTGGTATATCTTATGAAGTAGAAAATGTGTGTGTTTGTTTAAAATAATTTGTTTGAATGGAACTCGTTAGTATACGTGGTAATTGGAAATCGTTGTTGAAAAAGATAACATTGTAATCGAAGAGATTATAGTGGCTCTTAGAAGAAAGAGTGGAAAGGAAAAGGTTTTTTTTATACTTAGAATAGCGAGTACGAAATTAGAATTTTTGAAATGAAATCGAAAGAGTTTGAGTTCATGGAAATTAATAAAAGTGGGAGTTGTGCGATCCACCAGAATACAGAAAATTCATTGGTTGTAAATGAATTTTAAAAAGGAAAATAAAGTTGTTGGTACGTTTAATAAATTTTGATTTTGATACTTACCTAATTGTAAAGGTTTTATGAAAAATCGATAATGGAAGTAGACAATTATGTCTGTATTTTGAAATGTGGGAGTTTGTTTATCATTGATATATTATCAGTGAAAAAAATAATAAATATATGTGGAACAAAATTTAGTTGGAAATTAGTTGAAAATTTGAGATCGAAGATATATGTGATATATATTGCATGTTTAGAAAATTTAGATTAAAGAATGAAAATTCTAGAATGTTCGATTTAAACATAAATTAATGTTTGAATAAAAATGTTTAATTGTTTTAGGATGCAGAATTGCAGTTCCGACAACCCTATTGGCAATGGGAAAATGATTAACGCAGAAAAAGAATCATTTAATGTGTTATGTGCAAGAGGTCAGAAGTATCGAGGTGTTTTATGTTGTGTAATCGATTGATTTTACTTGACATTTTTAGTTAGTTTTTTGTAAGTGGTGAAGCAATTTTTCTTGAGCCTAGTGAGAAGCTATAAGGAGGATCATGATCATGTACCTAAAGAGTACATTGTGTAATAAATTGTTTGAATTAGACAGACGTGCCTAGAGTTATTGTTTGTTGCAATAGGTGATATTTGGTAATAAGAATTCAACTTTGGGACACCTATTAATTTTTGGTAAAGTATAAGTTGGGAAGTACGAAGTGGGAATCAAGATATTGGTTGGACTTATCTTTAACAATTTTACTCTCCGTGAAATGTGGGAGTTATTATGAAAAGTATTTTGGCAAAAAAACCAAGTGGGAGATGTTAGATTTTGGTTTGTTTGCCAAATAACTCCTAAAGAAATTAAATACATAAACCATGTATTTGTAAGTTAAAATATATATTGATTGTGCACAAAATGTAACGGATGGTACTGATTAATATTAATGAGTAATTAAAAAGGCAGTTACAAACTTTAGGAGTGGAGATGGTGCAAGAAGTCTACATATAGTGGATTTAATCTATAGAAAAAGGTACTCTAAGGAATAGAGAGCTTGTCAATACATACATCGGAACTCCCAAAACACTATCTCAATTTCTTTATACTAGATAATAAAATATTAGATATTTCATAAGTCAAAATACTTCAACAAGTATGTTAATATGCTTAGAATTTCACATAAACATAGATGTGTAATGATTTATCTAAGTTTGGCATCATTGGACTGTTAGATACGAACTGCTTTCCTGAAATTACACACATAACTTTTGCATATTATCTAATAAATTTGATCTTGTGTAATTTAATAGTTGTTGAACGGTGAAACATCAAAACCAAAGGGAGGTAAATATGTAGCATTAGCATAGTCTAAAGTGGGTTGGCTATAGTTCTCGATTAACATCACGTTATTTATTATAGTATATAATTGTGTGTTCAGGAAACAGAATGATGAGAAGCAGCATCTTTGCTGGAATTTCTGAGTTTAAATCTTTTGGAACCTTGATAAGTAAAGAACAATGAAATTTGTATTGTTTACAAATGTTCTCCAATTATATGAAACTGATCTATTTATTACTATATCAATAACAGAGAGTACCAAATTCATTTGCCGAAGAGTTTGGCGTAGTAGTAGAAAATTTCTTGGATTGGAGAGATTTATGAAGAGACATCATGTAAAACAAATGTATACTCTACTGTTGGATTACCATGGGGATGGGAATTTTAACATTAAGATATGCAAACAGATACTTCCAAAAAAAATGTCAGAACTTTATTGACACTGAAAAAATGGGGACACCATCCAATTGAAATTTGCGATGATGACTACTACTTCGGCAACGGATGGAATAAGTTTATAGAGGAGAGTGGACTGGAAAAGGGTGACATTATTGTATTTAATGCACTATTTACAACGTTTGATAATTTGGTATATGTTTGCCTATACAAAATCGATGATATTCAAATTCATCGAATTAGTCTAGTTAAGTCTTACAGGTAATAAATCATGTTATTGTCAATAGTTATGCTATAGTATTAGATAAATCATGTTCTTTTTTGTTATTATCAGGAATGAAAGACCGGACTATTTCATTCTTTCATGTTTTGCATATGTATACATGGCTTTACGAAAAGATTGTACATTTAATATATATATGTGTGTGTGTGTGTGTGTGTGTGTGTGTGTGTGTGTGTGAGATCTTGACATCGTACAATAAAATTGACAATTTTATTCTAACTTGTGCATATGTGTTAGGTTTCACCAATGCTAATTCGTAAATTTTATGATCGTTTGCTTTTCGGTGTGAATACTTTACGTTGTGGAGATCTTATTGTTTACACAATATCACGCAAGCGTACGCGGTCACAAGTAATATAGAATAAAGTTGAGTTCGTTCCCATAGAGACTAGTTTATAATAGAATATGCACCTATGCACCAATGTAAGATATCGATTCACTGCTAAGACAAGTATCAATTTTGAGTTTTAATTATTTAAATTAACTAAGAAGCAAATTAATACTAATTAGATCTAATTAACTATCGTGGCTTAAAACTGATTTACTTATGAGAGAATAAACATGGGATCCTAACTTCAATAAATACTTCGCTTAGAGTTGATGCCTTTAATCAATGCATGCGATGGTTATGATATCTGATCAGACAACACGAAACAAGTATAGGCTACTTCTCAGTATACGAATACCAAACTACTCATACATCCACAAAAGAGATAGAAGATGGGTAGACACTAATTATGTTTAGACCCTATATCTCTATAAGATTTGAAAACATAACGGTTTAAGCACAAGTTGTCCATTAAGATCACATAGGGCAGTATAAGATAGTTCAAATTACACTACAAATCATGATGTCAAACATACATAATCCTATGCTAGCATGGCAAGTTCTAAATCTCAAGATTCACTCTAGCTTCACAAGAGATTAACAAACATCTTAGATGTTAGCTACGCATCCAAGAAGAATAAGCACAACCATACAAGGATATCAATAATTCATCACACACAAATCTTTAAAGCAAACAAACTACTAAACAATATAGATAAATCCGTTAGAATCCCATGACAACGATTAGTTCATAATCGAACCGTTCGTCATCATGGGATCTGATTAAACCATGATAATAAACAAAGTATGAATAATAATTATGCTAGAGTAATAGAGTTAAGAAAACAAATCCCCAAAAAATCCAAGAGTATCGCCTAATTTAGAAGAAAACAAAAAGTAGATCTAGATCTCCGTTGCTTGTCACGAGCGTAGAAATCCTTCTCCAAGACTGAATCTCTATCTTCGGCTCTCTTTTTGTGTTATGGTGAGAAGTCCCTCCGTTTATTGCTGATAGGATGTGTTTAAATATCCTCGGGAGTCTTTTCCAGCAAGAAACTACCAAAACATAATTAAAATAGAATTTCTGCAGTTCGGCACAAAATACGTTTCCTAAACTGATTCTGTTTTGAAGGAAAATTCGTAACTAACTTTTCTTCAGTATTTATGGGCCGTTCCAGTTGTATTTGGATATCTGGACCACTTTAGAATGAAAGAGAATTCTGTTATCTTCGCGTGGACTGTAAGATCGTCCAAAACGGACTTGTAGAACTCAAGATATGACCAAAACAGTGCATCAGCAATTCTGGCATAATAGGACCCGCGCCGCAGCGCCCTTGTCCACGCCGCAGCGCACCTCAGGATCTGTCCAGCCGCGCCGTAGCGCCCTCCACGTGCCGTGGCGTACCACAGTTTCTGCCGTAAGCTGATTTTTGCTGTTTTTCTTCGTTTTAACTCCTTTTCCCTTCGTTTCTTTTGCAAGTTGTCATTCTTCACTTCTTGAACTCAAATCCATCATAAAATATGTGATTTGTACCTCACCAATACCAGAAAGTAACCCTGCACAATCTTAAATTGGTGTCTTGAGGTCAAGACACCAATTTAAGTCGAAATGAAGCGTTCCAAGTGGATATAAAATCTACTTATCACTTGTATTTCCAGTATCCTATAAAAGTGATATCGTAGAGTTTCGCAAATATTAAAAACGTTTTTGAGCAGTATGATCTTTGGAGAAATGACATAATTTTTTTCATAATTACCGAGCATTACCAAGCCAACATGCGAATTTATCGAAGTGGTGGGATGGAGGTTGAATACAGACGCAAATCTCTAAGACCAGAAATTATCCCTGATCATTGGTTTATGAAAGAAATCTGGAAGAGGAGGAATACACTCAGGTAATTTAGTTTTTTTGTGCACTAAGAAGTATTAATTAAGGAACATGTATTGTAAATATTTTTTTGAAGTCGATGTCCGAAAAGGTGCAGAGAACGAAGATTACATGGAGTTAAAAAGTGAAGAAAAAGAAGTGAGTTATATTGAGATATCAGACATGAGTGATTTTAAAATATCTCTTTTCAAATATACCTTATTATCTAACAAGTAATATTCATTCTTTTAATAAATTTCGAAATGAGCGAGAGTCATACATGACCTTGGATCAACAAAAAATAAATCTTTTACCACTTGAGTTATTCAATCATATTCATATTCTAATTTATCTTAAATATATTATACATGTGCTATATTTTAAATACTATTTACTCTTGGAATAGTTCTAAAATGACTCGAATTATTGGCATTTAGTAGAAATGTCAACAAACGATGTATTAGGATGGTCAAAAGTTCAATTTTCATTTTGCAAACAAACATATTACGGTGGAATTAATCAAATTAAGAAACATCCAGGTAAATGATACAATATATAGAGATATTACAGTGTGTGACAAAGTACCAAGTTATGTCAGAGATGAAATAAAGCTTCTCGGGAAAAGAATTGAAAAATAGTAGAAACTTAGAGTAATTAAGTTTACATGGAAGATGAAATTTGAGGATGCAACTAGTACTCAAGTAATATATATTAATCTATGCTATATTATTAAAACTGAAATGGTAAAAGTTAAATAAGTACGATACCTATTTTTTGGTACTTAGAGCATCTCCAATGGTATTGACTAAAACGGGTGGCTAAAATGATATAAAATAGTGATTATGTAAAATTTATTGAATTTGTAAGGTGTTGTACTCCAATGGAGTTGGCTATAACGATTAGTCATATTTTAAAAATAGCAAGTTATTATTATTTCAAATTGTTAAAAATAGAATGTATTAGAGATTCGACAAATATAGCCAATATGATAGGATTTTAGAGGATTATCTAAAATTTTAGATAACAGTAATGTTCCATTGGAGATGATTCTTTTTTACACAATATCTATAATTTTTATTTAATGCATGTTTGACACACTTTTAGCTAAGGGGTTTGTATAGTTGGAGATGCTCTTAGGCTTAGTTATTATACATCTTTATATTTGTACAATTGGACCTACTTATCACATCTCACCTGATGCTAGTATAAAGTACATTTTCATGATCAACTTATTATAATGGGTCTAATTATTTTATAAATCTATTCTAATTAAAATTATGTAACTTTTTTAATTTAAACACATCGTAGTGGTTTATTTTTATATTAAAATTTAAACACATTATATGAAGTTGGACCATCATTCGCCCGTTTTTGTATTTCTATGAGAAGCTCTACGGCACCCACGATAATAACTTAATTGTTCGAAACTTATTTTAATGGACATAACTTTTTGATGATAATAGGAAATCTGGGTTATATCTCAAATAACTTCTATAAGATTTTGAATAAAAACATTTGATATTATAAAAAAGATTGTGCATATCAAAAGAATATCCAAAAAGATTGTGCATATAAAAAATACCATGATTTTATTCATATCTCAGGGAGGGAAGTTACCTGATATTATAAAAATTATTGTGCATATCAAAATAATATCTAAAAAGATTGTGCATATCAAAAATTGTATCTATCAAAAACACCAGGAATTTTATTCATATCTCAGAGAAGTTACATGAAATATATCTTAACTATAAATTTAGTATATACACATATCTTTGCAATAAATATGTTATCACCAAATATAAAAGATCATATCTTTAATGGAAATTAAATATCACATTTCACAGTATTAAATGTTGACATTTCTAATAAAATGCCTCTTAAAAAAATGAAAAAATATTTCTATATATGTGTACATATGAAGATTAGATACACCATAAACACTCTAAGTTTTTCTAAAATTTCACTACTAAAAAAAGATAACATGATCGGAATAGATTTACTCGCTTCTGTATTTTACTTAATTTGGTTGTTAAGTCATGCTCGGGCTAAAAACGTAAACTTAAAAGACCTCCCAGATCACGTAACAATTGAAATCATCAACAGTCTTCCTGACAACACTAATCCTCTGAAACTTAGATGTCAATCGAAAGATGATGATCTTGGATATCATACTCTATTAAAAGATCAGGGTTATTCATTCAGTTTTCAACCTAATTTTATTGACACAACCTTGTTTTTTTGTCACTTTTATTGGGGAAATCTGGACAAATCTTTTGATGTGTATGATTCTCATCGTCAATGTTATTGTGAAGATTGTGAAACTAACACCTGTTACAACCGTGCGTTGGCCGATGGATTTTACTTTAGTTTGATAAATTATAGTGATCCAAGTAAGTGGCAACTCTTGTATACATGGAAATAATTATGTCATTTTTGAAATGTATCTTGTAATAACCCAAATTTTTGTACTTGAGAATATTTTTATTTTATGAATGAATAGTATTTTGCATGGATGAATAGTGATTTCGAGACTCGAGAAATTTTTCAGGTTACCATATGTACGGAACGGGATACGGATATTTCGAAGTCATATTAGCGATCTACGAAGCGAATAAGTGTATGAAAACGCGACCGGATTTCAGAAAATTCAAATTTTATTTTTACGAAAAATTTGACCGAGCTGTAAAGAGCATACCAATGCAATCAAGACAAGTGAATGATTATACCAAGGATTCAAGGAATATATTTTTACTAAATACGATTCGAGGATTTAGAATGAAAACCTTCGAGTTAGAATAACACGCGTTCCAGAAATCGCTAGAACTTTAAATCGAGATTAAGAGATCAAACGAACGCGAAACAAATTACGGAATAAATACATAACGAGATGAGAAACCCTACATGAGCATCTAGGGTTTATTATTATTAGGATTTGGTGGAAAAGAAAACAAGAAAAGAAAAAGAAAAAGAAGTCATGAGACAACAAGGCTCCACATCAACTCTTTTCTAACACACCAAAATCACTTGACACTTGTAATTAGAGGGTAATTGCAGCCATTATACATCACAAATATCACACAAATTCATTTCTACCAACAATTCAAGGCAAGAGAAAAAGAGAGAAAAGAAAACAACATCACCACCACCAAATAAGCCATTCGGCTTTTACAAGAAATAGAAATTCAAAACCCTAGCTTCCAAGCTTTGTTTTTCATGATCTATGGCTTAAATTAAAGCTAATAAAGATACTAAGGTATGGTTAAAGTTTGAGCTCCAAACTTGTTTCCTAGCTATGTCAAAAATGCTTCCAAAGATGAGCATGAATAGTGATGAATAGTAACTCACATGAATTTCTTGTTTTGTTCTTAAGGTTTAAGCATTATAAGGACTAGATAAAGCTTGTTTAGTGATTATAAACACTTGGTAGTGTTGCTAGAGCTTCCAAGGAGGTAAAACCCTAACCCATCTTTGAGTTTATTTGAGTTTTGATGTTTGTTTTGAAGTTATATGGATAAGAGATCATGTTTAAGTGTTTTAGTGATTATTTGACTTTGTAAATTATGTAAGATGGTGGGTGTTGGATTGTAGCCACACCACTGACTTTAGAGATGTATGAAGGTTGTTTGTTGAGGATGTGGATGAATGGTATGCCTGGTATGGCTTGGTTATCATATGACAAAATGGAAATGTTCGAGTTATAGCCGTCGTAATGGTAAAATTTTATTAACCCTTAAAAACAGTTAAGGCCCGAGACCATAAAACCATTTTTTGACTCACCACTGACTATGGTTACAAAGTTATGGTTGTCTAGTTTATTTTGCCGAAAGAATCACATTAAAAGAGTTTACGGTTTAAGAGTTATGCTAGTTTTCGTAAAAGTGGTTCGAGAGATTTTGTCGCAGAAATGTAACCACTTTGATGCTAAGTTCGAGACCCTTAATAGTCGAATTAAAATGTGAAATTTTGGGATAAAATGATAAGAAAAGTTAGAAAGATTTGTTCGAAGGTTTCGAGTCAAAAAGATTATTTTCCGATTTTATAAAAATACGGAAGCCGAGGTTGCGCAAGTGAAAACCCCTAGGAACGTGACTTTGAAATCAACTTTATAAGCAATTAAGTATAACTTGAATTCGAGGATCGGTTTCGAACCAAACTTACGACTTAAGTATTTGGCGAGTAACATGGACTTAGTACGAGTCTAGATTAAGCCATTAAGTGCTTTGATTACGATTTGTTTAAGTATACGAGCATTTGTTAATAAGTGGATCGTCTAGGGGATTAACCGAATGTTTTTGACTTTGTTTAGATTATCAAAAATCGTGGCAGACCCCTACTACGACCAGAGCATCAGGTAAGTTTTCTTAAACTATACTTTGAAGTATTATTGGATAATACTGTTTTTTCCATATATGCGAGTTATGTTTTGCGATAAATGTTATATCGTGTTAAGATTGAGTTTGATTGTTGGTTTATATACTAGCTTGAGATAAGTAGTTATGAACCGGTTTATTTTGTAGATCTAGAGATAAGAGCATAGTTGTTGTTTTCGACTCTAGACCGGGAGTCGGTGTTTTGAGATATAGTAATAGTCGTGGAAACCCGGAGGGATTCCAGCGGCAGAGTACTATTTATTTTGAGAAATGTTTTTAATAAACATTATTTATATTTTCAGAAAGTATTAAATACTTGGAAATGATTTGAGAAATATTATTCAAATATTTCTTTTATTATCGGAGGATTATTTTAATCATTATTTTATTTTAGAGATTTGTTTAATAAATATTTATTAAATATTTATTAAATCTCTTTAACTGATTTAAAAATCATTTGAGGTCTTTAAAAATTATTTTAAACATTTCTGACCTTCAAAAATATTCTCAAAAATTATAAGGATTCCCAAATAATTTCCCTGAGTATTATCAGCTCACTCGAGCCATCTAAATGTTTCAAATTCATTAAGAATCAGGAATCCAGAGTTTCGGAAGTCAGGATTTTAATTCCTTTTCATTGATACCTCCAAGTGTATTCTGAGATGTTAGCCCTATTATTAAGGGTTTCTAGTTTCGTTAAAAGAGTATAGGATTCGGTCTTGTTTTCGTATGAACCATTTGTTGTTCAAATTTAGATTCCGGTCGAAGGCCAGCGAGAAACTTCGGTTAGCTTCCATTTGATTCCGGAAGTAACCAAAAGATACGAGTAAGATCTGCAAACGGGTAGACACCCGGGGAACTTGAATTTGTTTCAGTTTCAAGGCTAGCAGATGCATCCAGAGATAAGAACTGGGAAAACGGAGTTAGAGACGAAGGTAGCGCATCGTCCATCCACGGCCCAGGTGGGGTCGGGGCAGACTGGGAAACTGGGACTGTCCTCTACATGTAGAAATATTAATCACTAGAGCCCCATGCATATTGACTGATCATCGAGCAGGGATGCGCCTGGAAAATTCCCTACACAAGTTCAAGTCAATTCTCTTACCTTCGAAGCATTGTTCATTTTGTTCGGCAGTATCTAAAACTGTTGGTATTGTTTTCCCCGAGGGGTGTCTTGCATCCAGATCCTATCCAGTCCCTATAAGGGCAATATTCAAGTTTTCACTAAAGCATGCATGTTTTATAAATTGCTTCGGTAGAGACAAATTTCAATATCTTTCAAATAAAGATAGTACATGATAACTAAGGTACTGAGGTAGTACTAATTTCTGAATATTTTTCCAAAAAGAAATAAATTTTTGATAAGTTATTGAGATAATAACGAGTTATTCATTTTACGGTAAAGGAAAAGATTTCAGAAATGAGATATTTTGACAATAATTGTCTGGTGAGTTTATACTGAGACTTCATTCTTAGGCAGATTATGCCATACTTTATTATCTTGCTGAGCTTTTGCTCACTCTTGCTATTGTTTATATATTATATAGCAGCTAAGAAGGATGCCAAGGATTCGACACACAGCCCGCAAGCGAGTGGGAAACGCAAGGCTTTATCGTGAGCGGTTCATGGCAGCGATCCCAGAGGTAGTAATGACCAGTTGGATCAGTCTGCAGCTTTTGTTGGTTCATTTTATTTATAAGTACGACTTGTGTAAATATATGACCAGAACCAGACGATTAAGTCGCTGAGGTGCCTTCACTTAGAGGTTACATCAGCATTAGTATTCAGAATTTATTGGGATTGTAATAACTTATATTTTGAGGATTTATGTCTGTAAATTATGTCATTTCTGAGACTCTAACCCGTGTGAGTGTGTTATATTGTGGGGTCATGAGCATGTGGATTATATATATTGTGAGAAATACATGTACAACAATGAGTAAATGGATCGTGACTACCCTAGATCCCTGACCCCGGGTCTGGGGGTGTCACATATCTAAATAAAACAAAATATTGTGCACATTGTATATGTGTAATTTTACTTTTAATACTATAATAGTTATAAGTTTACAACACTCATTAGAAAAAAATGCCATCATTTTTCGCCAATTATTTTCCATGGAAACTATTTCCCACTGAAATTCGTTGAGTTGACATGTAGGGTAATTAAATTCATGAAATTAGTTTTTTCACCAATTTCGGTGGTATTTTAAATTAGTCGAACGAAATTTGGCATTTGTAATCAATATTTAATTTATGGAATAAGAATTTTTTACTAATATCAATGATATTCGGATCCCATTGAACAAAAATTCGTGAAATTTACTTTTTATTCATATATTTGACATAAATTTTTATCACAAACATCAGTAGTATTTACGATCAGTCAAACGTTGATTTAAATTGAATGGACGGCAAACTTCCCGCCTAATTGATTAAAAAAATTAAATTTCGTGAAATTAAATAAACTCAATGAACACTAGTGGTAAAAAGTAAATAAATAAACTTTAAAATGAATCATTCTTGTGAATTGTTTTTTTAATTCGTAAGATTATAGATTACACCAAATTTAAATTTTAAAAATTCTTTCACCTTGGAAAAAAATTTAATATGAAAATTGGTTCTAGTAATGTTATCATACTTGATTATAGGATTATTATTTTAATTTTTTAGATAATCAAAACGATGGGTAACCTAAGTATTTGAACTTCAATTTTAAATTATAGAAAGATTTCATTTATAATTCAAAACATAATAATTTCGTTATAATTTCGCCAAAATCGATCCATTCCAAATCTGTTGTAATAACAGTGAATTTAATTAGCAATTTCAATGTCGAACTCCTCTGAATAAAGATTTGGCAAATTCAATTTTATTAATTTTAGGGATGCATACAAATATTTCTTTATTTTAGGACACTACGATATCTCACCAATCATTATTGCGATGATTATAATATTCTATTATTATTATTATTATTATTATTATTATTATTATTATTATTATTATTATTATTATTATTATTATTATTATTATTACCAAATTGTGTTCCTATAATTATATTACATTTTATTATTTCAACAACAATTACAAATAGGACTTGGTGGCCCATTAAAGTACAAGTTGGTGACTAGTATGCATAATAGGAATTAATTGGATTAAAAGTATTCCAACCCAAGAGAGTATAGCCCACTAAGAGCCCAAAAAAAATAATACATATATATATAGTTGGGTGTGAGCCAAAAGCAAAGAAAACAACCCACTTATGTTTTTTCTCTCTCGGCAAAAGAAAATCAAACACACCATTTTCCTCTCCACCATTTTCACTAAGCTTTAAACCACCAAAATCCACCCATATAATCACTTGATCATACATGCAATTAGAGAAATGGAGTGCTTATTAAATTCTCTACATATCGATATATAAATATTACAAGTATCAAGATTTTGGTTTTTTCGACCAAGCTTTTAAAACCCGATTTTTTCACAAGGGTATGATCTTATGCCCTTAAAACCTTTTGTATCATGTTATTATGTGTTTTATTTTGTACTATGCTTGAAACCCCATTTTTTTATTAGGGTTATAATATTTAATTTGGGGCTTTTGTAAAATGTGATTATTGTAATGAATTTTGATGGGATTTATGTGATTTGGGTTTGTTATGGGCTGAATTTGTGTTTTGAGGGGTTGATTGAGGTTGCATGATGAATCGGGGGCCACCACCACGGCGGTAGAGGTGACCGGCGGTGGTGGGTGTTGCCGGAAAACAAGACAGGAGGGTGGGGGGGTTTTGTGCGAAAGGAGAGAGAGCAGAGTGGGGTTCGAGAGAGAGAGATGTGGAGACAGAGAGATAGAGAGACCAGGAGAGGAGGAGGGAGAGATGATCGGAGAAGGAGGGAAAGAGGGAGAGGTGGAGAGAAAAGAAAGAGATGGAGGGAGGCGGAGGCAGAGAGAGATTGAGACGAGGAGAGATAGAGAAATGAGGCGGAGAGATAGAGAGAGAGAGAGAGGACGGAGGGAGAGAGTGAGATGAGATCGAGAAGGAGAAGAGAGATTCGAGGGAGAAGAGAGAGAGGAGCGAGAACAGAGAGGGGGAGGGAGTGATCGGAGCGAGAGAGAGAGAGAGAGAGAGAGAGAGAGAGAGAGAGAGAGAGAGAGAGAGAGAGAGAGAGAGAGGAGATAGACAGTGGCGGTGGTGGTGGGAGCCGCCGGCGCCACCACGGCATCCGGCCGGCAACCACCAACAGTGGTGGTTGATGGGGGGATGTTGTTTTCTTATTATTTTATCCATAATTAATTTATTGTTAATTTTGTATTAATTGATTAATTAAGATTTTAATGGATAAATATGAGCAATAAAAAAATTAAGTTTAGTTTAAGAGAAGATTGCAAATTCTTTTATTGGAATAATAAAGTTTGGGACTTAAGAAATTCAAATGGGAGTGTTCACCTTGTAATTTAATATGGGGTTTTACAAAAGAAATAAAATAGGATTAATTTATAATAAATTTAGTAAATGGTTTTCAAAAGAAAGAAAAGAATTTAGGATTATTTGGTTGGTCATTAAAATTGGAAAGAAATGGGTTAAGTAGAGATAATTAAATTATTTTTAAAATGTGAAAAGAGCTAAATTATTTATTTAGTTGAATGTAAAATTTATAAAGAAATTAGAATTTGTGAGAATAGTTAAGATAGAATTGTTTGGATGAATTATATGTTTCGTTAAAAATGGGAATAATAAATATGGTCTTAAATTGAATAAAATTGGATTCACTGTAACACCCTCACATACCAATATTAAGATTATATGCTTTTATAACTAATTAAACATTAATATAGAAGAAATTTTAGAAAATTCGGCATGATGGGTTCGTGAATAGGACTATCCACCTGTCCTAATCAACCAAACCAACCAACTAATACCAAAACAGTCCACTTGCGTGATAACAACAAAACCCATAGAGAATATGACTACACCAACCAAGATCGCTCACAGGCCACAGTATGAAACAACTTCTAATTAACTATTACAACCAAGAACTGAATCAAATAATATACAACCCATAAAATATAATAATCTGTCTACTAATACAGATATAATATAAACAAAGGTATATGCTCACTACCCATCCAACCACCTCGACTCTCTGGCTGCCTCTATGGCTACCCCAACCAGACGGGCCACTCCTTCTAGACATCTTCAAGCTTAGCTGAGGAAACAGAATTAGCAAGCAAGTGAGCCAAAATGCTCAGCAAGTATATATATATGTAATTAAAAACATCAACAACTGAAATGTCTGCAAGATTGTCAAGAATTAACAATCAACAATATATGAACTCAACTGAAAAATTCATCTTGTGTCTGAATCATAAAATAGAAGAGGATTGGACTATCATGCATTTTATAAATAAAAACAATCATAAGGTTAGGCTGCTGATCAGTCACGCACTAACCCCGGACAAACGCACACAGCAATGTCCTTAGTGGATCCACGGCACACATTGGCCTTAATAATTTCTGACCACGAATCTGGTTCGACCCTTACGGTCCACATTTTAAAAAAACTAACAGTCCAATCCTATAACTAGACATCAGGTGTCGGAACAATCGACCACCTCAACTGCCAAATACCCTGGACACTTTTGTTCCAGGTCAACATCTCAATCTCGCAAAATGAAATAAGGTCAGGTAATTTCTGATCTAAATATCGACAAGTTCAATATGTATATATACAAAGGGTATGGATGCAAATCAATATGCTAAAAGAATCAACAAAATCAATATAATCGATTTGGGGTGTAACAATTAAGTATTCAGAATCAAGGGAAATTAATGGAACAAATATAGCAAGAATAAGTCGAATAAGCATCTGAATCAGGTTATAATAATCATAACTCATGTGAAAGACAAGTGAAGTAATTTACTTGCCTTAACCAGAAAATCACAGAATCCGAAGGGTCTTTACGTCCTCAGCTTTAGCCTTCCCTTTATCCACGGGATCTACACACAATATAACACTATTTTAGAATCCTGCTCAATATTCGCTAATCAATATAAACATTCCACTTAGTCTACCCCTGCGAATAGTCTCCTAATTTATATTTATTTAATCATAAAGTCACATTAACACATACTACATAGATTTTAAAAAAAATATGAAGCCCGACTCACAATTCGTGTAAATTGTATAATTATACATACTCATTTTCAAGAAATGATTTTAATATATTTTAGAAAAATTTTGACGGCATCCCCTTTATACGGGGAACTGCCAGTCGGGATACAGCCGACTCAACCAATCACCATAATTAGTATCCAACCAATATTATTTACAATTATTACCAGAATGCATCTCATCATTTATACCAAATCCATTTTAAAACAATTAATTACTAACTTAAATCAATTCATATAAATAACCTCATTAATACAACTTACAGTTCAAATATAACGAAAGAGTAATACATAATTTAGGAAATGAAATCTTGGCTCAGAATAATCATCATTGCCGCATACTATCGACTCAATATTTAATATCACTATCGATAGGGCAAAATGTCGAGGGTACTCTAATTTTGGGTTTCCGACTCGAAATTCCGCTCGAAAATATCATGGAATTAATTACAATTTCAGTAAATAATCCAATAAAACTTTGACTGTAATCATCATTTAATCTCCAAATAAATTCAATTCTACAATTGCAACATTACCAATCAGTAATAAAACCGATTTAATAGTCACAAAAGAGATCGAACTACACAGGAGTTAACAACATTGGTAAATTCAGTCAGCAAAAATTCATAGCCATGCAATAATTCGAGCAATATACCAAGCCACAATAATCGAATCAACAACCACAAAGAATATATATATGTATGCAGAATTGATATCGAAATAAGCCGTCACAGAGAACAACATAATCGAGTAGGTCGAACAAGTCGACCCACCCCTCCACAATCCAACATTACCAACTCATAACCTTAGATTACAAACTAGTAACCCAGCCATATACCAGTCCACACACGCACACACACACGACACAGGGTATCGACAGGAGACAGGGGAGGAATAATGGAGAAAGGAGGATAATCGGTACCATCCAATCCTGGGTTCGAACCCACACAGGACCACAAGCCCACGCACACACACCTCAATCTTCACACACACACACCGGAACTCGAACACACACACACAGCCGTCGCACAGCACAAGGGAAATCAAGGGGGAGGAGGAGAGTTTTACCAGTAACAATCAAACTGAGGTTAAAGATTAATTCCTCACTCGAAAAACAGAGAACGAGAGAGATGTACGGGAAGAGTCGAGAAGAATCAAGGGAGAGCAGGAGAGTTCGTGAGAGAGATTGATGTTATAATTGTTTTGGGACAACTGAATTTAGGGATTGAGTTCTTTAAAAAGGGGAAAGAACCTTTCTCTCTTTTTTTTTTTTTAAAAAAAATCTGATTATTACAATTTGAATTAAACAATAATTAAATTCCCAAAATTTGGAATTAATAGGAAAATGGTTGAAATTTTAAAATTTAAAATTCTAAAATGAAGAGCACAAAATTACAATCGCCCATATATTTTTAAAATATTTTAAGGATCAAAAACGAATAAAATATGAATTTTACAAGATTAAATCCTTAAATTGGAAAATAATTCGTAAAATCATTTTAAAATCCTTGAAACCCAAAAATAATTCACCCAATATTTTTAAAAGTCATATAAACTAAAAAAGTTATTAATGAAGAAGATTTCAGGATTTCTGCTAATCCCGAAGATTTTATAAAATTCACAGAAGATAATTATAACACAATTAAATAAGAAATAAATTCCCAAAAATATAATAAAAATAGCCGGGCTTACACAACACATACAAAACACCAACCAGGACTCCAAATATTATTCCATAGATACATCACCTCCTTAACCAATTTATACACCACATAATTCATACTTAATAATAAAATAATAAAATAAATAACTTTAGTAACTAAAATATTCTGAAATTTCTAAGGCTTTATATTCACCCTTCGATATTTTTAAGAATAAATAGAGATTAATATTTTGTTTCTCTAAAATAGACTTAATTAGATTAGAGAATTTTATCATGCCATTTTAATTTCGAGATGTATAGTACAAGAACTAAATTAATTTAGAAATGCTAATTAAATACTTTACTTAAGTAGAGAACTTTTTTATAAAATAAGAGGTATAGATAATTATTGTTGATCTTATACAAATCTTTTTCATTTATTCTATTCAAGATATGTCGTTAAATAATTAAATTAGCGACAATTTATAAATTTATTAGAGACCTTTTTAGATGAGCTTTTCTCCTGCTAATAAATAGAGCGAGACTTTTACGTATCATTATGACTGATTGGCATACAACTGATATATTAAAAATTAATAGGAAAATCAATTAGATCCTCCATTTAATTTATTTTACCTCACGAATAAGGCATTAATGAGATTTTTAAAATTTCGGGAATATTTCCCAATTATTTGTTCGAGAATTATTGGTTATCAATGACATGATTGTCAAGCTGCTTTGACATTTCGTGATTTAATTCTTACCCGGGTACTAAAAGTATTCTGATAATTATGATAGAGTTTCCCCTTTTCGAGAATTGAGACGTTTGCTCGCGGTTAGCACTCTTTTATTTATTTGGTAAACGTTTAACGTCGAGACAGAGGCAAGTTCATTCCTACCCTAACTCTCGAAAACTTTGTATTTCTGTTAATATTATTTCATTCTTTAATTATTTTCGAGCTATCAATTATGAGATTTATCTACTGCTCCATATAATGCAATAAATTCTTTTGAGCATTATTTTTCTCGTTAAATATTACGTTACTGTTAAAATTTTGTTTACTTGCAAATTACACTCCCTATAAGCGTATAAACAAATCCGTTGCTATCAGGTCGATCTCCTTGATTCGAGATGACTATTATTTTGATTCAGTAAAACTAATCTCATTCGTTCGAGATAGTTAAATTCATTCTTTTCAATTGAACTTATTGTACAAATTCAACAATAATTTATTGATTATCTTCAGTTGGTTCATCGTTTGAATCAACCGATAGGAGTTATAAAAATTAGGATCGTTAGAGTATTTACTCGTTGATCAAGTGAAAAGCATTCTATTTAACAATTCATCAATTTTGAGTATTATAATCATTCGAGTGGTGCTACTTGTTCAGTACGACTCATAATATTTCATTTTTAGACTATTCTCATTATTTCGAGATAGTTGCCCCTTTTTTGTCAGTGGCTGACACTTTGTTCGTGTTAACTAATAAATTATGTTTATTGAGAGTTACATCAACCCATTGTTCGGATTGGTGGCACATTTGAGTAAAACTGGCAGTCCGCCAGATCAATCAAATATTTTCCTATGAAGTTTATCTCAAAATATCAGTTCATTAAATGTTCGGGAATTCTGTATTCTACTGGTCAATTTTGGGAAAGAAGCCCATTATAGAGAAAGAGAGACTTGTGTACCTTTATTTGGACACGAGAATATTTTAGGCACTATGATGCCAGGGTTGATATAATAACCCACTATGATGCTAGCATTCATACATATACATTATATTCGTTGATATCGTATTGTAGCCGTGATCGGGCAAAGTGCGGTGTCATTGGAGGACGGTATTCCCGGTCAGATAGTTGATCGCCCCGCCGAAATACCGAAAGGATGGAAGACCAGTTATTCATTATCATGAGTCATCAGAGTTTCACCAATTGAGTTTTTCAAGTAATCTATTTTCAAGATGAGTCTTGAGTCAAAGTGTCAGATTTTTGACATCCAGTTATTCATTTAATTTCGAGTAATTATTTTGGTAAATCTTATTATATTTATGTACCGAGCAAGGAGAGAACTTGCTGAGCACCATAGTTGCTCATTCTTGCTTTACAACATTTGTTCAGCTGTCAAGAAGGAAAAAGGCGAGACGTCCAGCCAGAAGAATAAAGGGAAGGAGAAAGCTCCGGGCTATGGTGACAAGGACTGATGAGACTAGTTGGAATCCTGTTACCTCTTATACTTTTTAGACTTGTGTAAGATATCATTCAGAGATGTAATATATCGTATTGTAATAATGTGTGAGACCAATCTTGGATCTGTGGAGTGGGACTGCTCCACTCCGTTGCAATAAATATTTTAGTATTATTGAGCTAACGTGTGCTGCAGGATACTGAGACCTGATGTGACGATCCTGGTCCCCGGACAGGGTGGATTTGGGGGCGTCACATCCGTTACATCCGCTTACAAAAAAGAAAAAACATTATTGACATTCCTAATTTTTTTTCCTCTATCATATCGGTTTATCCATGAGAGGTGAAAATGGAAGATCCAGTCCGATCGGGTCAAATAATTCCTACTTAAGAAAAATGGTACAATGACGGGATTATTTTTTTTCTCCCGTTTTAATATGTGACGAGAATGGTACTTGTATAATTTTCAGGGAAGAAACCCGGTATGCCTCAAATTTAATATTAAATATATTTTTTATATTATGACAAAATATATTTTCATATTATGATAAATATATTTTATATCATATAATTTTATTTGTACATAAGATACAATATTTTTAATTTATTTATCTAGTGGAATAATCTAGAAGCATGCGGAGTGTGCATGTTCTAGAATTCTCTCCAAGTGGTGGAGGAGCATATAAAAGGGTGAGACCCCTCATTTGGAGAGATATAGAGAGTGACAGAGAGCAAAGTAAGAGCATTCAAAGTGTAACGCCCCCAGATCCGCCCTGACCGGGGACCCGGGTCGTCACATTGTCTCAATATCCTGCAGCATACGTCACCGCAACAATAAAGCAAAATATTTAATACAACGGAGCATAAATGTCCCACTCCGCAGATCCAAGATCGGTCTCACACAATATTACAATACATCTTAGTACATCTTAGGATAATATCTTACATAAGTTCACAAAAATAGAAAAATAAAGGTTCCAACTGGATATTCTAATTCTTGTCAGCATAGCCTAGAGCTTTTCCCTTTCCCCTGCATCCCTGGCTGGACGTCTCACCTCTTTCCATCTTGACAGCTGAATAAAATGTTGTAAAGAAAGAATGAGCAACTATGGTGCTCAGCAAGTTCTCTCCTTGCTCGGTATATAAATATAATAAGATTTACCGAAAGAAATACTCAAAATTTTAAAATCGGATATCACAATCTGACTCTGACTCAATACTCATCTCGAAATCAGAATACTCGAAAGACTCATTTCATATAACTCTGATGACTCGTGATTCAAGAATAAACTGGTCTTCCGCCTCTCGGTATCTCTGTGGGGCGATCAACTATCCGACCGAGAATACCGTCCTCCAATGACACCGCACTTCGCCCGATCACGGCTACAATACGATATCAACAATATAAAATATAAATGTATGAATGCTAGCATCATAGTGGGTTATTAATTCAACCCTGGCAACATAGTGCCTAAATAATCTCGTGTCCGCATAATGGTACACAAGTCTCTCTTTCTCAATAATGGGCCTTTTTCCCAATATTGACCAGTAGAATACAGAATTCCTGAATATTTGATGAATAGGTAAATTGAGAAAATTCTTCCATGAAAATATTTACCAATCTGGCGGACTGCTAGTCAGACTCAATTTTACCACCAATCCGAACAATGAACTGATGTAAACCCTCAATAATAATATTTTATTGGTCGACATGAACAAAATGCCAAACTTTGACAATAAAAGCAACTATCTCGGAATAATGCGAATAGTCTAGAATGAAATATTTTGAGTCGTACCAAACAAATAGTACTACTCGAATATTTATAATACCCACAATTGATGAACGTTAAATAGAATATTTTTCACTTGATCAATGAGTAAAACTCTAACGATCCTAATTTTATAACTCTTATTTGTTGATTCGGGAGATGAATCAACTAAAAGATAATCAATAAATATTGTCGAATTTGTACAATAAATTCGACTGAAAAGAATGAATTTAACTAGCTCAAACAAATGAGACTAGTTTCACTGAATCAAAATAATAGTCGTCTCGAATTAATGAGATCGACCTGATAGCAACGAATTTATTTCTACGCTTATAGGGAGTATAATTTCGCAAGTAAACTAAATTAACAGTATCGTAATATTAACGAGAATTAATGCTCAAAAGAAATTATTGCATCATAAGGAGCAGCAGATAAATCTCATAATTGATAGCTCGAAAATAATTAAAGAATGAAATAATAAAAACAGAAATACACAGTTTCCGAGAGTTAGGGTAGGAATGAACTTGCCTCGATCTTGTAGTGCAAATGAATGCAGATAAAATTTATACTCTACCCGTGAACTTAGCTTCGATCTACAGCTCGAAAAATATTCTCTAAAATGGCAACCAGAAATACGTGAGCGCTTCGTCAAAATAAAGTATTTCTAAACCGCTAGTAAAATATTTAAATATTAAATAATAACATCTCTCGAAAATCTCTACAATAAATAACAGAAAATAATTCCCGGATAAATAACTCTTCCATCGGACTCGGGAATCAAATCTAGAAAATACATACTATTTTTAATATTCGTAAATCCCACTTTATTTAATTACAAGAAAATTCTCATTTAAAAAGGGCTCTAATCATTTCTAAGTATTCGCTAACAATTAATTTGCTATTTAAATCGCACTTTCCAAATAAAAATTAGCTATTATGAATCATCTACAAGTCTCTAAAATTCTCTAATTTAATTAATATTAATCTCTATTTATTCTCAAAATAAAATAATTCAACAATCCATTTTTATTCAATTTAAATCCATAATTATTAATATTAATCTCACTAACTAACTTCTCTTTCATTTTTAATCTCGTAAATAATTTAATATTAATACGATTTTAGCCTCTAAATTAATCTGGTCCGATCCGGTTAATCAAAATAATCCGAAAATATTAATTACCAGCTTTCTAAAATTAAAACCATATTTAACTCTGTTTATTCACTAATATACCCCTTTTATTAATAAATCATTAAATCTCTAATTTACGTCACAAAATATTCTTATTTAATTAATAAATCAATCACCGTTTTACTAATTAATCATTTCTCACAATTTAAACAATATTCCAATTTTAACTAAGCCACTTAAACCCCTTTTTGTTATTAACAATATCGATTCCGATTAAAACATATGATCATTAGTTTTTATTGTTACGTTATTATTTTATTAATAATTTCACTGCAACAGCAGTACGTGGGGCCCACTGCCACCACCTGTCCACCACCATCGAGGCAACGACCATCTCTTCCCGAAAATTTCTCTCCAGCCCCGCCTCTCTCTCTCCTCTCTCTCTCTCTCAATCTCTCCGTTATCTCTCTCAATCTCTCTGCACTCCCAATCTCTCTAATCTCTCTGCCTTATCTCTTCCCTCCCCTCTCGCACTTCTCTTTCTCCCAATCCCCGCGTCTCCCCTCTGTCTCAGCCCCCCCTTTCTCGACAACACGCACACAACTACATCACACCCTCATCTCTCTCCCTCTATCTCTCGAATCTCTCTCGAACTCAATCTGTCCATCTCTCCCTCCGCCTCTCTCTTCTCTCTCGACTCCCCCTTTCATCACCTCCTCTCGACCTCCCTTCTCTCTTTCTCCGCTTTCTCTCAACCTCGACCTCACTCTCCGATTCCAACCACCAATCAACAACCCAAAAATAAACCAACACCACCACCGCAGCGGTGGTGGTCGTCCCCTTCTCCGACAATGACAACAGCTACCCCCTCCCCTTATTCCCGACACTAAATGCCGCTCAACACAAACCAAATCGAGACTGCCAGATATCAAGAAATGAAAAAGAATAAAAGAAAGTTTAACATAAAAACAATAATTACCTGATGTTGTATTCTATTTGTATATAATTATATGGTCGAGTTTTTGTTTGATTTAGAAAGTAGACAATAAATGAGTCTTGCAGGAAAAGAAGATGGGTGCTTTTGTTTTGTTTTGTGCAGAGACGAGTGGTGTAACCCTGTTTTTAAAATGAAGATAAGGCCAGTTTGTTTTCTGTTTATTTAATCAAAAGGAACAAGAGTGGGGGACAAAAGCAAGTGCTGGGAAAATAATGATCATGTTTAGTGCAATGTTTGGTGAAAAGAACTCGTTTCCCCCCTGCTGGCTAATTAAACGAGACTCTAATTTCGTTTCATAAAATCAATTCGACCCAAAACTAAAATCCTATTTCTCTAAATTTCCTAATTTTATTAAATATCAAATAAATATAATTAAATAGATATAATATAATATTTACTTACATATGAATATATAAAATTTCGAAATTTTACAAAAACGCGCTAATTAAAATATACTAGTGCATCGCTCCTAATTAAAATTTAAATATCGAGTAGGAAAAATTTATTCGAAAAATTCGCGATTATTACACAAAGAGCTTGTGAAGGTTGGGTGCTAAACTTTGTAAGTAGAAAGGGGCTAGTATGGGACAAAGGGGTTCCATTCTCTTTGTAATAGTGGTTTACTAATAAAGAAGGGTCTTTGTTAGTAAAGTTTATGGCTTCTATATCTTATTACTTGTTTATCCGCCGCACAAGTGTAGGTGACACTTGGGGTTGAGGCTGGTCTAGTAGTTCGTTAGGGGGATCGACAAGTGCTAGATGTCGGCACGGTTGGCTTAGAAAGGGGACGAATTCTAAGGCCGTGATAACGTGGTATCAAAGTTAGAGGTTACGGAGTGCGTAATCTTGACACGAATCAAGGCGAAGAAGGTTGACGAAGTTCTCGTGGCACTTGGCATGGGCTTGGAGAAATTGGAGGCACACATGGAGCAAATCGAGAGCAATTTCAAGACCTTAGAAGACCATGTATTTGAGGAGCTTGGACGTGTGAAGGAAGAGGTCTAAGACTTGCAAATGAGGGAGGTGGCTCGAGAGGAGCGGGTCACAAACTTGGAGAAGATGGTTATTGAGACATGCAGCGCGGTCAAGGCACAACTGGCCAAGATCGAGGCTGGCATGCTTGGTGGAGGCTTCGTAGCGCTCGAGGCATACAAGGTTGAAGCACCTAAGCCCAAGGAGTTCAATGGCGTAAGGGATGCCAAGCTCGTGGAGAACTTTCTGTGGGACGTGGAGAACTACTTCGAGGCGGTAGGGATAGTCGACGAGGCGACTAAGGTGAGAACCGCTACTCGATATCTTAGTGACAATGCAACCTTGTGGTGGCGTAGGAAACACGCCGACATGGAAAAGGGCCTTTGCCGGATCGAATCTTGGGGAGACTTCAAACGGGAGCTAAAGAAGCAGTTCTACCCCGAGAATGTGGTGTACATGGCTAGGAAAAAAATGAGGGAGCTCAAGCAACGTGGCAACATTGGGGACTACGTGAGCGGGTTCACCACCTTAATGTTGTAGATTCCTAGCATGACGGGCGAGGACTTCTTGTTTTACTTCGTGGATGGCTTACAAAATTGGGCCAAGCAAGAGCTGCAATGAAGGAACGTCAAGGATGTGGACGAAGCTATAGACGTGGTGGAATCCTTGAGGGAGTTTCAAAAGGAGTTGCACAAGCTAAGGGAGCATCACGAGGTGAGTGATGGTGACGATAGCAAGGGTGACGAGGGCAGTGTTAGCTCAAGGAGTGGAATCCCACGAAGAAGGAGTGACACGGGGGCATCAACGAGCCATGACCCAAGCGAAGGGAAGCCAAAGGGCCATGGGACAAAGAAAGGGTGCTATATATGCAAGGGACCGCATCTGATGGTGCAGTGCCCTAAATTGGGGTCGTTGAGTGCCATGCTCCAAAGAGGGGAAGACGAGCCAAGGAGGTTGTCGACTTTGGAGAGGGTGGAGGCACCAATAGAGGAACCTAGGGTGACCTACCTTGGGAGTATGAGGATGGTTGAGGTGAAACAACCCTCAACGAAAGAGAAGTAAGGGCGCGAAGCCACGAGCAAAGGCAAGGCGACTAACGATGGTGCTAAGGGTAGCACAACTAAGGGACATCCAAAGTCTCCTAGGGGGAACGGAGCCAAGGGCGAGGGGCGTGTGTCGCCAAACAAAAATGGGCAACATGGGGGCGTTGCAAGGCAGGAGTCGCAACGGGTATCTCCGACAAGGGCCGAGAGGCGGCACAAGGAGGTCAAGGAAATACTTGGGGAGCGGCTCGTGAAATTGAAGGGTTTGGCACCGAGTAGGCAATACTTGGTGAGGTGGAAGGGTGTGGCACCGAGTAAGGCAACGTGGGAGTTGAAGCCGAACTTGGAGCAATACCAAGAGGCGTTGGAGCGCTATTGGGAGGCAACGACGTCGACGAGGGCGTCTACAAATTCGACGGGGGAGAGTGTCACGCCCTGCCAAAATTCAACCTCTTTAAGTGCGAAATATTCTAGAGAAGACCGGAAGGGTCCGGATGACTCTAGAATGTAGTGGAACATAGCGGAGTTCTTTGGAAGGCACTCGGGAGTTTAAGAAGAATCTAGAAGTTTTCGAAACGTGGTGGAGCCTCGTAGAATCTTCCGGAAACTTTAAGAGCTTGGGAGTTTTCTAGAGACTTCTTATGTAAATAGTTGTATATTCTAGATAGGGTAGGATCTAGAATAATCTATTGTAAATATCTAGTGGAATAATCTAGAAGCATGCAGAGTGTGCATGTTCTAGAATTCTCTCCAAGTAGTGGAGGAGCCTATAAAAGGGTGAGACCCCTCATTTGGAAAGATATAGAGTGTGATAGAGATCAAAGTAAGAGCATTCAAAGAGCTTGTGAAGGTTGGGTGCTAAACTTTGTAACTAGCAAGGGGCTAGTGTGGGACAACGGGGTTCCATTCTCTTTGTAATAGTGGTTTACTAATAAAGAAGGGTCTTTGTTAGTAAAGTTTGTGGGTTCTATATCTTATTACTTGTTTATCCGCTGCACAAGTGTAGGCAACATTTGGGGTTGAGGCTGGTCTAGTAGTTCGTTCGGGAGATCGACAAGTGCTAGACGCCGGCACGGTGGGCTTAGAAAGGGGACGAATTCTAAGACCGTGACATTATGCTCTGTTAACAAATAAAAATTCTGTTAGACAACCATGCATGTATGCAATGTTTCTAATAATCGTCCCAAGCACTAAACACAAAAACACAAGTTGGCAAATGTTTTTACATACAATTATTCATCATGTAGGATCGAATGAAAATATCATGTGTCGGTCATGGTGGCATAGTTTTGTACTCATTTTAGTATTCTATTTTGAATAGAATCCAGGGAATTGATTTGGCTAAACATAAAAAACTTTTAAAAGTAATTGACTACTTATAATTGTTTTAAGTTATAAATAAAAAATTTAAATTTAAATTAATATTTATTTGCAAAAAAAATATTTTGGATAATTTCTATAAATTATTAAAAATATATATAAAAAGTTAAATTATTAAATTAAACATGTAAATGATAATATTAACTTTTATCAAATAAAATTGTAAAATTAAAATAAATCTTTTAAAAAAATATCTTTTACTAAATTTTGATTTTGAGCTATTTTTACAATTTTTAATTAATTTTAAATTTATCACACCACAAATTGTTTTTGGTTAAATGAAAATAAGTTTAACCCCATGGCTATCTAAGCCAAACGCACTCTAAGAAATGGTATAATACAATATCTAAAAAGATAATTTTATATTTATAAACCTATAATCACGTTTTATTACGTGAAATTTCTAAAAGCTTTTTATAAATTATGAAATTTCATAATCTCAAATAGTTCTTAAGGTCACCTAGGAGAATCAAGACTCTTTTTCTTCCTTAACTAGCGTAACTGCTCGTGCAAGGCACGGGCCTCTATATAAACGCCTCTAATTTTATTTTAAGGAGGGGTGTAGTGGTTGGTTTATTAATTTTTGGAGTGGAAATTCATAATTCTGAAATTATAATATGAATAGTGATATGTGTTAATAGTGCATGCCAATAAGGACTGTATATAGACTCCAATAATTTTATTGAGTATGATGTAAGTTCGAGTTATGAACGGGGATCGTGTAATCATAAATTTGAGAGAGTAAGATGATAAACTTTGTCTTTCTAGAGTGATAGTCACTGTTTCCATATCAATACGATTACAACCGTCCATAATTAGCCGCAAAGGGTAGCATAATCATTGGAGGCAATATTAAACACAACATTATGATGATATTACCGAAAAAGAGAAAGTAAACGCATGAAAGTTGCAAGTAATAGAAAAAATATTTCGAGTTGCAAAAATATATATCAATGCAAAAATTCTTTAGAAATGAAGAATGCACCTTAATTCTGGCTAGCATATACTTATTAGGAAGAACAAATGAATCTTGAAAAATGAAATATGTTCAAGACGAACAATTTTGCTTCCCTTAAAATATGCTAATATCATCTCTATTGCAAGTATATAATGCAATGTTATTACACTGGCAATTAACCTATAAAAACAAAATTCCTCTAGGAAATAAATTGAGGTTGCAAAAAAGAATTTGTAAAAAAAAGTCATATAAACAAATAAAAAAAATTATAGTTAATAACATTCTGCATCAGGTCAACCTGGAAAAATCATATTATGTTAGTTATATTATTAATCATATATCCAAAAGGAGATTAGGTATTATGTAGTATCCCGCTAAACAAAATACATTCTTTTACGATAAATGTAAACTTGAATGTAAGTGGTTAACCAAAAAAAAATAAAATAAAATGAAATTGTATTTTATTTCTGTGACACCCCTAGATCCGGGGTCAAGGATCCAGGTCATCACGGTCCAATTTCCGATCAAAATCCATAATCTCTTGAGTCTTTTTTTTTAAATTTAATACTTATGCAATTGACCCCATACTAATACACACACACACCAGTCATATGCTCATAGAACAACATCCATAATATTAAAAGTTTAGAGTTAAACAGTTATTAAAAACCCAGAACCTTACTAAGTACATTGTTGAATAATACTTCTACAGGAAGCATTTCAATAACCAACAGTTTATTACAAACTTACACAATTAATTTACATAAGTCTACTAAGCCCCTTTCGCTTGTCACTACCTCGGGGATGGTCGCCAGCACTCGCTCAAAAGGTCGCCTTTCCCTTACCCTCTTGCACGGTGTAGTGCGGAGTATTGGCATGGGACCTAGCTGTAGTATAAATAAATAGCAAGAATGAGCTAAAATAGCTCAACAAGATAACTTCGATCTACTACCATAAAAGGGAAAATAAACCTTTACATGTATATATAAAAATGGGAAAATTCATCATAGTCATTAAGAAAAGAAATAATTCTTATCTATCAAATGCACCATCTATTCCTCTTTGTACGAAAAGTAATATGTAGTATTATAATATCAGTTTCTCTTCTTAAATAATATAACAATCCATACTTCGTTTCCGTATAATTTTCCAAAAATAATATTCCATTTGAATAAGATCTCGCAATAATATCCTTCTGTTTCTTGTATACGACAACCATATACAAATATTATAAAATCAGTTTCTCTTCATTCCATATAAATAATTCCATCACCTTATCTCATTTTCTTGGTTTCAGCATATAACTCTGAAAACCATTGTCAACATTTTCTTTTCAAAAACATTGGGGATATCTGCTGTCGCCTGATACATTAGGACGATGATCAGTCGCCTAATCGTACCTGCTCTCTTTTTACTACCGGTAGAAGGAATGAAGATCATCCCTGGAGGAAGGCCACCTGCTAACATCCTCCCTTGGCATCTTCGTGCCGTAATAAAAATAATAAATGCTGCACTGTGTCGCACACAGCCCTGACACAGCCACTTACGCAAGTCTGTTGCAATCCCCCTTTTTGTCAAATCATTTTTCCATTTACATTTATCATTTCCATTTCCATTTCCATTTCCATTCACATTTCCATTCACATTTATTCATCACCTTTAAATCATATGTCATAATACTTTAATTATGACTCATACATCTTTTCTATAATTATTAAAGTCAAATATGCCTTTAGAACATAAAGTATATTCGCTCTATCCATATTCTTATCTATCTTTCTTTAATTTTCAAAATCAGGAAATAAATACTTAGCAATATAGCAACGTAGAAAAACATATATATTCCATGAAATCATTTTACTTTGAAAAAAAATAAAATAGTTTTCCAAAGTAAGAGTAGAAGAAATCTTGCTCTCTTATATACACATATATATATGTTGTTCCATCTACTTTTAAAAATAGTAGAAAATAATCAAATAATACTTATTAAATCACAATATTTAAAAAGAATATCTTTAGCAAAATATTATAAATCATATAACCCTAGATAACACCTGATACCATTCTTTTATTTACTTTAGATAACAACTGATACCATTCTCTTATCATAAGGCATGTTCACTCCATGCATAAACTTCTCTATACATATGCATATCCATCTTCATATTCATACACATCTTCGTATACCTTTCTTTTTAATATCAATACTCAATGAAGACAAATTCTTCACAGTATAGTAATAATAGCATCACATGTATATATATATATATATATTCCAAGAAATCAAGTTTCTTTGAAGATAATAATTTTTCCAAGTAAGGATAGAAAAGATCTTGCCTGGATCTCTAAAGCGAGTAGGTGGAATCCTGAGTTCGTCTCCCGCTTCTATAGGAACGAAAAGGATCACCGTTAGTATATACCCCACTTAATCACTTAATCTCTACACCATAACACCCTTAACTCATATTATACGTTTAACATGGCTTTTATGCACCAAAAGTTTACATGCACTTCACCATTTTTAAACTCGATCTAAGTTTTAGTGTATTCCACAATTTCCCTTAATAACCACACTCGACTGTAAAAATTCTCAAAAAATATAGATTTCGAATTTTACTACAAGGTCAACTGTAAATGATCCTCTGACCACCCTAATACACTATCCCAAAATTTCATAATTTCTAAAAATGTCTAAGTATGGTAATTATAACCTCAAAGTTGACACAATTGCATTTTCTCGGTTTCCGAACGACTTTCACTAAAACCCACTTTTCTCCTAAACCGTTCATCAGATTTTGACGCACTTTATATCAAAACGATCTATGACTCAAGCTCTATCATCTCATGGTTAGTTGGTGTTCTAGACAGGAACCTACCGTACGCGTCTGAGGTTTCAAAAACAGGGCATTCTTTGGTTAAACGAAAATCGGACATTATAACGGCTATATTTTCATACTTTCCAAATTATTACTCCTCCAAATCCATCATCCACCTTATACACCATCACCTACACCATGTGGTCATCTTACCAACCATGGTTACAAGCACCAAACACTTCTATATATCATCTCATCACTTATAAACACACATCTACTCATGATTTATACTTAAAACAAACTTAACCATTAAACTCATCATAATCCATCATAAACTCAAATTAATACTAAGGGTTCTTGAATTTTATACCTTCCTTGGAGCTTGAACAACACTCAATAAGCCTTGGATAGTCCTTAAATAACCTTAAGGTAGCTTGGATCAACTAAATAAATCATAAAAACAAAGTTAGAAATTCGGATACGTTTTCTGGATGAGGCTTCTAAAGGAAAGTTGTAGAGAATCTAACCAGCTTTCCAAACATATAAAGAACACAAAATTCTATTGAGTAATGAAGGAGCTATGGCCGTTTGAAAATCATCACAGAAACTGTCAAAGATTCCGGCAACTCGGTTCTTCAACTTGGGGAGGCGATTTGACTAGGCTATACTCATTAGATTGCCATGAAATTTGGAGCGAATAATGCCTATGGAGTGGAGAGGTTGTTGTTCAAATTTGGTGATTTTATCATGGATAGAAATGGAGATATGATTTTTCCTCTCCTCCTTGATCTTGTTGGGCAGTTTGAGAGGATGAAGTTTCTAGCTTGTTTCTTGATCCAATCTATGGCCGTTTGAAAATCATCACAGAAACTGTCAAAGATTCCGGCAGCTCGGTTCTTCAACTTGGGGAGGCGATTTGACTAGGCTATACTCATTAGATTGCCATGAAATTTGGAGCGAATAATGCCTATGGAGTGGAGAGGTTGTGGTTCAAATTTGGTGATTTTATCATGGATAGAAATGGAGATATGATTTTTCCTCTCCTCCTTGCTCTTGCTGGGCAGTTTGAGAGGATGAAGTTTCTAGCTTGTTTCTTGATCCAATCTCATCCAATATTCATTGTAAGGATAATATCTAGCTTAGTCTTGATGATTCTAGAGTCTTGCAGATGTTTATGGAAGGTTATGGATTAATCCTCATGCGAAATATCTAATTTGCCCTTGCTTTATAAGTTAGTGGAAGATGATGTCACCTTAATGATCTAATAATCTCTTTTTGCTTTTCTTTTCCAAGTATAATGCTAGCAATTTTGGTAAATGATAATGTGGTATGTATCCTTGTTGTATTACTAATCTTGGTTGTTTTGTTTTCATACTCGTTTAATCACGTTTCGTTTCGAATACACCTCGTTACTTCAGTGGTTCTGAAATCGTTTAAAAATCCAAATTCCCTTGGCATTTCCTTGACTTATTAATCCATTGGTTTACCTTAAATTCACTAATTCCTCAATATATAAATCCTTTAATATTCCCATGCTTCTTAATATCCAATACAATAGTGCTCAATTAAAAACAAACATCTTAAAAATCCATACTCAGGAATTTCCGAAATCCGTCATCGTTTCGAGTCACTCATTTTCATAGTACAACACTAATATGGTTTCTGATTGCTCATTTTCTGTATCAATTATAGGGTACCTACATACCATTTCCCTAAATCCTCGAAATTTACTATTCATTTAGGCACTGTAGCATTCTAAAAGTTAGGGTTATTACAGTCTTCCCCCCTTAAAAGGATTCCGTCCCGGAATCACGTGGACAATTACTCTTCTCACAAGGTGTTTTCTAATTCTCAGGTCGTTTCCTAATACCACTAAAATTTCAATCTATATTAAAAGATAAAACTACATATCTCTATCTTATTTGCGCAAAAGTACAACAACATAAACTTACTTATCATTCATCAACATGCCATTTAGTTTATCAATAACAGCACTTTCATTGTCTTTTCCTTGCAAATCTTTTCCTGTATTCAGTCATTCTATATTATCTCATTTCTCCTTCCTCTTTCGACTAAGGGTATCGGCCACCACATTGGCCTCCCCTGAATGGTAGTGTATCTCACTATGGTTTGTCTATATTTTGATTTCTATCATGACATAAAATATTAATACTCAAATCTTAATATATCTTATCTCTGTAAAATCTTCCAGAAATTTGACTATAAGACTATTCCTTGAAACAATTGTAAGAAAATATTATCTATAATATATATATTCCCTGTTCGTACTTAAACAAGAATGTGCTTTTCCTTTATCATTGAAAAATATATTCTCACACTTTCTCTCATACTCTTAATCTCCTTTCTATAGAGTTCTCTGACCCTTAACAGATATTGATTTTCCTTATCTACATTGTCAACATATCTACACCATTTATTGACTTAGTCGATCTCTAACCAAACATTTACACTTAAGAGGTTAAATTAGAGCGTACCTGCAATTTCCTCTGGATACCTTATCCCATATGTCTATTGTTCACTATACGCTCTTTACATCTTGCTGATCCACCTTAGTTCCTTCATGATATACTATATATTCCACCTCTGTAATTTCCTTTTATTATTCTCATCAAAATCTTTACCTCAAGTTTTACTCATTCACACCTTTTTGGATTAATCCTTTGAATACTTAACATCTTTAATCTCTCTCTGCTACTTAGGTTATTAGTCACAATATTGGCCTTCCCTCACTAATAGTTATTGCACCTCGAATCCTTCATTAATTATCCCTACTTCCTTTGTTTATCCTTATTCTGACTTTATCCTCAAAATACCCTTACTCTCAATAGTAAATCTCAATTATACCTTAAAATTCCTCATTTTCTTTTCTCTTACTAATCATCAAATATACCAATTTCTTCTCACGAAATTCCTTCCTCTCTTATATTGAAACGGTTCTAGCTCTAATTATCTCTTATTGAAATTTCCTTTGGAACCTCAAGTTTCCTTGTATAATCACATATACTCTAAACCTTGCTTCCATTATTCCATCCATTAAGAAAATCTTCTATATTCAAAACAATTAATAGAATTTAAGAGACTTTGAATTGAAATGAACCCAGAAACAAGCAAGGGTCCCACAATAATTTATAAAATTAAGAGTTTTAAATAACCTTTATTCGAAACAAAAGAATATCTGAGAAATCAATATAATAGAAGAACCCGTATGTCACACAAAGGAGGGTGTCCCCTCCGACTTTCAATCACACAGACAGATCGTCCTTATGTATACATATAGGGTTGTTCCTCTTAGTTGTAGTAAAAATATAAAGAAAAATATAAAGAAAAATTTAAATCAAAATGATCAATACCATCTTCCGAAAGTATTCTTAGAGGAATATTTTGACTAAGATAGATAAAATAAAATTTTGAAACACATCCCCAAGGGTACCAGAAAGTTTTTAAAAGATGCCGGCACTTAATGAATAATTACCCACCAGTTGAGGAAAATTTGAAACTCAATAATGTAATTTAGCAGGGCTGTAGGAGCTTGAAAATAGGTACTGTTAATAGCCTCTGCCTAATTGAAAATCCCAATAATGGAAGGTTTTCCTCAAATACTATTTATATCTTAGGCTGCGTACTCTCCAAAATTTCTTAAATTTGGCACTCACCATGTAGCCTTAACCTATCGTCTGCTATTCCCAATTATCTTCATTTACCTAGTCGTGACTTGGCTCGATACTCTCTGCCTTTATTCATAATAGAACACAACCTTCTAATCGATATACTTACGTAATGTTGATCGTCTTATCCTGACAATGCTCCGGTATCAAAGACCCTTTTAAAACTATTCTTTATAATTGTATATTCTAACATACCACTTATACTCACGAGATTGTCTAACGTACACTTCCCAATACATCAAATATTCCCTTTTTCAAATCAATCCTGTGTGTTACATAAGTTTAACACTTTTAGCATAATAACCTTTTCATTTAAGTCAATCCCGAGACCTCTCAGTCTGTCTTGGTCCTTAAGGTATATCTTGGATTTACCGACCAATCTCAGTTTCACCATTTCATCTCCGCAATCAATTGAAACAATCAGTGTCTATTCACCAATCCACTTACAATATTACTTCAAACTCCCTTCAGCTCAAGAAGATTTAAATACCCTTAACTTTGGCTTACCAATCTCCTCTCCCTATACTAAAACATAAACGTTTATTAGTAATAATCTATAAAATTATAATCACTACTTAGAATAAACGCTTCGTTCAATAAACCACCCTTGAACTCGATGTGAGTTCACATTTTATATCATTACATATATATCTATATGTGTATATTATTATCACTTTTGTTCCTGAGCAATATGACTCTTAGCTCTGATACCATCTCTGACACCCCTAGATCCGGGGTCAAGGATCCAGGTCATCACGGTCCAATTTCCGATCAAAATCCATAATCTCTTGAGTCTTTTTTTTTAAATTTAATACTTATGCAATTGACCCCACACTAATACACACACACACCAGTCATATGCTCATAGAACAACATCCACAATATTAAAAGTTTAGAGTTAAACAGTTATTACAAACCCAGAACCTTACTAAGTACATTGTTGAATAATACTTCTACAGGAAGCATTTCAACAACCAACAGTTTATTACAAACTTACACAATTAATTTACATAAGTCTACTAAGCCCCTTTCGCTTGTCACTACCTCGGGGATGGTCGCCAGCACTCGCTCAAAAGGTCGCCTTTCCCTTACCCTCTTGCACGGTGTAGTGCGGAGTATTGGCATGGGACCTAGCTGTAGTATAAATAAATAGCAAGAATGAGCTAAAATAGCTCAACAAGATAACTTCGATCTACTACCATAAAAGGGAAAATAAACCTTTACATGTATATATAAAAATGGGAAAATTCATCCTAGTCATTAAGAAAAGAAATAATTCTTATCTATCAAATGCACCATCTATTCCTCTTTGTACGAAAAGTAATATGTAGTATTATAATATCAGTTTCTCTTCTTAAATAATATAACAATCCATACTTCGTTTCCGTATAATTTTCCAAAAATAATATTCCATTTGAATAAGATCTCGCAATAATATCCTTCTGTTTCTTGTATACGACAACCATATACAAATATTATAAAATCAGTTTCTCTTCATTCCATATAAATAATTCCATCACCTTATCTCATTTTCTTGGTTTCAGCATATAACTCTGAAAACCATTGTCAACATTTTCTTTTCAAAAACATTGGGGATATCTGCTGTCGCCTGATACATTAGGACGATGATCAGTCGCCTAATCGTACCTGCTCTCTTTTTACTACCGGTAGAAGGAATGAAGATCATCCCTGGAGGAAGGCCACCTGCTAACATCCTCCCTTGGCATCTTCGTGCCGTAATAAAAATAATAAATGCTGCACTGTGTCGCACACAGCCCTGACACAGCCACTTACGCAAGTCTGTTGCAATCCCCCTTTTTGTCAAATCATTTTTCCATTTACATTTATCATTTCCATTTCCATTTCCATTTCCATTCACATTTCCATTCACATTTATTCATCACCTTTAAATCATATGTCATAATACTTTAATTATGACTCATACATCTTTTCTATAATTATTAAAGTCAAATATGCCTTTAGAACATAAAGTATATTCGCTCTATCCATATTCTTATCTATCTTTCTTTAATTTTCAAAATCAGGAAATAAATACTTAGCAATATAGCAACGTAGAAAAACATATATATTCCATGAAATCATTTTACTTTGAAAAAAAATAAAATAGTTTTCCAAAGTAAGAGTAGAAGAAATCTTGCTCTCTTATATACACATATATATATGTTGTTCCATCTACTTTTAAAAATAGTAGAAAATAATCAAATAATACTTATTAAATCACAATATTTAAAAAGAATATCTTTAGCAAAATATTATAAATCATATAACCCTAGATAACACCTGATACCATTCTTTTATTTACTTTAGATAACAACTGATACCATTCTCTTATCATAAGGCATGTTCACTCCATGCATAAACTTCTCTATACATATGCATATCCATCTTCATATTCATACACATCTTCGTATACCTTTCTTTTTAATATCAATACTCAAGGAAGACAAATTCTTCACAATATAGTAATAATAGCATCACATGTATATATATATATATATATATATTCCAAGAAATCAAGTTTCTTTGAAGATAATAATTTTTCCAAGTAAGGATAGAAAAGATCTTGCCTGGATCTCTAAAGCGAGTAGGTGGAATCCTGAGTTCGTCTCCCGCTTCTATAGGAACGAAAAGGATCACCGTTAGTATACACCCCACTTAATCACTTAATCTCTACACCATAACACCCTTAACTCATATTATACGTTTAACATGGTTTTTATGCACCAAAAGTTTACATGCACTTCACCATTTTTAAACTCGATCTAAGTTTTAGTGTATTCCACAATTTCCCTTAATAACCACACTCGACTGTAAAAATTCTCAGAAAATATAGATTTCGAATTTTACTACAAGGTCAACTGTAAATGATCCTCTGACCACCCTAATACACTATCCCAAAATTTCATAATTTCTAAAAATGTCTAAGTATGGTAATTATAACCTCAAAGTTGACACAATTGCATTTTCTCGGTTTCCGAACGACTTTCACTAAAACCCACTTTTCTCCTAAACCGTTCATCAGATTTTGACGCACTTTATATCAAAACGATCTATGACTCAGGCTCTATCATCTCATGGTTAGTTGGTGTTCTAGACAGGAACCTACCGTACGCGTCTGAGGTTTCAAAAACAGGGCATTCTTTGGTTAAACGAAAATCGGACATTATAACGGCTATATTTTCATACTTTCCAAATTATTACTCCTCCAAATCCATCATCCACCTTATACACCATCACCTACACCATGTGGTCATCTTACCAACCATGGTTACAAGCACCAAACACTTCTATATATCATCTCATCACTTATAAACACACATCTACTCATGATTTATACTTAAAACAAACTTAACCATTAAACTCATCATAATCCATCATAAACTCAAAGTAATACTAAGGGTTCTTGAATTTTATACCTTCCTTGGAGCTTGAACAACACTCAATAAGCCTTGGATAGTCCTTAAATAACCTTAAGGTAGCTTGGATCAACTAAATAAATCATAAAAACAAAGTTAGAAATTCGGATACGTTTTCTGGATGAGGCTTCTAAAGGAAAGTTGTAGAGAATCTAACCAGCTTTCCAAACATATAAAGAACAAAAAATTCTATTGAGTAATGAAGGAGCTATGGCCGTTTGAAAATCATCACAGAAACTGTCAAAGATTCCGGCAGCTCGGTTCTTCAACTTGGGGAGGCGATTTGACTAGGCTATACTCATTAGATTGCCATGAAATTTGGAGCGAATAATGCCTATGGAGTGGAGAGGTTGTGGTTCAAATTTGGTGATTTTATCATGGATAGAAATGGAGATATGATTTTTCCTCTCCTCCTTGATCTTGTTGGGCAGTTTGAGAGGATGAAGTTTCTAGCTTGTTTCTTGATCCAATCTATGGCCGTTTGAAAATCATCACAGAAACTGTCAAAGATTCCGGCAGCTCGGTTCTTCAACTTGGGGAGGCGATTTGACTAGGCTATACTCATTAGATTGCCATGAAATTTGGAGCGAATAATGCCTATGGAGTGGAGAGGTTGTGGTTCAAATTTGGTGATTTTATCATGGATAGAAATGGAGATATGATTTTTCCTCTCCTCCTTGCTCTTGCTGGGCAGTTTGAGAGGATGAAGTTTCTAGCTTGTTTCTTGATCCAATCTCATCCAATATTCATTGTAAGGATAATATCTAGCTTAGTCTTGATGATTCTAGAGTCTTGCAGATGTTTATGGAAGGTTATGGATTAATCCTCATGCGAAATATCTAATTTGCCCTTGCTTTATAAGTTAGTGGAAGATGATGTCACCTTAATGATCTAATAATCTCTTTTTGCTTTTCTTTTCCAAGTATAATGCTAGCAATTTTGGTAAATGATAATGTGGTATGTATCCTTGTTGTATTACTAATCTTGGTTGTTTTGTTTTCATACTCGTTTAATCACGTTTCGTTTCGAATACACCTCGTTACTTCAGTGGTTCTGAAATCGTTTAAAAATCCAAATTCCCTTGGCATTTCCTTGACTTATTAATCCATTGGTTTACCTTAAATTCACTAATTCCTCAATATATAAATCCTTTAATATTCCCATGCTTCTTAATATCCAATACAATAGTGCTCAATTAAAAACAAACATCTTAAAAATCCATACTCAGGAATTTCCGAAATCCGTCATCGTTTCGAGTCACTCATTTTCATAGTACAACACTAATATGGTTTCTGATTGCTCATTTTCTGTATCAATTATAGGGTACCTACATACCATTTCCCTAAATCCTCGAAATTTACTATTCATTTAGGCACTGTAGCATTCTAAAAGTTAGGGTTATTACAGTCTTCCCCCCTTAAAAGGATTCCGTCCCGGAATCACGTGGACAATTACTCTTCTCACAAGGTGTTTTCTAATTCTCAGGTCGTTTCCTAATACCACTAAAATTTCAATCTATATTAAAAGATAAAACTACATATCTCTATCTTATTTGCGCAAAAGTACAACAACATAAACTTACTTATCATTCATCAACATGCCATTTAGTTTATCAATAACAGCACTTTCATTGTCTTTTCCTTGCAAATCTTTTCCTGTATTCAGTCATTCTATATTATCTCATTTCTCCTTCCTCTTTCGACTAAGGGTATCGGCCACCACATTGGCCTCCCCTGAATGGTAGTGTATCTCACTATGGTTTGTCTATATTTTGATTTCTATCATGACATAAAATATTAATACTCAAATCTTAATATATCTTATCTCTGTAAAATCTTCCAGAAATTTGACTATAAGACTATTCCTTGAAACAATTGTAAGAAAATATTATCTATAATATATATTCCCTGTTCGTACTTAAACAAGAATGTGCTTTTCCTTTATCATTGAAAAATATATTCTCACACTTTCTCTCATACTCTTAATCTCCTTTCTATAGAGTTCTCTGACCCTTAACAGATATTGATTTTCCTTATCTACATTGTCAACATATCTACACCATTTATTGACTTAGTCGATCTCTAACCAAACATTTACACTTAAGAGGTTAAATTAGAGCGTACCTGCAATTTCCTCTGGATACCTTATCCCATATGTCTATTGTTCACTATACGCTCTTTACATCTTGCTGATCCACCTTAGTTCCTTCATGATATACTATATATTCCACCTCTGTAATTTCCTTTTATTATTCTCATCAAAATCTTTACCTCAAGTTTTACTCATTCACACCTTTTTGGATTAATCCTTTGAATACTTAACATCTTTAATCTCTCTCTGCTACTTAGGTTATTAGTCACAATATTGGCCTTCCCTCACTAATAGTTATTGCACCTCGAATCCTTCATTAATTATCCCTACTTCCTTTGTTTATCCTTATTCTGACTTTATCCTCAAAATACCCTTACTCTCAATAGTAAATCTCAATTATACCTTAAAATTCCTCATTTTCTTTTCTCTTACTAATCATCAAATATACCAATTTCTTCTCACGAAATTCCTTCCTCTCTTATATTGAAACGGTTCTAGCTCTAATTATCTCTTATTGAAATTTCCTTTGGAACCTCAAGTTTCCTTGTATAATCACATATACTCTAAACCTTGCTTCCATTATTCCATCCATTAAGAAAATCTTCTATATTCAAAACAATTAATAGAATTTAAGAGACTTTGAATTGAAATGAACCCAGAAACAAGCAAGGGTCCCACAATAATTTATAAAATTAAGAGTTTTAAATAACCTTTATTCGAAACAAAAGAATATCTGAGAAATCAATATAATAGAAGAACCCGTATGTCACACAAAGGAGGGCGTCCCCTCCGACTTTCAATCACACAGACAGATCGTCCTTATGTATACATATAGGGTTGTTCCTCTTAGTTGTAGTAAAAATATAAAGAAAAATATAAAGAAAAATTTAAATCAAAATGATCAATACCATCTTCCGAAAGTATTCTTAGAGGAATATTTTGACTAAGATAGATAAAATAAAATTTTGAAACACATCCCCAAGGGTACCATAAAGTTTTTAAAAGATGCCGGCACTTAATGAATAATTACCCACCAGTTGAGGAAAATTTGAAACTCAATAATGTAATTTAGCAGGGCTGTAGGAGCTTGAAAATAGGTACTGTTAATAGCCTCTGCCTAATTGAAAATCCCAATAATGGAAGGTTTTCCTCAAATACTATTTATATCTTAGGCTCCGTACTCTCCAAAATTTCTTAAATTTGGCACTCACCATGTAGCCTTAACCTATCGTCTGCTATTCCCAATTATCTTCATTTACCTAGTCGTGACTTGGCTCGATACTCTCTGCCTTTATTCATAATAGAACACAACCTTCTAATCGATATACTTACGTAATGTTGATCGTCTTATCCTGACAATGCTCCGGTATCAAAGACCCTTTTAAAACTATTCTTTATAATTGTATATTCTAACATACCACTTATACTCACGAGATTGTCTAACGTACACTTCCCAATACATCAAATATTCCCTTTTTCAAATCAATTCTGTGTGTTACATAAGTTTAACACTTTTAGCATAATAACCTTTTCATTTAAGTCAATCCCGAGACCTCTCAGTCTGTCTTGGTCCTTAAGGTATATCTTGGATTTACCGACCAATCTCAGTTTCACCATTTCAACTCCGCAATCAATTGAAACAATCAGTGTCTATTCACCAATCCACTTACAATATTACTTCAAACTCCCTTCAGCTCAAGAAGATTTAAATACCCTTAACTTTGGCTTACCAATCTCCTCTCCCTATACTAAAACATAAACGTTTATTAGTAATAATCTATAAAATTATAATCACTACTTAGAATAAACGCTTCGTTCAATAAACCACCCTTGAACTCGATGTGAGTTCACATTTTATATCATTACATATATATCTATATGTGTATATTATTATCACTTTTGTTCCTGAGCAATATGACTCTTAGCACTGATACCATCTGTGACACCCCTAGATCCGGGGTCAAGGATCCAGGTCATCACGGTTTAATTTCCGATCAAAATCCATAATCTCTTGAGTCTTTTTTTTAAATTTAATACTTATGCAATTGACCCCACACTAATACACACACACACCAGTCATATGCTCATAGAACAACATCCACAATATTAAAAGTTTAGAGTTAAACAGTTATTACAAACCCAGAACCTTACTAAGTACATTGTTGAATAATACTTCTACAGGAAGCATTTCAACAACCAACAGTTTATTACAAACTTACACAATTAATTTACATAAGTCTACTAAGCCCCTTTCGCTTGTCACTACCTCGGGGATGGTCGCCAGCACTCGCTCAAAAGGTCGCCTTTCCCTTACCCTCTTGCACGGTGTAGTGCGGAGTATTGGCATGGGACCTAGCTGTAGTATAAATAAATAGCAAGAATGAGCTAAAATAGCTCAACAAGATAACTTCGATCTACTACCATAAAAGGGAAAATAAACCTTTACATGTATATATAAAAATGGGAAAATTCATCCTAGTCATTAAGAAAAGAAATAATTCTTATCTATCAAATGCACCATCTATTCCTCTTTGTACGAAAAGTAATATGTAGTATTATAATATCAGTTTCTCTTCTTAAATAATATAACAATCCATACTTCGTTTCCGTATAATTTTCCAAAAATAATATTCCATTTGAATAAGATCTCGCAATAATATCCTTCTGTTTCTTGTATACGACAACCATATACAAATATTATAAAATCAGTTTCTCTTCATTCCATATAAATAATTCCATCACCTTATCTCATTTTCTTGGTTTCAGCATATAACTCTGAAAACCATTGTCAACATTTTCTTTTCAAAAACATTGGGGATATCTGCTGTCGCCTGATACATTTGGACGATGATCAGTCGCCTAATCGTACCTGCTCTCTTTTTACTACCGGTAGAAGGAATGAAGATCATCCTTGGAGGAAGGCCACCTGCTAACATCCTCCCTTGGCATCTTCGTGCCGTAATAAAAATAATAAATGCTGCACTGTGTCGCACACAGCCCTGACACAGCCACTTACGCAAGTCTGTTGCAATCCCCCTTTTGTCAAATCATTTTTCCATTTACATTTATCATTTCCATTTCCATTTCCATTCACATTTCCATTCACATTTATTCATCACCTTTAAATCATATGTCATAATACTTTAATTATGACTCATACATCTTTTCTATAATTATTAAAGTCAAATATGCCTTTAGAACATAAAGTATATTCGCTCTATCCATATTCTTATCTATCTTTCTTTAATTTTCAAAATCAGGAAATAAATACTTAGCAATATAGCAACGTAGAAAAACATATATATTCCATGAAATCATTTTACTTTGAAAAAAAATAAAATAGTTTTCCAAAGTAAGAGTAGAAGAAATCTTGCTCTCTTATATACACATATATATATATGTTGTTCCATCTACTTTTAAAAATAGTAGAAAATAATCAAATAATACTTATTAAATCACAATATTTAAAAAGAATATCTTTAGCAAAATATTATAAATCATATAACCCTAGATAACACCTGATACCATTCTTTTATTTACTTTAGATAACAACTGATACCATTCTCTTATCATAAGGCATGTTCACTCCATGCATAAACTTCTCTATACATATGCATATCCATCTTCATATTCATACACATCTTCGTATACCTTTCTTTTTAATATCAATACTCAAGGAAGACAAATTCTTCACAATATAGTAATAATAGCATCACATGTATATATATATATATATATTCCAAGAAATCAAGTTTCTTTGAAGATAATAATTTTTCCAAGTAAGGATAGAAAAGATCTTGCCTGGATCTCTAAAGCGAGTAGGTGGAATCCTGAGTTCGTCTCCCGCTTCTATAGGAACGAAAAGGATCACCGTTAGTATACACCCCACTTAATCACTTAATCTCTACACCATAACACCCTTAACTCATATTATACGTTTAACATGGTTTTTATGCACCAAAAGTTTACATGCACTTCACCATTTTTAAACTCGATCTAAGTTTTAGTGTATTCCACAATTTCCCTTAATAACCACACTCGACTGTAAAAATTCTCAGAAAATATAGATTTCGAATTTTACTACAAGGTCAACTGTAAATGATCCTCTGACCACCCTAATACACTATCCCAAAATTTCATAATTTCTAAAAATGTCTAAGTATGGTAATTATAACCTCAAAGTTGACACAATTGCATTTTCTCGGTTTCCGAACGACTTTCACTAAAACCCACTTTTCTCCTAAACCGTTCATCAGATTTTGACGCACTTTATATCAAAACGATCTATGACTCAAGCTCTATCATCTCATGGTTAGTTGGTGTTCTAGACAGGAACCTACCGTACGCGTCTGAGGTTTCAAAAACAGGGCATTCTTTGGTTAAACGAAAATCGGACATTATAACGGCTATATTTTCATACTTTCCAAATTATTACTCCTCCAAATCCATCATCCACCTTATACACCATCACCTACACCATGTGGTCATCTTACCAACCATGGTTACAAGCACCAAACACTTCTATATATCATCTCATCACTTATAAACACACATCTACTCATGATTTATACTTAAAACAAACTTAACCATTAAACTCATCATAATCCATCATAAACTCAAAGTAATACTAAGGGTTCTTGAATTTTATACCTTCCTTGGAGCTTGAACAACACTCAATAAGCCTTGGATAGTCCTTAAATAACCTTAAGGTAGCTTGGATCAACTAAATAAATCATAAAAACAAAGTTAGAAATTCGGATACGTTTTCTGGATGAGGCTTCTAAAGGAAAGTTGTAGAGAATCTAACCAGCTTTCCAAACATATAAAGAACACAAAATTCTATTGAGTAATGAAGGAGCTATGGCCGTTTGAAAATCATCACAGAAACTGTCAAAGATTCCGGCAGCTCGGTTCTTCAACTTGGGGAGGCGATTTGACTAGGCTATACTCATTAGATTGCCATGAAATTTGGAGCGAATAATGCCTATGGAGTGGAGAGGTTGTGGTTCAAATTTGGTGATTTTATCATGGATAGAAATGGAGATATGATTTTTCCTCTCCTCCTTGATCTTGTTGGGCAGTTTGAGAGGATGAAGTTTCTAGCTTGTTTCTTGATCCAATCTATGGCCGTTTGAAAATCATCACAGAAACTGTCAAAGATTCCGGCAGCTCGGTTCTTCAACTTGGGGAGGCGATTTGACTAGGCTATACTCATTAGATTGCCATGAAATTTGGAGCGAATAATGCCTATGGAGTGGAGAGGTTGTGGTTCAAATTTGGTGATTTTATCATGGATAGAAATGGAGATATGATTTTTCCTCTCCTCCTTGCTCTTGCTGGGCAGTTTGAGAGGATGAAGTTTCTAGCTTGTTTCTTGATCCAATCTCATCCAATATTCATTGTAAGGATAATATCTAGCTTAGTCTTGATGATTCTAGAGTCTTGGAGATGTTTATGGAAGGTTATGGATTAATCCTCATGCGAAATATCTAATTTGCCCTTGTTTATAAGTTAGTGGAAGATGATGTCACCTTAATGATCTAATAATCTCTTTTTGCTTTTCTTTTCCAAGTATAATGCTAGCAATTTTGGTAAATGATAATGTGGTATGTATCCTTGTTGTATTACTAATCTTGGTTGTTTTGTTTTCATACTCGTTTAATCACGTTTCGTTTCGAATACACCTCGTTACTTCAGTGGTTCTGAAATCGTTTAAAAATCCAAATTCCCTTGGCATTTCCTTGACTTATTAATCCATTGGTTTACCTTAAATTCACTAATTCCTCAATATATAAATCCTTTAATATTCCCATGCTTCTTGATATCCAATACAATAGTGCTCAATTAAAAACAAACATCTTAAAAATCCATACTCAGGAATTTCCGAAATCCGTCATCGTTTCGAGTCACTCATTTTCATAGTACAACACTAATATGGTTTCTGATTGCTCATTTTCTGTATCAATTATAGGGTACCTACATACCATTTCCCTAAATCCTCGAAATTTACTGTTCATTTAGGCACTGTAGCATTCTAAAAGTTAGGGTTATTACAATTTCAATATTTAAATATATACATAGAGATAAATGTTTGTGGATCTTTTTTTTTTAATTCAGACTCAGTAACATTCATGTATAACCTAGAATTTTATCTTAGCAATTTATTTTTAATGTTAATCATTTATAATGATAAAGAGAATGTAGAATGCATTTATTTTAGAAAATATAAACAAATGAAGTGTACACCCTGAAAGGAAAACTATTAAGAAACGGATGCTATGAACAGAGTGTTTAAATATGATTATTGTATAATTTAAAACTAATTTCAATACTAATTTTCTTAATTAAGAATGATATAAGTAATGAATAATGAAAAATATTACATATACTATATTCCTTCTATTGGATCAAATTTCAGTATTATTTTTTAGGTATCTATTATCAACTAATTCAAATAAAGTATGATAACAGATATAATATAATATAATATAAATATAGGAATTATAAATAACATAATTAATATATATTTAATCGAAAACATACAGGTGTAATAAAATTTATAAGATGATTGAATACATAGATAATAAAATTACGAAAATTAAAAAAATGGAGTTATATAATTAATTTAAACAAACATTGTATTTACTCAAAAGTGAAATCTAAAAAGAAAATAAGTTAAGTGAATATTACGTTATTTATCTAATAAGATTTTTAAAGATATTCAAAAAGTAGTGTAGTATAGTGCCTATGACATGGATCTCTTAAATCGAGGTTGGTGGCTCGATTTCGAAAACTAACACAAATTCATCTATTTTTTATATAGATTATAAAGCGATGACACTACTGTTATTTTGAAGAAAAAAGGGTGAAATAGTAATTTCACAACCAATTTATTGGCACATTTTGCACTTGTATTGAGATTTAATATATAGTTTAAATAAAAAAAATGGAACAAAAGAAGATGATGTGGTTTATCTAATAAGATTTTTAAAACATACTCAAAACCAAAACTAAGTGTAGCATAGTTGTTATGGCACAAGTTTGAGAGGGGAAGGTCAAGGGTTCGATTCCCCACACTGACAAATCTCAACTAATTTTTACTTAAATATTAAAAGAGTGGCATTTTTGTTAATTTTTAACAAATAATGACAAAATAGTAATTTCACATCTAATAAAATGACACTTTTTGCCCTCGTGTTGATGTTTAAGATATAGTAATAGACTCTCCTTCTCCCTCTGTTCTTGCCGTGTGTAATTGCACCTGATGGTCTCTTCTTCGTCAAGTAACACCAATTTATCCCCACAAATCACAAACCCCATATTTTTACAATCACCCAACACTGGTCATATTAGTTTCTTCACTAATCAAGGATCAAAGCTTCGTTCTTTATGTATTTGGAGTCCGAATCGAGAGTACAATTAGTCAATATTCATCTCTCTCAATCCTCTATCCATCCCCATCATCTATTTGCGGTTTTGGTTAATTTTTTGAGATTTATTGGGTTCCGTTAATTGCTACGTTTTTTATGTTATTGTTGATATGTCTTTACGTTTTATTGGGTTTCGTTAATTTTTATGTTTTTTTGAGTGAGTTTTATGAGAAACAAGATTGGCAGAAGTAGATTATATCGGATCTAAGATTAAGGGATCGGCCAGATTCATTTCGGAGAGTTTAAATTGGAATAATGTGATGATTATAGAGGAAATGTGACGGGATACCAATAAGGAGGTACCAAGTGCAAAAGATGTCTCAATAAAGAGATGAAGGTGGAAGTAAATAACAGAAGTAAATAAGAATCAGATAATAAGAAGGATGTGATTGATAAAGAAAAGACTGGGAAAGCAACTAGGGAATGTGAAGCAAGGAATGTTATGAATGGATTAATAAATGGGTTTTCTGATGAATTCTCGGGATGACAACCTGATAGTGTTAATATTATAGTTATGAAAAAACTAGTAGCGTGACATGGAATGTCAGTAACAATGGTGTCAAGCGAGAAACCTAAGATTTAACCTAAAAGGTTGAAGGAATTTTCTGGAGTGAGCGTTGCTAAGGTTGAACCAGAGTATAGGTCCATAGAATAGTGGACAAAGCAGCAAGATATGTTGACACATGAGATTGCGATCAAATGGTATTGGATATAATTATGATTAATTTCTTCTTTGATGAACCTCTATAGTTCAGAGGTAAATTCTGAGTATGATATTTTACAATCATGAAGACCTTCTATAATCCTTTAGAACTCTTTTCTTTTCTTCTCTTGTATTCATCTTCTTTATGAATTGAGAAGAACAACCCTTTAAAGAGGGGAGGTACTGCTACGTGACTATCTGTCTATGTGATAGAAGTCTAAGTGGAATACCATAACTTGTTTAATTGCTTGTCAAGTACTAAAGGCTGGCCCCCTTCTGTACTAACTATGCAATATAACAAATGTTCAATTGATCATAGTGATGTCTCAATAAATCTTTCCACTTCTCTATATTGATCGAGATTGCGAAGATTAAAGCGATCAGGAAATACACAGTGCGAGCGAGGTTATCTCCGAATTCGTAGCACGATAGTGATACAAAAGCCACTGCGGATATCAATAAGAACAATAAGGATAAGATTGAGTAAGAGCATAACCTGAATAATGTGTTGTACAAAAAGTAGCAAAGTTGATGGAAAAAGAATAAAGTACGTATTGTAGCACCAGTAGATGTGCTGAGAAAGGGAAGAACGACTAAGAGTTGACCCGGAAGCTGAAAGGTGAAACGATAGACAAACGACTCATTACTTCCTACCTGATTCCGGGACGGAATCCTTTTAAGGAGGGGAGACTGTAAGAACCCCAAATTTTGGATATAATTAAAACTTTTTATTATGTACTGAGGTAATGGTGAATAGTGATTACGACTACGATGTAACGATTGAGATAATGAATGAAAGGAATAGATTTGGATTTAAATGTTTATATGCCATAAAGAATACTATTGATTGACACTATAGATAAGAATTATCTATCTCCTAGGGAATTGAGATTTGATAATTCTAAAGGAGAAGATTATTCTTATGTCATCCAAATCGATATCTGTTATTGGTCCAGTGGGTCCGTAAAAAGGTTAAGGAACGATCGAAAAAGATCAGGGACAATTGTACAAACCTAAGAGAATAAATAAAGAAAAATGGATGAATAGTGATTTTGGTGGATTTAGGAATATTATTAGACGACACTATATAGAAGTACCCGGAACGAAATTGTGAGTTCGTATTAATGATCCAGGGGGAAAAAGAGTGTATGTAAAAGCTGTCGGATTCTGAAAAACAGCACTTTTATTTTCCCCGAGATTTCCCCGGACACTGAAAGACTTAAGGAATTATTAAAAGTATTTAAGGAATATGGATTCAAGATTTATTAAATAGAATGGAGAATGATAGTTTAAATATTAAGACGGATTCCGGTAAAACCCTAACTAGAAACGAATGAGTTATTCCTCCGAACGATCAACGAATTGAGCAATAAACGGACAAAGAAACAAGCAGAGAGTCAATACATAGTCATGTGCAAGTGGATAAAGGCAAGTAACCAAGCTAGTTACAAGTTAACTAGCATCATTACAAAACTAACCAAACACTTAGCTTACAACACACACCTTACCACAAGAATGCAACACTTGTCCACTTGATTAGCTCATCCATGACCAAAGCACTTTAATAAAGTGGCTTTAGGCTAGATATTATCCATACAAACAAAATAATGCAAGATTAGATGCAATCAAGACCAATCAACTCCATTTCTCTCCATTTTGAACAAACTGCCCAGCAGAACCTCCTCCAAGAAGAAAATTCATATCTCCATTTCTATCCATGATAAAATCACCAAATTTTAACCACAACCTCTGCACTCCATGGGCAATATTATCTCCAAATTTCATGGCAATCTAATGAGTGTAGCCTAGTCAAATACCTTTCCCAAATTGAAGAAACCAAACTACCTGTTCTTGACAGTTTTCTGTAACGATTTTCAAACAGCCATATCTCCTTCATTACTCAATAAAATTTGGTGTTCTTTAGCTTGTTAGAAATCTGGTTAGATTTTCTACAACTCTCCTTTAGAATCCTTGTCCAGAAAAGCATGGTAAGGGCCTCGTTTTTGCAGATCTTTGAACTGATGAATAATAACCTTCATGAACTAACTTTGATTTCTTATTTTGTTTGGATGATCTAAGCAATCCTAAGGCTATACAAGGATAAACCAAGGCTTAGTCATGTATTAGGATACTCCAGGGAAGGTATAACTCTTAAGAAACCCTAGAACTTATTTTGAGTTTTTGTGATTATTGGATTAGTTTTGATGATGATGTGGTTTTAAGCATATAAGCATGATTATGTAGTTGATTTAGTTCATTTAGCCATATAATGATTAAGAGGATGAGTTGAGATGTTCCTGGACTTATGAGGTGTATATCATGAATGTAAGATGTTTGGTTTGCCCGGTATGGCTTGGTTGAATTGTTATGATTTTTAGAACGTTCGATATATAGCCGTCGTAATGCCGAATTTTTGTTAACACTTAGAAACCGAGCATGACAGTAAATATTAGTTCCTGACCTTGGTAATATTTTGACATGTCCTTGTAGATCTCGAGCCATAGATCGTTTTGGTATGAGAATCGAAACATTCTGACTTACGGTTTAGGAGTTATGGTCAAATTACGAAAAGTAGTTCGAAACCGTAAACGAGAATTCGTAACTGAAATTGAACCCTCGTAAAATACGTAAGTCAGTGGCGAATCTTGGTAATTAAATACTAGAGGTAAAAAGGAAGGTGTGAGAGAAAACCTCATGTGAAACAGATCGTTTTCCGATTTTATAAAAATGTTTGAATCGAAGTTAAACGCGAACGAACCCCTAAAAACCCGCTTGGTTATAACTTTGGTAAAACACTTAGAAAACGAACGATAAAACTCGAGGTATAATCTCGGTTCGTAATCGATCGACTTTAGAACTTATACGACCTAGGTATATACCGAGCGTGGGTATGATGACATGTCGTAATAACGAACAAATATCGGATCGTATCAGTAATAAAAAGAGTTACACTAAAAGGTGTATAACGAGATAATTCGAAAACGTGTTTCGATTTTAGTGAAGTCATACCTAGACTTTTAAAACGTGTTAAGTGGTTAATCTCGAATGTTCTGATTGTTTTTAGATCATCGAGCAGACCCAGGACACGCTATCTCCACCCACACCTGATTACCAGGCAAGTGTTCAAAACTCTGAACCTGTTGTTGTGATAATATATATATGTGATTGCCATTTTACATATGCCATAGCATGCATGCCTATTTTCAAATTATATAATGATACCTGTTCCCTGAATTGATATTGGCTTATATACTAGATGCGAATTATCAGTTATAAGCCGGATTGTTTGGATAAGACCCTTAGCGAAGGGCATATGATATTCATTCTTAAATATAGACCGGGAGTCGGTATTTTGAGATATAGATAGTCGTGGAAACCCGGAGGGATTACAATGACAGATTATTATTTATCTGAGGAATGTTATTATTAAACGTTATTTATATTCCCATAAAGTATCAATTACTTGGAAATATTTCGAGGAATGTTATTCGAGTATTATCTCAGTCGAGAGATATTAAATGAATGTTAGTTTCGAATATTCATTTAGAGTTAATTATTTAATAAATATTATTTTGATATTCATTAGAATTGTTGAGTATTGAATACAGTAAAAGAATACAGAGGGGGGTGAATGGATTCTTGAACTTTTCTACGTTCTTGAATCTTTGCAGCAAGATATGTGTTGAGTGTGTGAGATATGTAAGTGCGGATAACAAAGACAAACACAACACAATATCACTTTAATCTAATATTTTATTAGATAAAGATTTTGCTACAATCTGTGAATACAAATGGTAGTATTCTCAGCTTCGTTTTTCTTAGAGAGATATTTCTTGTGATGTATATGAAAATCTTATCTCTAAAAAACTTATCTGCTAAGGAAGTGAGGCTGTATCCTTATAGACATGGATACACCTACTTACTACAAATAAGGTAGGTAAACAAACTACTTTCCAATCTGTCTATCTCATTTGAGTAAGAGTCCAAACGGCTACAGATTTGACTTTGCAAAGCCTGTTCAGATCCACTTCTTTAGCTCCTTGTCCCTTTGTCTTATCTCTCCAAGCTTCTTTGTAGGCTTTCCAATGTGCTTTATAGTACATAGTCAAATAAAGCGTCTTGGCTTGTTGCAGGTTTCTGACTTGTACAATTCTTCAGTATTTTGTCTCCAAGAATGTATTCGAGAAGTGGCTAAGTGACTGATTCGAGAACTCGAATTGACTTAATCGATAACTCTGAGTTCTCGAATAGTGTTATATTGACATATCGAATCACTTCTCGAATAGCTCTTTTCTCTGGGACTCCTTGAGATATCGAATAGAGCATTTTGATATATCGAATCCCTGAGATGTCGAATAGCTTCTTTAGTCCTTGAGATATCGAATAGAGCATTGACTTGTTGACTCTTAGAGAACTCGAATGATGCTTTGACTTGTTGACTCCATGAGTTCTCGAATAGAGTAATTGACATATCGAATCTCTGAGATATCGAATGAGATATCGAACAGTGTATTCAGAGATATCGAATAGTGTCTTCTGAGATATCGAATCTTTGACTTCTCGAATGCTAGACTTCTCGAATAGACAAATGTACTTCTCGAATTGGTACTTAGGCAAATTCTTCATTTCTTCAAATCCCAACTGTGATTATTTGGCAGTCTTTATCTCCTTGCTTGAGGCATGAACCTTGGAACTTCTTTCAAGCATTATTCTTGACTTTATAAGTACAGTTACACAACTAGGATTTGATGCCTATTACAAGTACAAAACAAATAGAAACTCTACAACTAGAGGTTCCCTCAGTTAAGAGGTCATGTAGGTAATGCATAGCATTACACATACTTAGGCTTGTTATTAGATGTATTCAGGCATGCCTCTGTGACTAACAATCTCCCCCAAATTGTGAGTAAGTCCCTTAGTCACAATTTCATGTCTGATAATAAGCCTAACATACATAAAGATAAAACTTGACAGTACATGTATGAATTTTGATTAGCAATGTGAATAGAACTACCGGGTGAGTAATCTTACAGCCTATGATGAAGTACTAGCCATTGTCATTGGTTTCCCTTTCCATAGCTTTGGCTTGCAAATCATCATATGCTTTCTGTCTTCTTTCTTTCTCCTTCCTTGTATTCTCATCCATAGCTTTTATTATTTCTGCCATAGCATCCAATTCTTCAAGCAAAATTGAGTCTTTGAAATATTCAAGTACTGGTTTCAGAATGTTTGCAGGATAGTGGTTGAGTAGATTCATTCTGATGTGGACCTGATCCCCATTTCTCCTTCTATACTTCACCACATAGGGGTTAAACTGAACTCTACACAATCCCTTTGCCCTTAGCTTTTCTGCTTCAATCTCCAGTCTTTCAATTTCTTTCTCCCTTGCTAGCCATTTCTCAAGACACTCTTTTTTTATTCTCTCCTCATGATCTCTCTCCATCTGCACAAAATCAATTAGCTCCAGCTTTCATACTCTTTCCACTTTATCTTCTGAGCTCAACAATGCAATGATTCTTTCTATGTCATGTAGCTTGCCCCAGTGTTGACATCCTCCTTGTTTGAATTTCTCCTCCCTTCCATCAGTATATTTGATCTCAAGGCAGTTATCAACAATGGCAACATGGTAGATTCATTGAGCTTGTAAGAATTGCAGTTGGTCTTCATCAAAATCTTCATCTAGTGGTTGGAGTTTTAAGCCTGGATAGATTGTCAGAGTCCTTGATTTGGATAGCTTTGGTTTCCTTGCAGCTTGTTTGAATTTGATCCTTTTTACATGGTTGCCTGGCAGTAGCATGTGACCTTTGTTTGTAGACCATTGTAGTAGTATTCCATTAGCAGTTTGCTTTTTGAAATATACAAATGGTTTCTTGCATTGAATCTTCTTCTCTTCTTGAGGTGGCAAGACAGTTGCAGAAGCCATAGATGTAGATTTTGGTAGGTCACTACTAACAGCATTCACCCTAGACTTAGAGTCTTGTGTTGTGGTGAGATTACTGCTAGCAATGCCTAAGGCTTGCTGTTTTCCATTCTTCCTCTCATAGACTTTGCCTTGGTCATCATCCTTCTTATCCTTGCTGTCTTTCTTCTTCTTCTTATCCTCATCCCCCTTATCACTCCTGTGATGACTTCTCCTCCCATCACTCTTGTCTTCATCTTCATCATCCTTATTCCTCCTTGGCTTGGCCATTTTTGGAATTACACCAGTTGCAATGTATGATCTGAGAATGTGCAGTGCCTCTATCTCTTCAGCAGTACTTGTCCCCTTCTTCTTTTGCAGTAGATCAATGATGGCAATAATGAGTCTGTGATTTCGAGAAGTGAGATCATTGGGAATGACCAATTGTTTAATCTCTTCAACTCTGGTGCCAGACTGATAGATGATTCTCCATGGCTTCTTAATCACTTCTGGCAGCCTTGAAGGTTGGCCATTCCTCAAGTCATCATACAGACTCTTATTGTTTTCATTTACATTCCTCTTCTCTATGAGCTCAATCAGCGCATCTATCTCTGAATGTTTTAAGGCTTGTAGAGTTTTGTAGGTTAGATGCCAGATTCTGGATTTTGCTACCATCATTACTTCCTTGAGCCATGAGCTATCAACTTTTCTAGGTATTTGATAAGTGCATATTTTTGCATATTTTATTTACCTATTTATTGCTTGAATTCGTGTTTTAATAATTTATTTTGTTGCATTTTAGGTAAATCGTAAATAAATAAAGAAATGACAAAATAAATAAATAAAGTGCAAGGAAGGGAAAAAGGAGGAAGAAAAAGGACCAAAAATGAAAGAAGGAAAAGAATTAGGAGCTTGGAGCAAAAGGAATATTTCAAGACAAGTGGAAGGTGGAGATCATCCCAACACATTAGCAAAGTGTATGGCCAAGATCAACTCTTCAAAGCTTAAGGGGGAAGGAAACAAATAGATGGCTAGGATTTCACCACCACACAACCCAAATGTATGGTGGGGATTTACCCAACACCCCCCTTAACCCTAATTCCTATCCTATAAATACCCCCTCAACCCTCTTGTATTTAGTAACTTAGATTTTAGGGTAGGTTTATTTTCTTATATTTCTTTTCTTAGTTTCAAAGCTTGTAAACACTCCTATTATAATTAATGCAATTTTTATTTTCTTTACTTCTTGTCTTGCTCTTTCGTTATTGTTGCCTTATTTCGTTATTTTCGTAAATCCAAGTAGTGGACAAAGTAGCGAAAGCTAACCACTATGGGTTGAAAGTAACGAAACTTTAATTTCGTGTTCTTAGTTTTAATTCGTAATTTTGCCCCTTTAAATCTCAATTTTGTTGTGGGCTATTTTAATTCCAAATCCTCGTTTTCATTTCTTTTCATTTCGTAGTTCATTTCTTTTCTTTAATCGTAGTTAATTTTTTTTAAAAAAAAACACAAAAATATTAGTTTTATAAAATTTTAGCATTTAATTCCCGTTTGTTAATTTTTAATTCGAAGCAGTTTTTAACTTCCCTTGTCTTTCTCAAACAAAACAAACCCACTTTGTTTCCTTTCTCACCCTTCGAATAAAACACAGAAGGCCCTTTTATTTTATTTGTTTTTTTTATCTTTTTTTTGCATCTTTCTCTTGTTCGACTAAACCACTCCTCTCCTCTGTTCTGTCCACAAGTCTTTCTTCTTCTTCAAATTATAAACACGATTTCCCTCTCCCAAACTAGCCTCCTTCTCCCCTCTCTTTCTCTCTCTCTCTCTCTCTCTCTCTCTCTCTCTCTTATCCCCTCCCCACGAGCACCTCTTTCTTTTCGATAATGTTTGGTTTCGTTTTGTGGCTTAATGTTTGTCGAGAATATGCAGAATTCTGATCGTGATTGATTGTTCGTCTTGAATTTTTTTATTTCTGTCGGAGTCTAAGTTTAGCTTTATGTAATAGCTGAGTTGCTTATTATCGTGTCTCATTTTTTTTGTTGCTATTGAGTTGACTTCGAGGATGGTCGGTTGTTTATTTGATTTTGCTAAGTTGCGAGTTCTTGTTGTTATTATCTGCGTTTCGTGTTATTGTCTGAGCATTGCTGTCAAGTTCTAAGTGTTAGTCGAGTCCTGTACTGAGGTCGTTAATGATTCTGTCAAGTAGTTGTTAAATTAAATTCTCCGCATCTGTAGTTTAATTTCAAGTCAAGTTCTTGTGATTTAGAGTTCACCGATTGCTGCTGTTTTTCTTAGTATCTGAATTCTAGTATCTGTTTTGTTTATATATGTGCGAGTCTTGTTTCGGTATTTCCTGAATTAAGTCTAGAAAGATGCTAACGGGTTTCGCGAGTCATGTTTGTAATTGATGTGTCGATGTTGTTTTGTGGAAATGCTGTGATTCTTTTTGTTTGAAGTTTACAGTTGATGATTGTTCGAGTTCCTTTTTGCAAGTTACCAAAGTTTTGCCCAGTGTTGATAATGAGTCTAGTCGAGGTTCAAATCATGGTCCATTTGCTGAGTTGTATTCCAGTGCCTTGTTCGAGTTTACTGAATTAGTGTTCATCAGGAATTCCGTTTTGATTTAAGCTGTAAAATTCCGAGTTTGCTGTTTGCATTTTATTGCTTAAGTTGATTCGTTTGAATTGGTTCGAATTCACCGATTCCCGAGTTGTACTTAGAGTCTGTTTTACTGTTTTAGAGCTGCTGCGTTTGATCTTGTTTGGTTTGAATTATGGTTTAAAATTCCTGTGAATTGCTGAGTTATGTTCTGTGTTAGATTGTCCGAGTTAACTCAGTCACATCTTGCGAGTTCTGAGTTCAAGAGTCTGGATCATTATTTTTAATTACTTGTTAGTTAATTTTTATTGTGGGTTTTATTGCAGATAATTGTGCTTATTTGTTTTAGTTTGTTGAATTATCTCTGAGCTTAGTTCGTAGCTTACTTTTAACAATTTTTTAGAATAATCAAGTTTTGTTTTTTTTTTTCATTTTAATTAGTTAGTTCAGAAATAGAATAAAATTTAATTTTCTTTTTAATAATTTAATTTTTTCTTTTAGGAATTAAAAGTCACAAATTTAAAAAAAAAATCAAACTTGTTCTAATTCGATTAAATTAAGAATTAAGGATTGCGAAATAAATTAGTCCCTGTGGAACGAATCATAAATTTTACAACGAAACGAATTGTGCGCTTGCGATTCAAATGTCTTCATTATTTTTAGCACAACAGTATCACAGTGAAGTAATCGATCTGATCCTTCAAGCTCCTTAAATACAATTGAGTGTCACCAGCCTGTTCTCTTGAGACTTTCAGAAACTCCAAGAATGCATCATCATGATAGACATTTGAGTTTGCGATTTCTTGTAGCTTGGCCTCAATGACCACCTTCACTTCTACAGGCTTGGCACTCTTAGATATGGAGAGTGGAGGTTTGTCAGATGGCATACTCCCTGCAACCACTGTGGTTGTGATAGATTGCTTTTGACCAATGGAAGTAGTGATGTGCACAGTTGGTAGAGTGACAACTGGCAGAGAAGTAGGAGGCTCATCAACTTTGTCTTTTCCTTTGCCAGGCACATGAGTTAAAGATTTTGAAGTTCTTTGATGACCACCTTCAATGATTTTGATGCCCTTTACTGGTGGTTTCTCCCCCTTTGAATTTGAGTTTCTTGATGTCCTCTTCTCCCCCTTAGGCTTGTTGTCAGGCACAGAGGCTGTAGGAGTGACCTTTGGGGTTGAAGATTCTTCAGGTAGAGGGAGACCCATGTGCTTCCTCATTGCAGACAACATTGATTGTTGATGCAGAAGAACATCACCTGTGGTGGTGGCTTGAGTGTTCAACTGCTCAGTCAGAGTTTGTACCTTGTCTGTAAGATGAGCATTAGACTGAGTGAGAGTAGCTACCTCCTTTTCAAGTGCATCTACCTTGCTGAACAATGTAGTGGATTTGAAGCCAGACAGGGATTGTTCTTTAAGTCTCTGTACTTCAAACCTAGACATCTCATGCACAGGGACCTCAGTGACCAGCTTGTCTCCATATTGATTTGCAAAGAGTGTCCTAAGCATGGCATTGGCCTCAGTTGTCTGATCAGTGAGATTTTGGAATTTGTGCCCCAGTCCTGTGACAGCATCTTTGAGAATGGCTAAACCATTGTCCATCTTGGTGCAGGTAGACTTACAGGCTAGAATATCCTTGACTACAGTTTCCAATTGAGGGAATTTGGAATCAAAAGTCCTCTTTATCTCTCCCACAGACTTGTCTGTTGCATCACTTACCTTGTTGATTTCTGATTTGACACCTTTACCCAGGTAGTGTGCAGCCTTGAGAAATCCCTTGTATGAGTCATTGATAGCTTCATACACTTCACCAGGAGTTAAGGATTTATCATTGGAGCCTAGTGAAGTGATGTGCTCCTCCCTCAGATACTGTAAGGCTTCATTGAGAGTGATATCATAAGTTCCTTGCATCCAGGCATCTACATTGCCATCTCTCTCAGCCTCATCAAGTATCTTTGTTTTCTGCATCTCCACATCATCTCTATGGCAGAGCAATATTGCTTCATAATCTGGATTTGGCACATTGGAGGTGACCAAGTTCTGGGCTATCTTTACAAACTCAGGAATCTGATCCACAACTAAGCTTTGAAGTGCTTCAACCGTCAATTGTGGTGGAACAGATCCTGATCCTGAAGCACTGTCATGTTGCACAGGCTTCAGCCATTGTGACAGAAAGTCAGAGCTAGAGCTAGGCAAGCTAGACTCCTCAGTTACAGATGCAACTTCTGTAACCGGATGGAAAGACTCTACTACTGTTGTCTCCACAGGAGTGGGATGAGTTACAACAGTAGGTGACACAGGCACAGAGTCTCTAGTTAAAACTAGTGAATCCTCTGTGTTTATGATGGTGTCATTAGGAGATGCCCCAGCATGCATTCCCTGACCATCTAAATGTGGTACCTGGGTGGTGAGCAAGGTATCATGCACCAAGTCACTTGAATCCATTGGCTCATCAAGAGAAAAGAATTCTTGATGATCAATGCCTTGCTCCTCAATTGCTTGAGTTGCAGGTTCCAAAGAAATATGAGTGGTAGATTCTGGAAGAGAAGTGTGTTGTAGATTAGATTTTGGCAACTCCTCCTGAGAGATAGAGGGAGTTTCAATTGTGATGTGCTCTCCACTCATTGTTGTGCCAGCCTTATCACTCCCATGTGGTGACTCTATACAAATAGGTGCATTGGGGAGGATGCTTGATTCTATAGATGCCCCTGTTGAGAGGATACATCTAGTGAGCTGTTTGCCCCTGATTTTACAACTTCAGCCATTTGGGTGACTGAAGAGGTGGTTTTAGACTTCTTCTTCTTCTTCTTTGGCCTTAGTAAGGGTGACTCAGGTTCCTCACTTTCTATGCCTAATTCTACATCCAAGGCTGCTTCAGTTAAGATTTTTAGAGGTTCAGAAGCAACCTGTTTTCTCTTCTTTTTACTAACATCACCCTTTTGAGAGGATGATGCAGTTGGCTCTGTGTTTGGTAAAGTGTTTGACTGAGAGGGTTGGTTAGCAGGCCCTGGGTTAGCATTTTGCTCTACTTGCTTGGGCCTAGCTAACTCAGATTTTGAGGCACATATTGGCATGTTGTGGGGGTAAGTCCTAAATAAACTCTCCATAAGGGGAGTTATTTTGAGTCTTACATCAACGTCATTCCTAGTCTCCAAGCTACCAAAAATGAGTTTGGTCATGGATTTCGGATAGCCTATTCTATTTTTTGTCTAACCCAGGCAATTCAATCAATTTAGCATCAATGAAATTAAGTACAGATTGAATAAAGCGAGGGAAGAAAATTTCATTACCTCTCTTGGTTGAGTTCTTACCAAGTCTCCCATACAATTCTTGCATTATGATCAAACCAACATCAATCTTTCTCCCATATGCTAGAGCATATCCTATTTGTTGAACAAGTGTGCTGATTTGATCAAAGCTGGACTTCCTTGCTGTGAAGACTTGAAGAAGAGTGGCAAAGACATAGCTCCATTCTTTCCTCAAGTACTTCCTATTCAAATTTCCATGCTTGATTCTATCAGAGTAGTTGATAAAATCAAAGAAGTCTTCCAATTCCTGATCAGTAGCTTGACTGTCATACACTCCTTGTTGTAACCCAAGTGCTTGATTCATGTCTTCAGTAGTGATGGTGATTTCCTTGTCCTGAATCTTGCAATAGATTACGTATGAAGTTATTACATTCTCTAGGGCCACGACCTCCATAGTAGCAGTTCTCCAAAACTGTTCTAGTAAGTCTAGATACAGAGTTGGGTTGGCTGAGAGTGCATCCTTGATGTATGATTCAGCCATCCATCGAACGAAGCACTTAAACTTAGCATTGGGTGCTTCAACATCGTTGGTTATTGCTATGAAATTGGTGTGGGTAGGAATTGTGAGTTGGGTATTTGCCATTGTTACACAGAGAGATGAGAAGAGAATGAAGGTTGAAGAAGAAATTTAGCTTTTGACGTTAGGGTTTACAGAGGTTTTGGAACTTTAGCTTCCTAAGAAATCGAATGAAATGATTTGAACAGTTGTGGAATTGTATATATGTGAGTGACTTGAGTTGTCGATTAGATATAAGTTTAAGTCAGTCATTCGAGAAGTATAAAACAACTATTCGATAAGTCAAGAAAGGCTTATTCGATATCTCAAGCAGTTTGTAACTAACAGCTGGCAGTTATTTAACTCAGAAAATAATTCTAAGCTAAATAAAATATGTTTTTATGAGCGAAATGAAATTTTGAATATAAATCCAAAAAGCGATTAAGTGTCAGCGAAAAATCAGCCTTTTCAAATGATTCGATAACTCAAATACAGTATTCGAGAACTCCATCACTAGAGAACTAAAATACTCTATTCGAGAACTCGGAGTGTGCTATTCGATTTCTCCAAAAGACACTATTCGAGAACTCAAGAGGGTTCTAGATAGGCCTATTTGAGAACTCGAGCCATGACAAAACAATGAACCATCTGAGAAGTCTGACTTATCGAACTATACTTTTCACTCATAAAATTCAATTTTCACTATCTTTTAAAATTTACCAGAAATATTCACTGAAGAATATTCTACCAAATTAAATAGTGATTCTCTCAAAATTTCACAGAAATTTCAAGCTAAAGATGTATGATTTTCAACATATGCAGCATTGTGGAATATTTATAAATCATACTCCAGCCAATACTTACTTCTAAAATATTGAGCATTTGATAAAGTAAGTATTTACTGCTGCAACAATCTAGTTGATATATTCACTTAGCCAGAATTTGAAGAATTCAGCATTCCAATCTCACTAACCAACCTTGTGAAGGTGGCTTCATCTAATGGCTTAGTGAATATGTCAGCTAGTTGTTTCTATGTGGGAACATAATGTAACTCAATGGTTCCATTAGTTGCATGCTCCCTTATGAAGTGATATCTGATGTCAATGTGCTTTGTCCTAGAATGATTGACAGGATTGGAAACTATAGAGATTGCACTTGTGTTGTCACACATGATTGGAATTCTTTCCAACACAAGTCCATAATCTCTAATTTGGTTTCTGATCCAAAGCACTTGAGCACAGCAACTTCCAGCAGCTATGTACTCAGCTTCAGCTGTGGAAGTTGACACAGATTGTTGTTTCTTGCTGTACTAAGAGACTAACCTTTGTCCAAGAACTAGCAGCTACCTGAGGTGCTTTTCCTATCCACTCTGCATCCAGCATAATCAGCATCAGAATAACCAACCAGATTGAACCCTGTGTCCTTAGGGTTTGGTGTGCCCTTCAGATATTTGAAAATCCTCTTTATTGCTATCATATGTGATTCCTTTGGATTTGATTGAAACCTTGCACACAAGCATGTTGCAAACATGATGTCTGGCCTACTAGCAGTGAGGTAGAGTAGAGAACCAACCATGCCTCTGTAGATTGAGATATCTATCTTCTTGCCCTTAACATCTTCATCTAACTTGGTGGCAGTGGCCATGGGTGTCTTTGCAGGTGAGCATTCTTCTAAGTCAAATTTCTTCAATAGATCCTTGATGTATTTGGTTTGACTTATAAAAATGCCATCCTTCCTTTAACTCACTTGCAACCCAAGAAAGAATGTTAATTCTCCCATCATACTCATCTCATATCTGCTCTGCATGAGTTTAGAGAATTTCTCACACAGCTTCTCATTTGTAGAGCCAAATATGATATCATCCACATAGATTTGAACTAAGATAATATCATCACCATGTTTCTTGTAAAACAGTGTCTTGTCCAGTGTGCCTCTAGTGAATTGATTCTTCAGTAGAAATTGTGATAATGTGTCATACCATGCCCTAGGAGCTTGCATAAGTCCATACAATGCTTTAAGCAATCTGTAGACAAAGTGAGGGAATTGTGGATCCTCAAAGCCAGGTGGCTGTTGCACATATACTTCTTCTTCCAACTCCCCATTCAGAAATGCACTCTTGACATCCATTTGATAAACCTTGAAATTAGAATGTGCAGCAAATGCCAAGAAAATTCTGATGGCCTCTAGTCTAGCAACAGGGGCAAAAGTCTCATCATAGTCAATGCCTTCCTATTGAGAGTATCCTTTTGCAACCAACCTTGCTTTGTTTCTTATGACTACACCATTTTCATCCATCTTATTCCTTAGAACCCATTTTGTTCCAACAATGGTTCTATCCTTTGGTGCAGGCACAAGTTCCCATACTTTGCTTCTTTCAAATTGATTTAGCTCCTCTTGCATAGCAATTATCCAATCAGGATCCAACAATGCATCATCAAGTTTCTTAGGCTCAACTTGGGATAGAAAGCAACCATAGAGACATTCATTTAGAGTTGCTCTCCTTGTCCTCACTCCTGTATTTGGATCTCCAATTATCTGATCTGCAGTATGTGATCTATCCCATTTCCTTGTATGTTCAGATTGATTTCTCAGCCTTGATGTTGCTTCATCATCCAGATCATGATCATTTACATTTCCTCCCCCTGTGAAGTTGCCACTAATCACAGGTGTGTCTTGGATGCTTGTTTCTTCATTGTTGGTTGACACAGGTTCTTCATTCACTTGAGTTTGTTGGATTGTGGGCTCAAATTCAGTTTCAATCTCCTCATCAGAATCATCTAGATTGTCAAACTTCAAAGGATCTTTATCTTCATCATTGGATTCTTCTAATCAAGGTAGTTCACTGTCATCAAATGTCACATCTATGCTTTCCATAACTTTCTTTTGACTGATGACATAAACTTTGTATGCAATTCTTTCCATAGAGTAGCCAAGAAAAATTCCTTCAAATGCTTTTGCATCAAACTTTCCAACATATTCTGAATTGTCTTTTAACACAAAGCATTTGCTTCCAAAAGTATGAACATACTTTAGAGTGGGCTTCTTTCCAGTCATCAAGTTGTAAGGTGTCTTTCCAGTGTTTTTGTTAATGAGGGTTCTGTTTTGGATATAGCATGCAGTGCTCACAGCCTCAGCCCAAAAACATGTAGGCATCTTTGCATCAAGTAACATTGTTCTAGCAGCCTCAATCAGAGTTCTATTCTTTCTCTCAACAACTCCATTTTGTTGTGGAGTCCTTAGAGCTGAGAATTGTTGTGAAATACCATTCTCTTTGCAGACTGCTTCAAGCATGGCATTTCTGAACTCTGTTCCATTATCACTTCTTAATGCAATCACACTTGCATTGTTGGCCTTTGCTTCCTTGTCAATTTTCTTTATATGCTCAATGATTACTTGTGGAGCCTCATCCTTTGATGCCAGAAATTCTACCCATGTATACCTTGTGAAATCATCAACCATCACCAGAGCATACTTTTTCCTTCCTAGTGACATAATATTGACAGGCCCAAACAAGTCCATATGAATTAGTTGTAGGGGCTTGGTTATTGATGTCACTGTCTTTGACTTGTGGCTTGATCTTTTCATTTTTCCCTTTTGACAAGCCTCACACACTCCTTCTTGACAGAATTCAAGTGTGGGCATGCCTCTCACTAACTCCCTTTTGACTAGAGAATTAATGCCTTTGAAGTACAAGTGTGATAGCTTCTTGTGCCACAGCCAACTATCTTCATTTTATGCTTTTGAGTAAAAGCAACAAATTTTGTCCTTGTTTGCAGAGTTCATATTGGCTACAAACAGGCTTCCTTTCCTTACTCCAGATAGAGCAAAGTCACCAGTCTTCTTGTGGGTGATCAAACATTCATCTTTGTCAAAATTCACTTTGAAGCCTCTGTTAGTAAATTGACCAACACTCAGTAGATTGTGCTTGAGCCCCTTGACCAGTGCTACATTTTCAATAATGACATTTCCAATTTCCAACTTGCCATATCCCAGTGTGTTGCCAATGCTGTCATCTCCAAAAGCAACCATTGGGCCAGCCTTCTCCTCATACTGTGATAGCAGGGCCATATCACCAGTCATATGGTTTGAGCATCCACTGTCCAAAATCCACATGACCTTCCTTTCACTTTCTTTGCCCTGCAAACACAAAGGTATTACTTCTCCTTTGGTACCCAAACAAGTTTGGGTCCATGTGGCTTAGCAACAGTTTTATCATAAACAGCATGCTTATCAATTTTCTTGATGTTAGTCTTCTTGTCACTGTTAGAAGTCTTAGAATCAGGGTTCTTAGACTTAGGTGACAGAGGTACCTTCCTAACTTTAGGAGGACTTGAAGACTTTGTTCTTGTGTAGTGTGTGTGAACATTGTGATTGATGCAACCTTCCATGAATTGTCTTCTCAAATTAAAACAACTAGTCATTACATTCATGTTACATGGCATACAATCAAATTTATCACAGAAAGGAGAGTCTCTATGTCTTAAAGGCACATAGCAATCATAGAATGGTTTAGCAACACTACCAGATGGTTTCTTGTATGCATGAGTTAAATGATTAGTGCTAAAACAATTTTGACAAACTTTCCTAGGGGTATTTGGCACATAAGCATAATTGTTGTCCTTGTTAATCCCTAATTTGCCATTCCTGTTTTGTTTCTTTTTAGCCACTTTCTTCTCAAACTCATTATTCTCAGCTGAAACAAACTTCACAAATTTCTCAAGTCTAGGTCTACCTCCTACTGGCTCCTTGGCTTTGGTTTTGACATTCTCACTCTTAGAGGATGCTTGTTGTTCATTTGATTGTGCCTTATCTTCATCATCCAACATTTGCTTAATGAGTAAGGCATCCTCATCAATATCAAGTGTTGGTGTTTTAAATATTGGGGTCTCAGCCTTTTTCAAAACCTGAGGCACTTCCTCGTGAACAACAATGTCATCTTCAATGACTGCATAGCCTTTCCTCTGTTTGAGAGTGTCATAATCAAGTCCAATGGCAGCCTTAGGTCTAGCTAGATTTTTCTCATGGTAGGACTGCAATAGACTAGAGGAATTCTTAAATGTTTTCAATTTAAATTCATTTTCAGCTAGTTCATCCCTAAGAGCTTTCTCAACTTGACTAGCACATAGAACCTTATTCTTTAGATATTCGATTTCCTGTTTAAGGTTTTCTACTTGCATAGCAGTTAGTTCTAGTTCCTCATTTCTTTTGTTCAACAGTTCATTCTTAGTAGACATTTTAGCAATTTCTTCATTAGCAGCAGTCATACTAGTATGAATATTAAACATCTCAACAGATAGTTGTTCAACCATAGATTTGTATTCAGAAACAGACATGTCTATAGTAGTGAGGGATGGTACCTGAGAGTCTGATTCAGATGGTTCTTCCTTAGAGTTGGCCATCAAGGCATAGTTGCAGAATTCTTGTTCTTCTCCATCACTATCAGAATCATCCCAACACTTCCCTTCAGCTATGTAGGCCTTACCTGGTGTATGCTTCTTTAGCAGAGCCTCATACTTAGCTTCAAGCTCAAGAAACTCCTTATCCTTCTTTTTAGGCTTCTTGCATTCACTGGCAAAATGCCCTAGGTCATTGCATCTATAACATCTCACAGATGACCTATCCACATAGCTGGTTTTGAATTTGTTTTTGTTTGCTTTCACAGGTGCCTTGCTCTTGTTGAATGAATGATTTTGAGATCTAGACTTGAAGGGCTGATTCCTCTTAAATATGATGTTTGGGAATTTTCTAGCCATAAAAGCATATGAAGTGTTTTCCATGGCATCCAACTCTTCAAGAGTGTAGAACTCATCTTCTTCCTTTTCATCAACAGGTTCAGTCACTTCTTCTTCAGTTTCTTCATCATCTACTATCTCTTCTATTCTCAGTTGACTTGTAGATGCTTCCAGGTCTTGAACGGATTTGTTGACAATCAAGGCACAGGATGTGTTTATCATTCTGCCTTGGTTGGCTTGGATAGCCCTCTTCTGAAGCAACTCAAGCTCATGAGTCTTTAAAACCCCATAGAGCACATCATATGTGACTTTGTTCAAATCTCTTTCTCTTAGAGATATGACCCTTTGCTCTAGATGGTTTGGTGCAGATAGTAGAAACTTCATGTTTAATTCCTTAGTGCTGTAAACCTTCCCATTCATTTGAAGCTCAGTCACCAGCTTGTGAAATCTCTCAAACATATCAGTAATACTTTCTTTGGACTGTGCCATGAAAGCCTCATACTGTGTGACCAGTATCTGTTTCCTATTCTCTCTTACCTCCTCTGTCCCTTCACATAACACCTCGATGTGGTTCCACATGTCCTTGGCTGATGTGCATGATGCTATGTTGGCAAACATCGACATATCCATGGAGTCTATGATCAGCAACATGAGATGACTGTCTAGGGCAACCTTTTCCTTCTCTGATTCCATCCATTTGGATGGCTCTTTTGCAACATATGATCTAGGAATGACTATTGTGCCCACTGTAGATTCAGCAATTTCTTGTTGTGGTACAAATGGACCATTCTTGAGGATGTCAGGGTAGAGAGGATTGGCAGCTTTGATGAACAACAGCATTTTTATTTTCCAGAGGTTGTAATTCTCTTTGTCGAACTTAGGGACCTTCACCGTACCTGTAGTCTTTGGTGTATTCGAACTCATGATCGTTTTCTGTTTAGATTAAACAGCCTGCTCTGATACCACTTGTTGAGTATTGAATACAGTAAAAGAATACAGAGGGGGGTGATGGATTCTTGAACTTTTCTACGTTCTATCTTTGCAGCAAGATATGTGTTGAGTGTGTGAGATATGTAAGTGCGGATAACAAAGACAAACACAACATAATATCACTTTAATCTAATATTTTATTAGATAAAGATTTTGCTACAATCTGTGAATACAAATGGTAGTATTCTCAGCTTCGTTTTTCTTAGAGAGATATTTCATGTGATGTATATGAAAATCTTATCTCTAAAAAACTTATCTGCTAAGGAAGTGAGGCTGTATCCTTATAGACATGGATACACTTACTTACTACAAATAAGGTAGGTAAACAAACTACTTTCCAGTCTGTCTATCTCATTTGAGTAAGAGTCCAAACGGCTATAGATTTGACTTTACAAAGCCTGTTCAGATCCACTTCTTTAGCTCCTTGTCCCTTTGTCTTATCTCTCCAAGCTTCTTTGTAGGCTTTCCAATGTGCTTTATAGTACATAGTCAAATAAAGCGTCTTGGCTTGTTGCAGGTTTCTGATTTGTACAATTCTTCAGTATTTTGTCTCCAAGAATGTATTCGAGAAGTGGCTAAGTGATTTATTCGAGAACTCGAATTGACTTAATCGATAACTCTGAGTTCTCGAATAGTGTTATATTGACATATCGAATCACTTCTCGAATAGCTCTTTTCTCTGGGACTCCTTGAGATATCGAATAGAGCATTTTGACATATCGAATCCTTGAGATGTCGAATAGCTTCTTTAGTCCTTGAGATATCGAATAGAGCATTGACTTGTTGACTCTTAGAGAACTCGAATGATGCTTTGACTTGTTGACTCCATGAGTTCTCGAATAGAGTAATTGACATATCGAATCTCTGAGATATCGAATGAGATATCGAACAGTGTATTCAGAGATATCGAATAGTGTCTTCTGAGATATCGAATCACTGACTTCTCGAATGCTAGACTTCTCGAATAGACAAATGTACTTCTCGAATTGGTACTTAGGCAAATTCTTCATTTCTTCAAATCCTAACTGTGATTATTTGGCAGTCTTTATCTCCTTGCTTGAGGCATGAACCTTGGAACTTCTTTCAAGCATTATTCTTGACTTTATAAGTACAGTTACACAACTAGGATTTGATGCCTATTACAAGTACAGAACAAATAGAAACTCTACAACTAGAGGTTCCCTCAGTTAAGAGGTCATGTAGGTAATGCATAGCATTACACATACTTAGGCTTGTTAATAGATGTATTCAGGCATGCCTCTGTGACTAACAAGAATGTTATTTATTAAATGAATATTACTTTCGAATATTCATTTAAGGTTTTTTGTACTTGATGAATATTATTTTAAATATTCATTGGAAGTTCTATTTACTTAAGGAATATTATTTCGATTATTCCTTTAAAGTTTTGATTACTAAATGAATATTATTTGGATATTCTTGTAGAAGATTATTTATTAAATGAATATCATTTTCAAATATTCATTTAAGGTTTGACTTATTTATTGAATATTATTTTAAATATTTATTGGAGTTTAATTATTTAATGAATATTATTTCGAATATTCATTTAAGGAGGGATTTATTTAGTAAATAATTCCATATATTCATTCGAGGATTACTTATGAGCAATATTATGAGTTAATAATATTCCGTAATTATTATTGAGTAAATAAATATTCTTGAAATATTTATTTAATTCTTTTAAATTCTTTTTAAAATGATTTATATTATTCGGAGATTATCTTTCACCTCCAGATATTATGTAAAATATTTCGGAGTCTTTTTACGACTATTTTATCAAGGAAAGGTTCCCAACTCTTTATCTTTCATTTAAATCTATCTTAAAAGGATTTAAATGCTCGCTCAAACTTCCATATTATAGGGGAACCTACTTGAGCAATGTTATTTATCTTGTTGACTTCCCGGTCATAATTTATCCTTTTCACTCGCAACTTGGTTGCTATGGACTCATTAAGTCTGTGTGTACCTTCTCATCATTCGAGGGGTAAGATTGTTGGAACAAGTTGATATCCATTAACAAGCAAAAGCTTGGGAAATGTTGGTGAATTTTCCTTTCCAACTAGATACGACTACTTTGTGGAGTCTTATCAACAAGTATTTCACTTGGGGAAGGGAGGACAAACTCTACGTTTCAATGCTGTGGATTTATTCGAACTAGGAGTCGTGTGTAAGAGACCGAATCGCGCGGTCCATCACAAGGCCTAACCATTGGCCAGGGAGTTACTATTAAAGGCAATCGACAAGTGGAGCCGTCAGTTCTTCCTTCTACCGGTAGTAAACTATATTGGGTTGTACCATCCCCGACTGATCATCAAGGAGTGGGACAGCTGGCGCGTGATAACTCCAGTATTGGTTCATCTCCCAAATTGGGAATTCCTTGCAACACGTATCGAAGAGACTTCTTTCAGGTTGACGGTGTCTTCCGCAACACGTATCGAAGAGACTTCTTTCAGGTTGTAGGACTTCGAAAAATGTTAATAACTATATTTTCCTTGCAAGTTCCTCTTTATATGATAAATAATAATATCTTGCTTATTTTGACTTAGCAGATATTTCCACAAAATAAATACTTTAAGTTACCTTGTAACTTCATCGTTCATATTATACTGGCATCATTTCCGTAAATGCATGGCATATGGTTTGAAAGATACTTTTGAATTGTTATATATTATCGTTCAGTTAAACATTATTGTTGGTGGGCTAGTGCTCACCCTTGCTTTATTATTATATCACAACAACAGCTAGACCAGATGACTCGCACAAGGCGCACTCGACGCTGGCGGGGACGATGAGACTACCAGAGCCGAAGAGAAAGCTATTGGTAGAATAGTTTCATTCTTTCAGTACCAAATATATGGGCTGGTATGACTTATGATAATGGATGGCAAAGAGTACGTATTCACATTGTAATTCTTTTTGGATTGTATAATGTGCTTAATAAAATTTGGTAGTTACTGTGATTTCATCTCTGGGACTATAACGGGTGTGTTTTATGTTATTGTTTTGGGTCACAAGGTTGTAATTTAATATTTATGTTGAATTGTGGATGGGAATTGAGACGGTAACGACCAGATCCCTGACCCCGGATCTGGGGGTGTTACAAGAATACGGTTTTGGTTGCTTGCTTGTTATTTTTAGTTCCATAGTAGTGTAAATCGGGTATTGGGGGTTATCGTTTTTATTTTTTTTGATTTTCTGGATTGATTTTACGTTGTCGGATTGTGACCGGATTTTGTTGTTGGTTGCCAGAGTGTCTTGGTTTTTCATTCGATTATTGGTGGTTTGGGACTCTTGGAGATTAAGGAGTAAAAAGGAATGTTTTTGGATTGATTTGGAGTGATTCCGGGTCTTGTTTGTAGTTGGCCGGATTTGGTGCTATTGGCCGGAATAGTTATCAGTTTTGGGGTTTCCTGTTTTACTTTAATTGTGTTGAATTGTTTTCATTCATCTTTTCCAGTTACAAATTTTGAATATCGGTCTTTAATTGATTTTATTGAGGTATTAATTTGCATTTGTTATAATTAATTGATAATTAGTTGTTCAGTTATATATAATTGTTTGATGATTGATAGTGATTTAATTAGTGGTTTTTAATGTGTTTTAAATTGCTAATTTTATTTGCCTTTAAATTAGCTAATTAGCTAATAATTGGTTGATGATTGATTGTGCTTAATTAGGGGTTTTAATGGGCTCTAATTTAATTAATTAACTTTTATATGGATTGTGCCATTTTATATGGTTGTGCCAATTTAGTTGGCTATTTTTGTGCCCTCAGGGAGTGTCATATTTGATGGCTTTTGGACCATATCGGGTTATCTGTTATCCGTCGTCTATGGACGAATTTGTGTCATTTTGGTGACTTTTATTATGGTTAAATGTCAATTATATTTGGTGACCACATTTGGTGATTTTGACCATAATTGGTGTTATTAGTTGTCCTCAATTGACGAATTAGTGCCTTTTTATACGACTAATTTTGGTTAGGAAAGATTGTGTTTTATATAGTTTTTATATTTTAGAGGTTCATATTATAATAATTTCTTTAAATGTTGTCTAACCAAAGGTTTTCCCTTTGGTTGAGACTTTAGTATAGGGTTGAGTTATTTACAGAACTCTAATTAAAGGTACATAGATTGGATTTGAATTTTTGCTTTGTTTTTAATTTATTGGTATGCGTTTGTTTTAGGTGGACAGAGAATGGACAGAATCCCAGTTTTTTGAAGCAAGGCTGTTGATTATGTGCGGATAAGAAGAATTTGGTGGTCAGGCTGACAAACTTTGTGTTAACTGAAAATCGGATTGATTTTTGTTCTTATGAATTAAGTGCTGATCTCACTTTGTTGGGGCACTATTTTTTTGGCAAATGTATTTGTAATTTTTTCCCTTTCGGATGATTTTCTTTTCGGACTTAAAGGTTCTATTGTCTAAATTTCCGTGGGCAACATGCGTGTCTTTCGGTTAGATAATAAACTTTTTTGAATCAAAGAAACCCCTTTTTACGAATATTGTATTCGATACATTTCATCTATGAAATAGATACCCCTGACAAACAAAAAAGATATAGTAATAGAAGATAGATTCAACCTTTTTTCTATTTGTTAAATGATCATAAAGTACATGGAAAAGATTTATCTTTTCAGAGCTTCCATTTGATATTACGAAATTTAACATCTTCTCTAAATTTATTTGACAGTTACTTTTAACTTTGAATTTTAAATATGATTCAACATGACAAATAACAAGATATCAAAAAGTGTACACAAGAGATGTATGATGACATAGCAGCTTCTACGTCAGTACAAGGTATGGTGTGCGACATGTTCGATCCCACAAAATTTTCTTCACTAGCTAAAACACTATTTTATGTTGATATATTTTTTACTATTGATAATTTGATATACTAGCTAATGTATGTTCGTGCATAATCTCACATGAATTCAGATTGTAACTCTTCGTCTTATTTTTTTAAGAGTTTACGGCTAAAGACATATATTTATTCTCGAACTTGTTCGACAAGTATTCTATTCTAACTTGTTTTTATACTAATTGTTTTCACTTTTGTTTTGGGTTAAATAGCTATTTGGTCACTGTACTATATGAAAACTTTCAGTTGAGTCACGATTCCAAAAAAAAAATCAATCGCATAATGGAGCCTTTAATTACTTTCAATCGTAACTCTATACAATAAAAAATTCATTTCCATTAAAAATGGTTTGACTTTGACGGAGAAACTTAAAAAATTAAACTTTAGATTGAAAAAATAAAAATATACTCATATCTTAAAAAAATTGAAAATTTTGAAATTTGAAAAAAATTGAAATTTTTTAATTCGAAAAACTTTATACATATTAATTCGAAAAAATTTAAAATTTTTTAATTCAAAAAGATTTATACGCATATCTTGAAATATCTTGAAAAATTAAACAACCGTATCCCTTAGATATATACAATTGTTGTCATCTCCAAAGATATCTTGAAAAATTAAACAGTCGTATCCCTTAGATATATACCCTAGCTCTCCAAAGATATCTTGAAAATTAAACAGTCTCATCCCTTAGATATATACCATAGTTGTCATCTCCAAAGGTAGGTTTATTTTTAAAATTAATGAAATTTTAATCATTCGTAAAAATTAAAAAATTCATCATTTTTAAATCTAATTAAATTCTAATCATTCGAAAAAAAATAAAAAAATAAAAAAAATCACTTTGGATTGAAAAAGTGTGATATCTTAACATATTTGTTCATATGTATCGATTTATACGCATATAAACTGAATGCGTATGTTCATAATTGAAAATTTTAAAAAAATTTAAAAAAAAATTAAAATTCAAAAATAATTCAAAAAAAAAAGAATATTGATGACCTAACTGAAAATTGATATAAAGTTCGGTGATAGATTAGCAGTTAAACTTCATTCCGTCAGCTGACACGTAAGCATTCCGTCCATTTTTTAACAGAAGTTAACGACAGTAACCCAATTGAAATGTTATGCTTGTACAAGTGTTTGACTGAAAACTTTTTTGGGTTGGTGACCCAACTGAAAGTTTTCATATAATACAGTGACCAAATAGCTATTTAACCCTTTTTGTTTTAAGGGCACTTGCAATTAGTGATAAAGTTTAAACACTTCCCTAGATATGTGTGTTAACTTTACATGCATATATAATTTCTAGTTAGATCCCGCTTAGCTACTGACTTATTTTTAAGTTAATGTGCTATATGGAGTATCCAGAGACGGATCTAGTAAGGAGTACGGGGACAAATGTTTTTTTTAAAATCAAAATTTATCATTTTTTATTATTAAATTTTTGAAAATATATGAAAGTGTTCACACAAAAATTTAAATAATATAAGGATATCTTTCTGAAATGTACTCGGTGTCCTCCCAAAAAATTATTTCTAATTTCGCCCCTGATTATATAGATAAATGTGTATGTGTGTGTGTGTGTGTGTGTGTGTGTATATATATATATATATATATATAGGGTCTTATTCAAATAAAAACCATTATTAAACTAGAAACTAGAAACTAAATAAAAAATTTCTAAAATTACGTCAAAATATAGCACATATGGTATGCAAATTGATTGTTGGGAGATGTAGAAAAATACAGTGAAGCCGGATTTCAAAACAAATTCACCTATTAACGGGAAAACAAATTAAAAATGGAGGGGATTAGGTGGGATTGTGTATGTGAGGGTGCATTGGATTTGGGTGTGGTGCCCCTAGCGGGGCCATTGGATTAGATTGATGTAAGAGTTTAATTAGTTTCTAGTTTCTATTTGATCACTAACCTATATATATATATATATATATATATATATATATATATATATATATATATATATATATATATATATATATATATATATATATATATATCCAATATCTTAAACGCATGAATGTCTGTTTACTTAGTTGTTTAGCTTGATCATGCACGCTATTAAGCTGCAAAATTGATGAAATCCATCAAATGAAAATTATTTGTACTCGGCCCGTACATGTAATACTCTATCGAAGGACATGATCTTTTAAGCTTTTGAGCTGATAAATTTATCAAACATTTTCGTTAAACTTTTTTTTCGCTCACTCAAATTCAAACTTAAATTCAATTTTCTTAAACGACTTTAAATTAGAACTTGATGATGTTGACTTCAACTCTATTAACATCTAATAAAAGTTTTAAACCACCAAGTAATTCAATAATAATGATTTATAAGGATGTTTTGCACCTAGCTATATTGTAGGACTGCCCTTAAAAGTTAAGTACGATAGTAAATTAACAATTTTAATTTGTGAATACAATAAGTTTACTTATAAATGTCCCTTTAAACAACAGACCCTTCAAGAAGGTTGGGCAGAATTTTGTTCTTGACCCTTTGTAACCTTCATCAAGTTTACCAGTGAAAAGCTATTGCCATAACATAACAATATATAATACAGACCTCCTTCATGGCTCAACTAAACAATAATTTTTTTTTGATTAAGCCTAAGAAAACATATTAATATCTATTCTATAAATATTGATATAGGAGATAATTGAATCCAAGATACTGGGGAAAACAAAGGATAGCTCTACCACTTTAGCTATTCTCTATCCATAACTAAATAATAATATTAGTACATTTTGATAGTTTTGACATCTTTGTAAATCTAAACAAAATAAATCTACTCATAAAATGGGAGTTATAAAATATATTATTTATTGGATGATTAATGTGTATATATGTAACTTATGCAATAAAGTACATTTATTGTACAGTTTATTAGGACAGTTACAAATGAGGGGTGAAGGCTATGTTATGTTTGCGCATATATAGTGGTGAAGCCAACAAGAATAAGCACATATAATATCTTTGTTTGCTCCTAACATACGCGGAACCCCCCATCATTTTATATATTTTATACAATTAAAATATGCGTTCATTTTTATTAGTTTTGTACATTGGTATCAGAGCATCAGTGTTGATTTTGGGTTCATCGCCATCTGATTTCATCAGTCTGAGTGGTCTCGTTTTACGTTCAATTTACAACTCGAGTATTGTAGTTTTTTCTACACTTTTGGCTTCTCACTCCCTGTGGTCTTACCCTTCCTGCATCGGTTTCCGTATCCACAATTATATCCTTTATACAGACTTCATCTTTTGATTAGTTTTATTGATATTTCACATATGCTTCTGGTTTGTTTATCTCAAGTAAAGATCTGTGTTTTCATGTTCACTCACTATGTAATTAAGTTATGTGATCTTTTTTGTTAAAATTTTCTATTTTTTGGCTTATATAATCTGTTCATATGATGTCTTAATATATGTTTTTTTTTATGTTAAGTATGTAGTTTTTTTTTGCATGTTATTCCTAGGAGTTTGAGTTTAATCATTGTGTCCTTGTGCCTAGCTAGTACTTCCAATTTTGTTTATTAATTTACATAGGTTGCCTGCTGTATATATATATATATATATATATATATACATGCTTTCATTTATCTGTTGTCAAGTTGCCATGATTTGTGTATATGGTAGATTATGCTTGTTTGATAATCTTTGTTTAATTATTATGTTAATTTCCAATGTTAGACATTTTTGTCTTAGTTATTTCTTTTGGCCATGTATTTTCATCTTGGTGTTAAACTTTGATTCAAGTGTTTTGTTACGTATTGTAATTATATATTCTCCTTGCATATCTAAGTGGCGACTGATGATTTGTTTCTAGTTTCTGTTGGAAATTTGATACGGAACGTGATGTGTTTATTGTGACGCCCCTGGATCCGGGGTCATGGATCCGGGCCGTCAAGGTCCAATTTCCATTCATTAACAACATTTCTTGGATACTCTTTTTTTATATATATAATTAATACAAATTAATACTTTCATAAATGACCCCACACCAATATCATCACACACCAGTCATATGCTCAGGGAACAACATCCACAATATTAAAAGTTTATAGTTAAACAGTTATTACAACCCAGAATTATACTTAAGTACATTGTTGAATAATACTTCGACATGAAGCATTTCAACAATCAAAAGTTTATTATACCAGATTACACATTTAATATACATAATCTACCAGGACCCGCTTGTCTACGCTACCTCTGGAATAGGTGCCAGCGTTCTCTCAGAAGGTTACCTTTCCCTTACCCTCTTGCGGGGTGTAGTGCGGAGTATCGGCATGCCTAGCTGTTGTATAAAATAAATATCAAGAATGAGCTAAAATAGCTCAGCAAGATAAATTCTATCGACTACCATCAAAGGAAATAGACCATTACACATATATATAGGTGGAAATTCATCATACTTATTAAGAAAGAAAAATCTTTATTTATTAAATACACCATCTATTCATCTTGATAGGAAAAGAAATTTAGGATAATATAATATGAGTTTCTCTTCTAAAATATTATAATAATCCATACTTCATTTCCGTATAATATTTCAAAATAATATATACTATTTGAATCAGATCTCTTAATAAAATCTTTCCATTTCCTTGTATATGACACTTATATAAAAATAATATAAAATCAGTTTCTCTTCATTCCATATAAATAATTCCATCACCTTATCTCATTTTCTTGGTTTCAGCATATAAATCTGAAAACCATTATCAACTCTTTCTTTTCAAAAACATTGGGGATATCTGCTGTCGCCTGATACGTTAGGACGATGATCAGTCGCCTAATCGTACCTGCTCTCTTTTTACTATCGGTAGAAGGAATGAAGATCATCCCTGGAGGAAGGCCACCTGCTAACATCCTCCCTTGGCATCTTCGTGCCGTAATAAAATAATAAATGCTGGACTGTGTCGCACACAGCCCTGACACAGCCACTTACGCAAGTCTGTTGCAATCCCCCTTTTTGTCAAATCATTTATCTACTCACATTTATCATTTCCATTTCCATTTCCATTTCCATTCACATTTCCATTCACATTTATCATCACCTTTAAATCATATGTCATAATACTTTAATTATGACTCACACATCTTTTCTATAATTATTAAAGTCAAATATGCCTTTAGAACATAAAGTATATTCGCTCTATCCATATTCGTATCTATCTTTCTTTAATTCTCAAAATCAGGAAATAAATCCTTAGCAATATAGCATCGTAGAAAAACATATATATTCCAAGAAATCATTTTACTAAAAAAAAATAGTTTTCTAAAGTAAGAGTAGAAGAAATCTTGCTCTCTTATATACACACACACACACACACACACACACACACACACACATATATATATATGTTGTTCCATCTACTTTTAAAAATAGTAGATAATAATCAAATAATACTTATTAAATCACAATATTTAAAAAAGAATTTCTTTAGCAAAATATTATAAATCATATAATCCTAGATAACACCTGATACCATTCTTTTATTTACTTTAGATAACAACTGATACCATTCTCTCATATTCTCTTAATAATAAGGCATGTTCACTTCATGCATAATCATCTCTATACATATCCATCTCATACTCATATCCATATTCATATCCATCTCAAACTCATATCCATATTCATATCCATATACATCTTCATATACCTTTCTTTTTAATATCAATACTCAAGGAAGACAATTTCTTCACAATATAGTAATAATAGCATCACATGTATATATATATTCCAAGAAATCAAGTTTCTTTGAAGATAATAATTTTTTCCAAGTAGGGATAGAAAAGATCTTGCCTGGATCCCTAAAGCGAGTAGGTGGAATCCTGAGTTCGTCTCCCGCTTCTATAGGAACGAAAAGGATCACCGTTAGTATATACCCCACTTAATCACTTAATCTCTACACCATAACACCCTTAACTCATATTATACGTTTACCATGGTTTTTATGCACCAAAAGTTTACATGCACTTCACCATTTTTAAACTCGATCTAAGTTTTAGTGTATTCCACAATTTCCCTTAATAACCACACTCGACTGTAAAAATTCTCAGAAAATATAGATTTCGAATTTTACTACAAGGTCAACTGTAAATGGTCCTCTGACCACCCTACTACACTATCCCAAAATTTCATAATTTCTAAAAATGTCTAAGTATGGTAATTATAACCTCAAAGTTGGCACAATTGCAATTTCCCGGTTTCCGAACGACTTTCACTAAAATCCACTTTTCTCCTAAACCGTTCATCAGATTTTGACGTACTTTATATCAAAACGATCTATGAACTAAGCTCTATCATTTAATGGTCCATTGGTACACTGGACAGTAAGGTACCGTACTGATACAGGGGTCCAAAACAGAGCAGTTCCTATCCTAACAAAAATCGGGCATTACAACTGCTGTACTTTCATACTTTCCATATTTTAATTGCTCCAAAAGCATCATTCCACACTCAATCCAAGCCCTACACCATGTGGTCTACATCCCAACCATGGTTACAAGTTCACATCACAATTTCCATATCAAACTTAAAACACATATCAACAACCATATCATCAAGATTTCATACTTTATACAACTTAACTTCTAAACTAAGCATAATCAACCATAAACTCATAATTCAAGTTAGGGTCTCAAGTAATATACCTTCCTTGTAGCTTGTATAACACTTAATAATCCTTGGGATATCCTTAAGCAACCATATAACACCTTAAACTAACAAGAAACACCAAGAACATACTTAGAATTTTCGGAGCCATTTTACTGCAGCTGAAAGAACATGAAAAACGACCCCCTTACCTTGCTTTTCTGGGAAAATCTTGTGAAATACGACTTGTAGCTTATCGCATGGGCTTTCTAAAAAGCTAAAGAACGAAAAATTTGGCTGAGAAACGAAGAAGTTATGGCCGTTCTAAGCCGGCTGTTACTGTTTGGCCGAATTGAAAGAATGGAAGGGAGAGATTTTCTCTTGATTTTTTTGATTTTATCTTCTTTAATTCTTGTTAATCTAGCTTGTATTGGAAGCTTTGGAAGATATTTGTGATTAAAGGCTTGCTAATGTACTAATTTACCCTTAAAAGTATTAGTGGAATGTGATGTCATGTTCATGATCTCATAATTCTTTTTCCTTGTTTTTCCTCAGTGTTATACTAATACCTTTGGTAATTAACAATGTAGTATGTATCCTTGTTATATTACTAATCTTGGTTGTTTGGTTTCCATACTCGTCTAATTGTAATTCGTTCCGAATATACCTCATTATCTCAGTGGTTCTGAAATCATTTAACAATCCAAATTCCTTTGGCAATTCCTTAACTTAATAATTCTTTAGTTTATACTAATCCACCAATTCCTCAATATATATTTCTTTTAATATCTCCATGCTCCTTAATATCCAATAGAAGCTCATTCGAAACCAAAATCCTCAAAAATCCATATTCAGGAATTTCTGAAATCTATCGTCATTTCGATTCTCTTATTTTCATTGTACAACACTAATATGGTTTCTATTTACTCATTTTCTCTTTCAAGTATAGAGTACCTACATACCATTTCTTTAAATCCTCAAAATTTACTATTCATGGGGTCACTGTAGCTTTGCTAAAATTAGGGTTATTACATTTATGATAATATGTAATAATGATAAATATAAAATAAACTCTGAATCTCCAAAGATGGAGAAACAAAACTCTAACTCTGAATCTCCAAATGGAGAAACAAAACTCAAACTTTGAATTCACTAATGAATTCGATTCTCAAAGCTACCGAATAGCCAAAATTTTATTATCAATATCGTCTCCCAAAAGATTACAAGACAAGAGTATTTATAGGCTACATAAATAACCTTATTCAACCCTTATTCAAATAGGAATCTAAAAGAAATTCAATATCAGCTAGGAATTTAGCTAATACCTGAACCCAACTAGGAAACCCATCAAAATCCTGATCCAACTTTAAAAATAAAATCCTAAGTGCTTAAAGCAAGAAAAACCCTTTCAAGTGAAAGGTAAAAACTTGCAAACCAAATATATAATTATATAATAAATAAGTCAATTCTATTTTGTATCGTCCCACACGACATAGGAAATAGAATATGACTTCCCACCAGAATCAACTTCAAATCCCAAAGCATCAATCATGATCTCCACAGGCTCATACGATGGCACAAGATCAACCACCGTGGTCACGTAAACACTCCCAGACCTTGTTCAATCATGATCTTGTGTTCATCTTTTCAATTTGCGTTTTAACTTGATCACAACTTCTAAAGAAGGCTTCTTGACGTTTCATAGCATCAAAATTCAGGATATCTTTTGTTTGCAATAGGAATTAAATCAACAGGAACGTATGGATTTATACCATATATTACCTCAAATGGTGACAATCCTGTTGTAGATGAGGATGTCCTGTTATATGCGAATTCAGCATGTGCAAATTTGATGTCTCAGTCCTTTGTAGTTTTACTCACCAGGCCTCTCAACAATGTCCCCAAAGTTCTATTAGTAACCTCGGTTTGACCATCTATCTGTGGATGATGTGAAGTACTAAATAGTAACTTTGTTCCTACAAATTTCCATTGGGTCTTCCAAAAATAACTCAAAATTTAGTATCCCTATCCGACACTATACTTTTAGGAATTCCATGCAATCTCACAATCTCCTTGAAATACAAATCTGCAATACGACTAGCATCATCCGTTTTATGGAAAAAAACAAAGTGAGCCATTTTTTAAAATCTGTCCACTACAACCATGATAGAATACTTACCCCTAGCAGTACGGGGTAATCCAACAATGAAATCCATACTCACTCTATCCCATGGTGCAATAAGAACGGGAAGGGGAGTGTACAAACCCTTATGAAAGTGACTTTTTGCCTTTTGGCATGTGGCACATCTCTCCAAAACAGCTTGAACATCTCTTAACATCTTAGGCTAATAGAAGTGCTCAGAAAGTAAGTTGCATGTTTTGTGTATTCCAAAATGACCAGCAATACCACCACCATGTACTTCTCAAATTAATAATTCTCTAACTCCACACTTCGGTACACACAGTTTGTTTCCTCTAAAAAGAAACCATCTTGTAGCACATACGAATCAATCGGCGTCAGTCACATACAACTCCTTCAATTGTTCAAATCCCAAAATTCTTGCATCCAAAATGGTAAGCATATAATGTTTTTTGAGATAAGACATCTGCAACAACATTACTTTTCCCATCCTTATACTTGGAAGAAAATGTAAAGGATTGCGAAAATTCAACCATTTTGCTTGTCTTACACTTAACTTTCGTTACCCATGAATGTGCTTCAAACTCTCATGATCGGAATGTAAAACAAATGGTGAAGGACGAAAATACTGTGACCAATGAGCCACAGCACGTACAATCGCATAAACCTCCTTATCATATGCCGAGTAATTAAGTTTAGCACCATTTAACTTCTCACTAAAGAATGCAATAGGCCTTCTTTCTTGCAAAAGAGCAGCACCTATACCAAGACCACTAGCATCAATCTCTACTTCAAATACTTTGTTAAAATCTGGTAAAGCAAGTACAGGTGTCTTGCAAAGAGGATTCTTAATTTCATCAAATGCATTATTTGCACTAGAATTCCACTAAAATTCTTTTTTCTTCATCAGCTCAATAAGTGGTGCAGTCGCAGTGCTAAAATTTCGAATGAACCGTCAATAAAATGAGGCCAAGCCATGAAAACTTTGAACATCATGAGCATTTTTAGGCGTAGGCCAAGTAGAAATAGCATTTACCTTAGATGGATCCACTCTAACGCCATCCCTAGCCACAATATAACCAAGAAAAGTAAGACTAGGTACTAGAAAAGTACATTTCTCCATCTTCCCAAACAATTTTTCTTCTCGAAGAACCATAAAAACTTTTCACAAGTGTTCTAAATGTTGTTCTCTATTAACACTATACACAAGTATATCATCCAAGTAGACAACGACAAAAGAATTTAGAAAAGGTCATAATACCTCATTCATCAATCTCATAAAGGAACTAGGGGTATTGCAGAGGCCAAATGGTAAAACCATCCACTCATAAAGTCCTTGTTTGGTCTTGAAAGCAGTTTTCCATTCATCCGCATACCGAATTCTCATTTGGTGATATCCACTCCTCAGGTCAATCTTGGAGAAAATAGTTGATCCATGTAGTTCATCAAGCATGTCATCCAAGCGAGGCATTTGAAAGCGATATTTAATGGTGATGTTGTTGATTGCCCTACTATCGATACACATCCTCCAAGTACCATCTTTTTTCGGAACTAGTAACACGGGTACAGCACAAGGACTTTTACTTTCTCGTACATAACCCCTATCGATCAACTCCTGAACTTGTCTTTGCAACTCTTTTGACTCTAAAGGATTACACCTATAAGCTGCCTTGTCGGGTAATGGAGCCCTAGGGACAAGGTCTATGTCGTGCTCAATTCCTCTATGTAGAGGTAATTCCAAAGGCAGATCATTAGGAAAAACATCTGCAAATTCATCCATCAGCTTACTTAGTTCCAGATCTTCAATATGAGGCGAATCTTTTTCAACTTCACGAATGTATAAGACATACCCAATCGTACCATCTTCTATATCCTTTTCAAACTCAACAGCAGTAATCAACATATTGTCTTTCACATGTTCATGAACCACTTTAAGAGGAAGTGGTTTCAATTTATATTTTTTTCCCGAAAAAAAACTGAGTATTCATTCTTTTTACCATGAAACATGACTTCTCTATCAAACTGCCATGGACATCCTAACAAAAGTGAACAAGTTGTCATAGGAACCACATCACACCATAGTTCATCTCTGTAATTTCATATTGAAAAAGTCATAGGTGCTTGCTTCTTGACTCTGACTGGTTCGTTGTCATTCAACCAATTCAACTTATAAGGTTTAGGATGGTCCCGGGTTGGAAGTTTTTGATAGTGTTAGTGCCCTAGAGACAATGTAATTATGCTTCTAGCGAGACTATTTTGTTATTTGATTATGTTTATGGATTATTCTACATTGATTTATTATGTCTTTATTTACTGTGAAATAAATGTTAGAATAATAAATGTCCTTAGAATATGTAACACGCACTCTATATCTTTAAGTATGTGACTTAAAAATGAGATTATAAGAATAGTGCTAATATTCCTAAATATCCCTAATCGAGCATTAATAATATGGGACAATTATAATTAATAAAGATTAGTATGTTTGTTGACTGATAACCACATCTCATTGGTCATAGGTGTAGTGATACTAAAGTCAAGAACATAGGTGCATGTAATATTCTACATGGCACTGGATTGACCCACTATGAGATTCTACATGTTGATAATGTCATTAGAAAGACTCACAGTGATAATGGTGTAATGATCCTTAGACTTTAGATCATTATATTTCTATACGAGAATTAATATACTTTGACTACATTAAAAGTTACCTTTGACCGGGTGATGATAAAAGTGGACATCGGGTATATTATGAGACGTATGAGAAATATGAATGATAGATAAAGGATTTAACCCTCATTTTATTAGGAGAGATATTATTGGCCTCTTGATTGAGTGGGACTATGAAAATGCATGGCCATGCTTAAATATTGATTTGTTTTAATAGTCTACTCATTGATCAAGGAAACCCGGATTAAACGTTGAAGAGGATGACTAAATACATGCCTCTAGTTTAATCTACAATATTTGGTTAAAGGGATTATATTACACGGAAACATTTATCACGAAAGGTTTAATTGGATCACCAATTGTTATTATTACTTGGGTAGCAATGATGTATTACTAGATGCCGCACATTGTTTATAATTTTATTATTAGATATTAAAATTATTGTCAACGTAATAATAACCTAAAGGGTCACAGTGGCATCAGGATCTAATACCTGTCAGGATTTTATGTCCATCTGTATCAGGATCTGACCACCGTCAGGATCAGGATTTGGTCACCTCCATCAGGATTGGTCCATCAGTATTTGATGTCTGACCTCCATCAGGATTTAACCCAGTACTGATCCAATTAGTATTTCCAGTACTGCTATAACAAATAAAGTCTGATTTCCTGTTAAAATAAATCAATAATCCAGGTAATAAAATTCCTCGCCCAGGTCGCCTCGCGTATGCGAGATGCCGAGACTTTCGCCCAAATCGCCATTCGACCCGACCCGTGTCGTGTCGTGGCGTGGCGTGGCGAGGCGAGTGGCGGCGCGCGCGTGTGTGTGTGCGCGCGAGGCCTACACTACAACCATGCACACCCACATGCCTTAGTAGTTGTGCACTACACTTGCACATGGAGCTATATAAAGCCACCAACCTTTCATTACCAATTCAATGTGGGACTCAAGTTATTTCGACTAAATAACCCACATAACCCATTTCAAACATCCTTCTTTCAACTCAATTTATTTATGGATTACATTAAGAAAATGCCTTAGATCCAAACATGAAAGTTTAAGTCCTCATTACAAGGAACAACCTCTACTTGTTAGTTTCCGGAAATTACATCAAGAACATATTAAAAATATGCCTCAAACTTTCCATTTTCTAACAATCCCCCACAAATCCATACAGAAATGCATATCGGTTCTCATCATGACTTGTTTTTCAGAGTCGGTACCCTTCCGGGTTTGAACCCTCCTAAGTCCTCTACTTCGATGGCTATCGGATACAGATGGAATGTTTCACCTTGAATCTTTATCCGATTGGTGTAACCACACTCCATAGGCGATGACAAGTCAAAGGCTATAGTGCTAATCTACGGCTTCGAGACGTTAATGGTCATGTCTTGATCCTGTTCGTCGAATGCTTCAAGGAATAACCCTTTCCTCTAATTGCGACCACACAATTACATTCGCTTAGCTGGGCATCTCCAGAGATGTACTGCTAGCATCTCGTCATATGACTTGACCCCATTCAGAGTTCAAAATAACCCTTGCTATTCTGGCAGTTACAGTACCTTTTAGGTTTACAGGGGATAGACTCCAGATACGTGAGTATCAATCTATGTAGTTAAAGGTACAACCAATTCACCCTTAAAACTTGTTATTACCACATTGAATACACTTTCGAGGATCTCCTCTCATGTATATTGGGTTCCTGCTAAAGATGAATCATTATGGGCTATCAGTGTAATATCCCCTAACTTTAGCAATGCTACAGTGATCAAATGAATAGTAAATTTTGAGGATTTATGGAAATGGTATGTAGGTACTCTATAAGAGAAACAGAAAATGAGTAAACAGAAACCATATTAGTGTTATACAATGAAAATAAGTGACTCGAAATGACGATAGATTTCAGAAATTCCTGAATATGGATTTTTGAGGATTTTGAGTTCGAACGAGTTTCTATGGGATATTAAGGAGCATAGAAATATTAAAGGATTTATATATTGAGGAATTAGGAAATTTAAGTTAAACCAGGGGATTATTAAGTCAAGAGAATACCAAAGGAATTTGGATTTGTTAAATGATTTTAGAACCACTGAGAGCGTTTAACAAAGTTGAGCAGTATCTAATCAACGAGTCACGAATTAATTTAAGTACGCGATTTGATGAATAGTGATCCGACATGAGAACCCCGTGAATATGGAATTTATGAGGGATAATAATATTTAAGGAATTAAGGATTTATTGGGACAAGAGAATGAGAGATTCTGAATTTTAGATGATTAAAGCGGTCTGAGACGACCCGAAGTGAATAGTAAAATTTTCTAGACTCTGAATGTAATAAAATTTTAAAGGCAACCTTGTTAAAATATTTAATAATGAAATATGAAGTTGGAATTTGGATATGAGTTAAAAGACTCGAGAAAGTTAGAGAAAAAAACGAAACAAATGAGAAACGAAATGCTTGTGTTATAAGAGAAGAAGCTTCTTGAGAAAGCCACAACAAAGCAAAGGGCAAACTGGTCATTTGCACTAAGAGATCAGCCACTAAAGTGTGTGGGAGAAGATAAGACCATGACTTAGATATTTTGTGAAGAAATGAAGTCAAAACCCACTCCTTTTATCAAGAACCCGAGGGAAGAGAGGAACAAAAATGGAGGAGGAAGAATTGCTCATAACTTGAGTTTCCCATGTCTGTTTTCGGCGATCCACCTATCAAAACGAAGCTATCGAGAAGCCCGTCGTAACCATGGTAAGAAATCAATTCAACTCTGTGATTTACCCCTCCGATTTCAGTGCTTTACAGTTGGGGAAGATGATGAATAGTAGCTTATGGTTTGTATTGTTTTTGATATGGAGTTTGTGGCTTCCAAAGGTTGTGTAGAGCAAGGATCTAAGGTTATACAAGGATATTAGCTACAAACAAGCTTCAAGAAGGTATAAATCTCAAGACCCTGGTGTATTACTTTGAATATATGATGGATATTGATGTAGTAGTGGTTAAGTGGTATAAATGTTAAGATTATGATGATTAAGTGTTATTCATGGTTTGATTGGATATGGAAATGTGATGTGAACTTGTAACCATGGCTGGAATGTAGTCCACATGGTGTAGGGCTTGAGATAAGTGTGAGATGATGGTTTTGGAGCGATTACAATATGGAAAGTATGAAAGTACAGCGGTTATAATGCCCGATTTTCGTTATGACAAAAACTGCCCTGTTTTTAGCAACTGTGCACACACGGTAGGTTACTGTCCAGCACACTAAGTGACCATGAGATGATAGAGCTTAGTTCATAGATCGTTTCGATATAAGGTGCGTTAAAATCTGACGTACGGTTTAGGAGAAAAGTCAGTTTTAGTGAAAGACGTTCGAAAACCGAGAAAACGTAATTGTATCAACTTTGAGGCTAAAGTTACCATACTTAGACATTTTTATAAGTCACGAAATTTTGGGATAGTGTAGTAGGGTGATCAGAGGACCCTTGACAGTTGACCTTGCATTAAAATTCGAAATCTATATTTTCTGAGAATTTTTACAGTCGAGTGTGGTTATTAAGGGGAATGGTGGAATATGCTAAAACTTAGATCGAGTTTAAAAATGGTTAAGTGCATGTAAACTTTTGGTGCATAAAAACCATGTTAAACTTATAATATGAGTTAAGGGTGTTATGGTGTAGAGATTAAGTGATTAAGTGTGATATATACTAATGGTGATCCTTTCGTTCCTATAGAAACGGGAGTCGAACTCAGGATTCCACCTACTCGCTTTAGAGATCCAGGCAAGATCTTTTCTATCCCTACTTGGAAAACTATTTATCTTCAAAGAAACTTGATTTCATGGAATATATATGTGATGCTATTATTACTATATTGTGAAGAAATTGTCTTCCTTGAGTATTGATATTGAAAAGAAAGGTATACGAAGATGTATATGAATATGAATATGGATATGAGTATGAGATGGATATGAATATGGATATGAGTATGAGATGGATATGTATAGAGATGATTATGCATGAAGTGAACATGCCTTATGATTAAGAGAATATGAGAGAATGGTATCAGTTATTATCTAAAGTAAATAAAAGAATGGTATCAGTTGTTATCTAGGGTTATATGATTTATAATATTTTGCTAAAGATATTCTTTTTAAATATTGTGATTTAATAAGTATTATTTGATTATTATCTACTATTTTTAAAAGTAGATGGAACAATATATATATGTGTATATAAGAGAGCAAGATTTCTTCTACTCTTACTTTAGAAAACTATTTTATTTTTTTTTTAAGTAAAATGATTTCTTGGAATATATATGTTTTTCTACGATGCTATACTGCTAAGGATTTATTTCCTGATTTTGAGAATTAAAGAAAGATAGATACGAATATGGATAGAGCGAATATACTTTATGTTCTAAAGGAATATTTGACTTTAATAATTATAGAAAAGATGTATGAGTCATAATTAAAGTATTATGACATATGATTTAAAGGTGATGAATAAATGTGAATGGAAATGTGTATGGAAATGTGAATGGAAATGGAAATGGAAATGGAAATGGAAATGGAAATGATAAATGTAAATGGAAAAATGATTTGACAAAAAGGGGGATTGCAACAGACTTGCGTAAGTGGCTGTGTCAGGGCTGTGTGCGACACAGTCCAGCATTTATTATTTTTATTACGGCACGAAGATGCCAAGGGAGGATGTTAGCAGGTGGCCTTCCTCCAGGGATGATCTTCATTCCTTCTACCGGTAGTAAAAAGAGAGCAGGTACGATTAGGCGACTGATCATCGTCCTAATGTATCAGGCGACAGCAGATATCCCCAATGTTTTTTTGAAAAGAAAGGGTTGACAATGGTTTTCAGAGTTATATGCTGAAACCAAGAAAATGAGATAAGGTGATGGGATTATTTATATGGAATGAAGAGAAACTGATTTTATATTATTTATATATGGTTGTCGTATACAAGAAACAGAAGGATATTATTGCGAGATCTTATTCAAATGGAATATTATTTTTGGAACATTATACGGAAACGAAGTATGGATTATTATATTATTTAAGAAGAGAAACTAATATTATAATACTACATATTACTTTTCGTACGAAGAGGAATAGATGGTGCATTTGATAGATAAGAATTATTTCTTTTCTTAATGACTATGATGAATTTTCCCATTTTTATATATATATGTAAAAGTTTATTTTCCCTTTTATGGTAGTAGATAGAAGTTATCTTGTTGAGCTATTTTAGCTCATTCTTGCTATTTATTTTATACAACAGCTAGGCATGCCGATACTCCGCACTACACCACGCAAGAGGGTAAGGGAAAGGCGACCTTCTGAGAGAACGCTGGCACCCATCCCGGAGGTAGCGTGTAGGCAAGCGGGTTCTGGTAGATTATGTACATTAAGTGTGTAAGCTGGTGTATTAAACTTTTGATTGTTGAAATGCTTCATGTCGAAGTATTATTCAACAATGTATTTAAGTATGATCCTGGTTTGTAATAACTCCTTTAACTCTAAACTTTTAATATTGTGGCTGTTGTTCTCTGAGCATATGACTGGTGTGTGATGATATTAGTGTGGGGTCATTTATGAAAGGTTTAATTTGTATTAATTATATAAAAAAAAAAAAAAAATCCAGGAAATGCTGTTAATGAATGGAAATTGGACCTTGACGGCCCGGATCCATGACCCCGGATCTTGGGCTGTCACAGTTGGTATCAGAGCTAAGAGTCATAATGCTCAGGAACAAAAGTGATAATAATATACACATATAGATATATATGTAATAATATAAAATATGAACTCACATCGAGTTCAAGGGTGGTTTATCGAACGAAGCGTTTATTCTAAGTAGTGATTATAATTTTATAGATTATTACTAATAAAAGTTTATGTTTTAGTATAGACAGAGGAGATTGGTGAGCCAAAGTTAAGGGTATTTAAAGTCTTCTTGTGTTTAAGGGAGTTTGAAGAAATATTGTAAGTGGATTGGTGAACAGACACTGATGGTTTCAATTGATTTTGGAGATGAAATGGTGAAACTGAGATTTGTCGGTAAAGCCAAGATATACCTTAAGGACCAAGACAGACTGAGAAATTCCGAGATTGACTTAAATGAAAAGGTTATTATGCTATAAGTGTTAAACTTATGTAGCACACGGGATTGATATGAGAAAGGGAATACTTGATGTATCGGGAAGTGTACGTTAGATAACCTCGTAAGTATAAGTGGTATGTTAGAATACACAATTATAAAATATAGTTTTAAAAGGGTCCTTAATACCGGAGCATTGTCAGGATAAGACGATCAACATTACGTAAGTATATCGATTATAAGGTTGTTTTCTATTATGGATAAAGGCATAGAGTATCGAGCCAAGTCACGACTAGGTAAATGAAGATAATTGGGAATAGCAGACGATAGGTTAAGGCTACATGGTGAGTGCCAAATTTAAGAAATTTTGGAGAGTACGCAGCCTAAGATATAAATAGTATTTGAGGAAAACCTTCCATTATTGGGATTTTCAATTGGGCAGAGGCTATTAACAGTACCCATTTTCAAGCTCCTACAGCCCTGCTAAATTACATTATTGAGTTTCAAATTTTCCTCAACTGGTGGGTAATTATTCATTAAGTGCCGGCATCTTTTAAAAACTTTCTGGTACCCTTGGGGATGTGTTTCAAAATTTTATTTTATTTATCTTAGTCAAAATATTCCTCTAAGAATACTTTCGGAAGATGGTATTGATCATTTTGATTTAAATTTTTCTTTATATTTTTACTACAACTAAGAGGAACAACCCTATATGTATACACAAGGACGATCTGTCTGTGTGATTGAAAGTCGGAGGGGACGCCCTCCTTTGTGTGACATACGGGTTCTTCCATTATATTGATTTCTCAGATATTCTTTTGTTTCGAATAAAGGTTATTTAAAACTCTTAATTTTATAAATTATTGTGGGACCCTTGCTTGTTTCTGGGTTCGTTTCAATTCAAAGTCTCTTAAATTCTATTAATTGTTTTGAAAATAGAAGATTTCATTAATGGATGGAAGCAATGTTTATAGTATACGTGATTATACGAGGAAACTCGAGATTCCAAGGGAAACTTCGTTAAGAAATAATTAGAGCTAGAAGCGTTTCAATATAAGAGAGGAAGGAATTTCGTGAGGAGAAATGGGTATATTTGATTATTAGTAAGAGAAAAGAATATGAGGAATTTTAAGGTATAATTGAGATTTACTATTGAGAGTAAGGGTATTTTGAGGATAGAGTCAGAATAAGGATAAACAAAGGAAGTGGGGATAGTTAATGAAGGATTCGAGGTGCAATAACTATTAGTGGGGGAAGGTCAATATTGCGACTAATATCCTAAGTAGCAGAGAGAGATTAAAGATCTTAATTATTCAAAGGATTAATCGAAAAGGTGTGAATGAGTAAAAACTTGAAGTAAAGATTTTGATGAGAATAATAAAGGGAAATTACAAAGGGGGAGTAGATAGTATATCATGAAAGAACTAAGGTGGATCAGCAAGATGTAAAGAGTGTATAGTGAACAATAGACATATGGGATAAGGTATCCGGAGGAAATTGCAAGTATGCTCTAATTTAACCTTTTAGGTGTAAATGTTTGGTTAGGGATCGACTTAATCTATTAATGGTGTAAATAAGTTAATAAAATAGATAAGAATAATCTATCTGATCAGGAAGTAGGATATACCGATCTAAGGAAAAGAGAGTAAGAGTATTCTGTGGAAAAACACAACCTTGTAGGACACGAACAGGAAATATATATTATAGATAATATTTTCTTACAAATGTTTTAAGGAATATTAGTAGAACTTATTTTCTGGAAAATTTTACAGAAATGAGATATAGGAAGATTGGAGTATCAATATTTTATGTCATGATAGAGATCAAAATATAGTTAAACCATAAGTGAGATACACTACCATTCAGGAAATGCCAATGTGGTGGCCGATACCTTAATTAAAAGAGAAAGGAGGAATGAGATAATATAGAATGACTGGAAACAGGAGGAGATTAGTAAGGAAAAGATAGTGAAAGTACTGCTATTGATAAGCTAAATGGCATGTTGATGAATGACAAGCAAGTGTATGTTGGTGTATTTCTGTACAAACAAGATAGAGATGTTTAAGGAGAAACTAAAGGAAGGAGGAAGTAATACGAGAATTAGAAGGTGTAATGTGAGAAAGGTATTCGTCGATATCTTCAACGTGATTCCGGGACGGAATCCTTTTAAGGGGGGAAGACTGTAATATCCCCTAACTTTAGCAATGCTACAGTGATCAAATGAATAGTAAATTTTGAGGATTTATGGAAATGGTATGTAGGTACTCTATAAGAGAAACAGAAAATGAGTAAACAGAAACCATATTAGTGTTATACAATGAAAATAAGTGACTCGAAATGACGATAGATTTCAGAAATTCCTGAATATGGATTTTTGAGGATTTTGAGTTCGAACGAGTTTCTATGGGATATTAAGGAGCATAGAAATATTAAAGGATTTATATATTGAGGAATTAGGAAATTTAAGTTAAACCAGGGGATTATTAAGTCAAGAGAATACCAAAGGAATTTGGATTTGTTAAATGATTTTAGAACCACTGAGAGCGTTTAACAAAGTTGAGCAGTATCTAATCAACGAGTCACGAATTAATTTAAGTACGCGATTTGATGAATAGTGATCCGACATGAGAACCCCGTGAATATGGAATTTATGAGGGATAATAATATTTAAGGAATTAAGGATTTATTGGGACAAGAGAATGAGAGATTCTGAATTTTAGATGATTAAAGCGGTCTGAGACGACCCGAAGTGAATAGTAAAATTTTCTAGACTCTGAATGTAATAAAATTTTAAAGGCAACCTTGTTAAAATATTTAATAATGAAATATGAAGTTGGAATTTGGATATGAGTTAAAAGACTCGAGAAAGTTAGAGAAAAAAACGAAACAAATGAGAAACGAAATGCTTGTGTTATAAGAGAAGAAGCTTCTTGAGAAAGCCACAACAAAGCAAAGGGCAAACTGGTCATTTGCACTAAGAGATCAGCCACTAAAGTGTGTGGGAGAAGATAAGACCATGACTTAGATATTTTGTGAAGAAATGAAGTCAAAACCCACTCCTTTTATCAAGAACCCGAGGGAAGAGAGGAACAAAAATGGAGGAGGAAGAATTGCTCATAACTTGAGTTTCCCATGTCTGTTTTCGGCGATCCACCTATCAAAACGAAGCTATCGAGAAGCCCGTCGTAACCATGGTAAGAAATCAATTCAACTCGATTTCAGTGCTTTACAGTTGGGGAAGATGATGAATAGTAGCTTATGGTTTGTATTGTTTTTGATATGGAGTTTGTGGCTTCCAAAGGTTGTGTAGAGCAAGGATCTAAGGTTATACAAGGATATTAGCTACAAACAAGCTTCAAGAAGGTATAAATCTCAAGACCCTGGTGTATTACTTTGAATATATGATGGATATTGATGTAGTAGTGGTTAAGTGGTATAAATGTTAAGATTATGATGATTATGTGTTATTCATGGTTTGATTGGATATGGAAATGTGATGTGAACTTGTAACCATGGATGGAATGTAGTCCACATGGTGTAGGGCTTGAGATAAGTGTGAGATGATGGTTTTGGAGCGATTACAATATGGAAAGTATGAAAGTACAGCGGTTATAATGCCCGATTTTCGTTATGACAAAAACTGCCCTGTTTTTAGCAACTGTGCACACACGGTAGGTTACTGTCCAGCACACTAAGTGACCATGAGATGATAGAGCTTAGTTCATAGATCGTTTCGATATAAGGTGCGTTAAAATCTGACGTACGGTTTAGGAGAAAAGTCAGTTTTAGTGAAAGACGTTCGAAAACCGAGAAAACGTAATTGTATCAACTTTGAGGCTAAAGTTACCATACTTAGACATTTTTATAAGTCACGAAATTTTGGGATAGTGTAGTAGGGTGATCAGAGGACCCTTGACAGTTGACCTTGCATTAAAATTCGAAATCTATATTTTCTGAGAATTTTTACAGTCGAGTGTGGTTATTAAGGGGAATGGTGGAATATGCTAAAACTTAGATCGAGTTTAAAAATGGTTAAGTGCATGTAAACTTTTGGTGCATAAAAACCATGTTAAACTTATAATATGAGTTAAGGGTGTTATGGTGTAGAGATTAAGTGATTAAGTGTGATATATACTAATGGTGATCCTTTCGTTCCTATAGAAACGGGAGACGAACTCAGGATTCCACCTACTCGCTTTAGAGATCCAGGCAAGATCTTTTCTATCCCTACTTGGAAAACTATTTATCTTCAAAGAAACTTGATTTCATGGAATATATATGTGATGCTATTATTACTATATTGTGAAGAAATTGTCTTCCTTGAGTATTGATATTGAAAAGAAAGGTATACGAAGATGTATATGAATATGAATATGGATATGAGTATGAGATGGATATGAATATGGATATGAGTATGAGATGGATATGTATAGAGATGATTATGCATGAAGTGAACATGCCTTATGATTAAGAGAATATGAGAGAATGGTATCAGTTATTATCTAAAGTAAATAAAAGAATGGTATCAGTTGTTATCTAGGGTTATATGATTTATAATATTTTGCTAAAGATATTCTTTTTAAATATTGTGATTTAATAAGTATTATTTGATTATTATCTACTATTTTTAAAAGTAGATGGAACAATATATATATGTGTATATAAGAGAGCAAGATTTCTTCTACTCTTACTTTAGAAAACTATTTTATTTTTTTTTTAAGTAAAATGATTTCTTGGAATATATATGTTTTTCTACGATGCTATACTGCTAAGGATTTATTTCCTGATTTTGAGAATTAAAGAAAGATAGATACGAATATGGATAGAGCGAATATACTTTATGTTCTAAAGGAATATTTGACTTTAATAATTATAGAAAAGATGTATGAGTCATAATTAAAGTATTATGACATATGATTTAAAGGTGATGAATAAATGTGAATGGAAATGTGTATGGAAATGTGAATGGAAATGGAAATGGAAATGGAAATGGAAATGGAAATGATAAATGTAAATGGAAAAATGATTTGACAAAAAGGGGGATTGCAACAGACTTGCGTAAGTGGCTGTGTCAGGGCTGTGTGCGACACAGTCCAGCATTTATTATTTTTATTACGGCACGAAGATGCCAAGGGAGGATGTTAGCAGGTGGCCTTCCTCCAGGGATGATCTTCATTCCTTCTACCGGTAGTAAAAAGAGAGCAGGTACGATTAGGCGACTGATCATCGTCCTAATGTATCAGGCGACAGCAGATATCCCCAATGTTTTTTTGAAAAGAAAGGGTTGACAATGGTTTTCAGAGTTATATGCTGAAACCAAGAAAATGAGATAAGGTGATGGGATTATTTATATGGAATGAAGAGAAACTGATTTTATATTATTTATATATGGTTGTCGTATACAAGAAACAGAAGGATATTATTGCGAGATCTTATTCAAATGGAATATTATTTTTGGAACATTATACGGAAACGAAGTATGGATTATTATATTATTTAAGAAGAGAAACTAATATTATAATACTACATATTACTTTTCGTACGAAGAGGAATAGATGGTGCATTTGATAGATAAGAATTATTTCTTTTCTTAATGACTATGATGAATTTTCCCATTTTTATATATATATGTAAAAGTTTATTTTCCCTTTTATGGTAGTAGATAGAAGTTATCTTGTTGAGCTATTTTAGCTCATTCTTGCTATTTATTTTATACAACAGCTAGGCATGCCGATACTCCGCACTACACCACGCAAGAGGGTAAGGGAAAGGCGACCTTCTGAGAGAACGCTGGCACCCATCCCGGAGGTAGCGTGTAGGCAAGCGGGTTCTGGTAGATTATGTACATTAAGTGTGTAAGCTGGTGTATTAAACTTTTGATTGTTGAAATGCTTCATGTCGAAGTATTATTCAACAATGTATTTAAGTATGATCCTGGTTTGTAATAACTCCTTTAACTCTAAACTTTTAATATTGTGGCTGTTGTTCTCTGAGCATATGACTGGTGTGTGATGATATTAGTGTGGGGTCATTTATGAAAGGTTTAATTTGTATTAATTATATAAAAAAAAAAAAAAAAATCCAGGAAATGCTGTTAATGAATGGAAATTGGACCTTGACGGCCCGGATCCATGACCCCGGATCTTGGGCTGTCACAATCAGTCCCATCCCCAACCTAGACTTAAGGATAACAGCATGCTCAAGTCCCTTAGTCAAAGGATCAGCTAGGTTATCTTGAGTTCCAACAAACTCAATAGCAATAATCCTTTCAGACATTAGACCCCTTATAGACTTCAGTCTAACTTGGATATGTCTCTTTGTTTTCACATTATACTTCCTGCTGTTAATCTTGTCGATAGTTGTACGACTATCACAATGAACAACAAAAGCAGGAAGTGGTCGACTTACTACAAGTAATACTGACAAAAGTCCCTGTAACCATTCAGCCTCTGACCCTGTGGCATCTAATGCACACAACTTAGCCTCAAAAGTAGACCGAGTTATAACAGTCTATCTAGAAGACTTCCAAGACACTGCTCCACCCGCAAGGGTAAACAAGTATCCAGTCACTCCATTGGAACCAGACTTCTTAGTTGCATCACTATATCCTTCTAGCACTCCAGGAAACCTCCTGTAATACAAACCAAGATAGATGGTGCCTTTCAGATATCTAAGTACTCTATCAAGAGCATCCCAATGAGTCTTGTTTGGACAGCTTGTATATCTTGCTAACTTAGACACTGAATAAGAAATATCCGGCCTAGTACCATTAGCAAGATACTGCAAACTCCCAATAATCTGAGAATACCTTAACTGAGACACAGGAACTCCTGAACTATTCTTGACAAGGGCAATTTTAGGATCATACGGAGTACTTGCGATTCTACAATTTGTATAACCATACTTCTCAAGTATAGATTTCTCTATATAATGAGATTGTGACAAGGTTATTCCATCAGTTGACTGAGTCAACTTGATTCCAAGAATCACACTAGCCTCACCCATATCCTTCATATCAAAGTGCCTTTTCAAGAACCTTTTTATCTCATTAATAATCTCAATATTGGTTCCAAACAATAAAATGTCATCCACATATAGGCACACAATAATACAATCATTTCCTTTAACCATGTAGTAGACACACTTGTCACTTTCATTAACTACAAACTCTGATTCTAAAACAGTTTCATCAAACTTTTTATGCCAGTCTCTTGGAGCTTGTTTTAAGCCATATGTAGACTTGATTAACTTACAAACTTTTCTTTCATTTCCAGAAGCAACAAATCCCTCAGGCTGATCCATATAAATCTCTTCTTCAAGATCACCATGAAGAAAAGCTGTCTTTACATCCATTTGATGGATGATAAGACCATGTACGGAAGCCAATGTTATAAGCAATCGGATTGTTGTCATTCTAGCAACAGGAGAGTATGTATCAAAGTAATCAATGCCTTCCTTTTGCTTAAAACCCTTAGCTACTAGCCTAGACTTATACTTATCTATTGAGCCATCCTGGTTCATCTTCCTTCTGAAGACCTATTTGCATCCTATAGTAGAACACCCAGGAGGTAGATCAACCAACTCCTATGTTCCGTTATAAACAATAGAATCAATTTCACTTTTTACAGCACCTTTCCAGTACCTTGATTCCGAAGAATCCATGGCCTGCCGGAAAGTTAAAGGTTCATCCTCGATATTGTAAGTGATAGAATCACTTCCAAAATCCTTGACTACCTTTGCTCGCTTACTCCTTCTAGGTTCCTCTACTTCATCAGGAGTAGAGCTACTACCAGGATCTGCCCCTACATTTGTCATCCTTTCCGCATGATCAGGAATGGAACTCGATGTGCGAGTGGGATCATCATCAGAAATACCCTGTGGTATACCAGTCTTCATAGGGAACATATTTTCAAAGAATGTTGCATCACGAAATTCAACTATAGTGTTAGCCACTATTCCGTCAATGTCAGATTTTAGAACTAAAAATCTCATAGCGGTAGTGGTTTCAATATAGCCCAGAAAGATACAATCAACAATTTTCGGCCCTAGTTTCTTTCTCTTGTGTTCAGGCACAAGTACCTTTGCAAGGCACCCCCACACACGAAGATATTTTAAACTAGTCCTTTTCTCTGTCCATAATTCATAAGGTGTCTTATCCATATGTTTCAAATGAACTCTATTCAGAATATGGCAAGCCGTATTCAGAGCCTCCCCCTACATGTACTTAGGCAACCCCGAATTAATCAACATACTATTGATCATATCCTTAAAGGTTTTGTTCTTTCGTTCTGCCACCCCATTAGACTCAGGTGTGTATGGTGGAGTTACCTCATGAACTATACCACTGCTTTTGCAAAATTCATTAAACGAGGTACTCGTATACTCACCACCTCTATCTGATATCAAACGTTTAAGTACTTTACCAGTTTGTGTTTCAGCTTCAGTTTTGAACATAAAGAATTTTTATAGTGCTTCATCTTTATGTTTAAGCAAATAAACATTACAATCATCTATAAAAGTAATGATTCTGTTCGATTTATGAAATCTACTTATATTTCGTTTTGATTATCAAAATACCTTTCTTATTATTTGAAGATAGTTCTACTAACAACCAAATATAGTTTTAATATTAAGTGTAAGAGGGATTTTATCCAAAATTTTGGTAGTCAGTAGTCTGGTCTTTAATACGACAAAATAAATAAGAACCGTTAGATCATAAAATAAATGGATGAAAAATAATGGATCTGGCATAAAAAAATATTATATTTTTGAACATGTAAACTAAAAGTGTATTTATATTGAAATACGAAAAAGTGTATGTCAATGATTATATCATATAAATTGGTTTTCTAAATTGAATATAGAATTATCAATGTAGGTCTTTTACGAATATTATTAATGTAAAAATTCGTAATTTTATTTTCTCTTGATATTCTAAGTGTTTCCATTTCGATAATAATTGTTAAATCATCACTAAATTAAAGATAATTTTATGAGTTTCGCGTGGGCCGTAAAATCATTCAAATCTGATTTCTAGATCTCAAGATAGAGCCCAAATAGCAAATATGAACTTTTTTAATATTAATAAAAATAAATAAAATTCAATTGTATCTTTTTTTTTTTAATTATATCCTTTTCAGATTATAATTTTCTTTTAAAATTCAATTCTAATACAATTTTTTTAAATTATATCATTTTTAGATTATAATTTTCTTTTTAATATAAAATAATCTTGATAGTCTATTTTTAAAAATAATAGATTCGGCGATTGAGATTATTTTGGTAGTATAGTGACCAAACCAAAAGGTCAAACCAAAATTATGAATAAGATCCCTCCTACGCTTATTATATACTAGCTTATAACTTGTGTAACGCACGGCACATTATCTAATATCTGTAATTATATTATATTTTTTTCAATGTTTATATGTTATTAATTTACATATCAAATTGTTGTTAAAAAATTGATATATATATATATATATATTAAAATCTTATATATATATAAGATTTTACACGTTCAATTTAATATTTGTGCTCTATCTTAAATTCTTAAAATTTGATTTGGACTATTTTACAGCCCACATGAAATTAACAAAATAATCTTTAATTTAGTGATGGTTTAACAATTATTTTCCAATTAAAACTACGCAGAAACAAAAGAGAGAAGAAATTGACGATTTTTTACGTTAAAAATTTTGTTCGATTTATGAAATCTACTAATATTTCATTTTGATTATCAAAATATCTTTCTTATAATTTGAAAGTAGTTCTACTAACAACCAAATATAGTTTTAATAATAAGTGTAAGAGTGATTTTGTCCAAAACTTTGGTAATCGGTAGTCTGGTCTTCAGTACGACAAAATAAATAAGAACCGTTAGGTCATAAAATAAATAGATGAAAAACGATGGATCTAGCATAAAAAAATATTTTATTTTCATGTAAACTAAAAAGTACGTATTTATATTAAAATACGAAAAGTGTATGTCAATGATTTAAATCATGTAATTTGGTTTTCTACATTGAATAGGATTATCAATGTAGGTTTTCTACACTGAATAGGATTTATGTAAAAATTCGTAATTATATTTTCTCTTGATATTCTGAGTGTTTTCATTTCGATAATAATTGTTAAATCATCACAATATTAAAGATAATTTTGTGAGCTTCGCGTGGACCGTAAAATCATCCAAATCTGATTTTTAGATCTCAAGATTAAGTCCAAATAGTAAATATGAACTTTTTTTAATATTAATAAAAAAATAAATAAAATTCAATTATATCCTTTTTAATTACATCCTTTTCATATTATAATTTTCTTTTTAAAATTCAATTCTATTTAAAATTCAATTCGAATACAATTTTTTTTAATTATATCCTTTTTAAATTATAATTTTCTTTTTAATATGATATAATCTTGATCATCTATTTTTTGAAATATTACCAAAATAATCATATTTGAGCATGTTTGACTCTATTTACCAATCTAATACTGCGTTTTGTTTGAAGTATCAGTGGCTAATACGGCGTTTCGTGCCGTATCAACAGCTAATACGGTGTTTCGTGTGCCGTATCAGCGCTGATACTTCACACGAAACGCCGTATCAATGCTGATACTCTTACAGGTCCCGCTAGGAGCACTAAAATTTTAACCTAATACGCCGTATCTCGTTGCTTCACACGAAACGCCGTATCTCGTTGCTTCACACGAAATGCCGTATCCTTGTGTTGCTTAACCCGAATGCCGTATCTCATTGGTAAATAGGGCTAATTTTTGAATTTTAGTTCTTTTAAGCTGAAAAATGATTATTTAGGGCCTTCACCCTATTTATTTCACGCACAAAAAAAAGAAAAAGAAAATTGATGGGTAAGTTGCACGTGAGCACACACAATCCGTACCCGGATTTGTTTACATGAATTAAACCCGATTGAATAATCATGGATACGTCCGGTTCACAATGTATGTAATAGGAGAAGCCTTTGATTTCCGGCTTTTCTTTTGCTCTCTAAACAGGGTTTCACCCAGGTCTATACTTACACCTCTCTCTGTATCTATAATCTATACACACACACACAACTTCACTTCGATTACTGTCACAGACACACACACACTAATTTGTATCTATATGTGTTGATTATGTTGAATTTAATTGGTAATTGTTATTCAATTGATGCAATTGAGTTGTATGTGTGTGTGTGATTGTATAGTTATGATGAACTGATGATTGATTGTTGTGATTTTTTGTTGATTAGCTCGATTATGATTCGGAGAGGTGATTGCCTGTTTTGATTGGGTGATTGCTGATTGTGAAACTGTTTTGGCTGAAAAAAGAACAATTTTGCGGGTTTTTGCCAATTACGTAATCTTATGGATTTGGTTACAACTTGCAAGGTACTTGATTTCCGCAGTTTGTTCTTGTGGTTGTTTCTTTAGCTAATTGTTGTTGCATGGAAAAAAATGATTGTTTGGATTTTGTGTTGTAATGAGTTTAAAAGTTTTGTGTCGATGAATTTACGGAACATGATATCAGGATTGTATTCATGTATAAAATTATAAAAAAGATCCCTTTTTTTTTTGTTATAAAGAAAGCAAAAAGATAGCATTTTGGGATATGTATGTGTTGGTCTTACCGATCAACTCGATACTTTGTGCAAGTGTAGATAACATTTTTAAAGGTTACTGTTGAAAGTACCTTTTGATACCAAGTTAACGGATGTAGACATTATACGAGGGTGGAGAGTAAGTGACGTCTAAGATATTTTCACATTCTTTATTTTTATTTAATTTATTTTTCACTTCCTTAAATTTTTTTTCTAAACTTGTATTCTTTCTTGCTGACTTTTTCGTTGAAAAAATAAAAAATACTAGTAGTAAAAGTTTTAGTTTTGGTGCACTCTTAGCTACAATAGTTTCTTTTCTTTTATTTATGGGATAATTGTTATAATTTAGCAAATGGTTGGTGACAAGTTGGCTGTCTTAGTAGTCTTGATGCAAGTGTTATAATAAACTTTTCTGATTCATAAGGGTCTCTTTGGTCATAAGTGGTCTTAACATCTTGTTATCTATCACATGCAGGAGAAGTTGGCATATTTTCGAATTAAAGAGCTCAAGGATGTTCTAACGCATCTTGGCTTATCCAAGCAGGGAAAGAAGCAGGTTTCAGTGTTTGTATTTTGGAATTTTCAGGATTTTTGGCTTTGTTACTGTTCAGTACTGTTGAATGGTTGTGAGACCTTTTAATCCTCCAGTCAGTAGTTAAAAGATTTTTCATGTCCATAACTCTCGCTCCCTATCCCTTGTTTTTGTAAAACATGGTTCACAAAATGAATTTCCAGAATATCATTTTTAGTTGGAAATTAAAGCAAGCTAAATTAGTAGAAGTAGGGTGAGCGAAATTATAGATCTTTGTTGGTATCCTTTGTAGTTAGCGTATATGTGCCTGAATTACCCGAAGTTAAAACTGAATGTTTGTTTGACAGTAAGCAATAACTAAACTGTTAACTTCTAGAATTAGTTTAGTGTTTTACATTTTTTACTTGTATAGCTTTCTCAGAGTGTCCGTGTCAGTAGTAGTGTACTACAATATCTGTTCCACACTTGGCTTATTAAATTACTGGTATAACATTTTAACTTGTTTAGGTGAATTTTACAACTGATTTGTTTGCATTCCTATTCTGTAGGACTTGGTTGACCGGATATTGACAATTATCTCTGAAGAACAAGGTAAGCTGTTCTATTTAGTGAGTTTAAAATATGGGAGAGACTGCTTTTCTTCCAAGTCATGCTTTCATTCACACAATTATATGGAGAGAGTCAAGGGTTGAAGAGGTTGACCAGAACAATTTTTATTGGATCACACTAGTTGCAACATTTGCAATGAACTAAAAAGCTGTTAAATGATCCAACCATGTATATATATACCGCACAATTCTAGGAGCTGGGAGCATATAGATTTTTGCATAGTTCTGTGAACTGCGTGTATTAGGTTATAATTTTGACATGATAATAAATTGTAAACCATTTAATTGTCATAGAATTGGTCATTTTACACCATTTTACTGATGGTAGATTCGGAGGACATAATTTTAAAACAAATGCAAAGATACACACTATAGATTTTGCATTTTTTTCAGTTGTACACTTAAATGGTTATCTTTGAAAGTGTATTCTATGAATTATCTATGTTTAGTAGTTTAAGAATTATTTTGTACCTAATGTTTGAAACATGCAATTATAATAAGAGAACGTAATTATTTTTATGTATTACCTATATTTTTCTTCTTTACTTTTTGCAAATATAAAAAAATCAATTGTATATTCTCGTATGCATTAGCATAATTGTTGCGCCTAGTCATTAATTTATATTGTTTATTCTCTTGTTCATTGTTGTGAAATGCATGATAAACTGCACTTCGTGCAAGTCCCGCAAGTCAAAAATGGAAATTTTGAAACGCAACAAAGTGTGTCTTAAGTGCGTCTAAGCGCATATGTGCTAGAATGCCAATAACCCTTGGGCCTTGAGCTAAAAAGAAAAACACAAACAAAAACAAAACCCTATATCCGATCGCTTCAATCTTTATAGCGGTTCATATTTATCACATGAAATAATTATCAATGGAGCTTAAAACTAAAATCACCAGTTACCTAGTTTCCTGAAGTTAAACAGACAGTCACAACTTTAGGTGGAAAGGTGCTTCAACCTTTAAACTGCAGATTCCTCGTGTAATTCCTTTAGTTTTTCAGATGCCAATGGCACATGTATATTGTAGTCAAACTTTATTAATTAAAATTATGAGCCACTGCAGAACATTTAGCATCTTACTAGGTTTATAAAATTTTGTTTATAAAATTTTATTCCTGTGCTTTTCCATTAACACTGTGCATGTTAAGCAGTTTCTGGAGTGCTGGCAAAGAAAAATGCTGTCAGGAAGGATATGGTGGCAAAACTTATAGATGACACTTACAGGTGGGCATATGTATTTTAATGTTGTAGCATAAACCTACAATTCCGTGCAATCATTTTGATTGTAGCTATTTCGTATACCTCTACTATATATTTTGTGTGTATTATTCATGTCAAACACCATGTCTGTTGATCTAAAGTTTTTTTTTTGCCAAGCAGACAAAACTGATAAGACTTGCCAATTCGGGGCACATTTTTTGTTTCCTATATGTACCAAGATTATGTTATGCTTCTTGGCCTCTTGGGAAGTTGATTAATTGTTCCGATCCGGTATATATTTGTATATGTATTTTGCCTTTTCTATTGGACATATTAGAATCCCAATTCAAGATTAAATGAGCAAAGAACTATTTTTACTTGATTAATGGTCACTCTATGTGGATGGCTGATCTGCAAAGAACATTCGTAGAAGGTAAAAGGACCAAAGCTTGATTTCCTCCACATCAAACATTGGGCTTGTAGGCCTATTTGAATCACTCTACACCAAGTAATTAAAGTATATTGCAACCATAAATCCAATTTATTTTCTAGATTGATTGAAGTATACTAGGAGAAAGAGAGCCAAAATCTTTGCTACCGTTAGCAATGTGACAGTTAAAGTCCACACCTGTGCACTGCCACGCTGATTTAGACATGTAGTTTTTGTTAAAAATATGTGCATTTGTTTGCATATTGCAGCTAGAACATAGATCCAAACAAAGAAAGTCGCAACGAGTTTGACACTCAGCAGCTTCTGTCATCATTTCATGCATCTTTGGCTCCAAGTCGTTTACCTAAAATTCAGATCATTTTCTTTGAACTCATATTGTCAATGTATAATATCTAGTCCCGTGGGATGCGCATGGTCAGGCTTGTAGGCAGGGACAGTCTGTTGACATTTAGCTACTTAAAGAGTCATATATTGCTATTAAAAAGTATCATCTTAGATGAGGATCAATCTTTTGCAAGAACTTTTAGTTCAGATTTGTTAGAAATATTAAGTCAGTTAAGGTGACATGTACAAGTATGTGATGAAATCAGGACATAAATAATATGGATTGGTGTATGATGTTTTTAAGAATTTTTTGGTAACATAGGATAGTAATTGCTGTTATATTGATATCCACACAGGCCACATCCCTATAATAAGATTTTGCTCCCCAGTAATTAGGTTGTTTCCTCCTGCTCCAAGTAGAACAAGTTTTCCTTATCCCCGGGAGTGCGGCATCTCTATCTTAATTAAGTAATATAAACTAAAGTTGGTGATTGATTCAAGTTTTATTTGTTTAAGCAATCGAGATTCTTAATTCTGCAAGGCAAGTTGCATCTCTAATTAGACAAGTTAAAAGGATTAGTATTGCATCTTTCCCCATCTATAGCTTTCTGGTACGTGTTTTCTGTAAAATTCGAGGAATCTAATAGGCCCCTGATTGGTTACTGTAGTTCTTACCTGTCTTTTCTATCAGAAGTCATTTGTAGATATTTAGGCTATATCTATGTTGTGTTTGGTGGAATGGAATGGATACATGTAATTAAAGGGAAGCAATGTAGGTGGGAACAGTGTTGCACGCAGTGTTGCACGGATCGCGGGTCGATCGGGTGCGTGGTACGGATACGGGTACGTGGGACGTTAGTTTGCATGAATCGGGTACGACGAGTCGTGAATCGGGTTCGCGGATCGATATAAGGATCCTTTTTTAACTTATATTTTTATTAAAAATTATATATATATTAAAAAAAGAGTACATATATATATATATATATATATATATATATATATATATATATATATATATATATATATAAACACCAGGCTTAACTTTTTTGATCCGGGCTTTGACAAATTTTAATTATTTTTTTGTTTTTTAATTATAACCCAACTGTAACCCATTAAACATTTACTAAAAGTGTTTTGGCATCTTTATAGTCTTGGTTTGTGTTTGGTCCTCGGGGAGTTGGAGTATATATGCTATAATAATCATCCCCCTCACATGCCTAAGTTATCTTTGTTTTTTAATTTATGATAGAGATGGAGGCATGGAGCAGCTTTGCCATAAAAAGTTTTGGTCTTTCAATTACCTTTTGGAAATATTGTCTGCTGAAGGTAGTAAAAGATGAGTGGACTACAGGAAATATAGTCTATACTCTATAGACATAAAGATTAAAGCCTATTCTAAAGCTATGAAAATGAAGAATAAAGCCTTTTCATATCCGTTGCTGTGATTAACTTTTCTTTCTTTAACTTTAACTTTCTTTAACTTTTTCACTTTTCTTCTTTATGTTTCTTCTTCTTCTTCCTGTAAACAAACATATACATACATACATACATATATATAAACAGAGTTCGTCGGATTTGGCGAACTGGAACACGTTCCGGAGGGAATTGGTTCGTCATCGTACCGTGTTCCGGTACGCACGAATTGGTTCGCGGTTCCAGGGGCCGACCCGCGAACCGTGCAACACTGGTTGCACGGTTCATGGGTCGTTCGGGTACGTGGTACGGGACTGGGTACGTGGAACGTTAGTCTTTATGAATCGGGTACGATGACCCGTGAATCGAAAACGTGGGTCGATATGAGGATCCCTTTTATAGCTATTTTTGTTAGAAAACATCATGCATAATTGTTATTGTATCTATGGCTTAGTTATTGTTTTATAACTAAAATATTAATTTTACCCTAAACTATATAAGTAAATTAATCAAGAAATGTAAAATTTTAAAGTTACTAGTGAAGTGGTGGAGTTAAAAAGGGGATCGCCGGAGTTGGGGAGTTGGCGAACTGGAACGTGAACCCTAGCGATCCGGGTCGAAAAGGAATCGTGTTCCAGAACGAGGGAACTGGATCGCGGTTCCATAGGCTGACCCACGAACCATGCAACACTGGGTGGGAAGGATGATTTGAGAGAAAATAAGTGCAAATTTTATGAGATTTGAGTAGAAAATGGGTATGATGGAGAATGGAGCATTCCTTCTTAAATTGGGTGGGGTGGGGGGTTAGCTCTAGTCTGGTTAAGAAAGGAATGGAGGAAGAAATGAAATTTTTGAATATTTACCCATAAAATAGTTCAAATGTTATTCAGTGCCCTTTAACTTCATTCATCCCAACCATACACAAAACTAGGATACTTCCCTCTTTTGGAATCACTCCCATCTCCCGGAAAAATGGCTTATTTAAGGTTTACTTACCAAATTTACAGTATTAGTAAATAACAAATTAAGATTATTATTTTACAACTTTATAAAATCCAAAAATTTAATCTTTTAAATCAAACGTAGTTTCTTAGTTTTGGTTTCAAAGTTTAGTGTTATTATACAATGCTTTACAAAAAATTGACTGACTTCTTGAAATAAAGCCCAGGCTTTTTTTGGGACGAGCAAGTATTCTTTTCTTCCCATATTCTGATTGTATTGCACTACCATTTTCTTCTAAGAAGTATTCTAGCATAATGTACAACTTTTGTTGCTGCAACCAGAAAAATGCAGGTCTCTGGTGCAACAATTGATGTAGCTTCGAAAGGGCAGGCTGTTTCAGATAGTAGTAATGTGAAGCTTAATGAAGATCCCGAAGATTATAATCAAGTGGAAAAGATTCGTTGTCCATGTGGTAGTTCATTACAGGATTCAATGATTAAGGTTAGAAATATATTTTATTCTTTTCTCATGTTATAAACCCCTAACTCTCTCTGCCCGCATTTCTATAGACACATTCCTATATATAATACACAAATCATGCCACGTATGTGTGTAATGCATGCTCCGGTACAAGAAGCATGCGTTTCCTTCTATGGACAGTTAAGAAGGCAATTCCTTTTTTTACGATCACTCTTTTCGTTTGACTGAAATATTTTATGTTTCAAAGACATCTCTTGATGTTGGATGTAATGCAATAGAGATTAGAAAAACGAGAATCTTGTGCTAGGGCCAGAGAAGGGAATCAATGAAGTTTAAGTGAGTTTAGATGGTCCCAATTGCGTGACATTGAAATGGAAGTGAGGAGTCCATAATGAAGGATCAGGGTTTATGGTGTGGGATGGGGGGGGGGGGATCATACGAATCTTTTGCTCGGGTTGGTAATATTTCATCTTTGCGCTTAATACTAGAAAATTGTTATTTGAGAAAACCAGGAATCAGTTGGGACTTGTGTAGTATACCTGATGATTATTGGTGCTACTCATTTATCTCCCTCTGTAGGATTATATTGTCCATTGTGCTAGTAGGTAGCTCTGCCAAACGCATTTGATGTAAATGCTCTCTTTTGTCTACTATGGAAATGAACGTTAATGCTGTTTCTCTTTTATGCAGTGTGAAGACTCACGATGCAATGTAGGGCAGCACAAAAATTGTGTCATTATTCCAGACAAATATGCGGAAGGTGTTGTACCAGTTCCTCCTGAGACCTTTTACTGTGAACTCTGCAGACTAAGTCGTGCTGACCCGTAAGTGATTTTCATGATTATCCATGGTTAATTGTAACATTATAGTTCACTGTTATGTATGAAGAGCATTTAATTTTGTAGCTGTGGTTGATCTCTACATATTGAACTTTATTTTCAAATCAGTATTAACCTAATATTGGTTTTCTTTTGAGATTTAAATGAGCATAATTTCTATTGTTGATTTGCAAGAGTTTTTGCTTTTGTTTTGTACTTCTGTCTAACATAATATGGTTTATACCTTATAGATTTTCTCTCAGTATTTTGTGGGGTTGTACAATGTCTTGAAACCTTGTACAACACAACCATAATTCATATATCACTATGGCAACTAGTAATGTATTTCTATTTGGACAACAAAGGTTATTGATGTGAGTAATAAGACAATGAGGCATTCAAGCCAAGAGGTGCAGCTACATTTAAAAACTTTACAGTATCTAAATGAGACTGTGTTGGCAATATATTAGCAGATGTCTAGTTTATCGTTATGTTTAGCTCTGTTCACTATGAAAATCTCAAGACCTGCGCCAATACATTAAATAGATCCATCCTTTGAATGGCGTAATATGGAACTAATCAAAATTGTCACCATCAACTCTGACGAAGCACCGTTACTACTTACTACAATGTAAAAGTTTGCGTGCACCACTAAACATTGGCAATTACCTGTTATACGGATAGACGTAATACTAGCACGGGGAATTGAACTGGTCATATAATATTGAATAACATATATACGAGTATACTGATGAACCATGGCCAATTTTTTACAAGTTTTCAGATGTGCTATCATGTAAATATGTTCTAATATCCTAGTAAATGTTCTTTTTAGTTGGGCTTGATTTTAATATTGTACGGCACCCTGATTCATTTAACAATTGTCATTCTGATGGAATCATAAGTTCATAGTAGACTCTTTCATGAGCTCCTGTTTTATTTATGAGCTAGCATCCCTTATTTGACATCGAATTTTTTATGTGTTACGGACCTAATCTGAAGTACTTGAAATTGTACTCCATTGTACCAACTTAGTATCAAGCTGCTATATAATCTCATTAATTTACACTGTCGTTATCAAACAAATTACATCAGTGTGCTAGGGGAGTCTACATATTGAGACACTTCTTTTAGATAATCCTGGCCACTATGCAAAAAGACATTAAATGCTGATCATTGTCATACCTTTGAAATAAAGAGAAAAACCATGTGTAATTGGTTATTGTTACTTATGGTGATTGTTGCCTAAGTTGGCTCATTTTTTGATGGTTTTATTTAATTAATGTCATTCTGTATCCTATTTCATTCCTGCAGCAAAAGCCATTAGTTATGATCTTCTGAACGTATTTCCTTGCAGATTCTGGGTAACAGTTGCAAATCCGTTATATCCTGTGAAATTGACTACTTCGAATCTTCCAACTGATGGGTGAGGGAGTTATCTCTTGTTATAGTTCCTTGTGTTAATTCATTGTGTTGAACATAAACTTGGTACTTCTCATTATAAACACTATGCAATTGTTTTCAGTATATAAAGTGACCTATAGTGAACCCTGTTTTCAGTTGAGCAAACCCCTGGTGCAGTGCTCTTACTTGTGATTTAATTTGGTATTATTGGGGGCAGTCAATTGTTCTTCGCATGGTATGGAGTTTTTAAAGACCATAATTGAGAACTATTACAGACTCGTAAAGTCTTAATAAAGTGAAAAGGCACTTAAAATTACAGACTCATAATTGAACTGAATATATAAATAAATAAATAAATAAATAAATATATATATATATATATATATATATATATATATATATAAATTGGATGGATATGTATATGCTTATATCTTATAAGAGGTGGTTTTGTTGACCCTCAAATACCTAGGAAGTTGGAATACCTAGGAAGTGAGATTTTAAAAATGTTGTTTGGTTACGTTAATAAAGGAAGTAGAAATAGCTTGGAAGTTTAAATACCCACAAAATGGGGGAAGTTGCTTACCCACCCTCCATTTGGTAACTTACACTTCCTATGGGGAGTCACTTCCAGCATATCTATCAAACACCAATTCACACGTCTTGGGTATTATAAATTCCATAAGAAATTTTAAGTTACATAGGAAATGACTTCCTATCATCAACCAAACAAGCATTAAGTTTCGTTTTTCCAGTTGTAGTGAATTTTTTAAATTAGTCTTGGTTGTCATGCTTTTTCGCCTTTTGGAAGTCTCAGATTTAACTTTATTAACTTATTTTATGTATTACTGATGGCTAGTCGATGAGAGGTGACAGTCATTTCAGATATTGTGGGTACCTCTTCATACAATTATCTTTGGCTGGTAGAGTTTCTTTTCACTTTAGTATTATCCGAATGCCTCTTTATCTTAATATAGCTAATATGCATCAACTTCTTCTCCATCATAGTGAACCTCTCTTTGTGATCTGGATGAGGTTTACTTGACGCATTTCTTTTGACAAAAAATCTGCCACTTGTCAGCTACATTTTATTTTGTTGAGTACACACGACGGTGTCCTGTACCCTTGGGTAGATAGTGCAGGAGCACTCCACAAAAGGAATCCCAGTATAATTTATCTTAACCTTTTAATGTTGTTCTTCACTGATTACACATTTCGTATATTTGTTTTGAGATTAGTGGCAGATGCATGATAATGCAAGTGTCAGTTTAAACAGTTGGAGATGATTCCGTTCGTGGTTTTATATTTTATTCTTTTGCTTTTGGTTGGGGGCTCAAATCTCAATTCCATTAATTTACAAAGTGATATTGTAGTTGGTACTCTTTTGTGCAAGCTATATGGTGAAGTAAGATCAAAACTTTTAGTTGCTGATTTTGTTGCCAAATGATTTTTATGTTGATTTGTTGACTTCTTTTCTGATGATATTAGGCTTTGCAATTATACGCTCTAAAATATTGAACTCTAATAGTGAAGATCAACTCACTTAGCGTGTTTATAAAAGTTATTCTAAAATATAATTCTCTACTGTCATAGGGAACCTACTTTCGGCGAAGAATCAAATGAGGGACTATGTAATTATATATGGGTAATGCTAAACATAGCCCTTAGGGCTATGGTTAAGAATTAATGTAGATGGATAAATGCATTTAATACATCAATTTTGCACTTAATACATCAATTTTGCACGAAATTCAACATGATTATTTAGAAATTTGGGATGTTTTTATCGGTGGAAATTAATGTGAATGCAGGGGGTCCATTATTATTACTTGGAAAATTAAATTAGTGTTGCAAAGAGACATTGGGAAACTAAAAACATTTAAAAACCTTAAAAAAGATGTTGAAAATATAACTAATATATAATCTATATATCTATATCTATATATATATATATATATATATTATGTTTCTGTGATATAACTTTTTTGGGATAGATATGTGTAGTTATCGAAGGTTATGCGTCCATTTCTGATTTCTCTTCATTTTTTTTCATGCTTTTCGGTTTTCCATATATATTTTTTCATATATGTGAGATATGAGGATCATTTGTCAGGGAGTGTAAATTAAAGAACACATACTGCCATTTTGAGTGTTTGGTTATGTGTTATTGCATTTATCGTATATGATATTAATTTTAACCTATGGTGCTATCACTTAAATAAATTTTCAGTACCAATCCAGTTCAGAGTATTGAGAAAACTTTTCAGCTTACAAGAGCGGACAAGGACTTGTTGGCAAGACCAGAGTATGATATTCAGGTTTGATTTCTGTCATCTGCTTTCTAATAACTTCTATATTTGTATATGTATTATTTGTTGTTATAATAGTTTTCATCATTATGTAGGCATGGTGTATCCTTCTTAATGACAAGGTTTCCTTCAGAATGCAGTGGCCACAATATGCAGACCTGCAGGTTAATGGTATGTACTAGGCAAGCTTCATATATCTTGTTTGATGGTTTATTTAAGGAACATTCCTTATTGCTGAAGTACTTAATCCTCATCTTATAAGATTTTTGCGGAATTATTATATGTCACTGTTCATGCTTGCAATACCATGAGATTTATAATTACTTGCCATCTTGTCATTTCTCTTTGTAATATTTGCATGTTCTCTATATAATTGTGATGAGCTTTTCTTCCCTTTTTGGTGTTATTTACTCATAAATTTGTATTATCTATGAATAGGCGTGCCTTTGCGAGTGATAAATAGACCTGGCTCGCAATTGTTAGGAGCCAATGGCCGCGATGATGGCCCTGTTGTAAGTGTTTTCACTTCCTTATATGTATTGCATAATTTTCCAAATAATTGCTGAAAACATGTAGCACAACTAATATGCCTTTTCTTTTGTGTAATGTTCTTAGTTTGACCCAATGAGAATAGAGCTAGTTCTCGAATAGATCAAATTTATCTTACTTGTAAGAGCACTTGCAGCTCTCTTTGTTTGACAGTGTTAGTTCTTTTGTCAGATAACACCGTGCACCAGAGACGGAATTAATAAAATTTCCTTAACAGGATGTGATGCACGAGTATTCTGTATGGGCGTCAGAATTGTAAAGAGGCGTACGATTCAACAGGTAGGCTTGTCTCTTTCCCGAGTAAGAATTTTTTTTTCTTGCAGTGCTGCATATTCAATTTGTCATTAAAAATTGGCTTATTTTTTATGTTTACTGTAGCCAATTTGTACCTGTTAGCTGACAAAAAAATGTATTTGACATGTTAACTGTGCGTAGTTCGATTAACAATTTTAGATCTGCAAAATTTAAATATTTTTTTAGGATTTTCTTTTATATATTTAAATAAGGTTAAATGAAGTGTTTTTGGTTATTATATGTAGTTGATAATCAATTGGGTATTTATAAATTCACACCGTATTGATTATTGAATGTATGGATTGGCTAATGACAACTGAACTTTGACTAAAGACAAATGTATCAATAATTGTGGAGTAGAGGGAGCAGTGTTACTATATCTATATATTAGAAATGCCATTACATTGTACAAACAGTTATCTTTATGGCGTCTAGTTGTCTTTTAGTACCCTTTCAAAATCGGACATTGTTGATAAATGCCATTTCTTTATTGAATGATTTAATATTGGCACTTGCATATATGATGGCTATACTTGTAGCGTTGTTAACGAGTTTATAGGTTCATCCTCCTGTTTCAGTTAGCCATTGTCCGGTTATGGTGATAATGTTTATACACTTTTGAAGTTGATTTTTCATGCGGGTATTACATTTTACTTGTATGCATGCTTAGCCTTTCAGGAGTGCTTTATTTCATATTTATTGTTGTTGTAAACTCAAATTTACTACCATTATGCACATTCTGTTAAATAAACCTTCTCTCTATGAATAATGCTCTTTCATGTAGGCATCTGCCTAGCCATTTGCATATTGCAGTTATCATATCTTCTCTTGTTCAATAGATTCTTGCCCTGATTCCAAATGAATCGGATGGGGAGCGATTTGAAGATTCTCTTGCCCGTGTTCGTCGATGTGTTGGTGGTGGAGATGCCAGAGAGAATGCTGATAGTGACAGTGATCTAGAAGTTGTTGCAGATTCTATTCCGGTTAAGCTGTGTTGTCCTGTAAGTAGTAGTCGTTGAGTTTTCCATTATATAGTATGAATGCTCGTATTAGTTATACATTTTTGGGATTCTATTTTGATAGTTTTGGCAATTGGATCTTCTTAAATTCTGTATTTTCTATTCCCTGAGGTGTTTTACTTGAGTTAAGTTTCTGTATGTGCGCCATTGTTATTAAGAAGAGAAGTGCTTAACAATTATCAAATGATTTTAATATATCTGTTGAGTAACTAGTCGCTCTAAAACCTTAAGGTGTCAGAGGAAGGCCCCAGGATCTTATGCTACAACAATTATTATTTTACACTCCCCCTCAATCGTACGATATGTTTCGCTACGATTGACTAGACAGACGACAAATGGAACCAGCAAACGAAACCAAACGAAACCAGACAGATAACAGATAATGAATTAAATAAATGGGGATGGGGGTGGAGGGACTCGAACCACCGAGCTTTGATACCATGCATGGTTGTTAAGTCGACAAGTCGAGCCGCGACGCCCGAGTACCTTCAAACTCATAAGTCGACAAGTCGCCCGACTAGTCGTAAAAAGTCGACAAATAGTCGACATACATATATTTAGAGTAATTATAATAAATAATATAGGGTAACACACAACAATTTCAATAGTTCAAATATAAACAAATAGATAATAAGTTCAAGTACCCAAAGTCAAACATCTCTAATCAAATTAAAACAAACTAAAGAGTGAAATCAACGAAACAAAGTAACAAACACAATCATGGATAAGCTAAGAGTCATCCATCTCGAAATCATCTTCCCCTCCATCTCCTCCTTGAGTATTCTCCTCGGGTGGTACACCATAATCATCTTCCACCTCATCATCGAAAGGAATATCATCTTCATCTTCCTCTTCCTCACCAATAGGTAATGAAGTCTGTGTAGTGAAGCTCAGAAGTAGTAATGAAGCTTTGAGGAGGATTACAACGGGATTGATAAAACACTGTATAAAACAACTAGCAGAGAGTTTGTAAATTTTTTTATCAAAGTTCTACAAAATTGTGAACTTGATTTTCGAAATCTGTAAAAGTTTGTAAATTTTAAATTTGATACATACAAATAAAAATTCGAAATCTGTAAAACAAATGTTTAAAAATGAAAAAATTGAGTGAAAAAGAATTAAAAGATTTACAAAACAAAAACAAAAATAAAAGATTTACAGTTCAGAAATAATTAAATTTATTTGAGGTTCAGAAAAATAAAAGATTTAAAGTTGCAAAATAAAAAACAAAAAAATTAGAGTGAAAAAATGTTTGGTACTGTATATATAACAAGAAGAAGAGATGAAATAAAACAAATATAATTTTTTTAAAAAAAAGTAAAAAAAAACGTGTATATATATATAATATACATACAGACTCGAAGAGAGAAGAAGAGATCGGAGAAGAGAGAGATGAGATGAAGAAGAGATCGGAGAAGGGGAGATGAGATGAAGAAGAAGAAGAAAGGGGAAGAGACTTACCGGAGAAGATGAAGTCGTCGGAGTTGACCGTCGGAGATGACCGTTGTGGGAAGAATCGAAGAGGAGATCGCCAATTTCGGCGTGGGAGGCTGTTAAATGCAAGTGGATACAAAAAACGTATGTTTTTAGGTATAAAAACCCTTTTTTTGTTAATTCGGGTCGGGTAATGGGCCGGATTCCGGGTATAATCCATGGGTCGACTTTTTTAGCAAGTCGAGGGTCGACTTTTTCACCAGTGTCGACTTGTCGACTAGTCGCGACTAGTCGCCCGACGTGATAACCATGATACCATGTTAAGTAACCAGTCGCTTTAAAGAGGAAGGCCCCAACAGGATCTTATGCTAAAACAAATATTATTTAACAATATCAGAGAAAGCATTCACATAATGTTCCTCACTTATACCCCCGAAACACTTGATGTTTGTAATTAGAACTCTTCTTTTGGTTAATCCTTTTCCATTTCCTCGATTCTTTAGTTTAATTTTCATAAATGAATTTTGATTATCAACAACACAATTCATTATCATGTAGCAAGTATCTGGATTATAGTAGGGAAAAGAGCATTGATAATCACTTAGGATATGATTCACATGATTAAGTTATGGATTGAAAAGAATGTTGCTCCATGATTTATCTGAAGCAGTTACGCGGGATTAGAAGTCTGTAACTGTAAAGTGGGGTGGGGGTGGGGGTGGGTGTGGAGGAGGCATTAGTGTGGGTTCTACCTGGCATTAGGTGTGATTACATTTTTTTCACACAAAAATGTCCTTGTGTATTTATTGCATTCAGTTGTTATTAATATCTATATATAATGAACATTAAAGGTGATGGTTTATTTTTTGAAAGTGATATCATCCCATTTGTAGTTATTTTCAAGTAAAAATGGGGTTGTGAAGTACTGTTAGTCCCATGATATATTGTTGTTGGACTATAAATTTGTTATGATTATACTCAAGAAGAATATCTGTTGGGATTATAATCCCCTTGTAAACAAGCAAAAATCTAGCGTCCTCCAAAATTTTATTATGCACATTGGTTCCTGGATCAAATTGCAAGTGAAAGTCAATTTTTGATTCGTTTACTTGAATCTTATTTTGTTTAACAATAATTTATTTTAGGTAAATATATTGGATGAGTATGTGAAATACTCGTTTCCGTAGTTCTTGAAATGGCATAGTATTTGTTATATATATTTTGAAGTTTTTACTTATCAGATTTTAAGTTAAGGTAGTAAACTTTGTGATCAGCTAGTTGCACCTTTTGTTGTTTATATCCGTTGTCACATATGGAACTTTCAGGAGCTGTTTAAATATGTCTTGGTTTTGGGAAATATAGTGTATTTAGTTATTATTATGATTAAGTATCTAGCTATGAATGTTTTGACATGCATAAATTATTCTACCTATGTGCAATGGGTATTTGTGTTAGAAGTCAGGTCTTTGGATGAAGCATTTTGTTATAATTGTGATATGAACGAAGCTAATGTCTGCCATCTAATTGATGTGTATATTATACAGATGAGTGGCTCAAGAATGAAGGTAGCTGGAAGATTTAAACCTTGCGTGCACATGGGATGCTTTGATCTTGATGTTTTTGTGGAAATGAACCAAAGATCACGCAAGGCAAGCAATTTGAGTAATTATACTTTGGTATCCTCTTTGTTCATTTAATTTCTTTATTAGCAGCTCTGTAAGTGAGCTAGAATTTATGTGTCTGCAGTGGCAGTGCCCCATATGTCTGAAGAACTATTCTTTGGAGAATATCATTATTGACCCATATTTTAATCGCATTACATCAAAGGTAAATCACATACTCTTAACTGAATTTGTAAAATTTTACGCCAGAGACATCCTTGTAATACTTTGTTTTGCCTGATTTAAAGATGCGAACTTGTGGGGAAGATGTTACGGATATTGAGGTAAAACCTGATGGTTCTTGGCGTGTGAAGCCAGTAAATGAACGAAGGGGTCTTGGGGATCTTACACAGTGGCACTCTGCTGATGGCAGTCTGTGCATGCAGACAGGCAAGGAAGCTATATCTAAGTCCGAAATTGTTAAACAAGTGAAGCAGGAGTGCACTTCAGAAGGACATACCGGTTTGAAGCTTGGGATCAAGAAGAACCGTAATGGGATCTGGGAAGTCAGCAAACCTGACTCCTTTGGGAATAGACGACAAGGTAATCTCGAAAACAACGGTCATAATATTATTATGAGCAGTAGTGCCACTGGAAGTGGTAGGGATGAAGATCCCAGTGTCAACCAGGAAGGGGGTACGAACTTTGATTTCTCAACGAACAATGGGATTGAGCTCGACTCTGTTCCTCTCATCAGTGACCAGGTATATGCATTCTCGGACCAGAATCTTTCTGCACCAACAGGGGATCCAGATGTTATCATCCTCAGTGATTCAGAAGAAGAAGTTGAACCTATTATGTCTTCTGGTCCAACTTACAAAAGCAGTGGGTCAAATGCTGGATTTACATATACAGCTCCTGCACAAGGAATTTCCGATCCTTATCATGGAGATCCTGCCCTTAACCCTGCAGGGGGTTCGAGCTTGGGACTTTTTAATACTAACGATGATGAATTTGGGGTGCCTCTCTGGAATTTGGCTTCTTCTAATCAAGGAGGCCCTGGTTTTCAGTTATTCGGCTCTGAAGCAGATATCTCAGCTAACTTAGTTGATCTGCCACATGTCTCACAGTCATTAATGACTAGCTACTCGCTAAATGCGGATACTGCATTAGGCTCAGCTCCTATTAACCCTGACTCTGCTTTCCATAATTCTACTGACATTCATGATAGACTGGTTGACAATCCCCTGGCCTTTGGTAGCAATGATCCCTCCCTTCAACTATTTCTTCCTACAAGGCCGTCGGATGAAGCAGTACAGACAGGTATGAGTGGCCAACCAGACATGTCAAATGGAATTTCTACTGAGGATTGGATTTCTCTGAGGATTGGAAATTGTAACAATGGAATACATGGTGAGCCTACAGCTGTAAGTGGATCAAATCCTCAGCAACAGTTGTCCTCTAAAGAAGGTAAGATGACTTTGTTTAGCATCTACTTTTCATGTGAACTTTGAAAAATAAAAATTCTCGCTTTAAAATGTTATGTTAACCAGACACGGTTGCGGGGGGATTCGGCATGCAAATTAAGTTGTAAAATTGTATATATTTGTAATGTTTTTTTTTTCACATTCTATTGCTATGGTACCCAGACACGTTAGCTTATCCAATATTTTGATTTTCAGCTTCGAAAACTTGGGAATCTTGGATCTGGATTTATAATGGGACAGCAAATTAACTTGTAAAAATTTTATATATCTTTTAATGTCTTATTTCTTCAACATTTTATTGTCTTTACCAATATATGATAAATTTGCTTGAATTTATTATGTATGAATATTTATGAAATATAGCTAAAAGGGTAAAATTGGAAACTTGTTGAATAGAGTCCTTCAAATATGTTTTAAACTCGACTACAAGAGAATTAATTGTTTGGTTTCAGCATGAAAGATCCAACTCAAATCCAATACCCCACCCATGTTGTGTCATCTCCAACACACCAAAAAGTCCAGGTAACAAGCTTAAAATGCTTGTGTGACAGTCTAACTGGTTGAGAAGGAGACCAGTTTTAGCATGCAATGAGTGGTATAACTTGGACAAATTTTAATATTTCCTGCTACATATGATCAATCTTTTCCAGATATTTCTTATGTTCTTCCAAGTATCTGGAGAGTTGGATGAGCTAAATTACTTGTACTTTGCTCATATTAAACTCAAATGACTACAAATATTGTTTTGGGTCTTAATTTCATTTTTAGCTAAACTTTCATTTTTACCATTATCTAGAAATATATGAATTCTTGCATGTTGCTGATTTCTTTTCCCAAATGGTTCTGCAGCTTCTTCACTTCTTGGTAGGAATGACAACAGATCTTCCAACCTTCCTACAAATGACAGTAGACCTGCCAAGAGAAATGGGGAAGAATTGGGTAGCCCGTTCACATTTCCTCGCCAACGGCGTTCTGTAAGACAAAGATTCTATCTTTCTATTGACTCGGATTCTGAGTGATGGCTTTAATGCACAATTGTTGTTTTTGAGAGAAAAACACCCTTAAATATTTCCTGCTGCCCCTCTTTAGTATGATACAGCCTTGAGATTTGGCTAATTTGGTGATAGACTATCTAGAATCAACAGTTAGACTGGTCAGTGATTTATAATGTTGAAGACTGACCAACATTTTACTTGTTTACAAGAGTTTTGGTACAAAGGTGCACAGAGTAGAATCAGTTTGAAAATATTTACAGCTTAACAAGTTAGTTGGAACTCAGGAACTTTTTTTGTTGGTGAGCTTTTAACTCCTTTTATTTTCAAACTGTATTGAATTTATTATATACAAGTTTCTTATTGTCAATGTGTTTTCAATACTGCAGGTTAACTTAAAATTTTCTCCTTGCATCTTTATCGGATTTGCTGTCTCCCGGTGAGGGTTTGTAAAATATACATAAATATGGGATCATCTTAATACATATATAGAAAGATAGATAGATAGATGGATAGATCCCTTCTAGAAACGCAATGTTTTCTAGCAGAAGTTTGTTTAGTCTCCATTCTGTCATTCTGGTGTTATTTGTTACAAAAATGGATAATTTTACAAGAATTAAGAATGCAATTTTTGCACTTCTTGCAAACTGCAATGGGCATGGTTTCGTAGAGAAGTGTTCAAGCAAGTTTTAAAGCACTACTGATAAAACTATCATGTAGACATATATGATATTTCCTGGATGACTGTCTTTGTGGATTAGATAGTATCTGACGTTTCCTACTGTTGTGCTGTGTAGTGTAATTTTTTGTCCGTAGTTATCAGTACTGGTATAGTAGGTTCCGATCCTAAGTCTGGTATAGAAGGTAGTACTTATGCTTGGGGGCAATTCAAATTTTTTGTCCTAGAATCTCTGCATATAGTGTGGCACGTGAACAAGATGTGTTTAAATTATCTTATGAAGATCATGAAAAGTCTATCAAGAAAGATAGGAATTTGGTTGTACACTGTTGGATTAAAACTTCCGGATCTTGATACACTTAGTTGCATGGTCAAAATAGAACATCACCATGTACCTATGACTAGTGAGAGGAGGATTAGGTGCCTGCACAGTATAGTATACTATGGCGTAGCTAGTTAGTGGCGAGGGATTAGAGAGGTATCAAACAATCTAATCATCTGAATACTGATCTTATGTAGTTGCATAAGATATTGAGAACACCTTGCATGAATCCAAGCTTAAGCGGGTGATATCAATCCATGATGCTATTGACATCTGAATAATAGGAATTCATTACAAAAGGAGGTGATGAACAATAAAAATTGGGAGATGTATTTTTTATTTTGGAACTTGGATTGAATTCTCACGACACAATGGCGCCGTTAAATCCAACTGCAAGAAATATCTGGAAATCGATCTTTTCTTTGGGATTGAGTTTTCAGGAAGCTACAATCAATTAACTATAAATGAAAATAGACTTGTCGCAGATGAACCCAATTGGCTAACTTTAAATTGGACCCAATTGAGTTTCAAAATTAACTTCTATGAGGATTTTAGACTTTAAAGTTAAATTTATAATCTGTGTGTATATATTATTATAATTGTGTAAATCACGAGCTACTAAAAACAAACATAATGAAAATAAATTTAATGGGTAGCACATTTGAACTATAAAATTAAATTTTATCAAAAAATAAATCTTCCACCAATTTTTTTACTTTAAGCTTTTGTTTGTCTTGAATAATTACGGAGTATATTTATAAACCAAATCCATTGAGTAGACACTTGATTTAAGTAAAGCCAAACGGGGTTACCCTCCAGCCTCTAGACCGAATGGTATCCAAGGAAAATGAAAAACCTAAGGGTTTTAGCTCCATTTACTCGGACTAATGTGACTTCTTCAAATACCAGAATGAGAAGAGTGCTGTGGTACGATTGAACTCGACAAGCTTATAAATTCAAAACACTTGGTAAATTTCAAAAATAAATACTCTATGGTTGAACCACCAAACACCTGGGCTAATATTAAAACAGTAAGAACCAATTGAAGTTGGTCCATATTTTTCCTGGGTTTTGTGAACTAGCAACAATCTTTCTCATATTCCTTAATCTACTGATATTTCAAGTGATCAGTAAACTGACTTTCAAAACATAGAAAACCTATTAAAATAATATATAATCAAAATTGCATACCCAATAACACTTTCCAGGGACCTTGCACTTCTGGCTGTTGAACATGTGCAGGGTTATGGGGTCCCAAATCACTGTATCTTACTTCCACTTGGTTGTTTGCTTGACTGTTAAATATTGTGTAATACTTCCGCTCATCTAGAAACTATTACAATCAGGGAGGTTCTGGAGCTTCTTCAGTCTGAATATGGTATGACTTGGTGCGCCAGTGTCTTTGTGAAGTAGTAAACATGCAAATAAATTCCACGGAAGAGTGTCTATTCTGTGCCCCTGTCCAATTTGGATTGCTTGAAACTCTCACAGCCGGGACAATTGTGCAGACTCTCGTGAATGTAAATATCACAATCAAGACAAAAGTATTGTTTGCATTTTGGGCAAGCAACGGAAGGACCAGGCAAGTTTGCTGCATATTCAATGAATACTTAAGAGTTAGCATAAAGCATAAAGAATGACGTAATACTTGTAATTCTGAAAATATATATGTGGGGTGCCCACGGAAGGCCTGTTTCCACATAGCTTCTGCCCCCCCCCCCCCCTTTTCTCCTTTCTTTTCACTTACAAACTGGGCACCTTTCATGTTGCTTTTGAATCAATAAATGTGTACAAAAAATATAGGAGAACTGCCGGAACTCAAGTCCACAATTCCTATTAAACAGAATGAACTACTTTAATGCACAATGTAATATTTAAATGTAACTGAAGATTAGGTTATTCCTACTGAAATTGAATTCACGTCTGAAACTGCTGAATACTACCTAAACCTCAGCATAGAGCATTACAACTAATTTCTTTAGTACTCCGTTTCAAACTGATTGGGGATTCCCTGAGCAGCTGAGTAAATGATAACTAGATTTATTAGGACAATTTGACGATCCGCAGCTCGAGAAAGAATGTCGTAGACACTACAGGGATCCCTGTGTATTATATTCAGCATAACAGAAAGAACGTCAACATTAAAAACTACTTATACATCACTCTCTTTAGCCATCATATTCTTAAAGACTTTATCCAGTACTATAATTAACTTTCACTACCTAAATGTTACATAGTAATAGCATTTTCTAGGCTACACTGTTCCTGACAGTGTCACCGTTACCTTTAAAAGTGGTAACAAGTATTGAGCAATAGTCTTGGCCTAGTGAAAATCCTTCATTTCGGATGAACTCAAGTAGTTTCAATGTGTAATTTGTTTACTTTAGACCGCAAGGGCTGACACTAACCAACGAGACATATACGTTTGGAGTCAAAGATATCAAGTTAAATAATAAAACCCAAAAAAAAAAAAAAACCCTTTACTATTCATGTTGTACCTCTAACAAAAACCTTAATTGCTTCAAACTGAAAGTATGGAGGAAGTATAGTAATATATCTATTAAAAACTTTCGAGGGTTTACGAGCCCTTTCTCATAACTCGCAAGTAATGAGAAAATAAACGTAGATGAATGATTTACCAGGCTTTTGATGATTTACTTGCTAACAGTGCCACAGGCGTGCACACACAAGGGCACATGCACTCTGCATGTGCATACAGACATGCACAGTTGCACACACGCGGGAACATGCATGCACAGAGACATCACCATTTTCTATAATGGTCATTCAGAAAGTTTACCATTCAACATATATTAAAAAAACATTTAATTTATCACCCAGTGATCCACACACATAAATGAGGGTTTAGCATCTACCAGTATACGGTTGGAAATTTAATTTGTTAATTGACCACATATCAAAAGAATAACATTTCTGATAAATATAATAACAATTCTAATATCTAATACAGCTCCCAGCACTTTTTATGTTTAATATCTCATTCCATTATTAAAACAATCACAACTTGGTATGTGGATGGACAGTGATCACACAGCATGACACTCAACTCAAGAGGGTAATTCATGTTAAATGCCTAAAAGAAAAGAAAGAGAAAAATAATTTTTCGATAGACAAAGACACTCAACTCAAGCGGGTAAATCATGTTAAATGCCTAAAAGAAAACAAAGGGATAAATAATATTTCGATAGACAAACCCATAAACATAGTGGTCTGAACATTACCCTCAGTCTTGCAAGCATCAACAATACAATCACAGGAAACTTTAAAATCATTGTATATTCTTTACTACACCCATAACTACTGACCTAAGTAGGCACGGAGAAGCAGATATTCCCAAATGCTTCAAAATATAGACTTAACAAACAAACCCCATGTAATATGCAAAGACATGAAAGAAGTGCACACAACATAATGGACAACACACAGAAACGAAACCAGAAGATAATGCAGAAAACTTGTCAAACATAGTTTACGTCACAGAACACATAGACTTAACAGTAAACAGGGGGTACCCTGACATTTAGGCGGACTGAGTATAGTTAAAAAGAAAAAGTGCACTTACCAGGACCCAGCAGACTTTGCTGGCAAGCAAAACAGCTTTTTGGCAGTAAGAGGTGTGAATTTCTCGGAAGTGAGGGTGGTACGTCATCAAATGGTGTTATTGGGAACAAATGGTGATATGACCTTGCCAAATGGGGAGACGAAACGAGGGTCAATCCACAAATTCGACATTCTGTGGGTAGTTCACATACACGAGCTTTACATCTTGGACAAGTGTAACCGCCACCAAATTTTGCTTCTTTATGACATGAACAAATTGAACAAACACCTTCTCCTGCTCTTTGGGGAAAACCCATCTTAATCAAGTTTGATATTGCAAATTCTGCTATTGCTGGAGGGGGCGGTGCATGCTCCAATACCAACTCTTTCAGGTGTGCCTGCCATATAGATATGAGAAATATTATAGACACGATAAACTTTGATTTTACAGACAGTATCCTTTATTTCGTAAAATAATGTAATAGCAAATCTTGCTCAAGAATAGATTAACAAGTCTCTCTGTTAATTTTTAATAAGCAGCTTGTTTATGATTGGTTTTCATCTTTTAATTCCACAGTAGTCTCCACTTCCATTCCATTATATTATTGAGATAAAAAGACATATATTCAACTGGTATGAAGTTTAAAACACTCCACTTCCATTCCATTATATTATTGAGGTAAAAAGACATATATTCAATTGGTATGAAGTTTAAAACACTGGTCATGTTGTGTCTACTCGAGTTACTACTACATGTACATCAAATTAGCTGAACTCACCTCATCCAGAGCAACTGAGTATGATCCCCCCGTTTCTTGACATATGTGTTTGCATATAAATATTTCCGCAGAAAGACCAACAATAGAACACCTAATTTTAGCTTTCTTGCATCTCTGAATAGATTCCATTATATCCCCCGGATCACAAGTACTTAGAGCAGAGTACAAGATAAGAGCTTCACGGTGACCATACGATGGGATTGGACTAAGATATTCATGAACAAGATCCAAGGCATTCTGAAGAGAGGCATCACCCGAACACCCCAATTTACCCATCAATGCATTAATATGCGATTCAGGACTTCCCCCAAGATCAGTCAAACACTGAGCAACCCCATCTTTAATAGATATCAAACCAATTTGACTTAAAGGATTCTGGTCAAAGAACTCCCTGATAAAAGCCTCAACTTGTTTTGCAACTACAACCATTCTGCTTGGTCGAAAATCCATCTCCCCAGCTGCCTATAGTTTCATTATTGAACAAAAGATAAGCAACAACACTCACACACAACAAAGGGAAAAAAGTAGTGTTGCATTCAGTTTGATGAAATGGACTGAAATTAAACTACACTCTCTAATATTTATGCAGATATTTATTCCTTTCCAGAGATAAATACTTATTAGCTGCCTACATTTTTTCGACAGAGAAAAAGATAACCAACAATGCAATACAAACACACATTCTAAACGAAAAGGACAGATTGGAACTACGGTTCCATTCGATCCAGCGAAATTAAATTTCTAATTAGGGAAAATAGCTATCCTCTTTTACAATCTCACCCCTCACCGAAACTTTCTGCTGTTTCTTTCCGCATCATTAATGTAACTTTGGTTTAGTTTCACATTAATCGGCATTTAATTAAAAGGTTTAAAAGGCAAAAAAAAAAACCCAAATGTTGTGTTTAAAAGGTTTAACATATATTTCCCATTCAAACTAACACAGTAATCTAAAGAATTCAAATTAAACTGCAAATAGACACACAGATATTACTTACTCAAACATACTTGTTCCGTATTTGAAATCTAACTTTATTTTTTGATTTCACACTAATCAGTATCCAATTAAACAGATTTCAAAAATTAAAACATCCCAATTTTGCATATAAAAGGCGTTAACATTAGTTTTGCCATTCACACTAATTGAATCTGTGGAGAAAGATCAAATAAACTACATTTACATCAATAGAAGATATGTACGCGTACATATCACTAGCAACTAAACTACATCAATATAACATTATATAACCGGTACTCTACAGTCTCTATTATATCCGGAGCGAAAAGAAGTATTAATTTATCGAGATTATTAATTCATTGAGTACTGTTAAATCGAGAGGTGTAAATGTACTATATAATGTGTACTAAACAGTCTATTAAATTGGGACCAAAAAGAAGTGCTAACAATTAATCGTTATTGAGAGGTGTAAATATACTAAATTAATGTGTACGCCACAGTCTATAATATAAAAGAACCGTTAATTTATCAAGATTAGTCAAATACTGTATAATCCATACTACAAATTCTCTATTATATCATGACCTGAAAGATATATCCAATTCTCGAGATTATTAATTTATCGAAAGGCATAAATACACTACACAACTATTAATTCAACGAGATTATTAAATTAATCGAGATCATCAATTTATCGAGAAAAGCACAAATGTACCCTGGAGAGATCGATAACGATATAGAGAAACCGAATAAGGCCTTTCTGAATCCTAGCAGAAGACGAATAACTCCTAAGCCGCCTTCGATACTGAGCGTGTTGAATAGTTTTATTATCAATAGGTCTAAGATTCCCAGATTCATCTTCTTGTAATGATTCCCAGGATCTTTCATCAGCATAAGCTCTTTCCCAGGCTTCTAATCCTTCTACATCGTTGTCTTCTTCATCTTCTTCTTCTTCTTCTTGTACTTGATGAGTCGAGGGTTTCGTGTTGTATTGGTTTGGTTGGACTCCTCCTCGTCCATTGTTGTTGTAATCGAACATGGTTGTGTTCCCTTAAAACAGCTTGTGTCTCTGTGCGTTTTTTTTTTTTTTTTTGAAAGATGTGTGTGCGTTTGATTGGGGCTACTGGACTAGTGCTTTTATGTTTGGCCTTGCCCTCTCTCTCTTTGTATGCCTCTTTTGTCTTCTTAAACATATTTTTGATTGATTTTTAAAATTTGATTAGTTGTTATAAATTATTTTGATAAGTTTTTTTTGGATTTTTTTTTTTGTATTTTTGGTTTGTTTTTATTTCGATTTTCGGCTTGTATTCTTCAGTTTGGTTTCTCTCCTTTGTGAGAGATTTGTTATTCGTTTCTTAATTGTAAGCGGGGATCTTGATTTAGTAATGAAATTTTGTATGTGATGATGAATAGGGTACCAGTAATTCAACGAGTATACATGAAGTGGGTACTTGCATTTATATATACATTATCTTCAAAATATCGTTTAACTGTCTCTTCACGAGAACAGGCGATTGCAATTTACTATTTGTTCGACTCGATCATTGGTATATATGCCGTATGGTTTTTTATTATTAAATTAAGGGTATTTACCAAAAATACTAGGTTTCAAGTTTCTTTTTGCAAAAATACCATCTTCTTTAATTCATTGCATATTTACTATCTTAAGTTTCTTAATTGCAAAAATACTATCTTTCCTTTTCCAACCCTTTTTTTTAAAAAAAATAATTCGGATGAACAGTAATCGTCGATGAACAATACCTGCCACGTGGTACTGCCACGTGGCAGGTACTGTTCATCGATTTTTTTTAAGGTGGGGTGATATTTTGGTTGCAACTGAATGCAACCACTTTCAACCACATGCAACCATATTCAACTTTTTTTTTAAGGTGGGGAGATTTTGGTGGATTTGGGTTGCAAGGCCCCGCCAGGGGCAACATTCAACTGAATGCAACCACATGCAACTAAATTTCTGATTTCAAGTTCCATTTTTCAGTTGTCATTTTCGACCTCTTTTTTGGACTCTATATATAAAGAGGTCGAAAATGACAACTGAAAAATGGAACTTGAAATCAGAAATTTAGTTGCATGTGGTTGCATTCAGTTGAATGTGGTTGCACTCAGTTGAATATGCCCCTGCGGGGCCTTGGAACCCAAAATCAACCCACCTTAAAAAAAAGTTGCATGTGGTTGCATTCAGTTGAATGTGGTTGCATTCAATTACTGATTTCAAGTTCCATTTTTCAGTTGTCATTTTCGACCTCTTTTTTCAAAAATGAGGTCGAAAATGACAACTGAAAAATGGAATTTGAAATCAGAAATTTAGTTGCATGCGGTTGCATTCGGTTGAATGTGGTTGCCCCTGCGGGGCCATGCAACCCAAACCAAAATAGAATCCCTCCTTAAAAAATAAAAAAAGAAAGTGTTGAATGTGGTTGAATTAGGCGGGCAGACTGCTGGGCAGTTGGGCAGGGGAAGGAGGGTTGCCCTAAAAGGTAGTATTTTTGAAATTTTGAAACTTAGGTTAGTAAAATTGCAAATATCTTTTATTAACAAAAGTAAAATTGCAAAAATTTACTTTTTTTATATATATTTATGAAAAAAGCCCTTAAATTAACACCTTTGTTCTTCAAAAAAAAAAAAGAAAAGCAATATTAACATATCAAATATTATAAAAATATTGGAATATATTTTATTCATCATTTCAATCTATCATTAACTAATTTTCTAATCGCTACCTCATTTTTATAATCATGCTTTAAAATTGATATTTAAATTATTTATTATTTCAAAATAAATTAAAATTAAAGGATAGGCTGATTATAATTGAATTAAAATTAGGAAGTATATATTGTTAGGATTCATGTGCCTGAGGATGAGGATGACCACAAGGTTCTACCTGACCTCAGGGTTCTATCTGAGGTTAAAAGATTTTGAATACAAATTTAAGGATATTTAGGTAAATTAATGAGAAAATTTTGATATTAACAAAAATATTTCTGCGAAGTCACTTACTTTATAGGCTCTTTGTGTTATAACCTCAGGAGAGATCTTGGGTACAACCTCAGGCCCAATTTTCTTTATATTGTTAAAAGTTTTACTTTTATATAAAATTAATGAAATCAAGTGAATGTTAACATTTTATACACAAGTTAATTTAGATTTAGTGGTATTTATAATGTCTTAATGTTAAAGATGATTTTAGTCCAAAACATTATTTCATAATATGTATGCATAATTGAAGTGATCTATTCCTTATTTGATTTGATATGCGTTGTCATATAACATATCTTCGGAATATGTTTGTAGAAACATTAATTTTTAATATTATATCTTTTATAACAAATTTAAATCTTATATTTTTATATATAATAAATAGTATCTAAAATTTTGATATTTGATAATTAAAATAATAAGAATTGTTAGATTTAAAATAAATAAATGAGAAATGTTAGATTCAATATTAAAACAATTATTTGGTTGTTAGTAAGATTATTATATTTCAATATTAAAATTTGTTTTTTAATGACTAAAATCAAATATAAATAGGATTTTAATTAAATAAAATACTAAAAATAAAATTCGTAAATTTATTTTGTCTTCGATTTCAAAGAACTACAGATGAATAATAACCGTTAAATTAAGACTGTTTTGTAAGTTTCGTGTGATCTTTAAAATCATCCATATCCGATTATTAGATTTCAAGATAGAGCGAAAATAGTATAGTACGCATTTAAAGTCTAATAAATATTCATTTTCTTTACTTATTTTAGCTGTAATTGATTATTTTTTTCTAATTATTCTAAAAAAAATTGAAAATTATTTAATTAAAATCAAATTTAATCTAAAATATAATTAACATGAAAGTAAAATTGCATAATTTAAATTATTTTAAACAAAAAAATAAATGATAACCATTACATTTAATATAAAGGATTATTTTATATTCTAATAATTGAAATATTTATTCAAAAATTTAATGTTTGAACCCTATTAATAACATATTAAAATTAATATTTATTTTGTAAGAATAAATATTAATAATGTTAAAAAAATAAGAAAATCATAGCTTAACTTAACTATAATTTTTTTAAATAAATATACCGTACATTGCTCGGCTTATATAAGCTAGAAATATTATTTTATTTCAAAGAGTGCTCTCTCTACAAACTTTTTTTTTATACCAGCTTATAACCCGTGCAGGGCACTGCTCCTTTTCTAATATCTATAATTATATTAATTTTTTAATATTTACTTGTTATTAGTTTACATATCAAATTGTTACTAAAAATAGATGTGTATAAAATTTTACATATTTAATTTATTATGTGCTTTATCTTAAATTCTTAAAACTTGATTTGGAATCTTGCCTTTCTTACGTTTAATGTTTAACTTGTTCCGTACCTTATAGATCTACTTTTGCATTTCAATACCATGCTTATATTATCATTAAGGGTCACGCTCTATGGAGAACCACATTAAACTGAGAACCTGAGAACTCTAATAAGTTGAGGAGCGAAACTTTAGAATTCATGTGTTTGACTTCACAATTCAGATGCATAACTTTTAAGTTCAGCAACAGAATATTTGTTGAAAAAAGTAAGTTCAGTGGTAGAACTTTGTAAAAAAAGCAAGTTCGGTTGCAGAACTCTTAATGTCATGTGCAAAACTTTGAAGTTCACTAGCTGAACACTATATTTTTAGTACGAAACAGAATAGATTCTGCACTGAAACTCAGTGGTAACTAAGTTCAGTTGTAGAACTTTGTAAAAGAAGCAAGTTCATTAGTAGAAATTATAATTTCATGTGCATAACTTTAAATTCAGGTTTTAAAGTTCAGCTGCAGAATATTTGTTAAAAAAGTAAGTTCATTTGTAGAACTTTGTAGAAAAAGCAAGTTTAGTTGTAGAACTTTTAATTTCATTTGAATACCTTTGAAATTCAGTAGCAGGACACTATATTTTTAATACTGATATGGGCTAAAAATAAGCCCTAAAGACACATTTAGTGTTGCATTAATTAGACCCGGTATGGTCCGAACGTGGGGCCCACCAACAGGGTCCAAAGTCCTATCTTTAATATTAATTTCGTAATTAATATTAGGGGTAATAAACAGCTCAGCAATAAGTGTCAGATAAGGACATTATCTCTACAAGACTTAGCCTCCAAGGCATCCAATTCGATATGGCAACAGACTCCTACAAGGAAGGAGTCTAGAACTTTCCTCAAGGAGGTGACTTATCTATTAAGTCTCCAACTCCTACCTTAATTCTAAGGCTTCTCAGCCTATATAAAGGGCCTGACCCCTCATTCTCAGAACTACGTTGGCTTGATTCTCTAGCAATACAGAGATACGTAGGCATCTTGTGAGGACCGATCAGTCTCGAACGCAAGAACAGCCATTAAAGCTTGAAGCTCACCATCCCTTGTATTTAATACATACAAACCCTCGTTTTTATTCCACAACATTTGGCGCCGTCTGTGGGAAGACAACATCAACCATGGTTCAAACACGAAGAACAACACCAGTTGCAACTGAGGCCATACCTCTCAGATCTGTTCCACCCATCACCGAACAAGCTCCGCCAGCATCAGGGGCGATCACCCAATCTCAAGTTTCTCAACAATCAGGGGCGATCCCCCACGTTGAGAGTACATTACCTCCGATTACCCGTACAAGACGAGAAACCAATCCTCTTCAGATGGTGGTCTCTCCTCTGATTGATCCGAACAACCCATCGCATGGGGTCCAGATCCACACTACAGATCTCCCCGTGAGTACTAACCCGACATACGGGCTGCCTAATCTTCACATCAATACCCTCGTCGACTTCGCTAATTATCCTATTGTTCGACTTTCCGCTTACCCGTACACTGTTCTTGGCCAGGTCTCCTACTCGTACCTTTACAAGGTGAAGTACCATTTCAGTATCAAACCAAGCAAAACCTTATTGTTTGCTTTATTATGCGTCCTATAACGCTTACCATATAGCACATATAGAACATATCCAATTATATCCATAGAATGGCTTCAGTATAACCAGCTAAATCACATAAACACGTCACATAAACACTTCCAAAACAATACAACAATTTAATCTTCAAAACCACAACCTATCCTCGAAATAATCAACTGATACATATACCTAAACCCTTAGCAATCATAGTATACTTTTAGATCATTGAAATCAAATAAGTTAAATAAATTTACAGGGGAATTTTAGAAAATTTTGGCATGAAGTATTCGTAAATAGGACTATCCGCCTGTTTTTCAATTCAACAATTTACCTTATAAATCATACGAAAATAAAGCTGCCTCAACTTGCAGCAACATAAAAGTAAACAAATAAGAAAAGTACCCGCCCAGACTTGCGGCATCTAAACAATTAAGAAAAGTACCCGCCCAGACATGTGGCACATAAACAATTAAGAAAAGTACCCGCCCAGACATGCGGCACATAAACAATTAAGAAAAGTACCAGCCCAGACATGCGGCACATAAACAATTAAGGAAAGTAAACTAACAGTTTAACCTTTGCTATATATCACATTTGAAAACTATCCAACCAATATCTATAATTGGACTTACCAAACTTAACTCATATGCATGGCCAATAACCATTTAATTACTTATAACCCAACACCAAGTAGTTTACAATTATGACATCTCACAAATACTACGACTCCACTTACAGCACATAGCACTTAAACATTATCGGAATCAATTACAACAAGTAAAGCCACATAAACTCCGCATATTATACGACAATTAATAATTACCCACTAACGACCACTAGGCCCGAATATAGCATCGAAACCTCAAATAATACCAAAATCATAATTAATAACCCACAATCATTAAACCCGAATATTAACGAGACCACAAAATAATTTCGACAATTACAATTAGCAATTAGCAATTAACAATTACTAACACGAACACTTAATCGGACTCACAATTAATCCCGACAATTATATTTAACAACTATAAACTTTCTAAATTTAATTTTGGAAATTAAACAACATTTTCGCAATCTAATCTAATTTAATTACAACAATATTATCACAATTTAATCTAAAATGAAAATTTAATAATTACAACGAAAAATAAAATAATTAAATAAAGAAAAGGAATACCTTTTCGATTTCCAATCTCCCCCAAAATCTTTCTCCTCTCTCTCTCTCTCTCTCTCTCTCTCTCTCTCTCTCTCTCTCGCTCTCCCCCTCTCCCTCTCTGCTGCGATGCTGCTGTACACCGCCTCCACCTGCTGTTGCTGCGCCTCGCCATAACCACCAGCCACTTACCCCGCGGCCGCAGCCGCGCGCGGTGGGGCTGCCTCTTTCCTGCTGCTAAGCCACGAATCCCCCCACCCTTGCACACACAGTACAGCTCTCTCTCTTCCCACATGTATACACACATATATGTATGTATATAATGCTTAATTGGTTTCAATTTGTTTCCCCCAAATTTCAATTCCAAATCCCTAATTTCTCTTCTTTTTCCCCAATTTATTTTCTCTCTCCCCGACTGCTTTTATGCTGTGCTTTTGCTTAATGGGCTTGGCCCAATACACATATACACTAACTTCCACACTTTATTCCAGGCCCAAATATAATACCACTTATTCACTTTTAATGCTAATAATCAACTTTTACAAATCGAAACTAAATAGAAATTTAGAAAATTAAACTTTTTATTTTTAAAATAAAGAATATAAAATTACGAGCACACACATATTTTTAAAATATTTTTAGGATCAGAAATGAATTAAAAATGGATTTTACAAGTTTTGATCATTTGAAAACAATAAAACTCTTAAAATCATTTTTAAAATACTGAAACACCCAAATTAATTCACCCAATAATTTTAAAAACTAAGTAAATATATAAAGATAATATCGCAAAAGATTTCATGATTTTTAATAACTCCGATAATTTTATAAAATTGCCAGAGGATCAAAAATGCATGATTTAAACATATTTAAATTCCTCAAAAATACAAATAAAAACACACAGACTTTCACAGCACACACAAATCATCACGTAAACACATAAATACAACTTCACGTATATTCCACCTTTCTAACAATATTCACATAATAAAATTCATAATTTATATTAAATAAGAAATTCTAAATTCGCGATTTTCTAGGTCGTTATAAATAAGGCTGAATGTATACCTTGCACACACACTCACTAGCTTATGACTCTTGACCTTACAAAGGCTCAAGTTCCTCTTTAATTAAGAGAGAACTACAAGAGATACGAGCTAGTTTCGAAGCCTAAAACACCACCAAGATGAGCCGAAATGAGCACCAAAAGAAATAGAATCAAAATGAATAGAAAGGTGACTCAAATGCTCAAGAAAAAACATTTACAAGGCTGCAATAAATTGACCAAGGGGCTGCCTTAAAGTGTTTACCGAATGTGCCAAGTAGAGCAAAAACAAGAGCCAAAACACCACTAAAACAAGGCCAAATGAGCACCAAAGAAGGATATAATCAAGGAGGATAAATTGGTGACTAAAATGTACAATGGAGAGCACTTGGGGACTGCTAGCTGCCCTAAAATATCTTGGCCGAGTGGTGTATAAAATGTAAGAAATGGAGTAAAAACAAAGCTTAAAAGATGATAAAAGATGAAGGAGCAAAGCTTTGTTATCCAAATCTTTTTGAAGGCTCTTGACTACTTGATATTGATGTGTTTCTAGAGAGAAAGGAGCAGCAATTCTTTGGCACAAGATGGCTTGAGGAAAAGAGTGAGTTTAGCTTGGTATTTATAGCCAAAAGTAGGATTTTAGTGACCAACAGTCACTTGACAAGTGGCTAGCTACTAATTAAATAATTATTGGCATAAAGTAGCTTTATGGCACCTTACTAGAAGTTCCCAGCAGATCAGTATGTGGCAAATAAATATTATAAAATATTTAGGAAGCTTCTAATGGTACGTTCTAGCTGAAAAACTCGAAACTACGCGATAAACCCACAATTACGAAATAAATCAAAAAATCACTCAAAAATTATGAAATTATGGCCAAAATTTTACCTTGAAATGAGTTGATCATCTATGACTTTTAAGCGACCGAAAAATCAATTACGTATTGATTTTAGGGGTCCCGGAAAAAAGTCATGCAAAAATCATGAAATTAATTTTAAAATTCTTTTTAATTATTCTAGTGACATATCCAAAATTTCAAGTCAAAATAACATGTGGAGGTATTTTATTCAAAAATATTTTGATTAAATGTCCTTACGCGATGGAATAAATACATTAGCCGTTTACCATAACTTGTCTATACTTTGGATAAAGTTTTGACTTGAAATACATTCAAATATAATATTACTCAAATAATAATGATTATGAAGTCCTCAGAATATTTATTTTGAATATTTTAGAGTTTTATCCAATTTAAGTGAAAACTGTTAAGGATTCCGGGATAAAATCTTTTTTTCTTTATTCTTTCGGCAAGTCTTTGAGCAAGGCTTTTTGAAATAAGTCTTTGAAAATCATATCGAACATATGATAAGTGGATTTTGTATCCACTTAAAGCATTCCATATCGGTTTAAATTGATTACTTGGCCTCAAGTATGTGGTGTGTTTAATGTGTTTTCATTGAGTTTTGCAGAGCTAAGAGAGTTGGAGGTTAATTTGATTAAAATTCGGATTTTCCGGGTCGGCTGCGCAGTCTACACTGTTTTGGCCATATCTGGAGTTCTACAAGTCCGATTCTGACGATCTTACAGCTCACGCGAAGAGAAGAAGCTTTTCTGCAAAAGTGAACAGTGATCAGGATGCGCTGCGGCCTGGAGAGCGCGCTGCGGCATGGTGTCTTTGCTGGAAATTCTGAATTTTTATCCTGAAAATTCTGATTCACTGTTTGGGCCATATCTTGAGTTCTATAAGTCCGTTTTGGACGATCTTACTGTCCACGCGAAGATAACAGAATTCTCTTTCATTCTAAAGTGGTTCAGATATCCAAATACAATTGGAACGGCCCAGAAATACTGAAGAAAAGTCAGTTACGAATTTTTCTTCAAAACCGAATCAGTTTAGGAAATGTATTATGTGCCGAACTGCAGAAATTCAACTTTGACAAGGAAATTGCTATAATTCCTACTTCTAATAAGTATGGTAATTGCTCTGGGCGGCTAGAACATTCCAGAATCAGATCTACACATGGAATTTGCAATTCTATTCTCATTCAAGAACGGAAATTGCCATACTCCTATTCCAACTCTAAAACGGCAATTGCTTGATGGAGAAGCAAATTGGGGATATAAATACACATCTTGGGGGACAGAAAAAAACACATCATTACATATAAATTACTTAGGTTTATTTGTATCTTTTCATACTTTATTTTTATCATGGTTTCACTTGATCCCATGATGACGAGAGGTTCAATTACGAACTAATCGTTGTCATGGGATTCTAACGGATTTATTTATGGAGCTTAGTATTTTGATGCTTTAAAGATCTGTGTGTGATGTATATTTGATATCATTGTATGGCTATTCTTAATGCTTTTAGATGCGTAGCTAACATCTAAATTGAATTGTTAATCTATTGCGAAACGAGAGTGGATCTTGAGATTTAGAACTTGCCATGCTAGCATAGAATAGGTTGATGTTTTAACATCATGATTTGTAGCGTAAATAGAGATATTATGCTGCCCTATGTGATCAATATGGATAACTTGTGCTTAAACCGTTATGTTTTCAAATCTTATAGAGATATAGGGTCTAAACATAATTGGTGTCTATTCATCTTCTATCTCTTTTGTGGATGTATGAGTAGTTTGGTGTTAGTATACCAAGAGGTAGCTTATACTTGTTTCGTGTTGTCCGATCAGATATCATAACCATTGCATATATTGATTAAAGGTGTCAGATCTAAACAAAGTATTTAATGAAGTTAGGATCCCATGTTTTCTCTTGCATAAGTAATTCTGTTAGGCCGAATACACAATTATAATCACGATCGTATGAGAAATTAAAAATAGAATACCCATTTAAATAATTAAAAACTGTTTGGAATTAATAACTCCTCTCTCAGTGATGTAAAATATCTCAGAGAGCTGCTTAGGTTACAATGAATAATGCCTCACAATAATCGATTCCCTTCTAGGGTTAACCTAACTGTATTTATAAGATATACAGCTGCTATACAATCGATAATTGATACTCCTATAAATTAGCTATACAATTGTTATCAATTACGATTGCTACACGTCTCCTTAGTCAACTCAATCTCTTTGACAGCTATCCAATCTTCAAAGATATTGCTTCCATAATAAATCTTCAAAAACCGTTGACCAGTAGACGCTACCTCCAGACAGAGTTTAACAAACTCTGTCGAGCTTCCAACTGTCAGCGTTTAACTAAACTCTGACTGCTTCCAGCTAAACTCTGATTTATCACTGTAACACTTAAACACTGATTAATATTCACATCAATTATTTCTAACAATCTCCCCCAACTTGTTCATTAGCAAAAATGCACAAGTTTAACAATAATTGATGATGTCAAAACAAATAAATAAATACAGTGTTTAATATACAAACAGAGTTTAACTTCTACTTAACAAAATCTACAAAAAACAAGAAGATTCTTACAGAGTTTTAATCCTTAATCTCCTCAACATCTGGTGTTGTTCTAAGGTAGTCAATAAGTAATCTTCTTTCAGCATTCCCAAGCTCTGTCTGCATAACCTCCTTGATCTCCTTTAGCTTAAGATCATCTTCAGCAGTTTGATAAATAGCAGACCTCAAATCATAGATTTTGTTTCTCCTCATCTCATTCCCCAGCCTGATGAACTTTGCTTTAGCTGACTCTGAGTTAAAATCAAGAACTGTTATACCCAGGTCTGTCTTCAATTTAGCACTACCCTTCTTCATTTCAACAATATTCCCATGATAATCTCTGTATTTTGGGACATATTGACTTTTGTATTTCATCCCTCTGACTGCCAAATTATGTAACATTTTATTTCTTAGCACATTTGCAGCTTGTTGAGTCCTTCAATTTTTCACCTTGAAAAGATATAGAACATATTCTAATTCCTCCCACAGCTTTAAATCAAGATCATACTCACCAATTTTGTATACAGTACCATCTTCCATGAAATACAATAGAAAGTCTTTCTCCAAACTTCTTTGATGAATCAACTGAACTGACTCCAGTCTGTCCAAACTCTCCTGAGTAACACCAAGACCTGGAACAGCCAGTGATGAAGGATCTCTAGGACCAGTGTTCATTCTAACTTCTTTATGAGAACCCAATCCAGATTTATCTCGACCTTGTTTTTCTGTTAAAGCTCTACCATGCAGAAAATCAGTAGTAGTACCTCCAGTCATCAGAGATGGATCATGAAGAGTTGGTTTTCCAAAAACCATTTACATCTGAGTAGATAAAGGTGTCTGTACAATTTGTGTAGAAGCATAGGTTGTATTCTTCTTCTTTGAGTCTTATCCTTCATTAGCAATGTCTTTTAGCTTCAATCTGGCTTCAGCTTCTGTTGGTTTCTTAGATAATTGTGATCTTTGATCAGCACCAACATTTTCTTTAATCACAATGCCTTTAAGAGCAGGCCTAGGAGCTTTTTCTTTCTTTTTAAACTTTCCAGACTTTAAAGCTTTCTGATGTTGTTCTTGTAAGTTCTTTTCTTCAGCTTTAATATCTTCAATAGTAACTCCCTCTTCATTTTTTTCAAGAAATAACTTAGCAGCCAATTCCTCATCAGTCAGTGGATTTTAGTGAATAATAAACTCTTGGTGTTTGAAGTACCCTGAGTATCAATGTATATTCCAACAGACTTTGACTTGGAAGACTTGCTAAGTTTCAGACTTTGATCAGTTCTTAGTATTTTTTTCCCTTTGTCCTTTGCTCCTGCTCCTCCATCTTAAGTATCTTCATCCTCTTTAGTCAGAGTTTGAGATTGCCTGTACTTAGACTTAGCAACTCTCTCCCTCTTTTTGACATCATCAGGAATCAAGATAGAAGTGATCAGTTCCAAGGAGTTAGCAATGGAGTCAATCTTTCCAGACAAGATAGTCTGATTCTGTTCAACTTGACCCAGTCTCTGAAACAGAGTTTCTTGAGCTTTGGAAATGGTCTTGAATTTTATTTGATTATCCCTCTGCATAGTCATATGTCTAGCAACAACATCAGCTCTTAGTTCATTAATTGATTTTTGAGACTCATCAAATCTTTCATTCAGAGTCTTGACTTGAACAATGGTTGCTTGCAGACTGGAGATAATATCAGGATTTGAGATCTTTGTAGCAGATTGATGAACAAATTTAGCTGCTCTTTCAATATGAAAAATATAGTCTGACTTATACCAATCCCTTGAATTTTTGGCAAAGTGCTCAGCTTCAATGTCATGTTGATCTGAAGGTTTAGAAAAAGGTGTGTGCTTAGCATCAATTTGAACTGGTATACTCTGAGAAGAGTTTGATTCTGCACTGCCTTCATCTTCAACATCAACAGCTGCATCTTCAACTTGATCGGTATGTACTGCAACATTCTCTGCAACAATCTCTGCAGTTTCAATAACATTTACTGCTATTTCAGCAACAATCTTTGCAGTTGTGTCTCTAGCCTCAACAGACTTTGGAATTTCAACTTGTTCAACCTCTTCATCTTGTTCAGGAACCTGGTGAGCATCAGAGAATAGCTCAGTGTGTGATGCCACTGTTTCATCAAGTACTACAGTTGACTGATCAGCTGCACCAGTTTCTTCAGAGTTTGAAATAACAGGTGAGAGAGGAACATTAATGTTATTAGAGAATGGTATGAATGTTTCATCAAAATCATCCATAGCAGTAAAATCTTCTCTGTTGTCCTCATCCATTTGTACATTGGCAGCTTCTTCTGCAGTAGTTGTCTCAACAGTAGGTATTTCCTTTGAAATCACCCTGGAGCTTCAATGTTCATTTCTTCATCAGAATCATCAAGAATCAATCTTCTTCTTTTAGCCTGAGGCACTTCAACTGTCTCTTCTTCAGTAGAATGATCTAAGACAGAAGGTGATGGAAGTCTGTTTACCCTTTCCTTTCTAGCCCTTTTAGGTCTGGCAGACTCCTTTTGAACTTTAGTAGAATCTCTTTTTGCTTTAGCTAATCGATGCTGTGTATTTGCTGCTGTGTGTTTTCTTCTACCTCCATGTTTTGGTTTGAGTTGGGTAATAGATGGTTGTTGTTCAGGTTGAGGTGAAGGTTGAGGTTAGGTTTGTGTTTCAGAGTTTAGAGTTGGAGGTTCAATGGTTTGAGTTTGAGGTTCAATGTTTGAAGTTGGTTGTATAGGTTCAGTGTTTAGAGTTTGGTGAGGTTCAGAGTTTGTAGGTTCAGGGTTAGGCTGTGGAGGTTCTTGAGGTTGGTGTAGGAAATTTTGAATTGCAAGAGGCAACACCAAATCAGGTAATTGCTCCTTGTTAGCATCTTTGTTGGTTAGATTAGAGAATATTCTCTTATTAACCTTAAAGGCTAATATGGTGTCATCCTCAGAAATTTCAACACTAGAAACACAAGCAGTGAATAATAATTGACAAAATCTAGCAAAATAGACAGCACTAGACTCTGACAACCTATCACCTAAATTCATTAAGACAAGTCTACCAAAATCGAAATTACTTCCATAGAGAAGAGAATACCCAATTTGAAGACTGTCAGTAGGAATGGCATCCCGGTTGGTGACTTTCTTGCCAAAAGCTCTTGTGATGCAATCAAAGAAGAAACTCCATTCCTTTCTGAGCCCTGGCCTTTTTACATTACCAAGCTTGTCTAAAGAACCAGAAAACCTCAGCTGCTGCAACATCTCCTTCAATTAATTCTCACCAGCAATAGTGTATGAAGTGTGAGTGTCAAAACCCATAGTATCTCTAACAGTTGCAGAAGTAATCACATACTCTGTCTCCTCATAAGTGAAAACAATTGATGGATTTCCATTCTCTCCTCCATCATCATACACAGAGTTATTCTAGAAGGTAGCAATCTGTGTGGCAGAAAGCGTTTGTGGTTCGACTAGAGCTGTTCCAATCTCTGAATCTCTCAAAATTTTTTGAATCAAGTGAAACGCCTCTGGAACCTTTTCATTGTTCAATGGGGCTGCATAATTGTTGGGAACAAACAACAATCCTTGGGCAGTAAAAGCTTTAGTGGCCATTAGAATTGATTTGAGAAGAAAATATGAGTGAAAAAGATATGTAGCAAAGGTGTTTGTGAAAATGTGTAAATGAGATAGTAAGAAACTGTGAGTGAGTTGTGGGCAGAGAGAATAACCGTGTAAGTAAAAATGATTAGTGTTGTAATGAAAAAGTAAAACCCAATCGTTTTAACATTAATACACTCAACCAATTACTCAATTAATGTGCAAGTGGAACACATTAGTGGGTGAGTGGGACACGTGGCACATATATAATGGAACAACTATGCACGTTCAGTAACTATAACAATAATTACTGCTAATTTCTCTCCCATTACCAACACACTTTACCACTCCAACACTCATTAATAGTTGGCAATAATTTATTTCATTTTTCAAAAACTCTTTTTGCCCCAAGTATGTAAATTGTCTGAAATAAATTACCTTAGAGTATTAGACAAAATTCATCAGCGTTTGTCAATTCTCCAACTGCATTACCATAATCCTTTCAAAAACTGCACAGGTGTGAATATATGTGTGTGTATAGCAGAGTTTACTAATTCAAATTTTATAGCATCTAATTTTCATAAAACCCATAAAGTAAATCAGTAAACACTGGATGCACAAACTCTCATAGTAAACACGGAATGTATGATGAATGCTAAACTCTGTAGTAAACAATTTATATACAGTAATATTTAATTAATTTATAACCCCCTGTTTTTTTTTCTCCAGTAATCAGAGGTTGGAACTAGTCACCAAAAATCCTGTAATTTTAGCCCTTATCAGTCTGATAAGTTCCTGGGTCTTTCTAGTCTTCGACTAGTCACCAAAAAATAGAGAATTTTAGCCCTTACTATATACCAGTAAGTTCCTGGGTCGTCCTAGTCGCCAACATAATCTCAAAGGAGTTCTAATAGTCTATTATACATTTACTTTGGGGGTAGACTAATAACAGAATTTTAACTTAACAGTGTATAACTAACAGAGTTTAGAGCTCATCAACATCAGAAATTATTCATGAGAGGCAATGCACACATTATTTACAGACTCAGAGTTTAGGATAAAGAAACTAAGAGATGCTATAAATTTGAAACAGTATCATGCTGTGTTAATTTTCTGCACAATCTAAGATTAGATCACAAATAACTTTGAAGGATTCATGATTAATTACTGAGAATCATGCTTCATACAAATTTCTTCATTGGTGTTAACATTCAGACAAAAACATTATCAGAGTTTCTCAGAGTTTATCCAACATGTCAACAGTGTATGACTTACAGAGCATGCTAACAGAGTTCAACAGTTAACGAACAGAGTTTGCATAGCAGAGTTTAACAACAAAGTTCACATAGCAGTTAACATACCACATAATTATGAGCAACACATTACATAAGTAAAATTTTGAGTTTAACCAATATCTCTAGTCAAAACCAGAGATCATTCCTAGTTCATTTACCAGCCTTGTAAATACAGCTTCACTCAATGGCTTGGTGAAAATATCTGCAAGCTGTTGTTTTGTAGACACAAAATGAAGTTCAATATTCCCTTCCTCTACATGTTCTCTGATAAAGTGGTACCTTATGCTGATGTGCTTGGTCATTGAATGCTGTACTGGATTACCTGTCATAGCAATAGCACTTTGATTATCACAGTAAATAGGTATTTTACTGTAACTCAATCCATAATCCAGCAATTGATTCTTCATCCACAGAATCTGTGCACAACAGCTACCAGCAGCAATATACTCTGCTTCAGCTGTAGATGTAGAAATTGATTTCTATTTCTTGCTGTACCAAGAAACTAGTCTATCACCTAGAAATTGACAACTTCCACTGGTGCTTTTTCTGTCTATCTTGCAGCCTGCAAAGTCTGCATCAGAGTAACCAAGTAGCTTGAAATCTGATTCTCTAGGATACCACATACCTAAGGTTATGGTCCTTTTGAGATACTTAAAAATCCTCTTCACAGCTGTTAGATGTGGTTCTCTGGGGTCTGCCTGAAACCTTGCACAGAGACAAGTTGCATACATGATATCAGGCTTGTTAGCTGTTAGATAAAGAAGAGACCCTATCATGCCTCTGTAGTTTGTCATATCAACTGAAGCTCCTGTGTCTTTGTCCAACTTTGTTGCTGTTGCCATGGGAGTTGATGCAGATGAGCAGTCAAGCATACCAAATTTCTTGAGAAGATTTCTGGTATATTTTGCTTGATTTATGAAAATTCCATCATCTGTTTGCTTCACCTGTAGGCCTAGAAAATAACTAAGCTCTCCCATCATGCTCATTTGATACCTGGACTGCATGAGCTTGGCAAACTTTTTACAGAGTTTATCATTAGTAGACCAAAAATTATGTCATCAACATATATCTGAACTAAAAGCAAGTCATCACCATAGTTAAAATAGAACAGTGTTTTATTAATTGCACCTCTGTTGAACCCACTTTCTAAAAGAAATTGAGCCAGAGTTTCATACCTTGCTCTTGGTACCTGCTTAAGTCCATAGAGTGCCTTATCCAGCCTGTAGACATAGTCTGGATATTTTGGGTCCACAAAACCTAGTGGTTGTTCAATAAACACTTCTTCTTCAAGCTTCCCATTCAGAAAAGCACTTTTCACATCCATCTCAAATACCTTGAATTTCTTGTGAGAGGCATATGCTAGAAAAATTCTTATTGCCTCCAATCTTGCAACTGGAGCAAAAGTTTCATCATAGTCTATTCCTTCCTGCTGTGAATAGCCTTTTGCCACAAGTCAAGCCTTGTTCCTTGTAACAACTCCCTCACTGTCAGTTTTGTTTCTGAAAACCCATCTAGTACCAACAACAGATCTATTCTTTGGTCTAGGTACAAGTGTCCATACTTCATTCCTCTCATATTCATTTAACTCCTCCTGCATTGCTGTTATCCAATCAGCATCTTGAAGAGCTTCTTCTACCTTATTTGGTTCGTTCTTAGACAAGAATGCATGAAACAAACATTCGTTTGTTGTAGCACTCCTTGTTCTTACTGTTGCATCTGGATCTCCAATAATTAAATCAAGTGTATGAGATTTTGTCCATTTCCTAGCAGAAGGTAAATGGCTTCTATCAGTATTTGATCCTCCCCCTTGATCCATGTTCTCCTGATTTTCTTGTTGTCTTTCTTCATTTTCTGAGGCTCCCCCTGAATTTGACTGCTCAGAGTTTGAACTGTCAGATTTTGCACTTTCTGAGTTTGAGTCATCAGAGTTTGATCCAGATTTTTCAGTTGACTCACTATCAGAATTTGATTCATCACTTTGATCATGCCCCCTCAACTGGTTCTCCCCTTTGTTCTGGCTGAGAAGTTTCTTCAGTGTTTACTAGTATAGGTTCAGAGTATGCTTCAATAGAGTTTGTCAGATCAGTTTCATCAGAGTTTACTTCATCAGAGATTAAGTCTTCATTTTCAAAGTGCAGTTGATCATGTTTATCTACATCTTCAAGTCCAGTTATTTTCTTGTCATCAAATGACACATGAATTGACTCCATGATCACTTTAGTTCTCAGATTATAAACTCTGAATGCCTTAGTTGATAGTGGATAGCCAACAAAAATTCCTTCATCAGCTTTTAACTCAAATTTATTCAATTGTTCAGGGTGAGTTTTCAACACAAAGCATTTGCACCCAAAAATATGAAAATATTTCAGGTTTAGCTTCTTTTCCCTCACCATCTCATATGGTGTTTTTCCATGCTTGTTGATCAGTGTGGCATTTTGAGTAAAACAGGCTGTTTGAACTGTTTCTGCCCAGAAATAGGTTGGCAATTTTGTTTCATCAAGCATAGTTCTGGCAGCTTCTATCAAGGTTCTGTTCTTCCTCTCAACTACACCATTTTACTGTGGTGTACCAGGTGCAGAAAACTCTTGCTTCAATCCTCTATTCTTGCAGAATTCTTCCATTGTTGCATTCCTGAATTCAGTTCCATTATCACTCCTGATTATTTTGACTTTGTGTTTTGATCCTTTGTCCAGCAGCTTTACATGCTCCATCAGAGTTAATGCAGTTTCATCTTTCTTTGCTAGAAAATACACCCATGTATATCTGGTGTGTTCATCAACAATGACTAGAGCATATTTCTTTCTTCCAATTGACAAGACATTCACTAGTCCAAAGAGATCAACATGTAGAAGATGATAAGGATCAACAATTGAAGATTCAGACTTTCTCTTGAAAGATGACTTCCTTCGTTTGGCCTTTTGACAGGAATCACAGTGGCCATCAACATTTAATAAGGACTTTGGAAGTCCTCTTACAAGATCCTTTCTTATCAACTCATTAATGCTGTTCAGATTAAGATGAGAGAGTTTCTTATGCCACTTCCAACTCTCTTCACTAGACATTCTTGTGGACAGGCACACAACTTTTCCATCAGAGTTTGCCAATAACTTTGCTTCATAGATATTATTGTGCCTGAGTCCAACTAGAACAACTTTCCCTGTAGATTTACTGATGATTTCACAGTATTCAGGCTGAAAATCTACATGAAATCCTCTATCACAGATTTGACTCACAGATAGCAGATCATGCTTGAGTCCTGGAACCAGAGCTACATTTATGATGATGACACTTCCAAGATTGATATTGCCATATCCCAGAGTACGTCCTATGTTGCCATCTCCATAGGAAACTTTTGGGCCAGCCTTCTCCATATACTCTGATAGCAGGGCTTTATTTCCAGTCATGTGTCCTGAACATCCACTGTCCACGACTAGGATACTCTCCCTGACGCCCTGCAATCACAAACAATTACTGAAGATTAGATTTAATGATCCAGACTTGCTTGGATCCTTTGGCTTTCTTAATTTTGTTAACTTTAACAGCGGAATTTACATTATCAGAGTTTAAGCTAACTTTATCAGAGTTTACACTTGCAGAATTAACCTTAACCCATTTCAAATTGGGCTTAAGTTCATAGTAGTTATGATAAGTAGCATGATAATCCCTGCAAGTATAAATAGAATGCCAAGTACTTCCACAATGTTTGCATAAAGTCTGTGGTCTAGTTCTAACATTATCTTTCTTTACTTCAGACTTGGAAGGTAAAGAATTAATGTTTTTGTTCTTCCTGCAGAAACTAGCAAGATGGTTAGTGCTACCACAGTTATGACATGTCTTTCTTGGAGCAAAAGTAGCAAGCATTGGATAATTACCTTGAGTAATGCCTACTTTACCATTTCTATTCTTCCTAGACACTTTCTGTTTCTTGACAGATTTTAACTCCCTAAGCTTATGCTTGAGTTGTTTATCTGTCATTGAACCAATATTAACCAGTTTAACACTAGTTTTCACTGGTTCTTTCTTAACAGCGTCTTTTTCAGCTTCAGACCTAGGTTCATTTATTCCATGAACAAATTTTGTAGATGGAAGATGTGTTCTAATTTTGACTTTGTTTTGAAACCTAACTCCATCTCCCTCACAGTAACCTAAACTAATTGTGTCTGACTGAAAAACCTCTTGAGTGTCTTTTCCAGAATGAGTCCAAGTTTTAATTATGTGATTTGCCTTCTCCAATTCGGATTCTAGTTGCTTATATTTTCCTAGCAAATCCTGTTTTAGATAAACAACATCATCTCTTTCTTTCTGAACTTGTTGCATGTTTTCAAGTTTCTCTTCAACAATTTTATTTCTCACTTTAAGTTCAGAATTTTCAGATTTGATTCTCTCATTCTCTAAAGTCTGTTCCCTATAACTGATATGTAAAGCCTTAAGATAAATTCTTAATTCAGTTATATCATCAGTATTATAAGCATAGGTAGTTAGAGGTACCTTGTTTTCAGAATATTCAGATTCATTCTCAATAGAAGCCATGAGAGCATAGTTAACATCCTCATCTGAGTCTGAAGTGTCTGCCCAGTCTCTGCCTTTTGTGAAGAGTGCTTTTTCAGTTTTACCCTTCTTCCACTCAGGAGCATAGTGACCCATCTCCTTACACTTGTAGCATTGAATCTCAGACTTGTCCTTCTTCCCAGACTTGGTATCCTTTCTCTCAGACTTTCTGAAACTTTTTCTGTCAGAATTTGAATCTTTCTTAGAAAACCTTTTGCCCTTCTTGAAGTTCTTGAAACCCATCTTCTTGAAGGTCTTCACCATCAAAGCAGCCATTTGCAACATTTCTTCTTCATCATCCTCAGAATCAGATGATTCATCAGAGTTTGAATCAACTTCAGAGTTTGATGACTCACTTTCAGAATGTATGACTAAAGCCTTTCCCTTAGCTTTCTTTCTTGATGCTTCTTTCTTCAATGGTTTTTCTTCAACCTTAAGAGCAACAGACTTTGTCTTCTTGCCTGATCTCCTGTTTCTCTGCTCCAATTCCAATTCATGAGTTTTGAGCAGCCCATAGATTTCATCAATCTCAGTATCAGCAAGATCATAGTTATCTCTTATGGTGGTTGTCTTCACATCCCACTTTTCAGGTAAAGCAAGAAGAAATTTGAGATTTGAGTCTTCCAGATCATACTCTTTATTAACCAATGACAAATCTGATAAGTAGATTTTATATCCACTGGGAATGCCTCCGTTCGGCTTAAATTGATTGTTTTGGACTCAAGTTGTTGTAGTTTTGATGTGTTTTGCTGAGTTGTGCAGATTTACGAGAATGTTGATTAAAGTTGATGCTTCTATCGTTTTTGGAGAATTAATTAATTAAAATTCGGATTTTTGAGAAGGGCTGCGCACTTTATACTGTTTGGGCCATATCTGGAGTTCTAGAAGTCCGTTTTCAGCCCATTTACAGTCCACGCGAAGCTTGAGAGATTTTCTACAATATGGGATAGGTTTCACACGACCAGGCCGCGTGTGGTGGGCCCAGGAAGCACGACCAGCAGATAGATGGAAGCAGAAAAATTACTGTTTTGCCCTTTTCTAGTTCTAATTGTATTTTAGGCAATTTTTAATACCTGAATTGAATTCTAATTGTAATAGAAGGTAATATCTTGCTGGGCAAGATTTGTAGAGCCTATTTAAACACATCTTACCATTGTAAATCATAACAATTCATAGCTGTAAATCGTATCAAGGTACTTTCGATCTTCAATTCTTTCTTCAATATTATGTTTTCATTCATTATCATTATTATTATGATTTCTTTATTAAATATGCGTAACTAATTCTCTAATCTGAGGATTGGGTAGTATTCCTTGGTATTCATGCATGCTTGATTATGTGATTTTCTGCCTGGCTGATTTGTTAATGAGATCTTAACACAATTAGGGGAGTCATGAACCTTTGATTGTATTCTAGGGATTGTAATAAGCTTGGGAGAGAAGTTGCAATCTTAGTACATGATTTAACAGACATAATTTGAATATTAGATCGGGAGATTAATAGGAGAATTGTGAGACATATAATTCTTGGCATATAACAGTTTATAGGTATACTTTGATTGTATCACGGGAGTGTCAATTACGGTGTAGCTGTAAGCACTATATTGTAGCCTGGGAGGGTGCAGTATAACTTTAGAAGAATTGTTTTCAGCAAGGTAGGAACACAGATATCACATTAATATTGAGCATGTATTGAAACCAGGTGAAGAACCCCAGTTCTTAGATTGTTTTCCAACATATTTGAATCTCAGTTTAAAATCAATTCTTAGCGTTTATAATTAGTTCTTGGTTAATTTAGTTAAAACACAAACCCAAAGATTTTTCTCACACACTTCTAGACGTAAAGAGATAAGATACTTGAACTTGATATTACATTCAGTCCTTCCCTGCGAACGAACAACAAAAATACTACTAACAAATTGGCGCCGCTGCCGGGGAAGGCAGTAAAGTTGAGTTTAGGTTAATTGTTTCTTATTGTTTAGATTTTAATTGGTTCCACAAGTTGTTTTGTTGGTGATTTTCAGGTGTATGCTACGTTCATCTTGCGCTAGAAAATTGGAATTTGACCCTGAAATCGAGCGTACTTTGAGAAAGCTAAGAAAAGATAAAGCTAAGATGGGAGATCCAGAACCTCGACCAGCTGTTAATGTTGATCAGTCTTCTATTTGGGACCATGAGACACCGAATCCAGCCAATTGCATGTACAAAACTCCAGAGATTGGTGCAGCTCAGTTCCATATTAATCCGAGCTTAATTCAGATGATCAGCAATCAGGCTTTTGAAGGAGACATTGAATTAGAAGACCCACACAGACACCTAGAGCGTTTTGTGCAGATGTGTGGCTCATTCAGAATCACTGGTGTTACGAGTGATCAGATTCGTCTCCATATGTTTCCCTACTCTATTAAGGGAAGAGCTTTGGAATGGTTTCAGCAACTTCCAAACACTTCGGTTGCTACATGGGAGAGTCTTTCTACGGCATTCTTGTCCAAATACTATCCCTCTGACAAGACGCAACAGTTGAGGACTATGATTATGAGTTTTAAAGCACAACCGGGTGAAGGTCTATATCAGGCATGGGAGAGATTCAAGGCACTATTGAGGAAGTGTCCACATCATGGCTTAGAAGATTGGCAGGTCATTAGTACTTTTTATGGGGCCATGAATGCAGATATTCGTTTGAGTTTGGATGTGACTGCTGGTGGAAATTTCAAGAAGGCACCAACTACACAGGCTAAAGCACTTCTTGAGGAATTAGCATCTAATAATTATTCATGGGCACCTAGTGGGACGAGCTCAGCAAAAGCAGCACAAGAATCTGAGATGATCAACATGCTGGCTCAAAAGTTGGATACTCTAACTCAGGAGGTGCGAGGACAAAAGGTAAATGTGAATGCTATTTCTTCACCTATGGAAGGGTATCATGATTATGGTGCTAGTCAGAACTCGTATGCTCCACAATTTCCAGAAGAAGCATCTTTTATTCAAGGAAGACAGCCTTGGCCTGTGCAGAATAATTCTTACTACAATCCGAATCAAAGGCCAAACAATAATCTTTCTTACAGCAATAATCATGCAGCTAATCCTTCCTATGCATTTCCAAGGCAGAATCAACCTCCTGGTTTTCAGTCACGACCACCATATCAAGCACAGCAGCAGTATCAACCTCCGCCAAAGAAAGAACCAGCTGAGTGGGAGGTTGCACTAAATAAGATTATGCAAGGGACTTTTGGGGCATTGGCTAATATGGAATCAAGAATAGATCAGATGGCATCATCTCAAAAGATGCTAGAAACACAGATTGGACAGATTGCCTCAAAGATGGGTGTTCGTGAGCAAGGATCACTTCCTAGTCAACCCGACCAGACTGGTAAAGAGCAATGCAAAGCAATTACTTTGAGGAGCGGAAGAGAGTTGCCCGAGGTTGAGATTCTTAAGCCTAAGGAGAGTGATACTAAGAAAGAGGATAAGCCAGTGGAGATTGCTGCAGACACGTCAGAAAAAGAAGATGAGAAGAAGAAGGAAGAAGATTCAGAAAAGCCATATGTTCCTCCACCACCTTATGTTCCTCCTATTCCATTTCCACAGAGACTTCACAACAGGCATTTAGAGAAGCAGTACGAGAAGTTCTTGACTATGTTCCGGCAGTTGCATGTTAATATTCCGTTGGCTGAAGCTTTGAATCAGATGCCACTTTATGCTAAATTTCTTAAGGAGATGTTGACAAAGAAGAGGAAACTTGAAGATGCAGAGACTATTACTCTTAATGCTGAATGCAGTGCAGTCATCCAAAAGGCCATTCCTCAGAAATTGAAAGATCCGGGAAGCTTCTCTCTGCCTTGCACTATTGGAAAGATGGAAAACATGAAAGCCTTGTGCGACTTAGGGGCAAGTGTGAGTTTGATGCCATATTCAATCTGCAAAAGGCTTGGTCTTGGAGAACTTAAAAAGACACGGATTTCACTTCAGTTGGCGGATCGTTCTGTTAAGTATCCATTGGGAGTTATTGAAGACGTGGTTGTTAAAGTGGATAAATTTGTCATACCTTGTGATTTTGTGGTGTTAGAGATGGATGAAGATGTCGAGATACCCATTATCTTGGGACGGCCATTCTTGGCTACTGCTGGCACTACAATCGATGTTAAAGCTGGAAAATTGACATTGAATGTTGGCGAGGACAAAGTGGAATTTGATCTGAACAAAGCAATGAAGATGCCTCCTTTTGGAGCAACTTGTTTTACCATTGACATAGTGGATGACATTGTGCAGCTCGAGAATGAACACTTCGTGGGAGCAGATCGGGTGTTGGATGATGTAGTAGAAGGAGAAGCACTTGTTGTTCGAGACACAGAAGTTGAGATGGTTTTTACACTTTCAGAGGCACCACAGGTGGAACTTAAACCTCTACCTGATAATTTGAGGTATGCCTTTCTTGGTCCTAATGATACATATCCTGTGGTAGTTTCTGCTTTGCTCATTGAAGATGAGAGAGAAAAGTTATTACATGTTCTTCGGCAATATAAATCAGCTATTGGTTGGACAATTCAAGATATCAAGGGAATTAGCCCTGCTCTTTGCATGCATAGAATTGCCTTAGAAGATGATCATAAGCCTGTGATTGAGGGACAAAGAAGATTGAATCCGAATTTGCAAGAGGTGGTGAAGAAAGAAATCACTAAGTTGCTTGATGCTGGTATCATATATTCGGTTCCACACAGTAAATGGGTTAGCCCTATTCATGTTGTGCCTAAGAAAGGTGGGATGACTGTCGTTCACAATGAGAAGAATGAGTTGATTCCTACAAGAACAGTAACAGGTTGGAGAGTTTGCATTGATTATAGGAAGTTGAATAACGCTACTCGCAAAGATCACTTTCCCCTCCCATTCATTGATCAAATGCTCGAAAGGTTGGCGGGTAATGAGTATTACAACTTTCTGGATGGATTCTCGGGTTACTTTCAGATTCCTATTGCACCCGAAGATCAAGAGAAGACCACATTTACTTGTCCTTATGGCACTTTTGCTTATCGGAGGCTTCCTTTTGGTTTGTGTAATGGTCCTTCAACGTTTCAACGGCTCATGAACCACATTTTCTCAGATTTTATAGGGCGAGACATGGAGGTCTTTATGGATGACTTCACGGTTTATGGTTCTTCTTTTGAATCATGTCTCGCCAGTTTATCAAAGGTGTTGCAAAGATATACTGAAACGAATCTTGTTCTTAATTGGGAAAAATGTCACTTCATGGTGAAGGAAGGCATTGTGCTTGGACATAAAATCTCTAACAAAGGCATTGAGGTCGATAGAGCAAAAATTGAAGTTATTGAAAAATTGCCACCACCCTCATCTGTGAAAGGAATTCGAAGCTTTCTTGGGCATGCTGGTTTTTATCGACGGTTCATCAAGGATTTCTCCAAGTTAGCTCGGCCACTCTGCAATCTTCTTGAAAAGGATCGTGTTTTTGACTTTGATGAAAGTTGTCTTGATGCTTTTAACAGGTTGAAGAAGGAACTTACTTCTGCACCCATAGTTACATCTCCCGATTGGAGCTTGCCATTTGAGCTTATGTGTGATGCTAGTGACTATGCTGTGGGTGTTGTTCTTGGGCAAAAGAAGGATAAGCGGATGCACGTGATAGCTTATGCAAGCAAGACTCTTGATGACGCGCAAATCAACTATTCCACTACGGAGAAAGAGCTACTTGCAGTGGTGTTTGCACTTGATAAATTCAGATCCTATCTTGTTGGGTCTAAGGTGATTGTCTATTCAGATCATGCTGCTATTCGTTTCTTGATGACGAAGAAGGATGCCAAACCTCGTCTAGTTCGTTGGATTCTTTTACTTCAGGAATTTGATCTTGAGATTCGAGATAAGAAGGGGTCCGAGAACTTGGTAGCTGATCATTTATCTAGGTTGGACCAAGGAGATGGAGAGGTAGGAGGTGAAATACCTATCAATGATAAATTTCCGGAAGAACAGCTTCTAGGTGTGTCCTTGTCTACACCATGGTATGCAGATTTTGTGAACTACATTGTGGGAGGAGTTGTGCCGGATAATCTTTCTTATAATCAGAAGAAGAAGTTCTTTTATGATGTGAAGCATTACTATTGGGAAGAACCGCTACTTTACAAAGAATGTGCTGATGGAATGTTTCGTAGATGTGTACCTCATGATGAAGTTCCTCATATTTTCAGACATTGCCATTCTCTAGAGTGTGGAGGTCATAACAGTAGCATGAAGACAGTTGCGAAAGTTTTACAGTCAGGATTCTATTGGCCAACCATGCATCAGGATGCTAGAGACTTTGTAGCTAAATGTGATAGATGTCAATGAGTTGGGAATATTTCGAGGAGGAACGAGATGCCTTTACAATCTATTCTTGAGGTGGAGATTTTCGATGTGTGGGGGATGGACTTCATGGGTCCATTTCCATCTTCTTATGGAAATCAGTATATTTTGGTGGGAGTTGATTATGTCTCTAAATGGGTTGAAGCCATTGCGTCTCCTACTAATGATGCTAGAGTGGTGAAAAAGTTCTTGAAGAAGAATGTGTTCACTAGATTTGGAGTGCCAAGGGCTATTATCAATGATGGAGGTTCGCACTTTTGCAATAAACAGGTGGCAGATCTCTTGAAAAAGTATGGTGTGACACAAAAGGTGGCAACTCCTTATCATCCGCAAACAAGTGGACAAGTTGAGATTTTGAATCGTGAGCTGAAGTCAATTTTGGAGAAGACAGTGGCAAGTTCGAGAAAAGATTGGTCAACAAAGCTTGATGATGCTCTTTGGGCATATAGAACGGCATTTAAAACACCTATTGGGATGTCTCCATATAGGTTGGTTTTTGGGAAGCCATGTCATTTGCCGGTGGAACTTCAGCATAAGGCGTTTTGGGCGACAAGAAATTTGAATTTTGATCTAAAATCCGCGGGAGAGAAGCGTTTGCTTCAACTTGGAGAGCATGAGGAGATTAGGCTCCAGTCCTATGAAAATGCTAGTATCTACAAGGAGAAGACCAAATTGTGGCATGATAAGCACATTCAGAATAAGGAATTTGAGGTTGGGCAGCATGTTCTATTGTTTAATTCAAGACTCCGTTTATTTCCCGGAAAGCTCAAATCACGATGGACCGGACCTTTTGAGATTGTGAAGGTCTATCCTAATGGAGTTTGTGAGATTACTAGGGAAGGGTCAGATGTATTCAAGGTGAACGGGCAGAGACTTAAGCCGTACCTGCTTGCAGAAACAGTGGAGCGAGGAATGAGCAGTCTTTACTTCAAGGACTTTATCATCAGTTGAGAATCGGCGTCGGGCTAACGACGTTAAACAAATGCGCTTCTTGGGAGGCAACCCAAGTTATGTAGTATTTTTGTAAAAAAAAAAAAAAAAGAAAAAGAAAAAAAAAATTTGAGTGTTGTGAGTTTGTAAAAAAAAAAAAAAGAGTGTTGAGAGTTTGTAAAAAAAATAGAAAAAAAAGAGAAAGAGAGTGTTGTGAATGTAAAAAAAAAAAAAAAAAAAAATTTTAGTAGTGCAGTTCGTTCCAACCGCGCAGGTGCGCCACAGATACGCAGGAGAAGACGGCGCATGAGGCGCCAGAACCGCGCAGGAGCACCACAGACACGCAGCACGTGTATGCGCATCAGGCGCGGATGCGCGCTTCAGAAATGCGCAACAGGCGCGGTCGCGCGCTTCAGACCTGCGCAACAGGCTTGTTTCCAGCGCCTCAGGCGCCATACCCTACTGCACCAGTTCGAATTTTTGTGTAAAATTTCATAAAATCTATCTTATATCCCCTATTCTTCATACTCCAACCCAATTTCACCTCAAATTAAAAACCTTAACTTCTAAATCCTCTTCTACATCTAATTCAATCCCATTATATATATATATATATATCCTTTTTCATCTCTAAATCAAATTCACCATTATCCATTATATACACACCCACCACACCTATACATACACAACCTCATCTCTATAAACCTCAAATTCTTAACTTTCATCCATTCAAAGTGCAAGGGGGATTTAAATTCGAAATTTTTGGGGATTCATCTAGCAAGTTCACCTCTTTGATTCAAGTGGGTAATATTCTATCTTATCTTTTATTTGAATTTGTGAATTTTGCAAGCTAGGGTTCTTGGTGTATAATTTGGGGGTTCTTTATTTGGTGAATTGTTTGGAGATTATTGTGCCTTGCTTGATATTTGTTGATTATGGCTCCTAAAAGGCAACGAATAATGGGTGGTAGTAGTAGTGCTCGTCCATCTTCGGATGAGAATGATGTTGTGGGAGATGGAGTGGAAAAATTTGTGAATGAGAATGCCAAGGCGGAGTATGGTAGGTTAGTTTCGAAGGGGGTTATTCAGGAAAGAAGGCTTGTGCCATATAAGTATGAGGAGATGGTTGCGATGATTAGTGAGCGGGGTTGGACGTTATTTTGTGAATTTGCTAATGATGCCTCATTGGATGTGGTTAGGGAATTCTATGCTAATGCTTCGATAGCAAGGAATAATTCCACGGTTGTGAGGGGTCGGAAGGTGGATTATTCGCCTCGTGCTATTCGTAATTTGATTAGGCAACCTCCTAAGCCTAGAGATGCTACGGATTGGGGACAAAAGTCTAAGGATGATGTTGATCTTGATGCACTCATTGGTGAGTTATGTGTTCCGGGAACGAAGTGGAAATGTAAGTTAGGTACGGAGATAAAACGTATTTTCCCGGCTTCGTCATTGTCTGGTTTTGCAAAGGCATGGTTCTTTTTCATCAGTTCTAATATCATTCCGTCAAACCATGTTTCTGATGTTACTGTTGATCGAGCTATCTTGCTATGGGGTATTCTCAAAGGTGAGTATGTTGACCTTGGGTACCTTATTAATCAAAATATTCTTCGGTTTTTGGGAAGCAATTCATCAGCTAGTATTCCATATGCTTCTATTATCTCGTACTTGTGTGAGGCATCGAAAGTCAAATGGTATCAAGGTGAGCCCGTGCATAAACCTATGGCTTCTATTAAGGATGCTACTATTGATCGGTTGAGGTTGAAGGAGTGGCCGGGCGGCACTCCTCATCCTAGGGGATTAGGTTTTGTTGTTGATGGTGCTAGTGGTCAGAGAGCAGGCGCTCCGCCACCTGTTCAAAGGGCACCGGAAGTGGCTAGGGCAGGTTCTTCGCAGAGTACTATGGATATGTCCGTTTTTGCATCTTATTTTCGTCGAATGACTAGGCGGTTGGATGCTATGCATGCGAGCAGTCGCCAGTATTCTGAGGACATGGGCATAGTTTTGGAGGCAAAGTTTCATGCACCTAGTACTCCTGTTCAGTGGCCTATATTTGGAGCACGGACTCCGTACCCTCCACCGGATTCTTCTGATGAGGATGATGAGGATGACGAGGGTGACGACAGCGAGGACGACTAGGTATGTTTTCTACTATCCCTTGTATTTACTTCCATTCAATGCGGACATTGAATCTTTCAAGTTTGGGGGTGTTTTGAGGGATTAGTAGTTGTTGTTGTATTATGTGTTCATGTAGGATTTCATGTTTTGCATATTAGTAGTAGTAATTCATGCATATATGTTCGTGTTATCTACGTTTGTTTCATATAGGACATTCTGTTTTTATTTCTGTATACCATGTGAGTTCATTCTAGTTGCATTTTCATGGCATGCATATTTCATGATCCCTTAAGACGAGCTAATTCTGATTGGTAGGTAGGTGTCTAATTGAGTGTGGTAATGATGAATAGAGGGTTGATTTATAGTTTCTATGAAATTGAATTATGTGTTTCGGAAACAAAACTAATTACACAGTCTCATTGGGTACTTTTGGGCTAGGTTGAGGTCATGCTTATTTGGATGTCTTGAGATTTAATCACTTGATTATATTTAGAATTTTCGTTATTCCCTTGATGGCGTAGGAGCATTAAAGTCTAAGTTTGGGGGAAAACAGGGATTTCATGCTAGTTGTATCAATTGTTAAATAATGGCTAGGTGTCAAATGGCTAGTAGCCGGCTCATATTTTATGAGTAGTCTAGGGTTGGAAATGAGAAAGGCTCGTTCCAGATCGCAAAAGAGAAAAAAAAAAAAAAAGAAAAAAAAAGAAGAAAAAAAAAAGAAAAAAAAAAGTCAATAAATTGTTTATATGCAAAATTAACTAGGGTGAGCTCTTTAATACTTGAGTAATTAAGTCTGAGGGGACTTAGTCCTAGTAACCTAAAGCCCTTTGTGGTTTGGGATTGCTGACCTAACACTCGCTACATGGGTATTATTGTATAAGCCTTTCGGGGTCTCATCCATTGCACGGTTAAATAAGCATGATTGTATATATGTGTTGTAGTAGTTAGTAATAAAGCATGAATTTCTGGCTACCTTGGATAAGGATGGAGGTGTTTCTAGGTTATGAAGTGTCTACAGTCTATTCTATTTATAAACCTGTGATTGTCTTGGCAAAGGATATGTATGATTTTTGACCTAGTTTTGGGAGTATTTCTGATGAGCATTGCACACACGCACGTTTCTGTTCATGTGTTGTTAGTATACGGGAACTTGGTCGAGCGCTATTTGGATTTAGTTGCATTCTTTGAGATATTTGCTTGTTAGTTGGTTTTGGTTAGTTTGAAGGGGATCGTTGCATATTTCATATTAGTTGCATTCATGCATTGCATTGCATTAGGTTAAATGGATTTTGTGGGTACATTCGCTATAGGCCCTCACGAGACCTTACTCGTCCACTAGGGCTGCCTAGGGGTTTAAAGGGCTTGTTGCATATGCCAAATGCAACCGTGATCACCTACGGAAGTGGTACTAATCAAGTAGTTGTAATTGTTTATGCTTGAGGACAAGCATCAGTTTAAGTTTGGGGGTTTGATAAGTGGATTTTATATCCACTGGGAATGCCTCCGTTCGGCTTAAATTGATTGTTTTGGACTCAAGTTGTTGTAGTTTTGATGTGTTTTGCTGAGTTGTGCAGATTTACGAGAATGTTGATTAAAGTTGATGCTTCTATCGTTTTTGGAGAATTAATTAATTAAAATTCGGATTTTTGAGAAGGGCTGCGCACTTTATACTGTTTGGGCCATATCTGGAGTTCTAGAAGTCCGTTTTCAGCCCAGTTACAGTCCACGCGAAGCTTGAGAGATTTTCTACAATATGGGATAGGTTTCACACGACCAGGCCGCGTGTGGTGGGCCCAGGAAGCACGACCAGCAGATAGATGGAAGCAGAAAAATTACTGTTTTGCCCTTTTCTAGTTCTAATTGTATTTTAGGCAATTTTTAATACCTGAATTGAATTCTAATTGTAATAGAAGGTAATATCTTGCTGGGCAAGATTTGTAGAGCCTATTTAAACACATCTTACCATTGTAAATCATAACAATTCATAGCTGTAAATCGTATCAAGGTACTTTCGATCTTCAATTCTTTCTTCAATATTATGTTTTCATTCATTATCATTATTATTATGATTTCTTTATTAAATATGCGTAACTAATTCTCTAATCTGAGGATTGGGTAGTATTCCTTGGTATTCATGCATGCTTGATTATGTGATTTTCTGCCTGGCTGATTTGTTAATGAGATCTTAACACAATTAGGGGAGTCATGAACCTTTGATTGTATTCTAGGGATTGTAATAAGCTTGGGAGAGAAGTTGCAATCTTAGTACATGATTTAACAGACATAATTTGAATATTAGATCGGGAGATTAATAGGAGAATTGTGAGATATATAATTCTTGGCATATAACAGTTTATAGGTATACTTTGATTGTATCACGGGAGTGTCAATTACGGTGTAGCTGTAAGCACTATATTGTAGCCTGGGAGGGTGCAGTATAACTTTAGAAGAATTGTTTTCAGCAAGGTAGGAACACAGATATCACATTAATATTGAGCATGTATTGAAACCAGGTGAAGAACCCCAGTTCTTAGATTGTTTTCCAACATATTTGAATCTCAGTTTAAAATCAATTCTTAGCGTTTATAATTAGTTCTTGGTTAATTTAGTTAAAACACAAACCCAAAGATTTTTCTCACACACTTCTAGACGTAAAGAGATAAGATACTTGAACTTGATATTACATTCAGTCCTTCCCTGCGAACGAACAACAAAAATACTACTAACAAATTGGCGCCGCTGCCGGGGAAGGCAGTAAAGTTGAGTTTAGGTTAATTGTTTCTTATTGTTTAGATTTTAATTGGTTCCACAAGTTGTTTTGTTGGTGATTTTCAGGTGTATGCTACGTTCATCTTGCGCTAGAAAATTGGAATTTGACCCTGAAATCGAGCGTACTTTGAGAAAGCTAAGAAAAGATAAAGCTAAGATGGGAGATCCAGAACCTCGACCAGCTGTTAATGTTGATCAGTCTTCTATTTGGGACCATGAGACACCGAATCCAGCCAATTGCATGTACAAAACTCCAGAGATTGGTGCAGCTCAGTTCCATATTAATCCGAGCTTAATTCAGATGATCAGCAATCAGGCTTTTGAAGGAGACATTGAATTAGAAGACCCACACAGACACCTAGAGCGTTTTGTGCAGATGTGTGGCTCATTCAGAATCACTGGTGTTATGAGTGATCAGATTCGTCTCCATATGTTTCCCTACTCTATTAAGGGAAGAGCTTTGGAATGGTTTCAGCAACTTCCAAACACTTCGGTTGCTACATGGGAGAGTCTTTCTACGGCATTCTTGTCCAAATACTATCCCTCTGACAAGACGCAACAGTTGAGGACTATGATTATGAGTTTTAAAGCACAACCGGGTGAAGGTCTATATCAGGCATGGGAGAGATTCAAGGCACTATTGAGGAAGTGTCCACATCATGGCTTAGAAGATTGGCAGGTCATTAGTACTTTTTATGGGGCCATGAATGCAGATATTCGTTTGAGTTTGGATGTGGCTGCTGGTGGAAATTTCAAGAAGGCACCAACTGTCAGCGTTTAACATACTCTGTCGAGCTTCCAACTGTCAGCGTTTAACTAAACTCTGACTGCTTCCAGCTAAACTCTGATTTATCACTGTAACACTTAAACACTGTTTAATATTCACATCAATTATTTCTAACAAATTCGATTCCAATTCTCGTTAGTTAGTTAATTCTTAGTTTTGTTAATTTGTTTCTTAGTTAATTATAGTTAATCTAAACCCTATCTTGTTAATTGTCTTAGCAGTGAATAAAAGCATACATTGTTGCATAGGTGCATTAATTGATTTAAAACCTAAGATCTCTGCGGGAACGAACTTGACTTCTATCTGTATTAGTTGTGACCACGTACGCTTGCGTGATTTAGTGCAAACAATATATTTGAGAGTAAAACATTTGAAATGAACACTGTTTTGAATAAAACATATATTTTTGGTCGTAAAAATCAGTGTTTGGGAAATTTTGATATTTGTGCCGTCTAGATTTTGCCTTTAAATATATCAGAAATAACTTAGACTAGGAAACGTCACTTTATTGACATTCCTTATCTAATTTAGTGATTGGTACGAGAAAACATTTTTGTCAGATTGACTCGTTATTTTGTTTATGTCACACGAATAAACCTAAGGGAGGATTTACTATGTTATCTAGTAAATTCCTAAATCTAATTTAATTTTCACTTTCGTACTTGACAAATCACCAAAACCTATAAGTGAACGACTATCTCACATATTTGTTTTACTTTCTGGAAAGTGATTTATGTCATGAAATTGATTTATCCTGATGCTTTACCATTAATTTTGTTCATCATTGATTGATTAAAATTTTTGTTTTACCAGACACTTGCTGAGCATTTTTGGCTCAATCCTGTTTGTTTTACCTAACCTTTCAGTTAAGTTTAAGAATGGTCCATCTACGTCTTGAAATCTAAACGAGAGTGACAAGGCATTTTATACAGAATAGATATCAGAGCCAACATGGGCATATATTGTTTTGGACTGAGCTAAAGATTAGATGGTATGGTGGTTGTATCTAGAAAAGAGATAGTTGTTGTAATAACTTTATATTTTAGATTCTTGTTTCATACCATAACTTGTGATCGATCCTTAGTTAAGGGGTAATTTGTATATTTAAGCTTTATTCAAAGTAATATTTTCTTATAATTGTTTTGTGGCACCAAATCCTGATCCCGGATTTGGGGATGTTACACTACAAAGAAGCTTGGAGAGAAATTCAAGGAGAAGTAGTTAAAGAAGTGGATCTGGTTAGTACGCAAAACAAGGAGAAATCACATGATGCCAAGTTTCACCAAAATAGTATAGACAGACTTAGCTCGTTAGTTTATCTGTTACTAATTTTACAAAATTGAGATGTGCACATGTTCTATAAATGCACATTCTCACATCTTTAGTTAAATTTTTCATTGTAATATTTTGAATATCTCTCTCTGAGAAATAGAAGCTGAGAATACACATTGTATTCACAGTTTGTAGCACCTTCAAATCTATTACAACATTAGGTTTAAAGTGAGTTTGTGTATTTGTTTTATTCTGCAATATCTTCCATTTAAACATACATACTCAAGCTATAATCATCAAACAGATTCAAACACTTAAGCAGTAGAAGGGAATCGAAGAAGAGTTTAATAATACATTCACCCCCCTCTGTACTATATTAGTGTATTTCAAACTAAACAAGTGGTATAAGAGTAGGCTGTTAAGCAAAATAGAGGCACAATAGACAAAATACTATTCTAAAAACAATATGGCAAAGATATTATTCTAGTTCAAATCTATGTACAAAAAGGGCTTTTTGCATCTGTTAAAAAGGGTGATATGCAGTTGTTCACAACAGACGCATATGGAGGAGTCGTATCAGCTAGAAAGTATATGCGTCTGTTGGGAAACAGATGCATATAGTCTATTGCGTATGTTATTGACTGACATATAAAACTAGAAAACTAACGCAAAAATTTTATCTTTTGCGTCTACTTCTTGTAACCGACGTATAAAGTCCGAGAACAGACGTATGTCTCTTATGCTAGAACAGACACAAAAAAGTCTTTTTTTTAATATTTATATTGTAATTTCAGCACCAGTCTATATCAATAATTTGAATGTATTATCCTATATTTTCACTTAGCACCTGTCCATGCCAATAATTTGTGTGCATACATTCTGCTCGGCCACAAAATACCAAATTCAAATCCAATATACATCTCAATCCCATTCCAAAACATCTCATTCCATAACAACAAATGTACATGCAATACTTCTCAAACACCGGATGTAAGTTTGTCAAAATAAATACAAACATTAACTAGCTTGGTAAATTGCATTGAGTACCAAAAAAACAAAATCAAGGTTACATTTACAATCCTAAATTCTTCAATTGTAATATCAAATCGAATGCTTTGTGACAAAAAAAACCCCTTAATTAACTTCTAAAATAATGATAAATAAAGTTTTTGTACCATAGTACTTTTGTCAAAATATAGCCGGTTTTGGATTTATTTACATACCATGAAATGTCACAACAGCACAACATTGTCCAACACTGCCTGTACTTTAATTTGCAAGCACTCACATTTCTCCAACATCCCCTTCAAAACTTGTTGCAATAATGTCAATACACATTCACTTGTAGAGTAATCCCCTAGACACAACACGAGTCAGACTTTTAGCACATTGATGACACACGGTAGAACTCTGCATTATAACAAATTACATAAAGAAAAATAACAATCAGTTTACTATGCACTCAACAGAGACCGACAATAGATATAAAGATTACATGTAGTGTGATAATATATTTTTGGTCTAGCTTATTCTTACTTATCGCCAGTTAGACAAACTTATGGTAGGATCTTCTTACAAACAAAGACTTAAGTGCTTGACACTGCATATAAACCAATGGCAATACTTAAAAATACCTAATATCTAATTCCACTTATCCTTAAATTGTAGACACATGTAATGTAACAGAGTACATATGATACCAAGTTAAAATTTAATAAATCCTGTAGTCACATATGCCCATCCAATTTTGATATATGCTAAATTATAATTTATCGATAAAATTACAATGTTAAATCAATAAGTGTTCTTTTCTTTTGTCAACCACCTGAAAATAGAGAACTACTTTTAAATTAATTTTTTCGGGCTCGTGCTTCGCACGAGTTATAATCTAGTACTATATAATCCTAGAATATTATCAAACTGCTTTAATTAATTCAACTATTCAAGGATCCCAGCTTACCACAGAAGGTTGCCCATTTAAGAGTCTAAGCATTGTAGGTGGAGGTGAGTCTTTGGAGAACGCAAATGTAATCATAAATGGCTGGAATAAATTCCTGCATGTGATTTACTACTGCAACAAAACCCTGAAAAGAATATATAATAAAAGTAGATTCTTGTGCACATTCCAGTAAATTGAAAGGAACTCAAAGTAATCTCATCTTAACACTATAAATCTTAGTAATAAGTTAAATCTTAGTAATAAGTTAATAAGTGCCTATGATGTGGTGACAGACTTGTGAAAATCATTGATATGTGCAAGGAATTACTAGATAACTATATCACGTACAAACTCATTGTACATGTGTAAATAGGTCATCATCTTAGGTGGAGTGTATATTTCTAACTCCAAGTCATAATCTGGAGCCTTTCGACTAATTTACTCAAGTTATACAAATATTTAATAAAAAAGGAGTTCTAAATCTGCATAAAATTTAATTCCAACTGTGACAAACAAGGAATATAATTTTAGAAGAAGTCCTAACCTTCATTCTTGGAATCTGAACATTCCTAGGAGAAGGCAATCCCATTGAAGATGCATATTCTTAAGCGGCTAAAAGTTTGCATGTGTAAAGCGAATAGCTTCAACGAAAAGCCCCAGCCAAAAAAGCACTGGGGAAATCCCTTAGGGGCTGAAACCCAGACTACCAAAAAGTAGAACAACACTTCCAACACTAATAAATATCCAAAATCCACGAACAGGATGAAGAAAATAAGGAAAACTTGCATCTAATAGCTTGCCATCTGACTTGTTGTGAATCTTGTGATCTATATAAATACATTCATACCTTGAGAGTTTTTTCATCCTTTCCCCAACTCCTTCTTAAGAAGATAGGCTCAGAAAACCATATTGACCAACCCACGACCTGTACAAGTTGGCACTTACCGGTTGTAAACTCAGCGACAATACTGAAAACAAACAGGTATTCACTGGCAGTATACAAAATAATTAGCATGCAAAAATTAAAAACACAGAAGGAAGTCAAGTAAGAATTAGTATATATAAAAATATTATAAGACCTGGCAATTTGAGTACAACAAAGATCACCACAAATATCTAACTAGCAAGAGTAAGAAATTTAAGAATTTTAAACAGGATATGATGAAGACAAGATAGTGTGAGAAGGAAGGAGTGTCCTGCTCTTAACTAATCGAGAAAAAAAACACCATGTAATATATTATAATGCTTAAAAGAACCTATGCACCATAGACGTAACTACCCAAAAAAAAAGCATATGAAAATATATACCTTGGACAAAGAAGCATATGAAGATACCTTGAACTTGTCATCCACGTAATTTATTTTAAGCCACCACTTGTTCATTAACCCAAAATATGTCATTTGGCCAAAAAAAAATGGCCTTAATAAAAGGTGCTTGACTTAATATAGTCTTCCAACACTAATAATGAACAAAAGATACATACAAGGAATGGTAGTGACATAACGATGCAAAAAATAGCTCGTTCTTTAACAATTATCTTCCACAAAACTAATATGCAACAAAAAAATGGACTCGGAGATATACAACAAAGTTAAACTTATGCTTAGTGCTGAAATGAGAAATAAAATATAATTACGTACTAATCTAAACACGTACATAAACAAACATCATAGGTACATATCTCATGTTAGTTCAAAATAAATTCCGAGAACAGAAATTTTTACTCATATTTATAATGTGATAAGCAAATCCCCAATTTTGAGATTCAGGAACAATGAAGGAATCTCTAATATTCAGTTATAATATAATTTATCACATTTAATCAAACTTTTAAGTCTTAAATACCAGATTTTAAAATAAAAATAATTGAGCACAAAAATATCTAAATCAATATTCATATATCAGCAATCTCTGCAAATTAACATTGACTAGCAATAATTTAAAAGAATATAAATTAAAACAAAATAGACAACTCAAATTAATCAAACATTAAGAAAAAAAAAACTAACACTATGTAGAATGAAAAGCAAATGAGTTAACAAAAGAAATTGTTGGAAGACAGGGTACCATTTTTCTGAGCGTTGATGAAAATGATGCAGCAAAACTCTAATTTACACAAATTGAGGTATTAATATATATGTACAAAGAGAGAGAAAGGGATCGAGGGGGGAGAGCGAGCGAGAGAGAGAGATTGTAACACCCCCAGATCTGGGGTCAGGGATCTGGTCGTTACCGTCTCAATTCTCATCCACAATTCAACATAAATATTAAATTACAACCTTGTGACCCAAAATAATAACATAAAACACACCCGTTATAGTCCCAGAGATGAAATCAGAGTAACTACCAAATTTTATTAAGCACATTATGAGTTCTTACAATCCAAAAAGAATTACAATGTGAATACATACTCTTTGCCATCCATTATCATAAGTCATACCAGCCTATATATTTGGTACTGAAAGAATGAATCTATTCTACCAATAGCTTTCTCTTCGGCTCTGGTAGTCTCATCGTCCCCGCCAGCGTCGAGTGCGCCTTGTGCGAGTCATCTGGTCTAGTTGTTGTTGTGATATAATAATAAAGCAAGGGTGAGCACTAGCCCACCAACAATAATGTTTAACAGAACGATAATATAGAACAGTTCAAAAGTATCTTTCAAACCATATGCCATGCATTTACGGAAATGATGCCAGTATAATATGAACGATGAAGTTACAAGGTAATTTAAAGTATTTATTTTGTGGAAATATCTGCTAAGTCAAAATAAACAAGATATTATCATTTATCATATAAAGAGGAACTTGCAAGGAAAATATTGCAATTCCAATTATTAACATTTTTCGAAGTCCTACAACCTGAAAGAAGTCTCTTCGATACGTGTTGCGGAAGACACCATCAACCTGAAAAAAGTCTCTTCGATACGTGTTGCAGGGAATTCACAATTTGGGAGATGAACCAATACTGGAGTTATCACGCGCTAGCTGTCCCACTCCCAGATGATCAGTCGGGGATGGTACAGCCCAATATAGTTTACTACCGGTAGAAGGAAGAACTGACGGCTCCACTTATCGATTGCCTTTAATAGTAATTCCCTGGCCAATGGTTAGGCCTTGTGATGGACCGCGCGACTCGGCCTCTTACACACGACTCCTAGTTCGAATAAATCCACATCATTGAAACGTAGAGTTTGTCCTCCCTTCCCCAAGTGCAATACTTGTTGATAATACTCCACAAAGTAGTCGTATCTAGTTGGAAAGGAAAATTCACCAACATTTTCCAAGCTTTTGCTTGTTAATGGATATCAACTTGTTCCAACAATATTACCCCTCGAATGATGAGAAGGTACACACAGACTTAATGAGTCCATAGCAACCAAGTTGCGAGTGAAAAGGATAAATTATGATCGGGAAGTCAACAAGATAAATAACATTGCTCAAGTAGGTTCCCCTATAATATGGAAGTTTGAGCGAGCATTTAAATCCTTTTAAGATAGATTTAAATGAAAAATAAAGAGTTGGGAACCTTTCCTTGATAAAATAGTCGTAAAAAGACTCCGAAATATTTTACATAATATCTGGAGGTGAAAGATAATCTCTGAATAATATAAATCATTTTAAAAAGAATTTAAAAGAATTAAATAAATATTCCAAGAATATTTATTTACTCAATAATAATTACGGAATATTATTAACTCATAATATTGCTCGTAAGTAATCCTCGAATGAATATATGGAATTATTTACTAAATAAATCCCTTCTTAAATGAATATTCGAAATAATATTCATTAAATAATTAAACTCCAATAAATATTTAAAATAATATTCAATAAATAAGTCAAACCTTAAATGAATATTTGAAAATGATATTCATTTAATAAATAATCTTCTAAAATAATATCCAAATAATATTCATTTAGTAATCAAAACTTTAAAGGAATAATCGAAATAATATTCCTTAAGTAAATAAAACTTCCAATGAATATTTAAAATAATATTCATCAAGTACATAAAACCTTAAATGAATATTCGAAAGTAATATTCATTTAATAAATAACATTCTAATGAATATCAAAATAATATTTATTAAATAATCAACTCTAAATGAATATTCGAAACTAACATTCATTTAATATCTCTCGACTGAGATAATACTCGAATAACATTCCTCGAAATATTTCCAAGTAATTGATACTTTATGGGAATATAAATAACGTTTAATAATAACATTCCTCAGATAAATAATAATCTGTCGTTGGAATCCCTCCGTGTTTCCACGACTATCTATATCTCAAAATACCGACTCCCGGTCTATATTTAAGAATGAATATCATATGCCCTTCGCTAAGGGTCTTATCCAAACAATCCGGCTTATAACTGATAATTCGCATCTAGTCTATAAGCCAATATCAATTCAGGGAACAGGTATCGTTATATAATTTGACAATAGGCATGCATGCTATGGCATATGTAAAATAGCAATCACATATATATATTATCACAACAACAGGTTCAGAGTTTTGAACACTTGCCTGGTAATCAGGTGTGGGTGGAGATAGCGTGTCCTGGGTCTGCTCGATGATCTAAAAGCAATCAGAACATTCGAGATTAGCCACTTAACACGTTTTAAAAGTCTAGGTATAACTTCACTAAAATCGAAACACGTTTTCGAATTATCCCGTTATACACCTTTTAGTGTAACTCTTTTTATTACTGATACGATCCGACATTTGTTCGTTATTACGACATGTCATCATACCCACGCTCGGCATATACCTAGGTCGTATAAGTTCTAAAGTCGATCGATTACGAACCGAGATTATACCTCGAGTTTTATCGTTCGTTTTCTAAGTGTTTTACCAAAGTTATAACCAAGCGGGTTTTTAGGGGTTCGTTCGCGTTTAACTTCGATTCAAACATTTTTATAAAATCGGAAAACGATCCGTTTCACATGAGGTTTTCTCTCACACCTTCCTTTTTAGCTATAGTATTTAATTACCAAGATTCGCCACTGACTTACGTAATTTACGAGGGTTCAATTTCAGTTACGAATTCTCGTTTACGGTTTCGAACTACTTTTCGTAATTTGACCATAACTCCTAAACCGTAAGTCGTAATGTTTCGATTCTCACGCCAAAACGATCTATGGCTCGAGATCTACAAGGACATGTAATAATATTACCAAGGTCAGGAATTAATATTTACTGTCATGCTCGGTTTCTAAGTGTTAACAAAAATTCGGCATTACGACGGCTATATATCGAACGTTCTAAAAATTATAACAATTCAACCAAGCCACACCGTGCATCCAAACAACTCATACACATATTTCTCATCCTCAATCTATCCAAAATCATCTACTAATCATCATATCATAACCATGTTTAGATCCACTAACAAAATCCATAATCATGCTTATAATCATGCTAATACTATAACTAATCTTATATCATGAAGAACATGCTTAAATCTTCAAAACAAAGCTAGGGTTTTGATGAGATATACCTTCCTTGGAGGATGTAGAGACCTTAATAAGCCTTTACTAGTCCTTAGAACACCTTAACCAAGCTTAACTAACAAGAATCATCAAGCACATAATTATTGATTTTCGGATCTGCTATAACGCAGTGGAAAGATCATGAAAAACGAGGTCCTTACCGAGGTTTTCTGGATGAGGCTTCTAAAGGAGAGTTGTAGAGAATCTACCCAGCTTTCCAACAAGCTAAAGAACACACCAAATTACATTGAGTAATGAAGGAGATATGGCCGTTTGAAAATCGTCATAGAAACTGTCATGAATCTGGATAGTTTGCTTCTTCAACTTGGGGATGTGATTTGCCTAGGCTATACTACTTGGATTGCTATGAAATTTGGAGCGAATATTGCCCATGGAGTGGAGAGGTTGTGGTTAAAATTTGGGGATTTTATCATGGATAGAAATGGAGATATTAATTTGTTTTTGGAGAGTGTTTCTGCTGGGCAGTTTTGAGAGAGTTTGTGTTTTGCTAGCTTCTCTTGCACTCATCTAGCATAAAGTGATGTGTTTGGATAATATCTTGCTAAAGTAGCTTTAATAAAGTGATGATGCAATGGATGATGAGAATTGCATGGACAAGTGTTGATCTTTGGTGGTGTTAAGGCTAACTAAGTAGTTTCTTTTGCTAAGTACTAGTTTCATCTCTAAGTATGCTAGTTGCATGGGTCATCACTTGGTTTGCTAGATATTTTCCACCACTACATGCATGTATCTTGATTCCCTGCTTGTTTCTTTGTCCGGTTATTGCTCAATTCTTTGATCGTTCGGAGGAATAACTCATTCGTTTCTAGTTAGGGTTTTACCGGGATCCGTCTTAATATTTAAACTATCATTCTTCATTCTCTTTAATAAATCTTGAATCCATATTCCTTAAATCCTTTTAATAATTCCCTAAGTCTTTCAGTGTCCGGAGAAATCTCGGGGAAAATAAAAGTGCTGTTTTTCAGAATCCGACAGCTTTTACATACACTCTTTTTCCCCCTGGATTACTAATACAAACTCAGAATTTCGTTCCGGGTACTTCTATATAGGGTCGTCTAATAATATTTTCCTAAATCCACCAAAATCACTATTCATCCATTTTTCTTTACTCATCCTCTTAGGGTTGTACAATTGTCCCTGATCTTTTTCGATCGTTCCTTAACCTTTTTACGGACCTACTGGACCAATTACAGATATCTATTTTGATGACATAAGAATAATCTTCTCCTTTAGAATTATCAAATCTCAACTCCCTAGGAGATAGATAATTCTTATCTAAAGTGTCAACCAATAGTATTCTTCATGGCATATAAACATTTGAATCCAAATCTATTCCTTTCATTCATTATCTCAATCGTTACATCGTAGTCGTAATCACTATTCACCATTACCTCAGTACATAATAAAAAGTTTTAATTATATCCAAAATTTGGGGGTTCTTGAAGTCTCCCCTCCTTAAAATGATTTCGTCCCGGAATCAGGTAGGAAGCAAAGAGTCGTTTGTCTATTGTTTCACCTTTCAGCTTCCCGGTCAATTCTTAGTCGTTCTACCCTTTCTCAGCACATCTACTGGTGCTACAATACTTACTTTATCCTTTTCCATCTACTTTGCTACTTTTCGTACAACACACTATCCGGGTTATGCTCTTACTCAGTCTTATCCTTATTGATACCTGCAGTGGCTTTGGTATCATTATCGTGCTGCGAATTCGGAGATAACCTCGCTCGCACTATGCATTTCCTGATCGCTTTAATCTTCGCAATCTCGATCAATATAGAGAAGTGGAAAGATTTATTGAGAGATCACTATGATCAATTGAACATTTGTTATATTGCATCGTTAGTACAGAAGGGGGCCAGCCTTTAGTACTTGACAAGCAATTAAACAAGTTATGGTATTCCGCTTAGACTTCTATCACATAGACAGATAGTCACGTAGCAGTACCTCCCCTCCTTAAAGGGTTGTTCTTCTCAATTCATAAAGAAGATGAATAAGAGAGAAGAAAAGAAAAGAATTCTAAAGGATTATAGAAAGTTTTCATGATTGTAAAATATCATACTCAAAATTTACCTCTGAACTATAGAGGTTCATCAAAGAAGAAATTAATCATAATTATATCCAATACCATTTGATCGCAATCTCATGTGTCAACATATCTTGCTACTTTGTCCACTATTCTATGGACCTATACTCTGGTCAACCTTAGCAACGGTCACTCCAGAAAATTCCTTCAACCTTTTAGGTTAAATCTTAGGTTTCTCGCTTGACACCATTGTACTGACATTCCATGTCACGCTACTAGCTTTTTCATAACTATAATATTAACACTATCAGGTTGTCATCCCGAGAATTCATCAGAAAACCCATTTATTAATCCATTCATAACATTCCTTGCTTCACATTCCCTAGTTGCTTTCCCAGTCTTTTCTTTATCAATCACATCCTTCTTATTATCTGATTCTTATTTACTTCTGTTATTTACTTCCACCTTCATCTCTTTATTGAGACATCTTTTGCACTTGGTACCTCCTTATTGGTATCCCGTCACATTTCCTCTATAATCATCACATTATTCCAATTTAAACTCTCCGAAATGAATCTGGCCGATCCCTTAATCTTAGATCCGATATAATCTACTTCTGCCAACCTTGTTTCTCATCACTTGTTCTTTTCTACCTGTGGTTTTCCACAGGTTGTCTTTCGTAAGTTAGACCATGTCGTATATCTACCTGCTCGTGCTCTTATCATCTATCGAGCATCTGCATTTTACTGGCGTAGCCTTGCCACATGAAAACCCGTTATGACCGTGCTATAAGTTTTGGGGGTAAGGCTGGCTCGAATACCACCTTCCGAACACTTTTAAGCTCTCAGGTGGCCCAATAAGTCTCAGGCTCAACTGCCCTTCCCTCCAAGTCTCATTAATTCTTTCCACGGGAATATCTTTAACATCATGAATCATCAACCTCATATTCTCTATCTTGTTTGCGCAGAAGTACACCAACACAAACTTGCTTGTCATTCATCAACATGCCATTTAGCTTATCAATAGCAACACTTTCTTTATCTTTACGTTGTTATCTACTTTCTTAGAAGAATCACCATTGCTTGTTATTTACGTAATGCGTTAATAGCTAACCCTACGGGTTTCAAATCCTTTAGGGAGACAAAGTAATCACTATTCCTTATCCATAAGGAACACTTCCTGAACTTGATGTAGATATTACATGAAGTAGATAAAATTACAGAAGAGTTTCAAGCATCGCAGCTATATCCGGTTGATAAAAGTATCACTCATACATCTTCCATAAAAGACTGGAAACTTAATGGTTTACTTCATCAATTTTGTATCATGGTCCTGGTTTGCCTCAAAACGGGACCTTCTATGGTGTGTAGTTTGCTTAAGACAATATCGGGAATCGAATCTTTACTTAAACTATTATTACCGTCGATTCTTGCACATTCATCAGAAGGAATGTAAATTCCTCCACTCCGATATGACCTTCAAGGTCCTTCCAAATATCATTCTGTTTCTTCGGTATGAACATTGTATTTATTCTTCTATACTTAGACTGTCGGCCACCTCATTGGCCTTTCCTGATACTAACAATTTCTTGTAATCCATGTTCTCTGGATACATTCCAACTCAAATTTTTTACCTCATTCCCATCACTGTTGGGTGAAAGCATTCTCCCTTAAGCTCTGCTGAAGGAGAAAAATTATATCTATCAGTCTTTTTCCATACGTCACTGCTTCCACCTACCCGTGGGAACTTTATCACGTTTATTCCCAATCCTACTTAGGATACTTCTTTTCTTAGTTCTTTCCTTATCGTAGGATAATCTCAACCTTTATAGGTTCAATCCATACTTCCTCAGGGTTTCATACATGCCTCATCTGGCATTATTGTTACTATGTCATACATTCCTTACCAAACTTCCATTTTGAAGTTCGGAATATCACCTTTTCCTTGTAAGGTTTCTTAGGTCATCCTCATCATTCCTCCTGTATTTTCTGGGTACAGGGTATATCAAAACATCATTGATCAATACTCTAATAATTCTATCTATGTTCTTTCCAGAACTATTTTTAATAATCCTTACCGGTCATTGTTACCTTAGCAAGTCCAACTCATATCATCTGAAATCATAATGTCGTTATTAAGGTTAATGCCATCCCTTGTGCATTCCCCAAGGTTTGTCTTAATTTATGGATATCCTATCCTTAATTCAACTGCCAAGGAATTCTTGCATCCTATACTTGGCAATCAAATCATGTATCCTTAATAAAGGTCTCTTTTCAGTCATTCTCATTTGATAATCGATCGGTGGCTTAATGCTAACCTCTTCTTTCAGATAGTTGTCAGCCTATTTGACCTTCCAAAAGACAACGTATGTCTATCTGCTCTCTTACAGAACTTGGTACTGGTAGCAAGGATGTTCTGGAAGATATTGGTCGAGTTCAACGTGAATCTCTTAGTACTTATCGTTCTTCGCAAAGGTACTTGCCTCATACAAAATTTCTACAGCATACTGATCAATCTCTGACCATTTCTATACTCTCTTCATAAATCTTCGTTGTTTAGTATTTATAATACCTTAACATCAAACATCTCAAGTCACTATACTTCTATTTTTACTCGTAATCTTGGACAATCATATATACATGAATCACTTTAGTACGGGTGACCCCATACTAAAAACAAATCTAGCAAATTCCCAATCAAAACATGGGTTGCAAAGGGTTCAGTAGAAGATTCCTACGATCTTATTAATATTTCCGTTATATCAGAAGCCCTTGCAGTCGGTGCTTACTTAGAAGCAACCCTGCTTTGTCCTTTCATTGCTGGTCTAGTCACTTGATAATCCTTTGTGACTTGGCCTCAACTGGCCACACTAAAATAAAAATATATGATTTTAGGGGTTTGGCTAATAGCATTACTTTTCTAGCAATTGCCGGCATAGTGCCTTCTTCTTTGATACCTTTCTACCTTTCCAAAACTTTACTCCATATGAGTCTTAATCGACTACTCGACACCGTCTCCGGTCACCTTTCTTCAACTTTTATCTTTTCAACTATTCTTATCAATCCCACGTGCCACGCAAGCTTACAATTCCTGACATAACAGCCTTTTCACTTAAGTCAATCCCGGAGTTTCTCAGTCCGGCTGGTTTCTTACTTACATTTCCTGTTTTCGTCCAATCTCACTTCATCATTGTATTTCTACAATCAATTGCGATAACCGGGGTCTGTCCACCAACCCATATAGCGGCTACTTTACCCAATTCAGGGGGTTCACCCCAGTTTCTACTCTCTTCCATGATGTTCTCTGATAATCAGAAAGACAAGGTTTGCCAAAATTCGTTGAAGTTCTTCCCAGAATTAGGGAAATTTTGGTCAATCTATCCATCTACTGGTAACATTAAGGAGACCAGTTTCGAAACCTAAAGAATAGTTCTATGAACCTCCAAGCAGGTAGAACCGTAAGCAGTCATAATTAACGAAATAATCATCATTAGGTTGGAAGTTTAACCCCTGGAGTGGAACCAATTATATACATCCCTTAGAAGGGAATCAACAGTTTTAAACTGAAACTTGTCACAACGTCCTGATATTCAATATTACCAAATGTCAGTCTACCTGACTACTAGTCTTAGAAGGAACATTACCGTCGGAGTTGGTTGTTCCACAAAATTGGCAGTACTATCCGATCTGGTGGACCGTGCTGTTCGAATGCATCCGCAAGTACTTTGTCGTGCTGCGCAAGCACACATCATAATCCTTTATGCGAAGTGTCGTTGGAAGCACAAAGTCTCCTTTTTCCATTAAGCAATGCCAACTCTTGGTCATTACCAATTTCATCTTTTAGCTCTAAGAAGATTTTCTCACATTTTTCTCTTTAACTGCTGATCGTATTACTTGATCCATTATAACTCCGCGTCGGAGTAAACTTAAGGTAACTACTATAATCCATCCAACGAAAAGAAAGAATTTAATATTCCTCTGAATCACATGCATCTAGCGTTTCTGGTTCATCATTTCACTGAGTTGAAATAACCCTATACTCAGTCTCTGACAGTAGCCTTATTACGAGTTCATCTTGACTCACTGGTCTTATCTTCCGGTAGGTTCTAAGATCATTGTCTTGCTTACTACCTCCTTATATAACTTTATCCAGTCATGCTGTCACTTCCCAATATTTTCACTTTCTAACTGATTCATTCATAAAATGGACATTTTCCTGAAATAAACAACTTCATTAATCTCAATTTGGTTCCATAATTTACAACCTATGACATCTGCCTTCTCATGGCGAATTATTACTGACAATATTCATGCTAATTCATTTGTCAAATGATATGGCACTTACTTCCTCCTTCTCAACTATTTCTAGGGACTCTGCTCCTCGTCCTATATCGATGTCTTTGATAATCATACATCCCTCTAGCTCTTTCTTCGTTAATATGAAAGTCTCTGAGGATTCTCGTCTATTCCCGTATAAGATCTCAAGTAATTCTTCCAATCCGTCTTACTCGCTGGTACTACATCCAGTAGTCCGGCTATGAATCCAACACGAATCTTTAGTTCTCTTACTAGTAGCTTAGTTCTTTATGCTCACTTTTCTGAGCACCATGTCTTAATCATCACAGTCTTTCTGGCTGCAGTCCTCATCCCTCGAGGGTAAGCTCCTTATCCTAACAGGATTTTCCTTATCTACTGGAACCTCTTCCGGGTCTCCAGTAGGGTACTCTATTGAATTTACCCGCTGATCTTCAGCATATAATAAAGCATCATCGTGTTGCTACTCGTATGCCTCAAGGTCTATCGCCTTCCTCGTCGATACAATATCGAGCTAAGTTACTATCATGATACTTAAGAGTTCCCATAAGGGTTTTATATGTCATCACTACATTAAGTAGTCCGACTATGAACTTGGCAAGAGTTCTTATTATCTTAGTGAATTTATTATTTTAACGTCGCCTCATCTCTGGGGTTTATAACGTACGCTCTGATACCATTTCTGTAACACCCCCAGATCTGGGGTCAGGGATCTGGTCGTTACCGTCTCAATTCCCATCCACAATTCAACATAAATATTAAATTACAACCTTGTGACCCAAAATAATAACATAAAACACACCCGTTATAGTCCTAGAGATGAAATCAGAGTAACTACCAAATTTTATTAAGCACATTATGAGTTCTTACAATCCAAAAAGAATTACAATGTGAATACATACTCTTTGCCATCCATTATCATAAGTCATACCAGCCCATATATTTGGTACTGAAAGAATGAATCTATTCTACCAATAGCTTTCTCTTCTGCTCTGGTAGTCTCATCGTCCCCGCCAGCGTCGAGTGCGCCTTGTGCGAGTCATCTGGTCTAGCTGTTGTTGTGATATAATAATAAAGCAAGGGTGAGCACTAGCCCACCAACAATAATGTTTAACTGAACGATAATATATAACAGTTCAAAAGTATCTTTCAAACCATATGCCATGCATTTACGGAAATGATGCCAGTATAATATGAACGATGAAGTTACAAGGTAACTTAAAGTATTTATTTTGTGGAAATATCTGCTAATTCAAAATAAGAAAGATATTATCATTTATCATATAAAGAGGAACTTGTAAGGAAAATATTGCAATTCCAGTTATTAACATTTTTCGAAGTCCAACAACCTGAAAGAAGTCTCTTCGATACGTGTTGCGGAAGACACCATCAACCTGAAAGAAGTCTCTTCGATACGTGTTGTAGGGAATTCCCAATTTGGGAGATGAACCAATACTCGAGTTATCACGCGCCAGCTATCCCACTCCCTGATGATCAGTCGGGGATGGTACAGCCCAATATAGTTTACTACCGGTAGAAGGAAGAACTGACGGCTCCACTTATCGATTGCCTTTAATAGTAATTCCCTGGCCAATGGTTAGGCCTTGTGATGGACCGCGCGATTCAGCCTCTTACACACGACTCCTAGTTCAAATAAATCCACAGCATTGAAACGTAGAGTTTGTCCTCCCTTCCCCGAGTGAATTACTTATTGATAAGACTCCACAAAGTAGTCGTATCTAGTTGGAAAGGAAAATTCACCAACATTTTCCAAGCTTTTGCTTGTTAATGGATATCAACTTGTTCCAACAATCTTACCCCTCGAATGATGAGAAGGTACACACAGACTTAATGAGTTCATAGCAACCAAGTTGCGAGTGAAAAGGATAAATTATGATCGGGAAGTCAAGAAGATAAATAACATTGCTCAAGTAGGTTCCCCTATAATATGGAAGTTTGAGCGAGCATTTAAATCCTTTTAAGATAGATTTAAATGAAAAATAAAGAGTTGGGAACCTTTCCTTGATAAAATAGTCGTAAAAAGACTCCGAAATATTTTACATAATATCTGGAGGTGAAAGATAATCTTCGAATAATACAAATCATTTTAAAAAGAATTTAAAAGAATTAAATAAATATTCCAAGAATATTTATTTACTCAATAATAATTACGGAATATTATTAACTCATAATATTGCTCGTAAGTAATCCTCGAATGAATATATGGAATTATTTACTAAATAAATCCCTTCTTAAATGAATATTCGAAATAATATTCATTAAATAATTAAACTCCAATAAATATTTAAAATAATATTCAATAAATAAGTCAAACCTTAAATGAATATTTGAAAATGATATTCATTTAATAAATAATCTTCTAAAAGAATATCCAAATAATATTCATTTAATAATCAAAACTTTAAAGGAATAATCGAAATAATATTCCTTAAGTAAATAGAACTTCCAATGAATATTTAAAATAATATTCATCAAGTACATAAAACCTTAAATGAATATTCGAAAGTAATATTCATTTAATAAATAACATTCTAATGAATATCAAAATAATATTTATTAAATAATCAACTCTAAATGAATATTCGAAACTAACATTCATTTAATATCTCTCGACTGAGATAATACTCGAATAACATTCCTCGAAATATTTCCAAGTAATTTATACTTTATGGGAATATAAATAACGTTTAATAATAACATTCCTCAGATAAATAATAATCTGTCATTGGAATCCCTCCGGGTTTCCACGACTATCTATATCTCTAAATACCGACTCCCGGTCTATATTTAAGAATGAATATCATATGCCCTTCGCTAAGGGTCTTATCCAAACAATCCGGCTTATAACTGATAATTCGCATCTAGTCTATAAGCCAATATCAATTCAGGGAACAGGTATCATTATATAATTTGACAATAGGCATGCATGCTATGGTATAGGTAAAATGGCAATCACATATAAATATTATCAGAACAACAGGTTCAGAGTTTTGAACACTTGCCTGGTAATCAGGTGTGGGTGGAGATAGCGTGTCCTGGGTCTGCTCGATGATCTAAAAACAATCAGAACATTTGAGATTAGCCACTTAACACGTTTTAAAAGTCTAGGTATAACTTCACTAAAATCGAAACACGTTTTTGAATTATCTCGTTATACACCTTTTAATGTAACTCTTTTTATTACTGATACGATCCGACATTTATTCGTTATTACGACAAGTCATCATACCCACGCTCGGTATATACCTAGGTCGTATAAGTTCTAAAGTCGATCGATTACGAACCGAGATTATACCTCGAGTTTTATCGTTCATTTTCTAAGTGTTTTACCAAAGTTATAACCAAGCGGGTTTTAGGGGTTCGTTCGCGTTTAACTTCGATTCAAACATTTTTATAAAATCGGAAAGCGATCCGTTTCACATGAGGTTTTCTCTCACACCTTCCTTTTTACCTATAGTATTTAATTACCAAGATTCGCCACTAACTTACGTATTTTACGAGGGTTCAATTTCAGTTACGAATTCTCGTTTACGGTTTCGAACTACTTTTCGTAATTTGACCATAACTCCTAAACCGTAAGTCGAAATGTTTCGATTCTCACGCCAAAACGATCTATGGCTCGAGCTCTACAAGGACAAGTCATAATATGACCAAGGTCAGGAATTAATATTTACTGTCATGCTCGGTTTCTAAGTGTTAACAAAAATTCGGCATTACGATGACTATATATCGAACGTTCTAGAATTATAACAATTCTACCAAGCCACACCGGGCATCCAAACAACTCATACACATATTTCTCATCCTCAATCTGTCCAAAATCATCTACTAATCATCATATCATAACCATGTTTAGATCCACTAACAAAATCCATAATCATGCTTATAATCATGCTAATACTATAACTAATCTTATATCAACAAGAACATGCTTAAATCTTCAAAACAAAGCTAGGATTTTGATGAGATATACCTTCCTTGGAGGATGTAGAGACCTTAATAAGCCTTTACTAGTCCTTAGAACACCTTAACCTAGTTTAACTAACAAGAATCATCAAGCACATAATTAGTGATTTTTGGATCTGCTATAACGCAGTGGAAAGATCATGAACAATGAGGTCCTTAACGAGGTTTTCTGGATGAGGCTTCTAAAGGAGAGTTGTATAAAATCTTACCAGCTTTCCAACAAGCTAAAGAACACCAAATTCCATTGAGTAATGAAGGAGATATGGCCATTTGAAAATCGTCGCAGAAACTGTCATGAATCTGGATAGTTTGCTTCTTCAACTTGGGGAGGTGATTTGCCTAGGCTATACTACTTGGATTGCTATGAAATTTGGAGCGAATATTGCCCATGGAGTGGAGAGGTTGTGGTTAAAATTCGGTGATTTTATCATGGATAGAAATGGAGATATTAATTTGTTTTTGGAGAGTGTTTCTGCTGGGCAGTTTTGAGAGAGTTTGTGTTTTGCTAGCTTCTCTTGCACTCATCTAGCATAAATTGATGTGTTTGGATAATATCTTGCTAAAGTAGCTTTAATAAAGTGATGATGCAATGGATGATGAGAATTGCATGGAAAAGTGTTGATCTTTGGTGGTGTTAAGGCTAACTAAGTAGTTTCTTTTGCTAAGTACTAGTTTCATCTCTAAGTATGCTAGTTGCATGAGTCATCACTTGGTTTGCTAGATATTTTCCACCACTACATGCATGTATCTTGATTCCCTGCTTGGTTCTTTGTCCGGTTATTGCTCAATTCTTTGATCGTTCGGAGGAATAAATCATTCGTTTCTAGTTAGGGTTTTACCGGGATCCGTCTTAATATTTAAACTATCATTCTCCATTCTCTTTAATAAATCTTGAATCCATATTCCTTAAATCCTTTTAATAATTCCCTAAGTCTTTCAGTGTCCGGAGAAATCTCAGGGAAAATAAAAGTGCTGTTTTTCAGAATCCGACAGCTTTTACATACACTCTTTTTCCCCCTGGATCACTAATACGAATTCAGAATTTCGTTCCGGGTACTTCTATATAGGGTTGTCTAATAATATTTTCCTAAATCCACCAAAATCACTATTCATCCATTTTTCTTTACTCATCCTCTTAGGGTTGTACAATTGTCCCTGATCTCTTTCGATCGTTCCTTAACCTTTTTACGGACCTACTGGACCAATTACAGATATCTATTTTGATGACATAAGAATAATCTTCTCCTTTAGAATTATCAAATCTCAACTCCCTAGGAGATAGGTAATTCTTATCTAAAGTGTCAACAAATAGTATTCTTCATGGCATATAAACATTTGAATCCAAATCTATTCCTTTCATTCATTATCTCAATCGTTACATCGTAGTCGTAATCACTATTCACCATTACCTCAGTACATAATAAAAAGTTTTAATTATATCCAAAATTTGGGGGTTCTTACAGTCTCCCCTCCTTAAAATGATTTCGTCCCGGAATCAGGTAGGAAGCAAAGAGTCGTTTGTCTATTGTTTCACCTTTCAGCTTCCCGGTCAATTCTTAGTCGTTCTACCCTTTCTCAGCACATCTACTGGTGCTACAATACTTACTTTATCCTTTTCCATCTACTTTGCTACTTTTCGTACAACACACTATCCGGGTTATGCTCTTACTCAGTCTTATCCTTATTAATACCTGCAGTGGCTTTGGTATCATTATCGTGCTGCGAATTCGGAGATAACCTCGCTCGCACTATGCATTTCCTGATCGCTTTAATCTTCGCAATCTCGATCAATATAGAGAAGTGGAAAGATTTATTGAGAGATCACTATGATCAATTGAACATTTGTTATATTGCATCGTTAGTACAGAAGGGGGCCAGCCTTTAGTACTTGACAAGCAATTAAACAAGTTATGGTATTCCGCTTAGACTTCTATCACATAGACAGATAGTCACGTAGCAGTACCTCCCCTCCTTAAAGGGTTGTTCTTCTCAATTCATAAAGAAGATGAATAAGAGAGAAGAAAAGAAAAGAATTCTAAAGGATTATAGAAAGTTTTCATGATTGTAAAATATCATACTCAAAATTTACCTCTGAACTATAGAGGTTCATCAAAGAAGAAATTAATCATAATTATATCCAATACCATTTGATCGCAATCTCATGTGTCAACATATCTTGCTGCTTTGTCCACTATTCTATGGACCTATACTTTGGTCAACCTTAGCAACGGTCACTCCAGAAAATTCCTTCAACCTTTTAGGTTAAATCTTAGGTTTCTCGCTTGACACCATTGTACTGACATTCCATGTCACGCTATTAGCTTTACTTCTGTTATTTACTTCCACCTTCATCTCTTTATTGAGACATCTTTTGCACATGGTACCTCCTTATTGGTATCCCATCACATTTCCTCTATAATCATCACATTATTCCAATTTAAACTCTCCGAAATGAATCTTGCCGATCCCTTAATCTTAGATCCGATACAATCTACTTCTGCCAACCTTGTTTCTCATCACTTGTTCTTTTCTACCCGTGGTTTTCCACAGGTTGTCTTTCGTAAGTTAGACCATGTCGTATATCTACCTGCTCGTGCTCTTATCATCTATCGGGCATCTGCATTTTACTGGCGTAGCCTTGCCACATGAAAACCCGTTATGACCGTGCTATAAGTTTTGGGGGTAAGGCTGGCTCGAATACCACCTTCTGAACACTTTTAAACTCTCAGGTGGCCAAATAAGTCTCGGGCTCAACTGCCCTTCCCTCCAAGTCTCATTAATTCTTTCCACGGGAATATCTTTAACATCATGAATCATCAACCTCATATTCTCTATCTTGTTTGCGCAGAAGTACACCAACACAAACTTGCTTGTCATTCATCAACATGCCATTTAGCTTATCAATAGCAACACTTTCTTTATCTTTACGTTGTCATCTACTTTCTTAGAAGAATCACCATTGCTTGTTATTTACGTAATGCGTTAATAGTTAACCCTACGGGTTTCAAATCCTTTAGGGAGACAAAGTAATCACTATTCCTTATCCATAAGGAACACTTCCTGAACTTGATGTAGATATTACATGAAGTAGATAAAATTACAGAAGAGTTTCAAGCATCGCAGCTATATCCGGTTGATAAAATTATCACTCATACATCTTCCATAAAAGACTGGAAACTTAATGGTTTACTTCATCAATTTTGTATCATGGTCCTGGTTTGCCTCAAAACGGGACCTTCTACGGTGTGTAGTTTGCTTATGACAATATCGGGAATCGAATCTTTACTTAAACTATTATTACCGTCGATTCTTGCACATTCATCAGAAGGAATGTAAATTCCTCCACTCCGATATGACCTTCAAGGTCCTTCCAAATATCATTCTGTTTCTTCGGTATGAACATTGTAATTATTCTTCTATACTTAGACTGTCGGCCACCTCATTGGCCTTTCCTGATACTAACAATTTCTTTTAATCCATGTTCTCTGGATACATTCCAACTCAAACTTTTCTACCTCATTCCCATCACTGTTGGGTGAAAGCATTCTCCCTTAAGCTCTGCTGAAGGAGAAAAATTATATCTATTAGTCTTTTTCCATACGTCATTGCTTCCACCTACCCGTGAGAACTTTATCACGTTTATTCCCAATCCTACTTAGGATACTTCTTTTCTTAGTTCTTTCCTTATCTTAGGATAATCTCAACCTTTATAGGTTCAATCCATACTTCCTCAGGGTTTCATACATGAATCATCTGGCATTATTGTTACTATGTCATACATTCCTTACCAAACTTCCATTTTGAAGTTCGGAATATCACCTTTTCCTTGTAAGGTTTCTTAGGCCATCCTCATCATTCCTCCTGTATTTTCTGGGTACAGGGTATATCAAAACATCATTGATCAATACTCTAATAATTCTATCTATGTTCTTTCCAGAACTATTTTTAATAATCCTTACTGTTAGGTCCGATAAGATTGTAGAAGGGGGGGTTGAATACAATCTTTACCTTTTTATCGAAATTTGTCCTTTAAATTAAATTTGATAAAGACAAATTTATGTGCGGAATTATTTAACACAATTTTTCAAGTTGAATATAATTGTATATTAACTTGATGTGGTGTTACAAAATCAGTATAACAACTTATCAAGATGTTAATAACTAATTAGAAAATTCGACATGAACTTTTCTAATTTAGTTAATAATAATCAAGATAAGAACTAGGAAACTTAATTCGCTAGTAGTACAAGAATCACAAATAAACAAGTTCTATCGGATAGAATATCACAAAGATGAAGAACTTGAATTTCTGGGAATTGTTTAAGCTTTGGTGTTCTTGAGAGAGAGAATTCTGTTCTTGATGAAATGTTTCTGCTGTGTTTTCTCCGTTATGACTTAATCTGGTCTGTTCTGTTCTTTTTATATTAGTAACAGGTCTTGCTGGCTTTCTATAGGATATTTAACTGCTCCAGCATGACTTAAACTGCTACCAAGACTTGATTTTCCTTCATTAAGACTTACACAAACCTCCATTAAGACATAAAATGTGTCGGTATGACTTAACAGAAATTCGGTAAGACTTACAACAGCTGGCAGAGGTCGGTAAGACTTAATCCAGGTCGGTAAGACTTAATCCTGAACTTCAATGCTCGGTATGACTTAATCAACAGCTGTGTTCGGTATGACTTAACTAATTAGGTCATACCGAATTTAACCAATAAGACATAATCCTTCCAGCTTTAATTAAGTCATTTCTTTAAGTCATATTTATCCAATTAATTAGTTAATGATTAACTAATTCACATTTAATTGATACAATAATTAATTTAAATAAATAAATTAATTCTTCCAGAATTAATTCATTTAATTAAATCAACTAAATTATTTATATCAATTACAAATGAATTTAATTAAATCAATAAATAATTAATTTAATTCTTACAAACCACTAAAGGTAGTAAAGAATTAGCACTGATTTGTGTTGACGTTCGATGTACTGTCTGGTTCATGAACGACTAACTTCAACGATGCTTCTTCACTTTTGACTTTAGATTGTGGTTTGTTTCTTCTCTCAATTCTCTTGTACTGTAACTGATCTTCAAACTATCACTCGAAAAATCTCTATCACTGTTCAAATGAATCCATTCACTTCAATGCTGTACTGGCGCTTGATCAGATAACTGAATCGTCTTCCAGTGTATAACATCAAAACTATAGATTGACTTTTCTTCTTTCTTCTGACAGATAATACTTCTTGAGATTCCTGTGACAGTTCATATGTATATTTACTTATTACAATTTGGTTTAAGTTGATTAGGATCCTCTAACTACAAATAGGCTGAGTCATATGCCTTTCAATCTCCCCCTATTTGTTTGTTAGACAATAACAAGCAAATTCCTAGAGGATACCTCAACTAATCCAACTTAACCAAATGAAAGATAAAACTTTAAATACTAAGTAAATATGAAAAAAAGTTCTGGTTTATATTTAACATTTGCCAGATTCAAACATGAAAGATAAATACAAGATAGATGATCCTCTAGACTGATCATATGATATAAATTCCTATCAAGATTTATCTAGGCTCTAAAGATATAACATGTAGAGCAATTCCTTTTCTTCAGTTGTCTTCCCTTCTAAATTCTCCTTCTTCTGGCTCATCTGTGACTTGAAGTTTCATGTGTAGATCAGAATCAACAAGACGTTCTCTTCTAGATGACAATCCTTGAGGTAAGACTAAAGGAATTCCAAGCTTCTTTCTCAGTTCACCTTGAAATTTCTTGTAATCTTTTATGTTCGTTTGTGCATAGGAACGAATGTGATCTGCAGCTATTACCTTTTCTTCAATCAAGAATCCATGATTTCTGAGAGCATATTCAGCATATACCAAGTGCTTTGCATGATGTTCGTATAACTCATCTGTCTGAAGATTGATTGAGTGAAGTACCTCTCCCTTTAGAAATTTTACTTGTGGAGGTTCCTTAATCACTTCTGGTCCAGCTCTTTCAGCAAATTCTTTGAACTTTTCATGTAACAATACACCTAGCTCAGAAGATGTTCTTACCTTAGGCCTAAGTACCCAAATCTCTGTCAATGATCTGTCATAAAAGAACTGAATAGATACTCTGAAAGTTCCAACTTTATGACAATCTACAAATATTACCAGCTCATCAGATTTGGGTTCAAATGCAGTAGTTATCCTGATGACTTCTACCTGTAAGGCCTTTATATACATTTCATGAATTGGATTTGCCAGTTTGAATTCCTCGAGAATTTGTCCAAGACGACGATCTTCATAATCAGAACTCTGAGGTGAATCAATTGCTCTTTGAGCACGTTCCCATTTGTCACCGCTCTTTAGTCTGATATATGTTTTTCTCTTCTCAACATTTATAGCATGTAATCGTTGTAATGCTTGCTGTTCAGCTTTCTGAAGTTCTTCATTTCGTGCAATTTGCTCTAGTGATTTTTCTTGCTGTTCAGCTTTCTGAAGTTCTTCATTTCGTGCAATTTGCTCTAGTGATTTTTGAAGTTTTTCTTTTCTCATTTGCAAATTAGCTTCCCTTTGAGCAAATAATTCTTCAGATTCTTTCTCAGCTTGTTGAGCTTCAAATTCAGATATCACTGGTCCTTCATCTTCCCAGTGACTAAGATCAGGTTCAGGAAGTTCTTCACCTTGATCAGGGAATTCAAGATCAGCAAAAACATCGAAGTTATCCGGTTCACCCGTGTAATAATAACCTGTGTTCTTGTCTTGAATTTCTTCTTCAGTTTCTTCAACTACTTTCTTCCTCTTATCTTCACCTTGGTCAGATTTACCAGATTTTCCTTCTCCTCCCTCTCTTTCTTTAGTTTTATCTTGTTGTGACCCCTTTGATTTCTCCCCCTTAGTTGAGGAATCCTCTACAGATTTATCAGTTGCCCCAGCTTCAGGATCTTGTTCATCATCATCACCATCCTTGCTTGTAAAGAATTCAATTTCTTCATTCGTAGGTTTGCAACTTTGACTTACAAGATTAAACAAATGTCTTAACCCTTTAGCCTGGTGTGCATTTTGCTTTTCGATCTGGTCCAGACGAGAATCAGTAGATTCCTGATTGTGCTGTACCTCTTACTGTAGATTATCAACTTTCAAGGAAATCTCAGAAATTAACATGTCTTGAGCAACAGTAATATCTCCAGAGTCATCAAGTGCCTTTTCATGAGAGAGTTCGAGAGATTCTATCTTCTTGGTGAAAGATGTCTTTAATTAGTTAATGTCCTTCTTGATTACAGCAAGCTGACTGTTGACAGAGGTGGATGAAGAAGATCGCTCACCCACTTGTGCTCTAAGGATTTCTGTTTCAGCCTTGCTGACTGCTAGTTCTTTCTCTAAAGCAGTTATCTTTTCTAATAATGAGAGAGTGTATGTGTCAGTGTGTGCGCTCACCTGACGTTCACTTTGAGATCCACTCACCTGAAGTGCATGTGTTTCACTCAATTTTATGGTATTCCTCATATCACTCCTCTCAGATTCCTTAGCTGCTTCCAGATTTGTACCTGCATGTAAAATCACCCTAGCCTCCTCTGGGAAGGTCAGTGGTGGTGCAATGGGAGTTCGCAAATCCCTGTCCTTAATCAAATCTACTTGAACATTTGAAATTGTTGACTGAATTGCTTCAGTAGTAGATTGATCAAGTTGCCTTCCACCTTCTCCAGTCGAAACTGCGAGTGGAAAATCCCTTGAGGGAGCCAGGAGTGTTTGTCCTGGGAGGGGAGATGATGGTTCTATTAAAGTTGGCTGAGAACCAAGATTTCCCTCTAAAGCCTGTGAAGACTCTTCTACCGTAACTATGGTAGGCACTATCACATTTTCTACGTGCTCTCCTTGCAGTGTGTCCTGAGACTCATCTAAAGGTATGTCTTCCCCCATTGTGAGTAATAAGGGAGGTGTGCTTGACTCACTACAAGGTGCCACGGCCCTATGGCGAATTTCAATAGAATCACCCTGTTGAGAAGATGATTCTAGTAACTGTGTAACGGCCATATCAACTTCCATATCCTGTTGGGAGGATACAGACGGGCTTACAGTTGCCTCAGTTTGAGTTCTACTTTTCTTTTCTAGAGGCAGAGCTGTGGGTTCACTCATACTACCACTACTGATTCGACTTCTTTTGACTTGCAATTTCTTTCTGGAGTGAAAAGATATGAGTTTTGTTGGTTGAGTGTTTGGATCTACGACCTTGGTTAGAGGTGGTGGTATTACAACCCCTTGGTCAGACCTACCAACCACTTGGGTTCCAGAAATAGATTGATAAGTAGTAGTTTGAGGAACAGAAGGCAATACCTGGTCAGCTGATTCCGCAAGAGTCTCTGATAAGATGGGTTGATCTGATTCAGGTTCAGGGACAGATGCAGTTTCTTGCACTGGATGTTCAACAGCAAGTGCAGCTGGCTGAGGAACAATTTGCTGAGCAGGTTCAACTTGTTGATTGCCTTGATTTTCATTATCAACAAGTATGTTTTCCACTGGTGGTTCAGGGTTTTGTTCTGGTTGTTCAGTTTCTGGTACAGGTTCAATGACATGTAGTTGTATATAGTTTGACATGTATTGGGTGACAACTACAGGTATGTTTGTGAATTTAGGCTTGTTGCTGTACTCAGTGAACAATCTGGTAGTAGGTTTACCTGACGCCAGTGATTCTCCATTCAGGAATTGGGCTTGGTTTTCTAGTTCCACAAGATGATTAAAAATCAGTGACAAGAATCTTGGATAATAACATGATACTTTATGTCCATTATCAAAATTCTTCTTTGCATTAATGATTCTTCTAACCATCGGAACACACAGTAGTCTGCCAAAATTAATTCTTCGGTTGTGTGCAACTGCATATCCAATATGCTGCAAGAAAGATGGTAATACCCCGAAGTTCCCTTTAGTAGAATTGGCAAAGACTCGACCCAATGTGTCAAACAGATAATCCCATTCCTGAACAAAGTTCTTTTTATTCCAGACAGTTTGATCAGGACTGTCTTGATAGAATACACCATTTAAAAAATTTATCAATTCTTGATCTGATGGTAATTTTTCGAAATTTTCAGTTGGAAAATTTAAGACCGTATTTATTGTATTTTCATTCACTGTGTACTGATTGTCTCCTACAGAGAAGACAAAAGATCTGTTATCATTAGAAACGACAGCAGTAGTACACATGATTCGCAAAGGTTCAATTTTCAGAGGAGCATCCAATCTCAAAGCATTACGAACCAGTGAATTTTCATTCAAAAAGCGAATCCACGGTCGAAAACGTTCAACTGAACATTTTTCTGGATCAAAATAACCGATTAAATTATGATTAATAATTTCAAATCGATCAGCCATTTTAATCAAGATTTAATTTCCTTGAAAATTTCAGATTTTACAAATTTTTAATTTAAAAATTAATTTTTCGAATTAATAATTAATTAAAAATTCGAAATAATTAAAAGTTCTTCAAAAATTCTGAAAAATTCACACAATGATCCTTGTATACACACAGACACACGTATATTTTTAGTTTTGCAAGAATCAAACCCAGTTTTTCACAAAAACAGATCTTGAAATCGTTTTTCGAAAATAAAAACTCTTAAAAACTCGAACCAAAACTCGAATTTAACCACTTAAAACGAAGATAATCAAGCAAGGAGTCCAAATATGTGGTTAATTCGTGATTAACAGCAAGATTTGAGACGAAAAATGGGCATGAACGATCGTGTATATGTATGTATATGTGTGTGTATCGACTTGTACTCTAAGACTTAACTTGAGAGTATAACTTAAAATGAGAATATGACTTAACATTCTAACTACTGAATATATATACTAAGTGTCGAATAAGACTTAAAAATATAACTATTAAGACTTAACTATATTAAGACATAACTGATATGTATATCGAATATGACTTAAAAAATATTCTATTATGACTTAATTAAAACTAAAACTAAATTAAGACTTAATATAAACAAGACTTAAAACTACATATGGACGAATAAGACTTAAAACAAATAGGACTTAAAATTATGTTAATACTCAGTAAGACTTAATATAAGCACAACTAATTAAGACTTGAATTGGAATAAGACTTAAATTTAAAACTAAAAAGACTTAACTAATAAGTAATTAAGACTTAATTAAATATAGGTGATTAAGACTTAATATATACTGACTAGCGAATATGACTTAGATTTAAAATCTCGGTAAGACTTAACCTGTTTAAGTCATACCGATTTTAAATTGAGTCATATTGATTATTTTTCCTAATTTTAAGTCATATTAACTTTAAACAAACATTAAAAACACTATAAAATATACAATTAACTTATAAAAAAATAATAAAAATATTATATAAAATTAAACAAATAATAAAAATAATTATACATACCATATGCTAACCTATTAACGAAAACAAAGCAATATTAACAGGACAAACATTACAAAACATATGATAAATTAATTAATAAAATAGAAATTAATATCTACAAATATTCTAAAAATACAGAAGTATGAAGTATTAAATAATATGAATAAACAAAGTGAAAAATAACTAAACAAGCAAGAAAATCAGATGGTAAAATAATTATACAAGTGATTTTAAACAACAAATATTCACAGAATAATCACTTGCAAAATTATTAAAGATCAAATTTCAGATATTAACAGTATTAATTACTAGGACTGTTTAACATACCCAATTCACTAACAATTCTAGTGAATGAGGATTCATTAAGCGACTTAGTAAAAATATCTGCAGTTTGATCTCCAGAGCCTACAAATAGTAGTTCCACTGTACCATTCATTACATGCTCTCTTATAAAATGATACCTTATGTCAATGTGCTTTGTCCTTGAGTGCTGCACAGGATTGCTTGCGATTGCTATGGCACTTGTATTATCACATAAAATAGGAATATTTTCCAATACAATGCCATAGTCCATTAATTGATTCCTTATCCATAAGATCTGAGCACAACAGCTTCCAGCAGCTATATATTCAGCCTCGGCTGTAGAGTTGGAAACTGTTTGCTGTTTCTTACTGAACCAGGATACCAATCTTCCACCTAGGTATTGACAACTCCCAGATGTACTTTTCCTGTCTACAACACTTCCTGCATAGTCAGAATCTGTATATCCAATTAAAGTAAAACCAGTTTCATTAGGGTACCAGATGCCTAAATTAGGCGTACCCTTTAGATATCTTAAGATTCTTTTGACAGCAGTGAGATGGATTTCTTTAGGGTTCGCTTGGAACCTTGCACACAAGCATGTGGCAAACATTATATCTGGTCTACTTGCAATTAGGTAAAGCAATGAGCCAATCATACCTTTATAGCCTGTGATATCTACCTTGGCAGAATTTTCACATAAACCAATTTTGACAGCTATAGTTGATGGTGTCTTTGATGATGAGCACTCCTCCATGTGATATTTCTTGAGGAGCTCCTTGATGTATTTAGATTGACAAATAAATATTCCATCTTGTCTCTGACTTATTTGTAATCCAAGAAAGAATTTCAGTTCTCCCATCATGCTCATTTCAAACCTACCCTACATTAACTTAGAAAACTTCTTGCACAGAAGCTCATTAGTAGACCCAAATATAATATCGTCCACATAGACTTGGACTAGTATTATATCATTCTTATGTCTTTTAGTGAAGAGCGTTTTGTCTATGACACCTCTTATAAAACCATTTTCTAATAGAAATTCAGAGAGAGTGTCATACCATTTTCTTGGGGCTTGCTTAAGACCATAGATAGCTTTGTAAAGAAAGTAGACATAGTCCAGATGATCTTGATCTTCAAAACCAGGAGGCTGTTCTACATACACTTCTTCATCTAGCTTACCATTCAGAAAGGCACTCTTGACATCCATTTGATAAACTTTGAATCTTGAATAGGATGCATATGCCAAGAATATTCTGATGGCCTCAAGTCTTGCCACTAGAGCATAGGTCTCGTCATAATCAATGCCTTCAGCTTGAGAATAACCTTTAGCTACCAGTCTTGCTTTGTTTCTTATCACAGTGCCATCTTCATCTAATTTGTTTCTGAATACCCATCTTGTGTCCACCACTTTTCTATCTTTAGGTCTGGGTACCAGCTTCCATACTTCTAGTTGCTTAAATTGATTGAGTTCATCTTGCATAGCAATCACCCAATCAGGATCAGATAGAGCTTCTTCTACTTTCTTAGGTTCCATGACAGACAGGAACCCAGAATAGTTACATTGATTCTGATAAGCTCTTCTTGTTTTCACACCAACATCTGGATCACCAAGAATCAGCTCAAAAGGATGAGCTCTATTCCAAACAGTTTGTCTGGGAAGAATTGATCTTGACGATTCACCTTGTTCTTCAGTATGATGTTGAGTATGACTTGTTGACCCTTCATTATCTCCCCCTGAGTTGTTGCCAGTTTGACTTGTTGATGGTTCAAGAGTATCAGTGGTGTCTTGAAAGTTATCACTGTTTTCACCAGTATCACCTTGATCATTACCACCAACATTTGGATTATTATTATCAGCAACAACGTCAGGTTGATTGTCATCATCTGAATCTGAGTCTGACATATCATCAAACTTAAGCTTTTCAGATGGATCTTCATTTTGGATATTTGGGAGTTTTGTGTCATCAAATGTAACATTGACACTTTCCAAGGTTTTCTGTTGATCAATAAGATACACCTTGTAGGCTCTTCTAGTATAACCAATAAATATTGCTTCATGTGCTTTTTCTTCAAATTTACCACCTTGATCATCTCCTTCTTTCAGCACAAAGCATTTTGTCCCAAATACATGGAAGTACTTGAGAGTTGGTTTCTTGTCATGTAGAGCTTCATATGATGTCTTCATTAAGTCTTTATTGATAAGTGTTCGATTCTGGGTATAGCATGCAGTGTTGACAGCTTCAGCCCAAAAGCTCAATGGAAGCCTTGATTCATTTAGCATCGTACGTGCATCTTCAATCAAGGTTCTATTCTTTCTTTCAACTACCCCATTTTGTTGAGGAGTTCTGGGAGCCGAGTACTGTCTAGTTATACCTTTTTCAGTGCAAAAGTCATTCAGAACTACATTCTTGAATTCAGTTCCGTTGTCTGACCTTATAGCTCTTACTGGACGATTAGAATCCAGCTCAATTAACTTAATGTGATCAACTACCAGTTGTGGAGTTTCTTCTTTTGAGTTCAGAAATAGTACCCATGTGAATTTTGAGAAATCATCAACAATCACTAGAGCATATCTTTTTCTTGACATAGACATCACACTAACTGGACCAAACAAATCCATATGGAGAAGTTGTAATGGTTCAGTTATTGATGATATGTTAGTGCTCCTATGAGTTGCCCTTTTTAACTTCCCTTTTTGACAAGCATCACATAGACCTTCCTGAGTAAATTCAATCGAAGGTAAACCTCTCACCAACTCTCTTTTCACTAGAGAATTCATTGTTTTGAAGTTTAGGTGAGAAAGTTTCTTGTGCCATAACCAACTTTCATCAGTGGATGCCTTTGAATAAAAACATCTAATTTCTTCTGTGCTTCCAGAGTTCATATTGGCTATGTACAAGTTTCCTTTTCTTACTCCAGTCAACTGCGGCCTTTCATTTCTCTTGTGTGATATTAGACAATTCTTCTTGTTGAAATGAACTTCATAACCTCTGTCACAGAATTGACTAATACTGAGCAAATTGTGCTCAAGGCCGTTCACAAAAGAGACATCTTCAACGATAACATTTCCAGCTTCTAATCTTCCATATCCATCAGTTTTACCTTTGCTGTTATCTCCAAAGGTAACGACTGGGCCGGCCTTCTCCACCACATTTGTCAGCAGGGATCTATCTCCGGTCATATGCCTTAAACATCCACTGTCCAGAATCCACATGACTCGTTCAACCTGTTTCAAACCCTGCAATGACAAATTGGTTAGACTTTCTTCGGAACCCAAATTTGATTGGGTCCGGAGTACTTAAAGAATTGACCTTTATCAGGTAAAGCAACACTTTTTATTTTAACAACATTTTCTTTAGGTACTGGACATTTAACCCTGTAAACAGCTTTAACTTCTTTTGGTTTCAGCTTGGGTAACCATGTCTTCACCTTATCCTGAGAAGGACTTGGAGTCCTAACCTTAGAATTAGGTGATTTTACAGTCCTGGATCTAACATGTTTATTTCTGCTCATATGTTGTCTAGGAACATTCTTATCAACACATGCATGATTACCGTTAAAGTAAGCAGACATTATATTAAAAGCACAAGACATGCAATTAACAGCATCACACTTTTTATGAGCAGTATCAATAACAGGAATAACATGCATGGTAGATATGTTGTTGCATTTATTCATGTTGTTACTTCTACTACTAGTTTTCAAGGAACTAGTAGACTCATCAACTCTTTCTGCTTTCTTAAACACAGTTTTTCTATCTTCATCATTTTTAACAACTTTATTACTTTCTAAGACTACGCCATTAGCTAAATCCTCAATGCGCATCTCTTCCTTAATGATTAAAGATGTTGTATCCAAAGGTTCTGCTATGGATGTCTTAAAGAGTGGGTTACTTACACCCTTAAGCACTAATGGTATACCCCTATCTACAACACTGACACGATTAGGGGTATTAATGCTTTTTCGACCAATAGATTCATTATAATCAAACCCAATTCCTACAGTTTGATTAATAGCTTGTTGGTTAAACAACTCTTTAGCCACTTTACAAGAATTAGAAGTAGCACTAACCCTTATTTCTAGTTCAGCTATTGTTTCACGTTGTTGAACCACTATCACTGCTAGAGACCTCTCAAGTTCTTTTAGAATTCTTATTTCTGATTTTTGTATAACATGGCAATTTTGTACATCGTGTAATTCTGATAATTGATTACTAAGATCTGTATTTAACAAGTTTAGCCTTTCAATCTCTCTATTAGCATTACCTAGTGTATCACTAAGTTGATAGATATATTGACTTTCAGTACATGATACCTCAGATGAAGTACCACTGGAGTTATCAGATTTTGCCATCAGGGCAAGATTGCCATACTCTTCATCTTCAGAGTCTGTATCATCCCAACTCTTTCCAGCAGCCACATAGGCTTTACCTGTCTTCTTCTTCTCAGATCCAAAGTCTTTTCTTTGGTTTTGTTTTGGCTTCTGACATTCAGTAGCGAAATGTCCAAGTTCATTACAGTTGTAGCATCTAATTTTACTTCTTTCAACTGTTCCAGTTTTGTAACCTCCTCTGTTATTTGAGGATGAAGAACCTCCTCTCTGGAACCTGTTATAGTTAGATTTGTACCTGAACTTGGGATTCTTCCTGAATCTGAAGTTGCTGAATTTCCTTACCAACAAAGCCATGGACTCATCTTCCAACTGATCTAGCTCTTCTAACGAATAGAAGTCTCCTTCATCTGGACTAGCATTCGTTTGACCAACTTCAACTTCAAGCTTACCACTGTCAACATTACAAGGTTGAATAACCTTATTTTCCACTTCCTGTTTGTTCTCAACAATAAGAGCTGTAGAAGTATTAGCAACTCTTCCTTTTCCATAAATCTCCTTTTGTTGAGATTGTTCCAGTTCATAGGTTTTTAAAACACCAAAGAGTCTTTCTACAGTAATTTCACTTAGATTCCTCGACTCTCTGATGGCTGTAATTCTATGTTCTAGATGAACAGGCATTGACAGTAGAAATTTTCTGTTGATCTCTTTCTGAGTGTAATACTTGCCATGCATCTGTAAATTGTTGACAAGTTTGTTATATCTTTCAAACACATCTTGAATACTTTCATTGTATGCTGATCGAAAGAGTTCATACTCAGATGTCAAAATTTCTAGTCGATTCTCCCTAACTTCCTCTGTTCCTTCATTCACAGTTTCAATGGTTTCCCACATTTGCTTTGCAGTCTTGCAGTTAATCACATGACTGTACATTACAGAGTCTAGAGAATCTATTAAGATCAGTCTTAAATTAATGTCAAGTCCAGCTTCCTCTCTTTCAGCAAGAGTGTATTCAGAAGAATCTTTTTGTACAAACTTTGCAGGGGCAACAACTTTTCCATCAGTAACAACTTCAGGTGTTAATCCAAATGGTATTATTGGTCCTTCTGATAAGACTTTCATGTATTTAGGATTTGCAACCTCGAGGAACATTAACATTTTGTTCTTCCACATATCATAACTGTTTTTGTCCTATATGGGAATTTTCACAGTTCCAACTTTAGAAGACATGATGAATTTTTTAAGAGAGTTAAAAAATTCGGGGATGATTTTTAATCGAGTAAAATGGGATCTTTGATTTGTGTATCAATCAACCTGCTTTGATACCAATTGTTAGGTCCGATAAGATTGTAGAAGGGGGGGTTGAATACAATCTTTACCTTTTTATCGAAATTTGTCCTTTAAATTAAATTTGATAAAGACAAATTTATGTGCGGAATTATTTAACACAATTTTTCAAGTTGAATATAATTGTATATTAACTTGATGTGGTGTTACAAAATCAGTATAACAACTTATCAAGATGTTAATAACTAATTAGAAAATTCGACATGAACTTTTCTAATTTAGTTAATAATAATCAAGATAAGAACTAGGAAACTTAATTCGCTAGTACTACAAGAATCACAAATAAACAAGTTCTATCGGATAGAATATCACAAAGATGAAGAACTTGAATTTCTGGGAATTGTTTAAGCTTTGGTGTTCTTGAGAGAGAGAATTCTGTTCTTGATGAAATGTTTCTGCTGTGTTTTCTCCGTTATGACTTAATCTGGTCTGTTCTGTTCTTTTATATTAGTAACAGGTCTTGCTGGCTTTCTGTAGGATATTTAACTGCTCCAGCATGACTTAAACTGCTACCAAGACTTGATTTTCCTTCATTAAGACTTACACAAACCTCCATTAAGACATAAAATGTGTCGGTATGACTTAACAGAAATTCGGTAAGGCTTACAACAGCTGGCAGAGGTCGGTAAGACTTAATCCAGGTCGGTAAGACTTAATCCAGGTCGGTAAGACTTAATCCTGAACTTCAATGCTCGGTATGACTTAATCAACAGCTGTGTTCGGTATGACTTAACTAATTAGGTCATACCGAATTTAACCAATAAGACATAATCCTTCCAGCTTTAATTAAGTCATTTCTTTAAGTCATGTTGATCCAATTAATTAGTTAATGATTAACTAATTCACATTTAATTGATACAATAATTAATTTAAATAAATAAATTAATTCTTCCAGAATTAATTCATTTAATTAAATCAACTAAATGATTTATATCAATTACAAATGAATTTAATTAAATCAATAAATAATTAATTTAATTCTTACAAACCACTAAAGGTAGTAAAGAAGTACCACTGATTTGTGTTGACGTTCGATGTACTGTCTGGTTCATGAACGACTAAATTCAACGATGCTTCTTCACTTTTGACTTTAGATTGTGGTTTGTTTCTTCTCTCAATTCTCTTGTACTATAACTGATCTTCAAACTATCACTCGAAAAATCTCTGTCACTGTTCAAATGAATCCATTCACTTAAATGCTGTACTGGGGCTTGATCAGATAACTGAATCGTCTTCCAGTGTATAACATCAAAACTATAGATTGACTTTTCTTCTTTCTTCTGATAGATAATACTTCTTGAGATTCCTGTGACAGTTCATATGTATATTTACTTATTACAATTTGGTTTAAGTTGATTAAGATCCTCTAACTACAAATAGGCTGAGTCATATGCCTTTCACTTACCGGTCATTGTTGCCTTAGCAAGTCCAACTCATATCATCTGAATTCATAATGTCGTTATTAAGGTTAATGCCATCCCTTGTGCATTCCCCAGGGTTTGTCTTAATTTATGGATATCCTATCCTTAATTCAACTGCCAAGGAATTCTTGCATCCTATACTTAGCAATCAAATCATGTATCCTTAATAAGGGTCTCTTTTCAGTCATTCTCATTTGATAATCGATCGGTGGCTTAATGCTAACCTCTTCTTTCAGATAGTTGTCAGCCTATTTGACCTTCCAAAAGACAACGTATGTCTATCTGCTCTCTTACAGAACTTGGTACTGGTAGCAAGGATGTTCTGGAAGATATTGGTCGAGTTCAACGTGAATCTCTTAGTACTTATCGTTCTTCGCAAAGGTACTTGCCTCATACAAAATTTCTACAGCATACTGATCAATCTCTGACCATTTCTATACTCACTTCATAAATCTCCGTTGTTTAGTATTTATAATACCTTAACATCAAACATCTCAAGTCACTATACTTCTATTTTTACTCGTAATCTTGGACAATCATATATACATGAATCACTTTAGTACGGGTGACCCCATATTAAAAAAAAATCTAGCAAATTCCCAATCAAAACATGGGTTGCAAAGGGTTCAGTAGAAGATTCCTACGATCTCATTAATATTTCCGTTATATCAGAAGCCCTTGCAGTCGGTGCTTACTTAGAAGCAACCCTGCTTTGTCCTTTCATTGCTGGTCTAGTCACTTGATAATCCTTTGTGACTTGGCCTCAACTGGCCACACTAAAATAAAAATATATGATTTTAGGGGTTTGGCTAATAGCATTACTTTTCTAGCAATTGCCGGCATAGTGCCTTCTTCTTTGATACCTTTCTACCTTTCCAAAACTTTACTCCATATGAGTCTTAATCTACTACTCGGCACCGTCTCCGGTCACCTTTCTTCAACTTTTATCTTTTCAACTATTCTTATCAATCCCGCGTGCCACGCAAGCTTACAATTCCTGACATAACAGCCTTTTCACTTAAGTCAATCCCGGAGTTTCTCAGTCCGGCTGGTTTCTTACTTACATTTCCTGTTTTCGTCCAATCTCACTTCATCATTGTATTTTTACAATAAATCGCGATAACCGGGGTCTATCCACCAACCCATATAGCGGCTACTTTACCCAATTCACGGGGTTCACCCCAGTTTCTACTCTCTTCCATGATGTTCTCTGATAATCAGAAAGATAAGGTTTGCCAAAATTCGTTGAAGTTCTTCCCAGAATTAGGGAAATTTTGGTCAATCTATCCATCTACTAGTAACATTAAGGAGACCAGTTTCGAAACCTAAAGAATAGTTCTATGAACCTCCAAGCAGGTAGAATCGTTAGCAGTCATAATTACGAAATAATCGTCATTAGGTTGGAAGTTTAACCCCTGGAGAGGAACCAATTATATACATCCCTTAGAAGGGAATCAACAGTTTTAAACTGAAACTTGTCACAACGTCCTGATATTCAATATTACCAAATATCAGTCTACCTGACTACTAGTCTCAGAAGGAACATTACCGTCGGAGTTGGTTGTTCCACAAAATTGGCAGTACTAAGGCCATCCGATCTGGTGGACCGTGCTGTTCGAATGCATCCGCAAGTACTTTGTCGTGCTGCGCAAGCACACATCATAATCCTTTATGCGAAGCGTCATTGGAAGCACAAAGTCTCCTTTTTCCATTAAGCAATGCCAACTCTTGGTCATTACCAATTTCATCTTTTAGCTCCAGGAAGATTTTCTCACATTTTTCTCTTTAACTGCTGATCGTATTACTTGATCCATTATAACTCCGCGTCGGAGTAAACTTACGGTAACTACTATAATCCATTCAACGAAAAGAAAGAATTTAATATTCCTCTGAATCACATGCATCTAGCCTTTCTGGTTCATCATTTCACTGAGTTGAAATAACCATATACTCAGTCTCTGACAGTAGCCTTATTACGAGTTCATCTTGACTCACTGGTCTTATCTTCTGGTAGGTTCTAAGATCATTGTCTTGCTTACTACCACCTTATATAACTTTATCCAGTCATGCTGTCACTTCCCAATATTTTCATTTTCTAACTGATTCATTCATAAAATGGAAATTTTACTGAAATGAACAACTTCATTAATCTCAATTTGGTTCCATAATTTACAACCTATGACATCTGCCTTCTCATGGCGAATTATTACTGACAATATTCTTGCTAATTCATTTGTCAAATGATATGGCACTTACTACCTCCTTCTCAACTATTTCTAGGGACTCTGCTCCTCGTCCTATATCGATGTCTTTGATAATCATACATCCCTCTAGCTCTTTCTTCGTTAATATGAAAGTCTCTGAGGATTCTCGTCTATTCCCGTATAAGATCTCAAGTAATTCTTCCAATCCGTCTTACTCGCTGGTACTACATCCAGTAGTCCGGCTATGAATCCAACACGAATCTTTAGTTCTCTTACTAGTAGCTTAGTTCTTTATGCTCACTTTTGTGAGCACCATGTCTTAATCATCACAGTCTTTCTGGCTGCAGTCCTCATTCCTCGAGGGTAAGCTCCTTATCCTAACAGGATTTTCCTTATCTGCTGGAACCTCTTCCGGGTCTCCAGTAGGGTACTCTATTGAATTTACCCGCTGATCTTCAGCATATAATAAAGCATCATCGTGCTGCTGCTCGTATGCCTCAAGATCTGTCGCCTTCCTCGTCGATACGATATCGAGCTAAGTTACTATCATGATACTTAAGAGTTCCCATAAGGGTTTTATATGTCATCACTACATTAAGTAGTCCGACTATGAACTTGGCAAGAGTTCTTATTATCTTAGTGAATTTATTATTTTAACGTCGCCTCATCTCTGGGGTTTATAACGTACGCTCTGATACCATTTCTGTAACACCCCCAGATTTGGGGTCAGGGATCTGGTCGTTACCTTCTCAATTCCCATCCACAATTCAACATAAATATTAAATTACAACTTTGTGACCCAAAATAATAACATAAAACACACCCGTTATAGTCCTAGAGATGAAATCAGAGTAACTACCAAATTTTATTAAGCACATTATGAGTTCTTACAATCCAAAAAGAATTACAATGTGAATACATACTCTTTGCCATCCATTATCATAAGTCATACCAGCCCACATATTTGGTACTGAAAGAATGAATCTATTCTACCAATAGCTTTCTCTTCGGCTCTGGTAGTCTCATCGTCCCCGCCAGCGTCGAGTGCGCCTTGTGCGAGTCATCTGGTCTAGCTGTTGTTGTGATATAATAATAAAGCAAGGGTGAGCACTAGCCCACCAACAATATTGTTTAACTGAACGATAATATATAACAGTTCAAAAGTATCTTTCAAACCATATGCCACGCATTTACGGAAATGATGCCAGTATAATATGAACGATGAAGTTACAAGGTAACTTAAATTATCTATTTTGTGGAAATATCTGCTAAGTCAAAATAAGAAAGATATTATCATTTATCATATAAAGAGGAACTTGTAAGGAAAATATTGCAATTCCAGTTATTAACATTTTTCGAAGTCCTACAACCTGAAAGAAGTCTCTTCGATATGTGTTGCGGAAGACACCATCAACCTGAAAGAAGTCTCTTCGATACGTGTTGCAGGGAATTCCCAATTTGGGAGATGAACCAATACTCGAGTTATCACGCGCCATCTGTCCCACTCCCTGATGATCAGTCGGGGATGGTACAGCCCAATATAGTTTACTACCGGTAGAAGGAAGAACTGACGGCTCCACTTATCGATTGCCTTTAATAGTAATTCCCTGGCCAATGGTTAGGCCTTGTGATGGACCGCGCGATTCGGCCTCTTACACACGACTCCTAGTTCAAATAAATCCACAGCATTGAAACGTAGAGTTTGTCCTCCCTTCCCCGAGTGCAATACTTGTTGATAAGACTCCACAAAGTAGTCGTATCTAGTTGGAAAGGAAAATTCACCAACATTTTCCAAGCTTTTGCTTGTTAATGGATATCAACTTGTTCCAACAATCTTACCCCTCGAATGATGAGAAGGTACACACAGACTTAATGAGTCCATAGCAACCAAGTTGCGAGTGAAAAGGATAAATTATGATCGGGAAGTCAACAAGATAAATAACATTGCTCAAGTAGGTTCCCCTATAATATGGAAGTTTGAGCGAGCATTTAAATCCTTTTAAGATAGATTTAAATGAAAAATAAAGAGTTGGGAACCTTTCCTTGATAAAATAGTCGTAAAAAGACTCCGAAATATTTTACATAATATCTGGAGGTGAAAGATAATCTCCGAATAATATAAATCATTTAAAAAAGAATTTAAAAGAATTAAATAAATATTCCAAGAATATTTATTTACTCAATAATAATTACGGAATATTATTAACTCATAATATTGCTCGTAAGTAATCCTCGAATGAATATATGGAATTATTTACTAAATAAATCCCTTCTTAAATGAATATTCGAAATAATATTCATTAAATAATTAAACTCCAATAAATATTTAAAATAATATTCAATAAATAAGTCAAACCTTAAATGAATATTTGAAAATGATATTCATTTAATAAATAATCTTCTAAAAGAATATCCAAATAATATTCATTTAGTAATCAAAACTTTAAAGGAATAATCGAAATAATATTCCTTAAGTAAATAAAACTTCCAATGAATATTTAAAATAATATTCATCAAGTACATAAAACCTTAAATGAATATTCGAAAGTAATATTCATTTAATAAATAACATTCTAATGAATATCAAAATAATATTTATTAAATAATCAACTCTAAATGAATATTCGAAACTAACATTCATTTAATATCTCTCGACTGAGATAATACTCGAATAACATTCCACGAAATATTTACAAGTAATTTATACTTTATGGGAATATAACTAACGTTTAATAATAACATTCCTCAGATAAATAATAATCTATCATTGGAATCCCTCCGGGTTTCCACGACTATCTATATCTCAAAATACCGACTCCCGGTCTATATTTAAAAATAAATATCATATGCCCTTCGCTAAGGGTCTTATCCAAACAATCCGGCTTATAACTGATAATTCGCATCTAGTCTATAAGCCAATATCAATTCAGGGAACAGGTATCATTATATAATTTGACAATAGGCATGCATGCTATGGCATATGTAAAATGGCAATCACATATATATATTATCACAACAACAGGTTCAGAGTTTTGAACACTTGCCTGGTAATCAGGTGTTGGTGGAGATAGCGTGTCCTGGGTCTGCTCGATGATCTAAAAACAATCAGAACATTCGAGATTAGCTATTTAACACGTTTTAAAAGTCTAGGTATAACTTCACTAAAATCGAAACACGTTTTCGAATTATCTCGTTATACACCTTTTAATGTAACTCTTTTTATTACTGATACGATCCGACATTTATTCGTTATTACGACATGTCATCATACCCACGCTCGGTATATACCTAGGTCGTATAAGTTCTAAAGTCGATCGATTAGGAACCGAGATTATACCTCGAGTTTTATCGTTCGTTTTCTAAGTGTTTTACCAAAGTTATAACCAAGCGGGTTTTTAGGGGTTCGTTCGCGTTTAACTTCGATTCAAACATTTTTATAAAATTGGAAAACGATCCGTTTCACATGAGGTTTTCTCTCACACCTTCCTTTTTACCTCTAGTATTTAATTACCAAGATTCGCCACTGACTTACGTATTTTACAAGGGTTCAATTTCAGTTACGAATTCTCGTTTATGGTTTCAAACTACTTTTTGTAATTTGACCATAACTCCTAAACCGTAAGTCGAAATGTTTCGATTCTCATTCCAAAACGATCTATGGCTCGAGCTCTACAAGGGCATGTCATAATATTACCAAGGTCAGGAATTAATATTTACTGTCATGCTCGGTTTCTAAGTGTTAACAAAAATTCGGCATTACGATGGCTATATATCGAATGTTCTAAAAATTATAACAATTCAACCAAGCCACACAGGGCATCCAAACAACTCATACACATATTTCTCATCCTCAATCTGTCCAAAATCATCATATCATAACCATGTTTAGATCCACTAACAAAATCCATAATCATGCTTATAATCATGCTAATACTATAACTAATCTTATATCATCAAGAACATGCTTAAATCTTCAAAACAAAGCTAGGGTTTTGATGAGATATACCTTCCTTGGAGGATGTAGAGACCTTAATAAGCCTTTACTAGTCCTTAGAACACCTTAACCAAGTTTAACTAACAATAATCATCAAGCACATAATTAGTGATTTTGGGATCTGCTATAACGCAGTGGAAAGATCATGAAAAACGAGGTCCTTAATGAGGTTTTCTGGATGAGGCTTCTAAAGGAGAGTTGTAGAAAATCTAACCAGCTTTCCAACAAGTTAAAGAACACCAAATTCCATTGAGTAATGAAGGAGATATGGCCATTTGAAAATCGTCACAGAAACTGTCATGAATCTGGATAGTTTGCTTCTTCAACTTGGGGAGGTGATTTGCCTAGGCTATACTACTTGGATTGCTATGAAATTTGGAGCGAATATTGCCCATGGAGTGGAGAGGTTGTGGTTAAAATTTGGTGATTTTATCATGGATAGAAATGGAGATATTAATTTGTTTTTGGAGAGTGTTTCTGCTGGGCAGTTTTGAGATTTTGTGTTTTGATAGCTTCTCTTGCACTCATCTAGCATAAAGTGATGTGTTTGGATAATATCTTGCTAAAGTAGCTTTAATAAAGTGATGATGCAATGGATGATGAGAATTGCATGGACAAGTGTTGATCTTTGGTGGTGTTAAGGCTAACTAAGTAGTTTCTTTTGTTAAGTACTAGTTTCATCTCTAAGTATGCTAGTTGCATGAGTCATCACTTGGTTTGCTAGATATTTTCCACCACTACATGCATGTATCTTGATTCCCTGCTTGTTTCTTTGTCCGGTTATTGCTCAATTCTTTGATCGTTCAGAGGAATAACTCATTCGTTTCTAGTTAGGGTTTTACCGGGATCCGTCTTAATATTTAAACTATCATTCTCCATTCTCTTTAATAAATCTTGAATCCATATTACTTAAATCCTTTTAATAATTCCCTAAGTCTTTCAGTGTCCGGAGAAATCTCGGGGAAAATAAAATTGCTATTTTTCAGAATCCGACAGCTTTTACATACACTCTTTTTCCCCCTGGATCACTAATACGAACTCAGAATTTCGTTTCGGGTACTTCAATATAGGGTCGTCTAATAATATTCCTAAATCAACCAAAATCACTATTCATCCATTTTTCTTTACTCATCCTCTTAGGGTTGTACAATTGTCCCTGATCTCTTTCGATCGTTCCTTAACTTTTTTACGGACCTACTGGACCAATAACAGATATCTATTTGGATGACATAAGAATAATCTTCTCCTTTAGAATTATCAAATCTCAACTCCCTAGGAGATAGATAATTCTTATCTAAAGTGTCAACCAATAGTATTCTTCATGGCATATAAACATTTGAATCCAAATCTATTCCTTTCATTCATTATCTCAATCGTTACATCGTAGTCGTAATCATTATTCACCATTACCTCAGTACATAATAAAAAGTTTTAATTATATCCAAAATTTGGGGGTTCTTACAAAGATAGAGAGAGAGAAGGCGATTAACACAATTGCAGAAATTGAACTTACTGAAGGCCATGAGCAGCAAACTTATCCATAAACATTCTAAGTAAGTGCAAACACCACATAAAAAAATAAGATATGAAGATAAGAAAGGCAAAAGGTGGATATCTCAGTTTACAGAGGCATGGTTTGATCACTTCTCTATCTCATTACAAGTAGGTCAGACATCATTTTTGCAACATGTCCGTGTGCAAGGTTTCAGTCAAATCCAAAAGAGTCTCACATGATCTCTGTCAAGAGGATTTTCAGATATTTGAATAGCACACCGAACTTGGAATAATGGTATCCTAAAGACACGGGGTTCAATTTGATTGGTTATTTTGATGCTGATTATGCAGGATGTAGATTTGACAGAAAGAGTACCTCAAGTAGCTACCAGTTTCTTGGACAAAGGTAAGTATCTTGGTATAACAAGAAACAACAATCTGTGTCAACTTCCACAGCTAAGGCTGAATATATAGCTACTGGGAGTTGTTGTGCTCAAGTGCTTTGGATTAGAAATCATCTAAGAGATTATGGACTTGTGTTGGAAAAGATTCCTATCATGTCTGACAACACAAGTGTAATTTCTATAGTTGCAAATCCTGTTAATCATTCTAGAACAAAGTACATTAACGTCAAATATCATTTCATCAGGGAACATGTATCAAATAGAACTACTGAGTTGCATTATGTTCCCACAGATAAACAGTTAGCTGATATATTTACTAAGCCATTAGATGAAGCCACCTTCAACAGGTTGGTTAGTGAGATTAGAATGCTGAATTCTTCAACTTCTGGCTAAGTATAGTTATCAATTAATTGTTGCAGCAGTAAACACTTGTTTTTTCTAAATGCTCAATATTTTGAAATAAGTATTGACTGAAATCTGATTTATAAATATATCTGCAGTCTGTTGCATATGTTGAAAAATCATATTTAAGAGTTTGAAATTTCTTTAAAATTTTAAGAAAAAAACTATTTAATCTGTTAAAATTTTCTTTATAAATAATTCTAGAAGATTTTAAGAGATAGTAAAAATCAAGTTTTATGAGTGATATTGCAATTCTGTAACGCCCCCAAATCCGGGGTCAGAAGATTTGGTCGTCACGCGAAAATCCTCAAAATAAAACATCTGTTTAATAATAATCAGTCACTTGTGATTGTCTAACACTGGAAATATAACATCGGTGACCCCAAACATACCAAGATCTTTAAGGTTATAGGGCTAAGAATCCAAATTCCATTAAATAAAAAGTATTCATTCTTTACAACATTCTCTTTGATCAATTCTTAAATCACTGGTGTAACTTCGATAAGAAGTACGCCAGGCCAATTAGACTATTACATAATAATAATAATAAATATTAGATCTCAATAATATAAAATAGATCTTACACTAAATCCAGACAGACATCCTGAGCCAAGTCATCTTCGAAATAGCATCACGCTTCTTCTCTTTCTGAACTGTGCGGATAAGTCTCACCAAACTACCTTATTGAAATGTTAGAATTTAAAATAGCAAGTATGAGCGAAAGAAATGCTCAGCAAGCGTATAAAAATTTTGTTATAAAACCAGGATAAGTGGGGCATAAAATCAACTGAAATGTAAAACAGTTTATAGAGAAAACTGAATCAACAACTGTGATATAATTCAAACCATAACTGAAATCATTCAGCATGGCACAAAAGTGAATCACCTGCCAGCTCACAATATATAATAGCCATTCTGGCGAGATGGATTGGATATATAAAAAGAAAGACAAACCACCATTGCCCTCTGATCAGGTTCAAAAGCAATGGGACCCTTTATACTACCACCGGTACATTTCTATACCCGTGTGTATAGCCCGAATTTCATGAGGATACCTGTTAGGAATAATTCATGAGTTGTGATGAGTAGAATAGAATAACATTACACTTCTTGTAATACCCTGATATTAGAAAGGGTTTAGCATTTGATTAAGGATGAATCAGTTGTCCAAGATATGCAGAACTGTGAACAGTACTTGATCAGAGACTATGTTAGATATTGATTCTAGTGATGTCAGGATCTGGACTACTGATCAGATACTGATGCTGACGTCATCAGGAATGCGATGTCAGTATTAGGTTGCTATCAGGATTGGAAGCTGATCAGGATTACATGAAGATATACATCAGTCCAGAGATCAAGGGAGATTGAAATGTCGGTTCCTGATTTATAGGAACGCAACTATCATTCAAGATATGTATTAAGAGTCATATGTAATTGATTGAATATATCTTATAATTGATAGGGCAGCTGTGTACAATATATAAACACAGTTTAGGTTTTACTTGTGAGTAATCGCTTACACGAGATATCTTGTAACCTAGCAGCTCTCAAGAACATCAGTATTTCTTGAGAGAGTTTGTAACAGTCTTATGTCACAATTAATAAAGCTGTTATTTGTTTATACTTGTGTTATCATTTCTGTTTAAGTTGAAAATCTTATACAATTGTATTCAACCCCCCTTCTACAATTATTCTTTACTGGGTAACAATTGGTATCAAAGCAGACTGATTAATTATAATCAGAAACGATCTTAAGATGTCGACGAGCAAGTATGAAAGCATTAAAATCCATGTCCTCAAAAAGGCTGAATACCCTACTTGGAGAGTAAAGATGTTGATGTTTCTGGAGGCTACTGATCCTAACTATCTGGATAGGATTTATGATGGTCCTTATATTCCTAAGAGATTAGTTGTTAGAACAGATTCAGTTCCTGAACACTATGTTCAGAAGACCAAGGCTGAATGGACTCCTGAAGAAAAGGCTGAAGTACTCAGAGATGCAAAGGTGAAAAATATTCTTCATAATAGCCTTGATGCTGTCATGTCAAACAGAGTGATAGCATGTAAAACTGCTAAGGAGATTTGGGAAACTTTGGAAACTCAATGCCAGGGCACTGAATCTATCAAAAGAAATAGAAGGGCTCTGTTGATTCAAGAGTATGAACAGTTTGATGCAAAATCTGATGAAAGCCTCACTGATCTATATGATAGATTTCTGACACTGCTGAATAATCTATCTCTAGTTGGCAAAGAGTATGATCCAGAGGATTCAAACACCAAGTTTCTTAGAGCTCTGCCTGAGGAGTGGGATACACAGACCTCAATCATTAGGCATCAGTATGATCTCAATGCTGTGTCTCTTGATGAAGTTTATGGGATGCGAAGAACCCATGATCTTGAGGTTCAACAAAGGAAGAATAAGAAAAGCAACAAAACAAAGGCTGTTGCTTTAAATGCTGAATCAAAATCAATAGGAAAAGTTGTGGAGGTTCCAAGAAGAAGTAGAGTGGTTGAGTCAAATACTGATGACTCATCATCAGATACTGATGCAAATCCTGATACTGATGATGATTCTACTGATTCTGATATGATGGAAATGGTTGCCATGATAGTCAAGGGCTTCAAGAAGATGAAGTTCAGGAAGGATAGAAGACAAGGCAACTTTCAAAAGAAACCTTTCAATGCTGACAAAAACAGGTACAAGAAGAATGAAGGCAAAGGTAGCAAGTTTGACAAGTTAAAGGTCAAATGCTACAACTGTGATGGGATGGGTCACTTTGCAACTGAATGCAAAAAGGCCAAAACCAAGGCTCTTATCTCATCAAGCAAGGATTGGATGGACTCTTTCTCAGAATCTGATGAGGAAAAGGTGAACTATGCATTGATGGCAAATGTTGATGAGATTGATTCTCCTGATAATAAGGTACCTGAAATTGTTTTTGATTTTGATACTGATAATGTCTCTGAGTTAATATCATTTCTAAAGTCTCTACACATTAGCTTTAGAAGTCAATCTCTAGAAAATGCTAGAATCATAACTGAGATGTCAGAATTGTATAAGAGAAATGATCATTTGGAAGCTGAGTTACTCTTTATGCAGGAGGTACAAAATGAATGTGATAAGGCTAGGCACATGAAGCTAGAAATGGAGTTTAAATGTACTGCACTTGAAAAGGAACTTAATGATGCTAATGAGAAACTCAGAATCTGGACACATTCTGGAAAGAAAACACATGATATCATCACTGATAAGAACTGGAAACACTGTCTAGGTTATAAACCAGAGAATAAAATAAAGAATAAAGATAAAGTTGTTACAGATGAAACAACAGAACCAGGAAGAGTTGTTATAGGTGAGTCAACAAATCCAAAAACCTACAGACATGTTATAGACAGAACAAAACCTGCTCTTAAACCTGTGAATTATGTGTATTCAGAAAATCCCAAATCAACTTATGAAGAGGGGTCTACTTCTGCAAAAAATTCTAAGTCTAGAACAGTCAAAATTATGAGTTCTAAGAATGTAGGTCTATTGTCTAAAAAACAACTGAGAGACAGAATCTGTGAAGAGACAGATGAAAGAAAACAACTACTGCTAAGAGAAACAAGAATGGTAAGGTTGGAATAAATAAAGAGAATAATTATAAGTATATTCCAAATGCACCTAGAAAAACTTGTTTGAACTGTGGTAATTCTAATCATCTTGCTATTGATTGCAAGAAGAATAAAAAGAAGGCAACTATTGTTCCTAAGTCTGACATTAGGAATAGATCAGTATTTTATAAACCATAGAATCTCTGTTTTCATTGTGGTAGTAAATGGCATTCTATTTATACATGTGAAGAATACCATAATTTGTACTACAATTATTATGAGCCTTTACCTAAATTCAATAAAAGTGCAAATTCTGATAAAATTGAGAATGTGAATAAGGAACATGAATTTAACTCTGATACAGATAAGACAAAAATTAAGGGATCTAATCTTGTGAGGAATGTCTATGTCAAAAAGTCTTCTGCTGCTAAAAATGTTAAAATTCATGCAAATAGAACCCAACAAGTGTGGGTTCTTAAAAATTCTAACTAAGTTTTCTGTGTTTCTGATTGCAGGGTAAAAAGAAAAATGTGTTAGTCATGGATAGTGGATGCTCTGTGCACATGACTGGAAACAAAACCCTGTTATCAGAATTTGAGGAGAAGGTTGCCCAACTGTGTCTTATGGAGATGGCAACATTGGACAAACTTTGGGATATGGCAATATAATCATTGGAAATGTCATCATTGAAAAAGTAGCTCTGGTGAAAGGACTTAAACATAATCTGCTTAGTGTTAGTCAAATCACAGATAGAGGTTATCATGTAAACTTCAATGATACTCACTTCGAAGTGGTCAGTAAAGCGTCTGGAAGAATTGTCTTGACTGGTCAAAGACATGGTAACATTTATGAAGCCAACATCTACACCAATACTGATGGTCCCTCAACATGTCTTATCAGTAAAGCAACAGTAGATGAAAGTTGGAATTGGCACAAGAAGTTTTCTCATCTCAACTTCAACAACATCAATGAGTTGGTTAAGAAAGATTTGGTGAGAGGATTACCAAAAGAACTGTATACTCCTGATGGACTCTGTGATGCTTGTCAGAACGCCAAACAGAGAAGAACATCATTTAAGAGTAAAACTGAATCCTCAATTGATGAACCATATCACATGCTTCATCTTGACTTATTTGGACCAGTAAACATCATGTCCATTAGTAAGAAGAGGTACACTCTAGTCATTGTTGATGAATATACTAGATTCACTTGGGTGTAATTTCTTCATAGAAAAGTTGAAATTGCTGAAATACTTTTGGATCATGTGAGATTCATTGAAACTGGCACAAAGTACAAGGTCAAGATTCTGAGAAGTGATAATGGAACTGAATTCAAGAATTCAGTAATGGAAGAGTTCTGCAAATACAAAAGAATAGCTCAACAATTTTCTGCTCCTGGCACACCCCAGCAAAATGGAGTAGTTGAAAGAAAGAATAGAACTCTTATTGAAGCTGCCAGAACTATGTTGGAGGAAGCTAAACTACCTACATATTTCTGGGCAGAACCAGTCAACACAGCTTGTTACACTCAGAACATTTCATTAATCAACAGACATGGTGTGACTCCTTATCAAATGATAAAGGAAAAGAAGCCAAGTCTGAAACATCTACATGTGTTTTGTTGCAAGTGCTTTGTTCCTAGACCTCATCCTGAACAGCTAGGGAAATTTGAAACTAAAGCTGATGAGGGCATCTTTATTGGTTATCCAACTTCAAGAGCCTTTAAAGTCTAAAATCTAAGAACAAAGACAGTCATGGAGTCTGTCAATGTATCTTTTGATGATAAAAAGATAAAAGAAATTGCTGAAGACTCTCATGACAGTTTGATTTTTGCAAATAAAGCTACCAAGAATCCTGATAACTTTGTGTCTAATCTTGATATCTCATCGGATCCTGATAATTCACACATTCCTGATGAAGTACCAATTACTGATGGTGAAACTATCAATGCAAATATTGAGGGGGGCAACATCAGGACACCATCAATACTGATTCAACTCAAACATCAGGGGAGGGTTCATCAGAAATGAATTCAAGTGATAATTCTGATAGTAATTCAGGAGGAGATAGCACCATCTCAGGGGGAACTTCTAATGATTCTAGTTCTTTTGAAGATAACACCAATCCAGGGGGAGCATCAATTCAAGAAATGATTTACCACCAGAAAGGAAATGGACCAAAAGTCATACTCCTGATTTAATTATTGGGAATCTTGATGAAGGTATTAAAACCAGAAGTGAAACTCAGAATGAATGTCTTTATCATAACTTTCTGTCAAAAGAGGAACCTAAGAAAGTTGAAGATGCACTCAAGGTTGCTGATTAGGTTACAGCAATGCAAGAAGAACTAAATGAGTTTGAAAGGAATGGAGTCTGGAAACTAGTACCAAGGCCAAACGATAGGTCAATTGTGGGTACAAAGTGGGTGCTCAGAAATAAGACAGATTCAGATGGCACAATTGTAAGAAACAAAGCAAGGCTAGTTGCCAAGGGGTATTCTCAACAGGAAGGAATAGACTATGATGAGACTTTTGCTTCTGTTGCAAGGCTTGAAGGTATCAGGATTTTTCTGGCATATGCAACCCACAAGAAATTCAAAGTTTTCCAGATGGATGTTAAAAGTGCTTTTCTGAATGGAGAATTGGAAGAGGAGGTATATGTTGAACAACCTCCTGGCTTTATTGATCCTAAATATCCAGATCATGTCTATAGACTTGATAAAGCACTTTATGGACTAAAGCAAGCTCCAAGAGCCTGGTATGAAACTCTGGCTCAATTCTTACTGGAAAGTGGTTTCAAAAGAGGTACTATTGATAAAACCTTGTTTTATTTGAATCATGGTAAGGACTTGCTGTTAGTTCAGATTTATGTTGATGATATCATTTTTAGGTCAACTAACTCCAAATTGTGTGAGAAGTTTTCAAAGCTAATGTAGTCTAGATATCAAATGAGCTATTTCTTAGGTCTGCAAGTTAAACAGACTGATGATGGAATTTTTATCAATCAGTCAAAGTATACAAAGAATTTTCTGAAGAAGTTTAACATGCAAGACAGGTCTACTGCTTCAACTCCTATAGCCACAACTACAAAACTTGATCCTGATCAAGGTACTGAAGTAGATGTAACTAACTACAGAGGTATGATTGGCTCACTCTTATATCTAACTGCCAGTAGACCAGATATCATGTATGCAACCTGTCTATGTGTAAGATTTCAGGAAAACCCTAAAGAACCACATCTCATAGCTGTGAAAAGGATTTTCAGATACTTGAAAGGCACTCCATCTCTAGGCCTGTGGTATGCAAGAGAATCTGATTTCAATTTATGTGGTTACTCAGATGCTGACTTTGCAGGGTGTAAAATAGAAAAAAAAGTACTTCAGGCAGTTGTCAGTTTCTTGGAGGAATACTAGTTTCTTGGTTCAGTAAAAAGCAAAAGTCTATCTCCACATCAACTGTAGAAGCTGAGTACATTGCTGCTGGAAGCTGTTGTGCTCAGATCATGTGGATGAGAAATCAGCTAATGGACTATGGTTTGTCATTTTCAAAAATACCTATTTATTATGATAACCAAAGTGCTATTGCTATGACAGGAAATCCAGTCCAGCATTCTCTTACTAAGCATATCAGTATCAGATATCATTTCATAAGAGAACAAGTACTGGAAGGGACAATCGAGCTCCACTTTGTTCCTACTGATCAACAGCTAGCTGATATATTCACCAAGCCACTTTTTGAGGCTACTTTTATAAAGTTGGTGAATGAACTAGGAATGGTGAACTATGAGAGTTTCTGAGAAAAAGAAGATATCAGATCCTGATGAATCTCAAATCCTGATGAAAAGTCAATACTGACAGTGGTCAAACATCGAATCCTGATGTGACGGTTCATTTATTAGTATAATTTTTCAGGATCTAAGTGTTCTTTTTGTTCTATTTTTCTGACTTATGTGTGATTCATATCAATGAACTTCTGAAAATATGATTGCTTTAATTAGTTTCTCATATCTACTTAACAGTTTTTGTAATAATCAGAATAGTTCATATCATAAATGTAACACCCCAGATCCGGGGTCCGGGATCCGGTGTTTACGGTTTCCAATTCTGTCCACAACACTTGAACTTTCCTTAACATAAAATAAATTACGTCTCTATAACCCAACACAATAATATAAAACACACCCGTTATAGTCCCAGAGATGAAATCAGAGTAACACTCAAATTTTTATTAATCACATTATGAGTTCTTACAATCCAAAAGAATTTCAATATAAATACATACTCTTTGCCATCCATTTACATAAGGCATACTAGACCATATTCTTGGTACTGAAAGAATAAATATACCCTACCAATAGCTTCTTCTTCAGCTCTGGTAGTCTCATCGTCCTCGCCCGCGTCGAGTGCGCCTTGTGCGAGTCATCTGGTCTAGCTGTTGTTGTGATATAATAATAAAGCAAGGGTGAGCAATAGCCCACCAACAATAATATATGACTGAACGATAATGTATAACAGTTCAAAAGTATCTTACAAACCATATGCCATGCCTTTACGGAAATGATGCCAGTATAATATGAACGATGAAGTTACAAGGTAACTTAAAGTATTTGTTTGTAGAAATATCTGCTACATCAAAGTAAGCGAGATATTCTTATTGTTATTAAGAAGAGGAACTTGCAAGAAAAGGTTGCAATTCCAGTTATGACCCTTTTCCAACTCTGCCAACAGTAATCATGTTGCAGGAAATAAATAAATTTGGATGATGAACCAATGATGGAGTATTCACCGCGCCCGCTGTTCCAATCTTGATGATCAGTCGAGATCGTACAGCTCAATTTAGATTTACTACCGGTAGAAGGAAGAACTGACGGCTTTACTTGTATACCGCCATGCTAGCTCTCCCCGACCAACGGTTGGGCCAAAGGGGATGGACCGGCGCTACTCGGCCTCTTACACGACTCCTAGTTCAAAAAGAATTCATGATTCTGAATATAACGTTCGTCCCCCTTTCCCCAAGTATAATACTTGTTGATAAGACTCCACAAAGTAGTCGTATCTAGTTGGAAAGGAAAATTTACCAATAACTCCCAAGCTATTACTTGGTAACGGATATCAACTTGTTCCAGTGATCTTACCCCTCGAAAGATGAGAAGGTAAGCAACGACTTAATAAGTCAACAGCACCCGAGTTGCGAGTGAAGGGAATACTTTATGACCGGGAAGTCGACAAGATAAATAACATTTTCCAAGTAAGGTTCCCTTATTATTAAGGAGGTAGACTCAAAGAAGAATGATGTCTGAGAACCTTCCTTGATATAGGATTAATAATAATATGACTCCGAAATATTTTTCGTAATAATCGAAGAAGATAAACCTTATTGAGGTTATTCTAAGTATGGAATAAATATTCAGAGAATATTTATTGAATTAAAAATATTTAAAGAATATTCAGGAATATGAAAGAATATCTTTAATCAGAGTATTTTTCAAATAATTCTTGAAGAAATATCGAGAGAATATTTATTGCATAATTAAATATTCAAATGAATATTCCAAATAATATTCATTAATCAATAAGACCTGAAAGGAATATTTAAAATATTTAAAATAATATTCGATGATTAAATAGAACCCTGGATGAATATTCAAAATAATATTCATAATTAATTAGGAATTTAAATGAATATCAATAAAGTAATATTCATTTAATAAATAATATCCTAAATGAATATCAAGTAATATTCATTTAGTAATCCAAGCTTTAAAGGAATATTCGATATAATATTCGATAAGTAAATCAAGCTTCAGATGAATATTGAAGATAATATTTATCAAGTACTTAATACCTTAAATGAATTTTCAAAAGTAATATTTATTTAATGAAATAATATTCTAAATGAATGTCCACATAATATTCATTTAGTAGTCTCATCTTTAGAAGAGTATTCGAAATAATAATCGATAATCAATTCGACTCCGAATGAATATTGACGAATATTATTCGTCGAATGATTACGTTCAAATAATTATTTGAAGTAAGGATCGTTAAAATAATTAGTCTCGAACGAATATTCAAATAATATTCGTCGCCCAAATAATAGAAAATATTTACTTAAATATTTTCCTCCGAGGTAATCTCGATATATCAAGGAATATTGACTCCCGGTCTATTTTTGATTAATAAGATGTATACGCCCTTCTATGAGGGTCTTACAATAATCGGCTTATAACTGATATATAACTATCTAGCTTATAAGCCAACAATAACATTCAGGGAACAAGTATATCACTTCAACTTGAAAGTAGGCATGCATGCAATGGCATATGTATATCAGCATATATATATATATATATTTATTCAATCACAACAACAGCCTAAAAGAAGGGAATTGAAACTTGCCTGGTAGTCGAGTACGGTAAGGGGTAGTGGTAGCGGGTCCCGGTTCAGCTTGGTGATCTATAAATAGCCAAGGCATTCAGGATTAATCACTTAACATATTAAAAGTTAAGTTATACTTAATTCGAAACACGTTCTCGAGTTATCTCGTTATACCCCTTTTTGTGGATTACTTTTATCACTGATCCGACCCGACATTCGTTCGTTAATACGACATGTCATTGCATTTATACTTGGGACATACTTAAGTCATATGAGTTCTAAGGTTGATCGTTACGAACCAATATTATACTCCGAGTTTTATCGCCCGTTTTCTAAGTGTTTTACCGAAGTTATAAAAGAGTCGTCTTTTAGGGGTTCGTTCGCGTTTAACCTCGACTCGAACATTTTTAATAAATCGAAAAATGATCTTTTTGACATACGGTTTTCTTTCACGCCTTCCTTTTTACCTCTAGTATTTATTTACCAAGATTCGCCATGACGTTACATAGTTTACGAGGGTTCAATTACAGTTACGAACTTTCGTTTACGGATTCGAACTACTTTTAGTAATTTGGTCATAAATCCTAAACCGTAAGTCCGTTTCATGCGATCTTTATATCAAAACGAAGCTTGAAACATAATCTATCCTATCATGGCAGAAAATGAAGCTGTACAGTGAGTTATAGCTACTGTGATGCTCGGTGTTTAATAGTCTAACGAAAATTCGGCATTACGACGGCTATAAATCGAACGTTCTAAAATTCATAACAATCAATCCAAGCCACACTGGGCATACTATACATGGTTTTCATCTTAACCAGTCCAAGAAGGTTTCAATTAACCATCATAATCATCAAAACTCTTAAATCATCACTACTAACTACATAATCATGCTTTTATGCATATAACAACACCATAATCTTAACTAATCTAAAACCATCAAGAACATATATAAAACTCAAAGTAAGATCTTGGGTTCTTAAGAATTATACCTTCCTTGGAGAGTGTACAAGCTATAATAACCCTTATATAGTCCTTGTATGGCTTTAACAAAGCTTAAATCATCCAAAGAAACCAAGAAATCAAAGTTAGTTTCTTGAAAACACTATTCACCCTCATCTTTGAGGATTTATTTGAAAATGGAAAACATGGAGTTTGAAGCTAAGATTTCTAGGAGATCATTTTTATGAAATATAGGACTCACCATAAAAATTTGGAGATCAAACAATGGTTGGAAGGTGGATTTTGAAATCTTAAAACTCCAAAATTCGAAGTGCCTTGGTTTTGGGGGAAAAACAGTGAACTTCTCGAATTTATTTACCCATCCAAACGATCTTCAAAAATTATGAAATTAAATCCCCAACTTCACCTTGATGTGTAGAAGCTCCATGAATTTTTTCATGATTTTTAGATGAGTAGATCTAGGTGAAAAAAAATGGCAAAGACCCCTGCCCTGGAAAATGCAACTGCTGGAAAAATGGGGGAGAGGTGGTGTTTGCTTGGCTAGTTGTCAAATGATATTTGTGATATGTATAAGTGGGTATAGCTGCTAATACTCCTCTTAATACAAGTGTCAAAGGTTTATGGTGTGTTAGAAAAATTGATGATGTGAAGCCTTGTTGTTTTCTTCTTGTCCATCCACCTCATTACTTCCTTTCTCATTTCTTTTCTTCATTTCATTTCCACCAAATATTCTTATATATAACCCCAGCTGATCAAGTAGGGTTTTTTTTTATCTCGTTACGTATTTAATCCGTAATTTCTTTCGCGTTTGCTTGATCGCTTAATCTTGTTATAAAGTTCTAACGATTTCTAGAACACTTGTTATTCTAACTCAAAGGTTTTCATTCTAAATCCTCAAATCATACTTAATAAATAAAATCCTTGAATCCTTAACATTATAATACTCTTGTCTTGATCGTATTGATAGGCTCTTTACGGTTCGGTCAAATATTGTACCGAAAAAGAATTTGGAATTTCTGAATTCCGATCGTCTCTGCATTCACTTATTTCCTCCGCGTATTACTAATATGACTTCGAAACATCCATAACACGTCCCGTACATAGGGTGGCGTGAAAAGTTTTCCAACTTACAAAGTCACTATTCATCCACCAAATTACTATGCACGTACAGGAAACACTATGCACGTACGGGAAATACTATGCACGTATGGGAAATACTATGCACGTATTCATTTCTCTTCAAGGATCCATTAGCTCCTTCCTGGATGGTAGATTATTCTTATCTAGGTCCTCAACCATCGAATTACTCTATTCTGACAATATCCCAATGCATCAGGATCATTGTCCAAAGCAATATCCATTCATTACAATCATTGTTCTTTGAAACCACCATTCATTAGAGCTGGTGACCTTGTTGTTGGAATCATTGTTCCTCATTTTATCATTACTTAATAAAAGTTTTAATTATATCCAAAATTTGGGGTTCTTACAGTCTCCCCTCCTTAAAAGGATTCCGTCCCGGAATCAGGTAGGAAGCAAAGAGTCGTTTGCCTGTCGTTCACTCTTTAGCTTCCCGGTCAATTCTTATTCGTTCTACCCTTCCTCAGCACATCTTCTAGTGCTACAATTCATACTTTATCCTTTTTCCATCAACGTTGCTACTTTTCGTACAACTCACTATCCGGGTTATACTTTTACTCAGTCTTATCCTTATTGATACCTGCAGTAACATTGGTATCACTATCACCCTACGATTCGGAGGTAACCTCGCTCGTACTGTGCATTTCCTGATCGCTTTAATCTTCGCAATCTAGATCAATATAGAGAAGTGGAAAGATTTGTTGAGAGATCACTATGATCAATTGAACATTTGTTATATTGCATAGTTAGTACAGAAGGGGGCCAGCCTTTAGTACTTGACAAGCAATTAAACAAGTCATAGCATTCCACTTAGACTTCTATCACATAGACAGATAGTCACGTAGCAGTACCTCCCCTCCAAAAAGGGTTGTTCTTCTCAATTCATAAAGAAGATGAATAAGAGAGAAGAAGAGAAAAGAGTTCTAAAAGATTATAGAAAGCTTTCATGATTGTAGAATATCATACTCAGAATTTACCTCTGAACTATAGAGGTTTATCAAAGAAGAAATTAATCATAATTATATCCAATACTATTTGATCGCAATCTCACGTGTCAACATATCTTGCTGCTTTGTCCATTATTCTATGGACAAATACTCTTGTTCAATCTTAGCGATACTCACATTCGGGAAATCCTTCAACCTTTCAGGTAAAATCTTAGGTTTCTCACTTGGCATCATTATTACTGACATCCCATATCATGTTACTAGCTTTTTCATAACTATAGTATTGACACTATCAGGTTGTCATCCTGAGAATTCATTAGAAAACCCATTCATAACACTCCTTGCTTCTCATTCCATAGTTGCTTCCCCAGCCTTTTCTTTATCAATCACATCCTTCTTATTATCTGATTCTTATTTACTTCTGTTATTTACTTTCACCTTCACCTCTTTATTGAGACACCTTTTTGCACTTGGTACCTTCTTATCGGTATTCCGTCTCATTTACTCTATAATCATCACGTTATTTCAATTTAAACTTTCCGAAATGAATCTGGCCCGATTCCTTTAACTTAGATTCATATAATCTACTTCTGCCAACCTTGTTTCTCATTACTTGTTCTTTTCTATCCATGGTTTTCCACAGGTTGTCTTTCGTAAGTCGGACCAGGTCGTATATCTACATTCTTGTACTCCTATCATCTGTTGAACATTTGCATTTTACTGGCGTAGCCTGGCCACATGAAAACCCGTTATGACCGTGCTATAATTTTGGGGGTAAGGCTGGCTCGAATACCACCGTCCGAACATTTTAAACTCTCAGGTGGCCCAATAAGTCTCGGGCTCAACCGCCCTTCCCTCCAAATCTCATTAATTCTTTCCATGGGAATATCTTTAACATCATGAATCATCAACCTCATATTCTCTATCTTGTTTGCGCAGAAGTACACTAACATAAACTTGTTTGTCATTCATCAACATGCCATTTAGTTAATCAATGGCAGCACTGTCTTTATCTTTACATTGTCATCTACTTTCTTAGAAGAATCACCATCGCTTGTTGTTTACGTAGTGCATTAATAGCTAACCCTACGGGTTTCAAATCCCTTAGGGAGACAAAGTGATCACTATTCCTTATCCATACGAAACACTTCCTGAACTTGATGTAGATATAACATGAAGTAGATAGAATTGCAGAAGAGTTTCAAGTATCGCAGCTAGGTCCGGTTGATGAAACTATCACTTATGCATCTTCCATAAAAGACTGGAAACTTAACGGTTTACTTCATCAATTTTGTACCATGGTCCTGGTTTGCCTCAAAACGGGACCTTCTAAGGTACGTAATATGCTTAAGACTCCATCAGGAATCGAATCTTTACTTAAACTATTATTACCTTCGATTCTTGCACAATCATCAAAAGGAATGTAACTTCCTCCACTCCAATATGACCTTCAAGGTCTTTCCAAATATCATTTTGTTTCTTCGGTATGAACATTTATAATTATTCCTTTATACTTAAACTGTCAGCCACCTCATTGGCCTTTCCTGATAATAATAATTTCTGGTAATCCTTGTTCCTTGGATATATTCCAATTCAAACATTTCTACCTCATTCCCATCATTTTTGGGTGAAAGCATTCTCCCTTAAGCTCTGCTGATGAAGAAAAATATATTTAACAGTCTTTCTCCATAAGTCATTGCTTCCACCTACTCGTGGGAACTTTATCACGTTTATTCCCCATCCTACTTAGGATACTTCTCTTCTTAGTTCTTTCCTTATCTTAGGATAATCTCAACCTTTATAGGTTCAATCCATACTTCCTCATGGTCTCATACATGCCTCATCTGGCATTACTGTTACTATGTCATACATTCCTTACCAAACTTCCATTTTGAAGTTCGGAATATTACCTTTTTCCTTGTAAGGTTTCATAGGTCATCCTCATCCTTCCTCCTGTATTTTCTGGGTACAGGGTATATCAAAATGTCATTGATCAATACTCTAATAATTCTATCTATGTTCTTTCCAGAACTTTTTTTTTTTCTAATAATCCTTACCGGTCATTGTTGCCTTAGCAAGTCCAGCTCATATCATCTGAAGTCATAATGTCGTTATTAGGGTTAATGCCACCCCTTGTGCATTCCCCAGGGTTTGTCTTAATTCATTGATATCCTATCCTTAATTCAACTGTCAATGAATTCTTGCATCTTATAATTGGCAATCAGATCATGTATCCTTAATAAAGGTCTCTTTTCAATCATTCTCATTTGATAATCGATCGGTGGCTTAATGCCACCCTCTTCTTTCAGATAGTTGTCAGCCTATTTGGCCTTCCAAAAAGGCAACGTATGCCTATCTCCTCTCTTACAGAACTTGGTAATGGCAGCAAGGATGTTTTGGAAAATATTGGTCGAGTTCAACGTGAATCTATTAGTACTTATCGTTCTTCTCAAATGTACTTGCCTTAGACAAAATTTCTACAGCATACTGATCCATCTCTGACCATTTCTATACTCTCTTCATAAACCTTCGTTGTTTACTTCCCTTAGTCGTAATATGTTCATGGTATTCATGATACCCTAACATCATGCATCTCAAGTCACTATACTCCCATTTTACTCAAAATCTTGGACAACCATATACACATGAGTCACTTTAGTACGGGTTACCCCATCCCAAAAAGGTCTAGTAAATTCCCCATCAAAACATGGGTTGCAAAGGGTTTAGTAGAAGACTCCTACAATCTCATTAATATTTCCTTTATATCAGAAGCCCTTGCAGTCGGTGCTTACTTAGAAGCAACCCTGCTTTGTCTTTTCATTGCTGGTCTAGTCACTTTATAGTCCGTTGTGACTTGGCCTCAACTGGCCACACTAAAATAAAAATATATGATTTTAGGGGTTGGCTAATAGCATTACTTTTCTAGCAATTGCCGGCATAGTGCCTTCTTCTTTGATACCTTTCTACCTTTCCAAAACTTTACTCCATATAAGTCTTAATCGACTACTCGGCACCGTCTCCGGTCACCTTTCCTCCACTTTTATCTTTTCAACTATTCTTATCAATCCCGCGTGCCACGCAAGCTTACCATTCCTGGCATAACAGCCTTTTCACTTAAGTCAATCCCGGAGTTTCTCCGTCCGGCTAGTTTCTTACTTACATTTCCTGTTTTCGTCCAATCTCACTTCATCATATTATCACTACCGTCGATTGTAATGCTCAGGGTCCGTTTACTAACCCATTTTATAGCAACCTTACCCAAATCACAGGGTTTGCTCCAGTTTCTACTCTCTTCCATGACATTCTCTAATTATCAGAAAGACAAGGTTTGCCAAAATTCACCGAATTCCTTTCCAGACTCAGGGAAATTTTGATCAATCTACCCACCTACTGGTAACATCAAGGAGACCAGTTTCGAAACCTGAAGAATAGTTCTATGAACCTCCAAGCAGGTGGAATCATAAGCAGTCATAGTTAACGAAATAATCATCATCGGATTGGAAGTTTACCCACTGGAGAGGAATCAATTATATCCATCCCTTAGAAGGGAATCAATAATTTCAAACTGAAACCTGTCACAACGTCCTGATATTCAATACTACCAAATGTCGGTCTACCTAACCCTTTATGCGAAGCGTCATTGGAAGCACAAAGTCTCCTTTTTCCATTAAGCAATGCCAGCTCTTGGTCATTACCAATTTCACCTTTTAGCTCCAGGAAGATTTTCTCACATTTTTCTCTTTAACTGCTGATCGTATTACTTGATCTATTATAATTCCGTGTCGGAGTAAACTTAAGGTAACTACTATAATCCATTCAAAGAGAAGAAGGAATTTAATATTCCTCTGAATCACATGCATCTAACGTTTCTGGTTCATCATTTAACTGAGTTGAATTAACTCTATACTCAGTCTCTGGCAGTAGTCTCATTACGAGTTCATCTTGACTCACTGGTCTTATCTTCCGGTAGGTTCTGAGATCATTGTCTTGCTTACTACTTCCTTATATAACTTTTACCCAATCATTCTATTACTTCCCAATGTCTTTACTTTCTAAATGATTCATTCATAAAATGAACATTTTCCTTAATAAAACCACCTTATTAACCTCAATTTGGTTCCATAATTTACAACCTACGACACCTGCCTTCTCATGGCGAATTATTACTGACCATATTCATACTAATTCATTTATCAAATGATATGGCACTTACTGCCTCCTTCTCAACTATTCCTAGGGACTCTGCTCCTCGCCCTATATCACTGTCTTTGATAATCATACATCCCTCTAGCTCTTTCTTTGTTAAGATGAAAATCTCTAAGGATTCTCATCTATTTCCGTATAAGATCTCAAGTAATTCTTCCAATCCTTCTTTCTTGCTGGTACTACGTCTGGTAGTCCGGCTATGAATTCAACATGCATCTTCAGATCTCTTAATAATATATCAGTTCTTTATACTCACTTTTCTGAGCACCATATCTTAATCATCACAGTCATTCTGGCTGCGACCCTCATTACCCATGGGTAAGCTCCTCATCCTAACAGGATTTTCCTTATCTGCTGGAACCTCTTCCGGGTCTCCAGTAGGGTACTCCATCGAATTACCCGCTGATCTTCAGCATATAAAGCATCATCGCGCTGTTGCTCGTATGCCTCAAGGTCAGTCACCTTACTCGTCGATACGATATCGAGCTAAGTTACTATCATTATACTTACGAGTTCCCATAAGGGTTTTATATGTCATCACTACATTAAGTAGTCCGACTATGAACTTGGCAAGAGTTCTTATTATCTTATTGAATTTATTGTTTTAACGTCACCTCATCTCTGGGGTTTATAACGTACGCTCTGATACCACTTCTGTAACACCCCCAAATCCGGGGTCCGGGATCCGGTGGTTACGGTTTCCAATTCTGTCCACAACACTTGAACTTTCCTTAACATAAAATAAATTACGTCTCTATAACCCAACACAATAATATAAAACACACCCGTTATAGTCCCAGAGATGAAATCAGAGTAACACTCAAATTTTTATTAATCACATTATGAGTTCTTACAATCCAAAAGAATTTCAATATAAATACATACTCTTTGCCATCCATTTACATAAGGCATACTAGACCATATTCTTGGTACTGAAAGAATAAATATACCCTACCAATAGCTTCTTCTTCAGCTCTGGTAGTCTCATCGTCCTCGCCCGCGTCGAGTGCGCCTTGTGCGAGTCATCTGGTCTAGCTGTTGTTGTGATATAATAATAAAGCAAGGGTGAGCAATAGCCCACCAACAATAATATATGACTGAACGATAATGTATAACAGTTCAAAAGTATCTTACAAACCATATGCCATGCCTTTACGGAAATGATGCCAGTATAATATGAACGATGAAGTTACAAGGTAACTTAAAGTATTTGTTTGTAGAAATATCTGCTACATCAAAGTAAGCGAGATATTCTTATTGTTATTAAGAAGAGGAACTTGCAAGAAAAGGTTGCAATTCCAGTTATGACCCTTTTCCAACTCTGCCAACAGTAATCATGTTGCAGGAAATAAATAAATTTGGATGATGAACCAATGATGGAGTATTCACCGCGCCCGCTGTTCCAATCTTGATGATCAGTCGAGATCGTACAGCTCAATTTAGATTTACTACCGGTAGAAGGAAGAACTGACGGCTTTACTTGTATACCGCCATGCTAGCTCTCCCCGGCCAACGGTTGGGCCAAAGGGGATGGACCGGCGCTACTCGGCCTCTTACACGACTCCTAGTTCAAAAAGAATTCATGATTCTGAATATAACGTTCGTCCCCCTTTCCCCAAGTATAATACTTGTTGATAAGACTCCACAAAGTAGTCGTATCTAGTTGGAAAGGAAAATTTACCAATAACTCCCAAGCTATTACTTGGTAACGGATATCAACTTGTTCCAGTGATCTTACCCCTCGAAAGATGAGAAGGTAAGCAACGACTTAATAAGTCAACAGCACCCGAGTTGCGAGTGAAGGGAATACTTTATGACCGGGAAGTCGACAAGATAAATAACATTTTCCAAGTAAGGTTCCCTTATTATTAAGGAGGTAGACTCAAAGAAGAATGATGTCTGAGAACCTTCCTTGATATAGGATTAATAATAATATGACTCCGAAATATTTTTCGTAATAATCGAAGAAGATAAACCTTATTGAGGTTATTCTAAGTATGGAATAAATATTCAGAGAATATTTATTGAATTAAAAATATTTAAAGAATATTCAGGAATATGAAAGAATATCTTTAATCAGAGTATTTTTCAAATAATTCTTGAAGAAATATCGAGAGAATATTTATTGCATAATTAAATATTCAAATGAATATTCCAAATAATATTCATTAATCAATAAGACCTGAAAGGAATATTTAAAATATTTAAAATAATATTCGATGATTAAATAGAACCCTGGATGAATATTCAAAATAATATTCATAATTAATTAGGAATTTAAATGAATATCAATAAAGTAATATTCATTTAATAAATAATATCCTAAATGAATATCAAGTAATATTCATTTAGTAATCCAAGCTTTAAAGGAATATTCGATATAATATTCGATAAGTAAATCAAGCTTCAGATGAATATTGAAGATAATATTCATCAAGTACTTAATACCTTAAATGAATTTTCAAAAGTAATATTTATTTAATGAAATAATATTCTAAATGAATGTCCACATAATATTCATTTAGTAGTCTCATCTTTAGAAGAGTATTCGAAATAATAATCGATAATCAATTCGACTCCGAATGAATATTGACGAATATTATTCGTCGAATGATTACGTTCAAATAATTATTTGAAGTAAGGATCGTTAAAATAATTAGTCTCGAACGAATATTCAAATAATATTCGTCGCCCAAATAATAGAAAATATTTACTTAAATATTTTCCTCCGAGGTAATTTCGATATATCAAGGAATATTGACTCCCGGTCTATTTTTGATTAATAAGATGTATACGCCCTTCTATGAGGGTCTTACAATAATCGGCTTATAACTGATATATAACTATCTAGCTTATAAGCCAACAATAACATTCAGGGAACAAGTATATCACTTCAACTTGAAAGTAGGCATGCATGCAATGGCATATGTATATCAGCATATATATATATATATATATATATACATTTATTCAATCACAACAACAGCCTAAAAGAAGGGAATTGAAACTTGCCTGGTAGTCGAGTACGGTAAGGGGTAGTGGTAGCGGGTCCCGGTTCAGCTTGGTGATCTATAAATAGCCAAGGCATTCGGGATTAATCACTTAACATATTAAAAGTTAAGTTATACTTAATTCGAAACACGTTCTCGAGTTATCTCGTTATACCCCTTTTTGTGGATTACTTTTATCACTGATCCGACCCGACATTCGTTCGTTAATACGACATGTCATTGCATTTATACATGGGACATACTTAAGTCATATGAGTTCTAAGGTTGATCGTTACGAACCAATATTATACTCCGAGTTTTATCGCCCGTTTTCTAAGTGTTTTACCGAAGTTATAAAAGAGTCGTCTTTTAGGGGTTCGTTCGCGTTTAACCTCGACTCGAACATTTTTAATAAATCGAAAAATGATCTTTTTGACATACGGTTTTCTTTCACGCCTTCCTTTTTACCTCTAGTATTTATTTACCAAGATTCGCCATGACGTTACATAGTTTACGAGGGTTCAATTACAGTTACGAACTTTCGTTTACGGATTCGAACTACTTTTAGTAATTTGGTCATAAATCCTAAACCGTAAGTCCGTTTCATGCGATCTTTATATCAAAACGAAGCTTGAAACATAATCTATCCTATCATGGCAGAAAATGAAGCTGTACAGTGAGTTATAGCTACTGTGATGCTCGGTGTTTAATAGTCTAACGAAAATTCGGCATTACGACGGCTATAAATCGAACGTTCTAAAATTCATAACAATCAATCCAAGCCACACCGGGCATACTATACATGGTTTTCATCTTAACCAGTCCAAGAAGGTTTCAATTAACCATCATAATCATCAAAACTCTTAAATCATCACTACTAACTACATAATCATGCTTTTATGCATATAACAACACCATAATCTTAACTAATCTAAAACCATCAAGAACATATATAAAACTCAAAGTAAGATCTTGGGTTCTTAAGAATTATACCTTCCTTGGAGAGTGTACAAGCTATAATAACCCTTATATAGTCCTTGTATGGCTTTAACAAAGCTTAAATCATCCAAAGAAACCAAGAAATCAAAGTTAGTTTCTTGAAAACACTATTCACCCTCATCTTTGAGGATTTATTTGAAAATGGAAAACATGGAGTTTGAAGCTAAGATTTCTAGGAGATCATTTTTATGAAATATAGGACTCACCATAAAAATTTGGAGATCAAACAATGGTTGGAAGGTGGATTTTGAAATCTTAAAACTCCAAAATTCGAAGTGCCTTGGTTTTGGGGGAAAAACAGTGAACTTCTCGAATTTATTTACCCATCCAAACGATCTTCAAAAATTATGAAATTAAATCCCCAACTTCACCTTGATGTGTAGAAGCTCCATGAATTTTTTCATGATTTTTAGATGAGTAGATCTAGGTGAAAAAAAATGGCAAAGACCCCTGCCCTGGAAAATGCAACTGCTGGAAAAATGGGGGAGAGGTGGTGTTTGCTTGGCTAGTTGTCAAATGATATTTGTGATATGTATAAGTGGGTATAGCTGCTAATACTCCTCTTAATACAAGTGTCAAAGGTTTATGGTGTGTTAGAAAAATTGATGATGTGAAGCCTTGTTGTTTTCTTCTTGTCCATCCACCTCATTACTTCCTTTCTCATTTCTTTTCTTCATTTCATTTCCACCAAATATTCTTATATATAACCCCAGCTGATCAAGTAGGGTTTTTTTTATCTCGTTACGTATTTAATCCGTAATTTCTTTCGCGTTTGCTTGATCGCTTAATCTTGTTATAAAGTTCTAGCGATTTCTAGAACACTTGTTATTCTAACTCAAAGGTTTTCATTCTAAATCCTCAAATCATACTTAATAAATAAAATCCTTGAATCCTTAACATTATAATACTCTTGTCTTGATCGTATTGATAGGCTCTTTACGGTTCGGTCAAATATTGTACCGAAAAAGAATTTGGAATTTCTGAATTCCGATCGTCTCTGCATTCACTTATTTCCTCCGCGTATTACTAATATGACTTCGAAACATCCATAACACGTCCCGTACATAGGGTGGCGTGAAAAGTTTTCCAACTTACAAAGTCACTATTCATCCACCAAATTACTATGCACGTACAGGAAACACTATGCACGTACGGGAAATACTATGCACGTATGGGAAATACTATGCACGTATTCATTTCTCTTCAAGGATCCATTAGCTCCTTCCTGGATGGTAGATTATTCTTATCTAGGTCCTCAACCATCGAATTACTCTATTCTGACAATATCCCAATGCATCAGGATCATTGTCCAAAGCAATATCCATTCATTACAATCATTGTTCTTTGAAACCACCATTCATTAGAGCTGGTGACCTTGTTGTTGGAATCATTGTTCCTCATTTTATCATTACTTAATAAAAGTTTTAATTATATCCAAAATTTGGGGTTCTTACAATAAAAGTACAAAGAATCATAACCAAAGTTTAGTAAACAAGATCTTTTCATTGATAATAAGTAAGAGATTACATGCATACATCAAGTCTATTGTTTTCTGTATTTACTAATCTATTAAACAGCAAAAGTACATAAAGAAGTCCAAACCCCTCCATTATCAGCAGCTATCCCAGATCCCATCTTTGCCACTTTGTTTGGGTGGAAGTTGAAAGGGATAAGGTTATTTTTGCTGACATATTCATTAACAATGGTTAGAGGTGTTAGATGAAGATGCCTTAGAGGAAAGCCATTCGAATGTTGCCTGAAGAGCAGCATCGATATCTATCACTTTTGCAGGTTTTTCCTTCTCGATCTCATCGAGACAAGCATCCATTTGAAGCCACAAGGTCTCGAGCTACCTTTCCTGATCAAAGGCTTCGAACTCTTCACGGGAATAGCTAAAGATATCTCTTTTCTCTAAGAGATGAAGGTTTTTCTCTTTAATGCTAAGGTTTAACATTTTTTGTGTGTTTGATATAGGGTTTTAAGAAAGAGCCTTGTTCAGAGAATACAAGAGGTTTTGCAAGAATGATGAGAATGGTTGTGTTCTTGTGTATTAAATAGAAGTGAAATCACGAAACGGTTTGTATTCCTCATACACGGGAACAGTTATTTTAACATTGTGATAATTGATTTATTTAATCTTTCAATTAAATATTTTTTTGTTTATCTCTTTAATCAATGTTACATATATATGTTAAATATTTGCCAACTGTTCAAGCGCGTGTATTATACTTGTCAGTATATATACATATAAACACATAGAATGGCGTGTAGTTATTAGCACTCATCCACGATTGTTGTCCACTAATAATCTGCACTAATCAGTTACTGACACCTGTAATTAAGGAGATTTTGTTTTTCTAAAAACAAAATACAAACGATTTGATTAATCATTATCCTAATTACATCAGTATTTCTTCATCTCTCTCTCTGTGCGTTCTCAAACCCTAATTTCAAAAATCTCACATATCTCTCGATCAAAATGTCAACAGATGAATCATCATTCATAAACAACAAGGTTGTTATTAATGGAATCACTTTTGCTCCTAACAACTATGTTGCTGTTCTTGAACATCAGGAATTGCCGAATGATTTTCACATCATTCAGGACTTTTTGGCTTCAAGTCCAATCAATTATGGTTTAACTCAACCTGCCCAAGTATCTTTCAAGTGTGTTATGCAGCTTTGGGATACTGTGGTCTTCAGCAAAGGAGCATCAGGAACGCCATTTATGTCATTCATGTACAATGATGTCAAACACAATGTGACTCCTAGCATTGTGGTTGAAGCTCTTCGTTTACCATCTCTAAATGGTAAATCTCCATCAAAGATTTTTCATGCTACTCTTCTTGAATTTGCTAAAAGTCTTGGATGCAAAGGAGACCCACAGAAGTTTGGAGACCTGTACAGAACCAAGCTTAAGAAAGAATGGAATTTCTTCTTCGACACAATCAGTAGATGCTTTTTAAACAAAGTCTCAAACTTTGATGCACTACCTTCTGCTTCGGTTCACATTGGGTACTCTCTAATCCATGAAACTCTATTTGATTATGGAGTGTTTATCTTGAAAGCATTAAGTGCTAGAAAAATAGATAAATGTGGTTATGTCTGTTTTATTAGATTTTTTCAATTGATATTCTCTCACTTATGCCCAAATGCTAAATTTGAAAATGATACAGTTTTGCCTATCTTTAAGATTTCTGAAAATAATATCAAATCCTTGGTTAAATCTGATAAGGCAAATGGTTTTGAGGGAAATCCTTACATTCCTGATGGGGTCTGGCTTCTCTTGAAAAAGAGACTGCCTGTTCTTTATGGCCCAGCAACAAGTGCTATGGGACAGGACCAAACACATCCTGTTCCTGACACAAGCACATCACACATACAGTTATCTAAATAGTCAACCACCTCTAGTGACTTCCAAAAGGCATTAGTTGTAAAAGAAAAGAAATCAGCTAGATTTGATGTGTCTGGAAGACAATCAGGATCAAAGGATTTTTCCACTCCAACCCTCACTCAAAAGAAGTCACAAGGGGGTGCACAAGGGGTCCTGGTTATGGAGAAGTATGCTCCAAAAGTTGCTAAGTCTTTGATTGAAGCTGGAGTATACAAAGAAACAGAGGACAAGAGAAAATTTATAGGGCATGAGGACTCTGATTCTGATGATGATGATAATATGCCCATCTCAGCAATCATGAAGAAAGAGGAAGATGCTAATACTACTCCTGATTCTATGGCTATCTTTGAAAAGCCAAAGAAACGAAGAAGACTAATCATCAAGAGCAGATCTTCTACTCCTATAGAGATCCAAAATCTTATTGATCTTACTATAGACATAGAGACAGATCCTGTTATCTCTACCAATCCTGAGGGATCACCAGTTCCTAACACATCTGTCGTTGCTGCTATCTCTACTCCTATCAATTCACCTGTCAAGAAAGTTGAAATCTCTGATTCTCCAGCATCTAGTTCTCCAAAGAGAAGAATTCTTGATATGTCTATGGAGAAGGTCAATGATATTTCTGCTAAGCTTGGTCTATCACCAACACTACTTCAAGTGAAGAGACAAGCTGAAGCAAAGGTGTTTCAAAGACATAAGAAGTAGAGAACTGATTCTCTTCTGAAAGGATCTAGCCCACAAGAACCTGAACTTCAAAGGAGTTCAGCAGCTACTGAAGATCCAGTCCCACAAGAACCACTCACTCAAAGTGTGGGTGCAGACATTTCTGAAGGAATGGTCCCACAAGAACCACTTTCTCAAAGGGAAGGTGCAGACAAGAACATTCCTGCCACACAAGAACCATCTTCTCAAAGTGAGAATGTAGGCATTGATTCTACAGCACAGGGATTTTCTGACATTGCTCAAGAGATTCCTGATATTCAGTTTGACTTAGCTCAAAGTATTGCAGATTGAGCTGTCCATGCTCTTCACATTGCTGAAATGGATGCTGTACATGAAGAAACTGCATTTGAGGGAAGCACACAAGAACCTTCAGCTCAAAGTGTTGAAGAAGCTTCTGAACCTCTGGCTCCACAGGAACCATTGGTAGAAAATACTGATGCAAGCCCAGTTCCTGATGAACATTCAGTTCCTGATAAAAGTGTTACTGTCATTCCTGATGCTTCTCAACCAATTCTGGTTCAACCACTTTCATCACGACCAATGGAATCTTTTACTACTTCATCAGGTAACACTTCTATCTCTACTTCTTATACTACTGATAGCATGATTACAGATAGACCTGATACAAGGGATACCTCTATCTGTATGACTACAGACAACTCTTCTCAGCCACCTCTTATTTCTTTGAATTTATTGAGCCAGAACCTTTCTTGTGAGAATGAGAGTGAACAATTAGAGAAAATGAAGTGTGATGAGAGGCAGTCTCCTTAACTGGAAAAAGGAGAGGTAGATAAGAGTGAGAAGTTGAATACTTCTAGTAAGGTAGCAGTTACTATTGAAAGTAACTTAGGACAAGCAGTGAGAAGTGCTGAGATCACTTTAAAAGAAAAGAGAGATGTAGGAATTGTTTCTATTCGTAATGCAGGTTCTCAGAATGCACCAGCTTCATCTGCTAGTAATTTAAAGGTGAAAGGTGTAATAACACCTGATGACAATTTGGATGATAAAATTCCTGATGCTACTGATAGCTCAAATGGTGATGATGATAATGATGATCATTCTGATGCAGCTCAGCTTCAAGCAGTCATGAAGGCAAGCCTAGGGTCTGCCTATGGATCCTCAAGCAAGTTTATGGAATCTGTGAGCAAATCTAAAGATGGCACAGCTGAGACCAGAGGAGAATATAGTAATATCATTCCTGGACAGATTCAAGCTCTGAGACGATATGAATGGGATACTGAATGGAATAAGCCCACTGCTGTCATCAGTTTCAATAATGCTCTCTTTCATTCTCAACATATAGCTTCTAAGCTATCTAGCCCTGATTTTAATGATCATCTGAAGACTACTACTATTCTGACAAAGGGATTGAAGGATGAGATTGATTCTGTCAAATTTGATAATGCTACAGTTAGAGCTGATATTTATTCTGCTTTATCCAAGACTGCTACTCTTGTTCAAGCTTCGAATCTTAGCAAGGATGTTCAGAAACTTGAGAAAAAGATAGATTCTAGAATGGATGCTTTGGAAGCTAGGATGACTAATGTTGAAGACTCTCTCCAATTAATCTTATCTTTGTTGACTGATTCTGATGTCAAAAACGGGGAGAAGGTAGTCAAAACAAAATGTACACCTGATCTAGTTGTAAGAAAGGATGATTATACTTCTGGAAATGATGGTGGTGATCAGATACATGGAGTAGAAACCTCTGATGCTGCATTGGTAATAAGAAAAAGTCAATCTCAAACTCAAACCAAGCGGTCAACTCATGTTTCTGGATCTGGAAAGAGGACAGCGAGAACATTGGTTCAATCTCAAGTCTTGACAGAAGAACAATTTCAAGCACCTGGTCAAAATCAAACACTATCAACAATTCCTGAGGATGATGTGTACATTGATGATGAGAATAAAGAAGTTTCTAAACCTTTCTTTCATGAACTTGATACTGGTACTGGTGAGGTTCTTCATTTGTTTCATAAAGATAAAAGAGTTGAACTAGCAAATGCAAAGTCAGCTCTTTCTGTGCTAGCTGAAGAAGACTTTCCTACTCTATCAAAAGAAGAGATTCTAATTGAACAGAAAAAGCTTATGGATAGTTTTAGCAAGAAGACTCCTACTGCAGATAGAGGAAGAGGCAGAGGAGGTAGAGGCAGAGGAAGAGGAAGAAAGCCTGTTCTAACAAGTTCAAGACAGACAAGGTCTAATGGAATTACAATAGAAGAGATAACTGAAGATCCTTCGAAAGTGAAGAAGAAGAAAACTCCACTACTCCTTGCAATGGCTCCAGATAACAAATTCAATGTACCTGAAGAAGTTGCTGATGAAAGACCAAAGTTAGCTAGAAGAGGTAAAGTTGATGTGAGAACACAGAATGTTGCTGTTAAGGAAATTCAAAATGCTACTCCTGACAAAGTATCAGATCCTGGTACGAGTGTAGTTTCTGAAGCTGATCAAGGTATTATTCCTAATTCTGAAGAAGCTGAAATCTTGATAGAACTTGAAATTATTATTCTTTCTGTTGTGGTTGAATTCCATAATTTGGAAGTTGATGAAGAAATGTTGAAGACTGATCAAAAAAAAAATTCAGAACTATTCAGAAAGAAAAGGAGATCAGAGATAGAGCAAGGAGAATTGAAATTCAAGCAACAAAGGACTATGTAAAAATGATAAACAGGGCTAGTGAAACGAAATGGTATGATCGTACAATAATCTCTTATCAAGAAGAAAGGCATGAAATGGAAGCACATCAATGATTGGGAATACAAAGGACCAGCTGTTTTTCAATTTGGTGGTATGGTAACTGAACCTCTACTGGTTATTGAAGAAAATTATCTCAAACAATCACTGAGTGTTAAAATTAAAGCTTCTGAATCTGATAAACCACCACCGCTATGGACAGTGATGCAATCTGGTTTGAAGGGTCTGGAACCTAGAACAAGATGAGGTATTGGGTTTCATAAAGCAGAGATTGTTTTTATAACAAAAACTGATCAACATGCTCTAGTGAACAAGATTGGTGATGAGTTAACTGTTGATATTCTGTGGAAGCTAGAAGCTTTTGCAATCATTGCTGACTGTCATAATGGTGCCAAGAAAGTGGAAAGTTTGTTGTACTTCATGAAAGACAAGAGTGTCAAGAAGCTGACTATTCATGAGCTGTTATGCAAATCTACAAAGGAACTGAAATATGTTCTTTATCTGCTCAAGAGTAGAAGCATCAAAGATAAAGAGATTGAAGTCTATAAGAACTGGTATAGTATGATTCTCAGAACTATCAGACAGAGATATTTTGATGGAAGAATCAAGGTATGATGGCAACTACACTCCCATGTACTTAAATACAAGAGGTCAAGAAGTTGAATTGCAAAGAGGTACTGCTTTTAAAGAAGTACGTTTTAGTGTGGAACAATTATCTCTTAATCCTGATGGGGAAAAGTTTGCATACATACTATTGGGTGATTTAGAATTACCTAGAAACTCAATTCAGAACATCAGAGCAGCTATCTATCAGATCAATGAGGAAGATGAAGAGCTCAAGGGTCTGAGAAAGAAACTGGTTCAAATTCTTGAAAGCAAAGAAGAAGAGTTGTTATCAAAATTCTTGAAGATGAATCTTTTCTACCAAAGAATTTCTGAAACTGTTCCTGATGATTTCTAGAAGGTATTTTGTTTTGAGTATTTTACATCATTGAATTGAGGAATTTGTGCTTTATTTCATAAAGTACAAATTGGGGGAAATTGTTAGATATTGATTCAAGTGATGTTAGGATCTGGACTACTGATCAGATACTGATGCTGACATCATCAGGAATGCGATGTCAGTATTAGGTTGCTATCAAGAACTGACATGTCAATCTCCCTTGATCTCTGGACTGATGTATATGTAATTGATGTCAGTATGTAATTGATTGAATATATCTTGTAATTAATAGTGCAGTTGTGTACAATATATAAACAAAGTTTAGGTTTTACTTGTGAGTAATCGCTTACACGAGATATCTTGTAACCTAGCAGCTCTCAAGAACATCAGTATTTCTTGAGAGAGTTTGTAACAGTTTTATATCAGAATTAATAAAGCTGTTATTTGTTCATACTTGTGTTATCATTTCTATTTAAGTCAAAAATCTTATAAAATTGTATTCAACCCCCTTCTACAATTGTTCTTTACAGGGTAACAGACTATATCATGGACTACGAGTTTTCAGGGACTATGGACAGACCCTGACTGAAGCTGTAGAATTGGAAAGTGTTATTCTATAGGATCTGATATTCAGAAGATGGAAAGAAGGGTGCATGAAGAAAGAAATCGACTATCAGTGGAAATTATCAACTGGACGGCAGAACATTACCTTGTATTAATCATTACTTTCTGTTATTAGTTGATAGGTAGCATTATAAATACTCGCTCTATAACATTGTAATATGTGTGAGATTTGTGATCGTCGTGTGCATACGAGTTAACAAACAGAGAGAGATTTGTATTGAGAATAGCTGCTAAAGGTATTTGTACACCTTTGGTAGAGTTTGTATTTGATCTTATTAATACAAACAGTTTTACATATTTGTTTGTTATTGTTATATAGTTAAGCAAAAATCAGAAACGATTACTTAACTTGTATTCAACCCCCCTTCTACAAGTTATTCGAGTTAACAATTGGTATCAGAGCATGTTGATTTCGAATAATCAAAAAGATCTACAATCATGTATGGTTACAAGGATGGCAATACTAAGATCGCTATGCTCAAGAGAGATGAATATACTCATTTGGAAGTAAAGATGTTGCATCACCTGGAAGCAACAGACCCTGATTATCTTGACAGGATAAGAGATGGACCTTTTGTTCCAACAAAAGTGATTCCTCAAGAAACTGTTGAAGGAAAAGTTATTCCAGAACATAGAAGAGAGAAGCCTAAATCTGAATGGTTAGATAAAGACAAGGAGAATGTTCTTAAAGATGCTAAAGTGAGGAACATACTATTCAACAACCTTGACTCTGTCCTCACTAATTATGTTCTCTCTGGTAAAACTGCTAAGGAGATATGGGACAATCTGAAGGTTCACTGTGAAGGAACTTAGCCTGTCAGGAAGAATATGAGGGCACTTCTTATACAACAGTATGAGTACTTTGAATCCAAGTCTGGTGAGTCACTTACTGATACCTTTGATAGGTTTACAAAACTCATCAATGAGATGGCCATGCATGGCAAGTATTATGACTTGGAGGATATGAATGCAAAGTTCATGAAAGCCTTGCCTGACTTCTACAATGAGAAGATATCTGCCATTGAAGAAGCTAGTGATCTGGATGAGATATCATTAGAGGCAGTCTATGGAAAACTAAGGGCTTATGAACTTGATAGGCAGCAGAAAAATAGAAGAAGTGAAGGCAAGTTGAAAACCGTGGCACTCACTGCTCAATCTGAATCACAGAAGCTTCTAGAAGAACAGGCTCAACCTGCTGTTAAGGACATAAGGAAGAAGAAAAGCAAAGAAAGTTCTGAGTCAGAGACTATAGATATAGACTCTGACAACATTGATTCTGAAATAGATATGCAGGAACTCTTTGCTATGTTTGCTAAAGCTTTCAAGAAAAGAAGATTCAATAGGAGAAGATTTAGCAAATGAGTGTTTCCAAAGAAAGAAGTGAAGAAGGGTGACAAGGGCAAAAGTACAATCATCAAGCTTGACAAAGCAAAGATTAAGTGCTTTAACTACAGCGAGCTTGGATACTTTGCTAGTGAGTGTAAGAAGCCTAGGAGTTCTGGAAAGGGTAATGCACTCATGGTCACACAGAAAGATTGGGCAGATTCCAGTGATTCTGAAGATGAATTGGATTATGACAACATTGCTTTAATGGCAAGTGCTTTAGACAAACCTGGATCTCCAAAGAAAACTTTTTCATCTTCTAAGGTATCACTTCACTCTCTTGATTCATTTGGCAGCTTAGATTATGATGATATTAGATTTATCCATGCTAAATTTAAGATTCTTATGATTAATTCTAGAATTCTTACTAGTGAAAGAGATGAACTTAAGGTTAAGAATGATGAATTAGTTGGTAGAAATAATATTCTTGAATCTGAGTTAGTTCAAATGGAACAGTACAAGTTAAATTCTGATAAGGCTAAGCATGATTATAGTGTTATTCTTGAGGCTTATGACTATGTCAGAAAAGAACTAGAGGAAGAGAGAGATAGGTTTCACACATGGAATACCTCTTGCAAGAAGACTCATGACATTATTAACAATCAGAATCTTGGTAAGGTTAATGGCTTAGGTTTTGACAGGGCTAATGAAGTAGCTATTGTCATTGATGATAGAAAAGTAGAAGCTAGCACATCTAAATCTGAAGGTAAGAAGATAGTTTCTGAACCTAAGCATGTTAAGTTTGTTGATTCTAATGGTACCCCAGTTGTGCACAAAAGAATTGACAACACTAATTGAGATAGTAGAGTGTTAGATAAACCTAAGAATGTTAATATAAGCTTTCTGTCTAAGTCTCAGTTAAAACAGAGACTTGAAGGTCTTTTAGAGTCTAACAAAATCAAGAGGAATAGGAATGGAAAAGAAGGTATTAATAAAGAGAATAATAGAATAATTACAAGAATGTACCTGATGCACCTAGGAAGAAATGCTATAAATGTGGTAATCATAATCATTTGGCCCTAGATTGCAATCAAAAACCTTCTTGGAAAACTGAGTCTAGATTCCCTAGGACTCAGAAAATTCAGTACCAACCACAGAATGCTTGTTATCATTATGGTAGTTTATTCCATTCTATTTACATGTGTAGAGATTATCATAAACTGTATTATGACTACTATTCCTTGAAATCTGAAACTCCTAGTCACAAGCAGTTTATGAAATCAAAGTCTAAAGCAGACTCTGAAATAGGTAGTTTAAAAGTAAAATCTTCAAAGCCTGTTGTTTCTAAATCTAGTAAGAAAGGATCCAATCAAAGTTGGGTCCTAAAAATTTCTAAGTAGCTACTTTTTTTTTACAGGGCACAGGAAAGATGCATTAAATTATCCTGGATAGTGGATGCTCTGGACATATGACTGGAAAGAATTCCCTGCTTACAAAGTTTGAGAAGAAAGCTGGCCTAGTAATATCTTTTGGAGATGGCAACAAAGGAGTAACTCTGGGATATGGCTCAATTGTTTTGGGGAATGTCATCATTAAAAATGTAGAACTAGTTGAAGGCTTGAAACACACTCTTTTAAGCATAAGTCAACTAGGTGATAAAGGTTACCAATCAATCTTTGATAGTGTAGGATGTAAAATCATGAATATGAAGAATGGAGACATTGTTCTAACTGGTCAGAGACATGGTAACATTTATGAAGCCAGCTTGAGTGACACATCTAAAGGAATTGTCAGATGTCTTTACAGTAAGGCATCAACTGATGAAAGCTGGAATTGGCACAAGAAGCTCTCAACCTTTCTTTCAAGAAGCTTAATTATCTTGTTAAGCACAATCTTGTGAGAGGCCTACCTCAGGTGAATTTTGTGCAAGATGGACTTTGTGATTCTTGTCAGCTTGGTAAACAGAAAAGAACCACTTTCAAGAGCAAGACATAAAATTCAATTACTGAACTATTTCACATGCTGCATCTTGATTTATTTGGTCCAGTAAACATTATATTATTCAACAAAAAAAATATGCTCTAGTTATAGTGGATGATTACACAAGGTTCACATGGGTGTTCTTTCTCCACAAGAAAGATGAAGCTCCTTAGCAAATCATTGAGCTTGTCAAGAATATTCAGAATAGCTCCAAGTACAAAGTTAAGATACTAAGGAGTGACAATGGAACAGAATTTAAGAATTCTATAATGGAGGAGTATTGTGTAGACAATGGAATCTCTCAACAATTCTCTGCACCTGGAACACCTCAGAAAATGGTGTAGTGGAAAGGAAGAACAGAACTCTCATAGAGGCAGCAAGAACCATGCTTGTAGATGCAAAACTTCCAACCTACTTCTGGGCAGAAGCTGTCACATTGCACGTTTTATTCAAAATGTTAGGAATAATTCATAAGTTGTGATGTTGAGAATAGAATTTTGCTAATACTTCTTGTATATCCTGATCTTATAAAGGATTTATCACTTTGTATAGGATATATGTGTTAGACAGTAATCTGTGGAGGTTAGTCAGGAACAGTGCGTCAGAGACTACATTTCAGGAACTAAGAGCAGATCCTGATACAGCAAGTCAGATCCTGATCAAATACTGATGGGATGATCAGATCTTGATGCAATGGGAAATCCTGAAATCAGTCGTGTTACTGATGATGTCATTATGGATGCTACAGAAACTGGTAAGTGCTATAAAACAGGATCGTTGTTATGAAAAACAAGCAAGAAGATATCGTGAAGGAAACGAATTCTCTATTGATGGACACTATCAATTGGACGGTAGAACATTGTCATAGATAGATTATAATTCTGTTATTAGTTGATAGGTAGCATTATAAATACTCTCTCTATATTATTGTAAAAAGAGCGGAATTGAGAAATATAGAGTGCATATCGTGTGAAGCTCTGTATAAGGTTTGTATTCGAGAGTTCGAAACAAACACAGAGAGAGATTTGTATTCTCAGCAGCTGCTAAAGGTATTGTACACCTTTGGTAGAGTTTGTATTTGATTTATTTTAATACAAACAAAGTTTGATTCATTCGTTTGTTCTTGTTCATCTAATCAAGCAAAAATCAGACATGATTATATAACTTGTATTCAACCCCCCCTTCTACAAGTTATTCGAGTTAACAATTGGTATCAGAGCAGGTTGATTTTGAATAAACATAAAGATCTGCAATCATGTCTGGTTACAAGGATGGTAATACTAAGATCCCTATGCTCAAGAGAAACGAATATACTCTATGGGAAGTGAAGATGTTGCATCACCTGGAAGCAACAGATCCTGATTATCTTGACAGAATCAGAGATGGGCCTTTTGTTCCAACAAGGCTTGTTCCTCAAGCAACTGTCGAAGGAAAAGTTGTTCCAGAACATACAGCAGAGAAGCCTAAATCTGAATGGACAGATAAGGAAAAGGAGAACGTTCTTAAGGATGCTAAAGTGAGAAACATACTATTCAACAATATTGATTCTGTTCTCACTAACTATGTTCTCTCTTGTAAGTCTGCTAAGGAGATATGGGAAAATCTAAAGGTTCACTGTGAAGGAACAAAACCTGTCAGAAAGAATATGAGGACACTTCTCATACAACAGTATGAGTACTTTGAATCCAAGTCTGGTGAGTCACTTACTGACACCTTTGATAGATTTACTAAACTCATCAATGAGATGGCCATGCATGGTAAATACTATGACTTGGAGGATATGAATACGAAGTTCATGAAAGCTCTTCCTAATTTCTACAATGAGAAGATATCTGCAATTGAGGAAGCTAATGATCTGGATGAAATATCATTAGAAGCAGTTTATGGAAAATTGAGAGCTTATGAACTTGACAGGCAGCAGAAAAAGAGCAGGAGTGAAGGAAAGATGAAAACTGTTACACTCACTGCTCAATCAGAATCAAAGAAGCTTCCAGAAGAAAAGTCTAAATCTACTGAAAGAGACTTGAGGAAAAAGAAGAGCAAAGAAAGTTCTGAGTGAGAGACTACAGATATAGACTCTGAAGATAATGATTCTGAATCAGAGATGCAAGAACTCTTTGCTATGTTTGCTAAAGCTTTCAAGAAAGGAAGATTCAACAGGAGAAGATTCAGCAAAGTCTCTTTTCAGAAGAAAGAGGAGAAGAAGAGTGACAAAGGCAAAAGTACAATTATCAAGCTTGATAAAGCCAAGATCAAGTGCTTTAACTGCAGTGAGCTTGGACACTTTGCTAGTGATTGCAAGAAGCCTAGGAATTCAGGGAAGGGTAATACACTCATGGTCACACGGAAGGATTTGGCAGACTCCAGTGATTCTGAAGATGAATTGGATTATGACAACATTGCATTGATGGCAAGTGCTTCAGACAAGCCTGGATCTCTAAAGAAAACTTCTTCATCTTCTGTTAAGGGCACTGGAAAGAAGCATTCAATTATCTTGGACAGTGGATGCTCTGGACATATGACTGGAAAGAAGTCCTTGCTTACAAAGTTTGAGAGGAAAGCTACCCCAGTAATATCCTTTGGAGATGGCAACAAAGGAGAAACTCTGGGATATGGCTCAATTATTTTGGGGAATGTCATCATAGAAAACGTAGCACTGGTTGAAGGCTTAAAACACACACTTTTAAGCATAAGTCAACTGGGTGATAAGGGTTACCAATCAATCTTTGACAGTAAAGGATGCAAAATCTTGAATATGAAGAATGGATACATTGTTTTGACTGGTCAGAAACATGGTAACATATATGAAGCCAGCTTGAGTGACACATCTAAAGGAACTGTCAGATGTCTTTACAGCAAGGCATCAAATGATGAAAGCTGGAACTTACACAAGAAGCTCTCACATCTCAACTTCAAGAAGCTTAATCAACTTGTTAAGCACCATCTGGTGAGAGGCCTACCTCAGGCAAATTATGTGCAAGATGGACTTTGTGATTCTTGTCAGCTTGGAAAACAAAGAAGAACCACTTTCAAGAGCAAGACAGAAAATTCAATTACTGAACCATTTCACATGCTGCATCTTGATTTATTTGATCCAGTAAACATTATGTCTATCAACAAGAAAAGATATGCTCTAGTTATAGTGGATGATTACACAAGGTTCACATGGGTATTCTTTCTACACAACAAGGATGAAGCTCCTCAGCAAATCATTGAACTTGTCAAGAATATTCAAAATAGCTCTGAGTACAAGGTCAAAGTGCTCAGAAGTGACAATGGTACAGAATTTAAGAATTCTACAATGGAGGAGTATTGTGCAGACAATGGAATTACTCAACAGTTTTCTGCACCTGGAACACCTCAGAAGAATGGTGTAGTAGAAAGAAAGAACAGAACTCTCATAGAGGCAGCAAGAACCATGCTTGCAGATGCAAAGCTTCCAACCTATTTCTGGGCAGAAGCTATAAACACTGCATGTTTCACTCAAAACTGTACCTTGGTAAATGCTCATGGTACGACTCCCTATGAGATGATCAAAGGAAAGAAACCAAATGTGAAATACTTTCACATCTTTGGATGCAAATGCTATGTCCTGAAAGTTCATCCAAAACAACTTGGGAAATTTGAAACCAAATCGGATGAAGCAATCTTTCTAGGATATTCAGCATCAAAGGCCTTCAAAGTATACAATCTCAGAACTCATATTGTTATGGAATCAATTCATGTTGCATTTGATGATAAGAAGTTTGGAATTTTGCAAACTGATGAAAGCCATGACAATCTGGAATTTGAAAATCTTAAGTATTCTAAGATTCTCTCCAGTGATGATGAAGGTTCTCCAGAGGAAATCTCTATTGCTTCTCAAAGGAATGCTATTGTTGAGGGGGAGCAATTCAATCAAAGAGAACACAGTACTGGTCAGGATCCGACTAGTCTTTCAGAGTCTACTTTATCAGGAACTGATCCTTCAGAGTCTAATGAAGGAAGATCAGAAACGAGCAGTAGTATTGAATCCACTGATTCTACTGATCAAGGTGGAGATTTTGAAGGCAGAGAAAGGTCTTCTACAAGAGATACCACTAACTTAGGGGGAGAGTCTAGCAGGATCAATCTACCACCTGTTAGAAAATGGACAAGGGATCATACTGAGGATTTGATAATTGGTGATCCAAATAGTGGTGTTCGAACTAGAAGATCAATTCAAAATGAATGCTTGTATAGTTGTTTTCTCTCAAAGAATGAACCTAAGAAGGTTGAAGAAGCCTTACAGGATCCTGATTGGGTAATAGCAATGCAGGAAGAATTGAATGAGTTTGAGAGGAACAAAGTTTGGAAACTGGTACCAAGACCGAAAAATAGATCTATTATTGGTGCTAAATGGGTTTTCAGAAACAAGCTAGATGAATCTGGTATGATTGTAAGTAACAAAGCAAGACTGGTGGCCAAGGGTTATTCTCAGGAAGAAGGAATTGACTATGATGAAACCTTTGCACCTGTAGCAAGATTGGAGGGAATCAGAATGTTTCTTACATTTGCAGCTCATTCAAAATTCAAGGTATACCAGATGGATGTAAAGAGTTCTTTTCTAAATGGCAAACTTGATGAGGAAGTGTATGTGGAACAACCACCTGGTTTTGTTGATCCAAAGTTTCTAAATCATGTCTACAAACTTGACAAGGCACTCTATGGACTAAAGCAGGCACCAAGAGCATGGTATGAGACTTTGTCTAAATTTCTTCTTAAAAATGGCTTCACAAGAGGTACAATTGACAAAACTCTATTCTTTAGAAAGATAAAAGGTGATTTGCTTTTAGTTCAAGTTTATGTTGATGATATTATATTTGGTTCTACTAATGAAAAGTTATGTGCTAAGTTTAGCAAGCTTATGCTGTCTAAGTATCAGATGAGCATGATGGGTGAACTAAATTACTTTTTAGGCTTGCAGGTCAAACAGACTGAGACTGGTATTTTCATTAATCAGTCAAAGTACATCAAAGATCTTTTAAAAAGGTTTGACTTTCAAAATTGTGCAATTTCAAAGACACCCATGGCAACAACCACTAAGCTAGACTCTGATCCTAAGGGAAAGAGTGTTGATAACACTAGCTATAGAGGCATGATAGGTTCACTGTTATATCTAACTGCAAGTAGACCTGATATAATGTTCTCTACCTGTTTATGTGTTAGATTCTAATGTGATCCTAAGTAATCTCATTTAATTGCTGTGAAGAGAATTTTTAGATATCTCAAGGGAACTTCAAATCTTGGTTTGTGTATCCAAGAGAATCTGATTTCTCCCTAATTAGCTATTCAGACTCTAATTATGCAGGGTGTAAAATAGACAGGAAAAGCACTACAGGTACTTGTCAATTCTTGGGAAACATATTGATTTCTTGGGCAAGCAAGAAGCAGCAATCAGTTTCAACCTCAACTGCAGAAGCTGAATACATTGCAACAGGCAGTTGTTGTGCTCAACTCCTTTGGATAAGAAATCAGTTGATGGATTATGGTATGACAATTAGTAATATTCCTATGTTTTGTGATAATAGTAGTGCTATCAAAATTGCAGAAAATCTAGTTCAACACTCAAGGACTAAGCACATTGATGTCAGGTATCATTTTATTAGAGAACATATTGAAAATGGTACTGTGGAACTTCATTTTGTTCCTACTGATAAACAGCTTGCAGATATTCTAACTAAACCACTTGATGAGGCTACATTCATTGGATTGGTTAGTGAGTTAGGAATGTTAAATTTTTAGATCTTTAACATCTGCACAAGTAGCAAGGTATGTTGTTTCAGCTTATAGACTTTATATTTTTGTCAGGATCTATACTTGATTGTTAAATGCTTAAGTTGTAACACTTTACTTTGATAAATTACAGTATGATAGACTTGTTAATAAACATCAGGATTGCTATCAGTATGCTGATGTCATCAGTATTGACATCAGGATTGTATCGTCAGTATCAGGATTGTGAAATTTGTGTGTCTTACTGTTTCAAATTCTGAAGTTCATGTTATTTAGTGGTTCAATTCTGAGTTTTGTTAAGTCTATGTTAGTAAGTTTTATTACATGCATACTGATAATTTATATCATTATTCATGTTAGTCAATAAACAACGATAGACAAGTAGATAATAAGAAAACTTGTATTTTCATTAATCAAAAACATTACATACATGAAAATGAAATACAATTCTTCTTTTTGTCTAACTACTACTGATAATTCTATTCTTGTCTATAGCTGTTACTGCTTCAATTCTCAACGATCGACTTCAGGACAAGGAGCATCTCAAGATTGGATTCCTTGTCTGGGCGACTTGAATGAAAGCAGCTGACTCATCTTCATGCTTATTGAAGAAGATGAATAGCATCTCCATCAAAGATCAACCTCAGACTCTTCACCAAATTCTTCATCCTCAAGGTGTGAAGAGATTAGAGGAGGATTGTATCCAACTGGTAGATGTTTTAGAGGAGATTCGTGGAAATTATATGGGTTAAGACCAACCATATCCGACTCAATGAGAAAAGTCATCTTTTCTAAGAGATAGTGTACTTGCTCCTGATCATCAAGAGTAAAGAACTTCTCAGTAGTAATGAACCAAAAGCTAGGGTTCATATGAAGATTTGGGTTGGAAGTCATGATGGAAAGAGAAAAGAATGAAAAGGTTTTGGAGAATGGCATAAGACGTCGGTTTCTTTTATAGAAAGACGTGAGAAGCTGAACAGTCGTTTGGGAAATATCAATGCAGACAGTCATAATTATGTGTGACTATATTTCTTGTATTTTCAAGAAATATTACACGAACTTAACCAATTGATTTTGTTCAGATTTTATTTATTTCTTTTACAGGTAAAAGAAAATGCCATGTGGAAACTTCATTTAGTCTCTGGAATCAGGATGATATTGATCAGGAATGCAAGTGTGTTCACATCAGGATTAGTAATTCTTTTTATACAGAAATCACATTGAATCGTGTGATTATTCTGATGAGAAGATCACATCAGGAAAAGGAAGCTGATCAGTATTGATTTTTATCTTGATTTTACCTTGATTTATTTACTTGAAATTATTTTTGGATTTTATTTTCCAAAAGTCGTGGGTAACTGCATTTTTCAGGGACTGACACCTGTCAACCTACGTGTCAACGTGGGATAATGAGTCTGAAGGATTTTTGAAATATAATTATTTTGACACTCTAATCGTGTAATTGCTTTCTCTAATTTCATTCTCTAAAGCAAAAACACTCTCGAGTTCTCAAAATCACTAATCAATTTCAAAGATTTCTTAAGTTCTTTTCAGATCAAAATGGCAACTCAAAGAAGACTACCCAAATTAGTAGCTTTCAAGTTTGGTGACTTTTATTTTATGATGAACAATCATGTTGCAGCTATCACCAACAAGGAAGGGGTGTCAACTGATTTTTACCCTATAATGGACTTTATGGCGAAAGAACCATTAAGCTATGCCTTGACAGCATCTCCACAAATTAATCAAGTAGCTGTTTCACAAGCTTGGGAGAATGCTGAGGTAATTGACTCTACTCAGAGTCAATCAGGTAAGATTATTTTACACTTAGGACAAGACTCATTTGATCTTACTGAATCTATTGTTAATTCAGTACTTCGCTTACCTGTTAGTACGAATTTTGAGAATGTACCATTTGATGATGAAGTGAGAACTATGTTATCAAAATTAGATTATGATGGACCTCTAGATAACATGAGCCAGTTAAATAGATCCTTTCTTAGGAAAGAATGGTCTTTCTTCTTTGATCAAATTGCTAAATGTTTTACTGGTAAATGTAGTTCTTTTCAACAAATTACTGCTGTTACATCACATATTGCATATGCCTTGCTTTATAACAGAGTAATTAATTTTGGTCACATTATCTTAAATCAGATGTGTATTAAACTTGGGTCAAGAGATCATGACAGGAATATGGTTTATTATCACAGATTCATGCAACTGTTTATTAACCATTTCATTCCTGATGTTGAAGCTAGATTTGGCAGAGAATATTGTGTTTCTTCTTATGTACAACAAAAGGGAATTTTCTCTGACATTACAAAGAAGGACAGTGAAAAGAATCTAGATGAAATACCTACATTACACTATCCAAATCATGTTCAGATACTTCTAAGAACTCATCTTCCTACTATCTATAATTCTTCTTTCTTTGGTGGTGAAATGACTCAGGAATCTCAGTTGGAGGAGAACCCCCCTGTGTCTACCCAAGTAGCCAAAAACATTGTAGTCTCTGAAACAATTCTAAAACCAAACTTTGATCCACAGCCTATTGTTTCAAAGAAGCCAACCTCTGGTGTTTCTCAAAAGACATCAGTTGTAAGGAGGAGAAGATTTGTCATTTCAAGGAGTAGTTCTAGTGAAGATGATGATAATATATCTCTTGCTGAGAGAGCAGAATTGAAGGCTGCAATTCAACTTTCTAAGCTAGGACAAAGAGATGAAGCACCTAGTCACAGCCAGGCTGCAGTCTCCCAAAAGGCTGTAGTTCTTAAAAAGGGAAAACAGTTACTGGATACTGTCTCTCAAAAGACTGTGTCTATTGAAAAAAGATCTCATCCCAAGATCACTTCTGTGTCTACACCTCTTGAGTCTTCTCAAGACAAATCTGTTGCTCACTATACTAGGAGAACAAGGAGAAAGATTCATTTGTCACCTACACACACAGTGTCAAGTCCAACTAACATTATGCAGGTCTCTTCAAATAGGGCTATATCCAAGTCAGTATCTGACAAGAGAGATCTGGATCTTGATTCTTCATGGGAAACTACATTGACATACAGACTGGCTATGGAACTTATTTCTCTACAAGTGAATCTTTCCAGGCCTGTTCTTGATTTTCTAACTAAAAGATTTCCTAAACTTTCATTTCCTGAAGAATATGGACTGTTACATCAAAGGCTTGATTTAATGAAGACGTACTTCTATGTATCAGTTAGAAAGGAATTACACAAGAAATTTGGACTTCCTAAGCATGTTGGACTTCAATCACTTCATGCATATCTATTTGACAAGGATGTCATTGTTGAAGATGCTTCAGCTCAAGGTGAACAAGAGGAGGTAGTTGATAGAGGGAAGCAGTCAATAGAAGATACTATTGCACCAGTGGTGAATAGTGGAATAGATCAGATCACAGTCACTGCAACACAAGAACCATCTAGTCAGAGGTTGGATGACTCAGGAACTGTGATGGCTGATGCTGGAAGTTCTTCTGTGGTGACTGAAATTGCAAGTGAGAGACCCTATGATATGGGAGGAATGACTTTGATTGATTTTCCTGAAGATCAAACCAATATTGTTCTTTCAGAGTTTATCCACCTTGAGGGTGTGTCTCAGCAACCAACACTTAAAGACAGTGACATACTAGCTATGATGTCTAATGAAGTATTACTGAGGACATCAGAGTCTAGTGTAAAACCTGAAAGTGGTATACTGGAGCCTGTAGTTTCTGGAAAGAAAGTAGATGTTTGTAAGGGTTCAGAGACTATAGCAGCTCACTCCTTGGAGAAAACCTCAAGCCCCATGCCATATGAGGAACCCTCTCTCCATGTGAGTTCAGGTATAAAATGTAATAACCCTAACTTTAGCAATGCTACAGTGATCACATGAATAGTAAAATTTGAGGATTTAGGGAAATGGTATGTAAGTACTCTATATTGGAGATGGAAAATGAATAAACAGAAACCATATTAGTGTTGTACGTTGGAAATAAGTGACTCGAAATGACGATAGATTCCAGAAATTCCAGAGTATGGATTTTTAGGATGTTGATTTCGAATAAGCTTCTTTTTGATATTAGGGAGCATAGAAACACTATAAGAATTATATATTGAGGGATTAGTGAATTTAGATTAAACCAAGGGATTATTAAGTTAAGAGAATACCAAAGGAAATTGGATTTGTAAATGATTTCGAAAACCACTGAGATAATGAGGTATACTCGAAACGAACCACGATTAGACGAGTATGGAAACCAAGCAACCAAGATTAGTAATCTAACAAGGATGCATACCACATTTTGATTATTCAAGATTAGTAGCATAATACTTAGAAAATAAGGAAATGAGAATATTAGATCATCCTAATGACATCACTAATGACATCATTTTCCACTAACTAGTTTTAAGGGTAAATTAGTACTTTAGCATGGTTTTTAATCACAAATATCTTCCAAGCTTCCACAAGACACTAGACTAATCAAGATTTAGCCAAGATAAGAGCAAGTAAACACAAAAATCTCTCTCCCCCATCCATTTTACTATATTCGGCCAAAAAGAGGAAAAAAGGAGAAAAAGAAAGAAAAAAATTCAAAAACCCTAGCTCTCTTCAATAACAATTCAAGGGAAAAATCATGGAGCTTCTTGGAGGTTAGGAAGGATCATATACAAAGTTTCATAGCAAACCAACATCATTTACCAAGGTAATAAAATCATGGAAGTTACTAGAAAAGATGATGAATAGTGTTTTCTAAGTGTTAACTTGTTTTTATGGTTTCCTTTAGTTGATTCAAGCTATTGTAAGGTTGTTAAGGATTACCCAAGGCTTGTTAAGTGTTGTTAGAGCTTCAAGAAGGTATAACTACTCTTGCCCTCTTTGTATTTATGGTGGAAATTAAGTTGGTTAGTAGTTAAGTGATGTTAATGTTTAGTTTATAATGAGTATGTGTTATAAATGGTTTGTTTTGATGTGGAAATTGTGTGTTGTGGACTTGTAACCATGGCTGGTAATGAAGACCACATGGTGTAGGTGATGATTATTGTGTTTGATAATTGATTTGGAGGAGTTGGATTTTGGAAAGTACGAAATTATAGCCGTTATAATGCCCGATTTTCGTTAGGAAGAAATCTGCCCTGTTTTGTGACCCCTGCATCCGTACGGTACCCTACTGCCTAGGTTACCAAATGACCATGTAATGATAGATCTTAGTTCATAGATCCTTTTGATATAAGGTACGTTAAAATCTGATGAACGGTTTAGGAGAAAAGTCAGTTTTAGTGAAAGACGTTCGGAAACCGAGAAAATGTAATTGTGTTAACTTTGAGGCTATAACTACCATACTTAAACATTTTAAAAAATTATGAAACTTTGGGATAATGTAGTAAGGTAGTCAAAGAGTTGTTACCAGTTGACCTTGTGATAAAATTCGAAATCCATATTTTCTGAGAATTTTTACAGTTAAGTGTGATCGTTAGGGGAAATAGTGAAAACCCCTGAAACTTCGATTAAGGTTTTAAATGGCTAAGTTCTTGAACCTTTGGGGTAATAGGAATACGTTAAACATATATTAAAGTTTCAAAGGTAATGTTATACAAGAGTGTAGTGAGTAAGAGAAGTGGTATTCTAACGACGGTCCTTTTGTGTTTATAGAAACTCCGGAAGAGGGACGAGCCATACCGTCAGGATACCGAAACCGAGGCAAGGTTTCTTCTATCCTTACTTGTAAAACTACTTATCTTCACAAAGAATCTTGATTTCATGGGATATATATGTGATGCTATTATTACTATATTGTGAAGAAATTGTCTTCCTTGAGTATTGATATTGAAAAGAAAGGTATACGAAGATGTATATGAATATGACTATGAGTACGAAAATGTATATGAATATGGATATGAGTATGAGATGGATATGTATAGAGATGATTATGCATGAAGTGAACATGCCTTATGATTAAAAGTAAATAAAAGAATGGTATCAGTTGTTATCTAGGGTTATATGATTTATAATATTTTGCTAAAGATATTCTTTTTAAATATCAGTGGTTTAATAAATAATATTTGATTATTATTTACTACTCTTAAAATAGATGGAATATTTTATGAATATAAAAGTATATTTGATTTCTGAATATGAAAGAGAGGTCTGGATCATAATCAAAGCATTATGATATATATATATATATATATATATATATATATATTTTATAGAAGTAATGTACGAGAATGGAAATGATATGAGAGAATGATATGTGGAAATGAAAGCGAGAAAATGGAAATGTGGAATGATATTTTGAAAAGGGAATAATGATGTGATAAAAAGGGGGATTGCAACAGACTTGCGTAAGTGGCTGTGTCAGGGCTGTGTGCGACACAGTCCAGCATTTATTATTTTTATTACGGCACGAAGATGCCAAGGGAGGATGTTAGCAGGTGGCCTTCCTCCAGGGATGATCTTCATTCCTTCTACCGGTAGTAAAAAGAGAGCAGGTACGATTAGGCGACTGATCATCGTCCTAACGTATCAGGCGACAGCAGATATCCCCAATGTTTTTGAAAAGAAAGTGTAGACAATGGTTTTCTGATTTCTATACTGAAAACATAATAATGATATGAGATGATGGAATTATGGTTACAAATGAAGAAAAACTGATATTATATTATTTCAGATTTCTATACTGAAAACAGAATAATGATATGAGATGATGGAATTATGGTTACAGATGAAGAAAAACTGATATTATATTAATTTAGATTTCTTTCTTATAATAGTAAGTGGATGATGTATTAGTAAATAAGAGCTTTATTCTTCCTTAAGGATTTTAATTGTTTTCTGCTATTATATATGCATATACATATATGTATACCTGTTCACATTCTAAATTCTAGGTTACAATATTATCTTGCTGAGCTATTATAGCTCACTCTTGCTACTTATGTATATAGCAGCTAGGTCCCATGCCGATACTACGCACCACACCCCGCAAGAGGGTAAGGGAAAGGCGACCTTTTGAGCGAGTGCTGGCGACCATCCCCGAGGTAGTGACAAGCGAAGGGGCTTAGTATACTTATGTAAATTAAGTGTGTAAGTTGTAATAAACTTTGGTTGTTGAAATGCTTCCTGTAGAAGCTTTGTTCAACAATGTACTTAGTAAAATTCTGGGCTTGTAATAACTGTTAATTTTAAACTTTTAAATATTGTGGATGTTGTTCTATGAGCATATGACTGGTGTGTGCGTGTATTAGTGTGGGTTCAATTACTTAATTAATATATATAAAAAAAAACTCAAGAGATATTGATATTGAATGGAAATTGGACCGTGATGACCTGGATCCTTGACCCCGGATCTAGGGGCGTCACAGATGGTATCAGAGCTAAGAGTCATAATGCTCAAGAACAAAAGTGATAATAATAAATGTATCAGTTATAATATAAATTGTGAACTTCCATCAAGTTCAGGGGTGGTATATCGCAGGTAGTATTTACTTTAAGCATATATTATAATTTTATAGACTGTTACTAATAGAATTTTATGTTTTATTATAGGGAGCGGAGATGGGTGAGCCGAGTCAGGACCCCCAGTGGCTAGGGATGTAAGAGCAGGAGCTATTAGATCTTCAGCTGGCCGGGGTAGAAGTCCCCGAGTATGCAGTTGAGGACCTCAGGGAGAGACGCCGGGCGGCGGCTAGAGAGAGATTAGAGAGAGAGGAGGCAGAGGAGTAGAGACGGAGAGATGCTGTGGCCATAGTGCCATATATGGGTAGACCTTCTACGGGATCTGATGAGGCAGGTCCTTCCAGAGTGAGATGGGAGATTCCGGAGGAGGAGAGGCCGTTACGTAAGAGGCCTAGATTGTCAGTTATAGCTGAGGAGGAGGAGAAGGAGATTGAGTGGACTGATATCCATATGATACCTACCCCTGCCTTGCCTGTTCCAGTACCATCACCAGTCCCATCTCCCTCACCGAGTCCTGGCCCCCTAGAGGATCCAGTTGAGCCATTCACTCCGCCCGGACATTTTATCTTCTCAGAGGATGAGATAGAGGGAGATCCATCTGAGGATGCAGATACCGAGTCTATTCCTCCATCCCCACCATTTGCACCTCCACAACCTCCACCTGTACAGGCACCTGCCCCAGCTGCTGTGCCCCCTCAGGAGGCACCCTTACCGACAGGTGACTCTCTACCAGCCATTCTGTTGACGGAGTAATTTGCCCTTCAGGGTCAGTTGGAGGAGTCCCGTCGAGTGATAGACAGACTGATGCAGAGGTCAGAGAGAGGGAGAGGAGGCATCATTCCTGATGGTATATCTTTGGGATTAGTGAGTGTTGAGCTGCGGGCCCTGGGTGACATTAGGAGGTTATTAGCTGACAGAGGAGACCCAGAGTGGAGGGCTGCGATAGTGGATACAGTCACGACTATGGTAGTCCAGATCCGGGATATTATCAGGGCAGGACTGTGAGTCGGGATAGTAGTCTACGTCTCTAATCAGACTAGTCATCTTACTGATGTCTTTTTGTGGGATTAGTTTAGTTGGTTGCTGTTTTAATCCCAGTCTGATTGGAAGACAGTTAGTAGCACTTTTGTTGTAGCAGACTAGTATGTATAGTTATGTTTGTAGGTTTCGAACCATGTACCCAAGTTGTAAAATGTTTATGTAAATTAATGAAGTTTGTGCATTTCTATCTAAAATTTTGCTGCATTTTTTAATAAATGTTGAGACTCAAAAATATTGATGTATAAAAGGTGATTGACTTAATGAAAAGGCTATTGTGTTAAGGACGATACACTTATCTACTAAAGTTATAATATAACTAGATGCAAATCGAGTGATAAGAATATTGTGATGTGCAAATGAGTTAATTAATGATATAATTGTGTATATAGAAATGATGTATATTGTAACCTAAATTCGGGTAATTAATAAGGATTATTGTTATGTACAGAACTATGCCGCCTAGACGTGATAGTAGAGCGAATGCAAGGGAAAATGAGAGAGACGAAAGAAGTCGAAATATAGAAGGTACTAGACTGAACGAAAATGCTCATAATGAAGAAAATCATGAAGAAGGAGAAGAGGAATCAACTGGCCAACAAAGGAATCCGGGAGGTGATCCATTTGCCCAATTCATGGACTTATTAAGGTAGAATTTGGCTAATCCACAGAATCCCCAACAACCACCTGTTCTCCCCAATCAGGCAGCTAATTCCTTTCGTGCCTTTAAGTCATTAAAGCCCCCAGAATTTGAGGGAACCACTAACCCAGTAGTAGCTAGGGCATGGCTAAAAGAAATGGAGAAAGCTTTCGAAATACTGAGGATAGAGGAAGATCAGAAAACAGTTTTTGCAGCCTATCTCTTAAAGGGAGAGGCAAATTACTGGTGGGAAGCTAAGAAGAACCTAGAAGAAGCGGGAGTGATAACCTGGGAGCGTTTCACTAGGGTGTTCCTAGAAAAGTATTCTCCTAGGTATTTAGAAAACCAAATGGAATTAAAGTTTCTGGAGTTAAAACAGGATAACCTAACAGTGGCAGAGTATGAAACTAAATTTACAGAACTGTCGAGGTTTGTTCCCGAGTTTGTGCGTACTGAAGAACAACGAGCAAAAAGGTTTCAACAAGGATTAAAACCCTGGTTACGAACGAGAGTGGCCCCATTTGAGTTGACTGATTATGCTGCAGTGGTTCAAAAGGCATCAATTATAGAGGCCGAGAGTGAGCAGGCTCAAATAGGTCGAGAGAATAAGAAAAGAAGATTTGAGGGCCCAAAAGGAGGTTCAAGTGAGGGAAGCTACTTTAACAAAGGAGGTAGAGGACAAAAATCTCAATTTGTGGGAAAGTCGGGGGGTAACAAGACTACTAGTGAGACGGTGAATCAGGGTGGTAAATCTTCAGGGACATTTCAGTCCAATCAATCACGACCACCATTACCAGATTGTGACACGTGTGGTAAGAAGCATATAGGAGTCTGTAGAGTGCTGGGAGTAACTTGTTTTAAGTGTGGACAAAAAGGACACTACCTTAACCAGTGCCCATCAACTGATACAAACCCTAAAAGAGATGTTAAGTGTTACCAGTGTGGGAAATTAGGACACATTGCTAGAGATTGTCGTTCCGGTGGGTCATACGCGCCAGGACAGAGTGTGACTGCTTCAAATAGGCCCACTGCTAGAGTGTACAACATGACCTTAGGGGAAGCGTTGACGAAACCAGATGCGGATACAGGTACTTGTTTTTTTTTTCTCTCGATTTAAATTTTGTGTGTAAGTCTTTGGTTAAGGATCGACTTAATCAATTAATGGAATAAATAAGTTAATAATATAGATAAGGAAAATCAGTATCTGTTAAGGGCTAGAAAACGTTATGAAAATAAAAGTAGGAGTGTTTTGGGAAAACACAAGCTCGTGGAGACGAACAGGAAATATATATTATAGGTAGTATTTTCTTACAATTGTTTTAAAGAATATTATTAGAGCTTATTTTCTGGAAAATTTTACAGAGAGGAGCTATAGTAATATTGAGGAGTTAATAGTTATGTCATGATAGAGATCAGAAGATGGTCAAACCATAAGTGAGATACACTATCATTCAGAAAAGGTCAATGTGGTGGCGGATATCTTCGTCGAAAGTGGAAGGAGGGACGAGATAACATGGAATGACTGGAAACATGAGGAGATTTGTGAGGAAAAGACAGTAAAAGGACTGCTATTGATAAACTAAAAGGCATGTTGATGAATGACAAGGAAGTTATGTTGGTGTATTTCTGCGCAAACAAGATAGAAATATTACGAAAGGAAAAGGATAGAGGAAATAGGGTGGAAGTTAGAAGGTGTGAATGAGAAAGATACCCATGGACATTTTCAACATGATTCCGGGACGGAATCCTTTTAAGGGGGGAAGACTGTAATAACCCTAACTTTAGTAATGCTACAGTGATCACATGAATAGTAAAATTTGAGGATTTAGGGAAATGGTATGTAAGTACTCTATATTGGAGATGGAAAATGAATAAACAGAAACCATATTAGTGTTGTACGTTGGAAATAAGTGACTCGAAATGACGATAGATTCCAGAAATTCCAGAGTATGGATTTTTAGGATGTTGATTTCGAATAAGCTTCTTTTTGATATTAGGGAGCATAGAAACCCTATAAGAATTATATATTGAGGGATTAGTGAATTTAGATTAAACCAAGGGATTATTAAGTTAAGAGAATACCAAAGGAAATTGGATTTGTAAATGATTTCGAAAACCACTGAGATAATGAGGTATACTCGAAACGAACCACGATTAGACGAGTATGGAAACCAAGCAACCAAGATTAGTAATCTAACAAGGATGCATACCACATTATGATTATCCAAGATTACTAGCATAATACTTAGAAAATAAGGAAATGAGAATATTAGATCATCCTAATGACATCACTAATGACATCATTTTCCACTAACTAGTTTTAAGGGTAAATTAGTACTTTAGCATGGTTTTTAATCACAAATATCTTCCAAGCTTCCACAAGACACTAGACTAATCAATATTTAGCCAAGATAAGAGCAAGTAAACACAAAAATCTCTCTCCCCCATCCATTTTACTACATTCGGCCAAAAAGAGGAAAAAAGGAGAAAAAGAAAGAAAAAAATTCAAAAACCCTAGCTCTCTTCAATAACAATTCAAGGGAAAAATCATGGAGCTTCTTGGAGGTTAGGAAGGATCATATACAAAGTTTCATAGCAAACCAACATCATTTACCAAGGTAATAAAATCATGGAAGTTACTAGAAAAGATGATGAATAGTGTTTTCTAAGTGTTAACTTGTTTTTATGGTTTCCTTTAGTTGATTCATGCTATTGTAAGGTTGTTAAGGATTACCCAAGGCTTGTTAAGTGTTGTTAGAGCTTCAAGAAGGTATAACTACTCCTGTCCTCTTTGTATTTATGGTGGAAATTAAGTTGGTTAGTAGTTAAGTGATGTTAATGTTTAGTTTATAATGAGTATGTGTTATAAATGGTTTGTTTTGATGTGGAAATTGTGTGTTGTGGACTTGTAACCATGGCTGGTAATGAAGACCACATGGTGTAGGTGATGCTTATTGTGTTTGATAATTGATTTTGAGGAGTTGGATTTTGGAAAGTACGAAATTATAGCCGTTATAATGCCCGATTTTCGTTAGGAAGAAATCTGCCCTGTTTTGTGACCCCTGTATCCGTACGGTACCCTACTGCCTAGGTTACCAAATGACCATGTAATGATAGAGCTTAGTTCATAGATCCTTTTGATATAAGGTACGTTAAAATCTGATGAACGGTTTAGGAGAAAAGTCAGTTTTAGTGAAAGACGTTCGGAAACCGAGAAAATGTAATTGTGTTAACTTTGAGGCTATAACTACCATACTTAAACATTTTTAAAAATTATGAAACTTTGGGATAATGTAGTAAGGTAGTCAAAGAGTTGTTACCAGTTGACCTTGTGATAAAATTCAAAATCCATATTTTCTGAGAATTTTTACAGTTAAGTGTGATCGTTAGGGGAAATAGTGAAAACCCCTGAAACTTCGATTAAGGTTTTAAATGGCTAAGTTCTTGAACCTTTGGGGTAATAGGAATACGTTAAACATATATTAAAGTTTCAAAGGTAATGTTATACAAGAGTGTAGTGAGTAAGAGAAGTGGTATTCTAACGACGGTCCTTTTGTGTTTATAGAAACTCCGGAAGAGGGACGAGCCATACCGTCAGGATACCGAAACCGAGGCAAGGTTTCTTCTATCCTTACTTGTAAAACTACTTATCTTCACAAAGAATCTTGATTTCATGGGATATATATGTGATGCTATTATTACTATATTGTGAAGAAATTGTCTTCCTTGAGTATTGATATTGAAAAGAAAGGTATACGAAGATGTATATGAATATGACTATGAGTACGAAAATGTATATGAATATGGATATGAGTATGAGATGGATATGTATAGAGATGATTATGCATGAAGTGAACATGCCTTATGATTAAAAGTAAATAAAAGAATGGTATCAGTTGTTATCTAGGGTTATATGATTTATAATATTTTGCTAAAGATATTCTTTTTAAATATCAGTGGTTTAATAAATAATATTTGATTATTATTTATTACTCTTAAAATAGATGGAATATTTTATGAATATAAAAGTATATTTGATTTCTGAATATGAAAGAGAGGTCTGGATCATAATCAAAGCATTATGATATATATATATATATATATATATATTTTATAGAAGTAATGTACGAGAATGGAAATGATATGAGAGAATGATATGTGGAAATGAAAGCGAGAAAATGGAAATGTGGAATGATATTTTGAAAAGGGAATAATGAAGTGATAAAAAGGGGGATTGCAACAGACTTGCGTAAGTGGCTGTGTCAGGGCTGTGTGCGACACAGTCCAGCATTTATTATTTATTACGGCACGAAGATGCCAAGGGAGGATGTTAGCAGGTGGCCTTCCTCCAGGGATGATCTTCATTCCTTCTACCGGTAGTAAAAAGAGAGCAGGTACGATTAGGCGACTGATCATCGTCCTAACGTATCAGGCGACAGCAGATATCCCCAATGTTTTTGAAAAGAAAGTGTAGACAATGGTTTTCAGATTTCTATACTGAAAACAGAATAATGATATGAGATGATGGAATTATGGTTACAGATGAATTCTAGGTTACAATATTATCTTGCTGAGCTATTATAGCTCACTCTTGCTACTTATGTGTATAGCAGCTAGGTCCCATGCCGATACTACGCACCACACCCCGCAAGAGGGTAAGGGAAAGGCGACCTTTTGAGCGAGTGCTGGCGACCATCCCCGAGGTAGTGACAAGCGAAGGGGCTTAGTATACTTATGTAAATTAAGTGTGTAAGTTGTAATAAACTTTGGTTGTTGAAATGCTTCCTGTAGAAGCTTTGTTCAACAATGTACTTAGTAAAATTCTGGGCTTGTAATAACTGTTAATTTTAAACTTTTAAATATTGTGGATGTTGTTCTATGAGCATATGACTGGTGTGTGTGTGTATTAGTGTGGGTTCAATTGCTTAATTAATATATATAAAAAAAAACTCAAGAGATATTGATATTGAATGGAAATTGGACCGTGATGACCTGGATCCTTGACCCCGGATCTAGGGGCGTCACAGATGGTATCAGAGCTAAGAGTCATAATGCTCAAGAACAAAAGTGATAATAATAAATGTATCAGTTATAATATAAATTGTGAACTTCCATCAAGTTCAGGGGTGGTATATCGCAGGTAGTATTTACTTTAAGCATATATTATAATTTTATAGACTGTTACTAATAGAATTTTATGTTTTATTATAGGGAGCGGAGATGGGTGAGCCGAGTCACGACCCCCAGTGGCTAGGGATGTAAGAGCAGGAGCTATTAGAATGAGGGTATGGATGATCAACTCCATAGTGAGGGAGAGAAAATTAGGAAACCACCATCGTTTGATTTCTGGGATCAGGTTTTTCCTGAATCTTGGTCTGAAAATCTTGGTATGGATGCTGGTACTTATTCTTTTATCAAGATGTATAAGAAGCATGACTTAGCACATCACAATGCAAAGCCAGAAGTTAAAGCTCAGAAACAGAAAGAAAGGCTTGCAGGAATCATTAACAGAAGAGGTGAAAGGCTAAGACAAATTTCTACTCAACAAGTACCAGAAGATATTCCTAATGATCCTAGTATTCCTTTGTATGTGTAAGAACCCTAATTTTTGCAATATTTTCTTTTATATAATATCATATGACATTGTCAATTTGGAACCTTTTTAGTCATCCCTGTTGTTTAATAGAATTGATTGTCTGAGAAACTATGTTGTTACATTCACCCTGTAAGATAAAGGGAAGGTTGTTGAAGGCAAGAGTCTTATTGTTAGTAAGATTTATAAAACTTGGGATTTGAGAGTTATTGGAGTATTAAAAGATTTATTAGGAATTATGACGAGGAGTTATGGATATTCGAGGAATTTACACAATTAAGTACTTAAGGAATTACAAGGGAAATCTCTACGCGACAAAATATTATTACGAGAAATTAATTAAGATACGATACGAATTAAAGATTAAGTGACAAGCATTGGTGGAAGAATAATGATACAAGGAATGATATTGCATGCAAGTCCCATGCAACTAAGTAGTTAGGAAAGCAAACTAGCAATGCAAAGTTAGCAAGAGGAATAGTAACTAGTTTGGTACATTGTCCAAGGAGACAAGGAGGTATGGTGGTCTAGACACTAGACTTGCAACATGTGATACATATACACACACCTAATACATATCAACCACAAAATTCACTTTATTCAACCAACACCAAAAACAAAACAAAAACTCTACCCCCCCTAGCCATTGTTGCTCTCGGCCAAACACAAAAACAAGGGAAAGAAGAATTCTTTCTTCCACTTCTCATCACTCTTAAATCAAGGCAAAAATCCTAGGTACTCTACATTATATAAGGAAGGTATACTATGAATTTCAACCCTTTCCACCCATTAGTTTTCAAGTTATAAATTGTTGAAGTTTTGTTGAATAGTAACAATGTTGAGTTTTCATTTAGATCTTGAGTTGTAAGGATTGTAGGAGCTCATCCAAGATGTTCTTTAGACTTGTAAGGCATACCCAAGGCTCCTAGATACTCAAGAAGGTATAAAAACCCTAACCCCTCTTGGCCATGTAGTATTTGTGATGTTTAATGTTAGATCCATGGATATTAGTGTAAATCTTGGATATATAAGTTATGGATGATGTAGATCTTGAGTTTAAATGTTGTGGTTGTGATTTTTAAGCTTGTGGATAGTGTATGTAACTCCATGTATGTTATAAAGTATGATCTTGGTGGTTTAGATGATGGTTGTGATGTGTATGTAAGATTCTTGAATGGTTAAGTGGTAAAAGCATGCTGAGTATTTTTCCATGAACTTGTACTGTCTTGTAGGAGGGTTTTGAACCCCTAAATCTTGTCCCCTGAAGTCCTAATATATATTGTTGGAAAGGTATTTGAATGTAGTTTCCAGAAATATAAGGTTCATGACTAGGTGATGTATGGATTTTGAGTTATGGCCTGAGAAGTGAAATGTGTTTCTGGAATCCGGACTGCACTAATTGGTCCCCTTGTGAACCTTGTTTAAACCCTTAAAAATTTATGTAGGATCATGGAAAAATTAGAGGAGCTAGTAAATGCAGTGGTGAAGGCTACCCAAAAAGAATTGGATTAAAATATGTATCTTTCAATTTTATAAAAATGTTAGAGTAAAATTCGCGCAAGTGAAAAAGTCGTAAGTGGAGTGTGATTTTAGAGGGATTGAATATGATTCGGATATAGTAACCAAATTAAGTCGAATAAGTGACGAGCGTAATCGAGTGATGACATGAACCTATAGTGGGGCTAGAGGGTCATAAGACGAAGTCATTAAGTTAATTTTGTACCCCCTAAAACCTCGCAATTAAAAGAGATATTGTTAAGGTACTAACGATCGGCTATTGATTATGTATAGATCGTTCCACTCCGCAAGCTCGACCACCCCAACCTCACCAAGGCAAGTTTACTTTTCAAAACTTACATACATAAGGACTTTCACTGTTGTGTTTGTAGTTTTCAATCGTATCATATGTTTATGCTTATCGAAGAAATGATGAAATTTGAGTTATATGCATATATATGTTTGTACCCCTTGAACTTAGAAAGAAATGTTTTCTTCGGACAACGACTCTAGCAATAGAGGTCGTAGCAGTCCATATATTCCACTGACCGGGGAGCGGTATATTATTATATCATACATAAATTGCGAAAACCCGAAGGGTCATTCTGGAATTATCGTATACTTAAGTAATTATTTTTATATCATCATGAATACTCAAAAATACCTATCTTGGATTAAAAGCTACTTAATTAAATAATTATTTTATTAATTATTAATATTAAATCTTAAAATACCATTTATTAATTATTGTTCATTATTTTAAAGTCAAAGCTAATCCAAGATACCTTTAATACTTTCAATCTCGAACTCTTTCGAACTCAAAACATTTTCGAAAGCCCCCGGTCAGGTTTGCTTCTTGTATGATTTCAAGAATCATCGGTCGACTGATGTCGGACCTCAATTACTCAGTTTTCAATCAAAATCAAGTTTTAAAAGAAAAAGAAAAAGGGACTCTGGCAGGTGTGGGAATCGTTGACGAACGATTCCCGGGATGTGTAAGCGGCCGTAAGCCAGGCGGTCCATCAATTATTATTCCGGCCCAGGTGTTGCCGAAGGATGATTATGGATGTAGTTTTCATCGAGGGTGATTACGGATGTAGTTTTCACCCGGGGATAGTTACGGATGTAGTTTCTATCCTTCTACCGGTAGAGAAGACCCGCGGATTATTGGACTCGGATGTGGTGACTGATCATCGTCAATCCCTGTCAGGTTTTATGTTTTCTTTCAGTCCCATTCCTCCATTTTGGAAAAATGCTCTGACACTGCTTCTTAGGCTTATGTGCCAAGTTGCTGATAGTTTTCTATTTTGATGAGAAATATGTTGACTCTATGCAGTATCTAGAACTGCAATTTTATTTTGAAAACAAGGGCACGTATTGGTGCACCTTCGAAATTTATCAACAATGACAAGTGATTTTATAACTGATTGATACAAACGAGTTTAATAACTGCTAAACATATGTAATGTTATATTGCTTACCTTATACATATATTTCTTGCTGAGCTATAGTTGCTCACTCTTGCTTGTTTTCAAATTTACAAACACAACAGCTAAGAGAAATGGCAAGACCCAGACAGACTGCCCGAAAGCAGGTGACTAGACCCGAGGCAGCAGTTGAGATTCCACCGGTAGGCCCCATTAGCCGGATTGGTTGGCAACTTTTGTTAGTACGTTTTATTTATAAGTATGACCTGTGCAAAGCAGTGTACCGTAACAAACATTCAAGCCGCCAACTCCGCTTCATATCGAAGTGTTGCTGGTAGCATAAATGCTATTTAATTCGGTCTGTAATAACTCTGAAACTTTTACTTTTGCTTAATCCAGTGTATGACGTTTCTTAGACTCTAACCTCTGTGTGTATGTGCGGTGTGAGTTTTATTGTGGGGTCGATGGCTGTTTTATATATTATGTGCAAGAACAGGTATGTTATTAATGGAAAATGGATTGTGAGCGCCTAGGGCTCCGACCCCGGATCTAGGGGCGTCACAGAAATGGTATCAGAGCGAGGTTACAGTTCTCAGAAACGATAGTAATTTAAGAAAGCAACCCTAATAATAATAACAATAATAATAACCCTAATAACAACCCTAATAATACTTAGAACTCTCATCGAGTTTGCAGTCGGGTTATCGGATATGGCCCTGACTTTAAGGCCCGTGAGGGAACTACTCCTTAAACATTTCTTTATGGTTAGTGACCCACCTTATTTCCCTTGTGTAGATGGAGGAGATACCAGACCCTGAGGCCTTTGAGAGAGAGCATGATGAGGCACTGATGCAAGATACCGAGGACCCTGAGGAGGATATGGGTGCTGACCCTGAGCTTGGCCCCTGGATTACGCTGATAGGGGATACTGATGATGAGGATCCCGAGGAGGAGCCCTTTGAGCCTGAGCCGGAGCCTGTTACCCCCTCTCCGGTAGCTACTGACGAGGAGAATGTGAGATCTGGTGAGGGCCGTGTTTTGTCACCCCCACCCTCTCCGCAGTCATCGAGCCCTGTTTCATCGGACGGTGACTCCGAGGATGATACTTCTGGCGAGGAGGAGCTTGACCCTACCCCTGCTACTGCTCCTGCTACTGCTCCTGCACCTGCTCCTGTTCTTGTCATACCACCCCTGCCGATGGACCTACCCCCAGTGTCGGGCACTGAGCACGCCTACGTGGTGCAGTTCCTGACCCGAGACTTGCTTTCTGCAGAGGCCAGATTTAATGAGGCGAGGCGGGCACTAGTGGAGGAGCGCGAGGCACGATTGAGGATTCAGGTTGAGATGAGGACCGCTGTTACTAGGAGGACTAGGGCTCGACTCCATAGGATTGAGAGGAGGAGTCGCGCGAGGATTCTTGGTTTAGGGATCCGCGGGGGCGGAGTGGTCCAGGCTAGGGATGCTAGGCGTGTTGTGCGTCGTGCATTTTCCCGAGTTAGGGCCTTGCTCCGTCGTGGTGCGGCCCCATGATGTGTTACGGATAGCTCAATCCTCTAGGTTCAAATGACATTAGTGTGTCGATTTTGCGGGATAGTTTACTTGTGCAGTGGTATCCTTTCTGACCAGTGGATGAGTAGACTGACCTACAGATATGTAGATGTGACTTCGGATAGTGTGTACGGATGTAGCCCTACTTTTGTGTAGCCCTGACTATTCAGATGATGTACTTGTTATTGTTCCACTTTTGCTAGACTTTGACATCGGAACTATGTATTAGGCTCTAACATCCAAACTTTGTGATAACTCTTGTACAGTACTTATTTAGTTTCAGTTTCCTTGATATTGTCTCAACTGCCTTACTTTCCGATGCCATGCTTTACTGTTTTGATATACAACTGTAAATATATATACAATTGCTACAAGCCGTAAATGCCACCATGCTGTTTCAAATTTACGATATGCGATTTCAAATTGTTCTCTACAAATTTCCAAAATGTTCCTACAAATTTTGAAATAATTTTTTTCGCAAAAAAAAAAAATTTGAGGTTTTGAAATCTTGAAAACTCTTGCAAATGTTTTCGCACCCCATAGAGATTTTTCCCAAAAATGTTTTGACGTTTTATCTCCAGCATCGGGTTATTAAAACTTTTGCAACTTCCACCCTTATGAGGAGGAACGATACGTTCCTGACCCGTGTAAACGCTGTCAGGTAATTAGAAAACCCTAACCCATTTCTTGTTTCATTATCAGAATCATGCCACCCAGAAGAATGAACACTCGAGCTCACCCGGTCAGTTCTGAAGGCCAGGGTAGCCACCATGGGACCGGAGGCCACCAGAACCATGAAGGGGAGAATGTGAACCTGAGTGAGGATGAGGGCAACGATCATAACTTGTTTGATGACTCTGAGTATGACGAAGAAGAAGCTGGTGATGACACCCGAGAGGTGGAACATCCAAGGGGAGGCCCTATGGAACAGTTCATGGAACTACTTAGGCAGAACTTGGACCGTCCCCCGGTTCAGCAACCACCCAGCAATGCTAATGCAAATGCTTTCCGGAACTTCAAATCCCTGAAACCCCCAGAATTTAAAGGAACTGCAGATCCGGTTGAGGCAAGAGCCTGGCTGAAGGAAATGGAAAAATCTTTTGAGATATTAGGTGTCGCTGAGGAGCAGAAGACTGTTTTCGCCACCTACCTCCTGAAGTGTGAGGCAAACTATTGGTGGGAAGCTAAGAGGAATTTGGAAGGAAGAGGTGTGGTGACCTGGGAGAGGTTCAGCGAGCTGTTCTTGGAAAAGTACTTCCCTAGGTTCATGGAGACACAAATGGAGTTGAAGTTCTTGGAAATAAAGCAAGGTAACATGACGGTGGCCGAGTATGAGGCCAAATTTACTGAGCTGTCGAGGTTTGTGCGGGAATATGTGAACTCTGATGCAAAGAGGGCCCGAAGGTTTCAATTGGGGCTAAAGCAATGGATTCAGAATCATGTGGCGGTTCTTGAGCTGACAGACTATGCCACCCTGGTACAGAAAGCATCAATTGTTGAGGCTGGGAGTGAACAGATGCAGAAGGAGAGGGAAGGAAAGAAGAGGAAGTTTGATAGTCGGAAGGGAAATTCTGCGGGTGGGAGCTTTCCGAGCAAATTTAAGCGAGGGGCGATGTCCCAACCCAGCGGAAACTTTGGAACCAAGAGAGCTGAAAGTTGGAGTGTGGGCCAGAGCGGCCGACCACAGGGATCGTCTTACTCTACCCCATCCCGAGCCCTACCCCCGGATTGCAATAAGTGTGGAAGGAAACATGCGGGTGTGTGTAATATACAGGATGTGAAGTGCTTCAAGTGTGGGCTGACAGGACATTATGCTAACGCCTGTCGAGGAACTAGTAACAACACTAGTGCCGGAGGTAATTGCTTCAAGTGTGGGAAACCAGGGCACCGAATGAGGGAATGTATGTCCTCTGGGCCAGCTGCGTCAAGACTGAGTGGAACTGCTTCTAACAAGGCCCCTACTGCAAGAACTTTTAACATGACTGTGCAAGATGCCGTGAGGAACACGGGTGTGATTGCAGGTACCCTACTACTCAACTCAGTTAAGGCAAATGTTTTATTTGATTCGGGAGCTACCAAGTCTTTCATATCTCTAGATTTTGTATGTCAGTTAGGCCTTAAGGCTGAACCATTGAAAGACAGATTGCAAGTAGAGATAGCTAATCATGAAATTATCCCTGTTAGCCAAGTATGTCCAGGTTGTGACCTAGAAATAGAAGGGCGACACTTTCGGGTAGATTTAATACCTTTTAAACTAGGAGAGTTTGACGTAATAGTAGGTATGGATTGGTTAAAAACCCACGGAGCCCAGATTGATTGTGTAAAGAAGAAAGTAAGTTTGAGACTGCCAGGGGACGAGGAAGTAGTGTTTAGTGGAAAACGGAAAAACCAAAAGTTTCTGACTATGATTCAAGCTAAGAAGCTGTTACGTAAAGGATGCGAAGCCTATTTAGCCTATGTGAAGGATACCAAGAAGGAGGCACCAAACCTACAGGAAATCCCTGTCGTTAATGAGTTCGCGGACGTATTTCCGGATGATCTTCCCGGACTACCACCTGATAGAGACATCGAGTTCGCTATGGACTTAGTTCCTGGTACGGCCCCAATTTCGAAAGCCCCATATCGGCTAGCCCCAGTGGACATGAAAGAGCTGGCCACTCATTTACAAGAGTTGTTGGATAAAGGGATGATAAGACCTAGTGTGTCACCGTGGGGAGCCCCGGTGTTATTCGTGAAAAAGAAGGATGGTAGTATGAGATTATGTATAGACTACAGGGAGTTGAATAAGGTGATTATAAAGAATAAATATCCCTTGCCCAGGATAGATGACCTGTTTGATCAACTAAAAGACGCAGTTTATTTTTCTAAAATTGATTTGAGGACCGGGTACCACCAGTTGAGGATTAAGTCAGAAGATATACCAAAGACGGCCTTTCGCACCTGGTACGGACACTATGAGTTCCTAGTGATGTCATTTGGGTTAACGAATGCCCCCGCAGCTTTCATGGATTTAATGAATCGAGTCTTCAAGAAGTACTTGGACAAGTGTGTTATAGTCTTCATCGATGACATCTTGATTTATTCCAAGACGAAAGAGGAACATGCAGAGCACTTGAGGATTGTATTGGGAGCATTGAGAGAAGAAAAGTTGTACGCTAAGTTCTCGAAGTGTGAATTTTGGTTGAAGGAAGTTCAGTTTTTAGGGCATGTGATTAGCGATCAAGGCATTCTAGTGGACCCAGCCAAAATAGAGGCTGTATCAAATTGGGAGAGACCAACCACTCCGACAGAGGTGAGAAGTTTTATAGGATTGGCTGGCTACTATAGAAGGTTTGTCCAAGACTTTGCCAAGATAGCTGCCCCTTTGACCCGACTAACTCGCAAGACCGAGAAGTTTGTGTGGACTGAAAAATGCGAAGAGAGCTTTCAAGAGTTGAAAAAGAGGTTGGTGACAGCACCAGTACTAGCCCTACCTAATGATAAGAGAGATTTTGTGATTTATAGCGACGCATCCCATAAAGGTTTAGGGTGTGTGCTTATGCAGCACGGTAAAGTGATTGCGTATACGTCCAGACAACTCAAGGAATACGAGATGAGATACCCCACCCATGATTTGGAATTAGCGGCGATAGTTTTCACTTTGAAGATCTGGAGACATTATCTTTACGGAGAAAAGTGTGAAATCTACACGGATCACAAGAGCTTAAAGTACATATTCACTCAGAAAGAGTTAAACATGAGGCATAGGAGATGGCTAGAGCTAATCAAAGATTATGATTGTGAGATTCATTATCACCCAGGGAAGGCCAACGTGGTGGCCGATGCACTTAGCCGAAAGGAGAAACTCAAGATGATAACGTCAGAGGACGAATTGATCAAGGACCTTGAGAAACTGGAGATTGAAGTGAGGTTACCAGGAATTGGACAAGAGAGTCTAATGGAAATAAGAGTCCAACCACCGCTATTGGAAAAGATTAAGTTATGCCAGGAAAAGAAGATAGAAGAAGAAAAGAATTCGATGGAGAAAATTTTGACTGGCGAGGACATTAAGTGTGAAAAGGACGGGAATGGAATTATGAGGTAAGCATCTAGGATATGGATCCCGAACGTTCAGGAATTAAAAGACGAGATTTTGCAAGAGGCTCATAGTTCAAGGTACTCAATTCACCCTGGAGGCACTAAGATGTATAGAGATCTGAGAGAATACTATTGGTGGACAAATATGAAGAAGGACGTGGCAGAGTGGGTAAGTAAATGCTTGAAATGTCAAAGAGTAAAGGCCGAACACCAGAGGCCCAGTGGATTGTTGCAACCCTTAGAGATACCCGAGTGGAAGTGGGAGCATATTGCGATGGACTTTGTGGTCGGACTACCAAGGACCAAGACTAATCATGACGCCATTTGGGTAATTATCGATAGATTGACCAAGTCAGCACATTTTCTTCCAATCAACGAGAGATACACTGTCGACAGGCTGGTGGATATTTACTTAAAGGAGATTGTGGTTAGGCATGGGGTTCCTGTGAGCATTGTATCTGATAGAGACCCAAGGTTCAACTCCAGGTTCTGAAGGAGTTTTCAGGATTGTGTGGGGACCAAGTTAAACATGAGCACTGCATACCACCCCCAATCAGACGGACAGAGCGAGAGGACCATCAAGACCATAGAGGACATGTTGAGAGTATGTGCCATCGATTTTAAGGGAAGTTGGGATGACCACTTGCCGTTGATCGAATTTTCCTACAACAACAGTTACCATGCGAGTATAGGAATGCCCCCATATAAAGCTTTATACGGACGAAGATGTCGGTCTCCCTTGTGTTGGGAAGAAGTTGGAGAGCGGAAGATTTTAGGGCCTGAACTGGTCCAACAGACAAGAGAAACTATCGAGCTCATAAGAGGACGGCTGGTAGCGGCCCAAGACAGACAGAAGAAGTATGCGGACCAGACCCGTAAGGACAAAGAATATGAGGTAGGAGAGTTTGTGATGTTGAAGGTATCACCGTGGAAGGGATTGATGAGATTTGGTAAGAAGGGGAAACTAAGCCCAAGATTTATTGGACCTTTTGAGATCTTGAGACGAGTTGGAAAGTTAGCCTATGAATTGGCTTTACCCCCAAGCTTGCAGCAAGTACATAATGTGTTCCATGTGTCCATGCTACGACCCTACCATACCGACTTCCGACACGTGATCGAATATGATCAAGTGGATCTGCAACCAGACTTAACCTATGTGGACCAACCCGTAGAAATCATGGATAGAAAAGAACAGGTGCTGAGGAACAAGGTTGTCAAACTAGTTAGAGTTCTGTGGAAGAACCAGAATGTCGAAGAATCAACATGGGAACTAGAGAGCACGATGCGTGAAAAGCACCCCCAACTATTTTCAACCTGATTCCGGGACAGAATCCTTTTAAGGAGGGGAGGCTGTAAGAACCCTAATTTTTGTAATATTTTCTTTTATATAATATCATATGACATTGTCAATTTGGAACCTTTTTAGTCATCCCTGTTGTTTAATAGAATTGATTGTCTGAGAAACTATGTTGTTACATTCACCCTGTAAGATAAAGGGAAGGTTGTTGAAGGCAAGAGTCTTATTGTTAGTAAGATTTATAAAACTTGGGATTTGAGAGTTATTGGAGTATTAAAAGATTTATTAGGAATTATGACGAGGAGTTATGGATATTCGAGGAATTTACACAATTAAGTACTTAAGGAACTACAAGGGAAATCTCTACGCGACAAAATATTATTCCGAGAAATTAATTAAGATACGATACGAATTAAAGATTAAGTGACAAGCATTGGTGGAAGAATAATGATACAAGGAATGATATCGCATGCAAGTCCCATGCAACTAAGTAGTTAGGAAAGCAAACTAGCAATGCAAAGTTAGGAAGAGGAATAGTAACTAGTTTGGTACATTGTCCAAGGAGACAAGGAGGTATGGTGGTCTAGACACTAGACTTGCAACATGTGATACGTATACACACACCTAATACATATCAACCACACAATTCACTTTATTCAACCAACACCAAAAACAAAACAAAAACTCTCTCTCTCCCCCCCTAGCCATTGTTGCTCTCGGCCAAACACAAAAACAAGGGAAATAAGAATTATTTATTCCACTTCTCATCACTCTTAATTCAAGAAAAAAATCCTAGGTACTCTACATCATATAAGGAAGGTATACTATGAATTTCAACCCTTTCCACCCATTAGTTTTCAAGTTATAAATTGTTGAAGTTTTGTTGAATAGTAACAATGTTGAGTTTTCATTTAGATCTTGAGTTGTAAGGATTGTAGGAGCTCATCCAAGGTGTTTTGAGACTTGTAAGGCATACCCAAGGCTCCTAGATACTCAAGAAGGTATAAAAACCCTAACCCCTCTTGGCCATGTAGTATTTGTGATGTTTAATGTTAGATCCATGGATATTAGTGTAAATCTTGGACATATAAGTTATAGATGATGTAGATCTTGAGTTTAAATGTTGTGGTTGTGATTTTTAAGCTTGTGGATAGTGTATGTAACTCCATGTATGTTATAAAGTATGATCTTGGTGGTTTAGATGATGGTTGTGATGTGTATGTAAGATTCTTGAATGGTTAAGTGGTAAAAGCATGCTGAGTATTTTTCCAGGAACTTGTACCGTCTTCTGGGAGGGTTTTAGACCCCTAAATCTTGTCCCCTGAAGTCCTAATATATATTGTTGGAAAGATATTTGAATGTAGTTTCCAGAAATATAAGGTTCATGACTAGGTGTTGTATGGATTTTGAGTTATGGCCTGAGAAGTGAAATGTGTTTCTGGAATCCGGACTGCACTAAATGGTCCCCTTGTGAACCTTGTTTAAACCCCTAAAAATTTATGTAGGATCATGGAAAAATTAGAGGAGCTAGAAATTGCAGTGGTGAAGGTTACCCAAAAAGAAATGGATTAAAATATGGATTTTTCAATTTTATAAAAATGTTAGAGTAAAATTCGCCAAGTGAAAAAGTCGTAAGTGGAGTGTGATTTTAGAGGGATTGAATATGATTCGGATATAGTAACCAAATTAAGTCGAATAAGTGACGAGCATAATCGAGTGATGACATGAACCTATAGTGGGGCTAGAGGGTCATAAGACGAAGTCATTAAGTTAATTTTGTACCCCTAAAACCTCGCAATTAAAAGAGATATTGTTAAGGTACTAACGATCGGCTATTGATTATGTATAGATCGTTCCACTCCGCAAGCTCGACCACCCCAACCTCACCAAGGCAAGTTTAATTTTCAAAACTTACATACATAAGGACTTTCACTGTTGTGTTTGTAGTTTTCAATCGTATCATATGTTTATGCTTATCGAAGAAATGATGAAATTTGAGTTATATGCATATATATATGTTTGTACCCCTTGAACTTAGAATGAAATGTTTTCTTCAGACAACGACTCTAGCAATAGAGGTCGTAGCGGTCCATATATTCCATTGACCGGGGAGCGGTATATTATTATATCGTACATAAATTGCGAAAACCCGAAGGGTCATTCGGGAATTATCGTATACTTAACTAATTATTTTTATATCATCATGAATACTCAAAAATACCTATCTTGGATTAAAAGCTACTTAATTAAATAATTATTTTATTAATTATTAATATTAAATCTTAAAATACCATTTATTAATTATTGGTCATTATTTTAAAGTCAAAGCAAATCCAAGATACCTTTAATACTTTCAAACTCGAACTCTTTCGAACTCAAAACATTTTCGAAAACCCCCGGTCAGGTTTGCTTCTTGTATGATTTCAAGAATCATCGGTCGACTGATGTCGGATCTCAATTACTCAATTTTCAATCAAAATCAAGTTTTAAAAGAAAAAGAAAAAGGGACTCTGGCAGGTGTGGGAATCGTTGACGAACGATTCCCGGGATGTGTAAGCGGCCGTAAGCCAGGCGGTCCATCAATTATTATTCCGACCCAGGTGTTGCCGAAGGATGATTACGGATGTAGTTTTCATCGAGGGTGATTACGGATGTAGTTTTCACCCGGGGATAGTTACGGATGTAGTTTCTATCCTTCTACCGGTAGAGAAGACCCGCGGATTATTGGACTCGGATGTGGCGACTGATCATCGTCTCAGGTTTTATGTTTTCTTTCAGTCCTATTCCTCCATTTTGGAAAAATGCTCTGACACTGCTTCTTAGGCTTATGTGCCAAGTTGATGATAGTGTTCTATTTTGTTGAGAAAGATGTTGACTCTATGCAGTATCTAGAACTGCAAGTTTATTTTGAAAACAAGGGCACGTATTGGTGCACCTTCGAAATTTATCAACAATGACAAGTGATTTTATAACTGATTGATACAAACGAGTTTAATAACTGCTAAACATATGTAATGTTATATTGCTTACCTTATACATATATTTCTTGCTGAGCTATAGTTGCTCACTCTTGCTTGTTTTCAAATTTACAAACACAACAGCTAAGAGAAATGGCAAGACCCAGACAGACTGCCCGAAAGCAGGTGACTAGACCCGAGGCAGCACTTGAGATTCCACCGGTAGGCCCCATTAGCCGGATTGGTTGGCAACTTTTGTTAGTACATTTTATTTATAAGTATGACCTGTGTAAAGCAGTGTACCGTAACAAACATTCAAGCCGCCAACTCCGCTTCATATCAAAGTGTTGCTGGTAACATAAATGCTATTTAATTCGGTCTGTAATAACTCTGAAACTTTTACTTTTGCTTAATCAAGTGTATGACATTTTTGAGACTCTAACCTGTGTGTGTATGTGCGGTGTGAGTTTTATTGTGGGGTCGATGGCTGTTTTATATATTATGTGCAAGAACAGGTATGTTATTAATGAAAAATGGACCGTGAGCGCCTAGGTCTCCGACCCCGGATCTAGGGGCGTCACAGTATGTACTTCCAATTTCAGTTAGAATTGAGACATCAACAGTATCTGATCAATCTAAGGTGGAGTCAGGATTTGTAGATGTTAGTACACAGAATACTGGTGAAGGACAGGATGATTATACTTCAGCTCTAGATCAGAAGGATGAAGATGTTTGTACTTCTACTCAAGTATTATTACTTGAATATCATTCTAAACAGGCAACTTCTTCTACAAGACTTGAAGATAAAGTTCTTTCTGCATCTGAATCTGAAGATACAACAAGCACTTCCAACATTGAAGTCAATTCTGAAATTTTACGAAACATTCAGAAATCTCAAAGTGATATTCAATCGAGACTTCAAATTCTTGAAGAAAACCAAGTCTCTATTATGGACAATCAAGCAGTTCTGATGAATCTCATTTGTTCTGTTACTGAATCTCTTGGAATTAATGTTGCTGATGTCAAAAAGGGGGAGATAAAGACAATTCAGAAACAACAACAACAGACTGGGGGAGATAAACAGACTGGGAGCAGAATTAAGGGTGACAGAGTTGGTAAATTTCATCATGGAAGTGGTAAAGGAAAAGAAGCATCAAATAGTTGAATTCTTTCATCTAAGTACTAGATACATGTCTACATCTGAAGAAGGAGGTACTTAACTTCATGATCTTAAATTCAAAAATTCTATTGTGGTTGAATTGTTATATGTTTGGACATCTACAACTTAGATTTATGCTTCAGATTCTAAAGCATAAATAGGGGGAGATTGTTACGAATAATTCATAAGTTGTGATGTTGAGAATAGAATTTTGCTAATACTTCTTGTATATCCTGATCTTATAAAGGATTTAGCACTTTGTATAGGATATATGTGTTAGACAGTAATCTGTGGAGGTTAGTCAGGAACAGTGCGTCAGAGACTACATTTCAGGAACTAAGAGCAGATCCTGATACAGCAAGTCAGATCCTGATCAAATACTGATGGGATGATCAGATCCTGATGTAATGGGAAATCCTGATATCAGTCGTGTTACTGATGATGTCATTATGGATGCTACAGAAACTTGCAAGTGCTATAAAACAGGATCGTTGTTTTGAAAAACAAGCAAGAAGATATCGTGAAGGAAACGAATTCTCTATTGATGGAAACTATCAACTGGACGGCAGAACATTGTCATAGATAGATTATAATTCTGTTATTAGTTGATAGGTAGCATTATAAATACTCTCTCTATATTACTGTAAAAAGAGCGGAATTGAGAAATATAGAGTGCATAACGTGTGAAGCTCTGTATAAGGTTTGTATTCGAGAGTTCGAAATAAACAGAGAGAGAGAGAGATTTGTATTGTCAGCAGCTGCTAAAGGTATTGTACACCTTTGGTAGAATTTGTATTTGATTTATTTTAATACAAACAAATTTTGATTCATTCGTTTGTTCTTGTTCATCTAATCAAGCAAAAATCAGACAAGATTATATAACTTGTATACAACCCCCCCTTCTACAAGTTATTCGAGTTAACACAAAATCACACCTTGGTGAACAGTCATGGAAAAACTCCCTATGAGATGATCAAAGGAAAGAAGCCAAGTGTGAAATATTTTCACATCTTTGGATGCAAATGCTATGTCCTGAAAGTTCATCCAGAACAACTAGGAAAATTTGATGCCAAATCGGATGAAGCAATCTTTCTAGGATATTCTGCATCAAAGGCCTTCAAAGTATATAATCTCAGAACTCACATTGTTATGGAATCAATTCATGTTGCATTTGATGACAAGAAATTTGGAATTCTTCAAACTAATGAGAGCCATGACAAGTTGGAATTTGAAATTCTTAAAGATTATGAGATTCTCTCCAGTGATGATGAAGGTTCTCTAGAAGGAATTTCTACATTTCCTCAAGGGAATACTACTGTTGTGGGGGAGCAAAACAATCAAGGAGAACATAGTACCAGTCAGGAGTAGAACAACCATTCAGAGTCTACTCCTTCAGGGACTAACTCTTCAGAGTCTAATGAAGATAGTTCAGGTACTAGCAGCAGTATAGAGTCTACTGATTCTACTGATCAAGGGGGAGCTTTTGAAGGTAATGAACAATCTTCTACAAGAAATGCCACTAACTTAGGGGGAGAGTCTAGCAGGAGAAATCTACCACCTGTTAGAAAATGGACAAGGGATCATACTGAAGATTTAATAATTGGTGATCCAAATAGTGGTGTTCGAACTAGAATATCAGCTCAGAATGAATGCTTGTATAGTTGTTTTCTCTCAAAGAATGAACCTAAGAAGGTAGAAGAAGCCTTATAGGATCCTTATTGGGTTATTGCAATGCAGGAAGAATTAAATTAATTTGAGAGGAACAAAGTCTGGAAACTAGTACCAAGACCTAAAGATAGATCAATTATTGGTGCAAAATGGGTTTTCAGAAACAAGCTAGATGAATCTGGTATGATTATGAGAAACAAGGCAAGATTGGTGGCCAAAGGATACTCTCAAGAAGAAGGAATTGATTATGATGAAACCTTTGCCCCTGTTGCAAGACTGGAAGCAATCATAATGTTTCTTGCATTTACAGCTCATTCAAAATTCAGAGTTTACCAAATGGATATGAAGACTGCTTTTTTAAATGGCAAACTTGATGAGGAAGTATATGTGGAGCAACCACCTGGTTTTGTTGATCCAAAATTTCCAAATCATGTCTATAAACTTGACAAGGCACTCTTTGGACTAAAGCAGGCACCAAGAGCATGGTATGAAACCTTATCTAAATTTCTTCTTGAAAATGGCTTCACAAGAGGTATAATTGATAAAACTCTTTTCTTTAGAAAGGTTAAAGGTGATTTGCTTTTAGTTCAAGTTTATGTTGATGACATCATATTTGGTTCTACTAATGAAAAGTTATGTGCTAAGTTTAGCAAGCTTATGCAGTCTAAGTATCAGATGAGCATGATGGGTGAACTAAATTTCTTTTTAGGCTTGCAGGTCAAACAAACTGAGACTGGTATTTTTATTAATCAGTCTAAATACATTAGAGATCTTTTAAAAAGGTTTGACTTTCAAGACTGTGCAATTGCAAAGGCACCCATGGCAACAGCCACTAAGCTAGACTCTGATCCTAAGAGAAAGAGTGTTGATAACACCAGCTATAGAGGCATGATAGGCTCATTGTTATACTTAACTTCAAGTAGACCAGATATAATGTTTTCTACCAGTTTATGTGCTAGATTCCAAAGTGATCCTAAGGAATCTCATTTAATTGCTGTAAAGAGAATTTTTAGATATCTCAAGGGAACTCCAAACCTTGGGTTGTAGTATCCTAGAGAATCTGATTTCTCACTAATTGGCTATTCAGACTTTAATTATGCAGGGTGTAAAATAGACAGGAAAAGAACTACAGGTACATGTCAATTCTTAGGAAACAGATTGATTTCTTGGGCAAGCAAGAAGCAGCAATCTGTCTCAACTTCAACTGCAGAAGCTGAATACATTGCAGCAAGCAGTTGTTGTGCACATGTAAGAACCCAGATTTTGGGTAGAATTAAAACTTTTGTTTATTTAATGATGTAAGAATGAATAGTGGTTACGGCTACGATGTAATAGTTGATATTTTGAAAGAATGAATGGAATTTGAATTTATTATTTCTATGTCTTGAAGAATGCTAAAGGTTGACAACTTAGGTAAGAATAATCTATCTCCTAGGGGAATAAGATATGGCAATTCCAAGAAGGAGAATATTCTCATGTCATCCAGATCGATAACGATTAATCCAGTGGTTCCGTAAAAAGGTTAAGGAACGATCGAAAGAGAATATGGACAATTGTACAACCCTAAGAGAATAAGTAAAGAATAAAGAATGAATAGTGTTTTTGGTGGAAGTAAGAATAATATGAGACGACACAATATAGAAGTATTCGGAACGGATTTCCGAGTTCGTATTAGTGATCCAGGGGGAAAATAAGTGTATGTAAAAGCTGTCGGATTCTGAAAAACCGCACTGTTATTTTCTCCGAGAGTTCCCTGGACACTGACAGACTTAAGGATTAAACGAATGGATTTAAGGAATATAAATTGGAAATATAGAAAGAAAGGTGGAGAATGATAGTATTAATATTAAGAGGATTCCCGGTAAACCCTAATTAGAAATCCGTGAAATATTCCTGCGAACGATCAATCGAAACGAGCAATAACTGGACACAGAATCAAGCAGGGAAGAAGATACATGCATGTATAAATGATAAATATCTAGTAACTAGTATGGTTAGTTATTAACTAGCACTTAGCAAATCAAACTACTAGTTGCATGTAAACCATCAAAATCTCAACACTTGTCCCTCCATTTTCATCATCCTATACATCATCACTCTATTAAAGTGGCTTTTGGATGAGAGACTATCTAAGCCTCATCTTAATAATTCACTTTATCAAATAACCAAGCAAAGAAACAAGGCAAAAACTCTCTCCCCCTTGCACTCTTCCATTCGACCAAACAAAAAAATTCCAAAACCAAAATCCATCTTCCACTCCATGTTTGATCTTGAAATTTTTAAGGTGAGTCTTACATTTCATAAAAATGATCTCCTCAAAATCTTAGCTTCAAACTCATCTTCTTCCATTTTCAAAAAATTCATGAAAGAGGAGGATGAATAGTAACCTTCTTGAACTAACTTTGTTTTCTTGATATTTCATGGTTGATCTAGCAAGCTTAATCACTCCTAAGGACCATACAAGGCTTAGTAAGGCTATATCACTCTCTAAGGAAGGTATAAAGCTCTTGAAACCCTAACCCTTGTTTGAGATTTAAGCATGTTTATGATAGATATAGCTTAGTTATGGTTATGTTAAGGTTAAAGCATGATTATAAGCATGATTATGTATGGATCTTGGATAAATGTTAAAAATAGTTATATGAATGGAAAGGCATTGCTTGGCCTCAGTTCATGTATATAAATCATGTATATGTTGTTTGGAATGGATACCATGTTTATGGGAAGATTTGAAATTGGTAGATATTCGAGTTATAGCCGTCGTAATGCCGAAATTTCGTTAACCTTAAGAAAAACGACTTGGAAAGTAGATGTAACTCACTACCTAGCTGTGTAATCTGCCATGATAGGATAGATAATGTTCCAAGCTTCGTTTTGATATAAAGAACGTGTGAAACGGACTTACGGTTTAGGAGTTACGGCCGGTTTACTAAAAGTAGTTCGGAACCGTAAACGAGAATTCGTAACTAAAATTGAACCCTCGTAAAATATGTAAGTCAGTGGCGAATCATGGTAATTAAATACTGGAGGTAAAAAGGAAGGGGTGAGTGAAAACCTCATGTGAATCGGATCATTTTTCGATTTTATAAAAATGTTCGAATCTAGGTTAAACGCGAACGAACCCCTTAAAAGTATAACTTTGGTTATAACTTAGAAAACGAGCGATAAAACTCGAGATATAATCTTGATTCATAATCGATCGAATTTAGAACTTATATGACTTAAGTCTACAATAAGTGTGAGTATGATGACATGTCTTAATGACGAGCAAATGTCAAATCGTATCGGTAATTAAAAGAGTTACACTAAAAAGGGGTATAACGAGATAATTCGAAAACATGTTTCGACTTAAGTTAATACTTAACCTTTTTAAAAAGTGTTAAGCGATTAACCTCGAATCTCTTGACTATTTATAGATCACCGAGCTGACCCGGGATACCCTACCACTACCCCTACTCGTGCTCAATTACCAGGGAAGTTGTGAATATATATGCTTTCTGTTATACATATGCCACAGCATGCATGCCTACTTTCAAGTCATATTGATATACTTGTTCCCTGATTGTTCTTTGGCTTATAAGTAGATAGATAATATATCGATTATAAGTCGGATGTCGTTAAGACCCTTAGAGAAGGGCATAAGAATCCTATTTGCTGAATATAGACCGGGAGTCAGTACTTTATAATATATCGTAATTACTTTCGAGGGAAATATTTAAGTAAATAACTTCCATTATTTGGTTGACGAATATTATTTGAATATTCGTCCGAGATTATTTAATTAACGATCATTACTTCAAATTTTTATTTGAACGTAATCTATTCAATGAATATTATTGTTCAATATTCATTCAAAGACGAACCATTTATCGACTATTATTTCAAATATTTCTGTAAAATCTTCGATTATTGAATGAATATCCTTCGGATATCCATTCAGGACATCATGTATTAAGTGAATATTATTCTCGAATATTCATTTAAGTTTTGAATTATTAAATAAATATCACTTGGATATTCATTTAAATTATTTATTATTAAATGAATATTATTTTTGAATATTAAGTTGAAGTCTTATTTACTTAACGAATATTATTCCAAACATTCCTTTCAAAAGTATTAAATGAATATTATTTTAATATTCATTTAAGTAAATATTTATTCAATAAATATTTTCTTCACATTCCTTCAAGGATTATTTTGAGAAATACTCTGATTAAAAATATTCTTTTATTCATTAAATACTTCCGACTCAATAAATATTCTATAAATATTTATTCAATACTTGGAAACAACTTCAATGTTGTTTATTATTCTTCAAATATTGTCTTCGACCTTCGATCATTCTGAAAATTCTTCGGAGTCATACGATTAATATTATATTAAGAAAGGTCCTCTAGATTCCACTCTTCACTCAAATCTATCTCTTAAATTATAAGGGAACCTTACTTGAGAAAGGTTCTTTATCTTGTTGACTTCCCGATCATAGTTTATCCTTTTCACTCGCAACTTGGTTGCTACGGACTCATTAAGTCTGTGTGTACCTTCTCATCATTCGAGGGGTAAAATTGTTGGAACAAGTTGATATCCATTAACAAGCAAAAGCTTGGGAAATGTTGGTGAGTTTTCCTTTCCAACTAGATACGACTACTTTGTGGAGTCTTATCAACAAGTATTTCACTTGGAGAGGGGAGGACAAACTCTACGTTTCAATGCTGTGGATTTATTCGAACTAGGAGTCGTGTGTAAGAGGCCGAGTCGCGCGGTCCATCACAAGGCCTAATCATTGGCCAGGGAGTTACTATTAAAGGTGATCTACAAGTGGAGCCGCCAGTTCGTCCTTCTACCGGTAGTAAACTATATTGGGTTGTACCATCCCCGACTGATCATCAGGAAGTGGAACAGCTGGCGCGTGAGAACTCCAATATTGGTTCATCTCCCAAATTGGGAATTCCCTGCAACACGTATCGAAGATACTTCTTTCAGGTTGACGGTGTCTTCCGCAACACGTATCGAAGAGACTTCTTTCAGGTTTTAGAACTTCGAAAAATGTTAATAACTGGAACTGCAATATTTTCCTTGCAAGTTCCTCTTAATATGATAAATGATAATATCTTGCTTATTTTGACTTAGCAGATATTTCCACAAAATAAGCACTTTAAGTTACCTTGTAACTTCATCCTTTATATTATACTGGAACTAACTTCGTTAATGCATGGCATATGGAAATAATGATATTTCGAACTGTTATATACTATCACTGTCCTGTTATATTATTATTGGTGGGCTATTGCTCACTCTTGCTTATTTATCATGTCACGACAACAGCTAGGACAGATGGCTCGCGTCAGGCGCACTCGGTGCAAGCGGGTTACCCGACCCACCGGACTCCCCGCTGAGATGCTAGCCGCCATTGATGAGGTAGCATAGTTAGACAGCTTTTGTTTCCTGTTTAACTATATGTATAATTAATGTAATCAATGGCAAAACTTTTAAACTTAGGATGTTATCCTTTTGGATTGTAATAACTTTTATTCGCAAACCCTTTTATGTAAGACTTATTTCAATTTCATCTCTGGGACTATAATTGTGTGTGTGTGAGTGGATATTATTGTGGGGTCATAGCATGTTACTTATTGGTTTTGGACTCAAGTCAAGTATTACGTATGAGTTATGAGACCGTAACGACCCGATCCCTGACCCCGGATCTGGGGGTGTTCCGGAGATGGTATCAGAGCGAGAGTTATATATCCCAAGAGATGATACGACATTATATAATAATAAATTCAATAATATAATAAGAACCCTTGCCAGGTTCACCTAAAACCCTTACAGGAACTTTTTAAGTATCATGATAGTAACATAGTTCGTCTTGTGTAGGCGAGCGACATGTCGGCCCAGGAGGTAGCTGCGAGACAGCATGATGAGGAGGTCCAGGTTGATGCTGATACTGATGTGATTGAGTCTGAGGAGGAGGACCCTGAGGAGATCCAGGTTGATGCTAACACAGACGTTGTTGAGACTGAGGGGGAGGAGGACCCGGAGGGGATCCAGACAGGACAGGATGCTGAGTTAGTTGCTGAGGATGAGGATTATTGGGTTGTATCTGAGATTAGGACCATGGAGGAGGATACTGATATGACCACTGAGCAGGTCATGGCTGCTGTTGTTGGACAGGCTGTAGATGAGGATGAGCTAGTGGATGATGCAGTAGGGAGTTCCGGACTACGAGTGCCACCCCTCCCTATGGAGAGAGCCCATACCCCACCACCACTACCTGTGAGCCCATTCCCCGATGAGTTTGAGGAGCTTACCCCAGAGCCCCAGCAGACAGAGACTGCAGCTCCAGCTGAGCCATCCACCCCACCTCATATCCCGATTGGAGGAGTCCCAGTATGTGTTCATAACTTGATTGTGAACAGGCTTTATAGAGAGTTGTCAGTGGCGGATGCCAGGTTGGCAGAGTCTAGGAGGGAGCTAGCAGCAGAGAGAGCCGCCCGGATGAGGTTGCAGGGCCGGAGGACTATCAGTGATAGGGTTGGGTATAGGGCTGTGACCCGCATCGAGCTGAGGGCTCGGATGAGGGTGCGACAGTTGCCTACTGATGGGCATGGTATGGTAGACAGAGCAGATGCCGAAGAGATTTTCCGCATCGCCATGAGGAGGGTTCGGATGATGTTTCATCGTGGCGGATGATTTCAGATGTAGTGATGCAGTAGTTTAGTTGTCTAGTGATGTACGGACATAGTAGTGTCGGCTTTTGTAGGGATGGTGTTATTGTACTTATTTTCCCTTTTTACAGACTAGACAGATAGATAGCGTATTTCACTTTTGACTTGTTGTTGTTGTTAGGATGACTGTACTTTAAACTATCTTTATAACTCGGATGTTGTACCTTTTCGGTACCTGGTATATATATTTGTTTCCCTTTCAATTATTTCAATTTTGTTGGGATGTGATCACGAGTTTATTAGCATATGTACTGTTTTCGATTAAGTTGCCATGAGATATAAAACTGTGGGATCCTAAATCCAATCATGTAACGAATTATGCAAGGAAAAATCCTTTAAAACAGGTAAGTGAACCTAATGTAAAATTTTCCAAATTTTCAGTAAAATGCCTCCCAGACGAATGGGCACTAGGGCTAACCCCCGCGAATCTACTGACCAAGAGAGTCACAACCAACACGAGGAAAACCATGAAAGTAGTGAAGAACAAGATCAGGACTATAATGAGCAAGAAGATTCCCAGTATGGAGCAGAGGATGAACCCATGTACTCTGAAGACTTTGAGGGGGAAATAGTGGGTGGAGAAACTGAAGTGGAGCAGGAAAGGGATAACCAGGGCGGAGACCCCATGGGCCAGTTTATGGATTTACTTAGGCAGAATTTGAACCAATACCCTCAACCACCACCAGGAAACAACACTTCAGTGGCAAATTCCTTTAGGGCCTTTAAGTCCCTTAAGCCCCCAGAATTCCACGGATCGGCTGATCCCGTTGAGGCGAGGGCCTGGATCAAGGAAATGGAAAAATCTTTCGAGATTCTGAGTATCAATGAAGCTCAGAAGACTGTTTTCGCTACTTACCTACTAAAGGGAGAGGCCAATTATTGGTGGGAGGCCAAGAAGAACATGGAGACTGATGCTGTCGTAACTTGGGAAAGGTTCAAATAATTATTCCTGGAGAAGTACTTCCCGAAGTTCATGAAAACTCAGATGGAACTTAAGTTTTTGGAACTAAAACAGAACAATATGTCAGTGGCTGACTATGAGGCCAAATTTACTGAGCTGTCGAGATTTATGCCAGAATTTGTGGATACCGAAGAAAAGAAAGCTAATATGTTTCAACAAGGGCTGAAACAGTGGATCCAGAATAGAGTGGCGGTTTTAGAGATTACGGATTATGCCACCTTGGTGCAAAAGGCCACCATTGTGGAAGCTGGAAGCGATCAGATGCAGAGAGAGAAAGAGAAGGGGGGATTAAAGAGAAAACATGTCAGTATGGGCGGAGGGTCCGCAGGAGGAAAGCCCCCGAACAAGTTTAATCGATGAGCAGTCTCTCTACCTAACAGGGGTATGGGATTCAAACCACCTGTGAGCATGAGTGTGAGCTAGGGCGGCCAGCATACAGGAGTGTCCCGTTCCCATCAGTCTAGACCTTCCTTGCCAGCATGTGCAAAGTGTGGGAAAAGACATCCCGGAGTGTGCAATCAGAAGCAGCCAACCTGGTATAAGTGTGTACGAGTGGGCCACTACTCTAACACCTGCACTACGGTTGTCCCTAGTACCAACAAAAGCACCACTTGTTTCCAGTGTGGACAGCTAGGGCACATGAGGAAGGACTGCGCAAGGAACAAACCTGCAGCATCAGGGGCAAGCAGGGCTGCCTCAAATAGGCCACCAACTGCTGGGACTTTTAATATGTCAGTACAAGATGTCGTGAGGGACACAGATGCGATAGCAGGTACATTTTCTCTCAATTCAGTCAGTGCAAATGTCTTATTTGATTCAGGAGCAACTAATTCTTTTATATCTAGAGATTTTGCGCATAAACTGAAACTTAAAACCCAGCAACTAAGAGATTTCTTACAAGTAGAAATAGCTAATCAGGAAATCGTACCGGTTAATCAAATTCACCCCGATTGTAAACTAGAAATAGGAGGACGATCCTTCTATGTCGATTTAATTCCTTTTAAGCTAGGGGAATTCGATGTCATTTTGGGTATGGATTGGTTGTCTCGCAATAATGCGCATATAGATTGTAAAGGGAAAAAGGTTAAGTTGAAAACCCCAGGGAAGAAAGAAATAGTGTTTAAGGGGATGCGACAGTCCCAGAAAATTCTGACCATGGCGCAAACCAAGAGATTGTTACGAAAAGGGAACGAGGCTTATTTAGCTTATGTTATAGACACTCAGAAGGAAGCGCCAAGATTGCAAGACATTCCGGTAGTTAATGAGTTCGAGGACGTGTTTCCACAAGATCTTCCCGGACTACCACCTGATAGGGTAATTGAGTTTGCCATCGAGTTAGCTCCGGGGACGGCGCCGGTTTCGAAGGCCCCGTACCGATTAGCCCCAGTAGAAATGAAGGAGCTAGCTAAATAGTTACAGGAATTTTTGGATAAGGGCATGATAAGGCCCAGTGTGTCGCCTTGGGGCGCATCAGTGTTGTTTGTTAAGAAAAAGGATGGGAGTATGAGGTTATGCATCGACTACAGAGAGTTGAACAAGCTAACCATAAAAAATAAGTATCCACTACCCAGGATAGACGATTTGTTTGACAAGCTAAGAGGCGCTGAATACTTCTCTAAGATTGACCTGAGAACGGGATATCACCAACTGAAGATCAAACCTGAAGATATCCTGAAGACTGCATTCCGTACCAGATATGGACATTATGAGTTCTTGGTAATGTCATTTGGATTGACCAACGCTCCAGCAGCCTTCATGGACCTAATGAATAGAGTGTTCAAGGAATATTTGGACAAATTCGTGATAGTCTTCATTGATGATATTCTCATCTACTCAAAGACAGAGGCAGAACACGCTGAACATTTAAGGATAACCTTAGAAATACTCAGGAAGGAGCAGTTATATGCCAAGTTCTCCAAGTGTGAGTTTTGGAAAAATGAAGTACAATTCTTAGGGCACGTGATCAATAGAGAAGGAGTGTTGGTTGACCCCTCCAGGATAGAAGCAGTTTCAAACTGGGAATGGCCAACTACTCCAACCGAGGTGAGGAGTTTCATCGGACTGGCCGGATATTACAGAAGATTTGTCCAAGACTTTGCGAAAATCGCAGCTCCATTAACTCGACTTACCCGTATAACCGAGAAATTTGAATGGACTGAAAAATGCGAGAAGAGTTTCCAAGAGTTAAAGACGAGGTTGGTGACAGCCCCAGTACTGGCTTTACCGGATGGAAAAGGAGATTTCGTGATTTACAGTGATGCTTCGCATAAAGGACTGGGATGCGTGCTTATGCAGCACGACAAGGTAATAGCATATGCATCTAGGCAATTGAAGGATTATGAGGTCAGATATCCCACGCATGATCTAGAACTAGCAGCCATAGTCTTCGCTCTAAAGATTTGGACACACTACTTATATGGGGAAAAGTGCGAGATTTACACAGACCATAAGAGCCTCAAGTACATTTTCACTCAAAAAGAGCTTAACATGCGCCAGAGGAGATGGTTAGAGTTAATCAAGGATTAAGACTGTGAAATTCGTTATCACCCGGGCAAAGCCAATGTGGTGGCTGATGCCCTTAGTAGGAAAGAGAAGCTCAAGATGATAACTTCAAAGGAAGAGTTAGTGAAAGATTTTGAGAAGTTGGAAATTGAGATTAAGTTACCCGAAGAGGGCCAAGAAAAGTTGATGGAAATTAGAATCCAACCTCCATTGTTAGAAAAGATTAGACTGTGCCAAGAGCGGATAATGGAGGAAGAAAAGAACTCCACGGAAGGGATAATGACCGGAGAGGAAATTAAGTGTGAAAGAGACAAGGAAGGGATCATGAGGTACACGTACAGGATATGGATCCCAAACATTCAGGAACTCAAGGATGAGATTTTAAACGAGGCACACAACTCCAGATACTCCGTGCACCCCGGTAGCACCAAAATGTATAGGGATTTGAAGGAGTATTACTGGTGGCCCAATATGAAAAAGGACGTAGCAGAGTGGGTAAGCAGATGCTTGACCTGCCAACGAGTGAAAGCAGAGCACTAGAAGCCCAGCGGACTTCTACACCCCTTAGAGATTCCAGAATGGAAATGGGAACACATAGCCATGGATTTTGTAGTAGGTTTACCAAGGACCAAGGCTAATCATGACGCCATATGGGTAATTGTAGATCGACTGATGAAGTCAGCTCACTTTCTCCCGATCAACGAAAGATACACGGTCGACAGACTAGTGGATATCTACTTAAAAGAGATAGTGGCGCGACATGGAGTCCCAGTCGCAATAGTATCCGATCGAGATCCTAGATTTAACTCCAGGTTTTGGAGAAGTTTTCAAGAATGTGTAGGGACCCGGCTGAACATGAGCACAACCTACCACCCCCAGACAGATGGGCAAAGTGAAAGGACCATCCAAACGCTAGAGGATATGTTGAGAGTCTGCGCGATAGACTTCAAAGGAAATTGGGATGATCACTTACCATTGATTGAGTTTTCCTACAATAACAGTTTCCATTCAAGTATAGGAATGCCACCTTATGAGGCCCTTTATGGAAGGAAATGTCGATCTCCCTTATATTGGGATGAAGTTAGAGAGCGAAAGATGCTCGGGCCTGAAGTGGTCTAACGAACTAAAGATACAGTAGATCTAATCAGAGGACGGTTGGTAGCAGCCCAGGATCGACAAAAGAAATATGCTGACTTAGCTCGGAAAGGCAAAGAATACAAAGTAGGAGACCTAGTGTTCTTGAAAGTGTCACCTTGGAAGGGTTTAATGAGATTTGGAAAGAAAGGAAAGTTGAGTCCCAGATACATTGGACCATTTGAGGTCTTGAGACGGATTGGGGAACTAGCTTATGAGTTGGCATTGGCCCCGAATCTACAGCAGGTGCACAATGTGTTCCATGTTTCAATGTTGAGGAAGTATAATCCGGATGCCAAGCACATTGTAGAGTATGAGCAAGTGGACATGCAACCAGACTTGACCTATGTAGAGCAACCTGTGGAAATCATAGACCGGAAAGAACAAGTGCTCCGAAACAAGGTCATTCAGCTAGTCAGAATTTTGTGGTAGAACCACAATGTAGAAGAATCAACCTGGGAACTTGAAAGCGCAATGCAAGAGAAGTACCCCCACTTGTTTTCAAACTGATTCCGGGACGGAATCCTTTTAAGGAGGGGAGACTGTAAGAACCCAGATTTTGGGTAGAATTAAAACTTTTGTTTATTTAATGATGTAAGAATGAATAGTGGTTACGGCTACGATGTAATAGTTGATATTTTGAAAGAATGAATGGAATTCGACTTTATTATTTCTATGTCTTGAAGAATGCTAATGGTTGACAACTTAGGTAAGAATAATCTATCTCCTAGGGCAATAAGATATGACAATTCCAAGCAGGAGAATATTCTCATGTCATCCAGATCGATAACGATTAATCCAGTGGTTCCGTAAAAAGGTTAAGGAACGATCGAAAGAGAATACGGACAATTGTACAACCCTAAGAGAATAAGTAAAGAATAAAGATGAATAGTGTTTTTGGTGGAAGTAAGAATAATATGAGACGACACTATATAGAAGTATTCGGAACGGATTTCCGAGTTCGTATTAGTGATCCAGGGGGAAAATAAGTGTATATAAAAACTGTCGGATTCTGAAAAACCACACTTTTATTTTCTCCGATAGTTCCCTGGACACTGACAGACTTAAGGATTTAACGAATGGATTTAAGGAATATAAATTGGAAAGATAGAAAGAAAGGTGGAGAATGATAGTATTAATATTAAGAGAATTCCCGGTAAACCCTAATTAGAAATCCGTGAAATATTCCTACGAACGATCAATCGAAACGAGCAATAACCGGATACAGAATCAAGCAGAGGAAGAAGATAAATGCATGTACAAATGATAAATATCTAGTAACTAGTATGGTTAGAGATTAACTAGCACTTAGCAAATCAAACTACTAGTTGCATGTAAACCATCAAAATCTCAACACTTGTCCCTCCATTTTCATCATCCTATACATCATCACTTTATTAAAGTGGCTTTTGGATGAGATAAAATATAATCCTTATCTTAATAATTCACTTTATCAAATAACCAAGCAAAGAAACAAGGCAAAAACTCTCTCCCCCTTGCACTCTTCCATTCGACCAAACAAAGAAATTCCAAAACCAAAATCCATCTTCCACTCCTTGTTTGATCTTGAAATTTTTAAGGTGAGTCTTACATTTCATAAAAATGATCTCCTCAAAATCTTAGCTTCAAACTCATCTTCTTCCATTTTCAAAAAATTCATGAAAGAGGAGGATCAATAGTAACCTTCTTGAACTAACTTTGTTTTCTTGATTTTTCATGGTTGATCTAGCAAGCTTAATCACTCCTAAGGACCATACAAGGCTTAGTAAGGCTATATCACTCTCTAAGGAAGGTATAAAGCTCTTGAAACCCTAACCCTTGTTTGAGATTTAAGAATGTTTATGATAGATATAGCTTAGTTATGGTTATGTTAAGGTTAATGCATGATTACAAGCATGATTATGTATGGATCTTGGATAAATGCTAAAAATAGTTAGATGAACGGAAAGGCATTTCTTGGCCTCAGTTCATGTATATAAATCATGTATATGTTGTTTGGAATGGATACCATGTTTATGGGAAGATTTGAAATTGGTAGATATTCGAGTTATAACCGTCGTAATCCCGAAATTTCGTTAACCTTAAGAAAAACGACTTGGACTGTAGATGTAACTCACTGCCTTGCTGTGTAATCTGCCATGATAGGATAGATAATGTTCCAAGCTTCGTTTTGATATAAAGAACGTGTGAATCGGACTTACGGTTTAGGAGTTACGGCCGGTTTACTAAAAGTAGTTCAGAACCGTAAACGAGAATTCGTAACTAAAATTGAACCCTCGTAAAATATGTAAGTCAGTGGCGAATCATGGTAATTAAATACTAGAGGTAAAAAGGAAGGGGTGAGAGAAAACCTCATGTGAATCGGATCGTTTTTCGATTTTATAAAAATGTTCGAATCGAGGTTAAACGCGAACGAACCCCTTAAATGTATAACTTTGGTTATAACTTAGAAAACGAGCGATAAAACTCGAGATATAATCTTGATTCGTAATCGATCGAATTTAGAACTTATACGACTTAAGTGTACACTAAGTGTGAGTATGATGACATGTCTTAATGACGAGCAAATGTCGAATCGTATCGGTAATAAAAACAGTTACACTAAAAAGGGGTATAACGAGATAATTCGAAAACATGTTTCCACTTAAGTTAATACTTAACCTTTTTAAAAAGTGTTAAGCGATTAACCTCGAAGCTCTTGACTATTTATAGATCGCCGAGCTGACCCGGGATACCCTACCACTACCCCTACTCGTGCTCAATTACCAGGCAAGTTTCAACTTTCCCTTTTTAGGATGTTGTTGTGAATATATATGCTTTCTATTATACATATGCCACAGCATGCATGCCTACTTTCAAGTCATATTGATATACTTGTTCCCTGATTGTTCTTTGGCTTATAAGTAGATAGATAATATATCGATTATAAGCCGGATGTCGTTAAGACCCTTAGAGAAGGGCATATGAATCCTATTTGCTGAATATAGACCGGGAGTAAGTACCTTGTAATATATCGTAATTACTTTCGAGGGAAATATTTAAGTAAATAACTTCCATTATTTGGTTGACGAATATTATTTGAATATTCGTCCGAGATTATTTAATTAACGATCATTACTTCAAATATTTATTTGAACGTTATCTATTCAATGAATATTATTGTTCAATATTCATTCAAAGACGAACCATTTATCGACTATTATTTCAAATATTTCTGTAAAATCTTCGATTATTGAATGAATATCCTTCGGATATCCATTCAGGACATCATGTATTAAGTGAATATTATTCTCGAATATTCATTTAAGTTTTGAATTATTAAATAAATATCACTTGGATATTCATTTAAATTATTTATTATTAAATGAATATTATTTTTGAATATTAAGTTGAAGTCTTATTTACTTAACGAATATTATTCCAAACATTCCTTTCAAAAGTATTAAATGAATATTATTTTAATATTCATTTAAGTAATTATTTATTCAATAAATATTTTCTTCACATTCTTTCAAGGATTATTTTGAGAAATACTCTGATTAAAAATATTCTTTTATTCATTAAATACTTCCGACTCAATAAATATTCTATAAATATTTATTCAATACTTGGAAACAACTTCAATGTTGTTTATTATTCTTCAAATATTGTCTTCGACCTTCGATCATTCTGAAAATTCTTCGAAGTCATGCGATTAATATTATATTAAGAAAGGTCCTCTAGATTCCACTCTTCACTCGAATCTATCTCTTAAATTATAAGGGAACCTTACTTGAGAAAGGTTCTTTATCTTGTTGACTTTCCGGTCATAGTTTATCCTTTTCACTCGCAACTTGGTTGCTACGGACTCATTAAGTCTGTGTGTACCTTCTCATCATTCGAGGGGTAAAATTGTTGGAACAAGTTGATATCCATTAACAAGCAAAAGCTTGGGAAATGTTGGTGAGTTTTCCTTTCCAACTAGATTCGACTACTTTGTGGAGTTTTATCAACAAGTATTTCACTTGGGGAGGGGAGGACAAACTCTACGTTTCAATGCTGTGGATTTATTCGAACTAGGAGTCGTGTGTAAGAGGCCGAGTCGCGCGGTCCATCACAAGGCCTAATCATTGGCCAGGGAGTTACTATTAAAGGCGATCTACAAGTGGAGCCGCCAGTTCTTCCTTCTACCGGTAGTAAACTATATTGGGCTGTACCATCCCCGACTGATCATCAGGGAGTGGAACAGCTGGCGCGTGAGAACTCCAATATTAGTTCATCTCCCAAATTGGGAATTCCCTGCAACACGTATCGAAGATACTTCTTTCAGGTTGACGGTGTCTTCCGCAACACGTATCGAAGAGACTTCTTTCAGGTTGTAGAACTTCGAAAAATGTTAATAACTGGAACTGCAATATTTTCCTTGCAAGTTCCTCTTAATATGATAAATGATAATATCTTGCTTATTTTCAGTTAGCAGATATTTCCACAAAATAAGCACTTTAAGTTACCTTGTAACTTCATCCTTTATATTATACTGGCACTAACTTCGTTAATGCATGGCATATAGGAATAATGATATTTCGAACTGTTATATACTATCACTGTCCTGTTATATTATTATTGGTGGGCTATTGCTCACCCTTGCTTATTTATCGTGTCACAACAACAGCTAGGACAGATGGCTCGCGTCAGGCGCACTCGGTGCAAGCGGGTTACCCGAACCACCGGACTCCTCGCTGAGATGCTAGCCGCCATTGCAGAGGTAGCATAGTTAGACAGCTTTTGTTTTCTGTTTAACTATATGTATAATTAATGTAATCAACGGCAAAACTTTTAAACTTATGATGTTATCCTTTTGGATTGTAATAACCTTTATTCGCAAACCCTTTTATGTAAGACTTATTTCAATTTCATCTTTGGGACTATAATTGTGTGTGTGTGTGAGTGGATATTATTGTGGGGTCATAGCATGTTACTTATTGATTTTGGACTCAAGTCAAGTATTACGTATGAGTTATGAGACCGTAACGACCCGATCCCTGACCCCGGATCTGGGGGTGTTATAGCACAGCTCCTTTGGATAAAGAAATCAGTTGATGGATTATGGTATGACACTTAGTAATATTCCTATGTTTTGTGATAATACTAGTGCTATCAAAATTGCAGAAAATCCAGTTCAACATTCAAGGACTAAGCACATTGATGTCAGGTGTCATTTTATTAGAGAACATATTGAAAATGGTACTGTGGAACTTCATTTTGTTCCTACTGACAAACAGATTACAGATATCCTAACTAAACCAATTGATGAGTCTACATTCATTAGGTTGGTAAGTGAGTTAGGAATGTTAAACTTCTAGATCTCTAATATCTGCAAAAGTAGCAAGGTATGTTGTTTAGCTTATAGATTTGATAATTTTATCAGTATTTATATCTTTCATTTAGACTCTGAAGCTAATAACATTTTGCCTTGAATAACTGTAGTATGAGTAAACCATCATTAAGAACTAGACTCTGAACTTTTAGTCTCTGACTTATTAATTTAGGTTCTGAATTACTTAGTTATTTAGTTCTAATGATTGTTGCATGTTCTTGATAATTTAACATATTCATACCTATAAGTAACTTCAATAAACAGGAAATAGACAAGATAGATAAAAAGAAAAGCTTGTATTTTCATTAATCAAAAGTAAAACATACATGGAAATGAAATACAATTTTTTCATTTTGCCTAATAGTTACTACTAATCTTGTTTTTGTCCAATGTTGTGGCTGCTAGAGTTGTGTTTTCCACGAATCTTCAACAATCAATTCGTCAACTCCCCAGGCATGCTAGAAGCCATTTGGGGGATGCAGGATCAACCATCTACTCTTGAATTCCTTCTCTGAGCAATTTCAAACGGTGACCCTTGGCATCCTATAGCCCCATGTTTATTGAGCAAGAATGACAGGAAGAGGAACGAAGACTCGACATCCTCCAGGAGAAGGGTCGAATTCATCATCCCTCTTTCTCTTTCCAGCTTGCACTTTGTATGTTGAAGCAGGAGGCATCGAATCCTCATCAGAATCAGCCTCATCCTCTTCATCAAATTCTTCATCCTCAAGCATATGAGGTGGATTTTGTAAAGGAGACGGGTTTTGTGCAAGACGAAGGTCTTGATCATTTGGTGGGTTTTCAACACCATTTGGATCTATTCCAACCATTTTGAGCTCTAAAATGAAGTTAAACTACTCGAAGAGATAGTCCATTTGCTTTTCATTGTCAAGAGCTTGGTACTCTTGAGGAGAAAGGAACCTGAAGTTAGGGTTCATGTGAATATCTTGGTTGAAGGCCATTGTGTTTAAAGAAATTCTTTGTGTTTGCAGAGAGTGTTTACAAGGTTTTTGGAATGGAGAAAAACATATGACATCAGGAGTCTATATAGAGAAGAGTGAGAAGCTGGACAGTCTTTTGAAGTGTTCAATGCAGCTATATCATCATTAATTCGCGCGTGACTGGACTTCTCATATTTCCAATACGCTTTGAAATCTAACCAAAATATTTTGCTTGGATTATTGGTGTTTTTATTTTCGGGATAATATCTGACATGCTACGTATGTGACTCCATTTTAGTCTCTGAAAATAGGTTCAAATTCATCTTAGACCCTGATTTTAATTAAAATCAATTTTGGATTTTATTTCCAAAAATCAAGGGTAATTACACTTTTTCAGGGACTGCCACCTGTCAATCTGTGTGTGAACGTGGGTTAGTGGGTTTGAAGGAATTTTGAGTATATCATTATTTTGAGACTCTGATTGTTTATTGCTTTCTTCGTATTAGAATTTTCTAAAAAAAAAAACTAATTCAAGTTCTTAAAATCTCTAATCAAGTTCAAAGATTTCTCAAGTTCTTCTCAGATCAAAAATCAATGGCTGCTCAAAGAAAGCTACCCAAGTCAGTTGCCTTCAGGTTTGGTGTCTTCGATTTTATGACAAACAATCATGTTGTTGCAATCACCAACTAGAAGGGGGTATCAACTGATTTTCACCCAGTTATGGACTATATGGCTATTGGACCTCTGCATTATGCACTTACAGCATCTCCAGAGATTAATCAAGCTGCTGTTTCACAAGCTTGGGAGAATGCTGAAGTAGTTGATCCTGTTCAGGGTCAACCAGGTAAGATTGTTCTAAACCTAGGATAAGATGCTTTTGATATTACTGAATCTATTATTAATTCAGTCCTTCACTTACCTGTTAATGTGAATTATGTTAGTGAACCATCTGATGATGATGTTAGAACTATGTTATGTGCATTAGGTTATAATGGACCTTTAGATAACATAAGCTAGTTAAGGAGACCTTTTCTTAGAAAAGAGTGGTCTTTCTTTTTTGATCAATTAGCTAAATGCTTTACTGGTAAATGTAGTTCTTTTGAACAAATTACTTCTGTTACTTCTCATATTGGATATAGTTTGCTTTATAACAGAGTAATTAACATTGGTCACATTATCTTTAACCAGATGAGTATCAAACTTCGGTCAAGAGATCATGGAAGGAAAATGGTTTATTATTATAGATTTATGCAGTTGTTCATTAACCATTTTATTCCTAATGTTAATACCAGTTTTGGTAGACAACATGTTTAGGTACTTCTAAAACTCATCTTCCTACTCTCTATAATTCTTCTTTCTTTGGTGGTGAAATGATTCAGGAACCTCAATTGGTGGAGGACCTCCCTGTGTCTACCCAAGTAACCCCAACCTTTTGTCTTCTATCAAACTATGGAAGGGAAGTATGATTCTGTTTCTATTCATGATCTTGATCAATTCAGATATATATAGGCCAGACAAGCTGAGAGCTCTACATTATCAAATCATTACTGATAATGGTGACATGTTAGATCTGAAGCAGAGTATTGGTGAAGTCTTAGCTAAAACTGAAGATGCTCTACTTGATGAATTTCTCAAGGATAATCCACAGTTCAGAAGAATTAAGGCAGATTGAGTATCTGAGGTACTTATGTAACTCAACTTCATGTAAATAATAGTTTTGTATATATTCTATTCTGGTTGCAATTGTTAGAGGTTTTGACATCAACAACTCAGATTTATGCTTCAGTTTGTAAAGCATAAATAGGGGAGATTGTTAGGAATAATTAATGAGTTGTGATGAGTAGAATAGAATAACATTACACTTCTTGTAATACCCTAATCTTATAAAGGGTTTAGCATTTGATTAAGGATGAATCAGTTGTCCAAGATCTGCAGAACTGCGAACAGTACTTGATCAGAGACTATATCATGGACTACGAGTTTTCAGGGACTATGGACAGACCCTGACTGAAGCTGCAGAATTGAAAAGTTCTATTCTATAGGTTCTGATATTCAGAAGATGGAAAGAAGTGTGCATGAAGAAAGAAATCGACTATCAGTGGAAATTATCAACTGGACGGCAGAACATTACCTTGTATTAATCATTACTTTCTGTTATTAGTTGATAGGTAGCATTATAAATACTCTATCTATAACATTGTAATATGTGTGAGATTTGTGATCGTCGTGAGCGTACGAGTGAACAAACAGAGAGAGATTTGTATTGAGAGCAGCTGCTAAAGGTATTTGTACACCTTTTGTAGAGTTTGTATTTGATCTTATTAATACAAATAGTTTTACATATTTGTTTGTTATTGTTATCTAGTTAAGCAAAAATCAAACACGATTACTTAACTTGTATTCAACCCTCCTTCTACAAGTTAATCGAGTTAACAGTACCAAAATAGGCAAGTAATGTTAGCCTATAGGAAGATGGAATGGTTACCATATCCTCCTTAAATATAGCTGGACCAACTACTCGACGTGGCCTCCTACGCTTTACCATTTTCCAATCCAATAGAGCAATTTTCGAATTCAACAGGAAATGCTTAGTTTTAAATACAGGTCACATCCCTATTATTTACTACGATAATAAGGATATGAAGAGTTTACCTTAAACAATTCCCCACATCAAGGATACCAATATCAAGTAACTGCGTTCGCATAAAAATATTTAAGAATCACAAATAGCTTTGAACAATAGCTATTCGTCATGATATGAATCAATGAAACTTAAAATAAACAGTGTTTAAGATGATCAAGGGGAAAAATACTTGCCTCTGGTCCTTAGCTATTACGTAACGCCGAAGTAATACAACCTATCATTTTCTTCTATCTCACGTCATCATGTCCTCTGTTTTAATCATGCTTTGGTTTAAGCTTTAACGATTGCCACGAGTCTGATCTGTCAACATCGAGCCCGCGCATCTACAATATCTCTGTCGAAAGAAAATAATTGGAAATATCCCCTTTGAACATAGACGTTTTCCCGGTGTTAAAATGCCTCACAGTGAACCCAATAACTGCAACCAATACTCCATCCATCTTCAGCCTCTTCATTTAACATCCACCTTTCTCCATCAACAAACCAATCCCCGAAGTTCCTACGATTAAACGACGAGGAAAAAGAAGCGATTGAACCTCCAAATTGATGTTCCAGTGGCGCGAGAAAGAAGGCAGGAGACGAGAGATAAGGGGAAGGCGCGAGAGGAAAGAAGGGGGGGGGAAGAGTCTGTACGCGTGAAAAGGAAAAAAAAGGGTGGGGTTACGGGTCAGGTGGGGTGGGTAGAATTAGGATATATATTAAAAAAAACTTATATTGTTAAGCCTTCTTACAATGTATCTCATAAATAATATCTGGTTCCTAATTTTATTCAATTGATTTCAAAAATTATCAATTAAATAATTAGTGGGTAAAAATAATAATTTACTATTTTGTAAATAAAAGAAATAATTGTTTTTAAAAATCATTTTTGACCCGAAATATTATACTCGGATAAAAGTTGAAATGTTAATTCTTTCCAAAGATTAAAATAACTATGTACCAAATTTTTATAAATCCCGGATTGTTCAGAAATATAAAAATACACAATTTTCGAATATTTTCATAACGCACCCAAATATCCATGGGATCACGGATAAGATACCGGGTGAAATCTTTGCACAGAAGAATACAGTTTTGATCCTAAAAATTTTAAAATAATCTCAATTTATCAAAACTGTAATAAATTTTTGAATATTTTTATAATTTACACAAATAATCTTTTGCACACAGGTAGAATACCGGGTATAATTTTGGTACAAATAAAATACCAACTCGATCCATAAAATTTCAAAACAAATTCAATTTATCAATGACGATAAAATATCCATTTTTAATAAAATAGAAATAATTACTAACACAAACGGTACCAAATACAGTCTACCCGAATAACATAGGATTAAGTATTAAATTGACCACTAAATAACTTGACATATCTCAAATACACCACTGACAAATTTGGGGTCTCATTCAAAATACTTTTAAAGACATAAATATCAAAAGGATACCTTTAAAATGTACTTGGGAAGTAAAAATATTTTTTCATTAAGCTATACACATTTTTCTTGAATGCTACCATAACCAAGCGAAAGATTAATAATTATAGTATTTTTGATATTATATTTAGATTTTTTAAAAAAAATTATACTATTTATTTTAATTTTATAGTTATTTTCTTTGATTTAATTAAATTAAATAGTAAATAAATTTCTTAAAATTTAAATTGATATGGGCTGAAAATAAGCCCTAAAGACACATTTAATGTGGCATTAACTAGGCCGAGAATAGTCCAAACGTGGGGCCCACCAGCTGGGCCCAAAACCCTAAATATAATATTAATTTCGTAATTAATATTAACAGTAATAAACAGCTCAGCAAATAAGAGTTGGATAAGGATAATATCCCCTTCAGACTTATCCAATAAAGCATCCAATTCAATATGGAAACTGATTCCTACAAGGAATAGATCTAGAATATTCCTCAAAGACTTGCCCACCAAGTCTCCAAATCCTACCATAATTCTAAGGCTTCTCAGCCTATATAAAGGGCCTGACCCCTCACCTCAGAACTACGTTTTATTGGCTTGATTCTCTGATTTACAGAGATACGTAGGCATTCTGTGAGGACCGTTTAAGTCTCGAACGCAGAAGCAGCCATTAAAGCACGAAGCTCACGAACCCTAGCATTAAATATACAAACCCTAGCCGCAATATTTCAACCTAGTTTTTAGTCCACAACATTTGGCGCCGTCTGTGGGAAGAAGACATCAACCATGGTTACCACTCGAAGAACAACACCGGTCTCAACCGAGGCTACCTCCGGAACCATCGTTCCACCAATCACTGCTCCTCCTGTTGGTACAGGGCCAGGGTCTGTACCCCCATTGACGGAAACAAACCCTCGTAATCAGGCCTCTCAACCGCAAGGGACGGATCCCCCCGCTGAAAGATCTCAACCTGTAATCGTCCCTCTAGGACAGGAGACTAACCCGCTCCAGATGGTGGTCTCTCCTCTCCCTCTGAGTAGCCGCCCGCCGCTTCACAGTCTCTCCACTTCTTCGCTCCCTGTCAACACTAACCCAATGTATGGGCTACCTAATTACCCCCAAGATCCAAGGGATCCAGGACCAAGCGGTCATGCTCGGTTGATCCATGGGCAACAACAATCCCCTTATCTTAGAGGCCCGGCTCCTCCTGAACCAGGATACTATGATTACTCTGGTCCTTATACCGGAGACTCGTCATCTGAAGACGATGATCGAGACGAAGCCCCAAGGAGGCGACGCGCTAGTAAGGAGCCTTTAGGGAGGAATCCATCGAACCGAGATGGTCCTTTAACAATCGCAGAGAAAATTAAGGCTTATGAAGCCGAGATTCAGAAGCTGAAGGACGACCAAGCAAGGGAACTAGAGAGACAGAACCCTAATCAGACTCGACCTCCTCCGACTTCAGGAGGGATTCCCTTCATAGATCTGGAGAGGTCTTCAAGGAGACACCGAAGGGCTGAAGCCCCAACCAGAGGAACTACCAGGGTGGAACTCCCCAAGAATAATCCTAGAGATTTGATGCTACAAGGAGATCTGGATGATCCGACCCCTCCATTCACTGAGGAGGTGATGAATGCACATATCTCCCGAAAGTTTAAGATGCCCACGATCAAAGCTTACGATGGAACGGGGGATCCCGCAACTCATGTAAGAACGTTTACAAGCGCCTTGTTACTGCAGCCTGCCAACGATGCCCTTAAGTGTAGGGCGTTTCCCCAAACCCTGTCGGGCATGGCGCAACGTTGGTATAGTCGTTTACCTCCAAACTCTATTAGCTCTTTCAAGGAGTTGAGTACCGCTTTTGTCAGTCAATTCATTAGCGGAAGAATTCATGAGAAAAGCTCTGCATCCCTTATGTATGTGACACAGGGAAAGAATGAGAACTTAAGAGATTACATCAAGCGATTCACTAAGGAAACTCTGAATATAACCGATTTGGAAAATAAGGTGGCCATGGTAGCCTTGCAGCATGGAACCACGGATCTCTTTTTTAAGAGGTCGTTGGCAAAACACCCCCCTGAAAGCATGGATGAACTTCAACGAAGGGCGGACAAGTATATAAAAGCTGAGGACAGCATCAAGAAAGAAGCCACGTTGGGCAATGGAGGGAACAAGCGGAAGCAAGAACAAGAGTACGATGCTAGGGACAAGTATCCCCGAGCTAGCAGAGACTCTGAATCTGCTCCAAAAAAGAACTCGGGTCCAAGGTTTTCAGAGTATGCCAGACTTAATGCTCCAAGAAGCCAGATCCTGTTGGACATTGAAAAGGAAAAGGATTTCCGATGGCCGAAGCCACTTAGAGGAGACCCAGCTAAGCGAAATAAGGAGCAATACTGCAGGTTCCACAAAGATGTGGGACATGACACCGACGATTGTAGGCAACTCAAGGATGAGATTGAGTTCTTGATACGAAGAGGAAAACTAAGTCAGTTCACCAAGGGTGATGACCGTGGGAACCAGAGAAGGGACAATGACAGAAGGGACAATGAAAGGAGAGATAATAATAGGAGGGATGACAACCATGATCGCAATCCCCAGCCCCGAAGGGCAGTTATCAATATGATCTGGGGAGGCCCGACAGCAGCTGGCACGACTAAGAATTCTCGAAAGGCTTATGCTAGAGAAGTAATGCACATTGTGGGAGAAGCCTCGAAGCGTGCTAAAACCGAGATGGTAATTGGTTTCGATGATTCAGACTTGGAAGGGGTGAAATTCCCCCATGACGACCCGCTGGTCATAACTCCCGTGATTGGAAACTCCGAAGTAAAACGAGTCTTGATAGACAATGGGGCTTCTGTGGATATTTTATTTCATGATGCATTTGTAAAGATGGGTTACAACGACTCTCAACTGACCCCTACAAACATGCCTATATACGGGTTTAACGGAGTGGAGTCCAACGTTGAAGGGACTATTCAGCTACCCGTGACTATTGGGCAGGAGCCTAAAGAGGCGACTCAGATGTTGAATTTCTTGGTGATCAAGGCAGCATCAACATACAACGCAATCCTTGGAAGGACTGGACTTCATGCGTTTAAGGCTGTGGCCTCTTCCTATCATATGAAAATTAAGTTTCCGACACGGAATGGTGTCGGAGAACAAAAGGGTGATCAGAAGATGGCACGAAGTTGCTATGTGGCCGCACTGAGGGCCGATGGAGTCGGGGGGCAGGTCCTTCCGATTGAAGACATGGATGTCCGCGATGATGAAGAGCATAGAGGGAAGCCAGCAGAGGATTTGATTCCCGTACCTCTAGAACCTAATGACCCTGAAAAAGTTACTTATGTTGGAGCATCTCTGAAAGAACCCCTGAAGGGCAAGTTAATAGAATTCTTACAGAAGAATAGCGACGTGTTCGCTTGGACAGCAGCTGATATGCCAGGGATTGACCCCCAACTCATAACTCATAGGTTAAATATTGATCCCAAAAGGAAGACAATAAAGCAGAAGAAGAGAAACTTTGCTCTGGAGAGGCAAGAGGCCATTAGGCAAGAAGTGAATAAGCTCTTGGAAGCTGGTTTTACTGAAGAGATCCAGTTTCCTGAATGGTTAGCGAACCCAGTCATGGTCAAGAAAGCAAATGGGAAGTGGAGAATGTGTATAGACTTCACTGACCTGAATGATGCATGCCCAAAAGATTGTTTTCCCCTGCCGAGGATTGATATGTTGATAGATGCTACAGCTGGACATGAGATGTTAAGCTTCATGGATGGATTCAGCGGCTATAATCAGATTAAGATGCACAATGATGACATACCTAAGGTATCTTTCATAACTGACTTTGGTGTCTTCTGTTATATTGTCATGGCTTTTGGTCTAAAGAATGCAGGAGCTACTTACCAACGATTGGTGAATAAGATATTCGCCCATCTGATTGGAAGAACCATGGAGGTATATGTTGATGACATGTTAGTCAAGAGCCTACTTAAGGCTGATCATATCAAGCACCTCGGAGAGGCATTTGAAGTGCTGAGGCACCACAAGATGATGTTGAATCCCGCCAAGTGTGCTTTTGGCGTTGGATCGGGGAAGTTTTTAGGGCTGATGGTTTCAAAAAGAGGCATTGAGGCCAATCCTGACAAGATCAAGGCGATTTTAGACAAGGAGCCACCACGCTCTATAAGAGATGTGCAGAGGTTGACAGGTCGAGTTGCAGCCTTAGGAAGATTCATCTCCAAGTCTGGAGACAAATGCTTGCCTTTCTTCCAAGCGTTAAAAAAGGTGAAAAATTTTGAGTGGACACCTGAAAGCCAAGAGGCCTTTGAGCAACTGAAGAAGTACATGGTTGAAGCCCCGTTGTTGACTAAACCAAGTCCTGGGGAGATTCTTAGTTTATACCTGGCGGTATCCGAACAAGCCCTGAGTGCTGTCCTTATTCGGGAAGAGGAGAAGGTCCAGAAACCTATCTACTATGTGAGCAAAGTGTTGCATGGGGCTGAGTTGAATTACTCACCCATAGAAAAGTTTGCTTTGGCATTAGTAACTGCCTCAAGAAAGCTGCGGCCTTACTTTCAGGCACATAAGATTCAAGTTCTGACAAACCAGCAATTGAGGAACATATTGCATAGCCCTAAGGCCAGTGGAAGGCTAATCAAATGGGCGATTGAGTTAGGAGAGTTTGACATCACATACAAGCCTCGGACAGCTATCAAAGCTCAGGCATTAGCTGACTTCGTGGTTGAATGTACTATTAACAACCAAGAAGTCGGGGGGCAAGAGATAATGACTACCCCTGGGCAAGAGGAAAAAGAAGAGAAACTTACACCCGATCTGAAGGAATATTGGGTGCTCTATTTTGATGGAGAATCAAAAACAAAATCTAGTGGTGCAGGTTTGGTTTTGCAAAGCCCCGATGGGTTCACAGTTGAGTACGCTTTAAAGTTGGATTTCCCTACTACCAACAACGAGGCGGAGTATGAGGCATTGATAGCTGGTTTGGGCTTGGCCAGAATCATGAGGGTCAAGAATCTCAAAGTTTGTGGAGATTCAAGGCTTGTGGTAGCACAAGTAAATGGTGAATTCGAGGCTAAAGATGAGACTATGGCAAAATACTTGAGAGTAGTAAAGGCGGTTATGTCCCAGTTTGAGGAGTGCTATGTTAAGCACATTCCAAGAGAGGAAAACATTAAGGCCGATGCCCTATCTAAGTTTGCTTCTTCTGAAATAGAAAATTATGCCGGGAGTGTCTACTTTCAGGTCTTGAAGGCCCCGACCGTTAATACAAAGTTAGTGGCACCAATTGATATAGGAGGCTCTTGGATAGATCCTATTAAGGCACACCTGGAGACCGGTTGGCTCCCAGACAATGCCATGGAGGCACGAAAACTCTCAGTAAGAGCGTTGAGATATACTTTGATTGAGGGTATTCTGTACAAAAGGTCGTTTGTAATCCCGTACTTGAAGTGTCTAAGGCCTATAGAGGCAAGGGAAGCATTGGAGGAAGTTCATGAAGGAATCTGCGGGCAACACTTGGGGGGCAGAGCCCTAGCTCACAAGATAATTCGTTTAGGGTTTTATTGGCCGGAAATGTTGGCTGATGCACAAAACTATGTCAAGAGATGTGAGAGATGCCAGAAGCATGCCCCAATTGTGAGGCAACCGCCTGAGGTGTTGACCTCGATTAACTCTCCCATTCCATTTGCAATGTGGGGGATGGATATACTTGGACCCTTTCCCATGGCTTCAGCACAGAGGAAATTCCTAATAGTAGCAATTAATTATTTCACTAAGTGGATTGAGGCTAAACCCCTGGCCAAGATAACCACCAAGCAAGTTTCCCAGTTCTTTTGGGAGAACATCATCTGCAGATACGGAATCCCACGAATCCTTGTGACAGACAATGGGACACAATTCAACAATGAGGAGTTTAAGAAGTATTGTGAAGAGAATGCGATTGAGCTCCGTTTTACCTCGGTGGCACACCCTCAGGCCAATGGGCAAGCTGAGGTAGCTAATCGAATTATCCTTGATGGACTGAAAAAGAGGGTCGAACGCTCTAGGAATACTTGGGTAGATGAGTTGTTACCCATACTTTGGGCATATCGTACCACTTGTAAGGTAACGACTGGAGCAACCCCATTTTTGCTGGCTTATGGAGCCGAGGCAGTTGTGCCTTTAGAGATCATGCAAGCATCACCTCGAGTTGAGGCATATGAGCCAGAAACTAATGACGAAGGAATGAGACTTGCCCTTGACTTAATTGATGAGGTTAGAGATGGAGCTAATGCGAAGAATGCTGAATATCAGAAGAGAGCATCTTTTCACTACAACCAGAGAGTTAAAGAAAGATTCTTTCGACAAGGTGACATGGTTTTAAGGAAGATTGAAGCCTCAGGAGTTGGCCAGAAAGGAAAGTTAGCACCAAACTGGGAAGGACCATATCTAGTCAGAAAAGTGTTAGGGCAATGATCCTACAAGTTAGAAACCTTGGATGGGGTTGAGGTGCCCCGAACTTGGCATGCTGTGAACCTCAAAGTTTATTATATCTAAGTTCTTTTGACAAAGGCTTGGACTTTTATCTATTTATTAGGAATAAGGTTCGAATGAAACCATTTTAGAGCATGTTGCTCCCAGTAGAAGATAGAATATTTATGTAAGGGTTGAACCCATTCTATTGATATCCATTGACAGCATAATGGAATTTATATTGTTTTCTTTATGAGTTACTTCTCTTTGTTAAAATAAACACGAAAGGCAAACGTTGAACTAACTTGTGAGTTTAGTACTAGCCAGGAGGCCAAGTACTTGAGAAATTCTAAAGTTTAACGAACAATAAGCAAAAAATGAGAACATGGAAACAAAAGGAACTACTGCATAAATAAGTTAAGTCATAAGCCCCGAAGGGCAAAAGTTCAGAATAAATAAAGACAAACAGAAATAAGCCACGCAGGGCCATCTACTCATCTAAGTCCTCAATAACTACATCTCCCTGGGTAGAAGAAGGATCTGCTGTCTCTACCCCAGGAGAAGAAGGTGGATCCTGAGTGGGCTGAGAGTCCCCATCCACTGCTGTCTCTGTAGCAACCTCCAAAGTATCTGTCAATCCAGGGATAGCAGGTACCGGGAACTTCTCCAGGGATACCCCCTCGATCTTCCCACTCAGCTCCTCGATGATCCCCTCCCAACACTCCTTGAAGGTGCCAGGAAAGTTTGCATCATACTCGGCATTCAGGACATCTTGAAAGTCCTTAGAAGCCTTGTAATCAGCAATGATGTGTTCCCTGTTCTGCTGCACCTCCAGCTGAAGCTTCCTGTTCTTCTCCTTCTCAGCAGCCAGCTCCTTCTCCACCTCCCTAAAACGAGCAAAGTTTGCCTCGGAGGCATCAAAGTATCTGTCTCTATCCCTCTCAGCAATGGTCTTTTCAGCACGCACCTCCTTCAGGTTATGAACAGCGGCCTGAAGGTAGGCGTTCATCTGCAAAGGAAACAAGTAAATAAGGGAAAAGTAAATGCAATTAAATTAAAGAAGTTAAATAAGAAATTACCGAAGCAACAGCTTGAGCCCCGAGAAGCTCAATCTGCAAGTCATCAGAGGACTCCACAATGTGGACCCTGTCCCGTGGAGTAACCACGCTCCTGGACCACTCAGCTGCAGCCCTGGAGTCACCTACAGCTGTGTCCCTATTGCATAAACCCCATCCCACTGTAAAGGGAGTGAGGTCTTCCTCAATAGGAACTGGCTTTTCTTGAAGAAAAGCAGGAACACGCTCCACCGCGGCAGAGGCCTCATCTGTCCTGGCCCTTTTGGCCCTAGGGTTCTCTGTTACCACCCTAGCAGTGGCAGCAGTCTCCCTCTGCTTAAAAATTGCTCCCAGGGCAGTTTTGGCTACAAAATGGTTACAAGAAAGTTAGATAATTATATCTAGCATGAAATGTTAACAAAGCAAGAGGTGAGAATTACCCTCAGGGCCCAAATCGCTTAGCCCATGGGCCTGCAACGAATCTTCAGAAATCAAATTTGCACATTAATGCAAATTATCCGATGTTAACAAAGTTATGGCGGCCTCTTCTTCCACGCCCAATTTTAAACTCCTAACAGGCCCATCAACGGCTCTGCAGAAGTTGGGCCGAAAATAGTTGTCCCAGTCATCCCCATCCAAAAAGATATAAAACCATTCCCTTTTCCAATTAGGAAGGGAATCAGGAGCGGAATCCGAAACAAAACAAGAACGGGCCAAGGAACGGTGTTGGATTTTGACCCAGCCCGAATTATCAGAAGAATTGACAAATTTGAATAGATATCGAAAAACAGAGATACTGGGCTCAAGCCCATGTTTCTTACATTGGACCAAGAAACAATAGATAAAACGCCATGCATTTGGCATAAGTTGGGTTGGACAAACCCGGGCTTCGGCCAAAAGACGGTAAACGAAAGGAGGAGGAGGTAGGCGAAAACCAGCATAAAAAGTTTCTTTATAAATCCTAATGGCCCCAGGCTTTGGGTGACAAGCCCTTTCGTTTGAGGCCGGAGCAACGGCCCTATAAGGCCCATTAATATGAAAAAGTTGGGCTAGAATGTCTACCCTATGTTGTTTATATTTCGATTTATATTCATAAGCATCTAAATGAAGCATGTTTGGAAAAGCTTGACCAAACTCATTTAAAAGATCTCTAAGGGAAAAAACACTGGCATGGACAAGAGATGTTTTAGGGTTCTTACCCCTTGAAAGCCGTGGAGCGGTGGTGGAAGTGTTAGCGAGTTGTGACTGGCCTGAAGAGCTAGAATCCTCCATTGATATGCTTCCCTTGAAAGCTTGAAACCCAGAAAAGTTGAAAAAGGAGGTCGAAGAAGATGAAGATTCAACGATCTTCAAACAGAAACTGGAAAATAGGGCGGAGTAAAGACGCCGGAAATCGCCTCACGACAGAACCCTAGCAGAGCTTTTTTGAAAAATATTTGTGATAAGGGAATGATAATTTTTGCTGAATAGTGAAATGAGAAATGAGGGATGCACACTACTCTTTTATAGAGTTCATGGTTGGTCATTCAACCGGTTATATCCAGTAAATGGGCTGTCAACAGGTGACTGGGCCTTTGAATAGGCGGGAAGCCTATGAAATTCAAATTTTGAAATAATTCTAGAATGTTCTACGACATTTTTAGAAAATAGGATAAAATCCCGTTAGAATTTAAAGGCAGGAAGCCCAATTAAAAGGCTATACCCATGCCCAGGAGACCGAACCTCCTAGGCGTGCCTAAGGAAGGTGTCTCCTTGGCGGGGATACCCACGCCTAGCTCGACTTTCCTTAAAGAAGGCTATACCCACGCCCAGGAGACCAAACCTCCTAGGCGTGCCTAAGGAAGGTGTCTCCTTGGCGGGGGTACCCACGCCTAGCTCGACTTTCCTTAAAGAAGGCTATACCCACGCCCAGGAGACCAAACCTCCTAGGCGTGCCTAAGGAAGGTGTCTCCTTGGCGGGGGTACCCACGCCTAGCTTGATTTTCTCTAAAGAAGGGTATACCCACGCCCAGGAGACCAAACTCCCTAGGCGTGCCTAAGGAAAGTGTCTCCTTGGCGGGGGTACCCACGCCCAGAAAGCATTTCAAGGACAAAGGTCACCCACGCCCAGGAGACCAAACCCCCTAGGCGTGCCTAAGGAGGGTGTCTCCTTGGCGGGGGTACCCACGCCCAGGAAGCATTTCCAGGGACAAAAATTACCCACGCCCAGGAGACCAAACCCCCTAGGCGTGCCTAAGGAGGGTGTCTCCTTGGCGGGGGTACCCACGCCCAGGAGGCATTTCTTGCCAGGATGACTTTTTTAAAGTTAATCCTTTAAAAAATTTTTAAAATAATGTTGGGAAATTAAAAAATAATTCCCAAAAAATACCTGTTGGTACATAAAAATTCCTAAATTATTAGGAAAAATTACAAAAAATACCTGTTGGTACATAAAAATTCCTAAATTATTAGGAAAAATTACGAAAAATACCTGTTGGTACATAAAATTCCTAAAATATTAGGAAAAGTACAGAAAAATACGAGGAAAATTATAGAAATATTTTCTTGACAAGTTGAACAATAATATATGCTAATAATGCATAAAAACTCTATGAAAGTGCCGAAGTTGCTAAAAGCAAGCACAAATTAAAGCCTCGAATAAGGCAAATCGTCGTAAATGTGTAGGTCGCTCCACACTTTACAAGCAAGACGATACTCGTGAAACACTAGTGTAAACCAAAACTCCCATATAAGGGTAGGAAAATTAAGAAGTCCCAGGTAAGGGATAAAAACGACCCCGAGTCTCGATTAAGGCAAATATAACTTCTACGAAAACCTGATCAGTTTTCCTAAGAAGTTGGGGGGCAAATGATATGGGCTGAAAATAAGCCCTAAAGACACATTTAATGTGGCATTAACTAGGCCGAGAATAGTCCAAACGTGGGGCCCACCAGCTGGGCCCAAAACCCTAAATATAATATTAATTTCGTAATTAATATTAACAGTAATAAACAGCTCAGCAAATAAGAGTTGGATAAGGATAATATCCCCTTCAGACTTATCCAATAAAGCATCCAATTCAATATGGAAACTGATTCCTACAAGGAATAGATCTAGAATATTCCTCAAAGACTTGCCCACCAAGTCTCCAAATCCTACCATAATTCTAAGGCTTCTCAGCCAATATAAAGGGCCTGACCCCTCACCTCAGAACTACGTTTTATTGGCTTGATTCTCTAATTTACAGAGATACGTAGGCATTCTGTGAGGACCGTTTAAGTCTCGAACGCAGAAGCAGCCATTAAAGCACGAAGCTCACGAACCCTAGCATTAAATATACAAACCCTAGCCGCAATATTTTCAACCTAGTTTTTATTCCACAACATAAATATATTATCAAAAATACTAGAATTCATAACCTTTCATTTGGTTACGGTAGCATTCAAGAAGAATGTGTAGAACTCGACAAAAAAATTACTTTGCTTCCCGAGTACCTATATAGAGGTATTTATTTGATATTTTTTTTAAAAGTGTTTTAAATGAGACCTCGAATTTTTCGGTGGTGTATTTGAGATATATCAAGTTATTCAGTGGCCAATTTTATATTTAACCCGAATATAACATATTGGCAATTAAACACGTACAAGCATTCAATAAGAGTAAAATATTCAGAATATTATTCCTCCTTTATGGAAAAACCAATAAAATATTTAAATAAGAATAATAATAAATTCTGAAAAATCCGGATGGTTAAAAATTCGATATCTCAAACTTATCTAATAATCCAAATAGTTTATCTCTTGACATCTTGAACAAGTCTTCTTGGGATACTCCTGAGTTCTCGAATAGAGTCTTTTTGAGATATCGAATGAGAAACTGTTTGACATTGATTTTTACTTCGGGTTTTTGATGGCTTCGAGTTGTAATGTTAGGTCGTATTTGGTCTGTTGTTAGTGAATGGTATCTGAGTTATTTGTAGTTTTTCAATTCTGTTTTTGCTGTCTTCTGAGTAGTGCTGCTGTTGGACTGAGTTTTCTGTTATGTGCGAGTTCTGCGATTTTTATATGAGTCGACTGGGTTGGGTTTGTTTTCAATGGTTTGTTGCATAGTCTATATTTGTAAATGGTTTGTAGTCTGTTCCAATTGGTTGGTTTGTAGTCAATAAATCATTGTTCATTTTACTCATCTCGAAGTCGACACAATTTACTGGAATTTTGCTTTGGTTAATTTGGTTCGTTAAAATTGGTTCATTTTTGGCTAGTTGAATTTATAAGCGAGTCATGTCGAATTTTTTTTAATTAAAATTTTCTGTAAATAAAATTAGTTTAATTCAAACTTCTACTTTTAATAATTTTTTTTAACTAATATGATTTTGCTCATTTTACATTTAATTAATTAGTTAAGAATTAGAATAAAATTTAGTTTTCTTTTAAAATTAGATTAAATTTTCTTTTCGAAATTAATTAGTATAAAATCCAAATTCTCAAAAATCAAACTTGTTCTAATTCGAGTAAATTAAAAATTAAGGTGTTTGCGAAAATGTTAGTCTCTGAGGATCGAATCATAAATTTACAACGAAGCAAATTGTTCGCTTGCAATTTAAATGCTTAATTTTTAGAGCAACAAGTTTTTGGCACCGCTGCCGGGGATTAATTATTTTTCGCACCTTTTTTTTTAATTTTTCGAATTAGCTCTTTTCTCACCCTTTTTCTTGTTTGCATTTTTTTCGAGGAATTTGGAGGAAAATTCGGGAAACTTGGATTAAAGCGGAAGAATTTTTTCGGAATTTTGGAAGCTATGCTTGGGTAAACCGTATCTCTCTCCTCTTTCGTTTTTTTCCTTATTTAGAAAATCACAAAAAAAAATAAAAAAAAATTGAAAAATCGCAAAAAAAATTTAAAATTTTAAAATCCAAAAAAATTAGTTGTAATTACATAATTGTTGCATCATGCATTTAATCACTTAGGGCACATCATCTAGATTTTTATTTTCTTGTTTTTAATTTTTCGTACCCTATAAATTGTGGTGATCGCTAGAGGACCCCAAGGTACGTTAAATTTTCTTCTTTTCTTTAATTTAGGACACGTAGTTAAGCATCCATAAATGTTTATAGTTTTTTTGTACCTCTTTGTTTGTTGCATCATTTTGTAAATAAATCTTAAGGGCATAACCTCTCAAAAGATAAGGGAAGGGATTTCATCACTCTTTCCTTAGCCCAAAAACAATTTAATCCCTCCCGTATCTCTCTCCTCTTTCGTTTTTTTCCTTATTTAGAAAATCACAAAAAAAAAATTGAAAAATCGCAAAAAAAAATTTTAAAATTTAAAATCCAAAAAAATTAGTTGTAATTACATAATTGTTGAATCATGCATTTAATCACTTAGGGCACATCATCTAGATTTTTATTTTCTTGTTTTTAATTTTTCGTACCCTATAAATTATGGTGATCGCTGGAGGACCCCAAGGTACGTTAAATTTTCTTCTTTTCTTTAATTTAGGACACGTAGTTATGCATCCATAAATGTTTATAGTTTTTTTATACCTCTTTGTTTGTTGCATCATTTTGTAAATAAATCTTAAGGGCATAACCTCTCAAAAGATAAGGGAAGGGATTTCATCACTCTTTCCTTAGCCCAAAAACAATTTAATCCCTCATTTTGCATACCTAGCCTTTATTAAAATTAATTAGACGTTTGCCCCTAGGAATTTCGCGCTCATTTATGAAGGTGCTTAAGAAACGAAGTAATCTTTAATTATTCCGACTTTTTGGTGTCTAGGAAAGCGAAAGCTGACCTGGTCGATTAAGGTTTTGTTGTCTAGGCTGGTGTTTAGCCTCTTGGCAATGCTTGCACCTACCTGGCCAAGCCGGTTCGAATAATTATTGATTTACCTAGTTTTTGGTAGCCCTTAAAGTTAGGAGTAAGGTCTAGTTATTTTATTAAGGAACCCAAGGGTTAGAATTTTTTTTTTCCTTTTAATTTATCACCCCTTTCTTTTTGTGTGTTTATTTTATCGCACTTACTTGCTACGTGTTCCCTTTCTTGGTTTATGCGAACTATTTGGATTAGGGATAATTCTTCTAGACTAGTGAGATCGTTTGAGAATTCTTCCTATTCTGATTCCGAGTCTTTAGATAATTCCGAACCGATAGTAAACATGGCCATGTCTCTTAAGGACCGTTGCTACCCCACCCATTCCGCTCAACCTTCGTGCATCACTCTTCCTCCCGTAAATGGTAATAATTTCGAGATCAAAGCTCACCATATTAGCATGTTACCTAAGTTTACCGGGAGTGATGGTGAGGATCCGTATATTTCCCTTCATGAATTCGAGGAGGTTTGTGCTCTACAAAAACTCCAACAATTGACCGAAGACTCTATTAGGCTTAGACTTATCAACTTCGCCTTAAAAGAAAATGCAAAAAAATGGTTGTATAGTCTACCCGTTAATTCTATTTCCACGTGGGAGGGATTTGTGATAATTTTTCTTAAAAAATATTTTCCAAACCATAATACTACAAGGATTACAAACGAAATAAATCAATTTCATCAAAAGGAAAATGAGTCTTTTTGGAAATATTTTGATCATTTTAAAAATCTCTTATCACAATGCCCCCACCACGGAATAGAAAAATGGAGACTTTGTAAGATTGTTTACGAGGCCCTAGATAGTCCAACAACCGCGTTGTTAGAGTCTATGTGCCAAGGAAAATTCATGGAGAAAAATGAAGACGAAGGGTGGGAGTTTTTCGAAGAATTAGCCGAGAAGACTATGTTGTGGGAATCTACTAGGGAACCTCATAAGTCCAACGAGCCGTCTAGTTCAACTAGGGGTTTGCATTCGATCGGGAATTCGATTGCAACCGATGCCAAATTAGCTACTCTTACTAGACGACTTGAAGCTTTAGAAACTCATAGTAGTCCCCCACCTATGTCTATGTACCTAAATTTTAATTCTTCGAACTTTGAGTCTCAACCTTGTCCTGATTTTGAGCAAGTGAACGCAATGTTCCAACCTAGGCCTCGGAATGACCCGTTTGCACCGACTTACAATCCCGGGTGGAAGAACCACCCGAATTTCTCGTGGAACCAAGGCCAAAACTTCCAATCTCCACCACCTTCTTTTCAAAAGCCAAACTATCCAAACCAAGGTCATTTTTCAAACACGAGTCAAAATCACATTCCTTATCAAAATCAAGCACCCGCCCACCCACCCGGCTTTCATGAGTCGGATAAGAGAATTAATTCCTTGGAAAAGACTCTCGATGCGCTTCTAAAATCAACAACTAATTTGGCTCAATCTCAACAGACCTTCATGCAAACCATGACTCAATATAGGCAAATTTTAAATGCTAGTACTCAAGCCATATCTAAGTTAGAGGTTCAAGTGAGCCAATTAGCCAACGCCATTTGTGAACGAGAGAAGAACAAACTTCCAAGTCAAACCGAGGTCAATCCTAAATTTCCTCTTAATCATCGACCTCCTCACAATGTGAACGCTGTCATTTCCTTAAGGTCCGGTAAGCAAGTTGAAAATCATGTCGGTGACAAGTCTCACGAAGAAGACGAGTCAAATTCTGAACCAAACACTAATCTTGAACCCGAGAGTTCTAAGGAACAAGGATCAATGAGTGGGACAAAAACCGTCCCCGAAGAACCTAATGAATGAGACTTTAAGCTAAAAGCTCCTTACCCTCAACGACTCATTTCTCCTAAACAAACGGCCCAAATGGACAAGATCTTAGAAGGTTTCAAGCAAGTCAAAGTCAACATCCCTCTTTTAGACGTGATTCAATAAATTCCTTCGTATGCAAAATGTCTAAAAGATTTGTGCACACATAAGCGAACTACTCACGTCCCTAAGAAAGCCTTTTTGAATTCTCAAGTTAGTTCAATTCTTTCAAACCAAATTCCCGTGAAATATAAGGACCCCGGTTGTCCTACAATTTCATGTGTCATAGGCAATACTTTTGTGGACAAGGCATTACTTGACTTAGGCGCTAGTGTGAACTTGGTTCCATTTTCGGTTTATCAAGCCCTAGGTTTAGGAGAGCTTCAAAGAACTAATGTTACACTTCAATTAGCCGATCGTTCTGTCAAAGTTCCTGAGGGGATTATTGAAGACGTGCTAATTAATGTAGGTGACTTTTTCTTTCCCGTTGATTTTGTCGTCCTAGAAACCGAATCGGTTAAGAACCCTAATAATCAGATTCCTATCATTCTAGGAAGGCCATTTCTAGCCACCTCCAATGCTTTGATTAATTGTAGAAATGGATTAATGAAACTAACATTTGGGAACATGACCATTGACCTCAATATTTTTCACATAGGGAAACAACCCGATGATTTCTATGATCAACCTATGGATGTCAATTTAATTGATGATATAGTTGATCAAGAATTCATCAACCCTAATGATGCTCTTGATTTTTGTTTAAAACACTTTGGTCAAGATTGGGATGATTCTGAATATACAAATGAGGTCAATGCAATGTTAGATTCCACCATTCCTACAAATAATCAAGCATATGAACCACCTCCTTTGCCAATTTTCGAAGCTAGTGAACCCGTTGAGTCAAAGCCGCCCGATTTAGAACTCAAATCTCTTCCCAACACTCTTAAGTATGCCTTTTTAGGTCCTAACGAGTCTCTTCCCGTTATAATTGCCTCTAATTTGACCAAGTCACAAGAGGATGAGCTTGTAAGTGTGCTTAGAGAACATAAGGAAGCCATAGGTTGGAGTATCTCGGATATTAAAGGAATTAGTCCGGCCATTGTCCAACATAGGATTCACTTAGTTGATGATGCTAAACCAGTTCATGAGCCACAAAGGCGGTTGAACCCTACCATGATGGAAGTCGTTAGGAAGGAAATTCTTAAGTGTCTAGATAATGGAATCATTTATCCCATTTCTGAAAGCTCTTGGGTTAGCCCGATTCAGGTAGTACCTAAAAAGTCGGGTATTACCGTGGTGACTAACGAGAACAATGAGCAAGTCCCCACTCGTGTCCAATCCGGTTGGAGGGTGTGCATAGACTATAGGAAACTCAACAATGCCACTAGAAAAGACCACTTTCCTTTGCCATTCATAGATCAAATGTTAGAAAGGTTAGCGGGTCATGCCTACTATTGCTTTCTAGATGGTTATTCCGGTTATTTTCAAATTCCTATAGCTCCCGAAGACAGAGAAAACCACTTTCACATGTCCCTTTGGAACCTTTGCTTATCGTCGCTTAGCTTTTGGTCTAACCAATGCGTCGGCCACCTTCCAAAGGTGCATGATGAGCATCTTTTTTGACATGGTAGGTGAATTCCTAGAGATTTTCATAGATGAATTCTCCATCTTTGGTTCGTCTTTTCATCAATGCCTAAACCATCTTGAGTTAGTCTTAAAAAGATGTAAAGAAACCAACCTCGTTCTTAATTGGGAAAAATTTCATTTCATGGTTAAGGAAGGAATCGTTCTTGGTCATAGAATTTCTGAAAAGGGGATCGAAGTAGATAAATCCAAAGTTGACCTCATTGCCAATCTACCCCCACCAACATCGGTCAAAGGAATTCGTTCCTTTTTAGGACATGCGGGTTTTTATAGGCGTTTCATTAACGATTTTAGCAAAAAGGCTAGACCCTTGACCACCCTTCTTGGTAAAGATGTCAAATTCGAGTTCACTAAAGATTGTTTACAATCTTTTGAACACCTTAAGAAAGAGTTGACCTCGGCCCCGATTATCAAGTCTCTCGATTGGAGTCAACCTTTCGAGTTAATGTGTGATGCATCTGATTACGCATTAGGGGCGGTATTAGGACAACGAATCAATAAGATACCTAATGTCATATACTATGCTAGTAAGACCTTAAACGATGCACAACTTAATTATTCTACCACCAAAAAGGAGCTTCTAGCCATAGTTTTTGCCCTCGTGAAGTTTAGGTCTTATCTTATTGGTTCGAAAATCATTGTTTACACCGATCATTCCGCCCTTCGATATCTCTTCTCTAAAAAAGACTCTAAGGCCCGATTGATTAGGTGGATCTTGTTGCTCCAAGAGTTTGACCTAGAAATTGGGGATAAGAAGGGGTCCGAAAATGTCGTTGCCGATCACCTTTCTTGATTAGTGGTGGAGTCCACCACTGACTCACATTTGAATGAATCTTTTCCCAACAAACATCTCTTTTCTATCTCTACTTCTCCTTGGTTCGCCGAATTTGTCAATTACCTTGCAACCGGTGACATTCCCTCTCATTGGTCTACACAAGATAAATCAAAATTTTTCTCTCAAGTCAAACACTTCTTTTGGGACGACCCGTATCTTTATAAATATTGTCCCGATCAAATCATTCGGTGGTGCATCCCAAACAATGAGTTTCGAAGTATCCTTTCCTTTTATCACGATCAAGCTTGTGGAGGTCATTTTAGTGCAAAGAAAACAGCAGCTAAAATCCTCTAAAGCGGTTTTTATTGGCCTAGTTTGTTCAAGGATGCTGCGGAATTCTGTGCCGCTTGTAGTAGGTGTCAACACTTAGGAAAGATCACTAGGAGAAAAATGATGCCAATGAGTCCCATCTTAATCGTTGAGATTTTTGATGTGTGGGGCATAGATTTTATGGGTCCCTTTCCTAGCTCTTTTGGCAACCTCTACATTCTCTTAGCGGTTGATTATGTGTCAAAATGGGTAGAAGCCATACCGACTAAGTCCAATGATAACAAGGTCATTCTTAAATTCTTAAAAGAGAATATCTTTTCTCGATTTGGCACACCTAGGGCTATCATTAGTGACCAAGGTACGTACTTTAAGAATCGTCAATTTGAGTCCCTTTTGAAAAAGTACTCAATTACTCATAGGTTGGCTACCCCTTACCATCCTCATACTAGTGGTCAAGTTGAAGTCTCGAATAGGCAAATTAAGTAAATTTTAGAAAAGACTGTCAACTCGAATAGGAATGATTGGTCCATCAAACTGATAGATGCATTATGGGCCTATTGGACCGCTTTTAAGACTGTTTTGGGCATGTCCCCTTACAGAATTGTGTTTGGCAAAGCCTGTCACTTGCCCGTTGAACTAGAGCATAGGGCCTTATGGGCCATAAGAGATTTGAACTTTGACTTACCAACCGCCGGTGGTCATAGGAAATTGCAATTGTCAGAACTAGAGGAATTAAGAAATGAGGCCTATGAAAATGCTAAAGTGTATAAACAAAGAACAAAACTTTTTCATGATAAATCCATTTTGAGAAAATCTTTTTCTCCGGGTCAAAAAGTTCTTTTATACAATTCTAGGCTTCATTTATTCCCCGGGAAATTGAGATCTAGGTGGGAAGGTCCTTACATTGTTAGGACCATTTTTCCTCACGGTTCTGTTGAAATTGAAAATCCTAAAAATGGTGATGTATTTAAAGTTAATGGACAAAGACTCAAACCATTTTTAGAGCTGCCATCTGATCCCGAGGATGAGGTCACCCACCTCATTGACCCGTGATTCATGTAAGTTTCTTTCAGTTGGTAAATTCTCTCCTTCATCCCTTGTCAAGTATTATCTCCTCGTTCTCATTTACTCATTTCTCTTGCATTTGCATACATTGAGGACAATGCATGATTTAGGTATGGAGGAGGGTTTTTAGTGTAAATATAAAAATCAGAAAATCCAAAAAAAAAATGAAAAATCACAAAAAAAAAGAGTTGTAGAATTTTAAATAGTAGAGTTCTAATATTATTCTAGTCTTGTTAATTGATTGCTAGCTGCTTGATGCACCCTTACATGCTATGATAATCTTGTGATTCTTTAGCTTTTGATTGAGAAGTGATTTGCTAAGTTCTTGTCCACACACTTACACTAGCAAGGTGAAACTAGTAGACTTATTTGATTTGTGCAAGAAATTAGAAGGTCATGATTAGGTGTAAGATGATTTGGTTTTCATGCTTTGAGTACAAGTAAGTGCATTGAGGATACCTTTACTTGAGATTGATTATGTTCTACCACACTAAGTGAGTTTTGAGCCTATATGCACATCTTTTGCATTTATTTTCGTTTGCTTGAGTGTCCACTTGTCATTTGAATTGCTAGCATTTGTTTGAGTTCTTTCTTGAAACACATGACATTGATTGATGATAAGATGATAAAGGCATTAGGAATAACCAATATTTCCAAAATATCCACACCATTCTTATGTGATCAATTAGTTACCCCTTTGAGCTTAATCAAATTCTTTCGGTGACACACCACATTACTCGCCTAAGACCTTTTTCTTGTACAGCCTTACATATACTTGATCCAAATTTGTCAAAGGCTAGTAGGAACTTGAGGGAGTAATAAGGTGTGTGAAATGGATTTACTTTTGTTCATAACTTTTGAGGAAATATATGTTTTGTTGGTTACCTTGTTAGTCGATTTTCAAGTTAAATCTAAAGGAGGATTATGGTTTATTATAGCTCTTATAAAAAAAATAAAATAAAATAAAATAAAATAAAAATATGAGAGCATACATATGTTTTTGTAATCCTCCTTCATTCGACTAGTCAAGTCTTTTTGAAAATAGAAAAAATAATTGTGTGGGGAAGAAGTTTGGTGTTGTGCATGTTTTTCATGGTGACTACTAGCTTTTGACACTTCACCTTGTTTTGGCCTTTCTTGACATACCCTGTCCCTAGCCCCATTACAACCCAAATAAAGACCTTTTGATTGTCATCATTGATGTATGTTGTGTTTAAGTTAGAATGATACCAAATGTCAAGCATGCTTTTGATTTTGTTGGAATTGAGTGATACACTTACCCTTGTTCTTGAGAGAATTTTCTTTTGTGAGTGAAATGTGAGGTATTGCTTGTTTCTTTTGCATATGAGATCTCAAGTTTTGACTCTAAGGTGCGCTCTTGTAGACTTAGCATGGTTTCCAATAATTTTTGCACTTGACATGAACTTTTAATCAATCATGCATACTTCTTTAAGTAGACTATGTGAATCCTTGCACTTTCCGCACCAAGACTTTGCAACTTCATTTTGATTCTTAAGTTGATGTATCATGAGAGGACATGTATGTGTGGTATAACGCCTTAGAAATTTTTAGTAATAATAATTAAATATTTAATATTAAATGTAAATTATGTGGCGTATAAAATTTGTTGAGGAGGTGAAGTATGTGTGGAATAATATTTGTGGGATTAGTTGATGATTTATATGTGATGTGTAAGCCTGGGGGTTTTTAATTATATTTTTGGGGATTTATCCCTAATTAATCGTGTTATATTTACCTTCTGTGAATTTTATAAAATCCTCGGGATTAGCAGAAATCCTGAAATCTTTTGCAATATTAACTTTATTAGTTTATATGACTTTTAAAAATATCTAATGAATTATTTTTCGTTTTGAGAATTTTAAAATGATTTTAAGAATTTTTTTATGGATTAAAGCTTGCAAAATTCATATTTAATTCATTTTTTATCCTAAAAATATTTTAAAAATACGTGGGTGTTCGTAATTGTATACTCTTTATTTTAAAAATGAAAAGTTTATTTTTTTCACAAATTTCCCATTTAATTTCGATTTTAGAAATGATTTAAATTGCTTAATTATTGTTTTTTTTTGTAGTTGGGTTAAAATTTCTAAAATGTTCCTATCTTTTAAATCCCTAATTGAATTTTCTTCAGTGTTCACGATTGTCTCGACCTCTCTAGAACCTCTCCTCTCTCTCGAAAGAAAATCTCTCCCATCTCTCTCGTGAAAATCTCTCTCTAAACCATCTCTCCCTCTCAATCTCTCAAATCTCTCTAGTAATCTCTCCCTCTCGGTTCTTAATCTCTCCCCCTTCTCTCTCTTTACTCGCATATACCTATATACCTAGTGTGTGTGTTGTCGATTGTGGGTGAAGGTGTGTGCGAGTTCTGTGATTCTGGTGAAAGGATTGGAACCACCGTGAATCATCTCTCTTTGGTATAAGTTCAATTCGAGTTTGGTATTACTGCCGTAGTACTACTCGATTGTGTATGTTGCCATGTGTGATATGCTGGGTGTGTTCAGTAAAACCAAAATGGGGTTTTCCGATTCCTTTATTTTTTTAGTTCGACTGATTCGTTTTAATGATGAATTTTGAGTGGAAGCTGGTTTATGGTGTTGATGTGCCTAATAGGAGCTCCACCCCAAGTTGCTTCCTCTTCGACTAAGATGCTTGAGCTGAAATTTTTGTGTTCGTGTTGTTGTGTCTTACTATGAATCGAGGCTCTGTGTAATTAATTTTGAGAATTTATTTGTTGAATTGTTGTATAATAATTGTGCGAAGTCTCGTGTCTTGGAAATCCAATTTAGGGTACCACCGAGACTTTGCCCTATCGACAGTGATATTAAAAATAAATTGAGTCGATGGTAATTGGAAATGATGATTCTTCTGAGCCAAAATTTTAAATTTTAACAATTACGCTATAATTTTAATTTCTTGTTTTAAATTCTAAATTTATATAATTGCTTAGTAATATTATCAAGATGGATTATTGGATTGTGGTTGTATTACAAATGATGATTGTGTTTGTTGTGTCGGTTGTATCCCGACTGGCAGTCACCCGTATAAAGGGGATGCCGTCAAAATTTTCTAAAATCCTAAATTACTTTTCGAAAATATATATGTATATGATAATACTACTAGTATAAGTATTAATTGCACTATATTTAATTATTTGTTGATGATTTGATAAGTGTTTGTTGGTTATGGATAAGGCTTATATCAGAGGTTATAAATTGATGTTATATGATTAAATAATTGGATTTAGGGGATTATTCGCAAGGGTAGGTTAACGTTAATTAGTAGTAACGAACCGCGAACTTTAAATAGAATTCTAAAATATTGTTTATATTGTGTAGATTCCAAGGACAAAGGAAAGGCGAAAGTTGAGGGCGTAGGGAACCAGCGACTTCAGTAAATACCTGGTTAAGGCAAGTAAACTATTTCACTTATCTTTCAAGTGAACCATGCTTATCATAACTTGTTCAATATATTAGTTTGATTTACCGTTGATATTATCGCTCAGTTATATTTCAATAAATATGCATATCTGTTGTCCTGTTCCCGAACAATAAAATTGAACTTGTTGATCCATCCTAGTGATATATTCCAGATCAATACCCCTCTATATATCGAACTTGTCGATATCTAGGTCAGATGTTACTATGTTAGGCCGAATACACACTTATAATCAACTAAGTATGAGAGAATAACAATAAGTTCTTTAAAAGCTTTAAAAACTGTTTGAAATTAACTTCTCTCTCAGTGATGTAAATTATCACAGAGAGCTGCTTAGGTTACAATAAAACAATTTGATATTACACGATCGATACCCTTCTAGGGTTAACCTAACTGTATTTATAAAGTATACAGCTGCTATACAATCGATAATTGATACTCCTATAAATTAGCTATACAATTGATATCAATTACGATTGCTACTCGTCTCCTTAGTCAACTAAATCTCTTTGACAGCTATCCAATCTTCACAGATATTGCTTCCATAATTATCTTCAATAATCCTTCAAACACTGTTGACAAGTAGACGCTTCCTCCAGACAGAGTTTAACAAACTCTGTCGAGCTTCCAACAGTCAGCGTATAACAAACTCTGTTTAGCTTCTAACTGTTAGAGTTTAACTAAACTCTGACTGCTTCCTGTTTAAACTCTGTTTTTCCCTGCAAAACTTAAACACTGATATTAACCATATCAATTATATTTAACAATCTCCCCCAACTTGTTCATTAGTAAAAATGCACAAGTTACCAATAATTGATGATGTCAAAACAATTTCATACAAACACAATGTTTATTAAAATAAGCAGAGTTTAAACGTGACTTAACAAAAGTCTACAAATAAAAAGAAAATTCTTACAGACTTTAATCTCTAATCTCTTCAAGATCTGGCATTGTTCTGAGATAATCTATGAGTAATCTTCTTTCTGCATTTTTAAGCTCAATCTCCATAGCTTCTTTAATCTCTCTTAGCTGAGGATCACTCTCATCTGTATGATAGATAGCAGATCTAAGATCATAGATTTTGTTTCTTCTCATCTCATTTCCCAGTCTGATAAATTTGACTTCTTCTGACTGTGAATTGAAGTCAAGTACTGTGATTCCCAAATCAGTCTTTAATTTCGCAGTACCCTTCTTCATTTCAATAAGATTTCCATTCCAATCCCTGTACTTAGGAACATATCTGCTATTGCACTTCATCCCTCTGATTGCCAAATTCTGGAGCATTTTCTTTCTGAGCACATTTGCAACTGATTGAGTCCTTTGACTATTCACCTTGAAAAGATATAGAACATATTCTAATTCTTCCCAATATTTCAAGCCAATATCATTCTCACCAATACTAAATACTGTCCCATCAGCCATGAAGTACAAGAGAAAGTCCTTCTTTAAACTCTTCTGATAGACTAACTGTACTGATTCCAGTCTGTCCAAACTCTCTTGAGTGACACCACGACCTGGAACAGCCAGTGAAGAAGGATATCTAGGACCAGTATATTGCCTTTTGTCCTTGTGTGAGCCTAGACCACCCTTATTGTTTCCAACCTTACTAGACAAGGCTCTTCCATCAGAAAAATCCATAGAAACTCCAGATAATAGATTTGGATCATGAAGTGTTCCTTTCCCAAAAACTGATTGCAACTGAGAAGATAAAGGTCTAGACACAACTTGTGTAGCAACAGAGGTTGTGTTTTCTTTCTTCTGTACAACTTGTGTAGAAACAGAGGTTGTAACTTTCTTCTGTGAACTTTCTCCTTCAATGCCTTTCAGCTTGAGTTTAGCTTCTGCTGCCATTGTTTCCTTTGATAACTGTGACTTTTGACTAACATCAGTACTTTCCTTGATCACAATGCCTTTAAGAACAGGCCTAGGAGCTTTTCCTTTCTTTAACTTACCAGACTTTAAAGCCTTGAGATGTTCTTCTTGTAAACTCTTTTCTTCAGCTTTAATGTCCTCAATTGTAACTCCTTCCTCATTTTCTTCAATAAACAACTTAGCAGCCAATTCTTCATCAGTCTGTGGATTAGAAGATAATAGCAAACTCTTGGTCTTTGAAGTACCTTGAGTATCAGTGTTTATCCCAACAAACTGTGATTTAGAGGACTTGCTAGTTTTCAGAGTTTGAAATTCTTCAGTTTTGCCCCTTCCTTTATTACTTGCTCCTCCATCTCCAGCATTACCCTTTCTGATCAGAGTTTGAGATTGCTTGCATTTGTCTTTAGCAACTCTCTCCCCCTTTTTGACATCATCAGGAATCAAGATAGAAGTGATCAGCTCCAAGGAGGTAGCAATGGAATCAATTTTCCCAGACAATATATTCTGATTTTGTTCAACTTGACCCAGCCTCTGAAACAGAGTTTCTTGAGCTTTAGAAATGGTCTTAAACTTTGTCTGATTATCCCTCTGCATAGTCATATCTCTGGCAACAACATCAGCTCTCAATTCATTAATAGCTTTTTGAGACTCATCAAATCTTCCATTCAGAGTTTTGACTTGAACAATGGTTGCTTGCAGACTTGAGAAAATATCAAGATTTGAGATCTTCGTGGCAGATTGATGAACAAATTTAGCTGCTCTTTCAACAGGAAAAATACAGTCTGACTTATACCAATCCCTTGAATTCTTGGCAAAGTGCTCAGCTTCAATGTTATGTTGATCTGAAGGTTTAGAGAAAGGTGTGTGCTTAGCATCAGTTTGAACCGGTATACTCTGAGAAGAGTTTGACTCTGCACTTGCTTCATCTTCAACATCAACAGTTGTATTTTCAACTTGAACAGTATGCACTGCAACATTTTCTTCAACAATCTCTACAGTTTCGGTAACATTCACTGCAGTTTCAGTTTCAGTTGTGTCTCTAGCCTCAACAGACTTTGGAACTTAAACTTGTTCAACCTCTTCACCTTGTTCAAGAATCTGGTGAGCATTAGAGAATAACTCAGTGTGTGATGCCACTGTTTCATCAAGTATGACAGTTGGAGGATCAGCTGCACCAGTTTCTTCAGAATTTGCAATGATGGGTGAAAGAGGAACATTAATGTGATCAGAGAATGGCATAAATGTTTCAACAAAATCATCCGTAGCAGCAAAACCTTCTCTGTTGCATACATGATGTCAGGTCTACTAGCTGTTAGATAAAGAAGTGACCCAATCATTCCTCTATAGTTTGTCATATCCACTGATGAGCCTGTGTCTCTATCCAACTTTGTTGCTGTTGCCATAGGAGTTGTGGCAGATGAGCAGTCAAGCATGCCAAATTTCTTTAGAAGATTTCTGGTATATTTTGCTTGATTGATAAAAATTCCATCATCTGTTTGCTTCACCTGTAGCCCTAGAAAATAACTAAGCTCTCCCATCATGCTCATTTGATACCTAGACTGCATGAGCTTGGCAAACTTCTTACAGAGTTTATCATTAGTAGATCCAAAGATTATGTCATCAACATATATTTGAACTAATAACAGATCACTACCAAGATTGAAATAGAACAAGGTTTTATCAATTGTACCTCTGTGGAACCCACTTTCTAAAAGAAATTGAGCCAGAATTTCATACCATGCTCTTGGTGCCTGTTTAAGTCCATAGAGTGCCTTGTCAAGCCTGTAGACATAATATGGATACTTGGGATGTACAAATCCTGGTGGTTGTTCAACAAACACTTCTTCTTCAAGTTTTCCATTCAGAAAAGCACTCTTCACATCCATCTGAAAAACCTTGAATTTCTTGTGAGAAGCATATGCTAGAAAGATTCTTATTGCCTCCAATCTTGCAACTGGAGCAAAAGTTTCATCATAGTCTATTCCTTCTTGCTGTGAATAGCCTTTGGCCACAAGTTTGGCTTTGTTTCTTGTAACAACCCCATCACTGTCAGTTTTGTTTCTGAAAACCCATCTAGTACCAACAACAGATCTATTTTTTGGTCTAGGTACAAGGGTCCATACTTCATTTCTCTCAAATTCATTTAACTCCTCCTGCATTGCTGTTATCCAGTCAGCATCTTGAAGAGCTTCTTCCACTTTCTTTGGTTCAGATTTGGACAGGAATGCATGGAACAGACATTCATTTGTTGTAGCAGTTCTTGTCCTAACTTTTGCATCTGGATCTCCAATGATTAAATCAGGTGTATGTGATTTTGTCCATTTCCTAGCTGTAGGTAAATGACTTCTATCAATAGTTGATCCTCCCCCTTGATCATTGTTCTCCTGATTATCTTGATGCTCTTCTTCATTCGATGAGGCTCCCCCTGAATTTGATCTCTCGAAGTTTGAACTGTCAGAATTTGGACTTTCAGAGTTTGAGTCATCAGAGTTTGAGTTTGATCCAGAATTTTCAGTTGACTCACTATCAGAATTTGAGTCATCACTATTATCATGCTCCCCCTCAACTGGTTCTCCTCTTTGTTCAGACTGTACTATTTCTTCTGTGTGTACCAGTAGAGGTTCAGAGTTTGCAGCAACAGAGTTTGTTGGACTAGTGTCATCAGAGTTTATTTCATCAGAGATTAGATCTTCATTTTCGAAATGCAATTGATCATGTTCATCAACATCTTCAAGTCTAGTGATTTTTCTGTCATCAAATGACACATGAATAGATTCCATAACCACCCTTGTTCTCAGATTGTAAACTCTGAATGCCTTGGTTGACACTGGATAGCCAACAAAAATTCCTTCATCTGCTTTCAACTCAAACGTGGTCAACTATTCAGGATGAGTTTTCAGCACAAAGCATTTGCACCCAAAAATATGAAAATATTTCAGGTTTGGCTTCTTTTCCCTCACCATCTCATATGGTGTTTTTCCATGCTTGTTGATCAGTGTTGCATTTTGAGTAAAACAAGCAGTTTGAACTGCCTCTGCCCAGAAATAGGTTGGCAATTTTGCTTCATCAAGCATAGTTCTTGCAGCTTCTATCAAGGTTCTGTTCTTCCTCTCAACTACACCATTTTGCTGTGGTGTACCAGGTGCTGAAAATTCTTGCTTAACTCCTCTGTTCTTGCAGAATTCTTCCATTGTTGTATTTCTGAATTCAGTTCCACTATCACTTCTGATTATTTTAACTTTGTGTTTTGATCCTTTGTCCAGTAGCTTTACATGCTCCATCAGTGTTAATGCAGTTTCATCCTTCTTTGCTAGAAAATACACCCAAGTGTATCTGGTATATTCATCAACAATAACTAGAGCATATTTCTTTCTTCCAATTGACAAGACATTTACTGGTCCAAAAAGATCAACATGTAACAGATGATATGGATCAACAATTGAAGATTCAGACTTGCTCTTGAAAGAGGTCTTCCTCTGTTTGGCCTTTTGACATGAATCACACAGACCATCGACATTTAGTAAAGACTTTGGAAGTCCTCTAACAAGATCCTTTCGTATCAGCTCATTGATGTTGTTCAGATTCAAATGAGAAAGTTTCTTATGCCACTTCCAACTCTCCTCATTGGACATTCTTGTTGACAGGCACATTGTTTTTCCATCAGAGTTTGTTAACAAGCTTACTTCATAGATATTGTTGCGCCTTTGTCCAACTAAAACAACTTCCCCTGTGGTTTTGCTGATAACCTCACAGTATTCAGGTTGAAAATCTACATGAAAACCTCTGTCACAGATTTGACTCACAGATAGCAGATCATGCTTGAGTCCTGGAACCAGAGCTACATTTGTGATGATGACACTTCCAAGATTAATATTGCCATATCCCAGAGTATGTCCTATGTTGCCATCTCCATAGGAAACTTTTGGGCCAGCCTTCTCCACATACTCTTATAGCAGGGCTTTATTTCCAGTCATGTGTCCTGAACATCCACTGTCCACTACTAGGATGCTTTCTCTGATGCCCTGCAATCATAAACAATTACTGAGGATTAGATTTAAGGATCCAGACTTGCTTGGATCCTTTGGCTTTCTTAATTCTGTTAGCTTTAGCAGCCGAATTTTCATTATCAGAGTTTAAGCTAACTTTATCAGAGTTTACACTTGCAGAATTAACTCTAACCCATTTCAGATTAGGTTTCAGTTCATAGTAATTATGATAAATAGCATGATAATTTCTGCAAGTATAAATAGAATGCCAAGTGCTTCCACAGTGTTTGCATAAAGTCTGTGGTTTAGTTCTAACATTATCTTTCTTTACTTCAGACTTGGAAGGTAAAGAATTAATGTCTTTGTTCTTCCTGCAAAAACTAGCAAGATGGTTAGTACTACCACAGTTATGACATGTCTTTCTTGGAGCTAAAGTAGCAAGCATTGGATAGTTGCCTTGAGTAATGCCTACTTTACCATTTCTGTTCTTTCTAGTCACTTTCTGTTTCTTAACATATTTTAACTCCTTAAGCTTATGCTTAAGTTGTTTATCTGTCATTAAACCAATATTAACCTGTTTAACATTAATTTTTACTGGTTCATTCTTAACAGCTTCTTTTCCACCTTCAAATCTAGGTTCATTTATTCCATTAACAAATGTTCCAAATTTCTTAGGTGGAAGAGGTGGTCTAATCTTAACTGTATTCTGAAATCTAAGTTCATCTTTCTCAGAATAACCTAGACCTACAGTGTCAGATTGAAAAACTTCTTGAGTGTCTTTTCCTGAGTGAGTCCAAGTTTTAATAATGTGATTTGCCTTTTCCAACTCAGATTCTAGTTGTTTATACCGACTTAACAACTCTTGTTCAAGATAGACAGCATCATCTCTCTCCTTTTGAACTTGCTGCATCTTAACAAGTTTCTCTTCTACAACCTTATTTCTCTCTTTGAGTTCAGAATTCTCAGTTTTGATTCTCTCATTCTCTAAAGTCTGATCCCTATAACTGATATGCAAGGACTTAAGATAAATTCTTAATTCAGTTATATCATCAATGTTATAAGCATAGGTAGTTAGAGCTACCTTGTTTTCAGAATCTACAACTTCATCAACAGTAGTAGCCATGAGAGCATAGTTTACATCCTCATCTGAGTCAGAGGTATATGCCCAATCTCTGCCTTTAGTGAAGTGTGCCTTCTCAGTTTTACCCTTCTTGCACTCAGGAGCATAATGACCCATCTCCTTACACTTGTAGCATTGAATCTCAGACTTGTCTCTTTTCCCAGATTTGGTATCCTTTCTCTCAGATTTTCCTGAAATTCTTCTTGTCAAACTTTGAATCGTTCTTGGAGAATTTCTTTCCTTTATTGAAGTTCTTGAAACCCATCTTCTTGAAAGTCTTTACCATCAAAGCAGCCATTTCCATCATTTCCTCATCATCTTCAGAATCAGATGATTCATCTGTATTTGAGTCAACATCAGAGTTTGATGACTCACTTTCAGAATGAATGACCAAGGCTTTTCATTTTGCCTTCTTTCTGAATGCTTCCTTCTTTGAGGGTCTTTCTTCAACTCTTAGAGCAACAGATTTTGACTTTCTACCTGATCTTCTACTTCTCTGTTCCATTTCTAGTTCATGAGTTTTGAGCAGCCCATAGATCTCATCAATATCAGTATCAGCCAGATCATAATTGTCTCTAATAGTGGTTGTTTTGACATCCCACTTTTCAGGTAGAGAAAGAAGAAACTTGAGATTTGAATCTTCTAGATCATATTCTTTATTAACCAGTGACAGATCATTAAGTAGCTTACAGAATCTGTCAAAGGTTTCTGTCATTGATTCTTCAGATTTAGCCTCAAAGTGTTCATACTCCTGTGTGAGTATGTTCCTTCTATTCTTCTTAATTGCAGCAGTTCCCTGACATCTAACCTCTAGAGCATCCCAAATCTCTTTTGCAGTTTTACAATTGATCACTTTGTTAGACATAACATTATCCAAAGAACTATGAAGGAGATGTCTAACCTTTGCATCCTTTCCAATGGATGAAATATCCTCAGGAGCCAAATCTCTCTTCTCCTTTGGAATAGATTTAGCTTCCTGTCCAGCAGCAACAACAGATAATTTTGTAGGCTTATGAGGGTCTTCATAAATTCTGTCAATATATTCTGGATCTGTAGCTTCCAGAAACATAGCCATTTTCACCTTCCAGGTTGAGTATTCTGCTGGCTTAAGAATAGGAACCCTGATTGTTTCATATCGACTCACAGTTGCAGGTTGAGCCTTCTCAGCACTAGTGTAAGAACCCTAATTTTTGGTAATATTTTCTTTTATTTAATACCATGTGACATTGTCAATTTGGAACCTTCCTAGTCATCCCTGTTGATTAATAGAATTGATTGTCCGAGAAACTATGTTGTTGCATTCACTATGTAAGATAAAAGGAAGATTGTGAAGGCAAGAGTCTTATTGTTAGTAAGATTTATAAAACTTGGGATTTGAGAATGATTAGAGTATTAAAAGATTTATTAAGAATTATGACGAGGAATTATGGATATTCGAGGGATTTACACAATTAAGTACTTAAGGAATTATAGGGGAAATCTCTACGCGACAAAATATTATTACGAGAGATTAATTAAGATACGATACGAATTAAAGATTAAATGACAAGCATTGGTGGAAGAATAATGATACAAGGAGTAGTATTGCATGCAAGTCCCATGCAACCAAGTAGTTAGGAATAAGCAAACTAGTTAGCCAAATGGAAGGGGAATAGTAACTAGTTAGCTTGCTTTTCAAAAAGGGGAGACAAGTAGTACATGTGACCATACCTATGCTAGTACCTTGCTATACATACACATTATGTATCACCCAACCCTAACTTTATCAATTATTTCAACCAACAACACAAAAATCAAAAAGACCAAAAGCTCTCCCCCCCTTGGAAGAAAAAGCTCTCGGCCAACATAGAAAATGGAAGAAGAAAATTCTTCCTCCCCCATTTCCTATCACTCATAAATCAAGATATAATTCCTAGGCCCTCACCATCATAGACAAGGTATGTTAAGAGTTTCAAGCCATTTCATCCATCCAATTTCAAGATATTAATTATAATAGATATTGTGAATAGTAACCATGGTTGGTTTTTCTTTTAGATCTTGGATTGTAAGGGTTGTAGGAGACCATTCAAGGTGTTATTGAGTTTTGTAAGGCTTATCCAAGGCTCCTAGGTGCTCAAGAAGGTATAAAAATCACAAACCCTTTTGGTCATGTAGTGTTTATAATGTTTGGTGGTAGATCCATGTATATATGTGTTAATCTTGGTTGTATAAGTAATGGATGACATGGATCTTGAGTTTTGATGTTGTGATTGTGATTTTTATGATTGTGGATAGTATATGTATCTCCATGAGTGATATAAAGCATGAACTAAGTGAATTAAGTGTTGGTTGTGTTGTGGAATTGAGAAAATTGGTTGATCTAAGTGAATACATGCTTGCTGAGTTTTCCAGGAACATTGACCTGCCTTATAACATGGTTTTGAACCCTCAAATCTTGTCCCCTGGGGTCCTACCATATATTTTTGGAAAGATAATTGAATGTAGTTTCTGGAAATGTAAGGTTCATGACTAGGTGATGTATAGATTTTAAGTTATGGCCGGAGAAGTAAATTGTGTTTCTGGATTCCGGACTGCACTAAGTGAGCCCCTTGTGAACCTTGGTTAAACCCCTAAAAATATATGTGGGATCATGGAAAAATTTGAGAAACTAGGAAATGCAGTGGTGAAGACTACCCAAAAAGAATTGGATTAAAATATGAATTTTTGAATTTTATAAAAATGCTAGAGTAAATTTCGCGCAAGGGAAAAAGTCGTTAGTGGAGCATAATTCTAGGGGTAATGGTTATGATTCGAATGTGGTAACTAAATTAAGTCGAATAAGTGACGAGCGTAATCGAGTGATGACATGAACCTATAGTGGGGCTAGAGTGTCATAAGACGAAGTCATTAAGTTAATTTCGTACCCCCTAAAACCCCGTAATTAAAGAGATATTGATTAAGGTACTAACGCGCGGTTATTGCTTATGTATAGATCGTTCGACTCCGCACGCTCGACCACCCCAACCAAACCAAGGCAAGTTTACTTTTCAAAACTTATACATGTACAAGGACTTTCACTGTTGTGTTTGTAGTTTTCAACCGTATCAAATGCTATGTTTATCAAAGTATTGATGCAATTGAGATTGTATAAGTACATATATGCTTGTACCCCTTGAACTTAGATTGAAATGTTTTCTTCGGACAACGACTCTAGCAATAGAGGTCGTAGCGGTCCGTATATACTATTGACCGGGGAGCGGTATATTATTATATCGTATCTAGATTGCGAAAACCCGAAGTGTCATTCGGGGAGTATCGTATACTCAAGTAATTATGTTCATATCTTCGTATATACTCGAAACCCTATCTTGGATTAAAAGTTTATTTTATCGAATAATTATTTTATTAATTATTAATATTAAATCTTAAAATATTATCTATTAATTATTGTTCATTGTTTCAAAGATGAAGTCAATCCAAGATACCTTTAATACTTTCAAACTCGAACTCTTTCGAACTCAAAACATTTTCGAAAACCCCCGGTCAGATTCTGCTTCTTGTATGATTTCAAGAATCATCGGTCGACTGATGTCGAACCTCAATTACTCTGTTTTCAATCAAAATCAAGTTTTCAAAAGAAAAAGAAAAAGGGACTCTGGCAGGTGTGGGAACCGTTGACGAACGATTCCCGGGATGTGTAAGCGGCCGTGAGCCAGGCGGTCCATCAATTATTATTCCGGCCCAGGTGTTGCCGAAGGATGATTACGGATGTAGTTTTCATCGAGGGTGATTACGGATGTAGTTTTCACCCGGGGATAGTTACGGATGTAGTTTCTATCCTTCTACCGGTAGAGAAGACCCGCGGATTATTGGACTTGGATGTGGCGACTGATCATCGTCAATCCTTGTCAGGTTTTGTATTTTCTTTAAGTCCCATTCCTCCATTTTGGAAAAATGCTTTGACACTGCTTCTTAGGCTTTTGTGCCAAGTTGCTGATAGTGTTCTATTTTGATGAGAAAGATGTTGACTCAATGCAGTATCTAGAACTGCAAGTTTATTTTGAAAACAAGGGCACATATTGTTGTACCTTCGGAATTTATCAACAATGACAAGTGATTTTATATCTGATTGATACAAACAAGTTTAATAACTGCCAATCATATGAAATGTTATATTGCTTACTTTATACGAATATTTCTTGCTGAGCTATAGTTGCTCACTCTTGCTTGTTTTCAAATTTTACAAACACAACAGCTAAGCGAAATGGCATGACCCAGACAGACTGCTCGAAAGCAGGTGACTAGACCCGAGCCAGCAGTTGAGATTCCACCGGTAGGCCCTATTAGCCGGATTGGTTGGCAGCTTTTGTTAGTTCGTTTTATTTATCATTATGACCTGTGCAAGGCAGTGTATCGTAACAAACTTTCAAGCCGCCAACTTCGCTTCATATCGAAGTGTTGCTGGTAGCATAAATACTATTTAATTCGGTCTGTAATAACTCTGATACTTTTATTACTGCTTAATCAATGTTGTGACGTTTCTGAGGCTCTAACCTGTGTGTGTGGTGTGGTGTGAGTTATTGTGGGGTCGATGGCTGTTTTATTTATATTATGTGCAAGAACAGGTATGTTATTAATGGAAAATGGACCGTGAGCGCCTAGATCTCCGACCTCGGATCTGGGGGCGTCACAGAAATGGTATCAGAGCGAGGTTACAGTTCTCAGAAACGATAGTAATTTAAGAAAGCAGCCCTAATAATAATAACAATAATAATAACCCTAATAACAACTTTAATAATACTTAGAACTCTCATCGAGTTTGTAGTCGGGTTATCGGATATAGCCCTGACTTTAAGGCCCGTGAGGGAACTACTCCTAAACCTTTCTTTTTTGGTTAGTGACCCTCCTTATTTCCCTTGTGTAGATGGAGGAGATACCAGACCCTGAGGCTTTCGAGAGAGAGCATGATGAGGCACTGATGCGAGATACCGAGGATCCTGAGGAGGATATGGGTACTGACTCTGAGCTCGGCCCCTGGATTACGCTGATAGGAGATACTGATGATGAGGATCCCATAGAGGAGCCCTTTGAGCCTGAGCCTGAGCCAGAGCCTGTTACCCAATGTCCTGTAGCTACTGATGAGGAGAGTGCGAGATCCGGTGAGGGTCGTGTTGTGTCACCCCCACCTTCTCCACAGACATCTAGCCCTATTTCATCGGACGGTGACTCCGAGGATGACACTTCTGGCGAGGAGGAGCTTGACCCTACCCCTGCTACTGCTCCTGCTCCTACTACGGCTGCTGCACCTGCTCCTGTTCCTGTCATACCACCTCCACCGATGGACCTACCCCCAGTGTCGGGTATTGAGCATGCTTACGTGGTACAGTTCCTGACCTGAGACTTACTTTCTGCGGAGGCCCGACTTAACGAGGCGAGGCGGGCGCTAGTGGAGGAGCGCGAGGCGCACTTGAGGATCCAGGCTGAGATGAGGACCGTTGTTGCTAGGGGGACTAAGGCTCGACTCCATAGGATTGAGAGGAGGAGTCGCGAGAGGATTCTTGGATTAGGGATCCGCGGGGGCGGAGTGATCCAGGCTAGGGATGCTAGGCGTGTTGTGCGTCATGCATTTGCCCGAGTGAGGACCTTGCTCCGCCGCGGCGCGGCCCGGTGATGTGTTACTGATAGCTCAGTCCCCTAGGTTCAGATGACATTAGTGTGTCGATTTTGCGGGATAGTTGACTTGTGCAGTGGTATCCTTTCTGACCAGTGGATGAGTAGACTGACCTACAGATATGTAGATGTGACTTCGGGTAGTATGTACGGATGTAGCTCTACTTTTGTGTAGCCCTGACTATTCGGATGATGTACTTGTATTTGTTCCACTTTTGCTAGACTTTGACATCGGAACTATGTATTTGGCTCTAACATCCAAACTTTGTGATAACCCTTGTACCGTACTTATTTAGTTTCAGTTTCCTTGATATTGCCTCAACTGCTTTACTTTCCGATGCCATGCTTTACTATTTTGATATACAACTGTGATTATACAATTGTTACAAGCCACAAATACAACCATGTTGTTTCAAATTTACGACATGCGATTTCAAGTTGTTCTCTATAATTTCCAAAAATGTTCCTACAATTTTTAAAATAAATTTTTTCAAAAAAAAAATATATATATATAATTTTTGAGGTTTCGAAATTTTGAAAACTCTTGCAAATGTTTTCGCATCCCATAGAGATTTTTCCAAAAAAAAAAAATGTTTTGACGTTTTATCTCCAGCATCGGGTTGTTAAAACTTTTGCAACTTCCATCCTTATGAGGAGGAACGATACGTTCCTGACCGTGCAAACGCTGTCAGGTGATTGGAAAACCCTAACCCATTTCTTGTTTTATTATCAGAATCATGCCACCCAGAAGAATGAACACTCGAGCTCACCCGATCAGTTCTGAGGGCCAGGGTAGCCACCATGGGACCGGAGGCCACCAGAACCGTGAAGGGGAGAATGTCAACCTGAGTGAGAGTGAGGGCAACGATCATAACTTGTTTGATGACTCTGAGTATGAAGAAGAAGAAGCTGGTGATGACACCCGAGAGGCAGAACATCCTAGGGGAGGCCCTATGGAACAGTTCATGGAGTTACTTAGGCAGAACTTGGACCGTCCCCCAGTTCAGCAGCCACCCCAAAATGCTAATGCAAATGCTTTCCGGAACTTCAAATCCCTGAAACCCCCAGAATTTAAAGGAACTGTCGATCCGGTCGAGGCAAGAGCCTGGCTGAAGGAAATGGAAAAATCTTTCGAGACACTAGGTGTCGCGGAAGAGCAGAAGACTGTTTTCGCCACTTACCTTCTGAAGGGTGAGGCGAACTATTGGTGGGAAGCTAAGAATAATTTGGAAGGAAGAGGTGTGGTGACCTGGGAGAGGTTTAGTGAGCTGTTCTTGGAGAAGTACTTTCCTAGGTTCATGGAGACACAAATGGAGCTGAAGTTTTTAGAACTGAAGCAAGGTAACATGACGGTGGCCGAGTATGAGGCCAAATTTACTGAGCTGTCGAGGTTTGTGCCGGAATATGTGAACTCTGAGGCAAAGAGGGCCCGAAGATTTCAATTAGGGCTAAAACAATGGATTCAGAATCGTGTGGCGGTTCTTGAGCTGACAGACTATGCCACCCTGGTACAGACAGCATCAATTGTTGAGGCTGGGAGTGAACAGATGCAGAAGGAGATGGAAGGAAAGAAGAGGAAGTTTGATAGTCGAAATGGAAACTCTGCGGGAGGGAGCTTTCCGAGCAAAGTTAAGCGAGGAACGATGTCCCAACCCAGCGGGAACTTTGGAACCAAGAGAGCTGAAAGTTGGAGTGTGGGCCAGAGCGGTCGACCACAGGGATCGTCTTACTCTACCCCATCCCGAGCCCAACCCCCAGAATGTAATAAATGTGGAAGGAAACATGCGGGCGTGTTTAACCTGCAAGATGTGAAGTGCTTCAAGTGTGGGCTGACAGGACATTATGCTAACGCCTGTCGAGGAACTAGTAACAACACCAGTGCCGGAGGTAATTGGTTCAAGTGTGGGAAACCAGGGCACCGAATGAGGGAATGTATGTCCTCTGGGCCAGCTGCATCAAGAGCGAGTGGAACTGCTTCTAACAAGGCCCCTACTGCAAGAATTTTTAACATGACGGTGCAGGATGCCGTGAGGAACACGGATGTGATTGCAGGTACTCTACTACTCAACTCAGTTAAGGCAAATGTTTTATTTGATTCGGGAGCTACCAAGTCTTTCATATCTCTAGATTTTGTATGTTAGTTAGGCCTTAAGAACGAACCATTGAAAGACAGACTGCAAATAGAGATAGCTAATCATGAAATTATTCCCGTTAGCCAAGTATGTCCAGGTTGTGACCTAGAAATAGAAGGGCGACACTTTCGGGTAGGCCTAATACCTTTTAAACTAGGAGAGTTTGACGTAATAGTAGGTATGGATTGGTTAACAACCCACGGAGCCCAGATTGATTGTGTAAAGAAGAAAGTAAGTTTGAGACTGCCAGGGGACGAGGAAGTAGTGTTTAGTGGGAAATGGCAAAACCAAAAGTTCCTGACTATGATTCAAGCTAAGAAGCTGTTACGTAAATGATGCGAAGCCTATTTAGCCTATGTGAAGGATACCAAGAAAGAGGCACCAAACCTACAGGAAATCCCTGTCGTTAACGAGTTCGCGGACGTATTTCCGGATGATCTTCCAGGACTACCACCTGATAGAGACATCGAGTTCGCTATAGACTTAGTTCCGGGTACGGCCCCAATTTCGAAAGCCCCATATCGGCTAGCCCCAGTGGAGATGAAAGAGCCAGCCACTCAGTTACAAGAGTTGTTGGATAAAGGGATGATAAGACCTAGTGTGTCATCGTGGGCAGCCCCGGTGTTATTCGTGAAAAAGAAGGATGGTAGTATGAGATTATGTATAAACTACAGAGAGTTGAACAAGGTGACTATAAAGAATAAGTATCCCTTGCCCAGGATAGATGACCTGTTCGATCAATTAAAGGACGCAGTTTATTTCTCTAAAATTGATTTGAGGACCGGGTATCACCAGTTAAAGATTAAGCCAGAAGATATACCAAAGACGGCCTTTCGCAACCGGTATGGACACTATGAGTTCCTAGTGATGTCATTTGGGTTAACGAATGCCCCTGCACCTTTCATGGACTTAATGAATCGAGTCTTCAAGAAATACTTGGACAAGTGTGTTATAGTCTTCATCGATGACATCTTGATTTATTCCCAAACGAAGGAGGAACATGCAGAGCACTTGAGGATTGTATTGGGAGCATTGAGAGAAGAAAGTTGTACGCTAAGTTCTCGAAATGTGAATTTTGGTTGAAGGAAGTTCAGTTTTTAGGGCATGTTATTAGCGAACAAGGCATTCTAGTGGACCCAGCCAAAATAGAGGCGGTATCAAATTGGGAGAGACCAACCACTCTGACAGAGGTGAGAAGTTTTATAGGATTGGCTGGCTACTATAGAAGGTTTGTCCAAGACTTTGCCAAGATAGCTGCCCCTTTGACCCGACTAACTCGCAAGACCGAGAAGTTTGTGTGGACTGAAAAATGTGAAGAGAGCTTCCAAGAGTTGAAGAAGAGGTTGGTGACAGCACCAGTACTAGCCCTACCTGATGATAAGGGAGATTTTGTGATTTATAGAGACGCATCCCATAAAGGTTTAGGGTGTGTGCTTATGCAGCACGGTAAGGTGATTGCGTATGCGTCCAGACAACTTAAGGAATATGAGATAAGATACCCCACCCATGATTTGGAATTAGCAGCGATAGTTTTTGCCTTGAAGATCTGGAGACATTATCTTTACGGAGAAAAGTGTGAAATCTACACGGATCACAAGAGCTTAAAGTACATATTAACTCAAAAAGAGTTAAACATGAGGCAGAGGAGATGGCTAGAGCTAATTAAAGATTATGATTGTGAGATTCATTATCACCCAGGGAAGGCCAATGTGGTGGCCGATGCACTTAGCCGAAAGGAGAAACTCAAGATGATAACGTCAGTGGACGAGTTGATCAAGGACCTTGAGAAACTGGAGATTGAAGTGAGGTTACCAGGAATTGGACAACAGAGTCTAATGGAAATAATAGTCCAACCACCGTTATTGGAAAAGATTAAGTTATGCCAGGAAAAGAAGATAGAAGAAGAAAAGAATTCGATGGAGAAAATTTTGACTGGCGAGGAAATTAAGTGTGAGAAGGACGGGAATGGAATTATGAGGTACGCATCTAGGATATGGATCCCGAACGTTCAAGAATTAAAAGACGAGATTTTGCAAGAGGCTCATAGTTCAAGGTACTCAATTCACCTTGGAGGCACTAAGATGTATAGAGATATGAGGGAATACTATTGGTGGCCAAATATGAAGAAGGACGTGGCAGAGTGGGTAAGTAAATGCTTGACATGTCAAAGAGTAAAGGCCGAACACCAGAGGCCCAGTGGATTGTTGCAACCCTTGGAGATACCCGAGTGGAAGTGGGAGCATATTGCGATGGACCTTGTGGTCGGATTACCAAGGACCAAGACTAATCATGATGCCATTTGGTTAATCATCGATAGATTGACCAAGTCGGCACATTTTCTTCCAATCAACGAGAGATACACTGTCGACAAGCTGGCAGATATTTATTTAAAGGAGATTGTGGTTAGGCATGGGGTTCCTGTGAGCATTGTATCAGATAGAGACCCAAGATTCAACTCCAGGTTCTGGAGAAGTTTTCAGGATTGTGTGGGGACCAAGTTAAACATGAGTACTGCCTACCATCCCCAAACAGACGGACAGAGTGAGAGAACCATCCAGACCATCGAGGACATGTTGAGAGTATGTGCCATTGATTTTAAGGGAAGTTGGGATGACCACTTGCCGTTGATCGAATTTTCCTACAACAACAGTTACCATGAGAGTATAGGCATGCCCCCATATGAAGCTTTGTACGGACGAAGATGTCGGTCTCCCTTGTGTTAGGAAGAGGTTGGAGAGCGGAAGATATTAGGGCCTGAACTGGTCCAACAGACAAGAGAAACTATCGAACTCATAAGAGGACGGCTGGTAGCAGCCCAGGACAGACAGAAGAAGTATGCGGACCAGACCCGCAAGGACAAAGAATATGAGGTAGGAGAGTTTGTGATGTTAAAGGTATCACCGTGGAAGGGATTGATGAGATTTGGTAAGAAAGGAAAACTAAGCCCAAGGTTTATTGGACCTTTTGAGATCTTGAAACGAGTTGGGAAGTTAGCCTATGAATTGGCTTTACCCCCGAGCTTACAGCAAGTACATAATGTGTTCCATGTGTCCATGCTACGACCCTACCATACCGACTTCCGACATGTGATAGAACATGATCAAGTGGCTCTGCAACCAGACCTAACCTATGTAGAGCGACCCGTAGAAATCATGGATAGAAAAGAACAGGTGCTGAGGAACAAGGTTGTCAAACTAGTGAGAGTCTTGTGGAGGAATCAGAATGTCGAAGAATCAACATGGGAACTAGAGAGCGCGATGCGTGAAAAGCACCCCCAACTGTTTTCAACCTGATTCCGGGACGGAATCCTTTTAAGGAGGGGAGGCTGTAAGAACCCTAATTTTTGGTAATATTTTCTTTTATTTAATATCATGTGACATTGTCAATTTGGAACCTTCCTAGTCATCCCTGTTGATTAATAGAATTGATTGTCCGAGAAACTATGTTGTTGCATTCACTATGTAAGATAAAAGGAAGATTATGAAGGCAAGAGTCTTATTGTTAGTAAGATTTATAAAACTTGGGATTTGAGAATGATTAGAGTATTAAAAGATTTATTAAGAATTATGACGAGGAATTATGGATATTCGAGGGATTTACACAATTAAGTACTTAAGGAATTATAGGGGAAATCTCTACGCGACAAAATATTATTACGAGAGATTAATTAAGATACAATACGAATTAAAGATTAAATGACAAGCATTGGTGGAAGAATAATGATACAAGGAGTAGTATTGCATGCAAGTCCCATGCAACCAAGTGGTTAGGAATAAGCAAACTAGTTAGCCAAAAAGGAAGAAGAAAATTCTTCCTCCCCCATTTCCTATCACTCATAAATCAAGATATAATTCCTAGGCCCTCACCATCATCTAGACAAGGTATGTTAAGAGTTTCAAGCCATTTCATCCATCCAATTTCAAGATATTAATTATAATAGATATTGTGAATAGTAACCATGGTTGGTTTTTCTTTTAGATCTTGGATTGTAAGGGTTGTAGGAGACCATTCAAGGTGTTATTGGGTTTTGTAAGGCTTATCCAAGGCTCTTAGGTGCTCAAGAAGGTATAAAAATCACAAACCCTTTTGGTCATGTAGTGTTTATAATGTTTGGTGGTAGATCCATGTATATATGTGTTAATCTTGGTTGTATAAGTAATGGATGACATGGATCTTGAGTTTTGATGTTGTGATTGTGATTTTTATGATTGTGGATAGTATATGTATCTCCATGAGTGATATAAAGCATGAACTAAGTGAATTAAGTGTTGGTTGTGTTGTGGAATTGAGAAATTGGTTGATCTAAGTGAATACATGCTCGCTGAGTTTTCCAGGAACATTGACCTGCCTTGTAACATGGTTTTGAACCCTCAAATCTTGTCCCCTGAGGTCCTACCATATATTGTTAGAAAGATAATTGAATGTAGTTTCTTGAAATGTAAGGTTCATGACTAGGTGATGTATAGATTTTAAGGTATGGCCGGAGAAGTAAATTGTGTTTCTGGATTCCGGACTGCACTAAGTGACCCCTTTGTGAACCTTGTTTAAACCCCTAAAAATATATGTGGGATCATGGAAAAATTTGAGAAACTAGGAAATGCAGTGGTGAAGAGTACCCAAAAAGAATTTGATTAAAATATGAATTTTTGAATTTTAGAAAAATTCTAGAGTAAATTTCGCGCAAGGGAAAAAGTCGTTAGTGGAGCATAATTATAGGGGTAATGGTTATGATTCGAATGTGGTAACTAAATTAAGTCGAATAAGTGACGAGCGTAATCGAGTGATGACATGAACCTATAGTGGGGCTAGAGTGTCATAAGACGAAGTCATTAAGTTAATTTCGTACCCCCTAAAACCCCGTAATTAAAGAGATATTGATTAAGGTACTAACGACTCCGCACGCAAGTTTACTTTTCAAAACTTATACATGTACAAGGACTTTCACTGTTGTGTTTGTAGTTTTCAACCGTATCAAATGCTGTGTTTATCAAAGTATTGATGCAATTGAGATTGTATAAGTACATATATGCTTGTACCCCTTGAACTTAGATTGAAATGTTTTCTTCGGACAACGACTCTAGCAATAGAGGTCGTAGCGGTCCGTATATACTATTGACCGGGGAGCGGTATATTATTATATCGTATCTAGATTGCGAAAACCCGAAGGGTCATTCGGGGAGTATCATATACTCAAGTAATTATGTTCATATCTTCGTATATACTCGAAACCCTATCTTGGATTAAAAGTTTATTTTATCGAATAATTATTTTATTAATTATTAATATTAAATCATAAATTATTATCTATTAATTATTGTTCATTGTTTCAAAGATGAAGTCAATCCAAGATACCTTTAATACTTTCAAACTCGAACTCTGTCGAACTCAAAACATTTTCGAAAACCCCCGGTCAGATTCTGCTTCTTGTATGATTTCAAGAATCATCGGTCGACTGATGTCGAACCTCAATCACTCTGTTTTCAATCAAAATCAAGTTTTCAAAAGAAAAAGAAAAAGGGACTCTGGCAGGTGTGGGAACCGTTGACGAACGATTCCCGGGATGTGTAAGCGGCCGTGAGCCAGGCGGTCCATCAATTATTATTCCGGCCCAGGTGTTGCCGAAGGATGATTACAGATGTAGTTTTCATCGAGGGTGATTACGGATGTAGTTTTCACCCGGGGATAGTTACGGATGTAGTTTCTATCCTTCTACCGGTAGAGAAGACCCGCGGATTATTGGACTTGGATGTGGCGACTGATCATCGTCAATCCTTGTCAGGTTTTGTGTTTTCTTTAAGTCCCATTCCTCCATTTTGGAAAAATGCTTTGGCACTGCTTCTTAGGCTTTTGTGCCAAGTTGCTTATAGTGTTCTATTTTGATGAGAAAGATGTTGACTCAATGCAGTATCTAGAACTGCAAGTTTATTTTGAAAACAAGGGCACATATTGTTGTACCTTCGGAATTTATCAACAATGACAAGTGATTTTATATCTGATTGATACAAACAAGTTTAATAACTGCCAATCATATGAAATGTTATATTGCTTACCTTATACGAATATTTCTTGCTGAGCTATAGTTGCTCACTCTTGCTTGTTTTCAAATTTTACAAACACAACAGCTAAGTGAAATGGCAAGACCCAGATAGACTGCTCGAAAGCAGGTGACTAGACCCGAGCCAGCAGTTGAGATTCCACCGGTAGGCCCCATTAGCCGGATTGGTTGGCATCTTTTGTTAGTTCGTTTTATTTATCAGTATGACCTGTGCAAGGCAGTGTATCGTAACAAACTTTCAAGCCGCCAACTTCGCTTCGTATCGAAGTGTTGCTGGTAGCATAAATACTATTTAATTCGGTCTGTAATAACTCTGATACTTTTATTACTGCTTAATCAATGTTGTGACGTTTCTGAGGCTCTAACCTGTGTGTGTGGTGCGGTGTGAGTTATTGTGGGGTCGATGGCTGTTTTATTTATATTATGTGCAAGAACAAGTATGTTATTAATGGAAAATGGACCGTGAGCGCCTAGATCTCCGACCCCGGATCTGGGGGCGTCACAACTAGAGCTTGATGTAGGAGGAGGAATTTCTGCCATTGATTATAGTTGTGTGTGTGTGTGGATCTTAAACTGTATTAAATTAACAGATCAAGCTCTGATACCAATTGTTAGGCCGAATACACACTTATAATCAACTAAGTATGAGAGAATAACAATAAGTTCTTTAAAAGCTTTAAAAACTGTTTGAAATTAACTTCTCTCTCAGTGATGTAAATTATCACAGAGAGCTGCTTAGGTTACAATAAAACAATATGATATTACACGATCGATACCCTTCTAGGGTTAACCTAACTGTATTTATAAAGTATACAGCTGCTATACAATCGATAATTGATACTCCTATAAATTAGCTATACAATTGATATCAATTACGATTGCTACTCGTCTCCTTAGTCAACTCAATCTCTTTGACAGCTATCCAATCTTCAAAGATATTGCTTCCATAATTATCTTCAGTAATCCTTCAAATACTGTTGACAAGTAGACGCTTCCTCCAGACAGAGTTTAACAAACTCTGTCGAGCTTCCAACAGTCAGCGTATAGCAAACTCTGTTTAGCTTCTAACTGTCAGAGTTTAACTAAACTCTGACTGCTTCCTGTTTAAACTCTGTTTTTCCCTGCAAAACTTAAACACTGATATTAACCATATCAATTATATTTAACATACTAGACCTCATTTATTCTTGGGATTTGAGCTGTTGACCTGGAACGTGAGATTCCCGTATGTTTGGTTGGTCGAGGTGATCGATTGTTCCGACACCTGGCATTCAGATTATAGGATTGGACTATTGTTTTTTTTTAAATAGAGGCCTTTCGGGGAGGACCAGATTCGTGGTCAAATGTTAAGGCCAATGTGTGTCGTGGATCCACTAAAGGACATTGCTGTGTGCGTTTGTCCGGGGTTAGTGCGTGACTGATCAGCAGCCTAACCTTATTATTGTTTTATTTATAAAATGCTTAATAGTCCAATTCTATTCCATTTCTTGACTTAAATAAGATGTTATATTTTCAAATTTCCCTGAGCACCTGAAATTGTTGGTAGTCATTTATCTTAACGGACTTGCAGATTTAATTCTAGTTATGCTTCCATTTATATATATATATATATAATATTTTCTAAGCATCATTGGCTCACTTTTGTGTTAACCCTGTTTTCTTCAGTTAAATTCGAAGATGTCTAGAAGGAGCGGACAGTCTCATAGAGGCAGCCAGCGAGTTGAGGTTCTAGGATGGGTAGTCCGCTGCCAGCTCTATTTTATATTATATTGTTGTAGTATCAGTTTAGACAGTTCATTTGGCTTTTGGGTTGTAAAATATTAATATGTAGTTTGGGTTTGGTTTGTAATAGCTAGTTGGATGTTGTTTCATACTGTGACCTGTGAGCGGTCTTGGATAGCAGTAGTTATATGTAGTTATTTGGTTTGAACTTTATTATGCATGTGGACAAGATGATTAGAAGTAGTGATGGTTTGGTTGGATTACAGGTGGTTAGTTCGATTTACGAACACATCATGCCGAATTTCCTAAAATTTCTCCTATATTAATGTTTAATTCATTATAAAAAGTATATAATATTAATAATGGTAACTGAGGGTGTTACAAGTTGGTATCAGAGCTACAGGTCACAGTCAGTGAAACAATTAGGTGGGAAACTGGGTTAGAGTAATAGGAAAGATTAGGATCGTTATACGAGAGTTAGTATGTCTAATTATAAGGTAATTATGTTATTACAGGCCCCTAGTTCTAGCTCGGACTCAGATCCAGATGAGGGCTCAGTAGGAGTGGCTCCAGTGTCACGACAGGTACCACCGAGGCTTATGCAGCCATATATAGGATCTCAGATCTCGGTTAACGGGCCAGCCTATCGTTATACCTCATTGCCAGTTCCGTACTTTGAGCATGAGCGATTGGGCAGAGAGAGGGATTATCTCTTGGGTCAGGTGGTAGAGTTGCAGGCCATGAGGGCGGCCGAGATAGATGTGGTGAGACAGAGAGACAGAGCATTGGCGGAGTTGGAGGAGGTGCGGAGACGCTTGCAGGCGATCAGGAATGTTATTTCGATTCGGACGCAGAATATGCCTAGAGATGAGCCGGCAGTTGTTACACATCAGATGACTCTAGCCTTGGTGATGGCGGACCTGGATAATATTCTTGGATCAGCTCAGTAGGGAGGATCAGGCGAGGACTAGTGATGGTTAGGATAGCACGATGACACACCTTGTATGTAGAGGCATAGTATGATGGTAGTAGTATATCGGAACTTACAGTACAACCAGTTTTGTTGTAGATATATGTTGTACTATGACTACATGCTAGCAGTTTTCTCTTTTAGTGCTATGTTGTACCTCTATCGAAGCGTTGTTTTTACGCTTGTACCAGATATATATGATGATCCCTTTTTGCAAAACTGCGTGAAATTCCTTTCATATTGTTATTTATTTTTTAGCATCATATTTACCTTACAGCATTGAATTTATTTTCAACACTACTTCTTTTTCTAGTACTGCATTTACTTTCAGTACCGTATTTAATTTTAGCATTATGTTTATTGTTCCGTTAATGCATCTACCAAATATTCATGAATACCCTGTATAACTTTGATTTTTGTATCCTGTTACACCTTGTAAACCAATTGTTGACCCGAGTAATGGCTGGGAACCTTGAATTATATTTCAATAGTATATTCACTGTTTGCTTAAATTAGATTCTTTTGATTTATTGATTCTTGAATCTGAACCTAATGATTGTCCGTTGATTTCAGAAATATGCCTCCAAGAAAGAAAAAACAAACCGCTCGAGCAAATACTCGAACCCCCAATCGGGATGAACAAGCCAACCCACCTCCTGTAGGTCAAATAGACCCTGCTTTGGCTCAGATATTGCAGACCCTTGTTCAGTAAACTGCTACTCTAGCACAGCAACAGCAACAGTTACAACAGCAGCTGTTGGCTCAGCAACAGCAGCAATAGCAACAACAGCAGCAACAGCAGAAGCAGCAACAACAACCCGTGCCTCCGGTAGTCACCTTTAAGTCTTTTCAGGCAGTTAAACCTCCAGAGTTCAAAGGGGCAGCAGATCCCATAGAAGCGAGGTCATGGTTAAAGGAGATGGAGAAAGCTATTGAGTTAGTAGGGGTTCCAGCAGATAAGCAAACTGAATATGTAAGTTACTTTCTGAAAAATGAGGCTATGTACTGGTGGGAGTCCGTGAAGGCTCTGGAAGCTACCGAGGTAATTCCTTGGGCAAGATTTACGGAGTTGTTCCTAGAAAAGTATTTTCCAGATTTCATGAAGGAACAGATGGAGATAAAATTTCTAGAACTGAAACAAGGTAATATGAGTGTGTTGGAATATGAAGCTAAGTTTACTGAGTTAGCGAGGTTTGTCCCGACATATGTGGATACAGACAAAAAGAAATCAAAAAGGTTCCAGCAAGGGTTAAAGCCGTGGATTCGCAGTAAGTTGGCAGTTTTGGAGTTGGATACCTATGCAGCGGTGGTGCAGAAGGCAATGATTGCAGAAGGAGAAAGTGAGTTATATTTTAAGGAGAAGGAGGGAAGGAAAAGGAAGGCAGGAGCAATAGAAGGACGACAATTACAGGGTAGTTCTCAGAATGTCCCGAATAAGAAACCGGGGTTCCAACCAGGGAAGAATGGAAATTCTAAGAAACCAGGAATGGGAAATGAAGGACAAGGAAGTCGACCTCAAGATTCAAATCAACAAAAGCTTCTTAGGCCGCTTTTGGCAGAATGTAAGACTTGTGGGAAAAGGCATTCGGGAGTGTGTGCTAAGTTAGAGGTGACATGTTATAAGTGCAATCAAAAGGGACACTATGCTCGGGAATGTAAAGTAGGGATTGTTTGTCATCGCTGTGGAAAGCCAGGGCACGTGATGAAAGATTGTAAGGTACCTTTAGTCAAGCCTCCAATTCCGACTAATCCCATGATTCATGCAGTAGAGGCACCTCCAGTAGTAAATGTTCGACCCTTGGCTAGGACTTTTAATATGACCTTGAATGAAGCTGTTAAGGATTCTGATGTGGTGGCAGGTACGCTTCCTATAAATTCTGTACATGCCAAAGTATTGATTGATTCAGGGGCTACGAAATCTTTTATATCTAAAGAATTTGCTCGAAATTTGAATTGTGAAATGTGTATGTTACATGAAGCTATAGTTATAGAAATCTCTAATTCAGAGTGAATCCCAGTTACTCAAGTGTGTCCTCGTTCTGAGGTAGACATTTCAGGGCATTGTTTTTATGCTGATTTAATACCTTTCCAGTTAGACGAATTTGATGTAATTTTAGGAATGGATTGGTTAATAGATAATAATGCGCAAATTGATTGTAGGAATAAAGAGGTGATACTAAGATCCCCTGATAATGTCAAAGTTACCTTTAGAGGTCAGAAATAGGCTAGGAGATTTTTAACGATCATGCAAACTAAGAGACTGTTGAGACAGGGATGCGAGGGCTATATGGCTTATGTCATGGATACCAATCAAGAGGTACCTAATATGGAGGAAATACTAGTGGTGAATGAGTTTCTCGATGTTTTTCCAGATGAACTCCCCGGGTTACCTCCGGATAGAGAAATAGAATTTACCATTGACTTAGCACCAGGAACCGAAACCGTGTCAAAGGCTCCTTATCAAATGGCACCTGTAGAGATGAAAGAATTGGATATTCATTTACAAGACCTCTTAGAAAAAGGTATTATTAGGCCTAGTGTATCTCCGTGGGGAGCTCCGGTATTGTTTGTAAAGAAGAAGGACGGGAGTATGAGATTATGTATTGATTATCGAGAGCTAAATAAGTTGACCATTAAGAATAAGTACCCTTTACCGAGAATTGACGATTTGTTTGACCAGTTGAAGGGAGCGACTTGTTTTTCTAAGATTGATCTACGATCAGGGTATTTCCAGTTGAAGATTAGACCGGAAGACGTTCCAAAGACCGCGTTTCGGACTAGGTATGGGCATTATGAATTTTTGGTAATGGCGTTTGGGTTAACCAATGCACCGGCGGCGTTCATGGATTTAATGAATATGGTTTTTAAGAAATATTTGGATAAGTTTGTGATTGTGTTTATAGATGATATCTTGATATACTCAAAGACCAAAGAAGAACATGCAGAGCATTTGAGGATAGCTCTAGAAACGTTAAGAAAAGAAAAGTTATATGCAAAGTTTTCTAAGTGTGAGTTTTGGTTGAAAGAAGTGCAGTTTTTAGGGCATGTGATCAGTAGTGAAGGGATTAAAGTGGATCCTGCTAAGATTGAAGCTGTGATGAATTGGGAGAGACCTAAAACACCTACAGAAGTTCGAAGTTTCTTAGGATTGGCGGGATATTATCGAAGATTTGTTCAAGACTTTGCTAAGATAGCCACCCCACTAACAAAGTTGACAAGGAAGAATGAAAAGTTTGTGTGGAATGAGAGGTGTGAAGAAATTTTCCAGGAATTGAAGAAGAGATTGGTGACTGCACCTGTATTGACACTTCCAGATGAAAAAGGAAATTTTGTGATCTATAGTGATGCGTCTCACAAGGGTTTAGGATGTGTATTAATGCAGCACGGTAAGGTAATTGCTAACGCTTCGAGATAATTGAAACCTCATGAGCAGAAATATCCTACTCACGATTTGGAATTGGCCGCGATTGTTTTCGCCTTGAAGATTTGGAGACATTATTTGTATGGGGAAAAATGTGAAATTTACACGGACCATAAGAGCTTAAAGTATATTTTCACCCAAAAAGACTTAAACATGAGGCAGAGGAGATGGTTAGAATTGCTCAAGGATTATGATTATACAATTAACTATCACCCCGGGAAAGCGAATGTGGTGGCGGACGCTCTAAGTAGAAAGGAGAAAATTAACATGTTTACACTGCCTGAGGAGTTATATAGAGAATTTGAAAAATTAGAGATAGAAGTATGCGTGCCTACAAGCAGTACAGATAAGGGTTACACCATGACGTTTCAGCCCGAGTTGTTAGAAAAGATTCGCAGATGCCAGAAGGAAGTCATGAGCGGAGATGTTAACAAGTTAATAGGTGAGGAAATATGCACTCAAGTAGATGACAGTGGAATATTGAGATTTTCTTCACGCATTTGGATACAAAATGTGACGGAGCTAAAGAATGAGATTCTACAGGAAGCCCACAGTTCGAAATATTCGATTCATCCTGGAAGTACGAAAATGTATCGAGACTTGAAAAGAAATTTCTGGTGGCCGGATATGAAGAGAGATATTGCCGAATGGGTGAGTAAGTGTTTGACCTGTTAGAAAGTAAAAGCTGAACATCAGATACCAAGTGGGATGCTACAACCATCAGAAATTCCCGAGTGGAAATGGGAGCATATTGCGATGGATTTTGTGGTAGGATTTCCAAGGATGAGAGCTAATCATGATGCTATCTGGGTAATTGTTGATCGATTAACGAAGTTTACACACTTCCTTCCGATAAATGAGAGATTTTCATTAGACAAATTGGTTCACCTATACATAAAAGAGATTGTGGTGCGACATGGAGTTCCAGTATCAATAGTCTCAGATCGAGATCCAAGATTTAATTCAAGATTTTGGAGAAGTTTTCAAGAATGTCTGGGCACTGAATTAAAAATGAGTACTACCTATCATCCTCAGACTGACGGTCAGAGTGAAAGAACGATTCAAACAATTGAAGACATGCTCTGAGTTTGTGCACTGGATTCCGCAGGAAGTTGGGATGAACATTTGCCATTAGTGGAATTTTCATACAACAACAGTTTTCATGCTAGCATTGGTATGCCACCGTATGAAGCATTATATGGGCAGAAGTATCGATCTCCGGTATACTGGGAGGAAGTTGGCGAGCGAAAGATACTCGGACCAGAATTAGTACAGCAAACCAAGGAAGTAATTCAACTTATTCAGAAATGGTTAGTGACAGCTCATAACCGATAGAAGAAGTACGCTGATTTGGCCAGAAAGAATATGGAGTTCGAAGAAGGAGAACAATTTTTGTTGAAGGTATCTCCGTGGAAGGGGTTAGTAAGATTTGGTAAGAAGGGAAAATTAAATCCAAGATTTTTCGGGCCTTTTGAGGTATTGAAGAAGGTTGGAAAAGTTGCCTACGAGTTAGCCTTACCGCCTCACATGCAACATATTCACAACGTGTTCCATGTATCAATGCTTAAGAAATACCACCCGGACTCTAAACATGTCATCGAATATGAGCCGATAGAGATCCAGCCAGATTTATCTTATGTGGAACAACCCATCAAGATATTAGATCGCAAAGAGAAAGTCTTGCGAAATAAGACAATACCTATAGTAAAAGTTTTGTGGAGAAACCCCAGAGTGGAAGAATCAACTTGGGAGCTTGAAAGCGACATGCTTGAGAATTATCCTCATTTATTCACTTAGGTGAGATTCTGGGGACAGAATCCTTTTTAAGGGGGGAAGGGTATAACGCCATAGAAATTTTTAGTAATAATAATTATTTATTTAATATTAAATTTGAATTATGTGGCATATAAAATTTGTTGAGGAGGTGAAGTATGTGTGAAATAATATTTATGGGCTTAGTTGATGATTTATATGTGATGTGTAAGCCTGGGGGTTTTTAATTATATTTTTGGGGATTTATCCCTAATTAATCGTGTTATATTTACCTTCTGTGAATTTTAAAAAATCCTCGGGATTAGCAGAAATCCTGAAATCTTTTGAATTATTAACTTTATTAGTTTATATGACTTTTAAAAATATCTGATGAATTATTTTTGGTTTTGAGAATTTTAAAATGATTTTAAGAATTTTTTTTATGGATTAAAGCTTGCAAAATTCATATTTAATTCATTTTTGATCCTAAAAATATTTTAAAAATACGTGGGTGTTCGTAATTTTATACTCTTTATTTTAAAAATGAAAAGTTTATTTTTTTCACAAATTTCCCATTTAATTTTGATTTTAGAAATGATTTAAATTGCTTAATTATTGATTTTTTTTTGTAGTTGGGTTAAAATTTCTGAAATGTTCCTATCTTTTAAATCCCTAATTGAATTTTCTTCAGTGTTCACGATTGTCTCGATCTCTCTAGAACCTCTCCTCTCTCTCGGAAGAAAATCTCTCCCATCTCTCTCGTGAAAATCTCTCTCTAAACCATCTCTCCCTCTCAATCTCTCAAATCTCTCTAGTAATCTCTCCCTCTCGGTTCTTAATCTCTCCCCCTTCTCTTTCTTTACTCGTATATACCTATATACCTAGTGTGTGTGTGTGTGTGTGTGTGTGTTGTCGATTGTGGGTGAAGGTGTGTGCGAGTTCTGCGATTCTGGTGAAAGGATTGGAACCACCGTGAATCATCTCTCTCTGGTATAAGTTCAATTCGAGTTTGGTATTACTGCCGTAGTGCTGCTTGATTGTGTATGTTGCCGTGTGTGATGTGCTGGGTGTGTTCAGTGGAACCAAAATGGGGTTTTCCGATTCCTTTATTTTTTTAGTTTGACTGATTCGTTTTAATGATGAATTTTGAGTGGAAGCTGGTTTATTGTGTTGAGGTGCCTAATAGGAGCTCCACCCCAAGTTGCTTCCTCTTCGACTATGATGCTTGAGCTGAAATTTTTGTGTTCGTGTTGTTGTGTCTTACTATGAATCGAGGCTCTGTGTAATTAATTTTGAGAATTTATTTGTTGAATTGTTGTATAATAATTGTGCAAAGTCTCGTGTCTTGGAAATCCAATTTAGGGTACCACCGGGACTTTGCCCTATCGACAGTGATATTAAAAATAAATTGAGTCGATGGTAATTGGCAATGATGATTCTTCTGAGCCAAAAATTTAAGTTTTAACAATTACGCTATAATTTTAATTTCTTGTTTTAAATTCTGAATTTATATAATTGCTTAGTAATATTATCAAGATGGATTATTGGATTGTGGTTGTATTACAAATGATGATTGTGTTTGTTGTGTCGGTTGTATCCCGACTGGCAGTCACCCGTATAAAGGGGATGCCGTCAAAATTTTCTAAAATCCTAAATTACTTTTCGAAAATATATATGTATATGATTATACTACTAGTATAAGTATTAATTGCACTATATTTAATTATTTGTTGATGATTTGATAAGTGTTTGTTGGTTATGGACAAGGCTTATATCAGAGGTTATAAATTGATGTTATATGATTGAATAATTGGATTTAGGGGATTATTCGCAAGGGTAGGTTAAGGTTAATTAGTGGTAACGAATCGCGAACTTTAAATAGAATTCTAAAATAGTGTTTACATTGTGTAGATTCCAAGGACAAAGGAAAGGCCAAAGTTGAGGGCATAGGGAACCAGCGACTTCAATAAATACCTGGTTAAGGCAAGTAAACTATTTCACTTATCTTTCAAGTGAACCATGATTATCATAACTTGTTCAATATATTAATTTGATTTACCGTTGATATTATTGCTCAGTTATATTTCAATAAATATGCATATCTGTTGTCCTGTTCCCGAACAGTAAAATTGAACTTGTTTATCCTTCCTAGTGATATATTCCAGATCAATACCCCTCTGTATATCGAACTTGTCGATATCTAGGTCAGATGTTACAAGACCTCATTTATTCTTGGGATTTGAGCTGTTGACCTGGAACGTGAGATTCCCGTATGTTTGGTTGGTCGAGGTGATCGATTGTTCCGACACCTGGCATTCAGATTATAGGATTGGACTGTTGTTTTTTTTTAAATAGAGGCCCTTGGGGAGGACCAGATTCGTGGTCAAATGTTAAGGCCAATGTGTGCCGTGCATCCACTAAAGGACATTGCTGTGTGCGTTTGTCCGGGGTTAGTGCGTGACTGATCAGCAGCCTAACCTTATTATTGTTTTATTTATAAAATGCTTAATAGTCCAATTCTATTCCATTTCTTGACTTAAATAAGATGTTATATTTTCAAATTTCCCTGAGCACCTGAAATTGTTGGTAGTCATTTATCTTAATCGGACTTGCAGATTTAATTCTAGTTATGCTTCCATTTATATATATATATTATTATATTTGCTGAGCATCATTGGCTCACTTCTGTGTTAACCCTGTATTCTTCAGTTAAATTCGAAGATGTCTAGAAGGAGCGGACAGTCTCATAGAGGCAGCCAGCGAGTTGAGGTTCTAGGACGGGTAGTCCGCTGCCAGCTCTATTTTATATTATATTGTTGTAGTATCAGTTTAGACAGTTCATTTGGCTTTTGGGTTGTAAAATATTAATATGTAGTTTGGGTTTGGTTTGTAATAGCTAGTTGGATGTTGTTTCATACTGTGACCTGTGAGCGGTCTTGGATAGCAGTAGTTATATGTAGTTATTTGGTTTGAACTTTATTATGCATGTGGACAAGATGATTAGAAGTAGTGATGGTTTGGTTGGATTACAGGTGGTTAGTTCTGTTGTGGAATAAAAACTAGGTTGAAAATATTGCGGCTAGGGTTTGTATATTTAATGTTAGGGTTCGTGAGCTTCGTGCTTTAATGGCTGCTTCTGCGTTCGAGACTTAAACGGTCCTCACAGAATGCCTACGTATCTCTGTAAATTAGAGAATCAAGCCAATAAAACGTAGTTCTAGGGTGAGGGGTCAGGCCCTTTATATAGGCTGAGAAGCCTTAGAATTATGGTAGGATTTGGAGACTTGGTGGGCAAGTCTTTGAGGAATGTTCTAGATCTATTCCTTGTAGGAATCAGTTTCCATATTGAATTAGATGCCTTATTGGATAAGTTTGAAAGGGATATTATCCTTATCCAACTCTTATTTGCTGAGCTGTTTTATTACCCTTAATATTAATTACGAAATTAATATTATATTTAGGGTTTTGGGCCCAGCTGGTGGGCCCCACGTTTGGACTATTCTCGGCCTAATTAATGCCACATTAAATGTGTCTTTAGGGCTTATTTTCAGCCCATATCATTTGCCCCCCAACTTCTTAGGAAAACTGATCAGGTTTTCGTAGAAGTTATATTTGCCTTAATCGAGACTCGGGGTCGTTTTTATCCCTTACCTGGGACTTCTTAATTTTCCTACCCTTATATGGGAGTTTTGGTTTACACTAGTGTTTCACGAGTATCGTCTTGATTGTAAAGTGTGGAGCGACCTACACATTTACGACGATTTGCCTTATTCGAGGCTTTAATTTGTGCTTGCTTTTAGCAATTTCGGCACCTTCATAGAGTTTTTATGCATTATTAGCATAAATTATTGCTCAACTTGTCAAGAAAATATTTCTATAATTTTCCCGTATTTTTCTGTACTTTTCCTAGTATTTTAGGAATTTTTTATATACCAACAGGTATTTTTCGTAATTTTTCCTAATAATTTAGGAATTTATATATACCAACAGGTATTTTTATTATTTTTTGGGAATTATTTTTCAATTTCCCAACATTATTTTAAAATTTTTAAAGGAAAAAGTCATCCTGGCAAGAAATGCCTCCTGGGCGTGGGTACCCCCGCCTAGGAGACACCCTCCTTAGGCACGCCTAGGGGGTTTGGTCTCCTGGGCGTGGGTGATCTTTCTCCCTGGAAATGCTTTCTGGGCGTGGGTACCCCCGCCTAGGAGACACCTTCCTTAGGCACGCCTAGGGGGTTTGGTCTCCTGGGCGTGGGTATGCTCTTCGTTCCTTGAAATGCTTTCTGGGCGTGGGTACCCCCGCCAAGGAGACATTTTCCTTAGGCACGCCTAGGAAGTTTGGTCTCCTGGGCGTGGGTATACCCTTCGTTCCTTGAAATTCTTTCTGGGCGTGGGTACCCCCGCCAAGGAGACATTTTCCTTAGGCACGCCTAGGAAGTTTGGTCTCCTGGGCGTGGGTATACCCTTCGTTCCTTGAAATGCTTTCTGGGCGTGGGTACCCCCGCCAAGGAGACATTTTCCTTAGGCACGCCTAGGAAGTTTGGTCTCCTGGGCGTGGGTATACCCTTCTTTAAGGAAAGTCGAGCTTGGCGTGGGTACCCCCGCCAAGGAGACACCTTCCTTAGGCATGCCTAGGGGGTTTGGTCTCCTGGGCGTGGGTATAGCCTTCTTTAAGGAAAGTCGAGCTAGGCGTGGGTACCCCCGCCAAGGACACACCTTCCTTAGGCACGCCTAGGAGGTTTGGTCTCCTGGGCGTGGGTATAGCCTTTTAATTGGGCTTCCTGCCTTTAAATTCTAACGGAATTTTATCCTATTTTCTAAAAATGTCGTAGAACATTCTAGAATTATTTCAAAATTTGAATTTCATGGGCTTCCCGCCTATTCAAAGGCCCAATCACCTGTTGACAGCCCATTTACTGGATATAACCGGTTGAATGACCAACCATGAACTCTATAAAAGAGTAGTGTGCATCCCTCATTTCTCATTTCACTATTCAGCAAAATTATCATTCCCTTATCACAAATATTTTTCAAAAAAGCTCTGCTAGGGTTCTGTCGTGAGGCGATTTCCGGCGTCTTTACTCCGCCCTATTTTCCAGTTTCTGTTTGAAGATCGTTGAATCTTCATCTTCTTCAACCTCCTTTTTCAACTTTTCTGGGTTTCAAGCTTTCAAGGGAAGCATATCAATGGAGGATTCTAGCTCTTCAGGCCAGTCACAACTCGCTAACACTTCCACCACCGCTCCACGGCTTTCAAGGGGTAAGAACCCTAAAACATCTCTTGTCCATGCCAGTGTTTTTTCCCTTAGGGATCTTTTAAATGAGTTTGGTCAAGCTTTTCCAAACATGCTTCATTTAGATGCTTATGAATATAAATCGAAATATAAACAACATAGGGTAGACATTCTAGCCCAACTTTTTCATATTAATGGGCCTTATAGGGCCGTTGTTCCGGCCTCAAACGAAAGGGCTTGTCACCCAAAGCCTGGGGCCATTAGGATTTATAAAGAAACTTTTTATGCTGGTTTTCGCCTACCTCCTCCTCCTTTCGTTTACCGTCTTTTGGCCGAAGCCCGGGTTTGTCCAACCCAACTTATGCCAAATGCATGGCGTTTTATCTATTGTTTCTTGGTCCAATGTAAGAAACATGGGCTTGAGCCCAGTATCTCTGTTTTTCGATATCTATTCAAATTTGTCAATTCTTCTGATAATTCGGGCTGGGTCAAAATCCAACACCGTTCCTTGGCCCGTTCTTGTTTTGTTTCGGATTCCGCTCCTGATTCCCTTCCTAATTGGAAAAGGGAATGGTTTTATATCTTTTTGGATGGGGATGACTGGGACAACTATTTTCGGCCCAACTTCTGCAGAGCCGTTGATGGGCCTGTTAGGAGTTTAAAATTGGGCGTGGAAGAAGAGGCCGCCATAACTTTGTTAACATCGGATAATTTGCATCAATGTGCAAATTTGATTTCTGAAGATTCGTTGCAGGCCCATGGGCTAAGCGATTTGGGCCCTGAGGGTAATTCTCACCTCTTGCTTTGTTAACATTTTATGCTAGATATAATTTTCTAACTTTCTTATAATCATTTTGCAGCCAAAACTGCTCTGGGAGCGATTTTTAGGCAGAGGGAGACTACTGCCACAGCTAGGGTGGTAACAGAGAACCCTAGGGCCAAAAGGGCCAGGACAGATGAGGCTTCTCCCGCGGTGGAGCGTGTTCCTGCTTTTCTTCAGGAAAAGCCTGTTCCTATTGAGGAAGACCTTACTCCCTTTACAGTGGGATGGGGTTTATGCAATAGGGACACAGCTGTAGGTGACTCCAGGGCTGCAGCTGAGTGGTCCAGGAGCGTGGTTACTCCACGGGACAGGGTCTTCATTGTGGAGTCCTCTGATGACTTGCAGATTGAGCTTCTCGGGGCTCAAGCTGTTGCTTCGGTAATTTCTTATTCAACTTCTTTAATTTAATTGCATTTACTTTTCCCTTATTTACTTGTTTCCTTTGCAGATGAACGCCTACCTTCAGGCCGCTGTTCATAACCTGAAGGAGGTGCGTGCTGAAAAGACCATTGCTGAGAGGGATAGAGACAGATACTTTGATGCCTCCGAGGCAAACTTTGCTCGTTTTAGGGAGGTGGAGAAGGAGCTGGCTGCTGAGAAGGAGAAGAACAGGAAGCTTCAGCTGGAGGTGCAGCAGAACAGGGAACACATCATTGCTGATTACAAGGCCTCTAAGGACTTTCAAGATGTCCTGAATGCCGAGTATGATGCAAACTTTCCTGGCACCTTCAAGGAGTGTTGGGAGGGGATCATCGAGGAGCTGAGTGGGAAGATCGAGGGGGTATCCCTGGAGAAGTTCCCGGTACCTGCTATCCCTGGATTGACAGATACTTTGGAGGTTGCTACAGAGACAGCAGTGGATGGGGACTCTCAGCCCACTCAGGATCCACCTTCTTCTCCTGGGGTAGAGACAGCAGATCCTTCTTCTACCCAGGGAGATGTAGTTATTGAGGACTTAGATGAGTAGATGGCCCTGCGTGGCTTATTTCTGTTTGTCTTTATTTATTCTGAACTTTTGCCCTTCGGGGCTTATGACTTAACTTATTTATGCAGTAGTTCCTTTTGTTTCCATGTTCTCATTTTTTGCTTATTGTTCGTTAAACTTTAGAATTTCTCAAGTACTTGGCCTCCTGGCTGGTACTAAACTCACAAGTTAGTTCAACGTTTGCCTTTCGTGTTTATTTTAACAAAGAGAAATAACTCATAAAGAAAACAATATAAATTCCATTATGCTGTCAATGGATATCAATAGAATGGGTTCAACCCTTACATAAATATTCTATCTTCTACCGGGAGCAACATGCTCTAAAATGGTTTCATTCGAACCTTATTCCTAATAAATAGATAAAAGTCCAAGCCTTTGTCAAAAGAACTTAGATATAATAAACTTTGAGGTTCACAGCATGCCAAGTTCGGGGCACCTCAACCCCATCCAAGGTTTCTAACTTGTAGGATCCTTGCCCTAACACCTTTCTGACTAGATATGGTCCTTCCCAGTTTGGTGCTAACTTTCCTTTCTGGCCAACTCCTGAGGCTTCAATCTTCCTTAAAACCATGTCACCTTGTCGAAAGAATCTTTCTTTAACTCTCTGGTTGTAGTGAAAAGATGCTCTCTTCTGATATTCAGCATTCTTCGCATTAGCTCCATCTCTAACCTCATCAATTAAGTCAAGGGCAAGTCTCATTCCTTCGTCATTAGTTTCTGGCTCATATGCCTCAACTCGAGGTGATGCTTGCATGATCTCTAAAGGCATAACTGCCTCGGCTCCATAAGCCAGCAAAAATGGGGTTGCTCCAGTCGTTACCTTACAAGTGGTACGATATGCCCAAAGTATGGGCAACAACTCATCTACCCAAGTATTCCTAGAGCGTTCGACCCTCTTTTTCAGTCCATCAAGGATAATTCGATTAGCTACCTCAGCTTGCCCATTGGCCTGAGGGTGTGCCACCGAGGTAAAACGGAGCTCAATTGCATTTTCTTCACAATACTTCTTAAACTCCTCATTGTTGAATTGTGTCCCATTGTCTGTCACGAGGATTCGTGGGATTCCGTATCTGCAGATGATGTTCTCCCAAAAGAACTGGGAAACTTGCTTGGTGGTTATCTTGGCCAGGGGTTTAGCCTCAATCCACTTAGTGAAATAATCAATTGCTACTATTAGGAATTTCCTCTGTGCTGAAGCCATGGGAAAGGGTCCAAGTATATCCATCCCCCACATTGCAAATGGAATGGGAGAGTTAATCGAGGTCAACACCTCAGGCGGTTGCCTCACAATTGGGGCATGCTTCTGGCATCTCTCACATCTCTTGACATAGTTTTGTGCATCAGCCAACATCTCCGGCCAATAAAACCCTAAACGAATTATCTTGTGAGCTAGGGCTCTGCCCCCCAAGTGTTGCCCGCAAATTCCTTCATGAACTTCCTCCAATGCTTCCCTTGCCTCTATAGGCCTTAGACATTTCAAGTACGGGATTACAAACGACCTTTTGTACAGAATACCCTCAATCAAAGTATATCTCAACGCTCTTACTGAGAGTTTTCGTGCCTCCATGGCATTGTCTGGGAGCCAACCGGTCTCCAGGTGTGCCTTAATAGGATCTATCCAAGAGTCTCCTATATCAATTGGTGCCACTAACTTTGCATTAACGGTCGGGGCCTTCAAGACCTGAAAGTAGACACTCCCGGCATAATTTTCTATTTCAGAAGAAGCAAACTTAGATAGGGCATCGGCCTTAATGTTTTCCTCTCTTGGAATGTGCTCAACATAGCACTCCTCAAACTGGGACATAACAGCCTTTACTACTCTCAAGTATTTTGCCATAGTCTCATCTTTAGCCTCGAATTCACCATTTACTTGTGCTACCACAAGCCTTGAATCTCCACAAACTTTGAGATTCTTGACCCTCATGATTCTGGCCAAGCCCAAACCAGCTATCAATGCCTCATACTCTGCCTCGTTGTTGGTAGTAGGGAAATCCAATTTTAAAGCGTACTCAACTGTGAACCCATCGGGGCTTTGCAAAACCAAACCTGCACCACTAGATTTTGTTTTTGATGCTCCATCAAAATAGAGCACCCAATATTCCTTCAGATCGGGTGTGAGTTTCTCTTCTTTTTCCTCTTGCCCAGGGGTAGTCATTATCTCTTGCCCCCCGACTTCTTGGTTGTTAATAGTACATTCAACCACGAAGTCAGCTAATGCCTGAGCTTTGATAGCTGTCCGAGGCTTGTATGTGATGTCAAACTCTCCTAATTCAATCGCCCATTTGATTAGCCTTCCACTGGCCTTAGGGCTATGCAATATGTTCCTCAATTGCTGGTTTGTCAGAACTTGAATCTTATGTGCCTGAAAGTAAGGCCGCAGCTTTCTTGAGGCAGTTACTAATGCCAAAGCAAACTTTTCTATGGGTGAGTAATTCAACTCAGCCCCATGCAACACTTTGCTCACATAGTAGATAGGTTTCTGGACCTTCTCCTCTTCCCGAATAAGGACGGCACTCAGGGCTTGTTCGGATACCGCCAGGTATAAACTAAGAATCTCCCTAGGACTTGGTTTAGTCAACAACGGGGCTTCAACCATGTACTTCTTCAGTTGCTCAAAGGCCTCTTGGCTTTCAGGTGTCCACTCAAAATTTTTCACCTTTTTTAACGCATGGAAGAAAGGCAAGCATTTGTCTCCAGACTTGGAGATGAATCTTCCTAAGGCTGCAACTCGACCTGTCAACCTCTGCACATCTCTTATAGAGCGTGGTGGCTCCATGTCTAAAATCGCCTTGATCTTGTCAGGATTGGCCTCAATGCCTCTTTTCGAAACCATCAGCCCTAAAAACTTCCCCGATCCAACGCCAAAAGCACACTTGGCGGGATTCAACATCATCTTGTGGTGCCTCAGCACTTCAAATGCCTCTCCGAGGTGCTTGATATGATCAGCCTTAAGTAGGCTCTTGACTAACATGTCATCAACATATACCTCCATGGTTCTTCCAATCAGATGGGCGAATATCTTATTCACCAATCGTTGGTAAGTAGCTCCTGCATTCTTTAGACCAAAAGCCATGACAAGATAACAGAAGACACCAAAGTCAGTTATGAAAGATACCTTAGGTATGTCATCCTTGTGCATCTTAATCTGATTATAGCCGCTGAATCCATCCATGAAGCTTAACATCTCATGTCCAGCTGTAGCATCTATCAACATATCAATCCTCGGCAGGGGAAAACAATCTTTTGGGCATGCATCATTCAGGTCAGTGAAGTCTATACACATTCTCCACTTCCCATTTGCTTTTTTGACCATGACTGGGTTCGCTAACCATTCAGGAAACTGAATCTCTTCAATAAAACCAGCTTCCAAGAGCTTATTCACTTCTTGCCTAATGGCCTCTTGCCTCTCCGGAGCAAAGTTTCTCTTCTTCTGCTTTATTGTCTTTCTTTTGGGATCAACATTTAACCTATGAGTTATGAGTCGGGGGTCAATCCCTGGCATATCAGCTGCTGTCCAAGCGAACACGTCGCTATTCTTCTGTAAGAATTCTATTAACTTGCCCTTCAGGGGTTCTTTCAGAGATGCTCCAACATAAGTAACTTTTTCAGGGTCATTCGGTTCTAGAGGTACGGGAATCAAATCCTCTGCTGGCTTCCCTCTATGCTCTTCATCATCGCGGACATCCATGTCTTCAATCGGAAGGACCTGCCCCCCGACTCCATCGGCCCTCAGTGCGGCCACATAGCAACTTCTTGCCATATTCTGATCACCCTTTTGTTCTCCGACACCATTCCGTGTCGGAAACTTAATTTTCATATGATAGGAAGAGGCCACAGCCTTAAACGCATGAAGTCCAGTCCTTCCAAGGATTGCGTTGTATGTTGATGCTGCCTTGATCACCAAGAAATTCAACATCTGAGTCGCCTCTTTAGGCTCCTGCCCAATAGTCACGGGTAGCTGAATAGTCCCTTCAACGTTAGACTCCACTCTGTTAAACCCGTATATAGGCATGTTTGTAGGGGTCAGTTGAGAGTCATTGTAACCCATCTTTACAAATGCATCATGAAATAAAATATCCACAGAAGCCCCATTGTCTATCAAGACTCGTTTTACTTCGGAGTTTCCAATCACGGGAGTTATGACCAGCGGGTCGTCATGGGGGAATTTCACCCCTTCCAAGTCTGAATCATCGAAACCAATTACCATCTCGGTTTTAGCACGCTTCGGGGCTTCTCCCACAATGTGCATTACTTCTCTAGCATAAGCCTTTCGAGAATTCTTAGTTGTGCCAGATGCTGTCGGGCCTCCCCAGATCATATTGATAACTGCCCTTCGGGGCTGGGGATTGCGATCATGGTTGTCATCCCTCCTATTATTATCTCTCCTTTCATTGTCCTTTCTCTGGTTCCCACGGTCATCACCCTTGGTGAACTGACTTAGTTTGCCTCTTCGTATCAAGAACTCAATCTCATCCTTGAGTTGCCTACAATCGTCGGTGTCATGTCCCACTTCTTTGAATTCATCCACTACATAGAGGTAATCAAACTTGGAAACCTGAATATAAAGTATTTGAGGAAAGAGTGGAGCTTTGTGTTTAGAACACTACTCAGTGTGTTTGCCTGTAGAAAGTCGAGATTTGATCAACTCAATGCTCTAGCTCAGCAGATTGGGTATTCTTTGGCCCATGGAACAAAAATTGATGTTTGAAAACTCATAATGCAGGAGTTGTGCGGTAGACTTGGCAAGAATTCAACCAAAAGAGGTAATGACATCTTCCTTCCTCGTTTCACTCAATAAATACTTAATTATAAAGATAGTAATTTGATCGAATTACCTGGTATGGATAACAAAAGAATGGGCTACTCTAAGTCCATGTCAAAAGTTTTTTTTGGCAATTTGGACTTTAGAAATGAAGTAGATGTGTACTTGGAAATTACTCCCCATATGAGAGCAATTTTTTAATCATATCCACTCACACAGCTAATATATTGGTCAAAATCTAAGTTTGAGAGGATCAAGCTTGCAGAAGAGCGAAAGCAAGCCAACCAAGACCCTTCTAGCCTAAACACTCAACCAAACACAGAGCCAACTACATCATCCTCTCAAAAGGGCGATATTATTAAAAAGAAGAAGAAGAGAAAACCACCTAATGCCTTACTGCAAGTGTTCACTGAGGCAATCTCTTGGTTCAAATGCTAAAGACCTCTCACCAACCCAAGTGTATGATACAGTGAATGATATCTACAAGTCTCAACTTAAAGCACTGTATCATTTTGGCAAAGGTGTTCAATCCTTTATTTCCTCCAACTCTGCATCTTTGAGGGGTGATGTGAAGAAGATTGCAGATGATATAAAGCTCCACTTTCCTTAAATCACATCTCATAACAAATAAAATGAACAAAGTCAGAAGAAAGTAGCCTCAGTTTAATCTGAACTCTACTCACTCAAGTCAAACAAATCAAGACTTGCATCAACTGTTGAAAAGAATTTAGAACTCAACAATGAGATTGGCCCTATGATCAAGGTACTATTCTTCAATGCCTATGGTGACAAGTTTCCAAGTGAAGTGCCTGTGAGGGAGGTGGATAAATCTATATTTGAACAATTCAGAGGTGTTGCAGTTTAAGCCTTCCAAGAAAGATTTCAACATAAAACTGAGATGGTGATGCTACAACAAGAGTTCAAGGAACTCAAACTTTTAAATGTTGAACTTGCTCTCTCTGTTGAAAAATCTAATGCTAAGTTTGAAGACACATCAAACCTACTTGCTAACACCATGCTGGACATCCAGTCTAAGTTGGCAAAACTTGTTGGATAGGAAGTGCCTGATAACAAGACTAAAGGGGAGAAGGAGACCCAGGCTCTAGAAAAAGAGGAAACTGAAAAACTAGTTGAGAAATCAAGAAGATCTAAAGGCAAAAAGAAGACTGTTGACAGTGGAAATATAATCTCAAATTCTAATGTGGCACCTATGGAAGAAGACATGATCAGGCCAATCACATTGCCAATTGTACACACAAAGAATGCAGCTGGGCAATCTATTCAAATAACTACTACTTATGTCCCTGGCACAATGCCATCCACTGCAAGTGCTCCAACCACTAGAAGTGAAGTTGATCAACCTATTGAGATCAATGTTGTCACTGAGGTCAAGCTTCAAGAAGTAGCAAATTCCAATGTCCACCATGATGATGCCTTCTTGAAGTTTCTAAAAACCTCCAAAGCTCAAGTCAATGGTGACACTTTGAAATATCTAAGAAGTCTGCAAGATCAAATCTCTTACATCATCGTGGTTCCAAGGATGGTCAATAATGTCCACCTCAAAGAGATCATAATGGTGACAAATAACAAGTTGCGACAATTGTCATATGATACTCTTAAAGAGCTTAAATTCAGTAAGGTGGACACATTCTTGAAGCTGATTGAGAAGAAAGGTGAAAACAATAAGGGTCTATTTGATGATTTGAGAAATGACAAACCTTTAAGCTTACCTGAAGTAAGCACTTGTTCAAGAACTATTCTCTTCCAATCTGGCACAAAGATTGAAGATGTTTCATAGTTGTCTATCCCTGGAAGCCTTGTTCATAACAATAAAAGATTGATCCATGTTGTCATTGATCAACTCAAGAAGAAGAAAGGGTTTAGAACAGCTGAAAAGTTGGAGGCAATACAAATTCTACAATAATTCATAGCAACTGGTTCTATTCTAGAGTTGGCTAAACTAAGGAGGAATAAGGATGATGATGACAATGATCAAGACTGAAGTTATAGTAGTAGAAGGCATCACATGAGTGAAAAAGATGACAAAGGTAAGAAGAAAAAAGATGACATCAAGAAAGATGTGGACACAAAAAGCAGAGCAAGTGAAGACAAAGAGTGGTGGAAGACAGCAAGCCTTAAACATCACTGATAGTACTCTCACCACAAAAGAAGACTTAATGTCTAGGGTGGATACTATTAGTGGTGATTTAACAAAATCTAAATCTGTGGCTTCTGCAACTGCCTTGCCACCAAAAGAAGTGGCCTATCACATCCGAATACCATTTGTGTGCTTCCACAAGTAAACTGCAAGTGGATTACTACAGTGATCTAAAGGTCAAAAGTGCAACCTCCTTCCAAATGATGGTATACTCAAGCTGAAATGTAAGACTGCAGCTAAAAGGCCAAGAAAAGTAAAGTCATCAACAAAAAAATCAATCATAAATGCTGTAAGGTTAGACTTGCCACCTCTTGATGAAGACTCTAATGAGGATACACTGGCCTTTCTATGGGCTAAGAGAATCTATATATAGAGTTGCTGTTGACAACGACTGTCTGGATATTAAGTATTTTGATGGAATAGAGAAAATAGTGAAGTAAGGAACTTGGCAACATCTTCCACTCTATGAATTAGAGAGAATCATGGCTCTCTTGAACTATGAGGAAAAAGAAGAAAAGATTTGGAAGCTGGAGATAGCTAATTTCTTGAAGATGCATAAAAAGCATATAGAAAAGATAAAGAAGCAGAATGGGGAGAAACAAAGGAAGAAAGAAGAAGAGCTAGCTGAAATGGAATCAAAGGCTGATGAGCTTAAAAATCAAGGGTTGTGCAGAGTCAGGTCCAATCCTTACATTGTGGAGTACAAAAGAAAAGATGGAAGAAATGTGAAGATTAGAATGGACTATCTCAACTCATATCCTGGAGCCAAACTAAGAAGTGATTGATAATCTAGAAGGCTCTCTTCTACTTGAAGAACTCACTGCTATGGAAGAAATTATACCAGCCATGATGAAAATGCATAGAAAACCTAAGAAAACAATGCAAAAAGATGTTAAGAGTATCTAGCCAAAGCTAGGAAAGGAGCCACAAGGAATATGGTTGATATCTGTTCATACTCAATTGTAAGATCTTCACTTTTGCACTTGTATTCAAATATATCAAGTTCAAACATGTACTTTTCTAGTTTTATCTTTTATGTATGTGAGTCTTGTTATCAGACAAGAAATTGTGACTAAGGATCCTACTCACAAATCGGGGAGATTGTTTGTCATAGAGGCATGTCTGTACACATCTTATAACAAGCCTACTTGATCATAGTAATACTATATATTATCTATATGACCCCTTAACTGGGGAACCCAAGTTAAATTTATATCATGAAAATTGTACTTAGTTATAGGTATCAATTTCATCTGTGTATTGTAAAAATTAGTCAATTAATAATGCTTGAAAGAAGATCCATGCATCATGGCTCAAGTTTGAAAAAGAAGGCTGTAATAGACAAAGTTGAAGTGTGAAGGAATAAATTTGCCTAAGTAAAACTTCGAGAAGTATTTTGTTGAAGAGAAGTCAAGAATTTGACATCTCAAGGATTTGACATGTCAAAGACACTATTCGATATCTCAAGAAGTCAACAAGTCAAATCTCAATTCAATATCTCAAGGATTCGATATGTTCAAGATTCTATTTGAGAATGATTAGAGTTAAACTTGAAGATTAGTTCGCAACTAAGAGATAAAAGTTAACAATAATTGAAGTTGATTTTGGTTGCTCTTGGTTACTCGTGGTTGCTCTTAATTGGAGTTGCACATGTGGTTGCGTAGCAATAGGTTGCAAGCAGCTGTTGCATATGTGGTTGCAAGCAGTTGCATATTGGGTTGCAAACCGTATTTTCGCAAATTATTTGTAGAAAATTCGTATTATTGCAATTTTTTCACGAGAATCCTATTTTTGTAAAATTGAAAAGGTATTTTTACAAAAAAATAATAATTCTATAATAGGTATTTTTTAAAAAAATCTCAAAACTTTTTGCAAAAATACGATTCTCCTAAAAAAAATTGCAAAAATACGATTTTTCTAAAAATAACTTGCGAAAATACGGTATGCAACTGATTGCAGCCAGATATGCAATTACTTTCAACCGGTGCATATATTATATTCATTCATGCAACTGAATACAATTGTAATCAGTCATATAAAACTCCTATAACAAATCAATCAAATCAAGATAGTAAATCGAAAATCAATCAAATCAAATAAAAATTGAAATATAGTTATTGATCTTACTAGATTCATACTCCCACTCTTTAAACCACGAACAAATTGTTAAACTTATTATCCCATATTTATATACATATATGCATCTTTATGCAGACATATATATAATTAAAGTATATACAATTAAAATTGTACCAAGTATGATTAAAGATAAAGGGTATAATTCAGGTGAGAACAGTTTTTATATGAAAACTGCACTCTTTTAAAAAGTGTAGAACAATTGTTTTTCATATTTTGCACATTTTCATTATTGTATTGTTCTGCTGCAGAACAATTGTGTTTTCACTATTCTCACGCTAAGAGCATCTCCAATGGGGTTGGCTAAAATGATAGAAAATACTGATTATGTAAAATTTACTGAACCTGTGAGGCGTTGTGCTTCGATGGTACTGGCTATATTAATTGACTATATTTTAAAAATAGTATGTTATTATTATTTTAAGTTATTATAAATAGAATATATCATTTAAATATGGTAAGAGATGATGTGGAATCTTCTTACAGATCTTTAGAGGTTCGACAAATATAGCCAACATCAGGAGGTTGGCTAAATATATAGACAATGGAAATGATCCATTGGAGTTGATTTTTTTTTTTTTACATAATCTCTATAATTTTTATTTATATTATGTTTTAATTACTTTTAACTAAGGGTTCTACATGGTTGGTGATGCTCTAATATCTATTCACAGCGGAGCGTGACCCAAAAGATAAATATAGGGAAATTCTCAATGGTACACCTGTAGAATTGGCTTTTCCCGATGGTAACCAAAATGTTTATGGCTTCTCAGTGGTACCATCGAAGTATCAACTCGTTCCCAGCCATGCCACTTCCATTAACAAACGTTAAACAAATGTTTATTAAGGTAATTATGACCATATAAATAATCAAAAATGACAAAAATAACAGCCAAATGAGAACTAATAACAATGTCATAATATATAGATAATCAGTCTTATACAAAAACAACCATAAACATCCAATGTACTGATTGTTGCTAACAAAATCATACCAAAAAAGTACCAATTGTTGCTAAAATTTCATACCAAAACAATACCAATTTTGATAACAATTTCATATCAGATTATACCATTATATAGTATATCAGTCTCATGCATCTCAGTCTCAATCTCAGAGTCTCATGCATCTCAGTCTCAATCTCAGTCTCAGTCTCAGAGTTGCCAATTCGATAATATTTGTGCTATATAATGGTACAATCTGATATGAAATTGTTGCCACAATTGGTATTGTTTTGGTATAAAATTGTAGCAACAATTGGTATTTTTTCGGTATGATGTTCTTAGCAACAATCAGTACATTGGATGTTTATAGCTATTTTTGTATAAGACTGATTATCTATATATTATGACATTGTTATTAGTTCTCATTTGGCATTTATTTTGTCATTTTGGTTTTTTATATGGTCATAACTGCCTTAATAAACGTTTGTTTAACGTTTGTTAACGGAAGTGACATGGCTGGAAACGAGTTGATACTTCGATGGTACCACTGAGAAGCCAAAAATATTTTGGTTACCATCAGGAAAAGTCAATTCTACAGGTGTACCATTGAGAATTTCCCATAAATATATAATAAATCTGATGACGATGATGAGAACTTTGATGATGATGAACTACTATGAGAGATTTGATTGGAAAACTGAATAGTTGAAAATGGGGTACAATACTGTACAAATATAAATGGAAAATGAGTTGAAAAGGAGATTTCACCATATATTTGCAAGGAAATTGTAAAGATCGTATATTTGCAAAAAGAAGTAGAAATGGTCGTATATTGGGTAAATACTCTTTTTTTTTACTTTTTCAAAAACACACTAGGCTTTGTTTTCAGGGATCATCAGTTATGTGTGATTCATATACATCCTGCTTCTCTATTTCATTAAACTGATGCTGCTTCAGATTAGGCATTCTTCCCCTTGATATTCGGGAGGACAAAACACAAAAGATCCAAATTTCGACAAAGCCAAAGAATCTGGGTAGATTTTTTATGCAACACAGTCAGGTTTTGACAGGGCCCTTATCTTAATGTCTTTATCGAGATTTAAACCATATTACAGCAGAACTCGACTTGAATTTTCGTTCTACTTGATTTTCATCAAGTATCCCATCATATTTGTGGTGTTCAAAGTTCCTTACAAGTTTCAACAGCAGCAGTGCAGCACCATGTATCAAAGTTTCAGAGAATATAAGTTTGTTAATCATATAGTCTACCAACCACTATATTCAAAGGCAACGAGGCCACCAATAGTTTCATCTCGAGCCACCATTTTGTTAGAAAATGGAAAGTTTAAGACACATTTTAGATGTGCTCTTGATGTAATTTCCGGAAACTAACTTATGGAAGTTGTTCCTTGATATGAGGACTTAAACTTTCATGTTTGGATCTAAGACATTTTCTTAGTGGAATCCATAATTATATGTAGGCAAACTTGCTAGTTTGGAACAAGTTTAAAATGGGTTTTTTCATAAATCCCACATTGAAAAGATTTTTAACCAAGCAACTTGAAATGTCTATATATAGAAGGCTTATGCTTGAGTTTTAAATATAATTAATCTCAAGTGCCTACCTTGCATTCATTTATAAGTTGCATAGGTTTTTTGGGCGAACTGAGGTGCTAGTCGCTGTTGATCTCTGCCGTGTCTGTGACCGGATTGATCTTTGTTGTTTTATCCTGGAAGTGATATTGCTGCAACCCATCACAGCGTAAGTGGGGCAATAATCTCTTCAAGAACAGTCAAGACTTCTCTAAGCCTTGGCGACTCAGCTATTCTGTTCTTTCAGAGTTTTAAAGCTTCTGTTAGAGCTAACTGTTCTCTCCTTTCTTTTGTTTTTTACAGTATTTAATTATATATTTTGTTTTGCCATCGTGTTTGTTTCGTTATTTGGTTATTTGCTTGTTCTTTTTAATTGTAATATAACTGTCCCATTGTTGCGTTGTTTAGTGTAATATACCCAACAATCTTGAAGAGATTATTTGTTATATTTGTTAATTAGCAAGATGGTTAATGAAACTGAAACTCTTGTTATTAAGACTGGCTCTGGGTCTGGTGTTACTGCACCCACCATTGATTGGACCACGTACCATTTCTCACAACCTATTAATTTGTCGGGTATGCCCGATAAATTCGGTGGACGTGTTGGTTTTTCTCGTTGGCAGAAAAAGATGAAACTGTTGCTTACGGTAAAGGGTCTATGGTCGGTGGTGCAGTATGAGAAACCAGTTGTGGTTAAGAAAAAGGCTGAAATTGTTAAGGCTTATGCCATGTTGGAGGAAAAGGATGGGGTGGCTAGGGCTGCAATTCTTGCAGCTTTAGCGAACACTCTGTTTGATGTTTATTCATCGGATTCCTACACAGCTAAGCTCTTATAGGAGAAGCTGGATCAGACACATAATAATGACTTGCAAGGGTTGGAAAAGTATTATGTGGCTCGGTTCCTTGATTTTAAACTGGTGGATACTAAATCCATGACTGAGCAGGTGCACGAGTTTGAGATGTTGGTGCATGCTTTGAAGGAGTCCGGTATGGTCCTTCCTGAGAAGTTTCAGGTTATGGCAGTGATTGAAAAGCTCCCGAAGTCTTGGGAAGAGTTTGCTCTCTCCCTGAAGAGACAGAAAGGAGAGATCACGTGGACTAATATGATGTTGGACATCTCAGTGCAGGAGCAGAATAAGTCCAAATAGGGAAATGTGATGTCTGCTAAACATGATAGTAGTTCGAAGGTGAATGTAGTGATTGTTGGACAGAAAAGGAAGAATGTCACTAAGAAGGAAAATACTAAGTCTAATAAAGACAAGAACAAGGATAAGAAACCAAAGGCAAACAAACCATGTTGGTCTTGTGGACAGGTTGGTCATTGGAGCAAGGATTGTCCTGTAAAGAAAGCTAAGAAATCTGTTGTGGGAGCACAAGCTAACACTGTGCTTGGAACCACTGGTGGACCTGTGGTTAACATGGTTGTTGGTGAGGCTGTTGCTTCCGAAACTGACAACGAGTATGTAACCTACAACCATGTACTACTTTCCACTTATTCGTCTCATGAATGGTTGATTGATACTGGAGCTAATGTACATAATTGTACTGATATTACTCTATTTGTATCTTATCAACAGACTCATGGAATGACTGTGACGATGGGGAATGCGAGTGCAGCTCAAATTCGTGGAATAGGAAACGTGGACCTGAAGTTTGCTTCTGGGCGTGTTCTATCCCTCACTAGAGTGCATCATGTTCTTGATATTCGTAGAAATATAATAAATGGAAGTTTTTTAGTTAAGAATGGATTTGAACTTTCTTTGAAGTGTAATAAAGTAGTTATTACACATACTGGTGTTTTTGTTGGCAAAGGTTACTTGTCTGATGGATTGTTTTTTGATAAATGTTGAGCCTGTTTTGGGCAGTTTTATTAATGATAATGTTGTTCCTTCTGTCAATTATGTTGAATCTTCAAATTTATGGCATGCTAGACTTGGTCACTTAAATTTTGGTGCTCTTAAAAATATGATGAACTTAGAGTTGATTCCAAAACACACTATAGAAAAGAATTCTAAATGTCAAGTATGTGTGTCTGCTAAACAAATAAGGAAACCTTTTCATAATATTGTTAGGGATTCAGGCTTGTTAGATTTAGTACACACTGATATTTGTGAATTTGGCGGTGTGTTGACTAAGGACCAGTTTAGATACTTCATTACCTTTATATATGATTGTAGCAGATACTGTTATGTTTATTTACTTAGACATAAGGATAAGCACTTAGTAAATTCACTATATATAAAACTGAAGTAGAAAAACAAACTAGTAAGGTACTTAAACGGTTGAGATCTGATAGAGGTGGTGAGTATACGAGTAACATTTTTAATGAATTTTGTGCAAGCAATGGTATAGTTCATGAAGTTACCCCTCCATACACACCTGAGTCTAATGGGGTTGCTGAGCGAAAGAACAGAACATTTAAAGATATGATTAATAGTATGCTTATTAATTCTGGGTTGCCTAAATACATGTGGGGAGAGGCTTTGAATACGGCTTGCCATATTCTAAATATAGTCCCTCTGAAACACATGGATAAGACACCCTATGAGTTATGGAAGAGCAAGAAGACTAGTCTTAAGTATCTTCGTGTGTGGGGGTGCCTTGCTAAGGTACTTGTCCCTGAACATAAGAGAAAGAAGCTAGGTCCAAAGACTGTTGATTGTATCTTTCTGGGCTATCTTGAGACCACTACAGCTATGAGATTTTTAGTGTTAAAATATGACATAGACGGTATAGTGGCAAACACGATAGTTGAATTTCGTGATGCTACATTCTTTGAGGATGTCTACCCTATGAAGACTGGTATGCCTCAAGATACTTCTAATGAAGATCCTACTCACACATCGAGTTCTATTCCTGATCATGTAGAAAAGATGACAAATGTGGGGGCGGAACCTAGTAGTAGCTCTACTCCTAAGGAAGTAGAGGAACCACAAAGGAGTAAGCGTGCAAAGATAGTCAAGGATTTTGGAAGTGATTTTATCACTTACAATATCGAGGACGAACCTTTAACTTTCCGACAAGCTATGGATTCTTCAGAGTCTAGGCACTGGAAGGGCGCTATGAAGAGTGAAATTGACTCTATTGTTTCTAATGGAACATGGGAGTTAGTTATCTCCTTCCTAGGTGTTCTACTATCGGGTGCAGATGGATCTTCAAAAGGAAGTTGAAACCTGACGGCTCAATAGATAAGTATAAAGCTAGACTGGTAGCTAAGGGTTTTAAGCAAAAGGAAGGCATTGATTACTTTGATATGTACTGTCTAGTTGCTAGGATGACAACAATCCGAATGCTTATAGCATTGGCATCCGTCCATGGTCTTATCATCCATCAGATGGATGTAAAGACAGCTTTTCTTCATGGTGAACTTGAAGAAGAGATTTATATGGATCAGCCTGAGGGATTTGTTGCATCAGGGAATGAATGGAAAGTATGTAAGTTGATCAAGTCCATCTATGGCTTGAAACAAGCTCCCAGGGATTGGCATAAAAAGTTTGATGAAAATGTATTGCCATTCAGTTATGTTATTAATGAAAATGACAAGTGTGTCTACACCAAAGTTAAAGGTAGTGAGTGTGTATATTACTATTTGGAACCAATATTAAGATTATTAACGAGACAAAAGCTTTCTTGAAAAGGCATTTTGAAATGAAGGGTATGGGTGAGGCTAGTGTGATTCTTGGTCTCAAGCTAACTCAGTCAGCTGAGGGAATAACTTTATCACAGTCTCATTATATAGAGAAATCTATACTTGAGAAATATGGTTATCACAGTGTAGAATCGCTAGTACACCCTATGATCCTAAAGTTGCCCTTGTCAAGAATACTTCAGGAGTACCTGTGTCTCAATTAAGGTATTCTCAGATTATAGGGAGCTTGCAGTATCTTGCTAACTGTACTAGACCAGATATTTCTTACTCTGTGTCTAAGTTGACTAGATATACAAGCTGTCCAAATAGAACTCATTGGGATGCTCTTGATAGAGTACTTAGATATGTGAAAGGCACAATGTACCTTAGTTTACACTATAGGAGATTTCCTGGTGTACTTGAGGGGTACAGTGATGCAAGTTGGATAGCTAAGAAGTCTGGTTCCAATGGAGTGATTGGATACGTGTTCACCTTGACAGGTGGAGCAATATCCTGGAAGTCGACTTTTGAGGCTGAGTTGTGTGCACTTGATGCCACGGGGACGGAGGCTGAATGGTTACATGGACTAATGTCCGCGATACCTGTAGTAAGTAGACCGCTTCCTGCGATTGCTGTTCATTGTGATAGTCGAACAACTATTGACAAGATTAGCAGTAAAAAGTATAATTCTAAAACAAAGAGGCACATCCAAGTTAGACTAAAGTCTATAAGGGGTTTAGTGTCTGATAGGATTATAGCTATAGAGTTCATAGGAACTCATAATAATATAGCTGATCCTTTGACTAAAGGACTGGAACCTGCAGTGGTCCTTAATTCAAGGTTGGGGATGGGACTGATAGCCCATCATGATTCATCTACAGCGGGAACCCAATACACATGAGAGGAGATCCCTCGAAAGTGTATTCAATGTGGTAATAACAAGTTGTAAGGGTGAATTGGTTGTACCTTTAACTACATAGATTGATACTCACGTATCTGGAGTCTATCCCCTGTAAACCTAAAAAGGTACTGTAACTGCCAGAATAGCAAGAGTTATTTGAACTCTGAATGGGGTCAAGTCATATGACGAGATGTTAGCAATACATCTCTGGAGATGCCCAGCTCAGCGAATGTAATTGTGTGGTCGCAATTAGAGGAAAGGGTTATTCCTTGAAGCATTCGACGAACAGGATCGAGACATGACCATTAACGTCTCAAAGCCGTAGATTAGCACCATAGCCTTTAACTTGTCATCGTCTATGGAGTGTGGTTACACCAAACGGATAAAGATTCTAGGTGAAATATTCCATCTATATCGGGTAGCCATCGAAGTAGGGGACTTAGGAGGGTTCAAACCCGGAAGGGTACCGACTCTGAAAAGCAAGTCATGAGTAGAATGTGATATGCATTACTGTATGAATTTGTGGGGGATTGTTAGAAAATGGAAAGTTTGAGACACATTTTAGATGTGCTCTTGATGTAATTTCCGAAAACTAACTTATGGAAGTTGTTCCTTGATATGAGGACTTAAACTTTCATGTTTGGATCTAAGACATTTTCTTAGTAGAATCCATAATTATATGTAGGCAAAGTTGCTAGTTTGGAACAAGTTTAAAATGGGTTTTTTCATAAATCCCACATTGAAAAGATTTTTAACCAAGCAACTTGAAATGTCTATATATAGAAGGCTTATGCTTGAGTTTTAAATATAAGTAATCTCAAGTGCCTACCTTGCATTCATTTATAAGTTGCATAGGTTTTTTGGGCGAACTGAGGTGCTAGTCGCTGTTGATCTCTGCCGTGTCTGTGACCGGATTGATCTGAGCGGTTTTATCCTTGAAGCGATATTGTTGCAATCCATCACAACGTAAGTGGGACAATAATCTCTTCAAGAACAGTCAAGACTTCTCTAAGCCTTAGCAACTCAGCTGTTCTGTTCTTTCAGAGTTTTAAAGCTTCTGTTAGAGCTAAGTGTTCTCTCCTTTTGTTTTTTACAGTATTTAATTATATATTTTGTTTTGCCATCATATTTGTTTCGTTATTTGGTTATTTACTTGTTCTTGTTAATTGTAATATAACTATCCCATTGTTGCGTTGTTTAGTGTAATATACCCAACACATTTAACCGGTAAATATAACAGCATTCCACAAGTTAATATAACTATTTCACATGCTACAACACTGCCTTAATTTCTAGTTTTGACATACTTCAGCAGTTTACTAAACCATCCAAGCTTACTATAGTCAAAAGTTACTTAGACATTTATAAAATAAAAGGTCCGAGGTTAACAGATAACACTAAAATGCAATACATATTAGTAGACAATCTCTGTTCTTTCTCAGACGATTAGGGTAACAGCCTATGAAAATTATCAAACTGCCACGATATATTTGGCTGACCAACAGTAAGTATAGCATCCATTACTGTGGTGCTTCTTCTAGACAACTTTGAGTGTCATCGCTGATCATCCCAATCATCATTTTCTCCACTTCTTCTTGGGTGTAAATATGTATTTTGGATACCATTTTACAGAAATCACTGTAATATAATACATGAAGGGAATGCATAATAAGTCACTTGATAATTATTCGATAATAGATAACAAAACAAGGCCTAAGTGATGTCAGTTGCAGAAAAGCAAAACAAAATTTATAGTACATGTAAAGAGCTTACTTCCAAGGATCATCACCAACAACCATCATGTCATTCTCGTTATCAGTGAACAATATTCGCCATCCTTTGGCAGGATCTCTTAAGAGGCCTTCCATGCTAAAGAGCGACTCTATTTCAATGAGCAGGTCATCGTAACCATTCAGCTTTGAGAGATCAATTGATCTTCCCACCAAGTTTCCTTGTTTATGAACCTAAGAAAAATATTTGTAAACTCAAGCTAGTCAAAAAAAGACAAGGGAATGTACAGATGGATCATGTTGTTACTTGAGTATCCATGCTTACCTTTGTACAGATCCTCTTGCATGAACATGGAGAGATTACAGTTGACGTTTCCCCACTCAACGAGAAACCAAAAAGTTTGCAACTAGTAACCGTTTCATTTAAGCTGCCATCTTTCTCGTTTTTGGAATTCACCTTAACTTCAGGAAACGGAGATATGAGACAGTCTGACTGAGGTTCATTTGATGAGTTGAACTTTGTGGCTTCATGGTTGGTAACCCCACTTTGATTTAAAGATGAATTCAAGGGAACATTGTCTGTTTGGAAGTTGGTATATGCGAGCATGCCATGATCTTGAACAGCTTTATAGACATTGTTAGGAGGAAAATACATGTTTCTAGTACCTTCTGAAGCTAGTGGGTAGAAATTGGCTTTGGGTGTTTGATGCATGTCAAGGAGATCATAGCCAATTGCTTTACCCCAAGCACTGAGTTTGACATCAGATTTCCCCGTCAGGAACTTCAGTGAGCAAATTTCTTGACCTTGCAAGACCTTTGGAAATTTATTGGATTCCAAAAAGCCTGTGTAAGTGGTGGATGGCTGAGCCCTTGTGAAATTATTGGCACCCGTGTTGCCCATCCTATGTGATGCAATGCTTTGATGCACAATGGATTGCATCTCAAACTCACTTGGGTAGTTTAATTTTTCACATCTATTATGAGGTGATACTAAACCTACATTTTCTTGACCTTGCAAGACCTTAGAGGATCTTGACGATTCCTCAAAGTCTAGAAACCCAACCCTTGCTGCCACAAGAAAAATAGGGATATAAGATTGGGAGATGTAAGAAAATGTTCCTTTCTTACTTTTTGTAAATAGTAAGATTTTTCGATACAAAATTTGGTACAAGTTTTAAGAATAAGAGTGAATCTCTGTACCAGGAATAGGGTTTGTGGGTGGAGCTTCCTGTAGACTGGTCCGCAGTTTCTTTAGCCTTGGAGAGGAAGGAATGCTCAGGGGTGGAAGCGAAACAGAAAAATCTATCTCCCATGGTGAAACTCGATCATGGCGACCAATTGCATCCTTCTCATCCCACCTAACCTGTTACATGTCACAACATTATTCTTCTTTACAAGATATGCAAGATCTCAAATAATTCAACTTGCTTTTATATAGAAATGTAACACTGCAGATGCTTCAACCTAGAAAATTGCCAGTTTGATAGCTTTGCTTTCTAGGTTGACAATTTAATGTGAATGGGAAAAGGAATTTAGGTAAATCTCAAAAATTTGTTAACATTATGAAATATATACATGCAATAAACCCACCCATTACTCGAAATTTGGGTGTTCAAAGAACGAAATATTAAATATGCCCGAGTTATATGAAAGTCCACTCCTTTCTTGAGCCTATTGTTGCATCCTATGCTACCAAGACTCGGCTAAAAGTGTCCAACATGATACATGTGCATGTTAGACTCGGCAATATTTTAACAATTCTAGCATTTGTTTTGCCCAAAATGAAGTGTCTAGTTTCCATGCCCATGTTCGAGTGTCGAGTGTACAGCATGGGTACTTGAGGTGAATCAAAGAGTCCATGTAACAAAGGCTGTACCCTACTACGGCCACAAATTTTAGCATATTAGGGTCTAAAGATCTATAGGAGGGGATGTAGTATCAGCTTGCATAAATAACTGCAACTAATACAACTTCTGTACGTAAAGACTAAAGAGTTATAGTTCATGAATAATTGCCATGATGTTTAACGTATGTTGTAAAGATCAGCTACAACAGCCCATAAAAGGGGTGTCAAGTTTTAATCAAATAAGCATTGTACCGTAGAATATTTCTTAGAAACCAGAACCAGAAGGAAGATACAGGTGGAACATTGTCCTTACCCTCAAGCATCTCCACTTTGAGTTGGGCCATTTGTATGGATCCAGATCTTGAACACCAGTAACCACACCACCAAACCTGCCAGAGAGCAAGTACATTTTCTTAGGAGAATAACTTACGCAGGGACTACAACACAAACTTGAAGAAAAAATAATTATGGAAACCTTCTTTCCGAGGAATCATCCATGTCAAACTTTGTCTTAAATCTTACGCCTATGGGAATCAGACTTGTGATGCTTTTGGCATATTCTTGATAATTCACAACAAATTCTGCATGACTAGCCCTGCATAAAAGTTTTTGAAAGAAAAATAATCTAAATAAAATAAGCATTTATGTAGAGGAGCAGGCATGGACATATTCCAGAAGAGTAAAGTTAACAAGTAATTGAACCTCTATGTTCAGATCTTTACATATACACATAAAGTTTAATCTCCCATTCACATACAGGTGCACTTCATCTTGTCATTGGTGCAGTTATACATACACATCACAATGTTTTGTCTCTATAGCAAAATAAAATTGGCAATGAAAACGTGAATAATTATTTCCCTTTTCTTCGAAAGAAGTTCCGGAACTACAGGCACATTTTTTTTTATTCTTCTCTTCTGCAGGAAACATTTTGGCAACAAACACATGGCATGGTTTTTCCTCTTCTGAAAAATTGCTTAGTAACAAACATTTTTCATCAATTTTTTCCTGGACATATAAACATTCACGTTCATATGGTGAGAGGTCAAGTGTTTTACTTATGAGCAAACAAAGCCCTAAATTTATCTTAAGACATCTCTAAACTTCCGTATCACGGGAAAATCACAAGGCCTACGCAAGACTTATTAGTGGTTTCATAGTTAGGTAGTATGAAGTTAAGTACTATCTGATATGCAATTACAAATTACTTCGATTCTCGACCATTGAAACGATCAGTAGTTATCCAACTTAGTAAGAAATGATATATGCGGTACCTTGGGTTATAGAAAACATGAAAGGGACTATTAGTGGAAAAAGCATTAGCTACTGAGGAGAGAACATCGTGATAAGTATTCTGGTTCCCAATAACTGAGTCTGGAAGCCCATTTCTAGGTCGGGCAGCTCTTCTGATTCCTAATCGAAGATCTCCATTTCCTCCCCTACATAGATTACAGTAAACAGATGAAGTGCTCCACGCCTTAAGCAGGAAGACAAGAAAGTAAATCACTTAAGTGCCAGGGAAATATTTTTTCACTCGCTAAATGAATTAGTAGCTCCATGGCTACTAGTCCATTAGAATAGCTTATCCAGAAATTGAAGTTATTAATTCTGTACAATATGGCTACAACATCTATAAATCAAACACGATCAAGATCTATGTTTTGGCACTCCTCAAGCACTCTATCAGCTAACAATTATAATTTTACTTCAATGTGTGTGATCTTGTCCCAACATCTTGGTGATTAATTACTTTTCCATGTTCATAGTTATATGTTTTGGGCACTGTGCTTAGATACTCTCTCAGCTTATAATTATTATTTTACATCTTTTTGTTTGTTATACTATTCTTAATTTTTAAACACCTCGGTACAGATGCATACAAGTATTGGATAGGGCTTTAAACAAATAAATATACCTTATAAAGAGAACAGCATCTCCAGAAATAAGATTCTTTTGGCTTACAAAGATAGTCCACCCAGTTGTTAGCAAATGTCGCCTTGGCTGACCTAAAACACGATATCTAATTAGCAAAAAAGAAATCACTGAATGAAAAGTTCGTAATAATGATCCACAGTGCAGTATCTACTCAATTACCCCTATAAATGTGACGGAACTTCCACTCCACTCCATGAAGATCCTTGGCAACAAGCTCCTGAGACGGCCTCTGTTGTGTATAATCCTGCAACAGGACATGTAATAAAATGATATGAACGCTTTAGTTATAATGATTTTGTGTACCCATCGAGGATAGAAAAGACAATGTTGGGAAAAGAGTTATACAAGAGGTGCAAAACAGTCTTCAGCAGCTCTTCGAGGAACAGAAAATCCTCCATGGGTGCTGGTATCAGATGCAGTCAAGGTCTTGCAGAACATGTGAGGGGTCGATTTTGTAGGTGTACCACCACCCTCTTCATCATCCATCCCCGGGCATTCATTCTGTTTTCCCTCTGAATTTGTGTCCGGGAACTAAGAAGTGTCAAAATGTGTGATTGTTAAGATTTGCCATTGCACAAACTCAACAAAGAGGTAACAAATTTCAAACAGTGGGCATTCTACATGAAACTGGAGGAAGATTGAGATGTTTGTATTTGTTTTTCAAATATACCTATATTTTTAATCTAATAAGTCCTAGTTAGCTTTTTTCTACTACTCTTCATCACTCCTAATCTGTTATCCTCTACTAGTTCTCTAGCCATCCGTAGATCTTTATTTCTTATTCTTGATACTCATAGTCATAGACATGGCTTGTTTGGTACTTTAGCTTCCGATACTTTAATTATTTGTTCCAAAACACTAGACCATTCCGTATTCGAACCAAATAAGGTGCATTTTAAAAATACAACTATCACAAATAAGCAAGATTTTCAGCTTCTTTTCAGCAAACACCATAAAACAACTGGCACATAGACAATGTTAACCATAAGGAGCCAATGAAATGTATGAATGAAGAAACACTGTCAAGTGACAAATGCAGACATTTCCTTCCCAAAAGAAAGAACACATAAAGAAGAGCTGATTTTTTCCCAACAAAAGCTAACATTGCAACAAAAAAGGCCTAAAAAACAAAACAAAGTTCCCCAAAATGGCAAAATGCACAAGCTATAAAATATAATATCTTCTCCATAAAATTCAGCGAGAAGACACAGACAAGCAAGTAAAAAGATACCTCTGGTTCTGGCACAGGAAGTAGAGTTAGCTGAGTGTAGACCTCATCATTATCTTTATTTGCCTATTTCAAGAAACCTTATTAATCAACCCACAATGTAGAACAACATAAAATCACCGAATTTCAAGCAAAAAACAAAAGATCAAACACCAAAAAAAAGTAGTAATTACCAGTAGCTGAACATCCAAAATCTTGCAAAAGATCTGAGGGTTGAGGTTAAAATTAGACACTTGAATGCGTGAAAAAGGAGAGGCAGAGGCAGCTTGTTCTAAATGACCTTGTGGGAAATAAACAACTAAATCTCCTTTCTTGGGAAGTGTGATTAAAGGGCCAGCACAAGCATGCCAAAGCTCCATAAACATTGGAGACTTAGCAACAGCAGAAGCCATTGGAGATGAAATAGTTGAAGAACAAGAAGAAGTTGAAGATGACAAACAACAACCCTTCTTGTTACACTCCTCATTACAAACTTTTGGCTCCTCTACTTCACTCACCACATGGTTCAAATCAATTTCCATTTACAAAAACAAGCAAATGCTAGCTAGTAGAAACTTAAGCAATAAAGTTGTCAAAACATGGCACAAGAATTACAATATAAGTAAATCAAGAGTAGAAAAAAACAAGGGAAAGACATGTTAGGAGGGGGATGGTCAGAAGGTAAAGAATGCAAAAAAGATGAGGGGGTAAGAAATAAAAAAGTGTGTCAAAGTTTGATTCTTTGCTACCCCATTTGCACTTCTGAGAGAGAGGGAGGCAGCAGAAACAACAGACACAGAAAAATACAGTATTGTTTCTATATATTTTTTTTTTGTTTATTACAAAACACTGAAACAAAAAGGCAAAAGAAGCCAATGGGTAGTGTCTTTTTGGACACACAAAACTGTGGTCCCGTTTAGTTTATCTTATTTTTTAGAAATAAGTAATTTATTTTGAAAAAAAATTAGGAAATGTGTAATTTTTTTAAAATAAGTAACTTATTTTTACAAGAAAATGAATGTTAAACTCCCCATAAACATTTATTTCGAAAAGAAAGATATAAATACGATTTTTTTCCGAAATAAATAACTTATAAATCATACATAAAACAGGGCATGTATTAGATAGATTGGGATATATGACAGTGTGGGGGACAGTATGTAGCACCCACAAAACACACACATATTTATTTTATCAATTATCATTGTGTGTTTTTTTAGTTTTATACTACACTCATGCTTCAACATCATTTCTTACTAAAACCATTGATGGATCAGGCCCCCTGCATCAAAGAGATAAAGATATGTGTTTCCATTTTCTTGTTAAAGTATTTAATTCATGCAAGACAACATAGCACCACTATAACATGTTACAGTTACAGCAATCAATTTGTTTTGAGTGTGTGTTAATTGTATTTCTTTGGTGAGATTTTGGAGTTATATTCAAGGTGACTAAGGTAGGGGTGATTTTCTTAGCCTTTTTATTAGGAAAATTGATTGGTTTTGATCACTTCTGTTTGATTTTTGCAAAATAATTCACAACACCTAATTTAATTATTCGAAAGATTGAAATTTTTGTAAATATTATAGCGAAATCGTATAATGAAGAGGGAATGTTGAATAATATTTGTTATTTTATAAGATTCTGTTGTTGAAATCCTTATTTGCCATCTTTATGGTTATTGTGGTGAATCGTAGCTAAATATATTGTACAATTGAATGGAAGTGCTGAAAAATATTTGTTATAATATTTTATTATAATCTTTTTATAACATCTTAAAATTTTAAAACCTTATTACTAACATTGTTTTTGCTATTTGAACTGTACAAGATCAATTAGATAAATTTTATAACATCCTGCTGCTGCTTTTACCTAACATAGTATTATGCAAGATATTTGTGAAGAAAAAGATAGTAGCTTTTATAATAATGATAAAAGATAAAAATGTGACATACTAATTAAGTAGTAAAACAAAGGAGTAAATATACTTTAGAAAAAGAAGGGGAAATAATTGTGTGTTGTCAAATGTAAAATGGACCCTATTGTCAGCAACTTGTGGGGGCATTATATGTAAATTATGACTTATGACTCAGTCACTGACTCGGTTAAAATCTCTCCCTAGTCCCTACTAGTCTAGTCTCATCAACTCTGTTCAGTTTTGTATGCCATGCTTGCCCCACTCTCATGTACATTATAACCTCACTCGCTCTTGGGACCGAGCTAGGTTTGGACTTTAAAATGAGCCAATTATGAGGCATCGTGAAATTTAATTTTTAAATGGAATAATTTTAAAAAAAAATATTTTTGTCCAATTGAATGAACATGAATTGAAATCAGAAAACTGTATGAGTAAAAGTCGAAATAAGGACCTGACATACAATCGCAATCAAAAGAGGAGTTCATGATTTTCGCGGAAATGTTTTTGCCCAATTTATCAAAACTAAATATCTTCAACAATCGAATAAAAAGACGAGCCTTCAACTTTTTAAATGAAACATAACAATGGTATTTTTTTAACCTATGAACAAAAGTTTCAAAATTTATTTACATGTACTTCCGAATTTTTTTAAGGATAGTGAAAAATAGAAAAAAAAATTATATCCTATTATATATTATATCCTTATATATAATAAGCATAAAAGCGATCTTATCCATAATTTTCGTCACTGTATTACCAAATTAATCTCAATCGTCGATCTAATCTTTTTAAAAATAGACGATCAAAATTATATCATATTAAAAAAATATTATAATCTAAAAAGGATATTATTAAAAAAAGGTTGTATTAGAATTGAATTTCGAAAAGAAAATTATACTACGAAAAGGATATATTTAAAAAATGATACAATTGAATTATATATATATTTTTTATTAATATTATAAAAAGTTTATATTTACTATTTGTGTTCATCTCAAGATCTAAAAATCAGATTTGGATGAATTTACAGCCTACACGAAGGTTATAAATTTCTTTAATTTAAAGATGATTTAACAATGATTATCGAAATGGAAACACTCAAAATATTAATAGAGAATGTAATTACGAATTTTTACATTAATCCTATTCAGTGTAGAAGACATACATTGATAATTTTATTCAATGTAGAAAACTTAATTATATATTATTTAAATCATTAACATTCACTTTTTCATCTTTAAGTATAAATATACTTTTTAGTTTACATGTTAAAAGGTAAAAAAAAAAAAATTTGCTAGATTCAACGTTTTTCATCTATTTATTTTATGATTTAACAATTCTTATTTATTTTGTCGTACTAAATACCATATTACCGGCTACCAAAATTTTGGACAAAATCACTCTTACACTTATTATTAAAACTGTATTTTGTTGTTGGTATAACTATCTTCAAATAATAAGACGGGTATTTTGATAATCAAAACGAAATATAAGTAGATTTCATAATATCGCTGATACCAAATCAATATCGCTGGTTAGAGATTTCACAATGATGGAATTAGAAGAGGCTCTACGGCTCTGTCCCTCGGGCAAAGCTCCTGGACCCGACGGGTTAAGTATGGGAGCTATTAAAAAGCTGTGGCCGTTTTTAAAAGACGACGTCTTCTTATTCGTGGATAATTTTCAAAAAGGAAGGGGTATTCCGACTGGTGTGAACTCCTCTTTTATAGCTCTCATTCCGAAGGTTGCGAATCCCACCATGGTCACTGATTATCGTCCGATTAGTTTAATTAACTCGAGCATGAAGTTAATAACAAAAATGATGGCCGAAAGGCTTAAGAAGTGTTTACATTTTCTGGTGGCAGAGGTTCAAACGGGATTCATGCAAGGTCGTCAGATTTCTGATGGAATTTTAATTGCAAGTGAAGTGGTTGCTAGTATCAAATCGAAACAAAGTAATGGACTGCTCCTAAAAGTGGATTTCGAAAAAGCTTTCGACACGGTTGACTGGCAATTCTTACTTCACTTACTCGATCGTATGAACTTTAACAGTAAATGGATTGCTTGGCTCTCAACAATTTTTAATACCTCTCGTTCTTCGATCCTGGTAAATGGCACTCCTGGTCATGAATTTAGTCCGCAGAGAGGTTTACGACAGGGGGACCCCCTATCACCTCTACTCTTCAATTTGGTGGCTGAGGTTGTACATGTCATGCTAGTTCGAGCAGAGTCTCTTGGAATCTTTAAAGGAGTGACAATTGGTTCGCTGGGTTTCTCGGTATCTCATCTTCAATATGCTGACGACACAATTATTTTCTTACATAATGACTCTGCATCAATCAAAGGCATTAAAAGGGTGTTACAAAGCTTCTTCATTCTCACAGGCCTGAAGGTAAATTTTCATAAAAGTAATCTTTACGGTTTTCATGAAGATCCATACGATCTTCTCAACTGGGCGTCCATTCTAGGTTGCCAAGTGGGTGGCGATTCTATCAACTATTTAGGGGCAGACATTTCTGCTTCTCCTAAACTAGTAAAATTTTGGGACCCTCTAATCCAAAAACTACAAGGTAAACTAGCCTCATGGAAAGGTAGATTAACAAACCAAGCTGGCAAAATAGTTCTTCTCAAGGCTGCTTTTGACAGCATGCCTATCTATTGGTACAATTTGTATCAAATGCCAAAAAAGGTTGAATCGAAGATTGACATGCTCAGAAAATCATTCTTTTGGGGTGAGAAATTAGTGGGAGAAGTTTCCAAGCCTAAGATGCACCCATTAGGATGGAATAAGATTTGTCGCCCTAAACAAGCGGGTGGATTGGGTTTGGTGTCTTTGCGAGAGCGCAACTATGCATTGCTATTCAAGTGGTGGTGGCGTAGTAGCGAGGAAAGGGGTAGTTTCTGGCACTCTTTTATGTCACACAAATACGGTCCAGATTTTGGGTTGGGGCTGTATAATTTGCCTATTACCAACAATGCATCGTTCATATTTCGTGATGTAATAGCTGCAGGCAGAGCTCTAATTGAGGCAGGCAGGTTGTCTGGAAATTTTTATTGGATTATTGGTGATGGGAAAACGGCTCATTTTTGGGAAGATTCTTGGCTCAATGACACCCCTCTACGAGTTCAGTTTGCACGACTGTACTCGCTGTCACTATTAAAATTTAAGAGCATTGAATTTGTTTCTCAAGTTCTCTCATCTAGAGAAGTGTCATGGAGTCGCCCTCTTAGGGCATGGGAAGAGTCTGATTTTATCAGGATAAGTAGGATTGTGGAGCAACTAGTTTTATCCAACTCAAGAGACAAGCTGATTTGGAAATTCAATAATCGGAAGTTTTCCACCAAGGATTGCTACTCAGCTCTGTTACAATCCCATCTTCATTCGGAAGTTTGGAGTCTTATCTGGAAAATTTCTGCTCCACCAAAAATTCTCACCTTCCTATGGAAGGTGATGCACGCAATATTACCTGTCAAAAGGTTTTTATTTTCAAGACTTAACTCAGCTATTTCTTCCCCAATGTGTAACTGGTGTGGCTTGCATGAAGAATCCCTAACACACTTATTTTTAAAGTGTGAGGTGGCAACTTGGAGTTGGGATTTCATTAATATCTGGTGCAGCTGGGACATGCAATTGTTACTCGACTCAAACTTTGATTTATTCAGCCTACTAAAGTCAACTCCAAAACTTTTAAATGCAAAGGCCTGGCATGTTATAGTGGCTGCGGTTTTATGGACTATCTGGCTTAGCAGAAATGAATTAACTTTCCAACACTCTCGAATAAAAAGGAATGTTTGCATCCAACTTATAAAGATCAATACTTTTAAATGGATGGGTGCGGTGGATATGATCAGTGAGAAATTCTCGGGGGCCTGGGACACTAATCCTGTTACTGCACTACACCTACATTTGTTGGAAAAGAAATCATTGTTCTGGAAACAATTATTCAGGGACTTTGATGTTATATGCGCGGTCGATGGTTCTTTCTGTAACAACTCTTTTCTAGGTCTAAAGGCTGGTATAGGTGGTTTCATCAAAGATAAATCGCAGGTGGCCAGATTACTCTTCTCAGGTCCCATTCTAGCATCTAGTGTCCTAGAAACTGAGATGGTGGCTATCTGGTTTGTATTACAAAATCTCTTGCATTTTCAGCAGGCAAATTTGAAGATTGTGATATGTTCAGACTCTAGTAAAGCTATAGAGTGTTTCAGACAAAACTGGATACATGAAGAAATGCACAACAACTTCCTACCTTCTATCAATTTTAAATTTTCATATATTCCTAGGGAATATAATGAAGAGGCAGACAAGTTGGCTAAAAGAGGTTCACAATTACCACAGTTTAGTGTCTCATGGCTTTAAAAGGTGTAATATTGCTGCTTTTTCTTTTCTTTAAGATAGGCCCATACGCAGAGAGGTATCTTTCCTTTTTCTTCAAAGTAAGATTCGATCTTAAACTTCATTCTTTACTTTGGATTTCTATCCTTTCTGTCTGTTCCGAGACGCACGCTTTGTCACTTTGGTCTACGCCTCAGTGCTTGCAGCAGCTACTTATAGAACTTGGAAGGGTAAGTATTCGCATATCTCCTTTCCCCTCTTCCTCCTTGTCTCATCTCCTGTTACTTTGCATGGATATCATGTGGTTCCCCCCTCCTGACAATTTCATCAAGATCAACGTGCATGGGGTCTTAGATGAACATCCATTGCCAAACGGGAACTCAAATGGCATCGGTATTGTTGCTAGAGATCATGATGGTACGTTTCTATGGGGTGTAATGGGTCCGCTTTGAGATATGGAAGGATTGGAATCGCAGGTTTGGGCGATTCACTTGGCAATGAGATTGGCATTTGTAAGCAATCTTCCTCACGTCTACATAGAATGCGATAATATTACAGCATTCGAAATGCTGGTTGACCAAGACGACATGGAGCTAGAAGCAGAAGGCCTCAAGGTAGCAGTCCAACAAATCAATGCACTATTTTCTCAATACAACAAAGCTCGAGAGGATCCTCGAAAACAAAAGAGTTGTAAGTTATACTCAGTTTATTCTTCCAGAAACAGGGCTGCAACTTTCATGGCGGAGCATGCATTTCAAAACTGTTTAGGGTTAGTAGAAGTGAAAGCGCCTTTTGGAAATCTGATAGAAATACTGGACTTGGATATTGGGTTGGGTCCTCATCTACCAGCTTTTCACATTCATCCTGGCTTGGATTTCGGTGCAGTGGTTCAAGTCTCTCCTCAGTCTGCCCACACTCACTAGCAGAGTCTTACAGTATCCCCATCTTTCTTGCACAGTTCTCCAGTTGTCGCCAACTCCCTCTCCAGGGACGTTCTTGCTGCAAAGGACCTCAGAGCTCCTGGTGTTTCCTCTCAGGTGAAGCACACCCCCCTGGCTAACATGGATAATGGAAAGAGTGTTTCTGTCGAGACCGAGGTCCAAACCTCTCGTTTTCTAGGCTTGCATGGTCCTGCTAGTTTGGGTACTTCTACATCCAACGGGACTTGGCATGAGGCTACTTGGAATGAGCATAAGGAGCTATCAAAATTAATTGTGTTGGAATAACAACTCTTCAGTGGCCTCTTTACTTTTGCACTTTCTTTTCAGTGGTCTTTTAGGTGTGTTTTTGTTTTGGTCTCCTAGCTTCTTAGCTTTTTAGGTCTTGTTGTTTGCAGTGGTTTTTGCCTGTCAGTGCCGTTCGGCTAATTTTATTTTATTGCTGCTTATCAAAAAAAAAGTAGATTTCATAAATCGAATAAAATTTTCAACGTAAAAAATCGTCAATTTTTTTTCTACGTATTTTTAGGTGGAAAGTAATTTTTAAACTATCACTAAATTAAAAATTATTTTGTTAATTTCATGTGGGCTGTAAAATCATCAAAATCAAATTTTAAAAATTCAAGATATAGCACAAATATTAAATTGAACGTGTAAAATCTTCTATATATCAATTTTTTAACAAAAAATCGATATGTAAATTAATATAATTACAGATATTAAAAAAGGAGTCGTGCTTGCACGGATTATATGCTAGTAAGAGTAAAAGGGATAATAAAAGAGTACTATCATAGGTCAAAGGTTCGACTCTCACGAACGACAATATATTGTATAAACTTAATTTTTATACAACGAGTTTTAATCTACTAGGAAAGACATATTAAATATAATGTTTATTATTTATAATTGTTATAATCCTTTGAAGGTTCCAACCAACATGTTTGGTTAGGATTGATCTAAGTAATTGATGTCCCTTTGGGGACATCCAATATCTAAGTAATTGATAATCGTGTTAATTCTTATTTAATCATTACCGATTTGTTTTGCGAAAAAACGATTAAAAATTTTTTACACATAATTTTATATTCAATGTGTGAACAAAAAAATATAAGCGAATTGCCAAAATCTTTCAATTATATATATATATATATATATATATATATTATTTATTTATTTATTTTGTTTTGTGTACTATCTATACTTCTATTTCTTTTTAAAATAAGCCAAACATTATATTAAGATCGAAAATAATACAATATAGAGGAGCACCTCAACAAGATTAGGGCTTACTAGAAGTTGCACACACAGACTGCCAACTACTACTAACCAACAAAAGTACTACAACAAACTATTACAAAGAACATGACCATAAGAAATATATTAATATATTAATTTATATTAACATTATAAATTATTATATACAAAAATGTAAGGTTCGAATCTTTCCAATAAATTATTAAAACTTATAATATTATACTATATTATAAATAAACTAGAAAAAAAAATAAAGGAAACCCGTGCTTTGCACGGGCTATAAGCCCAAAATACGAAAATGACCAAAAATAAAACGTAAAAATGTAGAAAAATTACGAAAAATTACAAAAATAAAACGAAAATAAAAGTAAAATGTAGAAAAATTATCAAAAATTAGATCAGAATCTCTTGCATGTTTCCAAATTTTATTTTGAATAAAAAAATTATAGGTAGAAATATAAAATAATAAAATAAAAGGGGCGTGCACTACAAGAAAGCAAGGATAAATACAACCGAATTGATTCCGGTTGTATTTAGCGCCGGTCGAATTTAGTACGGCTAAATTAAACTGCTTCCGGTCGAATTTAGTACTTTAACCGAATTCGGTGGAATTTAGCACTTTAACCGAATTCGGTCGAATTTAGTAGCCGGGCAAAAAACGAGGGAAATGGCCCGCCAATTTCTCTACCCCACACGGCTAAAATTGACCGAAATTGGTCGAATTTAGTAGTCACAGAGGCATCCCTGTATACATCTAATAACAAGCCTAATTGACTGTAACACTGTGCATTGCCTACATGACCTCTTAACTGAGGGAACCTCTAGTTGTGGAGTTTCTACTTGTTGTAGTAATTGTAATAGCATCAAATTCTACCTATGTAATTGTAATTAAAGTCAGAGAATAATGCTTGAAAGAACTTCCAAAGATCATGCCTCAAGCTTGAAGACCAAGACTTTTAAAATAAACACAGTTGGAATTTGGAGAATGAAGATTCGCCTAATTACCAATTCGAGAAGTGTTTTAATCTATTCGAGAATCTAGCTTTCGAGAAGTCAGGGATTCGATATCTACAAAGACATTATTCGATATCTCTGAATGCACTGTTCGATATCTCATTCGATATCTCAGAGATTCGATATGTCTACTACTCTATTCGAGAACTCCGAAAGTCAACAAGTCAAAGTATCATTCGAGTTCTCTAGGAGTCAACAAGTCAATGTTCCATTTGATATCTCAATGACTCAGGAAGCTATTCGATATCTCGGGGATTCGATAAGTAAAATGCTCTATTTGATATCTCAAGGATCCCTGGAGAAAGGACTTATTCGAGAAGTGATTCGATATGTCAGCTCAACAGTATTCGAGAACTCAGAGTTATCGATTAAGCTAATTCTAGTTCTCGAATCACCAACAGAGTTACTTCTCGACTGCAATCTTGGAGACAAAATACTAAAGAATTGTATAAGTCAGAAACCTGCAATAAGCCAAGACGCTTTATGGACCACATGTTGGGACAATCAGATCGTGGCCCTGCGATTTTTGATACAATAAATTAAACGAGTACGAATAGAAAATTAACCTTATTAACGGTTGATTCCACGCTCTTCTATTGTATTCCTTTACTCCCTTGAACGAAGTGTGGCCTTCGATCCTCCAAGGTTTCGCCTCCCAAATCTAGAATTCAAAACCCTTATTCTTGGAGACATAATGAGTATTTATAGGCTACAATAGGGATCGAGGAGTAAATTAGGTTGGGCCTTCTAATGATAACTTGGGCCAAGCCCTTTATCATTAATATTAATTAATTCCACTAAATAATTAATATTGCACCACCCACCTAATTCCGGTAATTTATTTAATTAATTAAATCAGCTCCTTTATTATTTGCTTATTAAATTCCCCATGTTTAAAATATCGCATGTCCATTAATTAAATAAATTACTGATAATTCATTTAATTAATATCTTTTATCCTTGATCATCCACTCAACCTTTATTTAATTATGCCGGAATAAATCCACCTGCAGGGTTTCACATAATTAAATCTTTTTGAGCTTTCAAGGGGACATCATTAACCTGAATATTATCAGGACATGGATTCCTTCTATAAATAATATTCACCATATATATTATTTCATCACCCAAAATATAATGAAATAAATCAAAAGAATTATTTCATATATAAATCAAAGCATGTAAATAATATACACGTGTCAATTACTATATCTGGATTAAGAACCTAAGCATTAATAATAACATAGAATCTTAGTTCTCCTTCTTAATCAGTATAAGGGAACAATTCTAAATTTGATCCTGTTCAATATACACAAAGTATACTAGTATTATTTAGGGAAATTCTCGATGGTACGCCTGTAGATTTGGTTTTTCTAAATGGTACACCATATAAAATTGTCTTCTCGTTGGTACCCTTATACTAATGTACTTCTCTTCACTATACCCTTCCCGTCACTCAATGTTAATCAAACGTTTGGTTATCCTTAATTAACCTGGGAATTCTCAATGGTACACCTATATATTTGGATTTTTTAAATGGCACACCAAATAAAATTGTCTTCTCGTTGGTACCCTTGTACTAATGTACTTCTCTTCACTATACCCATCCCGTCACTTTGGTTATCTTTAATTAACCTTAAAATAAAAATAAAAAATACTAAAAAAAATGTAAAAACCCGAATTAAGGGAGACATTTAAGACAAAAGGGAGTCCTTTAAGACAAATAAACATTAGGGGACTTTTCAAGTACTCTAACTCCAGTCGTGTAATAATGAGGTAAACTAAAAGCCAACCAAACAGCTCTCCTAAAATCATCTCATCTTCTTTCTCATACACTCAAAACACACACAAAATGGAGAAAACATCCGCTGCTCACTAAAAGGTACTGACCCTAATTCAGTTCTTTACTCCTTTCCTTCTTTTAATCTTCTGAATTTATTTATTACATATACATACACATATATATACACATACACATATATATGTGTATGTATATAGAGTACTTATATATGTGTATAAAATATATATGTCTACACAGACACATACACACATATGTATACACATACACATATATATACACATACATACATACATACATACATACATACATACATACATACATACATACATACATATATATGTGTGTGTGATATGGGCTGAAAGTAAGCCCTAAAGACACGTTTAATGTGGCATTAATTAGACCTAGAATGGTCCAAACGTGGGGCCCACCAGATGGACCCAAAACCCCAATTATAATATTAATTTCGTAATTAATATTGGGGGAAATAAACAGCTCAGCAATAAGAGTCGGATAAGGATATTATCTCCATCAGACTTAGCCACCAAGGCATCCAATTCGATATGGAAACTGACTCCTACAAGGAAGGAGTCCAGAACATTCCTCAAGGAGGTGACTTATCTATTAAGTCTCCAACTCCTACCTTGATTCTAAGGCTTCTCAGCCTATATAAAGGGACATACCCCTCATCTCAGAACTACGTCTTGGCTTGATTCTCTAGCAATACAGAGATACGTAGGCATCTTGTGAGGACCGCTTAGTCCTGAACGCAAGAACAACGATTAAAACACAAACTCTAACCGTAGTATTTACATCATAGTTTTATTCCACAACATTTGGCGCCGTCTGTGGGACTAAGACATTAACCATGGTTCAAACACGAAGAACGACGTTGACTACCACCAATCCTATTCCTCTCAGCTCTATTCCGCCCGCTACGGATCCGGCACCCCCAACAACCGGGACGATCGTTCAGCATCAAGTTTCTCAACCTCTAGGGATGGCTTCCCATGTTGAGAGTACGCTACCTTCGATCATTCACACAAATCCAGAGACTAATCCTCTTCAGATGGTGGTTTCTCCCTTGATTGTTGATCCTAACAACCCTCCACAAGGGGTCTAGATCCATACTACAGATCTCCCCGTAAACACCAACCCGATGTATGGGCTGCCTAACTACCCTCCTACTCAAGGAGCTGGATCAAGTGGCCATGCCTTGCAGATCCGAGATCGAGAGTATCGTGACTACTCTGGTCCCTATACCGATGAATCGTCTTCTGATGATGATGATCGTGATGAAGCCCCGAGAAGGCGATGTGCTAGCAGAGAACCCTGGAGGAGGCGTCAAACTATCCATGATGGACCCCCGTCGATAACCGCAGAAAGGATCAAGGCTCACGAAGCCGAGATCTTAAGATTAAAGAGAGATATGGCAAGGGAGCAATCGAGATTGAATCAGAATCGACCACCCCCAACCTCAGGAGGGATTCCTTTTATCGATTTGAAAAGATCTTCGAGAAGGCCATGAAGGGCTGTTGCCCCAATTGAAGATGCTATAAGGGTAGAAACCCCTAGAGGTAACCCCAAAGATCTGATGCCACTTGGAGATCCTGATGATCCTACACCCCCGTTTACTGAGGAAGTGATGAATGCTCGTATTTCAAAGAAGTTCAAGATGCCGACGATTAATGCTTATGATGGAACGGGCGATCCCGCAAATCATGTCAGGACCTTTTCGAATGCGCTATTGCTACAGCCTGCAAGTGACGCCTTGAAGTGTAGGGCGTTCCCTCAAACTCTATCGGGCATGGCACAAAGATGGTATAGCCGCTTGCCTGCAAACTCAATTGGTTCTTTCAAGGAGTTGAGTGCTACTTTCATTAGTCAATTTATCAGTGGAAGGGTTCATGAGAAAAGCTCTGCGTCCCTCATGTATGTCGTGCAAGGAAAGAATGAAAACCTGAGAGATTATCTCAAGAGGTTTACCAAGGAAACATTGAATATTACTGATTTAGAAAACAAGGTGGCCATGGTAGCCCTGGAACACGGAACCACGGATCTTTTCTTTAAAAGGTCACTGGCGAAGCATACTCCTGAGAATATGGCCGAACTTCAACGAAGGGCTGACAAGTATATCAAGGCTGAGGATAGCATGAAGAAGGAAGCCACGGTAGGCAGTGGCAGGGGCACCAACGATACTAAGAAGTGAAGGCATGAGCAAGAGTACGATGCTAGGGACAAATATCCCCGGACTAGCAAGGACTCTGACTCACCACCAAAGAAGAATTTTGGACCAAAATTTTCTGATTATGCAAGGTTGAATGCTCCTAGGAGTCAAATCTTGTTAGAGATCGAGAAGGATAAGGACTTTCGATGGCCGAAGCCACTTAAGGGAGACCCCGAGAAGAGAAACAAGGATCTGTATTGCAGGTTCCACAAGAATGTGGGGCATGATACGGATGACTGTAGGCAGTTGAAGGATGAGATTGACTTCCTAATCCGAAAGGGAAAGTTGAACAAATTTACTAAGGGTGAAGATCGTGGCACCCAAAGAAGGGATTATGACAGGAGAGACAATGACAGGAGAGATAACAATCGTGATCGTAGCACCCAACCTCGAGGGCCAGTTATTAATATGATTTGGGGAGGCCCGACAGCGGCTAGTACGACTCGAAATTCACGAAAGGCGTGTGCTAGAGAAGTGATGTACATCGTGGGAGATGCCCCGAAGCGTGCGAGGACTAAAATAGTGATAGGTTTTGATGATTCAGATCTTGAGAGGGTTAAGTTTCCCCATGACGACCCGTTGGTCATAACCCCTGTTATTGGGAACTCGGAAGTGAAGCGAGTCTTGATAGACAATGGAGCTTCCGTTGATATTTTGTTTCACGATGCTTTTGTAAAGATGGGATACACTGATTCTTAGTTGACCCCAACCAACATGCCCATCTACGGATTCAATGGAGTTGAGTCCAAGGTTGAGGGTACTATTCAGTTGCCCATGACAATTGGACAGGAACTTAAGGAGGATACTCAGATGCTGAATTTTTTGGTGATCAAGGCTTCATCAACTTACAACGCAATCTTGGGAAGGACGGGACTTCATGCATTTAAGGTTGTTGCCTCTACTTATCACATGAAGATTAAGTTTCCAACCCGTAATGGTGTTGGAGAACAAAAGGGCGATCAGAAGATGGCAATAAGTTGTTATGTGTCTGCATTGAGAGTTGATGGAGTCGGGGGGCAGGTACTCCTGATTGAAGACATGGATGTCCGAGGAGACGATGAATATCGGGGGAAGCCGGCGGAGGACTTGATTCCAATTCCTCTAGACCCGAGCGACCCTGAGAAAGTAACTTACGTAGGAGCATCTTTAAAAGAGCCCCTGAAGGGCAAACTGATAGCATTCTTGCAAGAAAATAGTGATGTGTTTGCTTGGACTACAGCTGACATGCCAGGGATTGATCCCCAACTCATAACTCACAGGTTGAATGTCGATCCAACCCGCAAGAAGATAAAACAGAAAAAGAGGAACTTTGCTTCTAAAAGGCAAGAGGCCATCAAGCAAGAAGTTGAAAAGCTCTTAGAAGCTGGGTTTATTGAATGATGTGTGTCCTAAAGATTGCTTTCCGTTACCAAGGATTGATACATTGATAGATGCTACAGATGGGCATGAGATGTTGAGCTTCATGGATGGGTTCAGCGGCTACAATCAGATTAAGATGCACAAGGATGATATCCCTAAGGTATCTTTCATAACTGACTTTGGTGTTTTCTGTTATCTTGTTATGGCTTTTGGTCTAAAGAATGCAGGAGCTACTTACCAACGATTAGTGAATAAGATATTCGCCCATCTGATTGGAAAAACCATGGAGGTTTATGTTGATGACATGTTAGTCAAGAGCCTACTCAAGGTAGATCACATTAAGCACCTCAGAGAGGCATTCGAAGTGCTGACGCACCACAAGATGATGTTGAATCCAGCCAAGTGTGCTTTTGGCGTTGGATCTGGAAAGTTTTTGGGTTTGATGGTTTCGAAAAGAGGCATAGAGGCCAACCCCGACAAGATCAAGGCAATCTTAGACATGGAACCACCCCGTTCTGTGAGGGACGTACAGAAGTTAACCCGCAGAGTGGCCGCTCTAGGGAGATTCATCTCCAAGTCTGGTGATAAGTGCTTGCCTTTCTTTCAAGCAATAAAAAGGTGAAAAATTTTGAATGGACCGATAAAAGCCAAGAGGCCTTTGAACAGTTGAAGAAATACATGGCCGAAGCCCCGCTCTTGGCCAAGCCAAGTCCCGGAAAGACTCTTTATCTGTATCTAGCAGTGTCGGAACAAGCATTGAGTGCCGTCCTCATTAAAGAAGAGAACAAGGTTCAGAGACCTATCTACTATGTAAGCAAGGTGCTCCACGAAGCCGAATTACATTACTCATCCATCGAGAAATTTGCTTTGGCATTGGTAACAGCTTCAAGGAAGCTACGACCGTACTTTCAGTCACACAAAATCGTAGTCCTGACGGACCAGCAGTTGAGAAATATATTGCACAGCCCAAAGGCTAGTGGAAGACTGATTAAGTGGGTAATTGAGCTCGGAGAATTTGACATAACATACAAGCCACGAACGGCAATCAAGGCTCAGGCATTAGCTGACTTCGTGGTTGAATGTACCATTAGAAACCAAGAAGTCGGGGGGCAGGAGATGATAACCACCCCTGAAAGTGGAGATAAAGATGAAGAACTTGTACCTGATCACAAGGAATATTGGGTGCTCTATTTTGATGGAGCATCAAAAACAAAATCTAGTGGCGCAGGCTTAGTGTTGCAAAGCCCCGATGGGTTCACAGTTGAATATGCTTTGAAGTTGGACTTTCCGACAACTAACAATGAAGGTGAGTATGAGGCCTTGATAGCCGGTTTAGGCTTGGCCAGAATCATGAGAGTCAAGAATCTCAAAGTTTGTGGAGATTCAAGATTAGTGGTCTCTCAAGTAAATGGTGAATTTGAGGCCAAGGATGAAACTATGGCAAGGTATCTGCGAGTTGTGAAAGCTGTCATGACTCAGTTTGACGAGTGCTATGTAGAACACATTCCGAGAGAAGAGAACGTTAAGGCCGATGCCCTATCTAAGTTCGCTTCTTCTAAGATAGAAAATTATGCAGGAAGTGTTTACTTCCAGGTCTTGAAGGCCCCGACCATCAACTCTAAGTTGATTGCACCAATTGATGTAGGAAGCTGTTGGATAGATCCTATTAAAGCTCACCTTGAAACAGGTTGGCTCCCCGACAATGCTCTGGAGGCACGAAAGTTGTCAGTGAGAGCATTGAGATACGCCTTGATTGAAGGCATCCTATACAAGAGATCGTTTGTCGTCCCGTACTTGAAATGTTTGAGGCCCCAAGAGGCAAGAGAAGCCTTCTCTTGCCTTGGAGGAGGTTCATGAAGGGATATGTGGGCAACACTTGGGGGGCAGAGCCCTAGCTCACAAGATCACTCGACTAGGATTCTATTGGTCGGAGATGCTGGCCGATGCACAGAATTACGTCAAGAAGTGTGACAGATGTCAAAAACACGCTCCAATTGTAAGGCAGCCGCCTGAGATGTTAATGTCAGTCAACTCTCCCATCCCATTTGCAATGTGAGGGATGGACATACTTGGTCCTTTCCCTATGGCTTCAGCACAAAGGAAGTTTCTGATAGTCGCCATTGACTACTTCACCAAGTGGATCGAGGCTAAGCCTCTAGCCAAGATAACCACCAAACAAGTTGCCCAGTTCTTTTGGGAGAACATAATTTGTAGATATGTAATCCCGCGAATCCTTGTGACGGATAATGGGACACAGTTCAACAATGAGGAGTTCAAGAAGTACTGTGAAGAAAATGCTATTGAGCTTCGATTTACTTCAGTAGCACACCCGCAAGCTAATGGACAGGCCGAGGTAGCCAATCGGATCATCCTTGATGGACTAAAGAAAAGGGTCGAACGCTCAAGGAATACTTGGGTGGATGAGTTGCTGCCTATACTCTGGGCTTATCGTACCACTTGTAAGGTGACCACCGGAGCAACCCCGTTTCTGCTGGCTTATGGAGCTGAGGCAGTTGTGCCCCTAGAGATTATGCATGCGTCACCTTGAGTTGAGGCATTTGAACCAGAGACTAATGAAGGGGGCATGAAACTCGCCCTAGACCTGATTGATGAAGTCAGGGATGAGGCAAACGCTAGAAATGTGGAGCATCAAAAGAAAACGTCCTTTTATTACAACCACAGGGTTAAGGAAAGGTTCTTCCAGCAAGGTGACCTGGTTTTGAGAAAGACCGAGGCTTCTGGAGTTGGCCAGAAGGGAAAACTATCCCCTAATTGGGAAGGGACGTATTGAGTCAAGAAGACATTGGGACGAGGATCATACAAATTGGAAACCTTGGATGGGGTTGAGGTGCCCCGTACTTGGCATGCCTTGAACCTCAAAGTTTATTATGTTTAAGCTATCCTAGCAAGGACTTAGCTATTTATTTATCTATTAAGAGAAGTAGAAATAAGGTTTGATGAAACCATTCCAGGGCCCAGTGTCCCGAGTAGGACAGTAGCAAGCTATGTAAGGGTTGAATCCCTTTCTGAGTTATTAATACAAGTTTGTTTTCCATTCCATGATTCTATGTTTTGTTTATGTACCGAGCACCTGTTGAGTGTAAGCCTCGAAAGGCCAAGTACCGAAAATAAACGAACATACGAATAAGGGAAACAAGTGCATAAATAAAATGCCCCGAAAGGCCACAATTCAAGTTAAGGTTACAATACAACAGATAAAAGTTTAAGTCCCGAAGGACCACTACTAGAAAAACTGGAATAGACATCATGCCTTTAACATCGCTCAGAATTGCCACTGATGTTAAAGGTCCTTTTTAACATCAGTTTCGTAATAACCGATGTCTTTTAGTATTTTAGACATCGGTTGCCTGTACAACTGATGTTAAAGGTACCCCTAAAAAATTTTTGCCCCAGTTTTCCCCCCTTAGAAATTTTATCTCAAAACATCAAAACCAAAATTTCCCCCCACTAACCAAATAAAATTTCCCACCAATCCCAAAACTAAAACTTCCCCCCACTTAACCAAATAAAATTTCCCACCAATCCCAAAACTAAAATCCCCCCCACTTAACCAAATAAAATTTCCCACCAATCTCAAAACTAAAAAAATTAAATCATTAAAACATTAAAACATTAAAATTAAACTAAAAAACATAAATAAAAAACATAAACTAATTAATAAAACTAACATAAACATAGACAGTAACAATTATCTATCCTAGCTACCCTCGTCTATTCCACAGTACTCGACACCCCCCCTTTCTCTCTAAATCTTCGAATTAGCCCCCTTCTCTGCCGGCCGACGTCCTCCCCCTTTCTCTACCCCTCCGACACAGCCCCCCTTCTATCTACACAACTCCTCCCTTTTCTTTACCTAATCTCTACAAATCTCGACCTCAACTTCTTCGACACATGCAATCTCGACCTCAACTGGAAAGCTCGAAGCTCAATTGGAAAGCTCGAAGCCATCAACTGGAAAGCTCGAATCTCAATCTCGTTTGATTTCAAAGAAAGCTCGAAGCCATCAACTGGAATATTCAATCTAAATCGAACCCTAATTTTGGTAAATATTTATAGAACCCTAATTTTTTTATATCAACTGTGTTTTTTTTAGATTAGTAAGTAGCCCTACTTATTTTGATGGTTCTATCAACTGGATACCCTAATTTTGGGTAAACAAGTTTGGGTAATTTTGTGTTATTTATACCTAATTTCGATTTGGGTAAATATTTAATAAGTGCTTTATACTAGCTACGGGATTAACTTTTGGCATGTATATCTCTATTTATCTTTTTGCATGTATATCTCTGTTTTTTTTATATCTATGTTTTTTCTCTGTTTATGTAAATGTATTTATGTTTATGTATAATGTTGGCAAATATTTTGATAGAATGCACTTTTGAAATATGTGTTAGATTGTCTGCTGTGTTACTGTATGTGTGTATAATGTCGAGTATCATGTCCTTATTCATGTATGTAACTTAATAACTATTATCACACAGTAATACTAGAGGTGTCTTTTAAAATTGTTTGTTACTTAGTAATTTTTATTTTTTAAATGTCAATTGGGTAGGTGGTACCTGTTTTGTTTTCGAATATATGGATAAAGGGTGGATTTTGAAAGATAGGGATTCACTGGACTATGAAATGGGGGTTGAAAAGTTCTTGATATATGCCCAAGAAAATAGTGAAAATCCTAAGAAAATACCTTGCCCTTGTAAATGCTGCGTCAATTTCAAAAAATTCTCTGTAAATATAATTAGGGGTCATCTGTATCAATTTGGTTTTAGTTTGGGATATATTGATTGGATTTGGCACGGAGCTAAGGCTACTCCTAGGTCATCTGTTGGTAGTACACTGCCCACCGCTTCAGAGATTAATGTTGCATCAGAAGCCGTTAAGGTTTGTGAAGCAGCATATTGTAATTTGGGTGATGATTACGATAAAAATTCATATGACTTTAAGAGGTTTGTAGTTGATGCTCAACAACCTTTGTTTGAGGGTAGTGAGTGCACTAAATTAAATTCAATGTTAATACTACATAATTGGAAAGCGAGATTTGGTATTAGTGATAGCGCCTTTAGTGACCTGCTCCCTAATGTTGGCTCCCTCCTTCCTCGAGGTCATGTCTTGCCAACCAATGCATACGAAGCAAAGAAAACCCTATCTAATTTGGGCCTTGAGTATATTAAATTCCACGCATGTCCGAATGAGTGTGTTCTATACAGGGGTGTAAATGAGAACGCTTCTCAGTGTCCCAAGTGTCATTTATCTCGCTGGAAGTTGGGGAAGGATGGTAAAGTGAGGGTTAACATTCCGGCCAAAGTTATGTGGTATTTTCCTATCATTCCCAGATTTAAACGGATGTTTAAATCTGCTTCTACTGCTGAACTGCTGACTTGGCATGCCAACGACAGAATTAAAGATGGCCAGATGCGCCATCCAGCCGACTCTCCTTCTTGGCGAGATATCGATTACAAGTGGCCAACCTTTGGGAATGAGCCAAGAAACCTTCGTTTAGCTTTGTCGGCAGATGGTATAAATCCATGTAATAATGGCCTCAGCAATAGGTATAGTGTTTGGCCGGTAGTATTGGTAACTTATAATCTTCCTCCATGGTTATGCATGAAGAGGAAGTTTATGATGTTAACAACATTAGTCTCTGGTCCACATGAGCCGGGTAATAACCTTGACGTTTTTTTACAACCGTTGATTGATGATTTAAAGAAGCTTTGGGAAGGTGAACCGAATGTATACGACGCTAATACTAAATCTTTATTCACTTTAAGAGCAACACTGTTATGGACGATAAATGATTTCCCAGCTTACGGAAATCTGTCTGGTTGTGTTAATCAGGGTTATTTTAGCTGTCCAGTATGTGGTGATGATACCGTAGCTAAATATTTACCTCATAGTAAGAAAATATGTTACCAAGGTCATCGTCGGTATTTGCCAAGACATCATCCATACAGGAGGAAGAAGGCAGCTTTTAATGGTGAACAAGAGTTTGGACATGCAAGGCCACCCCTTTCTGGAGAAGAGGTGTTAGCGCAGCAGGGAAAAATTAAATTTTCTTTCGGAAAGGAAGTAAAGAAGGCAAAGAAGGTGGACTGTCCATGGAAGAAGAAGTCTATTTTTTTTGAGTTAGAATATTGGAAGTTTCATCATGTTCGGCATTGTCTTGATGTTATGCACATTGAGAAAAACGTGTGCGATAGTCTAATTGGGACGCTACTAAATTTAAAGTTTAAGTCTAAAGATAGTGAGGCATCTCGTCTTGATATGATTGAAATGGGGATTAGGCCTGATTTAGCACCAAAAAAAGGAGAAAAGAGAACCTACTTGCCCCCTTCGTCTTTTACTCTAACAAAGGCAGAAAAAAAAGAAGTGTTGTCATCATTATCATCAATGAAACTTCCGTATGGACATTCATCAAACATCAAAAACTGTGTATCGATGCCCGATTTGAAGATATTTGGGTTGAAGTCCCATGACTGCCACATACTCCTTCAACAGTTACTTCCGGTTGCAATTCGTTCTGTACTCCCGAAAAATGTTAGGGTTAGCATAATAAGATTATGTTTCTTTTTTAACACTTTGTGCAACAAAGTTGTAGATGTATCAAAATTGGATAAATTGCAGTCTGATGTGGTATTGACCTTGTGTGAGCTTGAAAAAATATTTCCGCCCTCGTTTTTCGATGTAATGATACATCTCACAGTCCACTTGGTCAGGGAATTGCGTTTGTGTGGACCGGTATTCTATAGATGGATGTATCCATTTGAACGATTCAATAAAGTATTGAAAAGTTATGTGCGAAACCGTTTTTATCCCGAAGGTTGTATAGCCGAAAGATATGTAAGAGAAGAATCTGTAGAATTTTGCTCAGAGTTTGTTACACGGAGTTGCACAACTGCCGGTCTTCCGAAGGACCAAAGCAAACTTTCTGGTCCATTATCGGCTGTAACAATAAAGTCGGTAGAAGAAAAAGAACGAGATGAGGCGCATTTACATGTCCTGCTAAACAACATTGAAGTGCATCCATATATTATATAAGTTTATTTATTTTCCTTTTGTAAATTAATGTCTCCTGGCCTAGTAAGTATTTATCCCAATTCTAATTAACAATATGCATTAATGAAGGATGCATAAGGAGTTTCTGGAAAATTTTTACAAAGGGAAAAAAAAGACCATTCAGTGGCTTATTGCAGAGAACAATCGGCTATTTCCTGATTGGTTTGAGAAAAAGGTTAGTACTGAATTGATGGAGAATGCCAAAGGCGTTTCTGAAACGATAAGATGGTTGGCAGGAAAACCGTCATTTTCTGTTTTGACTTATGAAGGCTTTCTAGTTGATGGGGTGCGATACTTCACAAAGGAGCGAGATGATGCAAGGGTTGTCCAAAATAGTGGCGTTTCTTTAGTTGCCAAGACGGTCCAAGTCTCTAGTGCTAAGGACTTGAATCCCGTGGAGTGTGATATGACATTTTATGGTAAAATTGAAGAAATATGGGAGTTGGATTATCATGCATTCAAAGCCCCATTGTTCTTGTGTAAATGGGCAGACAGTGATAGAGGCGTCAAGGTCAATGATCTTGGCTTCACACTTGTGGACCTAAGTCGACAAGGCCACAAAAATGATAAATATGTGTCTACTGATCAAGTGAAGCAAGTTTTCTACATCGAAGATCCAGTTGATTCTACATGGTCAGTCGTATTAAACTCAACAACGAGAGACTATCAGGAGGTGTATAATGAGGATGATTTAGGAGACACGACCTTGGAAAATCCCCCATTCTGTTCTGAAATACCTATAGTTGATGTTGTAGCCGATGATGATGAGACTAGTGTTGGCTATCAAAGAGAGAATGGCGAGGGAATTTGGCTTAAGAAGTGATTTGTATTATGTAACTGTGTATTTTGTGTCGTCCATATTTGACTTAAGAAGTGATTTGTATTATGTAACTCTGTATTTGGCTTAAGAAGTGATTTGTATTATGTAACTCTGTATTATGTTTAATGTGAAGTCTGGTGTAGTATATTCTTTGTCAGAATCTTTATATAGAAAGATTTTAGTTATTATTCATCTTAACTGGATACAAAATTATAAACTGTTTTGAACTTGTTTACTCGTAAATTGTAGTGGAACTCTTATTCCACTCATATTCTAATTACTAACTCTTATTAACTCTTACTCAGGGATTTGCTATTCAAAGGCGACCATTAAATCCTTTCTCCACCATTTTCGAGTATCTTCAGGTGAGCCTTTTAATCAGTGCTTGTTAAACAATAGATGATATAAGTAAAAAATAGAGAATTTACCTAGGCGGCTGAATCATTTCTCATTTCTCATTTACTTTGTTTCTTGATTACATTATGTACTGAATTCCAATTTTAATTACCAATCCGCAGGAATGACAAAGAAGCGGAAGTTAAGTAAAGTAACGAAAGTGAAGCAGCAAGAGGCAGACCCCCCACCAAACCCCCCAGCAGACCCCCCAACAAACCCCCCAGCAGACCCCCCAACAGACCACACACAGGCAGACTAATTGCGTTGATAGAGTTTGAAATGATTGGGCAGGCTGTTATAGCAACATATATGGCGTAAGTTTTTTTTTTCCTTTTTGTGAATCTTGTCTCATTTCACATATTTTGTAAGGATATTTACACAATATGTAATATTTTATTTGTAGGTATTTGCATACAGTGGTTAGAAATCTCGATGACTACTCAGATTTGTTTGCATTTATTGATCCTTCAACATTTAATTTGGATAAAGAATTTGAAGCTTATGTTGTTGAAAGGCTGAAAGGTGGATCTATGCGCGCTATCTTCATGCCTTATAACTACGAGTAAGTGAAGAATTTGAAGCTTATGTTGTTGGACATGTTGTTTGTATATTCGAATTCTCACTTTAATCTATTTTTAATAAAAACAGTTTTCATTGGATTTTGGTCATTTTTTGGGAATCTGAAATTTATATTCTCAATCCACTGCCTCATCAAACACATCCGCCACAATTGGAAGAGGCATTAACGAGGTAATATTAGTGATTTTCATTCTATTTATATTAGTGATTTCTCGGGTTTGACACTATTTTTATATTCCCTTTTATAGAGCAGTTAGATCTTCTAATGCTCAAGCAGGACGGGTGAATAAAAATCCCAAAATTAATAGACTTTCGGTAAGTATTTTATGCACTTTAAAGACGGATGCACCTGTAATTTTTATTTATGTGATCATTGACTAATTATCGATTTATTATTGGAATAGGGATGCCCTAAACAACCTGGTGGAAAAGAATGTGGGTATGCAGTCATGCGTTATATGAAAGATTTAATTGATGACAAGGAAATGACACTTATAAGCAAGGTATCATTTCTAAATTAATATACCTACCTTCTAAGTTAAGTTACATATTTGCTTATGTCTGATAGAAACTCATTTTATAACTCATTCCAGCAAGTTAAGTTACTTACTGGAAAATTTTAAAATTTCATAACTCCAGATAGATAGATATAAGATGCTACAGAAAATTCAAATATTTTAAGCGTATCATAAGGTCCAGGCCTTTAAGCTAATATCCACAAGCTTTACTACTCGAATCTACATGAGAAAGAGAACCATATTCAAAGATTTGCCAATTTATTGTCCATATTAAGACTTACTAAATCTACTAAATGCAAAAACTCAGAGCTAACTTACTTCCCCTTCCCATATGAAGTAGGTTCCATCCACTGCATAGTTAAGAAGTTAATAATTAATAACTCACAGATCCCAGGTGGTGTAGGTGACAGTATTAGTTTATAACTTTACAGTTTGTTAAGAAGTTAAAACTGCATCATCTGTTTATACTTGTATAGATGATAGAATTAACCAGAAAAGGACTTAAACTTTGGAATAATTCAAGAGAACTGAGACAAATAAAAAATGTGTTGGTAGAGGTTATACCGACTACATGCAGGACAAGGGCATGACTGCACAACACTTAAGTAAGGTTACTGGACCTTACTTATACACTTAAATTTTAAAACTGTTTCTGGATGTTATCTTTATAATGTCTGCATTGCTTATAACTATGAGTTAATGTTTTCTGACTGTTGGGATAATGTTTTCTGCATTACTAATGTTTTCTGACTGTTAGGCTAATGTTTGCTTCATTTGTGTAAAATATGTAGTGGGGCACCAAGCAACGGAAGACATACACAGCTTCTGAGCTTGAAATCGTACGCTTTGAGACGCTTGACTACATCCAAGAAATGATGTAACATGCATGATCGATGACTAGTAGTTGAAATGATAGCCAAATGATAGGCAGACTAGTTGGTAGTATAGTACTTAGTTGTTTTTTCAAATTTCAAGTACTTGTAGTACTTTCTAATTTGGATTGGAATTATGTTTTTGGTATTGTTGTATTGGATTAGTTTGTAATGATAAATGATCAGGAAGTTTGGTATTTGTTTTTGTTGTGAATTTAGTATTTTTAGGTGGATATATATATATATATATATATATATATATATATATATATATATATATATTATATTGTGATTGGAGCATGCATCATAGACATCAGTTTTATTTGAAACAAATAAGCCAACTGATGTCTATTACTTACTATAACATCAGTCAAATAGAAAGAAACTGATGTTAAAGATTAACAACATCGGCTATTAACCGATGTCCTGAAAAAAACAACCGATGTCTATGTCAATGATGTTATAGGACCCCTCTTTTAACATCGGCTCATGACTGATGTCTAAAGTGTTTATAACATCGGATTGCAACCGATGTCCTAAGTATAATAATTGATGTCTTTGTGCCATTTTAACATCAGTTTCAGTTATCCACCTGATGTCTTAAAGACCTTTTGACATCGTTTTGGATTTCGTAACCGATGTTAATACAAAAATATACCTTATATATCATATGTTTAAATTGATAAAAACGTCATATTATGGCTATATAGAGAAGTTGGTAATGCAATTTTATCTTAAAAATGATGAAAAGACATCGGTTTGTTAAGAAAAACCGATGTTATAAAAGCCTTTAGACATCGGTTAGGAACCGATGTTAAAGGGGGGGGGTCTATAACATCACCGACAAAGACATCGGTTACAAAATGCTAAGACATCAGTTACTGACCGATGTCTATTCCAGTTTTTCTAGTAGTGGACGCTGAATAAAATCTGGTAAAACAAAGCCACAAGCGGCTGATCAGGCCATGCTAGGCCATCCCCATCTACTCCTCATCCTCCTCCTCGTCTGACTCTTCTTCGTCCGAGCTATCCTCATCTGAGTCCTCCCCGGAACCATAATCAGGCTCAGTCACCGCCATAGGCTGAGCTGCAGCAACTTCGGTCTCTTCTTCTGAAGAAGATGAATCAGAAGAAGAACTGCCCTCGTTTCAGATCAATCTCTTGCCAGGGATCGGTTGACGAACCACTCCAACTTTCCTCACAGGTGGGGGCTTCTTCCCATGGGAGCCAGAAGAAGATGAGTCTTGGCTAGCGACTTGGACAGCTCCCTTGGAGTTGGATCCAGAACGTCGATGACTGCCTTTGGAACCGGATCCTGATGCCTGAGGAACAACTTTAGTTCCCGAACCTGAAGCTATATTAGCCGGGATGGCACCCCAGTTAGGGCAAGGAAAATCAGTCGGGTCTACAACAGAAGGATGCCTCTGACTCACAGCACAGATAGCTTTATCCCAACCAACGGACATGTTGAAGGGACGCATTTCATCATCATGGCTATCAATGAACTTAAGAAAATCTTCAGACCTATGGTAGGCCTGAATCACCTTGTCAGCATCAGAAGCTTTCTTTCTGGCTAGAGAAGAAAGTTGTTTGCGGGTGGATGCAGCGTCCACTTCAGCACGAACGACTTGGGAACGCAGATCGTCCATCTCTTCCTTGAGCCTCGCTGAGTCAGTCTTCAAGCTTATGTTCTCATCCCTAAAAGCCCGGCCTTGGGTGGAGACAGTTTGAAAGTAAGCATTGGCCTGTGGAAGGGAAATGAGTAAGCTACGAGGAATATGCAAAGTTGAAATCAATAACAGTGTCAAACTTAATAGAGGGAATCCCATACTTGATACAAGGCCTGAGCGCCCATGAGCTGAGACTCCTCCATTTTGTCACCCGTGTGCATAGACACTTGGTCGGGAGGAGTGATTGAAAACTTAGACCAAGCTAGAGCCAGATGAGGGCTCCCAAAGACTGAGTCTTGTTCGCATATGCCCCACGGAGGTATGAAAGGAGTCCTGATATCCCCATCAGCATTCCGGGACCGTTTCCCGCCTTGAGAGCAGTGCTCCAAGAAAGTAGGGATATGAGGCTTGGTAGGATTCAGTAGTTCCTCAGCCTTCTTCTTCATTCTTTTAGTCACAATCGGCTGGTTCTGAGGACGGCTATCAATCTCCTCAGCAGTTGAAATACAAAGAGAAAAATATCGGGATAAGAACAAACAGAGTTCATAATAAGTTCAAGCAAGAAAGTTACCCTCAATGGAAAGAAAGCTAAGGCCAGCCTCAATAAGGTTCTTGATCCTTAGGATCAAGGATGATTTTAGATCCTAGATCCCTGACGACTTAAGATCAAGATCAAGGTTCTTGATCCTTAAGGTAACGAAGTCACGAATGACCGAGATAGTAACTTGAGATCAAGATCAAGATCAAGATTCTTGATCCTCAAGTCCGGATTTCCTAGCCTACCACGAAGTGGCCGACCACGGCGCACGAGGGGCCGCAGCCGACCACCTCCCGGCCGACCACGAAGGTTTCGGGCCTTTCGGCCGACCACCTTCCAGCCGACCATGGTGTGGCCGACCATGGTGGCTTGCAACCTTCTGGCCGATCACCTCTCGGCCGACCACGAGCTATCTCGTGGTCCGGCCGATCGCGGGTTAGTTCGTGGTCCTGAATCTCGATTTTTTCAGCAAACCTCGGATAGTTTCTGATCCTGAATCTCGACTTTTTCAGCGAATCTCGGATGGTTTTCAGTACTAAAAAGAGGTCAAGGTTAGCACCGTTTAGTGCAGTTTTAGCACAGTTTAGTTCCTGTTAGCACATTTTAGTGCCGATTAGCACCGTTTAGCACCGGATAGTGCCGTTAGTGCCGTTTTATGCCATTTAACATTGTTTAACACTGTTTAAACATTGTTTAAGGCTGATTAGCGCTGTCTAGTGCCATTTAACACCGCTAAGTGTTGTTAAACATCATCGTAAATGCGTCGGTCGCTCCACGCTTTACGTTAAGATGATGTTGTTGAAAATACTCATGTAAGAGTAATAGCCCTGACCCAAGTCTCGAATAAGGCCGTTATAACTTCAAGGAAAACCTGATCAGTTTTCCTAGAAGTTGGGGGGCAAATGATATGGGCTGAAAGTAAGCCCTAAAGACACGTTTAATGTGGCATTAATTAGACCTAGAATGGTCCAAACGTGGGGCCCACCAGATGGACCCAAAACCCCAATTATAATATTAATTTCGTAATTAATATTGGGGAAATAAACAGCTCAGCAATAAAAGTCGGATAAGGATATTATCTCCATCAGACTTAGCCACCAAGGCATCCAATTCGATATGGAAACTGACTCCTACAAGGAAGGAGTCCAGAACTTACCTCAAGGAGGTGACTTATCTATTAAGTCTCCAACTCCTACCTTGATTCTAAGGCTTCTCAGCCTATATAAAGGGACATACCCCTCATCTCAGAACTACGTCTTGGCTTGATTCTCTAGCAATACAGAGATACGTAGGCATCTTGTGAGGATCGCTTAGTCCCGAACGCAAGAACAGCCATTAAAACACAAACTCTAACCGTAGTATTTACATCGTAGTTTTATTCCACAACAGTGTGTGTGTGTGTGTGTGTGTGTGTGTATGTATATGTAATAAATATTATATATATATATATATATATGTGTGTGTGTGTGTAGACAAATATATATATATATATAGGGTCTTGTTCAAATAGAAACAAATTAGAATAGAAACTAAAAACTAAACCCAAATTAAATATTTCAAGCTAATCCAATGACCAAACTAGGGGTACCCCAATACAAAAAACGTTTAGAATTTTTGGCTCTATTCAAAAAAAAAACTACTTTTTAGAAGATTAAAAACTAATGTAAAGGTGCCCCTAGCGGGGCCCTTATAATTAATGAAATATAATTTATTTCGTGTAGGTTTCTAGGTTTCTATTGTAAGGTGGTTTCTATTTGACCACTAGCATATATATATATATATATGTGTATGTATATGTAATAAATAAATTCAGAAGATTAAAAGAAGGAAAAGAGTAAAGAGCTGAATTAGGGTTAGTACCTTTTAGTGATCGGCAGATGTTTTTTCCATTTTGTGTGTGTTTTGAGTGTGTGAGATAGAAGATGAGATGATGTTAATAGAGTTGTTTGGCTACCTTTTAGTTTACCTAATTATTACGTGTCTAGAATTAGAGTACTTGAAAAGTCCCCTAATGTTTGTTTGTCTTAAAGGACTCACTTTTGTCTTAAATGACTCCCTTACTTAATTCAGGTTTTTACATTTTTTTTTTGTATTTTGTATTTTTATTTTAAGGTTAATTAAAGATAACCAAAGTGACGGGATGGGTATAGTGAAGAGAAGTACATTAATACAAGGGTACCAACGAGAAGACAATTTTATTTGGTGTACCATTTAGAAAAGCCAAATCTATAGGTGTACCATTGAGAATTTCCCTTTTTATTTTAAGGTTAATTAACGTTTGATTAACGTGGAGTGACGGGAGGGCTATAGTGAAGAGAAGTACATTAGTACAAGGGGTACCATCGAGAAGACAATTTTATTTGGTGTATCATTTAGAAAAGCCAAATCTATAGGCGTACATTGAGAATTTCCCTATTATTTATTAGTCAATATAAACTAATCTAAATAATACTACAGCCAATCCAGTGGATTGTCCAATACCACCTGTGCTGTGAACCTTATTATATTATATAAACCGTATTTAATAATCTAATATTCTGTATCCCATTTGATACTAGATTATCCACAATATATAATATTAGACAACATGTAAACATTTAAATGATTCTTAATTAAACTGGCCAGAAATAAATGTATATACTTTAAATAAATATTTTCAGTATACACCAACAATCTCCCACTTATACTCAAAATATTCTATGAGTATATCAGTGTTTATTTAATCCACTATTACACAAAAAACTATGTGTCTATCCATCTGACTCCTATCGCTTCCACATGCCTGTCAAAAACTTTGGCTGGCAAGCTCTTTGTGAAAGGATCTGCCCGGTTGTCTTCTGATGATATGTGAGCCACAACTATATCTCCTCGCTTTACGATTCCTCGTATGAGATGATACTTACGTTCAATATGTTTAGCTGCTTTGTGATCTCGCGGTTCCTTCAAATTTGCCACAACACCAGTGTTATCACAATACACTGTCAAGCTCCTAGGCAAATTTGGTACCACATCCAAGTCTAAAAGGAAGTTCCTGAACCATACAGCCTCCTTTGCAGCCTCAGAGGCCGCCACGTACTCGGCTTCCATGGTAGAGTCTGCAATGCATTTCTGCTTTACACTCCTCCATATAACGGCTCCACCTCCCAAAGTAAAAACATATCCCGAGGTTAATTTCCTCTTATCCCTATCTGATTGAAAATCTGAATCAATATATCCCAAAGGAAATAGATCTGAAGCCTTGTAAATTAACATATACTCTTTAGTCCTTCTCAGGTACTTGAGTATAGTTTTTACTGCACTCCAATGTTCCTGACCTGGGTTCGACTGATATCTACTAACCATGCCTACAGCAAAGCAGATGTCAGGCCTCGTACATAACATAGCATACATTAAGCTTCCACATGCTGAAGCATAATGAACTGCTTTCATGCTCCTTATATCCTTAGGTGTCGAAGGACACTGTTCCTTGGATAGAGCCACTCCATGCTTAAAAGGTAGAAAACCTTTCTTAGAGTTTTGCATGTTAAAACGAGCTAATACTTCATCAATGTAGGGTTCTTGAGATAAAGCCAACATCCTTTTCTTGCGATCCCTTATTACTTTGATCCCAAGGATGTATGCCGCTTCACCTAAGTCCTTCATTTCAAATTGTTTGAACAACCATGCATTTACTGATGACAACATCTTAACATTGTTTCCAATGAGTAAAATGTCATCTACATACAATACTAGAAAAACCACTGCATCACCCTCACTTCTCTTATACACACATGATTCGCTTGGACTTTGATCAAATCCATATGACTGGACTGCCTGATCAAAACGAATATTCCAGTCCCTAGAAGCTTGTTTTAGTCCATAAATAGACCTCTTAAGCTTACAAACAAGATGCTTTTGGCCTTCATTAATGAATCCTTTTGGTTGTTGCATATAGATGGTTTCCTCAAGACTTCCATTAAGGAAAGATGTCTTGACATCCATTTGCCAAAACTCATAATCGAGATGAGCTGCTATAGATAAAAGAATCCAGATCGACTTAAGCATAACAACCGGCGAAAAGGTTTCCTCATAATCGATCCCTTCTTTCTGAGTATACCCTTTCGCAACAAGTCGTGCTTTCCAGGCTTTCACCTTTTTGTCAGATCCTCTTTTCTTCTTGTAGATCCACATACATCCAATGGGTTTTACACCTTTGGGTGGTTCCACGAGCTCCCAAACTTGATTGAAATACATAGATTCCATCTCAGATTCCATTGCCTTTTGCCATAGATCTGCATCTTTATCTAGAATTGCCTCTTCGTATGTCCTGGGATCCTCATCATGTTCGCCAGAGACCAAGTCCGAGGACTCTCCCAAAAACATGAATCTATCTGGTTGTTGAACAACCCTCCCACTACGACGAGGCACTGGTGCAGTATTAATGTTAAGTTGTGCATTTTCTTGTGCATGTTCTACTTGTACTATTGGCACTTGGGGATTATCTGTCCCTCACACTAGTTCCTCTAAAACGATACTATTCATGGGTTTATGGTTCATTATATAGTCTTCTTCTAAGAATCTAGCATTGGTGCTAACAATGATATCTCGATCCCTAGGACTATAAAATGAATAAACTTTTGTTCCCATGGGATAGCCTACAAACAGCCTTACTTCTGTACGAGATTCTAACTTGGTCGCGTTCTTGTTCAGCACATGTGCTGGACAACCCCAAATCCGAATATGTCTTAGACTTGGTTTGCTGCCAGTCCACAATTCTATTAGAGTCTTGGGAACCGACTTAGAAGGTACCAAGTTCAGAAGGTAAGCCGCTGTTTCTATAGCATATCCCCAAAATGACTTGGGTAAATCTGAATAACTCATCATCGATCTAACACTCTCTAAAAGAGTCTGATTCCTTCTCTCTGCTACACCATTCTGCTGAGGTGTGCCAGGTGCAGACAACTGGGATGTGATCCCATTTTCTGATAAATATTCCCTAAATTCTCCAAGCAAGTATTCGCCACCACGATCTGATCGTAGTGACTTGATACATTTTCCAAGATGTCGCTTCTCCGCACTTGCTTTGTACTCTTTGAATTTTTTAAAGCACTCAGACTTACGGCGCAACAAATAAATGTACCCATATCTAGAATAATCGTCAATGAAAGTGGCAAAATACTCATAACCTCCTCTTGCTTGGATACTCATAGGTCCACATAAATCAGTATGAACCAATTATAACGCTTCTTTGGCTCTATTCCCCTTTGCTTTAAAAGCCCTATTAGTCATCTTACCTTCCAAGCAGGATTCACAAACTGGAAATGGCTCCACTGCCAATGAGCCTAATGGCCCATCTACTACCAGTCTTTGAATCCTCCTCAAGTTAATATGACCTAATCTTAAGTGCCAAAGATATGTTTGGTTCAATTCAGAAGGTTTCTTTCTTTTATTTGAGCTAGAAAGAATGTTATTAGTTTCCTTATGTTGCAGCATTGGTTGGATAGGATTAATAATATATAAATTGTCTTGCAATGTACCAGAACATATAACTCGTTTATTCATCATAATAGAAACATTACGATCCAAACAAACATTATAACCATCCATGGCAAGTTTAGAAACCGAAATTAAATTCCTTCTAAACGAAGGTACATAAAGACAATTGTTCAAAACCAAAATCCTATCATCGCCAAAAGATAATGTAATTATTCCAACTGCAACTACTGCTACTTTCGTAGAATCTCCCATGAACACATATATCTCGCCATCTCTAAGCATTCTGGATTGCTGGAACCCTTACATAGAGTTACAAACATTGTCAGTGGCTCCTGTATCTACACACCAAGTGCTCGTAGATATAGCCGCTATATATGTTTTTGTAACTAGAGAAAGAGACATACCAGTATTGTTTGTCTTCTTAGGAAGAGGACAATCCTGTTTCCAGTGACCTGACTGCTTGCACCTGAAGCACTTGCCCTTAGGCTTTTTCACAGTACCTTGAACTCCCACTGCATTAGCAACCTTACCAGCTTTCTGTGTCTGAACCTTTTTCTTCTTCTTGCCTTTCGGCTTAGAGGAAGAAGCTTTCTCAGCCACATTCACTTGAACATTCTGCTTAAAGAGTCCTTCAGCTGCCTGAAGTTCTGTCAGAAGTTCCGCCAGACTATACATCCTTTTGTTCATGGTGTAATTCAAGCGAAACTGCTCAAAACTTTTGGGCAGACTCATAAGGATGATATCGATCTGGGTTTCCCCATCAATATCAGCACCAAGGATCTCCATCTCATTCAGATGAGACATCATCCTGAGAACATGATCCCTTACAGGTGTTCCTTCAGCCATCTGAGTGTTCATTAAAGCCTTCATTGCTACTTGTCTAGCAGCCCTATTCTGTTCCCCAAAAAGTTCCTTGAGATTAAAGAGCATATCTGAAGCAGTGGCCATAGCCTTATGCTGATGCTGCAAAACACCCGACATTGCTGCCAGAATGTAACATCGCGACATCTCATCAGCCTTAGCCCACCGCTTATAATACTCCTTCTCACTTTCAGGAGCATCTTCAGCAGGCTGATCTGGCTTGGGTTCATAAGTACAAAATTTGTACTCCTCAGCAGTCAACACTATGTCCAAATTACGTTTCCATTCAATATAGTTTGGTCCAGTAAGTTTTTTATCCTTAAGAATGGTGAATAGTGGATTAAAGCCCATAATGATCTAATCCTGAGAATCATACATGTAACATATAATCAGAGAGTTGCACAAATCTTAAAACCTATTGGTTTCCTCTAACAATTAATTAAAATTAATGCACTAATATTTAAACACCATAAGTATCTGGTACGCCACGATGGGTGACATATATACCACTTAAATTCGTTTAAATATTACTTCGGTCCTATTACTAAATAATACGCCACGTTAGGGTGGACTAAATATTATTTTTCATAGCTAAGTGTATACCATTATTTAAATTCTTAAATTACTCCAACTAAATACATCCGTTTGATATATTAATGGATAATTCCCAGGTCTTGGAGGAGTCACAACGGCCTCGCTTAATACCCAATTTCTAGACAGAATTGTAACGCCTCAACTTTCCAATACTGAAAATATATATTTTATAATAAAATAGACATTGATACAGGGAAATTTTAGAAAATTTCGGCATGAAGTATTCATAAATCGGACTATCCACCTGTAATTCAACCCAAACCAAATTCCAATTTAACAATTACACTTAATACACCAACGATTCCTCACCGGGATCGATTCCAGGTTATGGTATGAAACAAGAATCTAAACCATACAAATTATTACAATTTCTTCTACTATTCTGATTTCAATAACTATACCGTTTAATCTGTAGCTTAACTCCAATCCGTGCTTACCCGCTTTAGCTTCGAGATCTATCCTGTAAAGGCTGCCTCATTGCTCTCATATGACTCGTACGATGTAGACATCCACCCTTATTCCTAACTGAAAGATTAGAGAAAATGAAGCAAGAGTGAGCCAAAGAATGCTCAGCAAGCGAACAGTATAGTGAAACAATAATACTACAATGATTCATTGGTGAACATATCACTGACCAACTTATCTCAAAGAAATAATTCACAATTACAGAAGCTCAAGAACTTTAAAGATATAACATTTTATTTAATTCAGGAAATGGAATAGAATTGGACTATTTTGCATTTTATTAATAAAAACAATAAGGTTAGGCTACTGATCAGTCACGCACTAACCCCGGACAAACGCACACAGCAATGTCCTTTAATGGATCCACAACACACATTAGCCTTACTAACTTCTGACCACGAATCTGGTCCGACCCTTTACGGTCCACATTTTTAAAAACAACAACAATCCAATCCTATAATCTGAACGTCAGGTGTCGGAACAATCGACCACCTCGACCAGCCAAGCACCCTGGAAACTCACGTTCCAGGTTACAACTCAAATCTCAAGAAGAAATGAGGTCTAGTAAAATTCTGACCTAGATATCGACAAGTTCGATATAGAGAAGGGTATTATTCCATAATATATCAGTGAAACAGGGACAACAATTTCAGCACTATTGAATAGGAATATGATAAACAGCTATTCATATTTACTGAAAATTTAAGAGCAATAATATCAACGACAAATCGAATTAATATAATGATCACGTGACGAAAAACATGGTTCATTTGAGTGAAATGATTTATTTGCAACATGAATAACAACAATTGTAATTATAAGATAAAGCAAGGGTATAGTCAAGTGCTAAGCATTTAATAATTTACCAACGCATTATCAAGTTGAATCAACATAAGCGAATTAAGTAGTTTTTAAAATGATCATTTGTAAAATAACTCCAAGACAATAAAATTGTAGGACAGGTTGAAGAAAACCTCTCCTAAAGGGTCCATTGGTGAAAATCCGTTACCAAGTTTAAACTAACATGAGAGATTCGAATAGTTTAAAACGAAGATTTAAGAAATTCTCAATTACTTAAGGTCTCACTCATGTCAGCTAAGAACTTATAGGCTTCAGCTGCCAGAACCGGCATGACAAATATGAGTTTAAATAATTAAGAAGATCTCAATTCATTCTTGGTTTTAACGGTCACTGAGCAACACATGCCTCAACAACAGTATAAACCTCGAATTAGTTTACAATAATCTGAAGAAAACGCTCTTTGAAGAATATTAATAATGACGGGAAATATTTATATAAAATAATTTTTTTAAAGAATCAACACCTGAACAATAGGTGAAGAGAATAAACAATGACAGAATAATTTTGAGAATGAGTGTTTGTAAATTAATAGAAGAAGAATGTCACTGAAAGTAAAATAAAATAAAATAAAGGGTATGGGCACTAGCAAACATGGTTTAAAAGAAATATCGAAAAATCAACAGAACAGGTTCACATTATTTAGAATAAATATGAAGAATATAATTGCTTGCAAGAAGGAATTTCGAAAGAACAATAAATAATACAAAAGGTTTCACATCACTTGAACAATAAGTGAGGGATAATAAACTTGCCTCAATACACAGTGCTTCCATTTCCAATACTTTTGTAATAACCCTAACTTCAGTAATGCTACAGTGGTCACATGAACAGCAAATTTCGAGGATTTAGAGAAATGGTATATAGGTACCCTATAATGGAAACATAAAATGAATAAACAGAAACCATATTAGTGTTGTACAATGGAAATAAGTGACTCGAAATGATGTTAGATTTCAGAAATTCCTGAAGCATGGATTTTGAGGATTTTGATTTCGAATAAGCTTCTATTGGACATTAAGGAGCATAGAAATATTAAAGGAATTATATATTGAGGAATTAGTGAATTTAAGTTAAACTAGGAGATTTTTAAGTTAAGGGAATGCTAAGGGAATTTGGATTTTTAAACGATTTCAAAACCACTGGATGACGAGATATATTCGAAACGAACTACAACTAGACGAGTATGGAAACCAAACAACCAAGATTATAATATAACAAGGATAAATACCACATTAGTATTACCAAGAGTGCTAGCAAATTACTTAGGAAAATCAAGAAAATAGATTAAGAAATCATCAATGACATCATTAGGTGATGTCACTTTCCACTAACACATAATTAAGGGCTAAATTAGTCATTAACCAAGGTAAATATCCACATGACACCTCAAGACTCTAGAATACACAAGATTAATCAAGATTAGATCAAAGAGCAAGAAAGAAAAAAAGAAAATCTCTCCCTTTCTTCTTCAATTACAATCGGCCATTCCTAGAAACCAAGAAAAAAAGAAAAAAATCAAAAATCAAAACCCTAGCTAGCTTTAACATTAATTCAAAAGAAAAATCATGGAGCTTCTTGGAGGATGAATTAAGACTAGCACAAAGTTTCAAGGCCAACCATCATCATCTTCATAGGTAATAAATTCATGAAAGTTGCTTGATGAATAGTGATGAATAGTGGTTTCAAGAAACTAACTTGGTTTTATGATTCCTTTAGTTGATTCAAGTTAATCTAAGGTTGTTTAAGGAGTGCCCAAGGGTTATCAAGGATTGTTAAGAGTTGTCAAAGCTTCAAGAAGGTATAAACATGCTTGGCCTTTTGTATTTATGGTAGATATTGAAGTGGTTGGTAGTTAAGTAGTGTTAATGTAATGTTTATGATGATTATGTGTTATAAGTGGTTTGTTTTGATGTGAAAATTGTGTTGTGGACTTGTAACCATGGCTGGTGAAGCATACCACATGGTGTAGGTGATGATTATGGTGTTTGATAATGGATTTGGAGGAGTTGGATTTATGAAAGTACGAAATTATAGCCGTTATAATGCCCGATTTTCGTTAGGATGTAAGTTGCCCTGTTTTGGACCCCCTGCATCCGTATGGTACCCTACTGTCCAGGTTCCTATTTAACCATGAAATGATAGAGCTTAGTTCATAGATCGTTTTGATATAAGGTGCGTTAAAATCTGATGAACGGTTTAGGAGGAAAGTCAGTTTTAGTGAAAGCGGTTCAGAAACCGAGAAACTGTAAATGTATCAAACTTGAGGTTACAATTACCATACTTTAACATTGTTAAAAGTCACGAAATTTTGGGATAGTGTAGTAAGGGGGTCAGAGGACCCTTGACAGTTGACCTTACATTAAAATTCGAAATCCATATTTTCTGAGAATTTTTACAGTTAAGTGTGGTCGTTAAGGAAAATGGTGAAAACCCCTGAAACTTCGATTTAGGTTATAAACGGTTGAGTTCTTGAGCCTTTGGGATAATAATGATACGTTAAATATATATTAAAGTTTCAAAAGGTAATGTTATACAAGAGTGTAGTGAGTAAGAGATGTGGTTCTAACGATGGTCCTTTTGTGTTTATAGAAACTCCGGAAGAGGGACGAGCCATATCGTCAGGATATCGAAACCGAGGCAAGATTTCTTCTGTCCCTATTTGTAAAACTACTTATCTTCATAAAGAAACTTGATTTTGTGAAATATATATGTGATGCTATTATTACTATATTGTGAAGAAATTGTCCTCCTTGAGTATTAATATTGAAAAGAAAGATATACGAAGAGGTATATGAATATGGATATGAGTATAGGATGTATATGATTATGAATAAGAGTATGAGATGGACATGTATAGAGATGATTATGCATGAATTGAACATGCCTTATGATTAAGAGAATAAGAGAGAATGGTATCAGTGGTTTAATAAACATTATTTGATCAACATGCATCACTCTTAAAATAGATGGAATATTTTACAAATATAAAAGTATATTTGATTTCTGAATATGAAAGAGATGTTTGGAGCATTATGTTATATATATATTTTATAGAAGTAATGTGCGAGAATGGAAATGATATGAGTGATTGATAAAGGTGAAAAGAATTATGAGAAGAAATGTGAATAGAAAGGTGGATGTGAAATGATGTTTATGAATGGAAAATGATTTGATGAAAAGGGGGATTGCAACAAGATTTGCGTAAGTGGCTGTGTCATGGCTGTGTGCGACACAGTCCAGCATTCATTATTTTCATTACGGCACGAAGATGCCAAGGGAGGATGTAGCAGGTAGCCTTCCTCCAGGGATGATTATCATTCCTTCTACCGGTAGTAAAAAGAGAGCAGGTACGATTAGGCGACTGATCATCGTCCTAACGTATCAGGCGACAGCAGATATCCCCAAAGTTTTTGAAAAGAAAGTGTATTCAATGGTTTTCAGATTTCTATACTGAAAACAGAATAATGATATGAGATGATGGAATGATAGTTACAGATGAAGAAAAACTGATATTATATTATTTCAGATTCTATACTGAAAACAGAGTAATGATATGAGATGATGGTATTATGGATACAGATGAAGAAAAACTGATATTATATTAAAATAGATTACTTTCTTATAATAGTGAGTGGATGATGTATTATTAAATAAGAGCTTTACTCTTTCTTAAGGATTTTATTTGTTTCCTGCTATTACATATGCCTATACATATATGTATACTTGTTCACATTCTAAATTTTAGTTACAGAATGATCTTGCTGAGCTATTATAGCTCACTCTTGCTATTTATGTATATAGCAGCTAGGTCCCATGCCGATACTACGTACCACACCCCGCAAGAGGGTAAGGGAAAGGCGACCTTTTGAGCGAGTGCTGGCGACCATCCCCGAGGTAGTGACAAGCGAAGGGGCTTAGTATACTTATGTAAATTAAGTGTGTAAGTTGTAATAAACTTTAGTTGTTGAAGTGCTTCCTGTAGAAGCTTTGTTCAACAATGTACTTAGTAAATTCTGGGCTTGTAATAACTGTTAACTTTAAAACTTTTAAATATTGTGGTTGTTGTTCTATGAGCATATGACTGGTGTGTGTGTGTGTACTAGTGTGGGGTCAACTGCTTATTTATTTAATTATTTATAAAAAAAAAAAAAAAAAATTTCAGAGATATTAATATTGATCGGAGATTGGACTTTGACGGCCCGGATCCTTGACCCCGGATCACGGGGCGTCACAGATGGTATCAGAGCTAAGAGTCATATGCTCATAAACAAAAGTGATAATAATAAATGTATCAGTTATAATATAAATTGTGAACTTCCATCAAGTTCAGGGGTGGTATATCGCAGGTAGTATTTACTTTAAGCATATATTATAATTTATTAGACTGTTACTAATAGAATTTTATGTTTTATTATAGGGAGCGGAGATGGTTGAGCCGAGTCAGGACCCCCAGTGGCTAGGGAGGTCAGAGCAGGAGCTATTAGATCTTCAGCTGGCCGGGGTAGAGGTCCCCGAGTATGCAGTTGAGGACCTCAGGGAGAGACGCCGGGCGGCGGCTAGAGAGCGATTAGAGAGAGATGAGGCAGAGGAGCAGAGACGGAGAGATGCTGTGGCCCTAGTGCCATATATGGGTAGACCTTCTACAGGATCTGACGAGGCGGGTCCTTCCAGAGTGAGATCGGAGATCCCTGAGGAGGAGAGGCCACTGCGTAAGAGGCCTAGGTTGTCAGTTATACCTGAGGAGCCGATTGAGTGGAGGGATATTCAGATGATTCCCACTCCTGTCCGACCCAGCCCGGTGCCGTCACCAGTTCCATCCCCTTTACCTAGTCCTGACCCTATAGATGATCCTTTTGAGCAGTTTACCCCTCCAGGGCATTTTGGTTTCTTTGAGGAGGAGGAGGATCCTTCAGAGGATGCTGAGACAGAGTCGGTTCCTCCATCCCCACCCTTTGCACCACCACCACCTCCACCTGTGGATGCACCTCCCCTAGCTGTACCCCCTCAGGAGGCACCCTTACCGGCGGGTGACTCACTTTCAGCTACCTTATTGACCGAGTACTTTGCTCTTCAGGGACAGTTGGAGGAGTCCCGCAGGACTATAGACACCCTTCTACAGAGGTTAGAGAGAGGGAGAGGAGGGGTTATTCCGGATGGGATATCTCTGGGGATGATCAGTATTGAGCTACGAGCATTAGGAGATATTAGGAGGTTGTTGGGTGATAGGGGAGACCCGGCATGGAGGGCCCAGATAGTTGATACGGTTACTACCATGGTGGTCCAGATACGGGATGTTGTCAGGGCAGGGGTGTGAGCCGGGATAGTAGTTGTCACTAATCAGACTAGTCATCTTGCTGATGTCATTTTGGGGATTAGTTTAGTTGTCCACTGTTTTAATCCCAGTCTGATTAGAGGACAGTTAGTAGTACTTTTGGTGATATCGGATTAGTATGTACGGTTATGTTTTGGGTTTCGAACCTTGTATTAGATGATGTATATTATTAGCAGTAAAAGATGTTGTAACCAAATTGTAAAATATTTATGTACATTAATGAAGTTTGTGCATTTCTATCTAAATTTTTGCTGCATTTTTTTTAATATAATATAATAAAGGTTGAGACTCAGAAATATTGATGTATAAAAGGTGATTGACTTAATGAAAAGGCTATCGTGTTAAGGGCGATACACTTACCTACTAAAGTTATGGTATAACTAGATGTAAATCGCATGATAAAGATATTGTGATATGCAAATGAGCTAGTTAATGATATAATTGTGTATATAGAAATGATGTATATGGTAACCCAAATTCGGGTAATTAATAAGGACTATTGTTATGTACAGAACTATGCCGCCTAGACGTGACAGTAGAGCGAATGCAAGGGAAAATGAGAGAGACGAAAGAAGTCGAAATATCGAAGGTACTAGACTGAACGAAAATGCTCATAATGAAGAAAATCATGAAGAAGGAGAAGAGGAATCAACTGGCCAACAAAGGAATCCGGGAGGGGATCCCTTTGCCCAATTCATGGACTTATTAAGGCAGAATTTAGCAAATCCACAGAATCCTCAACCACCACCTGTTCTCCCCAACCAGGCAGCTAGTTCCTTTCGTGCCTTTAAGTCATTAAAGCCCCCAGAATTCGAGGGAACCACTAACCCAGTAGTAGCCAGGGCATGGCTAAAAGAAATGGAGAAAGCTTTCGAAATACTGAGGATAGAGGAAGATCAGAAAACAGTTTTTGCAGCCTATCTCCTAAAGGGAGAGGCAAATTACTGGTGGGAAGCTAGGAAGAACCTAGAGGAAGCGGGAGTGATAACCTGGGAGCGTTTCACTAGGGTGTTCCTAGAAAAGTATTCTCCTAGGTATCTAGAAAACCAAATGGAATTAAAGTTTCTGGAGTTAAAACAGGATAACCTAATAGTGGCAGAGTATGAAAATAAATTCTCAGAACTGTCGAGGTTTGTTCCCGAGTTTGTGCGTACTGAAGAACAACGTGCAAAAAGGTTTCAACAAGGGTTAAAACCCTGGTTACGAACGAGAGTGGCCCCATTTGAGTTAACTGATTATGCTGCAGTGGTTCAAAAGGCATCAATTATAGAGGCCGAGAGTGAGCAAGCTCAAATAGGTCGAGAGAATAAGAAAAGAAGATTTGAGGGCCCAAAAGGAGGTTCAAGTGAGGGAAGCTACTTTAACAAAGGAGGTAAAGGACAAAAATCTCAATTTGTGGGAAAATCGGGGGGTAACAAGACTACTAGTGTGACGGTGAGTCAGGGTGGAAAATCTTCGGGAACATTTCAGTCCAATCAATCACGACCACCATTACCAGATTGTGAGACGTGTGGTAAGAAGCATATAGGAGTCTGTAGAGTGCTGGGAGTAACTTGTTTTAAGTGTGGACAAAAAGGACACTACTTTAACCAGTGCCCATCAACTGATGCAAACCCTAAAAGAGATGTTAAGTGTTACCAGTGTGGGAAACTAGGACACTTTGCTAGAGATTGCCGTTCAGGTGGGTCATACGCGTCAGGACAGAGTGGGGCTGCTTCAAATAGGCCTACTGCTAGAGTGTACAACATGACCTTAGGGGAAGCGTTGACAAAACCAGATGCGGATACAGGTACTTGCTTTTTCGATTTAAATTTTGTGTGTAAGTCTTTGGTTAAGGATCGACTTAATCAATTAATGGAATAAATAAGTTAATAAAATAGATAAGGAAAATCAGTATCTGTTAAGGGCTAGGAAACGTTATGAAAAGAAAAGTAGGAGTGTTTTGGGAAAACACAAGCTCGTTGAGACGAACAGGAAATATATATTATAGGTAGTATTTCTTACAATTGTTTTAAAGAATATTATTAGAGCTTATTTTCTGGAAAATTTTACAGAGAGGAGCTATAGGAATATTGAGGAATTAATATTTATGTCATAATAGAGATCAGAAGATGGTCAAACCATAAGTGAGATACACTACCATTCAGAAAAGGTCAATGTAGTGGCGGATATCTTCGTCAAAAGAGGAAGGAGAGACGAGATAACAAGGAATGACTTGAAACAGGAGAAGATTTGTGAGGAAAAGACAATAAAAGGACTGCTATTGATAAACTAAATGGCATGTTGATGAATGACAAGGAAGTTATGTTAGTGTATGTCTGTGCAAACAAGATAGAGATATTATGAAAGGAAAAGGATAAAGGAAATAGTGTGGAAGTTAGAAGGTGTGAAGGAGAAAGATACTTATGGACATTTCCAACATGATTCCGGGACGGAATCCTTTTAAGGGGGGAAGGATGTAATAACCCTAACTTCAGTAATGCTACAGTGGTCACATGAACAGTAAATTTCGAGGATTTAGAGAAATGGTATATAGGTACCCTATAATGGAAACATAAAATGAATAAACAGAAACCATATTAGTGTTGTACAATGGAAATAAGTGACTCGAAATGATGTTAGATTTCAGAAATTCCTGAAGCATGGATTTTGAGGATTTTGATTTCGAATAAGCTTCTATTGGACATTAAGGAGCATAGAAATATTAAAGGAATTATATATTGAGGAATTAGTGAATTTAAGTTAAACTAGGAGATTTTTAAGTTAAGGGAATGCTAAGGGAATTTGGATTTTTAAACGATTTCAAAACCACTGGATGACGAGATATATTCGAAACGAACTACAACTAGACGAGTATGGAAACCAAACAACCAAGATTATAATATAACAAGGATAAATACCACATTAGTATTACCAAGAGTGCTAGCAAATTACTTAGGAAAATCAAGAAAATAGATTAAGAAATCATCAATGACATCATTAGGTGATGTCACTTTCCACTAACACATAATTAAGGGCTAAATTAGTCATTAACCAAGGTAAATATCCACATGACACCTCAAGACTCTAGAATACACAAGATTAATCAAGATTAGATCAAAGAGCAAGAAAGAAAAAAAGAAAATCTCTCCCTTTCTTCTTCAATTACAATCGGCCATTCCTAGAAACCAAGAAAAATAGAAAAAAATCAAAAATCAAAACCCTAGCTAGCTTTAACATTAATTCAAGAGAAAAATCATGGAGCTTCTTGGAGGATGAATTAAGACTAGCACAAAGTTTCAAGGCCAACCATCATCATCTTCATAGGTAATAAATTCATGAAAGTTGCTTGATGAATAGTGATGAATAGTGGTTTCAAGAAACTAACTTGGTTTTATGATTCCTTTAGTTGATTCAAGTTAATCTAAGGTTGTTTAAGGAGTGCCCAAGGGTTATCAAGGATTGTTAAGAGTTGTCAAAGCTTCAAGAAGGTATAAACATGCTTGGCCTTTTGTATTTATGGTAGATATTGAAGTGGTTGGTAGTTAAGTAGTGTTAATGTAATGTTTATGATGATTATGTGTTATAAGTGGTTTGTTTTGATGTGAAAATTGTGTTGTGGACTTGTAACCATGGCTGGTGAAGCATACCACATGGTGTAGGTGATGATTATGGTGTTTGATAATGGATTTGGAGGAGTTGGATTTATGAAAGTACGAAATTATAGCCGTTATAATGCCCGATTTTCGTTAGGATGTAAGTTGCCCTGTTTTGGACCCCCTGCATCCGTATGGTACCCTACTGTCCAGGTTCCTATTTAACCATGAAATGATAGAGCTTAGTTCATAGATCGTTTTGATATAAGGTGCGTTAAAATCTGATGAACGGTTTAGGAGGAAAGTCAGTTTTAGTGAAAGCGGTTCAGAAACCGAGAAACTGTAAATGTATCAAACTTGAGGTTACAATTACCATACTTTAACATTGTTAAAAGTCACGAAATTTTGGGATAGTGTAGTAAGGGGGTCAGAGGACCCTTGACAGTTGACCTTACATTAAAATTCGAAATCCATATTTTCTGAGAATTTTTACAGTTAAGTGTGGTCGTTAAGGAAAATGGTGAAAACCCCTGAAACTTCGATTTAGGTTATAAACGGTTGAGTTCTTGAGCCTTTGGGATAATAATGATACGTTAAATATATATTAAAGTTTCAAAAGGTAATGTTATACAAGAGTGTAGTGAGTAAGAGATGTGGTTCTAACGATGGTCCTTTTGTGTTTATAGAAACTCCGGAAGAGGGACGAGCCATATCGTCAGGATATCGAAACCGAGGCAAGATTTCTTCTGTCCCTATTTGTAAAACTACTTATCTTCATAAAGAAACTTGATTTTGTGAAATATATATGTGATGCTATTATTACTATATTGTGAAGAAATTGTCCTCCTTGAGTATTAATATTGAAAAGAAAGATATACGAAGAGGTATATGAATATGGATATGAGTATAGGATGTATATGATTATGAATAAGAGTATGAGATGGACATGTATAGAGATGATTATGCATGAATTGAACATGCCTTATGATTAAGAGAATAAGAGAGAATGGTATCAGTGGTTTAATAAACATTATTTGATCAACATGCATCACTCTTAAAATAGATGGAATATTTTACAAATATAAAAGTATATTTGATTTCTGAATATGAAAGAGATGTTTGGAGCATTATGTTATATATATATTTTATAGAAGTAATGTGCGAGAATGGAAATGATATGAGTGATTGATAAAGGTGAAAAGAATTATGAGAAGAAATGTGAATAGAAAGGTGGATGTGAAATGATGTTTATGAATGGAAAATGATTTGATGAAAAGGGGGATTGCAACAAGATTTGCGTAAGTGGCTGTGTCATGGCTGTGTGCGACACAGTCCAGCATTCATTATTTTCATTACGGCACGAAGATGCCAAGGGAGGATGTAGCAGGTAGCCTTCCTCCAGGGATGATTATCATTCCTTCTACCGGTAGTAAAAAGAGAGCAGGTACGATTAGGCGACTGATCATCGTCCTAACGTATCAGGCGACAGCAGATATCCCCAAAGTTTTTGAAAAGAAAGTGTATTCAATGGTTTTCAGATTTCTATACTGAAAACAGAATAATGATATGAGATGATGGAATGATAGTTACAGATGAAGAAAAACTGATATTATATTATTTCAGATTCTATACTGAAAACAGAGTAATGATATGAGATGATGGTATTATGGATACAGATGAAGAAAAACTGATATTATATTAAAATAGATTACTTTCTTATAATAGTGAGTGGATGATGTATTATTAAATAAGAGCTTTACTCTTTCTTAAGGATTTTATTTGTTTCCTGCTATTACATATGCCTATACATATATGTATACTTGTTCACATTCTAAATTTTAGTTACAGAATGATCTTGCTGAGCTATTATAGCTCACTCTTGCTATTTATGTATATAGCAGCTAGGTCCCATGCCGATACTACGTACCACACCCCGCAAGAGGGTAAGGGAAAGGCGACCTTTTGAGCGAGTGCTGGCGACCATCCCCGAGGTAGTGACAAGCGAAGGGGCTTAGTATACTTATGTAAATTAAGTGTGTAAGTTGTAATAAACTTTAGTTGTTGAAGTGCTTCCTGTAGAAGCTTTGTTCAACAATGTACTTAGTAAATTCTGGGCTTGTAATAACTGTTAACTTTAAAACTTTTAAATATTGTGGTTGTTGTTCTATGAGCATATGACTGGTGTGTGTGTGTGTACTAGTGTGGGGTCAACTGCTTATTTATTTAATTATTTATAAAAAAAAAAAAAAAAATTTTTCAGAGATATTAATATTGATCGGAGATTGGACTTTGACGGCCCGGATCCTTGACCCCGGATCACGGGGCGTCACAACTTTAACTCCTTATCACTTTACACCCAACTCTACTTCTTTATACATTGACCTTTCCTCGATAATACTCATCAATTTCGAAGCTTTTCCTTCCTCTCCAAATTTCCCTTTTATACTCGTACTGGCTCCCAACTGACCTCTCACTGGAACCTATATAAAAATAAAGTACTACTTCAGTACTCTTATAACTTTAATCGTCTATCTTTATTCTACCCAAACGCATCCTATAACGCTTTACAATTTATCACATATAGCTCATATAGATCATATTCCCGAAATAATAATAATATATAATCACGTAAATCACATAACACTTAGCACAGAGTTTTAACTTATACTTATATCCTTTTAATACGTATATCACATCGATTTACAAATAATTCTTATCGATTTATTTTAAGTTTTACAAAATAATTATAACGAAAATTGGACAGAACCTTCTTTAAAATATGGCCTAACCTGTCAAAAATACTATTAATCAAATCAACAACCAAATATCCCTAGCTTCGATACAATACACAATCATATCCCTTCATACCATATACCACAATTGTACATCTATGGCAATCCACAAACTTAACTTATAACGTACATAATGATATCTTTCACAAACCATGTCACCACATGTACATTCCACTTTAGTACTTAAAATCCCGCTACAACTCTTAATAGAAATTATAATTATTACTACAAACACTATGTACGAGTTATACAGCGGATAACATGTCCACTAATTATTAATATTTAAATAAACATTTATACGACACATAATAATATACAACTTACCCCCCCCCCCCAATCCACTGACAAACCAAATCAATTCATAATTTATAGCCATCACTTAAATACTAGATAACTAGATAATAACATAGTTATAATTATTTGTTAAATATGAAAATTTTATTTTTAGAAAGTTTATAATTTTAGAAAATTCGGGCAACATCCCCTTCGTATGAGTAACAACCAGTCGGAGCACAGCTGACACAAAATCAACCAACATTCAACAATTATAGTTACTTGTCACTAATATTACACCTTAACATTACAAACCAATAATGCACATAAAATCCATACTAGTAATGTGTACTTAACTTTCCCGACATACAATAAGATTTATATCCTGAAATAATTTTGTTACATATCAAGCAATTTACTCCACCAATTAACTCGTACATCGATTTAAAACCAAAATTCATTAGAAATTAAAAATCAAACTAGACCAAAAACCGAACCCACTTCCGATTTCAAACTGTACAAAAATAACACATACACGCAGCAATATTCAGCCCAACAGTTCATATTTGAACTTATACTATGATGAACAAATGCTTCAGAATGGTGTTTACCAGAATCACTAAAACCCGCCAAAATCACTTGCACCTACATGCAACCACAATTATACGAACACATAACTACAGCACATACTGAACAGACTCGACCCAACACTAACACAACATTAATCATACTTAACAGATGGAAAAAGGCTCAATAACTCGATACCAGTACTCACCTACACATACCCACAATTCGTACGTCGTACACACACGATACACACACACACACGGCCAATTCGAACCACAATACAACTCGCCCAAACCACACAGCCACACTACATATACAAACATACACACACACACACAACTCGTAATACATACACACACACAAACTCAGCAGGACTCTCACACACATATACAATTTCTCACACACAGCACCACCAAAACTACTCAGTTATGCGCGCACACACACTGAAACACAAAATGGCAGAAACAGGGGAGAGGGAAAAGGGTAGATTACCCCACGAATCTTCAAAAAACAAGCTAAAATCGGTTGTGTGTACACAAGAGAGGAGTGATAGATTGTCCGAGAGAAAAATTAAAGAGTAATCGAGAGAGAGAATTCTAGAATGCTCGTGAGATTGATTTTGGGGGAAATAGCTGATAAATTAGGGATTTGAGGATAAAAGGGGATATATGTTTGTTTAAGAATTTTTCTGAATAGAAAATTAAAAATTCCATCTTGTAAAATAACAAATAAATAGGTAACAATTGGGAAAAATCAAGATTTCATTTTTAAAACGTAAAGAATAAAATTATCCACCTCCCCGTATTTTTTAGAATATTTTTAGGATCAAAAACGAATTAAATATGGATTTGACAAGTTTTGATCCTTTAAATACCATAAAGCTCTTAAAATCATTTTAAAATACTGAAGCACCCAAAATAATTCACCAAGTAATTTTAAAAACTAAATAATATTATAAATAGGATAACACAAAAGATTTCGGAATTTTTAAATACTCCGATGATTTTATAAAATTTTCCGAAGATCAATAACGCATGATTTAAATAAATTTTAATCGTAAAAAAAATTCAAATAAAAATTACAAGGACTAGCACGTCACACATACATCACCATATTAACATGTAAACATGAGGTCACACATATTTTATTTAAAAAAAAAAAATTTCACCTCACATAATCCACATTTAATATTAAATAATAATAATTATTATTATTACGATATTTCTAGGGCGTTATATCCTTCCCCCCTTAATAGGATTCTGTCCTCAAAATCGACCGTAAGAAAACATATAACGGTATTCTCAAACATTTCTTTCATTCTAGAATTCCTTTATATCATTTCATATCTCGCTAGGCTCGTCCAGTAAACCCGCAGATTCCAACATAAACTTAAACCTTTGGTTTACATGTCTCGTTAATTCTAGATACTTATCACTCGTACGTGACGATCCTTTTCTACCAAAAATTGGACATGACCTATTCGTATTATGGACTATGCCCTGTATGAACGCACCTCAATTTCTAATCCAATCATCCATAAAAATTCCCATATATATAATACTAAAACGAAATCTGTCTCGACTAAAAATACATGATAACTAAATAAGTCTTTCATAACGAAATCCACGCAACTAAAACAATTCGTACAACTTCCACGCTCCTACTCATAATCAGATTGGCTCAGATAAAACTCTGAGAAAAAGAATATCAAGAAATCCCCCAATCATTCTTACTCCCCTTTCAACGTGCAATGTTACTCGAGGAAGGAATAACTGGGAAACTTCTATCCATCCTTAATCCCATTGTTTTACTAAGTAACCTTTTCGAAACTAATAACCATTTACCTTGACACATATATATCTTACAGATCGTAAAAATTTAAACTCTACACATTATAACTCCCATATTTATAAATAACTCATTTCCTTGAACTATTTCATCTTCTACATTCATCCGCTTCACGTTCTGCTTCCGTCAACTCCGCTTGATACTTCCTACTTTCCTCTAACGATTCATTCGCAATAATCTAGACCTTTGGATCTTCCATCTATAACTTCCCAAATTCATTGAACATTTCCTTGAGCATTGTATGCCTATTTAATCTTTCCTGGTTCATCCGATTGCACTGATACTTGAGCGGTTTTCGATCTCTTCTTTCACTCCTAAAATCTTTCACCTTTATCCATTCATTTCTTGACTGGTACGCTTGTCTACTGTTGTAGCTATCTTGGTAAAATCTTTGACAATCCTTCAATAATTCCTAGCTGGTCCTTCAAAGTTTTCGATCTCCGCTAGCATCTTAGGCTGTTCCTGATTCATTTCTGTTTCGTCATCACGACATTTACTTCGATCCTTTCGTCATATCTTGAAAATGTATTTCTTCCAATTGCAAAGATCATACTTAGTAATCATATACATGTCCTTTCTATATCCTCAAATATCTTGTTATGTCTTCCGATCTTAAATCCTTGAACTTGATTACATTCCTGGATTTCAAAATCTCCTAGGTCTTACATTCCTTTCCAGTCAAATTTCACATCCTCTATTAACACAATTCTTGAAAATTTCCTGGTTTTCTATCTTCCTTTTCTTACCGTCTCGTTCCATCTGCGTAAACTCACTCTTACTCTTAATATTAGTGATCCTCTGACTATATTCGCACAAGTTATTAACTCCACACAATCACTTTACTTCCTTATCCAAAGCTTCAATCCTTGCTAAAATTCCTTACAAACGAACCGTCCCACTCTACCTTGTCTTACTCAACTTATCCCATTCCATCTCTAAACTTTTATATCTGACAATTTATCTCCAACATCCAAATTCCTGTAATATCTTATCTACTGTATCCATAGTGAAAATATATAATAAGCAAGTATTCTTCAACAATCTTTCCTCCACGATAACCTTCACATACCAATTATATCAATCCTCACTATATTTTCGACTTTAACAAAATTATCATTTCATGTTCTTATCATCTACTCCTTAACCATAATCAGTTTCTCCGTATTGTTGAATTTTGTACGTGTTTTGTCAATCCACTGTGTAATTTAACTTGATATTCACTCTCTGCTTTAACTTCAATTCTCAAGCCTACTCAGCAAATTTTTCATTCGACGTAAATGTACCTTGTACCACTTAGATGTCATTGTTTCCATCTTTACTACTCTCAATCACTGATAGCTTTAGAATTCATAAGGGTTTATAACAAAAGAAACCAATACAATGGACATATGTTAGCAAGTATGAATAAGTTGAATTTTGTTTGATATGGATTTGATAAAAGAATTTACCGAGAGATCAGAATGATCGTTGAACTGTTTCTAGGTTGAATTTGTCACTTAGGTCAACCATCATAGTACAAAAAGGTGGCCAGCCTTCAATACTTTCATGACAAACACAATCAGTGGCGTCCCACTAGACTTCTATCACATAGATAGATGTCCCTGGATCCCCTATATACATAGGGTTGTTCTTCCCAGTCAGAATAAATAAGGTTAAGTATTCAAAGAGAAACAAAAAGAATTTAAAAGTTTCAAAAAGTTTATAGATATACAATGTTGAATAAGGAATAGCAATTATTCGGGGAAATTAGAAAGAATTCAAGGGTCTCAATAATTTATATGCATCATGTTGAATCAAGTGATCCCCTGGAAAATAGAGGTATCTCTGAAAAATAGAGATATGTTTAAATGAATCTGAAAAAAATTCGTTAGCAATTGAAATAAAGTTGATTATCAAAGGTGATGGGTTTTATCAAAATAAGAAGTACAGAAAGAAAGGTTGAATCTCCTTAATCAATAAACTAATTGAAATCAACGGCTAGTAATGAATATCCACGCCATTCCTCCAACCTATGCCAACAATCGCATTTCACATCTTGTTTACAATCCTTTCGCACTTTCTATATCGCTCGCAAGGTAACTAAAGACACAAAAGAAACTCTAGAAGGTACGCAAAGGTCTGCACGTAGGGTCTTCCAAGCTGATAGCTCTGGTAGTCTATTTAGCATATGTTGTTCCAAATTATCTGCCTCGTCCTAAATTGAGTCTCCGGATGAATCGGATTTCTGCTCGCGTGATATGTAGAAATACCAAATAACGTCGTAACAGTCGTCCTAATATCCTAAGGTGAATCTTATCCTAAATCGTCCAATCTAACATCCCACTTAAATATGTATACCTAATCATCCTAACTTGTTTCAGTGACCATAACCTGTCGCTCTGATACCAACCTGTAACGCCCCAACTTTCCAATACTGAAAATATATATTTTATAATAAAATAGACATTGATACAGGGAAATTTTAGAAAATTTCGGCATGAAGTATTCATAAATCGGACTATCCACCTGTAATTCAACCCAAACCAAATTCCAATTTAACAATTACACTTAATACACCAACGATTCCTCACCGGGATCGATTCCAGGTTATGGTATGAAACAAGAATCTAAACCATACAAATTATTACAATTTCTTCTACTATTCTGATTTCAATAACTATACCGTTTAATCTGTAGCTTAACTCCAATCCGTGCTTACCCGCTTTAGCTTCGAGATCTATCCTGTAAAGGCTGCCTCATTGCTCTCATATGACTCGTACGATGTAGACATCCACCCTTATTCCTAACTGAAAGATTAGAGAAAATGAAGCAAGAGTGAGCCAAAGAATGCTCAGCAAGCGAACAGTATAGTGAAACAATAATACTACAATGATTCATTGGTGAACATATCACTGACCAACTTATCTCAAAGAAATAATTCACAATTACAGAAGCTCAAGAACTTTAAAGATATAACATTTTATTTAATTCAGGAAATGGAATAGAATTGGACTATTTTGCATTTTATTAATAAAAACAATAAGGTTAGGCTGCTGATCAGTCACGCATTAACCCCGGACAAACGCACACAGCAATGTCCTTTAGTGGATCCACAACACACATTGGCCTTACTAACTTCTGACCACGAATCTGGTCCGACCCTTTACGGTCCACATTTTTAAAAACAACAACAATCCAATCCTATAATCTGAACGTCAGGTGTCGGAACAATCGACCACCTCGACCAGCCAAGCACCCTGGAAACTCACGTTCCAGGTTACAACTCAAATCTCAAGAAGAAATGAGGTCTAGTAAAATTCTGACCTAGATATCGACAAGTTCGATATAGAGAAGGGTATTATTCCATAATATATCAGTGAAACAGGGACAACAATTTCAGCACTATTGAATAGGAATATGATAAACAGCTATTCATATTTACTGAAAATTTAAGAGCAATAATATCAACGACAAATCGAATTAATATAATGATCACGTGACGAAAAACATGGTTCATTTGAGTGAAATGATTTATTTGCAACATGAATAACAACAATTGTAATTATAAGATAAAGCAAGCGTATAGTCAAGTGCTAAGCATTTAATAATTTACCAACGCATTGTCAAGTTGAATCAACATAAGCGAATTAAGTAGTTTTTAAAATGATCATTTGTAAAATAACTCCAAGACAATAAAATTGTAGGACAGGTTGAAGAAAACTTCTCCTAAAGGGTCCATTGGTGAAAATCCGTTACCAAGTTTAAACTAACATGAGAGATTCGAATAGTTTTAAACGAAGATTTAAGAAATTCTCAATAACTTAAGGTCTCACTCATGTCAGCTAAGCACTTGTAGGCTTTAGCTGCCAGAACCGGCATGACAAATATGAGTTTAAATAATTAAGAAGATCTCAATTCATTCTTGGTTTTAACCGTCACTGAGCAACACATGCCTCAACAACAGTATAAACCTCGAATTAGTTTACAATAATCTGAAGAAAACGCTCTTTGAAGAATATTAATAATGACGGGAAATATTTATATAAAATAATTTTTTAAAAGAATCAACACCTGAACAATGGGTGAAGAGAATAAACAATGACAGAATAATTTTGAGAATGAGTGTTTGTAAATTAATAGAAGAAGAATGTCACTGAAAGTAAAATAAAATAAAGGGTATGGGCACTAGCAAACATGGTTTAAAAGAAATATCGAAAAATCAACAGAACAGGTTTACATTATTTAGAATAAATATGAAGAATATAATTGCTTGCAAGAATGAATTTCGAAAGAACAATAAATAATACAAAAGGTTTCACATCACTTGAACAATAAGTGAGGGATAGTAAACTTGCCTCAATACACAGTGCTTCCATTTCCAATACTTTAACTCCTTATCACTTTACACCCAACTCTACTTCTTTATACATTGACCTTTCCTCGATAATACTCGTCAATTCCGAAGCTTTTCCTTCCTCTCCAAATTTCCCTTTTATACTCGTACTGGCTCCCAACTGACCTCTCACTGGAACCTATATAAAAATAAAGTACTACTTCAGTACTCTTATAACTTTAATCGTCTATCTTTATTCTACCCAAACGCATCCTATAACGCTTTACAATTTATCACATATAGCTCATATAGATCATATTCCCGAAATAATAATAATATATAATCACGTAAATCACATAACACTTAGCACAGATTTTTAACTTATACTTATATCCTTTTAATACGTATATCACATCGATTTACAAATAATTCTTATCGATTTATTTTAAGTTTTACAAAATAATTATAACGAAAATTGGACAGAACCTTCTTTAAAATATGGCCTAACCTGTCAGAAATACTATTAATCAAATCAACAACCAAATATCCCTAGCTTCGATACAATACACAATCATATCCCTTCATACCATATACCACAATTGTACATCTCTGGCAATCCACAAACTTAACTTATAACGTACATAATGATATCTTTCACAAACCATGTCACCACATGTACATTCCACTTTAGTACTTAAAATCCCGCTACAACTCTTAATAGAAATTATAATTATTACTACAAACACTATGTACGAGTTATACAGCGGATAACATGTCCACTAATTATTAATATTTAAATAAACATTTATACGACACATAATAATATACAACTTACCCCCCCCCCCCAATCCACTGACAAACCAAATCAATTCATAATTTATAGCCATCACTTAAATACTAGATAACTAGATAATAACATATTTATAATTATTTGTTAAATATGAAAATTTTATTTTTAGAAAGTTTATAATTTTAGAAAATTCGGGCAACATCCCCTTCGTATAAGTAACAACCAGTCGTAGCACAGCCGACACAAAATCAACCAACATTCAACAATTATAGTTACTCGTCACTAATATTACACCTTAACATTACAAACCAATAATGCACATAAAATCCATACTAGTAATGTGTACTTAACTTTCCCGACATGCAATAAGATTTATATCCGAAAATAATTTTGTTACATATCAAGCAATTTACTCCACCAATTAACTCGTACATCGATTTAAAACCAAAATTCATTAGAAATTAAAAAATCAAACTAGACCAAAAACCGAACCCACTTCCGATTTCAAACTGTACAAAAATAACACATACACGCAGCAATATTCAGCCCAACAGTTCATAATTGAACTTATACTATGATGAACAAATGCTTCAGAATGGTGTTTACCAGAATCACTAAAACCCGCCAAAATCACTTGCACCCACATACAACCACAATTATACGAACACATAACTACAGCACATACTGAACAGACTCGACCCAACACTAACACAACATTAATCATACTTAACAGATGGAAAAAGGCTCAATAACTCGATACTAGTACTCACCTACACATACCCACAATTCGTACCTCGTACACACACGATACACACACACACGGCCAATTCGAACCACAGTACAACTCGCCCAAACCACACAGCCACACTACATATACATATATACACACACACACAACTCGTAATACATACACACACATAAACTCAGCAGGACTCTCACACACATATACGATTTCTCACACACAGCACCACCATAACTACTCAGTTACGCGCACACACACACTGAAACACAAAATGGCAGAAACAGGGGAGAGGGAAGAGGGTATATTACCCCACGAATCTTCAAAAAACAAGCTAAAATCGGTTGTGTGTACACAAGAGAGGGAGTGACAGATTGTCCGGGAGAAAAATTAAAGAGTAATCGAGAGAGAGAGAGAATTCTAGAATGCTCGTGAGATTGATTTTGGGGGAAATAGCTGATAAATTAGGGATTTGAGGATAAAAGGGGATATATGTTTGTTTAAGAATTTTTCTGAATAGAAAATTAAAAATTCCATCTTGTAAAATAACAAATAAATAGGTAACAATTGGGAAAAATCAAGATTTCATTTTTAGAGCGTAAAGAATGAAATTATCCACCTCCCCGTATTTTTTAGAATATTTTTAGGATCAAAAACGAATTAAATATGGATTTGACAAGTTTTGATCCTTTAAATACCATAAAGCTCTTAAAATCATTTTAAAATACTGAAGCACCCAAAATAATTCACCAAGTAATTTTAAAAACTAAATAATATTATAAATAGGATAACACAAAAGATTTCGGAATTTTTAAATACTCCGATGATTTTATAAAATTTTCCAAAGATCAATAACGCATGATTTAAATAAATTTTAATCATAAAAAAAAATCAAATAAAAATTACAAGGACTAGCACGTCACACATACATCACCATATTAACATGTAAACATGAGGTCACATATATTTTATTTAAAAAAAAAAAATTTTCACCTCACATAATCCACATTTAATATTAAATAATAATTATTATTATTACGATATTTCTAGGGCGTTATAAGAATTCTCCATAGTCAACATCAAAAAGAGTATCCAATTTTCCTAACGAATTCTATGAAACTTGGTATGTCACGTTAGGGTGATCTATATACCTTTCAGTATTCGTTATTTAATTTAAGAATTTTGTTCTAGTAATTTCTGAAACCTTTTAAAATAACGTAAATAGTACGCCACGTTAGGTGATCATATATACCATCTACATTATTTAAAAGATTATTTTACATTCAAAATAATGGAGACCGTGGGATTTAATTCCTAATTAATTCCCTCACCCACTTAGAATTTTTATTTAAAAAATTGAGGAATTTTATCTAGCATGCATCGCCTTATGTTATTTAATCGCAGTCCACATGTATCAAAATACACAAAACACATAACATAACAACATGCTATTCATGATTAAAGCATAATAAATAAATACTATGTCCATGTCGTCCTAATTATGTTAAACATGCAATTAAAAAATAATTACACACATAATTAACAACACACATAAAATAATTAAATAAACCAATAATCAAAATCAGTGGAAAAAATTAAAATAAAATTTTCCACTATTATGGCCCCTTGAAAAAAAATTTCCAGCCCTGTATTCTGCTGAAAAAACATTTTTCTGCCAAAAAAATTGCTGTTGCGCAGCTTGTAGACGCGTTACAGCCCTGGAAGCCCTGTCGCGCATGACGCACATGCGTTACACACCAGGATACAACTGTTGCGCATGTGCATCCTGCGTTACACCCCTGTTAGCTATTGTAACGCAGAACAGACCTGCATTACAGCCCTCCAGCAGATTTTTCACGCGCCTCTTCCTGTTTCTGTTTCTGTCGCCACCAGTTTCTTCGAATTGTTGTATGTTCATTCAACAGTAACAGCAAGCCCCCATCAAAGTTTCGCAACGGAACAAATTCTTTTCTCCGTTTTGATTTCCGATCGCACGTAATTGTTACAAAATACCCGGATTTATACAAAATCCATAAACAATTACAAGAAAAATAGATCTAACACAAAACTAATTTTGTAAATCTATTCTAACACGATCAACCCTCGTGTAAATTACAACCACGATAAACCACGTGGAAACCAATTGCATAAAAATTAACCACGATAAACCACGTGGGATCCAAACACATAATTAAAAATATACATGGCCATAACAGTGGATAACAACCTGCAAATCAGAATATACAAGCCTACCACTATATACATGCATATATAATTACGACATGGACATCGTATCAAAAATCGCAGAACCATTGAACCTAGCTCTTGATGCCAATTGTTGGGACAATCAGATCGTGGCCCTGCGATTTTTGATACAATAAATTAAACGAGTACGAATAGAAAATTAACCTTATTAACGGTTGATTCCACGCTCTTCTATTGTATTCCTTTACTCCCTTGAACGAAGTGTGGCCTTCGATCCTCCAAGGTTTCGCCTCCCTGATCTAGAATTCAGAACCCTTATTCTTGGAGACATAATGAGTATTTATAGGCTACAATAGGGATCGAGGAGTAAATTAGGTTGGCCCTTCTAATGATAACTTGGGCCAAGCCCTTTATCATTAATATTAATTAATTCCACTAAATAATTAATATTGCACCACCCACCTAATTCCGGTAATTTATTTAATTAATTAAATCGGCTCCTTTATTATTTGCTTATTAAATTCCCCATGTTTAAAATATCGCATGTCCATTAATTAAATAAATTACTGATAATTCATTTAATTAATATCTTTTATCCTTGATCATCCACTCAACCTTTATTTAATTATGCCGGAATAAATCCACCTGCAGGGTTTCACATAATTAAATCTTTTTGAACTTTCAAGGGGACATCATTAACCTGAATATTATCAAGACATGGATTCCTTCTATAAATAATATTCACCATATATATTATTTCATCACCCAAAATATAATGAAATAAATCAAAAGAATTATATAAATCAAAGAATGTAAATAATATACACGTGTCAATTACTATATCTGGATTAAGAACCTAAGCATTAATAATAACATAGAATCTTAGTTCTCCTTCTTAATCAGTATAAGGGAACAATTCTAAATTTGATCCTGTTCAATATACACAAAGTATACTAGTATTATTTATTAGTCAATATAAACTAATCTAAATAATACTACAGCCATTCCAGTGGATTGTCCAATACCACCTGTGCTGTGAACCTTATTATATTATATAAACCGTATTTAATAATCTAATATTCTGTATCCCATTTGATACTAGATTATCCACAATATATAATATTAGACAACATGTAAACATTTAAATGATTCTCAATTAAACTGGCCAGAAATAAATGTATATACTTTAAATAAATATTTTTAGTATACACCAGCACCACATACTGTAAAGCATGTTGGAAAGCCTACAAAGAAGCTTGGAGAGATAGTACAAGAGACAAAGAGCTAAAGAAGTGGATCTGAACAGAGTTCTAAGAAGTCAAATCTGTAGCAGTTTGGATGTTTACTAAAATAGGATAGACACATTAGAAAGCAAATTTGTTTGCTACCTTATTTATTGTAAGCAAGTTGTTCACATGATATAAATGAACAACCCTACTTCTTTAGCGAGGATAATCATCAAAAAGAGTGATCAATAGTTTTTACATGTAATATCTCTCTGAGAAAGAAGCTGAGAATACTAACATTTGTATTCACATATTGTAGCAAATATTTATCTAATACAATATTAGATTAAAGTGAGTGATCGTGTTCTTGTGTTTATATTCCGCACTTACATAATCTGTTAAACACAAACACACACTTTGTTACACAACCAGATTCAAACCCTTAAAACAACCTTCACCTAAAACACTTATCAGAAGAAAATTTTGAGAATCCATTCACCCCCCTCTGTATTCTCTTCGGTATATTCAATACTCAACAAGTGGTATCAGAGCGGGCTGTTTATTTAAAAATAGAAAAAGATCATGAATACACCAAAGACTAAAGGAACAGTGAAGGTCCCTAAGTTCGAAAAAGAGAATTACAATCTCTGGAAGACTAAAATGCTGTTGTTCATCAAAGCTGTTAATCCTCTATATCCTGAGATACTCAAGAATGGTCCCTTTGTTCCATAACAGGAGATTCCTGAAAATACTGTTGGAACTGTAATCATTCCAAGATCCTATGTGGCTAAAGAACCATCCAAATGGACAGAGACAGAAAAGGAGATGGTTGCTCTCGATAGTCATCTCATGTTACTAATCATAGATTATATGGAAATTTCAATGTTTGCTAACATAGCCTCTTGCAAAACAGCAAAGGAGATGTGGGATCATATTGAGGTGTTATGTGAAGGAACAGAGGAGGTTAGAGAAAACAAGAAACAGATACTGGTCACACAGTATGAAGCTTTCATGGCTCAGACCAAGGAAAGCATTACTGACATGTTTGAAAGGTTTCACAAGCTGGTGACTGAGCTACAGATGAATGGGAAGGTTTACAGCACCAAGGAGTTGAACATGAAGTTTCTATTGTCCTCACCAAACCATCTTAAGCAAAGGGTCATTTCTCTAAGAGAAAGAGATTTGAACAAAGTCACATATGATGTGCTCTATGGGGTTTTAAAGACTCATGAGCTTGAGTTGCTTCAGAAGAGGGCTATCCAAGCCAACCAAGGTAGAATGGTAAACACATCATGTGCCTTGATTGTCAGCAAATCTGTTCAAGACCTAGAAGCATCTACAAGTCATCTGAGAATAGAAGAGATAGTAGATGATGAAGAAAATGAAGGTGAATTAACTGAACCTGTTGAGGAGAAGGAAGAAGAAGAGTTCTATACTCTTGAAGAGCTAGATGGCATGGAAAACACTTCATATACTTTCATGGCCAGAAAGTTTCCAAACATCAGATTCAAGTAGAACCAACCCTTCAAACCTAGACCCCAAAACCATTCATTCAACAAGAGCAAGGCACCTATGAAAGCAAACAAGAATAAATTCAAAACCAGCCATGTGGATAGGTCATCTGTAAGGTGTTATAGATGCAATGACCTAGGGCATTTTGCCAGTGAATGAAAGAAGCATAAAAATAAGGATAAGGAGTTTCTAGAGCTTGAAGCTAAGTATAAGGCCCTTCTGAAAAAGAAAACACAAGGCAAGGCCTACATAGCTGAAGGGAAGTGTTGGGATGACTCTGATAGTGATGGAGAGGAGCAAGAATTCTGCAACTATGCCTTGATGGCTGATTCCAAGGATGAACAATCTATATCTGACTCTCAGGTACCATCTCTCACTACCATAGATATGTCTGTTTCTGAGTATAAATGCATGGTTGAACAACTATCTATTGAAATGTTTAGTATTCATACTAGTATGACTGTTGCTAATGAAAAGATTGCCAAACTGTCTGCTAAGAATGAACTGTTAAACAAGAAGAATGAGGAACTTGAGCTAACTGCTATGCAAGTAGATAACCTTAAGAAAGAAGTTGAATATCTGTAGAATAAGGTTCTATGTGCTAGTCAGGTTGAGAAGGCTCTAGGGATGAACTAGCTGAAAATGAATTCAAACTGAAAACCTTTAAGAACTCCTCTAGTCTATTGCAGTCCTACCATGAGAAAAACCAAGCTAAACCAAAGACTGCCATTGGACTTGACTATGGAACTCTTAAACAGAGGAAAGGCTATGCTTTCATTGAAGATGACATAGTTGTTCAGGATGAAGTGCCTCACATTTTGAAAAAGACTAAGTCTCCAATTTTTAAAGAACCAACATTTGAAATTGATGAGGATGCCTTACTCATCAAGCAAATGTTGAATGATGAGGATGAGGCACTGTCTAGTGAACAACTAGCATCCTCTAAGAGTGAGAGTGTTAAGGCAAAAGCAAAGAAGCCAGTAGGAGGTAGACCTAGACCTGAGAAGTTTGTTTCAGCTGGGAAAAATGAATCTGAGAAGAAAGTGGCAAATAAGAAACAAAATAGGAATGGCAAGCTAGGGATAAACAAGAATAATAATTATGCTTATGTGCCAAATGCCCCTAGAAAAGTTTGTCAAAACTATTTTAGCACTAATCACTTAACTCATGCATGCAAGAAACCAACTGGTAGTGTAGCTAAGCCTTTCTATGATTGCTCTGTGCCTTTAAGACATAGAGATTCACCTTTCTGTGATAAACTTGACTGTATGCCGTGCAACATGAATGTTATGACTAGCTGTTTTAATTTAAGAAGATAATTCATGGATGGTTGCAACAGTCACAACATTCACACACACTACACAAGGCCAGAGTCTTCAAAGTCCTTCTAGAGTTAGGAAGGTACCTCTGTCACCTAATTCTAAGAATTCAGATTATAAGACTTCTAACAGTGACAAGAAGACTAGTCCTAAGAAAGTTGATAAGCATGGTGTTTTTGATAAATCTGTTTGTAAGCCAAGTGGACCCAAACTTGTTTGGGTACCAAAGAAAAAGTAATACCTTTGTGCATGCAGGGCAAAGAAATTGAAAAGAAGGTCATGTGGATTTTGGACAGTGGATGCTCAAATCACATGACTGGTGATATGGCCCTGCTATCACAATATGAGGAGAAGGCTGGCCCAATGGTTGCTTTTGGAGATGACAGCATGGGTAACACATTGGGATATGGCAAGTTAAAAGTTGGTAATGTCATCATTGAAGATGTAGCACTAGTCAAGGGTCTCAAGCATAATCTGTTAAGTGTTGGTCAGTTTACTGATAGAGGATTCAAGGTAAATTTTGACAAAGATGAATGTTTGATCACCCACAAAAAGACTGGTGATTTTGCTCTATCTGGAGTAAGAAAAGGAAGCCTGTTTGTAGCCAATATGGACTCTGCAAACAAGGACAAAGTTTGTTGCTTCTACTCAAAAGCATCAAATGAAGATTGTTGGCTATGGCACAAGAAGTTATCACACCTGAACTTCAAGGCCATTAATTCTCTAGTCAGAAGAGAGTTAGTGAGAGGCATGCCCACACTTGAATTCTGTCAAGAAGGAGTGTGTGAGGCTTACCAAAAAGGAAAGATGAAAAGGTCAAGCCAAAAGTCAAAGACAGTGACATCAATCACCAAGCCTCTACAATTAATTCATATGGATTTGTTTGGGCCTGTCAATATTATGTCACTCTCAAGAAAGAAGTATGCCCTAGTGATGGTTGATGACTACACAAGGTATACATGGGTGGAATTTCTAGCATCAAAGGATGAGGCTCCACAAGTAATCATTGAGCACATAAAGAAAGTAAATAAGGAAGCAAAAGCCAACAATGCAATTGTGATTGCATTGAGAAGTGATAATGGAATAGAGTTCAGAAATGCCTTACTTGAAGCATTTTGCAAAGAGAATGGCATTTTTCAATAATTCTCAGCTCCAAGGACTCCACAACAAAATGGAGTAGTTGAGAGAAAGAATAGAACTCTAATTGAGGCTGCTAAAACAATGTTGCTTGATGCAAAAATGCCTACATGTTTTTTGGCTTAGGCTGTGAGCACTGCATGCTATATCCAGAACAGAACCCTCATCAACAAAAACACTGGAAAGATACCTTACAATTTGATGACTGGAAAGAAGCCTACTCTAAAGTATGTTCATACTTTTGGAAGCAAATGCTTTGTGTTGAAAGACAATTCAGAATATGTTGGGAAGTTTGATGCAAAGGCAATTGAAGGAATTTTTCTTGGCTATTCTATGGAGAGAATTGCATACAAAGTTTATATAATCAGTTAAAAGAAAGTTATGGAAAGCACAGATATGACATTTGATGACAGTAAACTACCTGGATTAGAAGAAGCCAATGATGAAGATAGAGATCTATTAAAGTTTGAAAATCTAGATGATTGTGATGAAGAGATTGAAACTGAAGTTCAAACTCTAGTTCAACAAACTCAAGTGAATGATGGAACAAGAGAAGAATCTGATCCAATCAACCGTGAAGAGACTAGCATCCAAGACACACATGTGAATAGTAGCAACTTCACAGGGGGAGGAAATGAAAATGATCATGACTTGGATGATGAAGCAACATCAAAGTTGAGAAATCAAACTGAGCACTCAAGGAAATGGGATAGGCCACACACTGTAGAGCAAATTATTGGAGATCCAAATGCAGGAGTGAGAACTAGGAGAGCAACTCAAAATGAGTGCCTCTATGGTTGCTTTCTATCTCAGATTGAGCCTAAGAAACTTGATGATGCACTGTTGGATCCAGATTGGATTATTGCTATGCAAGAGGAGTTGAATCAACTTTAAAGAAACAAAGTATGGGAACTTGTGCCTGCACCAAAGGACAGAACCATTGTTGGAATAAAATGGGTTCTGAAGAATAAGATGGATGAAGATGGTGTAATAGTAAGAAACAAAGCAAGGTTGGTTGCAAAAGGATACTTTCAACATGAAGGCATTGACTATGATGAGACATTTGCTCCTGTTGCTAGACTGGAAGCCATCAGAATCTTTTTGGCATTTGCTGCTCATTCAAACTTTAAAGTCTATCAAATGGATGTCAAGAGTACATTTCTGAATGGGGAGTTGGAAGAAGAAGTTTATGTGCAACAACCACCTGGCTTTGAGGATCCACATTTCCTAGAATTTGTCTACAGATTGCTTAAGGCATTGTATGGAATTAAGCAGGCTCCAAGGGCATGGTACAACACTTTATCATAGTTTCTTCTTGAAAATCAATTCACTAGAGGCACATTGGACAAGACACTATTTTACAAGAAGCATGGTAATGATATTATCCTAGTTCAGATTTATGTGGATGATATCATATTTGGCTCTACAAATGAGAAGCCATGTGAGAAAATCTCTAAGCTCATGCAAAGCAGATATGAGATGAGTATGATGGGAGAGTTAACATTCTTTCTTGGATTGCAAGTTAGTCAGAGGAAGGATGTTATCTTCATCAGTCAAACCAATTATATCAAGGATTTATTAAAGAAGTTTGACTTAGAAGATTGCTCACCTACAAAGACACCCATGGCCACTGCCACCAAATTGGATGAAGATGTCAAAGACAAGAGAGTAGATATTTCAATCTACAGAGGCATGGTTGGTTCTCTACTCAACCTCACTGCAAGTAGGCCAGACATCATGTTTGCTACATGTCTGTGTGCAAGGTTTCAATCAAATCCAAAAGAGTCTCATTTGATTGCTATAAAAAGGATCTTTAGATATCTGAAGGGCACTCGAAACTTGGGTTTATGGTATCCTAAGGACACAGGGTTCAATCTGGTTAGTTATTCTGATGCTGATTATGCTGGATGCGGAGTGGATAGGAAAAGCACCTCAGGTAGCTGCCAGTTTCTTGGACAAAGGTTAGTCTCTTGGTACAGCAAGAAACAACAATCTGTGTCAACTTCCACAGCTGAGGCTGAATACGTAGCTGCTGGAAGTTGCTGTGCTCAAGTGCTTTGGATTAGACATCAGCTTAGAGATTATGGACTTGTGTTGGAAAGAATTCCAATCATGTGTGACAACACAAGTGCAATCTCTATAGTTGTCAATCCTGTCAATCATTCTAGGACAAAGCACATTGACATCAGATATCATTTCATTAGGGAACATGCAACTAATGGAACCACTGGGTTGCATTATGTCCCTACAGATAAACAGTTAGTTGATATATTCACTAAGCCATTGGATGAAGCCACCTTCACAAGGTTGGTTAGTGAGATTGGAATGCTGAATATAATCTGGCTAAGTGAAAATATCAACTAGATTGTTGCAGCAGTAAACACTTACTTTATCTAAATTCTCAATATTTTTGAAATAAGTGTTGGCTGAAATATGATTTATAAATATTTCAAATCTGTTGCATATGTTAAAAATCATATTCAAATTAGCTTGAAATTTCTATGAAATTTTAAGATTATCACTATTTAATTTGTTAGAATATTCTTCATTGAATAATTCTGGTGAATTTTGAAAAGATAGTGAAAATTCACTTTTATGAGTGGAAAGTGTAGCTCGATAAGTCAGACTTCTCTAATGACTTTCATGTCTATGGTCGACTTCTCTAACAAGTCAATTTGGAACACTCTTCAGTTCTCGAATAGTGCATTTTGGAGAAATCGAATAGAGACTTGCTTGACTTCTCGAATAGGACATTTGAGTTCTCTAATGACTGAGTTCTCGAATAGAACATTCGAGTTGTCGAATCATTTGAAAAGACTGAATTTTCGCTGAATCTTAATCATTTTTGCATTTTTATTCAGAATTTTAAATCACTCATAAAAACATATTTTATTTAATTTATAATTATTTCTAAGTTAGATAATAGCCAGTTGTGAGTTACAAACTGCTTGAGATATCGATTAAGTCTCTCTTGACTTATCGAATAGTTCATTTCTACTTCTCGAATGCCTGACTTGTCGATACAAAACATATATCAAATCGACAATTCAAGTACTTCATACTTATACAGTTTTACATCTATTCGTTTCATTTCATTCGATTTCTCAAGCATCTAAAGTTCCAAAACCTCTGAAAACCCTATCTTCAAAAGCTAAATTTCTTCTTCAACCTTCATTCTCTTCTCTCGTCTCTCTGTGTAACAATGGCAAATACCCAACTCACAATTCCTACCCACACCAACTTCATTGCTATTACTAGTGATATGGAAGCACCCAATGCTAATTTCAAGTGCTTTGTTCGATGGATATTTGAGTCCTGCATCAAGGATGCACTTTCAGCCAACCCAACACTGTATCTAGATTTGCTAGAACAATTTTGGAGGACTGCTACTGTGGAGGTCATTGCTCTTGAGAATGCTATAACCTCATATATAGTCTACTGCAAGATTCAGGACAAGGAGATGACCATCACTACTGCAGACATGAATCAAGCATTGGGGCTACAACAAGGAGTGTATGACCCACTAGCCACTAATGCTGAATTGGAGGACTTCTTTGATTTTATCAACTATTCGGATAAAATCAAACTTTGAAATTTGAATAGGAAGTTCTTGAGAAAAGAATGGAGCTATGTCTTTGCCACTCTTCTCCAAGTCTTCACAGCAAGGAAGTCTAGCTTTGACCAAATCAGTACACCTGTTCAACAAATAGGCTATGCCCTAGCGTATGGGAAAAAGATTGATGTTGGACTAATCATAATGCAGGAGTTGTATGGGAGACTTGGTAAGAACTCAACCAAGAGAGTTACTGAAATTTTCTTCCCTCGTTTTATTCAATCTCCACTTAATTTTGTAAATAACAAATTGATTGAACTGCCTGGGATAGATAAATCTAGAATAGGCTATCCTAGATCCATGACCAAACTCATTTTTGGTAGCTTGGAGACTAGGAATGATGTGGATGTAAGACTTAAAATAACTCCCCATATGGAAAGTTTATTTAGGACTTACCCCCACAACATGCCAATATTTGCCTCTAAATCTGAGTTAGCTAGGCCTAATCAAGTAGAACAAGATGCTAACCCAGGGTAATCAACAAAGTTAATAATATAACACAACAGTTTCAGAGTTCAAGGTACACTGTTAACCATCCTACTACAAAAAATAAATACCGAGGGTAATCTCAATCATCCACCATCTGTGATAACGATATAGCGAGTAAAGAAATTATTAAAGCAATATAAGAATATCCTAAACCTACTACCTACTATCCTAATGATAACCTACACCTATCGCTCCTATCCTATGCCTATAAGGGTTCAAATCATATCCTACGCATATCCTATACCTAATCCTGGCTTGTTTCAGTGACCAAAAACCTATTCGCTCTGATACCAACCTGTAACGCCCCGACTTCTCATACTAAAAATATACTTTTATAATAAATTATTGGATATAATTAGATAAAATGGATTTTTTTTTATACATGGAAACTTTGGAAAATTTCGGCATGAAGTATTCGTAATACGGACTATCCACCTGTATTTTGACCCAACCAAATTTCATAAAAAGAAAACATCTGCAATTCCAGCTACTTAAGAAAAATAAACACCTGTTCAACCTGTCCTAACCGATCAGGTGAACCATACTACTATGCCCTCCCGATCATAAAACAAGATCGGAGCAAATCTAGGCTGTCTACGGTCCACAACAAGTTCTTCTCAGATATAGCTCCTACTTCGTATCTTTTCTTCTTTAACTGAAAAAGGGTAGAAACAATAGCAAGAAGTGAGCCAAATGCTCAGCAAGTAACAATATAGATGCAAATAAATCAACAACAGAAATGTGGATGCAACAATATAAGAAATCATTCTTTGAGCTCTTTCAAAATTTGACAATTTATAATCCATTTCCAAAGGTAGGGAGAAAGAGAGAAAACAATCAATTCTCTCTTTTATATCATACTTCCACTTTTAAAACGTTTCAATTGGATTAAGCTTTTTATTAAAACTGGACAATACGGGTGATCAGCCACGTAATGTCCCCATTCCTTTGAAATTGGGTTCCCAATTAGGCAACACATTGGCCTCTATTGCTGGACTAGGACCACCCTAGCCTCTTACGCCAAATTAAAGTGCTGGACTAGGACCACCCTAGCCTCTTACGCTAATTTAAAATAATTAATTAAATGTCCTTAAAATAAAGCAAGTTTCGATGAATAGAATTCTTATGCAATAATTCAGAACAGGTTCAAGTGTGATTCACAAGTATTTAAAAATAAAGGTTTATCAAGCTCTTGTCATTTTAGAGGCATAATACAAGGTGATATCGAATATGGTAGGGCTTAGGGAAAAAAATAGGAATATAAACAATACGGGTAATTAATTAATTAAGGACATAACAAAGGTTAGGGATTTAGAGTTTAATTCAAAGATTACCAGGTATAGTTAGGCTAGTGTGGTTTAATAAAATGGATATGAAATAAGGTTTAAGCTAGTACAAAAGGTATATTACACAACAAGGTATAAGGATTTAGAGAAAAATCAAGGGTTATAAGGTATAGTAATGCTAGTGTGAATTAAGGGAATAGATATGAAATAATGTTCAAGCTTATGCAAAAGGTATGTTATACCACAAGATATGCAGTTCAACGAGAATTCGAATAAGTAATAAGGTACAACAGTTTAAACGGTAATCTATAAGGGTAACCACAAAGGTACAAGGGTTTAAGCAACAGTTTATATGGATTTACAATATAGTGCAAAAGATTTGATAATTGACTTGAAAGAAACAACAGTAAGTTATAAGAATTTAAGCAACAATCCATAAATAATTGATAGAATCTGAACTTCGATAAAAGAATCAAGTTACTTGCCTTAACCAAATATTTCCACGCTAGTCACTTAGTTCAAAAACCCTCAGCCTTTGCCTTTCCTTTATCCTTTAAGTCTTCGTCTTTCGTAGCTACACATATAAAAACGCTATTTCAGAATTCTATTAAACATTCGACGTTCATCTCTGATCGCCTAACCTTAATCTACCCTTGCGATAATTCTTAAATTTATTCACTATCCATATACTATCAATTCTTGACCACTAACAAAATTATATAATTATGATTGCTAAATACTTAAATAATCACATAAATAAAATATAATCCAAATACCACTCTATATTAGTAGTACATACTTATATACATAGACTCGAGAAAATACAATTAATATTTTTAGAAAAATTTTGACGGCATCCCCTTTATACGGGTGACTACTAGTCGGAACATAACCGACTCAAATAGACTCAAACAGCCACTTAAGGCAGCAATGGTTCAATACCACCACAATATTCCATTATAAACCAATTACTAACTTCACTTTAAAATACAACTTATTTTATACTATCCATGTACAATCAAATATCTACATACAATCTTATATTCATTCTATATTCCATAAGTACAACACTTAACTCAATTAATAAAATCTCTATCCACAAAACAGCGAAGGAGAATCGTTGCAGCTTAGTAATTAAATCACCAGCCATGAACCACACACACACCCGGTATCCATAAACACACACGCAGAATTAACTGAATATACACACACGCACATAACTATGAATTAGTACACCCAGAAGTACTTACTCACAACCACATACGGCCCAAACAACAATCATAACAGGATTATTTAGTTCAAATTCGAACTACAAGGGAGAAAAGAAGATTACCATGGTAGCTTTGACAGAACCGAGACAAACTTTCCCACACCCAGCTTTTATACTCACACGCGCGCAATGATCATACACACACAAATGTACGAGAGGGCACAGAGAGGGGAGGGAGAGAGTTCCTCGGGACAGAAAACGAGAGAGGGAGAGATTAAATGATGAAAACAAAAGAGATTTGAGAGAGATTAGGAAGAGAGAAGTGAACCTTTGAGCGAGAAAAAGATTAATTGAGAGAGATCTGGAGGAAAATAGAGTTGGGCAACACAGTTTTTGGGAAAAAAAAATAGTCGATTTAGGGATTAAAAGGGGTAAAGTAATTTAGGAAATGTTTCTAGAATTTTTCTGATTTTAAAACAATTAAATCCAGTTGTGTAAATTACAAAATAGATGAATAAAATCTCAAAATTATTTTTAAAAAGTATCAAGTAAAATTATCCACCTCCCCATATTTTTAAAATAATTTTAGGATCAAAAACGAATTAATTATGAATTTTACAAGTTTAAATCCATAAAACACAAAATAATTCATAAAATCATTTTAAAATCCTTAAAAACCAAAATAAATCCATCTAATATTTTTAAAACTCAAATAAACTAATAAAGTAAATAATACAAAAGATTTCATGATTTATGCTTATCCCGATGATTTTATAAAACTCTCAGAAGATAAATAAAACATGATTTAAATAGAATTTAATCCCCAAAGATAAAAATAAAAATAAAAAAATACGTAGACTTATCTGACACATATAAATCATCAAATAAACCCACAAAACGAAATCACACATATTTCACATTTAATATTAAATAAATAATTGTAAATATTACAAAAATTTCTAAGGCGTTATATCCTTCCCCCCTTAACGGGATTCTGTCCCCAGAATCTCACCTAAGTAAATAGATGAGGATAATTCTCTAGCATCTCGCTCTCAAGTTCCCAAGTTGATTCTTCAACTCTTGGGTTCCTCCACAAAACCTTTACCAACTTAACTGTCTTATTCCTTAGCTTCCTATCCATTCTGTCCTGAATTGCTACAGGCTGTTCTATATAAGACAAGTCTGGCTGTAACTCAATAGGCTCGTACTCGATCACATGACTCAAATCTGGATGATATTTCTTGAGCATTGATACATGGAAGACATTGTGGATATGACTCATATGTGGCGGTAGGGCTAACTCATACGCGACTTTTCCAACCCGTCTTAAGATCTCAAAAGGTCCTACGTATCTCGTACTGAGCTTTCCTTTCTTGCCAAACCTCGTAACTCCTTTCCAAGGTGACACTTTCAACAACACTTTCTCTCCTTCTTCAAAATTCATATCTTTCCTGGCTTGATCAGCATACTTCCTTTGTCTGTTCTGGGCAGCAATTATCCTCTTCTGAATGATTTCGATCTTTTCCTTCGTTTGTTGCACTAGTTCTGATCCTAACACCTTACGCTCACCAACCTCATCCCAATATACAGGAGATCTACATTTCCTTCCATATAAAGCTTCGTATGGCGGCATCCCAATACTCGCATGATAGATGTTGTTGTAAGAGAATTCCACCAAAGGTAGGTGCTCGTCCCAACTTCCTTTAAAATCCAATGCACACGTTCGTAGCATATCTTCAATAGTTTGAATGGTTCGTTCACTCTGTCCGTCTGTCTACGGATGATAGGCTGTACTCATCTTAAGCTCAGTTCCCAAGCATTCTTGAAATTGTTTCCAAAATCTGGAGTTGAAACGTGGATCTCGATCAGATACAATAGTTACTGGCACACCGTGACGCATAACCACTTCCTTCAAATACAGCTGTACCAACTTATCTAGTGAGAATCTTTCGTTGATTGGAAGAAAATGGGCAGACTTAGTCAAACGGTCTATGATTACCCAAATCGCATCATGATTAGCTTTTTTTCTCGGTAGCCCCACAACGAAGTCCATAGCTAAATGCTCCCATTTCCACTCAGGAATATCTAATGGCTGTAATAGTCCACTAGGCTTTTGATGTTCAGCTTTGACTCTTTGACATGTGTAACACTTACTAACCCGCTCTAAAATCTCTCTTTTCATATCAGGCCACCAGAAATGCTCCTTCAGGTCTTGATACATCTTTGTACTTCCCGGATAAATCGAATATCTTGAACTGTGCGCATCACGTAAAATCTCATTCTTTAACTCTGGAACGTTAGGAATCCATATCCTCGAAGAGAACCTTAATATACCCTTATCATCTTTCTGTGTGCAAATTTCCTCACCTGTTAACGTGTTCATATCTTGTTTCATGACTTCCTCCTGACATTTTTTTATCTTTTCATGTAACTCTGGTTGAAATGTCATGGTATAGAACTTCTCACTGGTAGGCTCCGAAATCTGGACTTCTAATCTCAACTTTTCAAACTCCTTGAACAATTCCTTTGAGATGGTAAACATGTTCAGTCTCTCCTTTCTACTCAATGCAGCAGCCACTACATTCGCTCTCCTTGGGTGATAATTAATTGTGCAGTCGTAATCCTTAATTAGCTCCAACCAACGCCTTTGTCTCATGTTAAGTTCCCGTTGGGTGAAAATATACTTCAAACTTTTGTGGTCCGTGTAAATCTCACATTTCTCACCATATAGATGGTGTCTCCAAATCTTTAGTGCGAATACAATTGCTGCTAACTCCAAATCGTGAGTCGGGTACTTTTGATCGTGAGGCTTTAATTGTCGGGAATCATAAGCAATCACCTTTCCATACTGCATCAGTACATACCCCAATCCCTTGTACGAGGCATCGCTGTAGATCACAAAATTCCCTTGACTATCAGGTAACACCAACACTGGTGCTGTTACTAATCTTTTCTTTAATTCCTGGAAACTCTCTTCACACTTTTCATTCCATATGAACTTCTCATTTTTCCTAGTCAACCTGGTCAATGGTGAGGCAATCTTAGAAAAATCTTGAATAAACCTCCTATAATAACCAGCCAATCCCAAGAAACTTCTCACTTCGGTGGACGTTCTCGGTCTGCTCCAATTCACCACTACTTCTATCTTTGCAGGGTCAACTCTAATTCCTTCACTACTGATTATATGGCCTAGAAACTACACCTCTTCCAACAAAAACTCACATTTTGAAAACTTGGCATACAACTTCTCCGCTCTCAGGATTTCCAACGCAATTCTTAAATGCTCCGCATGATCTTCCCGGGTGTTCGAATATATCAAGATATCATCAATGAAAACTATCACAAATTTATCCAGATGCTTCCTAAAGACTCTATTCATAAGATCCATAAATGCTGCTGGGGCATTGGTTAATCCGAATGGCAGCACCAAGAATTCATAATGTCCATACCTTGTGCGAAATGCCGTTTTTGGAATGTCTTCAGGTTTGATCTTTAATTGATGATAGCCCGATCTTAAGTCAATCTTCGAGAAATAAGCTGCTCCCTTAAGTTGATCAAACAAATCATCGATTCTAGGTAAGGGATATCTATTCTTGATGGTCAGCTTGTTGAGTTCTCGATAATCGATACACAATCTCATACTACCATCCTTTTTCTTGACAAACAGCACAGGCGCTCCCCACGGTGATACACTTGGTCTTATGACTCCCTTATCTAAAAGTTCTTGCAATTGCGTTGCCAACTCTTTCATCTCCACTGGTGCCATTCTGTATGGTGCTTTGGACACAGGTTCTGCTCCAGGTATTAGGTCTATAGCAAACTCCACTTCTCGATCTGGAGGTAAACCGGGTAATTCTTCAGGAAAAACGTCAGGGAACTCATTAACTATGGGTATGTCTTCTATCTTCGGTGCTTGCTTCTCTACATCCACCATATGTGCTAAATACGCTTCGCAACCTTGTCTAAGTAACTTCTTAGCTTGCATAATGCTCAGGAATTTCTTTACCTGCCTTTGTCCTTGAAATACTACTTCCTTATCATCCTTCACCTTTAATCTTACCTGCTTCTTCCTACACTCAATCTGTGCATCATAGTCAGCCAACCAATCCATTCCTAAGATTACATCGAATTCTCCCATTTCGAAGGGTATCAAATTGGCATAGAAAAGGTAACCACCTATCTCTATATTACACTAAGGACACACTTGATTGATAGGGACTCTATCTTGGTTTGCCACCTCTATCACTAAAGCTTGCTCTAAAGGTCGAATTTCACATTGCAATTTACTAAAAAACTTGTTGGAAATGAAAGACTTGGTAGCTCCAGAATCAATTAAAACTTTAGCCTCTACTGAGTTCACAGGAAGCGTACCTGCGACAACATCCATTTCCTGAACAGCATCCTGCATTGTCATGTTGAAGGTTTTGGCTCTAGGTTGAGACATCTGGGACTGAGATGGAGGTCCAGTTATCCTCAGGGCATTTGCCGATGGGGGTCCGGCTATCCTCAAAACATTTCCCGACTGAACTGCCTCCTTGCAATCCTTAGCAATATGACCAATTTTCCCGCAGTTGTAGCATGTTATCCCTGGTTTTGAAGTCGGGCACTCTCCCGCGTAATGTCCCTTCTTGTTGCATTTAAAACAGGTAATACTTAGTCTGTGGCAAACTCCCGAGTGCTTCTTCCCACAAGTTGTACATTCAGGTAAGGCTGGTCTGATTGCAAGCTACTGATGGGTATTCTGAAGACGTTTACCTTGACCACCGTTTCCATTCTTCGGTTTCTGAAAACCTCGGTTCCTGTCAACCCGACCCTCATTCCTTGGCTTGAACTTGTTATTATTATTACTACCTCTTGGGTTCTGACTTCCCTCAGTACTTTCTATCTTCCTTTTCTTTCCTGCTTTCTCTTTCTGATACAATTCACTTTCACCTTCAACAATCATAGCCTTCTCCACCACCATTGCATAGTTCTCTAACTGAAATAATGCCACCTTACTACGTATCCATGGCTTTAGACCCTGTTGAAATCTTTTAGCTTTCTTTGCCTCAGTATTAACGTATTCAGGAACAAACCTTGCTAACCCCGTAAATTTTGGCTCATATTCTGCCACGCTCATGTTTTCCTGCTTTAATTCTAAAAACTGAATCTCCAGCTGATCTTGCATATACCTTGGAAGATACTTCTCGAGAAATAACTCGGTGAATCTCTGCCATGTGATCACTCCATCACCTTGCAACAGTTTTGTTGACTCCCACCAATAATTTGCTTCAGCTTTCAAGAAGTAACTAGCATATTCCGTCTTCTGATCTTCTCCTACCCTAACCAACGCAAAAGCTTTTTCCATTTCATTAAACCAAGCCCTAGCTTCTATAGGGTTGACAGTACCTTTGAACTCTGGAGGGTGTACGGCTTGAAAAACCTTAAAGGTCACAATTGGTTGGGCGGGTCGTTGCTGAGCTAGTGCGGCTGTCTGTTGTTGAAGAAGTTGGAGAATTTGAGTCATAGTCGGGTCAACTGGATTTTGATTTCCAGTATTCTGGTTTTCAGGATTTGCAGTAGGTGTTTTCTTCTTTGGAGGCATGATTCTGATAAGAAGATAAATAGTTCATTAAACAACAGGTAAATAAACAACAAGCAATTATGTATAGAGATAAGGTTTACAAATCCTGAATTTTTGAATTATCTGTGATCACAAGAGTTATAACGATGTATAGAAACAGGGAAGCATAGATATTATCTTGAGTAAGTAATTCTAACAGGAGATATTTAGGCAACTCAGAAATGTAATAAAAGATGTGCAGATAACGAGAAAATAAAGGTCATGGTACCAACAAAGTTAATAATATAACACAACAGTTTCAGAGTTCAAGGTACACTGTTAACCATCCTACTACAAAAAATAAATACCGAGGGTAATCTCAATCATCCACCATCTGTGATAACGATATAGCGAGTAAAGAAATTATTAAAGCAATATAAGAATATCATAAACCTACTACCTACTATCCTAATGATAACCTACACCTATCGCTCCTATCCTATGCCTATAAGGGTTCAAATCATATCCTACACCTATCCTATACCTAATCCTGGCTTGTTTCAGTGACCAAAAACCTGTTCGCTCTGATACCAACCTGTAACGCCCCGACTTCCCAATACTAAAAATATACTTTTATAATAAATTATTGGATTTAATTAGATAAAATGGATTTTTTTTTATACATGGAAATTTTGGAAAATTTCGGCATGAAGTATTCGTAATACGGACTATCCACCTGTATTTTGACCCAACCAAATTTCATAAAGAGAAAACATCTGCAATTCCAGCTACTTAAGAAAAATAAACACCTGTTCAACCTGTCCTAACCGATCAGGTGAACCATACTACGATGCCCTCCCGATCATAAAACAAGATCGGGGCACCACAACCAAAATTAAATACATACAAGCTGATAACCAGACATTAAGTCATAATACAACACCCCACTACTAACCCGGATCTCTAACAGGTAGTGGTATGAAACAAGCAGCTACTAACTAACTATTACAACAAATCACTAAAACCTTAATTTAAAAGCCACATACATTCCACAATTAAATACAACTAGCTGATACTATTATACAAGCCTTAACTGGTCTTCAGATGTCCGACCTTCAAGCAGAGCAAATCTAGGCTGTCTACGGTCCACAACAAGTTCTTCTCAGATATAGCTCCTACTTCGTATATTTTTCTTCTTTAACTGAAAAAGGGTAGAAACAATAGCAAGAAGTGAGCCAAATGCTCAGCAAGTAACAATATAGATGCAAATAAATCAACAACAGAAATGTGGATGCAACAATATAAGAAATCATTCTTTGAGCTCTTTCAAAATTTGACAATTTATAATCCATTTCCAAAGGTAGGGAGAAAGAGAGAAAACAATCAATTCTCTCTTTTATATCATACTTCCACTTTTAAAACGTTTCAATTGGATTAAGCTTTTTATTAAAACTGGACAATACGGGTGATCAGCCACGTAATGTCCCCATTCCTTTGAAATTGGGTTCCCAATTAGGCAACACATTGGCCTCTATTACTGTACTAGGACCACCCTAGCCTCTTACGCCAAATTAAAGTGCTGGACTAGGACCACCCTAGCCTCTTACGCTAATTTAAAATAATTAATTAAATGTCCTTAAAATAAAGCAAGTTTCGATGAATAGAATTCTTATGCAATAATTTAGAACAGGGGGTTATTCTGTTTAATTTCAAGAATAAGTGACTGAAAATCAAGTAAGCAATCCAATTTAATTGTATAAGGTTCGCAAGGTAGGGTTCAAGTGTGATTCACAAGTATTTAAAAATAAAGGTTTATCAAACTCTTGTCATTTTAGAGGCATAATACAAGGTGATATCGAATATGGTAGGGCTAAGGGAAAAAAATAGGAATATAAACAATACGGGTAATTAATTAATTAAGGACATAACAAAGGTTAGGGATTTAGAGTTTAATTCAAAGATTACCAGGTATAGTTAGGCTAGTGTGGTTTAATAAAAAGGATATGAAATAAGGTTTAAGCTAGTACAAAAGGTATATTACACAACAAGGTATAAGGATTTAGAGAAAAATCAAGGGTTATAAGGTATAGTAACGCTAGTGTGAATTAAGGGAATAGATATGAAATAATGTTCAAGCTTATGCCAAAGGTATGTTATACCACAAGATATGCAGTTCAACGAGAATTAGAATAAGCAATAAGGTACAACAGTTTAAACGGTAATCTATAAGGGTAACCACAAAGGTACAAGGGTTTAAGCAACAGTTTATATGGATTTACAATATAGTGCAAAAGATTTGACAATTGACTTGAAAGAAACAACAGTAAGTTATAAGAATTTAAGCAACAATCCATAAATAATTGATAGAATCTGAACTTCGATAAAAGAATCAAGTTACTTGCCTTAACCAAATATTTCCACGCTAGTCACTTAGTTCAAACACCCTCAGCCTTTGCCTTTCCTTTATCCTTTAAGTCTTCGTCTTTCGAAGCTACACATATAATAACGCTATTTCAGAATTCTATTAAACATTCGACGTTCATCTCTGAACGCCTAACCTTAATCTACCCTTGCGATAATTCTTAAATTTATTCACTATCCATATACTATCAATTCTTGACCACTGACACAATTATATAATTATGATTGCTAAATACTTAAATAATCACATAAATAAAATATAATCCAAATACCACTCTATACTAGTAGTACATACATATATACATAGACTCGAGAAAATACAATTAATATTTTTAGAAAAATTTTGACGGCATCCCCTTTATACGGGTGACTGCTAGTCGGAACATACCCGACTCAAATAGACTCAAACAGCCACTTAAGGCAACAATGGTTCAATACCACCACAATATTCCATTATAAACCAATTACTAACTTCACTTTAAAATACAACTTATTTTATACTATCCATGTACAATCAAATATCTACATACAATCTTATATTCAATCTATATTCCATAAGTACAACACTTAACTCAATTAATAAAATCTCTATCCACAAAACAGCGAAGGGGAATCGTTGCAGCTTAGTAATTAAATCACCAGCCATGAACCACACATACACCCGGTATCCATAAACACACACGCAGAATTCACTGAATATACACACACGCACATAACTACGAATTAGTACACCCAGAAGTACTTACTCACAACCACATACGGCCCAAACAACAATCATAACAGGATTATTTAGTTCAAATTCGAACTACAAGAGAGAAAAGAAGATTACCATGGTAGCTTTGACAGAACCGAGACAAACTTTCCCACACCCAGCTTTTATACTCACACGCGCGCAGTGATCATACGCACACAAATGTACGAGAGGGCATAGAGAGGGGAGGGAGAGAGTTCCTCGGGAGAGAAAACGAGAGAGGGAGAGATTAAATGATGAAAACAAAAGAGATTTGAGCGAGATTAGGAAGAGAGAAGTGAACCTTTGAGCGAGAAAAAGATTAATCGAGAGAGATCTGGAGGAAAATAAAGCTGGGCAACACAGTTTTTGGGGAAAAAAAATAGTCGATTTAGGGATTAAAAGGAGTAAAGTAATTTAGGAAATGTTTCTAGAATTTTTCTGATTTTAAAACAATTAAATCCAGTTGTGTAAATTACAAAATAGATGAATAAAGTCTCAAAATTATTTTTAAAAAGTATCAAGTAAAATTATCCACCTCCCCATATTTTTAAAATAATTTTAGGATCAATAACGAATTAATTATGAATTTTACAAGTTTAAATCCATAAAACACAAAATAATTCATAAAATCATTTTAAAATCCTTAAAAACCAAAATAAATCCATCTAATATTTTTAAAACTCAAATAAACTAATAAAGTAAATAATACAAAAGATTTCATGATTTATGCTAATCCCGATAATTTTATAAAACTCTCAGAAGATAAATAAAACATGATTTAAATAGAATTTAATCCCCAAAGATAAAATTAAAAATAAAAAAATAAGTAGACTTATCTGACACATATAAATCATCAAATAAACCCACAAAACGAAATCACACATATTTCACATTTAATATTAAATAAATAATTGTAAATATTACAAAAATTTCTAAGGCGTTATACTCAAGCTACCACCACAGCTGATGTTCTTCTTCATCAACAACTAATGCTGTCTGCTATGATAAAGCATATGGGGCTCCCTCTACCTGATGAATCTATTAATCCCACATCTTCCAACCCAAGGGTCTCTACCAAAGCCTCTGTGCCTGACAACAAGCCTAAGGGTGAGAAGAGGAACTTAAGGACATCAAAGCCTATGGGGGAGCAGCAGACTAAGGGAGAGAAGCCTAAGGAGAAAGGCATAATCATAACTGAGGGTGGTCAACCAAAAATCTCAAAACCTACAACCTCTCATATTCAAGGCAAGGGCAAAGCCAAAGTCAATGCACCTCTACCTTCTCTACCAACTGTCACTTAACCTCCTGTACACATCACTACCCCAAGTGGCCAAAAACAAACTATCACCTCTATAGTGGTCGCAGGATCTATGCCAACTGAGCAAGCTAAAACCTCCAGAAATGAAGAAGATCAACCAGTTGAAGTGGATGTAGTTACTGAGGCCAAGCTGAAAGAAGTAGCAAATTCAGAAACTTATCATAATGTTGCCTTCTTGAAGTTTCTGCAAGTCTCTCGAGCAAAGGTTGGAGGGAATACATTGGAGTACAGAAGGAGTCTGAGAGAACAAATCAAATTTCTGACAGTGATTCCAAGGAAGCTAAATCAAATCTATCTCAAGGAGATTATGATGGTGACCAGTGGTAAAATATGGCATCTATCTTATGACACCTTGAAGGCTCTAAAATTCACAGAGATTGATGTTATCCTAGGGTTGATAGAGAAGAAGGGAGAGAACAACAAGAGTCTATATGCTGATCTGAGGAATGGTCAACAAGCTAGGTTGCCTGAAGTTTGCACTTATCCAAGAACAATTATCTATCAGTGTGGCACAAAGATTGAGGATATTAAACAGCTGGTCATTCCCAAGGATCTCAATCTCCAGGATCACAGACTTATCATTGACATTATTGATAAACTACAAAAGAAGAATGGGATGAGAACTGGTGAAGAAGTAGAGGCATTGCACATTCTCAGAACCTTCATTGCCATAGGTGAGATTCTAGAAATAGCCAAGGGAAGGAGAAATAAGGATGATGAAGATGAAGACAAAAGTGATGGGAGAAGAAGACATCACAGGAGTGATAAGGGTGATGAAGACAAGAAGAAGAAGAAGGACAGCAAGGACAAGAAGGATGATCATGACCAAGGCAAAGTCTATGAGAGGAAAAGTGGAAAACAGCAAGCCTTAGGCATTGCTAACTGTAACCTCATCATAACACAAGACTCTAAGTCTAGGGTGAATACAGTTAGTAGTGACCTATCAAAATCTATATCTATGGCTTCTACAACTGTTTTGCCACCTCAAGAAGAGAAGGATATTCAACTCAAGAAACCATCTGTATGTTTCCAAAAGCAAACTGCTAATGGTGTACTACAATGATCTACTTGCAAAGGTAACAAGTTTCTGCTAAGCAACCAAGTGAAAAATATCAAATTCAAACATGCTGTAAGAAGAGTGAAGCCATCTAAATCAAGAGCCCTAACTATCATTCCAGGATTAAAACTCCAACCACTAGATGAAGACTTTGATGAAGACCAACTACATTTCCTATGGGCTCAAAGAATCTATCATGTTGCCATTGTTGATGACTGCCTTGAAATTAAATATACTGATGGAAGACAGAAGAAATTCAGGCAAGGGACATGTCAGCATTGGGGCAAACTAAATGATATAGAAAGGATTATTGCTATGTTGGATTCTAAAGATATAGTGGAAAGAGTATGGAAGCTGGAGTTGATTGACTTTGTCAAGATGAAGAGAGATCACCAGGCAGAACAGAAAAAGAAAAGTGAGGAGCTGTTAAAGAAAAGAGAGGAGGAGTTTGTTGCTATGGAAACTAAGGCGGATGAGTTAAGAGCCATGGGTCTGTGTAGAGTCAAGTATAATCCTTACATTATTGAATACAAGAAATATGGAAGAACTGTGAAGATTAGAATGGACTACATCAGTTCCTACTCTGAGAAACAGCTGAATGAAGTTTTTAAAGATCTATCAGGCTCTCCTCTAATTGAGGAACTCACTGCTATAGAAGACATTATTCTTGCTATGGAAGAAAATGCAAAGAAGAAAGCTAAAGAAGATGAAAAAAGAAGAAAAATGAGAATCTTCAAGCAAAAGCTCAAGAGATGAATCCAAAAGGATATGGCTAGTAATTTTTCATAACTTGTAAGGATGCCTCTTTGTATTTTCAATCAAATTACATACCTGTACTTTTCAAGTTTTATCTTTATGTATGTTAGGCTTGTTATCAGACATGAAATTGTGACTAAGGGTCTTACTCACAATTTGGGGGAGATTGTTAGTCATAGAGGCATGTCTGTATACATCTAATAACAAGCCTAATTGACTGTAATGCTGTGCATTACCTACATGACCTCTTAACTGAGGGAACCTCTAGTTGTAGAGTTTCTACTTGTTGTAGTACTTGTAATAGGCATCAAATTCTACCTGTGTAATTGTAATTAAAGTTAGAGAATAATGCTTGAAAGAAGTTCCAAGGATCATGCCTCAAGTTTGAAGACCAAGACTTTCAAAATAAACACATTTGGAATTTGGAAAATGAAGATTTGCCTAAGTACCAATTCGAGAAGTTTTTTGATTTATTCGAGAAGTCTAGCTTTCGAGAAGTCAGGGATTCGATATCTACAAAGACATTATTCGATATCTCTGAATGCACTGTTTGATATCTCATTCGATATCTCAGAGATTCGATATGTCTACTACTCTATTCGAGAACTCAGAAAGTCAACAAATCAAAGTATCATTCGAGTTCTCTAGGAGTCAACAAGTCAATGTTCCATTCGATATCTCAATGACTCAGGAAGCTATTCAATATCTCAGGGATTCGATAAGTAAAATGCTCTATTCGATATCTCAAGGATCCCTGGAGAAAGGACTTATTCGAGAAGTGATTCAATATGTCAGCTCAACAGTATTCAAGAACTCAGAGTTATCGATTAAGCCAATTCTAGTTCTCGAATCACGAACAGAGTTACTTCTCGACTGCAATATTGGAGACAAAATACTGAAGAATTGTATAAGTCAGAAACCTGCAACAAGCCAAGATGCTTTATGGACCACATACTGTAAAGCACGTTGGAAAGCCTACAAAGAAGCTTGGAGAGATAGTACAAGAGACAAAGACCTAAAGAAGTGGATCTGAACAGAGTTCTAAGAAGTCAAATCTGTAGCAGTTTGGATGTTTACTAAAATAGGATAGACACATTAGAAAACAAATTTGTCTGCTACCTTATTTGTTGTAAGCAAGTTGTTCACATGACATAAGTGAACAACCCTACTTCTTTAGCGAGGATAATCATCAAAAAGACTGATCAATAGTTTTTACATGTAATATCTCTCTGAGAAAGAAGCTGAGAATACTAACATTTGTATTCACAGATTGTATCAAATCTTTATCTAATACAATATTAGATTAAAGTGAGTGATCGTGTTCTTGTGTTTATATTCCGCACTTACATAATCTGTTAAACACAAACACACACTTTGTTACACAACCAGATTCAAACCCTTAAAACAACCTTCACCTAAAACACTTATCAGAAGAAAAGTTTGAGAATTCATTCACCCCCCTCTGTATTTTCTTCGGTATATTCAATACTCAACAGTCAACTAGTACTTTGACTATAACCCCTAAACAGGGTTTCGTCAGGGTTTCGTGTTTCGATTTTTTAAAAAAATTTTCTCGACGACCCAACCATACGGAGGTCAAGATCCATCCATTTTAATGTTATTGCCAAAATTTTAGAAAAAAATAAATTAATTTGGTTTGGTAATTTAACGGTCAACTAGTACTTTGACTATAACCCCTAAACAGGGTTTCGTCAGGGTTTCGTGTTTCAATTTTTTAAAAAATATTTCTCAATGACCCAACCATACGAAGATCAAGATCCATCCTTTTTAATGTTATTGCCAAAATTTCAGAAAAAATAAATTAATTTGATTTGGTAATTTAACGGTCAACTAGTACTTTGACTATAACCCCTAAATAGGGTTTCGTCAGGGTTTCGTGTTTCAATTTTTTAAAAAATATTTCTCGATGACCGAGTCATACGAAGGTCAAGATCCATCCATTTTAATGTTGTTGCCAAAATTTCAGAAAAAAATTAGTTAATTTGGTTTGGTAATTTAACGGTCAACTAGTATTTTGACTATAACCCCTAAACAGGGTTTCGTCAGGGTTTCGTGTTTCGATTTTTTAAAAAATATTTCTGGATGACACAACCGTACGGTGGTCAAGATCCATCCTTTCTAATGTTATTGTCAAAATTTCAGAAAAAAATAAATTAATTTGGTTTGGTAATTTAACGGTCAAATACTTCGGAAAATAAATTAAAAAATTAAATAAAAATAGAAAAAGAACCAAATTTTAATTTAAAATTCATACACACCAAAGTAGTCATACTCACTATTTGTGTGATAAATCTTACGCTACTTTCACTAATTTTCCAATTTTTTATTAATTTTATCCCCATTTTTAGCTAGTTTGTAAAAGTTTGTAAAAAATTAAATAAAAATAGGAAAAATGCCTATTTTTTAACATAAAATTTTGTGGTATGACTACTTGAGTGATTATAAATTTTGAATAAAAAAATTGGCTTTTTTTCTATTTTATTTTATTTTTTGGCATTCATTCCTATTTTTAAAATAATAAATTCAACCAAATTTAGCCGGGCTCCTAATTTCGACTATGTGATCGAATTTAGCACACTAAATTCGACCATATTTGGTCAAATTTAGTCGTGCTGTCATTATAATGAAATTTCTCAGTCAGCGTCTACGTGGCTGTCTCTCATTTGTCCATTTAATATCACATGGATTGATGAGTCAGTTAATCTAATCCCATAAAAAAATTGAATCCTAGCCATTCATTCAAAATACATACGTATATAATATATACATATATAATTTATACATATATACATAACCCCCCTCTCGACCTCCCCCCCCCCAATCACTTATCTCTCTCTCAATTCTCTCACACACACACTCTCTCTTTACACATACATATATACATTTAATCTTCAAAAAAACATATCTTACAATCCGTTCATCCAAAATTAGTGATTTATATATGTTTATATTCTACAAATCGAGCTCTATCCATTGATATATGTATCTTTAGATTTCGACCAAATAAATTTCTTGGTGAGTTTTTTATTTTAATTTAGTTTCGAAAATTTATAGTGTTTTTGATGATTTTGCTCTTGCAGGGTTGTAGCTTAGAGCCGATTACAACATATATATTTATTTCATAATTTTTCGGGCGAATTTTAGTTTGGCGAAAAATTCATGTGTGGCTGGAATTGGAGTTGTAAAATGTTCTTCGAAATTTTGTTTTAGCTATAATATAGTTCGTTGCTTGGTGATGCTTGTATAATTATTTGGGTTTTTTCATATTTCGTATTATGTTGTCGGATTGTTTGGTTGATCGAAATCTGGGATTTTTTTTAAATTGTCGTTCCTTAAATTCGACCGAATTTGGTCGAATTTAGTGGATTCGGTCGAATTTAGCATATTAATTTAGACTACATTTGGTCGAATTTAGCATATTAAATTCAGTCGAATTTTGACCAATTTCAATCGAATTTAACTTTCGACAAATTTCAGTTGAATTTAACTTTCGACCAAAGTTGATCGAATTTAGCATATTAAATTCGACCGATTACTATTTTCGATTCCCTTAAAAACGACAAAAAAATCCGGTCGAATTTAGCTAAATTCGACTAAAATTAGTCGAATTTAGTTAAATTCGACCGAATTTTTTCGGTCGAATTTAGCCGAAAATGCTGTAGTGGTTCGACCAAATTTTTTCTGTCGAATTTAGCCGAAAATTCTGTAGTGCTGTGAGCACTTACAATCATCTCAATTCTCAAAATACGAGGACAATTTTTTTTTTTCTCTATTTCTCTTCTGTATCTCTGAAAAATTCGGAAGCATGATTATTAGAATAAATTTTGAAATTCTCTTTTCTTTCCTCTAAAAATTCAGGAGCACGATATCAACTTTCGCCTGTTGCAAATTTTTATTAAGTAATTATAATGTCAGACTCAGGGCATTTTCAACAACATTTTTATAATGACTCTTAACTCAAACTATAAAAAGGAAAGTCGCCTTTTTTTTCTAAAATATTCTGACTCTTAAATTTACCCGATTGTAATCAATGTTAGCACGGTTTTTTTTTAATATTTATATTTATATTAATTCTTTTAAATTTATATATTATTAATTTACATATCAAATTATTGTTAGAAAATTTTATATATATATATATATATATATATAAGATTTTACACGTTCAATTTAATATTTTTATTCTATCTTGAATTCATAAAATTTGATTTAAACGATTTTACAACCCACGTGAAATTAATAACATATTCTTTAATTTAGTGATGGTTTAACAATTATTTTCCAATTAAATCTACACAAAAACAAAATAGAGAAGAAATTGACGATTTTTTACTTTGAAAATTCTATTCGATTTATGAATTCTAATTATATTTCACTTTGATTATCAAAATATCCTTGTTATTATTTGAAGATAGTTCTACTAACAACCAAATACAATTTTAATAATAAGTGTAAGAGGGATTTTGTCCAAAACTTTGATAATCGATAATTGGTCCGTAGTACGACAAAATAAATAATAACTGTAACACCCCCTGATCCGGGGTCCGGGATCCGGTGGTTACGGTTTCCAATTCTGTCCACAACAATTGAACTTTCCTTAACATAAAATAAATTACGTCTCTATGACCCAACACAACAATATAAAACACACCCGTTATAGTCCCAGAGATGAAATCAGAGTAACAATCAAATTTTTATTAATCACATTATGAGTTCTTACAATCCAAAAGAATTTCAATATAAATACATACTCTTTGCCATCCATTTACATAAGTCATACTAGACCATATTCTTGGTACTGAAAGAATAAATATACCCTACCAATAGCTTCTTCTTCAGCTCTGGTAGTCTCGTCATCCTCGCCCGCGTCGAGTGCGCCTTGTGCGAGTCATCTGGTCTAGCTGTTGTTGTGATATAATAATAAAGCAAGGGTGAGCAATAGCCCACCAACAATAATATATAACTGAACGATAATGTATAACAGTTCAAAAGTATCTTTCAAACCATATGCCATGCATTTACGGAAATGATGCCAGTATAATATGAACGATGAAGTTACAAGGTAACTTAAAGTATTTGTTTGTAGAAATATCTGCTACATCAAAGTAAGCGAGATATTCTTATTGTTATTAAGAAGAGGAACTTGCAAGAAAAGGTTGCAATTCCAGTTATGACCCTTTTTCCAACTCTGCCAACAGTAATCATGTTGCAGGAAATAAATAAATTTGGATGATGAACCAATGATGGAGTATTCACTGCGCTCACTCTTCCAATCTTGATGATCAGTCGAGATCGTACAGCTCAATTTAGATTTACTACCGGTAGAAGGAAGAACTGATGGCTTTACTTGTATACCGCCTTACTAGCTCTCCCCGGCCAACGGTTGGGCCAAAGGGGATGGACCGGCGCTACTCGGCCTCTTACACGACTCCTAGTTCAAATAGAATTCATGATTCTGAATGTAACGTTCGTCCCCCTTTCCCCAAGTATAATACTTGTTGATAAGACTCCACAAAGTAGTCGTATCTAGTTGGAAAGGAAAATTTATCAATAACTCCCAAGCTATTACTTGGTAACGGATATCAACTTGTTCCAGTAATCTTACCCCTCGAAAGATGAGAAGGTAAGCAACGACTTAATAAGTCAACAGCACCCGAGTTGCGAGTGAAGGGAATACTTTATGACCGGGAAGTCGACAAGATAAATAACATTTTCCAAATAAGGTTCCCTTATTAGTAAGGAGATAGACTCAAAGAAGAATGATGTCTCATATTATTATATACTCCAACCAAAACACTATTCATTCTGTATTCTTTACTTGTTCTCTTAGGGTGGTACAATTGTCCGTATTCTCTTTCGATCGTTCCTTATCCTTTTTACGGAACTACTGGATTAATCGTTACCGATCTGGATGGCATGAGAATATTCTCCTGCTTGAAATTGCCATATCTTATTCCCTTAGAAGATAGATTATTCTTACCTATGTTGTTACCCTTTAGCATTCTTCAAGACATAGAAATAATAAAGTCGAATTCCATTCATTCTTTCCAAATATCAATTATTACATTGTAGCCATAACCACTCCTCAGTGGTTTCCTACCTTCATTCTTAAATCAAATATAATAACATCCCAAAATATCAAATCCTCAAAGTTAATATCTCAATTCTTGGATTATAATAATATTTAATCCACTGTCCGGTCAAATATTATACCGAAAAGAATTTGGAATTTCTGAATTCCGATCGTCTCTGCATTCACTTATTTCCTCCGCGTATTACTAATATGACTTCGAAACATCCATATCACGTCCCGTACATAGGGTGAAGTGAAAAGTTTATCAACTTACAAAATCACTATTCATCCACCAAATTACTATGCACGTACAGGAAACACTATGCACGTACGGGAAATACTATGCACGTATGGGAAACACTATGCACGTACTCATTTCCCTTCAAGGATCCATTAGCTCCTTCCTGGATGGTAGATTATTCTTATCTAGGTCCTCCACCATCGAATTACTCTATTCTGACAATATACCAATGCATCAGGATCATTGTCCAAAGCAATATCCATTCATTACAATCATTGTTCTTTGAAACCACCATTCCTTAGAGCTGGTGACCTTGTTGTCGGAATCATTGTTTTTCATTTTATCATTACTTAATAAAAAGTTTTAATTATATCCAAAATTTGGGGTTCTTACAGTCTCCCCTCCTTAAAAGGATTCCGTCCCGGAATCAGGTAGGAAGCAAAGAGTCGTTTGCCTGCCGTTCACTCTTTAGCTTCCCGGTCAATTCTTAGTCGTTCTACCCTTCCTCAGCACATCTTCTAGTGCTACAATTCATACTTTATCCTTTTTCCATCAACGTTGCTACTTTTCGTACAACTCACTATCCGGGTTATACTCTTACTCAGTCTTATCCTTATTGATACCTGCAGTAACATTGGTATCACTATCACCCTACGATTCGGAGGTAACCTCGCTCGTACTGTGCATTTCCTAATCGCTTTAATCTTCGCAATCTCGATCAATATAGAGAAGTGGAAAGATTTATTGAGAGATCACTATGATCAATTGAACATTTGTTATATTGCATAGTTAGTACAGAAGGGGGCCAGCCTTTAGTACTTGACAAGTAATTAAACAAGTCATGGCATTCCACTTAGACTTCTATCACATAGACAGATAGTCACGTAGCAGTACCTCCCCTCCTAAAAGGGTTGTTCTTCTCAATTCATAAAGAAGATAAATAAGAGAGAAGAAGAGAAAAGAGTTCTAAAGGATTATAGAAAGCTTTCATGATTGTAGAATATCATACTCAGAATTTACCTCTGAACTATAGAGGTTTATCAAAGAAGAAATTAATCATAATTATATCCAATACTATTTGATCGCAATCTCACGTGTCAACATATCTTGCTGCTTTGTCCATTATTCTATGGACAAATACTCTTGTTCAATCTTAACGATACTCACATTCGGGAAATCCTTCAACCTTTCAGGTTAAATCTTAGATTTCTCCCTTGACATCATTATTACTGACATCCCATATCATGTTACTAGCTTTTTTTTTTCATAACTATAATATTGACACTATCAAGTTGTCATCCTGAGCATTCATTAGAAAACCCATTCATAACATTCCTTGCTTCTCATTCCATAGTTGCTTCCCCAGCCTTTTCTTTATCAATCACATCCTTCTTATTTTATGATTCTTACTCATTTCTATTATTTACTTTCACCTTCACCTCTTTATTGAGACACCTTTTTGCACTTGGTACCTCCTTATCGGTATTCCGTCTTATTTATTCTGTAATCATCACGTTATTTCAATTTAAACTTTCCGAAATGAATCTGGCCCGATTCCTTTAACCTAGATTCATATAATCTACTTTTGCCAACCTTGTTTCTCATTACTTGTTCTTTTCCATCCGTGGTTTTCCACAGGTTGTCTTTCGTAAGTCAGACCAAGTCGTATATCTACATGCTCGTACTCCTATCATCTGTTGAACATCTGCATTTTACTGGCGTAGCCTGGCCACATAAAAACCCGATATGACCGTGCTATAATTTTGGGGGTAAGGCTGGCTCGAATACCGCCGTCCGAACACTTTAAACTCTCAAGTGGCCCACTAAGTCTTGGGCTCAACCGCCCTTCCCTCCAAGTCTCATTAATTCTTTCTACGGGAATACGTTTAGCATCACGAATTATCAACCTCATATTCTCTATCTTGTTTGTGCAGAAGTACACTAACACAAACTTGCTTGTCATTCATCAACATGCCATTTAGCTTATCAATAGCAGCACTTTCTTTATCTTTACGTTGTCATCTCCTTTCTTAGAAGAATCACCATCGCTTGTTGTTTACGTAGTGCGTTAATAGCTAACCCTACGGGTTTCAAATCCCTTAGGGAGACAAAGTAATCATTATTCCTTATCCATAAGGAACACTTCCTGAACTTGATGTAGATATAACGTGAAGTAGATAGAATTGCAGAAGAGTTTCAAGCATCGCAGCTAGGTCCGGTTGATGAAACTATCACTTATGCATCTTCCATAAAAGACTGGAAACTTAACGGTTTACTTCATCAATTTTGTACCATGGTCCTGGTTTGCCTCAAAACGGGACCTTCTAAGGTACGTAATATGCTTAAGACTCCATCAGAAATCGAATCTTTACTTAAACTATTATTACTGTTAATTCTTGCACAGTCATCAGAAGGAATGTAAATTCCTCCATTCCGATATGACCTTCAAGGTCCTTCCAAATATCATCCTGTTTCTTCGGTATGAACATTTATAATTATTCCTTTATACTTAGATTGTCGGCCACCTCATTGGCCTTTCTTGATGATAATGATTTCTTGTAACCCATGTTTTCTGGGTACATTCCAGCTCAAGTTTTTCTACCTCATTCCCATCACTGTTGGGTTAAAGCATTCTCCCTTAAGCTCTGCTGAAGGAGAAAATATAACTATCAGTCATTTCCATAAGTCACTGCTTCCACCTACCCGTGGGAACTTTATCACGTTTATTCCCAATCCTACTTAGGATACTTCTTTTCTTAGTTCTTTCTTTATCTTAGGATAATCTCAACCTTTATAGGTTCAACCCATACTTCCTCAGGGTTTCATACATGCCTCATCTGGCATTATTGTTACGATGTCATACATTCCTTACCAAACTTCCATTTTTGAAGTTCGGAATATTACCCTTTTTCCTTGTAAGGTTTCGTAGGCCATCCTTATCATTCCTCCGGTATTTTCTGGGTACCGGGTATATCAAAATGTCATTGATCAATACTCTAATAATTCTATCTATGTTCTTTCCAGAACTCTTTTTTAATAATCCTTACCGGTCATTGTTGCCTTAGCAAGTCCAGCTCATATCATCTGAAGTCATAATGTCGTTATTAGGGTTAATGCCACCCCTTGTGCATTCCCCAGGGTTTGTCTTAATTTATGGATATCCTATCCTTAATTCCACTGCCAAGGAGTTCTTGCATCTTATAATTGGCAATCAGATCATGTATCCTTAATAAGGGTCTCTTTTCAATCATTCTCATTTGATAATCGATCGGTGGTTTAATGCCACCCTCTTCTTTCAGATAGTTGTCAGCCTATTTGGCCTTCCAAAAAGGCAACGTATACCAATCTCTTCTCTTACCGAACTTGTTAATGGTAGCAAGGATGTTCTGGAAGATATTGGTCGAGTTCAACGTGAATCTCTTAGTGCTTATCGTTCTTCGCAAAGGTACTTGCCTCAGACAAAATTCCTACAGCATACTGTTCAATTTCTGACCTTTTCTATACCCTCTTCATATACCTTCATTGTTTACTTTCCTCCGTCATAATATATTCATGGTATTCATGATACCCTAACATCATACATCTCAAGTCACTATACTCCCATTTTACTCGAAATCTTGGACAACCATATACACATGAGTCACTTTAGTACGGGTGACCCCATCCCAAAAAGGTCTAGTGAATTCCCAATCAAAACATGGGTTGTTCGGCAGAAGATTCAAACGATCTCATTAATGTTTCCTTTATATCAGAAGCCCTTGCAGTCGGTGCTTTCTTAGAAGCAACCCTGCTTTGTCTTTTCATTGCTGGTCTAGTCACTTTATAGTCCGTTGTGACTTGGCCTCAACTAGCCACACATAAAAATATATGATTTTAGGGGTTGGCTAATAGCATTACTTTTCTAGCAATTGTCGGCATAGTGCCTTCTTCTTTGATACCTTTCTACCTTTCCAAAACTTTACTCCATATAAGTCTTAATCGACTACTCGACACCGTCTCCGGTCACCTTTCCTCCACTTTTATCTTTTCAACTATTCTTATCAATCCTGCGTGCCACACAAGCTTACCATTCCTGGCATAACAGCCTTTTCATTTAAGTCAATCCTGGAATTTCTCAGTCCGGCTGGTTTCTTACTTACATTTCCTATTTTCGTCCAATCTCACTTCATCATTTTATCACTACCGTCGATTGTAATGCTCAGGGTCCGTTTACTAACCCATTTTACAGCATCCTTACCCAAATCACAGGGTTTGCTCCAATTTTTTACTCTCTTCCATGACATTCTCTGATAATCAGAAAGACAAGGTTTGCCAAAATTCACCGAATTCCTTTCCAGACTCAGGGAAATTTTGATCAATCTACCCACCTACTGGTAACATTAAGGAGACCAGTTTCGAAACCTGTAGAATAGTTCTATGAACCTCCAAGCAGGTGGAATCATTAGCAGTCATAGTTAACGAAATAATCATCATCGGATTGGAAGTTTACCCACTGGAGAGGAATCAATTATATTCATCCCTTAGAAGGGAATCAACCGTTTCAAACTGAAACCTGTCACAATATCCTGATACCTATACGTCCTGATATTCAATACTACCAAATGTCGGTCTACCTAACCCTTTATGCGAAGCGTCGTTGGAAGCACAAAGTCTCCTTTTTCCATTAAGCAATGCCAGCTCTTGGTCATTACCGATTTCACCTTTTAGCTCCAGGAAGATTTTCTCACATTTTTCTCTTTAACTACTGATCGTATTACTTGATCTATTATAATTCCGCATCGGAATAAACTTAAGGTACTACTATAATCCATTCAAAGAGAAGAAGGAATTTAATATTCCTCTAAATCTCATGCATCTAACGTTTCTGGTTCATCATTTAACTGAGTTGAATTAACTCTATACTCAGTCTCTGGCAGTAGTCTCATTACGAGTTCATCTTGACTCACTGGTCTTATCTTCCGGTAGGTTCTGAGATCATTGTCTTGCTTACTACTTCCTTATATAACTTTACCCAATCATGCTATCACTTCCCAATGTCTTTACTTTCTAAATGATTCATTCATAAAATGAACATTTTCCTTAATAAAACCACCTTATTAACCTCAATTTGGTTCCATAATTTACAACCTACGACACCTGCCTTCTCATGGCGAATTATTACTGACCATATTCATACTAATTCATTTATCAAATGATATGGCACTTACTGCCTCCTTCTCAACTATTCCTAGGGACTCTGCTCCTCGCCCTAAATCGATGTCTTTGATAATCATACATCCCTCTAGCTCTTTCTTTGTTAAGATTAAAATCTCTAAGGATTCTCATCTATTTCCGTATAAGATCTCAAGTAATTCTTCCAATCCTTCTTTCTTGCTGGTACTACATCTGGTAGTCCGGCTATGAATTCAACATGCATCTTCAGATCTCTTAATAATATCTCGGTTCTTTATACTCACTTTTCTGAGCACCATATCATCACAGTCATTCTGGCTGCGACCCTTATTACCCAAGGGTAAGCTCCTTATCCTAACAGGATTTTCCTTATCTGCTGGAACCTCTTCCGGGTCTCCAGTAGGGTACTCCATCGAATTACCCGCTGATCTTCAGCATATAAAGCATCATCGCGCTGTTGCTCATATGCCTCAAGGTCAGTCGCCTTACTCGTCGATACGATATCGAGCTAAGTTACTATCATTATACTTACGAGTTCCCATAAGGGTTTTATATGTCATCACTACATTAAGTAGTCCGACTATGAACTTGGCAAGAGTTCTTATTATCTTATTGAATTTATTGTTTTAACGTCACCTCATCTCTGGGGTTTATAACGTACGCTCTGATACCACTTCTATAACACCCCCAGATCCGGGGTCCGGAATCCGGTGGTTACGGTTTCCAATTCTGTCCACAACAATTGAACTTTCCTTAACATAAAATAAATTACGTCTCTATGACCCAACACAACAATATAAAACACACCCGTTATAGTCCAAGAGATGAAATCAGAGTAACAATCAAATTTTTATTAATCACATTATGAGTTCTTACAATCCAAAAGAATTTCAATATAAATACATACTCTTTGCCATCCATTTACATAAGTCATACTAGACCATATTCTTGGTACTGAAAGAATAAATATACCCTACCAATAGCTTCTTCTTCAGCTCTGGTAGTCTCGTCATCCTCGCCCGCGTCGAGTGCGCCTTGTGCGAGTCATCTGGTCTAGTTGTTGTTGTGATATAATAATAAAGCAAGGGTGAGCAATAGCCCACCAACAATAATATATAACTGAACGATAATGTATAACAGTTCAAAAGTATCTTTCAAACCATATGCCATGCATTTACGGAAATGATGCCAGTATAATATGAACGATGAAGTTACAAGGTAACTTAAAGTATTTGTTTGTAGAAATATCTGCTACATCAAAGTAAGCGAGATATTCTTATTGTTATTAAGAAGAGGAACTTGCAAGAAAAGGTTGCAATTCCAGTTATGACCCTTTTTCCAACTCTGCCAACAGTAATCATGTTGCAGAAATAAATAAATTTGGATGATGAACCAATGATGGAGTATTCACCGCGCCCGCTGTTCTAATCTTGATGATCAGTCGAGATCGTACAGCTCAATTTAGATTTACTACCGGTAGAAGGAAGAACTGATGGCTTTACTTGTATACCGCCTTACTAGCTCTCCCCGGCCAACGGTTGGGCCAAAGGGGATGGACCGGCGCTACTCGGCCTCTTACACGACTCCTAGTTCAAATAGAATTCATGATTCTGAATGTAACGTTCGTCCCCCTTTCCCCAAGTATAATACTTGTTGATAAGACTCCACAAAGTAGTCGTATCTAGTTGGAAAGGAAAATTTATCAATAACTCCCAAGCTATTACTTGGTAACGGATATCAACTTGTTCCAGTAATCTTACCCCTCGAAAGATGAGAAGGTAAGCAACGACTTAATAAGTCAACAGCACCCGAGTTGCGAGTGAAGGGAATACTTTATGACCGGGAAGTCGACAAGATAAATAACATTTTCCAAGTAAGGTTCCCTTATTAGTAAGGAGATAGACTCAAAGAAGAATGATGTCTGAGAACCTTTCTTGATATAAGATTAATAATAATATGACTCCGAAATATTTTCTGTAATAATCGAAGAAGATAAACCTTATCGAGGTTATTCTAAGTATGGAATAAATATTCAGAGAATATTTATTGAAGTAAAATATTTTACAGAATATTTAGGAATATGAAAGAATATCTTTAATCAGAGTATTTCTCAAATAATCCTTGAAGAAATATCTAGAGAATATTTATTGCATAATTAAATATTCAAATGAATATTCAGAATAATATTCATTAATTAATAAGTCCTGAAAGGAATATTTAAAAGATTTAAAATAATATTCGGTGATTAAATAGAACCCTGATGAATATTCAAAATAATATTCATAATTAATTAGGAATTTAAATGAATATTGATAAAGTAATATTCATTTAATGAATAATATTCTAAATGAATATCAAGTAATATTCATTTAGTAATCCAAGCTTTAAGGAATATTCGAGATAATATTCGATAATTAAATCAAGCTTCAGATGAATATTAAAATAATATTCATCAAGTATTTAATATCTTAAATGAATATTCAAAAGTAATATTTATTTAATAAAATAATATTCTAAATGAATATCCAAATAATATTCATTTAGTAGTCTCATCTTTAGAAGAGTATTCGAAATAATAGTCGATAATCAATTCGACTCTGAATGAATATTGACAAATATTATTCGTCGAATGATTACGTTCAAATAATTATTTGAAGTAAGGATCGTTAAAATAATTAGTCTCGAACGAATATTCAAATAATATTCGTCGCCCAAATAATAGAAAATATTTACTTAAATATTTTCCTCCGAGGTAATCTCGATATATCAAGGAATATTGACTCCCGGTCTATATTTGATTAATAGGATGTATACGCCCTTCTATGAGGGTCTTACAATAACCGGCTTATAACTGATATATAACTATCTAGCTTATAAGCCAACAATAACATTCAGGGAACAAGTATATCAATTCAACTTGAAAGTAGGCATGCATGCAATGGCATATGTATATCAGCAATCATATATATATATTTATTCAATCACAACAACAGCCTAAAGGAAGGGAATTGAAACTTGCCTGGTAGTCGAGTACGGTAAGGGGTAGTGGTAGCGGGTCCCGGTTCAGCTTGGTGATCTATAAATAGCCAAGGCATTCGGGATTAATCACTTAACATATTAAAAGTTAAGTTATACTTAATTCGAAACACATTCTCGAGTTATCTCGTTATACCCCTTTTAGTGGATTACTTTTATCACTGATCCGACCCGACATTCGTTCGTTAATACGACATGTCATTGTACTTATACTTGGGACATACTTAAGTCATATGAGTTCTAAAGTCGATCGTTACGAACCAATACTATACTCCGAGTTTTATCGCCCGTTTTCTAAGTGTTTTACCGAAGTTATAAAAGAGTCGTCTTTTAGGGGTTCGTTCGCGTTTAACCTCGACTCGAACATTTTTAATAAATCGAAAAATGATCCTTTTGACATACGGTTTTCTTTCACGCCTTCCTTTTTACCTCTAGTATTTATTTACCAAGATTCGCCATGACGTTACATAGTCTACGAGGGTTCAATTACAGTTACGAACTTTCATTTACGGATTCGAACTACTTTTAGTAATTTGGTCATAAATCCTAAACCGTAAGTCCGTTTCACGTGATCTTTATATCAAAACGAAGTTTAGAACATTAACTATCCTATCATGGCAGATAAGGTCTCTGGACAGTAGGGGTTCGACATGGAAAATGGCATACAAAACATGGTATTGTAAAATCGGGCATTATAACGGCTACGTTTACGCGTTTTCCAAAGTTTTTACACTTTATCACGATCACCCCATGATCAAATCAACCACTTAAACACATGATAAACATCATGACAAGATCAATAACATCTCCTTATAACCATCTCATGGATCATCAACCATAATCAACCACAAATCCATGGATCTAAACATATAACTAACATATCAACCACTAATCAACCAATCCTTCTTATTACTCATATAAACTCAAAGTAAAAGCTATAGTTTAGGATGTTTATACCTTCCTTGAAGTATATTCTAGCCTTAATAAGCTTGGTATGGTCCTTGGATTGCCTTAAGCTTGCTAAATCAATCATGAAAACAAGAAAATCAAAGATTAGTTTTCATTAAAACACTATTCATCCTCCTCTTTGAGGATTTATTTGAAAATGGTAAAAGAGGAGTTTGGGGCTAAGATTACTAGGAGATTATTTTTATGAATTATAGGACTTACCATAAAAATTACAAGATCAAACAAGGAGTGGAAGCTTGATTTCCTCCTTGGAATTAAGAGAAAAGCCGAATGGTGTTTGCAAGTGAGGAAAGGAGTTGGTTTGCTTGCTTTTGCTCTCATCCTTGTCTAAATTGTATTATTGATATGCTTGAATAATATCTTGGTCATAAAGTAGCTTTAATAAAGTGTATAGGTCATCCATGATGCAAGAATCAAGTGGGCAATTGGTGGTTTAAGTGGTATAATCTTGTACCATTTGGTTTGTTTACAATCTTGCTAGTTAGCATTGTAACTAGCTTGGTTACTTGATCCTATCCACTTGCACAAGCATGTATCTTGGCTCACTGCTTGTTTCTGTGTCCGGTTATTGCCCGTTTCGATTGATCGTTCGTAGGAATATTTCACGGATTTCTAATTAGGGTTTACTTTCTAATTAGGGTTTACCGGGAATCCTTTTTAATATTAATACTTTCATTCTCCATCTTTCATTCTAACTTTCCAATCTATATTCCTTAAATCCATTCGTTAAATACTTAAGGCTATCATTGTCCAGGGAACTCTCGGAGAAAATAAAAGTGCGGTTTTTCAGAATCCGACAGCTTTTACATACACTTATATTCCCTGGATCACTAATACGAACTCGGAAATCCGTTCCGAATGCTTCTATATAGTGTCGTCTCATATTATTATATACTCCCACCAAAACACTATTCATTCTGTATTCTTTACTTGTTCTCTTAGGGTGGTACAATTGTCCGTATTCTCTTTCGATCGTTCCTTATCCTTTTTACGGAACTACTGGATTAATCGTTACCGATCTGGATGGCATGAGAATATTCTCCTGCTTGAAATTGCCATATCTTATTCCCTTAGAAGATAGATTATTCTTACCTATGTTGTTACCCTTTAGCATTCTTCAAGACATAGAAATAATAAAGTAGAATTCCATTCATTCTTTCCAAATATCAATTATTACATTGTAGCCATAACCACTCCTCAGTGGTTTCCTACCTTCATTCTTAAATCAAATATAATAAAATCCCAAAATATCAAATCCTCAAAGTTAATATCTCAATTCTTGGATTATAATAATATTTAATCCACTGTCCGGTCAAATATTATACCGAAAAGAATTTGTAATTTCTGAATTCCGATCGTCTCTGCATTCACTTATTTCCTCCGCGTATTACTAATATGAATTCGAAACATCCATATCACGTCCCGTACATAGGGTGAAGTGAAAAGTTTACCAACTTACAAAATCACTATTCATCCACCAAATTACTATGCACGTACAGGAAACACTATGCACGTACGGGAAATACTATGCACGTATGGAAAACACTATGCACGTACTCATTTCCCTTCAAGGATCCATTAGCTCCTTCCTGGATGGTAGATTATTCTTATCTAGGTCCTCCACCATCGAATTACTCTATTCTGACAATATACCAATGCATCAGGATCATTGTCCAAAGCAATATCCATTCATTACAATCATTGTTCTTTGAAACCACCATTCCTTAGAGCTGGTGACCTTGTTGTCGGAATCATTGTTTTTCATTTTATCATTACTTAATAAAAAGTTTTAATTATATCCAAAATTTGGGGTTCTTACAATAACCGTTAGATCTTAAAATAATTAGATGAAAATCGTTGGATATAACATAAAAAAATATTTTATATTTTAATATTTTATAACCTAAAAAGTATTTATATTGAAATACGAAAAGGTGTATGTCAATGATTTAAATAATATATAATTATGTTCTTTACATTGAATAACATTATCAATGTGGACTTCTACATTGAATAAGATTAATGTAAAATTAGTAATAATATTTTTTTTTTGAGATTCTAAGTGTTTTCATTTGAATAATAATTATTAAATCATCACTGAATTAAGGATAATTTATGAATTTTGCGTAGACCGTAAAACCATCAAAATCTATAGATCTCAAGATAGAGCCCAAATAGTAAATTTGATTTTTTTTAATACTAATAAAAAATAAATAAAAGTCAATTCTAGTACAACATTTTTCAATTATGTCTTCTTCAGATTATAAATTTCATTTTAAAATTAAATTCTAAAACAACATTTTTTAATTATATCCTTTTTAGATTATAATTTTCTTTTTCAAATTCACTTATAATGCAAACTTTTCTAACTGTATCCTTTTTAGAATATAATTTTCTTTTTACTAATATGGTATAATCTTAATTGTCTATTTTTAAAATTTTAAATTCGACGATTGAGATTATTTTGATGATACAATAACCAAAATTACGGATAATATCCCTTTGACGTTTATTATATATAAGGATATATTTAAAATATTTTCTCTCTCCCCAAATTTAAAAACTACTAACCAGTCTTAACTTATAAAATTATATGATAAATTTGTAAACAAACATTTTCTTTTTATCCACTTTTTTGTTTTTTATGCAATTTATCTTTACTAATCTAGAATAAGATAAAAATGAATATAAAAAGTATTGTTGGAAATAAATTTATATTAAATCACTAAAAAATAATAATTATATTATATTATATTTAAAAATAATTTAAAAAATTCATAAAATTACTCTCACAGTAGCCTTTGTGTTATTATGAATTTCAACATTTTTCGGAGTTTTAAGTATGAAATTTACCCATGACTCGGCCCCAACAGCAAAAATACAAACAAAGTTAGGTCTAGCTTTATACAAGGAAAATACCTAAATTGGCACTAACACCCGCGTCTTGCGGTGCATGATGAGGACTGACTGTATCAGCGCACGGGCATTTATAAAAGCTGCTATCGTCTTCCCTCACTTTTTCTGCTTACCTACTCAAATATAAAATATAAATATAAATACTTCACATGACACACATACAAATCATTATTTACTTATGATGCCTTTTTCTTCTTTTGTGCGAACTTGTACACACAATTTGAGTGAATTGTAGTGATTTTATTTACTTTTGTACTTTCATGATTGAAATTTAAAATTTGTAACATGTTATTAGACATTATTTTAATATTTTGAAAGGGGGGTTAAGCTTTATTTTTTTTGAACTTTTTTTTTTTTTGAGAAAGGTGATCATTAACCCTTTTTTTAAAATGTAAAAATAATATTTAGTGAATATGTTATAAATTACAAATTTTAGCCACAAAATGTAAAATCAGATAAAATTCAAACACAAATCTTTATTTTATTCACACATTTTTGTAAAATAAAATAATAATGATTTTGTTTGAATGATCACACATGTTTGAATTTGTCCTAACAATTTTGGGATGAACAAAAATGAAACTTAGAATTTAAAATGACAAAAATAAATTCGTATCATTTAAGTTATTTTATCACGCTTACTAAATATTTTTTTTTTATTTTTTTTATTTCATAACGTTTTATATATTTCTAAACGAATGAATTATTTATAATCAATTTACAAAAAATTAGTGGGAAGCCGAGATATAATCTGGACCCCACTCATCTAGCTATAGCAAAACCCATCCTGGTAAAGATATGAGCAGCAGCACGAGCCCCAATATCTTGAGTAGTAGAAAACTTCTGAACCCGTTTCAGCAGCACAACATCATCCTTATCCAGCTCCCTAGAGAAGAAAAGGAGAAAGGGAGAAACCCGGTTTTTCGGTTTCGGTTTGGTTTTGCTCAGCCCTAGGAGAAAGGAAGAAAAATCATAACCAATTTCCCGACAACGTGCCTCGTATTTGACCCACTTTCGATTAGCCGCATCAGTCACAACCCGTCCCGGAACAAATCCAGACAATCCAGTTTATGTAAAAAGAGAAGATCCTGTCAAGTCAACACACACATCACGACCCCCGATCCCAAGAATAGAGTAACACGTCTGCAGGTCGGAGAGCTCCGTCGTTCCCTCCAAACAGTCCAATATCAACCTCTTTCCTTGCCGAAATCCCAGACCGATAACAAACATCAACAAGTCACGAACAACATTATGTCGATATTTAATACCCACGATACCAGCACAAGACACCGCAGGATCATCCAAGATATCCCCGCAAAAACCCTGAAGCAAGCAGAACATGGTGTCGAAATAGAGAACAAATGAACACCTAACCGATAACATAACACACAACGGTAAGTTTTAGCATTCATCATCTATCCCAGACCCAATATGGGGACCGCCCGAAGCCATGCAGAGGTATGATCTCCCTGCTCCGATTTCCACAATGCCAATTGTCGAGGAGATAAAGAAAAGATGGATTCTCCCTCAAAAAGAATTTAAGCTTCCAAAATTCATGTTTTAAAAAAATAATTTAAATTAATGAAAAAAATTCATATAGTATTAAAATGAATCCGTGCATCGCACGGGTTTTAAGCTAGTAATAGATTTACTTCTGTAATAAGTTTTATATTATTTCGAATGTAACATTTCGTGTTAATTTGAAAAAGACTTGATATTATAACAAGTTATGTACAATATGTGTGAATAATAAAAAGGCAGAATTCTTTTTGTAAATAAAATTAAAGCTCGTACACCATGGTAATTAGGTTGAACTAAAATCCAACATGATCATAACTAAGTTGTTTATACTATTTTAGATCATTGTTTTATGACGAATATTTTTATAAAAAAGGTCATAAAGTTTTATTTAGATTTTAACTTTCACAAAAAAGAAAATTATGAATAAAGATAGAATTTAATAAAAAAAATTAAGATCAAATATAATATAATCACACAAATTTTTTTTTTGACAGGACACATAATTTCTTTGTTACAAATAAAATATAATAAAATTTATATTGAATTGTATAATATATTTTATGTAATATTTGTTTTAAAATTTAGACGAGATTAAATATTAGACCCGATATGTTAAATTTATTTTTTATTAAATTATATGATTTTAATTTTAACAAATTTAATTTTATAAAAATAAAATATTATGATAATATTTTTTTTCGTGTTCTTCATAGTGTATAATCATACTATTTTATTACCTCGTTTAATTAACTTCGTCATTTTTTTATTTTTTATAACTTTATTTACTCTATTTGTTAGTATAGGTAGGGTAGACAAATGGAATTTTAAAACAGGATATTTAAAGGACAGGTAGGGTATCCCATGTTATGAGTTGACACAATCTTCACTTGTCTTTAGTCTTTATACGAACATAACCACTGCCTTATTTGGGTCCCATTTTTGTTTCTACGTCCTCTTTAATCCAACGGTTCCTGAAAGTGACTCTCAATTCTCAAGGATTGAAAATACTTCGGTAACGGTGTTCGAGAACTATTACTTAGCATTAGTATTCTAAAAAGTTGTAATTAATTGGGATTAATTATTGATTAATCATTATTTAATATTTTTTTTGAGTAAATATTAGAAATAATTCATGAGTTGTGATGTGTAAAATAGAATAATATTATATTTTTTATAATACCCTGATTTTACAAAGGGTTTAGCACTTCGTTGAGGATGAATAAATTATTTAGAAGCAGTAAAACTGTGAACATTATTTGATCAGTGAAGGCAAGTCACGGCCTACGAGTTTCAAGGACTATGATCAGACCCTGATTGTGTAGAAGCTGCAGAATTGGAAAGTGCTATACTATAGAATCTGATGGTCTAAAGGTGGCAAAAAGTGTGCGTAAAGAAAAGAATCAAACTATTGATGAAAACTATCAACTGGACGACAGAAAATTACCGTGTATTGATTGTTAGTTTCTTTTATTAATTGATAGGTAGCATTATAAATACTCTCTCATTATCATTGTAATATGTACGAACGAGCACTACAAGAAAAACAGCTTCAGAGACCGCTTTTCAACCGTTGTCTGTCAGAGAAGTTTCCCGTTGACTATTGAGCCGCCATCTTTGGTGCTGTCACACACCAGTATTCCACTGGTGTATAGATGTTGTCACACAACGGGGAATAAAACCTTTATATGAGATACTTGACACAACGGAATTCTCCCGTTAAAAAAATTTGACACAACTGTTTATAAACCGTTGTACTGGTAGTATCTATACAACGTTAAGATACTGGTGTGTGATAGTATCAAAGACGCTGATAGACAATAGTTGAAAAGTGATGTCTGACTTACTTCTGTTGTACACCATTTTTCCACTGTTGTCTGTAAGACGTTGTCTATTGAGCCGCCATCTTTGGTACTGTCACACAACAGTTTTTCACCGTTATATAGATACAATTTCTACACCGTTTTCTTTATTCGAATAATTTATTGTACAACGGTTCATTAAGATAATAACTTTTGTTGGAATGCATGTCGAACAACGGTTTATTTACGAAAAGAAAACTATGCTATACAATGCATTCAACATGCCAAAATCACTATAAATTAAAAATAATGTCAACATTGTAGATTTAATTCAATTCTATTACACAACCATCAGAAACTAAGGTCTAATATGTACTAGTCCAATTTATATACTTAAATACAAATCACAATGTTCATCTAATGCTAGCAATACACAACTAAACTTGTTCAGTTATTTTGAAAAAGCCATCCATCCTCCTTATATACTTCCGAGACATTTGAAATTAATTGATAAATGCTGTGTTTGAAGCCTCACCAACAGTTTTCTGTACGGCACAAATATATCCATGAGACCTGCATTATATTTCCATACAAAAATTAGAAACTTATCAATTGCCGCAATATAACATATCACTATCTTACTGTTAAACTATTTTGAGCATAGATCAGACACTATTTACGGGCATATTACATTCTATAGAAAGAGCCAAGATATATCAGGCGATGGGACTCAAGAACCAAGAGAATTTAGTAATTTACATATTACCTATAAAGCTCGACTTTGCAATCCCTTGGGAGCATGAGAAAGTGAACGCAAAAGTACCAACAACATTTGCAGCTGCTCAAATCGGTGATCAGAATCATAGAAGTTCATCATACCTAAATACCACAGCAGGCTCAGACTACTGTGACGCCCCGTGATCCGGGGTCAAGGATCCGGGCCGTCAAAGTCCAATCTCCGATCAATATTAATATCTCTGAAATTTTTTTTTTTTTTTTTATAAATAATTAAATAAATAAGCAGTTGACCCCACACTAGTACACACACACACACCAGTCATATGCTCATAGAACAACAACCACAATATTTAAAAGTTTTAAAGTTAACAGTTATTACAAGCCCAGAATTTACTAAGTACATTGTTGAACAAAGCTTCTACAGGAAGCACTTCAACAACTAAAGTTTATTACAACTTACACACTTAATTTACATAAGTATACTAAGCCCCTTCGCTTGTCACTACCTCGGGGATGGTCGCCAGCACTCGCTCAAAAGGTCGCCTTTCCCTTACCCTCTTGCGGGGTGTGGTACGTAGTATCGGCATGGGACCTAGCTGCTATATACATAAATAGCAAGAGTGAGCTATAATAGCTCAGCAAGATCATTCTGTAACTAAAATTTAGAATGTGAACAAGTATACATATATGTATAGGCATATGTAATAGCAGGAAACAAATAAAATCCTTAAGAAAGAGTAAAGCTCTTATTTAATAATACATCATCCACTCACTATTATAAGAAAGTAATCTATTTTAATATAATATCAGTTTTTCTTCATCTGTATCCATAATACCATCATCTCATATCATTACTCTGTTTTCAGTATAGAATCTGAAATAATATAATATCAGTTTTTCTTCATCTGTAACTATCATTCCATCATCTCATATCATTATTCTGTTTTCAGTATAGAAATCTGAAAACCATTGAATACACTTTCTTTTCAAAAACTTTGGGGATATCTGCTGTCGCCTGATACGTTAGGACGATGATCAGTCGCCTAATCGTACCTGCTCTCTTTTTACTACCGGTAGAAGGAATGATAATCATCCCTGGAGGAAGGCTACCTGCTACATCCTCCCTTGGCATCTTCGTGCCGTAATGAAAATAATGAATGCTGGACTGTGTCGCACACAGCCATGACACAGCCACTTACGCAAATCTTGTTGCAATCCCACTTTTCATCAAATCATTTTCCATTCATAAACATCATTTCACATCCACCTTTCTATTCACATTTCTTCTCATAATTCTTTTCACCTTTATCAATCACTCATATCATTTCCATTCTCGCACATTACTTCTATAAAATATATATATAACATAATGCTCCAAACATCTCTTTCATATTCAGAAATCAAATATACTTTTATATTTGTAAAATATTCCATCTATTTTAAGAGTGATGCATGTTGATCAAATAATGTTTATTAAACCACTGATACCATTCTCTCTTATTCTCTTAATCATAAGGCATGTTCAATTCATGCATAATCATCTCTATACATGTCCATCTCATACTCTTATTCATAATCATATACATCCTATACTCATATCCATATTCATATACCTCTTCGTATATCTTTCTTTTCAATATTAATACTCAAGGAGGACAATTTCTTCACAATATAGTAATAATAGCATCACATATATATTTCACAAAATCAAGTTTCTTTATGAAGATAAGTAGTTTTACAAATAGGGACAGAAGAAATCTTGCCTCGGTTTCGATATCCTGACGATATGGCTCGTCCCTCTTCCGGAGTTTCTATAAACACAAAAGGACCATCGTTAGAACCACATCTCTTACTCACTACACTCTTGTATAACATTACCTTTTGAAACTTTAATATATATTTAACGTATCATTATTATCCCAAAGGCTCAAGAACTCAACCGTTTATAACCTAAATCGAAGTTTCAGGGGTTTTCACCATTTTCCTTAACGACCACACTTAACTGTAAAAATTCTCAGAAAATATGGATTTCGAATTTTAATGTAAGGTCAACTGTCAAGGGTCCTCTGACCCCCTTACTACACTATCCCAAAATTTCGTGACTTTTAACAATGTTAAAGTATGGTAATTGTAACCTCAAGTTTGATACATTTACAGTTTCTCGGTTTCTGAACCGCTTTCACTAAAACTGACTTTCCTCCTAAACCGTTCATCAGATTTTAACGCACCTTATATCAAAACGATCTATGAACTAAGCTCTATCATTTCATGGTTAAATAGGAACCTGGACAGTAGGGTACCATACGGATGCAGGGGGTCCAAAACAGGGCAACTTACATCCTAACGAAAATCGGGCATTATAACGGCTATAATTTCGTACTTTCATAAATCCAACTCCTCCAAATCCATTATCAAACACCATAATCATCACCTACACCATGTGGTATGCTTCACCAGCCATGGTTACAAGTCCACAACACAATTTTCACATCAAAACAAACCACTTATAACACATAATCATCATAAACATTACATTAACACTACTTAACTACCAACCACTTCAATATCTACCATAAATACAAAAGGCCAAGCATGTTTATACCTTCTTGAAGCTTTGACAACTCTTAACAATCCTTGATAACCCTTGGGCACTCCTTAAACAACCTTAGATTAACTTGAATCAACTAAAGGAATCATAAAACCAAGTTAGTTTCTTGAAACCACTATTCATCACTATTCATCAAGCAACTTTCATGAATTTATTACCTATGAAGATGATGATGGTTGGCCTTGAAACTTTGTGCTAGTCTTAATTCATCCTCCAAGAAGCTCCATGATTTTTCTCTTGAATTAATGTTAAAGCTAGCTAGGGTTTTGATTTTTGATTTTTTTCTTTTTTTCTTGGTTTCTAGGAATGGCCGATTGTAATTGAAGAAGAAAGGGAGAGATTTTCTTTTTTTCTTTCTTGCTCTTTGATCTAATCTTGATTAATCTTGTGTATTCTAGAGTCTTGAGGTGTCATGTGGATATTTACCTTGGTTAATGACTAATTTAGCCCTTAATTATGTGTTAGTGGAAAGTGACATCACCTAATGATGTCATTGATGATTTCTTAATCTATTTTCTTGATTTTCCTAAGTAATTTGCTAGCACTCTTGGTAATACTAATGTGGTATTTATCCTTGTTATATTATAATCTTGGTTGTTTGGTTTCCATACTCGTCTAGTTGTAGTTCGTTTCGAATATATCTCGTCATCCAGTGGTTTTGAAATCGTTTAAAAATCCAAATTCCCTTAGCATTCCCTTAACTTAAAAATCTCCTAGTTTAACTTAAATTCACTAATTCCTCAATATATAATTCCTTTAATATTTCTATGCTCCTTAATGTCCAATAGAAGCTTATTCGAAATCAAAATCCTCAAAATCCATGCTTCAGGAATTTCTGAAATCTAACATCATTTCGAGTCACTTATTTCCATTGTACAACACTAATATGGTTTCTGTTTATTCATTTTATGTTTCCATTATAGGGTACCTATATACCATTTCTCTAAATCCTCGAAATTTACTGTTCATGTGACCACTGTAGCATTACTGAAGTTAGGGTTATTACATCCTTCCCCCCTTAAAAGGATTCCGTCCCGGAATCATGTTGGAAATGTCCATAAGTATCTTTCTCCTTCACACCTTCTAACTTCCACACTATTTCCTTTATCCTTTTCCTTTCATAATATCTCTATCTTGTTTGCACAGACATACACTAACATAACTTCCTTGTCATTCATCAACATGCCATTTAGTTTATCAATAGCAGTCCTTTTATTGTCTTTTCCTCACAAATCTTCTCCTGTTTCAAGTCATTCCATGTTATCTCGTCTCTCCTTCCTCTTTTGACGAAGATATCCGCCACTACATTGACCTTTTCTGAATGGTAGTGTATCTCACTTATGGTTTGACCATCTTCTGATCTCTATTATGACATAAATATTAATTCCTCAATATTCCTATAGCTCCTCTCTGTAAAATTTTCCAGAAAATAAGCTCTAATAATATTCTTTAAAACAATTGTAAGAAATACTACCTATAATATATATTTCCTGTTCGTCTCAACGAGCTTGTGTTTTCCCAAAACACTCCTACTTTTCTTTTCATAACGTTTCCTAGCCCTTAACAGATACTGATTTTCCTTATCTATTTTATTAACTTATTTATTCCATTAATTGATTAAGTCGATCCTTAACCAAAGACTTACACACAAAATTTAAATCGAAAAAGCAAGTACCTGTATCCGCATCTGGTTTTGTCAACGCTTCCCCTAAGGTCATGTTGTACACTCTAGCAGTAGGCCTATTTGAAGCAGCCCCACTCTGTCCTGACGCGTATGACCCACCTGAACGGCAATCTCTAGCAAAGTGTCCTAGTTTCCCACACTGGTAACACTTAACATCTCTTTTAGGGTTTGCATCAGTTGATGGGCACTGGTTAAAGTAGTGTCCTTTTTGTCCACACTTAAAACAAGTTACTCCCAGCACTCTACAGACTCCTATATGCTTCTTACCACACGTCTCACAATCTGGTAATGGTGGTCGTGATTGATTGGACTGAAATGTTCCCGAAGATTTTCCACCCTGACTCACCGTCACACTAGTAGTCTTGTTACCCCCCGATTTTCCCACAAATTGAGATTTTTGTCCTTTACCTCCTTTGTTAAAGTAGCTTCCCTCACTTGAACCTCCTTTTGGGCCCTCAAATCTTCTTTTCTTATTCTCTCGACCTATTTGAGCTTGCTCACTCTCGGCCTCTATAATTGATGCCTTTTGAACCACTGCAGCATAATCAGTTAACTCAAATGGGGCCACTCTCGTTCGTAACCAGGGTTTTAACCCTTGTTGAAACCTTTTTGCACGTTGTTCTTCAGTACGCACAAACTCGGGAACAAACCTCGACAGTTCTGAGAATTTATTTTCATACTCTGCCACTGTTAGGTTATCCTGTTTTAACTCCAGAAACTTTAATTCCATTTGGTTTTCTAGATACCTAGGAGAATACTTTTCTAGGAACACCCTAGTGAAACGCTCCCAGGTTATCACTCCCGCTTCCTCTAGGTTCTTCCTAGCTTCCCACCAGTAATTTGCCTCTCCCTTTAGGAGATAGGCTGCAAAAACTGTTTTCTGATCTTCCTCTATCCTCAGTATTTCGAAAGCTTTCTCCATTTCTTTTAGCCATGCCCTGGCTACTACTGGGTTAGTGGTTCCCTCGAATTCTGGGGGCTTTAATGACTTAAAGGCACGAAAGGAACTAGCTGCCTGGTTGGGGAGAACAGGTGGTGGTTGAGGATTCTGTGGATTTGCTAAATTCTGCCTTAATAAGTCCATGAATTGGGCAAAGGGATCCCCTCCCGGATTCCTTTGTTGGCCAGTTGATTCCTCTTCTCCTTCTTCATGATTTTCTTCATTATGAGCATTTTCGTTCAGTCTAGTACCTTCGATATTTCGACTTCTTTCGTCTCTCTCATTTTCCCTTGCATTCGCTCTACTGTCACGTCTAGGCGGCATAGTTCTGTACATAACAATAGTCCTTATTAATTACCCGAATTTGGGTTACCATATACATCATTTCTATATACACAATTATATCATTAACTAGCTCATTTGCATATCACAATATCTTTATCATGCGATTTACATCTAGTTATACCATAACTTTAGTAGGTAAGTGTATCGCCCTTAACACGATAGCCTTTTCATTAAGTCAATCACCTTTTATACATCAATATTTCTGAGTCTCAACCTTTATTATATTATATTAAAAAAAATGCAGCAAAAATTTAGATAGAAATGCACAAACTTCATTAATGTACATAAATATTTTACAATTTGGTTACAACATCTTTTACTGCTAATAATATACATCATCTAATACAAGGTTCGAAACCCAAAACATAACCGTACATACTAATCCGATATCACCAAAAGTACTACTAACTGTCCTCTAATCAGACTGGGATTAAAACAGTGGACAACTAAACTAATCCCCAAAATGACATCAGCAAGATGACTAGTCTGATTAGTGACAACTACTATCCCGGCTCACACCCCTGCCCTGACAACATCCCGTATCTGGACCACCATGGTAGTAACCGTATCAACTATCTGGGCCCTCCATGCCGGGTCTCCCCTATCACCCAACAACCTCCTAATATCTCCTAATGCTCGTAGCTCAATACTGATCATCCCCAGAGATATCCCATCCGGAATAACCCCTCCTCTCCCTCTCTCTAACCTCTGTAGAAGGGTGTCTATAGTCCTGCGGGACTCCTCCAACTGTCCCTGAAGAGCAAAGTACTCGGTCAATAAGGTAGCTGAAAGTGAGTCACCCGCCGGTAAGGGTGCCTCCTGAGGGGGTACAGCTAGGGGAGGTGCATCCACAGGTGGAGGTGGTGGTGGTGCAAAGGGTGGGGATGGAGGAACCGACTCTGTCTCAGCATCCTCTGAAGGATCCTCCTCCTCCTCAAAGAAACCAAAATGCCCTGGAGGGGTAAACTGCTCAAAAGGATCATCTATAGGGTCAGGACTAGGTAAAGGGGATGGAACTGGTGACGGCACCGGGATGGGTCGGACAGGAGTGGGAATCATCTGAATATCCCTCCACTCAATCGGCTCCTCAGGTATAACTGACAACCTAGGCCTCTTACGCAGTGGCCTCTCCTCCTCAGGGATCTCCGATCTCACTCTGGAAGGACCCGCCTCGTCAGATCCTGTAGAAGGTCTACCCATATATGGCACTAGGGCCACAGCATCTCTCCGTCTCTGCTCCTCTGCCTCATCTCTCTCTAATCGCTCTCTAGCCGCCGCCCGGCGTCTCTCCCTGAGGTCCTCAACTGCATACTCGGGGACCTCTACCCCGGCCAGCTGAAGATCTAATAGCTCCTGCTCTGACCTCCCTAGCCACTGGGGGTCCTGACTCGGCTCAACCATCTCCGCTCCCTATAATAAAACATAAAATTCTATTAGTAACAGTCTAATAAATTATAATATATGCTTAAAGTAAATACTACCTGCGATATACCACCCCTGAACTTGATGGAAGTTCACAATTTATATTATAACTGATACATTTATTATTATCACTTTTGTTTATGAGCATATGACTCTTAGCTCTGATACCATCTGTGACGCCCCGTGATCCGGGGTCAAGGATCCGGGCCGTCAAAGTCCAATCTCCGATCAATATTAATATCTCTGAAAATTTTTTTTTTTTTTTTATAAATAATTAAATAAATAAGCAGTTGACCCCACACTAGTACACACACACACACCAGTCATATGCTCATAGAACAACAACCACAATATTTAAAAGTTTTAAAGTTAACAGTTATTACAAGCCCAGAATTTACTAAGTACATTGTTGAACAAAGCTTCTACAGGAAGCACTTCAACAACTAAAGTTTATTACAACTTACACACTTAATTTACATAAGTATACTAAGCCCCTTCGCTTGTCACTACCTCGGGGATGGTCGCCAGCACTCGCTCAAAAGGTCGCCTTTCCCTTACCCTCTTGCGGGGTGTGGTACGTAGTATCGGCATGGGACCTAGCTGCTATATACATAAATAGCAAGAGTGAGCTATAATAGCTCAGCAAGATCATTCTGTAACTAAAATTTAGAATGTGAACAAGTATACATATATGTATAGGCATATGTAATAGCAGGAAACAAATAAAATCCTTAAGAAAGAGTAAAGCTCTTATTTAATAATACATCATCCACTCACTATTATAAGAAAGTAATCTATTTTAATATAATATCAGTTTTTCTTCATCTGTATCCATAATACCATCATCTCATATCATTACTCTGTTTTCAGTATAGAATCTGAAATAATATAATATCAGTTTTTCTTCATCTGTAACTATCATTCCATCATCTCATATCATTATTCTGTTTTCAGTATAGAAATCTGAAAACCATTGAATACACTTTCTTTTCAAAAACTTTGGGGATATCTGCTGTCGCCTGATACGTTAGGACGATGATCAGTCGCCTAATCGTACCTGCTCTCTTTTTACTACCGGTAGAAGGAATGATAATCATCCCTGGAGGAAGGCTACCTGCTACATCCTCCCTTGGCATCTTCGTGCCGTAATGAAAATAATGAATGCTGGACTGTGTCGCACACAGCCATGACACAGCCACTTACGCAAATCTTGTTGCAATCCCACTTTTCATCAAATCATTTTCCAGTCATAAACATCATTTCACATCCACCTTTCTATTCACATTTCTTCTCATAATTCTTTTCACCTTTATCAATCACTCATATCATTTCCATTCTCGCACATTACTTCTATAAAATATATATATAACATAATGCTCCAAACATCTCTTTCATATTCAGAAATCAAATATACTTTTATATTTGTAAAATATTCCATCTATTTTAAGAGTGATGCATGTTGATCAAATAATGTTTATTAAACCACTGATACCATTCTCTCTTATTCTCTTAATCATAAGGCATGTTCAATTCATGCATAATCATCTCTATACATGTCCATCTCATACTCTTATTCATAATCATATACATCCTATACTCATATCCATATTCATATACCTCTTCGTATATCTTTCTTTTCAATATTAATACTCAAGGAGGACAATTTCTTCACAATATAGTAATAATAGCATCACATATATATTTCACAAAATCAAGTTTCTTTATGAAGATAAGTAGTTTTACAAATAGGGACAGAAGAAATCTTGCCTCGGTTTCGATATCCTGACGATATGGCTCGTCCCTCTTCCGGAGTTTCTATAAACACAAAAGGACCATCGTTAGAACCACATCTCTTACTCACTACACTCTTGTATAACATTACCTTTTGAAACTTTAATATATATTTAACGTATCATTATTATCCCAAAGGCTCAAGAACTCAACCGTTTATAACCTAAATCGAAGTTTCAGGGGTTTTCACCATTTTCCTTAACGACCACACTTAACTGTAAAAATTCTCAGAAAATATGGATTTCGAATTTTAATGTAAGGTCAACTGTCAAGGGTCCTCTGACCCCCTTACTACACTATCCCAAAATTTCGTGACTTTTAACAATGTTAAAGTATGGTAATTGTAACCTCAAGTTTGATACATTTACAGTTTCTCGGTTTCTGAACCGCTTTCACTAAAACTGACTTTCCTCCTAAACCGTTCATCAGATTTTAACGCACCTTATATCAAAACGATCTATGAACTAAGCTCTATCATTTCATGGTTAAATAGGAACCTGGACAGTAGGGTACCATACGGATGCAGGGGGTCCAAAACAGGGCAACTTACATCCTAACGAAAATCGGGCATTATAACGGCTATAATTTCGTACTTTCATAAATCCAACTCCTCCAAATCCATTATCAAACACCATAATCATCACCTACACCATGTGGTATGCTTCACCAGCCATGGTTACAAGTCCACAACACAATTTTCACATCAAAACAAACCACTTATAACACATAATCATCATAAACATTACATTAACACTACTTAACTACCAACCACTTCAATATCTACCATAAATACAAAAGGCCAAGCATGTTTATACCTTCTTGAAGCTTTGACAACTCTTAACAATCCTTGATAACCCTTGGGCACTCCTTAAACAACCTTAGATTAACTTGAATCAACTAAAGGAATCATAAAACCAAGTTAGTTTCTTGAAACCACTATTCATCACTATTCATCAAGCAACTTTCATGAATTTATTACCTATGAAGATGATGATGGTTGGCCTTGAAACTTTGTGCTAGTCTTAATTCATCCTCCAAGAAGCTCCATGATTTTTCTCTTGAATTAATGTTAAAGCTAGCTAGGGTTTTGATTTTTGATTTTTTTCTTTTTTTCTTGGTTTCTAGGAATGGCCGATTGTAATTGAAGAAGAAAGGGAGAGATTTTCTTTTTTTCTTTCTTGCTCTTTGATCTAATCTTGATTAATCTTGTGTATTCTAGAGTCTTGAGGTGTCATGTGGATATTTACCTTGGTTAATGACTAATTTAGCCCTTAATTATGTGTTAGTGGAAAGTGACATCACCTAATGATGTCATTGATGATTTCTTAATCTATTTTCTTGATTTTCCTAAGTAATTTGCTAGCACTCTTGGTAATACTAATGTGGTATTTATCCTTGTTATATTATAATCTTGGTTGTTTGGTTTCCATACTCGTCTAGTTGTAGTTCGTTTCGAATATATCTCGTCATCCAGTGGTTTTGAAATCGTTTAAAAATCCAAATTCCCTTAGCATTCCCTTAACTTAAAAATCTCCTAGTTTAACTTAAATTCACTAATTCCTCAATATATAATTCCTTTAATATTTCTATGCTCCTTAATGTCCAATAGAAGCTTATTCGAAATCAAAATCCTCAAAATCCATGCTTCAGGAATTTCTGAAATCTAACATCATTTCGAGTCACTTATTTCCATTGTACAACACTAATATGGTTTCTGTTTATTCATTTTATGTTTCCATTATAGGGTACCTATATACCATTTCTCTAAATCCTCGAAATTTACTGTTCATGTGACCACTGTAGCATTACTGAAGTTAGGGTTATTACAACTACAACACTGACATGCATAAAGTTGTTCACATCACACCTAAACAGTACATACCAATAGTCTAAATAGCAAATTGTTGTACTTCATACACTACTACTAAAACCAAACTCTTGTCTATAACAATCTAAATTACCTTGTTAAGGAAAATTACCTTGTTATACTGAATTTTCTGTATGTCCAAAGCTGTCTGTGGAAGGCCAGGAAACTATAACGTCTTCGAAGAAGGGTCTCAGCTTTTTGATGTAAAAATTTATTCTTTCCTCTGTCACTAACCGGACCCTTAACCTGTTTGCTATGTCTAGAGTCGTGTATTCTGATGACATTTATAAGTATTCAAGAAGACACTCCGGAAAGAACTGATCAGCTGTTAAGCAATGGTAGATGGTTTCACCTAAAAAAGCTTTTTCGCTCTGAAATAAAAGCACTTGATTATGTCAGTAGTATACAAGAGACACCATGAAATTTTAGTAGTGTAATAGAGGACATTAAGGTATCCAAGTGTTCAGAAAAACTTAATCGTGTTCATGTATATACATAAAAGTCATAGCTTGAATCAGAGAAAGAAATCACATGCACTTACGCATACATAGCAATCACCAGTAGTCCAAGCAGAGAAAGGTTTGAACTAAAAACAGAGAAAGAAAGAACTTACGCAAAGAGAGTTAGTGAAAAATTCTGAGTCTCCTGAGTACAGTTTCTGAAGCAAATGTAGACACTAAAAAGAGAAGAAAATATAGGTGAGATCAATGACAGTGGAAGTAAATTACCAACTCTAAAATGTTATACATGACTAATTATCAACAGAATAAAAAAGGAAAAACAACAGACGTGTACCAGACCTACACAAGCAAATGGAATCGACCAAAGCATTAAGCATTGATCTGACCAGAGCAGCAAACTCTAGGGTCAAAAGTTGTGGAATGTTGCAACACCTAGAACTAATGAAGCAAATAGTCAAAGAGGCTGATTGTCAAGGGAAAAACACCTGGGGTCATTGCTTCAATCATCCCCTCCATTATCTTTAAGCTCTTCCCTGCCTCTCGAATTTGAGCAGGAGTAACCTGGTCAAGATAATACAAAGAGTAAAATGTATTGTACTTACCACAAGGCATTTAAAAATCAAAACGTATCTGCTTAGTCTTTACATTGTCTAGGTATGCTTATAAAAATTAAAATTTAGATGAAGCAATGATGTATATTTGTTTGGTCCACCAATTCAGAACACTTTTCATATGTAAATTCAGTTAAGCTTCCACATATTACTAACCTATTTTCCCAAAATAGAAAATCTGAAAAAAATATCAAAAAGCCAAAGAGAAACAAGCATCTGCTTTGTTCATACCCAAGAGTGCCTGCATATCTAACAAATTTGTGAAGTCCATCACCCAAACCAGGTTGAGTTTGAACACGAACCTTCTGCTTCAAAGGGGCATTGAGCAATAACATCAATCACCTAGCAGACGCAGAACCAGCAAGGTAGATGATTATCATTCGTAAGTGACAACCTCTCCATCTCTAACTTCATCTCTAACTTACTAAACGATTAATTTCATCGAGAGCAGTTGGCTTTGAGCAGTTGAAAAATTAGAAGTGAGTCGAGAGTATTTAATCGGGAAGAGAAGAAGATGTTGTATTCAATCACTAGTTCAAGATGAGCAAGATTGTAATAGCTGAGTAAAATGTGTATATCAGTTTAAATGAGTAAAGTTTAGGATAGGTGCAGAAGAGGAAAGTTTGGGGGAGATAAGGGGTAGAATATGTGGAGAAGAAGAAAGTTTGGGGGAGATAAGGGGGGAGAAGGGGGGAAATGAAATTATGAAAATTTTGGGTTAGGGGGAAATTTGTGCACCTCTAAGTTTTTCAATGTGTTGTTTCATTTTATTTTTTAAATATTTTGGTAAAAATTTTATTTTTATAAAGAATTTATTTGATTTCAATTTTAAAAATTTAAATTTTACATATATGTATATACTCATTTTAGTGTTGGGTAAAAATAATCGAAAAATAAAAAAGTCGGGTTGTACGAGATTTTAACAAAAATGTAGTAAAAGTGCTGCTTCCTTTAACGGGGCACGACCCAGATTCACTGAATAATTTTTTAGAATGATTTCTTCGACGATCAAACCGTACGGATATTAATAAACACTCATTTCAGTATTGGAAAAAAATAATCAAAAAATAAAAAGGGTGGGTTGTGCGACATTTTAGCAAAAACGTAGTAAAAGTGCTACTTCCTATAATGAGACACGTTCGAGATTCACTGAATAATTTTTCTGAATGATTTCTTCGACGATCGAACCGTACGGATGTTAATAAACACTAATTTTAGTGTTGCGAAAAAATAATCAAAAAATAAAAAGGGTGGGTTATGTGATATTTTAGCAAAAACGTAGTAAAAGTGCTACTTCCTATAACTGGACACGTTCGAGATTCACTGAATCATTTTTCTGAATGATTTCTTCGAAGATCAAACTGTACGGATGTTAATAAACACTCATTTTAGTGTTGGAAAAAAATAATCAAAAAATAAAAAGGGTGGGTTGTGCGATATTTTAGCAAAAACGTAGTAAAATTGCTACTTCCTATAACGGGACACGTTCGAGATTCACTGAATAATTTTTTTGAATGATTTCCTCGATGATCGAACCATACGGATGTTAATAAACACTCATTTTAGTCTTTGGAAAAAATAATCAAAAAATAAAAAAGGTGGGTTGTGCGATATTTTAGCAAAAACGTAGTAAAAGTGCTACTTCCTATAACGGGACACGTTCGAGATTCACTGAATAATTTTTCTGAATGATTTCTTCGACGATCGAACCGTACGGATGTTAATAAACACTCATTTTAGTGTTGGGAAAAAATAATCAAAAAATAAAAAGGGTGGGTTGTGCGATATTGTAGCAAAAACGTAGTAAATGTGCTACTTCCTACAACGGGACACGTTCGAGATTCACTGAATAATTTTTCTGAATGATTTCTTCAATGATCGAACCGTACGGATGTTAATAAACACTCATTTTAGTGTTGGAAAAAAATAATCAAAAAATAAAAAGGGTGGGTTGTGCGATATTTTAGCAAAAACGTAGTAAAATTGCTACTTCCTATAACGGGACACGTTCGAGATTCACTGAATAATTTTTCTGAATGATTTCTTCGATTATCGAACCGTACGGATGTTAATAAATACTAATTTTAGTGTTGGGAAAAAATAATTAAAAATAAAAAGGTTGGGTTGTACGAGATTTTAACAAAAACGTGCTAAAAGTGTTGCTTCCTATAACGTGGCACGATCCAAATTCACTGAATAATTTTTTTGAATAATTTATTTGACGATCGAACTGTACATATGTTAATAAACACTCATTTTAGTGTTAGAAAAAAATAATCGAAAAATAAGAAGGTGAGGTTGTACGAGATTTTAACAAAAACATAGTAAATGTGCTACTTTGTGTAACGGGGCACGATTAGTTACAAAAACATGCTTTATTCATATAATGTGAATTTTATAAAATCATCGGAGTTGTTAATAATCATGAAATCTTTTATAATATTATGTTTGTATATTTATTTTGTTTTTAAAATTGTGGAGTAAATTATTTTCTGTATTTAAGGATTTTAAAATGATTTTATGGATTATATTGCATTTTATAAATCTATACTTGCAAAATTCATAGTTAATTCATTTTTGATCCTAAAATATTCTAAAAATACGTATTGTGTTCCTAATTTCATGATCTTTATTTTAAAAATATTAAATTTTATTTTCACCTATTTTCTTTTTAAATTTGAATTTTAAAAGGTTTTATATATATATATAAATAATAGCTTGGGAAATGATCGAATTGCCCTCGCCATTATATACACCCCTGCATCCAATTTTTTTCCGATTCTTTTCCTTTGAAATCAAAATCAAGGGCTAATATATAATCTTATTTCAATTAAGGGCTCTTGTTTCTCCAACTCAGCGATCCAAGTGAAAGTTTGAGCAATCGAGCTGAAAGTTTTTCTAAAATGGTGGACATATCCTAAATATTTAAAAAAATATTAGGGATCCAATAATACACTTCAGTAACCTAATCTATCATTCTCTCTCGCGCTCTGCTCTGACCTCTATCTCGTGCGCCGCTCTGATACAATCAAATCGGTGTTCTCTTTGTATCCGTCTTCTTTGTGGCTTAATCTCTCTATCTCTCTCCGGGGCTGTTCTCTCTCGCATAGGTGCTCTCTCTCTCTCTCTCTCTTGCTATTCTTCGATTCGGATTTGCAATTGCAATTTGTATATGTTATTTATGTTTGGATTTGGTATATAATATTTCACTTAATGCAAATAGTGGGCTTAACTGGGGTTATTCCCCAATTTCACCTCAGGGTGGAGCAAGGGGAAATATATCTAATCAAGGCGAGAATCTGAGTTATGGAGGTGCTGATAACATTTACAATCTAGGTGGTGTTGGTTATGGAAGAAACACTACAACTACTGGTGCACAAACATCATCCTTTTCTGTATCAAATGGCGGCTTTGATTCATCTTTTTCAAACTTCTATGGAAGTAGTTCAATATACAGAGACATCACATGGCATGCTGCAGATTCTGAGCGAGAAGAGGCTGGTTCATTTGGGTACGGGCTTGGTAGCGAAGCTAGCGATGTCCAGGTCAAGACTTCTCTGGTTATGTTGGTGGTTAAAGTGTTCCAAGGGACAGACAAACATAGGTAACTTTTATGTAACCTTCATTGCTAGTTTACCAATTGTGAAGGGTATGTAATTGTAACTTCATTGTATATGTTAGATGCATGCCAAAAGAAACAAAGTATATTATCAGAAATATTATTGACCAAATAGAAAACTACTTCAATTTTACTACAAGGAAAAAAAACATGAAGCTAAGACAGGTTTAATTAAAGTATATTCATGTTAAATATGATTCTTCCCATCTTTTTTAGGGGCACTAAGATCTTCTAGCTGCTGCAAAGCTAGTGCTAAAACTAACAACGCTTGTGGCTACTTAATACAAAGTCAAGAATTGGTAAGGGCAATATTAGTCAGGGAATTGGGTATTGAAACTCTACAAATCCTAAAAAGACATATGTTGTGTGCAATGTCATCCAAGTCGGGGGATTTAATATAACCAGTCACAAATAGAGAAAAAGAATAGAACTAATTACTAATAAATTTTTCTATGTAAATGTTTGTGAGTAAGAAGGATACCATGTTGACGCTGCATTGTATATTTCCAATATAAGTATTTATGTGTAGGTAGGTACAAAAAGTACCTGAACCGTCGATCCTGGTGAACCATGAACCTGAGCAGCAGATGCACCACCATGTTGGTGATTGTTATGAAGAACCAATAACACTCTGATCCAAGTAACAGATGCAGTAATGACTTCCTTGCTCTGTATCTTACGTTTTAGCATCGATGTGATAGCTTCAACCTTTGAGGGACAATCTGGCAATCTGCAGTAAATAGGCAGAGAATGGTATACTAATATGAGAGGAGCTTCAGAGCACTGAATCTAATAAGTTGTTTTGCATGTAAGGTTGAGCTACTATGGCTGTTGCTTCACTTTGTTTTAATTGCCTATCCAGCTACTGCTGCAAATTAGTTCAGTTTTTATTTCTTGTTGTAAAGTTCGGACAATGTATTTTTGCTTCAAATTAATTCAGTTTTAATCCGGTTTTAAAACCGAACCCGAACCGTTGTAAGTAATTTGAGTTACTAGAGTTGGCCAATTTTGTAGTATAAGGATTGCATCAATGTTTAATGCAGTTATATATTTAAAAAATCTCTCAGAAATTAAGACTAATGGTTTTTCCCGAAAACTATTGTCACCGTTTTCTATAGTAGATATTCAGACTGAAGGTAATTTAATTGTGTACAAAGGGTTGCTTCTCTAAGGCAATTTTTTCAAAAAAACTCTGAAAATAGGACAATGGCTTTCCCTAAAACTCGTTGTCACCTGTTTTCTAAAGTAGATGATTAAGACAACGAGTTAAACACCCTTGTGCGAAACTATTCTACTCAACAGACATGAAAACCAGTTGTATATATTCTTGCTTTCTAACACTGGTTTTTCAACACCATTGTCTCAAAATATTAACACAATGTGTGCTTAAAAATTGTTGTGTCAATTGGACAACATATATGAAAATCCATTGTCTTCTTCAAATTATGTACAATGGTTTATTATGAATTGAAACACACTTGTGTTAATACACGTTACACAATACCGCCGTAAACAACCATTGTCTCATCTGACCAAAAGGGCACCAGTTAGACAATGTTTTTAAAAACGTTGAATAACCATTGTCGGTAGCTAAAAGACACAACGCTTTTTCGTTAGCTAACAGTTCACCGTTGTTAAATTTTTTGGGAAAACGGTGATTTTTGCGACCATTGTGTGACAGGTGTTGTCTGATTCGATTTCTGTTGTAGTGGAGAGTCTGTATTAACTTGTGTGTTAAGGTTTTTACACACACAGAGAGAGATTTGTATTGAGAGCAGCTGCTAAAGGTATTGTACACCTTTGGTAGAGTTTGTATTTGATTTATTTATACAAACACTTTGATTCATTCATTTGTTTTTATTTTATTTGATCGAGTAAAAATCAAACATAATTACTTAACGTGTATTCAACCCCCCTTCTACAAGTATATTCAATTTAACAATTAGTATCAGAGAAGGTTGATTACGTTTAATCAAAAAGATCTACAATCCTGCCTGGTTACAAGGATGGTAATACCAAGATCCTTATGCTCAAGAGAAACGAGTATAGTCATTAGGAAGTGAAGATGTTGCAGCACCTTGAGGCAACAGGCCCTGGTTATCTTGGTAGGATAAGAGATGGACCTTTTGTTCCAACGAAGCTGTATCCTCAAACAACAGCAGCAGATGGAAAAGTCATTAAAGAGTATGCATGGGAAAAATGTAAATCTGAATGGTCAGATAAGGACAAGGAGAACGTTCTTAAAGATGCTAAAGGGAGGAACATACTATTCAACAATGTTATGGAACAAAAACTAGGTTATCGAATTGTAATTAATGCTAGGGTTGGTGAGCTTCGAGCTTAATGGCTGTTTCTGTGTTCGAGACTAATCGAACCTCACATAATGCCTACGTATCTCGTAGTTGAGAATCAAGACAAAGACGTAGCTTTGAGAATGAGGGGTCAGGCCCTTATATAGGCGTTGGGACCCTAAGATTCAGAGTAGGGTTAGGAGACTTGGTGGATAAGTCATCACCTTGAAGAAGGTTCTAGACTCCTACCTTGTAGGAGTTTGTTTCCATGTTGAATCAGGTGCCTTGGAGGATACTTCTTGTAGGAGTAATATCCTTATTTGACTCTTATTGCTGAGCTGTCAATCACCCTCAATATTAATTATAAAATTAATATTGAATTAGGATTTCGGGCCTCATTAATGGGTTTCATGTTTAGACCAAACCATGTCTAATTAATGCATCATTAATTATGTCTTTAGGGGTTATTTTTGGCCCACATCATTTGCCCCCCAACTTCTAGAAAAAATGATCAGGTTTTCATAGAAATTATAATTATCTTTTTCGAGACTCGGGGTCTTTTTTATCCCTACCTGGGACTCCTTAATTTTCCTACCCTTATATGGGGATTTTGGTTTACACTAGTGTTTTCACGGATATCGTCTTGATGTAAAGCGTGGAGCAACTGACGCATTTACGATGATGTTTACCCATTTTATGGGTGAATTAACCCTTAATGGCATTTTAAACGACGCTAAACGGCAATAATCAGTCTTAAACGACGTTTGAACGGTGTTAAACGGCATTGAATGGCAATAAATGATGCTGAATGGTACTAAACGGCACTAAACGACACTAAACGACACTAAACGATGCTAAACGGCACAAAATGATACTCAACGGTGCTAACCAGCCTTAAATGATGTTTAAACGGTGTTAAACGGCGTTGAATGGGATTAAACGGTACTAAACGATGCTAACCGGTGCTAAACGACACTAAACGGTGCTAAATGGCGCTAAAACGGCACTAAACGGCGGTAAACGGCACTAAACGGTACTGGCGTTAAACGACACTAAACGGTGCTAAACAGCGCTAAACAACACTAAACGGTGCTAACCAACCTTAAACGATGTTTAAACGGTGTTAAACGGTGTTGAATGGCATTAAACGGCACTAAACGGCGCTAAACGGCACTAAACGGCACTAAACGGTGCTAAACGCACTAAACGACGCTAAACGACGCTAAAACCGCACTAAATGGCAATAAACGGCACTAAACAGCGCTAAACGGCACAAAAACTGCTTCAGCTTCAGCTTCGGCTTCGTTTTCACGTTTCAAACATTAGGAAGAAATCCAAAACGAAATCGGTAAAAACCGAATCGTATAAAACCGAGCCGAAACCAAAACCGAAAAATTAAAAACCAAAATCGGTTATGCGATTTTGGTTATAAGTTGGAACCGATCTGAAAAAACTGAACCGTTCCGATTAAAATAAATAATATATATATATATAGATATGTATATATATATATAATTAAATATACACATATTTTTTGAAATATAATTTCTAAAAATTAGAAATGGGTGGTTGGGCTTTGTCTTTACAATTTGGGCCAGCAGCCCAGTTAAATTTATCTATTACATGTTTGTCTACAACACAGACGCTTACAAACTCTCTGCTGCTCTGCCTATTCTAGTGTTCTGCTTCTGCATCACTCTCAACTCTCACGACCGACATATACTACCACTACAAATTACATATCAAATTACAGATTGAGATTAAGACGACAATCAACAACAACTTAGGCTTATTCACAACCATGGAAGCTCCATCTGAAAATCAAACTCCTCAAGAAGAAGCACCTACAAAATAAATAGATGAAGTGGTATGTTTTTATAATTTACATTCTGCGATTTTTGTTTTATGTTCTTTGTTCTTTGCTTTCGGTTTATTCTAGTTTTATAAGTTGTTTAAAGATTAGTTACATTTTTTTTTTCAATTGTAGATACATATGAACTTAGAAGAAGAAGAAAAATGTGATAATAAACAAGATGATGAAATCTGTGTTAAGGATAAAAAGGGTTCAATGGTATGGGATTATTTTAGTAGGATTCTAGGTCCACGTGGTCAAGAGAAAGCTAAATGTAAGTTATGTAGTGTAATAATTGGTTGTAATTCACGAAATGGTACATCCGCAATGTTGAATCATTTAAAAACCGCGTGTCCTAAATCACCACTTCGTACCAATCTTGATAAATTGCAAAAGTTATTGCGATTTGAAGTAATATCAAAGGAAGATAAACTTCACACCGTTAAAGCTCACACCTTTAATCAAGAGAGGTTAAGGAAAAAAGTTACCTTAATGTGTATCAAAGACAATCAACTCTTTAGGATTGTAGAACAGGAAGGGTTTCGTGAGTTATTGAATGAACCGGAACCAAGATTTAAGATGCCAAGTAGATGAACCGTTGCAAGGGATTGTCTCAAAATATATGGAGAAGAGTTAATAAAATTGAAAAAGAGTTTGGCATTTCAAAGAGTATCCTTCACAACGGATACTAGACATCGGTACAAAACATTAATTATACGTGCCTTACGACTCATTGGATTAATGATGATTGGAAGATTTACAAAAAAATTCTAAATTTTCCACAAATTGGAAGCCATGAAGGGGTTGCAATTGGAAAGATTCTACTTAATTTATTTGCACAATGGGGGATAGATCGTGTATTCACCATCACATTAGATAATGCATCTTCAAATGATAAAGCAATCTCATATTTGAAGAAATTTCTTAGAGGACCAGAGGCTATATGTGAAAATAAATTTCTACATATGCGATATTGTGCTCACATATTGAAACTAGTGGTCAAGGATGGTTTGAAGAACAACACGTATCAATTGCTAGAATTCGAAATGCATGTAGATATGTTAGGTCTTCACCGACAAGACTTGAAAAATTTAGAAAATGTTTAGAAAGAGAGAAGATAAAATGTGATGCGATGGTGTGCCTTGATGTTGATACTAGATGGAATTCAACTTACACCATGTTGGAAGTTGTAATCAAATATGAGGGAGCTTTTAGAAGAATGGTTATTAAAGATAATGACTATGAAGCATTCTTTAAGGTGAATGACCAAGAGGTTATGGGTGAAAATCCAAAGAAAAAGAAGAAGAAATTTGTAGAAGGTGCTCCTCGAAAGTCGCTTTTAGCACCGGTGACAATAGATGCCTATCGAAGTTCCCTTTCACCAAAGATAACTGAAGCTTTAGTTTGTAGCCAAGATCGGCTAAGAAGTTTCGAGACTGTCATTGATCTAAGAGGGAACCAACGGAGTATCTACAACTTGAGAAATTGGAAAATGATAATTTTGCTATAGTTTTTTGCTAAAAAAACTATTAAATTTGTTGTTCACTGTTGTAAACTGTCAGATTTTGCAGGAAAGGATCCAAATCTGCTATTTATGCTCTGTTCAGAATTCTAATAACTATTTACTGGAAATTTGCCAAGTCTGCCTGCTTCTTTGTTGTTTCTTTTCTGCTGTGTATTTAATATTTTTTGCTGCGTATTTTTCTGTTAACTTTCTGATTCAATTTATGTATGTTTATTATTTTTAGATGAAGTGAAAGTGGTTAGAAATTCCTTTGAGGTGCTGGACTTTGACGATGACTAGAGACTAGAGGTAAGTTAACCAAAAATCTCCCAACTGGCTAATTTGATTGGTGTAGTAAGTACCATAAGTCTTAAGTCTCCTCACATGAGTCTGTAGTCTACTGGTACCAGGACTTTGCAGTTTGCAATTTTTATGTTGGAGTACCATGTTTGTGAATTTTAAGTTTCTGATTTTGTGCGAATTTGATATAAATCTTGGAGAGTAGTACCGGTCAGTGGTATCTGGATATCTTTATGTAGTCCTACTTCTCGCTCCTTATTGAAAACTAGTTGTGTTGTGGCTATAACTTTTGTTTTCGTAAAGAATTATCTGCCTGATAAACTGCATGTAAGCTTATCTATATTACTTATAAATATTCATGAACATGCATTCAACACCATACAAGACAGTTGTTTAATGTTTATATGATTTTGCAAATTAATTTTGTAGAAATATGTGATTCCTAGTTTTTGAGGAAGTGACCTAAGGAGATTGTGATAAGATGGGGTTTGGGTAATATTAATGTTGGATCTAATAGAGGAGGGCATTCTAAGAAGATCAAATGGTGAGGATTGTGTAAATGCTGGAAATGCAATTCTAGTAAAATTTTGAACTATAGCTCTGAAATTAGTGGTATCTGTGGTGAGTACAGTTGTAGGTGCACTACTGGATGCTCGTGATCTTTTATTCAGGTTTCACGCTACTTAAGTTGTTTGATTTTGATCATTTTGCCTTTTAGATGGCTGAGATGGAGAAAGTACTGCTTTTGCCTTTTAGATCCCATTTTCTTTAATTTCCAGCCGATATTCAATCTATCTGCTACCTTTTGGCTGCTAGCATTTTGATTTCCTGTCTGTTGTTCTGTCATTTAAAGATATTCTCATTTAAATTAATTTCTTCAACCTCTTAACATCCATATACTCTAAACTAATTAAACTGATAGAAACTAAATGCGGCATGATAAAAGTCATGGTCTTAGATAAAGGAGCCACCAGGTGTTGTGGTGATGCATTGACAATATAGTTGTATACCTAAATATATACATCCATGCAAATGCTATATAGTCTTAAGATACTAATCAGTAGTCACAATGTAAGTAGCCAGTGCACCTTTATATGATTATAACAAATCTTTTGAATGCAGGTCTGCCTCATTTACTAGCTACCAGCCTGTTGCCCAGTGTATAACAATTGTAGAAGAGGGGTTGAATACAATTAAATAATATTTTCGACTTATTTAAAATATAAAACATAAATATGAAAATCAACAGCTTTATATTGATGATATAAAACTGTTACAAACTCTCTCAAGAAATATTGATGTTCTTGAGAGCTGCTAGGTTACAAAGATACTCGCGAAAAGTGATTATAATCATGTAAAACCTAAACTGTGTTTATATACTACACAGCTACTCTATCAATTACAAGATATGTTAAATCAATTACTAACAAACTTCAGTACATATCTTTAATGATAGCTGCAATCCTATAAGTCAGCAACCGCCTGTTAGGCACAGAGGCATGCTCGTATACATCTAATAACAAGCCCAATTATTTGAAATGCCTTGCATTACTTACATGACCCCTTAACTGGAAAACCCACTATGTAGATTTTCTACTTATATTTAGTACTGGTAATAGACACCAAATTTCTAGCTGTGTAATTGTACAAATCAAGTCATAGAATAATTCTTGAAAGAAGATCCATAGATCATGCCTCAAGCTTGGAGAACAAGGATGAAGAAATAAATACAGTTAAAGTTTGAAGATTGAAGATTTGCCTAAGTACTAATTCGAGAAGTAAGTTGGTCTATTCGAGAATTCAGAAATTCGAGATGTCAAGCATTCGATATGTCAAAAGTCACTATTTGATATCTCAAGAAGTTAACAAGTCAAAGTTTCATTCGACATCTCAATGACTTCACTGGTGAAAAAGCATATTCGATATCTCAAGGAGCTAATTGATATTTGACATCTCAAGGAGTTACATGCTATTCGATATCTCAGGGATTCCAAAAATAAAGGCACTATTCGACATCACAAGAACAACAGAAAAGATACATTCGAGAAGTGATTCGATATGTCAGAAAAAGCTAGTTCGAGAACTCAGAGTTATCTAGCCATTCAAAACTAGTTCTCGAATCTAGTACTTAGCTACTTCTCGAATGGTTTCTTGAAGACAAATTACTGAAGAAGTACAAGTCAGAAAACCTGAAATAAGCCAGGACAATAACAAGACCACAGTACTGTAAAGTGTACATGAAAAGTCTACAAAAAAACTTAGAAAGATATTTAAGGGGACAAGCAGCTAAAGTAGTGGATCTGAGTAGGATAAAAAGATAGTCAAATCACATACTGCCTAGACGTGTACCAAATAGGGATAGACAAGTTAGAAAGTGTATTTGTCTGTCACTACATTTATGGAAAGTAGGCTGTACACATGTTCTATAAGTGTACAACCTCACTTCTTTAGCTCTCAAGTTTTTCATTGTAATTTATAGCAAATATCTCTCTGAGAAACGAAGCTGAGAATACTAACATTTGTATTCCCAGGTTGTACCATACCTTGATCTATTAAAATATTAGATTAAATTGAATTATTTGTGTTCTTATTTCCACATGTATTATTTGTTAGACACATACACATTCAACTACAACAATCAAACAAATTCAAACAAACTGTTCTAAAAGAAAACATCAAGAAAAGTTTGAAAGTACATTCACCCCCTCTGTATTTTATTGTATGTATTCCATACTCAACAATTGGTATCAGAGCAGGCTGTAAATCAAAACAAATAAAGATTAACATGAATACACCAAAAACAACAGGAACAATGAAGGTCCCAAAGTTTGATAAAGACAACTACAACCTCTGGAAAATCAAGATGATGTTGTTCATCAAAGTTGCTAACCCTCTATTCCCAGAGATTCTCAAGGATGTCCCGTTTATTCCACAACAAGAAATTGTTGAGAAGACTATTGGAACTCTTATAATTCCAAGATCCTATGTTGCCAAATATCCATCCAAATGGACAGACACTGAGAAAGAGAAGGTTGCCCTGGACAACCATCTAATGCTGATGATCATTGATTCAACGGAACTCTCAATGTTTGCCAACATAGCTTCTTGTACAATATCAAAAGATATGTGGGATCATATTAAGATATTGTGTGAAGGAACTGAGGAGGTTAGTGAAAATAGGATATAGATACTGGTCACATAGTATGAGGCTTTCATGGCTCAGCCAAAAGAAAGCATCACTGAAATGTTTGAGATATTTCACAGGTTAGTAGATGTTTCAGACTTGGTTCCTTTTCTTTGATCATTTGATACGGAGTCACACCTTGTCTGTTGATAAGAGTGATGTTCTGAGTATAACATGCTGTGTTGACTGCTTCTGCCCAGAAATATATAGGTAATTTTACTTCTTCCAACATAGTTCTGCCAGCTTCTATAAGAGTTTTATTCTTCCTTTCAACTACTCCATTTTGCTGGGGTGTGCCAGAAGTAGAGAATTGTTGAGAAATTCCTTTATATTAGCAGAACTCTTCCATTATTGAGTTTTTAAACTTAGTTTCATTATCACTCCTCAGTATCTTGACTTTATGCTTTATACCAGTTTTGACTTTATGCTTTGTACCAGTTTCAATCAGTCTTATATGATCCAAAAGTATGTATGGAGTCTCATCCTTCCTATGTAGAAAATACACCCAAGTAAATCTAGTAAATTCATCCACAATGACTAGATTATATTGATTGGTCCAAATAGGTCAAGATGAAGCATATGATAAGGTTCATTAATTGAGGATTCAGTTTTACCCTTGAATGATGTCCTTCTCTGTTTAGCTTTCTGAAAAGCATCACAGAGTCCATCAGGAGTATATAGAACTTTTGGCAATCCTCTCACCAAATCTTTCTTTACCAACTCATTGATGTTACTGAAGTTAAGATGAAAAAGCTTCTTGTGTCAGTTCCAACTTTCATCTACTAATGCTTTACTGATGAGGCATGTAGTAGGACCATCAGCCTTAGAGTGAATGTTGGCTTCATAAATGTTACCATGTCTGAAACCAGTGAGTGCAAGCTTTCCTAATGTCTTACTGACAACTTTACAATGAGTTTCATAAAAGTTGACATGATAACCTCTAACTGTGATTTGACTAACACTCAGCAAATTATGATTGTGTCCTTTCACCAGAGCTACTTTTCAATGATGACATTTCCGATGATTATATTGCCATATCCCAAAGTTTGTCCAATGTTACTATCACCATAAGATATAGTTGGGCCAGACTTCTTCTCAAATTCTAATAGCAGGGATTTGTTTCCAGTCATATGAGCAGAACATCCACTGTCCATGACTAATCATTTGTTTTACTCTGTAATCAGACAAATAAACTAGTTAGAATTTTTAAGAACCCACACTTGTTGGGTTCTTTAAGCATGCAATTTACTCAATTTAGCAGTAGAAGACTTCTTGACTTTAGCAGTCCTGTCAGGATTGTGTCCATCAGGATTTGCTTTGTTAGTATCAATATTAGTAAATGCATGCTTAACATTGACATTCTTAGATTTACTAGAATTTGCACTTTTATTGAATTTAGGTAACGGATCATAATAATTGTAGTACAAACTATGGTATTTTTCAAAAGTATAAATAGAATGCCATTTACTACTAAGAACGGAGATTCTGTGGTTTATAAAATACTGATATATTCCTAATGTCAGAATTAGGAATAACAGTGACCTTCCTTTTACTCTTCCTGCAATCAATAGCAAGATGATTAGAGTTACCACATTTAAAACATGCTTTTCTTGGTGCATTTGGAATATAATTATAGTTATTCTCTTTATTTTTTCCAATTTTACCATTCTTGTTTCTCTTAGCAGTAGGTGTCCTTTGTTTATTGGTGACCTCATAGATTTTATCCCTTAGTTGTTTCTGAAATTGCACACCTAAAGTATGTGTTATGGCTTTCTAAGATTACTTTTAGAATTACCGAATATAATGGCTGACTGTTATTAAAACAGTCTGCATGCTAGAAAGAATTGGCTTACTGATTTGCTTACATAGATAAAGATGGCTTGCTGTAATGTAAATATGCAATCCAGAACAGAAATATAAAACAACAAACAATAAAGAACACACAAGAATTTTAGCCAGGTTCGAACCCTAATCCCCTATGGTCTACGTTCTGGTCCCTTACCAACTTGGTAAGAGAATATATTATTGATCACAAAATAATTTGATTACAAGAACAATAATATATTTCCCTATCTCCCAGCTGCTGATAATGGCTTGCTGAATTGCTGTTCCAGATCTCTGCTCTCTAAGAACTATACTTCCCAAGTACAATCTTCTCTAGCACTAGATCCCGGAACCTTAATTCCCTTAGCCAACTATCCAGCAACTAAAGCTTACAGCTTGAACTATACAAATTGAGTGAAAGAGATTACAACTCAAACTACGGATTCTCTATATGTATAAACGAATATAAATATATCTTGGAGTTCGAGAGAATCAAAGACAAAGGTTTTCAATAAGCTTTGTGAGTTGTATGTGTGTTCAGAATCAGTGTTTGGAAAAGATATGAACAACTTTATTTATAACCTACATACAACGTTCAAGTAACGTTCAAATTACAACGGTCTTAATCCTCCAGATTTCACGTTTAATTTGTTACGACACTTAATCGTGATAAGCAGCAAAATATATCTGTTGGAGGAGAGAAAAACGTTTTGGAATAAAGCTCCAATAGTCGAGAAAATATGTATGTATAGAAGTTGTTGGAAAGAAGAAATCTTTGATTGAATATCAACTCCTACAATCAAGGAGAAGTTTTGGAAATGTTTTAGAAGAGCTCTAGGATATATATTATAAAATTTATAATATATGAATCTTAACAGAATATATCCTATAAAGAATCTGAGATTTTCTGCATGATTTTCGCACTTGACAAATTGTCTGGTTATCTCCAGGGTGTGTGAAAAGAGCTTGCTAAAATGCATAAGGTGAGTCAAAACGGCTTGCTGAAATTGACCTCTTGCTAAAATTGACCTGTAAGTCTAACTGAGATTTTCCTGTAAAACTTATAACAGCTTGATGATCATATAATAGATATGGAATTTAGCTAGCTAAAATATAATCATCAAAACATAAAGGGTTTCAATCTCCCCCTTTTTGATGATTATTAAAAACTTATTTAGGAGAGAAATTCTCCCCCTAAATCAATGATCAATACTTCCTGCAAAACAAGATTAGATAAATACACATGAAGTATTAAGATGCAACATTTGTAATCATCATCAAAATATCACGCTAACAATCTCCCCCTTTTTGATGATGACATACTTGAATACATCGGAGAGACTGTGTTGCTCCCCCTGATTAACATAATATCTCATCATATAATCAGGTTAGCATAATTCATCATATGCAATAAGATATAAACACGACTCATCCCTGTATAAAATATTAGCTGATAAATCCAACGTATAACATTATACCTTTTTATCCTCATGTATTCATGTTCTTCTCCCCCTATGACATCATCAGAAAAGGGTCAAGAAGATAAGCATGTAAGAATAAAACATGTGGTAAAGTATTTAACAAGCATGAGGCTAGTTATAATTTTAAAGTGGAATAAATCAAACCAGCATGCTGAAAACACATTTCCAGGTTATTCATCCTTAACGATTGTTCTTCTGGACCGACAAAATAGCTTGCTGATTAGACAGTACACATTCCCAAAGATCATAAATGCGACTTCATCCCATGTCAGCAATCAATCTCAATAGTATTCTTCTTTTCCATTTCCTGTATTATACAATATATATACGTATATTTGTCCCATCTATATACTAGATGAAGCTCGTTAGTACCACAATATTAATATACTCAAATTCAAAGAAATATATGAGGACAAATAACATACTTACTACTTTAGTACCCAAATTTTGTTGGATCCACCATAGTTTGTTGATAGAACATAAAGATCATGTAGATCAGATTTCTTGATCCAATGTTGTATCACTTTTGGTGCTTGATTTCTGGTCCTTTGTGTCCTGCCATACTGATAATAGTAAGCTATTTGTCTTCTGTCATTTGCTCTTTGGTAAGATGACCTGTGTCTGACTGTTCCATTTTTGTAAGTTGTTTTCTACCTTGTTCCACCTTGATAATCTTTCTGACCAACTTGAACTTTACAATTCCTTTCTAGATGACCCTTTTTACCATAGTTGTTGCATATCTTCCAGGGCATAGCATAATCGTAAGGTATGCCATGTCTTCCAACATACTTTAGAGCTTTATCCTTTTTATTGAAGTTCAAACCAACTCATTCTCTGACTAAAGGAACATTATCCTTTTTCATCATTGATTTCAAGCTTTCTTCTCCTTGAATAAATGTTCCCATGCCTTTATGAAGATTCTTTATCTCATCCTCGAGTTCTTTGATTTTCTTAGCATGTTGTGCATCTTCCTGTGGGACTGACTCTTTTAGTTTATCTCTGACTTCTTTTTCTTCTTTCAGCTTTCTAATCTGATTATCTCTGGATCCTATTTCTTTATTCAACTTGCTGATTTGAATATCTCTGGCTTTTATATCAACTTTCAGCTCTCTAAGTTGCTTGATTAGAACATCATTCCTTCTGAGTATCACTTTGTTGAGTCCTTCCAGTTGTGTTATGCTGTCCTTCATCTTAGTAATCGTGGATTCATGTTCATCTGAAGCTTTTTCATCCATAAGATCTCTGATTATCTTTCTAAGATAAGCATTTTTTTCTTTTAATTTGTTGTTCTCTGACTTTACTTTTAGGAACTCCTTAATAGTTCCCTGCACCGTTAGTTGTTCTTGGACAGATGTAGTAGGTAAAGAATTGAATCTAAATGAGTTTAACTCACTACTGTCGTCATCTGAATCTGTTTCATCACTTTCCACCTCAGCGTTATCCTTGTCATCAAGACCAACCAAAGCTAAGTTAACTATATCATCACTTGAGTCTTTTTCAAAAGTAGAATCATCACTCCAAGTCATCAATGCCTTTGATTTTCTTTTATCCTTGAATCCAGCTTGCTGCTTTGACTTGTTCTTCAATTTGTAGCAATCTCTTCAGTAGTGTCCCTTTTTGCCACATTCATAACAAGTTTCTTCCTTCGGTTCCTTGGATTCTTTTCTATTGTTTGAATATTTTCCTCATTTGATTCTTCTTTTCAATGAGCCTTTTGATTTTCCTTTAGATAAGATCTAAGTCCTCATCTGATTCTGACTCTGCTTCATATTCAAGCTTGTTGTTTGTCGAATGAAGTGCTAAATTCTTCATCTTTGCAACTAGAGCTTGAGAGGATCTAGTTTGCCTAGCATTAATTTTTGCTTCGAAGTGTTCAAGTTCAGCGAATATAGCCAAGGTATCCATAATGTCGATTTCAGGAGAAGATTCCAAAGCCGTCGCCTTAGGTGAAAAAGTCCATGGTACTACACTCAAGATCTTCATGTTTATTTCGGCTTGAGGTATTGTTTTCCCAAGTAGTTTGAGACCATTCAAAGTTTTCTGAAATCTTGCTTGACTTGGCTTGATAGTCTCATCTTCCTTGACAATGAAACCTCCAAATTCATTCATCAATGTACTGATTTTAACCTTCTAAATAGATTTCAAAACTTTATGATAAAGTTCCAATATAATGTGTCCCACATCTCTTTTACGGATTTTCATGAGGAGACCTTATCACTTTCACTTGCGGAGAGACCAAACATGATAGTATTCATTGCCCTGGTATTGTAGCTTTCCTTGACCAATTCAGCATCAGTAAGATCATCAATATCTTTCGGCTTGCCGTCTTTGTCAAGAAATGTATATGGACCTTTATTGACAACTCTCCATTCTAGTGGTTCCTTTGACAGGTGCATCTTCATACGATCTTTCCACCAGTTATAGTTTTCAGTACCGAGCAGCAAATGAGCACGGTGATTAGATGAACAGAGAGGGTAATCTTCAGCCATATCGATACTTTTCCTGTTACAGAAAGATTACTATACCAATGCTCTGATACCAAATGAAATTGCACACCTAAAGTATGTGTTATGGCTTTCTAAGATTACTTTTAGAATTACCGAATATAATGGCTGACTGTTATTGATCACATAAGAATTTTAACCAGGTTCGAACCCTAATCCCCTATGGTCTACGTCCGGGTCCCTTACCAACTTGGTAAGAGAATATATTATTGATCAAAAAATAATTTGATTACAAGAACAATAATATATCTCCTTATCTCCCAGCTACTGATAATGGCTTGCTGAATTGCTGTTCCAGATCTCTGCTCTCTAAGAACTATACTTTCCAAGTACAATCTTCTCTAGCACTAGATCCCAGAACCCTAATTCCATTAGCCAACTATCCAGTAACTAAATCTTACAGCTTGAACAACAAAAATCGAGTGAAAGAGATTACAACTCAAACTACGGATTCTCTATTTGTATAAACAAATATAAATATATCTTAAAGCTCGAGAGGATCAAAGAGAAAGGTTTTCAATAAGCTTTGTGAGTTGTATGTGTGTTCAAAATCAATGTTTGTAAAAGATATGAACAACTCTATTTATAACCTACATACAACGTTCAAGTAACGTTAAAATTACAACGGTTTTAATCCTCCAGAATTCACGTTTAATTTGTTACGATACTTAATCGTGATATGCAGTAAAATATGTCTTTTGGAGGAGAAAAAAACGTTTTGGAATAAAGCTCCAATAGTCGAGAGGATATGTATGTATAGAAGTTGTTGGAAAGAAGAAATCTTTGATTGAATATCAACTCCTACAATCAAGGAGAGGTTTTGGAAATGTTTTAGAAGAGCACTAGGATATATATTATAACATTTATAATATATGAATCTTAACAGAATATATCCTATAAAGAATCTGAGATTTTCTGCATGATTTTCGCACTTGACAGATTGTCTGAATATCTCCAGGATGTGTGAAAAGAGCTTGCTGAAATGCATAAGGTGAGTCAAAACGGCTTGCTGAAATTGACCTGTAAGTCTGACTGAGATTTTCCTTTAAAACTTATAACAGCTTGCTGATCATATAATAGATATGGAATTTAGCTTGCTGAAATATAATCATCAAAACATTAAGGGTTTCAATCTCCCCCTTTTTGATGATTATTAGAAACTTATTTAGGAGAGAAATTCTCTCCCTAAATCTATGATCAATACTTTCTGCAAAACAAGATTAGATAAATACACATGAAATATTAAGATGCAACATTTGTATTCATCATTAAAATATCACGCTAACAGTTTCTGAGACAACAGACCTGTATTCTTACTTATATTATCAGAAGTCTGACAGGTTTAGACACAGACTCTTTGCTTTGTTGAGTAGAGGTAGAACCTTTTTCAGTAGAGGATTTGGGAGCATGCTCAACAAAAACAAAATTAACAGGTTTAATATCTGACTTAGATTTATCTATAGCATGTCTATAGATCTTTGGATTTGCTTTCTTATCAACAACAACTTTCTCTCTCAACTTTTTGTCATTTTCTAGTTTGTAACCTAGACATTCTTTCCAATTCTTATCTGTATTGATTTCATGGAATTTCCTACTAGAATCAGTCCAAGTCCTGAGTTTCTCATTGGCATATTCAAGTTCATTTTCAAGATAATTACATTTCATTCCTATTTCAATTTGCATGTGTTTAGTCTTATCACATTAACTTCTGACATCTCAGATAAAATCCCAACATTTTCAAGAGATTGACTTCTAAAGCTAACATGCAAGGATTTTAGAAATGATCTTAACTCAGAAATACTATCAGTATCAAAATCAAAAATAGTTTCAGGTACCTTGTCATTAGGAGCAGTAATTTCTTCAGCATTGGCCATCAAAGCATAATTCACCTCTTCTTCTTCAGATTCTGAAGAGGAGACCATCCAATCCTTGCTTGATGAGATGAGAGCTTTGGCTTTGTCCTTATTGCATTCAGTTGCAAAGGGACCCATTCCATTACAGTTATAGCATTTGTAATAACCCCAATTTTTGTACTCGAGTAAATTTTTATTTTATGAATGAATAGTACTTTGCATGGATGAATAGTGATTTGCATGGATGAATAGTGCTTTGAATGGATGAATAGTGATTTTGAGAATTGAGAAATTTTTCATGTTACCCTATGTACGGAACAGGAAATGGATATTGTAAAGTTATACGAGTAATCTACGATGCGAATGAATGTATGTAAATGCTATTTGAATTCAGAAAATCCAAACTTTATTTTTATGGAAAATTTGACCGAGCAGTGAAGAGCATATCGATGCGATCAAGACAAGTGAATTATAATATTAAGGATTCAAGGATTACATTTTTATTAAATATGATTTGAGGATTTAGAATGAAAACCTTCGAGTTAGAATAACGAGCGTTCTAGAAATCGCTAGAAATTTATAACGAGATTAAACGATAAAGGAACGCGAAACGAATTGTGGAACGAGATTAGAAACCGTGCATGATCATCTAGTGCATCATATCAAGTGAATTTGGTGGAAAAGAAAATCAAGAAATGAAAACAAATATATTGATGAGGTGTTTGATCAAGAATGTGCCAACAATGCACCATGTCATCACTTCTCTACACACCACAATTTCTTGACACTTTGATTAAGAGAGTATTAGTAGCTAATACACATCAAATACATATCACAAATATCCTACAAGTCATTACAAAATAGTCAAGCAAGAGAGAAAAAGAAGAAAAACATCACCACCACCACCACCAAGAACCATTCGGCCCCTCTCCATAATTCCATTTTCAAAACTCTAGCTAGGGAGCTTTGTTTCTTAAGATCTATGGCTTAAAATAAAGGTATTAAGGAGACTAAGGTATGGTTAAAATATGAGCTTCAACCTTGCCTTCTAGCTATGTCAAATATCCATCCAAAGATGAGGATGAATAGTAATGAATAGTAACTCACCATGTTTTCTTGTTTTGTTCTTAAGGTTAAAGCTTTATAAGGATTATCTAAAGCTTGTTAAGTGGTTATAAACACTTTTAGAGCTTCCAACAAGGTAAAACTCTAAACCACCTTTGAGTTATATATGAGTTTTGGTGTAGTTTTGATGTTCATGTAAAGATAAGATCATGTTAAGTGGTTTAATGATTGTTTGGCTTTGTAAAATGTGTAAAAATGATGGGTGTTGGATTTGAACCTCACCACTGATCTTAGAGAAGTATGATGGATATTTGTTGGTGTTGAGGATGTATCGTGTGCTTTGATGGTTGGTTTGGAGTGTTTGTAAAATGGAAATGTTCGATTTATAGCCGTTGTAATGACGAAATTTCATTAGCTCATAAAAACAGTTAACCCCGAAACCATAAAAGTATTTTTTAGATTCACCACTTCCTATGGTTATGTAGGTATGGTTGTCTAGTTTATTCGCCGCAAGAACATGTCAAAAGAGTTTACGGTTTAAGAGTTATGTTAGTTTTAGTGAAAGTGGTTCAAGAGATTTTATCGCAGAAATGTAACCACTTTATTGCTACATTTGAGACCCTTAAGAATGGTTTTAAATTATGAAATTTGGTAATAAGAAGCTAATGACAGTTAGTGAAGTTTGTACGAAGGTTTCGAGTTAAAAATATTATTTTTCGATTTTATATAAATGCGTTATCCGAGGTTGCAAAAGTGAAAACCCCTAAGAACGTGACTTTGAAACCAATCTTATAAGTGGTAAAGTATAACTTCAATTCGAGGATCGGTTTCGAACCAAACCTATGACTTAAGTATTTGACGATTAGCATAGACTTAGTACGAGTCTAGAATGAGCCAATAGTGCTTTACTTATGATTTGCTTAAGTATGCGAGTATTTAATTATAAGTGGATCGTCTATGGGATTAATCGTATATCCTTGACTTTGTTTAGATTGTCGGACATCGTCGCAAACCTCTACTATGACCAGAGCATCAGGCAAGTTTTCTAAACCTATACTTTTGAAGTATTATGGTATAATACTGCTTTTGCCATATATTCGAGTTTTACGTTTTGTGATAATTGTTATATCGTATTGATATGAGTTTGACTTTTGGTTTGTATACTAGCTTTGAGATAAGTTTTTATAAACCGGTTTACCTTGTAGCTCTAGAGATAAGAGCATACTTGTTGTTTCGACTCTAGACCGGGAGTCGATATTTGAAGATTGTCAGGGAACCCCGTGTTGGGTTTCGAGCACATAAACGCAACGGAAAAACATAAAATAAATTAAAAACATCGAAACCCACAACAGGATCCATGCGAAACAAGACGTTTAATTCGTAGTAAGAATCTATACCTTAAAGAAGCTTTAACAGTTATGAGGGAGAAGAATCATGGAGGTCCAAAGCTTTCACGATCACCACGTATCCCGCTCTCGCGATCTACGCTCTACGGTATCCACACGAACGCTTGTACTCGAAGGATTGATGTGTACTTGCACCCGAAAACAGCTTCTCGCTCTATCTTCTTCGCTCTCTCAATGCGACTAGGGTTTTAGAATATTTTTCTTGTCTTCTAAAATCAGCCCATAAAGAGATATATATAGAGAAGAATATGTTTTTTCTAATTATAATCCAATTACAATTAATACTAATCTGAAATTCCAATTTATTAATTAATTATGTCTCACTAATTTAATTAATAACTAATTTCAGAATTAGTTTAAGTAATTCCGTTTTTTTAATTATTTAATTAATTAAGTCATACTTAATTAATATTATAAATAGAACAAATCACTTATTTAATTTAAATTCATAATTTAAATTATTTCTCCTTCAAGCGTTCTATGTGTGTGACCCTGTAGGTTATTATCACATTGGAAACAATTTTAAATATAATTTAAAATCGTAAACAATGAGCGGCATCTAGTAATACATCATTGCTACCCAAGTAATAATAATAATTGGTGATCCAATTAAACCTTTCGTGATTAATGTTTCCGTGTAATATACTCCCTTTAACCAAATATTATAAATTAAACTCGAGGCATGTAATCAGTCATCCGCTTCAATGTCTAATCAGGGTTTCCTTGATCAATGAGTAGACTATTAAAACAAATCAATATTTGAGCATGACCATGCATTTTCATAGTCTCACTCAATCAAGAGGCCAATAATATCTCTCCTAAAAATAGGAGGGTTAAATCCTCTATCTATCATTCATATTTCTCTTACGTCTCATAATATACCCGATGCCCACTTTTATCATCACCCGGTCAAAGGTAACTTTTAATGTAGTCAAAGTATATTAATCCTCGTATAGAAATATAATGATCTCAAGTCTAAGGATCATTACCCACTATCATTGTGAGTCTTTCTAATGACATTATCAACATGTAGAATTTTACTGTGGGTCAATCCAGTGCCATGTAGAATATTACATGCACCTATGTTCTTGACTTTAGTATCACTATACCTATGACCAATGAGATGTGGTCATCAGTCAACAAACATACTAATCTTTATGCATTATAATTGTCCCATATTATTAATGCTCGATTAGGGATATTTAGGAATATTAACACTATTCATATAATCTCATTTTTCAGTCACATACTTAAAGATATAGAATACATGTTACATATTCCAAGGACATTTATTATTCTAACATTTATTTCGCAGTAAATAAAGACATAATAAATCAACATAGAAATAATCTATGGAACATAATCATTAAATAACAAAATATTCTCTAGGGCACTAACACTATCAATCTCCCACTTGCACTAGAGCCAATCGCCCATGTATCTAATACTCATGGAACTAGTGTGACCTTCGTGCTTTTGCTGCGACAAAACCTTGGTCAGTGGTTCCGCAACATTATCATTAGTAGGCACTTTACATATATGTATATCTCCTTGATCATTAATCTCATTAATAAGGTGATATCGCCTAAGTAAATTCTCAACCAACCTTCTTGGTTGCTTCGCAAGCATCAATATACTCAGCCTCCATTGTAGAATCATTTATTGTCTTTATTGTGAACTATTCCAGCTTACAACACTTCTATTTAGACAAAAACACGAATCCAGACTGAGACACGGTATCGTCTGTCTGGAAACTATCATCTGTGTAACCTTTTACAACCATCTTCTCATCTCCTCCGTATATCAAGAACGAATCTTTAGTCCGTTTAAGGTACTTAAGGATATTCTTGACAGCTGTCCAGTGACCCTCACCTGGGTTAGACTGGCATCTGCTCGTCATGCTTAAATCATACGAGACATCAGGATGAGTACATATCATTGAATACATTATAGAACCAATTGTCGAAGTATATGGTACTTGACTCATACGGTCTTTATCATCTGATAATTTAGGACAGTTTTCCTTTAAGATCGCTATCCCATGAGACACCGGGACATAGCCCGTCTTTGTCTCTTGCATACCAAAATGATGCAATACCTTGTCAATGTACGTACTCTGACTTAAGCCGATTAATCTTTTAGATCTATCTCTATAGATCCTGATCCTTAAGATATAGGTAGCATCGCCTAAGTCTTTCATCGAGAAACTTTTTCCCAACCAAGTCTTCACAGCCTGTAGAGAAGGAATGTCATCACATCGCCACTTTAAGTCAGGAGAAATCCATAATATCTCTCTTGCTCATGGCGAATCCTACTAGATCTATGAACAACCTGTATTTTTTGAGTAGTATTGTCCTCAACATCTTGAGTCTTATCCTGCTCATGTTCCAACTCTGGTTCAACATTATCTTGCAGTTCTCGATCCTCATCGAGATCTATTATCCTCCCACTATTTTTTCTTAGAAAGCAATTCTCGCTCTACGAACACAGTCGTTCAAGCAATAAACACTTTGTTCTCAGAAGGTATATAGAAATAATACCCTTTAGTTTCTAATGGGTATCCTACAAAATTACATTTATCTAATTTCGGTCCTAGCTTATCAGAGACCAAGCATTTCATAAACGCTTCACATCCCCAAACTTTCATAAATGACACGCTATTACGTTTATCAGTACATATCTCATATGGTGTCTTTTGAATCGATTTTAAAGGAACTCGGTTTAGTGTTTGTGCGGCCGTCTCTAAGGCATAACCCCATAAATTGATTGGAAGATCTGCATGACTCATCATCAATCGCACCATGTCCAATAAAGTACGATTTATCCTTTCAGACACCCCATTCCACTCTGGTGTTCCAGGAGGAATGAGTTGTGATTCGATACCACACTCCTTTAGGAAATTCTTAAATTCCAAGATTAAGTATTCACCCCCACGATCAGATCGTAGAGTTTTTATACTTTCGCCTATCTGCTTTTCTACCTCAGCCTTATACTCTTTGAATTTTTCAAACGATTCAGATTTGTTCTTCAAAAGATACACATATCCGTATCTACTAAAAGCATAAGTAAAGGTTATGAAATAATAAAAGCCACTTCTTGCCATCGTACGCATTGGACCATATACATCACTATGTATCAATTCCAATCGTTTGACCGGTAAAAGGAGCTTTAGTCATTTTGCCAATGAGACACGGTTCGCATTCTTCGTATGATTCAAAATCAAACTTATCCAAGTATCCATCCCTATGTAATTTGGAAATGTGATTCCCATTTATATGGCCTAAATGACAGTGCCATAGGTATTTTTGATTTGAGTCATTTGTCTTAAGACGTTTATAACTTATATTATAGACAGGAGTATCAAGATCAAGAACATATAAACCATTAAACAAATGTGCAACCCCATAGGTAACATTATTCAATGAAAATGAAAAACCATTGTTCTGAATCAAAAATGAAAAACTAGTCTTGTCCAAACAAGAAACGGAAATAATGTTTCTGCAAATCGCAGGCACGTAATAACAGTTCTCAAGTTCTAAAATAAGCCCGGTGGGCAACGATAAATAATAAGTCCCTACAGCTAAAGCAGCAACCTTTGCTCCATTGCCAACACGTAGGTCGACTTCTCCTTTTGCCAAAGTCCTACTCCTTTAGAGTTCTTGCACATTTATACAAATGTGGGAACCACATCCAGTATCTAATGCCCATGATGTAGAAGTAGACAAATTGACTTCTATAACATAAATACCTAAATCAAAAATCTGAACAGACTTCAGTTTCTTCAGATCCTCCAAATAATTTTGACAGTTTCTCTTCCACTGACCCGGCTTCTTGCAATAGTGACAATCACCTTTTGCAACACCTCCTGTAGGCATCAAAGCCCTTTTAAGAGTTTGTCTTAGATTAGCATTAGATTTGGATCCAATCCTCTTCTTTCCTTTCCATTGCCAATTAAGGAAGTTTGTTCCTGTCAACTTGTCCTTCTCAAGGACTGATCGTACAGAGAAGTTATTTGAGTTGTTTGCCACTAGAATATCTACAATGTTTAAAATTCATAAAAGAATTAGTCTACAAAATTATTAAGTTATGTTCAAGTGATTATTCATATATATTCAAAATATATATCTCCCACTATTTTTATCAAATTAATAGCCCTACCTATCAATTCGGAAAAGTTTCTCTAAACCTTTCTAGTGACAAGATCCATATTTCGTCACTTTTAAGGTCAACTTTGGTTTTTCTCCTTAAAATGATTATTTAGGTAGACAACATTTGTCAATTATATCATATATAACTCTTGGATAGTTTGGTAGAACAACATTTGTTCACATAACAACATTTATTCCTATTTATCCAATAAATCTTACCAAACTCTATGCCTCTAAGTTCACAATCCTATTATGGTGACTTAGTTAAGTCGAACCCAATGGTCTAACAGTTGAGTATCACTAATTTACTCGATCGTGCCTTACCACGATAAACGAGGGTACTCCGCTTTAGCGCACCTACCCTTTGTCGATCTAGATCTTGACGAGTGTTTCCCATTTGGAAGGCATCTTAAACTTAATATTTTTCTTAGGGGTTTGTTAATTAAAACAACCATGATCCCATCATTAAGAGATTCCCAATTTTTCCTTGAATTAAATACTTCAAATCAATATTCACCAATGGTTTGATTTCTTGGTTGTTGGAGGGGTCACAAGCGGTCTCACTTAATAACCAACTTCCTTACAGGTATGACCCATTTTTGACAAAATCTCCCCATATCAAAATAATTGAAAATTTGTATTTTCCATGTTTCATAAACACAGAAATCTCATAGTCGTTATGTTTAATTTTAAAATCTTGAGTCGTTACAGATTTTATCTTGTTTAACCCGGCATGGCATGGGTGATGTATCTAATACATTCATTCATACATGATTAACTTAATTAAATCATGCATCATAATGTATCCTACACATGCATTCACACATCAATATGTAAAGTGTAGTATGTAAACGTGCTTGGTTATGGCCTTTATCCTATAAGATCCTTTCAAGCTAATGAAAGGATCAAGGTCAATCTACGGTGGAATAAAATACTATACTATTACATGTCTTCTTATTTGCTGTTACAATGCCTTATTGGATCGCCTTCTTGTCGTCATGTCTTCATGTACATTACATAAAAAAAATAACTATACTAATGTACTTACAAGGAGAACTTGAGTTACATTCGAGATTTAATCATTACAAGGAATGACGACATGCAAGTCGTATTTAGAAACCAAACCATAAACAAAAACCTCTATCCTAGGGGTCTCAAGGCCATAACCATCCACCATGCTCAAGTAAAAATTAAAGAACATGTCATATTATCTAATCATGTTAAACCATATCATATTTCAGATGATCCAATCAAAGAAATCATATAACGCAAAAATTAGAAAATCAGAATCAAATTATAAAAATAATAAATTGCCGTTTTCAGGCACTAAACGGCGTCAAATGCCTTACAGACAAGTTGATGATAGCCAAGCTATCAGTTTTGTTCAGACGCTCGTTTCTAGTAAGAAAACACATATTGTTTGCAAAAATCGGACACTGAACACAGATTTCACCAAATCTTAACAGCGTATACAGAAATCGTATCGTATACAATCCCCATATCAAGAACAAATATATATCATGTATATATCAATATATATACAGATTATATGATCATCATCAACACATCATAACATATCATATCCAATATGATCTAATAAGTTATAACTCAAAAACAATTTTCAGAAAATTCGAATTTAAATCAGAAAACTATAAATCGCTGTTTACATACAGTAAACTACGTCAAACGGCTAACAGATACGAATCTGACCATATCAGTCTTGCTCAGTGGCCCGATTACAATAAAAAAACATATCGTTTTTGCAAAAATCAGACACAGTACGCAAATTTCATTAAATCTGCACAATTTTTCGGAAATCGTATCATATACAATCACCATAACAAAAACAAACATGTATCATATACATACATCGATATATATGTTAACACTAAAACACGCAAGCGTACGTGGTCACAAGTAATAATCTGGTTTTGGTTTTAATTCAGTTATTGTACCTATGCAACAATGTATGGTTATTACTCACTGCTAAGACAAATAACAAATTTGAGTTTTAATTAACTAAACTAACTAAGATGCAAATTATCAACTAAGAAGTAACTAACTAACGATAATTAAAATCAAATTACTTACGCAATATGAACCATGGAATCCTAACTTCATTAAATACTTCGCTTAGATCTGACGCCTTTAATCACTATATGCAATGGTTATGATATCTGATCGGATAACACGAAACAAGTACACGCTACCTGTCAGCATACGTATACCAAACTAAACATACATCCACAAAAGAGATAGAAGATGAATAGACACCAATTATGCTTAGACCCTATATGTCTATAGAATTTGAAAACATAACGGTTGAAGAACAAGTTATCCATAAAGATCACACATGGAAATATAAGTATTTTCATCTCATACTACGAATCTTATTGATAAACAATTATGAACCTATGCTAGCATGGCAAGTTCTAAATCTCAAGATCCACTTTCACTTCACAAGAGATTAACAATTTAGATGTTCATGACGCATCTATCAATTAAGCATAACCATACGAGGATATCAAATATAGATCACACACAGATCTTTAAGCAATCAAGATACTAAGTTCCATAAATAAATCCGTTAGAATCCCATGACAACGATTAGTTCATAATCGAACTGCTCGTCATCATGGGATCTAATGAAACCATGATAGAAGACAAGATATGAAAGAAAGTAATAATATTAATAAAACAAAGAGTTGAGAAAACAAATCTATGATACAAAAGATGAAGTAGATCTAGATCCGTTGCTTGTCACGAGCGTTGAATCTTTCTCCCCTTTTCTCCCTTGCAGATCTAAGCTATATTATGTACAAGATATCTAATTGTCTAATTGTTGAATTGTCTAATTTACAAGGGGTTGGATGTGTTTATATAGGCATTCCAAGTCTTGCCCAGCAAAAAATTGCCTTCTATTACAATTAGAATTCGATTTAGGTACTAAAAACTGTCCAAAATATAATTAGAACTTGAAAAAGGCAAAACAGTAAATTCCTTGCTCCCATCAGTCTGCTTGTCGTGCAATCTGCTCCCACCACACGCAACTTGCACACGCGAATCCTGTCCTGAGTTGTAGAAAATCTTCCAGGCTTCGCGTGAGCTGTAAGATCGCTGAAAACGGACTTCTATAACTCCAGATATGGCCAAAACAATGTAGACTGCGCAACCTTCCCGGAAAATCCGAATTTTAATCAATTAATTCTCCAAACACGATAGAAGCATCACCCATAATCGACATTCTTGCAACTCTGCACAATTAAGCAAAATACATCAAAACTACAACAAAATTGAGTCCAAGACAATCAATTTAAGCCGATATGGAATGCTCCAAGTGGATATAAAATCCACTTATCAATATACAATCATCACATGATTATACAATTCTCATGAATATCAAATATTCAAAACATATACATATAAGCATCTTGCGTCAACACGAAGACATGGCAAATAATCACATACATGCTTATATCATCAAAACTGTTAAACATATAACGAATTAAAATGTTACGCAAGTAGCTCTGATATAAAATCACCATAACAAAAACAGACATGTATCATATACATACATCGATATATACAATCATCACATGATTATACAATTCTCATGAATATCAAATATTCAAAACATATACATATAAGCATCTTGCGTTAACACGAAGACATGGCAAATAATCACATACATGCTTATATCATCAAAACTGTTAAACATATAACGAATTAAAACGTTACGTTACGCAAGTAGCTCTGATGCCATTTTTGGGTTTTGAGCACATAAACGCAATGGAAAAACATAAAATAAATTAAAAACATCAAAACTCACCGCAGGATGCATGCGAAAGAAGACGTTTAATTCGTAGTAAGAATCTTTACCTTAAAGAAGCTTTAACAGTTATGAGGGAGAAGAATCATGGAGGTCCAAAGCTTTCACGATCACCACGTATCCCGCTCTCGCGATCTACGCTCTACGGTATCCACACGAACGCTTGTACTCGAAGGATTGATGTGTACTAGCACCCAAAAACAGCTTGTCGCTCTATCTTCTTCGCTCTCTCAATGCGACTAGGGTTTTAGAATATTTTTCTTGTCTTCTAAAATCAGCCCATAAAGAGATATATAATTAGAAAAAACATATTCTTCTCCATATATATCTCTTTATGGGCTGATTTTAGAAGACAAGAAAAATATTCTAAAACCCTAGTCGTATTGAGAGAGCGAAGAAGATAGAGCGATAAGCTGTTTTCGGGTGCTAGTACACATCAATCCTTCGAGTACAAGCGTTCGTGTGGATACCGTAGAGCGTAGATCGCGAGAGCGGGATACGTGGTGATCGTGAAAGCTTTGGACCTCCGATTCTTCTCCCTCATAACTATTAAAGCTTCTTTGAGGTAAAGATTCTTTCTACGAATTAAACGTCTTGTTTCACATGGATCCTGCGGTGGGTTTCGATGTTTTTAATTTATTTTATGTTTTTCCGTTACGTTTATGTGCTCGAATCCCAACAATGGCATCAGAGCTACTTGCATAACGTTTTAATTCATTATATATTTAACAGTTTTGATGATATAAGCATGTATGTGATTATTTGCCATGTCTTCATGTTGACGCAAGATGCTTATATGTATATGTTTTGAATATTTTATATTCATGAGAATTGTATAATCATGTGATGATTGTATATATCGATGTATGTATATGCTACATGTTTGTTTTTGTTATGGTGATTGTATACGATACGATTTCCGAAAAATTGTGAAGATTTAGTGAAATTTGCGTACTGTGTCTAATTTTTCCAAAAAGATATGTTTTTGACTGGAATCGGGCCACTGAGCAAGACTGACAAAGTCAGGTTCGCATCTGTAAGCCGTTTGACGTAGTTTACTGCATGTAAACAGCGATTTATGGTTTTTTGATTTAAATTCAAATTTTCTGAAAATTGTTTTTGAGTTATATAACTTATTAGATCATATTGGATATGATATGTTATGATGTGTTGGTGATGATCATATAATCTGTATATATATTGATATATACATGATATATATTTGTTCTTGATATGGGGATTGTATACGATACGATTTCTGTATACGCTGTTAAGATTTAGTGAAATCTGTGTTCAGTGTCCGATTTTCGCAAACAATATGTGTCTTCTTACTAGAAACGAGCGTCTGAACAAAACTGATAGCTATGCTATCATTGACTCGTCTGTAAGGCGTTTGACGCCGTTTAGTGCCTGAAAACGGCGATTTATTGTTTTCAGAATTTGACCAATGAGATGTGGTCATCAGTTAACAAACATACTTATCTTTATGTATTATAATTGTCCCATATTATTAATGCTCGATTAGGGATATTTACGAATATTAACACTATTCATATAATCTCATTTTTAAGTCATATACTTAAAGATATAAAATACATGTTACATATTCTAAGAACATTTATTATTCTAACATTTATTTCGCAGTAAATAATGACATAATAAATCAACAAAGAAATAATCAATGGAACATAATCATTAAATAACAAAATATTCTCTAGGGCACTAACACTATCACCCTGAGGGATTCCAGGGACAAGATTATTATTTATTTCGAGAAATGTTTGATAAACATTATTTATATTTCCAGAAAGTATTAAATACTTGGAAATGATTTAAGAAATAATATTTGAATATTTCTTTTATTTTCAGAGGATTATTTTAAATCATTATTTTATTTTTGAGAATTATTTAATAAATATTATTTGAATATTTATTAAATCTCTTTAAATGATTTGAAAATCATATTATTTTATTTAAAAATCATTTGAGGTCTTTAAAAATTATTTTAAATATTCTCTGACCTTAAAAATATTTTCAAGATTTTAGGGATTCCCAATTATTTATTTCTGATTATTATCAGCTCACTTGAGCCATCTAAACGCTTTAAAATCTATCGAGAACTGGGAATCCAGAGTTCGAAAGTCATTATTACTTTCCTTTGTTGACACCTGAGGGTGTATTCTAAGATTATAACCCTACTATAAGGGATTCCAATTTCATTCAAAGAGTATGAGATTAAATCCTGATTCCTTGAGGACTATTCGTCGCTCAAACTGAGATTCCGGCTAAAGGCCAACGAGAAATTATCGGTTAGCTTCCATTTGATTCTAGAAGTAACCAAAGGATACGAGTAAGATCTGCGAACGGGTAGAGACTTGGGGGACTTGAATTTGTTTCAGTTCCAAGGCCAGCAGATTCATTCAGAGACAAGAAATGGGGAAAACGGATTTAGAGGCGAAGGCAGCGCGTCGTCCATCCACGGCCCTGATGGGGTCGGGGCAGACTGGGAAACTAGGATTGTCCTTTACATGTAGAAATTTTGATCACGAGAGCCCCATGCATATCGAATGTTCATCGAGCAGGGGTGCGCCTGAGAAATTCCCACCACAAGTTCAAGTCAATTCTCTCACCTATGAAGCATTGTTCATTTTATCCAGCAATATCTAAAACTTCTGATTTAGCTTTCCCCGAGGGGAGTCTTTGCATCCATATTCTATTCGGTCCCTATAAGGGTGAATATTCGAGTTTTCAATAAAGGGTGCATGTTTTATAAATTGCTTCGGTAGAGATGAGTTTCATATATCTTTCATATATGATAGAATTTGATAATTGAAGTACTGAGGTAGTACTATTTTTTTTGAATATTTTTCTAATAAGAGATAAAATTCCATTTGTTGAGTTATTGAGATAATAACGAGTTATTTATTTTCCGGTAAAGGAAATGGTTTCAGAAATGAGATGTTTTGACAATAATTGTCTGGTATAAGTTCATACCTGAGACTTTCATTTATAGGCAGATTATGCCATACTTTATTTATCTTGCTGAGCTTTCGCTCACTCTTGCTACTGTTTTATATATTCTATAGCAGCTAAGAGGGATGCCAAGGATCAGGCACACAGTCCGCAAGAGAGTGGGAAACGTAAGGCGTGTCCGTGAGCAGTTCATGGCAGCGATCCCAGAGGTAGTAAAGACTAGTTGGATCAGTCTGCAGCTTTTGTTAATCCGCTTTATTTATAAGTATGACTTGTGTAAGTATATGACCAGAACCATACGGTTGAGCCGCTGATGTGCCTTCACTAAGAGGTTACGTCAGCAGCAGTATTCAGTAAACATTTGGGGTTTGTAATAACTTATATTTTGAGGAATTATATTGTAAGTGTGTCATTTCTGAGACTCTAACCCATGTGAATGTGTTTATATTGTGGGGTCATGAGCAGGTGGATTATATATTGTGAGAAATACAGGTACATCAAGGAGTAAATGGATCTGACTACCCTAGATCGCTGACCCTGGGTCTGGGGGTGTCACAACATTTGACGTTTGACTTGTCAAACTTGCTACCTTAGCTTTCCTTCTTCTTGTACCTGTCCTTATCAGCATTGAAAGTCTTCTTCTGAAAATTTCCTTGTTTTCTTGCCTTTCTAAACTTCATCGTTTTAAAGCCCTTGACCATCATAGCAACCATTTCCATCATGTCAGATTCAGTAGAATCATCATCAGTATCAGTATCAGGATTAGCATCAGGATTTGATGATGAGTCATCAGGATCTGACTCTACAACTCTATTTTTTCTTCTTGAGACCTCCACAGCTTTTGCCTTTGATTTCGATTAAACATTCAAAGCAACAACCTTTACCTTGCTGCTATTTTTGGTCTTCCTCTGTTGAACCTCAAGATCATGGGTTCTCAGCATTCCATAAACCTCATCAAGAGACATAGTATTCAGATCATACTGATGTCTAATGATGGAGGTTTGAGTATCTCATTTATCAGGTAAAGCTCTCAGAAACTTGGTGTTTGAATCCTCAACATCATACTCTTTGCCAATCAGAGACAGATTGTTCCGCAAAGTGAGAAATCTATCATAGATATCAGTAAGGCTTTCATCAAATTTAGCATCAAACTGTTCATACTCTTGAATCAAGAATGCCCTTATGTTCCTTTTGATAGACTCGATGCCTTGGCATTAAGTTTCCAAGGTATCCCAAATCTCCATAGCAGTTTTGCATGCTATCACCTTGTTTGACATGACAACATCAAGACTATTGTGTAAGATGTTCTTTACCTTTGAATCTTTAAGTACCTCAGCTTTTTCTTCTAATGTCCACTTCTTTTTAGTTTTCTAAACTTAGTGCTCAGAAACAGTATTTGTTTGAGGAACGAGTTTCTTAGGGATGTAAGGATCATCATGAATCCTGTCTAGATAATCAGGATCAGTTGCCTCCAAGTACATCAACATCTTTACCCTCCATGTAGGGTATTCAGACTTCTTGAGGATATGAATCTTAATGCTTTCATACTTGCTTGTCGACATCTTAGATCGTTACTGATTAAAATAAACTAGTTTTGCTCTGATACCAATTGTTGCCTAATGAATAACAATTGTAGAAGTGGGGTTGAATACAATTATATAAGATTTTCGACTTAATTAAAATATAAAACAAAAATATGAAAATCAATAGCTTTATTATTGATGATATAAAACTGTTACAAACTCTCTCAAGAAATACTAATGTTCTTGAGAGCTGTTAGGTTACAAAGATACTCGTGAAAAGCGATTACAATCATGTAAAACCTTAACTGTGTTCATATACTACACAACTACTCTATCAATTACAAGATATGTCTAATCAATTACTAATAAACTTCAGTACATATCTTTAATGATAGCTGCAATCCTATAAGTCAGCAACTGACATATCAATCTATCCTAAAAATAAGGACTAAAAGATATCAGCCAATACTAACAATAATCTAATACTGACCAGCTCCCAGATCCTGATGCATCTCTAATCCTGACGATCTCCAATACTGATGATGTCATCAAATCTTGATCAGCTTCATAGGACAGATCTTGACAATCATTGAATCAATATCTTACATAGCCTACTACGAAAGCTTATGTATTGTTTTGAAGTTGTTTTGTAGTAATGGAACTCTCTGCAACTCCTTTATTTCTACAAATTTTATCTTAGACTTTAGTAATTAATTATTAAAATTTTGTATGTTTCAAGAAAACAAATGTTTTATGGATGTAATTTTAAATTTTACGTACTTTTCATTTAAGTAAGGTATGTCAGTTTTATCATTTTTATTTGAGGCAGTTTTAAAACCAAAACCGAACCGATTGCAACCGATCTGACAATTTTGAATCCTAAACTGAACCGTCGGTTTTGGTTGCGGTTTTGGTTTTAGATTTTAAAAAATCGAAGAGTTTTGGTTTCGGTTTTACCATAAAACCGTACCGATCCGATCCGTGTTCTCTCCTAATAAATGCCAACACTTCCTGGGACCTTGGTCTTTATGAAAATTTCCTGAAGTCCTGTCCATTTTGAGTATTTCACTCCTTGCCCGGATTCAAAATCAGTAGTCATTTTCTTCCCAGGAGCACTCGTTTATAGAAAACCATATATAAGATATATTTTCCTCAACTTCACCAAGCAACCCATACAGTACCACTGAGGATTGTCATCGAAATTTCCTACCAGCTAGGTAAGTTCAACACCTACACCAACTACTGTTCTATACTCATCATCTCCTACTCTGACAGAACTCCTGCACTCCCTATCCCTGTCGGACCATGCAGGGTCGAGGGGTTCATCATACTCATTCTCTAAAGAAAGTAGTGTACCACTAATCCCATTCAAGCTACGAGATAAACAAAGGCCACAATGGTCCACCAATACAAACTTAACCATAACTCTATTGACCAACATTCTACATGTCTAGCTGACTATAAACCAACCAACATCAGTGAATTGCATAACAACTAAAGGCCAAACCTTATAAAGTCCCAACCCCCGATTATAATCACTTTTATATCCAAAAGGAATAAAACTCGTGCAATCGTAATCACCAGACTGAAACAAGACCTTAGCATGTTTAGAATTCTTAATGATAACATAACTAGCATCGGCCATGCTTAAGTTAACACTTTCCTCAATTTTCAGGAAAAAAAGAGAGATCAACCTGTTAGGTTAGGGGACTTACACAATTCGAGATTCACAAACAACCAATACAGAGCACACACACAACCAATCGATTAGTTGACAAGATCCACTAAAGCGCGATAACAAGTTATTCAAGTATCACTTCTACTTCTATCAAATCAATAAGTAAAAGCAAAACAAGAACACACACAATATTTGACGTGGAAACACCCACGCCCCAAACTTATATTATTAATCCAATCAACAATTAATAATACATCAAAATAATAACACCTTAACGGTGTCCCAATCCTGATACTTGAGCCAACAACGCTCAAGCATCTCCCAAACAATACTTAAGACTACATCTCTTAATCTTTCACATACCAAACCAATACAATATGACTATGTATATATAGCCATCACAAACTTAGCCACCAAGTTACCATACAAGTATAACTCATATTTGGTTTCTAATTACCTACCAAATTCTAATCATACTTGGTATCTAATTATCTACCCAAGACATATCATCTATAATCATTATCCATATTTGTCTTGGATTACCAAAGCTCATACTATCGTATTGGGTTTAACCCAATAATCCTCCCCTTCAACCCAATACGATTTCATGCACAACAAATTTAACGGTTACTATCATGTCATCAACGTCGATCCGCCAATGCCACCCCTTGAACAATAACCTCCTCTTGTTCTTCCAATCTTTGAGTATCGCTAAAACCCGTATAATGACCCTCAAAACCACCATTTTTTACCATAATGATGTATCCATCTACAAAATCACGTGCATCAACCACCACGAGTGCTCTTCCACATGTTGAGTCACCCGATCCTTGATTTCACAATCCTTCGGTCTCCTGAAGAAAATCCGTAGTATCACCAAAATTGTTCACCTAGTTGATCAAACCATTGAAACAATTGCGATGACGTCTTCCATCTCGAGTCCGAACACTAGATTGATCCACGGTGCAAGTCAACCGCCAAACCACACGTAACTTTGTGTCTACCCGCTTTAGCAACAATCTCCTTGTCAGCAAATCCTTCATCATGCTCTGCCATACCAATTGGAACTCAAACTTTCCCTCAACCTCATCCATCACGAACCTGAACCTTGGCACTTGATACCACTTGTTAGGTTAGGGGACTTACATAATTCGAGATTCACAAACAACCAATACAGAGCACACACACAACCAATAGATTAGTTGATAAGATCCACCAAAGTGCGGTAACATGTTATTCAAGTATCACTTCTACTTCTATCAAATCAATAAGTAAAAGCAAAACAAGAACACACACAATATTTGACGTGGAAACACCCACGCCCCAAACTTGTATTATTAATCCAATCAATAATCAATAATACATCAAAACAATAATACCTTAACGGTGTCCCAATCATGATACTTGAGCCAACAATGCTCAAGCATCTCCCAGACAATACTTAAGACTACATCTCTTAAGCTTTCACATACCAAACAAATACAATATGACTATGTATATATAGCCATCACAAACTTAGCCACCAAGTTACCATACAAGTATAATCATATTTGGTTTCTAATTACCTACCAAATTCTAATCATACTTGGTATCTAATTATCCACCCAAGACATATCATCTATAATCATTATCCATATTTGTCTTGGATTACCAAAGCTCATACTATCGTATTGGGTTTAACCCAATAATCCTCCCCTTCAACCCAATATGATTTCATGCACAACAAATTTAACGGTTACTATCATGTCATCAACGTCGATCCGCGATTGCCTCCCCTTGAACAATAACCTCCTCTTGTTCTTCCAATCATTGAGTATCGCTAAAACCCGTATAGTGACCCTCAAAACCACCATTTTTTACCATAATGATATATCCATCTACAAAATCACGTGCATCAACCACCACGAGTGCTCTTCCACATGTTGAGTCACCCGATCCTTGATTTCACAATCCTTCGGTCTCCTGAAGAAAATCCGTAGTATCACCCAAATAGTTCACCTGGTTGATCAAACCATTGAAACAATTGCGATGACGTCTTCCATCTTCTTCCATCTCGAGTCCGAACACTAGATTGATCCATGGTGCAAGTCAACCGCCAAACCACACGTAACTTTGTCTCTACCCGCTTTAGCAGCAATCTCCTTGTCAGCAAATCCTTCATCATGCTCTGCCATACCAATTGGAACTCAAACTTTCCCTCAACCTCATCCATCACGAACCTGAACCTTGGCTCTTGATACCACTTGTTAGGTTAGGGGACTTACATAATTCGAGATTCACAAAAAACCAATACAGAGCACACACACAACCAATCGATTAGTTGATAAGATCCACCAAAGCGCGGTAACACGTTATTCAAGTATCACTTCTACTTCTATCAAATCAATAAGTAAAAGCAAAACAAGAACACACACAATATTTGACGTGGAAACACCCACGCCCCAAACTTGTATTATTAATCCAATCAATAATCAAAAATACATCAAAACAATAACACCTTAACGGTGTCCCAATCCTTATACTTCAGGCAACAATGCTCAAGCATCTCCCAGATAATACTTAAGACTACATCTCTTAAGCTTTCACATACCAAACAAATACAATATGACTATGTATATATAGCCATCACAAACTTAGCCACCAAGTTACCATACAAGTATAATCATATTTGGTTTCTAATTACCTACCAAATTCTAATTATACTTTGTATCTAATTATATACCCAAGATATATCATCTATAATAATTATCCATATTTGTCTTGGATTACCAAAGCTCATACTATCGTATTGGGTTTAACCCAACACAACCACAAATTTCTCACACAAGATATATGAAGTGCTAAAAATTATGACATTTAAAATCTTAAACGCGCGATCATCATTTAATATTTAAGATTCGTTCCACAGAGACTATATATTTTCGTGATCCTTAATTATAATTTTTGCAGACTAGAACGATTTTGGAAAATTTCGATTTATACTATTTAATTATTAAAAGAGAATTTAATCTATTTTGAAAACAAAATTTAAATTTATTCTAATTTAAACTAAAAACTGAATTTTGACTATCCACTAATTGAATTAAATCTAATTTAATTTTAATAAATTTCGGCATAAACCATTTGTAACTACGACTAGCCAAAAAAAAAACCTAATCCCGAGTTAACTCGACATTAGGACTCAGATCAGCCACTACTCAGTAAAAACGCAATGATTCTCAGTACTACGAAAACTTTAACAAATAAAACTTTAACATAAAATGAACTCCACAACATAAACGCAAACCCGAAACTTTTAACCAAAACTCGAAACCCACTTTTGCATGAAAACCAGTCAAAACCCAATTCTACAATTAACTATAATAACTTGTACAAAACTAATGTATCGATTACAACTCAAAACCAAAACTCAACAAAACTCAAACAGGAATTCGAAATCAGTAGATTCGTGGACTCGACTGAAACAACAAAAGAAAAGGGAATACCGTGTTAACCGTGTTAACTCGGCAACAGAACTCGATAAACACAACAAAAAAACTCGGTCGTGACTCAGAAAACTTGGCAGGAACACACATAGCAACTCAGCACCTAGAACGAGTCAACTCGTTTACAAGAACAACTCGACATCAATTTACAAGAACGAACAAGTAACTCGGCAAAACCAGTGAACACAGAACATAGATTCATTAACAAACTCGAAAAACAAAATGAAAATCAACCCAAACTCAACAACAACTCAGCAAATTTCCAGAAACTAAAAACTCAGCAACAACAAACAAAGACAGCAATGTAAGACTCAACGAAACTAAACACGACACAAAAAAAAAGAAATTAAAAATGAAGAAAAATGGGAAAAGGGAAAAAGTTTGAATCGAAAATAATGGGAGTAGGGAGAAGGGGCATGAACTGGTGGGGGGTTTTGTGGGGAGAAGAAAAGGAGAGAGTTTGTGAGAAAACAAAAAAATGAAGAAGAAGATGAGTACACCGGTGTTCAAATAAAAAAAGAAAACAGGGGAGTTGGGTTCTTTGACTTGCATGAAACAACAGAAGAAAAGCTAACAATCAAATTAAAAACAGATAAACAGATAAACAGTTACAGAAAATTATTAAAACTATTATTTTTGTTGTTTTTTCATTAATTACACTAACACATAAAATATAAAAATTAGATCTATAACTACAAATCATAAAACCCACAATAAATTTGATTTTTAAAGGGGCACAACTACAATATTTAAGGAAAATTATGACTAAGAACAATAAATTAAAAATCATTACTTTCAACCCCAAGTGGTTAGCATTTCGCTACTTTATCCACTAAACGGATTTACGAAAATAATGAAAGTGAGGCAACATAAACAAGAGAGCAAGACGAAAAAATAAAGGAAACTTGAAATTGCATTAATCTTAAAAAAAGAGTGTTTACAAAAATTTAGAAAGCTAATACAATATGAAGATGGAGGCTACACTAAATGATAAGTGCATATTTTTGCATAATTTTATTGCCTATTTATTGTTTGTATTCCTATTTTAATAAATTATTTTGTTGTATTTCAGGAAATTCGAGAAAAAAATGAAGAAATGACAAAATAAAGAAATAAATGATAAAAGAAGAAAAAGAAGGACCAAAATAGAAGAAAAAGGAAATAGAATGGAGAATGGTGCATATTTTGCCAAACCAAAATGGAGGGCTAGGATTAAACCACACCAAAAAAAATGAATGGTGGGGATTAATCCACACCAAACGCAAAACCCTAAATTTTTCCTATAAATAGCCTCATTTTCTCTTGTAAAGAACACACCCCTTAGTTAGAAAACCTTAGAATTAGGAGTAGTAGTAGCTCATCTCCCAAAATTGTAGTTGTAATTTTTTTTGCTCTTGTAAACATATAATTTTTAGTACGTATTTTTTGTTTCATTTTAATTGTTCTATTCGAATGCTCACAAGTCCTCCCCTGTTTTAGCTTTTAATATTACGTTTGGTTTTTTTTCCCTGTATCTCTGTTATACTTACAATCCCAGCCCTTCTTTAGATCAAAACCATCTCCCTCTTTTCTATTTTTCTCAGCAAACCCACTTCCCTTTTGTAAAAGATAGAAACCTCAAACTCTTCATCCCTCTTCCTTCTTACTTCGTCTTCGTACAAACACCAAACACCATCTTCTCCTTCATTTTTCTTTTCTTTCGCTCAATTCCTCTCACCTCCTAACCTTATTCCTCTTCTCTTTCGATTGAAACACACAAAATTCCCTTCCCCTTACTGAGTTTCGATTAAAACTCTCCTCTTTTCTGTTACTATTTTGCTGTTGGTGATTGGTGCTATAGAATAAATCGAGTTCTTTTTTCCTTTGATTTACCGAGTTGTAATTTATTGGGTTTTCGCTGCGAGTTTGAGTCCCATTTCATTGTTGTTTGAGTTTTTGTTTGTAAATGGGTGATTCGAGTTGATGATTACTGCTGTGTTACTAAGTTTGATTTGTAATTCATTCTGAGTTTTGACTGGTTTCAATGGTTTTCTGCTGAATTATGCTGTGAAGTCTGAGTAGTCGACTGCCTGTTTGTTGTGTTTTCATGGCTGTGTTTTGTCGAGAGTGGCTGTATTGATTACATTCTTGAGTCTTTTGCGTGTTTCCGTTTGTTTTCTGAGTTGAGTTACGTTCATCGATGGTTGCTATTTTCTCCGTTTTCTGTTATCGAGTGTTTGTTCACTGAATTGCTGTCCTTGCTTGTTATTTGCTGTTGGTCGAGTCTGTCGAATGTTGCTGTGTGTTCTGAGTCTCTGGGCGCCGGTTGTTTGCGAGATTTGAGGCGAGTTTTTGCTTCATATTTCTGTGTCGTGATCTCCAAACTAGGTTAGATAATTTCTTCGTAGTCTGAGTCAAATTGTCTTGAGTTCCGAGTTTAGTCGAGTCATGCAGATTTGAGTTTCGAGTAGTGTTTGCAGTATTTTTTTCGTTTTTACCGAGTTATTTTCTTTTCAATTCGCGCTGTTTCATGGTTCTAGTGTTCGCTGAGTTCTTGTTTTGTTTTCTTGAGATTCGTTTTGCGTTTATGTTGCCGAGTCACCGTGAGTTGTTTGATGTTAGTCGAGTTTGTTTTACCGAGTTTACGTTGTTTGCGTTTTCAGAGTTCTGTGATTCAATTCGGTCCCCTTTTCCTCCTGCATTTCGTTAAATTTTCTTAGTTGTGCAATGGGTTCGAGGTTTTGATTGTAATCGCTGTTGTGTTGCTGTTTTGTGAGTCATCGTAGTACTAAGATTCGTTTCGCTATTTGTTTTTGAGTTTATACTGAATCGCCGAGTCCTTTGGTTTTGATGTTTGATTTTCTGACTTTTGCTGTCTTCGTTTTGCGTTTACTGTTTGTATAGTTTTTTAATTCTTGTTTCGTTGGTTGAGTTGGATGTTGGTATAGCTGTGTTCTTTGTTGGTTGTTTGATGAGAATCGCCGAGTCTAGTGTCTTGCGTAAGTCAAGAATCGAGTCTGTATCTATCACGTTTGGAGTCCAGTTTCGGAGTTTGTGAATCGTCCGGGGGTTCTGCGTTTATATTTGCTAGTTTTCTTAGTTATCATTGCTGCGTTTATTGAATACCTTCTGCGTGTCATTTTGTTGAATTTTGTAAATGTCTTCGATGTGTTTTTCTTTCATTTTCTGTGCTTCGTTCAAGGCTGCGTGAGATGTAAATGGCTAAGTCGAATTTGAGTTTATGGATGTGTTCGAAGTTCGTAGTTAATACCAAATCGTTGTATAAGCATAGTTCGAGTTCTGAGTTTCGGTTTTGCTTGGTTTAGTTCGAATAAATCCACTAAGTTCGTAGTTTAGTTATGTGTTGCTGAGTCCGAGTTGATTGTTTCACTGTTTCTATTGTTGGCAATAAGTTTTCACCTTAAATTTTGAGTTTTGTTTCCTGAGTTTTCCGAATGATTTGGTTTGTTAGTGGCTGGCTCGATTTAGGAATATTTCATGCCCAATTCTTCTAAAATTTTTGGTAAATAATTTTTAATTCAATTAAAAAAGAGTTTTAAAATAAAATCTAATTTTAATTTGAATTTAGGATTTTTAGAATAATCTAGAATTTTTAGAATCAGCAATTAATTAGTTTAAAACAAAATTTTCCAAAACCTACTTGCTCTAATTCGCCTAAATTAAAAGTTAAGGTTTGCGAAAATAAAATTAGTCCCTGTGGATCGATATCGAAAATACTAAAACGAAGATCGTGCGCTTGCGATATTTAAATATATGATTTTTAGCACATCAAGTTTTTGGCGCCGCTGCCGGGGACTATAATTATTTTTCATACCATAATTTTTAATTTTTCGGATTAGTTTTACTAATCTAATTTTTATCTCATTTTTTTTAGGAAAGTTTGAAGTTTCGGGAATCTTCTCACGGAGCTTGGAAAAATCGGAATTCTTGGAAGCGTGTTTCGGTAACCCGTATCTCACTCTTTTCGCCTTTTTATTTTTAGAAAATCACAAAAAAAAAATCAAAAATAAAAATCACAAAAAAATTGAAAATTGAAAATTCCAAAAAATTTATATGTAAATACATAATTGTTGCATCATGCATTTAATCACTTAGGGCACATCATCTAGATTTTTATTTTCTTGTTTTTAATTTTTCGTACCTATTAAATTGTGGTGATTGCTGGAGGACCGAGGTACGTTAAATTATTCTTTTCTTTAGTTTAGAACACGTAGTGTAAGCATCCATAAATGTTTATAGTCTTTTTATATCTCGTTGTTTGTTGCATCATTTGTAGCCTTAATAAAATTAATTAGACGTTTGCCCCTAGGAATTTCGCGCTCAATTACAAAGGTGCCTAAAAATAAACGTAATTAAGACTTATTCACGACCTTCAGTGTCTAAGGTTCGCCTAGCTGTTAAGATTCGGTGTCTAAGTGACGAGTTTGGCCTCTTGGCAATGCCTGCTCTAATCTGGCCGAATCGGTCTGAATAATTCTTAATTTACGGAATTTTTAGTGTGTCTTAAACGTTATGAGCAATGTCTAGTTATTTTATTTAGGGAACCTAGGTTAGATTTTTCTTTTGATTTTTCACCATTTATTTTGTGTGTTTCATTTTCGCACTTACTTGCTACGTGGTTTTATCCTTGATCAATCTTTACCATGTCCGTAGCATTTAGGGAGCGTTATTACCAAGGTTGGGATTTTGACGAGGAGTTAGCGGATAATACGATGTGGTGTGAGTCAACTAGGGAACCTCGTGTATATAACGAGTCGTCCAGTACTTTTAGTGATTTGCATTATAGTGAAAATGATATTGCAATCGACTCTGAATTAGATGCTCTTACCAGACGACTCGAAGCCTTAGAAACCCTTAGTGGCCCTTCACACACGTCTTGGCACCCAAATTTCAACTCTCCGAGTCTCGATTTTCAACATGGCCCCGACTCTCAACAAGTCAACGCCATGTTTAAATCAACCTCTCGAAATGACCATTTTACATCGTCTTCTAATTCTGGTTGGAGAGATTATCCCGATCTCTCATGGAACCAAGGTCATAGCTATCAAGCTCCGCCTCCACATTTTCAAGAACCGAACTCTTATCCAATTCCGAGTCAAGTTCCTTATTCGAGTTCAATTCAAACAAACGCCCACCCACCCGGATTTCATGATTCGAGTAGGAAACTTGACACCTTAGAAAAGAGTATCGAGGCTTTATTGATTTCTCAAACAAACTTCATGCGAACCATAACTTCTTATAGGAAAATTTTGAACTCTAATGCTCAAGCCTTATCTAAGTTAGAATTTCAAGTGAATCATTTAGCCACCATGTATGAGCGTGAGACGATAACCACCCCGAATCCACCCGAGGTCAACCCTGAATTTCTTATCACTCAAAGACCTATCGATACTTTCGATGACATCATTTCTCCTAGGTCTAATGTTCAAGTTGACACTCCTTTCGGTGGTGATTCACACGAAGAAGATTCTAATGCTGACATCATTCTTTCTCTAGGTCAAATGAAGAATCCCGATGATTTTGAGTTTGTGGCTTCACCTAGACAACCATCATCTTCTTCTAGTGAACTTTTCCTTTCATCTTCCAAACCTCTTCCCGAAAAACCCAAAGAACTTCATACTCAACCAATAGGAGATAATCTAGTTAAGGAGGTTGTTTCAAGGTCAAATTTGGACGATCATGAGATTGAGTCTCTTCTTAAACAAGATTTTCAATTGCATTACGAGACCAATCGAGAGCTTCACGAATCTTTTAAGGATTTGACCTCGGAAGAGATGTTTGGAGAGATGAAGAATATTTGTTCTAAATGGGAAACCCAACATAAGGATAGTTCTTGTGATCCTAATTCTGTTGGTAAAACATTTTTCGAAGAGCCACCCCCACCCGTTTCTATTTCTTCATTTTCCACTCGTGCTCCATCTTTCATCGAAACTCATGATATTCATGACCAACATCTTATCGTAATTAATTTGCTTAAACAACAAAAAGAAGCATCTTCGTGGTCTATGGATGAAGTTAGGAATATGAGTTTTATTCTTGCGCCTAATCGGATCGTTCGAGTGGTCTATGCTATTTTTGTGGGTGAGTTTCTGAAATATGTTGGTTGTATAACAAAAATAGTTTTTTCGAGAGCAGGTATTGGTTAGTAAATATTTGTTTTGTACCTCCCAAAGTAGAATGTAGGTATGGGGGAGTTACATTGTGTGCGTGTGTGAGTTGTTTTCTTTCGTAGTTTTTTAGAAGTTTTCAATCTCTTCCATCCCTTCTCAGGTATTATCTCCTCATTTTATTTTACTCATTTTTCTTGCATTTGCATACATTGAGGACAATGCATGATTTAGGTATGGGGGAGGGTTTTAGTGTAAACATAAAAAATTAAAAAAAAAACCAAAAAAACTGAAAAATTTTAAAAATCCAAAAATAGAGATAATTCAGCTTAGTTGTCTTTCCCACTCTTAAACTCTAGAGCTAGTTGGTGTGGACTGTTTTTCAAAAATTATATGTATAATGCCTTTAGATGATTTGAACGTAGTCAAGTAAGGTTTTCCTCATGAAACTTGTGTCGAACAAATTATTGCTTAAAAGTCCAAGACGACACATTTGCACAAGACTTTTGATGGAAGAATTGTATAGGAATGTTATTCGATACCTGAGAGAGAACCCACATGTTAGAACAATGTCGAATCAAACCTTGCGAGATTTGGTTCCTATGGTGTCATCAAAAAAAAAAGAAAAAGAAAAAGAAAAAGAAAAAAAAGAGTCAATAAATGTTTGTAATTGTAAAGTGCTAGTGTAATTTTTTTTGTGATAATAAATTCTTAGTAGGGAAATCGGCTAGGTTGGGCTCATTGATAACCCGAGTAAGTAAGTCTGAGGGGACTTTGTGCCTAGCAACCTAAGGTCCTTTGTGATCTGGGATTGTTGACCTAAAACTCGCTAAATGGGTATTGATGCAAAAGTCTTTTGGGACCTCAACCATTGCACAGTCGGTCTAACTACTAAGAACGTGAAGTTTGGCTAGAACCTTGTTTTAATAGAGATTGGGTCAGTTCAATATTGGTTGAAAATGAGAAAATGTTCGTATGCACTATATCCATCATTGGCCTTAAATTCACTACACACCTTGGGATTTTTTGTGAATTTTTAGAGTCTACTCATGTGGATTGTGGGAACCTATGACTTGGCTATTATTAGAATAATCTTTAAGGCATGTATTTTCCTACAAAATTGTTTTGTTGACACCAATGAAAGCTAGATTGAAAGGGGAAAGTTGGATACTTGCTGATTTATCTCAAGATTTTATGGGTATATCTTTTGTAAACCCTTAGGAGATAGCACTCCTCCTGTAGAGATCGTCTATAGGTTTAATGGGTTGGTAAACCTAAAATTACCCGTGATTCCTACGACAGTGAGTATAGGTTTTTATTCTGCATTTTTCTTTTTGTTTTACTCGAGGACGAGCAAAAGAAGGTATGGGGCATTTGATAAGTGCATATTTTTGCACAATTTTATTGCCTATTTATTGTTTGAATTCCTATTTTAATAAATTATTTTGTTGTATTTCAGGAAATTCGAGAAAAAATGAAGAAATGATAAAATAAAGAAATAAATGACAAAAGAAGAAAAAGAAGGACCAAAATAGAAGAAAAAAGAAATAGAATGGAGAGTGGTGCATATTTTGCCAAACCAAAATGGAGGGCTAGGATTAAACCACACCAAACAAAATGAATGGTGGGGATTAATCCACACCAAACCCAAAACCCTAAATTTTTCCTATAAATAGCCTCATTTTCTCTTGTAAAGAACACACCCCTTAGTTAGAAAACCTTAGAATTAGGAGTAGTAGTAGCTCATCTCCCAAAATTGTAGTTGTAATTTTTTTTGCTCTTGTAAACATATAATTTTTAGTACGTATTTTTTGCTTCGTTTTAATTGTTCTATTCGAATGCTCACAAGTACTCCCCTGTTTTAGCTTTTCATATTACGTTTGGTTTTTTTCCCTGTATCTCTGTTATACTTACAATCCCAGCCCTTCTTTAGATCAAAACCATCTCCCTCTTTTCTATTTTTCTCAGCAAACCCACTTCCCTTTTGTAAAAGATAGAAACCTCAAACTCTTCATCCCTCTTCCTTCTTACTTCGTCTTCGCACAAACATCAAACACCATCTTCTCCTTCATTTTTCTTTTCTTTCGCTCAATTCCTCTCACCTCCTAACCTTATTCCTCTTCTCTTTCGATTGAAACACGCAAAATTCCCTTCCCCTTACTGAGTTTCGATTAAAACTCTCCTCTTTTCTGTTACTATTTTGCTGTTGGTGATTGGTGCTATAGAATAAATCGAGTTCTTGTTTCCTTTGATTTACCGAGTTGTAATTTACTGGGTTTTCGCTGCGAGTTTGAGTCCCATTTCATCGTTGTTTGAGTTTTTGTTTGTAAATGGATGATTCGAGTTGATGATTTGATTTGTAGTTCGTTCTGAGTTTTGACTGGTTTCACTGGTTTTCTGCTGAATTATGCTGTGAAGTCTGAGTAGTCGACTGCCTGTTTGTTATGTTTTTGTGGCTGTGTTTTGTCGAGAGTGGCTGTATTGATTACATTCTTGAGTCTTTTGCGTGTTTCCGTTTGTTTTCTGAGTTGAGTTACGTTCGTCGATGGTTGCTATTTTCTCCGTTTTCTGTTATCGAGTGTTTATTCACTGAATTGCTGTCCTTGCTTGTTATTTGCTGTTGGTCGAGTCTGTCGAATGTTGCTGTGTGTTCTGAGTCTCTGTGCGCCAGTTGTTTGCGAGATTTGAGATGAGTTTTTTCTTCATATTTCTGTGTCATGATCTGCAAACTGGGTTAGATAATTTCTGCGTAGTCTGAGTCAAATTGTCCTGAGTTCCGAGTTTAGTCGAGTCATGCAGATCTGAGTTTCGAGTAGTGTTTGCAGTATTCTTTTCGTTTTTACCGGGTTATTTTCTTTTCAATTCGCGTTGTTTCATGGTTCTAGTGTTCGCTGAGTTCTTGTTTTGTTTTCTTGAGATTCGTTTTGCGTTTATGTTGCCGAGTCACCGTGATTTGTTTGATGTTAGTCGAGTTTGTTTTACAGAGTTTACGTTGTTTGCGTTTTCAGAGTTCTGTGATTCAATTCGGTCCCCTTTTCCTCCTGCATTTCGTTAAATTTTCTTGGTTGTGCAATGGGTTCGAGGTTTTGATTGTAATCGATGTTGTGTTGCTGTTTTGTGAGTCATCGTAGTACTAAGATTCGTTTCGCTATTTGTTTTTGAGTTTATACTGAATCGCCGAGTCCTTTTGTTTTGATGTTTGATTTTCTGACTTTTGCTGTCTGCGTTTTGCGTTTACTCTTTGTATAGTTTTTTAATTCTTGTTTCGTTGGTTGAGTTGGATGTTGGTATAGCTGTGTTCTTTGTTGGTTGTTTGATGAGAATCGCCGAGTCTAGTGTCTTGCGTAAGTCAAGAATCGAGTCTGTATCTATTACGTTTGGAGTCCAGTTTCGGAGTTTGTGAATCGTCCAGGGGTTCTGCGTTTATATTTGCTGGTTTTCTTAGTTATCATTGCTGCGTTTATTGAATACCTTCTGCGTGTCATTTTGCTGAATTTTGTAAATGTCTTCGATGTGTTTTTCTTTCATTTTCTGTGCTTCGTTCAAGGCTGCGTGAGATGTAAATGGCTAAGTCGAATTTGAGTTTATGGATGTGTTCGACGTTCGTAGTTAATACCAAATCGTTGTATAAGCATAGTTCGAGTTCTGAGTTTCGGTTTTGCTTGGTTTAGTTCGAATAAATCCACTAAGTTCGTAGTTTAGTTATGTGTTGCTGAGTCCGAGTTGATTGTTTCACTGTTTCTATTGTTGGCAATAAGTTTTCACCTTAAATTTTAAGTTTTGTTTCCTGAGTTTTCCGAATGATTTGGTTTGTTAGTGGCTGGCTCGATTTAGGAATATTTCATGCCCAATTCTCCTAAAATTTTCGGTAAATAATTTTTAATTCAATAAAAAAAGAGTTTTAAAATAAAATCTAATTTTAATTTGAATTTAGGATTTTTAGAATAATATAGAATTTTTAGAATCAGCAATTAATTAGTTTAAAACAAAATTTTCCAAAACCTACTTGCTCTAATTCGCCTAAATTAAAAGTTAAGGTTTGCGAAAATAAAATTAGTCCCTGTGGATCGATATGTAAAATACTAAAACGAAGATCGTGTGCTTGCGATATTTAAATGTATGATTTTTAGCACATCACTAAATTTAGGATAACTAAACTAAAACTAAGGTGTCCAATACAAAGGGAAAGTTGGATATTTATAGGCTATAAATAGGGTTTTGAGGTGTGTTGGGTAGATCTCCACCATACACATGTGGGGTGTGTTGGTGGAATCCTCCCCTCCAAGTGGTCCCTTCTCTCTTTAATTATTCCTTTTTGCACCAAGATCCATTTTCTTTTTCCTTTCTTCATTTTCTTCCTTTTTCTTCCTATTTTGCCCTTCCTTGACCTTTTTTCTTTATTTTTGTCATTTTTTTATTCTTGAAATTCCTGAAATGCAACAAATTAATTTATTAAAATACGAGTTCAAACAATAAATAGGCAATAAAAATATGCACTTATCAAATGCCCCCATACCAATCTTTTGCTCGTCCTCGAGTAAAACAAAAAGAAAAATGCATAATGAAAAACCTATACTCACTGTCGTAGGAATCACGGGTAATTTTAGGTTTACCAACCCGTTAAACTCATAGACGATCTCTACAAGAGGAGTGTTGTGTCCTAAGGTTTACAGAAGATATACCCACAAAATCTTTGAGATAAATCAACAAGTATCCAACTTTCCTCTTTAATCTAGCTTTCATTGGTGTTAGCAAAACAATTTTGTAGGAAAATATATGCCTTAAAGATTATTCTAATAATAACCAAGATATAAGTTCCCACAATCCACCTGAGTAGACTCTAAAAGTTTACAAAAAAAATTCTAAGGTGTGTTGTGAATTTAAGGCATTTTATGGATAAAGTGCATACAAACATTTTCCCTTTTTCAACCAATATTGAACTGACTCAATCTCTATCAAAACAAGGTTCTAGCCAAACTTCACGCTCTTAGTAGTTAGACCGACTATGCAATGGTTGAGGTCCCAAAAGACTTTTGCATCGATACCCATTTAGCGAGCTTTAGGTCAACAATCCCAGACCACAAAGGACCTTAGGTTGCTAGGCACAAAGTCCCCACAGACTTACTTACTCGGGTTATCAATAAGCCCAACATAGCCGATTTTCCTACTAAGAATTATTATTACTTATGAATTTATTAGCACTAGTGGTTGAAATGACCGTGCAATGATTGAGGTCCCAAAAGACTTATACACTAATACCAATGTAGCGAGCGTTGGGTCAGCAATCCCAAACCACAAAGGGCTTTAGGTTACTAGGCACAAAGTCCCCTCCGACTTAATTGCTCGGGTACATAATGATCCCAATCTAGTCACTTCTTCCACTAACACTCTACAACTATAAAAATTTATTGATTCTTTTTTTTTTCTTTTTTTTTCTCTTTTTTTTTAAGATGCCATGGGAACAAGTTTATTAATATTTTCATAAAAATTTGATTCGACATTGTTTTAACATGTAGGCTCTCTCTCAGGTATCGAAGGTCTTGTGCAAATGTGTCATCTTGGATTTTTAAGCAAAAATTTGTTTGACACAAGTTTCATGAGGAAAACATACTTGACTACGTTCAAATTATCTAAAGGCATTATACATATAATTTTTGAAAAATTGCTAACACCAACTAGTTCTAAAGTTCAAGAGTGAGAAGGATAACTAAGCTAAAATATCTCTATTTTTGGATTTTTAATTTTTATTTTTTTAAGATTTTTCAATTTTATGTATTTACACTAAAACCCTCCCCCATACCTAAATCATGCATTGTCCTCAATGTATGCAAAAGCAAGAGAAATGAGTAAAAGAGAATGAGGAGATAATAGCTAACAAGGGATGATGGAGATTGAAAACTTCTAAAAACTACGAAAGAAAACAACGTACACATGCACACTTGTACTCCCCCATACCTATCTTTCACGAGGGGAGGCAAAGGAATAAAACCGAATCAGCCGATGCCGGTGGAAAAACTGGGGTGCAACTTTGAGAAAGAATCAAGACATTTTTGAAAATTTTGATTAAAAAAGACTTTCTCAAGCAACATGGAATCCTACAACCATATAGAACAAGTGTCACTAACGTTCTCCCTAAACCAACTTAAGTCTTCTTCATTTTTTTTAAGCAAATCAGAGACAATGAAAGTTTGGTCATGGTACGAATCACTAGGAATGACATAAGATAAGGGTAAATCATCTCCTAAGGGCTGTTGATCAAACTCAAGATGATACAAAGTTGAGTCAAATGTAGGTGGTGTTCCCACGGGACTCTTAACAACGGGCTCAACACTAACAACCTCGGGTGGGGTCTCCCACTTAGAACAAATGTCCTCCAACTTTCTCAACATCTCTTCCGAGGTCATATCCCTTAATGACTCATGAGACTTTTGTAGATGTATAGTTGACTTTGAAATCCTCATTGAAAAGAGACTCAATCTCACTATCCTCAAAGCTAGACCATGTGACAAACTTGTTGACAACATTAACCCCTACTGATTGTTCATAAAGCTCATTGGGTTATTTTCCTACATTGAAAATGTTAAGGTCAATGGTCATGTTCCCAAAGGTGAGTTCTATCGAACCATTCCTACAATTGATCAAGGCATTGGATGTAGCGAGAAAAGGTCGACCTAGAATGATAGGAATTTGGTTCGTAGGATTCGTGACGGGTTGAGTCTCGAGAACAACAAAGTCGACCGGGAAGATAAAATCGCCAATCTTAATCAAGACATCTTCTACTAATCCTTTAGGCATTTTGACAGAACGATCAGCTAGTTGAAGTGTCATGTTCGTCTTTTTAAGTTCCCCTAACCTTAGGGCTTGATAGACAGAAAATGGAAGAAGATTCACACTCGCTCCTAAGTCAAGTAAAGCTTTATCCACAAAGTTATCGCCTATGACACATGAAATTTTAGGATAACCGGGATCCTTATATTTCACGAGAATTTGATTTGAAAGAATTGAACTAACATGAGAGGTCAAAAAGGCTTTTTTAGGAACACGAGTGGATCGTTTATGAGTACACAAATCTTTTAGACACTTGGCATAAGAGGGAATTTGTTGAATGGCATCTAAAAGAGGAATGTTGACCTCGACTTGGTTAAATACTTCCAAATTCTTGTATACTTGAGCCAATTGTTTGTTCGAAATGAGTCTTTGAGGATACGGAGCTTTTGGCTTAAAGACTTGTTCACTAGGTTCTTTGGGAATAGATTTTGAAGGTGATTTGCTAAAAGATGAAGGTTTACTCGGTGACGGTAGTTTACGAGAAGATTCTGGTGACTCGGGAGTCGGGGTTTGAGAGAAGTGATCAAGGCTAGGGTTCGGTTCAACATTTGAATCTTCTTCTCCAGGAGACTCGACTCCTACCTGATTATTAACTTGGTTGTCCAACCTTAAAGAAATGATGGCGTTAACATTTTCATGAGGTCTTTGATTGAGGGGGAATCTAGGGTTGATCTCAGGTTGACTCGGTTGTTTGTTCTTCTCTTGCTCACACATGGCGTTGGCTAATTGGCTCACTTGAACCTGTAACTTAGATATGGCTTGAGTACTAGCATTCAAAATTTGCATATCTTGAGTCATGGTTTGCATGAAGGTTTGTTGTGATTGAGCCAAATTAGTTGTTGATTTCAAAAGTGCATCAAGAGTCTTTTCCAAGAAATAAGTATCATAATTATGAGTCGGGTATGAGTTTTGATTGGGCTTTTGAAAAGAAGGAGGTTGAAAGAAGGTGGCAGAAATTAGTAGTTTTGGCCTTGGTTCCACGAGAAATTCAGGTGATTCTTCCACCCGGGATTGTAGGTCGGTGCAAAAGGGTCATTCCTAGGGATTGGTTGAATCACCACATTGACTTGTTGAAAATATTAAAGATTTTACATCCCTTGATTCGGGTGCATAGACATGTATGAGGGGCCACTATGAGTTTCTAAAGCTTCAAGTCGTCTAGTAAGGGTGGCTAACTTGGCATCGGTTGCAATATTGTTTCCAATTGAATGCAAACCCCTAGAAGACAAATTAGGTGATTCGTTTAAGTTTTTCGGTTCCCTAGTGGACTCCTACAACATAGTCTTCTCGACTAATTCCTCGAAAAAGGCCCACCCTTCGTCCTCATCTTTCTCCATGAATTTACCTTGGCACATAGACTCTAACAAAGCGGTTGTCGGACTATCTAAGGCCTCGTAAACAATCTTACAAAGTCTCCATTTTTCTATTTCATGGTGTGGTCATTGGGACAAGATTTTTAAGACGATCAAAATATTTCTAAAAAGTCTCATTTTCCTTTTGATGAAATTGGTTTATCTCATTTGTGATTCTCGTAGTCCTATTGTTTGGAAAATATTTTTTTAGAAAAAATGACCACGAATCCCTCCCACGTTGAAATAGAATTAACCGGTAGGCTATACAACCATTATTTAACATTTTCTTTAAGAGCGAAATTAATGAGCCTAAGCCTAATTGAGTCCTCGGTTAATGTTGGAGTTTTTGTAAGGCACAAACCTACTCGAATTCTTGAATAAAAAGATAGGGGTCCTCACCATCACTCCCGATAAACTTGGGTAACATGCTAATATGGTGGGCTTTAATCTCGAAATTATTACCATTAACGGGAGGAAGAGTGATACATAAGGGTTGAGTAGAACAGGCGGGGTAATAACGGTCTTTGAGAGACATGACCATGGTCACTATTGGTTCAGAATTTTCTAAAGACTCGGAATCAGAAGAGGACGAAATCTCAAATGATCTTACTAGCCTAGCAGAATTATCCCTATGCCAAGTAGTTCGCATAAACCACGATAGGAAACACGTAGCAAATAAGTGCGAAAAATTTAAACACACAAAAGAAAGGGTGAAAAATCAAAAGAATAATTCTAGACCTAGGGTTCCTTAAGAAAATAAACTAGACCTTGCTCCTAACTTTAAGGACCACCAACAATTCGGTAAATCAGAAATTATTCGAACCGATTTGGCCAGGTAGGTGCAAGTATTTCCAAGAGGCTAAACACCGGCCTAGACACCAAATCCTAATTGGCCAGATAAGCTTTCGCTTTCATAGACACCAAAAAGTCGGAATAATTAAAGATTACGTCCTTTTTTAGGTACCTTCCTAATTGAGCGCGAAAATCCTAGGGGCCATGTCTAATTTGATTTTATTAAGGCTAAGGGGATGTAAAATGATGAAATCCCTTCCCTTATCTTGTGAGTGGTTTTGCCCTTAAGATAAATTTAAAAATGTTGCCCAGTAATTAACAATTGTAGAAGGGGGGTTGAATACAATTGTATAAGATTTTCGACTTAAACAGAAATAATAACACAAGTATGAATAAATAACAGCTTTATTAACTCCGATATAAAACTGTTACAAACTCTCTCAAGAAATTCTTATGTTCTTGAGAGCTGTTAGGTTACAAGATAATTCGTGTAAGCGATTACTGTTAAGTAAAACCTAAACTGTGTTTATATACAGTACACAGATACACTATCAATTACAAGATACATCAAATCAATTACATACGTTTCTTAATACATATCTTGAATGATAGCTGCATTCCTATAAATCAGGAACCGACATGTCAATCTTCCTAGATTCCTGGACTGATGTATATCCTCATGAAATCCTGATCAGCTTCCAATCCTGATGATAACACAATCCTGACGGTGCAATACTGATGATGTCAGCATCAGTATCTGATCAGTAGTCCAGATCCTGATCATCACTTGAATCAATATCTAACAAAAAATAATGCAACAAACAACGAGATATAAAAAACTATAAACAATTATGGATGCTTAACTACGTGATATGAAATTCTCACAAAGAAATTACTCATCTGCAAGAAATTTGATAATAACTCTTCTTCTGTATCACAGAGAATTTGAATTAACCTTTTCTTCAGATTTCTGAGTTCTTCATCACCTTTACCAATCTGAAAGATTCCAGCTCTAAGATTCTGAATTGAGCTTCTTGGTAAATCTAACTCTCCCAATAGTAATTATGCAAGATCTCTTCCACCAGGATTCAGAGATAATTGTTCTTGATAAAATATCACTTCTTTAACAGCTGAACCCTTTTGCATTTCAACTTCTTGTCCTTCTGTATTCAAGTACATGGGAGTGTAATTACCATCATACCTTGATCCTCCTTCTAAATATCTGGACTTGATTGTTCTAAAGATCATGGTACACCAGTAATTGTAAACACTGGCTTCTTTATCAGGGATCTGTCTATTTTCAAGCAAATAGAGAACATATTTTAACTCTTTTGTTGATTTGCACAACACCTCATGAATAGATAGCTTCTTGACACTTTTGTCTTTCATGAAATACAGCAATTTCTCTATCTTCTTTGAGTCCACATTGCAAGCAACAATAGCAACAGATTCTAGTTCCCAAAGATCATCAACAGTTAGTTCATCACCAATCCTCTTAACAAGAAAATGTTGATCTATTTGAGATATAAAAACAACTTCTGCATTACGAAATCCAATACCTCCTCTTGTTCCAGGTTCTAAACCCCTCAAACCAGATTGCATACTCGTCCACAGTGGCAGAGATTCAGCAGATTCAACTTTAGCAACCAATGAAGATTCATCAGACAGTGAAGGTCCAGTAATTATTCCAACAGATTTGAAAACAACTGGTTTTTTATAGTTGCTTACTCTGTTCTTCCAATTCTTGATTTTCATTCCTATTACTGGTGTATCATTCTGTCGATGTTCTGGAACAAGTCTATTTCGATCATACCACAACAATCTGTTTGAACCAGCCAGATCTTCCAAGTACTTTCTGGTTTCTTCAACCTCAGTATCTTTTGCTCTTTTTCTAGCCTCCTTTTCTTGTTCATCAACTTCCAGATTGTGAATTTCAACCACATCAGCAAGAATCATAACCTCAAGTTCTTTCAAGATTTCAGCTTCATCAGAATCAGGAACAGCAGATTGAGTAGTGCTCACAGTAACTTTACCTTTTCTAGATAACTGAGGTCTTTCATCAACAACTTCTTCAGGTACATTAAATTTGTTATCTGGAGTCAATGTAAGAAGTAACGGAGATTTCTTCTTCTTTACTTTCTGAGAATCTTCAAGTATCTCCTCAATCGTTATTCAACCAGACCTTGTCTGTCTTGAACTTGTTTGAGTAGGTTTTCTTCCTCTTCCTCTTCTTCTATCTCCTCTGCCTCTCCCTCTTCTTGCAGCAGGAGCTTCTTTTTTTCTAGCATTCTCTTCAAGAATCCTGTTTGTTCTTCTAAGATCTCATCAATAGTCATATTTGGATTTTCTTCAGAAGTTAAAGCAACTGCCTTCTCAGCATGATACTGATGAACCTTAGCACTAGTGTGATATACAATTTCACTATCACCTGTCCCAGTAGTAATCTTCTCAAAAAGATGAGGAGCATCTTCTACATCAGTAATTAGCAAATCTTCATCACCTTCAAGAATTGTAGGAAGTGTTTGCCTTTGACTTTGACCAGGTGACAAAAATTGTTCTTCTGTCAGGATTTGAGATTGCACCATTGTTCTTACTGTTTTCTTCCCAGATTCAGAAACATGAGTTGACCGCTTGGTTTGAGTTTGTGACTGACTTCTCCTTGTTACCAAAGCAGCATCAGAGGTTCCTGGTACATGTGACTGAGCACCACCATCATTTCTAGAAGTACCATCATCCTTTCTTACAACTAGATCAGGTGTGCATTTTGTTTTGACTACCTTCTCCCCCTTTTTGACATCAGTAGCATCATCAGGATCAGTCAATAAAGATAAGATAAGTTGTAGAGAATCTTCAATATTTGTCATTCTGGAGGACATAGTGACAACCTTATCTTCCAAGGTATCCATCCTTGTGGTGAAGGCAGTACTTAAACGTTGAAGCTGTTTAGCAGTGGCAATTTCAGAATAATCCTTGTTGTGCCCAAAATTTGTAATGGGCTTAGTTTTGGGCCCATGGATGTTGGAGGCCTGGTAGGGTGTTTAAATGGTAGGAACAAGTTTGCAGGAAAAAGGGAGGTGTACCTCTAGAGGGAAGCTCTGGAGGTGGAGGTTCGCTTTTTAGGGAAGCTGTGCAGGTTCAGGTATACCCACAGGCTCCACCTCTGCAGATTCGAATGGATAAGGATTACCTCCTAAGTTTTAGGACACGTAAATTGAGTCCTTTTTACAGTCTATTTTATGGAGGGACACGTTTCTAAATATGATAATTCTTATATATGTGTGATATGTATATAGAGTTGTGGTAGGATTGGGCTTTGAGAGTCCTACCTCGGACAAGACTCTACTAAGTGGCTAGCTGATTAAAGGATAAGGCATATTTCTACACAAACACTTCAAGATAAACATTGGAGGAAGGATGGAACTTTATCATTTTCGTGGCTTAATCAACAAGGAAAGGATTCCTAACCTAAAAGAACTACATTAGGGCTTGATTCCTATAAATAGGATATGTAGGCAATTAGCAAGGGGTTCGGTTTTTTACTTTCTGAATACACAAGGCATGTGTACCCTAAGTAATACATTCCTGGACGTACTTGGCCGGATTTTTGCCATTATTGTCCGGTGAACTTGCTAATTCAGCCCAAAAAACACTAAACACCATTATTAGGTTCAGCTGTCCTGTTTTAGTACAGCTGTTTGGTTTGTTAATTATCCGAAAACCAAGGATAATTCCTGTTATTCCGGCGAGGCTTTCTCGGGGTGTCATTTGAATTTTTTGCACAACATTTTTGGCGCTAGAAGGAGGGGCGTTTCTCTCTTAAAAAAAATCAGTTGGTGAATCAATGTCGAAAAATTCCGAACCTGTTCAGACGCAAAGTGGCGAGGATGGTAGGCATAAGGTCAATCCTGATGGTGAAGTAACTGCTAAGGATATCCTCAACCATCTTCAAGCTATGGATGGTAGGATTGACCAGTTGGAAAGGAAATCATCGCGGAAAAAGAAAGGACAAAGAAAGCATAGGTCCTCGGAAAGGCGCTTTAGACGTCGCGAAGTGACACTAAGAAATTTGGATTTTGGGAGTGAAAAAGAGCCTGAACAAGAGGCTCGAAAAATTAATTTCTCTGATGTTGAAACGGATCGAGAAAATGTGGATCGGAAGGAAGGTCCTGTGGATTCCCCAACTAGGAGTGTGAGCATATTTGATCGAGTCTGGAAGAAGCTCAATAGTAAAGATTTACAGCATGTGTTGGATGGAACGAAGGAGAAAGTGGATGGAAATGACAACCTTGACAAGTCTCAGTCGAAGGGTTCTAAGAGCTATAGGAAGGAAAAATCTAGAGAGGAAGAGCGGGCTCATGACAGGAGGTCTAAGTCCACCAAGCTCCAATCAGCTGTCGGGAGTGAAGGCAGCTCCAGCTCCCGAGACAGTTCAGCTCACAAACAGAATGGAGAATCGAATGAAGACACGGATGAGAGTGAGGAATACCTCTCAGACGGAGAGGATGCAAATTATAAGGTGGCTGATTTGAGGAAAGCTCTGGAAAAAATTAAAGCTGAGAAGAGGTCGACATCAGGGCTAGCTGTAGCTTCACCTTTCACTAAAAAGGTCCGAGATTCACCCCTTCCACCTAGGTACAGGGGGGTAGGAGATCTGAAGTTTGATGGCACCACAGATCCAGTGGAATATCTTAGTCGTTTTAGTACTGAGATGGAGGTGTACCAAGTCAGGGATCGCACAAAATGCCGGCTGTTGGCAGCTACGCTAAGGGATAATGATCATCAGTGGTTCAAGAGGCTGCCATCTAATTCAATTCATTCCTGGAGGCAAATGAGCGAGCTCTTTGTGACTCAATTCCGGGCTACTGTGGCATTTGCACCTCCTGCTAACACTTTGGCAAATATCAAGCAAAGGGAGAAGGAAACTCTCAGAGAGTATTTTAAGTGTTTTAACGCAGAGGTGCCCAAAGTGAGGAAGGCTACAGATGAAACCTATAAAAATTTTCTGATAGCTGGGATATGGCCTGGAAGTGATTTCTAGAAGGAGCTTCAAAAGGAGGAACCTGTCACGTGGCTGATTTTTATGCACGAGCTGAAGCTCATAAAGTAGTTGAGGAATATATGGCTAAATTGAGGAAAGATAACAACCCAACTGGTTGGAATGGGAGAAAAAGAAGCAGGTCCTACAGTCCTAGGAGAAGAAATATGGATAGGCGTGCTTCCTATCATGGAGCTTCAGCTTCCACTGAAAGGGAAGCTGGTCCTGAAAGGGAAGCTGGTCGTAAGGAAAGGACAGCACCTCTAACTGTGAATGCAACTGGTTCGAGGAGGTCCGTGGAATATAAGCCCCCACCCTTGAAGAATTATAATAAATATTCAGAGTATACCCCATTGGCAGCACCTCTCGAGCACGTGTTTGAGGTTGGGGACAAAGCTGGAATGTTCAGGAAGCCGACTCGCATCGGCCCACCTGGGAGGAGGGACCTAGGAAAATACTGTGCATTTCATGATGCAAACGGACACGAGACAGCTGACTGTCGTCACTTGAAGGATCATGTTGAGGATTTAATTAGGAAGGGATACCTTACGGAGTTTGTGGCACAAGAGGCGAAAAAAATATAAAGATGAGAAAGAAAGAAAGGAGGCGGAAAAAATGATACCTGATCGTACAGCATGGGCGAATAGTATCCGCACCATAATAGGAGGTCCATATATTGGGGGTACGAGCAGGAACTCTATAAAAAACTTTGCACGGGAGGCTAGAGGAGCTCCCCTCACTAATGTCTTCCACCTGGCTGAAAGGCCCCCAAAGCTATTTATGGTGGAAGCTGCAGACATCACTTTTACCGAAGAGGACGCAAAGCATGTGCATCACCCACACAATGATGCTCTGGTGGTCACGTTCTCCATTTGGGGAATGAATGTGCATCGAATTTTAGTGGACAATGGAAGCTCATGTAACATAATAGCTTACGATACCTACTAGAAAATGGGTCTCTTGGATAAAGAAATGTTTCCTTCTTATAACGATTTATATGGATTTACTGGAGGTCCAGTTCAGATTGTGGGACGTGTGAAACTCCCAATCAGGATGGGGAGTGAACCTTATGTGGCAACCCAGGTTGCAGAGTTTATGGTTGTGAACGAAGACATATCTTATAATGCTATCATGGGCAGGCTTTTCTTGAAGGAGATGCGTGTGGTGACTTCCATTTACCATCTCTCAATGAAATTTCCAACTCCTAATGGGATTGGGTGCCTACGAGGATGTCAGTCAGATTCACGGGAATGTTACGGTAAGGCCTTGCGTACTGCTGAGCAAGCTTCAAAACACTTGCTGTTGGTAGATGGCGGAACAACTGACAACTGTTATCGCTATCTTGGACTCCCAAATACTTCAGCTGAAGAGTCTTCTCAGCGGAAAGGAGGGATATGTGAGAAAGAATCATGCAATACAATTATGATTGTGCAACATCCAGATGAAGACCCTTACGTGGATGTAGCTTCATTTTTGGGGGAAGGTACTGGAAGGGAGGTGCTCATGCTGGAGGCACCTCAACTGAAAAATGGAAACGGCAATGATGATTTCGTTGAAGGCATCGTGGAGGAAGTCAATGACAGTGACTTTGATGAGGTGGAAATCTTAGAGCAATCGCAAAAAGAGGTACCTGAATCTGCCCAGGTGGATGATAAAGGGAACCTGGTGGAAATTGATTTGGATCCTAGGATGCCTGAATCCAGAGAAAAAGCTGGTGCTGCAGGAGACACTGTATCTTTTATGGTAGATAACACTGATTCTAGTAAGGAGCTGAAAGTTGGAAAACAGCTGGATCTGAATATGAGGGAAGCTCTGGTGAAATTTCTTAGAAAGAATGTGGACGTGTTTGCTTGGGATCATTCAGACATGATTGGGAAAGACCCAAAGGTAATGTGTCATCGTCTTAATATTGATCCAGAAGCGAAAACAGTAAGGCAGAAAAGAAGGGCCATTGGTGGTGAAAGAACTTCTGCTTTGAGAGAAGAGGTGGACAGATTATTGGCAGCTGGTCTGGTGAGGGAGTCTTTTTACCCCATGTGGTTGGCAAATCTGGTGCTGGTGAAAAAGCCCAACGGAAAATGGCGCACTTGTGTGGATTTTACAGACTTGAATAAGGCGTGCCCAAAGGATAGCTTCCCGCTTCGTCGTATTGACCAGCTGGTGGATGCAACTGTTGGGCATGCCTTGCTGAGCTTTATGGACGCATATTCAGGATATAATCAGATTCCTATGTATGGCCCTGACCAAGAACATACTTCCTTTATAACAGATAGGGGGTTGTATTGCTACATTGGGATGCCTTTTGGTTTAATCAACGCGGGAGCTACGTATCAGCGTCTGGTAAACATGATGTTCAAGGATCAAATTGGGAAAACAATGGAAGTATATGTTGACGATATGTTGGTAAAGTCAAAAAAGGCAGCTGATCATGTTTCGCATTTGGCAGAAATGTTTGACATCTTGAGGAAATATAGAATGAAGCTCAATCCTCAGAAATGTGTATTTGGAGTAGAATCTGGGAAGTTTCTCGGGTTAATGGTTAATCACCGGGGTATTGAGGCTAACCCTGCAAAGATTAAAACTTTGTTGGAAATGAGGTCACCTAGGAGCGTGAAGGAGGTTCAGTCATTAACAGGAAGGGTTGCAGCTCTGAATAGGTTCGTCTCAAAATCTTCAGACAGGTGTAAGGAATTCTTTTCGGCAATTAAGAAAGGAAAGAACTTTGAGTGGACGGCTGAATGTGAAGCTGCTTTTGAGAAGCTAAAGGAACAGCTGGGTAGTCCCCCGCTCCTTTCTAAACCAGTTGATGGTGAGGCTCTGATACTCTACCTAGCAGTTTCTGAGTATTCTATTAGTGCGGTGTTGGTTCGAGAGGAGGGGAAGGTGCAGTTTCCGGTGTATTATGTAAGCAAGAGATTGCTGGATGCGGAAACCCGATACACTAACATGGAGAAGTTAGCCTATGCATTAATTCTTGCTTCAAGGAAGCTTCGGCCTTACTTTCAATCTCACAAGATCGAGGTACGGACTTCTTTCCCACTAAGGCAGGTGCTACATAAACCTGAAGCTTCTGGAAGGCTGATGAAGTGGGCTATCGAGTTAGGGCAGTTTGATGTTGAATATAAGCCGAGGTCCGCAATTAAAGGGCAGGCATTGGCTGATTTTATTTTGGAATTTCCTCCATCGTTTGAGGTAGGTGGAGATAAATGCGTGCCTATTGGTGAGCTACCTGTGGCAGAGGTGCCTGTGGAAAATTGTGCTCCGTGGTGGACTTTGTATGTGGATGGGGCAGTTAACTCAAATGGAGCGGGTGCTGGCATAGTTTTGGTAAGCCCTGAAGGACATAAGTTGCAGAGTTCTATTCACTTTTCATTCTATGCGACTAATAATGATGCTGAGTATGAGGCACTAATTGCCGGCTTGAAGTTGGCTTTGGAAATGAAGGTGGAAAATTTGACAGTCTTCAGTGATTCAATGTTGGTGGTTTGGCATGTTAAAGGCGGGTTTCAGGCTCGAGGCCCTCGCACTGATTTATACATGAGGTATACACATGAATTGATGAAAGGGTTTAAGGAGGTAAATCTGGAACAGATTCCTAGGTCGAAGAATGTTGATGCAGTTGCACTGGCTAAGCTGGGCTCTCAAAGGGAAGCTACTTTGCTGGGAGTCATTCCCCTAGAGGTTCAGTTTCAGCCAAGTATTTCAAAAGTTGAAGCGTTAAATGTGGAAGCTAAGGTGAAAGATCATTGGGTGACCCCAATTGTGGAGTATATCACTAAAGGAGTTTTGCCTTCGGATAAGGATGAAGCTTGGAAGTTGAAATACAAGGAGGCAAGGTATGTAATTTATGAAGGAGTACTGTATAAGAGGGGTTTTAATAAACCTTTGCTGAGGTGTATTTCCGGAGATGAGTGCGAATAAATCATGCGGGAGGTGCATGAAGGGATTTGTGGTAACCACTCTGGAGGAACCTCTTTGGCACACAAAATACTTCGTCAAGGGTATTATTGGCCAACTTTGCAAGGAGATGCTCACAAAAACACTCGAGCATGTGATCGCTGTCAGAGGTTCGCAAAGTTGAGTGTCAACCCAGCTGTACCTCTTAAACCTCTCACCAGTCCTTGGCCTTTCGCGGTGTGGGGAATAGATTTAATTGGGGAGCTTCCCAAAGGCAAAGGAGGAGTAAAATATGCGGTTGTTGCGGTGGATTACTTTACAAAGTGGGCTGAGGCAGAACCTTTGGCTACAAAAACTGCTGCAAAGTTGAAGGAATTTGTGTTTCGAACTATAATTTGTAGGTATGGAGTACCTTATAAGCTCATCTCAAACAATGTGAAGCAATTTGACAGCAAGGAAATGCGAGGCTTGTGTGAGGATCATGGAATTCAAAAGGGGTTTTCAGCCGTTTGTCACCCTCAAAGTAATGGTCAAACGGAAGCTGTGAACAAGATAATAAAACATACTTTGAAGGCCAAGTTGGAGGAGGGAAAGGGAAGCTGGCCGGAGGAGCTTCCAATGGTATTGTGGTCTTATAATACCACTCCAAAAACAACAACAGGTGAATCCCCATTCACTTTGGCATATGGATGTGAGGCAATGGTGCCTGTTGAGATAGGAGCTGGTTCATTCAGGAGGGAAAATTATAATCCTGAAGATAATGAGGTGAATCATCGCTTGTACCTGGATCTTGTTGAAGAGGTGCGCATGAATTCACAGCTGAAGCTGGCTGCATATCAGCAGCGCACGCGGAAATATTTTGATAAGAAGGTACGAGCTCGCCCATTGAAGGTGGGTGATTTGGTTTTAAGGAGGGTGCTACCCAACATGAGGGTACCTGATCATGGTGTGTTTGGTGCCAATTGGGAAGGGCCTTACCTTATAAAGACGGTTCTTTGGGAAGGTACTTATCATTTGACTGATTTGGATGGGAAGCTGATCCCTAGGGCATGGAATGCCGAACATTTGAGGAAATATTACCAGTAGGTGCTTTTTTCAGGTAACGCTTTTAAGTAGACCTCTTTCAGGTATAGGATTAATAAAGGTAGTTTATTAGTTATAGCTGCCACCTTTAAGACGAGTAGATGATTTGATTTTGTCTTGCCATGCTCGGGGGTAGTGCATGTACACCTCACCGATAGAAAATGTCATGAATTTTGCTTCCATGAGGCCAATAAATATGTTGCTTTTTTATAACATGTTCTGTTCTTGCATTATGTTTTGCTTCTTATATGCTTAATGGAATGAGTATGGAATCGTATGCATAAATATGTGGTTTTAAGTTCTTTATCATAATTGGTAATATGATTAAAGAACTTGGGGGGTAGTAGGTTATGTCGCCTCCCCTTTGTCATTTTCCTGAACTTAGGAAGTCAAAAATTGGAGTTTAAAAAAATTTTTATATGAATTTTGGAATGGAATATGGTAATGAATTTTGGAATGGAATATGGTAATGAATTTTGGAATGGATTATGGTACATGGAGAACCTCATGAGAAGAGGTTCGCAAAATTGATCCACCTATGAGGAGGTTAAAATATGGAAGCTGTTTTGGAAATATACTATCAGGTTCATGTGGATCCCAGGGAATCTGGGTGCATGAAGAGCCAAAGGATATATCATGTAGGAGCCAAAATTCAGGCTACATGAAATGGAATAACTTACATAAAATAGGCAATAAGCTTCAGCTGGTTAAAAAAGTGAAGCTCACATATGATGCACATTGTGTTAATATTTCTGGAAAAAGGTTTTTATGGATTCTTTTTAAATAAAATAAAGTCATATGGGAACCGAGGCATGGGCCATATGATCATTCCCTACATGGAAGGGCTAAGTGTGAGCAAATGGGAAGCTCCACCTTACTTTGGAATTTTGCACGTATGTTTGGATATTCATTCATAAGGGTTTTATTATATATTAAAGAGGATACTTCATACATGGAAAAAGGGTTGGTTGGTTATTGAATTACTATGACCCACAAACGGATGAAATCATGTTAAGGGAAACCTCATGATGTACATGTCTAAAAGATGGTTATTGGTTTTGGAAATATAAGTGTCTTTAAACAATTCGATACACTTGGATTCTTTTCTTTAACTCTAAATGGGAAATGATTACTTAATAGGAAATGTTAAGATAGGGATTTATATCAACATACATTTGTAATGAGTTTGATATTCTTATGAAACTCATTTGGTTACGAGTGAAAAGTTAACATCCTGGCTTAGGTATGCGCCTTATCACTGGAATGCCTACGTTCAGCATGGCGACTTTATATGACCAGTCCGAGGATATATAAAAAAAACAAGATGCATAGTTAAGGGAAACCAAAGTTATGAGTTACATCTTGTGAGGCAATACGAGGAGCCCACGACCTCATAAAAATTCAAAGTTAATAGCCACCAAGGCCATGCAAAATGATTTAAAAGTTTAAACCCACGCAGGGGTAGGAAAGGTTTCTAATTTCAAGGAGTTAAGGAGTAGGGGTGTAAGGAGATACCTCAACCCTTGGAGCAGGAGAAACAGGGACAGCTGTGTTGGAGGCATCTGCTTTAGCTTCAGCTGCATCTTCTGAGGGAACCTCCACCTCCTTCTCCCTATCAGCTGGATCAACAGGATCCACCTTAACTGCGGCTACTTCCTTCTTCTTAAGGTCCTCCACAGCCTTCACGGCATCTTCGCCAAGCTGGGACCAGTCTAAGTCAGGGAACCTGAGATAGGTGGATTCAATATAGTCATTGATGGCTGCATTATAGCCAATACCATAGGCTTCCTTTCTCTTCTCCTTTTGAACGGACCTTTCTTCAGCGAGCTTGATATTCATAGCTTCCACTTTTAGCTCTAACTCATGGATTTGCTTGGCATGGGAAGAAACCAACTCCTCTTTCTCTGCATCAAGACCAGCAACTGAATTGGCTAGCTGGTCACGTTCCTTTATCAACTTGGTTTTAGCAGACTTGAGCTTCCTATTGGCATCCATGTACTTCTTCTTCTCATCATCCTTGGCTTTGATGGATTGTTTAAGCTATTTCACCTCTTCGGCAAGTTTTTGGTCACCTCTAGCTGTCTCCACAATCTTCTCACCATGCTTGAGGTAATGAAACAAACTCTGGGCATTGGCATGAAGGGCAGCTCGTGTACCCTCAGCTAGCGACATTTTGTCCCAAGCAGCTATGGCCTCTTCAGGAATCTGGTTTCCTGCCATCTCAAAGAAATATTGCATATGGGGACCAGAACTTCCAGGGTCTAAGGAAGGAGATATCTTAGCTTTTTTAGTGGAGCGAGAAGCAGAGGCAGAAGCTCGAGGTGGTTCAGGGAGAGGAGGTGGTAACTTTCTTTTTGAAGAGGTGGATGATTTTTCCAAAGTGGGAGATGGAACTTTGATCTTTGAAATAGGAGTAGCTGCGATAGGGGTGACCTTGTCATCTTCATCATCAGTAAACATCTCTTCATACTTGGTTGTTTTATTGATAAAGGAGGGAATTCCTGAAGCCATTTTTGTGAAGAACAAACAACATGGAGACTGGTTAGCAAGTTACAGATTTAAACAGAAAACAATTTTCATAAGTATATGCTTATATTCGTACTGTGCATGGTGTAAGGATTGTAAGCAGGTTTTAGCTAGGTGGAGTAGGGCTACCTCTCCCAGGGATGAAGTTATAACTCATGAGGTTATCTCGAGTTAACAAGCTAAGGCCGTTCCCAAGTCCGGTTGACAAATTCAGTGCCTCTACAGCACGTTCCAAGGTTCGACCTCTTAAAGAAGATTTTGCAGGTATTTTTACAGAAAGATTAAAATCAATTCTTAATTGAGGGCAGTCATAACAGTAAAGGAAGTGTTTGAGCCAGCCACTCATCCCTCTCTTACAACTCCTAAAACACTGGCCTTCATGGACACTCCATGCGGCCAAATAAAAGAAACCTGAGTTCTTGCCAGTGGGTTTTAGCTGGTAAAAATATCCAAGCTCTCGGGCGGAAAGAGTCTTATTGAACTTAGTATGATAAAGGATATACATACACATCGCCATGCGATATGAATTGATGGTGAGTTGGATAGGAGCTATGTCAAAAAAGTCAAGAATCTCTTGGATAAAGGGGTGTAAAGGCAAAGATAACCCCAATCTAAAGAATTGGGCTGACAGAACAACTTTAGGTAGAAGTTGGCCAGGTTCAAACATATCAAACTTGTGACATCTCTCTTCGGGAGAGGGAATGACTAAAGAGCAACCTATGTGGTGTGATTGTGTCAGCTTCTTTAATAAGGGAGCAGTCATAGAGGTACTTAAGTTTTCACAGGACAGGGTGGCAGGAGGTTTTTCCAAGGTATTGTTTTCTAATTCAGCTGTTAAAGAGTCAGTTCTAGGAGGAGCTGTTGAGGTAGTATGTGAGGGGGTAGCTTTTACAGAGGAAGCTTCATCAGCAGTAAGTTCTTGAAGAAGGTTTGGTGTTGTTGATTATAGTGACATGTGTTCATTTGATGAGGATACAAGGATAGTTGATCGAGTGTCTCTGGTATTGTGAGTAAAAAGGTTGGTTCTTAAGGGACGGGTTTGTGCAGGTTCAGTTATTCTGATTTTTGAACGGGTCCTGGTGCTTATAGAGGAAGATGGATTAACTTTAGAAGCTGGGGTGGTAAAGGGAAGCTGGTTGGTGCTTGGGAGTTCTGGGGAGTGAACAATCTCCTCAGAGGTAGAGTGCTGGGAGCTAGCTGCAACTGATCCAACATACATCTGCACAAAGTGAAGTAGGATGATTAGGTGACCAGTGAGTCCTCCCGAGTGAAGTGTCTTAACAGGCAGGAAAAAATAACACATTAAAAGCGGTCAGGAGCGAATGAAAGGCCGGGTTCGCCTAAACAGCTAGCTGGGCACAGGTACGCCCATCAGGAATCTTGGCTACTCTTCTTAAATTGGGTATTTATACATAATGCATATATTACCTATGCAAATTCAATCAAAAATAAAGATTGATACATGCATTATAATAACAAACGGTAATCGAATTTTGGAAAAAAGGATATTGTTCATAGATTAATAACCAGGCAAAGAAAGGTAGAAAGTGGCGAAAGGGTAGGTTCGCACAAGGGACTAGCTGGGCAGAGGAATTGACACACCAATTATTGGTCAAGCAGTGATCGGGATTAAAGGTTATCTATGGATTCTGTTTGTACAAATGCAAATATATATATACATACAATATTGATGTATTTATAGGCATAAATCAACAAGATTTGGTTTCTAGGGTTTTAACTTCTAAGGGACATCACGGTTATAAAAGGGGAATGTTCATTTTAACGGTGAATTAACCACTAACAAACATGGAATCGCCATATGAATGTGTGGATAGCGGTATGTGTGTGCGGGTGTACATGAATAAGTGCAAATCAAAAGCTAATCGGAACATGCAAATAATAAAATAGGAGTGAAGGTATGTGAGAAACAGGGAGCATGGGAAAAGTCATACCTTGAGAAGGTTTGGAGGGCTTGATCCGCTGGATTATGAAAGTGTTTCCGGAATGGTGCGCCTGAATGGAGCTTCCGATAGGGAGATGAACCGGTAGGAGAAGAGAGAGTTTCTTTTAGAGATAAGAAGGAAATAAAAAGGGGGGTGAATGGATTTTTGATATATAAAAGGACGTGGCGTATAAAAACCAATTATGAAGTGAAAAGAGTTATTATTGCTTTGGAACATGAAACGGTGGAAGCTATGTGAATGGAGGACACAGTTTTTGAGGAGACATGTGGAGTTCCGGTGTGATTTAAACTAGTAGAGTTTTTTGTTTCTTTTTGGAGCTGTGTTGGGAATTTATTTGGAAAATAACTTATTTAGTTTTGGTAGAAAACGAGTTTTTCGTATAAAAGGATTTATTGGTTTAAAAAAAAAGGGAATTATTTTTGAACTCTTTGACAAAGGAAAGATTGTAGATTTTGTTTATGGAGAGAATTAACAGAATTCTTGGGACTTTCGGTGATTATGGCAAGTTTGTAAAGAGAGAGAAGTATTGGGATGGCATGCTGGAGCTGGACGTAAAATGTGATGCTGAATTTGAGGGGAGATGGCAAGGTTCCTTGTGTATTTTATAGCTACAAGGAACCTGGGGGGTAGTTGTTGTGCCCAAAATTTGTAATGGGCTTAGTTTTGGGCCCATGGATGTTGGAGGCCTGGTAGGGTGTTTAAAAGGTAGGAACAAGTTTGCAGGAAAAAGGGAGGTGTACCTCTAGAGGGAAGCTCTGGAGGTGGAGGTTCGCTTTTTAGGGAAGCGGTGCAGGTTCAGGTATACCCACAGGCTCCACCTCTGCAGATTCGAATGGATAAGGATTACCTCCTAAGTTTTAGGAGACGTAAATTGAGTCCTTTTTACAGTCTATTTTATGGAGGGACACGTTTATAAATATGATAATTCTTATATATGTGTGATATGTATATAGAGTTGTGGTAGGATTGGGCTTTGAGAGTCCTACCTCGGACAGGACTCTACTAAGTGGCTAGCTGATTAAAGGATAAGGCATATTTCTACACAAACACTTCGAGATAAACATTGGAGGAAGGATGGAACTTTATCATTTTCGTGGCTTAATCAACAAGGAAAGGATTCCTAACCTAAAAGAACTACATTAGGGCTTGATTCCTAAAAATAGGATATGTAGGCAATTAGCAAGGGGTTCGGTTTTTTACTTTCTGAATACACAAGGCACGTGTACCCTAAGTAATACATTCCTGGACGTACTTGGCCGGATTTTTGCCATTATTGTCCGGTGAACTTGCTAATTCAGCCCAAAAAACACTAAACACCATTATTAGGTTCAGCTGCCCTGTTTTAGTACAGCTGTTTGGTTTGTTAATTATCCGAAAACCAAGGATAATTCCTGTTATTCCGGCGAGGCTTTCTCGGGGTGTCGTGTGAATTTTTTGCACAACAATCCTTAATAAACCGAGAATGAAATTTTTCATTATCACTCTTGACAGAATTAATTTCATCCTTCAGCCCTTTTGCCAGAATAGTTGTTGTCTTCAGATGAGCTTTGAGATTAGGATCAGAAATCTTAGTAGCGATATGCCCTGAGTGAAAAAGTGCATTATTGAAATTTATATCAGCAGAAGACTGATTCCACTCAGTATACCATTCAAATCTTCTAGCAGCTTGAATATGTTCAGGAATAAGATTGCTGTAATCTCCTATGATCTCAACTGGAGCAGCTGTAGATTTACCCATAGACTCCATAAAGTGACTGGATGATCCATAAGTAGATCCTAGACTTGCTTTCATGACAGCTTTAAGCTGAGCTGCTTCAGAATCATGATCAGCATCATCATCATCATCATCTGAGCTATCTTTAGCCTCAGGAATTTTATCATCCACATTGTCTTCAGGATTCATAACTCCTTTCATTTTTAAATCAACAGCAGATGGGATTGTTGTATCCTGAAAACCTGCATTCAAAGTAGAAATAATTCCTAAATCTCTCTATTTTTGTAAAGTGATCTCATCACTTCTCATAACATTACCTAAGTTACTTTCAATAGTAACTGCTACCTCACCAGAAGTTTGAAACTTCTCACTCTTTTCTACCTCTCCTTTTGCCAGTTCAGGAGGCTGCCTCTCTTCACTCTTCTTTTTCTCTAAATGTTCACTCTCTTTCTCACAAGAAAGGTTCTGGCTCAACAAATGTAAAGAAATAAGAGGTGGCTGAGAGGAGTGGACTGAAGTCATACAGATAGAGGTATCCCTTGTTTCAGGTCTATCTGTAATCATACTATCAGTAAGAGAAGCAGAAATAGAAGTATTACCTGATGATGTTGAGATAGATTCCATTGGTCTTGAAGAAAGTGGTTCAATGAGCAGTGGAATATTTAGATCAGAAATATTTTCATCAGGATGGACATCTGCAACTGGAGAATGACTTGCATCAGTATTTACTACCAATGGTTCTTGTGTAGTCTGAGGTTATGAAGCTTCTTTAATACTTTGAGTCAAAGGTTCTTGTGTGCTTCCCTCAAATGCAGTGTTAGAAATCTCCTATGCTGATGTGAGCTTGCCTGCATCTTCACTTTGAGAAGATGGTTCTTGTGGGGCAGGAATGTTCTTGTCTTCACCTTCCCTTTGAGAAAGTGGTTCGTGTGGGACCATTCCTTCAGAAATGTCTGCACCCACACTTTGAGTGGGTGGTTCTTGTGTGACTGAATCTTAAATAGCTTCTGAACTCCTTTAAAGTTCAGGTTCTTGTGGGCTTGATCCTTTTAGAGACGAAGTGATCCTCTATTTCTTCAGTCTGCTAAAAACCTTTACTTCAGCTTGTTTCTTTATCTGAAGAGGTGTTGGTTTATGACCAAGCTGAGCAACAATAGCATTTACTTCATCCACAGACATCTCAATTATTCTTCTCTTAGGAGATGTAGGTGCTGGAGAATCAGAAATTTCAACAATCTTCACAAGTGATGTATCAGGAGTAGAGAGATCAGGAATGACAGATGTGTCAGGAACTGATGACTCATCAAGATCAATACCATCATTAAGCTTTTGCATATCTTCAGGAATAGAATACTGACTCTTGTTGACTATTCTTCTTCTCTTCTTTTGCTTTATTGGCTTAACCAATTCAGCAACAATAGGAGCAGCAATTTCCTTTTTCTTCATGATTATAGAGATGGTCTTGTCATCATCACTATCAGAATCAGAGACCTGTTGCAAAAACTTCCTCTTTTCACCTGTTTCTTTAGATGCTCCAGCCTTCATCAAAGATTCATCAATCTGAACTTCTTGTTTACCTCCTTGTGACTTCTTTTTAGTGAGGGTTGAAGTGGAGAAATCCTTTGATCCTGATTGTCTGCCAGACACATCAGATCTAGCTGATTTCTTTTCTTTTACAACTGATGTCTTTTGAGAGACACCAGAGGTGGTTGACTGTTTAGGTAACTGTTTATGATGTGTGCTTGTGTCAGGAATAGAATGTGTTTGGTCCTGTCCCATAGCACCTGTAGCTGGGCCATAAAGTTCAGGCAATCTCTTTTTCAAGAGAAGCCAGACCCCCTTAGGAATATATGGATTTCCCTCAAAACCATTAGCCTTATCTGATTTAATCAAAGATTTGATATTGTTTTCTGAAATGTTACAGATTGGCAATACTGTATCATTTTCAAAATCAACATAGGGACATAAGTGAGAGAATATTAGTTGAAAAAATCTAATAAAACAGACATAACCACATTTATCTGTCTTCCTTGCATTTAATGCTCTCAGAATGAAAGACCCATAATCAAATACAGTATCATGGATTAGAGAGTACCCAATGTGAACTGAAGCCGTTGGTAGTGCATCAAAGTTATAGACTTTATTCAAGAAGCACCTACTAATGCTATTAAAGAAGAAATTCCATTCTTTCTTTAGCTTAGTTCTGTATAGCTCTCCAAACTTTCTTGGATTTCCATTGTAACCAAAACTCGTAGCAAATTTCAACAATGAAGCATCAGAAATTGTTGCTGGAGTCTTACCATTTAGAGAAGGTAAGTGCAGAGCTTCACAAACTACTTCTGGAGTAACATGATGTGTAACTCCATTCTGCGTAAAGGTCAGAGTAGGTCTTCCTGAAAGTTCAAGAACACCAAAGACAACAGTCTTCCAAACCTGCATCACACACTTGAAAGAGACTTTGGCGGGTGCCGTTAAAGCATATTGAATCAGACCAGATGCCAAGAAATCCTGAATGATATGAAAATCATTCGATAGTTCCTGATGGTCAAGAATAGCAACATAATTGTTGGAGCAAAAGTAACACCATTGATAACAACCTTATTGTTTACAAATGATGAATTCTCCATTTTTGGTGTGACAAAGAGAGATTGAAATTTTATGCAATTAGGGTTTATGTTCGCGCAGAGAAGAGAACAATACTGATAGTTTTGAGAATAATGAATCAATTTAGTGAATTAAATTGATTTTAGACAACTAATAATTTCTCAAAACAGGTGTCAGTAATCGATTTGTGTGACGTGAGAGAGTGGTGTTAACTGTATATGACACGTTGTGTATCTATATGTATCAGTGAGTGAAATACACGCACTCGTAATTTTAAGAAGTTCATTTGTGAATATAACAATAAAATATTTGATTTTTTTAAAAAAAATCAAATAACACTCTTTTAAAATACCTGGAACCATTAAAAACCAGAATATGAAGCGTTTTAGTACTTCGTTACTCACCCATCTCTATTTAACGCCTAGAGACTTGTTCACTATCCCTTTAATCTTTCATTTTCTCCTGAAAATCAAAAACCCTTCACATAACACACCGTTAAACAATGTCAAAACTTACCATCAAGGAAAAGAATCTCCATCTCGTAGAGAACAGAGATATCTTCAGTTATACTCGTGAAGAGTTTGATGCCTTTGACTGGGAAAGGCAGCTTGAAACTCTGTGGCTGCAGATGGATGCCAGTCTTGAAGAAATCGAGAGAGAAAATCCTGCAAGAGTGATCGACATCGATGCTGCTCTTCAAGCAACATTAACATGGCTTTCCTCTAAGGCATCCTCATCCAACACCACCAACCATTGTTAATGAATATGTCAGCAAAAATAACCTTATCCCTTCAACTTCCACCCAAACAAAGTGGCAAAGATGGGATCTGGGATGGCTGCTAACAATGGAGTGGTTTGGACTTCACTTTTTATTTTCCTGTTGAATAGATTAGTAGATAGAAAGAACAAAAACATATAATACTTGCATGTAATCTCTTTCTTATTATTAATGAAGAATCCTATTTCTCTAATTTATTCAATGTGTTCTGCAAATTTTATGTTTATGAATTGTTCTTCAAAGAATTAAATCAAAGAAAATGAAAACTAATTAAAGTAATCATATAAGTAACAAATTCATCAACAATAACCACAGTTAAATCAGGAACAGAACAATTAGGGATTACTTGTAGTATACATATTGTACTGATAACCAAACCATTGCATCAGGATCTGATGTTTAACTGACGTCAGGATTGACTTCTCATCATTATTCGACATGCATCAGGATCTGACACTCATCAGTATTTGGTCTCCCCTTGTTCTCAGAAACTCTCATAGTTTACCATTCCCAATTCATTCACCAATTTTGTAAAAGTAGCTTCACGTAGTGGCTTGGTGAATATATCAGCTAGCTGTTGATCAGTAGGAGCAAAGTGGAGTTCGATTGTCCCTTCCAGTACTTTTTCTCTTATGAAATGATATCTGATACCGATATGCTTAGTAAGAGAATGCTGAACTGGATTTTCTGTCATAGCAATAGCACTCTGGTTATCACAATAAATAGGTATTTTTGAATATGACAAACCATAGTCCATTAGCTGATTCCTCATCCACATGATCTGAGCACAACAGCTTCCTGCAGCTATGTACTCAGCTTCTGCAGTTGACGTGGATATAGACTTTTGCTTTTTACTAAACCAAGAAACTAGTCTTCCTCCAAGAAACTGACAACTGCCTGAAGTACTTTTCCTGTCTATTTTGCATCCTGCAAAATCAGCATCTGAGTAACCACATAGATTAAAGTCAGACTCTCTAGCATACCAAAGGCCAAGTGATGGAGTGCCTTTCAAGTATCTGAAAATCCTTTTAACAGCAATGAGATGTGGTTCTCTGGGGTTCGCCTGAAATCTTGCACATAGACAGGTTGCATACATGATATCTGGTCTGCTAGCTGTTAGATACAAAAGTGAGCCTATCATACCTCTGTAGTTAGTTACATCTACCTCAATACCTTGATCAGGATCAAGCTTTGTAGCTGTAGCTATGGGAGTTGTAGCAGTAGAACTGTCTTGCATATTAAACTTCTTCAATAGATTCTTTGTGTACTTTGACTGATTGATAAAAAGTCCATCATCAGTCTGTTTAACTTGCAGACCTAAGAAATAGCTCATTTCTTCCATCATGCTCATTTGATATCTAGACTGCATCAGTTTTGAAAATTTCTCACACAATTTGGGGTTAGTTGACCCAAAAATGATATCATCAACATAAATCTGAACTAACAGCAAGTCCTTCCCATGATTCAAATAAAACAAGGTTTTATCAATTGTACCTCTTTTGAAACCGCTTTCCAGTAAGAATTGAGCTAGAGTTTCATACCAGGCTCTTGGAGCTTGCTTTAGTCCATAAAGTGCTTTTTCCAATCTATAGACATGATCTGGATGTTTAGGATCAATGAAACAAGGAGGTTGTTCAACATATACCTCCTCTTCCAATTCTCCATTCAGAAAAGCACTTTTAACATCCATCTGGAAAACTTTGAATTTCTTATGGGCTGCATATGCCAGAAAAATTCTGATGGCTTCTAGCCTTGCAACAGGAGCAAAAGTCTCATCATAGTCTATTCCTTCCTGTTGAGAGTACCCCTTTGCAACTAGTCTTGCTTTATTCCTCACAATAGTGCCATCTGAATCTGTCTTGTTTCTGAACACCCACTTTGTACCAACAATTGATCTACCTTTTGGTCTTGGTACTAGTTTCCAGACTTCATTTCTTTCAAATTCATTCAGTTCTTCTTGCATTGCTGTAACCCAATCAGCATCCTTGAGTGCATCTTCAACCTTTTTAGGCTCCTCCTTTGACAGAAAATTATTATAGAGGCATTCATTTTGTGTTGCACTTCTGGTTTTAACACCTGCATCAGGATTCCCAATAATTAAATCAGGGGTATGGCTTTTGGTCCATTTCCTTGCTAATGGTAGATCATTTCTTGAGTTGGATGCTCCCCCTTGATTGGTGTTATTTTCAAAAGAACTAGAATTATTAGAAGCTCCCCCTGAGATAGTGCTATCTCCTCCTAAAGTACTGTCAGGATTATCACTTGAATCTGTTTCTGATGATTCTCCTCCTGATGTTTGAGTTGTTTCAGTACTGATGGTATTTTGCTGTTGCTCCCCCTCAATATTTGTATTATTTGAATCATCATCAGTAACTGTTGTTTCATCAGGCATTGGTCGATCATCAGGATCTGATGGAGTATCAGTATCTGACATTACTTCATCAGAATTCTCGGTAGCTTCATTCGCAAAGATCAAACTGTCATGCGAGTCTTCAGCAATTCCTGTTATCTTCTTATCATCAAAAGAAACATTGATAGACTCCGTGACTGTCCTTGTTCTTAGGCTGTATACTTTAAAGGCTCTTGAAGTTGGATAACCAATAAAAGTGCCCTCATCAGCTTTAGTTTCAAATTTTCCTAGCTGTTCAGGATGAGGTCTAAGAACAAAGCACTTGCAACCAAACACATGCAAGTGTTTCAGACTAGGCTTATTCTCTTTAATCATTTGATAAGGAGTGACACCATGTCTGTTGATTAGAGTAATGTTCTGAGTGTAACATGCTGTGTTGACTGCTTCTGCCCAGAAATATGTAGGTAGTTTAGCTTCCTCCAACATTGTTCTGCCAGCTTCAATAAGAGTTCTATTCTTTCTTTCAACTACTCCAATTTGCTGGGGTGTGCCAGGAGCAGAGAATTGTTGAACTATTCCTTTGTACTTGCAGAACTCTTCCATTACTGAATTCTTGAATTCAGTTCCATTATCACTTCTTAGAATCTTAACTTTGTACTTTGTGCTAGTCTCAATGAGTCTTACGTGGTCCAAAAGTATCTCTGCTGTTTCATCTTTTCTGTGCAAAAAATACACCCAGGTAAATCTAGTATATTCATCAACAATGACTAGAGTATACCTTTTCTTACTGATGGACATAACGTTGACTGGTCCAAACAAGTCAAGATGTAACATGTGATATGGTTCATCAATTGAGGATTCAGATTTACTCTTGAATGATGTCCTTCTCTATTTAGCCTTCTAACAAGCATCACAGAGTCCATCAGGAGTATATAACGCCTTTGGTAATCCTCTTACCAAATCTTTCTTAACCAACTCATTGATGTTGTTGAAGTTGTGATGAGAAAGCTTCTTCTGCCAATTCTAACTTTCATCTACTGTTGCTTTACTGATGAGACATGTTGAGGGACCATCAGTATTGGTGTAGACATTGGCTTCATAAATGTTACCACGTCTTTGACCAGTCAAGACAATTGAAGTCGACATGATAACCTCTGTCTGTGATTTGACTCACACTAAGCAGATTGTGTTTGAGTCCGTTCACCAGACCTACCTTTTCAATGATGACATTTCCAATGATTATATTGCCATATTCCAAAGTTTGTCCAATGTTGCCATCTCCATAAGACACTGTTGGGCCAGCTTTCTCCTCAAATTCTGATAGCAAGGTTTTGTTTCCTGTCATGTGCACAGAGCATCCACTACCCATGACTAACACATATTTCTTTTTACCCTGCAATAAGAAACACAAAGAGCTCAGTTAGAATTTTTAAGAACCCACACTTGTTGGGTTCTTTTTGCATGCAATTTAACACTATTAGCAGCAGAAGTCTTTTTAACACAAGCAGTTCTGTCAGATTTAAATCCATCAAAATTTGCTTTGTCATTATGAGAATTAACAGATGCATGCTTAGTATTCAGACTCTTTGTTCTAACAGAATTTGCACTTTTATTAAATTTTGGCAAGGGATCATAATAGTTGTAGTACAAACTATGGTATTCTTCACATGTATAGATAGAATTCCATTTACTGCCACAGTGAAAACAAGGATTCTATGGTTTATAAAACACTGATCTATTCCTAATGTCAGACTTAGGAACTACAGTAGCCTTCTTTTTACTCCTCCTGCAATCAATAGCAAGATGATTAGAGTTACCACAATTAAAGCATGTTTTCCTTGGTGCATTTGGAATATACTTATAATTATTCACTTTGTTTATTCCAATTTTACCATTTCTATTCCTCTTAGCAGTAGTGGTTTTCTCTCTATCTGTCACTTCACAGATTCTATCTCTGCGTTGTTTCCTAGATAAAAGACCTATATTTTTGACAGACTTAGACTTAGAATTTGTGTAGAAGTAGATCCCTTTTCTAAAGTAGAGTTGGGATTTTCTGGATACACATACTTGACAGGTTTTAATTTGGTCTTTGTTCTGTCCATTACATGTCTATAGGTTTTTGGATTTGTTGAGTCATTCACAACAACTCTTCCTGATTTAGTTGTTTCAGCAGTAACAACTTTACCTTTATTTTTCTTTTTGTCCTCTTGTTTATAACCTAGACCTTCTTTCTAGTTCTTATCTGTGATAAGATCGTGCGTTTTCTTTCCAGAGTGTATCCAGGTTCTGAGTTTCTCATTAGCTTCATTAAGTTCCTTTTCAAGTGCAGTACATTTAAACTCCATTTCTAGCTTCATGTGCTTAGCCTTATCACATTCATTTTGTACTTCTTCCATGAAGAGTAACTCAGCTGCTAGATGATCATTTCTTTTAGTCAATTCTGACATCTCAGATATTATTCTAGAATTTTCAAGAGATTGACTTTTAAAGCTAATATGCAGAGACTTTAAGAAAGATCTTAACTCAGAGACATTATCAGTATCAAAATCAAAAACAACTTCAGGTACCTTATTTTCAGGAGCAGCAATCTCATCCACATTTGCCAATAGTGCATAGTTCACTTTTTCTTCTTCAGAGTCTGAGGAAGAATCCATCCAATCCTTGCTAGATGAGATTAGAGCTTTGGTTTTGGCCTTTTTGCATTCAGTTGCAAAGTGACCCATTCCATCACAATTGTAGCATTTGACTTTTGACTTGTCAAACTTGCTGCCTTTGTTTTCATTGTTCTTGTACCTGTTCTTGTCAGTATTGACAGGTTTCTTCTGAAAGTTGCCTTGTCTTCTAGCCTTTCTGAACTTCATCTTCTTGAAACCCTTGACTATCATAGCAACCATTTCCATCATATCAGAATCAGTAGAGTCATCATCAGTATCAGTATCAGGATTTGCATCAGGATCTGATGATGAGTCATCAGTATTGGACTCAACGACTCTACTTCTTCTTCTTGAAACCTCCACGATTTTTCCTTTTGATTTTGATTCAGCATTCAAAGCAACAGCCTTTGCTTTGTTGGTCTTCTTATTCTTCCTCTGTTGAACCTCAAGATCATGGGTTCTTAACATCCCATAGACTTCATCAAGAGATATAGTATTAAGATCATACTGATGCCTAATGATAGAGGTTGGAGTATCCCACTCCTCAGGCAGAGCTCTAAGAAACTTGGTATTTGAGTCTCCTGGTTCATACTCTTTACCCACCAGAGATAGATTATTCAATAGTGTCAGAAATCTATCATACAGATCAGTGAGACTCTCATCAGATTTTTCATCAAACTGCTCATACTCTTGAATCAACAGAGCCCTTCTGTTTCTTTTGATAGATTCAGTACCCTGGCATTGAGTCTCCAAAGTTTCCCAGATTTCCTTAGCAGTTTTACATGCTATCACTCTATTTGACATGACAGCATCAAGACTATTATGAAGAATGTTCTTCACCTTTACATCTCTGAGTACTTCAGCCTTTTCCTCAGGAGTCCATTCAGCCTTTGTCTTCTGAACATAGTGCTCAGGTATAGTATCTATTCTAGCAACCAGTCTCTTAGGGATATATGGTCCATCATATATTCGATCGAGATAGTTAGGATCAGTTGCCTCCAGATACATCAACATCTTTACCCTCCATGTGGGGTATTCAGCCTTTTTGAGAATAGGGATTTTAATACTTTCACACTTGCTTGTCAACATGTTAAATCGTTTCTGATTGTAGTAAATCATTTTGCTTTGATACCAATTGTTGCCCAGTAATTAACAATTGTAGAAGGGGGGTTGAATACAATTGTATAAGATTTTCGACTTAAACAGAAATAATAACACAAGTATGAATAAATAACAGCTTTATTAACTCTGATATAAAACTGTTACAAACTCTCTCAAGAAATTCTTATGTTCTTGAGAGCTGCTAGGTTACAAGATAATTCGTGTAAGCGATTACTGTTAAGTAAAACCTAAACTGTGTTTATATACAGTACACAGATACACTATCAATTACAAGATATATCAAATCAATTACATACGTTTCTTAATACATACTCCCTCCGTCCCATTTTATAAGACCCTTATTCCTTTTTGGGATGTCCCAAAAAGAATGAACCTACTATACTTACTATTTTTGAACACTACTTTTCACTATTACACCCACTACTTCTCTATTTTATACTCTCTTTTTATTCAATAAACACTATTACACCCACTACTTTTTCACCTAACTCATTTTTTATACACCCACTTTCACAACTAACCAATCAAATATGGCCACCTAGCAAGTCAAACTGATTTTTCTTAATCTTTGTGTAAATTTGACAGTGTCATTGTTTATGGGACGGAGGGTGTATCTTGAATGATAGCTGCATTCCTATAAATCAGGAACCGACATGTCAATCTTCCTAGATTCCTGGACTGATGTATATCCTCATGAAATCCTGATCAGCTTCCAATCCTGATGATAACACAATCCTGACGGTGCAATACTGATGATGTCAGCATCAGTATCTGATCAGTAGTCCAGATCCTGATCATCACTTGAATCAGTATCTAACAAAAAATAATGCAACAAACAACGAGATATAAAAAACTATAAAAAATTATGGATGCTTAACTACGTGTCCTAAATTCTATAGAAAAGAAGAAACTTTAACGTACCTTTGGGTCCTCCAGCGTTCACCACAATTTATAATGTAGGAAAAATTAAAAATAAGAAAATAAAAATCTAGATGATGTGATCCTAAGTGATTAAATGCATGATGCAACAAGTAAAACTAATCCAAAAAACTAAAAATTAAGTCACGAAAAATAATTAGTCCCTGGCAGCGGCGCCAAAAACTTGATGTGCTAAAACTTATGACATTTAAAATCGCAAGCGCACGATCATCATTTTAATATTTAAGATTCGTTCCACAGAGACTATATATTTTCGTGATCCTTAACTTCTAATTTAGGCAGACTAGAACGATTTTGGAAAATTTGGATTTATACTATTTAATTATTAAAAGAGAATTTAATCTATTTTGAAAAGAAAATTTAAATTCATTCTAATTTAAACTAAAAACTGAATTTTGACTTTCCACTAATTGAATTAAATTCTAATTTAATTTTAATAAAATTTCGGCATGAACCATTTGTAACTACGATTAGCCAAAAAGCAAACCAAATCCCGAGTTAACTCGACATCAGGACTCAGATCAGCCACTACTCAGCGTAAACGCAATGATTCTCAGTACTACGAAAACTTTAACAAATAAATCTTTAACATAAAATGAACTCCCCAACATAAATGCAAACCCGAAACTTATAACCAAAAATCGAAACCTACTTTAGCATAAAAACAAGTCGAAACCCAATTTCTACAATTAACTATAATAACTTGTACAAAACTAATTTATCGAAAATAACTCAAAACTAAAACTCAGCAAAACTCAAACAGGAATTCGAAATCAGCATATTCGTGGACTCGACTGAAACAACAAAAGAAAAGAGGAAGACCGTGTTAACTCGGCAACAGAACTCGACAAACACAACACAAAAACTCGGTCGAGACTCAGAAAACTTGGCAGGAACTCACGCAGCAACTCAGCACCTAGAATGAGTCAACTCGTTTACAAGAACAACTCGACAGCAATTTACAAGAACGAACAAGCAACTCGGCAAAACCTGTGAACACATAACATAGATTCAGTGACAAACTTGGAAAACAAACTGATGATCAACCCAAACTCAACAGCAACTCAGCAAATTTCCAGAAATTAAAAAATCAGCAACAACAAAGACAACAATGTAAGACTCAACAAAATTAAACACGAAACAAAAAAAAAGAAATTAAAAATGAAGAAAAAGGGGAAAAGGGAAAAAGTTTGAATTCAATATAAAGGGAGAAAGGAGAAGGGGCATGAACTGGTGGGGGGTTTTGCGAGGAGAAGAAAAGGAGAGAGTTAATGAAAAAACAAAAGAAAATGAAGAAGAAGATGAGTACACTGGTGTTCGAATAAAAAAAGAAAACAGGGGAGTTGGGTTCTTTGACTTGCAGGAAACAGGAGAAGAAAAGCTAACAATCGAATTAAAAACAAATAAACAATTACATAAAATTAATAAAACTATTATTTTTGTTGTTTTTTTGTTAATTACACTAACACATAAAACATAAAAATTAGATCTACAACTACAAATCATAAAACCCACAATAAAATGGATGTTTAAAGGGGCACAATTACAATATTTAAAGAAAATTTTAACTAAGAACAAGAAATTAAAAATCGTTACTTTCAATCCCAAGTGGTTAGCATTTCGCTACTTTATCCACTAAACGGATTTACGAAAAATGAAAGCGAGGAAACACAAACGAGAGAGCAAGACGAGAAAATAAAGTAAACTTGAAATTGCATTAATCTTAAAAAAAGAGCGTTTACAAAATTTAGAAATCTAATACAATATGAAGATGGAGGCTACACTAAATTTAGGGTAACTAAACTAAAATTAAGGTGTCCAATACAAAGGGAAAAAGGGATATTTATAGGCTAGAAATAGGGTTTTGAGGTGTGTTGGGTAGATCTCCGCAATACACATGTGCGGTGTGTTGGTGGAATCCTCACCCTCCAAGTGTCCTCTTCTCTCTCTATTTATTCCTTTTTGCACCAAGCTCCCTTTTCTTTTGCCTTTCTTCATTTTCTTCCTTTTTCTTCCTCTTTTGCCTTTCCTGGACCATTTTTCTTTATTTTTGTGATTTATTTATTTATTCTTGAAATTCCTGAAATGCAACAGATTAATTTATTAAAATACGAGTTCAAGCAATAAATAGGCAATAAAAATATGCAAAAATATGCACTTATCAATATACCCATCAAATATTGTCACAATAGAAAACACAACTATTCTGAAACAATTGTGGGACAAATTTGTAACATAGCTTGTGTTCTTAGGAAAATCTAGGGAATGAAGAGTAAAATGAAAAGATAGCAACTGTATATCCCTTCTAACAGAGATAAAATGATCTCCTTGCTCTTGCAAAGCCAAGATTGATTGACCCAATTCAAAAGTAGTTCCCTTAAGAGTAATATTTATATCTCCAATTTGTGAATTCCATCAAAGCCCATTCATTGTCTTGCTCGATCCATGCCTTATCCAACCAAGCTCACAACCCTGAAGTCAGAGATTGCAATCCAACCAAGTGTCATCAGGTCCGTGATGGAGAGATACTCAGTCAAAATCTTGAATTTTGGTTCCCATAAGAAAATCTTGAGGAACCCAACCAAGATCTTGAATCTCTTGGTATGACCAGAGAAGACCCTCACCAAAACTTAAAAATTAAGGTTCACGAAAACAATTTCATTTGGAACGAGAGAAGAAACAGTGTTCCAAATTTCAAGATGACGGATCTGGGAGAAGAAGTTGGGTGACGGTATAAGAAGAAGTCAAGAATAGGAGGGGAGGGTAAAGAAGATGAAGAATAAAAGGGAAGGCAAGAGATGAAGAAGAAGAGAAGGGGGCCGCTAGGGTTCTTTAGAGAGTCAACTCTCAATTGATTTTTTTGTAAATCGAGCTTTACTTATTTACCTTTATATTTTGTAAAATTATATCATTGATCTTCATGTTCATATTTTTAACAATCAATAATTCAATTCAAGAATCAATTCTGATACCAAATGAGATGATTCGGGTTGAATCTCGAAATTTTTTCAAAAGCTGAGTCAAATCCTAATTTTGAATTCGTAATAAATCAAATACAATGATTGTTAGGTCCAATAAGATTGTAGAAAGGAGGGTTGAATACAATCTATACCTTTTTCTCGAAATTTGTCCGTTCGATTTAAAGTTAATTTAAACAAATTTGTGCGGAATTAAAATGAAACAAAGTTCAAGTTAAATATAACGATATATTAAACTTGAGGGTTGTTACAATATTAGTACAGAGTGATATCAAGTTAATAGAAATAAATTAGAAAATTCGACATGAACTTTTCTAAATTTGTTAACAAAAATCGAGATATGAACAAGGAATATAAATTCGCTAGTAATACAAGAGTGATCAATAAACAAGTTCTAACGGATCAAACATTACAATAGGCTTGAACATGATTTACTGTGTAAATTAAAAGCTCTGGCAATGTGTATTAAAGATGAGAAAGTTTGAAGCTTTGTTTCAGTCTTTAATCTTCTGCCTGTCTTGATATCTGTTTGTGGCCACCAGACTTCGGTAAGAGTATGATACAATCCCCATTAAGAGTATAGACAATATATGGCTTGGCAAGAGTATTATAGCTGGGCAAGAGTATAAATTATACTCGGTAAGAGTATAATATTTTAATAAGAGTAAGACTCAAACCCTAGCAAGAGTATGGTAGGTTTGGTAAGAGTATGGAGGTAACAGCTCGGTAAGAGTATAAATCATACTCAGCAAGAGTATAACATTTCTGTAAGAGTATGACTTATAACAACTGGTAAGTGTATGGTTGTTGAAATAAGAGTATGGCATGAAGGCTTAGCAAGAGTATACCACAAACCTCAGTAAATACATCCTTTAAACTCTTTTAATTATTAACTAATAATTTCAAAAATTAAATAACTTGAGAATTAATTTACTAAATGAATTAATTCTTGCAGAATTAATTTATTAAATAAATCAAACAATAATATAGTTATTCAATAATAGAATTATTATTAATTCTTGAAAGCCAAAAACTCTGTTAAACACTGAAAATAATAAGGAGCAACCACTAATTTGTTTGTTGATGCTCGATGTACTGTCTAGTTCATGAGCGACTAACTCCAACGATTGTTCTTTATTTCTGACTTGAAATTGTGATTCTTATCTCTTCTAAAATCTCTTCAATCTCATTTTTCACTCTATCTGTGCTGTCACTGTCATTGTGGAAATCCCTGTCACTGTAAATAAATCCACTAGCTTCAATGCTACACTAAGGCTTGATCAATTAAATGAATTTTCTTTCACTGTAAAACACCAAAACTATAGATTTGACTTTGTCTTCTTTCTTCTAATAGATTATACTTAACTGAGATTCCTGTGACAATTATATTGTTTACTTATTACAATTTAATTTAAGTTGAGTAGGATCCTCGAATTACAAATAGGGTGTGTCATATGCGTTTCAATCTCCCCTATTTGTTTGTTAGAAGATAACAAGCAAATTCCTAGAGGATAACTCAACTAACTCAACTAAAATAAGTAAAAGAGAAAACTGTAAGTGCTAAGTAAATAATGAAAAAGTTTTGGTTTATATTTAACATTTTTCAGATTCAAACATAAAGATAAATACAAGATAGATGATCCTCTAGACTGATCAAATACTACAATTTTCCTATCTTGATCTACCTAAGCTCTAAAAATATTACATGTAGAAGATGTGCCTTGATCCCTTATCTCTCCTTCTTCTGGTCCCTCCAAGGCATTGATCAAGTCACTATCAAGAACACGTTCACTTTCAGTTGCAAAGCCCTCTGTTCTAATAGGCAAGGTTCTGAGCTTCTTCTTCAACTTATTCTGAAAGTTTATATACTTACCGATGTTGTCTTGAGCATAGGATTAGATAATGTTGGCAATAAATGTTTTATCATCAGAAATATAGCCAGTAGTTCTAATAATATGTTCAAACCATACAGATGAGAAGCCGTGTACCCCCTCATTAAAAGTTGAGTCAAAGAAGCAAGACTTGAGTACGTCATTTTTGAGAAACTTGACATGATTGTATTACTTGTGGACTAACCATATAAGCATATTCCCTAAGTTTCTTATAAAGTAGTACATTCAGTTCAGAAGTCCTTTTTACCTTTTGCATCAAAATCCAGAGTTCAGTCAAAGTCCAGTGTTTAAAGAATTGAAGTGAGGCTTTGAGAGTACCCATTATATGACAATCAACCTGAATCACCAACTGCTTTGCAACTCTGTCATAACCAGCCATTATCCTTGATATTTCTAGCTTCAGTGCATTCATGTACCTTGTGTGATTTGGATTGACTTTTTCGAATTGTTGAAGGAGGTTGAGTAGACGATGATCATCATTATTAGTGGTTTAAATAGAATCTATTATTTCTCTCGCTTTATCCCACTTTGGACTAATCTTCAACTGAATATCTCTCTTCCTTTCTTGTACAGTGATTGCATGTAATCTCTACTTCTCTTTGTCTTCTACCTTTTTCATTTCAAGTCTCTGAGCAACCAGTTGTGTTGTCCTCTACAGCTTATCTTCTCTCATTCTTAACTTAGCTTGTTCCTCCTTAAATTTTTTCTTAAATTCATGGTCCGCTGGCACTTCTTCTTCCCAGTTACCAAGATCTTCTTCAGCATCAGCTTCATGCTCACCAGGAAATTTGACATCAGCAAATACATCAATATCATCATGTTCACCTGTGTAATAGTCTTCAGTAGCTTCAGATTCCTTAGCTTCAGCAGCTTTCTTCCCCTTATTACTAACTTGAGATTTCCCTTTATCACTAGCTTGAGATTCTCCCCCTTTTGACTTCTCCCCCTTAGTTGGGTTATCCTCTACAGATTTGTCATAAGCAGCTCCAGAATCACCACCTTAAGGGTCTCTCTCATCACCATCTTTATTACTCCATTCGAAGAATTTAACTTGTTCATCATTAGGTGTATGAGTTGATTGGATCATATTGTATAAGTGCATCAACCCTTAGTTCAGATATTCTTGGTTCTTTTCCATGCCTCCCAATCTAAATTCAGAATCTAGATGACCTTCTTATACTTCATTCTGGATATGATCAACCTTGGAAGATATAAAGGTAATTTCCCTTAGACATTCTTGAATCTGATCTGGAGTGTCTGCTAATCTATAGTAGTTGTCTGAACCTTGGAAGATATAGTAGCTGTCTGAACTTGAGATTCCTGGATAGAGTTCATTTTAGGAAGAAGAATTGTCTTCAAATTCTCAATATCACCTTTGATTAAGTCCAGCCAATTGTTGACGAAGGTGCTAGAAGAAGATTGTTCAACCACTTGTGCTTTGTAGAATACAGTTTGGGCCTGGCTTTCATCATATTGTTTCTGTAGAGTTTCAATCTTGCCAAGAAAAGAAAGAGTGTATGTGTCAGTGTGTGCGCTCACCTGAAGGTCACTCGAGGGTGTGTCACTCACCTTACGTGCTTGTGTTTCACTCAATTTTAGGGTGGTCCTCACATCACTACACACAATCTCTTTTCCTTTAGCTATACCTGTAATAAAAATCACCCTAGCCTCTTCTAGAGAGGTTAGTGGTGGTGCAATGGGAGTTCACAAATCCCGATCCTCAGTCATCTCTATTAATTCATTAGGATTTGATAACTGAATTTCTTCAGTGATAGGATGACCGAGTTGCCTTCCACTTTCTCCATTTAAAACTGCGAGTAGAAAATCCCTTAAGGGATCCAGGTATGTTTCACCTGAGAGGGGAGATGATGATTTTATTATAGATGGCAAAGAATCAAGATTTCCCTCGTAGACCTGTGAAGGCCCCTCTGCAATAACAATAGCAGGCATTGTATCAATTCCTACGTGCTCTCCTCTCAAAGTGTCCCTAGGTTCATCCAATTCTACATGTTCTCCCATTGTTAGTAATAATAGTGGGGTTGTGCTTAAAACATTTCAGGATGCCATGGCCCGATGGCGAATTTCAATAGATTCATCCTGTTGAGAGGATAAAACCATTAACTGTTTATCATCCATATCCTTTTGGGAGGATATGGATGGGCTAACAGATGCCTCTAGTAATAAATCTCTTCTCTTCTTTACTAGAGGCAGAGCTGTGGGTGCACTCATTTCATCACCACTTATCTGACTTCATTTAACTGGTAACTTCTTCCTAGAGTGATAGGTTTTGATTGTGTTTGAGTCTATGTTTGGCTCTTTGACCTGGGTTAGAGGTTGCGGTGCTACAATCCCTTGGTTAGTCCTATCAACCACTTGGGTTCTAGAGATAGATTGAGATGCAGAAGTAGTTACAAGATCAGAAGACAATACCTGGTTAGCAGATGCTACAAAAATCCCAGCCGGAGTGGGTTGAACCACTAGAGGTTGAATTGGTTGCTCAGGGATAGATGCAAGTTGCTCAGGTTCTGGTTCAGGCTGCTCAGGATTTGGTTCAGGCATGATTGGTAATTGTATGAGAGTAGACATATGTTGAGAGACAACCACTGGAACATCTGGAAACTGTTGCTGAGTGATCATTCTGGAGTGAAATTTCTTATGAGTGGTATTAGAATCCACAAAGAGAACGTTAGTAAAAGAATTTTTTATTCGTTCAGCAACCAGATGATTAAAGATAAAAGTAAAGAATCTAGGATAATATCATGATACCTTTTTACCCTTATTGAAATCCTTCTTAGCATTGACAACACATGTAAACATGACACTCCAAAGAAGTTTGCCTATATCGATTCTTCTATTGTAAATAATAGAATAATCAATATGCTGATGTCGATGTGCTTGGTCCTCGTGTGGTATACAGGATTGTTGGAGATAGCTATGGCACTTGTATTGTCACACAAGATTGGAATCTTGTCAAGTACAAAGCCATAGTCACGTAGCTGATTCCTAATCCACAAGATTTGAGCACAGCAACTTCCAGCAGCGATGTATTCAGCTTCGGCTGTTGAGTTGGAAACGGTTTGCTGTTTCTTGCTGTACCAGGAAACCAGTCTTCCACCTAGGAATTGACAACTCCTAGAGGTGTTTTTCCTATCTACAACACTTTCTGCATAATCTAAATTTGTATATCCAACAAGGTTAAAACCAGATTCTTTAGGGTACCAAATACCTAAGTTAGGGGTACCCTTAAGATATCTCAAGATTCGTTTTACAGCAACGAGATGCACATCTCTAGGATCCTCTTGGAACCTTGCACATAAGCATGTAGCATACATAATATCAGGTCTACTTGCAGTAAGATAAAGTAATGAACCTATCATACCTCTGTAGCTTGTGACATCTACCTTGGAAGAATTTTCACATAACCCAAACTTGATAGCGGTATATCATCCACATAGACTTTGACTAGTATAGTATTATTCTTATGTTTCTTTGTAAAAAGAGTTTTGTCTATGACAGCTCTGACAAAACCATTTTCAAGTAAGAATTCAGAAAGAGTATCATACCATTTTCTTGGTGCTTTCTTAAGACCATAGAGAGCCTTGAAGAGAAAGTAGACATAGTCCAGAAGATCTGGATCTTCAAAACCAGGGGGCTATTCCACATAAACCTCTTCATCCAGCTTACCATTCAGAAAAGCACTCTTGACATCCATTTGATAAACCTTAAAATTTGAGAATGCTGCGAATGCCAAGAATATTCTGATAGCCTCAAGTCTAGCCACTGGTTCATAGGTTTCATCATAATCAATTCCTTCAGCTTTGGAATAACCTTCTGCAACCAGCCTTGCTTTGTTTCTAGTCACAATGCCATCTTCATCCAGCTTGTTTTTGAATACCCACCTAGTATCAACCACTTTCTTGTCCTTAGGTCTGGGTACTAGCTTCCACACTTCTTGTTGTTTGAATTGATTCAGTTCATCTTGCATAGCAATCACCCAATCAGGATTAGAAAGAGCTTCCTCAGTTTTCTTAGGTTCCATTTCAAATAGAAACCCAGAATAATTACATTGATTCTGATAAGCCCTCCTAGTTCTTACAGCAACATCTGGATCACCAATGATTAGCTCAAAAGGGTGAGCTCTATTCCAAACAGTCTATCTGGGATGATTAGATCTTGATGATTCACCTTGTTCTTCATTGTGATGTTGAGTATGACTAGTTGATCCTTCATTGTCTCCCCCTGAGTTGTTGCCAAGTTGACTTGATGATTGTTCAGGAATGTCAGGGGTATCTCCAAAATTATAACGACCTAGAAATTTGTGTAATTATTTAAGTGTTTATTTAGCTGTAAAATGAAAATTATATGATGTGGATATTTTGTGAAGGTAAAATAAATGTGAAATCATGGTTATATGACTATGTGATGATTGGTAAGTGTTATATGTGCTTGTGGAATTTTAGTTGTGTTTTTGGAGCATTAAAAGTATTTTAAATATGCATTTTTAATCTTCTGAGATTTTTATAAAATCATCGAAAACGTTTTAAATCATGAAATCTTTTGCATTATCATCTTTATGATATGATATAGTTTATAAAGTTAGCGGGAGTATTTGTTTGTGCGTGCAAGTATTTTAAAATGATTTAAAAAGCTTTATTGCATTTAATGGTCTTTTATTTGTAAAATTCATAATAAATTCATTTTTTATCCCAAAATTATTTTAAAAATATGGGGAGGTCTGTAATTTCATAAACTTTATTTTAGAATTTTAAAAATTATTTTTGTCTTAATTTTCTATTTTATTCCGATTTTAAAATGATTAAAAACAGATTTTAAAAGAAAACAAATTTTCAGCTTTTTGCCAAAAGACCAAACTGCCCATGTGCCTATAACAGTTTCCACCACCCCATTTCTTCATTTGTTCTCAAGTTGCTCAGCTAGGTATCTCTCTCTCCCTTCCCTTTTCATTTTCTTTCGATTTTAATCATCAAATCATGTTGTAATCTTTGTTTTAATTTCCCAAATCGTAATCTTAATTTTATTAGATGATTGGGTTGAGTTTTTAGTTGAGTTTTGTGTATGTATATAATCGATATATGTATGTATATGATTTAAAATCTGCATGCAAGGCTTGTATAGTAATAATTCGTTGATTAGATGATGTTATGATATGAGTTATGTATTAAAATCGAAGTTTTGTTTGATTTGAAGCTTGGGTTCGAGTTTTTGGTCAAACCCCACCGGCGGTAATGGAGTTTTCCGGTAAGGGCCGGCCGGTGAGAGTGGGTTGTCACCTCTGCTGTGTTGTTTAGTTGTGCTGAGTTTTAATTGATCACTTAAAACAGTTGCATGTAAGAGTTGTATGATTTTTGATTTTATTCGAATATATATATGTATAAAAAAAATGAATTATTTGAATTATTATGTGAAATTCTTGTTAATTGAATTATGATTGTGATGTTGTGGTAAATTACAGATTTGTAAATAGGTATAGTACGAATTTAAAAAGATGCATGTAATGTTTTATAAGTTGATTTTTCAGATTTTTAGTAGTAAAAACCTGCTACTGTTAAGCAGTTCGTTTAGTAAGCATTTGAAGTCGGTTGGTAAAAATGATTATATATTAAGATTCCTTGCGAAAAGATACAGGGAATAGCCTGTAGAATCATGTCAATCGAATTTAAAATGATTGGGTTATGGTCGGTCAAAGTTGAGCTATTTTAGTTGACTTCGGGATTTCGATTTTTAAACTTTGAAGAATCATAGTTAATCGAGTACTTGTTCAAAAATTATGAGCCTTACCATTCTGGATTATGTTTGGGCTTGTAGTTGGATTTGTAATCCATCGGATTGGTTTTATTTGTGATTTGAGTCGGTTATGTTCCGACGGGATAGTCTAGTTTATAAAGGAAACTCTGCCCAATTTTTATTAGAATTATAAGTCATAAAGTCTATAGTATAAGACTATAAGCTAATTATAATTCAAGGTGATATTATGTGTTAAGTGTTTAACTGACACATGAATTGGATGTTCTAATTGCTAAGTGCTTAAGTGATTACTTGATTATGTGAACTAACTTGGTGAATATATTTAGTATAATCAATGTCTATATAAGTATTAAGTGTTAACGCGTTATAGGAACCGTTTGGGTAGAATAAAGTTAGATGATTGAGGATTATAGTATACTAAAATAGTACTTTACCTTATTATAGGTACAAGTAGGAAGCTGGTAAGAAGTCATTATGCGTGTAAATGGAATTTCAAGAACGAGGATATTTATTAGAGTTGACAAGTATATTGATATCGAGACGGACAAATTATGGAGGAAAGATAGACGTATAGTCGATTAGAGACCAACGTTTAAAGAAGTAGAGATTGATGCAAAGTGAGTGACGATTTGATGTGTTGGAAACAGAACTATGTGTATTAAGGCAAGTGTTTCAATTCCTCACTTATTGTTCAAGTGAAGTATATCTGCTTATGTTGTTCATAACATGTTTCTTTCAAATCAGTTTACAAGTAATCTGTACCTTGTTGTACCCTTCTATTGAGTTATCCTGTGAACAATCTTTCGATAAACATTGATTGCTATACACCCTATAACTACCTTTCTGTTAATTTACAATGAAGTTTGGTTCTATAACCTGTCCTCTTCTTTAAGCTTAGACCTTTATTATGTTTATCATTTAATGCCCTATGAACCCCATCAGACTTTTAAGTCTTAAATACGATTTCTAAAACTTAACGCCTATTTTATAATTTATTGATTGATAACCCTTCTTCTAGTTATCAAACCATGTTTTACTAACTCAGGTATTACTTAGTAATGTTTTCTTAATTTCTATCTTACTGAACAATGTTTTAGTAAACCAAGTCTTACTGAACCTCTGTTTTAAAGAACCAGGTTTTAACGAACCATGTTTTAAGGAATTTTATTTTTACTGAACTTGACTTTCAATGAACCTTATTTCAACAAAACCTTGTTTTAAAGAACTATATGCTACTAAACCCTGTTTTGAAATTCGTATTCAAACGAACCTTGATTTAGAAAAGTGAGGCTTATTTATTATGCCCTGTCTAACCATTGTTTCATAAATGCAAGACCTTTATCTCCATAAATTGATTCATTACTCTGCTTTAATGTTTTAAAAAAAAACTTGATTACCATCATTATTGTTCTTGAATCCTATAACTTGATCAGTTGCCTTTAAACTAGTCATAATTTATATCCTTGACCTTGGACTTGAATTTATCTCCTTGATTCCCTGATCAAATCCTTGATTTCATATGAGTCTATATCTTTTGATCTAGACTTGAACCTTATGCCTTGATGTCAGAAAACTTGGTCAAACCCTTTGACTTTTATCATTGAAAATCAAAATGAGTTGTTTTCTTAAAATACTTTGAAGTTACTTAGACTGGGCAGATTTGTTATCAGAGAGTCGAAGGTACTTCGAAGTAAAGGTTTTCGAAAAAATTAAGTATTAAAATGTTTTATGAAGTTAAAAAGAGTTTTGCAAAGCTTAATGTTTTAAAATGAGATTTTTAATAAAAATGTTAGGAACTCCATCTAAATGATTTCCACGAATTCCTGACGATTGGAGAGACGGGGCGAACGGGTAATGCTGGTTCCGTCGGTTTGTGTATGTATTAGTGTAGTTCTGGTCTGTCCAGTTTGACACCTTTATAGGCCAATGTGTTGCCTCTTGGGAACCCAAGCTATCCTAATGAGAGGAATTGATGTCCAGAGGGACTTTGTGTCCGGTATGGGGACTTTATGGGCTGATCACCCGTATTGTCTATGTGAATTAAAACCTCCAATCACTTTTAAAATAATTTATTTATAAGACTGTGAAATGAAATTAGTTTATTATTGGAAATGTCAATTGTCTTGTACATATTTTATTAACAACTGTTGCTTTACTTTCCAGTTGATATCCTGTTGTTACCAAACATCAGTATTATTCTGTTGCTTCCAATCATATCATTCTACCATCTTATTATTGTCGGAAGCCAGCTTTTTGTTTGTTGTCAGTTTTCAGTTTATTTAGAAGTTGTTACTTCACTATTCACTTGCTGAGCGTTGTTGGCTCACTCTTGTTTTATTCATCTAACCTTTCAGCTAGACTTAAGAATGGTCTACCTACGTCTTATAATTCGAACGAGTGCGGTATGGCGTTCTATTCAAGTTAGATTTCAGAATCAGTATGGACTCATACAGTATTGGAATGCGCTTCTGATAAGAAGGTATATTAGTTATAATAGTTGTTGTAATTTAGATTCTTGTTTCATACTATAACCTATCGATCCATGTTGAGGGGTCGTCAGTATAATTAAGTTATACTTAATTGTATTGGTTGTGGCACCAAATCTGGACCCCAGATTTGGGGCGTCACAGGTTGGTATCAGAGCAACAGGTTATGGTCACTGAAACAAGTTACGAAAATTAAGAGTAAGTATTAGGATTTAAGTAGAACAAGTTAAGTAGAACAATTTAAGAGTAACTTGTCGAAACAAGTTACGAAAATTAAGAGTAACTTGTCGAAACAAGTTACGTTAAGTAGAACAATTTAAGATAAGGTTCGTCTTAGGATTTTAAGATGAGTGTCGCGACTTTATTTAGTATTTCGACATATCGCGCGAGGTGGAGATCGATTCATCCGAAGGATCGACTATGGACGAGGCAACTAATTCGGAGCTACAAGTTTGGAAGACGTCGTCTGGAGAATCTCGTATACTTTTTAGAAATCCTTCTGTGACTTTAGCTACAACGCGAATGTTATAGAGAATACTAAAGGACGATAAGCACGATGTGAAACGCGATTAACGACAATGTTTGTAGTATAGGCATGATTATTCACTACTAGCCAATGATTTCATTTAATTTATCGTTTGAGGAGATTCAACCTTCTTTTCTATTTTCTTTGTTTAATATTACATTGGGTAGTCAACTATATTTCAGTTGTTGATGAACCTTATATATAAAATTTACTTAAACACATTTCTATTCTTTCAGTGATACCTCTATTTTCCAGGGGTTATTTGAACCAACTTTTTTTTTCATATAAACTTTTGACATGAACCATTTTCTAAATTTTCCCCAAACATGATCTCTTGTAATCAAACTGGGATGAACAACCTTATGTAAATAGGGGATTCAGGGACATCCTATCTTTGTGATAGAAGTCTAGTGGGACGCCACTGATTGTGTTTATCATGAAAGTACTAAAGGCTGGCCACCTTTTTGCACTAGGGCGGTTGACCTAATTGACAAACGCAACCTGATAAAAGTTCAATGATCATATTGATCTCTTGGTTAAATTCTTTTACAAAAATTTATTTTAAATAAAACTCAGCCTATATTCATACATGGTGACACCTACCCATTTATTGATTTGTTTTTCTGGAAACCTTTATGATTCTTAAAGTTATTAGTAATTGGAAGAAGCGAAGGTAGACAAAACAACATCTTAAGTGATTAAAGTTATATATATATATATATATATATATATATATATATATATATATATATATATTGAAGGAGAATTGGTTGATCAAGTTTGAAAAATTGATGCTAAGACAGGGATTGGATATCAAATCAATTTGCTCACTTGATTTATAATACATGTACAAGATTTGATATTTTGGAGAATTGAGTAAATATAAGGAGAAGGTAACAAGGTTACAAGATTATTAATTTTGTTAAAGTAAAAAATAGAGTGATGATGGAGATTTAGTTTATGCTAATGGTTGTTGATAAAGGAATATTTATAAACACCGGACTATTACATGTTTCACTTTGGATATAGTAGATGGAATATTACCAAATTTAGAATGAATTATTAGAGGAAATTGAGAAGTACCAAGATGAGTTGACTGAAGCAGAATGTGAATGAGTTGATTGTAGAAGAAGGGAATAGTTAAAGGAGATGAGTGGTGGTAGTGTATTTTATTTTGTTTATTCAATTATTGACAAATGTTGGAGTTATTATGTTCAGAGTCTAAAATTGAGGATTTGTAGAGTATGCAGAGTAATGTTTCGGAAGTTGATTCTTGGGAATGCAGTGAAGTTTAAATAAATTTTGAACATGGTAAGTTAATAATTGGTGAAGTTTATTTGAGTTTATGTATGCTAAGTCGAGTTTTGATATTAGTGGATATTGGAATTATTAGAGATTAATTGATGTTGAGTATGGTATTGGAGGGCTATGACCCCAGGATAGTTTGTATTGTGAATAAGATATATATATATATATATGTTTTCCAAGGTAAGTGGTGCCTCAGTAAAACAATGGGATTAAGGATAAATAGAAGATTCCCAGTTATTCCCTTCTCGATCGACATTGTACGTTGAAAGTGGAGTACGAATGATTGGGAAATTTCTTGTTATTATTTTTCTCAAAGCTTTATCTGAGGGAGTATGGTCATGAGTAGGAGCGTGGATTTTATTAAAGACTTATTTAATTATTTACATGTGTACTGCAAGTCGAGGCAGGTTTCGTTTTAATATTATATATACATAGGAATGGTTATGAATGAAGCTATTAAGAATATGGGATGGTTGGTTGATTATGATGCAGAGATCGGGACACAGAAAGAAATAGGAGAGATTAAGAATTAAGAATGATAAGGAAGGTTAATTTCAAGGATAAAAGCATGATAAGAAATTTGACGTTCATGAAATCAAGATGGTTACTTTGACAAGGCTGCGGAGATGAAGGAGTTAATTATGTAATTACAAGATCTTTGGATAAAAGAGTTATAAGGCCTAGTGTGTCCCGGGGGGAGCACCAGTGTTGTTTATTAAGAGGGATGGAAGCATTAGGTTATACATTGATTATCGAGAGCTTAAATATGTTAACTATTAGGAATAAGTATCCACTACTGAGGATAGATGATTTGTTTGATCAACTTAAAGGAGCTGTTTACTTTTCTAAGATTGCTTTGAGATCTGGATATCATCAGTTGAAGATTAAGCCCGAGGATATTTCGAAGACTACTTTTCGCACAAGATATGGACATTATGAATTTTTAGTGATGGATTTTGGATTGATGAATGCGCCAGTTGTGTTTACAGATTTAATGCATAGTGTTTTTAAGAGATACCTAGATAAGTTTATGGATGTGATGAATCGAGTGTTCAAGAAGTATTTGGATAAATTTGTGACTATATTTATTGATGACATCTTGATATACTCGAGAACCCCCGAAGATTATGCCGAGCATTTGAGGATCGCATAGGAAACCCTGAGGAGAGAAAGGTTGTATGTAAAGTTTTCAAAGTGTGAGTTTTGGCTGGAGGAAATTCAATTTTTAGGACATGTTATTAGTTGAGAAGGAATCAGAGTGGATCCCGCGAAGATTAAAGCTGTAGTGAATTGGAGTAGATACAGGACTCCTACTGAAGTGAGAAGTTTTATAGGATTGGCTGGTTATTATTGGAGATTTGTACAAGATTTCTCGAAGATAGCCACACCTTTGACTAAGTTGACTCGTAGGAATGAGAAGTTTATTTGGAGTGATAAGTGTGAAGAGAGTTTTCAAGAGTTAAAGAAAAAGTTAGTTTCGACACCAGTGTTAGTGTTACCGGACGATCAAGGAAATTTGTTATCTACAGTGTTGCTTCACATAAGGGATTAGGATGTGATTTGATGCAACATGGTAATGTTATCGCGTATGCTTCGAGACAACTTAAACCCCACAAGTAGAAGTATCCGACATATGATCTGCAATTAGCTGCGATTGTATTTGCGTTGAAGATTTGGAGACATTATTTGTATGAAGAGAAGTGTGAGATTTTCACGGATCATAAGAGTTTGAAGTATATCTTTACCTAGAAGGAGTTTAATATGAGACAGAGAAGATGGTTGGAATTAATCAAGGATTATGATTGTACGATAAGTTACCATCCCAGGAAAAGCGAATGTAGTAGCTGATGCGTTAAGTAGGAAAAAGAGGCTGAATACGTTGACTATGCCTAAGGAGTTGTTTCGAGAATTTGAGAAGTTAAGCTTGGAAATATATGATTCAAAGGATGCAGATGAGGTTCTAAACACGATGACCTTTCAACCAGAGTTGTTGGAGGAAATTCAAAGATTTCAAGAGGAAGTGATGAATCATAAAATGAATATATTAACTGGTGAAGAGATTTGTACCCAGAAGAATGATCAAGGCACTCTAAGATTTTCTACAAGAGTATGGATTCCAAATGTCCTAGAGTTGAAGAGTGAGATTTTGAGTGAAGCCCATAGTTGGAGAGATTCAATTCACTCTGGAAGCACAAATATGTATCGAGACTTGAAAGAGATTTTTTGATGGCTTGATATAAAACGAGAGATTGCTGAGTGGGTAAATAAATGTTACACCTGTTACAGAGTCAAAGTAGAACATCAGAAACCAAGTGGATTGCTACAGCCGTTGGATATTCCTGAATGGAAGTGGGATCATCTTGCCATAGATTTGATAGTAGGATTGCCAAAGACTAAAGCGAATCACGATGCGATTTGGGTTATAATTAATTGACTGACGAAGTTTGCATATTTTCTACCGATTAACGAAGATTTCCGTTGGATAAGTTTGTACATTTATATTTGAAGGAGATAGTATCACGTCATGGGGTTCTTATTTCGATAGTATCTGATCGAGACCCACGAGTCAATTCGAGATTTTGGTGACAATTTCGAGGATGCTTAGGAACCCAACTTAAAATGAGTACAGCTTACCATCCACAGACTGATGGACAAAGTGAAAGGACTATTCAAACCGTTGAGGATATGCTTATAGCTTGCGCATTGGATTTCAAGGAGAGTTGAGACCGAGGTATGTAGGACCATTTGAGATTTTTAGACGAGTCGGGAAGGTTGCTTACGAATTAGCATTACCACGGCACATGTATCACATTCATAACATTTTTCACGTATCTATGCTCAAGGGATATAATCCAGATGCGAGTCATGTGATCGAGTATGAACCTATCGAGATACAATCAGATTTATCGTATGAGAAACAACCGATAGAGATTCAAGATAGGACAGAAAAGAAGCTTAAAAATAAGATTGTTATTTTGGTTAAGGTTTTGTGGAGGAATCCTAAAGTTGAAGAGTCTACTTGGGAGCTTGAGAGTGAGATGTTCTCCAAGTATCCTCATCTGTTTACTTAGGTGAGATTCTGGGGACAGAATCCTTTTAAAGGGGGAAGGCTATAACGACCTAGAAATTTGCGTAATTATTAAAGTATTTATTTAGCTGTTAAATGAAAATTATGTGATGTGGATATTTTGTGAAGGTAAAATAAATGTGAAATCATGTTTATATGACTATGAGATGATTGGTAAGTGTTATATGTGCTTGTGGAATTTTAGTTGTATTTTTGGAGCATTAAAAGTAGTTTAAATATGCATTTTTAATCTTCTGAGATTTTTATAAAATCATCGGAGACGTTTTAAATCATGAAATATTTTGCATTATCATCTTTATGATATGATATAGTTTATAAAATTAGCGGGAGTATTTGTTTGTGCGTGCAAGTATTTTAACAAGATTTAGAAAGCTTTATTTCATTTAATGGTCTTTTATTTTAAAAATATGGGGAGGTCTGTAATTTCATAAACTTTATTTTAGAATTTTTAAAATTATTTTTGTCTTAATTTTCTATATTATTTCGATTTTAAAATGATTAAAAACAGATTTTAAAGGAAAATGAATTTTCAACCTTTTGCCAAATAATCAAACTACCCCTATGCCTATAACAATTTCCACCGCCCCATTTCTTCATTTGTTCTCAAGTTGCTCAGCTGGGTATCTCTCTCTCCCTTCCCATTTCATTTTCTTTCGATTTTAATCATCAAATCATGCTGTAATCTTTGTTTTAATTTCCCAAATCGTAATCTTAAGTTTATTAGATGATTGGGTTGAGTTTTTAGTTGTGTTTTGTGTATGTATATAATCGATATATGTATGTATATGATTTGAAATCTGCATGCAAGGCTTGTATAGTACTAATTCGTTGGTTAGATGATGTTATGATATGAGTTATGTATTAAAATCGAAGTTTTGTTTGATTTGAAGCTTGGGTTCGAGTTTTTGGTCAAACCCCATCGGCGGTAATGGAGTTTTCCGGTAAGGGCCGGCCGGTGAGAGTGGGTTGTCACCTCTGCTGTGTTGTTTAGTTGAACTGAGTATTAATTGATCACTTAAAACAGTTACATGTAAGAGTTGTATGATTTTTGATTTTATTCGAATATATATATATATATATATATATATATATATATATATGTATAAAAAAATGAATTATTAGAATTATTATGTGAAATTCTTGTTAATTGAATTATGATTGTGATGTTGTGGCAAATTACAGATGTGTAAATAGGTAGAGTATGAATTTAAGAAGATGCATGTAATGTTTTATAAGTTGATTTTTCAGATTTTTAGTAGTAAAAACCTGCTACTGTTAAGCAGTTCCTTTAGTAATCATTTGAAGTCGGTTGGTAAAAATGATTACATATTCAGATTCCTTGCGAAAAGATACATGGAATAGGCTATAGAATCATGTCAATCGGATTTAAAATGATTGGGTTATGGTCGATCAAAGTTGAGCTATTTTAGTTGACTTCCGGATTTCGATTTTTAAATTTTGAAGAATCATAGTTAATCGAGTACTTGTTCAAAATTTATGAGCCTTACCATTCTGGAAAGGTCTCGGAATTGTCTTCAAGTTTCGTGTTCTGTACTTTTTCATTTGAATATCTTTATGCAGTAAAGTGGAATTCTTTAGGACTAATTGGTTTAGATTTTTTTTTTTTGATAGTCTATTTGTAAGATATTTGGGATTGGTCGTAATGGTGAAATGGTTAAGTGTAAGTATGGTATTAGTTTTAAGTGGATTATGTTTGGGCTTGTAGGTGGCTTTGTAATCCATCGGATTGGTTTTATTTGTGATTTGAGTCGATTATGTTCCGACGGGATAGTCTAGTTTATAAAGGAAACTCTGCCCAATTTTTATTAGAATTATAAGTCATAAAGTCTATAGTATAAGACTAGAAGCTAATTATAATTCAAGATGATATTATGTGTTAAGCGTTTAAGTGACACACATGAATTGCATGTTCTAATTGCTAAGTGCTTAAGTGATTACTCGATTATGTGAACTTACTTGGTGAATATATTTAGTATAATCAATGTGTGTATAAGTATTAAGTGTTAACGCGTTATAGGAACCGTTTGGGTAGAATAAAGTTAGACGATTGAGGATTATAGTATACTGAAATAGTACTTTACCTTATTATAGGTACAAGTAGGAAGCCGGTAAGAAATCATTATGCGTGTAAATGGAATTTCAAGAACGAGGATATTTATTAGAGCTGACAAGTATATTGATATCGAGACGGACAAATTATGGAGGAAAGATAGACGTATAGTCGATTAGAGACCAACGTATAAAGAAGTAGAGACTGAAGCAAAGTGAGTGACGATTCGATGTGTTGGAAACAGAACTATGTGTATTAAGGCAAGTGTTTCTATTCCTCACTTATTGTTCAAGTGAAGTATATCTGCTTCTGTTCTTCATAACATGTTTCTTTCAAATCAGTGTACAAGTAATCTGTAACTTGTTGTACCCTTCTATTGAGTTATCCTGTGAACAATCTTTCGATATACATTGATTGCTATGCACCCTATAACTACCTTTCTGTTAATTTACAATGAAGTTTGATTCTATAACTTGTCCTCTGCTTTAAGATTAGACCTTTATTATGTTTATCATTTAATGCCCTATGAACCCCATCATACTTTTAAGTCTTAAATACGATTTCTAAAACTTAACGCTTGTTTTATAATTTATTGATTGATAACCCTTCTTCTAGTTATCAAACCATGTTTTACTAACTCAGGTATTACTTACTAATGTTTTCTTAATTTCTATCTTGATGAACAATGTTTTAGTAAACAAGTCTTACTTAACCTCTGTTTTAAAGAACCAGGTTTTAACGAACCATGTTTTAAGGAATCTTATTTTTATTGAACTTGACTTTCAATGAACCTTATTTCAAAAAAACCTTGTTTTAAGGAACTATATGCTACTAAACCCTGTTTTGAAATTCGTATTCAAACGAACCTTGATTTAGAAAAGTGAGGCTTATTTATTATGCCCTGTCTAACCATTGTTTCATAAATGCAAGACCTTTATCTCCATCAACTGATTCATTACTCTGCTTTAATGTTTAAAAAAAAAAATTTGATTACCATCATTATTGTTCTTAAATCCTATAACTTGATCAGTTGCCTTTAAACTAGTCATAATTTATATCCTTGACCTTTTACTTGAATTTATCTCCTTGATTCCCTGATCAAATCCTTGATTTCATTTGAGTCTATATCTTTTGATCTAGACTTGAACCTTATGCCTTGATGTCAGAAAACTTGGTCAAACCCTTTGACTTTTATCATTGAAAATCAAAATGAGTTGTTTTCTTAAAATACTTTGAAGTTACTTAGACTGGGCTGATTTGTTATCAGAGAGTCGAAGGTACTTCGAAGTAAAGGTTTTCGAAAAGATTAAGTATTAAAATGTTTTATGAAGTTAAAAAGAGTTTTCCAAAGCTTAATGTTTTAAAATGAGATTTTTAATAAAAATGTTAGGAACTCCGTCTAAATGGTTTCCACGGATTCCTGATGATTGGAGAGACGGGGCGAATAGGTAATGCTGGTTCCGTCGGTTTGTGTTTGTATTAGTACAGTTCTGGTCTGTCCAGTTCGACACTGTAGCATCCCACAATTCGGGGTACAGATTTGGGGCCATTAATCACCATCAGTTTCTTACAACTCTGATTATAATCATTATATGACAATAGAAAACAATAAAAACCCCTTAACCAAGATCGCATACAGGTTATGGTATGAAACAAACTATCGAATTATAGATTTCACAACCATTCTCAGAATAAACTGCTACACGAGTTTTATAACTACATGAGATTTCTGTCTATCTAGATGTCCCACCTTGATCAATTCTCAACCACTATCCGATGAGATTCCATAACCCGATCGTCTCCTCTCGCTGCTGGAAATCAACTCCACTGACCATTACTAGGTCCACTAATCCTCTCTATTAACTGAAGAAAACAAACAAGCAAGAGTGAGCCAACAATGCTCAGCAAGTACAATAGTGATAACAATTTCAATAACGATGACAATTTTGATAAACAAAGGGGTTTCATTTCATTCTATGAAGGAATCAGCTATATCAACCTTTAGATTGCCACGAGGGCCAACAATTCACCATTAATAAGGTGCATCGGAAACTAGAACTGATAAGGGTTCTGATATCAAAATATTATTAAAACAGACTTCCAAGGAGTCATGAACTGAACATCTCAACCTCAGAGTATAGATTAGAATTATAACCTTTTTTTTTTTTAAAAAAAAAATACATCAAGGTTAGGCTGCTGATCAGTCACGCAGTAACCCCGGACAAACGCACACAGCAATGTCTTTAATTGGATAAATGGCACACATTGGCCTTAACTTCTGACCATAAATCTGGTCTCCCCGAAGGGACATCTGTTGACCATAATATGGTCTCCCCGAAGGGACATCTGTAAAAAAAACATTTCTACTTCTAAGTCAAACGCATTAGGTGTCGGAATAATTGACAACCTTTGTCAACCGAACAACTAAAAACTCGCATCCAGAATAATTCATGATTAAGAGTTAGTGAGGAAGCAACAATATTTACTGGTATCGATAAGTTCGATACGATACAAGGGAATAACCAACTAGTCAAGATCTTTAATAAATAGTGACAAGTTCGGTAATAAGTGGGGTGGAGAATATAGAGAACAATACTTTGAATCCATATCGACAAGATACTATAAGTAATTGGGGTCATAACATCAATAACTCGATTAAAGAGAGAATCAAATTGAGCAACAATAAAAGATATAAAGTGCAACAAGATAATCAACAGTAAAATTCTAGGGTGGAGCCGGAACATGATTAAGCACTGCGAAATAATAAAATCTTTCAACACATGGTAAGGTTTGACTCAACGTAAATGAGTAAGACAGCTTAATCGATTAATTGCAAAAAGATAGTTTTAGGATAATCAATTTGGAGAAAACATTTTTAAGAAGAAAGGGTTCACTCGTGAAATTATGCTAAAAATCAGAAATTTCATTAACAAGTATTAACAGGAATTTAAAACTTGAATTCTCTCTATTTAGAGAGCTCCTTAAACATATTCAGGAAAATCATAAAAATAAAAGAAAGGCCTTCCACTAAGGAGGCTTTAACATTCCATGAATAAAATAATATGCGGGAAAAAGTTATTGGTAAGGTTCTTTGAAGAATTTGGTGTTTGGACTATGGGTGGAGAAAACAATTTATTTCACGCTCAATGAGGAAGTACATCACTTTCTAACATGCTTGACCAATCCATCGTATACAACCAAAGTATTGAATTGCATCACTTGAATAATAAGTGAAAAGCAAAACACTTGCCTCGATTTATGGAGTTCCTGCTTTTCACCTCAATTCTTAACTCAGTTTCATGACAGCCTTTAGTTGGTAGCCTTTTATTTGGCCCTACTTCCTTTTCCTACTTCGTAACTCATGAATTTCCACGTCCATTCACCCATTGGCTTTGATACTCGTCCTTCTGTTCGTCCTTCAGATTACCCGCGCACTGTCCTTGGCCAGGATTCCAACTCAAACCATTTTTCAGGTCAAATACTATTTTAGTACCCAACTAAGCAAAATCTTAGTATTTTGCTTTATTCTACCCATACGCGTCCTATATCGTTTACACACATATTTTATATAGACATATACAATCATTTTCACAAAATAGCTTTAATATAACCACTAGGTCAAATACTTACTTCACATAAATACTTAACACAAATGGTCACTTGATACTTAGATACCATCTAGGCAACCACTTCACAGCAAATTCACAACATACTTTCAAATCATCAAATCAAATAGATTTTAAATAAATTTGCAGGGGAATTTTAGAAAATTTTGGCATGAAGTATTCGTAAATAGGACTTCCCTGTTTTTCAATTCAACAACCCAAGGAAAATCAAGTTTCTTCAATTGCAACAACATAAAGTAAACAAGTAATGAAAAGTACCCGCCCGAACATGCGGCAACTAAACACATAAGAAAAGTATCCGCCCAGACATGCGGCAACTAAACACATAAGAAAAGTACCCGCCCAGACATGCGACACCTCTACACGTAAGAAAAGTAAATTGATAACTTAACTTTACTATAAATTACATTTGAAAGCTAGATTAAAATAAACCACACAGCCTCTAGGGCCAGTGATATTTTTTCAAAATTCACCACTTAACATTTATACCCAAATATAAAATTCAAACAACTATACATCACTTAATCGAAATCATTTTAATCCCAATACTAATGACTGATAACCGACCATCAATTAGCCACATATAACCCATCACCAAGTAATTGTCAATTAAGGCACTTAACACATACTTTAACTCGACTTACGACAATTAGCACTTAGCACTTAACAATTAACATACACTAATCCTAACCTTTAATCGGACTCGAAATTAATACCACAATTATAATTAACCAATATCGACTCTCCGAATTAAATCTAGGAAATAAACGATATCCATAATTTACAAAATTAGTCTAATTACGACAATTAACATGTAACTCGCAACTTGAAACTAGTTAAATCACAACAATATTATCGAAACTCAATATCATCTAATTACTAAAATTAACACCATAAATTCACACTTAAAAACTAATTAAATCCCCACAATTAAATACATAATTTAAAAATACAAAAATTGTACCATTCCGATTCTGTCCTGAAAACAAGCCACCGAAAAATTCCCACCATCTCTCTCTCTCTCTCTCTCTCTCTCTCTCTCTCTCTCTCTCTCTCTCTCTCTCTCTCTCTCTCTCTCTCTCTCTCTCTCGCTCTCCCTCTCTCCCCCCACTGATCTCTCCTCCACTTCCTTCCCCGACTAGTCGCCGGCCGCCACAACCGCCGGCCGCCGTCGTGCGCGGTGGGGCGCCGCCCCTCTCCCTCTCCTGCTGCGATTTTCCTCCTCCCACACCTGCACACACACAATTTTTATTTACACCTTTACACACACAAACACATATATACACACACCTTTATATCTATATAAACTAATTGATTTTAATCATTCAATCCCTCTTTTCTTCCTCCCCAATCTCTTTTCTCTCTTTCTTTCTTCTTCACTTTTTTTCTCGCCCCGGTTCTAGAATTCTCTCGGCTGTTGTGTTTTTAACTTTAATGGGCTTGGCCCATTACTATTCAGTACTACTAATTGTAACCCACTTCTAATTAAACCCGCAAAATATCACTCGGATAATAATAATAATAATTTGAGCTAGAAGCTTTGATTTATAAAAAAAAAATTCCAGTATAATTAAATACTGGAATATTTTTAAAGATTTGTGGAGAAGGAATTAGAATTAAATCTAATTTTTCTGAATTGATATGCATTTTACAAATCACCATTAAATAGAAAATTGTAAAAAATTAAACTTTTCATTCTTAAAATAAAGAATATAAAATTACGAGTACACACATATTTTTAAAATATTTTTCGGATCAAAAATGAATTAAATATGAATTTTTCATGTTTTGATCCTTGAAATACAATAAAACTCTTAAAATCATTTTAAAATACTCAAACACCCAAAATAATTCATCCAACAATTTTAAAAACTCAATAAATATATAAAGAAATTATTTCAAAAGATTTCATGATTTCTAATCCCTCTGAAAATTTAAAAAAATTGACAAAGGATCAAAAACGCATGATTCAAATATATTAAAATCCTCAAATATACAAGTAAAAATATACCGACCTTCACAGCTTACCCAAATCATCATATAATCACATAAACATAACTTCACACATATTCCACTTTCCAACAATAATCACATAATAATATCCATAATTTATATTAAATAATTATTTCTAATTTCGAAATTTTCTAGGACGTTATATCCTTCCCCCCTTAATAGGATTCTGTCCTCAGAATCAACGCTAAGGACACAATTAACAATTTTCATCCAACATGTTACTTCCACTTCCCAGGTTGCATCTTTCAACTCTAGGATTTTCCCCCATACTAACTCATGAATTTATAAGCTCATTCCATGAGCCCTCAATTTCCGAAATAGCCTTAAGCTTTGGTTTCCGAATCTTATTAAATCTAAACGTTTATCACACGTAGTCGAATATCTTATTTTCAAAATCAATATGACCTTTTTGTATATCGAACTATACCCCGCATCAAAACTTATATTACCACGCCAATCGTTCGTAATAATGCAATCGCGCAATTTGCCTTGATTCACAACAATCTACACTTGGCACCATTCCCCAGCTCTTACTCTTAATCACACGATTTCATATAGAACTTTCAAAAAAGGAATCTCAAGAAATCCTTCGTTCGCTATTTCTCCACTTTCAAGTACTATGTCGATCAAGAAAGGAATAATTAAGAAATTTCTATCTGACTTCAGTCCCATTATTCTACCGAGTACCTACTCTGGAAACTTATCATCATACCGTCCATTCTCAGTCGCATCCTAGCAATCGAATACTACAATCAACACATACGTCCCTAGATGCACATCAAGCATAATTCAATTAACAACTCGATTCTCACTCTTATAGAATATTCTGGTTTGCTAAGTCTTTGTGAAACATAGCCTCGATTATTTGCAGCTTTTGATAGCTAATATACTTGTCACCTTGACTGTGAGTTCACTCAATACAAGAACAAGATTGAAATATCCAATTTATTACCAATCCTCCCGAGGTCACAACTTCACTCGATACTAATCATAAAATAATTCTTCAACAATTTCCAACAAGCTCCCGCTTTTATCAACACGAATCTTCCACTTAACATGCATCACCACTTATTTACATCTTCTAAAACGATCCTTCCTCAGATAAAATTTTGAGAAAAGAATATCAAGAAATCCTTAATCATTCTTACTCCTCTTTCACGTGCAATGTTACTTGAGAAGGGAATAATCGGAAACTTCTATCCATCCTTCATCTTATTGTCTTACCATGCAACCATTCCGAACTGATGACCATTTTCCTTATATCTTATATATATATTATTCGCAGCACACTATTTCGCATCTCCTGAAATCAACTTTTGAATCACAGCCTTGAATACTTGACGAGTTTCCAAATTTAACTTTACACGCTACATCTTCAACACTTAACACCACTCACATTAACCATAAAATCATGACTTTCGAAATTCATATTAAGATCCTTTGTGCCAAATTTTCTTCCTTTTTCTTGGAAACTATTAAAATCGCTCTCGATTGATTTGCATACGCTTTATGAGTCTTCGATCATCTTGATATGTGATCTACGGTCATATTAAATTCTTCGTCTAAATGTCGTTTGAAATCTTTTTCATTGGAATATGCTTTGACTTAATTGTCTCTTTTCCAATACCTCCTTCTGGTACAAAACAACTTCATTTCCTTGTTTAACAACTTCTTGATCTACTTAATCGTTAAAACCTCTATGTTGTTTCCGACCTCAAAACACCGCCTTTACCTTTCTTAAAAATCAAGATCTCATTTCCTTGTCCTCACAATTTGTTCGCATTTTGTTGTTAGGAAATAAATCTTAATCTGGATCGTATTTAACTCTTTTTCTAGTTATTACAAACACTTCCTACTAACTTCCTTTATAACCGTTTTGAATTTCTAGATTCTTAATAGTCATAAAAGCAGTCCTGCCACTCTCTTCATAATTCCCCAAGATTGATATGATATTATTCTTGACAAAAACTCCCATCTTTCCAAGCTCATAACATATAGCTTTAACTTCTGACTCTGCTTCTTGTTACCACACTACCCTTCTGGTTACAGCCACAACTTCCCACATTTATCTTAGTAAAATCTCTAGGGATTCTTCTCCCGAAATCTTATTTTCTAATCATGGGGTCTCATCAACCTCTGCTAATTCTCATTCTTATAAGCATCTATTGTGCCCACTCTTCTAACTCCAAATCTTCGGGATTCCACATTCTTCCCTTAACTAATTTATGTGTTTTCTATTTAATCGCTTCTGGAAATTTCCTGGTTTCCCCTTCTTTCTCCTCTTGTCATTTTATTTCATCTTGGTCAACTTTCCTCCATCCTTGATAATCATGACTTTCTACCTTGGCTTGCATAAGTTATTTACTCCACATAATCACCTTACCCCTCATTCAGTCCTGATTCTTCTTAATAATTCTTACAAACCATTCTGTTTCACTTCACTCTGCTTTATCCAAGTCATCCTTCTTGTTTCTAACATCTTATGATATTCTATCTACTATTTTTACCCTTCAATAGATGTCCAAAACAATCTTTCTTCAGCATTGAACATCTCATACCCAACATCTTCATCACCATTCACTTTTCATCCTTTAACCGTATCTGTAATCATGTGCTCTTCTTTACCGTCTTTTTTTTCCTTTATTCAATTCTCATTAGCCTCGGACCTTGTCCATGCTTTATCGGTTCAGTAATTATTCCAATTTGACACGACATATCTGTCTTAATCACCAAATTCTTAAACTTGCATAACCAATTCTTCGTCCATGCAGTTATAGTTCTATCATTTAAGACGTCGTCACGCCTATCTTCACATCCCTTCTTCATTAGAAATTTTGAACTCATCGAATTTCTGACAAACGAGGTCAATAAAATGAATAGCATCAAGTACGAGTATACACTAAGTTTATTTGATAAAGCTTTTATAAAAGAGTTTTAACCGAGAGATCAATATGATCTTTTGAACTATTATCAGGTTGTATTTGTCACTTGGTTAACCATCACTGTACATAAAGATGGCCAGTCCTTAGTACTTTCGTGACAAACACAATTAGTGGCGTCCCACTGGACTTCTATCATAAAGATAAGATGTCCCTGAATCCCTATCTACATAGGTTGTTCATCTCGGCTGAAATAGAGAAATTCAAGCATTCGTGGTAATAGAAGGGATTCAAGAGTTTCGAAAATCTTCATGTAAAATTGAATCAAGTACTCTCTGAAAAATTCAGATATTTCCGAAAGAACGAGATTGAAGTCGACTAAATCTTAATACGAAACTCATCATCGATTGATGTATAAAAGACTTTTCGATAGATGCTTCAATGATTGATCAAGCAAACATTCAAGAAATTCCTAATTATTCATAACCCCACTCTTGCCGACTAAGCACTAATATACTTAGCTGCCAATACCGGACTGACAATAATGAGTTGAATAAATAAGAAGATCTCAATTCATTCTCGATTTTTGAACCGTCACTACATAACGAATGCCTCAGCCACGATACCAACCGGGAATTAATTTAGGACGATTTAAAAGAAAGATAGGAAAATTTCTCTAGGCAATGAATTGAACGAAATCCAAGATTAAAGGTGCACAGCGACACTTAACTTCCAATTCTTGCTAGTAATCGCTTCCCACTTCGCATTCTTAACCTTCTCGTACCATCTCTGAAACGTTCACATCGAAACTAATATCGTAGAAAGTTCTAGATTCTACGCAAAAATCTCGAGATAATGTCCCCCGGACTGATAGCTCCAGCTGCCCACTTAGCTTATGTCGCTTTGGGTTCGCTGTTTTGATAATAGCCCAATCCTTAAACGATTCAAACTTCTACTCGTGTGATATGCCGAAAGACCGATTAACGTCGCAATGCTTACCGAAGTATCCTAACGCGATCCTTACCCTAAACCGTTCTACCCGACGTCTATCTTATACACGTACCCTAACCCTCCTATTCTATTCCAGTGACCATAACCTGTTGCTCTGATACCAACTTGTAGCATCCCATAATTCGGGGTACAGATTTGGGGCCATTAATCACCATCAATTTCTTACAACTCTGATTATAATCATTATATGACAATAGAAAACAATAAATAAAGGGGTTTTATTTCATTCTATGAAGGAATCAGCTATATCAACCTTTAGATTGCCACGAGGGCCAACAATTCACCATTAATAAGGTGCATCGGAAACTAGAACTGATAAGGGTTCCGATATCAAAATATTATTAAAACAGACTTCCAAGGAGTGATGAACTGAACATCTCAATCTCAGAGTATAGATTAGAATTTGAACTTTTATTTATTTATTTTAAAAAAACATCAAGGTTAGGCTGCTGATCAGTCACGCACTAACCCCGGACAAATGCACACAACAATGTCCTTAATTGGATCCATGGCACCCATTGGCCTTAACTTCTGACCATTAATCTGGTCTCCCCGAAGGGACATCTGTTGACCATAATATGGTCTTCCCAAAGGGACATCTGTAAAAAAAAACATTTCAAATTCTAAGTCAAACGCATTAGGTGTCGGAATAATTGACAACCTTTGTCAACCGAACAACTAAAAACTCGCGTCTAGAATAATTCATGATTAAGAGTTAGTGAGGAAGCAACAATATTTACTGGTATCGACAAGTTCGATACGATACAAGGGAATAACCAACTAGTCAAGATCTTTAATAAATACTGACAAGTTCGGTAATAAGTGGGGTGGAGAATATAGAGAACAATACTTTGAATCCATATCGACAAGATACTATAAGTAATTGGGGTCATAACATCAATAACTCGATTAAAGAGAGAATCGAATTGAGCAACAATAAAAGATATAAAGTGCAACAAAATAATCAACAGTAAAATTCTAGGTTGGAGCCGGAACATGATTAAGCACTGCGAAATAATAAAACCTTTCAACACATGGTAAGGTTTGACTCAACGTAAATGAGTAAGACAGCTTAATCGATTAATTGCAAAAAGATAGTTTTAGGATAATCAATTTCAAATCAATTTGGAGAAAACATTTTTAAAAAGAAAGGGTTCACTGGTGAAATTATGCTAAAAATCAGAAATTTCATTAACAAGTATTAACAGGAATTTAAAACTTGAATTCTCTCTATTTAGAGAGCTCCTTAAACATTTTCAGGAAAATCAAAAAAATAAAAGAAAGGCCTTCCACTAAGGAGCTTTAACATTCCATGAATAAAATAATATGCGGGAAAAAGTTATTGGTAAGGTTCTTTGAAGAATTTGGTGTTTGGATTATGGGTGGAGAAAACAATTTATTTCACGCTCAATGAGGAAGTACATCACTTTCTGACATGCTTGACCAATCCATCGTATACAACCAAAGTATTGAATTGCATCACTTGAATAATAAGTGAAAAGCAAAACACTTGCCTCGATTTACGGAGTTCCTGCTTTTCACCTCAATTCTTAACTCAGTTTCATGACAGCCTTTAGTTGCTAGCCTTTTATTTGGCCCTACTTCCTTTTCCTACTTCGTAACTCATCAATTTCCACGTCCATCCACCCATCGGCTTTGATACTCGTCCTTCTATTCGTCCATCAGATTACCCGCACACTGTCCTTGGCTAGGTTTCCTACTCAAACCATTTTTCAGGTCAAATACTATATAATACCCAACTAAGCAAAATCTTATTATTTTGCTTTATTCTACCCATACGCGTCCTATATCGTTTACACACATATTTTATATAGACATATACAATCATTTTCACAAAATAGCTTTAATATAACCACTAGGTCAAATACTTACTTCACATAAATACTTAACACAGATGGTCACTTGATACTTAGATACTATCTAGGCAACCACTTCACAGCAAATTCACAACATACTTTCAAATCATTAAATCAAATAGATTAAATAGATTTTAAATAAATTTACAGGGGAATTTTAGAAAATTTCGGCATGAAGTATTTGTAAATAGGACTATTCCCCTATTTTTCAATTCAACAACCCAAGGAAAATCAAGCTGCCTCAATTGCAACAACATAAAGTAAACAAATAATGAAAGTACCCGCCCGAACATGCGGCAACTAAACACATAAGAAAAGTATCCGCCCAGACATGAGGCAACTAAACATTTAAAGAAATTTACCCGCCCAGACATGCGGCACCTCAACACGTAAGAAAAGTAAATTGATAACTTAACTTTACTATAAATTACATTTGAAAGCTAGATTAAAACAAACCACACAGCCTCTAGGACCAGTGGTATTTTTTCAGAATTCACCACTTAACATTTATACCCAAATATAAAATTCAAACAGCTATACATCACTTAATCGAAATCATTTTAATGCCAAGTACTAATGACTGATAACCGACCATCAATTAGCCACATATAACCCATCACCAAGTAATTGTCAATTAAGGCACTTAACACATACTTTAACTCGACTTACGACAATTAGCACTTAGCACTTAACAATTAACATACACTAATCTGAACCTTTAATCGGAATCGCAATTAATACCACAATTATAATTAACCAATATCGACTCTCCGAATTAAATCTAGGAAATAAACGATATCCATAATTTACAAAATTAGTCAAATTACGACAATTAACATGTAACTCGCAACTTGAAACTAGTTAAATCACAACAATATTATCGAAACTCAATATCATCTAATTACTAAAATTAACACCATAAATTCACACTTAAAAACTAATTAAATCCCCACAAGTAAATATATAATTTAAAAATACAAAAATTGTACCATTCCGATTCCGTCCCGAAAACAAGCCACCGAAAAATTCCTACCATCTCTCTCTCTCTCTCTCTCTCTCTCTCTCTCTCTCTCTCTCTCTCTCTCTCTCTCTCTCTCTCTCTCTCTCTCTCCCTCCCTACCTACCTCTCTCCCCCAATTGATCTCTCCTCCACTGCCTTCCCCGACCAGTCGCCGGCCGCCACCACCGCCGGCCGCCGCCGTGCGCGGTGGGGCGCCGCCCCTCTCCCCCTCCTGCTGCGATTTTCCTCCTCCCACACCTGCACACACACAATTTTTATTCACACACACATATATACACACACCTTTATATCTATATAAACTAATTGATTTTAATCAATCAATCCCTCTTTTCTTCCTCCCCAATCTCTTTTCTCTCTTTCTTTCTTCTTCTCCTTTTTTCTCCCCCCGGTTCTAGAATCTCTCGGCTGTTGTGTTTTTAACTCTAATGGGCTTGGCCCATTACTATTCAGTACTACTAATTGTAACCCACTTCTAATTAAACCCGCAAAATATCACTCGGATAAAAATAATAATAATTCGAGCTAGAAGATTTGATTTATAAAAAAAATAATAATTCCAGTATAATTAAATACTAGAATATTTTTAAAGATTTGTGGAGAAGGAATTAGAATTAAATCTAATTTTTCTGAATTGATATGCATTTTACAAATCACCATTAAATAGAAAATTGTAAAAAATTAAACTTTTCATTCTTAAAATAAAGAATATAAAATTACGAGCACACACATATTTTTAAAATATTTTTCGGATCAAAAATGAATTGAATATGAATTTTTCAAGTTTTGATCCTTGAAATACAATAAGACTCTTAAAATCATTTTAAAATACTCAAACACCCAAAATAATTCATCCAACAATTTTAAAAACTCAATAAATATATAAAGAAAATATTTCAAAAGATTTCATGATTTTTAATCCCTCTGAAAATTTAAAAAAATTGACAAAGGATCAAAAAGCATGATTCAAATATATTAAAATCCTCATATATACAAGTAAAAATATACCGACCTTCACATACCCAAATCATCATATAATCACATAAACATAACTTCACACATATTCCACTTTCCAACAATAATCACATAATAATATCCATAATTTATATTAAATAATTATTTCTAATTTCGAAATTTTCTAGGACGTTATAGACACCTTTATAGGCCAATGTGTTGCCTCTTGGGAACCCAAGCTATCCTAATGAGAGGAATTGATGTCCAGAGGGACTTTGTGTCCGGTATGGGGACTTTATGGGCTGATCACCTGTATTGTCTATGTGAAGTAAAACCTCCAATCACTTTTAAAGTAATTTATTTATAAGACTGTGAAATGAAATTAGTTTCTTATTGGAAATGTCAATTGTCTTGCACATATTTTATTATCAACTGTTGCTTTACTTTCCAGTTGATATCCTGTTGTTACCAAATGTCAGTATTATTCTATTGCTTCTAGTCATATCATTCTGCCATCTTATTATTGTCGGAAGCCAGCTTTATGTTTGTTGTCAGTTTTCAGTTTATTTAGAAGTTGTTACTTAACTATTCACTTGCTGAGCGTTGTTGGCTCACTCTTGTTTTATTCATCTAACCTTTCAGCTAGACTTAAGAATGGTGTACCTATGTCTTATAATTCGAACGAGTGTGGTAAGGCATTCTATTCAAGTTAGATTTCAGAATCAGCATGGACTCATACAGTATTGGACTGCGCTTCTGATAAGAAGGTATAGTAGTTATAATAGTTGTTGTAATTTAAATTCTTGTTTCATACTATAACCTGAGATCGATCCTCGTGGAGGGGTCGTCTATATAATTAAGTTATACTTAGTTGTATTGGTTGTGGCACCAAATCTGGATCCCGGATTTGAGGCGTCACAAAAATTATCATTGTTTCCACCACCATCGCCCTGATCATCATCATTATTATCATTATTATCATCATCAACAACATCAGGTGGATTGTCACCATCTGAATCTAACACTTTCAAGAACTTTTTATTGATCAATTACATACACCCTATAAGCTCTTCTCGAATAACCAATAAAAATTGTTTCATGTGCTTTGGCCTCGAATTTTCCACAACGATTATCTCTATCTTTGAGCACAAAGCATTTTGTTCAAATACATGAAAGTAATTGAGTGTTGGTTTCTTTTCATACATTATTTTATAAGGTGTCTTCATTAAATCTTTGTTGAGAAGAGTTCGATTCTGGGTATAACACAAAGTGTTGACAGCTTTAGCCCAAAAGTACAAAGGCAACCTTGATTAACTTAACATAGTACGTGCAGCTTCAATCAAGGTTATGTTCTTTCTTTCTACAACCCCATTTTGCTGAGGAGTTCTGGGAGCTGAGTACTATCTTGTTATGCCCTTGTCAGCACAAAAGTCATTTACAACTGCATTCTTGAATTCAGTTCCGTTGTCTGACCTTATAGCTCGTACTGGATACTTTGAATCCAGCTCAATCAACTTGATGTGATCAATCACCAATTGTGGAGTTCCATCTTTGGAATTTAGGAATAGGACCCAAGTGTACTTTGAGAAATCATCAACAATCACGAGAGCATACCTTTTCTTTGACATTGACATCACATTAACTGGACCAAAAAGATCCATTTGTACTAATTGTAGAGGTTCTGTTATTGATGATATGTCAGTGCTCCTGTGAGTTGCTATTTTTAATTTGCCTTTTTTACAGGAATCATAGAGTCCTTCCAATGTAAATTCCATTGAAGGCAAACCTCTCACCAATTCTCTTTTAACCAGGGAATTCATTGTCTTAAATTAAGGTGAGAGTGTTTCTTGTGCCATAACCAACTCTCATATGTAGATGCTTTTGAATAGAAGCAATTGATTCCTTCAGGGTTTCCAGAGTTTATGTTGGCTACGTACAGATTGCCTTTTCTAACCCCAACCGTGCAGGCTGTTCATGTCTCTTATGAGAGATCAGAAAATTCTTCTTATTAAAGAAGGCCTTAAAACCCTTGTCACAGAATTGACTGATACTTAGCAAATTATGATCAAGTCCTTTCACAAAAGACACTTCATCGATGATAACATTACCAGCTTCTAATCTACCATATCCATCAATTTTACCTTTGCTGTTATCTCCAAAGGTAACCACTGGGCCGACTTTCTCCACCACATTTGTCAGCAGGGCTCTATCTCCGGTCATATGCCTTAAACATCCACTGTTCAAAATCCACATAACACTATCAACCTGTTCCACACGCTGCAATGGCAAATAGGTTAAATTTCCTTCGGAACGCAAATCTGATAAGGTCAAAAGTATTTAAAGAATTGGCCTTTATCAGGCAAAAATACATTCAGAATCTTCGCACCAACATTTTGCTTAATAATGGGAACCTTAACCCTATAAACAGATTTAACAATCATTTGTTTCAACTTTGGTTTCCATGTCTTTTTACCAACAACAACATTTTGAGCAATGACTGGATACTTGACTTTTTATACAGCCTTGGTCAAACTTTGGTTAGGCTTTGGTACAAGTGTCTCTCTCCTAACATTAGGAGGACTAGTAGTTTTAGATATAACATATTTATTTCTATTTATGTGTTGTCGAGGAGCAGTCTTATTAGCACATGCATGATTACCATTAAAGTAAGCAGACATAACATTAAATGCACAAGACATGCAATTCACAACACCACATGCTTTATGAGAAGAATCAATAATAGGCATGGTAGGCATGTTAGACATGTTGTTATTGTTCACATTATTATGAATTAATCTAGTGTTCAAAGAACTAGTTGAATTAACAATCTTGACTGGCACCTTAGGCACATCTTGTCTAGAACAGACATTTGCATTGACAATGTCCTCAGTTCTCAACTCTTCATGAATAACTAAAGAAGTGGTATCTAAAGGTTCTGCAATAGACTTCTTAAAGAGTGGGTTCTTGACACCCTTAAGCACATGTGGTATTCCCCTTTCTTCAACACTAACAGGATTGGGGGAATTTATGTCTAACATTCCAACAGCTTCATTATAACCAAACCCTATTCCTACGGTTTGATCAACATCTTGTCTGTTGAAAATCTCTTTAGCCACTTTACAAGAATTATAGTAAGCCCTAACCTTGGTTTCAAGTTCACTGATTTTAGCAAGTTGTTTAGACACTACTTCCACTAAGGACTTCTCCCTTTTATTAAGTAGTTCTATTTCCTCAATTTTGCTTATCCTGACTATTGTGCACATTTTTTAATTCTAACAATTGATTTTCAAGATCAGTGTTCAACAAATTTATTCTAGCATTTTCTCTTTTAGCACAATCCAAAGTACTACCAAGATGACGTATTATCTCAACGTCAGTAAATTTTACCTGTGAGGTAGAACCATTGGTGATGTTAGAATTTGCCATCAAAGCAAGATTGCGCACTTCTTCATCCTCACTATCCGTGTCATCCCAACTCTTACCAGCAGCAACACAGGACTTTCCAGCCTTCTTCTTTTCAGGAGCATAATCCCTCCTTTGACCTTGTTTGGGTTTTTGACACTTAGTTACAAATTGTACCAGTTCATTACAGTTGAAGCAACGAATCTTGCTTATGTCAACTACTCCAGTTTTTTAGCAACCCCTGCTACTAGAGGATGAAGAAGCTCCTCTCTGGAATCTATTGTTGTTAGATTTGAATCTGAACTTGGGATTCCTCCTGAATCAAAAGTTACTGAACTTCCTCACCATCATTGCCATGGATTCATCTTCCAACTGATCCAGCTCTTCTAATGAATAAAACTCTCCACCATCCTAATTGATAGGTGTCTGACCAAATTCAACCTCAAACTGTTCCCTGTCAGAGCTCTAAGGTCGAATTCTACCTCTACCATAAATCTCTTTCTGTTGAGCTTGCTCCAATTCATAAGTTATCAGAATACGGAAGAGTCTTTCAAGAGAAATTTCATTCATGTCTCTGGATTCCCTAATGGAAGTGATCCTGTGTTCTAGATAAGTAGGCATTGTCAGAAGGAAATGTATTTTCGAAGTTGGGTTAACTGCGGATTCTTACTATTTGCACCACTTTTACTAAAACCTTCATAACTCGATAACCGTTAACTCAAATGACACACCGTTTTCGCGTGCACGATCTAGAGAATGTCTAGAAGGTAACCAACTCAAGACATGGCTCTGGTCAGAAGAGGTATTTTTCGTAATTTACAAAACAGGGCAGGGGTTTAGCAATGAATAGTGTCATCTCCTTAAAGGGCCTTTCCCCTTGCGCAACCTCGGATTATGCATTTTTATAAAATCAGAAAGTAATCTTTTTAACTCAAAACTTCACTCAAACCTTGATAACTGACCTTAATATTTATCCTCAAAATTTAACATTATAAATCGATTCCTAAGGGTCTCAATCATAGTCTCAAAGTGGTTACATTTCTGCAAAGAAATCTCTTGAACCACTTTCACTAAAACTTGAATAACTCTTAAACCGTAAACTCTTTTAATGTGATTCTTGCGGAAAAATAAACTAGACATCCATACCTATAACAATATTCAGTGGTGATTTTAAAAATAATATTATGGTCTCGGGGCTCACTGTTTTTAGGAGCTAACAAAATTTTGCCTTTACGACGGCTATATCTCGGACATTTCCATTTTACAAACACTACAACCAAGCCATACCAGGCAACCAATCATCCTCAACTTCAACAATCATCCATTACACTTCTCTAAGACTAGGGCTGGGAAAAAATCCGAAAAATCCGATATCCGTCCGAAATATCTTTGTTCGTATCCGGAAAAAAGCGGATATTATCTTTATTCGGAGTCAACCGAATATTATCCGTATCTGAATCTGGGAGTTTAGCATGCGGATATGGATATAGGCGCATCCATATCCGAAAATATCCGTATCCGAAATGAATTATATATAATATATATTTTTAATATATAATATATATTTTAATAAATAATTACAAAATATAGCTTGCCTATCATTCTATCAAGAAAATATAATAATATAGTTATCATTAATTATTAAGAATAAAAATATAATCATGTTTATACTAAGTTATGATTAATTATTAAACATTGTAACATAACAATCAGGTAGCCTAAGTGGTTTGAGTGTGGCATTAGGAATTTAGAAAAGCAAAAGGAGCGGCACTCGGGTTCAATTCCCTCCTCACGCAATAATTTTGGACAACCAAGACTGCAAGTGGCGGATCCGGATATATCCGGATTCGGATCCGGATTCGTTCGGATATTATCCGTATCCGGTTTAACCGAATATTTTCGAATCCGGATACGGATTCGGATATCATTACTGGTTGTCGGATCCGGATATGGCCATATCCAGCTCCGTATTATCCGATTCCCACCCCAATCTAAGATCAGTGGTGGTGTTCGAATTCAACACCCATCATTTTAAACATTTTACAAGGCCAAATAATCACTAAAGCACTCAATATGACCTTAACTTTGCATGAACCTCAAAACACTTCAAAACTCATATAAAACTCAAAGGTGGGTTAGGGTTTATACCTTCCTTGATGTCTTAAAAACACTAACAATGCTTGGGAATCCTTAAACAAGCCTTCGATAGTCCTTAGGAAGCTTAAACTTGAACATTAAAACAAGAAAGCAAGGTTAAGTTACTATTCACTACTATTCATCATCACTTTGTAAAATCTGTATAAATTCGAAAATTCAGAGAATGGTTCTCAAATTTTTACCACACCTTCTACTCTTCAAGGGCTTTCTTTTGAGTCATAGCTCATCACCAGGGGATGCCTGAAGCTTGACTTATGGGCTTGCTAAGGTGAAAGGTCGAAACTGCCAATTGCTGGACAGTTTTGATTCTCCAACTTGGAGGATAGATTTGACTAGGCTACACTCTTTTATTGGCCATGAAATTTTAAACGTGTGTTCTACATATAATTAGGAAGCTATGGTTCAAATTTGGTGATTTATGAATGGGTAGAAGTGGAGATATGAATTTTTCTTTCATGGTTGCTCATGCTGGACAGTTTTGGTGTTCTTTGTTTTCTCTTGCTTTTCTCTCTTTAATCTCCTTTTTGACTAGTTGGTGAATGATTTGGGTGAGATTTGTGATACACACCAGCTACTAACACCTTTTAATCCATGTGGCTAGCTTGTGTGGTGGATAAAATACGGTGACAAGAAGCCTTGTTGGCATGTTCTTGATCAAATACCTCTTAAATCCTTTTTCTTTTGATTTCTTGATTTCTTTTTCCACCAAATTCACTTGATATAAAACCCTAGATGATCATGCATGGTTTCTAATCTCGTTACGTATTTAATCCCTAATTTTTTTTTGCGTTCGCTTAGTCGCTTAATCTCGTCATAAAGTTCTAGTGATTCCTAGAACGCTCGTTATACTAACTCAGGGATTTTCGTTCTAATTCCTTAAATCACCTTTATTAAAATAATAAAATATAAAATCCTCAAATCCTCAAATTAAATATATCACCTGTCTTGGTTGCATTTGATATGCTCTTCACTGCTCGGTCAAATATTCCATGAAAATAAAGTTTGGAATTTCTGAATTTCGATCGCGTTTACATACACTTATTTACCTCGTAGATTACTAATATAATTTCGAAATATCCATTTCCTATCCCGTACATAGGGTAACATGAAAAATTTCTTAATCCTCAAAAATCACTATTCATCCATAATATCACTATTCATCCCTGCAAATCACTATTCATCCCTTAAATGAAAATTTTTATCAAGTTCAGAAATTTGGGTTATTACAGCTGAGTACTATCTTGTTATGCCCTTGTCAGCACAAAAGTCATTTAAAACTGCATTCTTGAATTCAGTTCCGTTGTCTGACCTTATAGCTCGTACTGGATACCTTGAATCCAGCTCAATCAACTTCATGTGATCAATCTCAAATTGTGGAGTTTCATCTTTGAAATTTAGGAATAGGACCCAAGTGTACTTTGAGAAATCATCAACAATCACGAGAGCATACCTTTTCTTTGACATTGACATCACATTAACTTGACCAAAAAGATCCATTTGTAGTAATTGTAGAGGTTCTGTTATTGATGATACGTCAGTGCTCCTGTGAGTTGTTGTTTTCAATTTGCCTTTTTTACAGGCATCACAGAGTCCTTCCAGTGTAAATTCCATTGGAGGCAAACCTCTCACCAATTCTCTTTTAACCAGGGAATTCATTTTCTTAAATTAAGGTGAGAGAGTTTCTTGTGCCATAACCAACTCTCATATGTAGATGCTTTTGAATAGAAGCAATTGATTTCTTCAGGGATTCCAGAGTTCATGTTGGCTACGTACAGATTCCCTTTTCTAACTCCAACCAGTGCAGGCTGTTCATGTCTCTTGTGAGAGATCAGAAAATACTTCTTATTAAAGAAGGCCTCAAAACCCTTGTCACAGAATTGACTGATACTTGGCAGATTATGCTCAAGTCCTTTCACAAAAGACACTTCATCGATGATAACATTACCAGCTTCTAATCAACCATATCCATCAATTTTACCTTTATTGTTATCTCCAAAGGTAACCACTGGGCTGGCTTTCTCAACCACATTTGTCAACAGGGCTCTATCTCCGGTCATATGCCTTAAACATGCACTTCAAAATCCACATAACACGATCAACCTGTTCCACACCCTGCAATGACAAATAGGTTAAATTTCCTACGGAACCCAAATCAGGTAAGGTCCAGAGTATTTAAAGAATTGGCCTTTATCAGGTAAAACTACATTCAGAATCTTCACAACAACATTTTGCTTAATAATGGGAACCTTAACCCTATAAACAGATTTAACAATCATTTGTTTCAACTTCGGTTTCCATGTCTTTTTACGAACAACAACATTCTGAGCAATGACTAGACACTTGACTTTGTATACAGCCTTGGTCAAACTTTGGTTAGGCTTTGGTACAAGTGTCTCTCTCTCCTAACATTAAGAGGACTAGCTGTTTTAGATCTAGCATATTTATTTCTATTTATGTTTTGTCAAGGAGCAGTCTTATTAGCACATGCATGATTACCATTAAAGTAAGCAGACAAAACATTAAATACACAAGACATGCAATTCACAACACCACATGCTTTATGAGAAGAATCAATAATACGCATGGTAGGCATGTTAGACATGTTGTTATTGTTCACATTATTATTAAGTAATCCAGTGTTCAAAGAACTAGTTGAATTAACAACCTTGACTAGAACCTTAAGCACATCTTGTCTAGAACAGACATTTGCATTGGCAATGTCCTCAGTTCTCAACTCTTCATGAATAAGTAAAGAAGTGGTATCTGAAGGTTCTGCAATAGACTTCTTAAAGAGAGGGTTCTTGACACCCTTAAGCACATGTGGTATTCCCCTTTCTTCAGCACTAAGAGGATTGGGGGACTTTATGCCTAACATTCCAACAGCTTCATTGTAACCAAACCCTATTCCTACGATTTAATCAACAGCTTGTCTATTGAAAATCTCTTTAGCCACTTTACAAAAATTATAGTAATCCCTAACCTTGGTTTCAAGTTCACTGATTTTAGCAAGTTGTTTAGACACTACTTCCACTAAGGACTTCTCCCTTTTATTAAGTAGTTCTACTTCCTCTTTTTGCTTATCCTGACTATTGTGCACATTTTTTAATTCTAACACTTGATTTTCAAGATCAGTGTTCAACAAATTTATTCTAGCATTTTCTCTTTTAGCATAATCCAAAGTACTACCAAGATGACGTATTGTCAGTAAATTTTATATGTGAGGTAGAACCATTGGTGATGTTAGAATTTGCCATCAAAGCAAGATTGCGCACTTCTTCATCCTCACTATCCGTGTCATCCCAACTCTTACCAGTAGCCACACAGGCCTGTCCAGCCTTCTTCTTTTCAGGAGCATAATCCCTCCTTTGACCTTGTTTGGGTTTTTGACACTTAGTTGCAAAGTGTACCAGTTCATTACAGTTGAAGCAACGAATCTTGCTTCTGTCAACTACTCCCGTTTTGTAGCCACCCCTGCTACTAAAGGATGAAGAACCTCCTCTCTGGAATCTATTATTGTTAGATTTGAATCTGAACTTGGGATTCCTCCTGAATCTAAAGTTACTGAACTGCCTCACCATCATTACCATGGATTCATCTTCCAACTGATCCAGCTCTTCTAATGAATAGAACTCTCCACCATCCTGATTGACAGGTGTCTGACCAACTTCATCTTCAAATTGTTCCCTTTCAGAGCTGTAAGGTCAAACTCTACCTCTACCGTAAATCTCTTTCTGTTGAGCTTGCTCCAATTCATAAGTTTTCAGAATACCAAAGAGTCTTTCAAGATAAATTTCATTCATGTCTCTGGATTCCCTAATGGCTGTGATCCTGTGTTCTAGATTTATAGGCATTGTCAGAAGGAACTTCCTATTAATTTCTTTGAGTGTATAATACTTGCCATGTAGTTGCAAGTTGTTGATCAATTTGTTATACCTTTCAAACACTTCTTGAATACCTTCATTAGGGCCTGATCTGAAGTGTTCATGCTCAGAGGTTAGTATCTCTAATTTGTTCTCCCTAACTTCATCCGTTCCTTCATTGATGGTTTCAATAGTTTCCCACATGTGTTTAGCATTTTTACAGTTAACAACTTGGTTGTACATTACTTAGTCCAGGTTTCATAAACCCTTCCAGGAGTAACAACAACTCCTTCAACAACTACTTCTTGTTCAAAGACCAAAGGAATTTTTGGTCCATTTTTCAACATTCCTAAAAATTTGGGATTGGCAACTTAAAGAAACAACATCATCTTGTTCTTCCACATATCATAGTTATTTTTGTCAAAGATAGGTATCTTAACCGTACCAACTTTTGATGACATGATGAATTTTTATATGAGTTAAAAATTTGAGCTCGATTTTTAATTGAGTAAAAACAGGATTTTGATTTTTACTTCAATCAAATGGCTCGGATACCAATTGTTAGGTCCAACAAAGTTGTAGAAGGGGGGGTTGAATACAGTCTATTCCTTTTTCTCAAAATTTGTCCGTTTGATTTAAACTTAATTTAGACAAATTTGTGCGGAATTAAAATGAAACAAAGTTCAAGTTAAATATAACGATATATTAAACTTGAGGGTTGTTCGCACTAAATCACGCAAGCGTACGTGGTCACAAGTAATATATGAATAAGTCAAGTTCGTTCCCACAGAGATCTGGTTTAGGTTTCAATTCAGTTAATGTACCTATGCAACAATGTATGGTTTTTATTCAATGCTAAGACAATTAACAAATTTGGGTTTTAATTAACTAAAATTAAATAAAAAAAAGTAACAAACTAAGATTAATTAACTAACGAGAATTGGAATCGAATTACTTATGCGAGAGAAAACATGGGATCCCAACTTCATTAAATACTTCACTTAGAGCTGATGCCTTTAATCAATGTATGTGATGGTTATGATATCTGATCAGACAAAACTAAACAAGTATAGGCTACCTCTCAGTATACGAATACCAAACTACTCATACATCCACAAAAGAGATAGAAGATGGGTAGACACCAATTATGTTTAGACCCTATATCTCTATAAGATTTGAAAACATTACGGTTTAAGCACAAGTTATCCAAAAAGATCACATAGGGCAATGTAAAATAGTTCAATTTAGACTACGAATCATGTTGGTAAACAATCATGAACCTATGCTAGCATGGCAAGTTCTAAATCTCAAGATCCACTCTCGCTTCACAAGAGATTAACAGATTATATGTTAGCTATGCATCTAACAATTAAGCATAACCATACGAGGATATCAATATACATCACACACAGATTTTTAAAGCACACAAACTACTAAACTACATAGATAAATCTGTTAGAATCCCATGACAACGATTAGTTCATAATCGAACCATTCGTCATCATAGGATCAAGTGAAAACATGATAATAAAACAAGGTCTGAATAAAATTAGAGTAATAGAGTTAAGAAAACAAATCCCAAAAACATCCAAGAGTTTCGCCTTAATAGAAGAATACAAAAGAAAAGTAGATCTTAGAACTCGGTTGCTTGTCACGAGCGATGGAATCCTTCTTCGATTATGTTTCTTCGTCTCTCGGCTCTCTTTATGTGTTATGGAGGGTATTGGTATGAATTACAATGATAGGTAGTGTTTATATAGGCCCTAGAATTCTTTTCGAACAAGAAAAGTCCAAAAATACTTCTTAAAATCAAAATAGGACAAAATTTCAGGATTTTTCCAGAAGCAACCGGCGCCCCTGCGTCACTTGGAGTGCAGCCTGCGCTGCTCCGCTTGTTTTCTGGCACCCCTACGCTGCTGCATAGTGCAGCCGCGCTACTGCAAACTGCCGTGTCTAGATCCACATCAATCCCGTGTCTTCATCACCCAATCCTCGGCTCCCCTAGGCTTAGGAGGCTACCCAATAAGCCTACGAATAGCACGGGGCGTATAATCCACATTCAACCCCCTCACCACAGAATACCCATCCTTATCTAGCTTAGCATTTGCATAAAACTCTCAAACTATGCTCAATGGAACCGCCGTTGCCATCTCACAAAAAGTAGCCCAACCCATATCACTAATCACCTGGAGCATCTCTAACTCATGAAGAGGCAACAATTCCCTCTCTTTAATAACCGCCTTAGACATTAAACGAGTAAACTCCTCTCTAGCCTCTGGAGATACAAACTTCTCCACATCACCCCCCAAACTAGAATCTTCATCCGAAGATGGATTAGCACTACTACTTCCAACCACTCTTTGACATTTAGGAGCCATCTCAATCAAAAACAACACCAAATAACCGACTAACAAGTAATTTCAATGTCCCAAACCAACACACAACAAAACCCCCAAATTGCAAGAACACAATTCGTAACAAATAAAGAGTTGAGATTAGAATTATACCCACACGAATTCGAGAGGTGAACTTGCACGAAATACTTCCCCCACACTTGAATCGAACCTTCCTTGAAGTTAAATTGGATGGAGATATAAGATTTGAAATATAAAGATGGGGTTGTGTGTATAGAGGTGTATGTATATGATGAGATTTATGAATTTAGAGAGTGAATTAGAGATATGAATGGATTGGGAGATGTTAGTGTTGGTGTATACTGAAAATATTTATTTGAAGTATTTACATTATTTCTGGCCGGTTTAATTGAGAATCATTTAAATGTTTACATGTTGTCTAAATATTATATATTGTGAATAATCTAGTATCAAATGGGATACAGAATATTAGATTATTAAATACGGTTTATATAATATAATAAGGTTCACAGCACAGGTGGAGTTAGACAATCCACTGGAATGGCTGTAGTATTATTTAGATTAGTTTATATTGACTAATAAATAATACTAGTATACTTTGTGTATATTGAACAGGATCAAATTTAGAATTGTTCCCTTATACTGATTAAGAAGGTGAACTAAGATTCTATGTTATTATTAATGCTTAGGTTCTTAATCCGGAAATAATAATTGACACGTATATATTATTTACATGCTTTGATTTATATATGAAAGAATTCTTGTGAATTATTTCATTATATTTTGGGTGATGAAATAATATATATGGTGGGATATTATTTATTGAAGGAATCCATGTCCTGATAATATTCGGGTTAATGATGTCCCCTTGAAAGCTCAAAAAGATTTAATTATGTGAAACCCTGCAGGTGGATTTATTCCGGCATAATTAAATAAAGGTTGAGTGGATGATCAAGGATAAAAGATATTAATTAAATGAATTATCAGTAATTTATTTAATTAATGGACATGCGATATTTTAAACATGGGGAATTTAATAAGCAAATAATATTGGAACCGAATTAATTAATTAAATTACGGTATTAGGAAAGGTAGTGCAAATATTAATTCTTTAGTGGATTGAATTAATATTTAATTACATTGGGCTAGGCTCAAGATGTAATTAGAAGGCCCAACCTAATTATCCATGATCCCTATTGTAGCCTATATATATTCCTATTCTCTTCTTGCTGGGGGCTGGTCGAAAAATTTTGTAGACACCCAGGAGCAAGAAGAGATGTTAACTTGAGAAGACGAAGGCCACACTTCGCTCAAGGGAATTGGGAATACAATAGAAGAGCGTGGAATCAACCGTTAACAAGGTTAATTTTCTATTCGTACTCGTTAATTTATTGTATCGAAATTCGCAGTGCCAAGATCTGATTGTCCCAACAATTGGTATCAAGAGCCTGGTTCATTGGTTCTGCGAATTTTGATACGATGTCCATGTCGTAATTATATATGCATGTGTATAGTGGTGTGCTTGGATAATAATCTTTTGCAGGTTGTTTAGTATCCACTATTATGGCCATGTAATTTTAATTATGTGTTTGGATCCCACGTGGTTTAATCGTGGTTATTTTATTTGGTTTCCACGTGGTTTATCGTGGTTGTAAAACACGAGGGTTGATCGTGTTAGAATAGATTTACAAAATTAGTTTTGTATTAGATCTGTTTTGTAAGTAATTGTTTGATGGATTATGTAAAAATCCGGGTATTTTGTAACAATTATGTGCGATTGAAAATCAAATCCGGAGATGTTTTTTTTTTCCGCTGCGAAACTTTGGGGCTGTTGCTGTGGAAGAATCGAAGAGAAACAGATAGGCTGCGGCTGGAAAAACCCTGGTGAAAGGATGTAACGCAAGTCTGGTATGCGTTACCAGTAATAAATGGTAATGCGCATGGCCAGCCTGCGTAACAGGTGTTACTGTTAGAGTAACGCATGTCTTCTATGCGCAACAGTCTGATCTGGACTGTAACGAAGGTTAGACATGCGTGACTGGTTCCGGATTGCAGATTTTTCTTTTTCCCAGCTGTTGCACGCGCGACACATGTACTCTTATGTTCCAGGCGCGTAAAAGGAGGTCTCCAAGCTGATGTTTTTTTGTCTCCTGTTTGTTTTCAACCGAGTACTGTTGGAAGAATAAGGGGTTGCAGCAAATTGATTATTGGGGCCATAATAGTGGATTTAAATTATGTTTTTTAATTTTAATTCCGCTATTTAATTTTTAATTATTGCTTTAAATAATTATTATGTGTGTTGTTAATTATGTGTGTAATTTTTAATTGCATGTTTAACATAATTAGGACGACATGGACATTAATTTTATTTATTGCTTTAATTTTATGATGCATGCTGCTATGTTATGTGTTCTTTGTTTTGTTATTTTTATAACATGTGGACCTCGAAAAAATAACATAGGGCGATGCATCTAGATAAAATTCCTCAATTTTAAATAAAAATTCTAAGTGGGTGAGGGAATTAATTAGGAATTAAATCCCATGGTCTCCATTATTGTTTGTATGTAATTTAACACCGAGACAAATATAAATTATATACATGCCACCCATCGTGGCGTATGATTTATGGTGTCAGGTAGTGTTATGGATATTACTAGAACAAACTTCCTAAATTAATTACGAATATTGAAAGGTATACATGCCACCCATCGTGGCGTACCAAGTTTCATAGAATTCGATTAATTAGAAGGGTGCCAATGATTGAATATAGATTTTCAATATAGAGAGAAAGGATGATTCTGTCTAGAAAGGGGTCTTAAGTGATGCCTCTTGACAATGCTCCCCCCGATCTGGGAATTATCCTATTATCGATTATTGATTTGAAATATTTAATGGTGGTATCCAGTCTTTTTATTAATTTAAGATTTAATAATGGTATACACTTAGCTATGAAAAATAATATATAGTCCACCCTAACGTGGCATATTATTTAGTAATAGGACCGAAGTAATATTTAAACGAATTTAAGTGGTATATATGTCATCCATCGTGGCGTACCAGATACTTATGGTGTTTAAATATTAGTGCATTAATTTTAATTAATTGTTAGAGGAAACCAATAGGATTTAAGATTTATGCAACTATCTGATTATGTGTTACATGTATGATTCTCAGGATTAGATCACTATGGGCTTTAATCCACTATTCACCATACTTAAGGATAACAAACTTACTGGACCGAACTATATTGAATGGAAACGTAATTTGGACATAGTGTTGACTGCTGAGGAGTACAAATTTTGTACTTATGAACCCAAGCCAGACCAGCCTGCTGAAGATGCTCCTGAAAGTGAGAAGGAGTATTATAAGCGGTGGATTAAGGCTGATGAGATGTCGCGATGTTACATTCTGGCAGCAATGTCGGATGTTTTGCAGCATCAGCATCAGGCTATGCCCACTGCTTCAGATATGCTCTTTAATCTCAAGGAACTTTTTGGAGAACAGAATAGGGCTGCTAGGCAAGTAGCAATGAAGGCTTTAATGAACACTCAGATGGTTGAAGGAACACCTGTAAGGGATCATGTTCTCAGAATGATGTCTCATCTGAATGAGATGGAGATCCTTGGTGCTGATATTGATGGGGAAACCCAGATCGATATCATCCTTATGAGCTTGCCCAAAAGTTTTGAGCAGTTCCGCTTGAATTACACCATGAACAAAAGGATGTATAGTCTCGCGGAACTTCTGACAGAACTTCAGGCAGCTGAAGGACTCTTTAAGCAGAATGTTCAAGTGAATGTGGCCGAGAAAGCTTCTTCATCTAAGCCGAAAGGTAAGAAGAAGAAAAAGACTCAGATACAGAAAGCTGGAAAGATTGCTAATGCAGTGGGAGTTCAAGGTGGTGTGAAAAAGCCTAAGGGCAAGTGCTTCAGGTGCAAGCAGTCAGGTCACTGGAAACAGGATTGTCCTCTTCCTAAGAAGACAAACAATACTGGTATGTCTCTTTCTCTAGTTATAGAAACATATATAGCGGCTATATCTACGAGCACTTGGTGTGTAGATACAGGAGCCACTGACCATGTTTGTAACTCTATGCAGGGGTTCCAGCAATCCAGAATGCTTAGAGATGGCGAGATATATGTGTTCATGGGAGATGCTACGAAAGTAGCAGTAGTTGCAGTTGGAATAATTACATTATCTTTTGGCGATGATAGGATTTTGGTTTTGAACAATTGTCTTTATGTACCTTCGTTTAGAAGGAATTTAATTTCGGTTTCTAAACTTGCCATGGATGGTTATAATGTTTGTTTGGATCGTAATGTTTCTATTATGATGAATAAACGAGTTATATGTTCTGGTACATTGCAAGACAATTTATATATTATTAATCCTATCCAACCAATGCTGCAACATAAGGAAACTAATAACATTCTTTCTAGCTCAAATAAAAGAAAGAAACCTTCTGAATTGAACCAAACATATCTTTGGCACTTAAGATTATGTCATATTAACTTGAGGAGGATTCAAAGACTGGTAGTAGATGGGCCATTAGGCTCGTTGGCAGTGGAGCCATTTCCAGTTTGTGAATCGTGCTTGGAAGGTAAGATGACTAATAGGCCTTTTAAAGCAAAGGGGAATAGAGCTAAAGAAGTGTTAGAATTGGTTCATACTGATTTATGTGGACCTATGAGTATCCAAGCAAGAGGAGGTTATGAGTATTTTGTCACTTTCATTGACGATTATTCTAGATATGGGTACATTTATTTGTTGCGCCGTAAGTCTGAGTGCTTTGAAAAATTCAAGGAGTACAAAGCAAGTGCGGAGAAGCGACATCTTGGAAAATGTATCAAGTCACTACGATCAGATCGTGGTGGCGAATACTTGCTTGGAGAATTTAGGGAATATTTTTCAGAAAATGGGATTGCATCCCAGTTGTCTGCACCTGGCACACCTCAGCCGAATGGTGTAGCAGAGAGAAGGAATCGGACTCTTTTAGAGAGTGTTAGATCGATGATGAGTTATTCAGATTTATCCAAGTCGTTTTGGGGATATTCTATAGAAACAGCGGCTTACCTTCTGAACTTGGTACCTTCTAAGTCGGTTCCCAAGACTCCAATAGAATTGTGGACTGGTAGCAAACCAAGTCTAAGACATATTCGGATTTGGGGTTGTCCAGCACATGTGCTGAACAAGAACGCGACAAAGTTAGAATCTCGTACAGAAGTAAGGCTGTTTGTAGGCTATCCCATGGGAACGAAAGGTTATTCATTTTATAGTCCTAGGGATCGAGATATCATTGTTAGCACCAATGCTAGATTCTTAGAAGAAGACTATATAATGAAACACAAACCCATGAGTAGTATCGTTTTAGAGGAACTAGTGGGAGGGACAAATAATCCCCAAGTGCCAATAGTACAAGTAGATCAACCACAAGAAAATGCACAACCTGTCACTAATACCACACCGGTGCTTCGTCGTAGTGGGAGGGTTGTTCAACAACCTGATATATTCATGTTTTTGGGAGAGTCCTCGGACTTGGTCTCTGGTGAACATGATGAGGATCCCAGGACATACGAAGAAGCAATTCTAGATAAAGATGCAGATCTTTGGCAAAAGGCAATGGAATCTGAGATGGAATCTATGTATTCTAATCAAGTTTGGGAGCTCGTGGAACCACTCAAAGGTGTAAAACCCATTGGATGTATGTGGATCTACAAGAAGAAAAGAGGATCTGACAAAAAGGTGAAAGCCTGGAAAGCACGACTTGTTGCGAAAGGGTATACTCAGAAAGAAGGGATCGATTATGAGGAAGCCTTTTCACCGGTTGTTATGCTTAAGTCGATCCAGATTCTTTTATCTTTAGAAGCTCATCTCGATTATGAGATTTGGCAAATGGATGTCAAGACAGCTTTCCTTAATGGAAGTCTTGAGGAAACCATCTATATGCAGCAACCAAAAGGATTCATTAAGGAAGGCCAAGAGCATCTTGTTTGTAAGCTTAAGAGGTCTATTTATGGACTAAAACAAGCTTCTAGGGACTGGAATATTCGTTTTGATCAGGCAGTCCAGTCATATGGATTTGATCAAAGTCCAAACGAATCATGTGTGTATAAGAGGAGTGAGGGTAATGCAGTGGTTTTTCTAGTACTGTATGTTGATGACATTTTACTCATTGGAAACAATGTTAAGATGTTGTCATCAATAAAGGCATGGTTGTTCAAACAATTTGAAATGAAGGACTTAGGTGAAGCGGCGTACATCCTTGGGATCAAAGTAATAAGGGATCGCAAGAAAAGGATGTTGGCGTTATCTCAAGAGCCCTACATTGATGAAGTATTAGCTCGTTTTAACATGCAGAACTCTAAGAAAGGTTTTCTACCTTTTAAGCATGGAGTGGCTCTATCCAAGGAGCAGTGTCCTTCGACACCTAAGGATATAGAGAACATGAAAGCAGTTCCTTATGCTTCAGCATGTGGAAGCTTAATGTATGCTATGTTATGTACGAGGCCTGACATCTGCTTTGCTGTAGGCATGGTTAGTAGATATCAGTCGAACCCAGGTCAGGAACATTTGAGTGCAGTAAAAACTATACTCAAGTACCTGAGAAGGACTAAGGAGTATATGTTAATTTACAAGGCCTCAGATCTATTTCCTTTGGGATATACTGATTCAGATTTCCAATCAGATAGGGATAAGAGGAAATCGACCTCGGGATATGTTTTTACTTTGGGAGGTGGAGCTGTTATATGGAGGAGTGTAAAGCAGAAATGCATTGCAGACTCTACCATGGAAGCCGAGTACGTGGCGGCCTCTGAGGCTGCAAAGGAGGCTGTATGGTTCAGGAACTTCCTTTTGGACTTGGATGTGGTACCTAATTTGCCTAGGAGCTTGACAGTGTATTGTGATAACACTGGTGCTGTGGCAAATTCGAAGGAACCGCGAGATCACAAGGCAGCTAAACATATTGAACGTAAGTATCATCTCATACGAGGAATCGTAAAGCGAGGAGATATAGTTGTGGCTCACATATCATCAGAAGACAACCGGGCAGATCCTTTCACAAAGAGCCTGCCAGCCAAAGTTTTTGACAGGCATGTGGAAGCGATAGGAGTCAGATGGATGGACACATAGTTTTTTGTAAGAGTGGATTAAATAAACACTGATATACTCATAGAATATTTTGAGTATAAGTGGGAGATTGTTGGTGTATACTGAAAATATTTATTTGAAGTATTTACATTTATTTCTGGCCGGTTTAATTGAGAATCATTTAAATGTTTACATGTTGTCTAAATATTATATATTGTGAATAATCTAGTATCAAATGGGATACAGAATATTAGATTATTAAATACGGTTTATATAATATAATAAGGTTCACAGCACAGGTGGAGTTAGACAATCCACTGGAATGGCTGTAGTATTATTTAGATTAGTTTATATTGACTAATAATAATACTAGTATACTTTGTGTATATTGAACAGGATCAAATTTAGAATTGTTCCCTTATACTGATTAAGAAGGTGAACTAAGATTCTATGTTATTATTAATGCTTAGGTTCTTAATCCGGAAATAATAATTGACACGTATATATTATTTACATGCTTTGATTTATATATGAAATAATTCTTGTGAATTATTTCATTATATTTTGGGTGATGAAATAATATATATGGTGGGATATTATTTATTGAAGGAATCCATGTCCTGATAATATTCGGGTTAATGATGTCCCCTTGAAAGCTCAAAAAGATTTAATTATGTGAAACCCTGCAGGTGGATTTATTCCGGCATAATTAAATAAAGGTTGAGTGGATGATCAAGGATAAAAGATATTAATTAAATGAATTATCAGTAATTTATTTAATTAATGGACATGCGATATTTTAAACATGGGGAATTTAATAAGCAAATAATATTAGAACCGAATTAATTAATTAAATTACGGTATTAGGAAAGGTAGTGCAAATATTAATTCTTTAGTGGATTGAATTAATATTTAATTACATTGGGCTAGGCTCAAGATGTAATTAGAAGGCCCAACCTAATTATCCATGATCCCTATTGTAGCCTATATATATTCCTATTCTCTTCTTGCTGGGGGCTGGTCGAAAAATTTTGTAGCCACCCAGGAGCAAGAAGAGATGTTAACTTGAGAAGACGAAGGCCACACTTCGCTCAAGGGAATTTGGGAATACAATAGAAGAGCGTGGAATCAACCGTTAACAAGGTTAATTTTCTATTCGTACTCGTTAATTTAGTGTATCAAAATTCGCAGTGCCAAGATCTGATTGTCCCAACAGTTAGGGATTTGATTTAGAAGCGAAATAGGAATTAGAGATAGGAATAGAGGGATAAAAGATATGATTTTGGGGGGTTTTTACACTAAAATCGTGTCTGGGCAGAGGATTGTAGCGCCCCTGCGCTACCAGGCGGCGCAGCCGCGCTGGTGGGTACAGTTGAAATATATATATATATATATATATATATATATATATATATATAATAAAGACAATATTAAAACTTCTACAAAAGCTTACTGAACGGCGTGGGTTGCCTCCCACGAAGCGCTTGTTTTACGTCAATAGCTTGACGTACTCTCGAGACGTTAAGTTGTTGTCAAAATGGCGGAAACCTTCTCACGGTTCACCATTCCACCATAATAAAGCTTGAGTCGTTGGCCATTCACCTTGAAAGAATTATCGGAAGACCCCCTATATATCTCCACTGCTCCATGTGGAAACACTGTCTTGACTGTAAACGGACCCAACTACTTTGACTTGAGTTTACCATGAAAAAGTTTGAGGCGAGAATTGTATAGCAGAACCTGTTGACCTGGCACAAATGACTTGTGCACCAACTTCCTATCATGCCACCTCTTAACCTTCTCTTTGTACATCTTGTTGTTCTCGTAGCCGTTTTTCACCCGCAGCCATAATATCGAAGTTCAATTTCTTCAACGCCCAATAGGCCTTGTGCTCTAGCTCGGCCGACAAATGACAAGCCTTACAAAATACCAACTGATAAGGAGACATACCTAGGGGTGTTTTGTAAGCAGTTCTGTATGACCATACAGCTTCGTCTAACTTCAACGACCAATCCTTTCTTGACGGATTCACCACTTTCTCTAGAATTCTCTTGATTTCACGATTCGAAACCTCCACTTGACCATTAGTTTGGGGATGATAAGCAGTGGCAATACGATGCGTCACATTATACTTTACCATCAACGTAGTAAACTGACGATTACAAAAGTGTGTCCCCTCATCACTGATTATAGCTCGTGGAGTTCCAAAACGCGTGAATATTTGCTTGTGAAGAAAATTTAGCACAATCTTAGCATCATTGGTCGGTAAAGCCTTCACCTCGACCCATTTAGACACGTAATCCACAGCCAAGAGAATATACTGATTATTGCAAGACGAAACAAACGGACCCATGAAATCAATTCCCCACACATCAAATATCTCAACTTCAAGCATCGTATTAAGAGGCATCTCATTCCTCCTAGAGATATTTCCAACCCTTTGGCATCGATCACATCTCATCACAAATTGATGAGCATCTTTAAACAGAGTTGGACAATAGAATCCCGCCTAAAGTACTTTCTGAGCGGTCTTATCACCACCATAGTGGCCCCCATATGTGGTAGAATGACAATCATGCAAAACACTTTCTATTTCACTGTAAGGAATGCATCTCCTTATAATCTGATCCACACTAAGCTTGAACAAGAATGGCACGTCCCAACGGTACCACTTCACATCGTGTAGAAACTTCTTCCTTTCAACAAAAGAGAATTCCGCAGGGATGACGTTACTAACAAGATAGTTCACAATGTTTGCAAACCATGGCTCTTCATCTTGCATCCCAAAAAGCTGCTCATCGGGAAAAGATTCATTAATAAGAGTGTTGTCTCGTGAATCCTTACTGTGGTCCTCTAAACATGATAGATGATCCGCCACCTAGTTTTCTGTACCTTTCCGATCCTTGATCTCCAAATCCAACTCTTGAAGTAAGAGAACCCAACGAATTAACCTTGGCTTTGAATCCTTCTTCAAAATCAGATATCTAATGGCTGCATGATCCGTGTAGACTATCACCTTCGTTCCAAGCAAATACGATCTGAACTTCTCAAAAGCATAGACAACTGCCAACAACTCCTTCTCCGTAGTGGTGTAGTTTAGCTGTGTGTCATTGAGGGTTTTACTAGCATAGTAAACCATATGAAATACATTATTCTTCCTTTGCCCAAGCACATCTCCCACTGCATAATCACTTGCATTACACATCAGCTCGAATGGTTCCTCCCAATTAGGTGCGGTAATGGCAGGTGGGGTAATGATAGGTGCGGTAGTTAACTTCTTCTTCAACAGCACAAAAGCAGCTAAGAAATCTTCATCAAACTTGAAAGGAACGTCCTTCTACAACAAATTGCATAAGGGTTTAGACATTTTCGAGAAGTCTTGAATGAATCGCCGATAGAATCTCGCATGACCAAGAAAACTTCAAATTCCTTTAACAGAGATAGGTGGAGGAAGATTCTCAATTGTCTCCACTTCAAGCCCTTTACTAGATACCTTGTGCCCAAGAATGATCCCTTCTTGCACCATGAAGTGACATTTCTCCCAATTAAGTACCAAATTGGTCTCCACACACCGCTTCAATACCAAGCCAAGATTCTGCAAGCACTCATCAAAAGAAGTACCAAAGACCGAGAAATCATCCATGAAGACCTCCACATTCATACCAATCATGTCTGAGAAAATAGCCATCATGCACCTTTATAAAGTGGTAGGAGCACCACATAGTCCGAAAGAAACCCGTCAGAACGCAAAAGTGCCAAAAGGACATGTGAATGTGGTCTTCTCTTGATCTTTCGGAGTGATGCAAATCTGATTATAGCCCGAAAAATCATCAAAAAGTCAATAGTACTCATGGCCAGCCAACCTGTCTAACATCTGGTCAATGAACGGCAGAGGGAAGTGATCTTTCCTAGTGGCCTTGTTCAACTTTCGATAGTCCATGCATACTCTCCACCCTGTGACTGTCCGAGTAGGGATGAGCTCATTCTTATCATTAGCAACAACTGTCATGCCTCCTTTCTTAGGCACACACTATACCGGGCTCACCCAAGAACTGTCTGAAATAGTATAGATGATACCTGCATCTAGCCACTTAAGAATTTCCTTCTTCACCACTTCTTTGATGATAGGATTAAGTCTTTGCTGATGCTCGATAGTAGGCTTACTTCCTTCCTCTAGCAGAATTTTATGCATGCAATAAAAAGGGTTGATTCCCTTGATATCTGCTATGGTCCAACCAATTGCCTATTTGAACTCTCTCAGAATTCGCAAGAGCTTTTCTTCCTCACTACCTGACAGGTTAGAAGCAATAATAACAGGTAATGTAGATGCATCACCTAGAAATGCATACCTCAAGTGTTCGAGCAGTGGTTTGAGTTCAAGTGTAGGAGCTTCTTCAATAGATGGTTTAAGACGCCCTTGAGAGTTCTTAAGCTCTACTAATCCAAGAGATTCGAAAGGCATATCAAACTTCCTCTTCCACGGAGCTGCATTCAACTGCTGAAGTTGCTCGACTACTTCTTCATCTTCAAAATCAGAATCTCCAACTAAAACTCTCTCCAAGGAATCTGACTTAAGTAATTGCTCAATCTCCATAGTCACTACAGAATCGACCAAATCCACCTTAAAGCATTCCTCTTCGTCTGTTGGAAACTTCATTGCATTGAACACGTTAAAAGTGACATTCTGGTCTTGCACCCTCATGGTGAGTTCTCCTTTCTGCACGTCGATCAAAGTTCTGCCAGTAGCCAAGAGTGGTCTTCCCAAGATGATGGGAATCTTCTTATCTTCCTCGAAGTCCAAGATAACAAAATCGGCAGGAAAGATGAGCTTATCAACTTTCACCAAAACATCCTCCACTATACCTCTTGGATACGTGATCGACCGATCAGCTAGCTGTAAGGAGATGTTTGTAGGCTTTGGTTCTTGCAGACCAAGTTGCATGAAAACCGAAAACGAAATCAGATTGATGCTAGCTCCTAAGTCACACAAGCACTTCTCAAAAGACAGATTACCAATAGTGCATGGAATAGTGAAGCTACCAGGATCCTTTAGCTTTGGAGGCAATTTCTGTTGTAGAACAGCACTGCATTCTTCCGACAATGCCACAGTTTCCAAATCCTCGAGTTTGAGCTTCCGAGATAGAATACCCTTCATGAACTTAGAATAGCTCGGCATTTGTTCAAGAGCTTCCTTAAAAGGTATGTTGATATGCAACTTCTTGAACACCTCAAGGAACTTGGCAAACTGTTTGTCCAATTTCTGCTTCTAGAGTCTTTTAGGATATGGCGGAGGTGGGTAGATTTGATTGCTCACTGAATTTTACTTAAGAGTAGATTTTTCAGCAGAACTCTTACTTTTCTCCGCATCATCGACCAACTGATCAGCTGTTACATTAGATTTTGCAATTCCTTGCACTACAGATTTTTCAACCTGCTGTTCATGAACTTCTTCTTCTTCCGTAGCTGCTGATTTCAGATCTGACGTAACCTTTCCAGATCTCAAAGTGACTGCCTTCACCTGTTCTTTAACTTCCCTCTTGCCTGGATTACCATCCGTATCACAAGGAAGAGATCCCTGTGGTCTGTTAAGTAAGGCACTTGCAATTTGCCTTATCTGATTCTCCAATGTCTTGAGAGATACAGCATGGCTTTTAACCATCAGCCTCAATTCATCCAACTCAGATTTTTCATTCGAAGATTGACCAGAAGTCCCATGAGACTGTTGCTGCTGAAATCCCGGAGGTTGGAATTGTTGTCTTGGAGTATACTGCTATTGATAGCCAGAAGGATTGAATGGCTTAGCTCCATATTGCTGACCCTGAAACTGCTGATAAGGCTGTGGTTGTTGAGCACCTTGATTGTTGCTCCAGCTGAAATTAGGATGGTTCCTGTTGTTATAATGATAGGTGGCTGGAACTGGCTGCGAAGGTCGCTAAAAATTGCTCACAAACTATGCCGATTCAGAAGAGATAGCACACTGATTCGTATCATGTGCACCTGCACAAAGCTCACATACACTAGCAACCTGCTGAACTCCATAGTTGGTAAGAGAATCCACCTTCATAGTCAAAGCCTTTAACTGAGCTGCTATAGCTGTAGCTGCATCAACTTCCAAAATTCCAGCTACTTTGCCTTTTGGTAGTCTCTGAGTTGGATTCTGATATTCATTAGCAGCCATCGTCTCAATTAGCTCATAAGCTTCCATAAAGCTCTTTGCCCATAAAGCTCTACCTGATGCTGCATCTAGCAAAGGTCTATATTGTGCACCCAGCCCATTATAGAACCCATTGATCACCATCCAATCAAGCATACCATGATAAGTACACTTTCTAAGCATCTCCTTGTAGCATTCCCAAGCTTCACATAAAGATTCACCAGATTACTGGGTAAATTGAGTAAGAGCATTCCTGATTGCTGCTGTTTTAGCCATGGGAAAGAATTTAGTGAGAAATTTCTGAGCAAGATCCTCCCATGTAGTAATGGAACTGGCTGGTAAAGAATGTAACCAGCCATTAGCTTTATCCCTCAAAGAGAATGGAAAAAGTCTCAATTTGACAACATCTTCCGACACACCATTAAACTTGAAAGTGTCACAGATCTCGATAAAGTCCCGAATGTGCATGTTAGGATCTTCCATTGAAGCACCCCCAAACTGAACCGAATCCTGCACCATCTGAATTGTGCTAGGCTTGATTTCAAAGGTATTAGCTACAATGGCTGGCCTGACAATGCTAGATTGGATGTCATTGATTTTAGGTTGAGAATAGTCCTTCAAAGCCTTAGTTACTGCTGCTGCTCGATCACCCATCTCTACTGTTGTTTCAAGTTCATCTTCACATTTATCTGTGACTAGATCTACGTTCTCCAGTTTACGGCTTTGAGAACGTGTTCGCATACACGCTCAAGTACTTGAAAAACACCAAACAAACAAGATATGTAAGTAAACAATCCGAGTCAGTGAACTCTAATGACCACTGATGACAAGCACATAAAATAAAAATAAAACACCGATGATCCCCGGCAGCGGCGCCAAAAACTTGTTCGCACTAAATCACGCAAGCGTACGTGGTCACAAGTAATATATATATATATATATGTCAAGTTCGTTCCCACAGAGATCTGGTTTAGGTTTCAATTCAGTTAATGTACATATGCAACAATGTTTGGTTTTTATTCACTGCTAAGACAATTAACAAATTTGGGTTTTGATTAACTAAAATTAAATAAAAAGCAAATTAACAAACTAAGATTAATTAACTAACGAGAATTGGTATCGAATTACTCATGCGAGAGAAAACATGGGATCCTAACTTCATTAAATACTTCGCTTAGAGCTGATGCCTTTAATCAATGTATGTGATGGTAATGATATATGATCAGACAACATGAAACAAGTATAGGCTACCTCTCAGTATACGAATACCAAACTACTTATACATCCACAAAAGAGGTAGAAGATGGGTAGACATCAATTATGTTTAGACCCTATATCTCTATAAGATTTGAAAACATAACGGCTTAAACACAAGTTATCCATAAAGATCACATAGGGCAATGTAAAATAGTTCAAGTTACACTATGAATAATGTTGGTAAACAATCATGAACCTATGCTAGCATGGCAAGTTCTAAATCTCAAGATCCACTCTCGCTTCACACGAGATTAACAGATTAAATGTTAGCTACGCATCTAACAATTAAGCATAACCATACGAGGATATCAATATACATCACACACAGATCTTTAAAGCAAACAAACTACTAAACTACATAGATAAATCCGTTAGAATCCCATGACAATGATTAGTTCATAATCAAACCGTTCTCATCATGGGATCAAGTGAAAACATGATAATAAAACAAGGTCTGAATAAAATTAGAGTAATAGAATTAAGAAAACAAATCTAAAAAACATCCAAGAGTTTCGCCTTAATAGAAGAATACAAAAGAAAAGTAGATCTTAGAACTCCGTTGCTTGTCACGAGCGATGGAATCCTTCTTCGATTATGTTTCTTCATCTCTCGGCTCTCTCTATGTGTTATGGAGGGTATTGGTATGAATTACAATGATAGGTAGTGTTTATATAGGCCCTAGAATTCTTTTCCAACAAGAAATGTCCAAAAATACTACTTAAAATCGAAATAGGACAAAAATTCAGGATTTTTCCAGAAGCAACCGGCGCCCCTGCGCAACTTAGAGCGCAGCCTGCGATGATCCGCTTGATTTCTGGCGCTACTGCATAGCGCAGTCGCGCTACTGCAAACTGCCGGCTTATGATTTTGTGTTATTTTCTTCATTAAATCTCCGTTTCCTTCCATTTCTTTTGCGTTAGTTCCCGTCTTCACTCCTTTGACTCATGAATTTTCATGGTAGCATAGGGAAATACTCCTTCCTTCATTCCAATGCTCAAATTCAACTCCAAGATGGACGAAAATCGGGAACCCTAGCCGACATTTTACGAACCTGCACAACTAGACCAAAAACACATTAAAAACACAACATACTTGAGGTCAAGACATCGATTTAAGCCGAAATGGGGCGCTCCAAGTAGATATATAATATCCACTTATCACTTACAATATCAGTATAGAGTGATATCAAGTTAATAGAAACAAATTAGAAAATTCGATATGAACTTTCTAAATTTGTTAATAAAAATTGAGATATGAACTAGGACTAGAAATTCGCTAGTAATACAAGAGTGATCAATAAACAAGTTCTAACGGATCAAATATTACAATAGGCTTGAACTAGATTTACTGTGTAAATTAAAAGCGCTGGCAGTGTGTATTAAAGATCAGAGAGTTTGAAGCTTTGTTTCAGTCTTTAATCTTTAGTCTGTCTTGATATCTGTTTGTGTCCGCCAGACTTGAACTTTGTTGATGTAATATTTGTGAGAGTTCGTTCGTAGTGAAGGACTAATATTAATTTAAGTTCAAGTTTTAATATCTTACAGTCAAGAATTGTAGAAGAATAATTGGGTGTTTTGTTTGCTAACTAAATTTAACTATAAAGCAAGTACGATTTAACGATGATAAAAGCAATCCAGGAAATCAGGGTTCTTCAATTGGTTACAATGACTGTCTAATACTTGTGATATCTATGTTCTTACTTTGATAAAAACAATTCTTCTAATATTTATATTGTTCTCTCCCAAGATACAATATAGTGCTTACCACTATACCTTGAACGTCACTCCCATGATCAATCAAAATATAATCATAAACTATTAAAACCCAAGAATCAATGGTTTCATAACTCGCATATTAATCTCCCGATTCAATAATTGAATTACGTCTATTATATCATGTACTAGAACTGTAAATCCTCTCCCAATTCATTACAATTCCTAGAGATACAATCAAAGGTTCATGACTCCCTTAATCGTGTGAAATCCTCAATAATAGATTAGCAAAGCAAGAAAATCACATGTAATCAAACAATCATATTTGACCAATGAATACTACCCAATCCCTGGATTAATGGATTAGTTACCCATGATATATAAAGAACACAAACATATATATAATCAAAACCATGTTTACAAAAGTATAAATTTAAGAAAGATACAACTTGAAGAAATCTCTAGCTCTGGATTGAATCCCTTCAAACCCTTGCCAAGTTCTCTTTCAAAGTCTCACTCTCCCTTCAATACACGTAAAAAAAACTACTCTATCTATATTCATACAAAACCTAATATAAAAGTGCTTTTAATGGTTTCCTTGGAAAATAGAACTGCTTTCCTAAAACAAATTGGATTCTACAATAAAAATTGTATTCTGCTGTCCAGGACTGTTTTCGGGCTGCTCCAGTTGGAATATAAGTGTTGGACCTCCTCTTACTTGTAGAAAATTTTGTTATCTTCGCGTGGGCTGTAAGATCACTCAATTCTGATATCCAGAACTCAAGTTATGGCCCAAACAAGATTTGCTGCGCAAGATGTCAATATTATACTCGGTAAGAGTATAATATTTTAGTAATAGTAAGACTCAAACCCTAGCAAGAGATGGCAGGTTTGGTAAGAGTATGGAGGTAACAGCTCGGTAAGAGTATAAATCATACTCAACAAGAGTATAACATTTCTGTAAGAGTATGACTTATAAAACTTGGTAAGTGTATGGCTGTTGAAATAAGAGTATGGCATAAAGGCTTAGCAAGAGTATACCAAAAACCTCAATAAGAGTATCCTTTGAATACAGTGATAAGTGCATATTTTTGCATATTTTATTTACCTATTTATTGCTTGAACTCGTGTTTTAATAATTTATTTTGTTGCATTTCAGGTAAATCGTAAATAAATAAAGAAATGACAAAATAAATAAATAAAGTGCAAGGAAGGGAAAAAGAGGAAGAAAAAGGACCAAAAATGAAAGAAGGAAAATAATTAGGAGCTTGGAGCAAAAGGAATATTTCAAGACAAGTGGAAGGTGGAGATCATCCCAACACATTAGAAAAGTGTATGGCCAAGATCAACTCTTCAAAGCTTAAGGGGGAAGGAAACAAATAGATGGCTAGAATTTCACCACCACACAACCCAAATGTATGGTGGGGATTTACCCAACACCCCCCTTAACCCTAATTCTTATCCTATAAATACCCCCTCACCCCCCTTGTATTTAGTAACTTAGATTTTAGGGTAGTTTTAATTTCTTGTACTTTTTTTTATTAGTTTCAAATCTTGTAAACACTCCTTATTATAATTAATGCAATTTATATTTTCTTACTTCTTGCCTTGCTTTTTCGTTATCGTTGCCTTGTTTCGTTATTTTCGTAAATCCCGTTGCTAACCACTTGGGGTTGAAAATAACGAAATTTGGTTTCGTGTTCTTAGTTGCAAATTTTAATTACGCCCCTTTAAAAATCAATTTTATTGTGGGCCATTAAATTTTACTTCATCGTTTTAGTTTAAATTTAATTTCGTAGTTAAAATTTCGTTTTAAAAATATAAAAAACAAACCAAAAATATTAGTTTTAGCTTGTAAATTTTATTCCTTTTTTTTATTTGTTTTTACAAAATTTCACTATTTTTTTTTCTGTGTAATTAAATCGGTCCCCTGTTTTAAAGTAGCATCAGATTGTTCTTGTTTTTCTTTTTTTTTCGTTATTTCCCCTCAACTGTGCAAATCTCTCTCGTCTCTTTTTCTTCTTCTCTCTCTCTCTCTCTCTCTCTCTCTCTCTCTCTCTCTCTCTCTCTCTCTCTCTCCCCCCTCTTTCAGTCTATACACGCAAAAAAAACCCCAAACCCAGCTGTTTTTCTTTGTTTTCCTCACTTGTTTTCTTCTTCATTTTCCATTACAAACAGCTTCCTTCCCCCTACTCCCTCTCATCTCCTTCTGCAAACACAAACCTCTCCCTCCCCTGCTTCTTTTAATTGAACAAACACCCAAACCCATTCCTGTTTTGTCCTTCTACTTCTTCGTTTAAATCACCCCAGCACCCAGCCTCTTACTTCGATTAAACTCATACATTATTTCCTCTTTTTGTTGTTGATTTCTCCCGGTTTTCCCTCCCCTTGTTTAGTTTTTGCAGAGTTTAAATCCTTGTTTAGAACTACGGTTGATGATTATGAATGGTGTTGAAAGAATTCGGCTGTTTTGTCTTTACTCGATTATATTTTTTGTTTACTTCGAGTTTTGATGTGCGATTTGGTTGTTTGCTGGTTTTGTTTTCCGAGAATCACAATTGCTGTGTTCACTATGTTCGAACTGGATGCTTTAATTGTCTCATTTGTTTATTTTGTTGGGTCGAAATCGTTATGTGTAGTTGGTCATTGATTTTGTTTTCGGAGTTCTGAGACTTCTGCATTCGATCGGCAGTTTTCGTCAAGATTTAGGTTGGATTGTTCATGGGTTCTGTTGTGTGCTGAGTTTTATTCTATGCTCATGTTATTACGAGTTTATTACGAGTGTATGGCAAGTTTTTTGTGAGTTTGGTTTTTGGTCTTGAATCTCCGAATTGTTGCTTTTCGTTTGCTGGGTCTCGAGTTGTTGCTGCCTATTGCTGAGAATCGTTTTGAGTCCAATTTCTGCCTTGCAATTCATGTTCAAGTCTTTGTTTAGTCATTTTTCCGAGTATTGTAGAATTTACAGAGCTGACATTTCTGAGTCAAGTTATAATTGCTGAATTTTCTCATTCTTTCTGTTCGAGACCGTGTTTACCGTTCCGAGTTGACTCGGTCCATGTGCTAAGTTTGTGATCTGTTCTAGTTTGTTTTAGTTTATAATTCTTTTTCTCCGTTTTCTGCAAAATTCCGTTTTACTGTTACTGTCATATTAATATATTAATCTGTTGAGCCTTGTTGATTTGTTCTTATTGAATAGTACGATTTGAATAAGCTTTTGGTTTAAAAAAAAATAATAAATTTAGAATAAAATTTAATTTTCAAATTTAGGTTAGTTTATAGATTAATCTTAGAATAATATTTAGAATAATTTAGAATTTTAGAATAAGTTAGAATAATTTAGTTTTAAATAGTTTAAAATTCCATTTGGTTTTTATTTTTAATTAAATAGTGTAAATTCAAATTATTTTCCAAAAAACCCAAAATTGTTCTAATTCGATTAAGTTAAAAATTGAGGTTTGCGAAAATATTAGTCTCCGAGGAACGAATCATAAATTTTACAACGAAACGAATTGTGCGCTTGCGATTCAAATGTCTTAATTATTTTTAGCACAACAAGTTTTTGGCACCGCTGCCGGGGACTAATTATTTTTCGCGCCTTAATTTTTAACTTTTCGAGTTAGTTTTATTTCTTCTCTTATTTTTATTTCGTTCTTTTTAGGAAATTATGAGATTTCGGAACTCTTCTCAAGAAGCGTGGAAAATTGGAATTTATGGAAAGCTTGCGTCGGTAACCGTATCTCACTCTTTTCGCACTTTTTATTTTTTAGAAAAACACAAAAAAATTAAAAATTCAAAAATCACAAAAAAAATTAGTTGTAAATACATAATTGTTGCATCATGCATTCATCACGTAGGTGCACATCATGCAAGATTTTATTTTTTGTTTTTAAATTTTTCGTACCTATAATTGTGGTGATCGCTGGAGGACCCTAAGGTACGTTAAATTTCTTTCTTTCTCTAGATTAAATCACGTAGTGTAAGCATCCATATTTGTTTATAATTTTTGTATATATCATTGTTTGTTGCATCATTTTGTAAATAAACATTAAGGGCAATTCCTCTCAAAAGATAAGGGAAGGGATTTCATCACTCTTTCCTTAGCCCAAAAAACAACAATTAATTTTCAACATTTTGCATCCCCTAGCCTTTTAATAAAATTAATTAGACATTTGCCCCTAGGATTTCACGCTCAATTAGAAAGGTGCCTAAAAATAAACGTAATTAAGACTTATTCACGACCTTCAGTGTCTAAGGTTCGCCTGGCTGTTAAGATTCGGTGTCTAAGTGACGAGTTTGGCCTCTTGGCAATGCCTGCTCTAATCTGGCCGAATCGGTCTGAATAATTCTTAATTTACGGAATTTTTAGTGTGCCTTAACGTTTTGAGCAATGTCTAGTTATTTTATTTAGGGAACCTAGGTTAGATTTTTCTTTTGATTTTTCACCATTTATTTTGTGTGTTTCATTTTCGCACTTACGTGCTACGTGGTTTTATCCTTGATCAATCTTTACCATGTCCGTAGCATTTAGGGAGCGTTATTACCAAGGTTGGGATTTTGACGAGGAGTTAGCGGATAATACTATGTGGTGTGAGTCAACTAGGGAACCTAGTGTATATAACGAGTCGTCTAGTACTTTTAGTGATTTGCATTATAGTGAAAACGATATTGCAATCGACTCTGAATTAGATGCTTTGACTAGACGACTCGAAGCCTTAGAAACCCTTAGTGGCCCTTCACACACGTCTTGGGACCCAAATTTCAACTCTCCGAGTCTCGATTTTCAACATGGCCCCGACTCTTAACAAGTCAACGCCATGTTTCAACCAACCTCTCGAAATGACCACTTTACATCGTCTTCTAATTCCGGTTGGAGAGATTATCCCGATCTCTCATGGAACCAAGGTCATAGCTATCAAACTCCGCCTCCACATTTTCAAGAACCAAACTCTTATCCAATTCCGAGTCAAGTTCCTTATTCGAGTTCAATTCAAACACCCGCCCACCCACCCGGATTTCATGATTCGAGTAGGAAACTTGACACCTTAGAAAAGAGTATCGAGGCTTTATTGATTTCTCAAGCAAACTTCATGCAAACCATAACTTCTGATTGGCAAATTTTGAACTCTAATGTTCAAGCCTTATCTAAGTTAGAATTTCAAGTGAATCAATTAGCCACCATGTGCGAGCGTGAGACGTTAACCACCCCGAATCCACCCGAGGTCAACCCTAAATTTCTTATCACTCAAAGACCTATCGATACTTTCGATGATATCATTTCTCCTAGGTCTAATGTTCAAGTTGACACTCCTTTCGGTGGTGATTCACACGAAGAAGATTCTAATGCTGACATCATTCTTTCTCTAGGTCAAACGAAGAATCCCGATGATTCTGAGTTTGCGGCTTCACCTAGACAACCATCATCTTCTTCTAGTGAACTTTTCCTTTCATCTTCCAAACCTCTTCCTGAAAAACCCAAAGAACTTCATACTCAACCAATAGGAGCTAATCTAGTTAAGGAGGTTGTTTCAAGGTCAAATTTGGACGATCATGAGATTGAGTCTCTTCTTAAACAAGATTTTCAATTGCATTACGAGACCAATCGAGAGCTTCACGAATCTTTTAAGGATTTGACCTCGGAAGAGATGTTTGGAGAGATGAAGAATATTTGTTCCAATTAGGAAACCCAAAATAAGGATAGTTCTTGTGATCCTAATTCTGTTGGTAAAACATTTTTCGAAGAGCCACCCCCACCCGTTTCTATTTCTTCATTTTCCACTCGTGCTCCATCTTTCATCGAAACTCATGATATTCATGACCAACATCTTATCGTAATTAATTTGCTTAAACAACAAAAAGAAGCATCCTCGTGGTCTATGGATGAAGTTAGGAATATGAGTTTTATTCTTGCGCCTAATCGGATCGTTCGAGTGGTCTACGCTATTTTCGTGGGTGAGTTTCTGAAATATGTTGATTGTATAACAAAAATAGTTTTTCCGAGAGCAGGTATTGGTTAGTAAATATTTGTTTTGTACCTCCCATAGTAGAATGTAGGTATGGGGGAGGAATTGTGTGTGTGAGTTGTGTTAATTAGTTGTTTTTCATTTTCGTTTGTCTCCGTCATCCCTTATCAGGTATTTCCTCGTTCTCATTTACTCATTTCTATTGCATTTGCATACATTGAGGACAATGCATGATTTAGGTATGGGGGAGGGTTTTTAGTGTAAATATTAAAATCAGAAAATCCAAAAAATTAAAAAAATCAAAAAATCAAAAAGAGTTCTTTTCGTATTCTAGTCTTGTTAATTGATTGCTAGTTGCTTGATGCACCCTTGCATGCTATGATAATCTTATGATCCTTTAGCTTTTGATTGAGAAGTGATTTGCTAAAGTTCTTGTTCACACACTCACACTAGCAAGGTGAAGCTAGTAGACTTATTTGAATTGTGCATGAAATTAGAAGGACATGATTAGGTGTAAGATGATTTGGTCTTCATGCTTTGGGTACAAGTAGGTGCATTGAGGATACCTTTACTTGAGATTGATTATGTTTTACCACACCAAGTGAGTTTTGAGCCTATATGCACATCTTTTGCATTTATATTCGTTTGCCTGAGTGTCCACTTGTCATTTGCATCGCTAGCACTTGTTTGAGTTCCTTCTTGAAATACATGACATTGATTGATGATAAAATGATAAAGGCATTTAGGAATAACCTATATTTCCAAAAATATCCACACCATTCTTATATGATCAATTAGTTAACCCTTTGAGCCTAATCATTTTCTTTCGGTGACACACCACATTACTCGCCTAAGACCTTCTTCTTGTTTAGCCTTACGTATTCTTGATCCCATTTTGTCAAAGGCTAGTAGGAAGTTGAGGGAGCAATAAGGTGTGTGAAATAGGGTTTACTTTTGTTCATAGCTTTTGAGGAAATATTTGTTGTTACCTTGTTAGTCAATTTTCAAAATTAAATCTAAAGGAGGATTATTGTTACATTTATCATTTTCCTTAAAAAACAAAAAAAAAGAAAAAAGAAGAAAAAAAAAAGAAAAAAAGAAAAAAAAATATATACATATGATAGCATACATATGAGTTTGTAATCCTCCTTCATTCGACTATTCAAGTCTTTTTGTTGAAAAAATAAAAATAAATTGTGTGGGGAGGAAGTTTGGTGTCGTGCATGATATTCATGGTTACTACTAGCTTTTGACACTTCACCTTATTTTGGCCTTTCTTGACATACCTTGTCCCTAGCCCCATTACAACCCCAATAAAGACCTTTTGATTGTCATTATTAATGTATGTTGTGATTTAAGTTAGGATGATACCAAGTGTCAAGCATGCGTTTGATTTTGTTGGAGTTGAGTGATACACTTACCCTTGTTCTTGAGTGAATATTCTTTTGTGAGTGAAATGTGAGGTATTGCTTGTTTTGCATATGAGATCTCAAGTTTTGACTCTAAAGTGTGCTCTTGTAGACTTAGCATGGTTACCAATAATTCTTGCACTTGACATGAACTTATAATCACTCTTACATGGTTCTATAAGTAGACTATGTGAATCCTTGCACTTTCCACACCAAGACTTTGCAACTTCATTTTGATTCTTAAGTCGATGTATCATGAGAGGACATGTATGTGTGGTATGCATTGTCATGTAATCTTTTATACAAGCTAGATGGATTTTGTGGGTACATTCACTATAGGCCCTCACGAGACCTCACTCGTCCACTAGGGCTGCCTAGGGTTTAAAGGGCTTGTTGCATATGCCAAATGCAACCGTCACACCTACGAAAAGGAGTATAGGACTTTTTATCTACATTTTATTTTTCTTTTTGTTTTACTCGAGGACGAGCAAAAGATAGGTATGGGGGCATTTGATAAGTGCATATTTTTGCATATTTTATTTACCTATTTATTGCTTGAACTCGTGTTTTAATAATTTATTTTGTTGCATTTCAGGTAAATCGTAAATAAATAAAGAAATGACAAAATAAATAAATAAAGTACAAGGAAGGGAAAAAGAGGAAGAAAAAGGACCAAAAATGAAAGAAGGAAAAGAATTAGGAGCTCGGAGCAAAAGGAATATTTCAAGACAAGTGGAAGGTGGAGATCATCCCAACACATTAGAAAAGTGTATGGCCAAGATCAACTCTTCAAAGCTTAAGGGGGAAGGAAACAAATAGATGGCTAGGATTTCACCACCACACAACCCAAATGTATGGTGGGGATTTACCCAACACCCCCCTTAACCCTAATTCCTATCCTATAAATACCCCCTCACCCCCCTTGTATTTAGTAACTTAGATTTTAGGGTAGTTTTAATTTCTTGTACTTTTTTTTTATTAGTTTCAAATCTTGTAAACACTCCTTATTATAATTAATGCAATTTATATTTTCTTTACTTCTTGCCTTGCTTTTTCGTTATCGTTGCCTTGTTTCGTTATTTTCGTAAATCCCGTTGCTAACCACTTGGGGTTGAAAATAACGAAATTTGGTTTCGTGTTCTTAGTTGCAAATTTTAATTACGCCCCTTTAAAAATCAATTTTATTGTGGGTCAATAAATTTTACTTCATCGTTTTAGTTTAAATTTAATTTCGTAGTTAAAATTTCGTTTTAACAATATAAAAAAAAACCAAAAATATTAGTTTTAGCTTGTAAATTTTATTCCTTTTTTTTATTTGTTTTTACAAAATTTCACTATTTTTTTTTCTGTGTAATTAAATCGGTCCCCTGCTTTAAAGTAGCATCAGATTGTTCTTGTTTTTCTTTTTTTCGTTATTTCCCCTCAACTGTGCAAATCTCTCTCGTCTCTTTTTCTTCTTCTTCTTCTCTCTCTGTCTCTCTCTCTCTCTCTCCTCCCCCTCTTTCAGTCTATACACGCAAAAAAAACCCCAAACCCAGCTAATTTTCTTTGTTTTCCTCACTTGTTTTCTTCTTCATTTTCCATTACAAACAACTTCCTTCCCCCTACTCCCTCTCATCTCCTTCTGCAAACACAAACCTCTCCCTCCCCTGCTTCTTTTAATTGAACAAACACCCAAACCCATTCCTGTTTTGTCCTTCTACTTCTTCGTTTAAATAACCCCAGCACCCAGCCTCCTACTTCGATTAAACTCATATACTATTCCCTCGTTTTGTTGTTGATTTCTCCCTGTTTTCCCTCCCCTTGTTTAGTTTTTGCAGAGTTTAGATCCTTGTTTAGAAATACGGTTGATGATTATGAATGGTGTTGAAAGAATTTGGTTGTTTTGTCTTTACTCGATTATAATTTTTGTTTACTGCGAGTTTTGATGTGCGATTTGGTTGTTTGCTGGTTTTGTTTTCCGAGAATCACAGTTGCTGTGTTCACTGTGTTCGAACTGGATGCTTTAATTGTCTCGTTTGTTTATTTTGTTGGGTCGAAATCGTTATGTGTAGTTGGTCATTGATTTTGTTTTCGGAGTTCTGAGATTTCTGCATTCGATCGGCAGTTTTTATCAAGATTTAGGTTGGATTGTTCATGGGTTCTGTTGTGTGCTGAGTTTTATTCTATGCTCATGTTATTACGAGTTTATTACGAGTGTATGGCAAGTTTTTTGTGAGTTTGGTTTTTGGTCTTGAATCTCCGAATTGTTGCTTTTCATTTGCTAGGTCTCGAGTTGTTGCTGCCTATTGCTGAGAATCGTTTTGAATCGAATTTCTGCCTTGCAGTTCATGTTCAAGTCTTTGTTTAGTCATTTTTCCGAGTATTGTAGAATTTACATAGCTGACATTTCTGAGTCAAGTTATAATTGCTGAATTTTCTTATTCTTTCTGTTCGAGACCGTGGTTACCGTTCCGAGTTGACTCGGTCCATGTGCTAAGTTTGTGATTTGTTCTAGTTTGTTTTAGTTTATAATTCTTTTTCTCTGTTTTCTGCAAAATTCCGTTTTACTGTTATTGTCATATTGATATATTAATTTGTTGAGCCATGTTGATTTGTGTTCTAATTGAATAGTACGATTTGAATAAGCTTTTGGTTTTAAAAAAATAATAATAAATTTAGAATAAAATTTCATTTTCAAATTTAGGTTAATTTGTAGATTAATCTTAGAATAATATTTAGAATAATTTAGAATTTTAGAATAAGTTAGAATAATTTAGTTTAAAATAGTTTAAAATTCCATTTGGTTTTTATTTTTAATTAAATAGTGTAAATTCAAATTATTTTCCAAAAAACCCAAAATTGTTCTAATTCGATTAAGTTAAAAATTGAGGTTTGCGAAAATATTAGTCTCCGAGGAACGAATCATAAATTTTACAACGAAACGAATTGTGCGCTTGCGATTCAAATGTCTTAATTATTTTTAGCACAACATACACTAAGAGTATAACTCAAAACCGAGTAAGAGTATGAGATACTGTGATACCCCTTGATCCGGGGTCAGGGATCCAGGTCATCACAGTCCAATTTCCATTTAAACATATTATACTCTTGATACTTGAATAATTTAATGACATTATAGACGCACACTATTGACCCCACACTTATAACAACACACACCAGTCATATGCTCAGAGAACAGCATCCATCATTAAAAACAGTAAAAGTAAAGCTATTATTACAATCCCAGAATATTTAAGTAGAATTGCTGAAAATACTTCTACAGGAAGCATATCAACAACCAAAATATATTACACACGTCTACTCATACCCTGAATATATATATATATATATATATATATATATATATATATATATATATATATATATATATATATATATATAAAAAAGCTACCTCAGGTATAGGCGACAGATCCCCATCATATATCCCTGCCCTTACCCACTTTCGAGGTGTGGTGCGACGTATCGGCGGCATCTGCTATAAATGTTATATAAACATAGGCAAGGGTGAGCTAAAATAGCTAAGCAAGATAACATTTTAAAAACCCGGTTTGAAATAAAACAATTTATAACAGAAAACTTTGAAAATATGTGTTACGTATTTAACGAACATTGCTCAATAAAAATATAAATGATGAATTTACAAGGTAAGTGTAGAAAACATTTCCCATAAGCATTTATATCTTGTTTGCGCAGCAATACATCAACATAAACTTGCTTATTACTCATTATGAAATCACTTCCCTTTTTATGAAAATATAATATCAGTTTCTCTTCAACTCCCTTAATACCATTCATTGTTCCATATCATTTCCTTCCTTTCAAAAATATTAGGGAAATCAAATTGTTATCATTTTCTTTTAAGAATTTAGGGGATCTTCACCATAGCCAGATACGACAGGACGATGATCAGTCGCCCTATAAGTACTTGTTCTTGTTTACTACTAGTAGAAGGAATGATCCTCTCCGGTCATCATCCCTGGAGGAAAGTTCTCCACAATCCCCCCTCGATAACACATGGGCCGGAATAAACTATTGCAAGCTGGACTGCATTGAACTCAGCCCAAAGATAGAATCCCCATTATCAAGTTGTTATTCCATTTATTCTGAAAATTTCCTTTTCGTAATTCCATTTTTCAAATTACCCCATTTTATCCATAAAGTACCTTGCATTAATCATGTTCATAAATAATTTTCAGAAAATCAGGAAACATGTCCCTTGCCAAAGCGATAATATGAAATCATGTATACATATATACATTTTTCAACAAAATCATTTTCCAGGAATTTTATAATTTATTAAAGTAAAGATAAAAGAACTCTTGCCTGGAAGGGTCGTAGGGGTAACGTGTTTCTGATCAGTCCGGTGATCTATAAACAATCCAAAATTATTCAAGGTTAATCACTTAACATTTTTGAAAATTCAAGTATATACTTTACTTTGGTTAAACTCATTTTCAAGTTAACTCATTAGACACCCCCCTAACATAACCCTTATTAACATCATTATAACCGACACTAGCTCGATATCAAGGCATTGCATGTTACTTATGCTTGGGGTACTTAAGTCATATAAGTCCTAGTATCGATTATTTACTAGAAAAGATTACACCTCGCGAGTTATTGACCGTTTTCTAAGTGATTTTCCAATGTTATTACTAAGTGCGCTCTTAAAGGATCCATTCGCACATAACATAGATTCGAACATTTTTATAAAATTGAAAAATGATCCTTTTTACACGAGGTCTTCTCTCACACCTGCCTTATGATCTCTAATATTTAATTACCAAGATTTTCCACTGAAATACATATTTTACAGGGGTTCAATTGCATTTACGAACTCGCACTTACGCTATCAAACTGCTTTTACTATTTTGGCCGTTTCTCCTAAACCGTTCATCAGCTTTTCACGTACTTTATATCAAAACGATCTATGAACCAAGATCTATCTTATCATAACCATTTGGTATGTCCTACTGACCTTAACAGATTCGAGAATTTCTGTCTTTTACAAGTGATTTCTGTTTTAACGAAAATCGGGCATTATAACGGCTATACTTTCATACTTTCCAAAATTTTCACCCCTCCAAATCATCAATCAACACATATATCAATCCATACACCATGTGGTCATCATACCAGCTATGGGTTCCAACACAAATCACTTCCATAATCAATCAAAACACTACTAAACATTTACATAACCATGATTTCACACTTAATACAAACTTAACTCAAAAACCAATCATAAACTTAAGATTCAAACTAGGGTTTTCAAGTGGTATACCTTCCTTGATGTTGTACAAGCCTTACTAAACCTTTTATGATCCTTGTATAGCCTTATAGTAGCTTAGATCATCCAAAGAAAACAAGAAATCCAAGTTAGTAATTCTAAGTCACTATACACCAGCTGAAAGAACTGGAAAAACGTGGTTCTTACCTTGCTTTTCTGGATGAGGCTCCTAAAGAAGAGTTGTAGAGTATCTCAATACCTTTCCAACAAGCTATAGAACACAAAATTCTAGTGAGAAATGAGGGAGTTATGCTCAAATTACTGAGCTGTTTTCTGTTTTGGAAGAATGGAGTTTCTTGGTTTGGTTTTTGTATATCTATCTCTTAATCCCTTGTATTATTGGTATATACCTAGATGAATCTCCTTTAATGTGTTGTTTACTTGCCATTGGTCCAAATGTCAACACCATATTAAGCAACTCCATTTTGTAAAAGTGCCACTAAGCCATTCTTTTATTAGTTGACTTACACTTAAGTCATTTGATTTCTCCTTTTGTATCTCGTTAATAAAATCAACACGTTACGACTTATAAGTAGCATTCCATTACTTTATCGTGACACAATTCCTTAACTCCATATTATATCCCTTGATCCTTCAGTATCTTGGAAATTTCGGGAAAAGTAAAAGTGCTATTTTTAAAATTCTGATAACTTTTACATACACTCTTTTTCCCCTTGGATCATTAATACGAACTCAAAAATCCGTTCCGGGTACTTCTATATAGTGTCGTCTAATAATATTCTAGTTTCCATCAAAAACACTATTCATCACTTATTTTCTTTTATTCCTTATATATTGTAAAAATGTCCTTGTCCCCTTTCGAGCGTTCCTTAACTCTTTCACGGAACCACTGGACTAATAATAAATATCGATTTGGATGACATGAGAATATTCTTCCTCCTTGGAATTATTATATCTTACTTCCCTGGGAGATAGATTATTCTAATCTAAGTTATCAACCAATCGTATTCTTCATTGCATATAAACATTTGAATCAAAGTCCATTCAATATTTGTTCATTAGAATGACTGTTACACTTATATTTCATTACATAATAAAAGTTTTAATTCTACCAAAAATTTGAGGTCTTACAGTCTCCCCCCCTTAAAAGGATTCCGTCCCGGAATCAGTCTGAAAAGAGATGGGGGTACTTTTCCAGCATTTCGCTCTCTAGTTTCCAAGTCAATTCTTCCACATTATGGTTCTGCCACAAAACTCTGACTAGCTTGACAACCTTATTTCGGAGCACTTGTTCTTTTCGATCTATGATTTCCATAGGTTTCTCCACATAGGTTAGGTCTGGTTGTATGTCTACGTGTTCATATTCCATAATATGCTTAGCGTTCGGATTATATTTTCTCAACATCGAAACATGAAACACATTGTGCACTTGTTGCAAGTTTGGAGGTAATGCCATCTCGTAAGCTAGGTCTCCGATGCGTCTTAAGATCTCAAATGGTCCAATGTATCTAGGACTCAGTTTTCCTTTCTTTCCAAACCTCATCAACCCTTTCCAAGGAGATACCTTTAAGAATACTAGGTCTCCCACTTCATATTCCTTATCCTTCCGAGCCAAATCTGCATACTTCTTTTGTCGATCTTGGGATGCTACCAGCCGTCCTCTGATCAAGTCTACCGCATCTTTAGTCCGTTGAACCACTTCGGGCCCGAGCATCTTTCGCTCTCCAACTTCATCCCAGTATAAGGGAGATCTGAATTTCCTTCCATAAAGGGCCTCGTAAGGCGGCATCCCTGTGCTTGAATGAAAGCTAGTGTTGTATGATAATTCAATCAATGGCAAGTGGTCATCCCAATTCCTTTAAATTATATAGCACAGACTCTAAACATATCTTCCAATGTTTGAATGGTCCTTTCGCTTTGCCCGTCTGTCTGAGGGTGATAGGCGGTACTCATGTTCAATCTGGTTCCTACATATTCTTGAAAGCTCCTCCAAAGTCTGGAGTTGAATCTGGGATCTCAATCAGATACTATGGTGACTGGAACTCCATGTCACGCTATTATCTCCTTTAAGTAGATATCTACTAATCTGTCGATCGTGTATCTTTCATTGATCGGAAGAAAGTGAGATGACTTCGTTAGTCGGTCTATAATTACCCATATGGCGTCATGATTGGCTTTGATTCTGGGTAAACCTACTACGAAATCCATGGCTATATGTTCCTATTTCCATTCGGGGATTTCTAAAGGGTCTAAAAGTCCACTGGGTCTCTGATGTTCCGCTTTTACTCGTTGACATGTCAAGCATTTGCTTTCCCACTCAGTTACATCCTTTTTCATGTTGGGCCACCAGTAATACTCTTTCAAATCTCTGTACATCTTGGTGCTACCGGGATGTACCGAGTACTTCGAGTTATGTCCTTCATACAGAATTTCGTCCTTTAGCTCCTGCACATTTGGGATCCATATCCTTGATGCGCACCTTATGATCCCTTCTTTATCTCTTTCATACTTATTTTCTTCCCCAGTCATTATCTCTTCCTTCGAGTTCTTTTCTTCCTCCATTATTCGTTCTTGACATAGTCTAATCTTTTCTAACAATGGGGGTTGGATTCGAATTTCTATCAACCTTTCTTGACCATCTCCTGATATCCTTACCTCGATTTCCAACTTCTCGAAGTCTCTTATTAACTCTTCTTCTGAAGTTATCATTTTGAGTTTCTCCTTCCTTCTAAGGGCGTCAGCCACCAAATTAGCTTTTCCCGGATGATAACGAATCTCACAATCATAATCCTTGATTAGCTCTAACCACCTTCTCTGGTGCATGTTAATCTCCTTCTGGGTAAAGATATAATTAAGGCTCCTATGGTCAGTATAAATCTCACACTTCTCTCCATACAAATAATGTCTCCAGATTTTCAGTGCAAATACTATGGCAGCCAACTCCAGGTCATGTGTAGGGTACTTTAACTCATACTCCTTCAATTGTCTTGACGCATATGCAACCACCTTGCCGTGTTGCATAAGCACACAACCTAAGCCCTTATGAGATGCGTCACTGAAAATTACAAAGTTCCCTTTTTCATCTGGTAAGGTTAGTACTGGTGCTGTCATTAATCTTTTCTTTAACTCCTGGAAACTCTCCTCACACTTATCTGTCCATACAAACTTCTTAGTTTTACGAGTGAGTCTGGTTAATGGTGCCTCTATTTTGGCGAAATCCTGCACAAACCTCCTATAATATCCAGCCAATCCCACAAAACTTCTTACTTCCGTTGGAGTCTTTGGTCTTTCCCAATTTGAAATTGCTTCTACCTTTGCGGGATCAACTAACACTCCTTCCTTACTTATCATATGTCCTAGAAACTTGACTTCTCGCAACCAGAATTCACACTTCGAAAATTTAGCGTACAACCGCTGTTGCCTCAAGGTTTTTAAGACTATCCTCAAATGCTCCTCATGTTCTTTGAGTTCTTGAATAAACCAATATATCATCAATGAAGACTATAACAAACTTATCCAGATATTTCTTGAAGATCCTATTCATTAAGTCCATGAAAACTACTGGCGCATTAGTTAAATTGAAAGACATCACCAAGAACTCATAATGCCCATAACGTGTGCGGAATGGCGTCTTGGGAATATCCTCAAGTTTAATCTTTAGTTGGTGATATCCGGATCTTAAGTATATTTTTGAAAAGTACTCGGCACCCTTCAATTAGTCGAACAAATCATCTATCCTCGGTAATGGATATTTATTCTTGATCGTCAACTTGTTCAGCTCTCTATAATCTATGCACAGCCTCATACTCCTATCTTTCTTCTTGAAAATTAAAACAGGTGCTCCCCATCTCTCTCTCTCTCTCTCTCTCCCTCCCTCTCCCGTATCTCTCACCATCTCTCTGTCTCTTACCATCTCACATCTCTCTGTCTGACCATCTCAACCCTAATTCAAACCCCTAATTTAATCTTATTTGTTGTTGATTCAGTTGATAACTTTCAGTTGCAGATTATTATATCTTGCTTTACATTTGATTTATTCTAGCAATTTTTACATTGTTCGATTATACACTTGCTGGGCATTTGGCTCAATTATTTTGTTTTTCCTTCCTAACCTTACAATGAAACTTGAAAATGGTAAGGACACTTGAGACCGCTCGTTAGAATTATGGTGGGTCAGGACTAGCCTATAGAAGGCGTTTTATTCAGGTAGAAGGGAGTGGCGACCTAATGGCTTCAGTATTAGTATAACTTAAAAATTTGGTCTGTAAGAACTTTTGGGATTTAGAATTAATATGGTTTGTAATATTAATAATGTTGATAACTTGTAGTTATATTGTTCAAACTCTTACCTGTTGGCGGTCTTGGTGTAGGATTTGGTAATACTTGATTAATTAATATGCATGCTTTACCATTACCTAGTTAATTCTAAGTTAAGGATTTGGGGTCGTCTCAGGTTTGGTATCAGAGCCACAGGTTTGAGTCACTGAACAATATAGGTTTAGGTAACAAGATAGATCACATAATAATAACTACTTAGGATTAAAGTAGAAACACATTTAGAATGTAAATAGTATGTTATTTATAAAAGAATAGGAATGATTGGATCTTATTAACGAGAGTGTTTAAGTAATATATCATAAGTTTATCTTACGCAATGTATATATATATATATATATATGTATATATCTATATTATATATTATTAGCAGCGAGCTATTGGACCTTCAGCTCCACCTCTTGCAGAGATTCCAGCTACAGTACCTTTGCCCGTTTATCAAGAATTGCTCTTAGAGTGTGATCATCTTTATGGTGAGAATACTCAGCTTCAGAAGAGGGTTGATGCACTGTACGAGGATGATGAGAGTATACCCGAGGATCATGATCCGTCTCTTGTCTCTAGGCTTCAGTCACTCACCCAAATGGCTAACGAGAGGCTTCACACTATGGCACCTCATCGTGATTGGGAGAGCTATACGATGGTTCAGATGATGGTGGATGAGCTCCAGCGTGTGATTACCCGGTTGTAGGCTAATTAGTTTTATTTTATGGGTTTGTGAGATGGCGTATAGTATAACCATTCTATTATCAGCAGTGTGTTGCTAAGTACTAGACTTTATCATTTTTCAGTATTCTCGGTATTTCATACTTTATGTTGGTTGGTATTATGGACCTTTGGATATTGCGTATCGGTGGATATCATCGATATTGTTATCGTTTATTTCAGTTGTCATTTCCGTATTTTATTGTCGCGAGTAATTGTTTTAGATTTTCGATATCGTACTTATGCTATATCAGAATTGTTAGAATTGATTACGCTATGTTGCGGAAAGATGTATGCTTGTGGATATATAATGATTGTTTATTATTCAGAAAAATGCCTCCGAGAAGAAATACTAGGACTAATCAGAATAGAGATGATAACCAAGGAAATCAAGGAGATATAGATATGGCCCAACTTTTGGGACTTTTGCAACAACAGACGGCCACTTTGACCCAACAGCAGCAGCTACTCCAACAACAGCATCAACAGTTACAACAACAGCATCAATAGTTACAACAACAACAAGGACAACAACCACCAGCCCAACCTACGGTAACTTTTAAATCTTTTCAGGCTGTGAAACCACAGATTTTCAAGGAACAAAAGATCCAGTTGAAGCCCAGATATGGCTTAAGGAAATGGAGAAGGCCTTCGCACTGGTGAAGGTTAGTGATGAACAAAAGGTAGAATATGCTAGCTATTTTCTCAAAGGTGAATCAAATTATTGATGGGAGTCGGCTAAGGCCCTAGAAGCAACAGAAATAATTCCATGGGATAGATTTAAAAGGATTTTTCTAGAAAAGTATTTTCCTAGGTTTATACAGAATCAAATGGAGTTAAAGTTCTTTAACCTAAAGCAAGAAAATATGAGTATTGATGAGTACGAAAAGAAGTTTACAGAATTAGAAAGGTTTGTAGGGGATTATATAGATACAGATGAGAAGAAAGCAAAGAGGTTTCAACAGGGATTGAAGCCATGGTTAAGAAGTAGAGTTGTAGCTTTTGAGATAACCACATATGCAGAATTAATTCAGAAGGCGATAATAATAGAAGGTGAAAGTGATCAGAATCAGAAGGAAAGAGGTAACTTGAAGAGGAAAGTCGAGGCGATAGAAAGGAATCAAGATCAGGGTAAGTCAACAAATCGAATAGAGCGAAGACCCGGATCTCAGAACCAAGGAAGAAATTTTAAAAGGAATGTGCCCAGAAACAGAAACCCGGAAACCCTTCCTCAGAATCCAAATCAACCAAGATTTCCCCGACCATCTATTACAGGAGTGTGTGAGAAAGCAGATATTGTTTGTTTCAAGTGTAACTCGAAGGGACATTATGCCAATGAATGCCGAAATTCCAAGTCGAACGTGATTTGTTACAAGTGTGGTAAAGTGGGACACATGGCCAGAGAGTGCAGAACCTCTATTCCAAATAACAACTTGATGAGATTGACTACCTCTACTCCAGTGAACCCAATGGCAACTTCTCAGATTCCAACTCAGATCCTAAATCCACCTATGATTCAGCAAGTTCTAGCACTTCAAGCTCCAGGTTATCAAGCTTCAGTATATCCAATTCATGCCCGGACCTTCAATATGAATATGAATGATGCAGTGAAAAGCTCAGACGTGGTGGCAGGTACGCTTTTCGTGAATGCCACTAGTGCAAAAGTGTTAATTGATTCGGGTGCCACTAGATCGTTTGTTTCTAAAGATTTTGTGAATAAGTTGAAATGTGATACTCGTATGTTAAAAGAAGCTTTGAATATTGTGTTGGCTAATCAGGATCATATCCCAGTAGATAAAGTATGTTCACCATGTGCAGTAGAGATTTCAGGACATCTTTTTCCCGTCACCCTGATACCTTTTCAATTAGGAGATTTTGACATAATTTTAGGAATGGATTGGCTTACCGAGTATAATGCACAAATCGACTGTAAGAGTAAGAGAGTCACTTTGAGATCCCCCGAAGGCGATAGAGTTATTTTTAAGGGTCGTAGACAATCTAGTACATTTCTTACTATGATGCAAACCAAGAGATTGTTAAGAAAAGTATGTGAGGCTTATCTTCCATATGTGATAGACAAGAGTCATGAGAGAGCAAAATTAGAAGACATCGCTGTAGTCAACGAATTTCCAGATGTTTTTCCCGAGGAATTACCCGGATTACCTCCAGATCGCCAGATCGAGTTCGCGATTGATTTAGCACCAGGGACAGAACATATTTCCAAGGCTCCATACAGAATGGCACCATCTGAAATGAAGGAACTCGCTAGTCAACTTCAGGATTTATTGAACAAAGGAGTTATAAGACCAAGTGTATCACCCTGGGGAGCGCCAGTATTGTTTGTAAAGAAGAAAGATGGAAGTATGAGACTTTGTATTGATTATCGGGAGTTAAACAAACTGACCATCAAGAATAGATACCCGTTGCCGCGAATCGATGATTTGTTTGATCAGTTGAAAGGAGCTACCTATTTCTCGAAGATAGATCTAAGGTCAGGATATCATCAGTTAAAAATCAAGCCAGAGGATATACTGAAGACTGCATTTCGAACAAGGTATGTGATATGGGCTGAAAATAAGCCCTAAAGACACATTTAATGTGGCATTAACTAGGCCGAGAATAGTCCAAACGTGGGGCCCACCAGCTGGGCCCAAAACCCTAAATATAATATTAATTTCGTAATTAATATTAAGGGTAATAAACAGCTCAGCAAATAAGAGTTGGATAAGGATAATATCCCCTTCAGACTTATCCAATAAGGCATCCAATTCAATATGGAAACTGATTCCTACAAGGAATAGATCTAGAACATTCCTCAAAGACTTGCCCACCAAGTCTCCAAATCCTACCATAATTCTAAGGCTTCTCAGCCTATATAAAGGGCCTGACCCCTCATCTCAGAACTACGTTTTATTGGCTTGATTCTCTAATTTACAGAGATACGTAGGCATTCTGTGAGGACCATTTAAGTCTCGAACGCAGAAGCAGCCATTAAAGCACGAAGCTCACGAACCCTAGCATTAAATATACAAACCCTAGCCGCAATATTTTCAACCTAGTTTTTATTCCACAACATTTGGCGCCGTCTGTGGGACAAAGACATCAACCATGGTTACCACTCGAAGAACAACACCGGTCTCAACCGAGGCTACTTCTGGAACCATCGTTCCACCAATCGCTGCTCCTCCTGTTGGTACAGGGCCAGAGTCTGTACCCCCATTGACTGAAACAAACCCTCGTAATCAGGCCTCTCAACCACAAGGGACGGATTCCCCCGCTGAAAGATCTCAACCTGTAATCGTCCCTCTAGGCCAGGATACTAACCCGCTCCAGATGGTGGTCTCTCCTCTCCCTCCGAGCAGCCGCCCGCCGCTTCACAGTCTCTCCACTTCTTCGCTCCCTGTCAACACCAACCCAATGTATGGGCTGCCTAATTACCCCCAAGATCCAAGGGATCCAGGACCAAGCGGTCATGCTCGGTTGATCCATGGGCAACAACAATCCCCTTATCTTAGAGGCCCGGCTCCTCCTGAACCAGGATACTATGATTACTCTGGTCCTTATACCGGAGACTCGTCATCTGAAGACGATGATCGAGACGAAGCCCCAAGGAGGCGACGCGCTAGTAAGGAACCTCTGAGGAGGAATCCATCGAACCGAGATGGTCCTTTAACAATCGCAGAGAAAATTAAGGCTTATGAAGCCGAGATTCAGAAGCTGAAGGACGACCAAGCATGGGAGCTAGAGAGACAGAACCCTAATCAGACTCGACCTCCTCCGACTTCAGGAGGGATTCCCTTCATAGATCTGGAGAGGTCTTCAAGGAGACACCGAAGGGCTGAAGCCCCAACCAGAGGAACTACCAGGGTGGAACTCCCCAAGAATAATCCTAGAGATTTGATGCTACAAGGAGATCTGGATGATCCGACCCCTCCATTCACTGAGGAGGTGATGAATGCACATATCTCCCGAAAGTTTAAGATGCCCACGATCAAAGCTTACGATGGAACGGGGGATCCCGCAACTCATGTGAGAACGTTTACAAGCGCATTGTTACTGCAGCCTGCTAACGATGCCCTTAAGTGTAGGGCGTTCCCCCAAACCCTGTCGGGCATGGCGCAACGTTGGTATAGTCGTTTACCTCCAAACTCGATTAGCTCTTTCAAGGAGTTGAGTACCGCTTTTGTCAGTCAATTCATTAGCGGAAGAATTCACGAGAAAAGCTCCGCATCCCTTATGTACGTAACACAGGGAAAGAATGAGAACTTAAGAGATTACATCAAGCGATTCACTAAGGAAACCCTGAATATCACCGATTTGGAAAATAAGGTGGCCATGGTAGCCTTGCAGCATGGAACCACGGATCTCTTTTTTAAGAGGTCGTTGGCAAAACACCCCCCTGAAAGCATGGATGAACTTCAACGAAGGGCGGACAAGTATATAAAAGCTGAGGACAGCATCAAGAAAGAAGCCGCGTTGGGCAATGGAGGGAACAAGCGGAAGCAAGAACAAGAGTACGATGCTAGGGACAAGTATCCCCGAGCTAGCAGAGACTCTGAATCTGCTTCAAAAAAGAACTCGGGTCCAAGGTTTTCAGAGTATGCCAGACTTAATGCTCCAAGAAGCCAGATCCTGTTGGACATTGAAAAGGAAAAGGACTTCCGATGGCCGAAGCCACTTAGAGGAGACCCAGCTAAGCGAAATAAGGAGCAATACTGCAGGTTCCACAAAGATGTGGGACATGACACCGACGATTGTAGGCAACTCAAGGATGAGATTGAATTCTTAATACGAAGAGGAAAACTAAGTCAGTTCACCAAGGGTGATGACCGTGGGAACCAGAGAAGAGACAATGACAGGAGGGACAATGAAAGGAGAGATAGTAATAGGAGGGATGACAACCATGATCGCAATCCACAGCCCCGAAGGGCAGTTATCAATATGATCTGGGGAGGTCCGACAGCAGCTGGCACGACTAAGAATTCTCGAAAGGCTTATGCTAGAGAAGTAATGCACATTGTGGGAGAAGCCCCGAAGCGTGCTAAAACCGAGATGGTAATTGGTTTCGATGATTCAGACTTGGAAGGGGTGGAATTCCCCCATGACGACCCGCTGGTCATAACTCCCGTGATTGGAAACTCAGAAGTAAAACGAGTCTTGATAGACAATGGGGCTTCTGTGGATATTTTATTTTATGATGCATTTGTAAAGATGGGTTACAACGACTCTCAACTGACCCCTACAAACATGCCTATATACGGGTTTAACGGAGTGGAGTCCAACGTTGAAGGGACTATTCAGTTACCCGTGACTATTGGGCAGGAGCCTAAAGAGGCGACTCAGATGTTGAATTTCTTGGTGATCAAGGCAGCATCAACATACAATGCAATCCTTGGAAGGACTGGACTTCATGCGTTTAAGGCTGTGGCCTCTTCCTATCATATGAAAATTAAGTTTCCGACACGGAATGGTGTCGGAGAACAAAAGGGTGATCAGAAGATGGCAAGAAGTTGCTATGTGGCCGCATTAAGGGCCGATGGAGTCGGGGGGCAGGTCCTTCCAATTGAAGACATGGATGTCCGCGATGATGAAGAGCATAGAGGGAAGCCAGCAGAGGATTTGATTCCCGTACCTCTAGAACCTAATGATCCTGACAAAGTTACTTATGTTGGAGCATCTCTGAAAGAACCCCTGAAGGGAAAGTTGATAGAATTCTTACAGAAGAATAGCGACGTGTTCGCTTGGACAGCAGCTGATATGCCAGGGATTGACCCCCAACTCATAACTCATAGGTTAAATGTTGATCCCAAAAGGAAGACAATAAAGCAGAAGAAGAGAAACTTTGCTCCAGAGAGGCAAGAGGCCATTAGGCAAGAAGTGAATAAGCTCTTGGAAGCTGGTTTTATTGAAGAGATTCAGTTTCCTGAATGGTTAGCGAACCCAGTCATGGTCAAGAAAGCAAATGGGAAGTGGAGAATGTGTATAGACTTCACTGACCTGAATGATGCATGCCCAAAAGATTGTTTTCCCCTGCCGAGGATTGATATGTTGATAGATGCCACAGCTGGACATGAGATGTTAAGCTTCATGGATGGATTCAGCGGCTATAATCAGATTAAGATGCACAAGGATGACATACCTAAGGTATCTTTCATAACTGACTTTGGTGTCTTCTGTTATCTTGTCATGACTTTTGGTCTAAATAATGCAGGAGCTACTTACCAACGATTGGTGAATAAGATATTCGCCCATCTGATTGGAAAAACCATGGAGGTATATGTTGATGACATGTTAGTCAAGAGCCTACTTAAGGCTGATCATATCAAACACCTCGGAGAGGCATTTGAAGTGCTGAGGCACCATAAGATGATGTTGAATCCCGCCAAGTGTGCTTTTGGCGTTGGATCTGGGAAGTTTTTAGGGCTGATGGTTTCAAAAAGAGGCATTGAGGCCAATCCTGACAAGATCAAGGCGATTTTAGACATGGAGCCACCACGCTCTATAAGAGATGTGCAGAGGTTGACAGGTCGAGTTGCAGCTTTAGGAAGATTCATCTCCAAGTCTGGAGACAAATGCTTGCCTTTCTTCCAAGCGTTAAAAAAGGTGAAAAATTTTGAGTGGACACCTGAGAGCCAAGAGGCCTTTGAGCAACTGAAGAAATACATGGTTGAAGCCCCGTTGTTGACTAAACCAAGTCCTGGGGAGATTCTTAGTTTATACCTGGCGGTATCCGAACAAGCCCTGAGTGCTGTCCTTATTCGGGAAGAGGAGAAGGTCCAGAAACCTATCTACTATGTGAGCAAAGTGTTGCATGGGGCTGAGTTGAATTACTCACCCATAGAAAAGTTTGCTTTGGCATTAGTAACTGCCTCAAGAAAGCTGCGGCCTTACTTTCAGGCACATAAGATTCAAGTTCTGACAAACCAGCAGTTGAGGAACATATTGCATAGCCCAAAGGCCAGTGGAAGGCTAATCAAATGGGCGATTGAGTTAGGAGAGTTTGACATCACATACAAGCCTCGGACAGCTATCAAAGCTCAGGCATTAGCTGACTTCGTGGTTGAATGCACTATTAACAACCAAGAAGTCGGGGGGCAAGAGATAACGACTACCCCTGGGCAAGAGGAAAAAGAAGAAAAACTTACACCCGATCTGAAGGAATATTGGGTGCTCTATTTTGATGGAGCATCAAAAACAAAATCTAGTGGTGCAGGTTTGGTTTTGCAAAGCCCCGATGGGTTCACAGTTGAGTACGCATTAAAGTTGGATTTCCCTACTACCAACAACGAGGCGGAGTATGAGGCATTGATAGCTGGTTTGGGCTTGGCCAGAATCATGAGGGTCAAGAATCTCAAAGTTTGTGGAGATTCAAGGCTTGTGGTATCACAAGTAAATGGTGAATTTGAGGCTAAGGATGAGACTATGGCAAAATACTTGAGAGTAGTAAAGGCTGTTATGTCCCAGTTTGAGGAGTGCTACGTTGAGCACATTCCAAGAGAGGAAAACATTAAGGCCGATGCCCTATCTAAGTTTGCTTCTTCTGAAATAGAAAATTATGCTGGTAGTGTCTACTTTCAGGTCTTGAAGGCCCCGACCGTTAATGCAAAGTTAGTGGCACCAATTGATATAGGAGGCTCTTGGATAGATCCTATCAAGGCACACCTGGAGACCGGTTGGCTCCCAGACAATGCCATGGAGGCACGAAAACTCTCAGTAAGAGCGTTGAGATATACTTTGATTGAGGGTATTCTGTACAAAAGGTCGTTTGTTATCCCGTACTTGAAGTGTCTAAGGCCTATAGAGGCAAGGGAAGCATTAGAGGAAGTTCATGAAGGGATCTGTGGGCAACACTTGGGGGGCAGAGCCCTAGCTCACAAGATAATTCGTTTAGGGTTTTATTGGCCAGAGATGTTGGCTGATGCACAAAACTATGTCAAGAGATGTGAGAGATGCCAGAAGCATGCCCCAATTGTGAGGCAACCGCCTGAGATGTTGACCTCGATTAACTCTCCCATTCCATTTGCAATGTGGGGGATGGATATACTTGGACCCTTTCCCATGGCTTCAGCACAGAGGAAATTCCTAATAGTGGCAATTGATTACTTCACTAAGTGGATTGAGGCTAAACCCCTGGCCAAGATAACCACCAAGCAAGTTTCCCAGTTCTTTTGGGAGAACATCATCTGCAGATACGGAATCCCACGAATCCTTGTGACAGACAATGGGACACAATTCAATAATGAGGAGTTTAAGAAGTATTGTGAAGAGAATGCGATTGAGCTCCGTTTTACCTCAGTGGCACATCCACAAGCCAATGGGCAAGCTGAGGTAGCTAATCGAATTATCCTTGATGGACTGAAGAAGAGGGTCGAACGCTCTAGGAACACTTGGGTAGATGAATTGTTGCCCATACTTTGGGCATATCGTACCACTTGTAAGGTAACGACTGGAGCAACCCCATTTTTGCTGGCTTATGGAGCCGAGGCAGTTGTGCCTTTAGAGATCATGCAAGCATCACCTCGAGTTGAGGCATATGAGCCAGAAACTAATGACGAAGGAATGAGGCTTGCCCTTGACTTAATTGATGAAGTTAGAGATGGAGCTAATGCAAAGAATGCTGAATATCAGAAGAGAGCATCTTTTCACTACAACCAGAGAGTTAAAGAAAGATTCTTTCGACAAGGTGACATGGTTTTAAGGAAGATTGAAGCCTCAGGAGTTGGCCAGAAAGGAAAGTTAGCACCAAACTGGGAAGGACCATATCTAGTCAGAAAGGTGTTAGGGCAAGGATCCTACAAGTTAGAAACCTTGGACGGGGTTGAGGTGCCCCGAACTTGGCATGCTGTGAACCTCAAAGTTTATTATGTCTAAGTCCTTTTGAAAAAGGCTTGGACTTTTACCTGTTTATCAAGAATAAGGTTCGAATGAAACCATTTTAGAGCATGTTGCTCCCAGTAGAAGATAGAATATTTATGTAAGGGTTGAACCCATTCTATTGATATCTTTTGACAGCATAATGGAATTTATACTGTTTTCTCTATGAGTTATTTCTCTTTGTTAAAATAAACACGAAAGGCAAATGTTGGATTAGCTTGTGAGTTTAGTACCAGCCAGGAGGCCAAGTACTTGAGAAATTCTAAAGTTTAACGAACTATAAGCAAAAAATGAGAACATGGAAACAAAAGGAACTACTACATAAATAAGTTAAGTCATAAGCCCCGAAGGGCAAAAGTTCAGAATAAATAAAGACAAACAGAAATAAGCCACGCAGGGCCATCTACTCATCTAAGTCCTCAATAACAACATCTCCCTGGGTAGAAGAAGGATCTGCTGTCTCTACCCCAGGAGAAGAAGGTGGATCCTGAGTGGGCTGAGAGTCCCCATCCACTGCTGTCTCTGTAGCAACCTCCAAAGTATCTGTCAATCCAGGGATAGCAGGTACTGGGAACTTCTCCAGGGATACCCCCTCGATCTTCCCACTCAGCTCCTCGATGATCCCCTCCCAACACTCCTTGAAGGTGCCAGGAAAGTTTGCATCATGCTCGGCATTCAGGACATCTTGAAAGTCCTTAGAAGCCTTGTAATCAGCAATGATGTGTTCCCTGTTCTGCTGCACCTCCAGCTGAAGCTTCCTGTTCTTCTCCTTCTCAGCAGCCAGCTCCTTCTCCACCTCCCTAAAACGAGCAAAGTTTGCCTCGGAGGCATCAAAGTATCTGTCTCTATCCCTCTCAGCAATGGTCTTATCAGCACGCACCTCCTTCAGGTTATGAACAGCGGCCTGAAGGTAGGCGTTCATCTGCAATGGAAACAAGTAAATAATGGAAAAGTAAATGCAATTAAATTAAAGAAGTTGAATAAGAAATTACCGAAGCAACAGCTTGAGCCCCGAGAAGCTCAATCTACAAGTCATCAGAGGATTCCACAATGTGGACCCTGTCTCGTGGAGTAACCACGCTCCTGGACCACTCAGCTGCAGCCCTGGAATCACCTACAGCTGTGTCCCTATTGCATAAACCCCATCCCACTGTAAAGGGAGTGAGGTCTTCCTCAATAGGAACAGGCTTTTCTTGAAGAAAAGCAGGAACACGCTCCACCGCGGGAGAAGCCTCATCTGTCCTGGCCCTTTTGGCCCTATGGTTCTCTGTTACCACCCTAGCAGTGGCAGCAGTCTCCCTCTACCTAAAAATTGCTCCCAGAGCAGTTTTGGCTGCAAAATGATTACAAGAAAGTTAGAAAATTATATCTAGCATAAAATGTTAACAAAGCAAGAGGTGAGAATTACCCTCAGGGCCCAAATCGCTTAGCCCATGGGCCTGCAACGAATCTTCAGAAATCAAATTTGCACATTGATGCAAATTATCCGATGTTAACAAAGTTATGGCGGCCTCTTCTTCCACGCCCAATTTTAAACTCCTAACAGGCCCATCAACGGCTCTGCAGAAATTCGGCCGAAAATAGTTGTCCCAGTCATCCCCATCCAAAAAGATATAAAACCATTCTCTCTTCCAATTAGGAAGGGAATCAGGAGCGGAATCAGAAACAAAACAAGAACGGGCTAAAGAACGGTGTTGGATTTTGACCCAGCCCGAATTGTCAGAAGAATTGACAAATTTGAATAAATATCGAAAAACAGAAATACTGGGCTCAAGCCCATGTTTCTTACATTGGACCAAGAAACAATAGATAAAACGCCATGCATTTGGCATAAGTTGGGTTGGACAAACCCGGGCTTCGGCCAAAAGACGATAAACAAAAGGAGGAGGAGGTAGGCGAAAACCAGCATAAAAAGTTTCTTTATAAATCCTAATGGCCCCAGGCTTTGGGTGACAAGCCCTTTCGTTTGAGGCCGGAACAACGGCCCTATAAGGCCCATTAATATGAAAAAGTTGGGCTAGAATGTCTACCCTATGTTGTTTGTATTTCGATTTATATTCATAAGCATCTAAATGAAGCATATTTGGAAAAGCTTGACCAAACTCATTTAAAAGATCTCTAAGGGAAAAAACACTGGCATGGACAAGAGATGTTTTAGGGTTCTTACCCCTTGAAAGCCGTGGAGCAGTGGTAGAAGTGTTAGCAAGTTGTGACTGGCCTGAAGAGCTAGAGTCCTCCATTGATATGCTTCCCTTGAAGGCTTGAAACCCAGAAAAGTTGAAAAAAGAGGTTGAAGAAGATGAAGATTCAACGATCTTCAAACAGAAACTGGAAAATAGAGCGGAGTAAAGACGCCGGAAATCGCCTCACGATAGAACCCTAGCAGAGCTTTTTTGAAAAATATTTGTGATAAGGGAAAGATAATTTTTGCTGAATAGTGAAATGAGAAATGAGGGATGCACACTACTCTTTTATAGAGTTCATGGTTGGTCATTCAACCGGTTATATCCAGTAAATGGGCTGTCAACAGGTGACTGGGCCTTTGAATAGGCGGGAAGCCCATGAAATTCAAATTTTGAAATAATTCTAGAATGTTCTACGACATTTTTAGAAAAGAGGATAAAATCCCGTTAGAATTTAAAGGCAGGAGGCCCAATTAAAAGGACATACCCACGCCCAGGAGACCAAACCTCCTAGGCGTGCCTAAGGAAGGTGTCTCCTTGGCGGGGGTACCCACGCCCAGCTCGACTTTCCTTAAAGAAGGCTATACCCACGCCCAGGAGACCAAACCTCCTAGGCGTGCCTAAGGAAGGTGTCTCCTTGGCGGGGGTACCCACACCCAGCTCGACTTTCCTTAAAGAAGGCTATACCCACGCCCAGGAGACCAAACCTCCTAGGCGTGCCTAAGGAAGGTGTCTCCTTGGCGGGGGTACCCACGCCCAGCTCGACTTTCCTTAAAGAAGGCTATACCCACGCCCAGGAGACCAAACCTCCTAGGCGTGCCTAAGGAAGGTGTCTCCTTGGCGGGGGTACCCACGCCCAGCTCGATTTTCTTTAAAGAAGGGTATACCCACGCCCAGGAGACCAAACTTCCTAGGCGTGCCTAAGGAAAGTGCCTCCTTGGCGGGGGTACCCACGCCCAGGAAGCATTTCCAGGGACAAAGATCACCCACACCCAGGAGACCAAACCCCCTAGGCGTGCCTAAGGAGGGTGTCTCCTTGGCGGGGGTACCCACGCCCAGGAAGCATTTCCAGGGACAAAGATCACCCACGCCCAGGAGACCAAACCCCCTAGGCGTGCCTAAGGAGGGTGTCTCCTTGGCGGGGGTACCCACGCCCAGGAGGCATTTCTTGCCAGGATGACTTTTTTAAAGTTAATCCTTTTAAAATTTTAAAATAATGTTGGGAAATTGAAAAATAATTCCCAAAAAATAATAAAAATACCTGTTGGTATATAAAAATTCCTAAATTATTAGGAAAAATTACGAAAAATACCTGTTGGTATATAAAAATTCCTAAATTATTAGGAAAAATTACGAAAAATACCTGTTGGTATATAAAAAATTCCTAAAATACTAGGAAAAGTACAAAAAAATACGAGGAAAATTATAGAAATATTTGCTTGACAAGTTGAGCAATAATTTATGCTAATAATGCATAAAAACTCTATGAAAGTGCCGAAATTGCTAAAAGCAAGCACAAATTAAAGCCTCGAATAAGGCAAATCGTCGTAAATGTGTAGGTCGCTCCACACTTTACAATCAAGGCGATACTCGTGAAACACTAGTGTAAACCAAAACTCCCATATAAGGGTAGGAAAATTAAGAAGTCCCAGGTAAGGGATAAAAACGACCCCGAGTCTCGATTAAGGCAAATATAACTTCTACGAAAACCTGATCAGTTTTCCTAAGAAGTTGGGGGGCAAATGATATGGGCTGAAAATAAGCCCTAAAGACACATTTAATGTGGCATTAACTAGGCCGAGAATAGTCCAAACGTGGGGCCCACCAGCTGGGCCCAAAACCCTAAATATAATATTAATTTCGTAATTAATATTAAGGGTAATAAACAGCTCAGCAAATAAGAGTTGGATAAGGATAATATCCCCTTCAGACTTATCCAATAAGGCATCCAATTCAATATGGAAACTGATTCCTACAAGGAATAGATCTAGAACATTCCTCAAAGACTTGCCCACCAAGTCTCCAAATCCTACCATAATTCTAAGGCTTCTCAGCCTATATAAAGGGCCTGACCCCTCATCTCAGAACTACGTTTTATTGGCTTGATTCTCTAATTTACAGAGATACGTAGGCATTCTGTGAGGACCGTTTAAGTCTCGAACGCAGAAGCAGCCATTAAAGCACGAAGCTCACGAACCCTAGCATTAAATATACAAACCCTAGCCGCAATATTTTCAACCTAGTTTTTATTCCACAACAGTATGGTCACTATGAATTTTTGGTTATGGCTTTCGGATTAACGAATGCGCCAACAGCATTTATGGATTTAATGAATCGAGTGTTTAAGAAGTATTTGGATAAGTTTGTAATAGTGTTCATAGACGATATTTTGATTTATTCAAAAACTGAAGAAGAACATGCAAAACATTTAAGGATAGTATTGGAGATATTGAGAAAGGAGAAGTTATTTGCTAAGTTTTCCAAATGTGAGTTTTGGTTGAAGGAAGTCCAATTTTTGGGACATATTGTAAGTAAAGAAGGAATTCGAGTTGACCCAGCAAAGATTGAAGCAATTATGAATTGGGAAAGACCAAGGACACCGACGGAAGTAAGAAGTTTTATGGGATTAACAGGATATTATCGCAGATTTGTTAAGGATTTTTCTAAGATTGCAGTACCATTGACCAAGTTGTCACGGAAAAATGAAAAGTTTGAATGGACTGAACAGTTTGAAAAGAATTTCCAAGAACTAAATCAAAGATTGGTAACTGCTCCAGTGTTAGCATTACCAGATGATAAAGGAGAGTTTGTAATCTACAGTGATGCTTCTCATAAAGGCTTAGGATGTGTATTGATGCAGCATGGAAAGGTGATTACGTACGCTTCAAGGCAACTGAAACCTAATGAACAGAGATACCCTACCCATGACCTTGAGTTAGCAGCGATTGTGTTTGCATTGAAACCATGGAGACATTATTTGTACGGTGAGAAGTGTGAGATATTTACAGATCACAAGAGCCTAAAATATATTTTTACCCAGAAGGAACTCAACATGAGACAAAGAAGATGGTTGGAACTGATAAAGGATTATGATTGTACCATTAGCTATCACCCAGGGAAAGCGAATGTCGTAGCTGATGCGCTGAGCAGGAAGGAAAGATTAAACATGCTGACAATGACTCAAGAATTGTTTAGAGAATTCGAAAAGCTAGAGATTGAGGTTTGTACGACAGAGATGCCAACAGAGCAAGTCAATACCATGACATTTCAACCAGCGTTACTGGACAAAATTCGGAAATGCCAAGAAGAAGTGATGAACCACAGACTGAATGAATTAACTGGAGAAGAAATTTGTACACAAAAAGATAACCAAGGTATTTTAAGATTTTCCTCAAGAATATGGATCCCTGATGTGAAAGAATTAAAAGAAGAATTACTATGTGATGCCCATAGTTCTAAGTTTTCACTACATCCTGGAAGCACGAAAATGTATCAAGATTTGAAGAAGAACTTTTGGTGGCCAGACATGAAGAGAGAAATTGCTTAGTGGGTAAGTCGTTATTATACCTGCCAAAGAGTGAAAGCAGAACATCAAAGACCAAGTGGATTGATTCAACCATTGGAAATACCTGAATGGAAGTGGGAGCACATTGCAATGGACTTTGTAGTAGGTCTGCCAGGATCGAAGGCTAATCATGATGCTATTTGGGTTATAGTGGATCGATTGACGAAATCAGCTCATTTCTTACCGATTAATGAAAGATTCTCGCTAGACAAGTTGGTGCATTTATACTTAAAGGAAATTATGACTCGACATGGGTTCCCGTATCTATAGTATCCGACAGAGACCCCCGCTTTAATTCAAGATTTTGGAAGCAATTTCAAGAACATCTCGGAACACAACTTAGAATGAGTACGGCTTATCACCCCCAAACAGACGGTCAGAGCGAAAGAACGATTCAGACAATTGAAGACATGCTTAGATTTTGTGCAATAGATTTCAAGGGCAATTGGGACGAACATCTGCCTTTGGTGGAATTTTCTTACTACAACAGCTATCATGCTAGTATCGGAATGCCTCCATATGAAGCTCTCTATGGAAGGAAGTGTAGGTCTCCTGTGTGTTGGGAAGAAGTTGGTGAACGAAAGATATTAGGACCAGAATTGATTCAGCAGACAAAAGTGACCGTGGAACTAATTCAGAAAAGGTTACGAGCTGCACAAGAAAGACAAAGAAAATATGCGGATCCAGCAAGAAAGAAAGTAGATTTTGAAGTCGGAGATCCAGTACTGCTAAAAGTTTCACCATGGAAAGGATTAACCAGATCCGAGAAGAAAGGAAAGTTAAGTCCAAGATTTGTAGGACCTTTCAAGATTTTGCGACGCGTGGGCAAATTAGCATACGAATTGGCTTTACCACCTCAGATGCAGCATATACATAATGTTTTTCATGTATCGATGCTTAAGAAGTTTCATCCGGACACTAAGTGTGTAATAGAATATGAACCAGTAGAAATTCAGCCAGATTTGTATTATATAGAGCGACCGATCCGAATAGAAGATCGTAGAGAGAAAGTGCTTAGAAATAAATCAGTTGCTTTAGTATAAGTTTTGTGGAGGAACCCAAGGGTTGAAGAGTCAACCTGGGAATTAGAAAGTGATATGTTAGATCAGTACCCTCATTTGTTTACATAGTTTATTCTGGGGACAGAATCCTTTTAAGGGGGGAAGGATGTAATATCTGGGAATTTTGTACTCTGTAAATTATATTATTTGGTAGTAAAAATATTATTATGTGCTTTAATTGGTGAGTCATTATATGATTATATGATTGTAGACATGTGCTATGCCTATAATTGCTAAATGTGTTGATGTGAAATTATATTAAATTTCGCATACCTTTAAAATATTAAAATATGATTTTTAATTCGCTTAAACATTTTTGTAAAATTATTGGAGATAGTAAAAATCATGAAATCTTTCATTTTATGGTCTTTATGTATTTAGAGATTTTTTTAAAAATAAGAGTATGAATTATTTTCGAATCAAAATATTTATAATGATTTTTCCATTTATTATTCTTTTAAAATATTGAAACTTGTAAAATCCAAATTTTTTTATATATTGATCTTAAAAATATTTTTAAAATACCTTGAGGAAGAGAATTTTGTGATTTAATTATATATGTCAATATTATATTTTTAAAACCCAATATGTGTGGTAATTAGCTTTTTACAAGTCTTTATTTTATTAAAAGTGTGTTAGATTAATGTGTGATGTGTGTGTGTGACTATACAAAACCCACCCATCCCTTTTCTTTTATTTTAACGACTAAACCTCCTGTCTTTCTCCCCGTGTCCGTGTCTCTCCCCTTCCCTCTCAAAATTCTCTCAAACTCCATTAAACCTCAAGCACCATCTCAAGGTAATTCTTCCAACAAATCTCAAGTGCTAGTTATGAAAATACTCCTCTTGTAATTCTCTACAACCTCATGCTCTTGGATTTCAAGTTTCTTCACTTTTTAAATTAGGGTTTCTCGAAAATCAAGCATTAAGGTAAGTTTTGTGGGTGATTATGATTGGGTATTACTCCATGGTAGAGACCCACGAATTTCGGGCTCTCCGGAGAACCCAAAAACCTTCGGCCATGATCGAAAGTGAGCCAAGGGTTAGCATGCAAGGATCAATAGGATGATTTTACATGATTAGTATGCGTTATATGAGTGCATGTTAGTTTTTATGAGTTGTTAAGTTGAAATTTGTGATGGGTTTAAGTTTTTATGAGTTTACAAGATGTATATATATGTGGGTATTGATAATTGATGATATGTATATGTAAATTGATGGGTTAAGATTGAGAATGGTAGAAGTATAAGTACTTGTGTATGTATATACTTGTGAATTGTGATCTTAAGTGTATTGTTTTTTGCTTGTAGCTTGTAGTATTATGGTGAATGTAAATTGAATTCAATCCTGAAAAATCTTGTAAAAACTGTTCTGTTTTGGGCAATAATTTTCATCTTGATTAAAGTCTATTTTGGAAAAAGTTTCTTCTGTGAATTTGTTCTATGTGGAGTGTAGTTTATCTACCAAAAAAAAATCTGGATTTAGATTTGTGAGCTAAGAGTTATGGTCATTTTAGTATGTCATGCTCTGCTGATTTCGAAACTGCAAGTCTGTGCTCTTTCAAAAATCATAATTAATCCACTATTTGTCGAAACCCTGTGAATCCACCTCTTTTAGAAAGATATAAGATTTCTCTACAACTTTTATTCTTTAAGTTTTGTGTAAATCAGCTATCTAATAATTGTTATTTTTGAATCTTTGTCGAGTGCTCCTGAATCTTCTTAAGTACCCGTTTCTTGCAAAATTAATAAAACATGTTTCGTAAATGCATTGGTGTTGAATTTTGTGACGCCCCCAGATCCGGGGTCGGAGATCTAGGCGCTCATGGTCCATTTTCCATTAATAACATACCTGTTCTTGCACATAATATATAACACAGCCATCGACCCCACAATAAACTCACACCGCACACACACACACACAGGTTAGAGTCTCAGAAACGTCACAACATTGATTAAGCAGGAATAAAAGTATCAGAGTTATTACAGACCGAATTAAATATTATTTATGCTACCAGCAACACTTCAATATGAAGCGAAGTTGGCGGCTTGAAAGTTTGTTACGGTACACTGCCTTGCACAGGTCATACTGATAAATAAAACGAACTAACAAAAGTTGCCAACCAATCCGGCTAATGGGGCCTACCGGTGGAATCTCAACTGCTGGCTCGGGTCTAGTCACCTGCTTTCGGGCAGTCTGTCTGGGTCTTGCCATTTCGCTTAGCTGTTGTGTTTGTAAATTTGAAAACAAGCAAGAGTGAGCAACTATAGCTCAGCAAGAAATATATGTATAAGGTAAGCAATATAACATTTCATATGGTTAGCAATTATTAAACTCGTTTGTATCAATAAGATATAAAATCACTTGTCATTGTTGATAAACTCCGAAGGTGCAACAATATGTGCCCTTGTTTTCAAAATAAATTTGCAGTTCTAGATACCGCATAGAGTCAACATCTTTCTCATCAAAATAGAACACTATCAGCAACTTGGCACAAAAGCCTAAGAAGCAGTGTCAAAGCATTTTTCCAAAATGGAGGAATGGGACTTAAAGAAAACATAAAACCTGACAGGGATTGACGATGATCAGTCGCCACATCCAAGTCCAATAATCCGCGGGTCTTCTCTACCGGTAGAAGGATAGAAACTACATCTGTAATTATCCCCGGGTGAAAACTACATCCGTAATCACCCTCGATGAAAACTACATCCGTAATCATCCTTCGGCAACACCTGGGCCGGAATAATAATTGATGGACCGCCTGGCTCACGGCCGCTTACACATCCCGGGAATCGTTCGTCAACGGTTCCCACACCTGCCAGAGTCCCTTTTTCTTTTTCTTTTGAAAACTTGATTTTGATTGAAAACAGAGTAATTGAATTCCGACATCAGTCGACCGATGATTCTTGAAATCATACAAGAAGCAGAACCTGACCGGGGGGTTTTCGAAAATGTTTTGAGTTCGAAAGAGTTCGAGTTTGGAAGTATTAAAGGTATCTTGGATTAACTTTGTCTTTAAAATAATGAACAATAATTAATAAATAATATTTCAAGATTTAATATTAATAAATAATAAAATAATTATTCGATAAAATAAACTTTTAATCCAAGATAGGGTTTCGAGTATTTACGAAGATATAAAAATAATTACTTGAGTATACGATACTCCCCGAATGACCCTTCGGGTTTTCGCAATTTAATTACGATATAATAATATACCGCTCCCCGGTCAATAGTACATACGGACCGCTACAACCTCTATTGCTAGAGTCGTTGTCCGAGGAAGACATTTCAATCTAAGTTCAAGGGGTACAAACATAGATGTACTTATACAATCTCAATTGCATCCATACTTCGATAAACATACATTTGATATAATTGAAAACTACAAACACAACAGTGAAAGTCCTTGTATATGTATAAGTTTTGAAAAGTAAACTTGCCTTGGTTTGGTTGGGGTGGTCGAGCGTGCGGAGTGGAACGATCTATACATAAGCAATAACCGCTCGTTAGTACCTTAAAAATATCTCTTTAATTACGGGGTTTTAGGGCGGTACGAAATTAACTTAATGACTTCGTCTTATGACTCTCTAGCCCCACTATAGGTTCATGTCATCACTCGATTACGCTCGTCACTTATTCGACTTAATTTGGTTACCATATCCGAACCATATTCATTATACCCCTAGAATTATACTCCACTTAACGACTTTTTCCCTTGCGCGAATTTTACTCTAGCATTTTTATAGAATTGAAAAATTCATATTTTAATCCAATTCTTTTTGGGTAGCCTTCACCACTGCATTTCCTAGTTTCTCAAATTTTTCCATGATCCCACATAAATTTTTAGGGGTTTAAACAAGGTTCACAAGGGGGTCACTTAGTGCAGTCCGGAATCCAGAAACACATTTTACTTCTCCGGCCATAACTTAAACTCTATACATCACCTAGTCATGAACCTTACATTTCCAGAAACTACATTCAAATACCTTTCCAACAATATATGGTAGGACCTCAGGGGACAAGATTTGGGGGTTCAAAACCATGTTAGAAGACAGGTCAATGTTTCTGGAAAAACTCAGCATGCATGTTTTACTTAAATCAACCAATATTCTTACTTCCACAACACAACCAACATCTAATTCACTTAATTCATGCTTTATAACATTCATGGAGATACATATACTAACCACAAGCATCAAAATCACAATCACAACACTAAAACTCTAGATCCATATCATCCATCACTTGAACATCCAAGATTAACACAATATATACATGGATCTATCATTGAACATCATAAACACTACATGGCCAAGAGGGGTTATGATTTTTATACCTTCTTGAGTACCTAGGAGCCTTGGGTAAGCCTTACAAAACTCAAGAACACCTTGAATGATCTCCTACAACCCTTATAATCCAAGATCTATAAGAAAACTTAACATGGTTACTATTCACAATATCTTTAACAATTAATATCTTGAAAGTTAATGGATGAAAGAGCTTGAAACTCTTAGTATACCTTTCTTAGATGATGGAGAGAGCCTAGGAATTATGCCTTGAATTATGAGTGAGGAGAAATGGAGGAAGAAGAAATTTTTCTTCTCCTTTTTGGTCTTGGCCGAGAGCACTTGTTCAAGGGGGGGGAGAGCTTTTGTTGTTTTGATTTTTTTGTGTGGTTGAATAATGCATAAAGTGATTGGGTGATTACATATTGGTGTATGTATATGCATGGTACTAACCTAGGTATGGCCTCTTGTACTATTGTCTCCTCCTTGGAAAAAGAAATGCAACTAGTTACTATTCCTCTTGCCATTTAGTTTAACTAGTTTGCTTCCTCCTAACTACTTGGTTGCATGGGACTTGCATGCAATACTACTCCTTGTATCATTATTCTTCCACCAATGCTTGTCATTTAATCTTTAATTCGTATCGTATCTTAATTAATCTTTCGTAATAATATTTTGTCGCGTAGAGATTTCCCTCGTAATCCCTTAAGTACTTAATTGTGTAAATTCCTCGAATATCCATAATTCCTCGTCATAATCCTTAATAAATCTTTTAATATTCTAATCATTCTCAAATCCCAAGTTTTATAAATCTTACTAACGATAAGACTCTTGCCCTCAACAATCTTCTCTTTTATCTTACATAGTGAATGTAACAACATAGTTTCTCAGACAATCAATTCCATTAAACAACAGGGATGACTAGAAAGGGTCCAAATTGACAATGCCACATGATATTAAATAAAAGAAAATATTGCAAAAATTAGGGTTCTTACAGCCTCCCCTCCTTAAAAGGATTCCGTCCCGGAATCAGGTTGAAAACAGTTGGGGGTGCTTTTCACGCATCGCGCTCTCTAGTTCCCATGTTGATTCTTCGACATTCTGGTTCCTCCACAAAACTCTTACTAGTTTGACAACCTTGTTCCTCAGCACCTGTTCTTTTCTATCCATGATTTCTACGGGTTGCTCCACATAGGTTAAGTCTGGCTGCAGATCCACCTGATCATGTTCTATTACGTGTCGGAAATCGGTATGGTAGGGTCGTAGCATGGACACATGGAACACATTATGTACTTGCTGCAAGCTCGGGGGTAAAGCCAATTCATAGGCTAACTTTCCAACTCGTTTCAAGATCTCAAAAGGTCAAATAAATCTCGGGCTTAGTTTCCCCTTCTTACCAAATCTCATCAATCCCTTCCACGGTGATACCTTTAACATCACAAACTCTCCTACCTCGTATTCTTTGTCCTTGCGGGTCTGGTCCGCATACTTCTTCTATCTGTCTTGGGCTGCTACCAGCCGTCCTCTTATGAGTTCGATAGTTTCTCTTGTCTGTTGGACCAGTTCAGGCCCTAAAATCTTCCGCTCTCCAACTTCTTCCCAACACAAGGGAGACCGACATCTTCGTCCGTACAAAGCTTCATATGGGGGCATTCCTATACTCGCATGGTAACTGTTGTTGTAGGAAAATTCGATCAACGGCAAGTGGTCATCCCAACTCTGTCCGTCTGTTTGGGGATGGTATGCAGTACTCATGTTTAACTTGGTCCCCACACAATCCTGAAAACTCCTCCAGAACCTGGAGTTGAATCTTGGGTCTCTATCTGATACAATGCTCACAGGAACCCCATGCCTAACCACAATCTCCTTTAAGTAAATATCTGTCAGCTTGTCGACAATGTATCTCTCGTTGATTGGAAGAAAATGTGCCGACTTGGTCAATCTATCGATGATTACCCAAATGGCATCATGATTAGTCTTGGTCCTTGGTAGTCCGACCACAAAATCCATCGCAATATGTTCCCACTTCCACTCGGGTATCTCTAAGGGTTGCAACAATCCACTGGGCCTCTGGTGTTCGGCCTTTACTCTTTGACATGTCAAGCATTTACTTACCCATTCTGCCACGTCCTTCTTCATATTCGGCCACCAATAGTATTCTCTCAGATCTCTATACATCTTAGTGCCTCCAGGGTGAATTGAGTACCTTGAACTATGAGCCTCTTGCAAAATCTCGTCTTTTAATTCCTGAACGTTCGGGATCCATATCCTAGATGCGTACCTCATAATTCCATTCCCGTCCTTTTCACACTTAATTTCCTCGCCAGTCAAAATTTTCTCCATCGAATTGTTTTCTTCTTCTATCTTCTTTTCCTGGCATAACTTAATCTTTTCCAATAGCGGGGGTTGGACTCTTATTTCCATTAGACTCTCTTGTCCAATTCCTGGTAACCTCACTTCAATCTCCAGTTTCTCAAGGTCCTTGATCAATTCGTCCACTGACGTTAGCATCTTGAGTTTCTCCTTTCGGCTAAGTACATCGGCCACCACGTTGGCCTTCCCTGGGTGATAATGAATCTCACAATCATAATCTTTGATTAGCTCTAGCCATCTCCTCTGCCTCATGTTTAACTCTTTCTGAGTGAATATGTACTTTAAGCTCTTGTGATCCGTGTAGATTTCACACTTTTCTCCGTAAAGATAATGTCTCCAGATCTTCAAAGCGAAAACTATCGCTGCTAATTCCAAATCATGGGTGGGGTATCTTATCTCGTACTCCTTAAGTTGTCTGGACGCATACGCAATCACTTTACCGTGCTGCATAAGCACACACCCTAAACCTTTATGGGATGCGTCGCTATAAATCACAAAATCTCCCTTATCATCAGGTAGGGCTAGTACTGGTGCTGTCACCAACCTCCTTTTAAACTCTTGGAAGCTCTCTTCGCATTTTTCAGTCCACACAAACTTCTCGGTCTTGCGAGTTAGTCGGGTCAAAGGGGCTGCTATCTTGGCAAAGTCTTGGACAAACCTCCTATAGTAACCAGCCAATCCTATAAAACTTCTCACCTCTGTCGGAGTGGTTGGTCTCTCCCAATTTGACACAGCCTCTATTTTGGCTGGGTCCACTAGAATTCCTTGTTCGCTAATCACATGCCCTAAAAACTGAACTTCCTTCAACCAAAATTCACACTTCGAGAACTTAGCGTACAACTTTTCTTCTCTCAATGCTCCCAATACAATCCTCAAGTGCTCTGCATGTTCCTCCTTCGTCTTGGAATAAATCAAGATGTCATCGATGAAGACTATAACACACTTGTCCAAGTACTTCTTGAAGACTCGATTCATTAAGTCCATGAAAGCTGCAGGAGCATTCGTTAACCCAAATGACATCACTAGGAACTCATAGTGTCCGTACCGGGTGCGAAAGGCCGTCTTTGGTATATCTTCTGGTTTAATCTTTAACTGGTGGTACCCGGTCCTCAAATCGATTTTAGAAAAATAAACTGCGTCCTTTAATTGATCAAACAGGTCATCTATCCTGGGCAAGGGATACTTATTCTTTATAGTCACCTTGTTCAACTCTCTGTAGTCTATACATAACCTCATACTACCATCCTTCTTTTTCACGAATAACACCGGGGCTCCCCACGGTGACATACTAGGTCTTATCATCCCTTTATCCAACAACTCTTGTAATTGAGTGGCCAGCTCTTTCATCTCCATTGGGGCTAGCCGATATGGGGCTTTCGAAATTGGGGCCGTACCCGGAACTAAATCTATGGCGAACTCGATGTCTCTATCAGGTGGTAGTCCTGGAAGATCATCCAGAAATACGTCCGCGAACACATTAACGACAAGGATTTCCTGTAGGTTTGGTGCCTCCTTCTTGGTATCCTTCACATAGGCTAAATAGGCTTCGCATCCTTTACGTAACAGCTTCTTAGCTTGAATCATAGTCAAGAACCTTTGGTTTTGCCATTTTCCACTAAACACTACTTCCTCGTACCCTGGCAGTTTCAAACTCACCTTCTTCTTTACACAATCAATCTGGGCTCCATGGGTTGTTAACCAATCCATACCTACTATTACGTCAAACTCCCCTAGTTTAAAAGGTATTAAGTCTACCCGAAAGTGTCGCCCTTCTATTTCTATGTCACAACCTGGACATACTTGGCTAACCGGGATAATTACATGATTAGCTATCTCTATTTGCAGTCTGTCTTTCAATGGTTCAGTCTTAAGGCCTAACTGACATACAAAATCTAGAGATATGAAAGACTTGGTAGCTCCCGAATCAAATAAAACATTTGCCTTAACTGAGTTGAGTAGTAGAGTACCTGCAATCACATCTGTGTTCCTCACGGCATCCTGCACAGTCATGTTAAAAGTCCTTGCAGTAGGGGCCTTGTTAGAAGCAGTTCCACTCACTCTCGATGCAGATGGCCCAGAGGACATACATTCCCTCATTCGGTGCCCTGGTTTCCCACACTTGAAGCAATTACCTCCGGCACTGGTGTTGTTACTAGTTCCTCGACAGGCGTTAGCATAATGTCATGTCAGTCCGCACTTGAAGCACTTCACATCCTGTAGGTTATACACGCCCGCATGTTTCCTTCCACATTTATTACATTCTGGGGGTAGGGCTCGGGATGGGGCAGAGTAAGACGATCCCTGTGGTCGGCCGCTCTGGCCCACACTCCAACTTTCAGCTCTCTTGGTTCCAAAGTTTCCGCTGGGTTGGGACATCGTTCCTCGCTTAAACTTGCTCGGAAAGCTCCCTCCCGTAGAGTTTCCCTTTCGACTATCAAACTTCCTCTTCTTTCCTTCTCTCTCCTTCTGCATCTGTTCACTTCCAACCTCAACAATTGATGCTTTCTGTACTAGGGTGGCATAGTCTGTCAGCTCAAGAACCGCCACACGATTCTGAATCCATTGCTTTAGCCCTAACTGAAACCTTCGGGCCCTCTTTGCCTCAGAGTTCACATATTCCGGCACAAACCTCAACAACTCAGTAAATTTGGCCTCATACTCAGCCACGGTCATGTTACCTTGCTTTAGTTCCAAAAACTTCAGCTCCATTTGTGTCTCCATGAACCTAGGAAAGTACTTCTCCAAGAACAGCTCGCTAAACCTCTCCCAGGTCACCACACCTCTTCCTTCCAAATTCTTCTTAGCTTCCCACCAATAGTTCGCCTCACCCTTCAGAAGGTAAGTGGCGAAAACAGTCTTCTGCTCTTCAGCGACACCTAGTATCTCGAAAGATTTTTCCATTTCCTTCAGCCAGGCTCTTGCCTCAACCGGATCGGCAGTTCCTTTAAATTCTGGGGGTTTCAGGGATTTGAAGTTCCGGAAAGCATTTGCATTAGCATTGCTGGGTGGTTGCTGAACTGGGGGACGGTCCAAGTTCTGCCTAAGTAGTTCCATGAACTGTTCCATAGGGCCTCCCCTAGGATGTTCTACCTCTCGGGTATCATCACCAGCTTCTTCTTCGTCATACTCAGAGTCATCAAACAAGTTATGATCGTTGCCCTCATTCTCACTCAGGTTGACATTCTCCCCTTCATGGTTCTGGTGGCCTCCGGTCCCATGGTGGCTACCCTGGCCCTCAGAACTGATCGGGTGAGCTCGAGTGTTCATTCTTCTGGGTGGCATGATTCTGATAATGAAACAAGAAATGGGTTAGGGTTTTTCCAATTACCTGACAGCGTTTGCACGGGTCAGGAACGTATCGTTCCTCCTCATAAGGGTGGAAGTTACAAAAGTTTTAATAACCCGATGCTGGAGATAAAACGTCAGAACATTTTTGGGAAAAATCTCTATGGGATGCGAAAACATTTACAAGAGTTTTCAAAATTTCGAAACCTCGAAAATATTTTTTTTTTTTTGAAAAAGAATTTATATTAAAAAAAATTGTAGGAACATTTTTGGAAATTTATAGAGAACAATTTGAAATCGCATATCGTAAATTTGAAACAGCATGGTTGTATTTGTGGCTTGTAGCAATTGTATATATTCACAGTTGTATATCAAAACGGTAAAGCATGGCATCGGAAAGTAAAGCAGTTGAGACAATATCAAGGAAACTGAAACTAAATAAGTACGGTACAAGGGTTATCACAAAGTTTGGATGTTAGAGCCAAATACATAGTTCCGAGGTCAAAGTCTAGCAAAAGTGGAACAATAACAAGTACATCATCTGAATAGTCAGGGCTACACAAAAGTAAGGCTACATCCATACATACTATCCGAAGTCACATCTACATATCTGTAGGTCAGTCTACTCATCCACTGGTCAGAAAGGATACCACTGCACAAGTCAACTATCCCGCAAAATCGACACACTAATGTCATCTGAACCTAGGGGACTGAGCTATCAGTAACACATCACGGGGCCGCACTGCGGCGGAGCAAGGTCCTCACTCGGGCAAATGCACGACGCACAACACGCCTAGCATCCCTAGCCTGGATCACTTCGCCCCCGCGGATCCCTAATCCAAGAATCCTCTCGCGACTCCTCCTCTCAATCCTATGGAGTCGAGCCCTAGTCCTCCTAGTAACAACGGTCCTCATCTCAGCCTGGACCCTCAAGCGCGCCTCGCGCTCCTCCACTAGTGCCCCCCTCGCCTCGTTAAGTCGGGCCTCCGCAGAAAGTAAGTCTCGGGTCAGGAACTACACCACGTAAGCGTGCTCAGTACCCGACACTGGGGGTAGGTCCATCGGTGGAGGTGGTATGACAGGAACAGGAGTAGGTGCAGTAGCGGTAACAGGAGCAGTAGCAGGGGTAGGGTCAAGCTCCTCCTCGCCAGAAGTATCATCCTCGGAGTCACCGTCCGATGAAACAGGGCTCGATGACTGCGGAGAAGGTGGGGGTGACACAACACGACCCTCACCGGATCTCACACTCTCCTCATCAGTAGCTACAGGAGATGGGGTAAGAGGCTCTGGCTCAGGCTCAGGCTCAAAGGGCTCCTCTACGGGATCCTCATCATCAGTATCTACTATCAGCGTAATCCAGGGGCCGAGCTCAGAGTCAGCACCCATATCCTTCTCAGGATCCTCGGTATCTCGCATTAGTGCCTCATCGTGCTCTCTCTTGAAAGCCTCAGGGTCTGGTATCTCCTCCATCTACACAAGGGAAATAAGGTAGGTCACTAACCATAAAGAAAGGTTTAAGGAGTAGTTCCCACACGGGCCTTAAAGTCAGGGCTATATCCGATAACCCGACTGTAAACTCGATGAGAGTTCTAAGTATTATTAGGGTTGTTATTAGGGTTATTATTATTGTTATTAATATTAGGGTTGCTTTCTTAAATTACTATCGTTTCTGAGAACTGTAACCTCGCTCTGATACCATTTCTGTGACGCCCCCAGATCTGGGGTCGGAGATCTAGGCGCTCACGGTCCATTTTCCATTAATAACATACCTGTTCTTGCACATAATATATAACACAGCCATCGACCCCACAATAAACTCACACCGCACACACACACAGAGGTTAGAGTCTCAGAAACGTCACAACATTGATTAAGCAGGAATAAAAGTATCAGAGTTATTACAGACCGAATTAAATAGTATTTATGCTACCAGCAACACTTCGATATGAAGCGAAGTTGGTGGCTTGAAAGTTTGTTACGGTACACTGCCTTGCACAGGTCATACTGATAAATAAAATGAACTAACAAAAGTTGCCAACCAATCCGGCTAATGGGGCCTACCGGTGGAATCTCAACTGCTGGCTCGGGTCTAGTCACCTGCTTTCGGGCAGTCTGTCTAGGTCTTGCCATTTCGCTTAGCTGTTGTGTTTGTAAATTTGAAAACAAGCAAGAGTGAGCAACTATAGCTCAGTAAGAAATATATGTATAAGGTAAGAAATATAACATTTCATATGGTTAGCAATTATTAAACTCGTTTGTATCAATCAGATATAAAATCACTTGTCATTGTTGATAAACTCCGAAGGTGCAACAATATTTGCCCTCGTTTTCAAAATAAACTTGCAGTTCTAGATACTGCATAGAGTCAACATCTTTCTCATCAAAATAGAACATTATCAGCAACTTGGCACAAAAGCCTAAGAAGCAGTGTCAAAGCATTTTTCCAAAATGGAGGAATGGGACTTAAAGAAAACATAAAACCTGATAGGGATTGACGATGATCAGTCGCCACATCCAAGTCCAATAATCTGCGGGTCTTCTCTACCGGTAGAAGGATAGAAACTACATCTGTAACTATCCCCGGGTGAAAACTGCATCCGTAATCACCCTCGATGAAAACTACATCCGTAATCATCCTTCGGCAACACCTGGGCCGGAATAATAATTGATGGACCGCCTGGCTCACGGCCGCTTACACATCCCGGGAATCGTTCGTCAACGGTTCCCACACCTGCCAGAGTCCCTTTTTCTTTTTCTTTTGAAAACTTGATTTTGATTGAAAACAGAGTAATTGAGGTCCGACATCAGTCGACCGATGATTCTTGAAATTATACAAGAAGCAGAACCTGACCGGGGGGTTTTCGAAAATGTTTTGAGTTCGAAAGAGTTCGAGTTTGGAAGTATTAAAGGTATCTTGGATTAACTTTGTCTTTAAAATAATGAACAATAATTAATAAATAATATTTCAAGATTTAATATTAATAAATAATAAAATAATTATTCGATAAAATAAACTTTTAATCCAAGATAGGGTTTCGAGTATTTACGAAGATATAAAAATAATTACTTGAGTATACGATACTCCCCAAATGACCCTTCGGGTTTCGCAATTTAATTACGATATAATAATATACAGCTCCCCGGTCAATAGTACATACGGACCGCTACGACCTCTATTGCTAGAGTCGTTGTCCGAGGAAGACAATTCAATCTAAGTTCAAGGGGTACAAACATAGATGTACTTATACAATCTCAATTGCATCCATACTTCGATAAACATACATTTGATATAATTGAAAACTACAAACACAACAGTGAAAGTCCTTGTATATGTATAAGTTTTGAAAAGTAAACTTGCTTTGGTTAGGTTGGGGTGGTCGAGCGTGCGGAGTGGAACGATCTATACATAAGCAATAACCGCTCGTTAGTATCTTAACAATATCTCTTTAATTACGGGGTTTTAGGGGGGTACGAAATTAACTTAATGACTTCGTCTTATGACTCTCTAGCCCCACTATAGGTTCATGTCATCACTCGATTACGCTCGTCACTTATTCGACTTAATTTAGATGATGGAGAGAGCCAAGGAATTATGCCTTGAATTATGAGTGAGGAGAAATGGAGGAAGAAGAAATTTTTCTTCTCCTTTTTGGTCTTGGCCGAGAGCACTTGTTCAAGGGGGGGGAGAGCTTTTGTTGTTTTGATTTTTTTGTGTGGTTGAATAATGCATAAAGTGATTGGGTGATTACATATTGGTGTATGTATATGCATGGTACTAACCTAGGTATGGCCTCTTGTACTATTGTCTCCTCCTTGGAAAAAGAAATGCAACTAGTTACTATTCCTCTTGCCATTTAGTTTAACTAGTTTGCTTCCTCCTAACTACTTGGTTGCATGGGACTTGCATGCAATACTACTCCTTGTATCATTATTCTTCCACCAATGCTTGTCATTTAATCTTTAATTCGTATCGTATCTTAATTAATCTTTCGTAATAATATTTTGTCGCGTAGAGATTTCCCTCGTAATCCCTTAAGTACTTAATTGTGTAAATTCCTCGAATATCCATAATTCCTCGTCATAATCCTTAATAAATCTTTTAATATTCTAATCATTCTCAAATCCCAAGTTTTATAAATCTTACTAACGATAAGACTCTTGCCCTCAACAATCTTCTCTTTTATCTTACATAGTGAATGTAACAACATAGTTTCTCAGACAATCAATTCCATTAAACAACAGGGATGACTAGAAAGGCTCCAAATTGACAATGCCACATGATATTAAATAAAAGAAAATATTGCAAAAATTAGGGTTCTTACAAATTTTATCAACTTGTGTAGATAATTTCAGAAGCTATAATTCTTGTTTACAATGTTTTTGTTAAAAATGTAGTTTGGTACATGATTTAGTAAGATTACTCTAGTGACTAGGTCGAATTCTGCAAGAATAGTCTGTTTGTTTTCATAATTCTGAATTCATTATCTAATCATTTTTAATGAGGCTTATCATTTTGGAAAGATCTCAGAGAACTCTACAACTTTTGTGTTTTGACCTTTTCGGTTTGAGTCCATTTAGATATGGTAAAATATTATTCTTTCAAAACTGGTCAGGTTTAGATTTCAAAACTTGGATTTTATATTAATTGTCTTTTTGGAAATTATGCAATATGATATTGAATTATGGAGTCGTGTGATTATATGGAATTAAATGAATTGTGATTCATGCTTAGATAGATATTACAATTAAATTAGGAAGTGTAATATATATGTATAGATAATATATTTATTGATATAAGATATGTTATGCGACTTTACGTGCTATGTGATCAATGTGGCTATGTGTATATAAGAATATGTGTATATAGTATGGTTATATCGTTGGGGCGTTAGTATTATTAAGTTGTCTAGTGGTATGTAAACAATGAGGGGAAAATAAGATATTGATTATATTGTTATAGGTCCGAGTAGGAGACCAGGCAAGGAGCCGATCGAAGAGGAAGCTAATTAAGTGCAATCTCGTGTATTAAGGCAAGTGTACTACCCTACCTTTATTGTTACCATATGATAAATGCTATGAGATATTGAATCGTTGTTTTGTTTTGAACTGATATCACGCTCTTTTGACCTTATTACCTTTGCGTACCTTGTGATTGATTATATAACCCTTGAACCTAATTTGACTTGTTAACCAATACCAAAATTTCGAAACTCATTTGCTTAACTAAATTCGTAACTACATTCTTTCACTTCAATTACAATGACCATATTACTTAGAACCAATTCATACTATCTTGAATTCTTGAACCAATCATATAGATGTCTTCTTGTACAATAAACTTCTTTTTACCTTGAGACATTTATTGATTCTTGATTTATCTTTCTTGACTTGACCAAATTATACTAAATAGAATCCCAACTCCCAAGAATCCAAATTGATTAACTTTCTTCAATTTGCCTTGACATTTATTTGAAATTTTAAATTCTTATTCTTTTTGATCAGAAATTGTTATAATATTGATATTATTGCTTCATTGAGACGAATTGAACTTGACACAATTTTTCATTTGACTCTAATGGAATTGGATGGAATTTTATTTTGACCGAGGCGCCGGTCCAAATTATTATGTTATCATTATAGGCCAATGTGTGCCTGGGATCCCCTTATATTTGAGAACACGTATTGGATATACGGGTTCGGAGCTCTGACGTGGGCTGATCACCCAGCTTTGCTCGTATCGTCTTATCAGATATTCCAATTCCTATTCATCTTATTTGTTGTTGATTCAGTTGATAACTTTCAGTTGCAGATTATTATGTCTTGCTTTACATTTGATTTATTTTACCAGTTTTTACATTGTTGGATTATACACTTGCTGGGCATTTGGCTCAATTATTTTGTTTTTCCTTCCTAACCTTACAGTGAAACTTGAAGATGGTAAGGACACTTGAGACCGCTCGTAAGAATTGTGGTGGGTCAGGACTAGCCTATAGAAGGCGTTTTATTCAGGTAGAAGGGAGTGGCGACCTAATGGCTTCAGTATTAGTATAACTTAAAAATTTGGTCTGTAAGAACTTTTGGGATTTAGAATTAATATGGTTTGTAATATTAATAATGTTGATAACTTGTAGTTATATTGTTCAAACTCTTACCTGTTGGCGGTCTTGGTGTAGGATTTGGTAATACTTGATTAATTAATATGCATGCTTTACCATTACCTAGTTAATTCTAAGTTAAGGATTTGGGGTCGTCTCAGATAAGATAGAAATTGAGAAAACACGAGTAAGTAATACTTGAGTTAATAAAATAGGATTTGATAACTAGAAGAAGGGTTATCAATCAATAAATCATAAAATAGTCATTAAGTTTTAGAAATCGTATTTAAGATTTGAAAACCTTCTTGGCTCGTAGGGTTTAAGACGATAGACATAATAAAGGTCCAAGTTTAAAACAAGGAACAGATTATAGAATCAAAGTTCACTGTTAATCTAAAGAAGAATAGTCATAGGGTGCATAGCAATCAATGTATATCTAAGGATAATTCACAAGATAACTCAATGTTGGGGTACAACAAGATACTGATTACCTGCAACTGATTTGAAAGAACATTTGATAATTAACAGAAGTAAATATACTTCACTTGAACAATAAGTGAGGAATAGAAACACTTGCCTCAGTATACGTAATTCTGTTTCCAACACATAGATTCGCTACTCACTATATGTCAATCTCTACTTCTTTGTACGTTGATCTCTAATAGACTATACATTCGTCTTTCCTCCACAATTCATCAATCTTGATACCAATACGCTTGTCAACTCCGATAGATATCTCACTTCTAAGATTCCAATTATACACGTACTGGCTCTTACTAGCCTCCTACTGGTACCTATATACAGGTAAAGTACTATTTTAGTACACTTATACTTTAATTCTACTATATTCTACCCAAACATGTCCTATTACGCTTTACAGCTTAATACATGTAACACGTATCGATCACATTCTCAAATTAATATAGTATGATCATACAAATCACATAAGCACTTAACACATAATAATAACTTATACTTATATCATATAATACAAATCACATTGATTAACAAATACTTCTTATCGAATTACTGTACAAATTAGAAAATAATTCTAATAAAAATTGGACAGCACCTCCTTTATAATAGGACTTAACCTGTCGGAATACAACAGACCCAAATTCAAAACCAACCAATCTTATAATCAGATCTCAATTCCCAAAATACACTTACGACTTACAATTCACTGCTTAACTATAATCTCGAAATACAATTTATTCTAATTACGGAACAATTCTTCATATTAATCTAATTACACTAATCTGAATACATAAGTCGTAAATTAAACATACGAATTTAAAAATATCACATAACTGATAAAATAATTATTTTCGGACTCAGGGTACCATCATCGTCCCCGTCGGTTCGCTAAGCTCATCGCTGACGGCGGCAAAATTCGGAGGTACACGAAAATTTGGGTTTCCAATCACGAATTCCACCAATATTCGAACCAAAATAGCGCTCGACATTATTCATCATTAATTAATTCAAAACAACTCAGATTTCCACAAAAATTAGAGGAACCCATTTCAATCAGCCACATGCATAAACATACAGGATCGAAACAAAGGATAACCAGAAGAATTCATGTAACAATTTGCTTGTAACACACACCCAAACCTTCGACCCAGACACATACACACACATGATTCATACATGCACTTTCACACGGACACCACACTCATCACACACACTCACGCACGCGTTACACACACCAACACATGCACAGCATACACAGACATGATTAACACCACAGCAGCACACTAAGTTCGAATTCGAACCACATACGAGGAAAAAGAAGAAGATTCAGTGGTGTTTCATCGGAGTTGCGCAAACCCACACACTCGGCATCGCCTATACATGTAGAACACCGTATGTATAGGTTATAGGAACAATAGAAGGGAGAAAGAGAGTACAGTAGAGGGATAGAGAGCTCGGAAATTAGAGAGATTAAGTGGGAGATGAGAGAGAGATTGAGAGATTGTTTGGGAGAGGAGGAGAGATTTGAGATGTTAATCTTGAGCATACACAATAAGCTAAGTGGGAATTAGCTGTAAAGAAGATAAAGACCCAAGGAAAATTTAGTAACTTTTCATGCTGAAAAATCCATTTTACTCATCTTAATATCCTCAAAAATTAAAATTAACCGGTAAATGAGTGAAACATAGGAATTAAAATTTCTGAAATAAAGAGTATGAAATTAAGAACACCCACATATTTTTAAAATAATTTTTGAGTCAAAAATGAATTTATTATGAATTTTTGAAATAAAGAACCTTTAAATGAGATAATGCTTTTTAAATCATTTAAAAATACTTGCACACACCATTAAATACGCCCACTAATTTTAGAAACTAAATCATATCACAAAGATGATAATGCAAAAGATTTCATGATTTAAATCGACTCCAATGATTTTATATGATTTTTAAAAGATTAAATATGCACTTTAAAAATACTTTTAATGCTCCAAAAATATAGATAAAATTCCACGAGCATATACCACATATATCAATCATTATATAACCACGTAATCATGATTTCACACATAACTTAACTTCATCAAAATATACTCGTCATATATTTCTTATAATTTCCACATTTAACAAATAAATAAACATTTATAAATCGCGAAAATTCTAGGTCGTTATAATTTTTCAAATTCTGATAACTTTTACATACACTCTTTTTCCCCTTGGATCATTAATATGAACTCAGAAATCCGTTCCGGGTACTTCTATATAGTATCGTCTAATAATATTCTAGTTTCCACCAAATACACTATTCATCACTTATTTTCTTTTATTCCTTATATATTGTAAAAATGTCTTTGTCCCCTTTCGAGCGTTCCTTAACTCTTTCAGTATCGATTTGGATGACATGATAATATTCTTCCTCCTTGGAATTACCATATCTTACTTCCCTGGAGATAGATTATTCTAATCTAAGTTATCAACCAATCGTATTCTTCATTGCATATAAACATTTGAATCCAAGTTCATTCAATATTCGTTCATTAAAATGACTGTTACACTCATATTTCATTACATAATAAAAGTTTTAATTCTACCAAAAATCTGAGGTCTTAAAGATACTCTTACTAATAGATCCTTTAAACTCTTTTAATTATAAACTAATAATTTCAAAAATTAAATAACTTGAGAATTAATTTATTAAATAAATTAATCTTGTAGAATTAATTTATTAAATAAATCAATCAATAATATAGTTATTTAATAATACAATTATTATTAATTCTTGAAAGCCAAAAACTCTGTTGAATCACTGAAAATAATAAGGAGCAACCACTGAATTGTTTGTTGACGCTCGATGTACTATCTGTCAGAAGAAAGAATATTCACTCAAGAACAAGGGTAAGTGTATCACTCAATTCCAACAAAATCATAAGCATGCTTGACACTTGGTATCAATCTGACTTTAACACAACATACATCACTGATGATAATCAAAAGGTCTTTATTTTGGTTGTAACGGGGCTAGGGACAAGGTATGTCAAGTAAAATTGAAGTGTCAAAAGCTAGTACTCAACAACATAAATCATACAATTCCATATATCATCCCCACGCTTGAATTTTTTATTCTCTTTCAACAAATAACTTGATTAGTCGAACAAAGAAGGATTATAGAAACATAAATATTCTCTCTTATAAATAATATTTCTTTTCTTTTCTTTTTTGTTTTTTTCCCGAGAGCTAAGGAAGTAATGTATAAATGGATACAATGATCCCCACGTATTCTTATAAATTTTGACTAACAAGTAAACAACCAAACCCATATTTTCCCCAAAGTAATGACCATCAATAAACCCCCCTTGCACACCTTATCACTCCCTCAAGCACTCTACTAGCCTTTGACAATTTAGGTTCAAGTTAAAGTAAGGCCAATACAAGAAAAAGGTCTAGGCAAGTAATGTGGTGTGTCACCGAAAAATAAGATTAAGCTCAATGGGGTAACTAATTGATCATGTATAAATGGTGTGGTAGTATAGGAGATATGAGGTTATCCTTAAATGTCTTTATCATGTTATTATCAAATAATGTCATGCATTTCAAGAAAGGTCTCAAACAAGTGCTAGCAATGCAAACAACATGTTGTAGGAAGTATAGATTAGAGATTTACCTGAAATCAAAATAACAATAACACAATACCAAAAAGATGTTTCGAGGCACGTGAAAACCACGCTATCCTTAAAACAGATAAGCCCCTTCCGTGTGGTGCTTGAAGGTTGTTGTGGCTTCCGTCTCCCATGATACAACGAAACGAGGTGATCTTAAGCACTAGAGATCCGCCTCCTACGAACTGAACACATATTGCTCTATCCCCCAAAATTGATCCTAAAACTCTCTAAAGAAGATAAGGAGAATAAAAATATTTTTTAAGAGGATTTTCTACTCCTCCCAAGAAAATCAAGACTCCAAATATATAAGTCAAAAACCATTTGTAACTTACAAAACTCATTTAATATTGTAACCTCCCCAATAAAATCCATTAAAATAGGAGCTACAAAATAACATAAAGAAATGCAATTTAATTTTATTCATATAATTCCAACAATCCCCCACATGAATAAAATTGACATTGCAAAACGACTCTTTGACACGGAGATAGAGCACACGGTAGAAACCAGCATAGGATAGGTAGGCGTAAACCCTTGAACCTTCCCTTGTAAGAACATATTTACATTTCTAGAATTTCAGTAGTCGCGTTGACCTTGAACTGCCCTTCTGTATTGTGAAATGATGATACATCCCCCACTGGAGTCTTTCCCTATATTTGTTCAGTTCTCACTATTAAGCCCATTTTGGTCCTGAGCTTTAGCCTGGTTCTATGAGTTTTTCCCAGAATTAGCCCCCACAATTCCTTCTTGAAGCGATCCCACTTCACTCACATAGGTGATCTCTCGAATAATACATATGTATTATTTATTCGACATATCGAAACATGAGGATCATTAAAAGCATTGCTTAGCCTTACCCAATTTTATCACTTTTTTTCATCATAGGAATGGACTCGGGAGTAAAACCCCCACAGTGATCTCACTAAGTCTTTACAGTTAGGTTGTCCCATTGAACCAAGATCTTGGGATCTCCAGTCAACAAGGTTGGGTTTCCTTTGTATCGACTTTCATTATGGGCTTTAGTCCCATTCTTTTTGATGATTTCTCAACTAACTCTTTTGTTAACCCTTTGGTTAGCGGATCCGCAGTGTTATCTTTGACCTAATATGATCAATAGTGATAACTTCAGTTGAGAGTAGTTGTCTAATGGAATTGTGTCGATGACAAAGATGTTTCGACATTCCATTACAATCTTTTTCGCTATACTCGTGCATCTTAACTTTGGCATATGTCACATTTTGGTAATCACTTTACCAGTCATCAGCTAAGGCTTCAATTCATCATTGACATTACCAATTTTTAGCGTCTCAAAAATTAGTAATATCAATTTATCTCATTACCAAGTTTAAGCGTCCCCAAACTGGCAATACTTATGCACCTAACTACCAAATGAGTGTCCTCAAAATGGTAGCTATTATTTATTATGAAGCCAATGCATTTCACAACAATATCCGGATTTTATATGCCATTTTCCGTGTTTATGTTGTTTCACTCAACATAATCACCAAATCGCAGTCTTTCTATATTTGCCTTAGCAAAGAAACCCTAAGGTTATCTCACGTAGATTTCCTTCAATTCTTCGTTTAGAAAGACTGTCTCAATGTTCATTGATGTACTTTAAATTTCGCAATGTCGATAATTTTAGTAACATCTTGATGAACCATACTCTTGTAACTCAAGAATAAATCATAAAGTAAGTTAGGTCTTCACTTTTGACTGTAATCTTTTAATTATCATTCTGACCTTTTACTTTTCTTGTACCTATATATTTATTTTCTAATTTGAAAATTCGTTTGGGCCCAAATGGCATCTATCTCGCAAGAAGATCCATCCATATATTTATTAAACACGATTCTATCACATAGAATCACTTCTCTCATAGAAACACATAATTCTAGTCAATTTCTCTATTGACATCCATTTTCTCATAGGATCATCAGAGAATTCTCATAGCTTCTCTCAAGTTTTGAGGTTTACCTTCTAGCAAAATTTCAGACATTTTTTGGACTAACAAAAATTTTAAATCTTTTGCCCTCTAGGTTTAACCTCACATTCATCTAATAACTCATAATTTTATTTAGATAAATTTTAATTACAGATCTACAAGGAACTACTAGCTCATCAAAGAAGCATTCCTAGATTCCGTAATTGCATTTTAATGATCTCACAATATAGATCTGTCTGCATGCTACAAGATATCATTAGACTCAAACATTGTCTATATATCCATCCCAAATACCTCATATGGTTTTGGATCTCTTTTTACCTTAATAGGTATTGGTATCATGACATCTTCAAGATACCCCCACATTTCGAATATTTCTAAGAAAGTCAAAATGCATTCCAAAACTAATATGAACCAATTATTTCCTTTCATAAGAAAGACTACTCCATTCATCTAACGCGAGTTAGGTTCAGTGGCACATCACTCGGTGTATTCACCACTAAAGTCATTCTTTACCATCTTAATTTTCTGTATTTAAGTTGGTTTTCAACCTCAAGCTTATAGAGTATTCCTTTTCTATAATGCTTCATTTTATACTCTTTAACGAGTACATGTTATCAATGTATTACTATAAAGTAATCATACAACGTGTTATTAACTCTCACTAGAGCAGGTTTCACGTCGCTCATTAAAATCTCTCAGATTTTATTATCATGTTCAAAGAACTTTTCTATTCTTGAAAAATTCAACTATTGAATTTCCCCCCCCCCCCCCCCCAATTTGGTTCACAAAAGAACTTAATTTTCTGGCTCATCAACTGGTACAACCAGAAGAGGTTCGAGGAAGAACATAAACTTCCAATAAACCCCCATTCAGTGATCCTTGATCAACTGATGCGTTAGGGTTAACAACATTTTGGATTTCTGCAAATTTCAGCATACAGAGCTGACCGTAATGTCGTATTAGGTATCACACGAATCACCATAATAGGCTCGTGTGTCACTGTCTCAACAGACCGACACCAACATGAGATATAATAATTTTTCCGAATCTAGTTAGAAAAATATAAGTTTCATGCCGACCCACAACCCGTACTCCATAAGTACAAGATTCGTTAGGTTTTTAACGTCTCGAACCATTCAACCAAGATTGATCTTTCTAGAAATATTTCCTTGCAGACAATCAACAAATGATTAAAATATAATTAAGCTAATAATTTTGTAATTAAAATTAATACTTAATTTTCACAACTGCCACGAAATTTTTTTTTTTTTAAAACTCTTCGTATCTCCACGATGAATCAAACATGTCATTCATTAATATTCCAGCAGAATCAATATTTACAAGACATCTAAATAACTTGACAAAGTTAAATAAATAACCAACAAAATTAAATAACAATTCAATTCCGCTCAAGGTAAATGCGGACAAATCAAGAATCAACTATAGTCTATATATACATGGTAGCCAACCAAGAGGCAAAAAACCAAACAACTTAATTATATGCATGGATTTTAAACTCTAGGAAAAACTAGAGGCACCAGAAACTATACTAAATACAAATTATTAGCATCAATATAAATCCATCAAACTTTCACAATCTCATTTGATTCTGTAACATCTAGAATTACTACAGCAATAATGTACATTGAAGTGATGGCATAACTTAATTAATTACCAAAATTTACATTCAATGTGGATAGCATGCAACTTGCTAAATAAAATATAAACTCAATATATAAGAAAATACATACACACTGTAATACTTAAAAGTTACAAAAGGCTCCAACACAATTACACAATAGATTTACAATAAAGTAATTTGTGTTTAATAAATAAATCCTCCAGCACAAAGTCCACATTATGCATGATGGGCATACCACATATTTAAATATCTACAAAAAATGTACAATTTCACTTTAGTAGAGATGAACTCACGAATCTTAAACCGTTAAAGCAAGCTGACAATCACCAATTTTTTTTTTTACATAGGCAGAAGCAGCTACAACTAGTAGTACTTGAATCAAGACAATTAAGAATTTTTAAGTACACCAACAAATCAGCCGGGGCAGGAAAAAAAAATTATAATAAACAATTTTTTTTTAACAGTTAACATCCTGAGTAATACAACTATCAGAGAAAGGAAAAACCATGTATAAGCATGTCAAGACTCATGAGCGTCAAAAAAAAAAAAATTAAAAAAAAATACTCATGTATGAGATCAACCAACTCGTGCAGACACAAACGAGAATCAACATGACACGCAACACTGCGGAAAACTCCATGATATTAAGACTCATATCACGCAACAGTAAACAATAATATAACCTTTGTAAATCAATAATCATTATACTCCCAGAAAATAAAATCCAACGAATCAATCCATAGATAAACTAATTCATATGATTTATGTTATCTGTTTTAAGCTTGTATGAAGTATAGATTAGAGATTTACCTGAAATCAAAATAACAATAACACAATACCAAAAAGATGTTTCGAGACACGTGAAAACCATGCTATCCTTAAAACCACTACTAGAAATATGTCAATATACATCGGTTTTTAGCCGTTGTAAAAAAAAAATCTGGGCGATGTCTATGCGAATGTAGAGAAAGGTCCAAACTTTAGACATCGGTTTTTAGCCGATGTCTATTATGGTTTTAGACATTAGTTTATAACAAATTTACGATGTCTAAGCTGCATTATGTGCAGTAATTCTTTTTAAATAATGCTATATTATGTGCATTAGATCAACATAAAATAGCACATACAAGGTAAATAAAGACATATACATCGATTTCTTGGTAAAAACCGATGTTATATATCATCTCAGACATCAGTTGATATGTGAAACTGATGTTGTATGTTCTAATAGACATCAGTTCTTTTAAAAAATTTGATGTAATAACCCATCATGTACATCGATTATTTTAGAAAAAGTGATGTGAATTATAGTTAGACACATCACTTTTATTTTAATAAATGATGTATCTTATTGAGGTTTTAGCATGTAGTGATCGTTTATATGCACCCCAAAACTAAAATCAAACCAAAACGCTAAAATACAAAAAACCAAGTAATTGCCATTTACCAAACATCCCAATGTTTACAATAACCATAATTGGTACCAAAATTCTAACTGTCCAACTATTTGCACTCTTTACATTGACAAATATTTACATAGAATAATACATGGAGATTTTCTTTTATCTTTCCTTCTTCAATCCTACCTGCAGGATTGGGTTCCGTTGAGTCGAGCCACTTCCAGCCTTCAGAACAACTTGATGATTCATCAGCTGGAATTGAGGCTCCTCTATGATGTACATATTGAGGGAACTTATCCCCGTATCCCACAAGATAGCTCATCTTCAATGGATTGTCCCCCAAGACATAATCAGCCTTGCAAAAAAAGTATCGATGTTAAGCTATGTTTTGGTTTAGTAAAAAAGTTTTTTATTCCTATGCATACATGTCAATGCATCTGTTGCTGACAAACATACCTGTGACATTGCAAAATTCCGAAGATCTAAAGGCGAAAAGGAACACCCATCGCAAGATATTTTTGGAGTCCATGATGAAAGCATGTAATCACTAAAAACAAGAGCTAAGAATGCAGAAGCCATGGGATGCTGCAAAGCGTTCCATTCAGAAATCCATAATAAGCCACCTGTATTCACATAGCAAAACTTTGATGAGCAATGAGCGATAAGCACTGATGTACTAATAAACAAAAGTAAAAACTCTTCTAACATCATCCACTATCGTTCAGAAAGGATACTTGGATGATTCAGTAAAAGTACATGTACGAAGCTAACAGAAATACATTTATACGCATTATCGAGTATCAGACAATATTCTGAATTTTGTACAGTGGAGATCACCCTCTTTACCATCCCAGGTTCCAGGCCATCTTATTCCATAAGAACATTTAAAAATGATGCGTTATGTATTAATTATTATTAGAGTGTTCAAATAAGAAACACTTACTTTTTGGTAATCACACACATATATATATATATAACGATAGCTCAGAAGAAGACTTTTTGAAAGAGCGACGTAAACTATAATTTCATATACACAAATGTTTAGCACACTTATATGTGAAGAAATAAAAATGAAATGTAATATGCAGCAGCTGTATAAATAAGTAGAAAGGAAAAGTGGGACAAGGGGACAACATGAAAAATTATCTTATAAAGAACATAACTGATACCTCGTCAATCATAACGATGCCATCTTTTTGCAAGGGCTTTTGCTGTTGGCACTAGTATATAGAGTTTTTTGGTAAAGCTATACCTCGTCAATAAATTATTTGCAATGCTAAAAATGAAAGAAATCAATAGATATAGTGGATGGACAACTGATACTTTTAAGAAGGCAGCTGAACAACAAATAGAAGCACTTTTGGAGCAATTTTGTCTTAGACGCTATCATGATGTCATGGTACATTAGCATAAGGGACTGTTGCAACTTTCGCCCCTAGTTGCTGACAAAATTAGGCACCTACTTAGTTCAGGACTTGGGGAGATATATCGACAAAAGATCTGATATACCAAAGTCAAATTAACAATCTGTACCTTGAGAAACTTATATAATCTAGGTACGGGTAAACACAATTGCCAAGCTTGATAGGTTTCAATGTATTTCGGAAAATTGGCTTTGCCAAGGTACACCTGTTGCATCTCCTCTCTCCAGATCTGCAGCAAAAAATGTAAATGTGGTCATATCACATTTTCTTGGAATTCATATGTCAACTTAAAAGATAGGCAGAGATAAATATGTATGGTCTGATCACACCCTACACATGTAGATAGCATCTTAAGTTACACATGCATTCAAATCAACAAAAAGGAGAAACTGAAAAATAATTTAAGATTAACAAAGATTACCACAGTATTCAAGTCAGTTAGACGATCAGACATAAGGTCAACAAAGGCTGGAATTGCTTTTCTCCAGTAAGACTCTGGTAGAGGATGTGAACAGCCAGACTCTGGTAGAGTTTCATAATTGTTCAGAGAAGTTTTCTTAAAATATAAAGGAAAATTAATAACATTCCACAAGTACACAATGCACTAACAAAGCAAACCTGGATGGTGTGATCAATGTCTTTACTGTTGTCAAGTTCCGTGACAATCTGAAGAAGGTGCTCAACCACAGCGAAGCTTAGACAATCAGCGAATCCTACATCTGTTTTTAATGTTTCCTTAGTCAAGATTTAAATTTTACTAATCAGCTGAAAAAAGAACAACTTTAAGGACATTCTTTTACCTCCATCAATCAAATTGTTTAACCACTTGATTGCCTTTAACATCTTCCGCACGTCTCTGGGCTTACAGACAGCATACTCCACAAAGTCACTAACACAATGACCGAAAATTAAATTCTGGAATATATCATAAAAAAGTAAAAAAAGAAAATTTCACTGAGAAAGTACTACAAAAATGATGAAAATGTCTCATTAGAAAACATTCAGGTCTTCCAGAAGTAATTGATCAATACAAAGTATCTTACTCCAGTCACTAATGATAAAAAGTCAATGGCAATATTAAAATTGAAAGACATTTAAGGCAGCAAATGACTACAGTAATTTTGTACAACAAACGTACTTTGGACGTTAACTTCTGTAATATGAATTCTTTTAAGTTGGGGAGGTCGAATTCTTTTTCAAAGCATAAATATGATATACTGCCTTATGTGAGACAAGATTTGCCCTGTCCAACTGCCCTTGACTTGTGCTACATAAAGAGTAAATGTTAACAAGAATTCTAAGTCCCATTTAGGTATCAAACAGCTTACAAATATGAGAACCACTATGCATGATCATCTACAAAGCATTACCTGACGAAACACCATTACCACTTTAAAAAACAATAAAATCCCTCTCCAAAACCCTATCAAACACATGAACTCTAATCTTATACACACAATTCAAAGCAGCATCCTGCAAAAATGTTTGATGCCCGTAACTCGCAACGACAAGAACCAAAAACAACATTCCAATCTTAAATTCCTCTTGTCTCAATCCATCCACACCTCCTCTACTCATCAAAATAGAGAATTCCCCAACCATAAATATCAAAACAGAACAAAAATTGAAGAATACAAACAAAAATTACAAATAAAAATTATATACATACAAAAGCATGCACAAAAATTAAAGAATCACTTACTAATTGTAGATCACCCAATCTGAAGAATGAACCAAGCAACCCAATCTGTCAAAAGAAGTTATATTAAAAATTAAAAAATGAAATTAAAAAAGAAATTGGAAAAACACTTACTAATTTTAGCTACTAATCTGAGAGAATCAATCGATTCAAGGTTTAGGGTTCATCCTTTTCGATTTAAGGCTTCGATTGAATTGAAAATCGGTTTACCTTTTTCGATTTAAGGCTTCGATTTGGGGGTTTATTAAAAGCTAAGGTTTTATTTTAGGGGTTTATCTTTTTAGGGTTGGAAGTGTACTTTAATGGAGGCGGGTGAGAGAGAAGTCGAGTGAGAAAGAGAGGGATGCAAGTAAGAGAGACACAGAGAGAGGGTCGAGTAGAGATGAGAGTGAGAGAAAGAGAGATGAGTGAGAGAGAGATGAATGTGAGAGAGAGAGAGAGAGAGAGAGAGACAGAGAGAGAGGTGAGCGAGAGAGAAGAGTGAGTGAGTGAGAGAGAGAGAAATTAGTGGGCGGCTGTGAGAGTAAATTAGGGGAAAGTTCAGCGCGGGCAAACTAAATTAGGGAAAATGTTACTAAGGCGGGGAATGAAAATTTTGTAAGGGGGAAATGTTTTACGAGAATGGGGGGAAATGAGCAGCACGCTTTTTTTTTATTTTTTAAAAAATTATTTAGACAGCGGTTATTTTACCAACCGATGTCCAGAAATCAGTTTAACATCGCTTTTTAAATAACTGATGTTGAAAACATATTTAACATCGGTGGCTTTTTAAAACGATGTAAAATGTGTGATGTCTAATCTATATTTTCTAGTAGTGAACAGATAAGCCCCTTCCGTGTGGTGCTTGAAGATTGTTGTGGCTTCCGTCTCCCAGGATACAACGAAACGAGATGATCTTAAGCAACTAGAGATCCGCCTCCTACGAACCGAACACATATTGCTCTATCCCCCAGAATTGATCCTAAAACTCTCTAAAGAAGATAAGGAGAATAAAAATACTTCCTCCGTCCCGAATTATGTGACATGGTTTGACTTTCACGGAGATTAAGAAAATGTAGTAAAAAAAGAATAAAGTTAGTTGAAAAGTGGGTAAAGTGGTGGGACCTATTAATTTTTAATAATAGATTTGAGATAGTGTAAGAAAGTAGTGGGTGTAATAGTGTTTAAATGAGTATAAAATAGAGAAGTAGTGGGTGTAATAGTGAAAAGTAGTGTTCAAAAATAGTAAGTATAATAGGTTCATTCTTTTTGGGACGTCCCAAAAAGGAATAAGGTTCATATAAAATGGGACGGAGGGAGTATTTTTTAAGAGGATTTTCTACTCCTCCCAAGAAGATCAAGACTCCAAATATATAAGTCAAAAACCATTTGTAACTTACAAAACTCATTTAATATTGTAACCTCCCCAATAAAATCCATTAAAATAGGAGTTACAAAATAACATAAAGAAATGCAATTTAATTTTATTCATATAATTCCAACACATGTGAACACTCAAGCAAACGAATATAAAATGCAAAAGATATGCATATAGGCTCAATAGCTCACTTGGTGGTAAAACATAATCAATCCCAAGCAAAAAGTCTCTCTAATGAACCTACATGTACTCAAAGCATGCAAACCATCTTGCACATATTCATGTCCTTTTAATTACTTACAACATTCAATTAGTCTATTAGCTTCAACTTGCTAGTGTATGTGTGTGCACAAGAACAAAGCATATCACTTCTCAAACAAAAACGTCAATAACACAAAATTCCTATAGCATGCATGGGTGAATTAAGGCATGTTACAACAAATAATCATTTTACAAGGCTAGAATTATTTTTGCAATTTTTTAATTTTCTGCTTTTTTTAATTTTTTTTAAATTACTATATACAATTATTGGAAACACATCTCCACACTTAAATGGGTCAATGTCCTCATTGACACACTAAGCAATTAATTGTACAATAATAATAACTATACTAAAAGGAAAAGAAAGAAAACTCCCCTAAAGATGCTCGGTTTGAACAGCAGAGAAGCTACATAATCGTTGTTCCGTACATACAAGCTGGAAGAGCAATTGGTGTGCGCTAAATCTGTACGTGTTAGGATCACATATACAAACATATGTTACATAAATTAAATATTTTTATATGATACATATAATATTAAGAAAATATAATATATAAATAATTAATAAAAGTATATACATAAAATCTAAACAGTATACATAACATAAATAAAGTAGAATAATATATGTTAAATTAAATATATAACAAGAATATAAATTAGAGTTTTTTAATAATATGTCCCAGTTTGAAACATGATTTGTAAATATGTTCTATATTTATTTGAAATTTCAAATATATCCTAAAATCAATGTTTCATTTAAATTTCAACATAAAAAGACCAGTATACCCTTTTTAATTAATTATTTTAAGATATAATGTCTGATAAAAACATGATTAATTAATTTAAATATCAATTTTTTCTTAGTGATTTAAATAAATATCCTTATATTTGTATTGAAAAATATTTTAACCTTAGGCTTTTACGTGAGAACATCCACATGAACATCAAGCCCTAAAATTTAAATCATAAATTTTTATTTTTATTTGCTAGGATGCCCCGCGAGGCCTGTTCTAAGCAAAGAAAAAAACATTTTTAGTGGTCAAAATTAAAAATTGCCCTCGCCTGTTCCAAAAATAAAAAAAACTCTTTTAGTGGTTAAAATTGAAAAATTGTAGTGTATTTGTAATAGTATTAATTAATATAACAAGGGTATATTGGTCTCTATTTAACTTAAAAATTGATAATGGGACATATAATTAATATATTAACATGATGGGACATATTTATAAACTGATCCATTAATTTGGGATATATTATACAAATTTCCTATATATTAAGTATACAATTATAATATAACTAATATAATATAATATATAAATATAATTAATATTGTATAATTATATAATATAAACAATATTATAAAATACAAATAATTTTATATAATACAAACAAATAATAATATAATATAAAACATTAAGTTTAATAATAATACTATAGAACTATAATAATATAATATAGAACTATAATAATATAAGTAAACTAAATAAAAGTTATTATTTAATAATCCTAAATAAGAAAACAAAAGCAAAGTACGTAATATTAGTACTAATTACACGGGTAGTAACTAAGTAGACAGTAGTAGTACATAGTCAACACGTGGACCAGTAACAAGCAACAGGAAACTTCAAATCGCGGGAGGCCAGAACACACCGCAGGATCAAAACTTATAATTTCCTCCAGCGATTTATGCACAGCGGGTAGCATAATTCTTACCACAGTTCATCTTGCTCTGTCAAATTTTAATTTTACATAGTTCACACAATAATTTTCGCACAACATCGAGGCTTTACTCATCCCGTGGGTAGGCCGACACTTCATATAGAGCCTAAAAATTTCTACAAAATTTTACACAAAATACATCAAGGCATCTTGCGGGATAATAAATTAAAATAAAAATAAAAATGTCTAACCTAGAAAAGAAAGAAATGAAATAAAAATATATTGATCTTACAAAAACTTTGGGTTACCTCCCAACGAGCGCTTGTTTAACGTCATTAGCTCGACGCCTTGAATTCTTTTGATCATTATGGTGGAAATTTCGAAACCATCTCGAATGGTCCAAGTGCAACATCGACCTCAATCATACTCTTTTCTTGAGATTCACGTAATGGAGAAAATCGTCCATCGATTTCATTTCGTTCATCACAAGTATTTTCATCCACTTCTTTCACATGTTCCTCGACAATATCCACTCCATAACATGTAGGTTCAACTAATGGAACTTCCCTAGCTTGATTAAGATCAAAGTCAACTTGTTCCTCTCCCACGTTCAATGTAAGCGTACCAGCTTTCACATCTATATTGGCTCCTGCAGTCGCTAAGAATGGTCTTCCCAAGATAATTGGAATATCAACATCCTCATTCTTCTCTAAAATAACAAAATCATAAGGGATGATAAATTTATCAACTTTTACCAAAACATTTTCAAGTACACCTGATGGATACTTTATTGTTCTATCTGCAAGTTGAAGTAAAATCCTTGTTTTCTTTAATCCTCCGAAGCCAAGTCTTTTGTAAGTTGAGTGTGGCATTAAACTCACACTAGCTCCAAGATCACACAAAGCCCGTTTCACTCCCACTTTTCCAATGGTGCATGGCAAAGAAAAAGTCCCAGGATCCTTGAGTTTAGGAGGAATATTGCGTTGAATAACCGCACTACACTCTTCATTAAGAGTGATTATTTCCACCTCCTCTAAATTCTTCCTATTGGACAACACCTCTTTCATAAATTTAACGTAAAGAGGCATTTGAGCCAAAGCATCAGCAAAAGGAATGCTAATATGTATTTCACGAAACATCTTCAAAAACTTTTCATATTGCTTCTCTAGCTTCGAATTTTTCAACCTTTGTGGAAAAGGAATTGGAGGCACATATGGTTTCATGGGAGCATTAGATGTAGGCTTCTCTTCTTTTGGCTTCTCCTTGCTCTTCTCAGAAATCTCCACATTAGCTTGATGTATTTTTCTCTTTTTAGGAGGAAGAATTTCAACTTTAAGTTTCGGAGCTTCAATTTCTGGTAGTTCTCTTCCACTCCTCAAAGTGATAGCCTTGCATTGTTCTTTTGTAGTCATATCCGGTTGACTAGGTAACGCTCCTTGTTCACGCACACCAATTTTATTAGCAATTTGTCCCACTTGCACTTCTAATAACTTTTGTGAAGTAGCGACTTGCTCAAGTCTCGTGTCAATTTGCCCAAATTTAGTCTCAACATTTGCAAAAGCATTAGTAGTCCCTTGTATCATCTTGTTTAGCATAACTTCCCAATCAGCAGGTTCCTTCTTTTCTTTAGATGGAAATTGATGATGTTGTTGAAAACCTGGGGGAGGATTATGTCTTGGTGCTACATATGGATTTTGAGCATGGTTGTTATTGTAAGAGAGATTATTGTTTGGCCTTTGATCTGGATTGTAGTAAGAATTATTTTGCACTGGCCAAGATTGTCTTCCCTGAATAAAAAATGCTTCTTTGGGAAACTGAGAAGCATAGGAATACTGATCAACACCGTAATCACCATACCCTCCCATTGGGGCAGAGATAGCACTAACATTCGCCCTTTGTCCACGTACCTCTTGAGTAAGATCATCTAATCTAAGTGTAATCAAGTTCATCATCTCAGTATCTTGTGTTGATTTAATTGAGCTCGTCCCACTAGGTGCCCAAGAATAGTTATTTGCTGCCAATTGCTCAAGGAGTGCTTTTGCTTTGTGTACCGGTGTTTTCTTGAAATCTCCACCAGCTGCCTCATCCAAACTCAAATAAACATCTGCATTCAAAGATCCGTAAAATGTACTCAGAATCATCCACTCCGTACAACCGTGATGTTGACATTTTCTCAAAAGTGCCTTGTATCTCTCTCATGCCAGATACAAGCCTTCACCTAGTTGTGTTTTGAAACTCAGAATTATTGTCCTCATTTGTTGCGTCTTGTCAGAAGGATAATATTTGGACAAGAACTCGGTAGAAAGACTCTCCCAAGTAGCAACTGCAGTTTCTGGAAGCGGTTGGAACCATTCCTTGGCTCTCCCTTTGATAGAGTACGGAAACATGTGAAGACGAATCTGATCTGATGTAACTCTAGTGATCTTGAATGAACCACACATTTGCACGAAGCGTTCAAGATGACGGTGTGGGTCCTCTCGCTCAACGTCCCCTTCAAAAGCTGAATTGCTCACCATCTGAATTAAGCTCGGATTGATGTTGTACTGAGCTGCGCTAATCTGAGGAGTCTTGTACATGCATTTCGCAGGATTAGGAGTCTCATGATCCCAAATAGAAGTCTCATCAACATTAGCAACTTCAACAATCTCAACATTAGCCATCTTAAATTTTTCTTTCCTTTGCTTTGCCTCTCGCCTTTGAATTCGAAAAGTGCGCTCAATTTCCGGATCAAATTCTAAATTTCCAGCACTTGTAGAACGTCGCATGCAAGAGTTGCAGCACCTGAAAAGAGTACTCCAATAAGGTAGATCTTTGAAACAAATTTGATAAAATCTAAACAATAATAAATAATTAACCTAAACTTAATATTTCTGCCATCCCCGACAGCGGCGCCAATTTGTTGATGTAATATTTGTGAGAGTTCCTTCGCATGGAAGGACTAATATTAATTTAAGTTCAAGTTTTAATATCTTACAGTCTAAAAGTGTAGAAGAATAATTGGCTGTTTTGTTTGCTAACTAAATTTAACTATAAAGCAAGTACGATTTAACGATGATAAAAGCAATCCAGGAAATCAGGGTCCTTCAATTGGTTTCAATGACTGTCTAATACTTGTGATATCTATGTTCTTACTTTGATAAAAACAATTCTACTAATATTTATATTGTTCTCTCCCAAGATACAATATAGTGCTTACCACTATACCTTGAACGTCACTCCCATGATCAATCAAAATATAATCATAAACTATTAAAACCCAAGAATCAATGGTTTCATAACTCGCATATTAATCTCCCGATTCAATAATTGAATTACGTCTATTATATCATGTACTAGAACTGTAAATCCTCTCCCAATTCATTACAATTCCTAGAGATACAGTCAAAGGTTCATGACTCCCTTAATCGTGTGAAATCCTCAATAATAGATTAGCAAAGCAAGAAAATCACATGTAATCAAACAATCATATTTAACCAAGGAATACTACCCAATCCCTGGATTAATGGATTAGTTACCCATGATATATAAAGAACACAAACATATATATATATATATAATCAAAACCATGTTTACAAGAGTATAAAGTTAAGAAAGATACAACTTGAAGAAATCTCTAGCTCTGGATTGAATCCCTTCAAACCCTTGCCAAGTTCTCTTTCAAAGTCTCACTCTCCCTTCAATACACGTAAAAACAAACTACTCTATCTATATTCATACAAAACCTAATATAAAAGTGCTTTTAATGGTTTCCTTGGAAAATAGAACTGCTTTCCTAAAACAAATTGGATTCTACAATAAAAATTGTATTCTACTGTCCAGGACTGTTTTCGGGCTGCTCCAGTTGGAATATAAGTGTTGGACCTCCTCTGACTTGTAGAAAATTCTGTTATCTTCGCGTGGACTGTAAGATCACTCAATTCTGATATCCAGAACTCAAGTTATGGCCCAAACAAGATTTGATGCGAAAGATGTCAATAAAATCCGAATTTCCTTCTGAATAATCCCAAATTAAGCTAAATTCCTTCCAACTTTAGGAACATTTATTTCCTGCCATTAAACACTAAAATATAATTAGTAAATTCCAAATTATTTACAAAATCCTATAAATATGAGAATAAAATCCTATAAAAGTATATATAAATATATACTCTATCAAACTTATATACACAAACTAAATATCTACTGCCTATTTCTTTGCCTAGTACTCTCGGTAAGAGTATGATATAATCCATATTAAGAGTATAGACAATATGTGGCTTGGCAAGAGTATTATAGCTGGGCTAGAGTATAAATTATACTTGGTAAGAGTATAATATTTTAGTAAGAGTAAGACTCAAACCCTAGCAAGAGTATGGCAGGTTTGGTAAGAGTATGGAGGTAACAGCTCGGTAAGAGTATAAATCATACTCAACAAGAGTATAACATTTCTGTAAGAGTATGACTTATAAAACTTGGTAAGTGTATGGTTGTTGAAATAAGAGTATGGCATGAAGGCTTAGCAAGAGTATACCACAAACCTCAATTAGAGTATCTTTTGAATACAGTAAGAGTATAATTATAGTTATACATCCTTTAAATTCTTTTAATTATAAACTAATAATTTCGAAAATTAAATAACTTGAGAATTAATTTATTAAATAAATTAATCCTGCAGAATTAATTTATTAAATAAATCAATCAATAATATAGTTATTTAATAATACAATTATTATTAATTCTTGAAAGCCAAAAACTCTGTTGAATCATTGAAAATAATAAGGAGCAACCACTGAATTGTTTGTTGACACTCGATGTACTATCTGGTTCAAGGGCAACTAACTTCAACGATTGTTCTTTATTTCTGACTTTAAATTGTGATTCTTGTCCCTTCTAAAATCTCTTCAATCTCATTCTTCACTCTGTCTGTAGTGTCACTGTAGAAATCCTGTCACTGTAAATGAATCCACTAGCTTCAATGCTACACTGAGGCTTGATCAATTAAACGAATCTTCTTCCAATGTAAAACATCAAAACTATAGATTTGACTTTGTCTTCTTTCTTCTGACAGATTATACTTATCTGAGATTCCTGTGACAATTATATTATTTACTTATTACAATCTAATTTAGGTTGAGTAGGATCCTCGAATTACAAATAGGCTGTGTCATATGCCTTTCAATGATCAATACAGCCAGTTGAATAGCTCACAAATTCACTACAAATCCCCAAAAAATTACAATTTTTTAATATAGATACTAATAATACTCTTCCTAATATACACTAAATTAAAATCTCTAACTCTTATTATAAAATTGGGTGTTACAGGATTACAGTTTTTTAAATTGTGCAATAAAATCATCACTACAACTTACAAAATAGTTGCCTATATTAACCAAAATTGTCAATCATTGATCATTGTAAAAAGTGAGTGTAAATTTACAACACAAGTAGGTCGATTTAGAAAGTCATGGTTGTGGACTGGTGGTTCAGGCTTCGTGCTGTATAGAGACCATATGTTTATAAGATGGCCTTGTACAAAAACTACAGGTGGTCCATAAAAAAATAAGAAAGGGTATTGCATTCAAAAAATAAAATCTATCTATATTTCTATTATAATAGCCGAAACAATAAAAGTTTAGAAGATAAGCTAATTTTTCATCAATGAGAGTCGCCTTTTCTCTCATTTTGTCCCCCTTTTACTTTACTAAACCCTACCTTTTCAATTGGAAAATCAAGCCCTTTTCTATCACTAAGCTCATTCTCTCTCTGAATTTCTGTCAAGCACATGATTTTTCTTTCGATGTACTTTCGCGAAAAATGGACCTTTACCAAAATTTATTTTATTCTACTTGTTCTAGGAATACTTTCTGTTGTGCAAAAAATTTGTAATGGGCTCAATTTTAGGCCCATGGATATTGAGGGCCTGATAGGGTGTTTAGTAAGCAGGTACAGGTTTAAAGGAAGCTGGGGAGGTGTACATTTGAAGGGTAGCTCTGGAGGTGGAGGTTCGAGTTAGGAGGAAGCTGTGTAGGTGCAGGTGTGCTTACAAGCTCCACCTCTGTTGGCTGAACGGATAAGGATTGTCTCCTAATTTGTAGGAGATACGAATTAAGTCCTTTAAATAGTCTATTTCATTGAGGGACACATTTCTAATATGATAAATATTGAATATTTGTGATATATGTCTATAAATACATGGAGTTATCATATGAGTAGGATTTTGGAGTTCTACTTCGAATAGGACTCTACTAAGTGACTAGTTAAATTAAAGATAAGTGATGTATCTGATTAAAACTCTGTTATTTCGTGGTTTAATCAACAAGGAAAGGATTCCTAACCTAAAAGAACTATATTAGGGCTTGATTCCTATAAATAGGATATGTAGTCAATTAGCAAGGGGTTCGGTTTTTCACTTATTCTGTATGCAAGGCACGTGTACCCTCGGTGATCATATTCTGGACATATTTGGCCGAAGATTTGCCATTGTTATCCGGTAACCTTGCTAATCCAGCCCTTGAAACACTAAACACCGTTATTAGGTTCAGCTGTCCTGTTTCCTTACAGCTGTTCAATCTATTTTATTATCTGAAAACCAAGGATAATTCATGTTGTTCCGGCGAGGTTTACTCGGGGTGTTGTGTGAATTTTTTGCATAACATTTTTGGCGCTAGAATGAGGGGCTTTCTCTCCTAAAAAAAGATCTGTTGGTGAAACAATGTCGGAAAGTTCCGAACATGTGCGAACGCCGAGCGGCGAAGGAGGTAGGCGTGATGCCAATCCTGATGGTGAAGTGACTGCTAGGGATATCCTTAACCATCTTCAAGCTATGGATGGTAGGATTGACCAGTTGGAGAAAAAATCGTCATGAAAGAAGAAAGGACAAAGAAAGTAGAGGTCCACGGAAAGGCGTACTAGGCGTCGGGAAGTAACACCAATAAACTTGGATTTTGGAAGTGAAGAAGAGCCTAAAAAGGAGGCTAGAAAAAATAATTTTTCTGATGTCGAAGCGGATCGGGAGAATGTGGATTGGAAAGACGGTCCTATGGATTCTCCAACTAGGAGCGTGAGCGTATTTGATCGAGTGGGGAAGAAGCTCAATAACAATGCGGCATGTGTTGGATGGAACAAAGGAGAAGGTGAATGGAAATGACAACCTTGACAAGTCTCAGTCGAAGGGTTCTAAGAGCTATAGGAAGGAAAAGTCTCAAGGTGAAGAACGGACTTATGACAGGAGGTCCATGTCCACGAAGCTCCAATCAGCAGCCCGGAGTGATGACAGCTCCAACTCCCAAGACAGTTCAGCTCATAAGCAGGGTGGAGACTCGAATGAAGACACAAATGGAAGTGATGATTACCTCTTGGATGGAGAGGATACAAATTATAAGGTGGCTGATTTAGGAAAGCTTTGGAGAAGATTAAAGCTGAGAAGATGTCAACATCAGGTCTAGCTATTGCTTCACCTTTCACCAAGAAGGTGTGAGATTCACCCCTTCCACCTATGTACAGAGGGGTAGGGGACCTGAAGTTTGATGGTACCACGGATCCGGTGGAATACCTCAGTCATTTTAGCACTGAAATGGAGGTGTATCAGGTCAGGGATCGCACAAAGTGCCGGCTGTTAGTAGCTACGCTAAGGGACAATGCTCATCAGTGGTTCAAGAGGTTGCCATTTAATTCTATTCGTTCCTGGAGGCAAATGAGTGAGCTTTTTGTGACTCAGTTTCGAGCTACAGTCGCCTTCGCACCTCCAGCCAACACTTTGGCGAATATTAAGCAAAGGGAGAAGGAAACTTTGAGAGAGTATTTTAAGCATTTCAACGCTGAAGGTGCCAAAAGTGAGGAAGGCTACGGATGAGACCTATAAAAATTTCTTAATAGCTGGGATATGGCCTGGAAGTGATTTCTGGAAGGAACTTCAGAAGGAGGAGCCTGTCACACTAGCAGATTTTTATGCGCGGGCTGAAGCTCATAAGGTTGTTGAAGAGTCTATTGCCAAATTAAGGAAGGATAAGAACTCAGCTGGTTGGAATGGAAGAAAAAGAAGCATGTCTTATAGTCCTAGGAGAAGGAATGTGGATAGGCGTGCTTCCTACCATGGAGCTTCAGCTTCCACCGAAAGGGAAGCTGGTCGAAAGGAAAGGACAGCACCTCTAATAGTGAATGCAACTGGTTCAAGGAGATCTGTGGAATATAAGCCCCCACCTTTTAAGAACTACAATAAATATATAGAGTATACCCCGCTGGCAGCCCCTCTTAAGCATGTGTTCGAAGTTGGAGACAAAGCAGGAATGTTCAAGAAGCCGACTCGCACCGGTCCTCCTGGAAGGAGAGATCTAGGGAAATATTGTGCATTCCATGATGCAAATGGGCATGAAACATCTGATTGTCGACACTTGAAGGATCATGTTGAGGACCTAATCAGGAAGGGATACCTCACGGAGTTTGTGGCTCAAGAGGCGAAGAAATATAGGGATGTGAAAGAAAGAAAGGAGGCAGAAAAAATGGTACCTGATCGTACAGCAAGGGCGAATAGTATTCGCACCATAATAGGAGGTCCATACATTGGAGGCACAAGCAGGAAATCTATAAAAAAAACTTTTCTCGGGAGGCTAGAGGAGCTCCCCTCACTAATGTCTTCCATCTGGCTGAAAGGCCCCCAAAGCTGTTTAAAGGGGAAACTACAAACATCACTTTTACTGAAGAGGATGCTAAACACGTACATCACCCAGATAATGATGCCTTGGTGGTCATGTTCTCCATTGGGGGGATGAATGTACATCGGATTTTGGTGGATAATGGAAGCTCATGCAATATAATAACTTATGACACCTATCAGAAAATGGGACTCCTAGACAAGGAGATGTTCCCTTCTTACAACGATTTATATGGATTTACTGGAGGACCTGTCCAGATTGTAGGAAGAGTAAAGCTCCCAATCAGGATGGGGAATGAACCTTACGTGGCAACTCAGGTTCCAGAGTTTATGGTTGTGAATGAAGATATATCTTATAATGGTATTATGGGTAGGCATTTCTTGAAGGAGATGCGAGTGATGACTTCCATATACCATCTCTCAATGAAATTTCCAACTCCTAATGGGATTGGGTGCCTACGAGGATGTCAGTCAGATTCACGGGAATGCTACGGTAAGGCCTTGCATACTGTTGAGCAGGCTTCGAAGCATTTGCTACTGGTAGACGGGGGAACAACTGACAACTGCTATCGTTATCTCCGACCCCCAAATACTTCGACTGGAGAGTCTTCCCAATAGAAAGGAGGGGTGTTTGAGAAAGAATCATGCAATACAATTATGATTGTGCAACATCCAGATGAAGACCCTTACGTGGATGTACCTTCATTTTTGGGGGTAGGTACTGGAAAGGAGGTGCTCATGCTGGAGGCACCTTAATCGAAAAATGAAAATGGCAACGATACTTTTGTTGAAGGCATCGTGGAAGAAGTCAATGATAGTGACTTTAAAGATGTGGAAATTTTAGAGCAGTCACAGGTAGAGGTACCTGAATCTGCCCAGGTGGAGAAAAAAGGGAACCTGGTGGAAATTGATTTGGTTCCCAGGATGCCCGAATCCAAAGAAAAGGCTGGTGCTGCAGGAGATACTGTATCTTTTATGGTGGATAACACTGATTCTGGCAAGGAGCTAAAAGTTGGAAAATAGCTGGAGCCAAACAAGCGGGAGGCTCTAACATATTTCCTTAAAAAGAATGTGGATGTATTTGCTTGGGGTCATTCGGACATGATCGGAATAGACCCAAAGGTAATGTGTCATCGTCTTAATATTGATCCAGAGGCGAAAATGGTAAGGCGGAAAAGAAGGGCCATAGGTGGTGAAAGAGCTTCTACTTTGAAGGAAGAGGTGGACAGATTATTGGCAGCTGGTTTGGTGAGAGAATCTTTTTACCCCATGTGGTTGGCAAACCTGGTGTTAGTTAAAAAACCCAATGGAAAGTGGCATACCTGTGCGGATTTTACAGACTTGAATAAGGCGTGCCCAAAGGATAGCTTCCCACTACCTCGCATTGATCAGCTGGTAGATGCAACTGCTGGGCATGCTCTGCTGAGCTTTATGGATGCATATTCCAAATATAATCAGATTCCTATGTATGGCCCAGACCAGGAGCACACCTCCCTTATAACAGATAGGGGTTTGTATTGCTACATTGGGATGCCTTTTGGTTTAATAAATGCGGGAGCTATGTATCAGCGTCTGGTAAACATGATGTTCAAGGATAAAATTGGGAAAACAATGGAGGTGTATGTTGACGATATGCTGGTAAAGTCAAAAGAGGCAGCTGATCATGTTTCGCACATGGCAGAAATGTTTGACATCTTGAGGAAATATAAGATGAAGTTCAACCCTCAGAAATGTGTGTTTGGGGTAGAATCCGGAAAATTTCTTGGGTTCATGGTCAATCATCGTGGTATTGAAGCTAATCCTGCAAAGATTAAAGCCTTGTTAGGGATGAGGTCACCCAGGAATATTAGGGAGGTTCAGTCATTAACAGGAAGAGTTGCAGCTCTGAACAGGTTCGTCTCAAAATCTTCAGACAGGTGTAAGGAATTCTTTTCGGCAATCAAGAAAGGAAAGAACTTTGAGTGGACGGTTGAATGTGAAGCTGCTTTTGAGAAGCTAAAGGAACAGCTGGGTAGTCTCCCACTTCTTTCTAAACCGGTTGATGGTGAAGTTCTGATACTTTACCTAGCAGTTTCTGAGTATTCAATTAGTGCTGTGTTGGTTCGAGGGGAAGGGAAGGTGCAACTCCCGGTGTATTATGTAAGCAAGAGGTTGTTGGATGCAGAAACCCGGTATACTAACATGGAAAAGTTAGCCTAAGCATTAATTCTGGCTTCAAGGAAGCTTCGGCCTTACTTTCAGTCTCACAAGGTTGAGGTACGGACTTCCTTCCCGCTAAGGCAGGTGCTGCATAAACCGGAAGCTTCTGGAAGGTTGATGAAGTGGGCTATTGAATTGGGGCAGTTTGATGTTGAATACAAGCCGCGGTCCACAATAAAAGGGCAGGCGTTGGATGATTTTCTTTTGGAATTTACTCCATCATTCGAGGTAGGTGGAGATGAATGTGTACCTATTGGTGAGCTACCTGTGGCAGAGGTGCTTGTGGAAAATTGTGCTCTGTGGTGGACTTTGTGTGTGGATGGGGCAGTTAACTCTAACGGAGCAGGTGCGGGCACAGTTTTGGTAAGCCCTGAAGGACATAAGTTGTAGAGTGCTATTCATTTTGCATTCTATGCAACTAATAATGATGCTGAGTATAAAGCACTAATTACCGGTTTGAAGCTGGCTTTGGAAATGAAGGTGGAAAATTTGATTGTCTTCAATGATTCGATGTTGGTGGTTTGGCATGTTAAAGGAGGGTTTCAAGCTCGACGCCCTCGTACTGATTTATACATGAGGTATGCACAAGAATTGATAAGAAGGTTTAAGGAGGTGAATTTGGAACAGATTCCTAGGTCAGAGAATGCTAATGCGGATGCACTGGCTAAGCTGGGTTCTCAAAGGGAAGCTACTCTGTTGGGGGTCATTCCTCTAGAGGTACAGCTTCATCCAAGTATTTCAAAAATAGAAGTTCTGAATGTGGAAGCTACAGTGGAGGATCACTGGATGACTCCAATTGTGGAGTATATCACGAAAGGAGTTTTGCCTTCAGATAAGGACGAAGCTCGAAAATTGAAATACAAAGTGGCAAGGTATGTAATTTATGAAGGAATCTTGTATAAGAGGGGTTTTAATAAGCCGTTACTAAGGTGTATTTCGGGAGAAGAATGTGAGTATATCATGCGGGAAGTGCATGAAGGGATTTGTGGTAACCACTCTGGAGGAACCTCTTTGGCACACAAAATACTTCGTCAAGGGTCTTATTGGCCAACTTTGCAAAGTGATGCTCACAAGTATACTCGAGCATGTGATCACTGTCAGAGGTTCGCAAAGTCGGGTGTCCACCCAACTGTACCTCTTAAACCTCTCACTAGTCCTTGGCCTTTCGCGGTTTAGGGGATAGATCTGATTGGGGAGCTTCCCAAGGGAAAAGGTGGAGTGAAATATGCGGTTGTTGCAGTGGATTACTTCACAAAGTGGGCTGAAGCAGAGCCTTTGGCTACAATAACTACTGCTAAGTTGAAGGAATTTGTGTTTCGAGCTATAGTTTGTAGGTATGGAGTACCTTATAAGCTCATCTCAGATAATGGGAAGCAGTTTGACAGCAAGGAGATGCGAGGTTTTTGTGAAGACCTTGGAATTCAAAAGGGGTTTTCAGCTATTTGTCACCCCCAAAGTAATGGTCAAACGGAGGCTGTGAACAAGATAATAAAACACACTCTAAAGGCCAAGTTGGAGGAGCGAAAGAGAAGCTGGCCGGAGGAGCTTCCAATGGTGTTGTGGTCCTATAACACCACTCCAAGAACGACAACAGGTGAATCTCCATTCAACTTAGCATATGGATGTGAAGAAATGGTGCCTGTTGAGATAGGAGCTGGTTCATTCAGGAGGGAAAATTATAACCCTAAAGATAATGAGGTGAATCATCGTTTGTACCGGGATCTTGTTGAAGAGGTACGCATGAATTCACAGCTAAAGTTGGTTGTATATCAGCAGCGTACATGGAAGTACTTTGATAAGAAGGTTCGAGCTCGCCCGCTGAAAGTGGGCGATTTGGTTTTGAGGAGGGTACTACCCAACATGGGGGTAGTAGGTTGTATCACCTTCTTCTAGTTATTTGGATGATTCTAGGAGGTTAAAAATTAGAATATAAAATTTTTTAAGGTAATGAATTTTGGACTGGATTATGGTGCATGAGGAATCCCATGGAAAGAGGTACGCAAAATTGATCCACCTATGAGGATTCTTCCAATATGGAAGCTGTTTTCGAATTATGTTATCAGGTTCATGTGGATCCCAGGGAATCTGGGCACATGAAGAGCCAGTGCATAAGGATATATCATGTAGGAGCCGGAACGCAGGCTACATGAAGTGGAATAACCTATATAAAACTTACAATGAGCTTCAGCTGGTTGAAAAGGTGAAGCTCATATATGAGGCACATTGCATTCATATTTCTGGAAAATGGTTCTATGGATTCTTTTTATAAAATAAAATAAAGTCATATGGGAACCAGGACATTGGCCATATGATGATTCTTTATGTGGAAAGGCTAGGTGCGAGCAAACGGGAAGCTCTACCTTATTTCAGAATTTTGTTTATCAATGTGTATGGATATTTAAGGACAATCATTCATAAGGATTTTATGATGAATTGGATTGGATATCTTTAGCATGGAAAAAGGATTGGTTGGATGTCAAACTGATATGACTTCCTAATGTATTAAATAATGTTAAGGGAAGCTTCATGATATACATATTGAAAGGATGGTAAATGTTTTGAAAAAAGGAATTATCTTATGTGGTTTTAAATAACTCGATACAATTGGATCATTTCCTTTAACTCTAAATGGACAATATCTACTTAACAGAAAATGTCAAGATATAGATTTGTATCACCAAGAATTCGTGATGAGCTTGACATTTTCATGAAGCTGATTTAATTAATCTAGCTACGAGTATACAGTCCACATCCAGGTTTAGGTATGTGCTCTGTCATTAGAATATATGGGTTAGTATGGAAATTTTATATGAACAGTAGGTACGAGGATATATGGAAAGCAAAGGTGAACAAATTCAAAGGAAAACCAAAGTTATGGATTACATCTTGTGAGGCAATACGAGGAGCCCACGACCTCATAAATTCAAAGTTAACGGCGTAATCTCCACCAAAGATACGAATTCAAAATAATTTAAAGTTCAAACCCGTTCAGGGCCAGAAAAGTTCTTTAACCATAAAGGAATTAAGGAGTAGGAGTGTCAGGAGATACCTGGGTTGTTGGAACAGGAGGAATGGGAGCAGCTGTGTTGAAGGCATTTGCCTGAGCCTCGGCTGCCTCTTTCGAGGGAACCTCCACCTTCTTCTCCTTGTCAGTTGGTTCAATATCATCCATCTTGGCTGCAGCAGCTTCCTTCTTCTTGATATCCTTCACTGCTTTAACAGCATCTTCACAAAGCTGAGACCAGTCTAGGTTGGGGAACATGAGGTAAGTGGATTCAATATAGTCATTGATGGCCACGTTGTAGCCAGCCTCATAGGCCTGCTTCTTTCTTTCTTTCTGGACAGACCTTTCCTGAGCAAATTTGGTGTTCAAAGCTTCCATTTTCTGTTCTAGCTCATGGATTTGTTTGGCATGAGAGGAAACCAACTCCTCCTTTTCTGCATCTAGGCTGGTAACTGAGTTAGCCAGCTGGTCACGTTCCTTCAATAACTTGGTTTCAGCGGATTTGAGCTTCTTGTTGGCATCAATAGACTTCATCTTTTCTTCGTCCTTAGCTTTGATGGACATCTTAAGCTGTTTCACCTCTTCGGCAAGTTTTTGATCAGCTCTGGCCATTTCCACAACTCTCTCACCATGCTTAAGGTAGTGGAATAAACTTTGGGCGTTGCCATGGAGAGCAGCTCTTGCAGCTTTAGCTAATGACATTTTGTCCCAGGCAGCTACAGCTTCTTCAGGGATCTGATTCCCTGCCATCTGAAGGAAATGCTACATATGGGGACCTAACTTAGTTCTTTTAACAGAACGAGAGGCAGAAGCTCGAGGTACCTCTATGACAGGTGGAGGCAGTTTTCTCTTTGAAGAGGTGGACGATTTTTCCAAATTGAGAGAGGGAGCTTTGATTTTTGAAATTGGAGTGGCTGCAATTGGGGTGATCTTATCGTCATCCTCTTCAAACATCTCTTCATATTTAGTTGATTTCTTAATGAAAGAGGGGATTCCCGAAGCCATATCTGTAAGGATCAAACAATAAAGAAATAGGTGAACAAGCTGTAAACTACAGAATAAATAAGGAAAAACTGTTACGAGTATATGCATGTATTAATGATGTGCATGATGTAGAGTTAGTAAATTGTTTATGGAAGTAGTCATAAACAGCTTCAGCTAGTTGGAATAAGGATACCTCTCCCAGGTTGGAAGTCACAGCTTATGAGGTTATCACGAGTTAGCAAACTGAGGCCATTTCCAAGTTCATCCGACAGGTTTAGTGCTTCCATAGCACGATCGAGAGTTCGACCTCTTAGAGGGGTCTTGGCAGGTATTTTTGGTGAAAGGTTGAAATTTATCCTTAGTTGAGGATAATCATAACAATAAAGAAACTGCTTGAGCTAGCCGCTCATTCCTCTTTTACAACACTTAAAGCATTGGCCCTCATGAACACTCTAGGCGGCCAAGTAAAAGAAACTTGAATCTTTGCCAGTTGGTTTTAGCTGGTAAAAGTATCCCAGCTCCCGAGCAGAAAGGGTCTTATTGAATTTGGTTTGATATAAAATATACATGCACATCGCCATGCGATAAGAATTGATGGTAAGTTGGATAGGAGCTATGTCCAAGAATTCAAGAATCTCTTGAATGAAAGGGTACAGGGGTAACGATAACCCTAATTTGAAAAATTGAGCTGACAAAACAGCTCGAGGTAACGGTTGTCCGGGTTCAAACATATCAAATCTATGGCATCTTTCCTCAGGGGAAGGTATAATTAAGGAGCAGCCTATGTGATGTGATTGAGTCAATTTTTTTAATAGTGGAGTGGTCAGAGAGATACTCATGTTCTCACAGGATAAGCTAGCATGAGTGTTGTCCAGGGGTTCGCTTTCTGTTTCGTCATTTGGGGGGTCCATTTCGAGGGAAGCTGAAGAGATGGTGTGTGAAGGTGAAGCTCTGATAGAGGAAACCTCATCAGCAGTAGGTTGATGTGGAAGGTCTGGGGTGGTTTCTGATTCCCGTGACATTTGTTCACTAGATGAGGTTACGAGGATAGCAGGTCGAGTGTCTTTGGTTTTATGAGCAAAGAGGTTGATGCTTAAAGGATCGGTTCGTGTGGGTTCAATTGATTTCATTTTTGAACGGGTCCTGGTGCTTATGGAGAAGGATGGGTTAATTCTTGAAGCTGGTGTAATAGAGGGAAGATGATTTGTGCCCGAAAGCTCTGGGAAGTGGGTAATCTCCTCAGAGGTGGAGTGTTGGGAGCTGGCTACAGCTGATCCACTAGACATCTGCACAAAGCGAAGCAGGATGAGTAGGTGACCAATGAGTCCTCCCAAATAAGGTGTCTTAAGAGACATGTGTGAACAAACATACACAAGGGGGGCCAAATACAATGAAAGAACAAGTTCGTATAAACGGCTAGATGGGCACAGGTACGCCCATCAAGGAACCTTAACAGTTTTTACAGATTGGTTATTTTTATATAATGCATACATTATTAAATTCAATTCAATTAAAAGTAAGAATTGATACATGCAAATAGCAATTGGGTCTGGAAAAGGGTATTGTGTATGGATTTTTAACAAAAACGAAAAGGGGAAAAAGGATATTTGTAGGTATAAACCGGCAGGAGTTGAACTCTAGGGCTTTAATTCCTAAAGGAAATCTGGATCATAAGAGGGGAGTACTGGATTTGGGGATAATCCAAATAGCAAACAACATGGTATAATGATATGTGTATGTGGATATTGGTGTATGTGTTCAAGTGTGCATATATAAGTGCAAATTGGAACTAAATCGGAACATGCAATTAAGAAAACAGTAGTAAACCTATTTGGGAAGAGTGAAAAGTATAAGAAGGATCCTACCTTGAGAAGATTTGGAGAGTTTAAGTTGCTGGAATCTGAGAGTATCACCGGAATGGTTCGCCTAAGTGGAGCTTCCAGTGAGGAGATGAATCGGTAGGGGGAGAAGAGAGTGTATACTCGAGATAAAAGAAGAGAGTATATATATATATATATATATATATATATATATATATATATATATATATATATATATATATATAAAGGGCTGTGGCATGTAGAAGTAAATTGTGTGTTGAAAAGAGTTATTGTTGTCTTGGGATACGAAACGGTGGGAAGCTAAGTATACATAGAACACGGTTTTTCAGAGGAAAATGGGATTCTTGGTGTGATTTTAATTGGTGAACTATTTTTTCAAAATTAATTTTTGAGAATTTATTTAAAGTATTAGAAGGATTTATTTTTTTGGAGAGAACTATTGAGAGGAAAGGATTTCTTGGTAGGAGTTTTAATTGGGCAAACCTACGTTCAACAGGGATTTTTTTTCTTTTACAGTTCTCTTGTAGTAGGAGGCGGTGTAGACTTTAATTAGAAGAAAATCATGGGATTTTTGGGAAGTTTTATTGGCTTAGTTATGGCAAGTTTATTATCAAAAATACAAGATGTTAGGGTGATATGCTGGAGCTGGATATAAAAACGAATCTGAACTTGAGGAGAGATGGTAATGTTCCTTTTACATTCTATGGCTGCAAGGAACCGGGGGGGTAGTTGTTGTGCCCAAAATTTGTAATGGGCTCAATTTTAGGCCCATGGATATTGAGGGCCTGATAGGGTGTTTAGTAAGCAGGTACAGGTTTAAAGGAAGCTGGGGAGGTGTAAATTTGAAGGGTAGCTCTCGAGGTGGAGGTTCGAGTTAAGGGGAAGCTGTGTAGGTGCAGGTGTGCTTACAAGCTCCACCTCTATTGGCCGAACGGATAAGGATTGTCTCCTAATTTGTAGGAGATACGAATTAAGTCCTTTAAATAGTCTATTTCATTGAGGGACACGTTTCTAATATGATAAATATTGAATATTTGTGATATATGTCTATAAATACATGGAGTTATCATATGAGTAGGATTTGGGAGTTCTACTTCGAATAGGATTCTACTAAGTGACTAGCTGAATTAAAGATAAGTGATGTATCTGATTAAAACTCTGTTATTTCGTGGCTTAATCAACAAGGAAAGGATTCCTAACCTAAAAGAACTACATTAGGGCTAGATTCCTATAATAGGATATGTAGGCAATTAGCAAGGGGTTCGGTTTTCACTTATTCTTTACGCAAGGCACGTGTACCCTTTATGATCATATTATGGACATATTTGGCTGGAGATTTGCCATTGGTGTCCGGTAACCTTGCTAATCCAGCCCTTGAAACACTAAACACCGTTATTAGGTTCAGCTGTCCTGTTTCCTTACAACTGTTCAATCTGTTTTATTATCCGAAAACCAAGGATAATTCATGTTATTCCGGCGAGGTTTACTTGGGGTGTTGTGTGAATTTTTTGCATAACACTTTCAAACAAGGTGCTGTGAATATTGTTGTTCAAGCTTCTATTAAAGGAGGACACAACGAACTTTTTGAAGGGTTTCGTGCACATATAAATAGCGAAAAATGCATAAACAACAAGGAAAATCAACGGAACCCACCGCAAGATCCATGCGAAACAAATATTTAATTTGGAGTTATGAATCTTTACCTTAAAATAGCTTTAATAGGTGATGATGATTGATAAATGGAGGTCTTAGCTTTGCAATCACCACGTATCCTGTGACGCCCCCAGATCCGGGGTCGGAGATCTAGGCGCTCACGGTCCATTTTCCATTAGTAACATACCTGTTCTTGCGCACAATATATATAACACAGCCATCGACCCCACAACAAACTCACACCACACTCACACACACAGGTTAGAGCCTCAGAAACGTCACACATTGATTAAACAGTAACAAAGTTATCAGAGTTATTACAGACCGAATTAAATAGTATTTATGCTACCAGCGACACTCCGATATGAAGCGAAGCTGGCGGCTTGAAAGTTTGTTACGAAACACTGCCTTGCACAGGTCATGCTGATAAATAAAACGTACTAACACAAGCTGCCAACCAATCCGGCTAATGGGGCCTACCGGTGGAATCTCAAGTGGAGGCTCGGGCCTAGTCACCTGCTTTCGAGCAGTCTGCCTGGGTCTTGCCATAACGCTTAGCTGTTGTGTTTGTAAAATTTGAAAACAAGCAAGAGTGAGCAACTATAGCTCAGCAAGATATATATATGTGAGATAAGTAATATACATCTCATATGATTGGCAATTGATATATTTGTTTGTATCAATCAGTTATAAAATCACTTGTCATAGTTGATAAATCTCGAAGGTGCAACAATATGTGCCCTTGTTCTCAAAATAAACTTGCAGTTCTAGATACTGCATTGAATCAACATCTTTCTCATCAAATAGAACACTATCAGCAACTTGGTACAAAAGCCTAAGAAGCAGTGTCAAAGCATTTTTCCAAAATGGAGGAATGGGACTTAAAGAAAACATAAAAACCTGACAAGGATTGACGATGATCAGTCGCCACATCCAAGTCCAATAATCCGCGGGTCTTCTCTACCGGTAGAAGGATAGAAACTACATCCGTAACTATCCCTCGAGTGAAAACTACATCCGTAATCACCCTCGATGAAAACTACATCCGTAATCATCCTTCGACAACACCTGGGCCGGAATAATAAGTGATGGACCGCCTGGCTCACGGCCGCTTACACATCCCGGGAATCGTTCGTCAACGGTTCCCACACCTGCCAGAGTCCCTTTTTCTTTTCTTTTAAAACTTGATTTTGATTGAAAGCCGAGTAATTGAGGTCCGACATCAGTCGACCGATGATTCTTGAAATCATACAAGAAACAGAATCTGACCAGGGGTTTTCGAAAATGTTATGAGTTCGAAAGAGTTCGAGTTTGAAGTATTTAAAAAGTATCTTGGATTAACTTTGTCTTTAAATAATGAACAGTAATTAATAAATAATATTTTAAGATTTAATATTAATAAATAATAAAATAATTATTCGGTAAAATAAACTTTTAATCCAAGATAGGGTTTCGAGTATTTACGAAGATATAACGATAGTTATTTGAATATACGATACCACCCGAATGACCCTTCGGGTTTTCGCACTATAGATACGATATAATAATATACCGCTCCCCGGTCAATAGTATATACGGACCGCTACGACCTCTACTGCTAGAGTCGTTGTCCGAAGAAAACATTTCAATCTAAGTTCAAGGGGTAAAAGCATACATATACTTGTTCAATCTCAATTGCATCGATACTTCGATAAACATGGCATTTGATATCATTTGAAAACTACAAACACAACAGTAAAAATCCTTGTATATGGATAAGTTTTGAAACGTAAACTTGCCTTGGTTTGGTTGGGGTGGTCGAGCGTGCGAATTCGAACGATCTATACATAAACAATAATCGTTCGTTAGTACCTTAACAATTTCTCTCTAATTAAGGGGTTTTAAGGGGGTACGAAATTAACTTAACGACTTCGTCTTATGACTCCCTAGCCCCACTAGAGGTCCGTGACATCACTCGTTTACGCTCGTCACTTCCTCGACTTAATTTAGTTACCACGTTCGAACCATAACCACTAACCCTAGAATAATGTTCCACTAATCGACCTTTTTCCATTGCGCAAATTTTACTCTAGCATTTTTATAAAATCCAAAAATTCATATTTTAATCCAATTCCTTTTGGGTGGTCTTCACCACTGCATTACTTACATTCTCAAATTTTTTCACGACCCCAAATATATTTTAAGGTGTTTAAACAAGGTTCACAAGGGGGTTACTTAATGCAGTCCATAGTCCAGAAACAAAATTCACTCCTCCGGCCATAACTAAAAATCCACACATCACATAGCTATGAATCTTACTTTTCCAGAAACTAAATTCAATTATCTTTCCAACAATATAAGGTAGGACATCAGGGGACATCATTTGGGTATTCAAAATCGTGCTACAACACAGGTCAAAGTTCCTGGACAGATTCAGCAAGCTCAAATCACTTAAATCAACCATTTTTCTTACTTCCATAACATAAACACCACTTAAAACACTTAGGTCATGACTCATAACACTCATGGAGATATATATCTTAACCATAATCATAAAAATCACAATCTCAACATCAAACTCAAGATCCATACTATCCATCACATATACATTCAAGATAAGCCCTAAAATACATGGATCTACTACCATATTATATGAACAACACTTATCCAAGGGTGGTTTGAGATTTCATACCTTCTTGAGCTCCTAGAGACCTGGTAAAAACTTTATACAACTTAAAAACACCTTAGATGGCCTCCTACAACACTCACAATGCAAGATCTAAAAGATAAAAACTTATGTTAACACTTTTCTAACTTTTAACAAATCATAACTCCAAAACTAATGGATGGAAGGCTTTGAAATTTATACCATACCTCTAATATGATGCAAGGAAGCCTTAGGAATCTTGTTCAAGGTTGTGGATGAAGAAATGGTGGAGAGAAAACCTCTCCCTCTCTCCTAGAGCAGTTCGGCCGAATGGTATTTTCAAGGGGGGGGGAGTGTTTTTGGTTTCTTGTTTTGTTGGAATGGTAAAAAGAAATGCAAGCATGCTAGGTATAATTGTGGTTAACAAGGAGTAGTCACATGCCAAGCCTATAGCCTAGGTTGCATCCATGACCTAGTGTCCCCCTAGGTGCATCATCCAACATGCTAGTTCCTTATTTTACTAACTAGCTAATTACATGGCACTTGCATGTATTTTCTTTCCTTGTAATATTATTCTTCCACTAATACTTGTTATTTAATCCTTATTTCGTATCGTAATTTAATTATTCTCTCGTAATAATATTTCTTCACGTAAAGATTTTCCCCTATAATTCCTTAAGTACTTATTGCGTAAATTCCTCGAATCTCCATAATACCTCGTCATAATTCTTAATAAATCCTTTAATATTCTAACAATTCTCAAATTCCAAATTCATAAATATTACTAACAGTAGGACTCTTGCCTTCGCGATCTCTCTGTATATCTTACATCATAAATGCAACAACGCAGTTTCTCAGACAATCAATTCTATAAATCAACAGGGATGACTAGAAAGGTTCCATGATGACAATGTCACAAGATATTAAATAAAAGGAAATATTACCAAAAATTAGGGTTCTTACAGCCTCCCCTCCTTAAAAGGATTCCGTCCCGGAATCAGGTTGAAAACAGTTGGGGGTGCTTTTCACGCATTGCGCTCTCTAGTTCCCATGTTGATTCTTCGACATTCTGATTTCTCCACAAGACTCTCACTAGTTTGACAACCTTGTTCCTCAGCACCTGTTCTTTTCTATCCATGATCTCTACGGGTTGCTCTACATATGTCAAGTCTGGTTGCAAATCCACTTGATCATGTTCTATCACATTTCGGAAGTCGGTATGGTAGGGTCGTAGCATGGACACATGGAACACGTTATGCACTTGCTGTAAGCTCGGGGGTAAAGCCAATTCATAGGCTAACTTCCCAACTCGTTTCAAGATCTCAAAAGGTCCAATAAATCTCGGGCTTAGTTTTCCCTTCTTACCAAATCTCATCAATCCTTTCCACGGTGATACTTTCAACATCACAAACTCTCTTACTTCATATTCTTTGTCCTTGCGGGTCTGGTCCGCATACTTCTTCTGTCTGTCTTGGGCTGCTACCAGCCGTCCTCTTATGAGCTCGATAGTTTCTCTTGTCTGTTGGACCAGTTCAAGCCCTAAAATCTTTCGCTCTCCTACTTCTTCCCAACACAAGGGAGACCGACATCTTCGTCCGTATAAAGCTTCATATGGGGGCATGCCTATACTCGCATGGTAACTGTTGTTGTAGGAAAATTCGATCAACGGCAAGTGGTCATCCCAACTTCCCTTAAAATCAATGGCACATACCCTCAACATGTCCTCGATGGTCTGGATGGTTCTCTCGCTCTGTCCGTCTATTTGGGGATGGTATGTAGTACTCATGTTTAACTTCGTCCCCACACAATCCTGAAAACTTCTCCAGAACCTGGAGTTGAATCTCGGGTCTCTATCTGATACAATGCTCACAGGAACCCCATGTCTAACCACAATCTCCTTTAGGTAAATATCCGCCAGCTTGTCGACAGTATATCTCTCGTTGATTGGAAGAAAATGTGCTGACTTGGTCAACCTATCGATAATTACCCAAATGGCATCATGATTCGTCTTGGTCCTTGGTAATCCGACCACAAAGTCCATCGCAATCTGCTCCCATTTCCACTCGGGTATCTCTAAGGGTTGCAACAATCCACTGGGCCTCTGGTGTTCGGCCTTTACTCTTTGACATGTCAAGCATTTACTTACCCACTCTGCCACGTCCTTTCTCATATTAGGCCACCAATAATATTCTCTCAGATCCCTATACATCTTAGTGCCTCCAGGGTGAATTGAGTACCTCGAACTATGAGCCTCTTGCAAAATCTCATCTTTTAATTCTTGAACGTTTGGAATCCATATCCTAGATGCGTACCTCATAATTCCATTCCCGTCCTTCTCACACTTAATTTCTTCGCCAGTCAAAACTTTCTCTATCGAATTCTTTTCTTCTTCCATCTTCTTTTCCTGGCACAGCTTAATCTTTTCCGATAATGGTGGTTGGACTTTTATTTCCATTAGACTCTCTTGCCCAATTCCTGGTAGCCTCACTTCAATCTCCAGTTTCTCAAGGTCCTTGATCAATTCGTCCACTGACGTTATCATCTTAAGCTTCTCCTTTCGGCTAAGTGCATCGGCCACCACGTTGGCCTTCCCGGGGTGATAATGAATCTCACAATCATAATCTTTAATTAGCTCTAGCCATCTCCTCTACCTCATGTTTAACTCTTTTTGAGTGAATATGTACTTTAAGCTCTTGTGATCCGTGTAGATTTCACACTTTTCTCCGTACAGATAATGTCTCTAAATCTTTAAAGCAAAAACTATCGCTGCTAATTCCAAATCATGGGTGGGGTATCTTATCTCATATTCCTTAAGTTGTCTGGACGCATAAGCAATCACCTTACCGTGCTGCATAAGCACACACCCTAAACCTTTATGGGATGCGTCGCTATAAATCACAAAATCTCCTTTATCATCAGGTAGGGCTAGTACTGGTGCTGTCACCAATCTCTTTTTCAACTCTTGAAAGCTCTCTTCGCATTTTTCAGTCCACACAAACTTCTCGGTCTTGCGAGTTAGTCGGGTCAAAGGGGCTGCTATCTTTGCAAAGTCTTGGACAAATCTCCTATAGTAGCCGGCCAGTCCTATGAAACTTCTCACCTCTGTCGGAGTGGTTGGTCTCTCCCAATTTGATACGGCCTCTATTTTGGCTGGGTCCACTAGAATACCTTGTTCGCTGACCACATGCCCTAAAAACTGAACTTCCTTCAACCAAAATTCGCACTTCGAGAACTTAGCGTACAGCCTTTCTTCTCTCAATGCTCCCAATACAATCCTTAAGTGCTCTGCATGTTCTTCTCTCGTCTTGGAATAAATCAAGATATCATCGATGAAGACTATAACACACTTGTCCAAGTATTTCTTGAAGACTCGATTCATTAAGTCCATGAAAGCTGCAGGGGCATTCGTTAACCCAAATGACATCACTAGGAACTCATAGTGTCCATACCGGGTGCGAAAGGCCGTCTTTGGTATATCTTCTGGTTTAATCTTTAACTGGTGGTACCCGGTCCGCAAGTCAATCTTAGAGAAATAAACTGCATCTTTCAATTGGTCAAACAGGTCATCTATCCTGGGCAAGGGATACTTATTCTTGATAGTCACCTTGTTCAACTCCCTGTAGTCTATACATAGTCTCATGCTGCCGTCCTTCTTCTTCACGAATAACACCGGGGCTCCCCACGGTGACACACTAGGTCTTATCATCCCTTTATCCAACAACTCTTGTAGCTGGGTGGCCAGTTCTTTCATTTCCACTGGGGCTAGCCGATACGGGGTTTTCGAAATTGGGGCCGTACCCGGAACTAAGTCTATAGCAAACTCGATGTCCCTATCGGGTGGTAGTCCGGGAAGATCGTCCGGAAATACATCCGCGAACTCATTGATGACAGGGATTTCCTGTAGGTTTGGTGCCTCCTTCTTGGTATCCTTCACATATGCTAAATAGGCTTCGCATCCTTTATGTAACAGCTTCTTAGCTTGAATCATAGTCAAGAACTTTTGATTTTGTCGTTTCCCACTAAACACAACTTCTTCGTCCCCTGGCAGTCTCAAACTAACTTTCTTCTTGACACAATCAATCTGGGCTCCGTGGGTTGTTAACCAATCCATACCTACTATTACGTCAAACTCCCCTAGTTTAAAAGGTATTAAGTCTACCCGAAAGTGTCGCCCTCCTATTTCTAGGTCGCAACCTGGACATACTCGGCTAACGGGAATAATTTCGCGATTAGCTATCTCTATTTGCAATTTGTCTTTCAAGGGTTCAGTCTTAAGGCCTAACTGACATACAAAATCTAGAGATATGAAAGACTTGGTAGCTCCCGAATCAAATAAAACATTTGCTTTAACTGAGTTGAGTAATAGGGTACCTGCAATCACATCCGTGTTCCTCACGGCATCCTGCACCGTCATGTTAAAAGTTCTTGCAGTAGGGGCCTTGTTAGAAGCGGTTCCACTCACTCTCGATGCAGCTGGCCCAGAGGACATACATTCCCTCATTCGGTGCCCTGGTCTGCCACACTTGAAGCAATTACCTCCGACACTCGGGTTGTTACTAGTTCCGCGACAGGCATTAGCATAATGCCCTGTCAACCCACACTTGAAGCACTTCACATCTTGCAGGTTGCACACGCCCGCATGTTTCCTTCCACATTTGTTGCATTCTGGGAGTTGGGCTCGGGATGGGGTAGAGTAAGACGATCCCTGTGGTCGGCCGCCCTGGCCCACACTCCAACTTTCCGCTCTCTTGGTTCCAAAGTTCCCGCTGGGTTGGGACATCGTTCCTCGCTTAAATTTGCTCGGAAAGTTCCCACCAGCAGAGTTTCCCTTTCGGCTATCCAACTTCCTCTTCTTTCCTTCTTTCTCCTTCTGCATCTGTTCACTTCCAGCTTCGACAATTGACGCTTTCTGCACCAGGGTGGCATAGTCTGTCAGCTCAAGAACTGCCACACGATTCTGAATCCATTGTTTTAGCCCTAATTGAAATCTTCGGGCCCTCTTTGCCTCAGAGTTCACATACTCCGGCACAAACCTTGACAACTCAGTAAATTTGGCCTCATACTCGGCCACTGTCATGTTTCCTTGTTTCAGCTCCAAAAACTTTAGCTCCATTTGTGTCTCCATATACCTAGGAAAGTACTTCTCCAAGAACAACTCGCTAAATCTCTCCCAGGTTACCACACCTCTTCCTTCCAAATTCTTCTTAGCTTCCCACCAATAGTTCGCCTCACCCTTCAGAAGGTAAGTGGCGAAAACAGTCTTCTGCTCTTCAGCGACACTTAGGATCTCGAAAGATTTTTCCATTTCCCTCAGCCAAGCCCTTGCCTCGACAGGGTCGGCAGTTCCTTTAAATTCCGGGGGTTTCAGGGATTTGAAGTTCTGGAAAGCATTAGCATTAGCATTGTGGGGTGGTTGCTGAATTGGGGGTCGGTCCAAGTTCTGCATAAGTAACTCCATGAACTGTTCCATAGGGCCTCCCCTAAGATGTTCTACCTCTCGGGTATCATCACCAGCTTCTTCTTCTTCATACTCAGAGTCGTCAAACAGATTATGATCGTTGCCCTCATTATCACTCAGGTTGACATTCTCCCCTTCACGGTTCTGGTGGCCTCCGGCCCCATGGTGGCTACCCTGGCCCTCAGAACTGATCGGGTGAGCTCGGGTGTTCATTCTCCTGGGTGGCATGATTCTGATAATAAAACAAGAAATGGGGTTAGGGTCTTCCAACTATCCTGACAGCGTTTGCACGGTTCGGGAGCGTATCGTTTCTCCGCATAAGGGTGGAAGTGCAAAAGTTTTAATAATCCGTTGTTGGAGATAAAATGTCAAACATTTTTGGGGGAAAAGATCCCTTTGGAATGCGAAAACATTTACAAGAGTTTTCAAAATTTCGAAACCTCAAAATATTTTTCAAAATTTCAAAACACACATTTTTTTTTTTTTTTTGCAAAAGTTTTATTTTTAAGGATCGTAGGAGCATTTTTGGAATTTGTAGAAACAATTTGAAATCGCATGTCGTAAATTTGAAACAGTATGTTTGTATTTGTGGCTTGTAGCAATTGTATAATCACAGTTGTATACCAAAACAGTAAAGCATGGCATCGGAAAGTAAAGCAGTTGAAGCAATTTTTAAAGAAACTGAAACTAGATAAGTACGGTACAAGGGTTATCACACGTTTGGATGTTAGAGCCAAATACATAGTTCCGATGTCAAAGTCTAGCAAAAGTGGAACAAATAAAAATACATCATCCGAATAGTCAGGCTACACGAAAGTAGGGCTACATCCATACATACTACCCGAAGTCACGCCTACATATCTGTAGGTCAGTCTACTCATCCACTGGTCAGAAAGGATACCACTGCACAAGTCAACTATCTCGCAAAATCGACACACTAATGTCATCTGAACCTAGGGGACTGAGCTATAAGTAACACATCACGGGGCCACGCCGCGACGGAGCAAGGTCCTCACTCGGGTAAATGCACGACGCACGACACGTCTAGCATCTCTAGCCTGGATCACTCCGCCCCCGCGGATCCCTAAACCAAGAATCCTATCGCGACTCCTCATCTCGATCCTGTGGAGTCGAGCCCTAATCCTCCTAGCAACAGTGGTTCTCATCTCAGCCTGGATCCTCAAGCGCGCCTCGCGCTCCTCCACTAGTGCCCTCCTCGCCTCGTTAAGTCGGGCCTCTGCAGATAGTAAGTCTCGGGTCAGGAGTTGTACCACGTAAGCATGCTCAGTACCCGACACTGGGGGTAGGTCCGCCGGTGGAGGTGGTATGACTGGAACAGGTGTAGGTGCAGTAGCAGCAGGAGCAGGAACAGGGGTAGGGTCAAGCTCCTCCTCGCTAGAAGTGTCATCCTCAGAGTCACTATCCGATGAAACAGGGCTAGATGTCTGTGGAGAAGGTGGGGGTGACACAACACGACCCTCGCCGGATCTCACACTCTCCTCCTCAGTAGCTACAGGAGATGGGGTAACAGACTCTGGCTCGGACTCAAAGGGCTCCTCAACGGGATCCTCATCATCAGTACTATCTATCACTGTAATCCACGGGCCAAGCTCGGAGTCAACACCCATATCCTCCTCAGAGTCCTCGATCTCTCGCATCAGGGCCTCATCATGCTCCCTCTCGAAAGCCTCAGGGTCTGGTATCTCATCCATCTACACAAGGGAAATAAAGTGGGTCACTAACCATAAGAGAAGGGTTTAGGAGTAGTTCCCTCACGGGCCTTAAAGTCAGGGCTATATCCGATAACCCGACTACCAACTCGATGGGAGTTCTAAGTATTATTAAGGTTGTTATTAAGGTTATCGTTATTGTTATTATTATTAGGGTTGCTTTCTTAAATTACTACCATTTTTGAGAACTGTAACCTCGCTCTGATACCATTTCTGTGACGCCCCCAGATCCGGGGTCGGAGATCTAGGCGCTCACGGTCCATTTTCCATTAGTAACATACCTGTTCTTGCGCACAATATATATAACACAGCCATCGACCCCACAACAAACTCACACCACACTCACACACACAGGTTAGAGCCTCAGAAACGTCACACATTGATTAAACAGTAACAAAGTTATCAGAGTTATTACAGACCGAATTAAATAGTATTTATGCTACCAGCGACACTCCGATATGAAGCGAAGCTGGCGGCTTGAAAGTTTGTTACGAAACACTGCCTTGCACAGGTCATGCTGATAAATAAAATGTACTAACACAAGCTGCCAACCAATCCGGCTAATGGGGCCTACCGGTGGAATCTCAAGTGGAGGCTCGGGCCTAGTCACCTGCTTTCGAGCAGTCTGCCTGGGTCTTGCCATAACGCTTAGCTGTTGTGTTTGTAAAATTTGAAAACAAGCAAGAGTGAGCAACTATAGCTCAGCAAGAAATATATATGTGAGATAAGTAATATACATCTCATATGATTGGCAATTGATATATTTGTTTGTATCAATCAGTTATAAAATCACTTGTCATAGTTGATAAATCTCGAAGGTGCAACAATATGTGCCCTTGTTCTCAAAATAAACTTGCAGTTCTAGATACTGCATTGAATCAACATCTTTCTCATCAAATAGAACACTATCAGCAACTTGGCACAAAAGCCTAAGAAGCAGTGTCAAAGCATTTTTCCAAAATGGAGGAATGGGACTTAAAGAAAACATAAAAACCTGACAAGGATTGACGATGATCAGTCGCCACATCCAAGTCCAATAATCCGCGGGTCTTCTCTACCGGTAGAAGGATAGAAACTACATCCGTAACTATCCCTCGAGTGAAAACTACATCCGTAATCACCCTCGATGAAAACTACATCCGTAATCATCCTTCGACAACACCTGGGCCGGAATAATAAGTGATGGACCGCCTGGCTCACGGCCGCTTACACATCCCGGGAATCGTTCGTCAACGGTTCCCACACCTGCCAGAGTCCCTTTTTCTTTTCTTTTAAAACTTGATTTTGATTGAAAGCCGAGTAATTGAGGTCCGACATCAGTCGACCGATGATTCTTGAAATCATACAAGAAACAGAATCTGACCAGGGGTTTTCGAAAATGTTATGAGTTCGAAAGAGTTCGAGTTTGAAGTATTTAAAAAGTATCTTGGATTAACTTTGTCTTTAAATAATGAACAGTAATTAATAAATAATATTTTAAGATTTAATATTAATAAATAATAAAATAATTATTCGGTAAAATAAACTCTTAATCCAAGATAGGGTTTCGAGTATTTACGAAGATATAACGATAGTTATTTGAATATACGATACCACCCGAATGACCCTTCGGGTTTTCGCACTATAGATACGATATAATAATATACCGCTCCCCGGTCAATAGTATATACGGACCGCTACGACCTCTACTGCTAGAGTCGTTGTCCGAAGAAAACATTTCAATCTAAGTTCAAGGGGTAAAAGCATACATATACTTGTTCAATCTCAATTGCATCGATACTTCGATAAACATGGCATTTGATATCATTTGAAAACTACAAACACAACAGTAAAAATCCTTGTATATGGATAAGTTTTGAAAAGTAAACTTGCCTTGGTTTGGTTGGGGTGGTCGAGCGTGCGAATTCGAACGATCTATACATAAACAATAATCGTTCGTTAGTACCTTAACAATTTCTCTCTAATTACGGGGTTTTAAGGGGGTACGAAATTAACTTAACGACTTCGTCTTATGACTCCCTAGCCCCACTAGAGGTCCGTGACATCACTCGTTTACGCTCTTCACTTCCTCGACTTAATTTAGTTACCACGTTCGAACCATAACCACTAACCCTAGAATAATGTTCCACTAATCGACCTTTTTCCATTGCGCAAATTTTACTCTAGCATTTTTATAAAATCCAAAAATTCATATTTTAATCCAATTCCTTTTGGGTGGTCTTCACCACTGCATTACTTACATTCTCAAATTTTTCCACGACCCCAAATATATTTTAAGGTGTTTAAACAAGGTTCACAAGGGGGTTACTTAATGCAGTCCATAGTCCAGAAACAAAATTCACTCCTCCGGCCATAACTAAAAATCCACACATCACATAGCTATGAATCTTACTTTTCCAGAAACTACATTCAATTATCTTTCCAACAATATAAGGTAGGACATCAGGGGACATCATTTGGGTATTCAAAATCGTGCTACAACACAGGTCAAAGTTCCTGGACAGATTCAGCAAGCTCAAATCACTTAAATCAACCATTTTTCTTACTTCCATAACATAAACACCACTTAAAACACTTAGGTCATGACTCATAACACTCATGGAGATATATATCTTAACCATAATCATAAAAATCACAATCTCAACATCAAACTCAAGATCCATACTATCCATCACATATACATTCAAGATAAGCCCTAAAATACATGGATCTACTACCATATTATATGAACAACACTTATCCAAGGGTGGTTTGAGATTTCATACCTTCTTGAGCTCCTAGAGACCTGGTACAAACTTTACACAACTTAAAAACACCTTAGATGGCCTCCTACAACACTCACAATGCAAGATCTAAAAGATAAAAACTTATGTTAACACTTTTCTAACTTTTAACAAATCATAACTCCAAAACTAATGGATGGAAGGCTTTGAAATTTATACCATACCTCTAATATGATGCAAGGAAGCCTTAGGAATCTTGTTCAAGGTTGTGGATGAAGAAATGGTGGAGAGAAAACCTCTCCCTCTCTCCTAGAGCAGTTCGGCCGAATGGTATTTTCAAGGGGGGGGGAGTGTTTTTGGTTTCTTGTTTTGTTGGAATGGTAAAAAGAAATGCAAGCATGCTAGGTATAATTGTGGTTAACAAGGAGTAGTCACATGCCAAGCCTATAGCCTAGGTTGCATCCATGACCTAGTGTCCCCCTAGGTGCATCATCCAACATGCTAGTTCCTTATTTTACTAACTAGCTAATTACATGGCACTTGCATGTATTTTCTTTCCTTGTAATATTATTCTTCCACTAATACTTGTTATTTAATCCTTATTTCGTATCGTAATTTAATTATTCTCTCGTAATAATATTTCTTCACGTAAAGATTTTCCCCTATAATTCCTTAAGTACTTATTGCGTAAATTCCTCGAATGTCCATAATACCTCGTCATAATTCTTAATAAATCCTTTAATATTCTAACCATTCTCAAATTCCAAATTCATAAATATTACTAATAGTAGGACTCTTGCCTTCGCGATCTCTCTGTATATCTTACATCATAAATGCAACAACGCAGTTTCTCAGACAATCAATTCTATAAATCAACAGGGATGACTAGAAAGGTTCCATGATGACAATGTCACAAGATATTAAATAAAAGGAAATATTACCCAAAATTAGGGTTCTTACATATCCCGCTACTCACGTTTTACGCTCTATGGTATCCACACGAACGCTCAAAATCGAAGGATCAGATGTGTAATAGCACAAAGTCGATTTACTTCTCTCTCTATCTCTCAAGCTCTCAAGCAGCTAGGGTCTTCTAATAAAACTTATAACCTTAAAATCAGTCAATGAGAGTTTATATAGGGAGAGAAAAATCATAACTTTAATCAAATTAAGAGTTATTATTAGTTCAAAATTCCTATTTATTATATAATTAAGTCTCACTTAATGAATTAACATCTAAATTTTAGAATTAATAATACTAAATTCAAATTTTATTATTTATTTAATTAATTAAGTCATACTTAATTAATGTTAATTCGAATTATTTTTAATTTAATTTAAATCCAAATTTAAATTAAATAATCCTTCAAGCATTCTTTGTGTGTGATCCTATAGGTTATTATTACGTTGGCAACGATTTTAAAATCTAATTAAAATCGTAAGCAATAAACGACATCTAGTAATACATCATTGCTACCCATGTAATAATAATTAATACGGTGATTCAATTAAGCCTTTCGTGAATAATGTACCATGTAATATAATCCCTTTAACCTTGATATTATAGATTAAACTCGAGCATGTAATGTGTCATCCTCTTTATAATTTAATCTTGATTTTCTTGAGCGATGAGTAGACTATATAAATCAAATCAACATTTGAGCATTACCATGCATTTCATAGTCTAACTCAAACAAAAGGTCAACAAATATATCTCCTAAGTATAGGAGGGTTAAATCTCATCTAGGTCATTCATATTTTTCATACGATTCATAATATACCCAATATTCACTTTTGTCATTACCCGGTCAAAGGTAACTTTTAATGTCATCAAAGTATATTAATTCTTGTATAGAAATATAATGACTTCAGGTCTAACGATTATTACATCATTATCATAGTGAGAATACTTATGACACTTATTAACATGTAGAATCCCACGACGGATCAATATGATGCCATGTACTCTTACATGCACCTATGTTCTTGACTTTATTATCAATATACCTATAACCAATAAGATGTGGTCATCTGTCAATAAACATACTAGTCTTTATGCATTATTATTATCCGTAATTAATAATGCTCGACTTGGGACATTCAGGAATATAAATACTATTTGTATAATCTCATTTCTAAGTCACATACTTAAAGATATAGAGTACGTGTTATATTCTAAGGACATTTATTATTCTAATATTTATTGTGACGCCCCCAGATCCGGGGTCGGAGATCTAGGCGCTCACGGTCCATTTTCCATTAATAACATACCTGTTCTTGCACATAATATAAATAAAACAGCCATCGACCCCACAATAACTCACACCGCACACACACACACAGGTTAGAGCCTCAGAAACGTCACACATTGATTAAACAGTAATAAAATTATCAGAGTTATTACAGACCGAATTAAATAGTATTTATGCTACTAGCAACACTTCAATATGAAGCGAAGTTGGCGGCTTGAAAGTTTGTTACGATACACTGCCTTGCACAGGTCATACTGATAAATAAAACGAACTAACAAAAGCTGCCAACCAATCCGGCTAATGGGGCCTACCGGTGGAATCTCAACTGCTGGCTCGGGCCTAGTCACCTGCTTTCGAGCAGTCTGTCTGGTTCTTTCCATTTCGCTTAGCTGTTGTGTTTGTAAATTTGAACACAAGCAAGAGTGAGCAACTATAGCTCAGCAAGAAATATATGTATAAGGTAAGCAATATAACATTTCATATGATTGGCAGTTATTAAACTTGTTTGTATCAATCATATCTAAAATCATTGTCATAGTTGATAAATTCGGAAGGTGCAACAATATGTGCCCTTGTTTTCAAAATAAACTTGCAGTTCTAGATACTGCATTGAGTCAACATCTTTCTCATCAAAATAGAACACTATCAGCAACTTGGCACAAAGGCCTGAGAAGCAGTGTCAAAGCATTTTTCCAAAATGGAGGAATGGGACTTGAAGAAAACACAAAACCTGACAAGGATTGACGATGATCAGTCGCCACATCCAAGTCCAATAATCCGCGGGTCTTCTCTACCGGTAGAAGGATAGAAACTACATCCGTAACTATCCCTCGGGTGAAAACTACATCCGTAATCACCCTCGATGAAAACTACATCCGTAATCATCCTTCGGCAACACCTGGGCCGGAATAATAATTGATGGACCGCCTGGCTCATGGCCGCTTACACATCCCGGGAATCGTTCGTCAACGGTTCCCACACCTGCCAGAGTCCCTTTTTCTTTTTCTTTTAAAAGTTGATTTTGATTGAAAACAGAGTAATTGAGGTCCGACATCAGTCGACCGATGATTCTTGAAATCATACAAGAAGCAGAACCTGACCGGGGGTTTTCGAAAACGTTTTGAGTTCGAAAGAGTTCGAGTTTGAAAGTATTAAAATGTATCTTGGATTAACTTTGTCTTTAAATAATGAACAATAATTAGTAAATAATATTTTAAGATTTAATATTAATAATTAATAAAATAATTAATCGATAAAATAAACTTTTAATCCAAGATAGGGTTTCGAGTATTTACGAAGATATGAATATAATATTTGAGTATACGATACTCCCCGAATGACCCTTCGGGTTTTCGCAATCTAGATACGATATAATAATATACCGCTCCCCGGTCAATAGTATATACGGACCGCTACGACCTCTATTGCTAGAGTCGTTATCCGAAGAAAACATTTCAATCTAAGTTCAAGGGGTACAAGCATATATGTACTTATACAATCTCAATTGCATCAATACTTCGATAAACATAGCATTTGATATAATTGAAAACTACAAACACAACAGTGAAAGTCCTTGTATATGGATAAGTTTTGAAAAGTAAACTTGCCTTGGTTTGGTTGGGGTGGTCGAGCGTGCGGAGTCGAGCGATCTATACATAAGCAATAACCGCTCGTTAGTACCTTAACAATATCTCTTTAATTACGGGGATTTAGGGGGTACGAAATTAACTTAATGACTTCGTCTTATGACACTCTAACCCCACTATAGGTTCATGTCATCACTCGATTACGCTCGTCACTTAATCGACTTAATTTAGTTACCACATTCGAATCATAACCATTAACCCTAGAATTTTGCTCCACTAATCGACTTTTTCCCTTGCGCGAAATTTACTCTAGAATTTTTATAAAATCCAAAAATTCATATTTTAATCCAATTCTTTTTGGGTGGTCTTCACCACTGCATTTCCTAACTTCTCAAATTTTTCCATGATCCCACATATATTTTTAGGGGTTTAAACAATGTTCACAAGGGGGTCACTTAATGCAGTCCGGAATCCAGAAACATAATTCACTCCTCCGGCCATAACTTAAAATCTATACATCACCTAGCCATGAACCTTACATTTCCAGAAACTAAATTCAATTATCTTTCCAACAATATATGGTAGGACATCAGGGGACAACATTTGGGGGTTCAAAACAGTGTTACAATACAGGTCAATGCTCCTGGACAAAACTCAGCAAGCACATACTACTTAGATCAACCATTTCTCATAATTCCACAACACAACCAACACTTAATACACTTAGTTCATGGTTCATAACACTCATGGAGATATATATATTATCCATAATCATAAAAGTCACAATCTCAACATCAAAACTCAAGATCCATGTCATCCAATACTTATACAACCAAGATTAGCTCATATATACATGGATCTACTACCAAACATTATAAATACTACATAACCAAGAGGGTTTGTGATTTTTATACCTTCTTGAGCATCTAGGAGCCTTGGATAAGCTTTACACAACTCAACAACACCTTGAATGGTCTCCTACAACCCTTACAATCCAAGATCTAAAAGAAAATCAAACATGTTTACTATTCACCCAATCTTTAACAATTTATAACTTGAATTTGGGTGGATGAAATGGCTTGAAATTACTAACATACCTTGTCTAGATGATGGAGATGGCCTAGGATTTATGTTGTGATTTATGAGTGATGGGAAAGGGGGAAGAAGAATTTTTCTTCTTCTCCTTTCTTCTTGGCCGAGAGCAAATAACAAGGGGGGGAAGTGTTTTGGTTTTTTGTGTTTTGTGTTTTGTGTTGTGTGGTTGAATAATTGATAAAGTTATGTTGGGTGTTACATATTAGTGTAAGTATATGCAAGTACTAGCAAGGCATGGGCATGTGTACTACTTGTCTCCCTTTTTGAAAAAGCAAGTAACTAGTTACTATTCCTCTTCCAAATTGCTAACTAGTTTGCTTGATTTCTAACCACTTGGTTGCATGGGACTTGCATGCAATACTACTCCTTGTATCATTATTCTTCCACCAATGCTTGTCATTTAATCTTTAATTCGTATCGTATCTTAATTAATCTCTCGTAATAATATTTTGTCGCGTAGAGATTTCCCCTATAATTTCTTAAGTACTAATTGTGTAAATTCCTCGAATGTCCATAATTCCTCGTCATAATTCTTAATAAATCTTACAATACTCTAATCATTCTTAAATCCCAAGTTTTATAAATCTTACTAACAATAAGACTCCTGCCTTCACAATCTCCCTTTTTATCTTACATAATAAATGCCACAACGCAGTTTCTCAGACAATCAATTCTATTAATCAACAGGGATGACTAGAAAGGTTCTATATTGACAATGCCACAAGATATTAAATAAAAGGAAATATTATCAAAAGTTAGGGTTCTTGCATTTATATCACAGTAAATAAAGACATAAAAAATATTGAAGAATAATCGATAGAACATAATCATTAATAATAAAAAAAAAGTCTTTCCCTAAAACATAATAATATAGTCTCCAGGGCACTAACACTATCACTTGTTACATTGAGACTTTATCCAAGTGGCTCCTGGAAACCTCAATATGGAGATTCACTGAATTTTGGGATCAAATCTCATCAATCTATATCTACATCTTCTCACAGATTCAAGATCTATCTAAATGCAAATGGATTGACAATACCTTCCAGAATCATTTTGGTGGAAAGACGGAACAAAGAAAATTTTTTCTTCTAAAGTACTTGGTAATGGTTTTGCCGTTTTACTTTACTCCTATTTTGAATGATTATGAGATTGTTATTAGTGCTAATGTGTTTGATTCCAATTCTAGATCTAAAACATGTATATTGGTGTTGATTTTGTTGTTATTGATGTTGAATGACGAGTGTGAGTTAAACGATGTCCTTCATTTGAGTGAAGTTAAGCTTTTATTGCGATTTGATGAAATCAAAAAGGGACTGTTAAAGAAGTTGTATTGTGTTATGTATCCTGTTGGACTAGTACATGCTATACTACGATCCCAAATTTTTGAATTTGACTTTATTGAGAATTTAATGAATGATATTACGATGGGTTCTTTGATTCTGCTCATTGTTGTGTCTTTTCTGAACCTCCCTGTTGAGAATTGGTTACTGCAAGTAGTGAGTTAGGTCGAACCGTGCCTCATGATTTTCAAGTATGCTTAAAATTTTGACCAACTTTTGCACTTTCGTCTAGCTTTTGTTATGAACTATGAGATAATGAATGAATAGGAAGATGGAATTGTAGGAGTTGGTTTGAATGTGGGTCATGAGACTGATTATAGTGAATTTGCAAGGGGGTACAAAGGAGTTGTGATTAGGGATGGGCATCAGGGTACTTCGGGGCAGGGGAGTGTTATCCCCGCCCTCGATTCCAGGATTCAAACCCGATCCCTGTCCCTGGACCGATCCCCATCGGGGACTATTTTTCATTCCCCGTTCCTGGCCCAAACGGGTAACGGGGATCTCCGTGGGAAATCGGACAATTTTATTTTAAACAATAAATAATATAAAATAATTGTAAACACTAATTAGTGAAGTTTCACTACACCATAAAAGGCCTACGACCACATTTAGAGTCTATGTTGCCTTTGGATATGTTGCCTTTGCCATGCATGTTTTTGGCTATTACAACATTATCATTTTCATGTTACCTTAGGTAGCAAAAATATGTTGGCATAGAATAAAAGTGTTTGCATGTTAGCGTAGGTATGAAATTATGTTGCCATAATTTTGCAATGAACAAAATTTTATATTTTCTACTAAAAATAAAAATTTTAACCTTTTTTTTACATGAAAATTAATTTACTTTGATAAAAATAATCAAGAAGTTTTTATAAAAATTAAGAATATTCTAGTAAAAGTGATTATTTCATTAAAAATGTTAAAACATTTTAAGGTGAATAATTTTATTTTTATGTTCATTAAATATTATTAAATAAAATTTTTAAAATGATTTTTTTTAAATATATTTTAGTATATCATTAAAATAAAATATTTTCATATATCACTGAAAATATTTGAATATTTTATTTCAAATTATATAAAAAGAATAAATAAAGAAAAATTAAATTGTTTTTTAAACAAATAAAAGAATGAAAAGTTAATTTGTTTTTTCCTTCTGTTCTAACAAGCAAACCATGAAAATTTGGGTGAGAGCGGCAAAAAGCCCGCCCGCTCTTTTGACTAGTAAAGAGACCGTCCGCTCTTTTCACTTTCCATTTTTTTCATAGCTACCCCTCTCTCGGTCTCCCCTCTCTCTCCCTGCTAAACTTTCAGCTGCTTTGCTGCTTGCATACATACACACATATTTACACTCTCCCCTCTCCTCTCTCCCCCCTCTCTCTCACACATTCTCTACACTCTATATATGCAAATCTCTTTCTACTTCAATGGTTCAATTTGGGTTCAATCGATTTAATTTCTAATTTTAGTTTAGTATTTGTTTCCACTAATTTGGGCCTTTTTTATGTCTCAGGGTTGTTTTCGAATTAGGACTTCAATCAAATCGGATCAATTTGGGGCTTCATTCGGGTCGGGTCAATTTGGGGTTTGAATCAGGTTCAATTTAGGGCTTTGTGTTTAAGGTTTCCCTCCTTTCAATTTTTCGTATCGGAAGTAGACTGTAATTGTGTATACATCTTTTTTTTTGTTTAGCATATATTGTACAAATGCAAACTCTGAATAGATCAAGAACACAGTCGAGGGCTAATCGATCTCTGCCTTTAGGAGGTAAATACATTTTTTGGTTAACAATGAGTCAAGATGATTGAGTTTATATCTATTAGGATTGTTAGGTGTACAAATTTGTTATTGTTTTCGGAAATTATTTTGCTTATTTCTTTTTTTAGGCATGGACTTTGCGGAACCAAAGAAGAAGAATAATTTTGTAGGAAGGATTCTTTTAACAGCAGCTCATCGATCAAGAACACAGTCGAGGGCTAATCGATCTCTGCCTTTAGGAGGTAAATGCATTTTTTGGTTAACAATGAGTCAAGATGATTAAGTTTATATCTATTAGGATTGTTAGGTGTACAAATTTGTTATTGTTTTCGGAAATGATTTTGCTTATTTCTTTTTTTAGGCATGGACTTTGCAGAACCAAAGAAGAAGAATAATTTTGTAGGAAAGATTCTTTTAACAGCAGCTCATCGTTCATTGTTCAATGCGAATTCCTTATTTGTTAAATTTCCAATGAGTTAAAAGTCTTGTAGTGTTCTCTCATATTGTGTAGCTACAGTAAATAGGCACTTAGTTGGAGATTACACTTTTGTTTATATCATCTCATGATCATTCATCTTAAAAGAACTTATACTTTTTGTATGAGTTTCTAGTTTAACAAAGTGGTGGAAACATATTTTAGGCAAGTTGAACACGCTTTAAATAATACTTGTGTGGAAGTTCAAAAATTTTTCGGATTTTCTGTTTGTTAATATTTAGTTGGTTATTCTGATATAGAAGAGGTGATGTTTAATTATAGTGCAGAATGTAGACTGGGACTTATATATAACTAGCAGTTGCTTTTATATTTATTTCCATCTGTCCCCTCCATGTGGCATTGCTTTATTAATATGAATCTTAACATTGTACTTAGGGTACTGTCTCTCTGCAAAGAACTGTACTTAAAAACAAAATATGATTGTCTTGAGTATCTTTGTCTTGAAATATATGTAATGTTATTTGATATTTTATTTATTTTTTCTATCGTCAATGGCTTTTGACTTGCTTTGTTTCTTGTCCCCTTTGTACCCCTCCAAATTTCTCTCACCATGAAGAAGCGATTACACATGTTTTAGTAACAGAAGGGGCTGGCTATATTGGTTCTCATGCTGCATTACGGCTTTTGAAAGATTCATATCGTGTAACTATCGTGGTATGGTCTATTCTATCTTTAGACCAACTTTTCATGAGAATTTTCTGTTTGTAATAGAAATTATCATTTCTTTCCTTCAGGACAATCTCTCTAGAGGAAATCTGGGTGCCATCAAAGTTCTACAAGAGCTATTTTCCGAACCTGGAAGGCTTTAATTTATCTATGCTGATTTGGGGAATGCAAAAGCTGTATCCTGAACATTACAGATATTGACAATATACTAATTTCCTCCATTTAATTGCTTAAACACGAGCTGTATTTCTTGTTTCCTTGATCGATATGTTAGGTAAACAGAATATTTTCAAAAAATGCATTGATGTTGTGACGCACTTTGCGGCTGTTGCATATGTTGGAGAGAGTACCCTTGATCCTCTTAAGTAACTATTTTATTCATGTTAAAGTGTTTTTACATGCATGTGCACACATATAATTAAGAAGACACATCTCTGCTATCAAAGAACTTCATTTAAGTATGTTCACTTTGTTTGCACTCCCTTTCAGCATACGATGAAGAAGACCTAGACACAGTCAAGCTGTTACATTTTCTTATCATTTTGTTTTTAACCTTTTAATCTTAATCAATCAAAATTCAAAATATATGAGAATCAAAAAGTGACCTAGCAATGACATGATGACAAAGGTGCTCTATTTAGAGTTTGATTCTCACCTCTCTAAAGTCAACTACCAGAAATTATAAATTTTTTTTGTTATGTAAAAATATCTAAATTCTTAAACCATGTAAAGTAATTGAAGTCTACAAGGAAGTAGGAACAGTATTTACAATCTCTAAGCTCAACCGAATGGACTCAATTTGACTGTAAAAGTATCCAAAATAGATTCTATATTTAAGACATTTCATAGTATCTAGTGCATTTTTTTCTTTTTTAATTTATTCATTATTATAACAACCTTTTATGCTCCGCATATTACAACATTATGGTTTATTTATGAAACCATTTAAAGTTCTGATATGGTGACTTGGTGCGCACTGTGCAACATCCTACATATTTGGAGCTGTATGACTAAACAAACTTGATTGTTCTGTTGCATTTGCAGATTCCAATCAATCCATATGGAAAGCCAAAAAGATGGCAGAATATATCATTTTGGATTTCCATAAGAACTCGAACATGGATGTCATGATCTTAAGGTAAAAGATATCATTTCTACCTCTATATGACAGTTAAAAGCTGATAAGTTAAAGTTTATAACTAATATGACTTATTTCAGTAATCATCTTGAGACCCGCTATTAAAACTAACTCCTTGTTAAATAGGTGAAGAGAATCTACATTCCGTTGCCAGATGAAAAAGTTCGAAGAATTCTTTTGAAGCACAAGCTTAAAGACCCGACATTTTCCTTGCCAGGTAAGTTGTTCTACATGTCTTTAGCATATTAGATACACAAGGTGTTTTTCTAAGTTTCTGTTTGGACTTGAGAGAAACATATACGTCTATGCGACCTGTACTACATAGGTTATTCAGTTTTTCTTGTGCTAAAGTTTTTTACAGTTATTCGTTTAGTGTGACAACAAAGTTTTTCGTTCAGATCTATTTACTATACTTAAGGTGTCATAATCCTTCTTGTTTCTGCATTAGGCAGAGACCTACAGAGACTTGCAAAAGAGATAGAAGGTAAAATGACTTTGACTTATTTGGTCTTTTAGATGCAACTATAAATAAAGGACATGCTTTGTTGATTCTTTACCAATTATATAATAAAATTAAGCAAACCACATGGAATTCATGATGATGTACACCAATAGTACAATTTTGTTTAGATAGATGTGTTTCATGTACATTATATTGGTCGTCGTGCTTATTGTTGTAGGATATTCTGGAAGTGATTTGGATGCCGTATGCAAGGATGCTGCGATCATAGTTGATCTTGGGGTGCTTTGTACGACCATCTCGAGTGACCATGAAGATGGTACTCCAGTGACTAGTGGCACCAGCTCTTAATTTGCTGTTTATGTCTTTGTGATTGTTTGGGGAGCTATGTTTATGTTTTAGACCGTCTTTTGCTGTTATGTTAGTTTTATTATGTACTTAGTAAGATTATGTACTTATGGTGTACCAGCTCTTATGTCTTTTGCTTATGGCACCAACTCTTATGTTTTTGCTTTGAATTTGGATTGTAGTTTATGTACTTATGGCACCAGATGTTATTTATTGAATCTGGTATGTACTTATTGCACCATCTGTTATGTATTGAATCTGGTATGGATAATTATGGTTATAAAGTTGGTTGTGGTTATTTGGTTATCTAGGGAATGCATATTTTCATATTTATGATTTTTTGTTGGAAATAGAAAAGTGTTGCCATTGATGTATAAAGTGTTGGCAAAAAGGAAAATTAATGTGAAGAAATGTTTCTAGAAAATGTTGCTATAGGCAAAATTTTGTGTTGGCATTAAAGTGGACCCCGCAGTGGGCTCAAAAGTGGGTCCTACAGTGGGTCCCAAAAGTGGGCTCCACTGGTGGGACCCACTATTTTTTTAAAAAATGTTTAGCACAAAAGCAACATAATATTAGGTTGCTAAAGACTAATAATAATGTTGCTATAACAAGTCTATGCCAACATTAAAATTGATGTTGCCATAGAGAATAAGAATGTTGCCATTGACCCCAAAGGCAACGGCAAAAATAGCAACATCAGCAAAATGTTGCCTTTGGGGTTTTTTGGGCCTACAGCAACATATTTTGGGCCTACAACAACACTTTTTGGGCGTTGCCGTAGGCCTTTTATGGTGTAGTGTTTGAAATAGTTTTTTCTTGTGATATATATGAAAATTATCAACTATAACTAGATTAAATGTTAAGTTACAACGTCTTTTCATCACCAGTCTAATAAGAAATACATCTTTAGCTTCACATGCATATATGTTAACTCTTACAATTTTATTTTGAAATATAAAAATTACCCGCTTTCAGTAGCTCATATGCACTAAATTAAGATAAAAAAAATTATTTTAAATAATATGAAAATGTAGTTATTGAACAATTGGAAATACAAGCATGTAAGATCAAAGAATCATTTTTTTTCCAATATAAAGTATTGGAAATTCGTATATATTAATATATGATTATTAATATATAGAATATGTATTATAGTGTGGTAAAATCTAGTCGGGGACTGAGAATTATGACGGATAGAGAAAATCGGGATGGGGATCGGAAATCGGCCCCGGGAGAAATAGAATCCCGACCCCGGTCCAGTGGTTGCTGATCAGAGGAACAAGGATATAGTAGAGGGTTTTGATGGTGTGTTGATGTGTGAGCAGGCCTGTACTACTGGTGACATTATGCACGTAAATGACGTTGAATACTGGACCCAAGCTGTAAAATGTTGGACACGAGTTGTGACCAGAATAAGGGATGGAGCAATGGATGGTATGGTCAGCGATGATTGCAAGGTTGGTCTTGATGCTGATGTTGGTTTTGGTTCAGAAAGTGTTGCTTCTGTGCATCCTACTCATGATCGTGATACGCAGGATGAGGATATGGGTTGTTGTTAGCTCCGCTGCTTGTTATGTTGTTATTTAGTTTGGGACTTAAGTTTTCGTTTGTAAGTCTAAATTTGTGATCTTTGCTTGAATCTTTTGGTTTGTAATCTTGGAACTTTCTCCCTAGTGGAGCTCGGGTTTTTGGTTTGCATTTTCGTTTATTTATTATATAAAATTAGATGCTTAACAAAATAAAATATTAAAATTTGGTTGGTACAATATCTGTTTTTTGGTATTTCATAATTTTACCTAATTACCCTTACTTTTATGTTAGTACGTTTTTACTTAATTACCCTATATCTATCTATATTACTTTATTAAACAAGCTAAAATATTAGAAGTTTTGGTTTTCGATTTTCAGTCCATCACTCAGTTTAATAAAATTAGAATATTATAGTTACCAATAATTAATCAATTTTCTTTTTCACTAGCTCTTACTTAATTATTTATTATTATTTCACCCTTATTTAATTATTTGTTATTTTTTTAACTTCTTTATCTATCCTATTTTACTAAAATCAAAATATTGGAAGTTTTGGTTTTCGATATTCTGTAAATCACTTTGTTTAATAATGTTAAATGATAATATTATAGTTACCAATAACTAATCAATTTTCTTTTTCAAGTAAATATGTTACCTATTTTTTTTTAATAAATAACCAATTTTCTTTTTCAGGTAAAACTTATTATCCTTTATATTTTATCTAACTTCAATTTCTCCTTTTCTTAATTACCTTAATTAATGAATTAATATTATTAATTTTAACATCTTTATCAATACTATTATATTAAAGTTGAAACATTAAAAATTTTGGTTTTCGATTATCAGTCTATCGTTCTATATAAAAAAATTATAGTTACTAATAACTAATCAATCATGTTACCTTTTCTATTATTTTAATAACTAATCAATTTCCTTTTTCACACAAAACACATCATCTTTTATATTTTATCTAACTTAAATTTTACATTTTCTCAAAACTTTACAGGCAATACTATTTAATAAAATAATAATATTATAATTACTAAAAAGTAATAACTAACAAATTATCATCTTCAACTAAAAAACTTTACATTTTCTATTTTTTTAAAACTAAAACCTCTTCTTTTCCAATAATATCACGGGTGGTTCTTTTAAATAAAATAATAATTGTAATATCCATAAAATTTTCGAATAAATTTTTCTTTCTACTCAATGATTATTTAAGAAACGATGCATTATTTTTTTTTTTAGTACGTTTTGTAAAATTTTCTAAAATTATATATTCGTATTATGCTTAATTAATTAGTGTTTATTAAAAGAATTTGAGAAAAATTAGGATTTTATTTTTCTGTCGTATTTAATTTAGAAAAAAAAATTTAGTATCGTTTAACGGGAGAAAACGAGAGCTTTTTACCAATTATTTCATTAAATATAGACATAATCATTATTTTTATTTTTAATTTTTCTGCATTAAATTTTGTCTCCCACATTTAGTTCTTTTTAATTATTAATGTAACCATTAAATAGCCACTTCATTTTGTTCCCCTTTTATTTACTTTTTAATTTTATAAAAATAAAATAAGTATGGGCACTAAAATCCCACTTTATTATGTTCCCCATTTTAAAATATTTTTCTTTATTTTATAACACAAAATAGTATTTTCAGTTTTGTATTCAAAAACAATAAAATCAGTTTTGTTATATATATAAGTAAATATTAAGTTTTAAAACGGAAGGTTTTTTTTTGAATAAAACACATAGCAGGTGTCTTGTTTCTCTGTTAAACTAAAGTCGAGAGAGGAAGAGGGAAAATAGAGAGAGGAGAGAAAGAGATGAGGGTTGTGGGTTTTATCGAGGTTAAAGGAGACGACCACCACCGTGTGGTGGTGGTGTTTAATGTTGACAGAGAAGGGGAGATGGAGAGGGATTGATGGAGAGAAAGGAGAGGGCGGAGAGGGAGGCGACGGAGAACGAGAGGGAGGAGGGAGAGATAAGGCGGAGAGATTGAGAGAGATAGACGGGAGAGAGGTGGCCGGAGAAATCGGAGAGGTGATGGGTGTTGGATTCGTGTTGTGGTGGAGGTTTAATCGGAGTTTGAGGGAGAAAGATTGAGTCGGAGTATAAGGGGTGGGTTTATTGTTGGTGTTGGTTGTGTTGGATTTGTGTGGGTTGTGATTGAAACTGTTGGTGGTGGTGTTGATCGAAGAGAGGAGAGGCAGGAAGAGATTGTGAGGTCGAGAGAGAGAGACGGAGAGTGAGAGGAGAACAAAGAGATGAAAAGGGTGTTGTCCATGGTTGGATTTTGGCGAGGTAAACATCACCGAGTAATGGTGATGGTGGTGGTTAAAGAGACAGAGAGAGTGCAGAGAGATTCAAGGGAGAGGGAGAGAGAGAGAGGGAGAGAGAGAGAGAGAGAGAGAGAGAGAGAGAGAGAGATAGAGCAGAGAGATTGCGAGAGAGAACATGGGGAAGGGGAGGTCGAACAGTGTTGTGTTGCAGGTGGGTCCCACAGGTGGGTCCCACAAGTGGGTCCCACGTTTCTGTTAGGATATAATATAATATTAACGTACCCAATTTAGGACCATTCGTTTTATTCGTGTTTTAATTAAATAGGATTTAATTGGCCCGTTAAAATTGGAACGTTATTAAATTCAGAAGATTAAATAGTTTTATTAATAATGAGTTATTTAGACAAAATAGTGATTGGTTTATTAATTAAATAAAATTTTAGATGTAATTTAGAATTTATTAATTTATTAATTAAATAAGTATTATTATGTGATTTTGAAAATAATTTAGAGATTTAATATATTGTCAATAAAAAAAGGGTATATTTGTGAATATTAGAATAAAATATGCTTTATTTTGGGAAAGCTGTTTTTTTATATTTTCCGGTTTATTTTAATTAACCGGATCGAGTCAGATTTAATTTACAGATTAATATTTTATTAAATAAATTAGGATTTGTGAGGTTTATTAAAAGAGGAATTCTTTGGTGAATTATTTTAAAAATGAGAATAATTATTTTGGATTTAAATCGAAAAAAAATAGATTGTTGAATTTTTCATTTTGAGCAAAAAATTGAGATTTCCAGATATTAAAAATAGGATATATTCTCCAGATTTAATTCCTGAGTTCGAAGAGATATTTATTTATTCCGGAATTAATTTCCGTTATTTATTCAGGAGATTTTTATGAGATATTATATTATTGGTATTTAAAATGATGAGGGTATTAAAGTAGAATAGTTATTATGGTTTTAAATCGAGTAAATAGGATTAATTGTGTCTTGAGGAATTATTTATTTAAGTTGAGGATTATTTATTGATTAAGTTTTCAATGGTATTATTTTAGAGGATTGGCATTTAGCATTTTCGGATCGAATCAGATTATTTTAGACTAAAACCGGGTTTATTATTAAATTATTATTTGTGAGATTTAAAAATGGAAAAGGTTTCGCGTAAAAATGTCGAGTTGGAATTATTCTGGGAACCATTTTAGGGTAGGATTTAGGATGAGTTAGGAGACTCGTTTGGAAAAACTTGAAGAACGAAAGTTGTAGATATGCAAGGGTATTATATATCGGTGAGTAGAAGTTGATTGAAAGGTGATCAGAAGTTGAGTTAAATAATAGCTGAACTAGGCCCGAGGAGGTGAAATGTCGAAGAACCAGAGTTGTGGAGCAGGTTTGAGTATCGTATCGCAGAACCAGGCAAGTTTACTAATTCGTACTCCATTGTTCGGAGTATTTATATTTTTAACTCATAAGTATGCTGATTAAGTTTTCGGATTTTAAAAATCAAGTATTCTTTCAAGTGGTTTATATCAGATTTTATTCATGCAATTTACATACATATTATTGTTGTACTCTTATTCGAATATAGTATATTACGAGGTGTTCAGATTTATTTCATGAGTTGTTCCATATTGTTGGTACGTTTACTGAGATACTTCATTCGAGCTTATATTTAAGAGTGGGGATATATATATAAAGTAAGTTATGTATACTGATATGGGTCACCTCATTTCGACTCCATAATCAGAACAGTTTTTCATAATATTTTCCTCTACTCATTCGAGAGGGAAACTATATTAATGGTGTCTATTGTTCATTGCTTATGTAAGCAAAAGTGACCGGAGTAACGCACCGGCCCAACTGAGGAGTATTTAGGGTGTGTTCGAGACGTCGGTGCATCCTTCTATCGATAGAAAACGAGTAGTGATAATGGATTGATCATCCATTACTTGAGTAGGCGTTATGAGCAGAAATTTAATCATTGACATCCTATCGGTTAACCGATGCCTGTGTGGTTCTGTTAACTAGGGTGTTTATCTGAGCAGTTGTTATAATATATTATCAATGTAGTATTTTGAGAAGTTATTGATTTATCTTCGAGCAGTATTTTGAGAAGTTATTGATTTATTTCCGAGCAGTATTTTGAGAAGTTATTGATTTATCTTCGAGCAGTATTTTAGAAGTTATTGAGATATATTTATTTTTTCATATGAGTAGTATTTTGAGAAGTTATTGAGATATATTTATCCTTTCATTCGAGTAGTATTTTGAGAAATTATTGAGATATATTTGTCCTTTCATATGAGTTGTATTTCGGGGTTTATAAAAAAATTTCCAAGTTGATCTCTTTTCAAAATATGTATATTATAGAGTGGTAAAAAGCCATACTTTGGTTAAATTGTTTATTATATGATATCTATATGTACTTGCTGGGCATTCTTTGGCTCATTCTTGCTATTTAAATATTATAAAGCAGAGGCAATCAGAGCTAGTATTAGTACAGCAAATCGTAATTAAGGAAAGAGGAAGACCACTGATTCAGCATGTTAATCTTAAAGCATCTGTGGAGATTACAGGTTGGAAAGGTGTTGGTATAATGTTTTATTATCTAGTTCTTTGGAGTTGTAATAGTATTTTAGAGATTCTGGGAAGTGAACTTGAGATGTAATATCTTTTGGAATTATTGAGTACTTGTTCTAAGGTTATAGCCCGTGGAGTTGTTATGAATATTGTTATAGATTTCATTATGATCAGGAGATTGAATATTCCGCAAGAGATGTGACGACCTGGATTCCTGTAGGGGATTTGGGGGTGTTACAGTAATGGTATCAGAGCGGTAGGTTACAAATCTTAGAACGAGTGTAGGAGGAGCTAGGACTATATGAAAGGGAGTTTAGAAGCCAAGAAATCGATAGGTATATATATAATAGGAGTTGCGAGGTGGAGGCAGGATGGCCATTAGCAGTAGAATCAATTAGGACGAGAGAAATGTGTATCCAGGATTTATTTATTGGGTGAAATATGAGTATATAGAGGTAAGTATACATAAATATACATATATCTATAACTGCAGATATATATGTGTATATATGTGTATATGAACAGATATGTACTGTTTTCATAAATAAATATTTCATGGGTATGCAGTTTTGTTAGACTAAACCATATTGGGATAAGTGGAATCGAGTGAGGCTGTGACGTTTGGAGAAATACAGAAGAGATAAATAGAGTGGATTTTAGAGATGGAGTCAAAACAAGAAGAGTATGAAGGTATTATGTATGGATTTGGAGGATGAAGGAGCTCGAATATTTCAACAGGGATTGAAACAGTAGATTGAATATAAGGATGCAGTAATTTAGAAAAGGTATTATGCGATATGGGTATAAAAAAATAGATATGGTAAAAGCTGAGAATATATTGGTAAATAGACGGTATAGTATAAGAGTTTATAATTAAGATATGGGAAGCATAAAGCTGGTAAAAGTGCTGAGAAGCTATAAGCAGCCTTAGTTATTGCCTACGTTGATTCCGAGGACGGAATCCTTTTAAGGAGGGAAGACTGTAATAACCGTAAAATTTTCGAATAAATTTTTCTTTCTACTCGATGATTATTTAAGAAACGATGCATTATTATTTTATTTTTTTTAGTACGTTTTGTAAAATTTTCTAAAATTATATATTCGTATTATGCTTAATTAATTAGTGTTTATTAAAAGAATTTGAGAAAAATTAGGATTTTATTTTTCTGTCGTATTTAATTTAGAAAAAAAAAATTAGTATCGTTTAACGGGAGAAAACGAGATCTTTTTACCAATTATTTCATTAAATATAGACATAACCATTATTTTTATTTTTAATTTTTCTGCATTAAATTTTTTCTCCCACATTTAGTTCTTTTTAATTATTAATGTAACCATTAAATAGCCACTTCATTTTGTTCCCCATTTAATTACTTTTTAATTTTATAAAAATAAAATAAGTATGGGCACTAAAATCCCACTTTATTATGTTCCCCATTTTAAATTACTTTTCTTCATTTTATAACACAAAATAGTATTTTCAGTTTTGTATTCAAAAACAATAAAATCAGTTTTGTTATATATATAAGTAAATATTAAGTTTTAAAACGGAAGGTTTTTTTTTTAATAAAACACATAGCAGGTGTCTTGTTTCTCTGTTAAACTAAAGTCGAGAGAGGAAGAGGGAAAATAGAGAGAGGAGAGAAAGAGATGAGGGCTTTGGGTTTTATCGGGGTTAAAGGAGACGACCACCACCGTGTGGTGGTGGTGTTTAATGTTGACAGAGAAGGGGAGATGGAGAGGGATTGATGGAGAGAAAGGAGAGGGCGGAGAGGGAGGCGACGGAGAACGAGAGGGAGGAGGGAGAGATAAGGCGGAGAGATTGAGAGAGATAGACGGGAGAGAGGTGGCCGGAGAAATCGGAGAGGTGATGGGTGTTGGATTCGTGTTGTGGTGGAGGTTTAATCGGAGTTTGAGGGAGAAAGATTGAGTCGGAGTATAAGGGGTGGGTTTATTGTTGGTGTTGGATTTGTGTGGGTTGTGATTGAAACTGTTGGTGGTGGTGTTGATCGAAGAGAGGAGAGGCAGGAAGAGATTGTGAGGTCGAGAGAGAGAGACGGAGAGTGAGAGGAGAACAAAGAGATGAAAAGGGTGTTGTCCATGGTTGGATTTTGGCGAGGTAAGCATCACCGAGTAATGCTGATGGTGGTGGTTAAAGAGACAGAGAGAGTGCAGAGAGATTCAAGGGAGAGAGAGAGAGAGGGAGAGAGAGAGAGAGAGAGAGAGAGAGAGAGAGAGAGATAGAGCAGAGAGATTGCGAGAGAGAACATGGGGAAGGGGAGGTCGAACAGTGTTGTGTTGCAGGTGGGTCCCACAGGTGGGTCCCACAAGTGGGTCCCACGTTTCTGTTAGGATATGTTAATATTAACGTACCCAATTTAGGACCATTCGTTTTATTCGTGTTTTAATTAAATAGGATTTAATTGGCCCGTTAAAATTGGAACGTTATTAAATTCAGAAGATTAAATAGTTTTATTAATAATGAGTTATTTAGACAAAATAGTGATTGGTTTATTAATTAAATAGAATTTTAGATGTAATTTAGAATTTATTAATTTATTAATTAAATAAGTATTATTATGTGATTTTGAAAATAATTTAGAGATTTAATATATTGTCAATAAAAAAAAGGGTATATTTGTGAATATTAGAATAAAATATGCTTTATTTTGGGAAAGCTGTTTTTTTATATTTTCCGGTTTATTTTAATTAACCGGATCGAGTCAGATTTAATTTAGAGATTAATATTTTATTAAATAAATTAGGATTTGTGAGGTTTATTAAAAGAGGAATTCTTTGGTGAATTATTTTAAAAATGAGAATAATTATTTTGGATTTAAATCGAATAAAAATAGATTATTGAATTTTTCATTTTGAGCAAAGAATTGAGATTTCCAGATATTAAAAATAGGATATATTCTCCAGATTTAATTCCTGAGTTCGAAGAGATATTTATTTATTCCGGAATTAATTTCCGTTATTTATTCAGGAGATTTTTATGAGATATTATATTATTGGTATTTAAAATGATGAGGGTATTAAAGTAGAATAGTTATTATGGTTTTAAATCGAGTAAATAGGATTAATTGTGTCTTGAGGAATTATTTATTTAAGTTGAGGATTATTTATTGATTAAGTTTTCAATGGTATTATTTTAGAGGATTGGCATTTAGCATTTTCGGATCGAATCAGATTATTTTAGACTAAAACCGGGTTTATTATTAAATTATTATTTGTGAGATTTAAAAATGGAAAAGGTTTCGCGTAAAAATGTCGAGTTGGAATTATTCTGGGAACCATTTTAGGGTAGGATTTAGGATGAGTTAGGAGACTCGTTTGGAAAAACTTGAAGAACGAAAGTTGTAGATATGCAAGGGTATTATATATCGGTGAGTAGAAGTTGATTGAAAGGTGATCAGAAGTTGAGTTAAATAATAGCTGAACTAGGCCCGAGGAGGTGAAATGTCGAAGAACCAGAGTTGTGGAGCAGGTTGGAGTATCGTATCGCAGAACCAGGCAAGTTTACTAATTCGTACTCCATTGTTCGGAGTATTTATATTTTTAACTCATAAGTATGCTGATTAAGTTTTCGGATTTTAAAAATCAAGTATTCTTTCAAGTGGTTTATATCAGATTTTATTCATGCAATTTACATACATATTATTGTTGAACTGTTATTCGAATAATATTTTCCTCTACTCATTCGAGAGGGAAACTATATTAATGGTGTCTATTGTTCATTGCTTATGTAAGCAAAAGTGACCGGAGTAACGCACCGGCCCAACTGAGGAGTATTTAGGGTGTGTTCGAGACGTCGGTGCATCCTTCTATCGATAGAAAACGAGTAGTGATAATGGATTGACCATCCATTACTTGAGTAGGCGTTATGAGCAGAAATTTAATCATTGACATCCTATCGGTTAACCGATGCCTGTGTGGTTCTGTTAACTAGGGTGTTTATCTGAGCAGTTGTTATAATATATTATCATTGGAGTATTTTGAGAAGTTATTGATTTATCTTCGAGCAGTATTTTGAGAAGTTATTGATTTATTTCCGAGCAGTATTTTGAGAAGTTATTGATTTATCTTCGAGCAGTATTTTAGAAGTTATTGAGATATATTTATTTTTTCATATGAGTAGTATTTTGAGAAGTTATTGAGATATATTTATCCTTTCATTCGAGTAGTATTTTGAGAAATTATTGAGATATATTTGTCCTTTCATATGAGTTGTATTTCGGGGTTTATAAAAAAATTTCCAAGTTAATCTCTTTTCAAAATATGTATATTATAGAGTGGTAAAAAGCCATACTTTGGTTAAATTGTTTATTATATGATATCTATATGTACTTGCTGGGCATTCTTTGGCTCATTCTTGCTATTTAAATATTATAAAGCAAAGGCAATCAGAGCTAGTATTAGTACAGCAAATCGTGATTAAGGAAAGAGGAAGACCACTGATTCAGCATGTTAATCTTAAAGCATCTGTGGAGATTACAGGTTGGAAAGGTGTTGGTATAATGTTTTATTATCTAGTTCTTTGGAGTTGTAATAGTATTTTAGAGATTCTGGGAAGTGAACTTGAGATGTAATATCTTTTGGAATTATTGAGTACTTGTTCTAAGGTTATAGCCCGTGGAGTTGTTATGAATATTGTTATAGATTTCATTATGATCAGGAGATTGAATATTCCGCAAGAGATGTGACGACCTGGATTCCTGTAGGGGATTTGGGGGCGTTACAATAATAATAATAATATAATTATAAATATTAATAATAGTAATTATAATAATTAATTGATTACCTTTTTCATCTAAAACGAATCTTTTTTCTATTCTTCCTAACTAAAATCCTTTATTGCTAGAAATATCACGTGCAACACAAATATATATATATATATATATATATATATATATATATATATATAGGCAAGTGCTCTAATGAGAACCAATCTTAAAATGAGAACTTAGTCCCCAAAACATATCACCAAAATCCAAAAGAATCACCAAATCGTTAAAATTAATAAAAATAAAATAAAAAATCAAGTCAGTGCTTACATCAGCATGATGACGTCACTACTGACATCATCAAGCTGACATGGATGAAATTTTCCCGCCAAATTTTGTTCCTGCCAAAAAAATTTTCCCTAAAAAGAAAATTTCCTGCCAAAAAAAATAAAAAAGAATTTTTGGCACGTTTTTTCTACCAAAAAAATGGTGATTTGGCAGGTTTTCCCGCCAAAAAATAGTGATCCACAAATCACTTAGATTAGCGTTTTCCCTAAACACAAAAGTTAACCTTTAGGGTTCAACAGTTCCCTTTTCGGTTTTAGAAATATTCAGAATGACGAATAAACCGTATACGGACTTAGGGTTTAGGGTCCTAGACCCTAAACCCTAATTTATCCTGATTTTTAAAAAATCGGGGCTGACCCTCGATTTTTTAAAAATCAGGCCGCCGAACTTAGTAAAAAATAAAAATTGAATTTTAAAAATTTCTCGCCAAAAAATGGTGATTTGGCAAATTTTTCCGCCAAAAAATGGTGATTTGGCAAAATTTCCCGCGAAAAAAGTGGTGATTTGGAAAAATTTTCCCGCACAATTTTTGGGTGAGGATCCTCTGTCCCCTTCTTCGTGTCTCATTCTGTGTCCCATGTACAAAAAGAGTGTCCCTGGCGGGCCCCTGTATTAAAAAATAATAATAAAAATATTTTTTAATAAAGGGACCCCGCCAGGGGCACTCTTTTTTGTACAGGGACACAGAATGGGACACGAAAAAGGGGATAGAGGATCCAGGCTCACAATTTTTTCCCCTCGCCAACAAAAAAATTTTGTGGGCCCCACTGCCACGTCGCTGATGTCAGCAGTGACGTGACACTGAAAAATAATATTTTTTTGTGATTTGGTGATTCTACTAGATTTTGGTGATTTGTTTTAGGTACTAAGTTCTCATTCTAAGAGGTTCTCACTAGAGTAGCTATATATATATATATATATTTCTAAAAATTTATCCTTAAAAAATTCAATTCAAATTATAAAAAAATCATCTAATAATTAAAAAAATTCGTATATCGTAAGTATTTAAGCTAATAATTTAAAAAGAGTAAACTGTACAAAATTCTAGTAGTGTATTATGCATTTAATGTTTCTCTAATCTGATCGATTTGTTACTTGTATGGAGTTTGATGAGGGAAAGGATGATAACCTACTATAAAATTGGAATAATATGTGATTAGCTAAATTATTTTTTATTTGTAGTTTGTAGTTTTCAGAAGATACTTATTGGATATGAAATGTCACACCAAGATGAGTAATGATAATGAGAAACACTGCCGCCATATACAATAATAGGTACTGGGTCTGGGGGTATAAAATATGAATGACATGCATACTTGTAAAAGCGATAGCTCACTGCCACATTCAAACAAGAAAAGGAAAGCCCTCGAAATTCATGCTGACAAACTTATCCTACTTTTAGCACTAGTAACAAATTTGCTCTGTTGTTTGATTATTACAATTCATCACCCCACTCGCCTCCTCAATTTTTTTTTTTTTTGGTAAACGCCTCCTCAATCCTATTTTTTTTACATTGATTTGCTTCACTATTTTTATTTTTTTAAAGCACATCTGTATTTATACCATTATAGTAAGTAAATTTAAATATAATTTGGTTCAACATCATTTAATTAAAAAAATAATAATATTAGATTTTAATTAGAGAGATAAAAACCGCTAAATTTAATACTAAAAAAAATATTCTTTTGGATAGAGAAATTATGTATCTCGTCATCTACAATCTCTTCATCCGTATATTTAATATTTTATGTTTACTAATTTCATTATGTTTTAATCCCTTTATTCTATAACTTTTTATTTATTTGATATTTTGTGATCAAATTAACCAAAGACCGTAAACTATATATATATATATATATATATATATATATATATATATATATATATATATATATATATAGACAAAAACATTACAAATTTTATATGCTTAGAAAATATATACAATCTACTTTAAAACATTTATTTTAACTTTTTAGAATTATAAAAGAATAATGGGTAAATTCTAGTCAAAATAGAGTCAATTTTACTAAAAAAATTGTAAAACCAAATAAGTTCACTTCGTGCGGCAAAGCTAGTTCTTTTCATGAATAAACCAAACCAAACCAAACATACCCAGTATATCCCGCTCAGAGCAGGGTCTGGGGAGGGTAGATTGTACGCAGACCATACCCCCACTTTTAGAAGCGGGGAGGCTGTTTCCATGAAGACCCTCGGCTGAGTGCACGACATACACAGAGTGTGGAAAATACAACGGAAATGATACGGAAATGGACAATGACATACCTGAGGCCCATGGCGTTCTCCACATGGGGAATACCTACCTGCGAGGATTGAAAATACTCCTATCTTGATACGCTCCAACCACACGGACAGACCCGCACAAGGATACCACCGAGCCAGGCTCCCTGCAGCTGCAAAACCAGAGAACAAAAAACACTACAAACGAAAAGTTAGAACGCTAAAGCCGAACTACTACAAAATCGCTAACCGAGACAAGGCAACTCTGAGGCTCTCGACAACAGAGCCACAACCTAAAAGCGAATCCACCACTCTGATACGCCGCCTCCACGAACACCTATCCGCGAGCAAGGTCTCATTTAAGTCTAAGGCCTTCAAATCCATCCTGAGCTGCTCTTCCCACGACCTTCTCGGCCTGCCTCTCCTCCTAGCCCCAACCACCTCCAGACTCTCGACCCTCCTAACTGGGGCTGCAGCCAGCCTCCTACGAACGTGGCCGAACCATCTCAACCTTCCTTCCCTAACTTTCGCAGAAAAAGGCGCCACTTCAAGCTCGCTCCTAAACACCGAGTTCGGAATTCTGTCCAACATCGTGCGCCCACAGGACCACCGCAACATCCTCATTTCAGCCCCTTCCAACTTGCTTACGAGAGCCTTCTTCTCCGCCCAACAATCAGAACCATATAACATCGCAGGACGGATAGCCGCTCTATAGAATTTCCCTTTCAACTTTAAAGGGACTTTCTTATCGCACATTACTCCTGACGCTGCCCTCCACCTTAGCCACCCGGCCTTGATACGATGCGTGACATCGGCCAAGCTCACCTTCCTTCTGGATGATTGAACCCAAATACTTGAATTTATCCGTCTGCGGGACGATCTGGTCTTCAATCCTGACCTCCACCCCTTCTTCGTTGGCCTCCCCACTGAAGTTATTTCGATCTTGTACCCTATGTAGGCTTGCTTCGCATAGGCTACACAAGCGGTACACTGAACACCAACCCAATATTGATTCAAAAAAGAAAGAATAGCAACTATAAGATAAGTCGACGTTCAATCTCTAAGGCGGGTTTCCATTGAGAACGGAATAGTGTTCGTGCCCAAAGGTGAACAAAGCCCTATCTTCTAGAGTTCACTGCTTTTTCCAGGCCGGAAAAGGGCTTATACTGTTCGCCTTTGTTTGATATGTGTCCATTCAGTACCAATACAAACTAAAACTACATCAAAGTAGAAGGGAATGACGGTATTTAAAAGGGGCCCGGATACTATTTCCCCTTCTCCATGTTCTGTGTTCCCTTCTCTTTTAGTATTAAAATTTAGTAAGTGTCCTCGGTGGGGGTCAAGAAAAATAAAAATAAAAATAATATTTTGGGGTTTTATATCAAACGGGCCACTGATCTCATTAAAAAGTATCAAGTAGCTCCCCAGTCTCCACGGGGACTCATTTAAGCCACTAAACTAAAAAATATATCATTTGCCCCCTACATTCACAAAAATAATACAATTTATGGTGGCCTAAGTGTCTTGAATAAAATTTATGGTGACCAAAAAAAGTAGGACAATAAAAACCCTAATATTTTCATTAGAATGAACCCGGCAAGGGACACTAAAAGAGTAGGACACATACACATGGAGAAGGGAACAGAGGATCCCTACTCATTTAAAAGTTAGCTATTTGAGAAAAATTAATGGGTCGAACTAAATTGAAAATTTGACCAAATGATAATTCTAATATTAATATTTGGTAGTTAGCCGATTGAAATAAATTCATAAGTTGAAATTATTTGGAGAAATTTTTTTAATTAAAAAATTATTATATGTGTATTTACAATATAATAAATTAACTCAAATGGTTATTCATCAAACAATTTTTTTCAAAACAATTAATTCAATCTTTTAATTAAAAACGACTGACTGAATTCACTAATCAAAGTCTCATGCTATTAACAGCTGTTAATTGTCAAATAAAACCGATATGTTGTTCTCAAAACTTCTACAATGGTATTTTTAATATTAAAAACATATAAACAATTATACATAACATCATTTGAAAAATGCAAACAATATTTTATTATTTAAGTTTTTGGTCAAAATGTATGAATTAATGTTTATATATTAATCGGTTTTTTTTTAGAAATAACGGAACTTCTGTCAAGTTAGGTTTAGTTCGGGTTTGATTTTATCATAAATACGATTATGTTTGAATTTCAAAACTTTTAATTATTTTAATGATTCATTGAAATCTGTCAAAGAACCCATTTTTTAAAAAAAAAATCGTACAAAATACTTTTGTGTCGCTATTTTGTCCATGTTTGATTACGAGCTGGGCCTACTTTAAGAAGACCAATAAACTTACGAGGCTTTGTTGACTCACTGTACTGGGCTTAACATTACAGTCCGTTTGTCTTATTTTCAGTAATCTATTTAAAGTAATCTGTGTATTTTAGAGATGCATAATATATTATAAATAAAACATGTTGGAGAGAGAACAATGTATTATATTTGAGAGAGTTGAGTTTACAAGTAAGAACATGAGGCCTTTATATAGGCTATCTATAAGTGAGTTACAAGGATTCAAAAGGCCAAAAGACATAGGTTATAGGAACTAGAAAGTCAAGAGACCCTTTTCTAGAAAATTCTTGGACATTCATATTACAACACTCCCCCTTGGATGTCCAATTTTCAATAATCGTGCCTCGTTAAAACCTTTCTAGGAAAAAACCCTTTGGGAAAAAAATCTTAGTAAAGGAAAAAGAGTACATCGATTTTGAAAAATTTATTTGAGGTCTCTGAGCCGACGCATCCCGATCTTGTGTACCAATTTTTCATAAGTTGTTGGCGACAATGACTTTGTGAGTAGATCTGCAAGATTTTCACTTGAACGAATCTGTTGAACTTCAATCTCTCCATTTTCTTGAAGATCATGGGTGAAGAAAAATTTTGGTGATATGTGCTTAGTTTTGTCACCCTTGATATAGCCTTCCTTTAATTGTTGAATGCATGCAGTGTTATCTTCAAACATTATTGTTGGGACTGTCCTATCATGATACATGCCACATGACTCCCGAATGTGGTGAATTATTGACCTTAACCAGACACATTCTCGGCTAGCTTCATGAATTTCAAGAATTTCTGCGTGATTAGAAGAAGTAGCAGCCAAGGATTGTTTCACTGAGCGCCATGAGATGGCCGTATCTCCATAAGTAAACAAATAACCTGTTTGTGTTCGAGCTTATCAGATAAATAACCTGCATCTGCATAGCCATTTAAAACTGCTTTGGATTTGTTAGAATAAAATAAGCCCATATCAGTTGTACCTCGAAGAAGGGGTGAGTATTCGGTTTTAACCGAACCGAATCGAATTTTAATTCGGTTAACCGAAACCGAAATTTCAGAAAAATCACAACCGAAAACCGAACCGAATTATATTCGGTTTTTAACCGAACCAAAATTTTTATTTCGGTTATTACCGAAAACCGAAGTATAAAACCGAAATTTAAAATCAATTCAAAATAATTACAAATTATAGATTGGCTCCGGCGAGATGAGGATGGGAAGGTGATGAAAGATGGAGATGGGCTAAAGGATGAGCAAGAGCAACAACTTGGTGCCAGGGAATTTTACAAAGAAAGTAGATTTCGTAATCTACAAAATTGTGAAGTTGCTTTGGTCTATGTACTTGGTACATATATAAACTGCACAGCAGGACAGTCAACCTCTCTGGAGCATCACAGGACTCGAACAGAGATCATCGAATCCGGTTTTATTATAGGACTCGAGCAGGACAGTGAACTTTTATCATATATTATAAAAATTCGGTTTTTTTTCGGTTTTCGGTTAACCGCGGTTAAAAACCGAATTACCGAAAAACCGAATTTCAGAAAAAAGTAAAATCGAAAACCGAACCGAAATTTCAATTTCGGTTAACCGAATCGAAAATATTTCGGTTTATCGGTTCGGTTTTCGGTTAACCGGACCGAATACTCACCCCTACCCGAATGTGCTGAATTATTGACCTTAACCAGACACATTCTCGGCTAGCTTCATGAATTGCAAGAATTTCTGCGTGATTAGAAGAAGTAGCAGCCAAGGATTGTTTCACTGAGCGCCATGAGATGGCCGTATCTCCATAAGTAAACAAATAACCTGTTTGTGATCGAGCTTTATCTGGATCAGATAAATAACCTGCATCTACATAGCCAGTTAAAACTGCTTTGGATTTGTTAAAATAAAATAAGCCCATATCAGTTGTACCTCGAAGATACCGAAAGATATGTTTTACTCCAGACCAATGTCTTTGAGTAGGAGCAGAACTATGTCTTGCTAATAAATTCACTGAAAATGCTATATCGGGCCTTGTATTATTAGCAAGATACATTAATGCACCGATAGCACTAAGATAAGGTACTTCAGGACTAAGAATTTCTTCATTTTTCTCTCTAGGTCGAAAAATATCCTTCTCTTTATCTAGTGATCGAACAACCATTGGAGAACTAAATGGATGTGATTTATCCATGTAAAAACGTTTTAAGACTTTCTCTATATATGCTGACTGATGTACAAAAACTCCATCTCGTAGATGCTCTATTTGTAGCCCAAGGCAAATCTTCGTTTTCCCAAGATCTTTCATTTCAAACTCTGCTTTGAGATAATCCACTATTTTCTGAAGCCCTTCAGGAGTTCCAATAATATTTATGTCATCAACATACACAGCAACTATAGCAGTCGAAGATCTTTGTTTCTTTATAAAAACACATGGAAAAATAGGGTCATTCTTGTATTGTTCCTTTAATAAATATTCACTTAATCTTTTATACCACATTCGACCAGACTGTTTTAATCCATATATGGATCTTTGCAATTTAATCGAATAAAGATGGCGAGAATGTGATCTAAATGCTTTAGGCATTTGAAATCCGTCAGGGATCCTCATATATATATATCTTTCTCAAGGGAACCATACAAATATGCTGTCACGACATCCATCAATCGCATTTCTAACTTTTCAATGACTGATATGCTAATAAGATAACAAAAATTTGTAGCATCCATCACAGGGGAATAAGTTTTCTCATAATCAATGCCTGGTCTTTGTGAAAAACCTTGAGCAACCAAACGTGCTTTGTATCTTACAACTTCATTTTTATCATTTCTTTTTCTTACAAATACCCATTTATAACCAATTGGTTTAGTCCCTTCAGGGGTTTGGAATATAGGTCCAAAAACATTATGCTTATTAAGTGAGCTCAATTCTTTTTCAATTGCTTCTTTCCATTGTGGCCAATCTTTTCTACGTCGACATTCATCGATGGATTTTGGTTCAAGATCTTCGGGATCCATCATTATATCAAGCGCTACATTATACGCGAAATATTCGTCAATGGCAGTATCATTTTGGTTCCATCTTTTTCCCGTGATAACATAATTTATCGAGATCTCTTCAATGTTAACATTTGCAGGTACCTGTTCCTCTTCAGGAGTATCGTCTATCATATCACGGGTCTCTTCTGAAGTCTCTTCTGGAGATTTTATTTCTTCTACTTGGGCATCTTGAGTGTTTGCTCCTTTTCTTTTTCGAGGATTTTTATCTTTAGAACCAATTGGTCTACCCCTCTTTAAGCGAGGTTTTGACTCATTTGCCTTGACGATTTGTCCTTCAGGGACTTGTATTTTTGCAGGAGCATTTACAGCTGGAATATGTGACTTTGTTACTCTATTGATGTCGGTGAATGCATCAGGCAACTGATTTACTATACCTTGTAGATGAATTATTTTTTGTACTTCTAAGTCACACTGAATTGTACGAGGATCAAAATTATTCAATGAAGATGCATTCCATGAAATTTCTCTTTCCAGCTGCATATTTTCTCCCCCTGATTTTGGGAATATCTTATTTTCTCCCCCTAATTTTGGGAAAATATTTTCATCAAAATGACAGTCTGCAAACCTTGCAGTGAATAGATCGCCTGTCATTGGTTCTAGATATTTAATTATTGAGGGGGATTCAAAACCAACGTATATTCCCAATTTCCTTTGGGGACCCATCTTTGTACGTTGTGGCGGAGCAATTGTGAAAGAACCCCAAATTTTGGATATAATTAAAACTTTTTATTATGTACAGAGGTAATGGTGAATAGTGACTACGACTACGATGTAACGATTGAGATAATGAATGAAAGGAATAGATTTGGATTCAAATGTTTATATGTCATGAAGAATACTATTGGTTGACATTTTAGATAAGAATTATCTCTCTCCTAGGAAATTGAGATTTGATAATTCTAAAGGAGAAGATTATTCTTATGTCATCCAAATCAATATCTGTTATTGGTCCAGTTGGTCCGTAAAAAAGGTTAAGAAATGATCGAAAGAGATCAGGGACAATTGTACAACCCTAAGAGAATAAGTAAAGAATAAAGAATGAATAGTGTTTTTGGTGGAAAAGAGAATATTATGAGGCGACACTATATAGAAGTATTCGGAACGGATTTCTGAGTTCGTAATAGTGATCCAGGGGGAAAATAAGTGTATGTAAAAGCTGTCGGTTTCTGAAAAACCGCACATTTATTTTCTCCGAGAGTTCCCTTGTAACACCCCCAGATCCGGGGTCCGGGATCCGGTGGTTACGGTTTCCAATTCTGTCCACAACAATTGAACTTTCCTTAACATAAAATAAATTACGTCTCTATAACCCAACACAACAATATAAAACACACCCGTTATAGTCCCAGAGATGAAATCAGAGTAACAATCAAATTTTTATTAATCGCATTATGAGTTCTTACAATCCAAAAGAATTTCAATATAAATACATACTCTTTGCCATCCATTTACATAAGTCATACTAGACCATATTTTTGGTACTTGAAAGAATAAATATACCCTACCAATAGCTTCTTCTTCAGCTCTGGTAGTCTCATCGTCCTCGCCCGCGTCGAGTGCGCCTTGTGCGAGTCATCTGGTCTAGCTGTTGTTGTGATATAATAATGAAGCAAGGGTGAGCAATAGCCCACCAACAATAATATATAACTGAACGATAATGTATAACAGTTCAAAAGTATCTTTCAAACCATATGCCATGCATTTACGGAAATGATGCCAGTATAATATGAACGATGAAGTTACAAGGTAACTTAAAGTATTTGTTTGTAGAAATATCTGCTACATCAAAGTAAGCGAGATGTTCTTATTGTTATTAAGAAGAGGAACTTGCAAGAAAAGGTTGCAATTCCAGTTATGACCCTTTTCCAAATCTGCCAACAGTAATCATGTTGCAGGAAATAAATAAATTTGGATGATGAACCAATGATGGAGTATTCACCGCGCCCGCTGTTCCAATCTTGATGATCAGTCGAGATCGTACAGCTCAATTTAGATTTACTACCGGTAGAAGGAAGAACTTACGGCTTTACTTGTATACCGCCTTACTAGCTCTCCCCGGCCAACGGTTGGGCCAAAGGGGATGGACCGGCGCTACTCGGCCTCTTACACGACTCCTAGTTCAAATAGAATTCATGATTCTGAATGTAACGTTCGTCCCCCTTTCCCCAAGTATAATACTTGTTGATAAGACTCCACAAAGTAGTCGTATCTAGTTGGAAAGGAAAATTTACCAATAACTCCCAAGCTATTGCTTGGTAACGGATATCAACTTGTTCCAACAATCTTACCCCTCGAAAGATGAGAAGGTAAACAACGACTTAATAAGTCAACAGCACCCGAGTTGCGAGTGAAGATAATGCTTTATGACCGGGAAGTCGACAAGATAAATAACATTTTCCAAGTAAGGTTCCCTTATTATTAAGGAGATAGACTCAAAGAAGAATGATGTCTGAGAACCTTTGTTGATATAAGATTAATAATAATATGACTCCGAGATATTTTCTGTAATAACCGAAGAAGATAAACCTTATCGAGATTATTCTAAGTATGGAATAAATATTCAGAGAATATTTAATGAGTTAAAATATTTAAAGAATATTTGGGAATATGAAAGGATATCTTTAATCAGAGTATTTCTCAAAATAATCCCTGAAGAAATATCAGGAGAATATTTATTGAATAAATAAATATTTAAATGAATATTCAAAACAATATTCATTAATTAATAAGACCTGAAAAGAATATTTAAGGTAATATTCATAATTAATTAGGAATTTAAATGAATATTCAAAAGTAATATTCATTTAATGAATAATATCCTAAATGAATATCAAGTAATATTCATTTATTAATCCAAGCCTTAAGGAATATTCGAGATAATATTCGATAATTAATCAAGCTTCAGATGAATATTAAAATAATATTCATCAAGTATTTAATATCTTAAATGAATATTCAAAAGTAATATTTATTTAATAAAATAATATTCCAAAGGAATATCAAAAATAATATTCATTTAATAGTCTCATCTTTAGAAGAATATTCGAAATAATAATCGATAATTAATTCGACTCTGAATGAATATTAAAATAAATATTATTCGTCGAATAGTTACGTTCAAATAATTATTTGAAGTAAGGATCATTAAAATAAATAATCTCGAACGAATATTCAAATAATATTCGTCGCCTGAATAATGGAAAATATTTACTTAAATATTTTCCTCCGAGGTAATCTCGATATATCAAGAAATATTGACTCCCGGTCTATGTTTGATTAATAAGATGTATACGCCCTTCTATGAGGGTCTTACAATAACCGGCTTATAACTGATATATAACTATCTAGCTTATAAGACAACAATAACATTCAGGGAACAAGTATATCAATTCAACTTGAAAGTAGGCATGCATGCAATGGCATATGTATATCAGCAATCATATATATATATATATATATATATATATATTTATTCAATCACAACAACAGCCTAAAAGAAGGGAATTGAAACTTGCCTGGTAGTCGAGTACGGTAAGGGGTAGTGGTAGCGGGTCCCGGTTCAGCTTGGTGATCTATAAATAGCCAAGGAATTCGGGATTAATCACTTAACATATTAAAAGTTAAGTTATACGTAATTCGAAACACGTTCTCGAGTTATCTCGTTATACCCCTTTTAGTGGATTACTTTTATCACTGATCCGACCCGACATTCGTTCGTTAATACGACATGTCATTATACTTATACTTGGGACATACTTAAGTCATATGAGTTCTAAGGTCGATCGTTACGAACCAATACTATACTCCGAGTTTTATCGCCCGTTTTCTAAGTGTTTTACCGAAGTTATAAAAGAGTAGTCTTTTAGGGGTTCGTTCGCGTTTAACCTCGACTCGAACATTTTTAATAAATCGAAAAATGATCCTTTTGACATACGGTTTTCTTTCACACCTTCCTTTTTACCTCTAGTATTTATTTACCAAGATTCGCCATGACGTTACATAGTTTACGAGGGTTCAATTACAGTTACGAACTTTCGTTTACGGATTCGAACTACTTTTAATAATTTGGTCATAAATCCTAAACCGTAAGTCCATTTCACGTGATCTTTATATCAAAACGAAGCTTAGAACATTACCTATCCTATCATGGCAGATAAGGTCTCTGGACAGTAGGGGTTCGACATGGAAAATGGCATACAAAACATGGTATTGTAAAATCGGGCATTATAACGGCTGTAAATCGAATATCTACCTATTTCGAATCTTCCCATAAACATGGTATCCAACCCAAACAACATATACATGACTTATATACATGAACTGAGGCCAAGCAATGCCTTTCCGTTCATCTAGCTATTTACATCATTAATCCAAAATCCATACATAATCATGCTTATAATCTTAACATAACCATAACTAAGTTATAACTATCATAAACATGCTTAAATCTCAAACAAGGGTTAGGGTTTCAAGAGCTTTATACCTTCCTAGGAGTGTGTAAAGACCTTGCTAAGCTTTGCATAGTCCTTGTATACCCATAACCAAGCGTAGATCATCCTAGAAATCAAGAAAATCAAGAGTTGTTCTTGAAAATCACTATTCACCCTAGTCTTTGATGATTTCTTTGAAAATGGAAAACATGGAGTTTGAACTTGAAATTTCTAGGAGATTACTTTCTTGAAATATAGAACTCACCTTAAAAATTACAAGATCAAATGATGGTGGGAGCTTGGACTTTGGATTTTGAATTAAGGAAATAGCCGAATGGCTTATTCTTGAGAGAGTTTGTGTTCTTTGCCTTGGTTGCTTGCTCTCTTGCATTATTAGGAAAATATCAAACATAAAGTTGCTTTATTAAATGTAACACCCCCAGATCCGGGGTCCGGGATCCGATGGTTACGGTTTCCAATTCTGTCCACAACAATTGAACTATCCTTAACATAAAATAAATTACGTCTCTATAACCCAACACAACAATATAAAACACACCCGTTATAGTCCCAGAGATGAAATCAGAGTAACAATCAAATTTTTATTAATCACATTATGAGTTCTTACAATCCAAAAGAATTTCAATATAAATACATACTCTTTGCCATCCATTTACATAAGTCATACTAGACCATATTCTTGGTACTGAAAGAATAAATATACCCTACCAATAGCTTCTTCTTCAGCTCTGGTAGTCTCATCGTCCTCGCCCGCGTCGAGTGCGCCTTGTGCGAGTCATCTGGTCTAGCTGTTGTTGTGATATAATAATGAAGCAAGGGTGAGCAATAGCCCACCAACAATAATATATAACTGAACGATAATGTATAACAGTTCAAAAGTATCTTTCAAACCATATGCCATGCATTTACGGAAATGATGCCAGTATAATATGAACGATGAAGTTACAAGGTAACTTAAAGTATTTGTTTGTAGAAATATCAGCTACATCAAAGTAAGCGAGATATTATTATTGTTATTAAGAAGAGGAACTTGCAAGAAAAGGTTGCAATTCCAGTTATGACCCTTTTCCAACTCTGCCAACAGTAATCATGTTGCAGGAAATAAATAAATTTGGATGATGAACCAATGATGGAGTATTCACCGCGCCCGCTGTTCCAATCTTGATGATCAGTCGAGATCGTACAGCTCAATTTAGATTTACTACCGGTAGAAGGAAGAACTGACGGCTTTACTTGTATACCGCCTTACTAGCTCTCCCCGGCCAACGGTTGGGCCAAAGGGGATGGACCGGCGCTACTCGGCCTCTTACACGACTCCTAGTTCAAATAGAATTCATGATTCTGAATGTAACGTTCGTCCCCCGTTCCCCAAGTATAATACTTGTTGATAAGACTCCACAAAGTAGTCGTATCTAGTTGGAAAGGAAAATTTACCAATAACTCCCAAGCTATTACTTGGTAACGGATATCAACTTGTTCCAGTAATCTTACCCCTCGGAAGATGAGAAGGTAAGCAACGACTTAATAAGTCAACAGCACCCGAGTTGCGGGTGAAGGGAATACTTTATGACCGGGAAGTCGACAAGATAAATAACATTTTCCAAGTAAGGTTCCCTTATTATTAAGGAGATAGACTCAAAGAAGAATGATGTCTGAGAACCTTTCTTGATATAAGATTAATAATAATATGACTCCGAGATATTTTCTGTAATAATCGAAGAAGATAGACCTTATCGAGATTATTCTAAGTATGGAATAAATATTCAGAGAATATTTAATGAGTTAAAATATTTAAAGAATATTGGGAAAATGAAAGAATATCTTTAATCAGAGTATTTCTCAAATAATCCCTGAAGAAATATCAGGAGAATATTTATTGAACAAATAAATATTTAAATGAATATTCAAAACAATATTCATTAATTAATAAGACCTGAAAAGAATATTTAAGGTAATATTCATAATTAATTAGGAATTTAAATGAATATTCAAAAGTAATATTCATTTGATTTCAAAAAAAAAAAAAGTAATATTCATTTAATGAATAATATCCTAAATGAATATCAAGTAATATTCATTTAGTAATCCAAGCCTTAAGGAATATTCGAGATAATATTCGATAATTAAATCAAGCTTCAGATGAATATTAAAATAATATTCATCAAGTATTTAATATCTTAAATGAATATTCAAAAGTAATATTTATTTAATAAAATAATATTCTAAAGGAATATCCAAATAATATTCATTTAATAGTCTCATCTTTAGAAGAATATTCGAAATAATAGTCGATAATCAATTCGACTCTGAATGAATATTGAGAAATATTATTCGATGAATAGTTACGTTCAAATAATTATTTGAAGTAAGGATCGTTAAAATAATTAGTCTCGAACGAATATTCAAATAATATTTGTCGCCCGAATAATAGAAAATATTTACTTAAATATTTTCCTCCGAGGTAATCTCGATATATCAAGGAATATTGACTCCCGGTCTATTTTTGATTAATAAGATGTATACGCCCTTCTATGAGGGCCTTACAATAACCGGCTTATAACTGATATATAACTATCTAGCTTATAAGCCAACAATAACATTCAGGGAACAAGTATATCAATTCAACTTGAAAGTAGGCATGCATGCAATGGCATATGTATATCAGCAATCATATATATATATTTATTCAATCACAACAACAGCCTAAAAGAAGGGAATTGAAACTTGCCTGGTAGTCGAGTACGGTAAGGGGTAGTGGTAGCGGGTCCCGGTTCAGCTTGGTGATCTATAAATAGCCAAGGCATTCGGGATTAATCACTTAACATATTAAAAGTTAAGTTACACTTAAATCGAAACACATTCTCGAGTTATCTCGTTATACCCCCTTTAGTGGATTACTTTTATCACTGATCCGACCCGACATTCGTTCGTTAATACGACATGTCATTGTACTTATACTTGGGACATACTTAATTCATATGAGTTCTAAAGTCGATCGTTACGAACCAATATTATACTCCGAGTTTTATCGCCCGTTTTCTAAGTGTTTTACCGAAGTTATAAAAGAGTCATCTTTTAGGGGTTCGTTCGCGTTTAACCTCGACTCGAACATTTTTAATAAATCGAAAAATGATCCTTTTGACATACGATTTTCTTTCACACCTTCCTTTTTACCTCTAGTATTTATTTACCAAGATTCGCCATGACGTTACATAGTTTACGAGGGTTCAATTACAGTTACGAACTTTCGTTTACGGATTCGAACTACTTTTAGTAATTTGGTCATAAATCCTAAACCGTAAGTCCGTTTTACGTGATCTTTATATCAAAACGAAGCTTAGAACATTACCTATCCTATCATGGCAGATGAGGTCTCTGGAAAGTAGGGGTTCGACATGGAAAATGGCATACAAAACATGGTATTGTAAAATCGGGCATTATAACGGCTGTAAATCGAATATCTACCAATTTCGAATCTTCCCATAAACATAGTATCCAACCCAAACATCATATACATGACTTATACACATGAACTGAGGCCAAGCAATGCCTTTCCATTCATCTAGCTATTTACATCATTAATCCAAAATCCATACATAATCATGCTTATAATCTTAACATAACCATAACTAAGTTATAACTATCATAAACATGCTTAAATCTCAAACAAGGGTTAGGGTTTCAAGAGCTTTATACCTTCCTTAGATATTGATATAGCCTTACTAAGCCTTGTATGGTCCTTAGGAGTGATTATGCTTGCTAGATTAACCATGGAAAATCAAGAAAACAAAGTTAGTACTTGATGAACACTATTCACCCTCCTCTTGTTTGATTTTTTTGAAAATGGAAAAGGATGAGTTTGAAGCTAAGATTTTGAGGAGATAAGTTTTATGAAATTTAAGACTCACCTTAATTATTTCAAGAGCAAACAATGGTGGGAAGGTGGAGTTTGGATTTGGAATTTATGTTGAGGCCGAATGGAATGGAAATGGGGGGGAGTGTTCTTGCTCTTTTCTTTGTATTTGTTGATTGTAATAGTGTTTAAAGTGATTTTGTGAGATAATATCTCATCCAAGTGGTGCTAGTGGAGTGTGATGCATTGGATGAGGTAATTAGCATGGACAAGTGTTGTGTTTTCCATGGTTGAAAGCTTAACCAAGGGTTTTTGATTTCTAAGTACTAGTTATGCTCCAATTAATCTAGTTACTCTTGCCCACTTGGTTACTAGATATTTATACTAGTAGCTTACACAAGACTCTTGCTTCCTCTGCTTGTTTCTGTGTCCGGTTATTACCCGTTTCGATTGATCATTCGTAGGAATATTTCACGGATTTCTAATTAGGGTTTACCGGGAATCCTTTTTAATATTAATACTTTCATTCTCCATCTTTCATTCTAACTTTCTAATTTATATTCCTTAAATCCATTCGTTAAATACTTAAGGCTATCAGTGTCTAGGGAACTCTCGGAGAAAATAAAAGTGCGGTTTTTCAGAATCCGACAGCTTTTACATACACTTATTTTCCCCCTGGATCACTAATACGAACTCGGAAATCCGTTCCGAATGCTTCTATATAGTGTCGTCTCATATTATTATATACTCCCACCAAAACACTATTCATTCTGTATTCTTTACTTGTTCTCTTAGGGTGGTACAATTGTCCGTATTCTCTTTCGATAGTTCCTTATCCTTTTTACGGAACTACTGGATTAATCGTTACCGATCTGGATGACATGAGAATATTCTCCTGCTTGAAATTGCCATATCTTATTCCCTTAGAAGATATATTATTCTTACCTATGTTGTTACCCTTTAGCATTCTTCAAGACATAGAAATAATAAAGTCGAATTCCATTCATTTTTTCCAAATATCAATTATTACATTGTAGCCATAACCACTCCTCAGTGGTTTCCTACCTTCATTCTTAAATTAATATAATAACATCCCAAAATATCAAATCCTCAAAGTTAATATCTCAATTCTTGGATTATAATAATATTTAATCCACTGTCCAGTCAAATATTATACCGAAAAGAATTTGGAATTTCTGAATTCCGATCGTCTCTGCATTCACTTATTTCCTCCGCGTATTACTAATATGACTTCGAAACATCCATATCACGTCCCGTACATAGGGTGGAGTGAAAAGTTTTCCAACTTACAAAATCACTATTCATCCACCAAATTACTATGCACGTACAGGAAACACTATGCACGTACGGGAAATACTATGCACGTATGGGAAACACCATGCACGTACTCATTTCCCTTCAAGGATCCATTAGCTCCTTCCTGGATGGTAGATTATTCTTATCTAGGTCCTTAACCATCGAATTACTCTATTCTGACAATATACCAATGCATCAGGATCATTGTCCAAAGCAATATCCATTCATTACCATCATTGTTCTTTGAAACCACCATTCATTAGAGCTGGTGACCTTGTTGTCGGAATCATTGTTCCTCATTTTATCATTACTTAATAAAAAGTTTTAATTATATCCAAAATTTGGGGTTCTTACATCCCTGGACACTGATAGACTTAATAATTTAACGAAGGGATTTAAGGAATATAAATTCGAAAGTTAGTAAGAAAGATGGAGAATGATAGTATTAATATTAAGAAGATTTCCGGTAAACCCTAATTAGAAATTCGTGAAATATTCCTACGAACGATCAATCGAAACGAGTAATAACCGGACAAAAGAAACAAGCAGAGGAAGCAAGAGTCATGCATAAGCCACTAGAAAATATCTAGCAACCAAGTGGGCTCAAGTAACTAGCTTGGTTATGGAATGAACAAGTACTTAGCTAAATCCAACTCCAAGTTAGCTAGCAACCATTTAAAACACAACACATGTCTTGCCCAATTGCATCATCTAGTGCATCACACTCCACTAACACAACCAAGATGAGATATTATCTAGCAAAGGATCACTTTATGCATTATTACCACAAAACAAATCAAGAAAACACAAACTCTCTCAAAACTGCCCAGCAGAAATACTCTCCAAAAACAAATTCATATCTCCATTTCTATCCATCATAAAATCACCAAATTTTAACCATAGCCTCTCCACTCCATGGGTAATATTCGCTCAAAATTTCATGGCCAACAAAGTAGTATAGCCTAGTCAAATCCATGCTCAAAGTTGGGGAAACAAATCTGCCCAGTTTCTGTCCAGCAGAAAAAGAGGGCTCAAAACCCTAGCTAGGAAGTTTCATATCTGATGATCTAGGACTCAAAACAAAGCTTATGAAGAGCCCAAGAAGTGGTAAAAATTTGAGAGCTAGATTCTTATTTTTCAATTTTCTATGATTTTTACAATTTTAGGGTGAATAGTAACTTCCAAGAACTAATCTTTGATTTCTTGTTTTCTTTGGTTGATCCAAGATTTGTTAAGGCTATACAAGGACTAGATCAAACTTAGTAAGGATAGTAGATACTCCAAGGAAGGTAATCATCTCAAGAAACCCTAGCTCTTAGTTAAGTTTTGATGATTATTGGATGATTTTGAGATTAGTTATGAAATGGTGTATTATAAGCATGATTATGTAATTAGCTTTATTGATCTAAGAGATATAATGAATATGATGGTGAAGTATGATATTTATGGACTTGTTGAGATGAGAATCATGTGTATAAGATGTATGTATTCCCGGTGTGGCTTGGAGATTGTTGTAACAATTTGGAAACGTCCGATTTATAGCAGTCGTAATGCCCGAATTTCGTTAACCTCTATAAAACCGTACATAACAGTTAGGATGAGTTTCTGGCCTTGATGAATAAATGACATGTCCTTATAGATCTCGAGCCATAGATCGTTTTGGCGCAGGAATCGAAACATTCCGACTTGCGATTTAGGAGTTATGGTCAAATTACTAAAATTGGTTCGGAACCGTAGTAAAAGTTCGTAACTTCAATTGAACCCCCGTAAAGCATGTTACTTAGTGGAGAATCTTGGTAAATAAATACTAGAGGTCATAAGGAAGGTATGAGAGAAAACCACATGTCAAGCGGATCGTTTTCTAATTTTATAAAAATGTTTGAATCGAAGTTAAACGCGAACGAACCCCTTAAAAGTATAACTTTGGTTATAACTTAGAAAACGAACAATAAAACTCGAGGTATAATCTCGGTTCGTAATCGATCGACTTTAGAACTTATACGACTTAAGTATATACCAAGTGTGGGTATGATGACATGTCTTAATAACGATCAAATGTCGGATCGTATCGGTGATAAAAAGAGTTACACTAAAAGGGTATAACGAGATAATTCGCAAACGTGTTTCGACTTAAGTGAAGTTTATACTTAGACTTTTAAAAGGTGTTAAGTGGTTAATCTCGAATGTTCTGATTGTTTATAGATCATCGAGCAGACCCAGGACACGCTATCTCTACCCACGCCCGATTACCAGGCAAGTTTCCAATACCTTGGAACTGTTGTTGTGATAATATGTATATATGTTGTTTCTGATACATATGCCATAGCATGCATGCCTATTGTCAAATTATATTATGATACCTGTTCCCTGAACTGATATTGGCTTATAGACTAGATACGAATTATCAGTTATAAGCCGGATTGTTTTGGTAAGACCCTTTGCGAAGGGCATATGATATTCATTCTTAAATATAGACCGGGAGTCGGTATTTTGAGATATAGATAGTCGTGGAAACCCGGAGGGATTCCAACGACAGATTATTATTTATCTGAGGAATGTTATTATTAAACGTTATTTATATTTCCATAAAGTATCAATTACTTGGAAATCTTTCGAGGAATTTTATTCGAGTATTATCTCAGTCGAGAGATATTAAATGAATGTTAGTTTCGAATATTCATTTAGAGTTGATTATTTAATGAATATTATTTTGATATTCATTAGAATGTTATTTATTAAATGAATATTACTTTCGAATATTCATTTAAGGTTTATGTACTTAAGGAATATTATTTTAAAATATTTATTGGAAGTTCTGATTACTTAAGGGATATTATTTCGAATATTCCTTTAAAGTTTTGATTACTAAATGAATATTATTTGGATATTCATTTAGAAAATTATTTATTAAATGAATATTATTTTCAAATATTCATTTAAGGTTTGACTTATTTATTGAATATTATTTTAAATACTTATTGGAGTTTAATTCCTTAATGAATATTATTTTGAATATTCATTTAAGGAGGAATTTATTTAGTAAATAATTCTATATATTCATTCGAGGATTACTTACGAGCAGTACTATGACTTAATAATAATCCGTAATTATTATTGAGTTAATAAATATTCTTGGAATATTTATTTAATTCTTTTAAATTCTTTTTAAAATGATTTATATTATCTGGAGATTACCTTTCACCTCCAGATATTATGTAAAATATTTCGGAGTCTTTTTACGACTATTTTATCAAGGAAATGTTCCCAACTTTTTATTTTTCATTCAAATCTATCTTAAAAGGATTTAAATGCTCGCTCAAACTTCCATATTATATGGGAACCTACTTGAGCAATGTTATTTATCTTGTTGACTTCCCGGTCATAAATCTTGTAAAACTATTCATTTCACTCGCAACGTGGTTGCTGTTTATCAATTGAATCTTTGAGTAACCTTCTCATCATTCGAGGGGTAAGATTGTTGGAACAAGTTGATATCCATTAACAAGCAAAATCTTGGGAAATGTTGGTGAATTTTCCTTTCCAACTAGATACGACTACTTTGTGGAGTCTTATCAACAAGTATTTCACTTGGGGAAGGGAGGATAAACTCTACGTTTCAATGCTGTGGAGTTATTCGAACTAGGAGTCGTGTGTAAGAGGCCGAGTCGTGCGGTCCATCACAAGGCCTAACCATTGGCCAGGGAGTTACTATTAAAGGCAATCGACAAGTGGAGCCGTTAGTTCTTCCTTCTACCGGTAGTAAACTATATTGGGCTGTACCATCCCCGACTGATCATCATGGAGTGGGACAGCTGGCGCGTGATAACTCTAGTATTGGTTCATCTCCCAAATTGGGAATTCCCTGCAACACGTATCGAAGAGACTTCTTTTAGGTTGACGGTGTCTTCCGCAACATGTATCGAAGAGACTTCTTTCAGGTTGTAGGACTTCGAAAAATGTTAATAACTGGAATTGCAATATTTTCCTGCAAGTTCCTCTTTTATGATAAATGGTAATATCTAGCTTATTTTCGACATAGCAGATATTCCCACATATATTTACATTTTGAGTTACCTTGTAACTTCATCGTTCATATTATACTGGCATCATTTCCGTAAATGCATGGCATATGGTTTGAAAGATACTTTTGAACTGTTATATATTATCGTTCAGTTAAATATTATTGTTGGTGGGCTATTGCTCACCCTTGCTTTATTATTATATCACAACAACAGCTAGACCAGATGACTCGCACAAGGTGCACTCGACGCTGGCGAGGACGATGAGACTACCAGAGCCGAAGAGGAATCTATAGGTAGGATATATTTATTCTTTCAGTACCAAGTATATGGTCTAGTATGACTTATGCAAATGGATGGCAAAGAGTGTGTATTCATATTGAAATTCTTTTGAATTGTAAGAACTCATATTGTGCTTAATAAAATTTGGTAGTTACTCTGATTTCATCTCTGGGACTATAACGGGTGTGTTTTATATTGTTGTGTTGGGTCATAAAGATGTAATTTATTTTGAGTTGAAGTAAGTTCAAGTATGGTGAACAGTAATGGAGACCGTAACGACCGGATCCCGGACGCCGGATCTGGGGGTGTTACAAATTGGGACATATACCGCACACCCAAAGGTTCTAAGATGAGAAATGTCAGGTTCTCTTCCGGTGACCAATTGTAAGGGAGAAAATTTGTGATAACTTGTAGGTCTGATGCGTACAAGTGCTGTTGCATGTAAAATAGCATGCCTCCAAACTGTACGAGGGAGATTTGTTTTCATAATCAATGGTCTAGCAATTAGTTGGAGTCGTTTAATAAATGATTCTGCTAGACCATTTTGTGTATGAGCATGAGCTACAGGATGTTCAACACGCATAACAATTGATGCACAGAACTCATTAAAAGCTTTTGATGTGAATTCTCCAGCATTATCTAGCCGGATTGTTCCAATATTATAATCCATAAATTATGCTCTTAATCGTATTATTTGCGCAAGTAATCTCGCAAATGCCAAATTTCGAGATGATAATAAGCATACATGTGACCATCTTGTCGATGCATCGATCAATACCATGAAATACATATATCACCCTGTATTCTTTCCAAAAATTTAGGAGATTCCGTTCCAACTTTTGTTATAGAGGGTTTGATAACTAATTTTCCTTGAGAGCAAACAGCACAAGAGAAATCATTAAACTGAAAAATCTTTTGGTTTCTCAATTAATGCCCATATGAATTCTCAATTATTTTTCGCATCATGATTGATCCAGGATGTCCCAACCGGTCATGCCAAATAATAAAATTACTTTTGTCAGTAAACTTCTGGTTTACTGTGGCATTAACCTCAACATTTTGGATATTAGTATAGTATAATCCAGAAGCAAAAGCTGGTAATTTTTCTTTAACAATTTTGTTACCCGGAACAATGCTTGTGATGTAAAGAAACTCTCTGTTGTCTCCATTCATTGTCTCAATATGATATCCATTTCTGCGGATATCTTTAAAACTTAATAAATTTCTTTGTGATTTTGGTGAGAACAATGCATCATTTATAATAAATTGCGTTCCTTCGGGTAATAATACAATAGCTCTTCCGGAGCCTTCAATCATTTTTATACTTCCAGAAATTGTACAAACATTGCCTTCATATTTGTTTAAAGAGATGAAATATTTTTCATTTTTAAGGATAGTGTGAGTAGTTGCGCTATCTACCAGACAAATATCTTCCTCTTTAGTTATATATCCAATACGAGAATGAGAAATGTCCACATTGCTTCAATAATAGATAAATATATAATTAGTAATAATTATAATCATCATAAAGACATACAATCAGAATGAGTTTCATAAAGATAAGAAACAAGTAATGGAAACGAGTATATTAATTATCATTTGGAGTAGTGGTGCCATCATGAGTCTCATAAAAATCAGCCGCATCCAAATATGTCATTTTAAGGAAATTGTCTGCATGTTCTTTATCTTCAACCACCAAATTTGTTTCAACATTATTGCTTTTATCCTTCAGGGATGCTTGATAAAGATCAACCAAGTGTTTTGGCGTACGACAGGTACGCGACCAGTGCCCTTTCATTCCGCATCGGTAACAAGCACTTTCGATTGTCCCTTTTCCTTTCTCCTTGTCAATATTTTTCTCCAACTTCTGGTTAGGATTTGGCTTGAAAATAGGGTGTTTCTGGATTTGAGTTCCACGACCTCGTATTCCATGTCCATAACCACATCCACGTCCACGATTACCACCTCGTCCACGCCCATAATTATATATTGCCGCATTCACTTCAGCGAAAGGGCTAGATCCGGTTGGGCGAGACTCATGATTTTTCATCAAAAGCTTAATATTTTGTTCAGCAACAAGAAGACAAGAAATCAAATCAGAATATTTTGTAAAACCTTTTTCACGATATTGTTGCTAGAGGAGTACATCTGAGGCATGAAACGTTGAGTAAGTTTTTTCTAACATATTGATGTGCTAAAATAAATACAATTTTAAATCGCAAGCACACGATTCAATCGTTGAAATATTTTAGATATCGATCCACAGAGACTTATTATTTTCGCAAACCTTAATTTCTAATTTAATCAAACTAGAACAATTTTGAGTTTTGGAAAATTCAGTTTTATACTATTTAATTGCTAATTCTAAATTCTAAATTATTCTAAAACTAAATTATTCTAAATTAAAACAGATTTTATTCGAAAACATTTTTTTTTTACTTGAATTAAAAATTATTTACAGAAAATTAAAAATTTCGACATGAATGCTTCGTAAATGAAACTAACCAGCCTAATCAAGAACCAAAGCAAAACCAACACGCAAAAGATCTCGGTGAAAAATCAGAACTCGCAAATTAGAACTAGAATTTTAGAACAAAAACAACAGCAAGAAAATTATAACAAATACTCTGAACTTCTGCTAATACATCGACTCGCGGAAATCAAAACAGATGAGAACTCGAACTCGACAACTCTACTCAAGAACTAAATGATGACTCGGAAGAATCGCCACCACCAAACAAAGAAATTAGAAATTGCAGACAACAGGAAAAGAAACGCAAAACTGGTGACTCGGTTTAAACTCGTAAAACAAAATTAATAGCGATTTACGATAAAAACAACCCAGTCAACTCAACAACTCAGACACACTGAGTCAACTCGGCACAGCAACACGGTAAACTAAACAAACAGCAACTCGAAAGATCAGAATATTCGACAGGAATTAAACAAACAAGCAGAACTCAGTAAAAAAGAGAAACACAAAACACAAAACTTGAATCAGAAACTCAGCGATGTAAACAATGATACTTAAAACCAAGAAATGCTGAAAAGGGTTCGTTAATTCGAAATAAAGAAAAGCAAAGAAGAAGGTGTGTGTTTGTGTATGTATCATGTTTTTGTGCGGAAAAGAGGGGGGGAGGTGAGATGGAGGGAAGGCAGGGGAAGAAGAAGAGAATGGGAGTTATGTTCTAATCGAAAAGAAAAAAAAAAATAAGGACTAGGTTTGTGTGTCTGTGGTTTGAAAACAGAGAGCTGGGTTTTTGGTGAACTACCGAGAGGAACAAAGTATAAACAGGGGAAATAAAACCAAATAAAAAAACAGGGGAGGCTAAAGGAAATGGCTGCTTCGAATTTAACAATTAAAATGAAACAGAAAATACGATCTGAAAATTTATAAAACTAACATTTTTTTTGTTTTTTTAAAATTAAATATGACAATAAAGAAAATTAACTAAGAAATTAAAATTGTATTACACTAAAACGATGATTTAGAATTAAATGGCTCACAATAAAATGGAGATTTAAAGGGGCATAACTAAAATTAAAAAGAAATTATAACTACGAACAAGAAAATAAAAATCGTTACTTTCAACCCCAAGTGGTTAGCATTTCGCTACTTTGTCCACTAATCGGATTTACGAAAATAACGAAAGCTATGCAACAAAAATGAAAGAACAAGACGAGAAATTAAAGGAAACAGAATTTTTGCATTAAAATAAAAAGTGTTTACAAGATTTGAAACTAAAAACACAAGAAATAAAAGCTACCCTAAAATCTATGTTTTTCAATACATGGGGGGTGACGGGGTATTTATAGGACAAGAATTAGGGTTAAGGGGGTGTTAGGTAAATCCCCACCATACATTTGTGGTGTGTGGTGGTGAAATCCTAGCCATCTATTTGTTTCCTTCCCCCTTAAGCTTTGATGAGTGAATCTTGGCCATACACTTATTTAGTGTGTTGGGATGATCTCCACCTTCCACATGTCTTCAAAGATTCCTTTTCCACCAAGCTCCTAATTCTTTTTTTTTTTTTCATTTAAGTCCTTTTTCTTCCACTTTTTCCCTTCCTTGCTCTTTATTTCTTTATTTTGCCATTTCTTTATTTATTCACGAATTTCCTGAAATGCAACAAAATAAATTATTAAAATACGAGTTCAAGCAATAAATAGGTAATAAAAATATGCAAAAATATGCACTTATCAAATGCCCCCATACCTATCTTTTGCTCGTCCTCGAGTAAAACAAAACGAAAATCGAGATAAAAAAGTCCTATACTCCTTTTCGTAGGTGTGACGGTTGCATTTGGCATATGCAACAAGCCCTTTAAACCCCTAGGCAGCCCCTAGTGGACGAGTAAGGTCTCGTGAGGGCCTATAGCGAATGTACCCACAAAATCCAATGCAATGCAATGTATGAATTCAACTAATATGAAAATGCAAAGATCCCCTTCAAACTAACCAAAACCAACTAGCAAGCACATATCTCAAGGAATGCAAATAACTCCAAGTAGAGCTCGACTAAGTCCCCGTATACTAACAATACATGAACAGAACGTGCGTGTGTGCGATGCTCATAAGAAATACTTCCAAAACTAGATCAAAATCATACATGTTCTTTACCAAGACAATCACTAGTTTATAACTAGAATAGACGGTAAACACTCCATAACCTAGAAACACCTCCATCCTTATCCAAGGTAGACAGAAATTCATGCTTTATTACTAACTACTATGACACATATATACAAGCATGCTTATTTAACCGTGCAATGGATGAGACCCCGAAAGGCTTATACAATAATACCCATGTAGCGAGCGTTGGGTTAGTGGATCCCAGACTATCAAAGCCTTAGGTCACTAGGCACAAAGTCCCCACGCACTTAATTGCTCGAGTATTAAAGAGCTCACCCTAGTTAATTTCACAACCTTCACACAACTCTTTTTTTTTCTTTTTTTTTTTTTCCTTTTTTTTCTTTTTTTTTTTGCGATCTGGAATGAGCTTTTCTCATTTCCAACCCTAGACTACTCATATAAATATGAGCCGGCTACTAGCCATTTGACGCCTAGCCATATTGACAATTATTTACAATTAAACATGAAATCCCTGTTTTCCCCCAAACTTAGACTTTAGTGATCCTACGCCATCAAGGGAATAACGCAAATTCTAACTATAATCAAGTGATTAAATCTCAAAGCATCCAAACAAGCATGATCCTAACCTAGCCCAAAAGCACCCAATGAGACTGTGTAAAAGTTTTATTCCCGTAACTTGCAAGTCAATTTCATAGGAACTTAAATCAACCCTCTATTCATCATTACCACACTCAATTAGACACCTACCTACCAATCAGAATTAGCTCATTCTAAGGGATCATGAAAAATGCATGCCATGAAATGCAACTAACATGAACTCACATGGTATACGAAACAAAAACAGAATGCCCTACGCGAAACAAACATAATTAATACGAACATATATGCATGAATTACTACTATTATGCAAACATGATATCTATATGAACACAATGACTCACAATCAAAAATAACTACATATACACTACTTATCCCCCAAACCACCCCCAAACTTAAAAGATTCAATGTCCGCATTGAATGGAAGTAAATACAAGGAATAGTAAGAAACATACCTAGAAATACCGAAACACGTGGGTGGCCTCCCACGAAGCGCCTTTGTTTAAAGTCTTTAGCTAGACCTGGAAATGGCTTTTTCTCTTGAAAATTTCTACACCGTATCTCTATATGGCCATTTAATTATCTTTTCCGGGGCTACATCCTCGATGACAAGTTTCCGCCTTCTTTGTTCTTCAAAGGTGTCAGCAACAATGTTCTCTTCACTACTTGACAAGTTAGCAACAATAATAATAGGCAAAGTAGATGATTGACCCAAATATACATACCTCAAGTGATCTGGTGGTTTAAGCTCGAGTTTGGAAACTTCTTCAACATGATGAGTTTCACTATTAACTACCAAAGACTGATCAAGAGTGGTAATGGATGGATTAGGAACGGAAGTGGGTGGTTCACCAACAGAAGTCTTATCAACAGACTAGGGTTAAAAGAACTCTCCTCAAGTTGAATTTCAAGCTTAGAACAAATAGCATTCAATTCCTCTAACATCTCATCAGAAGTAAAATTCTTGAACAACTCTTGAAGTTCTTTATTGCTCTCATAGTCTAACAAAACATCTTCCTCAAGAAAAGACTCAATTGCACTATCCTCAATATTTGACCATGAAACAACCTCATCAATCAGCACCTTAGAATTCCAGAGATTAGCCAAGCCTAGTTCCTCATCTTCCGTATCGGACTTTCCTTGTAAAGCAACTTCTATTGGATCCGACTTGCCAAAACACTCTTCCTCCTCTGCCGGAAATTCCAAGAATTTCTTTGGATATGGATGAGGTGGGTAGATCTGATTGCTGTTTGTAGAATGCTCCAGAGAAACTTTTTCAACAGGATTCGTACACTTTTACACTTCACCGTCCAACTGCTCAGCTACCAAATCAGATTTCTCAATTTCTGGCCCTGTAGATTTCTCAACCTGCTGAATATGAACTTCTTCGTTTTCCATAGCTACTAATTTCTGATCGTTTGTAGCATTTTCAGATCTTAAGGTAACTGCTTTCACCTGCTCTTCGACTTCCCTCTTGCCTGGATTAGCCTCGTGTCGCTAGGAAGAGTCCCTTATGGCCTACTCAACAAGGCATTAGTAATCTGCCCAATCTGATTTTCCAAGGTCTTAAATGATACAGCATTGCTTTTAAACATCAACCTCAATTCTTCTAATTCAGATTTGTCATAAGTGGAATGCCCAGAACCAGCATATGACTGTTGTTGCTGAAAACCCGAAGGTTGAAATTGCCACGGGGCATACTGTTGCTGAAAATTCTGCCCTTGCTGCTACTGAAAATTCTGGTGATTGTAAGGTTGTGCTCCATATTGTTGACCTTGAAACTGCTGATAAGGCTATTGTGGTTGCAGCATGCCACCTTGATTGTTGCTCCATCTCACTGATGCACTATAGATGGCACACTAATTCGTCTCATGTGCGCCCGTACATAGCTCACAAACACTAGCCACCTGCTGAACTCCATAGTAAGTTAGAAAATCCATCTTCAAATTCAATGCCTTCAACTGAGCTGCTATAGCTATAGTTGCACACGTACCTGAAACACCAACGAACTACACAAGATAGGTTAGAAAAACAATCCGAGTCAGTGAACTCTAACGACCACTGATGACAAGTACATAAACTAAAAATAAAACACCGATGATCCCCGGCAGCGGTGCCAAAAAACTTGTTAACACAAAATCACGCAAGCGTACGTGGTCACAAGTAATATATGAATAAGTAGAGTTCGTTCCCACAGGGATCTGGTTTAGGTTTTAATTCATTCAATGTACCTATGCAACAATGTAAGGTTATTACTCTCTGCTAAGACAATTAAAAATATTGGGATTGATTAACTAAAATTAACTAAGAAGGAAATTAAAAAACTAAGAATTACTTAACTAATGAGAATTGGAATCGAATTACTTCTACAAGAGTAAACATGGGATCCTAACTTCATTAAATACTTCGCTTGGATCTGATGCCTTTAATCATTATATGCAATGGTTATGATATCTGATCGGATAACACGAAATAAGTACACGCTACCTGTCAGTATACGTATACCAAACTAAACATACATCCACAAAAGAGATAGAAGATGAATAGACACCAATTATGCTTAGACCCTATATGTCTATAGAATTTGAAAACATAACGGTTGAAGAACAAGTTATCCAATAAGATCACACAGGGCAATATAAGTATTTTCATCTCATACTACGAATCATGTTGATAAATGTTCGCACTTATTCACGCAAGAGAACGTGGTCAACAAGTAATATAGAGTAAATAGGATTCGTTCCCACAGAGACTCAAATTGTTTGTTATATTCACTTATGCACCAGCTTATGATTTACACTCACTGCTAAGACAATCACAATTTTGGTTTTGATTTACTAAAGATTAAATACCAACTAAGCCAATTACGAGGAAATAACTTAACTTTAACTTTATAATAAACAAACATGGGATTTCAATTTCATTTACTACTTCATCTAGAATCTTATGCCCTTTAGCCTAGCATGTGACAGAGTTGATTACTGATTAGATGCACTAAACTGATACACACCAACTTTCGTTGTGCATATACCATCCTACTGATCATCCACAATCGATAGAAGTCAAGTAGTCACCAAATATGTGTAGTCCCTATATGTCTATAGCAATTGAACACATACCGGTTGAAAATCAAGCACCCATTAAACCACATAGTCGATGCAAGACGGTTAGAATTACATCACAAATTAATACATGTTCTTCACATGCAAAAACCTATGCTAGCATGAATTGTTCTAAACCCTAGATCCACTTTCGCATTCACCAGGATTAAACAAACAATTACAAGTGTTCGCGACTCACTTATAACGAATAAGCATAAACATACTAGGCAATCAATACAATCAATCACACACCAAGGCATAAATAACACTCAATTACTAGAATCCATAGAAAAATCCATTAAAATCCCATGATAACTAATTAGCCCATAATTGACCTAATTGCCATCATGGGTTCTATGGAAAACATAATTCTAAAATAAACAAGTAATTATGGAAGAAGAAATAAGGTTTAGAAATAAATCCCCAAAATAGAAGAGTACAAAGGTTCCAAGAATAATCCTTGCTTGTCACTAGCTTGGAGAAATTCCTTGAAAAATGTTCTTGAAATCTAGATGAAAAGTGTTGATAGTAGCTAAGAAAAACTAAAAACAACGATAGATAATGTTTTTTAGGTCCTAATAATACATATATAGATGCCCTAAAAATAGGCCCAAAACAATTGACCCGGTACAAGGCAACAGAAAACAACTCAAAATCACCACACAGCGCCATGGCGCCTAGACAACGCGCAACAGCGCTAGCAAGCCCCTGGAACCAGCCCCCCTCGAGCGCTACTGCCCCTCGCGCGCGCGCTACGGCGCTCTCTCGCACACACCTCCGCGCAGCTGCGCCCCATTCAAGCGCAACGGCGCCCCAATGCTCCTGGCCTCATCCGCGCGCGCAATGGCGCCAGTCCTCGAGCAACAGCTCCAACCTCGCGCAACTGTGCCCAACCAACGCGCAACTGCGCTCAAAACCTCCTGGAATCACACCTTTGTCACCCTGTGCGCGCTATAGCGCCTGCTAGACCCTGGAAATGCCTCAAAGCTTCTACCATTTTCCTTGCTCTGATTTTCTTGCACCATCTTAAGATTAAATTCACACCACCATAATATTGTTTTAGCCCAAAATGTCTTCAACGACACAACCTACACAAATTACATAAAAACATATTAAATGACAACGAAACTTGAGAACTTGCAAATGATTAAAGTCCAAACGGAAGGTAATTAATGGATATAAAATCCACTTATCAAACCCCCAAACTTAAACCGTTGCTTGTCCTCAAGCAATGCAAACTCAGCTTAAAAATGATGACTGAATGCAACTAATAACTACATGTCAATGATAATGCGAAAAATGTCCTAATGCAATGATCCCACACAATTTATCCGAAACCAACTCAACAAGCAAACGTCTCAACGAATGCAACAACTCCAAACAGAGCTCGACTAAGGCCCCGTATACTAACAATACATGCTCGGAAACGTGGTGTGTGCATTTCTCACTAGATATACTCTCGAAACTAGATCAAAGGCATAACCAATTCTTCGCCAAGACAATCACATGTTTATAAACAGAATAGACTTTAGACACTCCATGACTCAAAGACACCTCCATCATCATTTAAGGTAGACAAGGACTCATGCTTTACTACACAAAACATCACAAAACACAAAACACACATGCTTTTGACTGTGCAATGGGTGAGACCCCTAAAGGCTTATACAATAGCACCCTTGTAGCGAGCGTTAGGTTAGTGGATCCCAGACCGGAAAAGTCTTAGGTCACTAGGCATAAAATCCCCTCGAACTTACTTGCTCGAGTACTAAAGAGCTCACCCTAGCCAATTAGCATACACACACTCTCACAATCCCTCATTTTTTATTCTCACAACTTTTTTTTTTCTTTTCTTTTTTCTCTTTTCTATTTTTTTTTCTTCCTATTTTTTTTTCTTGCCTTTTCTTTTTTTTTTTTTCACATGGGTGCACTATCTCACCCTCCTAGACTACTCATATCAAATATGAGCCGGCTACTAGCCATTTGACACCTAGCCATTATTACACTACGACACGACACTTAGCATGAAATCCCTGTTTTCCCCCAAACTTATACTTAAGTGCTCCTACGCCATCGAGGGAATAACGAAAATTCTAGATATAAATAAGTGATTAAATCTCAACAGCCAAACAAGGTATGACTCAATCTAGCTCAAAAGCAAACAGTGAGACCGTGAAAAGATTGTGTTCCCGACACACGTAAGTCAATTTCATAAGTACTTAAATCAACCCTCTATTCATTGTCATCACGCTCAAATTAACATCGACCTATCGAGCCAGAAACAGACACTCATATGGAATCATGTGAAATGCATGAAATGCATGAACAACATGATATTAAATCCTAATTAAAGCTATATGACATGGCATCCTAAATGCAATCTAAATGGCATGGCAACTAAATGCGAAAATACTAACATGAATATGCATGAATATGCAACTATATGCAATGCAATGACTCTTGATACCCTAAAATCACCCCCAAACTTATTAATTTCAATGTCCTCATTGAAGGTAAATTAAATGGGTACAAGAGATACTCCCCTACTCATCGTCATCTTCACCCTCCTCGGGTGGTGTGTCAGGTGGCGGATAGATGTGGTGAGCGCCGAAAGTGGGCCATGTAACCTGAATACCCTGCTGCTGGTACACTCCGTCCAATGCCTGAGTCAAATCTGTAGAAAATCTGTGTAGCATGGCATTCGTAGTATCCTGACGCCTCAACAAGCGTCTGAACTGTGCATCACTAAAAATCACATTCCCCTGGCTCGTCTGTGCATGAGAAGGTCCCGCTCTGTCTAGGTGTGGCTGTGGAGGTACCTGCTCAACCGGTGGTGGAACACCACCCCCCTCAAAAATCTCAATATAACCAAGACCCCTCGGGTGAGGAACACCACCCGACCACTCCGCCATCTTATTAATAGCCGCGTGCTTGATAGAACCCCTCGGCCTGAGCAGCGTCTCATCACTATGCCAACGAACACCCACATGAACACATAACTCTGCAATAATGACTGCATGTGGGATCCCGCCTGTCGTACCACCCTTCAAGAACTTCAAGATATTCTGATAGATTAGTTCCCCGAGATCAATATACTTCCCGTTCAAAATACCCCACAAAATGATGGCACGATCAACATTAACCTCAGTAACATGGGTAGTAGGCATTACACGAGCACAAATAAACAAAAACCAAGCTCGAGCATACCTCGTTAAAGCAGCTGTCGGAAACGTACTCGGCGTGGTAGAACCTGCCTTATACTTCCAAACCGTACCCGGGATACACATCCCCGCCATGATAGCATTTAGGTCAACATCATCCCTAGTTTTCTGTCCCCAATCCTCAACATTCCTAGGCTTCGGTGATTGAGACAAAACTCGCCGGAAAGCAAATGTACCGAATGGACATGTAAACGTTGTCTTTTCCTGATCTTCAGGGGCAATGCAGATTTGGTTGTACCCAGAATATCCATCCAGTAAGCAATAGTACTCATGACCTGCAAGTCTGTCTAGCATCTGATCGATAAAGGGTAGAGGAAAATGATCTTTCCTAGTGGCCTTGTTCAATTTCCGGTAATCCATACAGATTCTCCAACCAGTGACCGTGCGAGTGGAGATAAGTTCATTCTTCTCATTGGTGATTACCGTCATGCCACCTTTCTTTGGTACACATTGAACTGGACTTACCCATGAACTATCAGAAATGGGATAAATAATCCCTGCATCCAACCACTTGATGATTTCTTTCTTCACAACTTCTTTCATGATCGGATTTAGTCGTCTCTGATGTTCCACTGTTGGTTTACTCCCTTCTTCTAATGGAATTTTATGTTGACAATAAGCCGGACTAATCCCCTTGATGTCTGCTATGGTCCATCCAATAGCTGATTTGAATTCTCTAAGAACTCTCAAGAGCTTGTCTTCCTCAGAATCTGACAAGTTAGCAGCAATAATCACAGGTAAAGTAGATGATTCACCAAGAGAGGCATACCTTAAATGATCAGGTAGTGGTTTGAGCTCTAGAGTTGGAGCTTCTTCAATGGAAGGTTTCAACCGCTGATGTGACCCCTTCAATTCAGATAGACCTAAAGGTTCCACTGGTCTCTCAAATTTCCTTTGCCATGGAGTAGCATCAAGAAATAGCAGTTGTTCATCTACCTCATCTTCTTCCAAATGAAAATCCCCAATCAGTGCTTTTTCTAATGTGTCATTCATGAGCAGATGCTCAATTTTTGATTGCACTGCCGACTCAACCATGTCTATCTTCAAACACTGCTCTTCTTCCGTTGGAAACTTCATAGCCTTAAAAACATTGAAGGTGACATTTTGATCATGCACCCTCATGGTGAGTTCCCCCTTCTGCACGTCAATCAAGGTCTGACCTGTAGCCAAGAATGGTCTCCCTAGAATGATAGGGATTTTCTTATCTTCTTCAAAATCCAGTATGACGAAATCCGCTGGAAAGATGAGTTTGTCCACCTTCACTAGAACATCTTCTACAATTCCTCGAGGGTAGGTAATTGAGCGATCAGCTAACTGGAGTGACATGTTGGTAGGCTTAGGCTCCGGAAGACCAAGTTGCAAGAAAACCGAATAGGGCATGAGGTTGATGCTTGCCCCTAAATCACACAAACACTTGTCAAAAGACAAATTTCCAATGATGCACGGTATGGTAAAACTCCCCGGATCCTTCAGCTTAGGTGGCAACTTTTGTTGCAAAACAGCACTGCACTCCTCCGTCAAAGCGACGGTCTCTAACTCCTCGAGTTTCAATTTCCTCGAAAGTATGCCCTTCATGAACTTGGCATAACTTGGCATTTGTTCAAGTGCTTCAGCAAATGGTAGATTTATGTGCAACTTTTTGAACACTTCTAAGAACTTTGCGAATTGCTTATCAAACTTCTGTTTCTGAAGCCTTTTAGGGAATGGCGGAGGCGGATAAACTTCTTTGCTAGCTTCCGTAATTTCTGAACCTGTTTTCCCATCTGACTTCTCCTTTCCTTCCTCACCTGATGCCTTCTGAATGACCGGAAGAGCAGAATTTGAAGACCGGATAGACCCCTCAGGCGCGGCCGTGCCCAATTCACTGTTCACAGCATTTTCAAGTTCTTCGTTAAACTGCCTTTTGACTCCCAGATTGTTTGTAACCTTTCCAGAACGTAACGTAACGGCATGAATCTGTTCCTTGACCTCCTTTTTACCCGGATTTGCTTCCGTGTCACTAGGTAATTGCCCTTGAGGTCTGTTCAAAAGAGCATTAGCCAGTTGGCCCATTTGATTTTCAAGAGTTTTCAGAGATGCTGCTTGACTCTTGTACATCATTCGCAATTCTTCCATTTCTGACTTCTCATTCGATTGCACATGACTTCTTGGTTGTTGTTGATGAAATCCAGGTGGATTGTATGGTGGCCTTTGGGCATAAGGTTGTTGATAACCTGAATGGTTGAACTGCTTCGAACCATACTGCTGACCCTGAGATGGTTGTTGCATAGCATTCTGATTGTTGCTCCAACTGAAGTTAGGATGATTCCTATTGTTGGGATGATATGTATTAGGAGCAGGTTGTGAAGGCCTTTGATAATTGCTGACAAACTGTGCCGACTTACTGGAAATTGCACATTGATTAGTGTCATGAGCTCCCGCACACAATTCACAAACCATGGCGATTTGTTGAACCCCCACTTTAGCCAATGAATCCACTTTCATGGATAGAGCCTGTAGCTGAACTGCTATAGCTGTCGTGGCATCCGTTTCAAGTATACCTGCAACCTTACCTTGTGGAATACGCTGTGTCGGGTTCTGATACTCGTTTGCAGCCATCATTTCAATCAAGTCATAGGCCTCTTCATAGCTTTTGGCCCACAGAGCTCCTCCAGATGCTGCATCAAGCATTGCTCGAGAATGACTTAACCCATTGCAGAAGCTATTGATGACCATCCAATTGGGCATCCCATGATGAGGACATTTCCGGAGCATCTCCTTGTACCTTTCCCAAGCTTCACACAGTGATTCACCAGAATGCTGACTAAATTGTGTAAGAGCATTCCTCATGGCAGCAGTCTTTGCCATAGGAAAGAATTTAGTCAAGAACTTTTGTGCCAGATCTTCCCATGTAGTGATTGAACCAGCTGGAAGTGAATGCAACCAGCTTTTTGCTTTGTCTCTCAAAGAGAATGGGAACAACCTTAGTTTGACAGCGTCTTCAGAAACTCCATTGGTTTTGAAGGTGTCACAAATCTCGATGAAATCTCTAATATGCATGTTGGGGTCCTCAACAGGTGAACCCCCAAACTGGACTGAGTTCTGGACCATTTGAATCGTGCTCGGCTTGATCTCAAAATTATTTGCAGCAATAGCCGGCCGCACGATACTCGACTGAATATCAACAATCTTTGGCTGAGAGTATTCCTTCAGCGCCTTGTTATCTGCCATTTTTCCAGTAACTTCCAACTCCTCTTCAACTTCTTCCAATAATACCTCTTCTTGCTCTTTTTCTTCCAGATTCTCTTTACGAACTTGAGATCGAGTACGCATACACGCTCAAGATAGTACCTGAGAAACCCAAAAGTAATTGAGTGAGAAAAACGTCCGAGTCAATGAATTTAATCCAAATTGATGACAAGATCATAAACTAAACAAACAATGAACCGAATCCCCGGCAGCGGCGCCAAAAACTTGTTCGCACTTATTCACGCAAGAGAACGTGGTCAACAAGTAATATAGAGTAAATAGGATTCGTTCCCACAGAGACTCAAATTGTTTGTTATATTCACTTATGCACCAGCTTATGATTTACACTCACTGCTAAGACAATCACAATTTTGGTTTTGATTTACTAAAGATTAAATACCAACTAAGCCAATTACGAGGAAATAACTTAACTTTAACTTTATAATAAACAAACATGGGATTTCAATTTCATTTACTACTTCATCTAGAATCTTATGCCCTTTAGCCTAGCATGTGACAGAGTTGATTACTGATTAGATGCACTAAACTGATACACACCAACTTTCGTTGTGCATATACCATCCTACTGATCATCCACAATCGATAGAAGTCAAGTAGTCACCAAATATGTGTAGTCCCTATATGTCTATAGCAATTGAACACATACCGGTTGAAAATCAAGCACCCATTAAACCACATAGTCGATGCAAGACGGTTAAAATTACATCACAAATTAATACATGTTCTTCACATGCAAAAACCTATGCTAGCATGAATTGTTCTAAACCCTAGATCCACTTTCGCATTCACCAGGATTAAACAAACAATTACAAGTGTTCGCGACTCACTTATAACGAATAAGCATAAACATACTAGGCAATCAATACAATCAATCACACACCAAGGCATAAATAACACTCAATTACTAGAATCCATAGAAAAATCCATTAAAATCCCATGATAACTAATTAGCCCATAATTGACCTAATTGCCATCATGGGTTCTATGGAAAACATAATTCTAAAATAAACAAGTAATTATGGAAGAAGAAATAAGGTTTAGAAATAAATCCCCAAAATAGAAGAGTACAAAGGTTCCAAGAATAATCCTTGCTTGTCACTAGCTTGGAGAAATTCCTTGAAAAATGTTCTTGAAATCTAGATGAAAAGTGTTGATAGTAGCTAAGAAAAACTAAAAACAACGATAGATAATGTTTTTTAGGTCCTAATAATACATATATAGATGCCCTAAAAATAGGCCCAAAACAATTGACCCGGTACAAGGCAACAGAAAACAACTCAAAATCACCACACAGCGCCATGGCGCCTAGACAATGCGCAACAGCGCTAGCAAGCCCCTGGAACCAGCCCCCCTCGAGCGCTACTGCTCCTCGCGCGCGCGCTACGGCGCTCTCTCGCACACACCTCCGCGCAGCTGCGCCCCATTCAAGCGCAACAGCGCCCCAATGCTCCTGGCTTCATCCGCGCGCGCAATGGCGCCAGTCCTCGAGCAACAGCTCCAACCTCGCGCAACTGTGCCCAACCAACGCGCAACTGCGCTCAAAACCTCCTGGAATCACACCTTTGTCACCCTGTGCGCGCTATAGCGCCTGCTAGACCCTGGAAATGCCTCAAAGCTTCTACCATTTTCCTTGCTCTGATTTTCTTGCACCATCTTAAGATTAAATTCACACCACCATAATATTGTTTTAGCCCAAAATGTCTTCAACGACACAACCTACACAAATTACATAAAAACATATTAAATGACAACGAAACTTGAGAACTTGCAAACGATTAAAGTCCAAACGGAAGGTAATTAGTGGATATAAAATCCACTTATCAATAAACAATCATGAACCTATGCTACCATGGCAAGTACTAAATCTCAAGATCTACTTTCACTTCACAAGAGATTAACAAATTAGATGTTCGCGACGCATCTATCAATTAAGCATAACCATACAAGGATATCAGATATACATCACACACAGATCTTTAAAGCAATCAAGATACTAAAGCTCCATAAATAAATCCGTTAGAATCCCATGACAATGATTAGTTCATAATTGAACCTCTCGTCATCACGGGATCTGATGAAACCATGATAAAAACAAAGTATGAAAAGATATAAATAAACCTAAGTAATTGATATGTAATGGTGATACAAATTACAATAATAGGATGTGTTTAAATAGGGACTAGAAGTCTTGCTCAGCAAGGAAACTACCAAATCAGAATTAAAATAGAATACGTTTCCTAAACTGATTCTGTTTTTAAGGAAAATTCGTAGCTGACTTTTCTTCAATATTTCTGGGCTGTTACAGTCGTAATTGGACCTCTGAACCACTTTAGAATGATAGAGAATCTCGTTATCTTCGCGTGGACTGTAAGATCGTCCAAAACGGACTTGTAGAACTCAAGATATGGCCAAAACAGTGAATAAGGGCAAAACTGTAATTTTTCAGCAACACGCGCGCGCGCAGCCTGCGCCTCAGGCGCGCAGTCTGCACGAATTCCACTGCATTCCGCACAGCCTGCGCCTGGTTTGGGGCAGCCTGCGCCTGGCTCTCCGTTGCATCATTTTTCAGCTCTAATTCCTTCGCTCTTGCTCCGTTTTCGCCCGTTCTTTTTGCGTTAGATCACATTTTTTATTTCCCTCGACTTAGGAACCTTCACGAGAGTTTAATGACAACTCCATTCTTCATTCCATTGCACAAATTTAACTCCAAAAATGACGGAAGCATCAACCGTAATCGACATTCTTACAAACCTGCACAACTACACAAAACATATCAAAACTACAACAAACTTGAGTCCAAGACAATCAATTTAAGCCAAATTGAAGCGATCCAAGTGGATATAAAATCCACTTATCAACAAGGTAACCAAAAAAACATATATTTCCTCAAAAGTTATGAACAAAAATAAACCCATTTCACACACCTTATTACTCCCTCAAGTTCCTACTAGCCTTTGACAAATTGGGATCAAGTATATGTAAGGCTGTACAAGAAAAAGGGCTTAGGCGAGTAATGTGGTGTGTCACCGAAAGAATTTGATTAAGCTCAAAGGGGTAACTAATTGATTACATAAGAATGGTGTGGATATTTTGGAAATATGGGTTATTCCTAAATGCCTTTATCATTTATCATCAATCAATGTCATGTGTTTCAGAAAAGAACTCAAACAAGTGCTAGAAATGCAAATGACAAGTGGACACTCAAGCAAAAGAATATAAATGCAAAAGATGTGCATATAAGCTCAAAACTCACTTGGTGTGGTAGAACATAATTAATCTCAAGTAAAGGTATCCTCAATGCACCTACTTGTACTCAAAGCATGAAAACCAAATCATCTTACACCTAATCATGACCTTCTAATTTTTTGCACAAATCAAATAAATCTACTAGTTTCACCTTGCTAGTGTAAGTGTGTGGACAAGAACTTAGCAAATTACTTCTCAATCAAAAGCTAAAGGAACACAAGATTATCATAGCATGTAAGGGTGCATCAAGCAACTAGCAATCAATTAACAAGACTAGAATAATATTAGAACTCTACTATTTACAATTCTACAACTTTTTTTGTGATTTTTTCATTTTTTAATTTTTTTGGGATTTTGATTTTTATATTTACACTAAAAACCCTCCCCCATACCTAAATCATGCATTGTCCTCAATGTATGCAAATGCAAGAGAAATGAGTAAAGGAGAACGAGGTAATACCTGATAAGGGATGATGGAGAGGAAACGAAAATGAAAAAAATAACTAATTAACACTACTCACGCACACTTATACTCCCCCATACCTGAATTTCACGAGGGGAGGCAAAGGAATAAAACCGAATTAGCCGATGCCGGTGGGCAAATTGGGGTGTAACTTTGAGAAAATATCAAGAAATTTTTGAAAATTTTCATTAGCAAAGATTTTCTCAAGCAAAATAGAATCATTCAACTTTATTGAACAAGTGTCACTAATGTTCTCCCTAAACCAACTTAAGGCTTCTTTATTTTGTTTAAGCAAATTAGAGACAATGAAAGTTTAGTCATGGGTTGAATCACTAGGAATGACATAAGTTAAAGGTTCATCTTTTCCCAAGGGCTGTTGATCAAACTCGGGAAGATACAAAGTTGAGTCAAATATAGGAGGTTTTCCCACGGGACTCTTAACAATGGTACTAGGTTTGACATGGTCATTATCAGATTTAGCTTCCCATTTAGAACAAGTGTGATTCAAGTCTCCTAACAACTCATCAAATGTAGGTGGTTCACCAACGGGAGTTATAACAACGGCCTCAACACGAACATCCTCGGGTGGTGTCTCCCACTTAGAACAAATGTCGTCTAACTCTCTCAACATCTCTTCCGATGTCATATCCCTTAACGACTCAATATACTGTCGGTTAGACTCATGGTTGACTTTGAAATCCTCTTTGAGAAAAGACTCAATTTCACTATCCTCAAGGTTTGACCAATTAACAATGTCATCAACAAGATTAACCCCTATTGTTTGTTCATAAAACTCATTGGGTTCTTTTCCGACATTAAAGATGTTAAGAATAATTGTCATATTACCAAAAGTGAGTTTCATCGAACCATCCCTACAATTAATCAAGGCATTGGATGTAGCAAGAAAAGGTTATCCTAGAATGATCGGGATTTGGTTCTTAGGATTCGTGACGGGTTGAGTCTCGAGGACAACAAAATCAACCGAAAAGATGAATTCACTAACCTTAATTAGCACATCTTCAATTATTCCCTTAGGAATTTTGACAGAACGATCGGCTAATTGAATTGTCATGTTCGTCTTTTGAAGTTCGCCTAAACCTAGGGCTTGATAGACCAAAAATGGAAGAAGATTCACACTCGCTCCTAAGTCAAGTAACGCCTTGTCCACAAAAGTATTGCCTATGACACATGAAATTGTAGGACAACAGGGATCCTTATATTTCACGGGAATTTGGTTTGAAAGAATAGAACTAACATGAGAAGTCAAGAAGGCTTTTTTAGGGACATGAATGGATCGTTTGTGAGATGATAAGTGGATTTTATATCCACTTGGATCGCTTAATTTCGGCTTAAATTGATTGTCTTGGGCTCAAGTTGTTGTAGATTTGATGTGTTTTGCTTAGTTGTGCAGGATTACGAGAATGTTGACTAAGGTGGATGCTTTTATAATTTTTTGGGAATTAATTGATTAAAATTCGGATTTTCGAGAAGGGTTGCACAGTTTACACTGTTTTGGCCATATCTTGAGTTCTAGAAGTCCGTTTTAGGCCCGTAAGCAGTCCACGCGAAGATAACGAGATTTCCTATCATTCTAAGATAGTCCAGAGGTCCAATTACGTGGGGATCGTTCCAGTAAATCTGAAGAAAAGTCAACTTCGAATTTTCCTTACAAAACATAATCAAATTAGGAAACGTATCTTGCAGAAATTCTATTATAATTCTGTTTTGTATTTTCTTGCTGGGCAAGACTTGTAGTGCCTATATAAACACATCATACCATTGTAATAGATATAGACATATTATTAGTTATTATTATTGTAACATAGCTTAGATCTGCAAGGGGGAAAAGGAGAGAAGGATTCAACGCTCGTGACAAGCAACGGATCTAGATCTACTTCAGCCTTTGTGTTATTCTGGATTATAGATTTGTTTTCTTAACTCTTTGTTTATTAATATAATTACTTCTTTTATTCATATCTTGTTTTATATCATGTTTTCATCAAAACCCATGACGATGAACGGTTCAATTATGAGCTAATCGTTGTCATGGGATTCTAACGGAGTTATCTATGTAGCTTAGTAGTTTATATGCTTTAAAGATTTATGTGTGGTGAATTCTTGATATCCTCGTATGGTTGTGTTTCATGTATTTAGATGCGTCGCGAACATCTAATTTGTTAATCTCTTGCTAAACGAGAGTGGATCTTGAGATTTAGAACTTGCCATGCTAGCATAGGATAGGTTGATGTTTTAACATCATGATTTGTGGCGTAAATAGAGATATTATGCTGCCCTATGTGATCTAAGTGGATAACTTGTGCTTAAACCTTTATGTTTTCAAATTCTATAGAGATATAGGGTCTAAACATAATTGGTGTCTACCCATCTTCTATCTCTTTTGTGGATGCATGCGTAGTTTGGTATTAGTATACCGAGAGGTAGCTTTTACTTATTTCGTGTTGTCCGATCAGATATCAAAACCATCACATGTATTGATTAAAGGCTGCGACTCTAAGTGAAGTAGATAATGAAGTTAGAATTCCATGTTATTCTCATATAAGTAATTTGATTTTAGATCTCATTAGCTAGTTAATTCTACAATTGCATATTAGTTAAATTTAGTTAATTAAAATCTCAATTAATTATTTGTCTTAGCAGTGAATTAAGATCATACATTGTTGAATAGGTGCATTTACTGAAAAGAACCATAACCTGATCCCTGTGGGAACGAATTTGGACTTAACCTTATATATTACTTGTGACCACGTACGCTTGCGTGATTTTGTGCAAACAAGTTTTTGGCGCCGCTGCCGGGGATCATCGGTGTTTTGTTTAGTTTATGTGCTTGTCATCAGTGGTCGTTAGCGTTCACTGACTCGGATTTCTTACTTAGTTGTTTGTTTCGTGGTGTTTTCAGGTACTTGAACGTTTATGCGAACACGTTTGCAGGCTCGTAAGGAAAAACTGGCAGAAGACGGTCTTGTAGTAGATAATCAGAAAGAGGAACTTGAAACTACTGTAGAGATGGCAGAATTACCAGCAGCAGTCAAGGCTTTGAAGGACTATTCGCAGCCAAAGATCAATGACATACAATCTAGTATTGTCAGGCCAGCTATTGCAGCGAACAACTTTGAGATCAAGCCGAGCATAATTCAGATGGTGCAGAATTCGGTTCAGTTTGGGGGTGCTTCTACGGAGGATCCTAACATGCACATTCGGGACTTTATCGAGATCTGCGACACTTTCAAATTTAATGGTGTGTCGGAGGATGCTATCAAGTTGAGGCTTTTCCCATTCTCCTTAAGGGATAAGGCTAAGGGCTGGTTACATTCTCTACCAGCTGGTTCCATCACTACATGGGATGATCTTGCTCAGAAGTTTCTTACTAAATTCTTCCCTATGGCGAAAACTGCAGCAATACGGAACCAGTTAACTCAATTTCAGCAGCAATCTGGCGAGTCTTTGTGTGAGGCATGGGAACGTTACAAGGAGATGCTTCGTAGGTGTCCACATCATGGCATGCCTGATTGGATGGTTATTAATGGTTTTTACAATGGGTTGGGAGCACAGTCTAGACCTTTGCTTGATGCAGCATCAGGTGGAGCTCTGTGGGCTAAGAGCTATGAGGAAGCATATGATCTTATTGAGATGATGGCTGCTAATGAATATCAAAATCCAACCCAGAGGCTTTCTCAAGGTAAGGTAGCAGGTGTTCTTGAAGTTGACACAGCTTCAGCTATTGCAGCTCAGTTGAAGGCTCTTACAATGAAGGTGGATTCTCTTGCTAATTATGGGATTCAGCAGGTGGCTAGTATTTGTGAGCTATGTGCGGGCGCACATGAGACAAGTCAATGTGCTATCTCTTCTGAATCAGCACAGTTCGTTAGTAATTTCCAAAGACCTGCTGCACCAGTCCCAGCCACTTATCATCCGAACAACAGAAATCATCCTAACTTCAGCTGGAGCAACAACCAAAGTGCTCAACAACCTCAGCAGTCTTATCAGCAGTTTCAAAGTCAGGAAGCTAGGCCATTCAATCAAGGCTATCAACAACAGTATGCTCCAAGGGCACCATATCAACCTCCTGGATTTCAACAGCAACAACCCCAGGCTCAAGCGGGGCAATCATCTAATGAAAAATCAGAAATGGATGATATGAGGATGATGTTGAAGAACCTTCAAGCTTCTCAAAAGATCTTGCAAAACCAGATGGGACAGATTACAAGTGCTTTGTTGAACATGCAACAGGGGACTCTTCCTAGTGATACGGAAACAAATCCAGGCAGAAGGGGGAACAAAGAACAGGTTAATGCAGTGACTTTAAGATCGGGAAAGGTTACAGCAGGCCCTCAATCAGCAGCTAAAGAAGATGAAGATGTTCAGAATCAGCAGGTTGAAAAATCTGCAGTGCCAGAAATTGAGAAATCTGATTTAGTGGCTGATCAGCTTGATGGTGAGAAGAGCAAGAAACCTGTTGAAAAGTCTACTCCGGAGCAATCTTCAAAGAATAATCAATTCTATCCTCCTCCTCCGTTTCCTCGACGCGTGCAGAAAAGTCAAGAAATTCAGTTCCAGAAGTTTATGGATGTCTTCAAGAAATTGTCCATTAACATTCCTTTTGTTGAAGCATTGGAGCAGATGCCGAGGTATGCAAAGTTCATGAAGGATATTTTGTCACGAAAGAGAAGGTTGGAAGAATTTGAAACAGTGGCATTAACGGAGGAGTGTAGTGCAGTTCTGCAGCAGAAGTTGCCACCTAAACTTAAAGATCCGGGAAGTTTTACCATCCCTTGCACTATTGGCAACCTTTCTTTTAGCAAGTGCTTGTGTGACTTGGGAGCTAGCATCAATCTCATGCCTTTATCTGTGTTCAAGCAACTTGGTCTGCCGGAGCCAAAGCCAACCAACATCTCTTTGCAGTTGGCTGATAGGTCAATCACTTATCCTAGGGGCATAGTGGAGGACGTTTTGGTGAAAGTTGATAAGCTCATATTTCCTGCTGACTTCGTTATCTTGGATTTTGAAGAAGACAAGAAGATTCCCATAATCTTGGGAAGGCCTTTTCTAGCTACAGGCCATACTTTGATTGATGTGCAAAAAGGAGAGCTCACAATGAGGGTGCAAGATCAGATTGTCACCTTTAATGTGTTCAAGGCAATGAAATTTCCGACAGAGGATGAAGAGTGTTGTAGTGTGGAAATAGTTGATACGGGTCAGAAAAAGAAGTTTGATCAGTTGCTGAGCGAGAAATCGGACAGTTCTTCGGTTCGTGATCTTTCGAAAGTAAAGCTTGGAAAACTTCCACCATATTTGAGGTATGTCCTTTTGAATAATGAGCTAGTTATTTTTGAAAAGGGGCATGATAACGTGTTGCGAAGGTGGAAAGCAGATGATAAGGATGAGGAAATTTTTGTTCAACCGGTTGAGTCAGAGAAGCACCTGAGAGGTGTGAAGAAGAAAAAGAAGAAGATTTGGCCATTTGGTAGTAAAATTAGGTTGAAATCTGATGGAAGTGATTTGTGGAAAGCAAGCAATCAAGATGTCAAAGTTCGAATGAATGGTCTATCTGTTGAGGACGGTTCAGTTATTCTTTTGAAACCGCCATGAGTTGAGGAATTGACGTCAAGCTATTGACGTTAAAGAAGCGCTTCGTGGGAGGCAACCCACGCCTTCGTGAAAAAAAAAAAAAAAAAAAAAAAAAAAATTTTGTGAGTAAAATGAGTGTTGTGAGTGTTGTGTGAAAAAAAAAAAAAAAAAAAAAAAGGAAAAAAAAAAAAAAAAAAAAAAAAAAAAAAAAAATATTTCGGGTGTGTAACGCAGGTTGCGCCTGCGTTACGCAGGTTGCGCCTGCGTTACTGGATGTCGCGCAGGCTGCGCCTGCGTTACGCAGGCTGCGCCTGCGTGACTGATATTTAGGCAGGCTGCGCCTGCTTCATGCAGGCTGCGCAGGTCAACTTTTTTTAGTTTTTTTTTTTATTTTGTTTTTTTTTCCTTTCTTTTCTTCCCTTTGTAAAAAAAAAAAAAAAAAAAAAAAACCAAAACAGAACAAAAATTCAAACCCCAAATTTTATCCTAATCCTATATAAATTCCAAAACCCCCCATCTCTCTTCTAAAATTCTAAACCTATTCTAATTCTTTTTCTTTAATTCATCAAATCCTATTTCTATCCTACATCAAATTCATACCCACCCAAAATTTTTCCTTTTCACATTAATTTTATTCACCCAATCCCTCCATTATATATACACACCCATACATTCAAATCCAATTCCTCTTCTATTTATTTAAATTCAATTCTTAAGAGGAATTAATTACAAGTTCACCTCTTTGATTCGTAATTGGGTTAAATCTTCTCTAATATTATTTTTATTACGAATTTGTGTTCTTGTAATTGGGGGTTTTGTAGGATTCTTGTTATTTGGGAGAGGGCTAGTCTATGGAGCTCGTACGCATTATCCTCCACCAGATTCATCCGAGGAGGGTTATGATTCAGCTGGTTAGGTATGTTTTCTACTTTCCCTTGTATTTACTTCCATTCAATGCGGACATTGAATATTTTAAGTTTGGGGGTGGTTTGAGGGATTAGTAGTTGTTGTTGTATATATGTGTTCATGTAGGATATCATGTTTTGCATGCTTAGTAGTAATTCATTCATATTATGTTCGTATTATCTACGTTTGTTTCATGTAGGACATTCTGTTTTTATTTATGTATACCATGTGAGTTCATATTAGTTGCATTGTCATGGCATGCATGTTTCATGATCCCTTAGAACGAGCTAATTCTGATTGGTAGGTAGGTGTCTAATTGAGTGTGATAATGATGAGTAGAGGGTTGATTTATAGTTTCTAGGAAATTGACTTGCATGCTTCAGAAACAAAATCTTTTCACAGTTTCATTGGGTGCTTTTGAGCTAGGTTGAGATCATGCTTGTTTGGATGTTTTGAGATTTAATCACTTGATTATATTTAGAATTTTCATTATTCCCTTGATGGTCTAGAACAATTAAGTCTAAGTTTGGGGGAAAACAGGGATTTCATGCTTAAATTGTAAATAATTGTCAATAATGGCTAGGCGTCAAATGGCTAGTAGCCGGCTCATATTTATATGAGTAGTCTAGGGTTGGAATTGAGAATTCTCATTCCAGATTGCATAGAAAAAAAAAAAAAAAAAAAAAAAGCAGAAAGAAGAAAGAAAAAAAAAGAGAAAAAAAAAAAAGAAGAGAAAAAAATGATGTCAATTGTTTATATGCAAAATTAACCAGGGTGAGCTCTTTAATACTCGAGCAATTAAGTTCGCGGGGACTTTGTGCCTAGTGACCTAAGGCTTTTATAGTCTGGGATCCACTAACCCAACGCTCGCTACATGGGTATTATTGTATAAGCCTTTCGGGGTCTCATCCATTGCACGGTTAAATAAGCATACTTGTATATTATGTGTCGTAGTTGTTTAGTAATAAAAGCATGAATTTCTGTCTACCTTGGATAAGGATGGAGGTGTTCTTAGGTTATGAAGTGTCTACGGTCTATTCTATTTATAAACCTGTGATTGTCTTGACGAAGAGCATGTATGATTTTTGACCTAGTTTTGGGAGTATTTCTGATGAGCATTGCACACACGCACGTTTCTGTTCATGTATTGTTAGTATACGGGAACTTGGTCGAGCTCTATTTGGATTTAGTTGCATTCTTTGAGATATTTGCTTGCTCGTTGGTTTTGGTTAGTTTGAAGGGGATCGTTGCATTTTTCATTCTAGTTGCATTCATGCATTGCATTGCATTAGGTTAAATGGATTTTGTGGGTACATTCGCTATAGGCCCTCACGAGACCTTACTCGTCCACTAGGGCTGCCTAGGGGTTTAAAGGGCTTGTTGCATATGCCAAATGCAACCGTGATCACCTACGGAAGTGGTACTAGCTAGTTAGTTAGTTGTAATTGTTTATGCTTGAGGACAAGCATCGGTTTAAGTTTGGGGGTGTGATAAGTGGATTTTATATCCACTTGGATCGCTTAATTTCGGCTTAAATTGATTGTCTTGGGCTCAAGTTGTTGTAGATTTGATGTGTTTTGCTTAGTTGTGCAGGATTACGAGAATGTTGACTAAGGTGGATGCTTTTATAATTTTTTGGGAATTAATTGATTAAAATTCGGATTTTCGAGAAGGGTTGCACAGTTTACACTGTTTTGGCCATATCTTGAGTTCTAGAAGTCCGTTTTAGGCCCGTAAGCAGTCCACGCGAAGATAACGAGATTTCCTATCATTCTAAGATAGTCCAGAGGTCCAATTACGTGGGGATCGTTCCAGTAAATCTGAAGAAAAGTCAACTTCGAATTTTCCTTACAAAACATAATCAAATTAGGAAACGTATCTTGCAGAAATTCTATTATAATTCTGTTTTGTATTTTCTTGCTGGGCAAGACTTGTAGTGCCTATATAAACACATCATACCATTGTAATAGATATAGACATATTATTAGTTATTATTATTGTAACATAGCTTAGATCTGCAAGGGGGAAAAGGAGAGAAGGATTCAACGCTCGTGACAAGCAACGGATCTAGATCTACTTCAGCCTTTGTGTTATTCTGGATTATAGATTTGTTTTCTTAACTCTTTGTTTATTAATATAATTACTTCTTTTATTCATATCTTGTTTTATATCATGTTTTCATCAAAACCCATGACGATGAACGGTTCAATTATGAGCTAATCGTTGTCATGGGATTCTAACGGAGTTATCTATGTAGCTTAGTAGTTTATATGCTTTAAAGATTTATGTGTGGTGAATTCTTGATATCCTCGTATGGTTGTGTTTCATGTATTTAGATGCGTCGCGAACATCTAATTTGTTAATCTCTTGCTAAACGAGAGTGGATCTTGAGATTTAGAACTTGCCATGCTAGCATAGGATAGGTTGATGTTTTAACATCATGATTTGTGGCGTAAATAGAGATATTATGCTGCCCTATGTGATCTAAGTGGATAACTTGTGCTTAAACCTTTATGTTTTCAAATTCTATAGAGATATAGGGTCTAAACATAATTGGTGTCTACCCATCTTCTATCTCTTTTGTGGATGCATGCGTAGTTTGGTATTAGTATACCGAGAGGTAGCTTTTACTTATTTCGTGTTGTCCGATCAGATATCAAAACCATCACATGTATTGATTAAAGGCTGCGACTCTAAGTGAAGTAGATAATGAAGTTAGAATTCCATGTTATTCTCATATAAGTAATTTGATTTTAGATCTCATTAGCTAGTTAATTCTACAATTGCATATTAGTTAAATTTAGTTAATTAAAATCTCAATTAATTATTTGTCTTAGCAGTGAATTAAGATCATACATTGTTGAATAGGTGCATTTACTGAAAAGAACCATAACCTGATCCCTGTGGGAACGAATTTGGACTTAACCTTATATATTACTTGTGACCACGTACGCTTGCGTGATTTTGTGCAAACATGAGAACATAAATCTTTTAGACACTTAGCATAAGAGGGAATTTGTTGAATGGCATCTAAAAGAGGAATATTGATCTCGACTTGTTTGAAAACTTCCAAAATCTTTTCTACTTGAGGCGATTGTTTGTTTGAAAAGAGTCTTTAAGGGTAAGGAGCTTTAGGCTTAAAGACTCGTTCACTAGACATATCGGGAATGGAATTGAAAAGTGGAACAACAATCGAAGATTCGTTAGGTGAAGGTGGTGTTTGAGTCGATGAAGGCTCGCTAGATGATGATGATTTATGAGAAGATTCTGATGACTCGGGAGTGGATTTTGAAGATGAAGGTTCAAGTGGTGAAGGTGTGAGACTAGATGACTTGAGAGGTTCGGGATTTGGAGTATGGTTTGAATGATCAAGTTTAGGGTTTGGTTCAACATTTGACTCTTCTTCATCTTCGGGAGACTTGACTCCTACCTGATTATCAACTTGTTTTCCCGACCTTAAAGAAATGATAGCAATAACATTTTCGGGAGGTCTTTGGTTGAGAGGAAATTTAGGGTTGACCTCGGGTTGACTCGGGAACTTGTTCTTCTCTCGCTCACACATGGCGTTAGCTAATTGACTCACTTGAACCTCTAACTTAGATATGGCTTGAGTACTAGCATTCAGGATTTGCCTATCTTGAGTCATGGTTTGCATGAAAGTTTGTTGAGATTGAGCTAAATTAGTCGTTGCTTTAAAAGCGCATCGAGAGTCTTTTCCAAAGAATTAATTCTCTTATCCGACTCATGAAAGCCGGGAGGGTGGGCGGGTGCTTGAGTCGGATAAGGACCATGATTTTGAGTTGGGTTCGGAAAAGGACCTTGGTTTGGAGTCGAGTAAGAATTTTGATTGGGTCTTTGAAAAGAATGAGGTTGAAAAGAAGGTGGGGAAGATTGGTAATTTTGGCCTTGGTTCCACGAGAAATTTGGGTGATTCTTCCACCCGGGATTTTAGGTCGGTGCAAACGGGTCATTCCGAGGCCTAGGTTGAAACATTGCATTCACTTGCTCAAAATCGGGACAATGTTGAGACTCAAAGTTCGAAGAATTATAATTTGGGTACATAGACATAGGTGGGGGACCACTATGAGTTTCTAAAGCTTCAAGTCATCTAGTAAGAGTAGCTAATTTGGCATCGGTTGTAATCGAATTCCCAATCGAATGCAAACCCCTAGATGAACTAGACGATTCGTTAGACTGATTCGGTTCCCTAGTAGACTCCCACAACATTGTCTTCTCGGTTAATTCTTCGAAAAATTCCCACCCTTCGTCCTCATCTTTCTCCATGAATTTACCTTCGCACATAGACTCTAACAACGCGATTGTTGGACTATCTAGGGCCTCGTAGACAATCATACAAAGTCTCCATTTTTCTATTCCGTGGTAGGGGCATTGCGATAAAAGATTTTTGAAACGATCGAAATATTTCCAAAAAGACTCATTTTCTTTTTGATGAAATTGATTTATCTCGTTTGTAATTCTCGTAGTCTTATGGTTTGGAAAATATTTCTTAAGAAAAATTACCACAAATCCCTCCCACGTGGAAATAGAATTAACCGGTAGGCTATACAACCATTTTTTAGCATTTTCTTTAAGCGCGAAATTAATGAGCCTAAGCCTAATTGAGTCCTCGGTTAATTGTTGGAGTTTTTGTAAGGCACAAACCTCCTCGAACTCATGGATGAAAAGATACGGGTCCTCACCTTCCCTCCCGGTAAATTTGGGTAACATGCTAATATGTTGAGCTTTAATTTCGAAATTATTACCATTTACGGGAGGAAGAGTGATACACGAGGGTTGGGTAGAACGAGTGGGGTAGCAACGGTCCTTAAGAGACATGGCCATGTTTACTATTGGTTCGGAATTATCGAAAGACTCGGAATCAGAAGAGGAAGAAATCTCAAACGATCTCACTAGTCTAGAAGAATTATCCCTAATCCAAATAGTTCGCATAAATTATGAAAGGGAACACGTAGCAAATAAGTGCGATAAAATAAACACACACAAAAAAGGGTGAAAAATTAAAAGAAAAAAATTCTAACCCTAGGGTTCCTTAATAAAATAACTAGACCTTGCTCCTAACTTCAAGGACCACCAAAAACTCGATAAATTAGAATTTATTCGGACCAATTTGGCCAGGTAGGTGCAAGAATTGCCAAAAGGCTAAACACCAGCCTAGACACCAAATCTTAATTGGCCAGGTAAGCTTTCGCTTGCCTAGACACCAAAGAGTTGGAATAATTAATGATTACTTCGTTTCTTAGGTACCTTCCTAATTGAGCGCGAAATTTCTAGGGCAAACGTCTAATTAATTTTATTAAAGGATAGGGTATGCAAAATGAGGGATTTAATTATTTTTGGACTAAGGAAAGATTGATGAAATCCCTTCCCTTATCTTTTGAGAGATTTTGCCCTTAAGATTTATTTACAAAATGATGCAACAAACAAAGAGGTATATAAAAAACTATAAACATTATGGATGCCTAACTACGTGCTCTAACTAAAGAAAAAAAATAATTTAACGTACCTTGGGGTCCTCCAGCGATCACCACAATTATAAGGTACGAAAAATTAAAAATAAGAAAATAAAAATCTAGATGATGTGCCCTAAGTGATTAAATGCATGATGCAATAATTATGTAATTTCTAACTAATTTTTTTGGATTTTAAATATTCAAATTTGTTTTTGATTTTTCAATTTTTTCGATTTTTTTGTGATTTTCTAAATAAAGAAAAAAAAACGAAAGAGGAGAGAGATACGGGTTACCCAAGCAAAGCTTCCAAAATTCCGAGAAAATTCTTCTGCTTTAATCCAAGTTTCCCGAATTTTCCTCCAAATTCCACAAAAAAATGCAAACAAGAAAAAGGGTGAGAAAAGAGCTAATCCGAAAAATTAAAAACTAAGGTGCGAAAAATAATTAGTCCCCGGCAGCGGCGCCAAAAACTTGATGTGCTAAAATAAATACAATTTTAAATCGCAAGCGCACGATTCAATCGTTGAAATATTTTAGGTATCGATCCACAGAGACTTATTATTTTCGCAAACCTTAATTTCTAATTTAATCAAACTAGAACAATTTTGAGTTTTGCAAAATTCAGTTTTATACTATTTAATTGCTAATTCTAAATTCTAAATTATTCTAAAACTAAATTATTCTAAATTAAAACAGATTTTATTCGAAAACATTTTTTTTACTTGAATTAAAAATTACTTATAGAAAATTAAAAATTTCGACATGAATGCTTTGTAAATGAAACTAGCCAGCCTAATCAAGAACCAAAGCAAAACCAACACGCAAAAGATCTCGGTGAAAAATCAGAACTCATAAATTAGAACTAGAATTTTAGAACAAAAACAACAGCAAGAAAATTATAACAAATACTCTGAACTTCTGCTAATACATCGACTCGCAAAAATCAAAATAGATGAGAACTCGAACTCGACAACTCTACTCAAGAACTAAATGATGACTCGGAAGAATCGACACCACCAAACAAAGAAATTAGAAATTGCAGACAACAGGAAAAGAAACGCAAAACCGGTGACTCGGTTTAAACTCGTAAAACAAAATTAATAGCGATTTACCATAAAAACAACCCAGTCAACTCAACAACTCAGACACACTGAGTCAACTCGGCACAGCAACACAGTAAACTAAACAAACAGCAACTCGAAAGATCAGAAAATTCGACAGGAATTAAACGAACAAGCAGAACTCAGTAAAAAAAAGAAACCCCAAACTTGAATCAGCAACTCAGCGATGCAAACAATGATACTTAAAACCAAGAAATGCTGAAAAGGGTTCGTTAATTCGAAATAAAGAAAAGCAAAGAAGAAGGTGTGTGTTTGTGTATGTATCATGTTTTTGTGCGGAAAAGAGGGGGGAGGTGAGATGGAGGGAAGGTAGGGGAAGAAGAAGAGAAGGGGAGTTATGTTCTAATCGAAAAGAAAAATAAGGACTAGGTTTGTGTGTCTGTGGTTTGAAAACAGAGAGCTGGGTTTTTGTTGAACTACCGAGAGGAACAAAGTATAAACAGGGAAAATAAAACCAAATAAAAAAAACAGGGGAGGCTAAAGGAAATGGCTGCTTCGAATTTAAGAATTAAAATGAAACAGAAAATATGATCTGAAAATTTATAAAAGTAACATTTTTTTGTTTTTTTTTAAAATTAAATATGACAATAAAGAAAATTAACTAAGAAATTAAAATTATATTACACTAAAATGATGATTTAGAATTAAATGCCCCAAAATAAAATGGAGATTTAAAGGGGCATAACTAAAATTAAAAAGAAATTATAACTATGAACAAGAAAATAAAAATCGTTACTTTCAACCCCAAGTGGTTAGCATTTCGCTACTTTGTCCACTAATCGGATTTACGAAAATAACGAAAGCTATGCAACAAATATGAAAGAACAAGATGAGAAATTAAAGGAAACGGAATTTTTGCATTAAAATAAAAAGTGTTTACAAGATTTGAAACTAAAAAAATAAAAAATTAAAGCTACCCTAATATCTATGTTTTTCAATACAAGGGGGGTGAGGGGGTATTTATAGGACAAGAATTAGGGTTAAGGGGGTGTTGGGTAAATCCCCACCATACATTTGTGGTGTGTGGTGGTGAAATCCTAGTCATCTATTTGTTTCCTTCCCCCTTAAGCTTTGATGAGTGAATCTTGGCCATACACTTATTTAGTGTGTTGGGATGATCTCCACCTTCCACATGTCTTCAAAGATTCCTTTTCCACCAAGCTCCTAATTCTTTTTCTTTTTTTTTCATTTAAGTCCTTTTTCTTCCTCTTTTTCCCTTCTTTGCTCTTTATTTCTTTATTTTGTCATTTCTTTATTTATTCACGAATTTCCTGAAATGCAACAAAATAAATTATTAAAATACGAGTTCAAGCAATAAATAGGTAATAAAAATATGCAAAAATATGCAATTATCACATATCCCATTAGTGATATTTTCTCCGCATAATTTTTATTGAGAAGTTATTTTGAAAAGTGCGGAGTTGTATTCACTGACGGTTTTAAAAGCTTGTAGCCTCAAATGCATCCAATCATAACGTGCTTTTGGAAGAATCACGGTTTTTTGGTGATCGTATCTATCTTTTAAATTTTTCCATAATTCGAGTGGATCTTTCACAGTAAGATATTCACTTTTAAGTGCTTGATGAAGGTGGCGGCGAAGAAAAATCATAGCTTTTGCGCGGTTTGACTCAGATTCTTTATTTCCCTCTTTAATCGTATTTCCAAGATCTTGTGCAGCTAAATGAATTTCGATATCCAATATCCACGACAAGTTATTTTTTCCCGTAATATCAAGAGCCTCAAATTCAAGTTTTGTAAAATTCGACATTTTATAAACTATAAAATTATCAAAATGTTAGTATAATACACACTTTCATGTCATAATAGTGATGCATCCATATTACCTGTTTAGTGCCAAATTAAAAAAGAATGCAATTAATCGCATATATAAAAAAAACGAAAGCAACATTGTTCTCATCTATCTCGGTTTCAAGATATTTTTTTTTCTAATTTACTTATTATTCTAAACTTTCTGGCAAGAACATATATGAGCACTATCAGAAATGTGAAAGAGCGTAAAATTTAGAAGAAGGTGATGTTTCGAGCTTGTAAAACTAGGATGGCTAATGGAAACAACAAGTTTTCTTTTATAACCTCTGTTTAAAAATATTAAAAAGAGTAAATATAGCATAAACTAAATAAAAAATAATCAATAATTCATTTTCGTGAGTAAACATTTGTGAGTTACTTGTGGAGATAAAACCTCATAATGTGGCTCTTCTCGTACATCATGGTCACAATAAACTTGTGTCATACCTTACCACTTAAGCAAATCAAAATACTCTCATAACATGGAAAACCATCCTAGTTACAACATGTGCCGTGCATATTATATACATTTGGACAGATATGCAAAGAAACCAACACAAGTATAAAAACAGACCAAAAAGAAATCAAAGATATTCAGTGATCATAGAGAGATAAAAGACAGTTTACAGTGGAAAACTAAATATAACAAGACAGAGACTATCTTTTAACCCAAAAGAAAAAAATCAAGAAAACAAGATAGAAGACCACTTAAAGATAGAAGACCACTTAAAGAACCACAATTGACATAATATGAAAATTAAGTAAGCATATACTCACCAAAATAAGAGGTAGCCGAGAATGTTGATCACCAATACGTTTAGAATGATTTGCAATCGTGCTGGTAACGTTTTAGAGATACATAATATATTATAAAAAAAAACATGTTTGAGAGAGAATAATGTATTATATTTGAGAGAGTTGAGTTTACAAGTAAGAACATGGGGCCTTTATATAGGCTATCTATAAGTGAGTTACAAGGATTCAAAAGGCCAAAGGACATAGGTTATAGGAACTAGAAAGTCAAGAGACCCTTTTCTAAAAAATTCTTGGACATTCATATTACAACAGGGTAAGAAAATAAAGCCATCCATCAATTTCATTGAATTTAATTGAATTTCATGGTATTCTTCCCTCTCAATTTAGGGATGACAATTGAGCACGGGTCGAATTGGGTTGAGTTTGTGAGATATCTAAATATAAATCCAAATATTTTTATCAAATCTAAATTTGAACGGATTTTAAAATTAAAATTCAAAACCGATCTGTCGGATTTCGAATCGGGTTCGTATTTACTCAAAATCAAATTTTGAAACTCTTAAGAAACTAAAAAAATAATTGTGTATCATTTTTTACATAGAACCTGGAATTTATGAAACATTAATTTCAAACAAAATGTTAAGTTTTAAAAATCAAAAATTTTACTAATTGTCAAGTATTACATATAAAACTCGAATTTTAAAGTTTTAATTTTCAAATTGAAAATACAAGGTATTAAAATTCAAATAAGGAAAGATAGAATTGGTAATAATTTAATTCACTACATGGCATTGGGTTATGAATAGGTCGGTCATCAGTAATAAGTAATGGTATACGTAGTTCGGATCGAATTGGTTTTGGACTAAAAGTCGAACCAAACCGCATAAAACGATTTTTTAAAAATTTCAACCATAACCGCATTTACGATTATGATTAACCACACCAATTCCAATCGCGAAAGTGTAGTTGATGCAGTTCGATTTGTGATCCAACTACCTATTTTAATAAATTTAAATTATTATAAACTGATGAGGAATAGAAGTGGAAGTAAAATAGAGTTTCTATATACTTTATTCATATCTAGTATTTAGAAAAACTATTATAGGTATTAGTTAAACGAGTTCTAATTATTTATTTTATTAATAATAAGTTCGATTGTTTATGGACTATATTGAGAAAGTAGATATTTTGTCTTGCAATTTTTTACCTTTCACTTGAAAGGGTTTTTCGTACTTTAAGCACTTAGGATTTTATTTTTCAAGATGGATCAGGATTTTGATGGATTTCCTAGTTGGGTTCTGGTATTAGCTAAATTCCTAGCTAATATTGAATTTCTTTTAGATTCCTATCTGAATAAGGTTTGAATAGGGTTATTTATGTAGCCTATAAATACTCTCATCTTGTAGTCTTTTAAGGAGACGATATTGATAATAAAATTTTGGCTATTTGGTAGCTATGAGAATCGAATTCATGAGTGAATTAAGAGTTTGAGTTTTGTTTTTCCATTCGGAGATTAGAGTTAGAGTTTTGTTTCTCCATCTTTGGAGATTCAGAGTTTACTTTATATTTATCATTATTACATATTATCATAAAAACATCACGTTCCGTATCAGTTTGGCATCAGAGCTAAGGTTGTTGGTTATCAAGGTTATTCTACAACTGCACAATTCATTGAAATCGACGTCAAGTCTTCAAATTTGGTATATTAGTTTTTGGGTTTGTATGGTTGCACGTTAATGGCAGGGGATGAGGATTTAAAACTTGAAGGATCGGATGGAGATTTCTTGAAGTTGATTCTAAAAAATCTGAAAGAATAATTTGATTTTATTGCAAAATATTTAGAAAAGCACACTCAACAACAAGCAGAGATTAAGGAAAGTTTATGAGTTACAAATGATGGGATTGAGGATTTACGAGATACAAACGAGAGGATTGAGAGGGTTGTTACTACGATAGAAAATACACCTCTTCGCGGTAGCTTTATAAAAAACCCTGCACCCACTAATAATGATTATGATGATATAAGTTTGAAGTGGTATGTACGAGAATTTAGTGGGTTTGGTGATTCCGAGGATTTCTTAGAATGGGTGGATATGCATCTATAAAATTGCAAACATGAAGCTAACAAGATATGCATCTATATGGTTTGACAAACTGAAGTTAAAGCTCATGAGGGAAGATGCTCCTAGGATCATAACTTGGACTGAGATGAAAAGGCAATTGAATAATCGCTTCGGTCCAAAGGAATACACACAAGATAAAGTAGTCAAGAGAGATGTAGTTGAAAGGGATATTGTTCAAGTTGAAGATACACATGTGAAAAATCAATCAGATAACGATAATATGATCGTACCTCAATCTTTAAGTTGTGTAGAACATGAGAGTGGTGGGGTTCTTGATGTTGATAAGGTTGAAAAATCTCTTGTGGAGAGAAAAACAAATTGATGATATCATTGAGGTTGAACATATTGACTTTATAATTCCAGGATCCTTGATTAAGCCGCCGTCACCTAAAAGCATGTTTTCACAGCTCTTTGCACCTCCGGCATTTTTGAAGATGTGCGAATTTTTTTTCTGGATCCATCTAAATCATGCATGGTAATCATTGCGTTCTACAAAACTCGTGGGCGAGTTTTTTCCAACAAAGGGAGAATGATGTAGGATAGAAGTGAAAGTAAAATAGAGTTTCTATATACTTTATTCATATTTAGTATTCAGAAAGTATATTATAGGTATTAGTTAAACGAGTTCTAATTATTTAGTTTATTAATAATAAGTCCAACTGTTTATGGATCTTATTGAGAAAGTAGATATTTGGATTGCAAGTTTTTACCTTTCACTTGAAAGGGTTTTTCTTGTTTTAAGCACTTAGGATTTTGTTTTTCAAGTTAAACCAGGATTTTAATGGTTTCTAGTTGGGTTCAGGTATTAGCTAAATTTCAAGCTGATCTTAAATTCCTTTTTGGATTCCAACCAGGATAAGGTTATTTATTTAGCCTATGTATACTCTCATCTTATAATCTTTTGGGAGACGATATTGATAATAAAAGTTTAGTTATTCGGTAACTTTGAGAATCGAATTCAGGAGTGAATTCAGAGTTTGAGTTTTATTTCTCCATTCGGAGATTCAGAGTTTGAGTTTTGTTTATCCATCTTTGGAGATTCCGAGTTTACTTTATATTTATCATTATTACATATTATCATAAAAACATTACGTTCCTTATCAGTTTGGCATCAGAGCTAAGGCTGTTGGTTATCAAGGTTATTCTACAACTACACAATTCATTGAAATCGACGTCAAGTTTTCAAAATATGCATGAAGCTAACAAGATATGCATCTATATGGTTTGACAAACTGAAGTTAAAGCTCATGAGGAAAGAGGCTCCTAGGATCATAACTTGGACTGAGATGAAAATGAAATTGAATAATCGCTTTGGTCCAAAGGAATACACACAAGATAAATTAGTCAAGAGAGATGAAGTTGAAATGGATATTGTTCAAGTTGAAGATACACTTGTAAAAAATCAATCAGATAACGATAATGTGATTGTACCACAATCTTTAAGTTTTGTAGAACACGAGAGTAGTGGGGTTCTTGCTATTGATAAGGTTGAAAAATCTCGTGTAGAGAAAGTTTTCCTTGTTCTAGAAAAACAAATTGATGATATCATTGAGGTTGAACATATTGACTTTATAATTCCAGAATCCTTGATTAAGCTGCCTTCACCAAAAAGCATGCTTTCACAGCTCTTTGCACGTCCGGCATTTTTGAAGATGTGCGAATTTTTTTTTCTGGATCCATCTAAGTCGTGCATGGTAATCATTGCGTTCTACAAAACTCGTGGATGAGTTTTTTCCAACAAATGGAGAATGATGAGGAATAGAAGTGGAAGTAAAATAAAGTTTCTATATACTTTATTCATATCTAGTATTCAGAAAATCTATTATAGGAATTAGTTAAACGAGTTCTAATTATTTATTTTATTAATAAAAAGTTCGACTGTTTACGGACTTTATTGAGAAAGTAGATTTGTTGGCTTGCAAGTTTTTACCTTTCATTTGAAGGGTTTTTCTTGCTTTAAGCAATTAGGAATTTTTTTTCAAGATGGATCGGGATTTTGATGGCTTTCGTAGTTAGGTTCCGGTATTAGATAAATTCCTAGCTGATATTGAATTTCTTTTTGATTCCTATCTGAATAAGAATTGAATAAGGTTATTTATGTATCCTATAAATACTCCTCATCTTGTAACCTTTGAGGGAGACGATAATAAAATTTTGGCTATTCGGTAGCTTTGAGAATCGAATTCAAAAGTGAATTCAGAGTTTGAGTTTTGTTTCTCCTCCATTCGGAGATTCAGAGTTTTGAGTTTTGTTTCTCCATTCGGAGATTCAGAGTTTGAGTTTTGTTTCTCCATCTTTGGAGATTCAGAGTTTACTTTATATTTATTATTATTACATATTATCATAAAAACATCACGTTCTGTATCATAAACTATTACACATATTAGATCCAAATTATTAATTCTGAGATATAAATAAAGATTTATAAGTTAAAAACAAGTGATACTCAAATCCAAATAAAACAACAAGATGTACGTTTAAGCAAAATTTTGTCTACTTTCAGGTCCACAAGTAGTGCATAAGTTTAAACATGAAAACGGGATACAAGAAGCACATAAATTAATACAATTTATCCACTAGAATTTTAGTAAGATGCAATAAATGGGGCGCTGCCAATCTTATAATATTATACTATATATATATATATATATATATATATATATATATATATATATATATATATGTATCAAACTTATTAACTTTTATTATTCATTATGTATTAAAAAATATAAGTTATTATATGTACATTGTGGTTTGCGATTGCGGTTCGGATTTTACGAGTTTTGAACGTATAAAACTGCAACCAAACCGCAACTAAACGATTATTAATATTTATATCCGCAACCAACCCACATTTCACGATTATCCGCAAAAGACAATTCGGTTGCGGGCGGTTCGAGCGATTAATACGATTGAGCGGATCGTCTATACACCCCTAGTAATAAGTAATATAATTAAAATTCTATTATTATTATTATTATTATTATTATTATTATTATTATTAATAAAAACAACAGGGTAAATTAAAAATAAAAAAAATAAAATATAATTATATATTATATATAAGATATTGATTTTTTTACGGATCAAGTTTTGAATTTCGGGTTGGGTTCAGATCAGAATGCCTATATCCAAATCCAAACTTTTTCAGGTTTGAAAAATGAACCCACGTCCATATCTAAATCTAAAATTTCGAATTTGGTAAAATCCAATCGGATCGGAATGGATCGGGTATTCATCGACTTCGATTTTTCTGTCATCCCTATCTCATTTTTTTTATAATTCTTATTTTGGAATTTATCATTCAACCTTTATTAGTAAATAAAATCAAGAATTTATGTTGAATATTCTTTTTAGTAATTTCATGTGATTTTAAATAAAAACTAATATCATACTAATTATAGGTTTTATTTTTTAATAACCTATAAGTTATGCCGTCATCATAAATTTTATCCAAGTAGACAATAATGTAAAGGGGAAAATCAATTGATACATCCTGAATTATTCAGATTTTATTATTTATATCCCTGAATAAAAGATTCCACATTTCGAGTAATTAAACTTTTAAATTTTTTTAGTTCAAGTCCTTCCATTAAGAAGATCCTGATTATCGTTAAAATCTGGACGATTTTTCCATTTATTTGACATTTAAGCATACGGGGTTTGAAAAATGATAAAAAAAAATATTTTAATTAAATATCAATCCACATAAATTTAATTTTGAAAAATAATTTTAATTGGATGGATTTGATCCGATTCTTCACAAATATATCTATCCACATAATTTTAACTTTTTTTATAAAAATAGAGAATTATATATATATATATATATATATATATCTTTGGTTTCAAAAATTTAGTTTTTAAAATTACATATTACATATTGATATGGGCTGAAAGTAAGCCCCAAAAATACATTTAATGATGCATTAATGAACCTAGGATGGTCCAAGGTCAAAGCCCATTTATGAGGCCCAAAACCCTAATCATAATAATAAATTCGTAATCGAATAAATCAACCAGTGTGAGACTCCATTATCAAGTCCAATAAGGACCCAAACTCTTCAAAGAGTAGTCCCCAAGGCATATGAGTTCAATACGACTCAGTCTTCCTCATGGAAGGATCCAGAAGTCTATCTAAAACAAAATTACTGTTCATGATGATGTCACTACTGACGTCAGCATGACGTCATCATGAACAGTAATTTTTTTTTATTATTATTTTTTTTGCTTGATGGATAGAGGGTAAAAAAATAACAACTTTTTGTATTTGGTACCCCTAGCGGGGCCATTGGATCTATTAGATCTAAGGTGTTCTTTATTGTTTGTTATATAATGGTGTTCCGTATGGAGCAATGCCCTATATATATATATATATATCAAGCCAGCAAAAAAAAAAGTTTGAAAAATTACTGTTCACTGATGACATAATGATGACGTCATCAGTGACGTCATCAGTGAACAATAATTTTTCACTATTTTTTTTTGCGGGCTTGATAGAGGGTAAAAAAATTACAAAATTTTGTATTGGGTACCCCTGGCGGGGCCAATGGATCTAATAGATCTAAGGTGTTCTTTATTGTTTGTTATATAAGAGTTTTCTGTACGGAGCAATGGCTTATATATATATATATATATATATATATATATATATATATATATATATATATATATATATATATAATCTTAATGTTTATTTTTTATAGATTTTGTTTTTGTTTTTTTTCCGTACACATCAGCTACTTATAAAATCAACTATCACATTAGCAAGATTCTAACGGCGTCAGAATATTTTTAAAAGAAAGACCTGGAATAAAAAAAATTCAAAAATTTAATAATTTAAAATACAAAATTTTTTATTCAAAAATCTAAACAATAAAATCCGAATAGTTCAAGATGCATCAATATATTTCTCTAATATAAAGTAAAGTAGAGACACTTACTTTTACTTTACGTTAATTTAGACTCGAAAAATATTTTTTTAAATCTAAGACGGTCAACTGAAACAAGGTCAACATACAGGTGGAATTGGAACGGGTCAATTGCTTCCTTAAGTAGGACGGGTCAGGGGTTTTATCTTTCTTACGGAGAAAATTTAGGAACAATTAAAGAGCTTGTTTGGTCAAATGACTCAAATCATACTTAGGGGATTCTTGTTACGCATGTGCCAAGTGTAGATACGTGATGTTTCATGTAAAATCAATTCTTATTTTTATATAAAATAAATTCATTCTATATGAATAAAATTATAAATAAATCTATACTATCTATATATCTATACTATATTAAAAAAGACGAAACATTAAAACTTTTAGTACCAGTTTTTTTATTAAAAGTTTTTGTACTTATTTTCTTCGTGAGTACGGTATAGTACTTACCATATTTAATTATTTTACTTTATTACCCTTAATTCTTTTACTTAATTATAAAAAACAAAACATAATCTTTTCTCAAAATATTACACGCAGCTCTTCCCAACACTTCTCGTAAATAATAATAACAAACCAATTATCTTTTACAACTATTATTTTTCTAACTTTTCTAACTAAAATCCCTCATTTCCAAAAATATTATCATTCGAAATAATAAAATAAACTAATAATATTATAATTACTAATAACTAACTGATTACCTTTTCTAACTAAAAGATAATATCTTTTCTATATTTTCTAATTTCTCATCTCCCTAATAATAACTAACCAATTACCTTTTTCTGTTATTACCTTTTCTAATTTTTCTAACTAAAATCTCTTCGTTCCAAAAATATGATTGTTCTAATTAATAAAATAAACTAATAATATTGTAATTACTAATAACTAACTAATTACATTTTCTAAGTAAAAGGTAATATCTTTTCGATATTTTAAAACCAAAATATCAAATTTTTAAACTTATTTTTTTACTTATTATACGTACTTAAATATTTATTATTGGTAAAAACATGTAATTCTAATTTATAAAATAAATAACGATATTATAGTTCATAATAACTGACCAATTATCTTTTTCAACTAAAATACATTATCTTTTATAACTTTTCTGACTATAACATCTCCTTTCCAAAAATATCACGGGCCATTCTATTTAGTAAAATAAACTAATAAAATTGTAATTACTAATAACAATTGATTACCTTTTTCAGCTAAAACGTAATATTTTTTCAATATCTTCTAGCTAAATATCTCATTTTCAAACTTCCTTTTCTTACTCAATCATTCTTACTTAAATATTTATTATTGGTAAAAACGTGTTATCTTTTCTATTTTTCTAATAATTAACTAATTTAATTTTTAGATAGAACACGCTATCTTTTATATTCTAAAAATATTACGGACAATTATATTTAATAAAAAAATAATATTATTATGATTACTAATAACTAATGAATTATATTTTCAGCAAAAACACGCTACGTTTTATATTTTCTCTTACTAAAACCTCTTCTTTTCCAATAGTATCAAAGTAATGGTATTATAATTAATAATTGACTGATTACCTTTTTAAGGTAAAACGTATCATCTTATCTATATCTTTTTTTCCCAGAAGCAAAACAAAACATTCATTAATAATAGATTGGGGAGTACCTCCAATAAGCCATTACAGACTCCCAAATAAGCTTTAAACAGACTACTCCACAAAAACCGCCACATACCACATAAAAAACAACCCAACTAAATAACTTAACCCAATAAAAAACATTAGACCCACTACATCCATCCCAACTTAAATAATACAAACAGACACTTAAAATTACTTAGCACGAAACCATCAGAAACTTTCACACAGGAAGTTCATTAACAGCTTGGACATTTGCAGCAGAAGGAAACCACCATCCTTTTTTAACACCATGCATACACCATTTCCCGCCTTAACTTACCTTGCTTCGCCAATTCATCAGCAACCGTATTTAAGTTTCTACTTACCAATCTAAAAGTTAAATTGGGTAGTAAAGCTGCTTGATGAAACTCTTCATCCTTACAAACATAGTTATTAACACCTACACCTGCTCGTAATTCCAAAATGCTATCAAGAACCACTTTACAATCTAAATAAATCACACAGCTAGCTTGTCTCCAATTGATTGAATTGAGCTGCTTTACTAAGAAAGAGATGGACTCCATCTTTGCCTGAAAAGAACTACCTGCTATTGAAGGCCTTGAGAACACGAAGATTATTTGATTTTGATCATTTTTTATAAATCCCCCTATACCTGCAGAATTATGCAATGATGTACTATCTTTGAACGAAGCATCAGTGAACCCACATAATTGAAATTCCGAAGAATGAAGGTCTGAAAATTTTCTTTTATGAATATGCAGAACCGCACCTTCTGGATTAACACTCCATAATTCATCACTAACACCATCAATCCATCTATTTGCCTCACACCATTTCTTTGACCTAATCTTTATCAAGTACAACAAAGATTCCACTTCCAGGGAGGTTTTCTCAAAAACCAATTGATTCGTGGCCAACCACATTGACCACAGAGTTGCAGATTGAACCAATTCCCAACATAACTTAACTACAGAGTTTTTAAAGGAGAACTTTAGATTCCAGAAAGCCTCAACAGAGATTAAGTTCATATTCACTAATAAGCCCCACCAATTGAAAACCTTGCTCCAAACATCCTTGGCAAAATCACAGAACCAAAAACTATGATTCTGATTTTCTTCTAGTAGTTTGCATCTAGGGCACAAGTTATCAGAAAAATTTCCTTGTAGCCTACTAAAAAGTAAAGCCCTAGTTGGCAATATATTATGCTCAAGTTTCCACATAAACAACTGAATTTTTGGCGGGATCCTAAGAGACCAAATTTTACTCCATCGACCTCTTGGAGTTGACATACCTGAAGATAGAAAACATCTACCATCTTTAGAGGAATAGCACTTATTTGTAACCTTCCAAACTACCAAGTCTTCACCATGACTTAATACTATCGCATCAATTATCTCATTTAATTTAAGAGCTATATCCAATTCCCACACTCTGAGTGGTCTTGTCCAAAGATCCTTCATTTCAGTATTAGGATCAGACCAAATTTGACACACTCTGCTCAACTCAACATTTTTGAGTTTTGATAAGTTGTATAGTCAACTGTAAATCACACATAATCTTCCATTCTCAAACCACAAATCTTCCCAGAACAATACTGTTTTCCCATTTCTTATTACCCATCTGAATTCCACCTTAGGAATTAATGCAACAAATGAAGAATTTAAACCACATGGGAATTTACCTGACTTTGAGAATTCACTATAGCATTCAAATAATTCCTTCCTTAGAACTTCCCAGAAATGTTTGATGAAACCTGGATTGAGGCCATCAAGGCCAGGGGACTTGTCTAGAGAAGAGTTCTTCAAAGCCAAATCTAATTCTTCCACTGAAAATTCCCTATCCAACCAAACTGAATATGAGATTATATCTTGTAACAAAAATTTTCAATTAATAATTGACTGATTACCTTTTTATGGTAAAACGTATCATCTAATCTATATCTTATAACAAAAATTTTCAACTTTTAGAATTATTATGACCAATATATATATTTATAGAGTTTGGCTCTATAGAGTATTTATTATTTGGAGTACTTGGAGTACTATAACATCACCGTTAGATTGAAATAGATCACGTGGTCAGGATTTATTTTTTTTTAATGGCAAAGACGTAAATAACTGAACAATAAAGGGTGAAGTACTGCAACTCAAATTGATAATAGACGTTTTTTTTAAAATGGATTTAAAAAAGAGGCGTAACTGAAGAAAAACCAAAAAAACGCAGCACTCGCTTATCACTCTGGCAGTTACACATTTAATCAAATCCAACCACCTAGTTTAAGGGATAAGCAGTACAGAATAAAGTGCATTACAAATCTTCTTGAAATATAGAGCAGCACTTTTATTTTTATTTTCTTGTTGTACAAGCGAAAATAATGCATTTCACATGTTGGATCTTTATAGTTCCGTACTCATAACCTTGCAATTAATATTATCAATTAAGGAAATAAAGAATATCTGATCATGAGTGCAACTACGGAAGGTTTCTATTTCTTATGAAGGTAAGTGACAAAAACACAACTGCAGGACAAAACCAATGTACATCTACAGGACAAAAAAACTCCAATCATGACATTACCTGAACCAACTTCGCCAAGAGTCATATTAGAACAATATACAGACTTCAACAAATGTTAAAAACATGCAGGGAAGAAGATGCAATGACAGATTTCTACAAACAGCAGTATCCATAAAACAACAAAATTGCATCCCTTAAAAAAAGTAACACTTGTCTTCATAAACTTGATCCATTCGAAATATATAACTGAAATATCCTTATCATATATAAATTTACATAAAAAAAAAAGCAAAAAAATCTAGATCATTGGATAATAAACAAATTAATGGTTAAGATTTAGTACTCCAATCCTCCAATTTAAATAGTACTCCATAGAACTTTCTTCTATATATATATATATATCTGTGTGTGTGTATGATTATTATCAAATCATATCATTTAAAAATTTAACTTACAAAATTCATATCATAAAAAATTCATTCAAATTATTGAAAAAATCATATAATATTAAAGAAAATTCGTGCATCGCACGGATAAGCTAGCAACATATAATAATCACAATAATAAAAAATAATGAAATATGACGCTCTCTCACGTGTTTCTAAATGAATTAACATTATAATAAATAAATTATTAATTGTAAATCATTATTTTATATTATTTTAACATCAAAACAAATCCTCGTAGAGTGGTGTTAAGACCAAACTCAACACGCAAGTGCACGTGATCTCAAGTAATACAGATAGCAAATAAGATTCGTTCCTACAGGGACTCGTTATATTGTCTAGTTAATTCACTCATCGATGTATGATTATTATTCGATGCTACGACACATTAACAATTGGATTTTTGTTTATCACTACAATTACTCTAAGATTTATAACTAATTATCAACTACTTGAACTAAGAATTATGTCGAATTGCTTATGCGAATAAAACATGGGATTTTAACTTCATTAAACAATCCATCTATAGTCTCCACTTCTCTAGCCCTTTCATGTGATTTGTTAATACCTGATCGAATACACAAAACTGATATAAGCCAACCTTCGTTGCAGAAATACCATCCTAAATAACATCCACAATAAAGATAGAAATCACTTAGTCTCCCAATTATGCCTAATCTCTATATGTCTATAAAGTTTGAACATAATGGTTGAAGTACAAGCATTCAATTGATCACATAGTCGTCATAAAACGGTTAGAGTTACGACACAATTATGAATGATATTCTCACGCATAAACCTATGCTAGCATGGCAAGTTCTAAACTCTTATATCCACTTTCGCTTCAATAAAAATTAACACACAATTACAGGAGTTAGCTACTCTCCTATAACGAATTAAATCAACCATGATAGGATACCACTTCAATCACACTATAAGCATTGAGAATATTCAACAAATAAACTTCATGAGTAAATCCGCTAAAACCCCATGACAACGAATTAGTTCATAATCAAACTAATCGTCACCATGGGTTCCAATGTAAACATGATAGAAGAAAACGAATAATGATTGAAATAAATATCAAGGGTTCTAAAGAATACACCGAAACCAAGCATCCACAAACTAGAAAGAATACAAGAATAAATTGAAAACTATCTTCTTCCTCGCTTCTTCGTGCTTCAAAACTCCGTAGATAAAATACGTGGTCCTCCTCCCTCTCTTCTAGGGTTTTTCTTCCTTTAAATAGGCCTCCAGTTGCAAGAAATTCGTAATGAATTTTTATTTTGACTTCAACTCGAAAAATCAGCAAACCATAATCTAACAGGAATCTTCGTCAGACCATATGGCGCTGCCGCGCCATTTCTGTGTAGGAAGACGGCGCTGCCGCGCCACAGAATTGCCTCAGCGCTGCCGCGCCATCTGCAAGTTCTAACACGGCGCTGCCGCGCCGTGCCTTCTGTTCAGCAAACTGAATTTTTCCCTTTTCTTCATTATAACTCCGATTTGCGCTCCGATTGCTCCGCTTCATTCCTTTAACACCTGTGATTGATATTCCTGCACAATACCCTTAAAAGAGATCAAAAATACCACAACTCGAGTACAAACATTCGTTTTAAGCCAAATGGAAACGTTTTAAGTGAATAAAATATCCACTCATCAAGTGCATATTGTATAAGGCGATTACATTCACTCCTCCTTAACACACCATTAATCCTGACTTTTCAATACTAATATACTTAAATTTATCTTATTTTCAATAAAATTTAAACTCCTGATATTTCTTTTAAAATTAAACTCATAATATATTTTTTATAATTAATACATTTACATAATCACCTTATTTTTGACAAGTTTTGAATCCCTAATATTTTATAAAGAAAGAATAAAATTACCACTGCATTAATAATTGTTATAGCCAAAATTCAGTTCAGATATTTCAAGATGGAATCATATCAATTACAGATTCAATATGAGGGTCTCTTGGATAAATTAGGGTTTTGGTGAGAATTTGTAGAGGAAGGACGCGCCCTCACCTGTGAAGGGCGCGCCCTGGATGTTTGGAAAGTAATTAAATAAGTGTTGTTTATTGATTTTTATAGGTTGTTTGAAGAGTTCCCTCCTAGGGTATACCAGGAGGGGGAAGATGGGTAAATACTTGGTGTGTACTTTGGAGCTCTGTTCTTATTATTAATGGGCGCATTCTCATTGGAGAACTTCGGGGTAATCCTGCACTTTGCACCCAAAAGCTGTGGATTACTTGTCATACTATTTGGTGGGTGCTTCTCATTCGGGTGATAAGGATATGTTCCACACTTGGGGTAAACCATGACTATACCTACATCCATGAAATCGGGAAATAGCTGGTAGCGGAAAGAATTAGTCCTCGACGGGGGAAGTTTCCTTATCCGTGAAGTCTTGAGATTATAAATAGGCCTATAGCATCGGTTAAATTGGTGATGCTAAAAGTCGGCTATGGCGTTGGTCATTTAAATGACCGACACTATAGGTATAGCGTATAGCGTCGCCCCTTTAAAATGCCGACGCTATAGGTAGAGCTTATAGCGTCGCCCCTTAAAATGCCGACGCTATAGGTTATACCTATAGCGTCGCCCTTTCAAATGACCGACGCTATAGATTAATTTTTTTATTTAAAAAAAAATACCTATAGCGTCGCCCTTTCAAATGACCGACGCTATAGGTCAATTTTTTTTAAAAAAAATAATTTCAAAATTGGAATTTCACCATTACAAAATATAATCCAAGAACACCAAACAAGTTTAAACACAATTTTTCCATACATATATATTACAAACTTCAACTACAAAAAAAATGTCTATAAGAACTAAAAAAAAATTGTCTATATATTACAATCTTTCTATACATATATATAGTTACAGTTTTTCTATATATTGCTATCTCTTTCATGTGCTAGTGCTGTTGTACCTTCTGCTTCTTCCAATTTTGAATAAAGTTCAGCTTCTGCTGCTAGTTGGCGTGCATACATATCATCATCTGCACTTGCTCTTGTGTTCCTATTCCAGGTCGTAATATTAGTAAAGAACAATTACAAAGAACTACTAGATGCTAAAGTATGATAGAAAAGGTTTCAGCAGATCATATGTACACTGAAATACAACTGATTCATTCCTAACAATTTTATTTCAGATGTTGAATTCTTTAAAAAATATATATAAGATTATGGGGAATGTTACTTCTTCTCACAGCCTGCACAATCAGTGTACAAGGCTCTGCAAACGCAAATTCCAGAATTCAAGGCTCTGGATTCTCTACCTGGTTATGGAAATGATTTATAAGCATATCTATGATACCTATGAGAATCCAAGATATAACAGTCAAAAATCCAAGAATCTTAAACAACTATGGTAAAAGATACATCATACATTACCAAATATCTTTTAGTAAAATAGAGGCATGAAAACAGGACCGGATAAACAAATAGTAGGCCACTACGCCTTGACATAATATACTAATTAGTGTAGTCATCATTTCATTTGAAATATGTACTTACACCACATATCAGCATTTTTTCTGTTTAGCATACAGCTTCATCTGGAGTTCAGCATTTAAACAGCAGAGATACAGAGTCCCACTCCATATAAATATCGCAACAACAAGCTTATTGTACAATCAATAGCAGAGATATAGAGCAATTTATGTACAATCAACAAGCCGGTGTTTATGCTTATTTGCTTGAGTTTGTCGAAAATACCTGATGTAATACCAGCGGAAGTTTCCGGTCACTGACAGTGTCTCCGATGTTAAACATCGGAGAGACAGTCACGATGGGTGACCTTCTTGTTGGGCTTCTCCAATGAAGAAGAGAAGGAACATCATCAACCTCAACATCACTCTGGAATTGAAAAACAGAACTGAACAGTTAAAGAGCACATTTCCTATATCCAAGTAGTGTAAAATGGTGTAAAACAACAAGAGAAATGAACTGAGAACCTCAAAAAGCTTTGAATCTTCGATATTCTTTCTGTAGAACCTGAAAACAGCATCAAAATCATCAAATATTTCGATAATTACACTGAATTGAATCAAAAAGAAAAGTTAGGGTTAGATAAAATTGAACCAGAGCTCCTATTACAAGTTCCAGTGACATGATATGGATTTCGACAGAAGATTTCAGTTTTGTTTCTACAAAAATTGTCAGAGATTGAAAAAGGGGGCAAATGGCGGTCTAAGAAAGGAGGGACTTAATTACAGTTATACCCCTCTCTGGAGGATAAGTAATGCTTATTGCTTTCTTTATTTTTTTCCCTCCGACTAGCACAATATTTTGTAAAAATGAAATAAAATGCAGTATGTCAAACAGATGGACCCTAATCGCTATAAACCTTAAAAACAAATGACACCACCAGAATATATAAACTCTGGACTGAAGTACACATTACACTCTGAACTCTTTGATTAAAATTAAACCAACAGCAGAATACCGGACGGTGTAAGTAGATGCACAATTAACATAAATCATACAAGTAATAATCTCTACTTGCAAAGTTAAATATATTAAAATATGTGAAAATTTAATATCATTCAATTAAAGAACACATAATTTGGGTCCTTATGCACCATCTTTAATTACATAGGCAGCTTTAAATCCATTTGCTATCACCAACCCTGCAACCAGTTCAGAGCTTCCATCGAACCTGGGTTCCATCTCGGATATATTAATTTATTATTTTTGTTCTAAAAAGCACAAAAGAAACTCCAAGTAAAAAAGAAAATCACTTGCTATACATTCATGCAAGTTCAACAATGTACACCAAGTTAAAGACAAGCAGCAAATTCAAATGTAAACTACTTGCTGTAAACTTACAGCGACTACAAGTTAGTGAAGTTACTAATCCCTAATGATAAGTTATAGTCATGGATTTAACATTCCATTATAGCCAAAATCTCATATACCAGCGCCAATTTCTCCTATATGCAGATGCCTCTAGCACTAAGTTTTAAGAGAATGGATTAGAAAAAAACAGATTGTAAGTTGTAACATATTTTTAACAGGACATGAGGAATTAAATTACAAACAGAGAGACAAGTTAGGAGATAGATTCATCAATTTTAAAACACATGTAATACAAGCAGGAGCTGGTCCACTAACTTTCTGCACAATATATACATCTAATGGCAGTGATAGAACATATGGACTTGAATATTTTACGATACCTGCATGAAACCATTGTCTTCTTTAAAATACAAATGTACAACAGTTTGCAGTAATCTGATCTTAAATTCTCTAATGATTTAAGTATAAGTCATGAATAGTACCTTCTCAAGTATGGCTCTTTTTCAAAATGAATTTAGTGATTTAACATAAATAACAAGGTATGCAAATATAAAAACATTTCACATCAGATGAAACTAATTCGTTGACCTTGTTAATGGACGGTTCACATAAAATGACCCATCAGCTTGATCAATGTTACGTCAATGAGCTTGTCATATAACTTGCAGATTGAAGAAGAGATATAAATATAACATTCAACCTACAAATAAACTTAGAACCCGTTAGCAAACGAAGTAATGAACTTACAGCTCGTTAATGTACACTCTTTTGTGATATTCCTGACTTGCATTAATTCACAATTTAGTAACTGTCTACTTTTTTATGATACAGTTAGTGGATTTGCATAAATTTAGAGAATCATATAACTAAAACACGTAAGAAAAACTTAACCAAGACCTTTGTTCGAGTGTAGGGGCAACATTATCGTTTATGGAGCGCCTTTCTGCAAGTCTCAACAATACATGAGCCGCTAAGACATGTTGTCGCTTCATGGTATAATATTGGGCTAGAAGCTCAAAGTATTTAGCTTGATTTGACGGAACTGCTAATCTGAAATGACCCGGTGAAGAAGCAAGCGATGTCGTCGCAGCAGCAGCCCTGGCCTACAGGGGAAAAAATAACTTATAAGGCAAATTCTGAAAAGGGCACCAGATCAGGGCCGAGAGAGAGACATAGAGGGGGAGAGAGAGATAAATACAAAGAGAGAGGGGGAGAGAGAGAAACCGAGAGAGATTTATACCTCAGATTGATACAAAGACCTTGGAACACGAACCCTGCTTCGATCACATCCAACTCGAACCGTAATTGAATTCTTGAACCAAGCTCGAACCCTAATCCTTGAGAGAGACGAGCGACTGAGCGAAATAGCGAGAGATAGTGAGCGAGAGAGAGTGAGCGATTGAGTGAGAGGCGAGAGAAGTGAGGAGTGAATTTTCCCCCAATTTCCCTAATTTTGAACCAAATGAAAGCCTCAAATTGTTCCCAGAAAACCAATTTATACGGTTAGGATTAAAATGGGTTTTGAGTGAGGAGTGTAATGGAAGTGAATTAGAATGGTGAAAGTTGAGTAGGCGAGTTTGTAGGGGGATTTAAAAGGAAGAGCTTACAAGAGAGAACCGGAGTAATCGAGAGAGATGGAATCGATAAGGTTAGAGAGAAAGAGAGAGAGAGAGAGAGAGAGAGAGAGAGAGAGAGAGAGAGAGAGAGGAGAGTTGGAGAGAAATTGAGAGGGCCGAAGAAATGAATTGGGGAAACTGGTGATTTAGGGTTAAAAGGAAACAGGGATAGTTTATTAATTTCATAATTTAGCTTTTCACTTAAAAATAAATTATTTAGTTTTTGTAAATTTTAAAATAAATATATAAAGCTGAGAAATTATTTTTAAAATGTAGAAATTTAAATTAGCTGTCTCTCCCCATATTTTTAAAACGATTTTAGGATCAAAAACGAATTAAATATAAACTTTACAAGTTTGATCTTTTAAATGCAATATAATTCATGAAATTAAATTCTTAAATATAAAAAAAATCTTCCAATAATTTTAAAAACTAAGTAAATATATAAAGGTAATATTACAAAAGATTTTATGATTTTTAATAACTCCAATGATTGAGAGATCATTCATCACAAAAATAAGATAACATTCATCACACAAATAGTGGGTATGACTACTTTGGTGTGTATGAATTTATTTTCAAAAATTGTCAGTTTTCCTATTTTTATTTAATTATTTTTATTTATTTTACAACTAGTTAAAAATGGGGAAAAATGGATTTTTTTTGAAAATAAGGTAACATTCAATCTACACTAGTGGGGGTATTTTATTAAGTGAAATAATTGAGTAAAATAGCTGGGCTCTTAGTTTTGCGATTTGCCCCCACTCGGCTATGTGAAATGTCTGCATATAAATATTCTATATGCACTGTAGAGTGACTCTGTGTGCTACTGTAGCATATAAATATTTCCTTATTTTTAAAACAATAAATATTTCCTTTTTAAAAAAAGAACGGTATATTTAAAATTATTAAAAATATATTTAATATTTATAAAAATATAATTAATCATTTATTTGATATTTCAAAAATATATTCAATATTTATAAAAATATTTATTTGATATTTTATAAATTAGTTAAAAATGGGGAAAAAAACAAACAAAATGGAAATTTTTTGAAAGTAGTGCAAGATTCATCACACAAATAGTGAGTATGACTACTTTGGTGTGTATGAATTTAATTTCAAAAATTGTCATTTTTCCTATTTTTATTTAATTTTTTGATTTATTTTACAAACTAGTTAAAAATGAGAAAAAAATAAAAAAATGGAAAATTAGTGAAATTAAGGTAACATTATCACACAAATAGTGAGTATGACTACTTTGGTGTGTATGAATTTATTTTCAAAAATTGTCATTTTTCCTATTTTTATTTAATTTTTTGATTTTATTTTACAAACTAGTTAAAAATGGGACAAAAATAAAAAAATGGAATTTTTTTGAAAATAAGGTGACATTCTTCACACAAATAGTGAGTATGACTACTTTGGTATGTATGAATTTATTTTCAAAAATTGTCATTTTTCCTATTTTTATTTAATTTTTTGATTTTATTTTACGAACTAGTTAAAAATGGGAAAAAAAATAAAAAAATAGAATTTTTTTGAAAATAAGGTAACATTCATCACACAAATAGTGAGTATAACTACTTTGGTGTGTATGAATTTAGTTTCAAAAATTGTCATTTTTCCTATTTTTATTTAATTTTTTGATTTTATTTTATAAACTAGTTAAAAATGGGAAAAAAATAAAAAAATGGAATTTTTTTGAAAATAAGGTAATATTCATCACACAAAAAGTGAGTATTACTACTTTGGTGTGTATAAATTTATTTTCAAAAATTGTCAATTTTCCTATTTTTATTTAATTTTTTTATTTATTTTACAAACTAGTTAAAAATGGTATAGGTATACCTACGCTATAGGCTACACCAATAGTGTCGCCCTTAAAAGGGCGACGCTATAAGCTACACTTATAGCGTCGCCCGCTAAAATGCCGACGCTATAGGCTATACCTATAGCGTCGGTTGACGCAAACAACCGACGCTATAGCTTCTGGCAGAAGTCAATAAGCGTCGGTTAATGCAAACAACCGACGCAATAGGTAAAGTGGCGACGCTATAGGTCAATAACCGACGCTATAGGTGGCGACGCAATAGGTCCAGTTTGTACTAGTGAGGAACCCCCAAATATATCATTGGCCATGAACCAATTGAGCATTTGAGAATTGCAGCTCCAGCCTCCAATAGATCAACTCCTTTACCAACAGCAAAAAGCTTGCTCTTAGTGAAGTTTATTTTTAATCCTGACAAGAACTGAAAACACGGAAGGATTCTTCTTAGTGATGTCAATGATTCTACTGAAGCATCAATAAAAACCAATGTATCATCCGCAAATTGCAGATGAGTAATTGGACTTATTGAGTCAGCAATGAACACCCCTTTGAGGAGACCTCTTTGTGCACTTGCATTAAGCATTCTACTCAATACTTTCACTACCAAGTTAAATAACAATGGTGATAAGGGATCACCCTGTCTGAGCCCTCTACTAGGAATAAACTCTTCTGTAGGTGCCCCATTGACAAGTACTGAGATCTTGACTTGATTTAAATAATTCCAAATCCAAAATCTCCATTTTTCACCGAAAACCAAACTTAGTCAATACCTTCATTAGAAAATCCCAATCAACCATATCAAAAGCCTTTTCAAAGTCAATTTTACAAATTAACCCTAAAGTCTTGCCAACTTTCATACTATTTACTATCTCATTTACCAACATGATGCTATCAGTTGGCTGCCTGCCCTTAATAAATCCATATTGATTATCAGCAACAAGCTTAGCCATAAAAGGTATTAATCTATCAGCTAGCATTTTTGAGAAAAGCTTTGCTAATTTATTTAGCAGGCTAATGGGTCTAAATTCTGTAACAAGGGTTGGGAATTCCACCTTAGGAATTAGTGCAACAAATGAAGAATTTAAACCACATGGGAATTTACCTGACTTTGAGAATTCACTATAGCATTCAAATAATTCCTTCCTTAGAACTTCCCAGAAATGTTTGATGAAACCTGGATTGAGGCCATCAAGGCCAGGGGACTTGTCTAGAGAAGAGTTCTTCAAAGCCAAATTTAATTCTTCCACTGAAAATTCCCTATCCAACCAAACTGAATCTGAGATTATATCTTATAACAAAAATTTTCAATTAATAATTGACTGATTACCTTTTTAAGGTAAAACGTATCATCTTATCTATATCTTATAACAAAAATTTTCAACTTTTTAGAATTATTATGACCAATATATATATTTATAGAGTTTGGCTCTATAGAGTACTTATTATTTGGAGTACTATAACATCACCGTTAGATTGAAATAGATCATGTGGTCAGGATTTATTTTTTTTAATGGCAAAGACGTAAATAACTGAACAATTAAGGGTGAAGTACTGCAACTCAAATTGATAATTGACTTTTTTTTAAATGGATTTAAAAAAGAGGCGTAACTGAAGAAAAACCAAAAAAATGCAGCACTCGCTCATCACTCTGGCAGTTACACATTTAATCAAATCCAACCACCTAGTTTAAGGGATAAGCAGTACAGAATAAAGTGCATTACAAATCTTCTTGAAATATAGAGCAGGACTTTTATTTTTATTTTCTTGTTGTACAAGCGAAAATAATGCATTTCACATGTTGGATCTTTATAGTTTCGTACTCATAACCTTGCAATTAGTATTATCAAATAAGGAAATAAAGAATAGCTGATCATGAGTGCAACTACGGAAGGTTTCTATTTCTTATTAAGGTAAGTGACAAAAACACAACTGCAGGACAAAACCAATGTACATCTACAGGACAAAAAAACTCCAATCATGACATTACCTGAACCAACTTCACCAAGAGTCATATTAGAACAATATACAGACTTCAACAAATGTTATAAACATGCAGGGAAGAAGATACAATGACAGATTTCTACAAACAGCAGTATCCATAAAACAACAAAATTGCATCCCTTAAAAAAAGTAACCACTTGTCTTCATAAACTTGATCCATTCGAAATATATAACTGAAATATCTTTATCATATATAAATTTACATAAAAAAAAGCAAAAAAATCTAGATCATTGGATAATAAACAAATTAATGGTTAAGATTTAGTACTCCAATCCTCCAATTTAAATAGTACTCCATAGAACTTTCTTATATATATATATATATATATATATATATATATATATATATATATATATATATATATCTATGTGTGTGTGTGTGTATGATTATTATCAAATCATATCATTTAAAAATTTAACTTACAAAATTCATTCAAATTATTGAAAAAATCATATAATAATAAAGAAAATTCGTTCATCGCACGGATAAGCTAGAAACATATAATAATCACAATAATAAAAAATAATGAAATATGACGCTCTCTCACGTGTTTCTAAATGAACGAACATTATAATAAATAAATTATTAATTGTAAATCATTATTTTATATTATTTTAACATCAAAACAAATCCTCGTAAAGTGCATATTGTATAAGGCGATTACATTCACTCCTCCTTAACACACCGTTAATCCTGACTTTTCAATACTAATATACTTAAATTTATCTTATTTTCAATAAAATTTAAACTCCTGATATTTTTTTTAAAATTAAACTCATAATATATTTTTTATAATTAATATATTTACATAATCACCTTATTTTTGACAAGTTTTGAATCCCTAATATTTTATAAAGAAAGAATAAAATTACCACTGCATTAATAATTGTTATAGCCAAAATTCAGTTCAGATATTTCAAGATGGAATCATATTAATTATAGATTCAATATGAGGGTCTCTTGGATAAATTAGGGTTTTGGTGAGAATTTGTAGAGGAAGGACGCGCCCTCACCTGTGAAGGGCGCGCCCTGGATGTTTGGAAAGTAATTAAATAAGTGTTGTTTATTGATTTTTATAGGTTGTTTGAAGAGTTCCCTCCTAGGGTATACCAGGAGGGGGAAGATGGGTAAATACTTGGTGTGTGCTTTGGAGCTCTGTTCTTATTATTAATGGGCGCGTTCTCATTGGGGAACTTCGGGGTAATCCTGCACTTTGCACCCAAAAGCTCTGGATTACTTGTCATACTATTTGGTGGGTGCTTCTCATTCGGGTGATAAGAATATGTTCCACACTTGGGGTAAACCATGACTATTCCTACATCCATGAAATCGGGAAATAGCTAGTAGCGGAAAGAATTAGTCCTCGACGGGGGAAGTTTCCTTATCCGTGAAGTCTTGAGATTATAAATAGGCCTTGGGCCTTTATGTTTAGGTTTCATAGTGGAACATTCCGGAAGCTGGAGCATCAATCCAAGCCCGTTTGAGTTTCTTGCTCTCCAAGAACTACGTATGATTGATCCTCTATAAATATTGGGGTACGTGGACCGATTGAGAGATTAGAAGTTTAGAGCTCTGAAGCAGCCACCATTAACTCTTATCAATCTCAACCATCAATTATATACAACCATCACACACCACCACTTTTTCCAGTAAAAGATCATCATTATAGATTTTGTCCCGATAACGTATCTCAAATTTTATTGTTCTCAAATTTCTCCGTCAACAATACTGAAGGTGGGACAAATAGTGATATTTTTAATAATATCTGTTCCCTTCTTTGGTGATTTTTTACTAGCACATGAGTGTTTCATATTTTGTTAAAAAAATTTGATCACGAAATAAGTTAAATGAAATGTACTCCAAGCAATATTTTATTGTGGTTGACTGTACATGGGAAGTCTCATTTTAAAAATATGGTCAATTATCAATCGATTCAATTATTTCATTTTAATGTATTAAATGAATCTTTGATAAATTTTTGATATCATGTGAATCATTCATTTTAAATTAATTTACATTCTAGTAAATTTTAAAATTTTAATAAATTAGAAAAGTTGAGTAGGGTAATTTTTTAGCTAGGCATGTCAGTCTTGACCTATTTCTATATATGTTCATTACATCGGATTTTTAGCATTGTGTGTACCCATTTTCTTTTATATTCAAATTCAAACTTTAAATCTATAAAATTTTCGAAATAATTTCATCAGTAGCATATTATCTTAAAATCCTATCATCACTTTGCCATATGGATAAGTCCACGTCAGTTTCACATCGAAAAATTAACGAAAAAAGTTTATTTTGATGCCGACTTTTCAAAAAATTAGCAAAATGAAACTCATTTTATGTCAAGTTACTTAAATGAGGCTAAAAATTTGTTGATGATCCATTTAATATATTAGAACGAAAGAAGTGAGTTAGTTGATAATTAATCCTTTTAGAAATATAAATATTGTAACACCCCCAGATCCGGGGTCAGGGATCTGGTCGTTACCGTCTCAATTCCCATTCAAAATTCAACATAAATATTAAATTACAACCTTGTGACCCAAAACAGTAACATAAAACACACCCGTTATAGTCCCAGAGATGAAATCAGAGTAACTATCAAATTTTATTAATCACATTATGAGTTCTTACAATCCAAAAGAATTTCAATATAAATACATACTCTTTGCCATCCATTTACATGAGTCATACTAGACCATATACTTGGTACTGAAAGAATAAATCTATCCTACCAATAGCTGTCTCTTCGGCTCTGGTAGTCTCATCGTTCTCACAAGCGTCGAGTGCGCCTTGTGCGAGTCATCTGGTCTAGCTGTTGTTGTGATATAATAATAAAGCAATGGTGAGCAATAGGCCACCAACAATAATATATAACTGAATGATAATATATAACAGTTCAAAAGTATCTTTCAAACCATATGCATTTATGGAAATGATGCCAGAATAACATGAACGATGAAGTTACGAGGTAACTCAAAATGCATATATAGGTGGGAATATCTGCTATGTCAAAGATAAGCCAGATATCATCATTTATCATATTAAGAGGAACTTGCAAGGAAAATATTGCAATTCCAGTTATTAACATTTTTCGAAGTCTTACAACCTGAAAGAAGTCTCTTCGATACGTGTTGCGGAAGACACCGTCAACCTGAAAGAAGTCTCTTCGATACGTGTTGCAGGGAATCCCCAATTTGGGAGATGAAGCAATACTGGAGTCATTACGCGCCAGCTGTCCCATTCCCTGATGATCAGTCGGGGATGGTACAGCCCAATATAGTTTACTACCGGTAGAAGGAAGAACTGACGGCTCCACTTGTAGATTGCCTTAATAGTAACTCCCTGGCCAATGCTTAGGCCTTGTGATGGACCGCGCGACTCGGCCTCTTACACACGACTCCTAGTTCGAATAAATCCACAGCATTGAAACGTAGAATTTGTCCTCCCTTCCCAAAGTGAAATACTTGTTGATAAGACTCCACAAAGTAGTCGTATCTAGTTGGAAAGGAAAATTCACCATCATTTCCCAAGCTTTTGCTTGTTAATGGATATCAACTTGTTCCAACAATCTTACTCCTCGAATGATGAGAAGGTACACACAGACTTAATGAGTCCATAGCAACCAAGTTGCGAGTGAAAAGGATAAATTATGACCGGGAAGTCAACAAGATAAATAACATTGTTCAAGTAGGTTCCCCTATAATATGGAAGTTTGAGCGAGCATTTAAATCCTTTTAAGATAGATTTAAATGAAAAATAAAGAGTTGGGAACCTTTCCTTGATAAAATAGTCGTAAAAAGACTCCGAAATATTTTACATAATATCTGGAGGTGAAGGATAATCTCCAAATAATATAAATCATTTTAAAAAGAATTTTAAAAGAATTAAAAAAATATTCCAAGAATATTTATTTACTCAATAATAATTACAGAATATTATTAACTCATAATATTGCTCGTAAGTAATCCTCGAATGAATATATGGAATTATTTAATAAAATAAATCCCTCCTTAAATGAATATTCGAAATAATATTCATTAAATAATTAAACTCCAATAAATATTTAAAATAATATTCAATAAATAAGTCAAACCTTAAATGAATATTTGAAAATAATGTTCATCTAATATTTAATCTTCTAAATGAATATCCCAATAACATTCATTTAATAAATAATCTTCTAGATGAATATCCAAATAATATTCATTTAATAAAGAATCTTCTAAATGAATATCCAAATAATATTCATTTAGTAATCAAAACTTTAAAGGAATAATCGAAATAATATTCCTTAAGTAAATAGAACTTCCAATGAATATTTTAAAATAATATTCATTAAGTACATAAAATCTTAAATGAATATTCGAAAGTAATATTCATTTAATAAATAACATTCTAATGAATATCAAAATAATATTCATTAAATAATCAACTCTAAATGAATATTCAAAACTAACATTCATTTATTATCTCTCGCCTGAGATAATACTCGAATAACATTCCTCGAAATATTTCCAAGTAATTGATACTTTATGGAATATAATAACGTTTAACAATAACATTCCTCAGATAAATAATAATCTGTCGTTGGAATCCCTCCGGGTTTCCACGACTATCTATAACTCAAAATACCGACTCCCGGTCTATATTTAGAATGAATATCATATGCCCTTCGCTAAGGGTCTTACCAAAACAATACGGCTTATTACTGATAAATCGTATCTAGTCTATAAGCCAATATCAATTCAGGGAACAAGTATCACAAAAACCAGAGTCACAATATAATTGGAAACAGGCATGCATGCGATGGCATATGTAAAATAGAAATCATATACATATATTATCACAACAACAGGTTCAAAGGTTTGAACACTTGCCTGGTAATCAGGTGTGGGTGGAGATAGCGTGTCCTGGGTCTGCTCGATGATCTATAAACAATTAGAACATTCGAGATTAACCACTTAACACGTTTTAAAATTCTAAGTATAACTTCACTTAAATCGAAACACATTTTCGAATTATCTCGTTATACACCTTTTAGTGTAACTCTTTTTATTACTGATACGATCTGACATTCGTTCGTTATTACGACATGTCATCGTACCCACACTCGGTATATACTTAAGTCGTGTAAGTTCTAAAGTCGATTGATTACGAACTGGGATTATACTTCGAGTTTTATCGTTCGTTTTCTAAGTGTTTTACCAAAGTTATAACCAAGCGGGTTTTTAGGGGTTCGTTCGCGTTTAACTTTGATTCCAACATTTTTATAAAATCGAAAAACGATCCGTTTCACATGAGATTTTCTCTCACACCTTCCTTTTTACCTCTAGTATTTAATTACCAAGATTTGCCACTGACTTACATATTTTACGAGGGTTTAATTTCAGTTACGAATTCTCATTTACGGTTTCGAACTACTTTTAGTATATCGGCCATAACTCCTAAACCGTAAGTTGGAATGTTTCGATTCTTGCGCCAAAACGATCTATGGCTCGAGATCTACAAGGGTATGTCATTTATACATCACGGCCAGAAACTAATCCTAAACTGTTATGCACGGTTTTCTAGAGGTTAACAAAAATCGGGCATTACGACGGCTATAACTCGGATATTTCCAAAATCAAAACCCTCCAAATAATCATTCAATCCACTACCAACACTCATGGGCACTATTTATCATCTCCCTCACTGTCTCAACAGGTCTTGGAGCCACAAAACATATATTAACCTTTTTATAACACCCACACAACATACATGTTCTAAATCATGAATACAAGCCATAAACATTATCAAATCTCATCTAAAATTCCATTAAAACTCAAATCAAAGACTAGGGTTCTTGAAGTTTATACCTTCCTTGGAGTATGTAAGACCTTAATAAACCTTGATCAATCCTTAGAACACCTTAACAAAGCTTCGATCATCCAAAAGAATCAAGAAAAACAATGTTAGTTTATTCACCCTCCTCTTTCTTGATTTTTTTGAAAATGGAAACAAAGGAGTTTGAAGCTAAAATTTTGAGGAGATTACTTTCTTGAAATATAGGACTCACCTTCAAAATTACAAGATCAAACAAGGAGTGGAAGCTTGATTTCTCCTTTTGAATTAATGAAAAATTCGAATGGTGCTTGCTTGGGGAGAGTTTGGTGTTTCTTTGCTTTCTTCTCTCAATAATGCATAAAGTGAGATGAGATGGAATAATATCTCATCTTGTATTGCTTTATTAAAGTGAAAATGAAATGGATGGTGAGATTGGAAGACATATGTTGCACTTGGATGCAATCTTGCTAACTAGTAGTTAGTTTGGCTAAGCACTAGTTCCATTACTAAGTGTGCTAGTTTGCATGAGTCATCACTTGGTTTAATAGATATTTTCCACCACTACATGCATGTATCTTGATTCCCTGCTTGTTTCTTTGTCCTGTTATTGCTCAATTCTTTGATCGTTCGGAGGAATAACTCATTCGTTTCTAGTTAGGGTTTTATCGGAATCCGTCTTAATATTTATAATAATATTCTCCATCATTCATAATAATTCTTGAATCCATATTCCTTAAATCCCTTCAATAATTCCTTAAGTCCTTCAGTGTCCAGGAAAATCTCGGGGAAAATAAAAGTGCTATTTTTCAAAATTCGACAGCTTTTACATACACTCTTTTTCCCCTTGGATCACTAATACGAACTCAGAATTTCGTTCTGGGTACTTCTATATAGCGTCGTCTAATAATATTCCTAAATCCACCAAAATCACTATTCATCCATTTTTCTTTACTCATCCTCTTAGTGTTATACAATTGTCCCTGATCTCTTTCGATCGTTCCTTAACCTTTTTACGGACCCACTGGACCAATAACAGATATCGATCTGGATGACATAAGAATAACCTTTCCTTTCGAATTATCAAATCTCAATTCCCTAGGAGATAGATAATTCTCATCTAAATCATCAACCAATAGTATTCTTTATGGCATATAAACATTTGAATCCAAATCTATTTCTTTCATTCATTATCTCAGTCGTTACATCGTAGTCATAATCACTATTCGCCATTACCTCAGTGTATTATAAATTTTTTTAATTATATCCAAAATTTGGGGTTCTTACAGTCTCCCCTCCTTAAAAGGATTCCGTCCTGGAACCAGGTAGGAAGCAAAGAGTCGTTTGCCTGTCGTTCACTTTTTAGCTTCCGGCTCAACTCTTAATCGTTCTGCCCTTTCTCAGCACATCTACTAGTGCTACAATCCATTCTTTATCCTTTTTCCATCAACTTTGTCATTTTTCGTACAACACACTATCCGGGTTATGCTCTTACTCAGTCTTATCCCTATTGATAGCTGCAGTAACATTGGTGTCACTATCCCACTGCGAATTTGGAGGTAACCTCGCTCACACTGTGTATTTCCTAATCGCTTTAATCTTCACAATCTCGATCAATATAGAGAAGTGGAAAGATTTATTGAGAGATCACTATGATCAATTGAACATTTGTTATATTGCATAGCTAGTACAGAAGGGGGCCAGCCTTTAGTACTTGACAAGCAATTAAACAAGTTATGGTATTCCACTTAGACTTCTATCACATAGAAAGATAGTCATGTAGCAGTACCTCCCCTCCTTAAAGGGTTGTTCTTCTCAATTCATAAAGAAGATGAATAAGAGAGAAGAAAATAAAAGAATTCTAAAGGATTATAGAAAGTTTTCACGATTGTAAAATATCATACTCAGAATTTACCTCTGAACTATAGAGGTTCATTAAGGAAGAAATTAATCATAATTATATCCAATACTATTTGATCGTAACCTCACGTATCAACATATCTTGCTGCTTTGTCCACTATTCTCTGGACCTGTACTCTGGTTCAACCTTAGCAACACTTACTTTTGGAAAATCTTTGAACCTCTCAGGTTAAATCTTAGTTTCTCGCTTGACACCATTGTTACTGACATTCCATGTCACGCTACTAGCTTTTTCATATCTATAATATTAACACTATCAGGTTGTCATCCCGAGAATTCATCAGAAAACCCTTTTATTAATCCATTCATAACATTCCTTGCTTCATATCCCATAGTTGCTTTTGATAAGTGGATTTTATATCCACTTATTATGCGCTAAATGGCCTAGATTAATGGTTTATCCTTAAGTATGTTGTGTCTTTTAATTCATTTTTGTTGTGTTCCAGCATTTGTTGTGCAGAACTCGCAACTTTAGGTATCGTGGCGATAAAATGCTAAAAACGGTGAAATTTTGCTCTAATTCGGAATTAAGAGTTGCCAAAAGAATTATCATAAAGAAATTCCGAGTGATATATTCTTAAAGCAGAAATCCCGGTTGGAATTGATATAATTTCTGTTAAGCAAAAGGAATCTAGTTTCAGATCCTCAGCAGGCCGTAATTTACACCTGAACGAGCAAGGAGAAAATAGAATTATCACAAAAAGATGGAAAGTAATATATTCTTAAAAAGAAAGTCCCGGTTGGAATTGATATATTTTTCTTTATGCAAAAGGAGTCCAGTTCCAGGTCCGCAATAGACCGCAGCTTAAGCATTATGGATTATTTATATTAATAAATATTTAATTTAATTAGGAAATTATATTTTTAAATATCTAATAATATTAGATATTAATTTTTATAATTTCTGGATTAAATTAATTATTTATTAATTAAAGATAAAAAGCTATGCGGTTTAAAAACAATTTTTCCGGACATATAATTATCAAAGCAGTGCAGAGTGTTGTGGTCAGCCAAGGAAGTAAAAAAAAAAAAAAAAAGCAAAAGCAAAAGCAAAAGAAAGAAAGCAATTGTTTTGTAAGCATAAAGGACTGTCGGCAAAACAAAGAAAAAAGAGAAAGGAAAAAAAAAATAAAAAGTAAAGGAAAAGAATTGAACTATAAGATTGGTCTGCTTGGTGTGGGAGACACGCGCTCAATTCCTTCTTCTGTCTGCAGCGCGTGGATGCCACGCGCGTGGCCTGCGACTGGGCATGGTTGAGTGCAGTTAGTGGATGGCTGTTGATTGAAGCTTTCGGCCTGTTTAAATTAATAGTGTGGGCTGCTGTATTATATTTTTTGTAATTCTTTTTATTTCTTTTTAATTTTATTTTATTAATTGGTGTGCTAATTTTTTGCTATAAATAGGTGAGTTCTCAAGCTCAAAAATCACACAACATTTTGGAGAGCAATAAATTCTCTCTTGTATTCTCTCTTTTTTTCTTGTAATTTTAAGTTTCATTTTTATACACTTTAAATTTTTGCAATTTTAGTATAATTGTTATTTTGGTTGAAGAATTTACGGGGATTATTTGGAGCGCTCTTTTCTTTCATTGGAAGCTATTTCGGTTCTACTTTCTAACTCTTGTAATTTTCATATTTAATTTATCGTAATTTTTAATTTAGTTTTATTATTGTTGTTATTATTATTATTATTATTATTATTATTATTATTATTATTATTATTATTATTATTATTATTATTATTATTATTATTATTATTATTAGTTTTATTATTATGATATCAATTAATCCCATGATGACGATTCTTTTAATTATGAACTAATCGCCGTCATGGGATTCTAATGGATTTATTTAAATAATTTAGTAATTCGATGCCTTAATAATTTGTATTATGATAAAAATTCAGATTGCCTAATGTGGTTGCGCTTAATTTATTAGATGCGTAGCTAACGTCTAAATTATTAATTCCTAATGAATGCGAAAGTGGATTTAGGAATTTAGAATTTGCCATGTTAGCATAGGTTCGTAATTGTCATGTACATTTACGATAAGTGATAGGATTTTTTTCACATCACCCTATGTAGTCATAATAAGGGAATTTATTCGTAAACCAGTTATGTTTTCAAATCTTATAGACATATAAGGTCTAAACATAAAAGGTGTCCTCGCGACTTCTATCTTTTTAAGTGGATGTTTGTGTGGTTTGATATAAGTTAAGACTGAAAGGCGCTTATGTTATTTTCGTGTTCCCGACTAGCTTTCGTAAATTATCAAAATTACTTTGAAATTAAGGCATTAATTCTAAATGAAATAAATAATGAAATTAGAATCCCATGTTTTTCTCATATAAATTTTCATTTAATTAAATTAATTAGTCCGAATTATTTAATATTACTAATTTAATTAATCAATTAGAAAAATACAAAAATACCCACTTTTGATATTTATTCAAGCAGTTTGTTGTTTTATCATACGTCGTTGCTTAAATATTATTTCTGAACAAACACCAAGTCTCTGTGGGAACGAATTTATTATATTAGTTGTGACCGCGTACACTTGCGCAGTTAGTTTTCGAACCAACAAGTTTTTGGCGCCGCTGCCGGGGACTTCGGTGTTATTTTCAGAAATTGTGTTTACATCAACGGAGGTTAAACTTAACTGACTTGAATTTTTTGTTTATTTTTTCTAAACGTCGTGTTTTCTCGCTCTGCCAGTATAAGGATCTTGAGTTGTTTATGCTAACACGTGCCCAAGCCCTTAAATCAAGAACCGTAATAAAGCTGGAAGAAGAGTTAGACATGGCGGAAGATGTGCCCAAGACGTTGATGGACTATTCTCAACCAAAAATCAATGACATTCAGTCAAGCATCGTCAGGCCAGCCATTGCAGCCAACACATTTGAAATCAAACCTGGCACAATCCAGATGGTACAAAACTCTGTCCAGTTCGGGGGAACGCCAACGGAAGATCCAAATATGCATATCCGAAACTTCATAGAGATTTGTGACACATTCAAATTCAACAACGTGTCAGATGATGCTGTAAGGTTGAGACTCTTTCCATTTTCTCTGCGGGACAAAGCTAAAGGATGGTTGCACTCTCTCCCAGCTGGCTCGATAACAACATGGGAGGAACTCGCTCAAAAATTCCTCACTAAATTCTATCCCATGGCAAAAACAGCTGCCATAAGGAATGCTATTGCTTAGTTCACACAACAGGCGGGGGAATCTTTATGTGAAGCTTGGGAACGCTACAAGGAGATGCTAAGAAAATGCCCTCATCATGGCATGCCCAACTGGATGGTCATAAATTGTTTCTATAATGGATTGGGATGACAATCAAGACCTATTGTGGATGCAGCTTCAGGAGGAGCATTATGGGCTAAAAGTTATGAAGCTGCCTACGAACTAATTGAAATGATGGCGGCTAATGAGTATCAGAATCCGACACAGAGGATGCCTCAACACAAGGTGGCAGGAATCCTCGAGGTTGATGCAGTCACATCCCTATCAGCTCAGCTTGAAGCGCTAAACATGATGGTGGATTCTTTGACAAACTATGGGGTACAACAAGTAGCAAGTGTTTGTGAGCTATGTGCCGGTAAACATGAAACGAATCAATGTGCAATTTCCAATGAATCAGTGCACTTTGTGAGCAATTTTCAAAAGCAGCAGCATCCGGTCCCAAACACTTACCAACCCAACAACAGAAACCATCCTAACTTCAGCTGGAGCAACAATAACAATGGATTGCAACCACCACCGCAACCATATCAAGCCCAACCACCATATCAACCACACCCATATCAACAACAACCATACCATCAAACCCAAAATCAGCAATATGGGGCCAGACCATACAATCCCTCAGGACTATATCAACAGCAGGGGCATCAACTTCAGAATCAATACCCCCGAAACAATCTCAACCTCCGGGAATTAATCAGCAATATTATGCAGGTTCAGGTCAACAGTCTGCTGAGAAATCAGAATTGGAAGAACTCAGATTAATGTGTAAGAGCCAGGCTGTATCTCTTAAAACTCTGGAAAACCAAATTGGCCAAATAGCAAACGCCTTACTCAATAGGCCACAAGGAGTTGTCCCTAGTGACACAGAAACAAACCCTGGAAAAAGGGATGGCAAAGAGCAAGTCAAAGCTATCACTTTAAGGTCGGGCAAAATCTTAGAGGACCAAGAAGTTGAAAGGGTAATCGAACAGCCAGAGGCTCAGGGCAACCACACCACTACGAAGGAACAAACGGCGATCTTGAAGCCTGAAAATATCATCAGCAAACCGGAGGGTGTCAGCGCACCATCTGAGAAGGCATCTGAGGAGCATAAAACTGCAAACACTCAAATCTACCCACCTCCACCATATCCGCAGAGACTCCAGAAGCAGAAATTGGATAAGCAGTTTGCTAAATTCTTAGAGGTATTCAAGAAGCTACATATTAATATACCTTTTGCAGAAGCATTGGAGCAGATGCCGAGTTATGCTAAGTTTATGAAGGGTATTCTATCAAGGAAGCTGAAACTTGAGGAATTAGAAACTGTTGCCTTAACAGAAGAATGCAGCGCCATCCTCCAACAGAAACTGCCTCCGAAGCTCAAAGATCCTGGAAGCTTCACCATACCATGTACTATTGGTAATCTGTCTTTTGAAAAGTGCTTGTGTGACTTGGGAGCTAGCATCAATCTGATTCCATTGTCGGTTTTCATGCAACTTGGTCTACCTGATCCAAAACCCACAAATATCTCCTTACAGCTAGCAGACCGGTCAGTTACGTATCCAAGAGGAATAGTGGAAGATGTCTTGGTAAAAGTGGATAAGCTCATCTTCCCAGCTGACTTTGTTATTCTAGATTTCGAGGAGGATAAGAAGATTCCCATTATCTTGGGGAGACCATTCTTAGCTACAGGTCGGACGTTGATTGATGTCCAGCAAGGTGAACTCACAATGAGGGTGCAAGACCAAAACATCACTTTTAATGTGTTCAAAGCAATGAAGCTTCCATCTGAAGAGGAGTGTTTCAAAGTTGACTTGGTAGATTCTACAGTTAGAACGGAGCTTGAGCAGATGTTATTAACAGACCCCTTGGAGAAAGCCTTGATAGGGGATTCTGAGGTGGAAGATGAAGAAGGAGCAGAACAACTTCAGCAATTAAATTCAGCTTCTTGGAAGAGAAGATTTGATATGCCATTTGAGTCTCTTGGATTAGCAGAACTAAAAAATTCCCAGGAGCGTCTAAAGCCATCTATTGAAGAAGCTCCTATACTTGAACTCAAACCATTGCCGGACCACTTGCGGTATGCGTTTCTGGGTGATGCATCTACATTACCTGTTATTATTGCTTCTAATCTATCAGGGAGTGAGGAAGATAAACTTCTGCGAATTCTGAGAGAATTCAAATCAGCCATTGGATGGACCATAGCAGATATCAAGGGAATCAGCCCTTCGTATTGCATGCACAAAATTCTGCTAGAGGAAGGAAGTAAACCTACTGTTGAGCATCAGCGAAGACTTAATCCTATTATGAAGGAGGTGGTGAAGAAAGAGATTCTTAAGTGGTTGGATGGTGGTATCATCTACCCTATTTCAGACAGTTCTTGGGTGAGTCCAGTTCAGTGTGTGCCCAAGAAATGAGGCATGACAGTTGTAACCAATGAGAAGAATGAACTCATTCCTACTCGGACAGTCACAGGATGGAGAATATGGATGGACTATCGCAAGGTGAACAAGGCCACCAGAAAAGATCATTTTCCTCTTCCATTCATCGATCAAATGCTGGATAGGTTGGCTGGCCATGAATATTACTGCCTTCTCGATGGTTATTCAGGCTATAATCAGATTTGTATCGCCCCAGAAGATCAGGAGAAGACCACATTCACTTGTCCTTTTGGCACTTTTGCTTTTCGTCGAGTTTCTTTCGGGCTATATGGTGTACCGGCTACCTTTCAGAGATGCATGATGGCCATATTCTCTGACATGATTGGAATAAATGTGGAGGTTTTCATGGATGACTTTTCAGTTTTTGGAACTTCGTACGATGAGTGCTTGCACAACCTGAGCCTAGTGCTGAAAAGATGTGTTGAGACTAATCTGGTGCTCAATTGGGAGAAATGTCATTTCATGGTGCAAGAAGGAATCATTCTTGGGCACAAGGTATCTAGTAAAGGGCTCGAGGTGGATAAGGTAAAAGTAGAGACTATTGAACGACTGCCTCCTCCAGTCTCAGTTAAAGGAATCCGTAGCTTTCTTGGACATGCAGGTTTCTATCGACGATTCATACAAGACTTCTCCAAAATTTCTAAGCCATTGTGCAATTTGCTGGAGAAAGACAAACCTTTCAAGTTCGATGATGATTGCTTGACTGCTTTCGAGCTATTGAAGAAGAAGTTGACATCAGCCCCGATTATTACAGCACCTAATTGGGAAGAGCAATTCGAGCTAATGTGCGACGCTAGCGATTTTGCCGTGGGAGCTGTGCTTGGTCAACGAAAGAAAAATGTTTTTCATGTGGTTTACTATGCTAGTAAAACCCTTAACGATGCACAGCTAAATTACACCACTACGGAGAAAGAGCTTTTGGCAGTTATCTATGGTTTTGAGAAATTCAGGTCCTATTTGCTTGGGACGAAGGTGACAGTCTACACTGATCATGCAGCCATTAGGTATCTATTTTCAAAAAAAGAGTCTAAATCACGATTGATTCGTTGGGTTCTTCTGCTGCAAGAATTTGAGCTTGAAATAAAAGACAGGAAGGGGACAGAAAATCAGGTAGCCGATCATCTATCGCGGTTGGAGGAGCATGGTAAGGATAAGACACTAATCAATGAATCATTCCCATATGAGCAGTTGTTCGTAGTGCACGGAGAAGTGCCATGGTTTGCAGATATTGTGAATTATCTGGTGAGCAACGTCATTCCGTCAGAATTCTCTTATGCCCAAAAGAAGAAGTTTTTGCATGATGTGAAGTGGTATCGATGGGATGAACCATTCTTGTTCAGGCAGGGAGCAGATCAGGTTATCAGGAGATGCATTCCTTACAATGAAACGGAGGAGATTTTGCGAGATTGCCACTCTACCACATACGGTGGTCATTATGGTGGAGAGAAGACCGCGGCTCGAGTACTTCAGGCAGGATTCTTCTGGCCAACCTTGTTTAAAGATTCTCATCAATTTGTATTGGGATGTGACCGCTGTCAACGGGTTGGAAATATCTCCAAGAGGAATGAGATGCCTCTCAACATGCTTCTTGAAGTTGAGATTTTCGATGTCTGGGGGATAGATTTCATGGGACCATTTGTCTCATCTTGCAACAACCAGTACATCCTGCTACCGGTAGACTATGTGTCCAAATGGGTAGAAGTCAAAGCTCTGCCTACAAACGATGCTAAAGTGGTGATAAACTTTCTGCACAAGAACATATTTACCCGTTTCGGAACTCCACGGGCAATAATCAGTGATGAGGGGACACATTTTTGCAATCAAAAATTCACTGCATTAATGGCAAGGTACCGTATGACACATCGGGTTGCAACAGCGTATCATCCTCAAACTAATGGTCAGGCAGAAGTCTCCAACAGGGAAATCAAGCGGATTTTGGAAAAGGTGGTGAATCCTTCAAGGAAAGATTGGTCCTTGAAGCTAGACGAAGCTGTTTGGGCATACAGAACCGCGTATAAAACACCCCTAGGTATGTCTCCTTTTCAGTTGGTGTATGGTAAGGTTGTCATTTGCCTGCCGAGCTTGAGCACAAGGCATACTGGGCTTTGAAGAAATTGAACTTCGACATGAAAGTTGCTGGAGAAAAGAGGATGCTTCAACTGAATGAGCTTGATGAGCTTCGTCTACAGGCTTATGAGAATAACAAGCTGTACAAGGAAAAGGTCAAGAGATGGCATGATAGAAGGTTGGTACATAAGACATTTGTACCGGGTCAAATGGTTCTACTTTTCAACTCTCGGCTAAGACTTTTTCCTGGAAAGCTCAAGTCAAGGTGGTCAGGTCCGTTCACGGTTAAAACAGTGTTTTCGCATGGTGCAGTGGAAATTTTTGATAAGTCACCTGATCAGTCTTTTAAGGTGAATGGGCAGAGGCTTAAGCATTATCATGGGGGTACGGTGAACCGGGATGAATTCACCGCTTTTCTTACCCCAGCATGATCGAGTTACAGAAGGAACGTCCGGCTAAATGACGTTAACGACAGCGCTTCATGGGAGGCAACCCATAGGTTTGGTGTTTTTATGTGTGGTTTGATTTTGTGTGATTTTGTTCAGTTTGCAGGCCATTGGCGAGTTGCAGGATTAACCTCAGTTTGGAGCTCATTTCCACCACCTGATTCACCGCCCGAGGAGGGCGACGATGCCGACAGTAAGGGGAGTTTTCTTTTATCCTTTATCTATACCTTCAATGAGGACATTGAATATTTTATGTTTGGGGGGTGATTTAGGATATTTGATTAATCGAGTCATAGTATTGTATATAGGTTCATGTAGTTCATAATGCACACCATGCTAGTTTTATTTCATATAATTCATATTCTGCAAAAAAAATAAAAAAAAATTGCATATTCATGATTAGTTGCATATCATATTTTCCTTCATCCCGTAGCACTTGGTAGTTCCGTTTAGTAGTCAATGATGAAGTTGAGTGTGATAATGATAGATAGAGGGCTGATTTAAATACTTATGAATTGACGTGCATGTTACAGAAACACAATCTTACACAACTCATCGGTTGCTTTTGGGCTAGGTTAAGGTCATGCTTGTTTGGTTGTTGAAATTTAATCACCTGATTATATTTGGAATTTTCTTTATTCCCTTGATAGCGTAGAATCACTAAATATAAGTTTGGGGGAAACCAGGGTTCATGCTAGTTTGTGTGTAATTGTTAATAATGGATAGGTGTCAATTGGCTAGTAGCCAGCTCATATTTATATGAGTAGTCTAGGGTTGGAATTGAGAATTCTTATTCCAGATTGCATATAAAAAAAATAAAAAAAAGAAAAAAAAAAGAAAAAAAAAGAGAAAAAAAAAGAGTGTTATGCTATTGTGAGTATGCAGAATTGGCCAGGATGAGCTCTTTAATACTCGAGCAATTAAGTTCTAGGGGACTCAAGCCTAGTGACCTAAGACTTTTCCGGTCTGGGATCCACTAACCTAACGCTCCCTACATGGGTATTATTGTATAAGCCTTTTGGGGTCTCATCCATTGCACGGTCAAATAAGCATGTGTGTTGTGTATAGTATTATACGTCTTAGTTGTTAGTAATAAAGCATGAATTCCTGTCTAAACTCAAATGATGATGGAGGTGTTTCTAAGTTATGAAGTGTCTAGCGTTCATTCTATTTATAAACTTGTGATTGTCTTGGCGAAGAATAAGTATGGCTTTGATCTAGCGCTAGGAGTAATTCTGATGAGCATTGCACACACGCACGTTTCTGTACTTGTACATGTTAATATGCGGGTATTTAGTCGATCTCTATTTGGAATCTTCACATTCTCTGAGTCACTCTGCTAAATTGGTTATTGCTTTGCTTATGGGATCCTTGCATCAGTTGCATTCATGCATTTAGAGGTAGTCGAGTCTGTTTTCGCTTGAGGACAAGCATCAGTTTAAGTTTGGGGGTGTGATAAGTGAATTTTATATCCACTTATTATGCGCTAAATGGCCTAGATTGATGGTTTATCCTTAAGTATGTTGTGTCTTTTAATTCATTTTTGTTGTGTTCCAGCATTTGTTGTGCAGAACTCGCAACTTTAGGTATCGTGGCGATAAAAGGCTAAAAACGGTGAAATTTTGCTCTAATTCGGAATTAAGAGTTGCCAAAAGAATTATCATAAAGAAATTCTGAGTGATATATTCTTAAAGCAGAAATCCCAGTTGGAATTGATATATTTTCTGTTAAGCAAAAGGAATCCAGTTTCAGATCCTCAGCAGGCCGTAATTTACACCTGAACGAGCAAGGAGAAAATAGAATTATCACAAAAAGATGGAAAGCGATATATTCTTAAAAAGAAAGTCCCGGTTGGAATTGATATATTTTTCTTTATGCAAAAGGAGTCCAGTTCCAGGCCCGCAATAGACCGCAGCTTAAGAATTAAGGATTTATTTATATTAATAAATATTTAATTTAATTAGGAAATTATATTTTTAAATATCTAATAATATTAGATATTTATTTTTATAATTTCTGGATTAAATTAATTATTTATTAATTAAAGATAAAAAGCTATGCGGTTTAAAAACAATTTTTCCGGACATATAATTATCAAAGCAGTGCAGAGTGTTGTGGTCAGCCAAGGAAGTAAAAAAAAAAAAAAAAGCAAAAGCAAAAGAAAGAAAGCAATTGTTTTGTAAGCATAAAGGACTGTCGGCAAAACAAAGAAAAAAGAGAAAGGAAAAAAAAAGTAAAGGAAAAGAATTGAATTGTAAGATTGGTCTGCTTGGTGTGGGAGACACGCGCTCAATTCCTTCTTCTGTCTGTAGCGCGTGGACGCCACGCGCGTGGCCTGCGACTGGGCATGGTTGAGTGCAGTTAGTGGATGGCTGTTGATTGAAGCTTTCGGCCTGTTTAAATTAATAGTGTGGGCTGCTGTATTATATTTTTTGTAATTCTTTTTATTTCTTTTTAATTTTATTTTATTAATTGGTGTGCTAATTTTTTGCTATAAATAGGTGAGTTCTCAAGCTCAAAAATCACACAACATTTTGGAGAGCAATAAATTCTCTCTTGTATTCTCTCTTTTTTTCTTGTAATTTTAAGTTTCATTTTTATACACTTTAAATTTTTGCAATTTTAGTATAATTGTTATTTTGGTTGAAGAATTTACGGGGATTATTTGGAGCGCTCTTTTCTTTCATTGGAAGCTATTTCGGTTCTACTTTCTAACTCTTGTAATTTTCATATTTAATTTATCGTAATTTTTAATTTAGTTTTATTATTGTTGTTATTATTATTATTATTATTATTATTATTATTATTATTATTATTATTATTATTATTATTATTATTAGTATTATTATTATGATTTCAATTAATCCCATGATGACGATTCGTTTAATTATGAACTAATCGCCGTCATGGGATTCTAATGGATTTATTTAAATAATTTAGTAATTCGATGCCTTAATAATTTGTATTATGATAAAAATTCAGATTGCCTAATGTGGTTGCGCTTAATTTATTAGATGCGTAGCTAACGTCTAAATTATTAATTCCTAATGAATGCGAAAGTGGATTTAGGAATTTAGAATTTGCCATGTTAGCATAGGTTCGTAATTGTCATGTACATTTACGATAAGTGATAGGATTTTTTTCACATCACCCTATGTAGTCATAATAAGGGAATTTATTCGTAAACCAATTATGTTTTCAAATCTTATAGACATATAAGGTCTAAACATAAAAGGTGTCCTCGCGACTTCTATCTTTTTAAGTGGATGTTTGTGTGGTTTGATATAAGTTAAGACTGAAAGGCGCTTATGTTATTTTCGTGTTCCCGACTAGCTTTCGTAAATTATCAAAATTACTTTGAAATTAAGGCATCAATTCTAAATGAAATAAATAATGAAATTAGAATCCCATGTTTTTCTCATATAAATTTTCATTTAATTAAATTAATTAGTCCGAATTATTTAATATTACTAATTTAATTAATCAATTAGAAAAATACAAAAATACCCACTTTTGATATTTATTCAAGCAGTTTGTTGTTTTATCATACGTCGTTGCTTAAATATTATTTCTGAACAAACACCAAGTCTCTGTGGGAACGAATTTATTATATTACTTGTGACCGCGTACACCTGCGCAGTTAGTTTTCGAACCAACAGCTTTCCCAGTCTTTTCTTTATCAATCACATCCTTCTTATCATCTTATTCTTATTTACTTCTGTTATTTACTTTCACCTTCATCTCTTTATTGAGATATCTTTTGCACTTGGTACCTCCTTATTGGTATCCCGTTACATTTACTCTATAATCCTCACATTATTCCAATTTAAATTCTCCGAAATGAATCTGGCCGATCCCTTTAACTTAGATTCAATATAATCTACTTCTATCAACTTATTTCTCATCATTTATTCTTTTCTACCCGCGGTTTTCCACAGGTTGTCTTTTGTAAGTCAGACCAGGTCGTACATCTACCTGCTTGCACTCTTATCATCTGTTGAGCATCTGCGTTTTACTGGTGTAGCTTTGCCACATGAAACACATTACTACCATGCTATAAGCTTTGGGGGTAAAACTGGGTCGAATGCCACCTTCTGAACACTTTTAAACTCTCAGGTGGCCTAATAAGTCTCGGGCTCAACTGCCCTTCTCTCTAAATCTCATTAATTCTTTCTATGGGAATACATTTAGCATCATGAATCATCAACCTCATATTCTCTATCTTGTTTGCGCAGAAGTACACTAACACAAACTTGCTTGTCATTCATCAACATGCCATTTAGCTTATCAATAGCAGCACTTTCTTTATCTTTACGTTGTCATCTACTTTCTTAGAAGAATCACCACCGCTTGTTGTTTACGTAGTGCGTTAATAGCTAACCATACGGGTTTTAATCCTTTAGGGAGACAAAGTAATCACTATTCCTTATCCATAAGGAACACTTCCTGAACTTGATGTAGATATTACCTGGAGTAGATAAAATTGCAGAAGAGTTTCAAGCATCGCAGCTATGTCAGGTTGATGAAACTATCACTCATGCAGCTTCCATAAAAGACTGGAAGCTTAACGGTTTACTTCATCAATTTTTTGTATCATGGTCCTGGTTTGTCTCAAAACGGGACCTTCTAAGTTACGTAATATGCTTAAGACTCCATCTGGAATCGAATCTTTACTTAAACTATTATTACCTTCGATTCTTGCACAATCATTAAAAGGAATGTAATTTCCTCCACTCCGATATGACCTTCAAGGTCTTTCCAAATATCATTTTGTTTCTTCGGTATGAACATTTGGAATTATTCCTTTATACTTAGACTGTCGTCCACCTCATTGGCCTTTCCTGATAATAATAATTCCTTGTAATCCATGTTTTCTAGATACATTCCAATTCAAATTTTTCTACCTCATTCCCATCACTGTTGGGAGAAAGCATTCTCCCTTAAGCTCTGCTAAAGGAGAAAAATATATCTATCAGTCTTTTTCCATAAGTCCTTGCTTCCACCTACCCGTGGGAACTTTATCACGTTTATTCCCAATCCTACTTAGGATACTTCTTTTCTTAGTTCTTTCCTTATCTTAGGATAATCTCAACCTTTATAGGTTCAATCCATACTTCCTCAGGGTTTCATACATGCCTCATCTGGCATTATTGTTACTATGTCATACATTCCTTACTAAACTTCCATTTTGAAGTTCGGAGTATTACCTTTTTCCTTGTAAGGTTTCTTAGGTCATCCTCATCATTCCTCCTGTATTTACTGGGTACAGGATATATCAAAACGTCATTGATCAATACTCTAATAATTCTATCTATGTTCTTTCCAGAACTCTTTTTAATAATCCTTACCGGTCATTGTTGCCTTAGCAAGTCCAACTCATATCATCTGAATTCATAATGTCGTTATTAGGGTTATTGCCATCCCTTGTGCATTTCCCAGGGTTTGTCTTAATTTATGGATATCCTATCCTTAATTCAATTGCCAAGGAATTCTTGCATCCTATAATTGGCAATCAGATCATGTATCCTTTAATAAGGGTCTCTTTTCAACTGTTCTCATTTGATAATCGATTGGTAACTTAATGCCACCCTCTTCTTTCAGATAGTTGTCAGCCTATTTGGCCTTCCAAAAGGCAACGTATGCCTATCTGATCTCTTACAGAACTTGGTAATGGTAGCAAGGATGTTTTGGAAGATATTGGTCGAGTTCAACGTGAACCTCTTAGTACTTATCGTTCTTTTCAAAGGTTCTTGCCTTAGACAAAATTTCTACAGCATACTGATCCATCTCTGACCATTTCTATACTCTCTTCATAAACCTTCATTGTTTACTTCCCTTAGTCATAATATATTCATGGTATTTATAATACCCTAACATCATACATCTCAAGTCATTATACTTCCATTTTTACTCGTAATCTTGGGCAATCATATACACATGAATCACTTTAGTACGGGTGACCCTATTCCAAACGTCTAGTAAATTCCCAATCCAAACATGGGTTGCAAAGGGTTCAGTAGAAGATTCCTACAATCTCATTAATATTTCCGTTATATCAGAAGCCCTTGCAGTCGGTGCTTACTTAGAAGCAACCCTGCTTTGTCCTTTCATTGCTGGTCTAGTCACTTGATAGTCCTTTGTGACTTGGCCTCAACTGGCCACACTAAAATAAAATATATGATTTTAGGGGTTGGCTAATAACATTACTTTTCTAGCAATTGCTGGCATAGTGCCTTCTTCTTTAATACCTTTCTACCTTTCCAAAACTTTACTTCATATAAGTCTTAATCGGCTACTCAGCGCCGTCTTCGGTCACCTTTCCTCTATTTTTATCTTTTCAACTATTCTTATCACTCCCACGTGCCACGCAAGCTTACCATTCCTGGCATAACGGCCTTTTCACTTAAGTCAATCCCGAAGTTTCTTAGTCCTGCTGGTTTCTTACTTACATTTCCTGTTTTCGTCCATTCCCACTTCATCATTGTATTTCTACAATCAATCGCGATAACCGGGGTCTGTCCACCAACCCATATAGCGGCTACTTTACCCAATTCATGGGTTTCACCCCAGTTTTTACTCTTTTCCATGATGTTCTCTGATAATCAGAAAGACAAGGTTTGCCAACATTCGTTGAAGTTCTTCCCAGAATTAGGGAAATTTTGGTCAATCTATCCTTCTACTGGTAACATTAAGAAGACCAGTTTCGAAACCTGAAGAATAGTTCTATGAACCTCCAAGCAGGTAGAACCATAAGCAGTCATAATTAACGAAATAATCATCATCAGATTGGAAGTTTAACCACTGGAGAGGAACCAATTATAAACATCCCTTAGAAGGGAATAAACAGTTTCAAACTGAAACCTGTCACAACATCCTGATACCTATACGTCCTGATATTCAATATTACCAAATGTCAGTCTACCTAACCACTAGTCTCAGAAGGAACATTACCGTCGGAGTTGGTTGTTCCACAAAAATTGGCACTACTAAGACCATCCGAACCTGGTGAACCGTGCTGTCCGAATGCATCCGCAAGTACTTTGTCGTGCTTCGCAAGCACACATCCTAATCTTTTATGCGAAGCGTCGTTGGAAGCACAAAGTCTCCTTTTTCCATTAAACAATGCCAACTCTTGGTCATTACCACTTTCATCTTTTAGCTCCAGGAAGATTTTCTCACATTTTTCTCTTTAACTGCTGATCGTATTACTTGATCTGTTATAATTCCGCGTCGGAGTAAACTTAAGGTAACTACTATAATCCATTCAAAGAAAAGAAAGAATTTAATATTCCTCTAAATCACATGCATCTAACGTTTCTGGTTCATCATTTCACTGAGTTAAATTAACCCTATACTTAGTCTCTGACAATAGTCTCATTACGAGTTCATCTTGACTCACTGGTCTTATCTTCCGGTAGGTTCTGAGATCATTGTCTTGCTTACTACTTCCTTATATAACTTTATCCAATCATGTTGTCACTTCCCAATGTTTTCACTTTCTAACCGATTCATTCATAAAATGGACATTTTCCTGAATAAAAAAACTTCATCAACCTCAATTTGGCTCCATAAATTACAACCTATGACATCTGCCTTCTCATGGCGAATTATTACTGACAATATTCATATTTATTCATTTATCAAATGATATGGCACTTACTGCCTCTAATCAACTATTCCTAGGGACTTTGTTCCTCGTCTTATATCGATGCCTTTGATAATCATACATCCCTTTAGCACTCTTTTCGTTAATATGAAAGTCTCTAATGATTCTCATTTATTCCCGTATAAGATCTCAAGTAATTCTTCCAATTCGTCTTACTTGCTGGTACTACCTCCAGTAGTCCGGCCACGAATCCAACATGAATCTTCAGTTCTCTTGCTAATAGCTTAGTTCTTTATGGTCACTTTTCTGAGCACTATACCTTAATCATCTCAGTCTTTCTGGCTACATCCCTCATTCCTCGAGGGTAAGCTCCTTATCCTAACAGGATTTTCCTTATCTGCTGGAACCTCTTCCGGGTCTCCAGTAGGGTACTCTATTGAATTTACCCGCTGATCTTCAACATATAATAAAGCATCGAGTGCGCCTTGTGCGAGTCATCTGGTCTAGCTGTTGTTGTGATATAATAATAAAGCAAGGGTGAGCAATAGCCCACCAACAATAATATATAACTGAATGATAATATATAACAGTTCAAAAGTATCTTTCAAACCATATGCCATGCATTTACGGAAATGATGCCAGAATAACATGAACGATGAAGTTACGAGGTAACTCAAAATGCATATATAGGTGGGAATATCTGCTATGTCAAAGATAAGCCAGATATCATCATTTATCATATTAAGAGGAACTTGCAAGGAAAATATTGCAATTCCAGTTATTAACATTTTTCGAAGTCTTACAACCTGAAAGAAGTCTCTTCGATACGTGTTGCGGAAGACACCGTCAACCTGAAAGAAGTCTCTTCGATACGTGTTGCAGGGAATTCCCAATTTGGGAGATGAACCAATACTGGAGTCATTACGCGCCAGCTGTCCCATTCCCTGATGATCAGTCGGGGATGGTACAGCCCAATATAGTTTACTACCGGTAGAAGGAAGAACTGACGGCTCCACTTGTAGATTGCCTTAATAGTAACTCCCTGGCCAATGATTAGGCCTTGTGATGGACCGCGCGACTCGGCCTCTTACACACGACTCCTAGTTCGAATAAATCCACAACATTGAAACGTAGAGTTTGTCCTCCTTTCCCCAAGTGAAATACTTGTTGATAAGACTCCACAAAGTAGTCGTATCTAGTTGGAAAGGAAAATTCACCATCATTTCCCAAGCTTTTGCTTGTTAATGGATATCAACTTGTTCCAACAATCTTACCCCTCGAATGATGAGAAGGTACACACAGACTTAATGAGTCCATAGCAACCAAGTTGCGAGTGAAAAGGATAAATGATGACCGGGAAGTCAACAAGATAAATAACATTGCTCAAGTAGGTTCCCCTATAATATGGAAGTTTGAGCGAGCATTTAAATCCTTTTAAGATAGATTTAAATGAAAAATAAAGAGTTAGGAACCTTTCCTTGATAAAATAGTCGTAAAAAGACTCCGAAATATTTTACATAATATCTGGAGGTGAAGGGTAATCTCCGAATAATATAAATCATTTTAAAAAGAATTTTAAAAGAATTAAATAAATATTTCAAGAATATTTATTTACTCAATAATAATTACGGAATATTATTAACTCATAATATTGCTCGTAAGTAATCCTCGAATGAATATATGGAATTATTTAATAAAATAAATCTCTCCTTAAATGAATATTCGAAATAATATTCATTAAATAATTAAACTCCAATAAATATTTAAAATAATATTCAATAAATAAGTCAAACCTTAAATGAATATTTGAAAATAATGTTCATCTAATATTTAATCTTCTAAATGAATATCCCAATAACATTCATTTAATAAATAATCTTCTAGATGAATATCCAAATAATATTCATTTAATAAATAATCTTCTAAATGAATATCCAAATAATATTTATTTAGTAATCAAAACTTTAAAGGAATAATCGAAATAATATTCCTTAAGTAAATAGAACTTCCAATGAATATTTTAAAATAATATTCATTAAGTACATAAAACCTTAAATGAATATTCGAAAGTAATATTCATTTAATAAATAATATTCTAATGAATATCAAAATAATATTCATTAAATAATCAACTCTAAATGAATATTCGAAACTAACATTCATTTATTATCTCTCGCCTGAGATAATACTCGAATAACATTCCTCGAAATATTTCCAAGTAATTGATACTTTATGGAATATAATAACGTTTAACAATAACATTCCTCTGATAAATAATAATCTGTCGTTGGAATCCCTCCGGGTTTCCACGACTATCTATAACTCAAAATACCGACTCCCGATCTATATTTAGAATGAATATCATATGCCCTTCGCTAAGGGTCTTACCAAAACAATCCGGCTTATTACTGATAAATCGTATCTAGTCTATAAGCCAATATCAATTCAGAGAACAAGTATCACAAAAACCAGAGTCACAATATAATTGGAAACAGGCATGCATGCGATGGCATATGTAAAACAGAAATCATATACATATATTATCACAACAACAGGTTCAAAGGTTTGAACACTTGCCTGGTAATCAGGTGTGGGTGGAGATAGCGTGTCCTGGGTTTGCTCGATGATCTATAAACAATTAGAACATTCGAGATTAACCACTTAACACGTTTTAAAATTCTAAGTATAACTTCACTTAAATCGAAACACGTTTTCGAATTATCTCGTTATACACCTTTAAATGTAACTCTTTTTATTACTGATACGATCCGACATTCGTTCGTTATTACGACATGTCATCGTACCCACACTCGGTATATACTTAAGTCGTATAAGTTCTAAAGTCGATCGATTACGAACCGGGATTATACTTCGAGTTTTATCATTTTTCTAAGTGTTTTACCAAAGTTATAACCAAGCGGGTTTTTAGGGGTTCGTTCACGTTTAACTTTGATTCCAACATTTTTATAAAATCGAAAAACGATCCGTTTCACATGAGGTTTTCTCTCACACTTTCCTTTTTACCTATAGTATTTAATTACCAAGATTTGCCACTGACTTACGTATTTTACGAGGGTTCAATTTCAGTTACGAATTCTCATTTACGGTTTCGAACTACTTTTAGTATATCGGCCATAACTCCTAAACCGTAAGTCAGAATGTTTCGATTCTTGCGCCAAAACGATCTATGGCTCGAGATCTACAAGGGTATGTCATTTATTCATCATGTCCAGAAACTCATCCTAACTGTTATGCACGGTTTTCTAGAGGTTAACGAAAATCGGGCATTACGAGCATACATGTTCTAAATCATGAATACAAGCCATAAACATTATCAAATCTGATCTAAAATTCCATTAAAACTCAAATCAAAGACTAGGGTTCTTGAAGTTTATACCTTCCTTGGAGTATGTAAGACCTTAATAAACCTTGATCAATCCTTAGAACACCTTAACAAAGCTTGGATCATCCAAAAGAATCAAGAAAAACAATGTTAGTTTCATGAAAGCACTATTCACCCTCCTCTTTCTTGATTTTTTGAAAATGGAAACAAAGGAGTTGGAAGCTAAAATTTTGAGGAGATTACTTTCTTGAAATATAGGACTCACCTTCAAAATTACAAGATCAAACAAGGAGTGGAAGCTTGATTTCTCCTTTTGAATTAATGAAAAATTCGAATGGTGCTTGCTTGGGGAGAGTTTGGTGTTTCTTTGCTTTCTTCTCTCAATAATGCATAAAGTGAGATGAGATGGAATAATATCTCATCTTGTATTGCTTTATTAAAGTGAAAATGAAATGGATGGTGAGATTGGAAGACATATGTTGCACTTGGATGCAATCTTGCTAACTAGTAGTTAGTTTGGCTAAGCACTAGTTCCATTACTAAGTGTGCTAGTTTGCATGAGTCATCACTTGGTTTAATAGATATTTTCCACAACTACATGCATGTATCTTGATTCCCTGCTTGTTTCTCTGTCCGGTTATTGCTCAATTCTTTGATCGTTCGGAGGAATAACTCATTCGTTTCTAGTTAGGGTTTTACCGGAATCCGTCTTAATATTTATAATAATATTCTCCATCATTCATAATAATTCTTGAATCCATATTCCTTAAATCCCTTCAATAATTCCTTAAGTCCTTCAGTGTCCAGGGAAATCGCGGGGAAAATAAAAGTGCTATTTTTCAAAATCCGACAGCTTTTACATACACTCATTTTTCCCCCTGGATCACTAATACGAACTCAGAATTTCGTTCCGGGTACTTCTATATAGCGTCGTCTAATAATATTCCTAAATCCACCAAAATCACTATTCATCCATTTTTCTTTACTCATCCTCTTAGAGTTGTACAATTGTCCCTGATCTTTTTCGATCGTTCCTTAACCTTTTTACGGACCCACTGGACCAATAACAGATATCGATCTGGATGACATAAGAATAACCTTCTCCTTTCGAATTATCAAATCTCAATTCCCTAGGAGATAGATAATTCTTATCTAAATCGTCAACCAATAGTATTCTTTATGGCATATAAACATTTGAATCCAAATCTATTTCTTTCATTCATTATCTCAATCGTTACATCGTAGTCATAATCACTATTCGCCATTACCTCAGTATATTATAAAAAGTTTTAATTATATCCAAAATTTGGGGTTCTTACAAAAATTAACATAATTATTTTTGTGTTTTTTGAATATAATTATAATTTAATAAATAATATATATTTTTAGATAAATTTCAAAACCACAACTAGATTAACGATCGTAAACAATTGATTAATTTTTTTTGAAAGGAGAAAAATTTTATTAAGCAATCGACGCTTCAACCATAATAGTCTCCAACACAACACTCGGAGGAGACATAAAAACATTGTGGCAATCCACCATACAAGGCACCCTAGCTAACAAATGGGCTACCATGTTGGCCTGCATTTTAACAAAAGAAACTGAAACATTAGGATTAGATTCAAGAATAGATCGGCAATTCTCAAGCACATCCCCAACTTCTAGATTATAATCCACATTCTTCGTTAGAGCATTAACAGTGAGCAACGGAACAGTCTCTACAATAGCATCACGAACCTGCAATTCCCTTAACCACTTGAGAGCTTCGAGAACTCCCCACACCTCTGGTTCAAAAGCTGGTATAACTCCTGCCCTTCGAAGGTTTTTAGCTTGGATAAACTTACCAGTGTAATCTTGAATAACCATACCTACATTAAACGATTCTGTCCCAGAAATAACAGATGCATCCACATTTATTTTAACCTTTCCTTCTGTTGGAGCACACAATTTGACCTCATGAACTCGAGTTGGAGAAACCTTACCAGACCCCAGTTGCTTCCTACGAACCTCCCGCCATCGAGTAATCTGTTCACACTTCCCTGCATTGCAATTGCAGGTGCAACATGTTTTGAATCCCACACCTTAAGATTCCTAGCATACCAAATACCCCAGAGTACCATGGCTATCTGCACTTTACACTCTCTCGTTTCTGTTTGAAGACGATCTAACAACCAGGTAGGAAATAGTTCAACTCTTGAAACATTGAATGTCAGATTCAAGCTCCTCCAACATTGTTGGGCGAAACTACAATCTAAAAACACATGCCTCAAGTGCTCTACATCAACCATACACATAGGACATAAAATTTTTGTCTGGACTTCCCTTCCTCGCAACAAGTTTCTCACTGGGATGTTATTTCTACATAAACGCCATAGGAAAATTTTCACTTTGTGAGGGACTTCAGTATTCCACTAGCTATTCCAACCTTGCTCTTGATTAACTCTACTATAATTACTGTACTGTGAGTGCCAAAACCTATACCCTGACTTTACACGGTATTTCCCATCAACTTCATTAAACCAAGTTACACGATCGCAGACCTGAGCAACAGGGATAGATGTTGCTAAGAATGCCTTAGCATCACAGCTTGGAAACAAGTTACCACCGTCTGAACATCCCATTTCCTTTCCCCAGGAATAAATAACTCGCAAACTTTAGTAACAGCAATACGGTCAACACTCATGTTGCTAATTCTGAAATCAGGTTTTCCTCTTAGCCAAGCATCTTCAAAAACTCTAATTTTCTCACCAGACCCCACGATCCACCTGTAACCTTTCTTCAGTGCCTCTTTTGCTTGCCAGAGACCAGACCATATAAAACTCGCACCTCCCCCTCTGCTAGCTTCGAACAAAGTACAATTAGGGAAATACCTTGCTTTAAAAACCCGTGACACTAAAGAATTTAGATTCTGTTAAAGTTTCCAACAATGCTTCCCTAAAGAGCTATATTGAATCCATGAAGATCACGAAAACCCATCCCTCCTTCACTCTTAGACATACTCATATTCTCCCAAGAGAGCCACATTACACCTCTTCTGTTTACGCTACTCGAACCCCACCAAAAACTATTTAGCATATGTTCCATCTCTAGGTAAAGAGATTTGGGGATCAAGAAACAAGACATACAGTACGATGGTATTGCCATAGCAACATTTGGAAGAAGCACTGCATTTCCTCCTCGAGATAAACTCTTCTCACCCCACCTCTTAATGCGTTTCCAGATTCTGTCTTTAAGAAAGTTAAAAACCAACTTTTTGGACCTACCAATAAGCGAAGGTAAGCCCAAGTACTGCACAGTACTAAGTTCATTTTGTAGTTCCAGTAAAGTCATAATCTCTTGTTGCTTGTCCCGTCTAACATTAGAGCTAAAAAATATGCCAGACTTTTGAAAGTTTATGGACTGACCAGAGAGATTCTCATACTTCCTAAGAATTTCTTTTATTTCCATTGTCTCCTCTCTATTAGCTTTGAAGAACAAAAAACTATCGTCAATGAATGAAAAATGTGTAACTGATGGGGCATTACTACTTATCTGGCACCCGTGTATCTTTCCATTCAAAGCAGCTTCAACAATCGAAAGTGACAGCCCCTCAACACAGAACAAGAACAGGTAAGGTGGCAACGGGTCACCTTGTCGAATCCCACGTTTGGGCAGAACAGGACCCACCTGGGTGCCATTGAAACAGATAGAATATGACACTGTTATGACACATAGCATAATCCAATCAATCCACAGCTGAGAAAAGCCCGTCTGTCTCATTCGTTCCTTCAAAAAAAATCCAATCAACTCTATCATGTGCTTTGCTGACATCCAACTTTAGAGCCACCTCTCCTTCTGAACCACTATTCTTCCTCTTCACGTAATGTATCATCTCAAATGCTACTAAAACATTATCAGTAATGCTTCTTCCAGGTACAAATGCAGACTAATTTTCCGTGATAATTCCAGGAAAAATCCTCCTAACTCGATTCGCTAAAACCTTTGCTACAATCTTATACAAGACATGGCAAAGGGCAATGGGTCGTAAATCCTTCATACTTTCAACACCTTCTTTCTTTGGTATCAAAACAATATTTGTGTCATTGAGAGCCACTGGGAAAGATAAGTCACGTAACCAACCTATACAACATTGAAATACTTCCTGACCAAACAGCTTCCAAAAGTGTTGAAAAAAGGCTGGATTCAGACCATCTGGACCTGAGGCCTTGTCCGGATGCATCTGTTAAATCGCAGTAGTAAATTCATCAAAAGTAAACTCAGCAACAAGATCACTATAGTGAGCTTCTGAAATTACAGAATTCCCACCTTGAAAAATAACTTCCTCATTCCTTTCTCTAGTACCAAACACTTTTCCAAAATAATCTCTAACAATCTAGCACATTCCATCATGAACTAGTAGCTCATCAAGCTTCCATTTTTCTTTAAAATACCTCCTTATACCCTCTTCATCTTCAAAGTCTGTATACAAGTCAATATCCTCCTTCTGTCTCCCAACTTTCTCTCAAAACTTATTAAAGAAAATCCTGCCCTATTTTTGCATAAACATGGAGACCTCAATTAATTTCGGAAGAAAATGAATAGGAGGTAAATTAGTCCCGAACCTTGTAACTTCTTGATGAAACGATTCCTCCTTTAACCAAGTGTTTTCAAACCAAAACTGGCATTACTTTATAGAATGAGCTAAACTACACGTTTCCAGCTGTATAGGTTCGTGATCAGAACATGTTAGATATTGATTCAAGTGATGATCAGGATCTGGAGTACTGATCAGATACTGATGCTGACGTCATCAGCAATACGATGTCAGTATTAGGTTGCTATCAGGATTAGAAGCTGATCAGGATTACATAAAGATATACATCAGTCCAGAGATCAAGGGAGATTGACATGTCGGTTCCTGATTTGTAGGAATGCAGCTATCATTCAAGATATGTATTAAGAGTTGTATGTAATTGATTTAGTATATCTTGTAATTGATAGGGTAGCTGTGTGTTGTATATAAACACAGTTTAGGTTTTACATTTGAGTAATCGCTTACACGAGATATCTTGTAACCTAGCAGCTTTCAAGAACATTAGTATTTCTTGAGAGAGTTTGTAACAGTTTTATATCAAAGTTAATAAAGCTGTTATTTGATTCATACTTGTGTTATCATTTCTGTTTAAGTCGAAAATCTTATACAATTGTATTCAACCCCCTTCTACAATTGTTCTTTACTTGGTAACAATTGGTATCAGAGCAAACTGATTAATTACAATAAGAAACGATCTTAAGATGTCGACAAGCAAGTATGAGAGTATTAAAATCCATATCCTCAAAAAGGCTGAATACCCTACATGGAGGGTAAAGATGTTGATGTATCTGGAGGCAACTGATCCTAACTATCTCGATCGGGTATATGATGGTCCATATATCCCTGAGAGACTGGTTGCTAGAACAGATACTATACCTAAGCACTATGTTCAGAAGACAAAGGCTGAATGGACTCCTGAGGAAAAGGCTGAAGTACTCAGAGATGCAAAGGTGAAGAATATCCTTCATAATAGCCTTGATGCTGTTATGTCAAACAGAGTGATAGCATGTAAAACTGCTAAGGAGATCTGGGAAACTTTGGAAACTCAATGCCAGGGCACTGAATCTATCAAAAGGAACAGAAGAGCTATGTTGATTCAAGAGTATGAACAGTTTGATGCAAAATCTGATGAGAGCCTCACTGATCTGTATGATAGATTTCTGACATTATTGAATAATCTATCTCTGGAAGGTAAAGAGTATGAACCAGAGGACTCGAACACCAAGTTTCTTAGAGCTTTGCCTGAGGAGTGGGATACTCAAACCTCTATCATTAGGCATCAGTATGATCTTAATGCTGTGTCTCTTGATGAAGTCTATGGGATGCTAAGAACTCATGATCTTGAGGTTCAACAAAGGAAGAATAAGAAAACCAACAAAGCAAAGGCTGTTGCTTTAAATGTTGAATCAAAATCAGAAGGAAAAGCTGTGGAGGCTTCAAGGACGAGAAGTAGAGTAGTTGAGTCCAGTACTGATGACTCATCATCAGATCCTGATACCAATCCTGATACTGATACTGATGATGACTCTACTAATTCCGACATGATGGAAATAGTTGCTATGATAGTCAAAGGCTTCAAGAAGATGATGTTCAGAAAGGCTAGAAGACAAGGCAACTTTCAGAAGAAATCTTTCAATACTGACAAGAACAGGTACAAGAAGAATGAAAGCAAAGGTAGCAAGTTTGACAAGTCAAAGGTCAAATGCTACAATTGTGATGGAATGGGTCACTTTGCAACTGAATGCAAAAAGGCAAAGACCAAAGCTCTTATCTCATCAAGCAAGGATTGGATGGACTCTTCCTCAGAATCTGAAGAGGAAAAGGTGAACTACGCATTAATGTCAAATGTGGATGAGATTGCTGCTCCTAAAAATAAGGTACCTGAAACTGTTTTTGATTTTGATACTGACAATGTTTCTGAGTTAAGATCATTCTTAAATTCTCTACATATTAGCTTTAGAAGTCAATCTCTTGAAAATGCTAGAATAATATCTGAGATGTCAGAATTATCTAAAAGAAATGATCATCTAGAAGCTGAGTTACTCTTTATGCAAGAAGTACAAAATGAATGTGATAAGGCTAAGCACATGAAGCTAGAAATGGAGTTTAAATGTAATGCACTTGAAAAGGAACTTAATGATGCTAATGAGAAACTCAGAACCTGGACACACTCTGGAAAGAAAACACATGATATTATCACTGATAAGAACTGGAAAGAGTGTCTAGGTTATAAACCAGAGGATAAGAAAAAGAATAAAACTAAAGTTGTTACAGATGAAACAACAGAACCAAGAAGAATTGTTATAGGTGAGTCAACAAATCCAAAAACTTATAGACATGTTATAGACAGAACAAAAACTGCACTAAAACCTGTGAATTATGTGTATTCAGAAAATCCCAAATCAACTTTTGAAGAGGGGTCTACTTCTGCTCAAAATTCTAAGTCTAGAACTGTCAAAATTTGAGTTCCAAGAATGTAGGTCTCTTGTCTAAGAAACAACTGAGAAACAGAATCGGTGAAGTGACAGATAGAGAGAAAACAACTACTGCTAAGAGGAACAGGAATGGTAAAGTTTGAATAAACAAAGAGAATAATTACAAGTATATTCCAAATGCACCAAGAAAAGTGTGTTTCAACTGTGGTAACTCTAATCATCTTGCCATTGATTGCAGGAGAAGTAAAAAGAAGGCTACTGTAGTTCCTAAGTCTGACATTAGGAATAGATCATTATTTTATAAACCACAGAATCCTTGTTTTCAATATGGCAGTAAATGGCATTCTATTTATACATGTGAAGAATACCACAGTTTGTACTACAACCATTATGATCCATTGCCAAAGTTTAATAAAAGTGCAAATTCTGGTAAAACAAAGAGTGTGAATACTAAGCATGCATTTGTTAATTCTGATGATGACAAAGCAAATTTTGATGGATTCAAATCTGAAAGAACTGCTTTTGTTAAAAATACTTCTGCTGCTAAAAATGTTAAATTGTATGCAAAAAGAACCCAACAAGTGTGGGTTCTTAAAAATTCTAACTGAGTTCTTTGTGTTTCTAATTGCAGGGTAAAAAGAGAAATGTGTTAGTCATGGATAGTGGATGCTCTGTGCACATGACTGGAAACAAAACCTTGCTATCAGAATTTGAGGAGAAAGCTGGCCCAACAGTGTCTTATAGAGATGGCAACATTGGACAAACTTTGGGATATGGCAATATAATCATTGGAAATGTCATCATTGAAAAAGTAGCTCTGGTGAAAGGACTCAAACACAATCTGCTTAGTGTTAGTCAAATCACAGACAGAGGTTATCATGTCAACTTCAATGATAGTCACTTCGAAGTGGTCAGTAAAACATCTGGAAGGATTGTCTTGACTGGTCAAAGACATGGTAACATTTATGAAGCCAACATCTACACCAATACTGATGGTCCCTCAACATGTCTCATCAGTAAAGCAACAGTAGATGAAAGTTGGAATTGGCACAAGAAGCTTTCTCATCTCAACTTCAACAACATCAATGAGTTGGTTAAGAAAGACTTGGTGAGAGGATTACCTAAAGCATTGTATACTCCTGATGGACTCTGTGATGCTTGTCAGAAGGCCAAATAGAGAAGGACATCATTAAAGAGTAAAACTGAATCCTCAATTAATGAACCATATCACATGCTTCATCTTGACTTATTTGGACCATTAAACATCATGTCCATCAGTAAGAAAAGATACACTCTAGTTATTGTTGATGAATTTACTAGATTCACTTGGGTGTATTTTCTTCATAGAAAAGATGAAACTGCTGAGATACTTTTGGACCATTTAAGACTCATTGAAACTGGCACAAAGTACAAATTTAAGATTTTGAGAAGTGATAATGGAACAGATTTTAAGAATTCAGTAATGGAAGAGTTCTGCAAATACAAAGGAATAGCACAACAATTCTCTGCTCCTGGCACACCCCAGCAAAATGGAGTGGTTGAAAGAAAGAATAGAACTCTTATTGAAGCAAGCAGAACTATGTTGGAGGAAGCTAAACTACCTACATACTTCTGGGCAGAAGCAGTCAATACAGCTTGTTACACTCAGAACATTTCATTAATCAACAGACATGGTGTGACTCCTTATCAAATGATAGAGGAAAAGAAGCCAAGTCTGAAACATCTACATGTGTTTGGCTGCAAGTGCTTTGTTCTTAGACCTCATCCTGAACAGCTAGGGAAATTTGAAACTAAAGCTGATGAGGGCATCTTTATTGGTTATCCAACTTCAAGAGCCTTTAAAGTCTACAATCTTCGAACAAAGACAGTCATGGAGTCTCTCAATGTATCTTTTGATGATAAAAAGATAACAGGAATTGTTGAAGACTCTCATGACAGTTTGATTTTTGCAAATGAAGCTACCAAGAATCCTGATAACTCTGTGTCAGATACTGATATCTCATCAGATCCTGATGATTCACACATTCCTGATGAAGTACCAATTACTAATGGTGAAACTATCAATGCAAATGTTGAGGGGGAGTAACATCAAGACACCATCAATACTGACTCAACTCAAACATCAGGAGAGGGTTCATGAGAAACGATTTCAAGTGATAATTCTGACAGTACTTCAGGAGGAGATAGCACTACCTCAGGGGGAGCTCCTAATAATTCTAGTTCTTTTGAAGATAACACCAATCCAGGGAGAGCATCCAATTCAAGAAATGATTTACCATCAGCAAGGAAATGGACCAAAAGCCATACCCCTGATTTAATTATTGGGAATCCTGATGCAGGTGTTAAAACCAGAAGTGCAACACAAAATGAATGCCTCTACAATAACTTTTTGTCAAAGGAGGAGCCTAAGAAAATTGAAGATGCACTCAAGGATGCTGATTGGGTTACAGGAATGCAAGAAGAACTGAATGAATTTGAAAGAAATGAAGTCTGGAAACTAGTACCAAGGACAAAGGATAGGTCTATTGTAGGTACAAAGTGGGTGTTCAGAAATAAAACTGATTCAGATGGCACAATTGTAAGGAACAAAGCAAGGCTAGTTGCAAAGGGGTATTCTCAACAAGATGGAATTTCTTCTTTGACACCATAAGTAGATGCTTTCTAAACAAAGTCTCAAACTTTGATGCACTACCCTCTGCTTCGGTTCAAATTGGGTACTCTCTGATCCATGAAACTCTATTTGATTATGGAGTGTTTATATTGAAAGCATTAAGTGCTAGAGAAATAGATAAATGTGGTTATGTCTGTTTTATTAGATTTTTTCAATTGATATTTTATCACTTATGGCCAAATGCTAAATTTGAAAATGATATAGTTTTGCCTATCTTTAAGATTTCTGAAAATAATATCAAATCCTTGGATAAATCTGATAAGGCAAATGGTTTTGAGGGAAATCCTTATATTCCTGATGAGGTCTGGCTTCACTTGAAAAAGAGATTGCATGTTCTTTATGGCCCAGCAAAAGTGCTATGGGACAGGACCAAACACATCCTGTTCCTGACACAAGCACATACCACATACAGTTATCTAAACAGTCAACAACCTCTTGTGTCTCCCAAAAGACATCAGTTGTAAAAGAAAAGAAGTCATCTAGATCTGATGTGTCTGGAAGACAATCAGGATCAAAGCATTTCTCTACTACAACCCTCACTCAAAAGAAGTCACAAGGAGGTGAACAAGGGGTTCTGATTTTGGAAAAACAGATTGATGAGTCGTTGATTAAGTCTGGAGTATTTAAAGAAACAGGTGAGAAGAGAAAGTTTTTGCAACAGGATTTTGATTCTGTTAGTGATGATGATAAGCCCATCTCAATAATTATGAAGAAAAAGGAAGTTGCTGCTCCTACTACTGATGAATTGACTAAGTCTGTACAACCAAAGAAAAGAAGAAAGATAGTCAACAAGAGCAAGTATTACATTCCTGAAGAGATACAGAATCTTAATGATGATATAAATCTTGATGAATCATCAGTTCCTGACAAATTTGGCATTCCTGATATCTCTACTCCCGATACGTCACCTATGAAGATTGTTGAAATTTCTGATTCTCCAGCTTCTGAGTCTCCAAAGAGGAGAATTGTTGAAATGTCCATGGAGAAAATAAATGCTATTGCTGCTCAGCTTGGTCTTGCACCATCACCACTTCTTGTGAAGAGACAGGCTGAAGCAAAGGTTTTTCAAAGAGAGAAGAAACAAAGGACTGATTCCCCTCTGAAAGGATCCAGCCCACAAGAACCTGAACTTCAAAGGAGTTCAGCAGCTATTGCAGATCCAGTCCCACAAGAACCACTCACTCAAAGTGTGGGTGCAGACATTGTTGAAGGAATGGTCCCACAAGAACCATCTTCTCAAAGTGGAGATGTAGGCATAGATTCTTCAACACAGGGGTTTTCTGACATTGCTCAAAAGATTCCTGATATTCAGTTTGACTTAGCTCAGTGTTTCAGATAAAGCTACACATGCTCTTCATATTGCTGAACTGGGTGCTGTTCATAAAGAAACTGCTTTTGAGGGAAGCACACAAGAACCTTCAGCTCAAAGTGTTGAAGAAGCTTCTGAACCTCTGGCTCCACAAGAACCATTAGTAGCAAATACTGATGCAAGCCCTCTTCCTGATGAAAGCATAGTTCCTGATGAGACTATTGCTGCCATTCCTGACGATACTCAACCAATTCTGGCACAAACACTCTCATCAAGACCAATGGAATCTTTTACTACTTCATCAGGTAATACTTCTCTCTCTAGTTCTTTTACTACTGATAGCATGATTACAGATAGACCTGATACAAGGAATACCTCTATCTATATAACTACAGTCCACTCTTCTCAGCCACCTCTTATTTCTTTGCCTTTGTTGAGCCAGAACCTTTCTTGTGAGATTGAGAGTGAACAATCAGAGAAAATAAAGAGTGATGAGAGGCAGTCTCATGAACTGGCAAAAGGAGAGGTAGAAAAGAGTGAGAAGTTAATTACTTCTAGTTCGGTAGCAGTTACTATTGACAGTAACTTAGGTGAAACAGTGAGAAGTGATGAGATCACTTTAAAAGAAAAGAGAGATTTAGGAAATGTTTCTATTCTCAATGCAGGTTCTCAAGGTACACCAGCTCCATCTACCAGTAATTTAAAGCTGAAAGGTGTACTGAAACCTGATGACAACTTGGATGATAACATTCCTGATGCTATTGATTGCTCAGATGACGAAGATGATGATGCTGATGAAAATTCTGAAAATGCTCAGCTTCAAGCAGTCCTAAAAGCAAGTCTAGGCTCTGCTGATGGATCTTGCAAGTTCATGGAATCTGTTAGCAAAACTACAGAAGGTACAGTTGCACATAAATGCAGCTTCGTTCATTCTGAGACCAGGGGTGAATACAACCATACAATTCCTGAACACATTCAAGCTCTGAGAAGATACGAATGGGATACTGAATGGAATAAGCCAACTGTATTCATAAATTTCAACAATGCTCTCTTTCATTCTCAACATATAGCTTCTAAGTTCTCTAGTCCTGATTTCAAAGATCATTTGAAGACGACTACTATTCTGGCAAAGGATTTGAAGGATGAAATTGACTCTATCAAAAATGATAATGCTACAATTCGAGATGATGTTCATTCTGATTTATGCAAGACTGCTACTAGTGCTCAAGCTTGGAATATTAGCAAGGACATTCAGACACTTGAGAAGAAGATGGATTTTAGAATGGATGCTTTGGAAGCTAAGATGACAAATGTTGAAGCCTCTCTCCATCTAATTTTATCTTTGTTGACTGATCCTGATGTCAAAAAAGGGGAGAAGGTAGTCAAAACAAAATGTACACCTGATCCAGTTGTAAGAAAGGATGATGATACTTCTGGAAATGATGGTGGTGATGCTCAGATACATGGAACAGAAACCTCTGATGCTGCGCTGGTGACAAGGAAAAGTCAATCTGAAACACAAACCAGGCAGTCAACTCATGTTTCTAAATCTGGAAGAAGGACGGTGAGGATAATGGTACAATCTCAAGTCTTGACAGAAGAAAAATTTCTAGCACCTGGTCAAAATCAAACACTTCCAACAATTCCTGAAGGAGATGAAGATTTGTTCATTGAAGATGTAAAAGATGCTCCATATCTCTTCAAGAAAATTACTTCTAAGGAAGGTGTGAGTGAGATCTTTTTTCACAATGATATTAAATTTCAACAATATCATGCTAGGAAGGCACTTGCTTTGACCTCTGAAGAAAATCCTGACATGACTGATGAAGAGATCATAGAGGAACAGAAGAGAATGTTTGAGGAAATTTCTAAACAAAAAGATACTCCTACTGCAGGTAGAGGAAGAGGTAGAGGAGGTAGAGGCAGAGGCAGAGGAAGAAATCCTGTTCAAACAAGTTCAAGACAGAGAAGGTCTAGTGGAATTATGATAAAGGAGATAACTGAAGATCCTCAGAAAGTGAAGAAGAAGAAAACTCCACTACTTCTTACAATGACTCCAGATAACAAATTCAATGTACCTGAAGAAGTTGCTGATGAAAGACCACAGTTAGCTAGAAGAGGTAAAGTTGCTGTAAAAGTACAGAATGTTGTTGTTGAACCCCTCAAGCTGCAATTCTTGATTCTGATGAAGCTGAAATCTTGAAAGAACTTGAAGTTATGATTCTTACTGTTGTGGTTGAATTTCATAATCTAGAAGTTGATGAGATGAACTTGAAGATTGATCAAGAAAGATTCAGAAGATTTGAAAAAGAAAGAGAAATCAGGGTAAAAGCAAGTGATATTGAAAGGAAAGCAACCAGGGATTACATGAAAAGAGTTTATGAATCTAGTAAGTTGATATGGTATGATAGAAATAGACCTGTTCCAGAACATCAACAGAATTATACACCAATCATAGAAAATAAAAGCAAGAAATGGAAGAACAGTGATTGTAACTATAATGAACCAGTTGTTTTCAAATCTATTGGACTAATAACTGGATCTTCATTAGTTGAGTCTGATAAACCTTCACTGATTGCTGAAGTTAAATCTATTGAGTCTGTTAAATCTCCACCACTGTGGACAAGTATGCAATTTGGTTTGAAGGGTTTGGAACCTGGAACAAGAGGAGGTATTGGACTTCGTGATGCAGAGATTGTTTACAACGCAAACTGATCAACATATTCTAGTTGACGAAATTGGTGATGAGTTAACTGTTGCTCATCTTTGGAAACTTGAAGCTGTTGCTATCATTGTTGACTGTCATGCTGGTGCTAAGAAAATAGAGAAATTATTGTACTTCATGAAAGACAAGACTGTCAAGAAGATGGCTATTCATGAGCTACTACGCAAATCTGCAAAAGAACTGAAATATGTTCTTTATTTGCTTAAAAGTAAAAGCATCAATGCTAAAGAAAGATAAGTCTACAACAATTGGTCTTCTATGATTTACACAACTATAAGGCAGAGATATCTGGATGGAGGAACAAGGTATGATGGCAAGTATACTCCCATGTATTTAAATACAAGAGGTAAAGAAGTTGAAATGGTGAAAGGTACTGATGTTAAAGAGGAGTTTCTAGGTTTGGAATAATTATCTCTTAATCCAGATGGGGAGGAGTTTGTTTATATACTGCTAGGTGACTTAGATCTTCCTAGAAGTTCAATTCAAAATCTTAGGACAGCTATTTATCAGATTAATAAGGAAGATGAAGAACTCAACAATCTAAAGAAGAAATTGATTCTAATTCTTGAAAGCAAGGAAGAAGAGTTATTGTCTAACTTCTTGAATACGAATCTTTTCTATCAAAGAATTTCTGAAACTGTTCTTGACGATTTCTAGGAGGTATTTTGTTTTGAGTTTTTGACATCACTGAATCAAGGAATTTGTGCTTCATTTCACAAAGTACAAATTGGGGGAGATTGTTAGATAGTGATTCAAGTGATGGTCAAGATCTGGACTACTGATCAGATACCGATGCTGATGTCATCAGTAATACGATGTCAGTATTAGGTTGTTATCAGGATTAGAAGCTGATCAGGATTACATAAAGATATACATCAGTCCAGAGATCAAGGGAGATTGACATGTCGGTTCTTGATTTATAGGAATGCAGCTATCATTCAAGATATGTATTAAGAGTCGTATGTAATTGATTTAGTATATCTTGTAATTGATAGGGTAGCTGTGTGATGAATATAAACACGGTTTAGGTTTTACATTTGAGTAATCGCTTACACGAGATATCTTGTAACCTAACAGCTTTCAAGAACATTAGAATTTCTTGAGAGAGTTTGTAACAGTTTTATATCAGAGTTAATAAAGCTATTATTTGATTCATACTTGTGTTATCATTTCTGTTTAAGTCGAAAATCTTATACAATTGTATTCAACCCCCCTTCTATAATTTTTCTTTACTGGGTAACAGAACAGATGGTGTGGTGAACAATAAGTTTACACAGTGGAAACATGTGTACTTCCCCCTGTAAGATCAAGCTCCAACAATTCACACTCTTCTATAGTATTGCAAAAACCATTCAACCAAGACGTAGGATGATTATGAAGACCTTTCTTATCCGCAGCACACAACATGTCATTAATGTTAGTCACAGAGGCAAGCCTGTATACATCTAATAACAAGCCTAATTGTTTGTAATGCTTTGCATTACTTACATGACCCTTTAACTAGGGGAACCTCTAGCTGTAGAGTTTCTACTTGTTTTAGTACCTGTAATAGGCATCAAAATTCTATCTGTGTAATTGTATAAATTAGTCATGAAATAATGCTTGAAAGAAGATCAAGAGATCATGCCTCAAGCTTGGAGAACAAGGCTGCAGAAATAAACACAGTTGGATTTTGAAGATTGAAGATTTGCCTAAGTACTAATTTGAGAAGTGTTTTGCTCTATTCGAGAAGTCTAGCATTCGACAAGTCAAGGATTCGATATCTATAAAGACACTATTCGATATCTCTGGAAGTCAACAAGTCAAAGCATCATTTTATTTCTCTAAGAGTTAATAAGTAAAAGCTACATTCGATATCTCAAGGACTCAGGAATCTATTCGACCTCAGGGATTCGATAAGTCAAATGTACTATTCGACAACTCAAGGATTCCTTGAGAAAAGACTAATTTGAGAAGTGATTCAATATGTCAATTATACAGTATTGGAGAACTAAGAGTTATATATCAAGTCACTTCTAGTTCTCGAATCAATCACTTAGTTACTTCTCGAATGCAGTCTTGGAGACAAAATACTAAAGATTGTACAAGTCAGTAACCTGCAGCAAGCGAAAATACTTTCAGGACCAAAGTACTGTAAAGTGTCTTTGGAAAGACTACAAGAAGCTTAGAGAGTTGTTACAGGAGACAAGCTGCTAAAGAAGTGGATCTGAGCAGAGTTAAAGGAAGTAAAATTTCAAGCCGTTTGGATGTTAACTCAAAAAGGATAGACATGTTAGAAAGTAATTTTGTATGTCACTTTATTTGTAGTAAGTAGGTTGTACACATGTTCTATAAGTGTACAACCTCTCTTCTCTAGCAGTTAAGTTTTTAGGAGATTTCTCATTATAACTTAGAGCATCTCTCTGAGAAAACGAAGCTGAAAATACTACCATTTATATTTACAGGTTGTAGCGAATCTTTATCTAATACAATATTAGATTAAAGTGAGCGAGTGTGTTCTTTTGTTCTTTATTCCGCACTTACGTTTTCTAAAACACAAATACACACACACTTAGCTACATACAAACATCAAACAGGATCAAACATTCAAACCATTGTTCTTAAGATTTTTATTCAAAGAAAAATTTTGAAAATACATTCACCCCCCTTTGTATTTTCTTGTCTGTGTATTTCATACTCAACAAGAGGTATGAGAGCAGGCTATTAATCAAAACAGAAAACGAACAACATGAGTACACAAAAGACAACAGGAACGGTGAAGGTCCCTAAGTTTGACAAAGAGAATTACAACCTCTGGAAGATCAAGATGATGCTGTTCATCAAAGCTGCTAACCCTCTAAACCCTGAGATTCTCAAGAATGGTCCATTTGTGCCACAATAGGAGATCCCTGAGTCTACCATGAGTACCCTGGTCATTCCTAGATCATATGTTGCAAAAGATCCATCCAAATGGATAGATTCAGAGAAGGAGAAGGTTTCCCTAGACAGCTATCTCATGTTGTTGATCATAGACTCTATCGAGCTGTTAAAGTTTGCCAACATAGCTTCATGCAGAATAGCAAAAGAGATGTGGGATCATATTGAGGTATTGGGTGAAGGGATAGAGGAAGTTAAGGAAAATAAGAAACAGATAATGGACACACAGTATGAAGCTTTTATGGCATAATCCAAAGAAAGCATTACTGAAATGTTTGAGAGATTTCACAAGTTGGTGACTGAGCTACAGATGAATGGTAAGGTTTACAGTACCAAGGAGCTAAATACGAAGTTTCTACTCTCTACACTAAACCACCTTGAGCAAAGAGTTATCTCTCTAAGAGAAAGAGATCTGAACAAAGTGACATACGATGTGCTCTATGATGTGTTGAAGACTCATGAGCTTGAGTTGCTTCAGAAGAGGACTATTCAAGCCAACCAAGGCAGAATGGTAACAAATCCATTCGAAAAGGGATAGACATGTTAGAAAGTAATTTTAACAAATCCATTCAAGACATTGAAGCATCATGTGCCTTGATTGTCAACAAATCCATTCAAGACCTTGAAGCATCTACAAGTCAGTTGAGGATAGAAGAGATAGTAGATGATGATGAACCTGAAAGTGAAGTGTCTGAAACTGTTGAGGAAAAGGTAGAAGATGAGTTTTGTACTCTTGAGGAGCTAGATGCCATGGAAAACACTTCAAATGTTTTCATGGCTAGAAAATTTTTGAATATCAGATTCAATAGAAATCAACCCTTCAAACCTAGATCTCAAAACCATTCATTTAATAAGAGCAAAGCACCTGTGAAGCCAAACAAGAATAAAGTCAAAACTGGCTATGTGGATAGGTCATCTGTGAGATGTTATAGATGCAATGACCTAGGGCATTTTGCTAGTGAGTGCAAGAAACCTAAGAAGAAGGACAAGGAGTTTCTAGAGCAAACACTAGGCAAGGCCTACATAGCTGAAGGGAAGTGTTGGGATGACACTGACAGTGTTGAGGAAGAAAAGGAGTTCTGTAACTATGCCTTGATGGTCAATACCAAGGAAGAATCACCCTCACACTCCCAGGTACCATCTCTCACTACCATAGATATGTCTGTTTCTCAGTACAAAAATATGATTGAACAATTATCTGTTGAGATGTTTAATATTCATACTACTATGACTACTGCTAATTAAGAGATTGTTAAACTGTCTGCTAGGAATGAACTGTTAAACAAAAGGAATGGGGAACTTGAGCTAACTGCTATGCAAGTAGAAAACCTTAAGAAAGAAGTTGAATATTTACAGAATAAGGTTCTATGTGCTAGTCAAGTTGAAAAGACTCTCAGGGATGAGATAGTTGAGAATGAATTCAAACTTAAAACTTTTAAGAACTCCTCTAGTCTATTGCAGTCCTACCATGAGAAACATCAAGAGAATGCAAAATCTGCTATTGGTTTTGACTATGACACACTCAACAATAGGAAAGGCTGTGCTGTCATTGAAGATGACAAGGTTGTTCAGGAGAATGTGCCTCATATTTTGAAAAATTCTAAGGCACCTATCTTTAAAGAATCAACACTTGAAATTGATGAGGAAGCCTTACTCATCAAACAAATGTTAATTGATGAGGATGAGGCACAATCAAGTAAACAACCAGCACCCTCTAAGAGTGAGAGTGTCAAATTGAAAACCAAGAAGCCTGTGGGAGCTGGACCCAAAACTGAAAAATCTGTTAAGTTTGAATCATCAAGTAAGAATGAATCAGTGAAGAATGTGGCTAAGAGGAAACAGAACAGAAATGGCAAACTAGGGATTAACAAAGATAATAATTATGCTTATGTGCCTAATGCCCCTAGGAAAACTTGCCAAAACTATTTTAGTACCAATCATTTAACTCATGTTTGTAACAAACCTATAGGTAGTGTGCCTAAACCTTTCTATGATTGCTCTGTGCCCTTAAGACATAGAGATTCTCCATTTTGTGATAAATTTGACTGCATGTCATGCAATATGAATGTTATGACTAGCTGTTTCAATTTGAGAAGGCAATTCATTGATGGTTGTATAAGTCACAACTCTCACACACACTACACAAGGCCTAAGTCTTCAAGTCCTCCTAGAGCTAGGAAGGTACCTCTGTCACCTAAGTTTGAGAACTTAAGTTCTAAGACTTCTAGTTGTGACAAGAAGACTGGTTCTAAGAAAGTTGATAAGCATGTTGTTTATGATAAAACTATTTCTAATCCAAGTGGACCCAAACTTGTTTGGGTACCAAAGAAGAAGTAATACACTTGTGTTTGCAGGGCAAAAAAAAGGAAAAGAAAGTCATGTGGGTGTTGGACAGTGGATGCTCAAACCATATGACTGGTGATATAGCCCTGCTATCACAGTATGAAGAAAAGGTTGGCCCTATGGTTGCTTTTGGAGATGACAGCATTGGTAACACATTGGGATATGGAAAACTGAAAGTTGGTAATGTCATCATTGAAGATGTAGCACTGGTCAGAGGGCTCAAGCATAATCTACTGAGTATTGGTCAGTTTACTGACAGGGGTTTCAAAGTGAATTTTGACAAGGATGAATGTTTGATCACTCACAAAAAGACTGGTGAACTTGCTCGATCTGGAGTAAGGAAAGGAAGCCTGTTTGTAGCCAATATAGACTCTGCAAGCAAGGACAAAATTTGTTGCTTTTACTCAAAGGCATCAAATGAAGATTGTTGGCTGTGGCATAAGAAGTTATCACACCTGAACTTTAAGGCTATTAACTCTTTAGTCAAAAGAGAGTTAGCGAGAGGCTTGCCCACACTTGAATTCTTTCAAGAAGGAGTGTGTGAGGCTTGCCAAAGAGGAAAGATGAAAAGGTCGAGCCACAAGTCAAAGACAGTGACTTCAATACCCAAACCCCTACAACTAATTCATATGGACTTGTTTGGGCCTGTCAATATTATGTCACTTGCAAGAAAAAGGTATGCCTTGGTGATGGTTGATGATTTTACAAGGTATACATGGGTGGAATTTCTGGCATCAAAGGATGAGGCTCCACAAGTAATCATAGTGCACTTAAAGAAAGTTGACAAAGAAGCAAAGGCCAACAATGCAAGTGTGATTGCATTGAGAAGTGACAATGGAACAGGGTTCAAAAATGCCATACTTGAAGCATTCTGCAAAGAGAATGGTATTTCACAACAATTCTCAGCTCCAAGAACTCCACAGCAAAATGGAGTTGTTGAGAGAAAGAATAGAACTCTAATTGAGGCTGCTAGAACAATGTTACTTGATGTAAAGATGCCTACATGTTTTTGGGCTGAGGCTGTGAGCACTGCATGCTATATTCAAAATAGAACTCTCATCAACAAAAACACTGGAAAGACACCTTACAATTTGATGACCGAAAAGAAGCCCACTCTTAAGCATGTTCATGCTTTTGGAAGCAAATGCTTTGTGTTGAAGGATAATTCAGAATATGTTGGAAAATTTGATGCAAAAGCATTTGAAGGAATATTTCTTGGCTATTCATTGGAGAAAACAGCTTAAAAAGTTTATGTCATCATTCAAAAGAAAGTTATGGAAAGCACAGATGTGACATTTGATGACAGCAAACTACCTGGACTAGAAGAAGCCAATGATGAAGATAGAGATTCATTAAGGTTTGAAAATCCGAATGATTCTGATGAAGAGATTGAAACTGAAGTTGAGACTACAGTTCAATAAACTCCAGTGAATGATGAAACAAGAGAAGAGTTTGTGCCAACCAACTGTGAAGATACAAGCATCCGCGACACACCTATGAATAGTGGCAACAACATCAAATCTGAGAAATCAATCTGAGCATACAAGAAAGTGGGATAGATCACATACTGCAGATCAAATCATTGGAGATCCAAATGCAGGAGTGAGAACAAGGAGGGCAACTAAAAATGAGTGTCTCTATGGCTATTTTCTATCCCAAGTTGAACCTAAGAAACTTGATGATGCACTGTTGGATCCAGATTGGATTATTGCTATGCAAGAAGAGCTAAATCAATTTGAAAGAAACAAAATTTGGCAGCTTATGCCTGCACAAAATGGGTTCTGAAAAATAAGATGGATGAAAATGGTGTAATAGTAAGAAACAAGGCAAGGTTGGTTGCAAAAGGCTACTCTCAACAGGAAGGCATTGACTATGATGAGACTTTTGCCCCTATTGCTAGGTTGGAAGCCATCAGAATTTTCTTGGCATTTGCTGCACATTCAAATTTCAAAGTTTATCAGATGGATGTCAAGAGTGCATTTCTGAATGGAGAGTTGGAAGAAGAAGTATATGTGCAACAACCACCTGGCTTTGAGGATCCACATTTTCCAAACTTTGTCTACAGATTGCTTAAGGCATTGTATGGACTTAAGCAGGCCCCAAGAGCATGGTATGACACTCTGTCACAATTTCTTCTTGAAAATCAGTTCACTAGAGGCACATTCGACAAGACATTGTTTTACAAGAAACATGGTAATGATATTATCCTAGTTCAAATCTATGTGGATGATATCATATTTGGCTCTACAAATGAGAAACTGTGTGAAAAGTTTTCTAAGCTCATGCAAAGCAGATATGAGATGAGCATGATGGGAGAGTTGACATTCTTTCTTGGATTGTAAGTTAGTCAAAGGAAGGATGGTATCTCTATCAGTCAAACCAAGTACATCAAAGACCTATTGAAGAAGTTTGATTTGGAAGATAGCTCACCTGCAAAAACACCCATGGATACTGCCACTAAATTGGATGAAGATGCTAATGGCAAGAAAGTAGATATCTTAGTCTATAGAGGCATGGTTGGTTCTCTACTCTATCTCACTGCAAGTAGGCCAGACATCATGTTTGCTAAATATCTGTGTGCAAGGTTTCAATCAAATCCAAAGGAATCACGTATGGTTGCTATAAAAAGGATCTTTAAATATCTGAAGGGCACTCCAAACTTGGGTTTATGGTATCCAAAGGACACATGGTTCAATCTGGTTGGTTATTCTGATGCTGACTATGAGTCTTACTCACAATTTGGGGGAGATTGTTAGTCATAGAGGCATGCATGTATACATCTAATAACAAGCCTAATTATTTGTAATGCTTTGCATTACTTACATGACCCTTTAACTAGGGGAACCTCTAGCTGTAGAGTTTCTACTTGTTTTAGTACCTGTAATAGGAATCAAAATTCTACCTGTGTAATTGTATAAAGGCTTAATGACCTTTTAACCCTCAAAGTTTCCACCAAAATACCCATCAGCCCTTACTGTTTCAAAACGTTCCTTTTGACCCTCCAAGTATCCGTAAAGGTCTAATTAGCCCTTATACCGGATAGGAAATGGTGAGTTTGGGTGACTTTTGGTTCGTTTTAATCGGTTTCTAGCCGGAATTTTGCTGTATTGTTGTTGTGTCGATTAAAACGAACCAACAATCACCCAAACTCACCATTTCCTATACCGGTATAAGGGCTAATTGGACCTTTACGGATACTTGGAGGGTCAAAAGGAACGTTTTGAAACAGTGAGGGCTGATGGGTATTTTGGTGGAAACTTTGAGGGCTAAAAGGCCATTAAGCCTTGTATAAATTAGTCATGAAATAATGCTTGAAAGAAGATCAAGAGATCATGCCTCAATCTTGGAGAACAAGGCAGCAGAAATAAACACAGTTGGATTTTGAAGATTGAAGATTTGCCTAAGTACTAATTTGAGAAGTGTTTTGCTCTATTCGAGAAGTCTAGCATTCGAAAAGTCAAGGATTCGATATCTATAAAGACACTGTTCGATATCTCTGGAAGTCAACAAGTCAAAGCATCATTCGAGTTCTCTAAGAGCCAACAAGTCAAAGCTACATTCGATAACTATTCTCAAGGACTCAGGAAGCTATTCGACATCTCATGGATTCGATAAGTCAAATGTACTATTCGATAACTCAAGGATTCCTGGAGAAAAGACTAATTTGAGAAGTAATTCAATATGTCAATTATACAGTATTCGAGAACTCAGAGTTATTTATCAAGTCAATTCTAGTTCTCGAATCAATCACTTAGTTACTTCTCGAATGTAGTCTTGGAGACAAAATACTGAAGATTGTACAAGTCAGTAAACTGCAGCAAGCCAAAACACTTTCAGGACCACAGTATTGTAAAGTGTCTTTGGAAAGACTACAAGAAGCTTAGAGAGTTGTTACAGAAGACAAGCTGCTAAAGAAGTGGATCTGAGCAGAGTTAAAGGAAGTCAAATTTCAAGCCGTTTGGATGTTTACTCAAAAAGGGATAGACATGTTAGAAAGTAATTTTGTCTGTCACTTTATTTGTAGTAAGTAGGTTGTACACATGTTCTATAAGTGTACAACCTCTCTTCTCTAGCAATTAAGTTTTTAGGAGATTTCTCATTATAACTTAGAACATCTCTCTGAGAAAACGAAGCTGAGAATACTACGATTTGTATTCACAGGTTGTAGCGAATCTTTATCTAATACAATATTAGATTAAAGTGAGTGAGTTTGTACTTGTGTTCTTTATTTCGCACTTACATTTTCTTAAACACAAAAACACACACACTTACCTACATACAAACATCAAACATGCTCAAAAATTCAAACCATTGCTCTTAAGATTCTTATTCAAAGAAAAAGTTTAAAATACATTCACCCCTCTCTGTATTTTCTTGTCTGTGTATTTCATACTCAACAATTAAAATCCCCTGTAATACACCAGGGCAGATTATATTTAGTAGCCAAATGCCTTATAAAGTTCAAAGAATCCATCCTTCTTGTGCTTTCAGGGAAACCATAGAAGCATGTCATACGCCATGAGAGATTGTTACTTTCCTGGAAAATCGCATCAATATGATTATTTGACGAATCAACAATGCTACAGTTAACTTTTTTTCTGCAAAAAATTTCTAAACCCCCACTCCTACCAACACAATCCACCGAGTAAAAATTATTAAAACCAAACTTCGCACTGAGCTTCTTTATTTTGTCACTATACACCAACGTTTCAAATAAAAATAGAAAATTGGGTTTACGAGACTTGATTAAGTCCCTCAAATTCGAACTGTTCGAGAGTTCCCCAACCCTCGACAGTTCCAGCTTAACGAATTCATTGTGGCTGGCTAGCCTGCTGAGCAAGCATAGCCAAAATAGTGCTCGTGGATGTTGAACAATCCTTTCCAGAAAGAACAACTTCCGAATGTGTATTTTTTCTAACATTATCTAACCCAGGTCTGAGCCCACCTGTAGTGTCCATAATGTCGTACATCTCTGGGCCTCCCCTCTATCTCTTTCTTTCCATTACATTAAGCCCATCAAGTTCCTCCTCCTCCAGCCCATATACAGGATTTGAAATTGCATTCGATCCCCCAAATTTAGTTAATTGTATCTCCGGATTGACTGGGATAATTTAATTTTTAAAAATTGAATCTTGTTTCCTAAAATTACTCCCTCGATGAACTGTATCCCCTTCACCTTCGTAACTACCCTCCCCTGATTTCGGGGAAGGGTTCACTTTCCCCACTCTCTCCTCCCACTCTGCATCGCCCTCCTCTCGCAACCACTTACTCTTCGCCGGAACTCCCAACCTTCTAGGTGGTGCTCTCAACCAGACCCCCCCACTACTTATTCATTTCATCACCTCGTCTATCCAGAAACTTCCTACAGTATCTTTCAGTATGCGACACCAGCCCACACGAGAAATAAAAATATCCCAACCTTTCATACTTACAGCTAACAATCACCTCCGCACCATTCTTCCTAACTATCTTCTTCTTACGTTTGAGAGGCTTCCTAACATCAAGATTTATCCGAATCCTCATACACTCCCTCCAAATGCTTGTACTGTTTTTGTGATTATACTCTAAAAACTCACCAAAACAATCACCTAATTGCTTCCCCACTGCCTCGGACATATAGCCTGTTGGCAGATCACGAATCTGTATCCAAATCTTTAAATGCCATAACGGAACTTTCAGTGGTTCTTCTCCTTGTGGTATTGATGCCAGAATAAGCATTGCACCATCGAATGACCACGGTCCTCCATTAAGTACCCAGTTCATGTCCTCCTTGTGGTCAACCTGAAACAAAAAGATTCCTGGTTCAAGCTCCTTGATGTTTATCCCATAGCTGGCTTCCATACATCCGCCATTTTTTATTTCATTGCATGAACATTTACATTCTTCTCCGTAAGAAATCTCCCTATCACACAAAAATCATATTTGTTACTTTCCTTCTCGACCTCACCCTCAAAGACAAAAGCTGCATTCTCCTTCTCATCAATATCCAGATTCGATAATTGAACATTCAAATCTTGGTATCGAGACATTACTAATCAAGCTCACACGATTTCAAACTTCAAAACTTAAGAGTTTGAACGGACAGAAAAGAAAAACCTCTCACAAACATGGAGAGAACGATATATCGATCTATTGCATGATTGTTAAAAGGCAGAACTGAAATCATTGTGATACTTACATTTGAGTTTGATATTTATGGTACGTATAATTGATTAATAAAATAAGTTGAGTATACTCCAAGGCCCAAACGTTTATCGTGATGGACTGTTGTTAGAAAGTCAAAGTAATATACTATTTTAGAATAATAATTGATCATGCCGTACTGCCGTCAAGTCATTATGGTTTTCATTTTTAGTTTCAGTCAAATAGACTAAATGAAAAAAAAATTATAATTAAATTGTTCATCTAATCTGTTTTAAATTATAATTTTCAATTTTTTAAAGTAATAAAAATATATTTTTTAAGCTTTGATAAAAAAATTAATCAATTTGACGTCTAACAATCAAAATAGAATAAATTAATTAGGGACGGAGGAAGTAAGATTGTAATTTATAAAGAAATAAATAGTAGTAGTGTTAAGTAACCATCGCTCTAAAATTTCAAGATGTTAGAGAAAGTCCCAACTGTATCTTTATATTATATTCTAATACTTTCCCTCACTCGAAAACTCATTTATGGGTCGAAGAGTGGATCATGACGTTCATCTTTGGAACATAACTTAACTTCTTGTCTAAATTAAATATTGATATTATTGGCGGTGACAGGGATCGAACCTGAATCCCTGTATACCTGAGATATTTTGATAACCTTTTACTGATGTGTTTATTAGTAAATAAATGTTGACAATTAATGAGAATAACATCATGTACTTCAAATATAAAAAAATAACTAGCATAACAGCCCGTGTAAGGCACGTACCTCTATATGAACGCATCTAATTTTATTTTAAAGAAGATGTTGGTGGTTGGTTTATTAATGTTTCTATTGTGCACTCATAATTCTGGGATTGTAATTTGAATAACGATACGTGTTGATATGAAAAGTAAAGAATCTTACCGTCGAGTAGTTGGAACCACGAATATATCAACATCGAGTTTTCTTTGTTGTTTATAGCGAGTAGAAAAGAAAAAAAGTATACATAATTTTGATGCTTGTTTTTTTCGAGTAATAACAATTGAGAACTCATTGATTCAGGTTTGTTGTGAAACTCAAGTGTAGCGTTACATATCCTAAGATTGTGCTAACTATCACGGACGTTGCATCGCGATTGCAATAACGTGTATGCATTGCAACCATTTTTTTTTAATTTGAGTCACCGCATATGTTAGTTAGAACATTAAAATATGCATGAACCTGCCCAATAAATGTTTCAATTAAGTCATAAGTATTACAGTCATTCTAAGATGATAGGGTTCGTAAGAAAAAAATCAGCAACCACGACTTGAGCAGAATTTTTAGGAGTGTAAATATTGTCTGGAAATTGAGATATGAGACTACACATTTGCTGCATATGTTGCAGAGGTTTATATGTCCAAGACCATATTGAGTGTCTATTTTGGACCAAATCACCGTCTACAGGTTATTGGACCAATAGATAATATTAAGTGAGTATAATAGACATTATTTTATGCAACTATAAATTTAACTTCATTTCTTTTTATGCATTATCATCTATTTTACTTGATTGCATTAATGTAAATGTATTTGAACTTAATTATGTATATGAATTTTAACTAATTACTCAAGTGAATATTGATATAGAGTTCAAAATTTAAATCTCATATCATTCAATTTGATTATAAATTTTATTGATCTAAAAATCTTTAATTCACATTCTTTTATTAAAAAAAACTCGTACAGATAAAAAGATTACGTAAAAATTGTTGAGTATAGTAAGTTACACAGACATTGGTACGATAGGCAATGCAATTGTAGTCTAACAACATATAAAATTTGAGACAATATATACTAAATGTAAATAAATAATTTACAATATAAAAATATTAGTGTAATCCTTTTTTTAATATATAGCCATGTTTTATAAAGGACGAATTTTAATTTCATAATATTTTGTATATCTACTTATTTTTATGCAAGATTTTTCAAGTATAGTTAGATTTCAAAAAAAATCATTAAAAAATGATTTTAGGGCACTTATATAGATAAATTTTATAATTTGCACAGTAGATTACAAGAAGAGACCAAAATAGAATATAACCTGTGGAATATTTGCGCATATTGATAATAAATTTCATAATTTTATCAAATGAGCATCTAACTTAGTGGTTAAAATTGTCACTTCTAAGTTTAAGGTCATGGGTTCAATTCCCAACACCCATTTTCATTTTTTCTAAAAATAAAATTATTATGGCATTTTTATAATTATATGATAAATAAGGATATATTGGTAAATTTATAGATATTATTTTAGCATTTTTTTATTTTTTATCCTTGTATTACCATTTAATTAATCTATACTAATATATAATTATAAGCAAACTAGGGTATAATTTGGTTGTTTGGTTCAACCATTTAAAAGAATAGTGATCGCTAGATATTTAGTAAATAGATAGTAACCGTTAGATCTAATAATTAAGAATATTCTATATTTAAATCCCTCTTCTAAAGATCCAAGGTTCGAATCCCATCAACAACAAATTTACATTAATATTTTATATTATTAGTTCTAAACAATACATATCATTTGTTGAATAACTATTATTATTACTAAAAAATTTATTATTTAATATTACAAAGTTAAATTATATCCATAATTAATTATTATACTTTATTTTTTTTAATCATATAATTTAAAAATATTTAAAAGTAACATATTGGTTGAAATTGTCACTTCTAAGTTTAAGGTCAAGGGTTCAATTCCCAACACCCATTTTCATTTTTTTTAAATAAAATTATTATGGCGTCTTTCTAATTATATGATAAATAAGGATATATTGATAAATTCATAGATAAATGATATGGGCTAAAAAGAAGCCCTAAAGACACAATTAATGTTGCATTAATTAGACCTAGCTTGATCCAGATATGAAGCCCATTAATGATGCCCAAAACCCTAATTCAATATTAAATTCGTAATTAATATTGAGGGTGTTTAACAGCTTGCAAATAAGAGTCAAACTAGGAAATAATATCTTTATGAGTAGCCTACAAGGCACCTAATCGCACAAGGATACTGATTCCTACAAAGAAGGATCTAGAATCGGGCCCAAGGAGGTGGCTTGCCCACCAAGTCTCCCAACACTATTCTAAGTCTTAGGCTCCCAACGCCTATATAAGGGCCTGACCCCTCATTCTCAGAACTACGTTTTTGGGCAGAGCTCAATACGTCACTTACGTTTCAGGCTTAATCCTCGAATAATGACATACAAGCCACTACGTCTTTGATGTGCCTTAGCCGCCATAGCCCCGAGGGCGAACACCAAGAACTATGTTTTGGCTTGATTCTCCATATCGAGATACGTAGGCAATCTGTGAGGACCGATCAGTCTCGAACGCAGAAATAGCCATTAAAGATCGAAGCTCTCCAACCCTAGCATTAAATATAAATCGATAACCTAGTTTTTATTCCACAACATTTGGCGCCGTCTGTAGGAAGACAACATCGACCATGGTTCAAACATGAAGAACAACACCAGCCTCAACTAAGGCAACCACCATCGTCACTGAATAAGGGTATATACCCCCATCAACGGGGGCGACCACTCAACCTCAAGTTTCTCAACCTATAGAGACGACTCCCCATGCTGAGAGAACTCTACCCGTGGTTGTCCTTCCAAACCAGGAGACCAACCCTCTTCAGATGGTGGTCTCATCCACTACCTCCGGGGGTGTAGTTCTCTACTACAGATCTCCTTAGAAGTATGAATCTGGCATACGGGTTGCCTAACTACCCTCCGAATACTCGAGGCGTTGGGCCAAGTGGCCATGCCCTGCAGATACATGAGCCGTATCACCCTCCTTACATTAGAGGCTTGGGCCCTGATCAAGGATATTATTACTACTCGGGTCCTTATACTGATGATTCTTCATCTGAGGATGACGATCATGATCAAGCCCCGAGGAGGCGACATCCAAGCAAGGAGCCCATAAGGCGTAATTGACGAATCCATGATGAACCCCCTATGACAGCCGCTGAGAGAATTAAGGCTTATGAAGCCGAGATCCTAAAGGACGATATAGAAAGGGAGCAACAAAGATAGAACCAGAACCGACCCCCTCCGAGGTTAAGAGGAGAGATTCCCTTTGTTAATTTGGAGAGACCTTCGAGGAGAGAGGGAAGGTTCGAGGTCCCAAGAGGTGGAACTACAAGGGCAGGAGTCCCCAAGGGTGATCCCAAAGATTTAATGCAACTTGGAGATCTTGATGATCCCACACCCCCATTCACTGAGGAATTGATGAATGCTCACGTCTCCCGAAAGTTCAAGATGCCTACGATAAAGGCGTATGATAGAACGGGAGATCCCGCAAACCATGTGAGAACATTCTCGAATGCACTGCTGTTGCAGCCTGCTAGTGGCGCTCTCAAGTGTATGGCGTTCCCTCAAACCCTGGCGGGTATGGCTCAAAGATGGTATAGTCATTTGCCTGCAAACTCGATTGACACATTCAAGGAATTGAGCACGGCTTTCATCAATCAATTTGTTAGTGGAAAAGTCCATGAGAAGAGCTCAACATCCCTTATGCAAGTGGTGCAAGGAAAGAATGAGAACCTAACGGACTATCTCAAGCGCTTCACTAAGGAGACGTTGAACATCCCTGATCCGGAAAATAAAGTAGCTATGATAGCCTTGGAGAATGGGACAACCAACACCTTCTTTCAGATGTCATTGGCAAAACATCCTCCTGAGAGCATGACCGAGCTCCAAAAAAGGGCGAGCAAATACATAAAGGCTAAGGAAAGCATGAGGAAAATAGAGGTCTCTACCGAAAGTGGTGGAAATGAGAACTCTAAGAAGCGAAAGACAAAGCAGGAGTATAATGCTAGGGACAAATATCCCCGAACTAGCAAGGACTCAGACTCTGCTCTAGGACCGAGGTTCGCTGATTACGCAAGATTGAACACTCCTAGGAGTCGAATCCTATTGGACATTGAGAAGGATAAATATTTCTGATGGCCGAAGCCACTTAGGGGAGATACCGCAAAGAGAAACAAGAATCAGTATTGCAGATTCCACAAGGATGTGGGGCATGACACTAATGATTGCAAGCAACTCAAGGATGAGATCGAGTTCTTGATCCGTAGAGGGAAGCTGAGCCACTTCATTAAGGGTGAAGATCGTGGTAATTAGAGAAGAGATTATGATAGGAGCGATGATGATCGAGATCACAACCCATAGCCTCGAGGGCAAGTAATTAACATGATCTCGGGAGTCCCGACAACGGTTGGGACAACAAAGAATTCCCAAAAGGCTTATGTCAAGGAAGTGATGTACATTGTTAGAGAAACGTCTAAACATGAAAAAACTGAGGTAATAATTGAATTTGATGATTCAGACCTTGAAGGGGTGAAGTTCCTCCATGATGACCCACTGGTCATAACACCCATGATTGGAAATTCAGAGGTAAAACGAGTCTTGATAGACAATGGAGCTTCTGTGGATATCTTGTTCCATGGCGCATTTGTGAAGATGGGGTATAACGACTCTCAGTTGACCCTCTCCAACACGCCTATATACGGGTTCAATGGAGTATAATCCAAAGTTGAGGGAACCATTCAGTTGCCCGTCACCATCGGACAGAAGCCCATAGAGGCCACTCAGATGATGAACTTTTTGGTTATCAAAGTATCTTCCACCTACAATGCCATCCTCAGGAGGACTGGACTCCACGCTTTTAAGGCTGTGGCCTCAACCTATCATATGAAGATCAAGTTTCCAACCAGGAATGGTGTAGGAGAACAAAAAGGTGACCAGAAAATGTCTAGGAGCTGTTATGTACCCGCGTTAAGGACTGAAGAATTCGGGGGCAGGTCCTTTTGATTGAAGACATGGATGTCCGCAGTGATAAGGAACACCAAGAAGGGCCAGCAGAGGACATCACACATAAGTCTTGGATAGCCATTAAGGCTAAGGCGCCAGCTGACTTCATGGTTGAATGTACCATTGGCAACCAAGAAGTCGGGGGGCAAGAGATAGTACCCCAAGCAGGAAGTGAACTTCAGAATAAGAATGAGGAGACCAAAAGAAGTGGTGGGTGCTCTATTTTGATGGAGCATCAAAAACAAAATCAAGTGGTGCAGGCCTAGTCTTACAAAGCCCCGATGGGTTCAAACTATCCTAGTATGACTTAGCTTTATATTTATCTAGTAGAAGTAGAAATAAGGTTCGATGAAACCATTGCAGAGCATGTCGCTCCGAGTAGGACAGTAGTACTCCATGTAAGGATTGAACCCATTTCAATTTATTAATGCAAGTTTGTTTTTCGTTCTGTGATTTTATTTATGTGCCAAGCACCTATTGTGTGTAAGTCAAAGATAACCAAGTACCGAAAATAAAATAATACATGAATGGAAATAAACAAATGCATAAATAAAAACCACGAAGGGTCGAGAGTTAGGTTACAACACAACCAAATAAGTATTTAAAGTTCTTGAAGAACCCGGGATAAAAGACAAGTTAATAAAGCCACATGTGGCAATCAAAGCCATGCAAGGCTGTGGAGGCTAAGGATTAGCCACTCTTCAATATTTTCAAAAGACTTGGATGGAGAGTCTAAGGTAGAGACCAACAAAGAACCTTGAATTTTAGTCCTAAGAGCAAGGGATATAAGAATATCCTTAAACAAGGATCAAGAAGTTCAAGCAAGCTCTCGTCTCAAGAGTTTAAAAGGCAAGAAGCCCACATGATTGTATTTCTTGAAATCTAAATCAAGGAATCAACCTTGAATCCTTGACCTAGAATCAAGAAAAACAAGAGACAAAGATGGAACCAAGACAAACGCTGAAGTCCTGATGGACCATCCGTTGAAGAACCATATTGCATAGCCCGAAAGCCAATTGAAGGCAAATCAAATGGGCAATTGAGTTAGGAGATTTTGACATCACATATAAGCCTTGGACGGCCATCAAGGCTCAGGCGTTAACTGACTTCGTGGTTGAATGTATCGTTAACAACCTAGAAGTCGGGGGGCAAGAGGTATTAACCCAAGAGGGTAAAGAACTAGAAAACAAGAATGAAGATGAAAACATGATCCTATAAAACAAGAATGAAGATGAAAACATGACCTAAAAGAATATGGGAGATCTATTTTGACGGAGCGTCAAAAATAAAATCAAGAAGATTAGCTAAAAGGCTATTACTACAAAGAATAGTCTAGAGAATATATTCCAAGACTAAGGATTGAAGCCTGGATAGCCGGTTTAGGCTTGGTCAGCTTTGAGGGTCAAGAACCTTAAAGTCTATGAAGATTGGTAGTCTCCCAAATTGAATGGTAAATTTGAATCCAAGGAGGAATCTATGAAAAAGTACTTGAGATTGTGAAGGCTGTGGTGGCTCAATTTGATGAGTGCTATGTGGAGTACATTCCAAGAAATGAGAACATTAAGGCCGATGCCCTATCTAAGTTTGCCTCTTCTGAGATAGAGAATTATGCAGAGAGTTTTTACTTCCAGGTCCTGAAGACCCCGCCATCGATTCGAAATTAGTAGCACCAGTTAATGTAAGCTGAAGGATAGACCCTATCAAAGCTCATCTTGAGACTGGTTGGCTCTCTGATAATGCCTTGAAGGCACAGAAACTGCTAGTGAGAGTGTTGAGATAAGAGGTCCTTTATCATTTCATACTTAAAATCTTGAATCTCAAATCCCGACACAAAATTTAAGCCATGATGGCCAACAAGGCTGTCTACCTTCAATCGAGCTTGTCGTTTGATTTTAAGGACTTGAATCAAGAGCCGTCAATCGAATTCAAACCAAAGTAAGGTCCTGTGAGCATAAGAAGAAGGTTGGAATCCTAGAATTGAAAAACTAACCAAGGCACACCAGACTTGAAGTCAAGTGCTAAGGAGCAAGTCAACTTCTTGAACGTTCAACCGAAGTAAGACCTCCACCATATGAAACAAGGGGGGCAAGAGCTATGGGACTTCATCATTTCTGCATCTTAGAATGAGAGTTAAGGGTTGATGATAACCGACAAACACCAATGAATTCAAGGTTTCGAATCAAGGATTCAGCAAACGAGTTAAAGCCCTGAAGGTCACGGAAACTAAGAGTAAAGTCAAGAATGTCTAGTTTTCGACATTCAAATGCTGACATTAGACGTTTGAATACTGACGTTGAGGTTCAATTATTGGCGTTCAAGTATTGACGTTGAGGTTTGAATATCGATGTTTCAAGACTGATATTCAAGTTAGAAGATTAGAAGCCGAGGTTCCGGGGAGCGTCTAGCCAACTGAGGTCAGCCGATCGAGGCTCCAGGGAAGCCCCTAGCCGACTGAGGCTAGCCTACCGAGGCTCCGGGAACCCCTAGCCGACCGACCCCGGCCGACTGAGGCTCCGGGGAAGCGTCAGCCAACCGTGGCCAGCCGATCGAGGCGCCAAGGACCCCCAACCGACCAACCTTGGCCGATCGAGGCACCACGGGCAGCGTTTCCGGCCGACCGAGGCACCACGGGCACCGTAGCCGACCGACCTTGGCTGACCGAGGCACCATGAACAACACAGCCGACCGAGAACGGCCAACCAAGGCACTCTCAGCCCGTCAGCCGACCGAGGCTGATGATCAGCCTTGATTTTCGAGTTGTCACCTTGATAATCAGGGTTGATGTTGAACTTCAGTCCTGACATTTTGAACGTGAAAATCAAGTCGGAGCTGAAGATGAAGCTAACATCGTTAAGCACCGTTTAGCACCGTTTGATGCAAGTGAGGTCATGTTTGGAGATTGAAATTCATGTTGAATACTGAAATCCATGTTAAAATACTGAAATTGACATTTGAAACCTGAAGTTGATGTTCGAAACTTCACCTTGATGACCGATATGTCACCTTGATGATTGACATGTCACGTTGATGACCGACCTCATGCCCCGGACCCTTCAACGCTGTTTTGGCCATATCATGAGTTCCAGATATCGGATTCGGACGATCTTACAGTCAACGCGAAGCTCACTTAGTTTTCTACAGTCTTGGAGACCCTTGGCTAAGTGATGGTGGCCGGCTGGTAAAATTTGAAGCCCTTAGGCCGATTGACACTCACTCTCAACCCTATACGGGCTGATTCACACTGTTTGGGCCATATCTTGAGCTCCGGATATCAGATTTGGACGGTCTTACAGTCCACGCGAAGCTCTATAAATTTTCTATAGTCTTGGAGAGCCTTGGCCGAGTGGGGTTGGCCGATTGAGGCATTTTGAAGCCCTTAGGCCGACTGGGAACTCAATCCGGCTATCCACGCTGTTCGGGCCATATCTTGAGTTTCAGATATCAGATTTGGACGATCTTATAGTCCACGCGAAGCTTACTGAATTTTATACGGTCTTGGACCACCTTTGGCTGACTGATTTCTACCGACCAGAAGCCAAGAAGGCCTTCAGCCGACTGAGTGCTGGAAGACTTAGTACCGATTAACTAATTGCCACCGACTCGGAACTCGCTCCGAAGCCGGAGCCGGATCCGAAGCCGGAGCCGTTAGCGCCGTCTAGCACCGTTTAGCATCGTTTAGTGTCGTTTAGCGTTGTTTAGTGCTGTTAGCACCATTTAATGCCGTTATTGTCGAAAGCACTTTTAGTGTCGTAAGCACCATTAGTGCCGTTAGCGCCGTTTAATGCCGTTTAGCACCGTTTAGTGTCGTATAGTGTCGCTTAACATCGTTTAAGGCTGATTAGTGCCGATTAGCATCGTTTAAGCATAGTCGTAAATGTGTCGGTAGCTCCACGCTTTACATCAAGACGATACCCGTGAAACACTAGTGTAAACTAAAATCCCCATATAAGGGTAGGAAAATTAAGTACTCCCAGGTAAGGGATAAAAAGGACCCCGAGTCTCGAAAAAGAAAATTATAACTTCTACGACAACTTGATTAGTTTTCGTAGATTTTGGGGGGCAAATGATATAGGTTAAAAATAAGCCCTAAAGACACAATTAATGTTGCATTAATTAGACCTAGCTTGGTCCAGATATGAAGCCCATTAATGAGGCCCAAAATCCTAATTCAATATTAAATTCGTAGTTAATATTGAGGGTGATTAACAGCTTGCAAATAAGAGTCAAACAAGAAAATAATATCTTTATGAGTAGCCTACAAGGCACCTAATCGCACAAGGAAACTGATTCCTACAAAGAATGATCTAGAATCGGGCCTAAGGAGATGGCTTGGCCACCAAGTCTCCCAACCCTATTCTAAGTCTTAGGCTCCCAACGCCTATATAAGGGCCTGACCCCTCATTTTCAGAGCTACGTTTTTTGGCAGAGCTCAATACGTCACTTACGTTTCAGGCTTAATCCTCGAATAATGACATACAAGCCACTACGTCTTTGGTGTGCCCTAGCCGCCATAGCCCCGAGGGCGAACACCAAGAACTACGGTTTGGCTTGATTCTCAATATCGAGATACGTAGGCATTTTGTGAGGACTGATCAGTCTCGAACGTGGAAACAGCCATTGAAGCTCGAAGCTCTCCAACCCTAGCATTAAATACAAATCGATAACCTAGTTTTTATTCCACAACAATATTATTTTAACATTTTTTGATTTTTTATCCTTGTATTGCCATTTAATTAATCTATACTAATATATAATAAGCAAACTAAGGTATATTTTGGTTGTTTGGTTCAACCATTTAAAAGAATAGTGACCGTTAGATATTTAGTAAATAGATAATAACCGTTAGATCTAATAATATAGAATATTCTATGTTTAAATCCCTCTTCTAAAGATCCAAGGTTCGAATTCCATCAACAACAAATTTATATTAAGATTTTATATTATTAGTTCTGAACAATACATATCATTTATTGAATAACTATTATTATTACTAAAATTTTTATTATTTAATATTACAAAGTTAAATTATATCCATAATGAATTATTATACTTTGTTTTGTTTAATGCTATAATTTTGAAAATATTTAAAAATAACTCGTGCTTTCCACGAAATATAAACTAGTATATAATAATAGATAGATTATCTACACCGTCGCTGTTATCTTTAATTTATAGCATCTCGCAGTGGTCATAATGTCTTTTTCTTTAGCGTAGTAATTATAAAAGGTTGAGTCAAACACAGACCGCAAATTTAATTATGCAAATTGCGAATTTTTTTCTTAATTATCGTTGCTTTTTAAAATTGAAAAATTTAAGAGGTTGCTTCTTAAAAATGTGTCCACCCCTCTCTTCTCTGGCACTGTTGTTCTCACGAATTTCACAGCCACTAAATTGTTAGATTTAGACAAATCGTACGGTTTGATATTATAAAATGTGTAAATAATTGCAAAACAATTTCTCAATGAGATTAGTTTTTCTGAAATTAACTCACATAAATTTTATGAGATTAAAAAAATTTCCTATATAAATACACGATGGTGTTATTGTAATTACAGAAAATTATATAAATTTACAAAAATGTCATTACTATTTTATACTAAGAAACACTTGCATCTCATATAAGTTCCTCTTGGAACTTTATTCTCTTTCTCAATTTATCATGAAGCAATATAGTATGTGTTTTGTATGAATTTTCCATCTTCCTAGTCCGTAGAAAACATTTAGGATTATTATGCTACATATATTAAAAATCCATAGCTATCGAAAATCAAATTTTCTTTTTTAAACAAAACTTATAAAATTTTAAGTAGTAAACAAATAATAAACTATTAAAAAAAGTGCTTTAATAATGTTCAAATGTGATACCTTAACTTTATTGTGCTAAATTAAACTACCTTAACTTAAACGACGGTCTACAAACTTTAATTGTGTATATGTATACATTGAAACGAGTCGAACATTTAACTCAATTATCCCCTCTTTTTCAAACATATAGCTGCTTGCAACAAAAATGGGCAACCACAATCCTCCAACTACTAAAACCACTCCCATATTTAACATTTTTCAGCTCAAATATGTCCTATATTTGCTTCTTTTTTTCGTAGGCGTATCAATTGGTACATTAAACAGTTTATATTTTAAGAGCCTCTCATTCAACATACAAAGCTTCATTTTCACCTCTTCTTTCATATCGTCGCAACCAATGCCACCATTTCCACCACCACCACCGCGACGGCCCGAAGAAGTAGTGATCGTGTCATCCATCAATGCAACTACTTCTAATGAAACATGTAATGATAATTGTAGTAGTACTACTTCCCGTCTTGTTACATTGAAGGAACAAACATCTATCATGCATAATATGAGTGACAAGGAGTTGCTTTGGCTTGCTTCTATGGTTCCAAAAATTCGAGATTTTTCGTATAAGCATGTCCCGAAAGTAGCTTTTATGTTCTTGACACCAGGCTCGTTGCCACTATCACCTTTGTGGGAGATGTTCTTTAAAGGACATGAAGACTGTTGTGAGAAAATTCCACAACAACAGCCCGAGAGAATATCGTTGGAATAACAAGAATTATCGTTGGATATCGAATGTTGAAGCAGGTTCGCATGTTCGCAGCTTCAGTTTCAGCTTTAGCTCTAGCTGCCGGAGCGGGTGGAGATTTGTGGTGTTTTGGGGCTGAATCGGCAAGGTCACCGGACAATATGGCATTAAATTCCGGCCAAGATGTGTCCGGGAAAGTATCACTAAGGTTACACGTGCCTTGTGTAGAGAGAAGTGAAATTCCGAACCCCCTTGCCAACTGCCTACATATCCTATTTATAGGAAGCCCCGATGTAGTTCTTTAGGTCATGGACTCCTTTTTTGAGCAATAAATCACGTTTTTGATGTATTTTATCCTTCTTCCAATACTGATCTTGAAGTGTTTGCGTAGAAATAAGAGTCCTACTTCTAGTATACCACTAGAAGTCCATTTATCCATGTATTTTCATGTAATTATCCACATATATATTTATATATGATGTGTATAACGAGTATATCTCATTTGATGTAGTAGAATCCATCTCAAAGTTCATCTCTTTAGTCCAGTTCCGTGCTCCTAAAATTTAGGAGATAATCCTTATCCAAAACAACGAACCTGGCGGATGGAGGTGGAGCTGCAGTCGCCACCTCCACCTCCAGAGCTTCCCCCAAAATCTCCACCTCCAGAGCTTCCCTCAAACTCTCCACCTCCACAACGGGACCTCCATAGCTGAACCTCAAATGTTATTCAAACCACTCCAATTGGGCCCCCAAATATCCATGGGCCTAAAATTAAATCCATTATAAATTTTGGGCACAACAACTACCCCCCGGTTCCTTGATGTCATGAAATGAGAAAGGAACCAATACAAGAAGAGGCCCAATCCTTTCTTACATTCTCAGATAGACACATAGCTTCAACACTGTACTTCCAAGCTTAGATGAGCTGATTCGGCGTAAGAAACAGAAAATAAAATGCTCTTCAACACAATACTTCCAAGCTTACATGAGCTGATTCGGCGTAAGAAACAGAAAATAAAATGCTTCCGCATTTATCCCTCAATCTGAATCCTTGAGTGAAATCCTTCCGTATACCTTAGATCACGTATGACATTCCAGTTCCAGTTATAAGCTTCCTCAGCTTCGCAGCTGAACCTACTAGCTTCCGACATTTTCCCTTGAAAACCATAATCTGACTCCTCGAGATGCTTCTCTTTCCTGCTAAGTTAACCTTCGTGTAAGAATTCCTTGTGAGCCACACCATGGAGCTTCCGTATGGAGCTCCTGCTGTTGCAAAGATACCTTAACATCCCAAACCAGAGCTACGACTATAACTTGAAATGGTGATTAGTAGCATGAGCTAAGTAGCTCATATATATAATGCATACAACTCATACATAGAGAAGACATGCATGTAAATATGAATATATGAGTACCAATGATTCTGTTGCTGCCTCTATAATCAAGCAGAACCTTGATGAACACACTCTCCAAGACATAATGCCACAATTTTAAGAAAATTCTATGAACCAATCTCAATGATCCTCCTAAGATGTTGTTAAGTTTCCCGGGACTTCATGAATATGTGCCCATAAATCTTGGGACTTTTCCAAATCGTGCCCATAAACTATAGGACTTTCCAAACCATGCCCATAAACCATGGGGCTTTTCCCAAGTATATCTATAATCCATAAGTTGTAGGTGATCTTATATGCGTACCTCTCAAGAAGGACCAAAGGAAGGTTATAGAGACCTCCTCAATTGCTGATATGTCTTTCCAAGTGGTTACATAATGGGGCATATAGCGTGCCTAGGTACCTACTTAACAGCTTCAGCTAGCAAGTTTGAAAGCATTTTTGAAATCCATGCATTGTGAAAGTAAATGTATATGAAATGATGGCCTTTTTCATTATAAATCCATGTAAATTTGTTTCCTTGAAATCATATGATATGCGCATTTTGATAATCATGACCTAATGCAATGCAAAAGATAATGATCCGTAAGAAAAGATGAGGTTCGAGTGATGTTTTTAGCTTAAAGCTATGAAAAATTTCCATCCATGTACATAAAACATGCATGATAATGAATATGTAAAAACATGAGAGTAGAACTTATCCTTTTCCTGGTTCAGCTTTAGATCAGGTTCGGTCATCCAACCTGCTTGGTAGAAGCTCCCACTTTGTAAGCTTATAATGAGAAGCTCTTTTCCAATCTACCAGCTCTTGCACAAAAACCTGATGTACCCCCCGAGCCATTGGATTTCCTTTCGATATGACATGTAAAACCTTTTCCGGCTTGATTCCCAAATATGTTGATCAGCTCAGAAGCAGTTGGTCGAAAACCAACAGCTGTACCTGAACCTCAATAAACCATAAGCAGTTGTAGCTAAACCACACTCCCAGAGCTTAGCCTTTTTAAATTTATGTAGTCATAACTCATATCGAAGCTCCACATGCCTTTAAATATCATTCCATTGATGCAAGGATTTTCCTAAAGAAAAACCATATCTTCAATAATGAAAGAGCTTCCCTTCCAGATCGAGGGTTTGATGAGCTCATAGTCCAATCTGAATTCCAATCCATTGCCAATCCATTTGCCAATCCATATGATTCCAATATTAGTACGCGGTATGTATTCCGGCTCCCATATGATTTATCCATTTGCCTGGCTCTTCATGCGCCTAGTATTCCTAGGATCCACATGAACCTGATGGCGTATTCCAATAAGAGCTTCCAATATAGGGGAACCTCATAGGTCAGCCCCTTCAACCACGATGTGTGAACCTAAACTTATAGGAACTTCACGCTTCCAGAATCCATTTAGGCACCTTGCGAACCTATTTTCATAGGAGCTCCACGAGCCTGAATCCATTAAGGCACCTCACGAACCTATTTTCATAGGATCTTCGCGAGCCAGATCCATCCATAGCTTTATAGACTCTCATTTCTAAATCTTCAGCTATACCAATCCATTGATGCATAACTTTCCAAGAACCCATTTCTCCCTCCATGAAAGGGCTTCAATAACCGAGATTAATAGGCTCATATTCCTTTTCAAAGACCAAGTCCATACTCTCCGTGGAGGTTCGTACCTAAGAGGTTCATACCTAAAAGGATCTACCTAGCAGGTCCATACTCCAACTACCCCTAGTTATTCGACATATGGCTAACAATAATGAAGAGCTATATCAACCATTCATACATTCAAGATTCATGCATATACCATTAACAAGAAAGCATTTTCCAAATTTACTGAACAATTATGTTTCAAATAAACAAAAGAGCAAATGAATACATAAACATATAATCCACATAGATCATGTAAACATTGTATCCACATAAATCATGAAAACATATAATCCACATAAGTCATATAAATAAAATGGCACACATTTTATTGACGACTAAATAGATCAAAATCTGAACCTAAGCGTGACATTTGTACCTTTTTAATCTCCCCTAAGCTTGAAAGAGGTCAACCTAATCCTTACCCAAAGGTGTCTACTGGGGAGGTATCTCCAAAATTCCAATATCCAAAGCCGTCCAAGCCATGCTTGAATATCGTGAGCTAGAAAATATAGGGAAGCTCAACAAGAATGTGCACCTGCATACTGTAGATTAAACCAATGAACCTGTTGCCAGCAGGTGAAGCCAATGGACCTGCAATCAATAGGTGAATTCCAATGAAGCTGTAATCCGTAGCTAAAATCCAATGAAGCGGCACCTGCAGCTAAATCCAATCAACCTGCAACCAGCAGGTGAATACCAAAGAAGCTGCTCCTACAGCTGAAACCAATCAACATGCAACCATCAAGTAAAATACGAAGAAGCTGTTCCAGTAGCTGAAACCAATCTGCAACCAGTAGGTTAATACCAAGTAAGCTGCTCCTGCAACTGAAACCAATCAACCTACAACCAGCAGGTTAATACCAAGGAAGCTGATCTTGCAGCTGAAACCAAACAACCTGCAACCAGCAGGTAAAATTCGAAAAAGCTGCTCCAGCAGCTGAAACCAATCAATCTGCAACCAGCAGGTAAAATCTGAAGAAGCTGCTCTAGCAGCTGAAACCAACCTGCAACCAACAGGTTATTACCGAGGAAGCTGCTCCTGCAGCTGAAACCAATCAGCCTGCAACCAGCAGGTAAAATTCGAAGAAGCTGCTTCAGCAGCTGAAACCAACCTGCAACCAGAAGGTGAATACCAAAGAAGCTACACCTGCAGCTAATTCCAATGAACCTGCAACCAGCAGGTCAATACCAAAGATGCTACACCTGCAGCTAATTCCAATGAACCTGCAACTAGTAGGTGAATACCAAAGATGCTACACCTGCATCTAATTCCAAACCTGCAACCAGCAGGTGAATACCGAAGAAGCCTCACCTGCAGCTAATCTAATCAACCTGCAACAAGCAGGTGATAACCAAGGAAGCTACAACTAGCAGCTTCTTCCAAAGCTACAACCAGTAGTTACATCCATAGAAGTTGCAACCAGCAGGTGAAGCCAATGAATCTTGCAAACCATATGACCAATAAACATGCGTAATGTCAATGAGCCTGACTCATTCCCTCTTTGAAAACTTCATTTGCTTGAAAATTTAGCACTTTACAGATGCCATCTTGGGCAGTATATCATCCTCTACCCCCCGGTTCCTTGCAGCCATTTTATGCAAGAGAAACCTTATATAATCTGCAACCAGGTTTGACCATCCTTCACCATGAATCTCTCAGCTTACGTGAGCGTACTCATTGTAAGAAATAAGAGGTATCACAGAAGAAGCAGCTACGACTTGTATTACCCCTTCCATGAAAGATCATGTTACTCTTCCTTAATGTTGAATCCATGATTCCATTGATGTCAGAAAACTTATAACTTCAACTTCCATTGGTTCAGTTGTTTAAACCTTTTGCTACCGGTTTCAGGTACACATACTTTTAAGATCTTGCTCTAGGTAGATGTCATGAATACAGCCATACCTGAACCTCACTCATATATTTATTTGTTCAAAAATTAGGTGCTTTTATAAAAATCTTCCATGTAGCACGGTATCTACTACCCCCTGGCTCTTTCGTGCATTTTTTTTGAGGAAAAGTTTGGAAAACATCCCTGAAGTTGAGCCTTGAATGACTCATCGTTGATCCAACAGGTACCAATATAGTCATAGCTCCAACAGGTGATATAGTTGCGGATATAGCTGAAGCTCCATTTTTTCTCAAGTTTCCATAGCTTCTAGTGATTTTTCCCCTTGAGAAGTTATTGCTTACATGCCTTTAACATATATTTCCATTCAACATATGTTGGATGGTAGGTAGCTCCATATGTGAACCTCGCAACACTTCCTTTAATAATCGAGAGGTCATTCCTACCTCCTTCTTTATCCAATAACATTTTTCCAGAATTTGATTGAGATTACTATTATCAGCTCCATCTACAATTCCTTCCATGAGGTATCCCTAAATCCTAGCTTCCATTATTCGAGAAGCTTATAGCAGGAGGACCTCTTTGTGAGACACCTTCCAACTTATCATGCCTAAAGAGCTTACGGTATGTGAACCTCCTCGAGATTCTTCATCATGAATATTACCATAATTATATTGCTCAAAGCTTTCACGAACTGAGGTGGTTCCTTTCAAGGAGCTTCCTCTTTTAATCTTATTGTTAGCTCATCTAACAGTTGATCACCTTAGAGGCTTCATATGCCCCTTCTGCTGTATTTTTCAAAATAATCCACTATCCTCTTTTAGTTTATAAGAGGTACCAATTCACCTTCAGCTTCCCATATAGCCTTTTTTGCTAGAGCTTCAGCTAGATCATACCTTGGCACCTTTTGCTCGATGCCTCCAACTAGACATTCTGAGCTTCCACCTTCCATTATTGGTGAAGCTTCCATTATGAGCACCCATAAGTTGCTTTCACCTGCTTTTGTAGATGTTGTCACATGACCAACCAAGAACTCCATGAGGTTCCCTTGTATTTACCTCCTCCATCGATAGGTTCGCATCCCATATTTATCCAGTACCTCCTTATAAGAATCATGTCCCAACTTTGAGGTCCTTACATAACTCCACCTCTGTTAGGTGAAGGTGGAACCACAATCGTACCTGCACCTCCTCAGCTGTACCTGCATCTTCCAGCTGCACTTGAACCTCCTCAGCTACACCTTTTCCATCTCCAAGTATAGCTACATCCAAATATCTAGTAGATTGGATAAACAGCTTCAACTATGTACTTGGTTCATTTTTACCTTCTTGGTCAAGAGGTTCGCATTTAGCCGATCCTGCACCTCATCAGTCGAGAGCTCTTACCTTCTTTGCCACGCAGGTTCACTTGCTAACTCCCCTTACGACCTGAAGTATGGTATGAACCAGATCTTTACTCCATAATTTTCACTGTGGGAGCTTTAATAGTCCTTATGGAAACCTTCTGCCATAGGTGCAACCTTGAAATTGAGGTATGCCCCGTCTTTGCCACTAGAACCTCTAAACTGAACCTCTCTAGATGGTCGTACCTCCATTAGCAGGTGGATATGGTCGTACCTCCATTAGCAGGTAGATGTTCAGCTTCACCAATCTAGTTAAACATATCAGCACCCCTGATTGAGGGAAGCTCTCATCGCGGGACCTCATTTATGGGTATTTCCGATCGAAATTAACATCAGAAAAATTCATTTTCCGACCATTCTTTTCAGGTCTCTTCCATCAAGCCAGAAATATTTGCATCTCTAAGCCATATATCATCCTTTATGCCTTTTCACCATCAAATGACTAGTATAAAGGTAATCACCTTCATTCTTCTTCGCCTTTCTCCAACAAGCCATGATTTCTCCTCCGTTTCTTCGTCTTCTTGGATTTTTTATATAGTAATGATTCTCCTGACCATACGTGGAATTCAATCCGTGAAATCCTTGCCCAAGACTTTGCTTTTAGACTCATTTTCATGTTTATATCAGTCTTTCTTTAAGATACGATCATCGCCGGAGCTTTTAGACATTGTTCTTCTCCAAAGATCGGAGGTTCGAGCCACTCCTTCTAGCGCCAAAAATGTTGTGAGAAAATTCCGCAACAACAACCCGAGAGAATATCGCTGGAATAACAAGAATTATCATTGGATATCGGACGTTGAAGCAGGTTCGCACGTCCGCAGCTTCAGCTTCAGCTTTAGCTCCAGCTGCCGGAGCGGGTGGAGATTTGTGGTGTTTTAGGGCTGAATCGGCAAGGTCACCGGACAATATGGCATTAAATTCCGGCCAAGATGTGTCCGGAAAAGTATCACTAAGGTTACACGTGCCTTGTGTAGAGAGAAGTGAAATTCCGAACCACCTTGCCAACTGCCTACATATCCTATTTATAGGAATCAAGCCCCGATGTAGTTCTTTAGGTCATGGACTCCTTTCTTGAGCAATAAGTCAGTTTTTGATGTATTTTATCCTTCTTCCAATACTGATCTTGAAGTGTCTGTGTAGAAATAAGAGTCCTACTTGTAGTATACCACTAGAAGTCCATTTATCCATGTATTTTCATGTAATTATCCACATATATATGTATATATGATGTGTATAACGTGTATATCTCATTTGATGTAGTAGAATCCATCTCAAAGTCCATCTCTTGAGTCCAGTTCCGTGCTCCTAAAATTTAGTCGGATGGAGGTGAAGCTGCAGTCGCCACCTCCACCTCCAGTGCTTCCCTCAAACTCTCCACCTCCACAGTGGGACCTCCATAGTTGAACCTCAAATATTATTCAAACCACTCCAACTGGATCCCCAAATATCCATGGGCCTAAAATTAAATCCATTATAAATTTTGGGCACAACAAAGACCTTTACTCTATCTACGTGCATCCTCATCCTTCTTTCAATTACTCGTACCCGCGGAATTCTGTCTTCTATGGTAGAGCTATTCCTAGTCAGGTCAGCTACTTAAATCTTCTTTATAAATAATGTTAGATCATACAAATGTTGGGTACTTTTTACAGAATTCTCTGTCAAATTTTCTTGTAGAGAACAAGCGATACGAATTTAATTATCGAGGTTTTAACTGTAATATTTAAGGATCTTATTAATTGGTTATTGTTTCATGTTACTGCAGCCATTGTGGTGGGGTACAATATCAATGATAGATGCCGAAAGAAGACTCCTTGCAATGCTCTGCTAGATCTTTCAAACCAAAGATTTGTGCTACTCTCCAATGCATGCATTCCGTTGTTCAACTTCACCACGATTTAAAACTACCTCACGAATTCAAAACTGACCTTTCTTAGTTTATATGATGACCCCATAAATTTTTGGTCGTGGACGATACAGAAAAGAAATATTGCCAACAATAGCCATTCAAGATTGGCGAAAAGGGTCTCAATGGTTTGAAATTGATCGGGTGCTGGCTCTTCGAACTGTATCTGACAAAACATACTATGACAGTTTTAATAAATTTTGTTCTCCACCATGTTACAGTGATGAACATTATTTGCCAACATTAGTGAACATTTTATGCGGGGAAACAAATTCAAACCGAAGTGTGACATATGTAGATTGGTCTCGAGGTGGTCCTTATCCGCGAAGATTTGAAGGACATCAGATAACTGATGAGTTATTGAATCAAATTCGATTCGGATCAGAATGTCTCTATAATGGGAACATTAGTAAAATTTGTTATCTATTTGCTCGGAAGTTTCATCGAAATGCATTGGAGCCCCTGTTGAAGATTGCTCCTCTGCTACTTGGTTTTGAAATTTAGAATCTATTCATTTTATTGATATCTTCCCTTTCTTTGGATAGAATTTTTAATTGTTGATAGCTGTAACAAAAACAATAATTTCGCCATAACATCAAGTCATTTTGTAATGTAACAATTGATAAGTGATAACAATTGATATATACAGTACCTGGTGCGTCATGCTTGTAAATAGATTTATTTAGAATCTTACTTCTGTTCTAATAAAACTAGTAATTTTAAGTGTTACATGAACCTCAAACATATAACTAATCGTGACAATATGCTATGAGACCTCACTTAAATTTAAAGTTGTAAGCGCATACCAGAGAGTTCAGCATAAAATCAAAAAGTGTTCGGTTCGGATGAAGATATGACGATACTATACAATAAAAGGAAGATATACTCAAGCAGTAAATAGAGCTAAGATTTGAGGTTCGTATTAAGAGTTAAAATGGAGTAAAAAATAGCTAGTAACACAGTAAAGCCCCCTTTTCATTACACATCAGGAATGCTACTAACGGTTACAAGAAGATAATATCTTGTATGGTTCATTTGAAACGGTCCGCTAGAGTTTCTTAGAAAGTCATGTTAAATTAAACAATGCCTTTGCAGTCATCAAGAGCATCGATGTGCATAGATTCTTCAGAAACAGCTACATTCTCATCATTGTTGATCGACGAGCCTGACAGTGAATCTGAAGCACAATTGCAGCCTAGCAAACCCATATTTGCAATGGAGCCTGGCAGCCTCCATTCTTTGATTATGACTTACCAATAATATTAGATGATTTTATTGAGCAGATGGAAGGAACCAAACTATTAGCCCCTCTACCAGCAAGTATACTGGTGACATTTTTTAAAGCAATCATCAGCCACCATATTTTGCAAGATGATAGTATCAGATCCCTGGAGGGTGAAATGACAAAATCGTCACTCAACTGGAACTCAACTTGTAATCAGGTCACCTAACTCAAAAAGCTTACAAACGGGTCACTCAACTAATTAAAACTTTCTTTTCCATCATTAAACTTAAAAATCTTTTCATAGCAACCAGGTCTATCCTAAATGGTAACGGACGTCCGTTAATTGGAACAGCGTGGCTGCCACGTCAATTTTTTTGACCCGATAAGATAAAACCCGGATATAACACAAATAACCCATCCCAAATTATATTCTTTAAATCACAATTAACCTAAATTATTATACTCTAACACGGCGGTGGAACAATCGGAGAACACAATCAAAAGGGATGAAGAAACGAAAATCAAAATGGAAAGGTTCAAAGGGCAAGAACACAATGTCAGAAGGGATGGAAATTGCTCATGTATCTGTTCAAACGTAAGTTTCATTTTCTTCTTTGCTCTTGTATGTGTTCTTCATTCGAAATTAGGGTTTTAATTAAGAATGCATCTCTCGAATTAGTCATTTCTTGATAAATTTAGTGTAAAGAATGTTACTTTACGATGTTTATTAGGTATTGAACAAGTCAATTTATCATGTATTATTTGTATTGAACAGGCCAATAAGATTGTATACTATGAACATATACTATGGAGGGTCTTTTGTGCACATTCCTGTTTCAGTTAGGTATTTGGCTGTAAAGTATGGTGATAGGATTAGAAAAAATCCTAACTGGAAACTAAATGAAATGCAAGAGGAGTTTAAAAGGGTACTTAAGGTAGATGTAAATGAAGCAAAATGTTGTAGAGTAGGACAGAGACCTCTTAGAGCTGTTGAAGACACAATGAAAGAGAATTATGCAAAGATTAGGATATTTGGACGGAAAATTTTAAGGAGCAATATACATAATACTGTGAAAATTAAAACAAGTAGGTTGCAGGAGGGGGAAGAGAGTAGATTTCAAATAATGTATGTGTGTTATGATGGGTTAAAGTGAGCATGAAAGACTTCATGTAGACCAATACTTGGTCTCGACGGTTGCTTCCTTAAGATAGTGTGTGGGGGACAATTGCTTTCTGCCGTGGGTAAGGATGGAAACTGTTAAATATAATTGATGTGTTTTAATCAGTGTTTAAGTGTTACAGTGAATTATCAGAGTTTAGCTGGAAGCGGTCAGAGTTTAGTGTAAACTCTGACAGATGGAAGCTCGACAGAGTTTGTCAAACTCTGTCTGGAGGCAGCGTCTACTGGTCAACGGTGATTGAAGATTTATTATGGAAGCGATATCTTTGAAGATTGGATAGCTATCAAAGAGATCGAGTTGACTTAGGAGACGTGTGACAATCTGTAATTGATATCATTGTATAGCTGATTATTTGGAATATCAATTAGAGATTGTATCGAAGCTGTATGTTTTATAAATACAGTTAGGTTAACCCTAGAAGGGAATCGTACAACGAATTATCTTTATTGTAACCTAGCAGCTCTTTGTGATAGTTTACATCACGAAGAGGGTTCTTAATACCAGAAGTTTTTAAGTGCAAAAAACGTCTTGTTAAACTCTCATACGAATTTGATTATTAATTGTGTGTTCGGCCTAACAAGTGGTATCAGAGCCAATCTGTTACTTTATTACAGGTTAAGATCCAAACACAACAATAATCATGTCAGCAATTCCTCCACCAGCACCTACTATTTCTGAAAAGGCTCCTACTACTGTGAGTCGTTATGAACCAATCAGGGTTCCTATTCTCAGGCCATTAGAGTATGCTATGTGGAAGGTCAAGATGACTATGTTTCTGGAGGCTACAGATCCAGAATATCTTGACATGATTTATGAAGGCCCTCACAATCCTACAAAGCTATCTGTTGCAGCTGCTGGTGAAGAAGCTAAAATAGTTCCAAAGGAAAAGAAGGACATGACTCCTGAAGATCTATCATCAATTGCTAAGGATGCAAAGGTTAGGCATTTACTGCATAGTGCTTTAGACAATGTTATGTCTAACAAAGTGATTAACTGCACCACTGCAAAAGAGATATGGGATGCTCTTGAAGTCAGATGTCAAGGAACTGCTGCTATTAAGAAGAATAGGAGAAACATACTCACACAAGAGTATGAGCATTTTGAGGCTAAACCTGAAGAGACCATGACAGATACATTTGATAGATTCTGTAAATTGCTTAATGATCTGTCATTGGTCAACAAAGAGTATGATCTCGAAGACTCTAATCTCAAGTTTCTTCTTTCTCTACCTGAAAAGTGGGATGTGAAAACAACCACTATTAGAGACAACTATGATCTTGCTGAAACAAAGATTGATGAAATCTATGGGCTGCTCAAAACTCATGAATTGGAAATGGAGCAGAGAAACAGGAGATCAAGCAGGAAGGCAAAGTCTGTTGCTCTTAATGTTGAAGAGAAGCCTCAGAAGAAAGAGGCATCAAGAAGGAAAATGAAGGGAAAAGCTTTGGTCATTCACTCAGAAAGTGAATCATCAAACTCTGATTGTGATTCAAACTCTTCTGAATCATCTGACTCTGAGGATGATGAAGAAGAAATGAGGAAAATGGCTGTGTTGATGGTGAAGACCTTCAAGAAAATGGGCTTCAAAAATTTCAAGAAAGGGAAAAGGTTTTCTAGAGATTCAAATGAAGACAGGAAAAGCTTCAGGAAGTTTGATAAGAGAGATTCTAAGGGGAAGAAGGATAAGTCTGAAATTCAATGCTACAAGTGTAAGGAGATGGGTCACTATGCTCCTGAGTGCAAGAAGGGTAAAACTGGAAAGGTACTCTACACTAAAGGCAGAGATTGGGCAGATACTTCAGATTCTGATGAAGAAGTGAACTATGCTCTCATGGCTACTACTGAATCAGAAACTTCTGAAAATCAGGTACCTCTAACTACCTATGCTTATAATATAGATGACATTGCTCAATTAAGAATTTATCTTAAGTCATTGCATATAAGTTATAGGGATCATACTTTAGAAAATGAGAGGATAAAATCTGAAAATTCTGAACTTAAAGTTAGAAATAAACTTGTTGAAGAAAAACTTGAAAACATGCAACAAGTTCAGAAAGAGAAAGATGATGCTGTTTCTATAGAACAGGATTTGCTTCAGAAATATAAACAACTAGAATCTGAGTTGGAGGAAGCAAATAAGAAAATTAGGACTTGGACTAATTCTGGAAAGGACACTCAACAGATTTTTCAAACAGACACTGTTGGTCTAGGTTATAATGAGGGAGATGAACTTAGATTTCAAAATCAATTTAAAATCAGACCTCATTTTGTACATGGAGCCAGTAAATTTTTGTCTGAAAATGAAAAAGAAGCTGTTAAAAGTAAACCAGTAAAAACTAGTGTTAAACAGGTTAATATTGGTTCAATGACAGATAAACAACTCAAACATAAACTGAAGGAGTTAAAATCTGTTAAGAAACAGGGAGTGTCAAATAAGAACAGAAATGGAAAAGTAGGCATCACTTCAGAAAATAAACCAATGCTTGCTAGTTATGCTCCAAGAAAGACATGTCATAACTGTGGTAGTACTAAGCATCTTGCAAATTTCTGCAAGAAAAACAAAAATATAAATTCTTTACCTTCCAAGTCTGAGGTAAAGAAGGATTTTGCTAGAACTAAGCCACAGACTTTATGCACACACTGTGGAAGCACTTGGCATTCCATTTATACCTGCAGAGAATATCATGCTATCTATCATAATTACTATGAACTGAAACCCAATCTGAAATGGGTTAAAGTTGATACTGCAAGTGTAAACACTGATACTGTTAGCTCAAACTCTGATAATGTTAATTCCGCTGCAAAAGCTAACAAAGTTAAGAATGTCAAAGGATCCAAACAAGTCTGGATCCTTAAATCTAATCCTCAGTAATTGCTTGTGATTACAGGGCAACAGGGAGGCAACCCTAGTCGTGGACAGTGGATGTTCAGGACACATGATTGGAAATAAAGCCCTGCTATCAGACTATGAGGAGAAGGCTGGCCCAAAAGTTTCCTATGGTGATGGAAATGTAGGAAGAACATTGGGATATGGCAATATTAATCTTGGAAATGTCATCATCAACAATGTAGCTCATGTCCCAGGACTCAAGCATGACTTGTTATCGGTGAGTCAAATCTGTGACAAGGGATATCATGTAGATTTTCAACCTGAATATTGTGAAGTTATCAGCAAATCTACAGGAAAGGTTGTTCTAGTTGGTCATAGTCAAAACAACATTTATGAAATCAAGCTCCTAATAGACTCTGTTGGAAAAGCTGTTTGCCTGTCTACAAGAATGTCTAGTGAAGTGAGTTGGAAGTGGCACAAGAAACTCTCGCATTTGAACTTGAACAACATCAATGAATTGATCAGAAAGGATCTTGTAAGAGGACTCCCAAAGGCTCTGTTAAATGTTGATGGTCTATGTGACTCATGTCAAAAGGCCAAACAAAGGAAGTCATCTTTCAAGAGCAAGACAGAATTTTCAATCACTGATCCTTATCATCTTCTGCATGTTGATCTCTTTGGTCCAGTAAATGTTATGTCTATAGCAAGGAAGAAATATGCTTTAGTCATTGTTGATGAATACACTAGATTCACTTGGGTGTATTTTCTAGCAAAGAAGGATGAAACTACATTAACTCTGATGGAGCATGTGAAGCTTCTGGACAAAGGATCAAGTAACAAAGTCAGAATCATCAGAAGTGATAATGGAACTGAGTTCAGAAATGCAACAATGGAAGAATTCTGCAAGGAAAATGGAGTGAAGCAAGAATTTTCAGCACCTGGTACACCACAACAAAATGGTGTAGTTGAAAGGAAAAATAGAACCTTGATTGAAGCTGCCAGAACTATGCTTGATGAAGCAAAATTGCCAACTTATTTCTGGGTAGAAGCTGTTCAAACTGCTTGTTTTACTCAAAATGCTACACTGATCAATAAGCATGGAAAGACACCATGTGAGATGGTGAAGAAAAAGAAGCCTAACCTGAAATACTTTCATAGTTTCGGGTGCAAATGTTTTGTTTTGAAGACTCATCCTGAACAGTTGACCAAGTTTGAGCTAAAGGCAGATGAAGGAATTTTTGTTGGCTATCCACTGTCAACAAAGGCATTCAGAGTTTACAATCTGAGAACTAAAGTGATCATGGAATCTATACATGTGTCGTTTGATGACAAGAAGATAACTGGACTTGAAGACAAAGATGAATATGATCAACTGAACTTTGAAAATGAAGATTTAAACTCTGTTGAAGTAAACTCTGATGAAACAATTCTGACAGACTCTGTTGAAACAAACTGTGAACCTCTACTGGTAAACACTGGAGAAACTTCTCAGCCACAACAAAGGGAATAACCAGTTGAGGGGGAGCATGATCAAGATGAAGACTCAAACACTGATACTGAGTCAACTGAAAAATCTGGATCAAACTCTGATGATTCAAACTCTGAAAATTCAAATTCTGACTCTGGGTAGTCAAGATCAGGGGGAGTCTCAGAAAATGAAGAAAGATCACAACAAAATCAGGAGAGCATGGATCAAGGGGGAGGATCACATGCTGACAGAAGTCATTTGCCTTCTGCTAGGAAATGGACTAAATCACATACACCTGATTTGATAATTGGTGATCCAGATGCAAAAGTGAAAACAAGAAGTGCTACTGCAAGTGAATGTCTGTTTCATGCAATGAACCAAAGAAAGTGGAAGAAGCTCTTCAAGATGCTGACTGGATAACAGCAATGCAGGAAGAGTTGAATGAATTTGAAAGGAATGAAGTTTGGACCCTTGTACCAAGGCCAAAGAACAGATCTATTGTTGGTACTAAATGGGTTTTCAGAAACAAGACTGACAGTGAAGGTGTTATCACAAGGAACAAGGCTAGACTGGTAGCAAAAGGCTATTCACAGCAGGAAGGAATAGACTATGATGAAACATTTGCTCCAGTTGCAAGATTGGAGGCAATCAGAATTTTTCTAGCATATGCCTCTCACAAGAAATTCAAAGTGTTCCAGATGGATGTGAAAAGTGCTTTTCTGAATGGAAAGCTTGAAGAGGAAGTGTTTGTTGAACAACCACCGGGATTTGTGGACCCCAAATATCCAGATTATGTCTACAGGCTAGATAAGGCACTATATGGACTTAAGCAGGCACCAAGAGCATGGTATGAAACACTTGCTCAATTTCTTCTAGAAATTGGATTCAACAGAGGAACAATTGACAAAACTCTATTTTATTTCAATCAAGGAAGTGACCTCCTTTTAGTTCAGATATATGTTGATGACATTATCTTTGGGTCTACTAATGATAAACTCTGTAAGAAGTTTGCGAAGCTCATGCAGTCCAGGTATCAAATGAGCATGATGGGAGAGCTTAGTTACTTTCTAGGCCTACAGGTGAGACAAACAGATGATGGTATTTTCATTAATCAAGAAAAATATACCAGAAATCTTCTCAAGAAATTTGGTATACTTGATTGTTCATCTGCATCAACTCCCATGGCAACAGCAACTAAATTGGACAAAGACACAGGAGTTTCAGTGGATATGACAAACTACAGGGGCATGATAGGATCTCTTCCTTACTTGACAGCTAGTAGGCCTGACATCATGTATGCAACCTGTCTTTGTGCAAGGTTTCAGGCAGATCCTAGAGAGCCACATCTGACAGCTGTGAAAAGAATCTTCAAGTATCTCAAGGGCACCTTATCATTAGGTCTGTGGTACCCCAGAGAATCAGATTTCAAGCTACTTGGGTATTCTGATGCAGACTTTGCAGGCTGCAAGATAGACAGAAAGAGCACTAGTGGAAGTTGTCAATTTCTTGGTGACAGACTTGTCTCTTGGTACAGCAAGAAACAGAAATCAATTTCCACATCTACAGCTGAAGCAGAGTATATTGCAGCTGGTAGCTGTTGTGCACAGATCTTGTTGATGAAGAATCAATTGCTGAATTATGGATTGAGGTACAGTAAAATTCCTATTTACTGTGATAATCAAAGTGCTATTGCTATGACAGGTAATCCAGTACAGCATTCAATGACCAAGCACATCAGCATAAGGTACCACTTCATCAGAGAACATGTGGAAGAAGGGAATATTGAACTACATTTTGTGTCTACAGAACAACAGCTTGCAGATATCTTCACTAAACCATTGAGTGAAGCTACATTTACAAGACTGGTCAATGAACTAGGAATGGTCTCTGGTTCTGACTACGAATGTTGGTTAGATTCAAATTTTACTTATGTAATGTGTTGCTCATATTTCCTTGATTTGTTATATGCTAAGTGAACTCTGTTATGCATACTCTGATAATCTGTTTTTCACTGTCAAACTATGTTAAACTCTGTCAGCATGCCTGTATGTTATACACTCTTAATAAGTTGATAAACTCTGTGAACTCTGAGTTGATTTTTGTCTGAATGAAAACACCAATGAAGAAATATGTATGAAGCATGATTCTCAGCAATTAATCATGAATCTTTCTGAGTTATTGTGATCTAATCTTAGATTGTGCAGAAAATTAACACAGCATGATACTGGTTCATATTTATAGCATCTCTTAGTTTATTTTGTCCTAAACTCTGAGTCTATAAATACTGTGTGCATTGCCTTTCATGAATAACTACTGATGTTTATGAACTCTAAACTCTGATTAGTTATACACTGGTAGATTAAAAATGCTTACTGCAATACCCCAAAGAAAATGTATATAGGTTGCTATACTCCTTTGAGATTATGTTGGATACTAGGATGACCCAGGAACCTATTGGTATATAATATGTGCTAAAATTCTCTGATTTTTGGTGACTAGTCAAATACTAGGATGACCCAGGAACTTATCAAAATGATAAGGGCTAAAATTTTTGAATTTTTGGTGACTGGTTCCAACTTCTAATTACTGGAATGAATAGAATTAAAAAAAAATGTATATATAGAGGGCGTATAAAATAAATTAAATGTTACTGTATTGATTACTACAGAGTTTAGCTTTCATCATACAGTCAGTATTTACTATGACAGTTTGTGCATCCAGTGTTTATTGCTTTACTTTATGGATTTTATGAAAAATTAGATGCTCTAAAAATTGATTCAGTAAACTCTGCTTCACACACACATATTTTCACAACTGTGCAATTTATGAAAAGGTTTCGGTGATAAAGTTGGAGAATTGACAAACGCTGTTGATTCGTGGTTCATACTCTAAGGTAAATTTTCATTTGGATAATTTGAAAATTTTGGAGTAAATAGGGCTTTTGACAACTGTTACTAAGTGTATTGTTGATTTATGGTTCGAACTCTGAGTTCTTGAGTTCTCGAATAGAGTAATAGACATGTCGAATCTCTGAGTTATCAAATGACACTTTGACTTGTTGACTCTCAGAGATGTCGAATAGTGTTTTCACAAATATCGCCTCGACTTGTCGAATGCTAGACTTCTTGAATAGAACACAACACTTCTCGAATTGGTACTCTGTTCTGTTCCTGATTTAATTGTGATTATTGTTGATGAATTTGTTCCTTATATGATTACTTTAATTAGTTTTCATATTCTCTTCTTTGATTTAATTCTTTGAAGAACAGTTCATAAACATAAAAAAAATTTGCAGAACACACTGAATAAGATTAGAGAAACAGAATTTTTCATTGATAATAAGAAAGAGATTACATGTAAGAATTACATCTTTTTGTTCTCTCTATCTACTAATCTATTCAACAGGAAATAAAAAGTGAAATCCAAACCACTCCATTGTTAGCAAACATCCCAGATCCCATCTTTGCCACTTTATTTGGGTGGAAGTTGAAGGGATAAGATTATTTTTGCTGACATATTCATTAACAATGGTTGGTGATGTTGGATGAGGATGCCTTCGAGGAAAGCCATGCTAATGTTGCTTGGAGAGCAGCATCGATGTCGATCACTCTTGCAGGCTTTTCTCTCTCGATCTCTTCCAGACCGGCATCCATCTGCAGCCACAGAGTTTCAAGCTGCCTTTCCCAGTCAAACGCATCAAACTCTTCACGCGTATAACTGAAGATATCTCTATTCTCTACGAGATGGAGATTCTTTTCTTTGATGGCTACAGTTGTACAAGTGAAGACTCTCAACTCGAGGTTTGATCTATGTCAAAAGGCAATCTCTGATGTTCGAGGTGATGTTGTTAGAGGAGCTGAAATGATTAAACTTGACAACAAGAATAAATTTCAATATCTTACTCAGAATCAAGACACTTTGTCTCACAGGCTGAACAAAGTTGAACAAAATCAGAATGATATGTCCCTAAAGATTGATTCTATTGCTACTTCCTTGGAGTTAATCACATCTATTCTTATGCCTGATGATGTCAAAAAGGGGGAGAGAGTTGCTAAAGACAAATGCAAGCAATCTCAAACTCTGATCAGAAAGGATAAAGCTGGAGATGGAGGAGCAAGTAGTAAAGGAAAGAGCAAAACTGAAGAATTTCAAACTCTGAAAACTAGCAAGTCTTCTAAATCACAGTTTGTTGGGATAAACAATGATACTCATGGTACTTCAAAGACCAAGAGTTTGCTATTACCTTCTAATCCACAGACTGATGAAGAATTGGCTGCTAAGTTGTTTATTGAAGAGAATGAGGAAGGAGTTACAATTGAGGACATTGAAGCTGAAGAAAAGAGTTTACAAGAAGAACATCTCAAGGCTTTAAAGTCTGGTAAGTTAAAGAAAGGAAAAGCTCCTAGGCCTGTTGTTAAAGGCGTTGTGATAAAGGAAAGGGCTGATGTTAGTCAAAAATCTCAGTTTTCAAAGGAAACAATGGCAGCAGAAGCTCAACTCAAGCTGAAAGGCATTGAAGGAGAAAGTTCACAGAAGAAAGTTACAACTACTTCTGTTGCATCACAAGTTGTGACCACACCTTTACAATCTTCTCAGTTGAAATCAGTTTTTGGGAAAGGAACAATTCATGATCCAAATATATTATCTGGAGTTTCTATGAATATTTCTGATGGAAGAGCCTTGTCTGGTAAAGTTGGAAACAATAAGGGTGGACTAGGTTCACACAAGGACAAAAGGCAATATACTGGTCCTAGAGATCCTTCTTCACTGGCTGTTCCAGGTTGTGGTGTCACTCAAGAGAGTTTGGACAGACTGGAATCAGTATAGTTAGTTTATCAGAAGAGTTTAAAGAAGGACTTTCTCTTGTACTTCATGGCTGATGGGATAGTATTTAGAGTTGGTGAGAATGATATTGGCTTGAAATATTGGGAAGAACTAGAATATGTTCTATATCTTTTCAAGGTGAATAGTCAAAGGACTCATCAGTTGCTAATGTGCTAAGACAGAGGATGCTTCAGAATTTGGCAATCAGATGAGAGAAGTATAATAGCAGATATGTTCCTAAGTATAGGGATTACAATGGAAATCTTATTGAAATGAAGAAAGGTACTGCAAAATTAAAGACTGATTTGGGAATCACAGTACTTGACTTCAATTCACAGTCAGAAGAAGTCAAATTTATCAGACTGGGAAATGAGATGAGAAGAAACAAAATCTATGATCTTAGGGCTGCTATCTATCAGACAGATGAGAGTGATCCTCGGCTCAGAGAGATTAAAGAAGCTATGGAGATTGAGCTTGAAAATGCAGAAAGAAGATTGCTCATAGATTATCTCAGAGCTACACCAGATCTTGAAGAGATTAGAGATTAAAGTCTGTAAAGATTTTCTTATTCTCTGTAGATTTTGTTAAGTAGAAGCTTAAACTCTGAATTTGTATAAACACTGTATTTGTCTATTTGTTTTCAAATCATCAATTATTGTTATTAACTTGTGCATTTTTGCTAATGAACAAGTTGGGGGAGATTGTTAAATATAATTGATGTGTTTTAATCAGTGTTTAAGTGTTACAGTGAATTATCAGAGTTTAGCTGGAAGCGGTCAGAGTTTAGTGTAAACTCTGACAGATGGAAGCTCGACAGAGTTTGTCAAACTCTGTCTGGAGGCAGCGTCTACTGGTCAACAGTGATTGAAGATTTATTATGGAAGCGATATCTTTGAAGATTGGATAGCTATCAAAGAGATCGAGTTGACTTAGGAGACGTGTGACAATCTGTAATTGATATCATTGTATAGCTGATTATTAGGAATATCAATTAGAGATTGTATTGAAGCTGTATGTTTTATAAATACAGTTAGGTTAACCCTAGAAGGGAATCGTACAACGAATTATCTTTATTGTAACCTAGCAGCTCTTTGTGATAGTTTACATCACGAAGAGGGTTCTTAATACCAGAAGTTTTTAAGTGCAAAAAACGTCTTGTTAAACTCTCATACGAATTTGATTATTAATTATGTATTTGGCAAACTACATTGCATTGCATTGCATTGGATTTTGTGAGTACATTCACTATAGGCCCTCACGAGACCTTACTCGTCCACTAGTGCTGCCTAGGGGTTTAAAGGGCTTGTTGCATATGCCAAATGCAACCGTGATCACCTACGGAAGTGGTACTAGTTAGTTAGTTAGTTGTAATTGTTTATGCTTGAGGACAAGCATCGGTTTAAGTTTGGGGGTGTGATAAGTGGATTTTATATCCACTTGGAACGTTCCATATCGGCTTGAATTGGTGTACTTGGACTTAAGTTTTTGGTATTTTTGATGTGTTTTGTTTGAATGTGCAGGTTTGCAAGAATGTCAATTAGGGTTGCCGTCTCCGTCAAATTTGAAGTTGATTTGTGCAAATGGAATGAAGTTTGGAGTCAAGCACTAAGATTTTATGATGGTTCCAAGTAAAGTTAATTGACTATGGAAGCAATGGCAAAAAGAACGGAAGAAAACGGCTCAAAAACGAAGAAAATGGAGGAAAATCAGTTTCGGCAGGAAGTTTACGCGCCTGGAGCGCGTAACCGTGCGCCTGGAGCGCGTGAAACAGCAGAAGCATGCGCCTGGAGCGCGTAGCACGCGCCTGGAGTGCGTAGCACGCGCCTGGGGCGCGTAGGTCCGCAGAAAATCCTGAAAATGTCCGTTTTGACCCTATTTCGAATTCTAGTTGTATTTTTGGTATCCAAACCTATTTCTAATTGTATTGTAGGTTGTTTTTCTTGCTGGGCAAGATATCTAGGCCTATAAAAACACATCTTAGCCTTGTAAATTGTATGTTTTTTTATTATTGTAACGTAGAATTGCAAGGGAGAAAAGTGGAGAAGGATTCAACGCTCGTGACAAGCACGGATCTAGATCTACTTCATCTTTTGTAGACCTTGGATTATAGATTTGTTTTCTCAACTCTTTATTTTATTAATATTATTGCGTCTTTCTTTCATATCTTGTTTATTATTATGTTTTCATCAAATCCCATGACGATGAACGGTTCAATTATGAGCTAATCGTTGTTATGGGATTCTAATGGATTTATCTATGTAGCTTAGTAGTTTGATTGCTTTAAAGATATGTGTGTGGTGAATTCTTGATATCCTCGTGTGGTTAATCTTAATTCTTTTAGATGCGTAGCTAACATCTAAATTGAATTGTTAATCTCTTACGAAACGAGAGTGGATCTTGAGATTTAGAACTTGCCATGCTAGCATAGGATAGGTTGATGTTTTAACATCATGATTTGTGGCGTAAATAGAGATATTATGCTACCCTATGTGATCTAAGTGGATATCTTGTGCTTAAACCTTTCTGTTTTCAAATTCTATAGAGATATAGGGTCTAAACATATTTGGTGTCTACCCATCTTCTATCTCTTTTATGGATGCATGCGTAGTTTGGTATTAGTATACCGAGAGGTAGCTTTTACTTGTTTCGTGTTATCCGATCAGGTATCAAAACCATCACATGCATTGATTAAAGGCATCGACTCTAAGTGAAGTAGATAATGAAGTTAGGATTCCATGTTTTTATTCTTATAAGTAATTCAGATTAAATTTTTATTAGTTAATTAGTTCTTACTTTGCATCTTAGCTTAATTTAGTTAATTAAAATCTCAATTTATTTATTGTCTTAGCAGTGAATTAAAATCATACAGTGTTGAATAGGTGCATTAACTGAAACGAACTTAACCAGATCTCAATGGAACGAACTTTAATTGTATTACTTGTGACCACGTATACTTGCGTGATATTGTGCAAACAGAAGGCTTCTTTCAAATCCAAGTCAATGTTATCAATTGATCAACCCTTACAGCTACTGCACATGGATCTATTTGGACCTGTCAATGTATTGTCGATATCTAACTAGAAGTACTGTCTTGTAATTGTTGATGATTTCTCTAAATACACTTGGACTTTCTTTCTGCATTCGAAAGATGAGGCAAGTGAAATCATTATCAAACATATCAAGACAGTCAACAACAATCCAACCTTCAAAGTAAGAAGGATTAGAAGTGACAGTGGAACTGAGTTCAAGAATTTTGTGTTAAGAGAGTTTATGAAGAGGAAGGAATCATTCAAGAACTCCTCAACAAAATGGTGTAGTAGAGAGGAAAAACAGAACTCTTATTGAAGCTGCAAGGACGATGCTTGAAGAATCAAAGTTGCCAACATATTTCTGGGCTGAAGCGGTTAACACTGCATGTTACACTCAGAATATCTCTTTGGTCAATCAAGCAAAGGGCATGACACCTTATCAATTGCTCAAAGGCAAGAAGCCAACAATTAACTTTCTGCATGTCTTTGGATGCAAATGTTTTGTATTGAAAAACCATGGTAAGAGTCTTGGAAAATTTTATTCGAAGGCAGATAAAGCTATTTTTGTTGGATATTCAGCTGGAAAATATTACAGGGTCTATAACTTAAGACTTAACATTGTTATGGAATCCATACATGTTGTCTTCGATGACAAGAAAATATTGGGTCTAGTAGATGAAGGTTTCCATGAATCACTCTCATTCGAGAATGAGACAAATGGTAAAGAAAGCGAAGATGATGATGAAGAAAGGATATCAATTGGTGTGGAGAATAGACCTGGACCATCAGTTGAAATGCATAATGGACTATCTGCGGAAGAGCAATTCACACCATCTGTTGAAGATCATCTTGAAGCATCTGTTGAGAATCAGAGAGATATCTGTTGATAACTCTGTTAAAACTCCACTCAACTCGAGGTCCATACACTCATGGGAAGTTTCTCACCGTCAACACTAAATAAAAAATCAAGACGGTCAATACAAAGAAAATGAAACTACTTCATCAAGGTCAAGCTTACCACCACAAAGGAAATGGACTAAGGATCACCCATTTGAACTCATAATTGGTGACTCCAGTGCAAAAGTCCAAATTAGAAGCGCAACTCGAGAAGAATGCTTATATAGCAGTTTTCTTTCTAAAGAGGAACCTAAGAAGGTTGAAGATGCCCTTCTAGATCCAGACTGGGTTTTAGCAATGCAAGAAGAGATAAACCAGTTTGAGAGAAATGAAGTATGGAGACTTGTTCCCAAACCTAAAGACAAATCAGTGATTGACACTTAGTAGGTATTCAAGAACAAGATGGACGAGAATGGCATAGTTACAAGAAATAAAGCTAGACTAGTTGCTAAAGGCTACTGTCAAGAAGAAGGAATTGACTTTGAAGAAACCTTTGTACGAGTGGCAAGGTTAGAAGCAATCAGAATCTTATTAGCATATGTAACTCATGCCAATTTCAAGGTCTATCAGATGGATGTGAAGACTACATTCCTAAACGGTATTCTGGAAGAAGAGGTGTATGTTAGTCAACCTCCTGGTTTTGAAGATCCAGATTTTCCTGAATACGTTTATTATCTGCTCAAAGCACTCTGTGGCCTGAAGCAAGCACCTAGAGCCTGGTATGACACTCTTTCACAATTCCTCATAGAGAATCACTTCATCAGAGGTAATGTTGATAAAAACTCTCTTTTATAGAAATGTCAATGGCTCTATGATACTTGTCCAAATTTATGTAGATGGTATAATATTTGGGTCTATAGATGAGAAGCTTTGCAAAAGGTTTGCCAAACTTATGCAAAGTAAATATGAAATGAGTATGATGGGTGAATTAACATATTTTCTTGGTTTACAAGTTAAACAAGTAAATGAGGGAATTTTTATAAGTCAAACTAAATATGTGCATGATCTTTTAAAAAGATTTGACTTAGCAGATTGCTCTTCTACAAAAACACCCATGGCCACTGGCACTAAGCTTGAGTTGAATACTAAGGAAAAGAAGGTGGACATTTCAAGCTATAGAGGCATGGTTGGATCTCTTTTATATTTAACTGCTAGTAGACCTGATATTATGTTTGCTACATGTTTGTGTGCTAGATTCCAAGTTGATCCTAGGGAATCTCATTTAGTAGCTATTAAAAGGATTTTCAGGTATCTCAAGGGAACACCAAACCTTGGCATTTGGTATCCTAGAGATTCTGGCTTTGATCTAATAGGCTATTCAGATGCAGATTATGCAGGTTGTAAGATGGATAGAAAAAGTACCACAGGCACCTGTCAGTTCTTAGGAAATAAGCTGGTTTCATGATTCAGTAAGAAGCAAAATTCCGTTTCTACTTCAACTGCAGAAGCTGAATACATAGCAGCTGGAAGTTGTTGTGCACAGATTCTATGGATGAAAAATCAACTGCTTGACTATGGAGTTAAGGTTGAGAAGATTCCATTCTTCTGTGACAACACTAGTGCAATTGCAATCTCTGATAACCCATTACAGCATTCAAGAACCAAGCACATAGACATCAGATACCATTTCATCAGGGAGCATGTGATGGAAGGTACTGTGGAACTACATTTTATTCCAAGTGAGAAACAATTGGTAGATATCTTTACTAAAGCTCTAGATGAAGCAACCTTTTCGAGGTTGGTAAGCGAGCTTGGTATGTTAAACTTTTCATAATCTTTAAATATATGTTCAATTAATTGCAGCCAATGAATTTTATTCTCTGGATTTTGTCTGTTTATTTGCTTATTTTCATGATTCGGGTAATATTAGAAGGTTAATATTTAAGATATCGAATGGACTAACTATTTATTGATATCATTTAATTGTTTTATTATTTGTCCAGAATAATCGAATGTTATGTATGTTCTATATTTTAGAATTATAGGCTTCAATTGCTTAGACTCAAGCCGTCAGACTTAAATGATTTTGGAACAAGTTACACGCATAATATTTTACTTTTTATCTTTCCTAAATGATCTGTTAGATTAGTCTAGGACACCGTGTAATCTCTTTTGCATGCGTTACTGTGTTTTAAAGAGGTGTGACCTTTGCTTAACCTTTCACCCGTTTAACCCCTAGTTTTTAAGTCGCGTCTCTCAGACTTCTTGGCTTATAAATAGGCAGGGATGGGAATCATTTAGACTTACACTCGCATAAATAACCCTTCTTCTTTTCCTTTACTCTCTACACCTTTCAAAATGACAAAGAGCATTCTTAAGGTATCGGTGGAGGAGTTCGAAGCCATGCCCTTCTACGAGAAGGTGATGGCTCTCCAGGAGAAGATTGATGAGCTGCTTGCGGAGGAGGAGAAGACCATAGCTGCCATGCGTGCAGCTTTGGCAGCTCTCCAAGCACGCAACCGGAGGGACTCAAGCGACGACCCAGCCGCAGCCGCCTAGTTGTTTTAGGTGGGGGGACGTTGTTTAGTTGTTTTTAAGAATGTTTGTTTCTTTTGTTTTTGTTTGTTTCAATGGCCTTTTGACCATTTATGTAAGTTTTTTTAAATGAAATGAGTGGTTCTTCTATCTATATTGTTTCTTGATGCCTCTTTTATTGCTTAAAATCTACTGTTTGATGCATGTTTTTCTGCATGCTTCTTTATTCGATTTTTCCTTTTAGATTAATGCTCGATCTAAACTATCAAGAACACTTAGACAAGATAAAATTTGATTTGTGCTTAAAATCTCCTAAGTTGCTTTAATAATCTAATCCCTGTGGCTTAGTAAGATTAATTCAACTTACGCGTAATTCTGATCTATTAGTGATTAGGCACACATTTCACTGAGTCAACTTTAATCTAATCAGGGTATTTCGAATTCTTTTGACTCACAATGAATATATCTGTTAACTTTGTTAGGCCGAATACACAATTATAATCAAGATCGTATGAGAGATTAACAATAAAATACGCGTTTAAACAATTAAAAACTGTTTCGAATTAATAACTCCTCTCTCAATGATGTAGAATATCACAGAGAGCTGCTTAGGTTACAATGAATAATGTTTTTAAAATGATCGATACCCTTCTAGGGTTAACCTAACTGTATTTATAAGATATACAGCTGCTATACAATCGGTAATTGATACTCCTATAAATTAGCTATACAATTGATATCAATTACGATTGCTGCTCGTCTCATTAGTCAACTCAATCTCTTTGACAGCTATCCAGTCTTCAAAGATATTGCTTCCTTAAATAATCTTCAATCACTGTTGACCAGTAGACGCTGCCTCCAGACAGAGTTTAACAAACTCTATCGAGCTTCCATCTGTCAGCGTTTAACTAAACTCTGACTGCTTCCAGCTAAACTCTGATTTATCACTGTAACACTTAAACACTGATTAATATTCACATCAATTATTTCTAATAATCTCCCCCAACTTGTTCATTAGCAAAAATGCACAAGTTGAACAATAATTGATGATGTCAAAACAAATAAACAAATAAAGTGTTTAATATACAAACAGAGTTTAACTTCTACTTAACAAAATCTACAGAAAACAAGAAAAATTCTTACCGAGCTTTAATCCTTAATCTCCTCAACATCTGGTGTTGTTCTAAGGTAGTCGATAAGTAATCTTCTTTCAGCATTCTCAAGCTCTGTCTGCATAACCTCCTTGATCTCCTTTAGCTTAGGATCATCTTCACCAGTTTGATAAATAGCAGACCTCAGATCATAAATTTTGTTTCTTCTCATTTCATTCCCCAGTCTAATGAACTGTGCTTTTGCTGACTTTGAGTTAAAATCAAGAACTGTTATACCCAGGTCTGTTTTCAGTTTAGCACTACCTTTCTTCATCTCAACAATATTCCCATGATAATCTCTGTACTTTGGGACATATTGACTTTTGTATTTCATCCCTCTGACTGCCAAATTATGTAGCATCTTATTTCTTAGCACATTTGCAGCTTGTTGAGCCCTTCGATTTTTCACTTTGAAGAGATATAGAACATATTCTAATTCCTCCCATAGCTTCAAATCAAGATCATACTCACCAATTTTGTAAACAGTACCATCTTCCATGAAATACAATAGAAAATCTTTATCCAAACATCTTTGATGAATCAACTGTACTGACTCCAGTCTGTCTAAAGTTTCTTGAGTGACACCAAGACATGGAACAGCCAGTGATGAAGGATCTCGAGGACCAGTATTCATTCTGACTTCTTTATAAGAGCCCAATCCAGATTTATCTCGACCTTGCTTTCCTGTTAAAGCTATACCATGCAGAAAATCAGTAGTCGTACCTCCAGTCATCAGAGATGGATCATGAAGAGTTGGTTTTCAAAAAACCATTTGCATCTGAGTAGATAAAGGTCTTTGTACAACTTGTGTAGCAACAGAGGTTGTATTCTTCTTCTTTGAATCCTCTCCTTCTTTAGCAATGCCTTTTAGCTTCAATTTAGCTTCAGCTTCTGTTGGTTTCTTAGATAATTGTGATCTTTGATCAGCACCAACATTTTCTTTAATCACAATGCCTTTAAGAATAGGCCTAGGAGCTTTTTCTTTCCTTTTAAACTTTCCAGACTTTAAAGCTTTCTGATGTTCTTCTTGAAGATTCTTTTCTTCATCTTTAATATCTTCAATAGTAACTCCTTCTTGGTTTTCTTCCAGAAATAACTTAGCAGCCAGTTCTTCATCTATCTGTGGATTTTCAGTGAATAATAAACTCCTGGTGTTTGAAGTACCCTGAGCATCAGTAATTATTCCAACAGACTTTGACTTAGAAGATTTGCTAAATTTCAGACTTTGATCAGCTCTTAATAATTTCTTCCCTTTATCCTTTGCTCCTACTCCTCTATCTTTAGTATCTTCATCCTCTTTAGTCCGAGTTTGAGATTGTCTGCATTTAAACTTAGCAACTCTCTCCCCCTTTTTGACATTATCAGGAATCAGTATAGAAGTTATCAGTTCCAAGGAGTTAGCAATAGAATCAATCTTTCCAGACAAGACATTCTGATTTTGTTCAACTTGACCTAGCCTCTGAAACAGAGTTTCTTGAGATTTGGAAATGGTCTTAAACTTTGTCTGATTATCCCTCTGCATAGTCATATATCTAGCAACAACATCAGCTCTTAGTTCATTAATAGCTTTTTGAGAATCATCAAATCTTTCATTCAGAGTTTTGACTTGAACAATGGTTGCTTGCAGACTTGAGAGAATATCAGGATTTTAGATCTTTGTAGCAGATTGATGAACAAATTTAGCTGCTCTTTCAATAGGAAAAATACAATCTGACTTATACAAATCCCTTGAATTCTTGGCAAAGTGTTCAGCTTCAATGTCATGTTGATCTGAAGGTTTAGAAAAAGGTGTGTGCTTAGCATCAGTTTGTACTGGTATACTCTGAGAAGAGTTTGACTCTGCACTTCCTTCATCTTCAACATCAACAGTTGCATCTTCAACTTGATCAGTATGCACTACAACATTCTCTGCAACAATCTCTGCAGTTTCAGCAACAATTTCTGCAGGTGTATCTCTAGCCTCAACAGACTTTGGAACTTCAACTTGTTCAATCTCTTCACCTTGTTCAAGAACCTGGTGAGCATCAGAGAATAACTCAGTGTGCCACTGTTTCATCAAGTACTACAGTTGGCTGATCAGCTGCACCAGTTTCTTCAGAGTTTGTAGTAACAGGTGAGAGAGGAACATTAATGTGATCAGAGAATGGTATGAATGTTTCAACAAAATCATCCATAGCAGTAAAATCTTCTCTGTTGTCCTCATCCATTTGTACATTGGCAGTTGTATTGGCAGCTTCTTCTGCAGTATATGTCTCAACAGTAGGTATTTTCTTGGAAATCACCTCTGGAGCTTCAAATTTCATTTCTTCATCAGAATCATCAAGAATCAATCTTCTTCTTTTAACCTGAGGCACCTCTGCTGTCTTTTCTTCAGTAGAATCCTCTAGAATAGAAGGTGATGGAGGTCTGTTTGCCCTTTCTTTTCTAGCCCTTTTAGTCCTGACAGACTCCTTTTGAATTTGAACAGACTCTCTTTTAGCTTTAGCTAGTCAATGCTGTGTATTTGCTGCTGTGTGTTTTCTTCTACCTCCATGTTTTGGTTTGGGTTGGGTAATAGATGGTTGTTGTTCAGGTTGAGGTGAAGGTTGAGGTTGGGTTTGTGTTTCAGTGTTTAGAGTTGGAGTTTCAGTGTGTGTAGGTGGTTGAATGGGTTCAGTGTTTATAGATTGTTGAGGTTCAGAGTTTGTAGGTTCAGGGTTAGGCTGTGGAGGTTCTTGAGGTTCTTGAGGTTGTGGAGGCTGTGGAGGTTCTTGAGGTTGGTGTAGAAAATTTTGAATTGCTAGTGGCAACACCAAATCAGGTAATTGCTCCTTGTTAGCATCTTTGTTGGTTAGATCAGAGAATATCCTTTTATTAACCTTAAAGGCTAGAATGGTGTCATTCTCAACAATCTCAACACCAAGAACACAGGCAGTGAATAATAACTGACAAAATCTAGAAAAGTAGACAGTAATATTCTCTGACAACCTGTCACCTATATTCATTAAAACAAGTCTACAAAAATCGATATTACTTCCATAGAGAAGAGAATACCCGATTTGAAGACTGTCAGTAGGAATGGCATCCCAGTTGGTGACTTTCTTGCCAAAAGCTCTTGTGATGCAATCAAAGAAGAAACTCCATTCCTTCCTGAGCCCTGGCCTTTTTACATTACCAAGCTTCTCTAAAGAACTAGAAAACCTCAGCTGCTGCAATATCTCTTTCAATTGATTCTCACCAGCAACAGTGTATGAAGTGTGAGTGTCGAAACCCATAGTATCTCTAACAGTTGTAGGAGTAATTACATACTCTGTCCCCTCATAATTGAAAACAATTGATGGATTCCCATTCTCTCCTCCATCGTCATACACAGAGTTTTGCCAGAAAGTAGCAATCTGCGTGGAAGAAAGCGTTTGTGGTTCGACTAGAGCTGTTACAATCTCTGAATCTCCCAAAAAGTTTTGAATCAAGTGAAACGCCTCTGGAACTTTTTCATTGTTTAATGGGGCTGCATAATTGTTAGGAACAAACAATAATCCTTGGGCAGTAAAAGCTTTAGTGGCCATTAGAATCGATTTGAGAAGAAAATATGAGTGAAAAAGATATGTAGCAAAGGTGTTTGTGAAAATGTGCAAATGAGATAGCAAGTAACTGTGAGTGGGTTGTGTGCAGAGAAAATAACCGTGCAAGTAAAAATGATTAGAGTTGTAATGAAAAAGTAAAACCCAATCGTTTTAACATTAATACACTCAACCAATTACTCAATTAATGTGCAAGTGGGACACATTAGTGGGTGAGTGGGACACGTGGCACATATATAATGGAACAACTATGCACGTTCAGTAACTATAGCAATAATTACTGTTAATTTCTCTCCCATTACCAACACACTTTACCACTCCAACACTCATTAACAGTTGGCAATAATTTATTTCATTTTTCAAAAACTCTTTTTACCCCAAGTATGGAAATTGTCTGAAATAAATTACCTTAGAGTATTAGACAAAATTCGTCAGCATTTGTCAATTCTCCAACTGCATTACCATAATCATTTCAAAAAAACTACACAGGTGTGAATATATGTGTGTGTATAGCAGAGTTTACCAATTCAAATTTTAGAGCATCTAATTTTTCATAAAATCCAAAAAGTAAATCAGTAAACACTGGATGCATAAACTCTCATAGTAAACACTGAATGTATGATGAATGCTAAACTCTGTAGTAAACGATTTATATACAGTAATATTTAATTAATTTATACCCCCCCTGTCTATATATATATTTTTTGTTTCTCCAGTAATCAGAGGTTGGAACTAGTCACCAAAAATCATATAATTTTAGCCCTTATCAGTTTGATAAGTTCCTGGGTCTTCCTATTCTTTGACTAGTCACCAAAAATTAGAGAATTTTAGCCCTTACTATATACCATCAAGTTCCTGGGTCGTCCTAGACACCAACATAATCTCAAAAGAGTTCTAACAGTCTATATACATCTGAGTTGAAGGTTGACTAATAACAAAATTTAACTTAACAGTGTATAACTAACAGAGTTTAGAGCTCATCAACATCAGAAGTTATTCATGAGAGGCAATGCACACAGTATTTACAGACTCAGAGTTTAGGATAAATAAACTAAGAGATGCTATAAATATGAAATAGTATCATGTTGTGTTAATTTTCTGCACAGTCAAAGATTTGATCACAAATAACTTAGAAGGATTCATGATTAATTACTGAGAATCATGCTTCATACAAATTTCTTCATTGGTGTTAACATTCAGATAAAAACATTATCAGAGTTTCTCAGAATTTATCCAACATGTCAACAGTGTATGACCTACAGAGCATGCTATCAGAGTTTAACAGTTAACGAACAGAGTTTGCATAGCAGAGTTTAACAACAGAGTTCACATAGCAGTTAACATACCACATAATTATGAGCAACACATTACATAAGTAAAATTTTGAGTCTAACCAATATCTCTAGTCAAAACCAAAAACCATTCCTAGTTCATTTACCAGCCTTGTAAATACAGCTTCACTCAATGGCTTGGTGAAGATATCTGCAAGTTGTTGTTCTGTAGACACAAAATGAAGCTCAATATTCCCTTCCTCTACATGTTCTCTGATAAAGTGGTACCTTATGCTGATGTGCTTGGTCATTGAATGCTATACTGGATTACCTGTCATAGCAATAGCACTTTGATTATCACAGTAAATAGGTATTTTACTGTACCTCAATCCATAATCCAGCAATTGATTCTTCATCCACAGAATCTATGCACAACAGCTACCAGCAGCAATATACTCTGCTTCAGCTGTAGATGTTGAAATTGATTTATGTTTCTTGTTGTAACAAGAAACAAGTCTATCACCCATAAATTGACAACTTCCACTGGTGCTTTTTCTGTCTATCTAGCAGCCTGAAAAGTCTGCATCAGAGTAACCAAGTAGCTTGAAATCTGATTCTCTAGGATACCACAGACCTAACCTTATGGTTCCCTTGAGATACTTAAAAATCCTCTTCACAGCTGTTAGATGTGGTTCTCTGGGATCTGCCTGAAACCTTGCACAGAGACAAGTTGTATACATGATATCAGGCCTGCTAGCTGTTAGATAAAGAAGAGATCCTATCATGCCTCTGTAGTTTGTCATATCTACTGAAGCTCCTGTATCTTTGTCCAACTTTGTTGCTGTTGCTATGGGAGTTGATACAGATGAGCAGTCAAGCATACCAAATTTCTTGAGAAGATTTCTGGTATATTTTGATTGATTTATGAAAATCCCATCATCTGTTTGCTTCACCTGTAGGCCTAGAAAATAACTAAGCTCTCCCATCATGCTCATTTGATACCTGCACTGCATGAGCTTGGCAAACTTTTTACAGAGTTTATCATTAGTAGACCCAAAAATTATGTCATCAACATATATCTGAACTAAAAGCAAGTCATCACCATAGTTAAAGTTGAACAGTGTTTTATCAATTGCACCTCTATTGAACCCACTTTCTAAAAGAAATTGAGCTAGAGTTTCATACCATGCTCTTGGTGCCTGCTTAAGTCCATAGAGAGCCTTATCCAGCCTGTAGACATAGTCTGGATATTTTGGGTCCACAAAACCTGGTGGTTGTTCAACAAACACTTCTTCTTCAAGCTTCCCATTCAGAAAAGCACTTTTCACATCCATCTGAAATACCTTGAATTTCTTGTGAGAGGCATATGCTAGAAAAATTCATACTGCCTCCAATCTTGCAACTGGAGCAAAAGTTTCATCATAGTCTATTCCTTCCTGCTGTGAATAGCCTTTTCCCACAAGTCTAGCCTTGTTCCTTGTAACAACTCCCTCACTGTCAGTTTTGTTTTTGAAAACCCATCTAGTACCAACAACAGATCTATTCTTTGGTCTAGGTACAAGGGTCCATACTTCATTTCTTTCAAATTCATTTAACTCCTCCTGCATTGCTGTTATCCAGTCAGCATCTTGAAGAGCTTCTTCTACCTTCTTTGGTTCATTCTTAGACAAGAATGCATGAAATAGACATTCAGTTGCTGTAGCACTTCTTGTCCTTACTGTTGCATCTGGATCTCCAATAATTAAATCAGGTGTATGAGATTTTGTCCATTTCCTAGCTGAAGGTAAATGGCTTCTATCAATATGTGATCCTCCCCCTTGATCCATGTTCTCCTGATTTTCTTGTTGTCTTTCTTCATTTTCTAAGGCTCCCCCTGAATTTGACTGCTCAGAGTTTGAACTGTCAGATTTTGCACTTTCAGAGTTTGAGTCATCAGAGTTTGATCCAGATTTTTCAGTTGACTCACGATCAGAATTTGAGTCATCATTTTGATCATGCTCCCCCTCAACTGGTTCTCCCCTTTGTTCTGGATGAGAAGTTTCTTCAGTGTTTACCAGTAGAGGTTCAGAGTATGCTTCAACAGAGTTTGTTAGATCAGTTTCATCAGAGTTTACTTCATCAGAGATTAAGTCTTCATTTTCAAAGTGCAGTTGATCATGTTCATCTACATCTTCAAGTCCAGTTATTTTCTTGTCATCAAATGACACATGAATTGACTCCATGATCACCTTAGTTCTCAGATTATAAACTCTGAATGCCTTAGTCGACAGTGGATAGCCAACAAAAATTCCTTCATCAGCTTTTAACTCAAATTTAGTCAACTGTTCAGGATGAGTTTTCAACACAAAGCATTTGCACCCAAAAATATGAAAATATTTCAGGTTTGGCTTCTTTTCCTTCACCATCTCATATGGTGTTTTTCCATGCTTGTTGATCAGTGTGGCATTTTGAGTAAAACAGGCTGTTTGAACTGCTTCTGCCCAGAAATAGGTTGGCAATTTTGCTTCATCAAGCATAGTTCTGGCAGCTTCTATCAAGGTTCTGTTCTTCCTCTCAACTACACCATTTTGCTGTGGTGTACCAGGTGCAGAAAACTCTTGCTTCAATCCTCTGTTCTTGCAGAATTCTTCCATTGTTGCATTCCTGAATTCAGTTCCATTATCACTCTTAATTATTTTGACTTTGTATTTTGATCCTTTGTCCAGCAGCTTTACATGCTCCATCAGAGTTAATGCGGTTCCATCCTTCTTTGCTAGAAAATACACCCAAGTGTATCTGATGTGTTCATCAACAATGACTAGAGCATATTTCTTTCTTCCAATTGACAAGACATTCACTGGTCCAAAGAGATCAACATGTAGAAGATGATAACGATCAACAATTGAAGATTCAGACTTGCTCTTGAAAGATGACTTCCTTTGTTTGGCCTTTTGACAGGAATCACACAGACCATCAACATTTAATAAAGACTTTGGAAGTCCTCTTACAAGATCTTTTCTTATTAACTCATTGATGTTGTTCAGATTCAGATGAGAGAGTTTCTTATGCCACTTCCAACTCTCTTCACTAGACATTCTTGTGGACAGGCACACAGCTTTTCCATCAGAGTTTGCCAATAACTTTGCTTCATAGATATTATTGTGTCTGTCCAACTAGAACAACTTCCCCTGTAGATTTACTGATGATTTCACAGTATTCAGGCTGAAAATCTACATGATATCCTCTGTCACAGATTTGACTCACGGATAGTAGATCATGCTTGAGTCCTGGAACCAGAGCTACATTTGTGATGATGACACTTCAAAGATTGATATTGCCATATCCCAGAGTACGTCCTATGTTGCCATCTCCATAGGAAACTTTTAGGCCAGCCTTCTCCACATACTCTGATAGCAGGGCTTTATTTCCAGTCATGTGTCCTGAACATCCACTGTCGACGACTAGGGTACTCTCCCTGATGCCCTGCAATCACAAACAATCACGGAAGGTCAGATTTAAGGATCCAGACTTGATTGGATCCTTTGGCTTTCTTAACTTTGTTAGCTTTAGCAGCGGAATTTACATTATCAGAGTTTAAGCTAACATATTCAGAGTTTGCACTTGCAGAGTTAACCTTAACCCATTTCAAATTGGGCTTAAGTTCATAGTAATTATGATAAATAGCATGGTAATCCCTGCAAGTATAAATAGAATGTCAAGTACTTCAACAATGTTTAGATAAAGTCTGTGGTCTAGTTCTAACATTATCTTTCTTTACTTCAGACTTGGAAGGTAAAGAATTAATGTTTTTGTTCTTCCTGCAGAAACTAGCAAGATGGTTAGTGCTACCACAGTTATGACATGTCTTTCTTGGAGCAAAAGTAGCAAGCATTGGATAATTACCTTGAGTAATGCCTACTTTACCATTTCTATTTTTCCTAGACACTTTCTGTTTCTTGATAGATTTTAACTCCTTAAGCTTATGCTTGAGTTGTTTATCTGTCATTGAACCAACATTAACCTGTTTAACACTAGTTTTTACTGGTTCTATCTTAACAGCTTCAGACTTAGGTTCATTTATTCCATGAATAAATTTTGTAGATGGAAGATGTGTTCTAATTTTGACTTTGTTTTGAAATCTAAGTTCATCTCCCTCACAGTAACCTAAACCAACTGTGTCTGGTTGAAAAACCTCTTGAGTGTCTTTTCTAGAATGAGTCCATGTTTTAATTATGTGATTTGCTTTCTCCAATTCAGATTCAAGTTGCTTATATTTTCCTAGCAAATCCTGTTCTAGATAAACAGCATCATCTCTTTCTTTCTGAACTTGTTGCATATTTTCAAGTTTCTCTTCAACAATTTTATTTCTCACTTTAAGTTCAGAATTCTCAGATTTGATTCTCTCATTCTCTAAAGTCTAATCCCTATAACTGATATTCAAAGCCTTAAGATAGATTCTTAATTCAGTTATATCATCAGTATTATAAGCATAGGTAGTTAGAGGTACCTTGTTTTCAGAATCTTCAGATTCATTCTCAATAGAAGCCATGAGAGCATAATTAACATCCTCATCTGGGTCTGAAGTGTCTGTCCAGTCTCTGCCTTTTATAAAGAGTGCTTTTTCAGTTTTACCCTTCTTGCACTCAGGAGCATAGTGACCCATCTCCTTACACTTGTAGCATTGAATCTCAGACTTGTCTTTCTTCCCAGACTTGGTATCCTTTCTCTCAGACTTTCTGAAACTCTTTCTGTCAGAGTTTGAATCTTTCTTAGAAAACCTTTTTCCCTTCTTGAAGTTCTTGAAACCCATCTTCTTGAAGGTCTCCACTATCAAAGCAGCCATTTGCAACATTTCTTCTTCATCATCCTCAGAGTCAGATGATTCATCAGTGTTTGAATCAATATCAGAGTATGATGACTCACTTTCAAAATGTATGACTAAAGCCTTTCCCTTAGCTTTCTTCCTTGATACTTCCTTTTTCAAGGGTTTTTCTTCAACCTTAAGAGCAACAGACTTTGTCTTCTTGCCTGATCTCCTGTTTCTCTGCTCTAATTCCAATTCATGAGTTTTGAGCAGCCCATAGATTTCATCAATTTCAGTATCAGCAAGATCATAGTTATCTCTTATGGTGGTTATCTTCACATCCCACTTTTCAGGTAAAGCAAGAAGAAATTTGAGATTTGAGTCTTCTAGATCATACTCTTTATTAACCAATGACAAATCATTGAGCATTTTACAGAATCTGTCAAATGTTTCTGTCATGGTTTCTTCAGATTTAGCCTCAAAGTGCTCATACTCCTTTGTGAGTATGTTCCTTCTATTCTTCTTGATAGCAGCAGTTCCTTGACATCTAACCTCAAGAGCATCCCATATTTCTTTGGCAGTAGTGCAGTTAATCACTTTATTAGACATAACATTGTCTAAAGCACTATGAAGTAGATGCCTAACTTTTGCATCCTTAGCAGTAGATGAAAGATCTTCAGGAGTCAGATCTTTCTTCTCCTTTGGAACTGTTTTAGCTTCTTGACCAGCAGTAGCAACAGATAACTTTGTAGGTTTATGAGGACCTTCATTAATTCTGTCAAGATATTCTGGATCTGTAGCCTCCAGAAACATGATCATCTTCACCTTCCAAATTGAATACTCTGCTGGCCTGAGAATAGGAACCCCGATTGTCTCATAACGACTCACAGTAGTAGGTTGAGCCTTCTCAGAACTTGAACCTGTTGGAGGAGGTATCTCTGCCATTGATTATAGCTGTGTGTGTGGATCTTAAACTGTATAGAGTAACAGTGTGGCTCTGATACCAATTGTTAGGCCGAATACACAATTATAATCTAGATCGTATGAGAGATTAACAATAAAATACGCTTTTAAACAATTAAAAACTGTTTCGAATTAATAACTCCTCTCTCAATGATGTAGAATATCACAGAGAGCTGCTTAGGTTACAATGAATAATGTTTTTACAATGATCGATACCCTTCTAGGGTTACCCTAACTGTATTTATAAGATATACAGCTGCTATACAATCGATAATTGATACTCCTATAAATTAGCTATACAATTGATATCAATTACGATTGCTACTCGTCTCCTTAGTCAACTCAATCTCTTTGACAACTATCCAGTCTTCAAAGATATTGCTTCCTTAAATAATCTTCAATCACTGTTGACCAGTAGACGCTGCCTCTAGACAGAGTTTAACAAACTCTATCGAGCTTCCATCTGTGACGCCCCGGGATCCGGGGTCAGGGATCCGGGCCGTCAAGATCCAATTTCCGATCAATATCAATATCTCTGTAATCTTTTTTTTTTATAAATAAATAAATAAATAAGCAGTTGACCCCACACTAATACACACACACTCACCAGTCATATGCTCATAGAACAACAACCACAATATTTAAAAGTTTTAAAGTTAACAGTTATTACAAGCCCAGAATTTACTAAGTACATTGTTGAACAAAGCTTCTACAGGAAGCACTTCAACAACTAAAGTTTATTACAACTTACACACTTAATTTACATAAGTATACTAAGCCCCTTCGCTTGTCACTACCTCGGGGATGGTCGCCAGCACTCGCTCAAAAGGTCGCCTTTCCCTTACCCTCTTGCGGGGTGTGGTACGTAGTATCGGCATGGGACCTAGCTGCTATATACATAAGTAGCAAGAGTGAGCTATAATAGCTCAGCAAGATCATACTGTAACTAAAATTTAAAATGTGAACAAGTATACATATATGTATATGCATATGTAATAGCAGGAAACAATTAAAATCCTTAAGGAAGAGTAAAGCTCTTATTTAATAATACATCATCCACTCACTATTATAAGAAAGAAATCTATATTAATATAATATCAGTTTTTCTTCATCTGCCACCATAATACCATCATCTCATATCATTATTCTGGTTTCAGTATTGAAATCTAAAATAATATAATATCAGTTTTTCTTCATCTGTAACTATCATTCCATCATCTCATATCATTGTTCTGTTTTCAGTATAGCAATCTGAAAACCATTGTCTACACTTTCTTTTCAAAACATTGGGGATATCTGCTGTCGCCTGATACGTTAGGACGATGATCAGTCGCCTAATCGTACCTGCTCTCTTTTTACTACCGGTAGAAGGAATGAAAATCATCCCTGGAGGAAGGCCACCTGCTAACATCCTCCCTTGGCATCTTCGTGCCGTAATAAAAATAATAAATGCTGGACTGTGTCGCACACAGCCCTGACACAGCCACTTACGCAAGTCTGTTGCAATCCCCCTCTTTATCACATCATTATCCTCTTTTTAAAATATCATTCCACATTTCCATTTTCTCACTTTCATTTTCACATATCATTCTCTCATATCATTTCCATTCTCGCACATTACTTCTATAAAATATATATATATCATAAGGCTTTGATTATGATTCAGACCTCTCTTTCAAATTTAGAAATCAAATATACTTTTATATTCGTAAAATATTCCATCTATTTTAAGAGTAATGCATGTTAATCAAATAATGTTTATTAAACCACTGATACTCAATAAGAACATTTTTAATATAATATTATAACCATATAACCCTCGATAACAACTGATACCATTATCTCTTATTCTCTTAATCATAAGGCATGTTCAATTCATGCATAATCATCTCTATACATATCCATCTCATACTCTCATTCATATTCATATACATCTTCGTATATCTTTCTTTTCAATATTAATACTCAAGGAAGACAATTTCTTCACAATATAGTAATAATAGCATCACATATATATTTCACAAAATCAAGTTTCTTTGTGAAGATAAGTAGTTTTACAAATAGGGATAGAAGAAATCTTGCCTCGGTTTCGATATCCTGATGGTATGGCTCGTCCCTCTTCCGGAGTTTCTATAAACACAAAAGGACCGTCGTTAGAACCACATCTCTTACTCACTACACTCTTGTATAACATTACCTTTTGAAACTTTAATATATGTTTAAAGTATTCTTATTACCCCAAAGGTTCCAGAACTTAACCGTTTATAACCTAAGTTGAAGTTTCAGGGTTTTTCACCATTTCCCTTAACGACCACACTCGACTGTAGAATTTCTTATAATTTTTAAATTTCGAATTTTAATGTAAGGTCAACTGGAAATAGTTCTTTGACCACACTACTATCATATCCCAAAATTTCGTGACTTTTAACAATGTTAAGGTATGGTAATTGTAACCTCAATTTTGATACATTTACGGTTTCTCGGTTTCTGAACCGCTTTCACTAAAACTGACTTTTCTCCTAAACCGTTCATCAGATTTTAACGCACCTTATATCAAAACGATCTATGAACTAAGCTCTATCATTTCATGGTCAATTGGTAACCTAGGCAGTGAGGTACCGTATGAATACAGGGGTCACAAAACAGGGCAGTTTTCGTTCTAACTAAAATCGGACATTATAACTGCTGTAATTTCATACTTTCCAAAATCAAACTCCTCCAAATCAATCATCAAACACCATAATCATCACCTACACCATGTGGTCTTCATTACCAGCCATGGTTACAATCCCAAACTCCTTCCAAAATCAACTTTAATCACTTACAAACACTTATAACATCATAATCTAAATCTTTACACCACTTAATCACTTAAACCAACAATATTCATCATAATATAAAAAGGGGCAAGAGTGTTTATACCTTCTTGAAGCTTTACAACACTTAACAAGCCTTGGGCACACCTTTAACAACCTTAGTATAGCTTGGATTAACTAAAGGAACCATTAAAACAAAGATTAAAACTTGAAAAACACTATTCACCACTATTCATCTTCAACTTCTATGATTTTATTACCTTGCTAAATGATGGTGGATGGCTATGAAACTTTGTGCTAGTCTTGATCTATCCTCCAAGATGCTCCATGATTTTTCTCTTGGTTTAATCTTGAAGAGAATTAGGGTTTTGGATTTTATTTTCTTGTTTTTTTTTCTTTTGGCCGAAAGTTGCTAAACAAGAAGGGGAGAGAGTTTTGCTTGGTTTGATCTCATCTAATCTTAATCTAACTTAATTTAGAGTGTATTGGAAGCTTGGTAAAAAATCTAGGTGTTAAAAGACTAATCTACCCTTAATTTGGTTTAGTGGAAGATGACATCATTAACATGATTTCATAATTCTCTTTTTCTTGATTTCTTTTCTAATTATAATGCTAGTACTCTTGGTAATTATAATGGGGTATGTATCCTTGTTATTTTATAAATCTTGGTTGCTTAATCTCCATATTCGTCTAATTGTGGTTCGTTTCGAATGTACCTCATTATCTCAGTGGTTTTGAAATCATTTAACAATCCAAATTCCATTGGTATTCTCTTAACTTAATAATCCCCTGGCTCAAATCTAAATTCACTAATCCCTCAATATATAATTCTTATAATGTTTCCATGCTCCTTAATGTCCAATAGAAGCTTATTCGAAATCAAAATCCTCAAAATCAAAATTCAGGAATTTCTAAAATCCATCGTTATTTCGAGTCACTTATTTTCAATGTACAACACTAATATAGTTTTTGTTTACTCATTTTCCATCCCTAGTATAGAGTACCTACACACCATTTCCCTGGATTCCTCAAGATCACTATTCATTTGGGCACTGTAGCCTTTCTAAAGTTAGGGTTATTACAGTCTTCCCCCCTTAAAAGGATTTCGTCCCGGAATCATGTTGGAAATGTCCATAAGTATCTTTCTCATTCACACCTTCTAACTTCCACACTATTTCCTTTATCCTTTTTCCTTCTATAATATATCTATCTTGTTTGCGCAAAAATATCCTAACATAACTTCCTTGTCATTCATCAACATGCCATTTAGTTTATCAATAGCAGTCCTTTTACTGTCTTTTCCTCACAAATCTCCTCCTGTTTCAAGTCATTCCAGGTTATCTCGTCTCTCCTTCCTCTTTTGACGAAGATATCCGCCACTACATTGACCTTTTCTGAATGGTAGTGTATCTCACTTATGGTTTGACCATCTTCTGATATTACCTTGCTAAATGATGGTGGATGGCTATGAAACTTTGTGCTAGTCTTGATCTATCCTCCAAGATGCTCCATGATTTTTCTCTTGGTTTAATCTTGAAGAGAATTAGGGTTTTGGATTTTATTTTCTTGTTTTTTTTTCTTTTGGCCGAAAGTTGCTAAACAAGAAGGGGAGAGAGTTTTGCTTGGTTTGATCTCATCTAATCTTAATCTAACTTAATTTAGAGTGTATTGGAAGCTTGGTAAAAAATCTAGGTGTTAAAAGACTAATCTACCCTTAATTTGGTTTAGTGGAAGATGACATCATTAACATGATTTCATAATTCTCTTTTTCTTGATTTCTTTTCTAATTATAATGCTAGTACTCTTGGTAATTATAATGGGGTATGTATCCTTGTTATTTTATAAATCTTGGTTGCTTAATCTCCATATTCGTCTAATTGTGGTTCGTTTCGAATGTACCTCATTATCTCAGTGGTTTTGAAATCATTTAACAATCCAAATTCCATTGGTATTCTCTTAACTTAATAATCCCCTGGCTCAAATCTAAATTCACTAATCCCTCAATATATAATTCTTATAATGTTTCCATGCTCCTTAATGTCCAATAGAAGCTTATTCGAAATCAAAATCCTCAAAATCAAAATTCAGGAATTTCTAAAATCCATCGTTATTTCGAGTCACTTATTTTCAATGTACAACACTAATATAGTTTTTGTTTACTCATTTTCCATCCCTAGTATAGAGTACCTACACACCATTTCCCTGGATTCCTCAAGATCACTATTCATTTGGGCACTGTAGCCTTTCTAAAGTTAGGGTTATTACAGTCTTCCCCCCTTAAAAGGATTTCGTCCCGGAATCATGTTGGAAATGTCCATAAGTATCTTTCTCATTCACACCTTCTAACTTCCACACTATTTCCTTTATCCTTTTTCCTTCTATAATATATCTATCTTGTTTGCGCAAAAATATCCTAACATAACTTCCTTGTCATTCATCAACATGCCATTTAGTTTATCAATAGCAGTCCTTTTACTGTCTTTTCCTCACAAATCTCCTCCTGTTTCAAGTCATTCCAGGTTATCTCGTCTCTCCTTCCTCTTTTGACGAAGATATCCGCCACTACATTGACCTTTTCTGAATGGTAGTGTATCTCACTTATGGTTTGACCATCTTCTGATCTCTATCATGACATAAATATTAATTCCTCAATATTCCCATAGTTCCTCTCTGGAAAATTTTCCAGAAAATAAGCTCTAATAATATTCTTTAAAACAATTGTAAGAAAATACTACCTATAACATATATTTCCTGTTCGTCTCAACGAGCTTGTGTTTTCCCAAAACACTCCTACTTTTCTTTTCATAACGTTTCCTAGCCCTTAGCAGATACTGATTTTCCTTATCTATATTATTAACTTATTTATTCCATTAATTGATTAAGTCGATCCTTAGCCAAAGATTTACACACCAAATTTAAATCAAAAAGCAAGTACCTGTATCCGCATCTGGTTTTGTCAACGCTTCCCCTAAGGTCATGTTGTACACTCTAGCAGTAGGCCTATTTGAAGCAGCCCCACTCTGTCCTGACGCGTATGACCCACCTGAACGGCAATCTCTAGCAATGTGTCCTAGTTTCCCACACTGGTAACACTTAACATCTCTTTTAGGGTTTGCATTAGTTGATGGGCACTGGTTAAGGTAGTGTCCTTTTTGTCCACACTTAAAACAAGTTACTCCCAGCACTCTACAGACTCCTATATGCTTCTTACCACACGTCTCACAATCTGGTAATGGTGGTCGTGATTGATTGGACTGAAATGTTCCCGAAGATTTTCCACCCTGACTCACCGTCTCACTAGTAGTCTTGTTACCCCCCGACTTTCCCACAAATTGAGATTTTTGTCCTTTACCTCCTTTGTTAAAGTAGCTTCCCTCACTTGAACCTCCTTTTGGGCCCTCAAATCTTCTTTTCTTATTCTCTCGACCTATTTGAGCCTGCTCACTCTCGGCCTCTATAATTGATGCCTTTTGAACCACTGCAGCATAATCAGTCAACTCAAATGGGGCCACTCTCGTTCGTAACCAGGGTTTCAACCCTTGTTGAAACCTTTTTGCACGTTGTTCTTCAGTACGCACAAACTCGGGAACAAACCTCGACAGTTCTGTAAATTTATTTTCATACTCTGCCACTGTTAGGTTATCCTGTTTTAACTGCAGAAACTTTAATTCCATTTGGTTTTCTAAATACCTAGGAGAATACTTTTCTAGGAACACCCTAGTGAAACGCTCCCAGGTTATCACTCCCGCTTCCTCTAAGTTCTTCCTAGCTTCCCACCAGTAATTTGCCTCTCCCTTTAAGAGATAGGCTGCAAAAACTGTTTTCTGATCTTCCTCTATCCTCAGTATTTCGAAAGCTTTCTCCATTTCTTTTAGCCATGCCCTAGCTACTACTGGGTTAGTGGTTCCCTCGAATTCTGGGGGCTTTATTGACTTAAAGGCACGAAAGGAACTAGCTGCCTGATTGGGGAGAACAGGTGGTGGTTGAGGATTCTGTGGATTTGTTAAATTCTGCCTTAATAAGTCCATGAATTGGGCAAAGGGATCACCTCCCGGATTCCTTTGTTGGCCAGTTGATTCCTCTTCTCCTTCTTCATGATTTTCTTCATTATGAGCATTTTCGTTCAGTCTAGTACCTTCGATATTTCGACTTCTTTCGTCTCTCTCATTTTCCCTTGCATTCGCTCTACTGTCACGTCTAGGCGGCATAGTTCTGTACATAACAATAGTCCTTATTAATTACCCGAATTTGGGTTACTATATACATCATTTCTATATACACAATTATATCATTAATTAGCTCATTTGCACATCACAGTATCTTTATCACGCGATTTACATCTAGTTATACCATAACTTTAGTAGGTAGTTGTATCGCCCTTAACACGATAGCCTTTTCATTAAGTCAATCACCTTTTATACATCAATATTTCTGAGTCTCAACATTTATTATATTATATAAAAAAATGCAGCAAAAATTTAGATAGAAATGCACAAACTTCATTAATGTACATAAATATTTTACAATTTGGGTACAACATCTTTTACTGCTAATAATATACATCATCTAATACAAGGTTCGAAACCCAAAACATAGCCGTACATACTAATCCGATATCACCAAAAGTATTACTAACTGTCCCCTAATCAGACTGGGATTAAAACAGTGGACAACTAAACTAATCCCCAAAATGACATCAACAAGATGACTAGTCTGATTAGTGACGAACTACTATCCCGGCTCACACCCCTGCCCTGACAACATCCCGTATCTGGACTACCATGGTAGTAACCGTATCAACTATCTGGGCCCTCCATGCCGGGTCTCCCCTATCACCCAACAACCTCCTAATATCTCCTAATGCTCGTAGCTCAATACTGATCATCCCCAGAGACATCCCATCCGGGATAACCCCTCCTCTCCCTCTCTCTAACCTCTGTAGAAGGGTGTCTATAGTCCTACGGGACTCCTCCAACTGTCCCTGAAGGGCAAAGTACTCGGTCAATAAGGTAGCTGAAAGTGGGTCACCCGCCGGTAAGGGTGCCTCCTGAGGGGGTACAGCTAGGGGAGGTGCATCCACAGGTGGAGGTGGTGGAGGTGCAAAGGGTGGGGATGGAGGAACCGACTCTGTCTCAGCATCCTCTGAAGGATCCTCCTCCTCCTCAAAAAAACCAAAATGCCCTGGAGGGGTAAACTGCTCAAAAGGATCATCTATAGGGTCAGGACTAGGTAGAGGGGATGGAACTGGTGACGGCACTGGGATGGGTCGGACAGGAGTGGGAACCATCTGAATATCCCTCCACTCAATCGGCTCCTCAGGTATAACTGACAACCTAGGCCTCTTACGCAGTGGCCTCTCCTCCTCAGGGATCTCCGATCTCACTCTGGAAGGACCTGCCTCGTCAGATCCTGTTGAAGGTCTACCCATATATGGCACTAGGGCCACAGCATCTCTCCGTCTCTGCTCCTCTGCCTCCTCTCTCTCTAATCGCTCTCTAGCCGCGCCCGGCGTCTCTCCCTGAGGTCCTCAACTGCATACTCGGGGACCTCTACCCCGGCCAGCTGAAGATCTAATAGCTCCTGCTCTGACATCCCTAGCCACTGGGGGTCCTGACTCGGCTCACCCATCTCCGCTCCCTATAATAAAACATAAAATTCTATTAATAACAGTCTAATAAATTATAATATATGGTTAAAGTAAATACTACCTGCGATATACCACCCCTGAACTTGATGGAAGTTCACAATTTATATTATAACTGATACATTTATTATTATCACTTTTGTTCTTGAGCATTATGACTCTTAGCTCTGATACCATCTGTGACGCCCCGGGATCCGGGGTCAGGGATCCGGGCCGTCAAGATCCAATTTCCGATCAATATCAATATCTCTGTAATCTTTTTTTTTTATAAATAAATAAATAAATAAGCAGTTGACCCCACACTAATACACACACACTCACCAGTCATATGCTCATAGAACAACAACCACAATATTTAAAAGTTTTAAAGTTAACAGTTATTACAAGCCCAGAATTTACTAAGTACATTGTTGAACAAAGCTTCTACAGGAAGCACTTCAACAACTAAAGTTTATTACAACTTACACACTTAATTTACATAAGTATACTAAGCCCCTTCGCTTGTCACTACCTCGGGGATGGTCGCCAGCACTCGCTCAAAAGGTCGCCTTTCCCTTACCCTCTTGCGGGGTGTGGTACGTAGTATCGGCATGGGACCTAGCTGCTATATACATAAGTAGCAAGAGTGAGCTATAATAGCTCAGCAAGATCATACTGTAACTAAAATTTAAAATGTGAACAAGTATACATGTATGTATATGCATATGTAATAGCAGGAAACAATTAAAATCCTTAAGGAAGAGTAAAGCTCTTATTTAATAATACATCATCCACTCACTATTATAAGAAAGAAATCTATATTAATATAATATCAGTTTTTCTTCATCTGCCACCATAATACCATCATCTCATATCATTATTCTGGTTTCAGTATTGAAATCTAAAATAATATAATATCAGTTTTTCTTCATCTGTAACTATCATTCCATCATCTCATATCATTGTTCTGTTTTCAGTATAGCAATCTGAAAACCATTGTCTACACTTTCTTTTCAAAACATTGGGGATATCTGCTGTCGCCTGATACGTTAGGACGATGATCAGTCGCCTAATCGTACCTGCTCTCTTTTTACTACCGGTAGAAGGAATGAAAATCATCCCTGGAGGAAGGCCACCTGCTAACATCCTCCCTTGGCATCTTCGTGCCGTAATAAAAATAATAAATGCTGGACTGTGTCGCACACAGCCCTGACACAGCCACTTACGCAAGTCTGTTGCAATCCCCCTCTTTATCACATCATTATTCTCTTTTTAAAATATCATTCCACATTTCCATTTTCTCACTTTCATTTTCACATATCATTCTCTCATATCATTTCCATTCTCGCACATTACTTCTATAAAATATATATATATCATAAGGCTTTGATTATGATTCAGACCTCTCTTTCAAATTCAGAAATCAAATATACTTTTATATTCGTAAAATATTCCATCTATTTTAAGAGTAATGCATGTTAATCAAATAATGTTTATTAAACCACTGATACTCAATAAGAACATTTTTAATATAATATTATAACCATATAACCCTCGATAACAACTGATACCATTATCTCTTATTCTCTTAATCATAAGGCATGTTCAATTCATGCATAATCATCTCTATACATATCCATCTCATACTCTCATTCATATTCATATACATCTTCGTATATCTTTCTTTTCAATATTAATACTCAGGGAAGACAATTTCTTCACAATATAGTAATAATAGCATCACATATATATTTCACAAAATCAAGTTTCTTTGTGAAGATAAGTAGTTTTACAAATAGGGATAGAAGAAATCTTGCCTCGGTTTCGATATCCTGACGGTATGGCTCGTCCCTCTTCCGGAGTTTCTATAAACACAAAAGGACCGTCGTTAGAACCACATCTCTTACTCACTACACTCTTGTATAACATTACCTTTTGAAACTTTAATATATGTTTAAAGTATTCTTATTACCCCAAAGGTTCCAGAACTTAACCGTTTATAACCTAAGTTGAAGTTTCAGGGTTTTTCACCATTTCCCTTAACGACCACACTCGACTGTAGAATTTCTTATAATTTTTAAATTTCGAATTTTAATGTAAGGTCAACTGGAAATAGTTCTTTGACCACACTACTATCATATCCCAAAATTTCGTGACTTTTAACAATGTTAAGGTATGGTAATTGTAACCTCAAGTTTGATACATTTACGGTTTCTCGGTTTCTGAACCGCTTTCACTAAAACTGACTTTTCTCCTAAACCGTTCATCAGATTTTAACGCACCTTATATCAAAACGATCTATGAACTAAGCTCTATCATTTCATGGTCAATTGGTAACCTAGGCAGTGAGGTACCGTATGAATACAGGGGTCACAAAACAGGACAGTTTTCGTTCTAACGAAAATCGGACATTATAACTGCTGTAATTTCATACTTTCCAAAATCAAACTCCTCCAAATCAATCATCAAACACCATAATCATCACCTACACCATGTGGTCTTCATTACCAGCCATGGTTACAATCCCAAACTCCTTCCAAAATCAACTTTAATCACTTACAAACACTTATAACATCATAATCTAAATCTTTACACCACTTAATCACTTAAACCAACAATATTCATCATAATATAAAAAGGGGCAAGAGTGTTTATACCTTCTTGAAGCTTTACAACACTTAACAAGCCTTGGGCACACCTTTAACAACCTTAGTATAGCTTGGATTAACTAAAGAAACCATTAAAACAAAGATTAAAACTTGAAAAACACTATTCACCACTATTCATCTTCAACTTCTATGATTTTATTACCTTGCTAAATGATGGTGGATGGCTATGAAACTTTGTGCTAGTCTTGATCTATCCTCCAAGATGCTCCATGATTTTTCTCTTGGTTTAATCTTGAAGAGAATTAGGGTTTTGGATTTTATTTTCTTGTTTTTTTTTCTTTTGGCCGAAAGTTGCTAAACAAGAAGGGCAGAGAGTTTTGCTTGGTTTGATCTCATCTAATCTTAATCTAACTTAATTTAGAGTGTATTGGAAGCTTGGTAAAAAATCTAGGTGTTAAAAGACTAATCTACCCTTAATTTGGTTTAGTGGAAGATGACATCATTAACATGATTTCATAATTCTCTTTTTCTTGATTTCTTTTCTAATTATAATGCTAGTACTCTTGGTAATTATAATGGGGTATGTATCCTTGTTATTTTATAAATCTTGGTTGCTTAATCTCCATATTCGTCTAATTGTGGTTCGTTTCGAATGTACCTCATTATCTCAGTGGTTTTGAAATAATTTAACAATCCAAATTCCATTGGTATTCTCTTAACTTAATAATCCCCTGGCTCAAATCTAAATTCACTAATCCCTCAATATATAATTCTTATAATGTTTCCATGCTCCTTAATGTCCAATAGAAGCTTATTCGAAATCAAAATCCTCAAAATCAAAATTCAGGAATTTCTAAAATCCATCGTTATTTCGAGTCACTTATTTTCAATGTACAACACTAATATAGTTTTTGTTTACTCATTTTCCATCCCTAGTATAGAGTACCTACACACCATTTCCCTGGATTCCTCAAGATCACTATTCATTTGGGCACTGTAGCCTTTCTAAAGTTAGGGTTATTACACCATCTGTCAGCGTTTAACTAAACTTTGTCTGCTTCCAGCTAAACTCTGATTTATCACTGTAACACTTAAACACTGATTAATATTCACATCAATTATTTCTAACAAACTTACATCATGTTCATGATGTTCTTAATTTTAACTTAACATTGTCATCTAACCCAAGAGTGAGCCTCAATGGTTACACAAGTTGCATCGCTTCATGTCCTATTTGTAGTACATCCAAGGACTTGTACTGACAACAGAGGAAGATGATGATATATTGGTGTTATCACAAGCAAACTTGGTTAATCATCTACCCGGTTCTGCAATTTTGTCATTTGCCATGTGTAAAACAGCTAGAATTAATGGTAAAATCAAAACAACTAATTTGGAATCTGCTTTAAACAGGACTAATTAGTTAACCTTGAACACATGAATGGGTAATTTTCATTCTGCTGATTGAACTCTAATCTTAAGTTGACTAATTCAAGTATTAGGGTTAAATATAACATATTTGCAAATACTTAAATGAATATCCATGATTATTTCTGCAAAATTGTCTTTTTTCCCTAAGTACAGATTCAAGAACATTGTCAACTTAGCACATCAAGTCAAAGGTGTTCTGTGCTTCTAAGAGAATAAACCTTCTTGTGGAGAAGGCTCTTAAATCAAAACACCTAGTTCAGGTATTGAGTTCTACTCTATCAGCATTTTCTCTCTTTGTCCTAAAATTTTTTGCCTTACTTTGCTGAAATGAGAATTGTTGGAATGTCCCCCAGATTCTCTACCCAATCAGCCCACTATAAATTCACTTCTTACCATCTTTAATCCCCCCTCTACAATTTCTCAACAAACTGTAGTTGATAACTCTGTTATATCTTAACCTGAGGGGAGTGAACAGGAGGAAAGTGAGGGTAAGGGAAGTGGTGAACATCAAGAAACCATAATAACAAGGAAGGTAAGGGTGTGTAAAACCAGCCTAGCCATCCTATGTCTTCCCAAAAAGGCATAGTGATTACTAAAGACATCCATATTTCTAGTTTTAGTCTCTTAACTGACTTTAACTATTGAATCAAGTTCCCAACCAGGAACACACTCAGTGAGGGTAAGGGACACAGTTGTGCAACCTTATCAAACTTGATTTCTAGCCAGGAGTTAGTACAAGTTGCAGGGACACAGGGGGAGCACACACAAGTTACTCTTAACTATTTCTCAAATTCAGGTTGGTGAATCTTCTGTAAATGAGATGATTCAGCCCCACTCATAGAAACCTAATTTGTGACAATGAATCACTTCAACACACACACCAAACACTTTTGATTCTTTATCTTATTTCATGAAGAAGCCAACACTCGACTTTGAATTCTCTAATCTCTTCACATAGCAGTTTATGGAATTTTTAGTTCTTTTTTTGGAACACCAATGACTTATATCCATACCTCTACAATTTTTATGGAATCTTATGATTTCTGTTTAGAACTGAGGGAATGGAGTGAAAAATAGGAGAGGCCTGGTTGCTCCAGGGCAAAAGGTGAGTTATGTGCAAGAGTGGTCTCCTAATTCTTCCAGGAGAGCAAAAGGAGAGATTGAGTACCCCTTTAATAAGGGAAGCTGAGCTATGTGACGTGAGCCAGGATGAGATCCTGATGCAAAAATAGAGAGATTAAGAGAGAAGTTCTTCTTTATGCAGATTCTAGCTTCTCATCCCACTGACTCTCATCTTTACCACATCACTGTTCTTGCTGATAACAAAAAAAGGGGAGATGGTATCAGAATTTTTCTTCATCAAAACCAAAAGGGGAGAAGGGGTTCAGAATTTCTCTTCTTGTTTCAATAGGAGGATCAGAAACCCTTACCCTTGACTTTTAGAACTTTTCCTTGCTCAACAAAGGGGGAGAAGGTTCATATATCTCTATTCTTTGGTCAAAATGGGGAATAGAGCTAAAGGGGGAAGAAGAGACCTTCAAGATCAACCAGAAAGTGGAGGAACAAAACAAACTCTCAGATCAGATAGGGGAGCAGTTTTAAGTACTCAAGTGAAGTGAGTAGTACAATCAAGAAACTTTGTCATGAAGCTTGATCAATATTTTCTGTCTTAGTGAAACAAAAATCTGAAGAGTGGTTTTTGTTATCATCACTCTCTGGATTTATGTCTTTTTTCTTGAAGACATAAATAGGGGGAGATTGTTGAGACATACATGTCTATAGATGATGATAACAAATACCACAAGGCAGAAAATGAATCAAGGAATCGAAGTTGACAAATAAATTAGGAAGCTAACTAAAATGTAGATCAACTAAAGCTACATCTTGAGAAAGAAATTCTGCAAGCAGTTAGAGAGTATTTATGTAACAAGCCATAAGATGCTTTAATCAAGTATCTATAATCAGAAGAGAGCTTATAATGACCATGCAAGTATATTCGAGAAGTCAAGAAAAGAAGAGTTCGAGAAGTCGACCCACAGGCATAACTCTATTCGAGTTATCTTAGATTTGGTGGCTTCGAGAACTCAAAAAAAAGGGTTATTCGAGAAGTCCTAGTTCGATAAGTAGGCCACTACCTCTATTCGAGAAGTCTACATAATAGGCTGTTCGAGAAGTCATTCGAGAACTCAATGAAAGGGACTATTCAAGAAGTCAACATTCGAGAACTCAAGATCTATCAGTTCGAGAACTCATCCTAGATTATCAGTAATGCCAAAGTTCTCTAATGGAACATATCGAATGAAGAACAAAACCCAGAATTACTTTGTAACCCATGACTTATAGACAATGATCAATTACACAAAGGATGTTACGAGTAGGGAGTCAAATTGTAAATATTTGAAGGCTCAAACTCTTCCAAGTGAAAGTGAAATCAGTCAATGTTTATCCGACTTCAAGGGCAACAATAAGAGTGGAAGCAACCTCCAACATGATTACGTTACTACTGAAGAATTCAAAGGATATCTTGATAAATGCATAATGTAAGAACCCAGATTTTTGGTAGGAATTAAAACTTTTATTATGTAATGGATTATAAGTGTAACAGTTGTTCTAATGAATGGAATGGATATGGATTCCAATGTTTATATGTCATGAAGAATGCAATGGGTCGACAACTTAGATAATAATAACCTATCTCCTGGAAAGTAAGATATGGCAAATTCCAAAGAGGAAGGTTATTCTCATGTCATCCAAATCGATATCTGTTATAAGTCCAGTGGTTCCGTAAAAGGGTTAAGGAACGCTCGGGAAAGCGCGATGACATTTTTTTAATTATAAAAATTAAAGAGAAAATAAGCAATGAATAGTATTTTTGGTGAAAATTGGAATATTATCAGACGACGTTATATAGGAGTATTCGGAACGGATTTCTGAGTTCGTATTAATGACCGATAGGCAATATAAGTGTATGTAAACGATATCAGATTCAGAAAAATAGCACTTTTATTTTCCCCGAGATTTTCCTAGATACTGAATGATTTAAGTATTTAATATAAAGATTTAAGGAATTTGAATTCAAGAATTATAAAGGAGGATTGAGAATGGTAGTTTAATATTAAGAAGGTTTCCGGTAAAACCCTAACCAGAAATACTTGAGATATTCCTCCGAACGATCAATGAAAATGAGCAATAACCGGACAAAGAAACAAGCAGAGGACCAAGATGCATGCATGTGCAAGAGGATAAGATCAAGGAACTAAGTAGCTACTAAGGTAACTAGCATACTTAGCAAACAAACCAAGTACTTAGCAAGATTACTTCATCCTACCACTAAACATCAACACTTGTCCACTTGAATGCATCATCCATGACCACACCACTTTATTAAAGTAGCTTTATGATTAGATATTATCAAGAGACATCACTTTATGCGTAATGAACCAAGCAACCAAACAAGAACACCATCTCTCTCTTCTCTTCATCCATTCGGCCTTCTTTAAATTCCAAAAACAAAATCCAACCTCCAACCATTGTTTGATCTCCAAATTTTTATGGTGAGTACTGCATTTCATATTAGAGATATGCTATGAATCTTAGCTTCAAACTCCACTTCTTTCATTTTCAAATAAATCATCAAAGTTTAGGGTGAATAGTAACCTCAAGAACTAACTTTGGTTTTCTTGATTTCTTTTGATGATCCAAGCTACACTAAGGTTGTACAAGGGCTATACAAGGCTTAGTAAGTTCTTAGACACTCCAAGGAAGGTATATATCACCTAAACCCTAGAGCTTATTTTGAGTTTATGAATGTTATTGGTGGTTTTGAGATTAGTTACGAATATGGTGTATTGTAAGCATGATTATGTAGTTAGTTTTGTTGATCTAAGAGATAAGATGAATATGATAATGAAGTAAGATGTTCTTGGACTTATAAGATGAATATTATGTGTGTAAGATGTATGGTATGCCCGGTGCGGCTTGGTTATGATGTAACGAATTTAGAAATGTTCGATTTATAGCCATCGTAATGCCGAAATTTTGTTAAACCCTTAAAATTCAAGCATAACAGTAGATATAAAAGTCTGACCTTGATGAGTATATGACTTACCCTTGTAGATCTCGGGTCATAGATCGTTTTGGCATGAGAATCGAAGCAAACGGACTTACAGTTTAGGAGTTATGGTCAAAATCGTAAAAGTGGTTCGAAACAGTAAGTGCGAATTCGTAACTGAAATTGAACTCCCATAATATTACTAATTCAGTGGCGAATCTTGATAATTAAATATTAGAGATCATAAGGAAGGTGTGAGAGAAAACCTCATGTCAAACGGAACGTTTTTCGATTTTATAAAAATGTTCGAATCAAGGTTAAGTACGAATGAACCCCTAAAAAGGACAAGTGGTTATAACTTTGGAAAATCACTTAGATAACGGTCAATAAATTTTGAGGTATGATCTTTATTAGTAAACGACCGACCTTAGCACTTTTGTGGCATAAGTACCTACCAAGTGTAAGTTTATTGACAAGCCTTAATAACGAACAAATGTCGGGTCATAACGGTGTTAATAAGTGTTACACTAGAGAGTGCATAACGAGATAACTTGAAAATGTGTTTGGATCTAAGTTAAATATATACTTACCTTTCAAATCGTTAAGTGATTAATCTCGAATATTCTGATTATTTATAGATCATCGGACTGATCCAAGACACGCTACCCCTACCCGAGTACCATGCAAGTTTCCAATACTTTGGAACTGTTGTTGTGATAATATATATGATTGATTGTTGTTATACATATGCCATAGCATGCATGCCTGCTTCCCAGTTATATTGTGATACTTGTTCCTTGATTGATGTTGGCTTATAAGTTAGATACGAGATATACCAGTTATAAGCCGGATATTGCTAAGACCCTTAGTGAAGGGCATATGATCTTCGTTCCTTAAATATAGACCGGGAGTCGGTATTTTGTAATATAGAGATAGTCGTGGAAACCCGGAAGGATTCCCGTGACAGATTATTTGAGGAACGTTATTTATAAACATTATTTATATTTCCATAAGTATTAATTACTTGAAAATTTGTTCGAGGAATGTTATTTAAGTATAATCTCAGTAGAGAAATACTATTTGAATATTATGAATATTCATTTAATACTTGATTTATTTAATGAATATTCATTTGAGGTTATTAATTTAGTTGAATATTATTTTGGAATATTCATTTGAGTTATTTATTTAATGAATATTATTTTGAATATGCATTCGAGCTTTATTTTTTTAATGAACATTATCTTGAATATCCATTTAAGGTTGATTAAACTATCAGATATTATTTTGAATATTTATTCGAGGAATTATTTATTTAATGAATATTCTCATATGTTTATTCGAGGGTTACTTTGAACAATATTTTATATTAAGAATATTCTTTAAATATTTATGAGTTAATAAATATTATTTGAATAATTATATAAATCTTGTAACTAGTTTTAAAATATATTATTTTATTCAAATATTATCTTCGACCTTCAAAAAATTATGTAAAATATTTCTGAGCCTTATTATGACTTTTTTTTTTATCAAGGGGAGGTTCCCAAAATTCTATTCTTTACTCAAATCTATCTTCCAAATTATGAGGGAACCTTAATTGAGAGCTGTTATTTATTTGTTTGACTCCCCTGTCATAAATCTTTTAAAACTATTCTTTTCACTCGCAACTTGGTTGTTATTCATCAAATTGAGTCTTTGTATTACTTCCTCATCATTCGAGGGGTAAGATTGTTGGAACAAGTCGATACCCATTAACAAGCAACTGCTTGGGAAATATTGGTGAATTTTCCTTTCAAACTAGATACGACTACTTTGTGGAATCCTATCAACAAGTATTACACTTGGGGAAAGGGAGACGAGCTTTACGTTTCAGAGTCATGGATTTATTCAAACTAGGAGTATTTGTGTAAGAGGCTGTGGGACAGTCCATCATTGAAACTTTGTGTAAGAGGCTGTGGGACAGTCCATCCTCGAAATAGGGTCCGAGTGGCGTCGGTCCCGACTAAGCCCAAAGATGGCTGGGGAGATCCGGCGTATGGTGGTGTCCATATGTTCTTCCTTCTACATGTAGAGAAACAAATTTTGAGATGCACGACCTGCGACTGATCATCGTAAGGTGGTGTCATCCGGCGCGACATACTCCAGTTGGTTCATCATCCAAATCTATTTATTTTCTGCACAAGAAGTATCACTCGTGCTGACAGGGTTTGAAAACTATTCAGAACTAAAAGTACTCTGAAATACCTCGTAACTTTATCGTTTATATTATACTGGCACTATGTTCGTTAATGCATGGCATATGGTTTCAATAATACTTTTGAACTGTTATATATATTATTGTTCAATATACATTATTGTTGGTGGGCTATTGCTCACCCTTGCTTTATTTATTATATCATAACAATAGATAGATCTGATGGCCCGCACAAGGCGCACTCAAAGCAATCAGGTGACAGCCATCAGAGGGTTACCCGCTGATATCATAGCTACCATTGCTGAGGAGGAAGCTATTGGTAGGCTAATTATTAGCTCTCGAGTATCCGATGTAATGACAAGTATGACTTATATAAATGGATGGCAAAGAGCATGTAATTTAAATTGTAATTCTTTTGGGTTGTAATAACTCAAACTCGTGATTAATAATATTTGATAGTTACTCTGATTTCATCTCTGGGACTGTAACTGGTGTGTTTTATGTTGTTGTTTTGGGTCACAAGGTTGTAATTTAATTTATGTTGGTTTAGTGGATGAAAATTGAGTTCGTAACGACCGGATCCCCGACCCCGGATCTGGGGGTGTTACAGAATTGGTATCAGAGCGAGAGTTATATATCTCAGAGATGAGGCGACGTTATAACAATAAATTCACTAAGATAATAAGAACTCTTGCCAAGTTCACCTAAAACCCCTATGGGAACTCTTAAGTATCATAATAATAACTTGGCTCGATATCGTATCAATGACCAAGGCAACAGACCTTGAGGCTTACGAGCAGCAACACGATGATGCTTTATTATATGCTGACGATCGGTCGTGAATTCGATAGATTACCCTACTGAGGACCCGGAGGAGGTTCCAGCTAAGGAGGAGAATCCTGTTAAAGATAAGGAGTTTACCCTTGAGGAAGTGAGGGCTGCAGCCAGAAATACTGTAAGAGCTAAGGTATAGTGCTCAGAGATGTGAGCGTATTGAGATATTATTATGAAAACTAAAGATGCATATTGGATTCATAGCCGGACTACCGGATGTAGTACCAGCAAGTAAGAAGGATTGGAAGGATTACTTGAGAACTTATATGGGGATAGATAAGAATCCTTAGAGACTTTCAGATTAATGAGAAAAGAGTTAGAATAATGCATGATTATCAAAGACATCGATATAGGACGGGGAGCAGAATCTCCAAGAGCAGTTGAGATAGAGGCATCAAGTTCCATATCATTTGATAAATGGATTAGAGTGACTAGTCAATGGTAATTTGCCATGAGAAGGCAAATTTCATAGGTTATAAATTACAAAGTCAAATTGAGATTGATGAGGTGGTTTGATTCAGAGAAATATTCATTTTATGAATGGATCAGCTTAGAAATTAAAGACATTGAGAAGTAATGGTATGATTGGTAAAGTTATATAAGGAAGTAGTAAGCGAAACAATGATCTCAGAATTTACAAGAGGAAAGGACCAGTGAGTCTATGATAAAATCGTAATAAGTCTACTGTCAGGGACTAAGTATAGGTTTATTTTAACTCAGTGGAATGATGAACCAGAAACATTAGATGCATGTGGTTCAGAGGAATATTAAATTCTTTCTTTTCCTTGAATGGATTATAGTAGTTAAATTAAGTTTACTCCAACGCTGAATCATAAATGGATCAAGTAATACGATCAGTGGTTAAGAGGTAATGGAGAATGTTTTAAGAGGAAACCTGAAAGAGCAAGTGTATGCCAAGTTCTCGAGGTATGAATTCTGATAAAATGAAGTTCTGTTATTAGGACATGCGAGCAATAGTGAGTAGTGTTGGTTGACCCCGCCGAGTGAAAGACAGTTTCAATTGGGAAAGGCCAACCACACCAGCAAAGGTGAGAAATTTCATAAGATTCACCAGGTATTACCAAAGAATTGTTCAGGACTTTACAAAGATTGCAATCCCGTAACCCGACTTATTTGTAAGGCTAAGAGGTTTGAATGAACTGGAAAATGTGAGAAAATCTTCCTGGAGATAAAAATGAAATTGGAGGTGACCCAGCATTGGCATTGCCTAATGGAAGAAGGAAGACTTTGTGATATATTATGATGCACTTCATATAGGTTTAGGTTGTGTGCTTATGCAGTACGGCAGAGTAATTGCGGATGCATTCAAACAGTAGTGGTCCTTCTGAGACTAGTGGTTAGGTAGACTGACATTTGGTAGTATCAATTACTAGGACGTATATGTATCAGGAAGATGTGGCATGTTTCAGTTTAAAACTTTTGATTTTCCCTTCTATGGGATGTATATATTTGGTTCCTTTCCCGTGGTTGAACTTCCAACTTTATGTCAATCATTCCGTTGTTATAACTTCTTATGATTCTACCTGCTTGGATGTTCATAGAGTTGTTCTTTAGGTTTCGAAATTGATCTTCTTAGTATTACCAGTGGGTGGATAGATTAACCAAAATTTTCCTGATTCTGGAAAGTAATTCAACAAATTTTGGCAAACCTTGTCTTTCTGATTATCAGAGAACGTCACTGAAGAGCGTGGAAACTGGAGCGAACCCTGTGGATTAGGTAAGGTAGCCGCTATATGGGTTGGTGGACAGACCCTGATTATTACAACTGATTGAAAAGATAAAATGATTGGATGGTAAATGGGAAATGTATTTAAGGACCAAAACGGACTGAGAAATTCCGGGATTGATTTAAATGAAAAGGCTATTATTCCAAGAGTGTTAGGCTTATGCAGCACGTGGGATTGATAAGAGAATTTGAAAAAAATAAAAATAAAGGAAAGGTACCCGGAGATGGTACCGAGAAGTCGATTGAGACTTATATGGAGTAAAATTTTAAAGAGATCAGAAGGTATCGAGGAAGAGGGATGAACGAAGAGTGGCAGTGCTCAAATTGAGTGACTCTGCTACTCTGGTACCTAAGATTGCTATGTAAAGGAAAGCAGTGAACAAACACAAAAAGGAAAAGTTTAAGAGTATGCGAGAAAAAGCATATTGATAAGCGTAACCTACCCTAGATAAGTTATCTTCGCTATGGACGAAGCAGGCGCTATGCCGGCAATTGCTAGAAAAGTAATACCATTAGCTAACCCTAAACTCACATACTATAGCATGGCCATTCGGGGCCATGTCGCAAAGAATTATAAAGTGACTAGACCAGCAATGTAAGGACAAAGCGGGGTGATTCTAACCAAGCGCCAACCGCGAGAACTTTGGATATAAAGTGAAGTGATTAAGGCATATATGATTGACCAGCTTATGAGCTAGAAAGAGAAGTAAAGTGAATTGAGATACATGACGATGGGATTTTACATCAATGGAGCTTTATGAAGAGTGTCAGAAATGGTGCTGTATGATGCATAAAGGTTATCTGAAACAGAATATCCTCCAAAGAGTAATAGGTATTAAGAGATCCATGTTGAACTCGACCAGTATCTTCCAGAACATCCTTGCTACCATTATCGAGTTCTGTAAGAAGAGCGGATACACATATGTTTTCTTTCGGAAGGTCATGAAGACTGACGTCAATTCGAAAGAAAAGGCTAGCATTAAGCAACCTATAGACTATCAAGATGAGAACGATTGAAAAGAGACCCTTATTAAAGATATGTGATCTGATTGTTAATTAAAGGATGTAAGTATTTCTTGAAAATAGAATTGAGGATAGAATATCCATAATTTAAGACGAACCCGGGGGATGCACAAAGGAATGCATTACCCCTAATAAAGACATTGTGAATTTGGACGAGATAAGTTGGATTGACCAAGGCATCAATAATCTTTAGGGATTTACTGAAAGGAGTTTTGGAAAGTACATATACAGAATTGTTATAGGACTGATTAATGATACTTTGATAAACTCTGTACCCAGAAAATATAGGAGGAATGATGAGGATGACGACCTAAGAACCCTTACAAGAAAAAGGTATTATTCTGAGTTTCAAAATGGAAGTTTGGTAGGGAACGTACGACATAATAATAATAATGCCATATAAGGCATGCGTGAGACCATGAGGAGTATGGATTGAACCAAATAAAGGTTGAGATTATCCTAAACAAGGAAGAACTAAGAGAAGAAATATCCTAGGTATGATTAAGAGTAATCGTGATAAAGTTCACACAGAAAGGTGGAAGCAATGACTTATGGAAAAAGATTGATAGATATTTTTCTCCTTCAGCAGAGCTTAAGGGAAAATGATTTCACCCAACAGTGATGGGAATGAGGTAGAAAAATTTGAGTTGGAATAGATCCAGAAAACACTGATTGCAAGAAATTATTATTATCAGGAAAGGCCAATGAGGTGGCCTTTAAGTATAGAGGAGTAAATACAAATGCTCATACCAAAGAAACAGAATGATATAGAAATGAATCTTGAAGGTCATAATGTGGTGGAGGAATTTACATTCCCTCTGATGATTGTGCAAGAATCAACTATAAGAATAGTTTAATTAAAGATTCGATTCCGGATATCGTCCTAAGCATATTACATACTTTAGAAGGTCCTATTTCGAGGTAAACCAGGACCATGATACAAAATGACTAAGTAAACTGTTAAGCTTCCAATCTCCTACTAAAGATATATGATTAATAATTTCATTAACCTGTCATAGCTGCGGTGGTTAAAGCTCTTCATCAATTTTATCTGCTTCATTAATGTCTACATCAATTTCAGGAAGTATTCCTTATGGATAAGGAATAGTAATTATTTTGTCTCTCTAAAGGATTTTGATCTGACAATTATGAAACCCGTATGATTAACTACTAGAGCACTACGTAAACCACAAACGATGGTGATTCTTCTGAGAAATGAGGTGATAACGACTATGGAGATGTCGGAATGAAAAACAGAAATAGATTGTATTGGATCTAAGTTAGAGAAATTGTCAAGGTTTATTTCGGATGGTTTAATTTTGGGAATGACGTGACAATTGATAATGTTATGATGGCTCATAAAGAGATTATAGTCAAAATAGAAACAAGATGACTGGTAAAAGAAATGTAGAGTTGAGGACACAAAGGGAATAAAGTTTGAGGAACAATCAGGGAGTTAAATATGCGGACTCCAGAGAAACCCCAGCAATGAAGCTAGAAAAGTATGGAATTATCATGGTGTATGTTGTTGGTCACAACGGAAAGTTGGAATTGAAAAAGTAAATGACATACAAATTAACCCCCTTTAAGTTGGGAGAATTCGAGGAAATTTGGAATAGATTGATTAAGTACTAAGGAGACCCATGGAACGAGGAAATGAGAATTTAGATGGTTGAACAAAGGAAAGTTTGACCCCAAAAATGTGATGCTTATTAAGCACATGTGACGGTATACCAATGGAAAGGTACCAGATGCAAAGGGTGCCCCAATAATGAGATGACAGTGGAGATAAATAATAGAAGTGAATAAGAATCAGATAATCAGAAGGATGTGATTGATAAAGAAAAGATTGGGAAATAATTACGGAATGTGAAGCAAAGAATGTTATGAATGGATTGATGAATAGGTTTTCTAACGAACTCTCGGGAGGACAACCTAATAGTGTTAGTATTATGAATATGAAAAAGCTAGTAGTATGGCGTGGAATGTCGGTAACAATAATGTCAAGCGAGAAATCCAATGTTTAATCTAAGTGGTTGAAAGATTTTCCAAAAATGAATGTTGCTAAGATTGAACAAGAATATAGGTCTATAGAATGATGGATAGAGCAGCGAGAATATATTGACACGTGAGATTACGATAAAGTAGTATTTAATACAATTACGATTATTTTCTTCTCTAATGAACCACTATAGTTCAGAGGTAAATTCTAACTATGATATCCTGCAATCATGAAAACTTCTATGATTCTTTGAAATTCTTTTCTTTTCTTCTCCCTTATTCATCTTCTTTTTGAATTGAGAAGAACAACCTTTTAAGGAGGGGAGGTACTGCTACATGACTATCTATCTGTGTGATAGAAGTCTAAGTGGAACACCATAACTTGTTTAATTGCTTTTTAAGTACTAAAGGCTAGCCCCCTTCTATACTAACTATGCAATATAACAAATTTTCATTGATCATAGTGATCTCTCAATAAATCTTTCCACTTCTCTGTATTGATCAAGATTGTGAAGATTAAAGCGATCAGGAAATGCATAGTACGAGTGAGGTTATCTCCGAATTTACAGCGCGATAGTGATACCAAAGTCTCTGCAGATACCAATAAGGGTAGTATAAGATTGGGTAAGGGCATAACCCGGATAGTGTGTTGTATGGAAAATAGCAAAGCTGATGGGAAAAGGATAAACTGTGTATTGTAGCACCAGTAGATGTGCTGAGAAAGGATTTGGATGATTAGGAATTAACCAGGAAACTGGAAAGTGAAATGACAGACAAGCGACCATTTGTTTTCAGACTGATTCCGGGACGGAATCCTTTTAAGGAGGGGAGATTGTAAGAACCCAGATTTTTAGTACGAATTAAAACTTTTATTATTTAATGGATTATAAGTGTAACAGTTGTTCTAATGAATGGAATGGATATGGATTCCAATGTTTATATGTCATGAAGAATGCAATGGGTTGACAACTTAGATAAGAATAATCTATCTCCTCGAAAGTAAGATATGGTAAATTCCAAAGAGGAAGGTTATTCTCATGTCATCCAAATCGATATCTGTTATAAGTCGAGTGGCTCCGTAAAAGGGTTAAGGAACGCTCAGGAAAGCGCGAGGACATTTTTCTAATTATAAGAATTAAAGAGAAAATAAGCAATGAATAGTATTTTTGGTGGAAATTGGAATATTATCAAACGACGCTATATAGGAGTATTCGGAACGGATTTCTGAATTCGTATTAATGACCGATAAGAAATATAAGTGTGTGTAAACGATATCAGATTCAGAAAAATAACACTTTTATTTTTCCAGAGATTTCACTAGACACTAAATGATTTAAGGATTTAATATAAATATTTAAGGAATTTGAATTCCAGAATTATAAAGGAGGATTGAGAATGGTAGTTTAATATTAAGAAGGTTTCTGGTAAAACCGTAACGAGATATACTTGAGATATTCCTCCGAACGATCAATGAAAATGAGCAATAACCGGACAAAGAAACAATCAGAGGACCAAGACGCATGCATGTGCAAGAGGATAAGATCAAGGAACTAAGTAGTCACTAAGGTAACTAGCATACTTAGCAAACAAACCAAGTACTTAGCAAGATTACTTCATCCTACCACTAAACATCAACACTTGTCCACTTGAATGCATCATCCATGACCACATTACTTTATTAAAGTATCTTTATGATTAGATATTATCAAGAGACATCACTTTATGCATAATGAACCAAGCAACCAAGCAAGAACACTATCTCTCTCTTCTCTTCATCCATTCGGCCTTCTCTAAATTCCAAAAACAAAATCCAACCTCCAACCATTATTTGATCTCCAAATTTTTATGGTGAGTACTACATTTCATATTAGAGATATGCTATGAATCTTAGCTTCAAACTCCACTTCTTTCATTTTCAAATAAATCATCAAAGTTTAGGGTGAATAGTAACCTCAAGAACTAACTTTGGTTTTCTTGATTTCTTTTGATGATCCTAGCTACACTAAGGTTGTACAAGGGCTATACAAGGCTTAGTAAGTTCTTAGACACTCCAAGGAAGGTATATCTCACCTAAACCCTAGAGCTAATTTTGAGTTTATGAATGTTATTGGTGGTTTTGAGATTAGTTATGAATATGGTGTATTGTAAGCATGATTATGTAGTTAGTTTTGTTGATCTAAGAGATAAGATGAATATGATGATGAAGTAAGATGTTCTTGGACTTATAAGGTGAATATTATGTGTGTAAGATGTATGGTATGCCTGGTGTGGCTTGGTTGTGATGTAACGAATTTAGAAATGTTCGATTTATTGCCATCGTAATGCCAAAATTTCGTTAAACCCTTAAAATTCAAGGATAACAGTAGATATAAAGGTCTAACCTTGATGAGTATATGACCTATCCTTGTAGATCTCGGGTCATAGATCGTTTTGACGTGAGAATCGAAGCAAACGGACTTACGGTTCAGGAGTTATGGTCAAAATCGTAAAAGTGGTTTGAAACCATAAGTGCGAATTCGTAACTAAAATTGAACCCCCATAATATTAATAATTCAGTGGCGAATCTTGATAATTAAATATTTGAGATCATAAGGAAGGTGTGAGAGAAAACCTCATGTCAAACGGATCATTTTTCGATTTTATAAAAATGTTCGAATCAAGGTTAAGTACGAATGAACCCCTAAAAAGGACAAGTGGTTATAACTTTGGAAAATCACTTAGATAACGGTCAATAAATCTCGAGGTATAATCTTTATTAGTAAACGACCGACCTTAGCACTTTTGTGGCATAAATACCTACCAAGTGTAAGTGTAATGACAAGCCTTAATAACGAACAAATGTCGGGTCATAACGGTGTTAATAAGAGTTACACTAGAGAATGTATAACGAGATAACTTGAAAACGTGTTTCGATCTAAGTTAAATATATACTTATCCTTTCAAAGCATTAAGGAATATTCTGATTATTTATAGATCATCGGACTGACCCAGGACACGCTACCCCTACCCGAGTACTAGGCAAGTTTCCATTACTTTGGAACTGTTGTTGTGATAATATATATGATTGATTGTTGTTATACATATGCCATAGCATGCATGCCTGCTTCCCAGTTATATTGTGATACTTGTTCCCTGATTGATGTTGGCTTATAAGTTAGATACGAGATATATCAGTTATAAGCCGGATATTGCTAAGACCCTTAGTGAAGGGCATATGATCTTCGTTCCTTAAATATAGACCGGGAGTCGGTATTTTGTAATATAGAGACAGTCGAGGAAACCCGGAGGGATTCCAGTGATAGATTATTTGAGGAATGTTATTTATAAACATTATTTATATTTCCATAAGTATTAATTACTTGGAAATTAATCGAGGAATGTTATTTAATTATAATCTCAGTCGAGAAATACTATTTGAATATTATGTTTGAATATTCATTTAAGACTTGATTTATTTAATGAATATTCATTTGAGGTTATTAATTTAGATGAATATTATTTTGGAATATTCATTTGAGTTATTTATTTAATGAATATTATTTTGAATATTCATTCGAGCTTTATTTCTTTAATGAACATTATCTTGAATATCCATTTAAGGTTGATTAAACTATCGGTATTATTTTGAATATTTATTCGAGAAATTATTTATTTAATGAATATTCTCATATGTTTATTCGAGGGTTACTTTGAACAATATTTTATATTAAGAATATTCTTTAAATATTTATGAGTTAATAAATATTCTTTGAATATTTATATAATTCTTGTAACTAGTTTTAAAATATATTATTTTACTTAAATATTATCTTCGACCTTCAAAAAATTATGTAAAATATTTCTGAGCCTTATTATGACTTTTTTTATCAAGGGGAGGTTCCCAAAATTCTATTCTTCACTCAAATCTATCTTCCAAATTATGAGGGAACCTTACTTGAGAGCTGTTATTTATTTGTTTGACTCCCCTGTCATAAATCTTTTAAAACTATTCTTTTCACTCGCAACTTGGTTGCTATTCATCAGATTGAGTCTTTGTATTACTTCATCATCATTCGAGGGGTAATATTGTTTGAACAAGTCGATATCCATTAACAAGAAATTGCTTGGGAAATATTGGTGAATTTTCCTTTCCAACTAGATACGACTACTTTGTGGAGTCTTATCAACAAGTATTACACTTGGGGAAAGGGGGACGAGCTTTACGTTTCAGAGTCATGGATTATTCGAACTAGGAGTATTTGTGTAAGAGGCTGTGGGACAATCCATCATTGAAACTTTTTGTAAGAGGCTGTGGGATAGTCCATCATTGTAAATTGGTGTAAGAGGCTGTGGGACAGTCCATCCTCGAAATAGGGTCCGAGTGGCACCGGTCCCGACTAAGCCCAAAGATGGTTAGGGAGATCCGGCGTATGGTGGTGTCCATATGTTCTTCCTTCTACATGTAGAGAAACAAATTTTGAGATGCACGACCTACGACTCATCATCGTAAGGTGGTGTCATTCGGCGCGACATACTCCAGCATTGGTTCATCATCCAAATCTATTTACTTTCTGCATAAGAAGTATCACTCGTGCTGACAGGGTTTGAAAACTGTTCAGAACTAAAAGTACTCTAAAATACCTCGTAACTTTATCCTTTATATTATACTGGCACTATGTTCGTTAATGCATGGCATATAATACTTTTGAACTGTTATATATATTATTGTTCAATATACATTATTGTTGGTGGGCTATTGCTCACCCTTGCTTTATTTATTATATCACAACAACAGTTAGATCTGATGGCCCGTACAAGGCGCACTCAACGCAATCAGGTGACAGCCGTCAGAGGGTTACCCGCTGATATCATAGCTACCAATGCTGAGGAGGAAGCTATTGGTAGGCTAATTATTAGCTCTCGAGTATCTGATGTAATGACAAGTATGACTTATATAAATGGATGGCAAATAGTATGTAAGTTAAATTGTAATTCTTTTGGGTTGTAATAACTCAAACTCGTGATTAATAATATTTGATAGTTACTCTGATTTCATCTCTGGGACTATAACTGGTGTGTTTTATGTTGTTGTTTTGGGTCACAAGGTTGTAATTTAATTTATGTTGGTTTAGTGGATGGAAATTGAGTCTGTAACGACCGGATCCCCGACCCCAGATCTGGGGGTGTTACACATAAGGATCAGTTGTTTTATCTGGGAAGTTCAAGCACAGCTCAATAAGCAGAAAAGCTTATTGACTTTCGAAAAGATTATCTTTTTGATTAAAGCTACTTTTCAGAGATAAAGATTAAGAGCAAAAAAATCTTCTGCATAAAGCATCACGTGGGCTTGGAAGCTAAGTCATTTCAAGAACTTAGTAACTTATGAAGAAAGAAACATACACGGACTTGAAGCATGCTGGGACTGTCCAAATCAAGGAAAGAAGATCTCCAAGACATTTCCAGAAATGGTCATCACTTCAAGCATGTGTGTGTGACAAGTCATACCAAAAATGTATCTTTACGTTTTACATATTTCACTTCTCTTCATATAGTTTAAATAAGTTGTATGAGCAGCATAGTTTTAGTGGAGAAGAAAATAGAGAGCATATCATATATTGCATTAGGTTTTCTTGTAAACACTAAGACACTGTAACCCGCAGCTTTGTATTTCTACACAGAGTATTTTCTTCAAATACAACCATCAGGTGGACCAATCAAACCCACCTGAGATTTTTTATATCTTGTGTTGTATGTGTCTTAGATAATCTGCTTACCTTTTGTTCTTATAACGATCTATTTTAAGACCTCACCAATTCGAAAGAATTTTGTTAAGATTATATTCAACCCCCCCCCCCTTCTACAATCTCGTGGTGTATAACTGGGAAATAACAAGATTTATGTTTTTAGCTCCAATGAAGAAGTGATTTTTAAGTAGCAAGTTGGTTGTGTTGAGACTTAATGTTATTTGTCTATTGAGACTTTAGATTGTCTACTTATTTGTCTTTTGAGACTATCAGAAAACTCATGTTATTGTTAAATCGATCGAATTTTCTAAGTTAAGCCTCTCTTATTTCATAATTAAATTCTTATTTATTGACTTTTAGATGTTCATTTCACCATGTAAACATAAATTACCACTAGCACATGACAAACAAGTAAACTACCAAGCTAACATTAATATTACTCATAAACGTTAAAACATTAGCATTCTACCCCATTAGACTTTAAACTACTTCAACAAACTAACCAACAATAAAGCTACCAAAACAATTATCATGAAATTTTTTACTTTCCAACCCCCATCTTTCTTCTTCAAATTTGCTAAGTTTGCTGCTATTTCTTCATTTTTTTTTTTGCAAAGTACGCAACATTCTTCGTTTAGCACCCATATTTTCCTCTCCGTAAAGTTTAAGTCCATCCTTATGTTGTGCATTTCTTCGTCTTTTCTCTTCAATTTCGACCTCAAATCTTGAATCACCTCCCTTGCTCTTTCTGGATAAAGAGGGTTAATCTTGTAATTTAAACTTATCGTAAAACTTGTAAAAATTTGCAAGATCATTTATCTTATATTAAATTGGCTGCACCCAAAAAATCTTCTCCTGGGATCAATTGTTCCTTCTCTCCATGCTTCTTGACAAGGAGATGGAAGATTGCGAATACATTTCACTCCTTCAAATCGATATTCAAAATTCGAGTTGTATTTTTTTTGTGCTCTTGAGAAGGAGCTAGATCGATTATTGTATGGATTTTTCACCGAGGAGTTGGAATCTTCAGAGGTGGACATTGAAGAAAATATGAGTTTAAAAGCTTGCAAGAAAGCTCAACTGGAATGGAAATGGGAGTTGAAATGTCTGGAGGTTTAGGATGGATAGAAATATGGGTAACGGGTGGGTGGATTAAATGGTATAGATGAATCAGCACATCCAGTCAGCGCACACATCAGCATACCCAGTCAGCTTTCCGTCCAAAATTTAACGTTAGTAATGGCGAGGACTTCAAAGCAATTTTTAATTAGTTGAGTGACCTGTTTGTAAGCTTTTTGAGTTCGGTGACCTGATTGCAAGTTGAGTTCCAGTTGAGTGATGATTTTGCCATTTCACCCGATCTCTGGACGCAATTGCCCTGGAATCTGTAAAAGAAACTACTCAGCTCTAGACAAAATACGACATCCCCTACAATATTTTTGTAACAGCCCGACTTTTCGGACTATTAATTCTAAATCGAAAACTAAAACAAATTACAATTTATTGAACCAAAATTCAATTACAAAGGTACTTATTAAAAAAAAAGCGCAGCTAACGATGACAATGTACTCCGAACCTAAGATCCTTGAACTCCAATGCTATCACACTCGATGTTACACCGAACCTGAAAATTGTAAGTAATGAGCTATACAGCCCAGCAAGAAACCAACCGATCCAACTAGTAAGGCCACATAACATGTATACACATAAGAGAATACAATATTCGATACGATACGATAAATTATACGATACATAACTTTCTATACACGTATTCTTATTCTTATTCGATATGATACGATACGACTACACATAACAACAATAACTTGAAACCCATAATTCATACCACAACCACTACAATCCGGTGATAACGGTCCTAAATTTTCAGAAAACTGTCACTACAATCCGGTGACTTGGTCCTTATTCTTATTCTTATTTTAGCAAACCATGGAATAAATCAGAGTCCCAAAATTATCGTATAGACACCACATAGATAAACAAATACATGTAACTTCAAATATAATCACTTAGACCAAGTTTTAATAACAAATACGTACACATAACACATAATTTTGAAAACACTAGAAATAACGATCAGAAACTTACCTCTACGCGGAAACTCAAGAATCAAATCATCCTATCCAATTCTGTCCAGACCTGTATTTACCCTTTTTGACCCTCTAAACAATGTTTTCATGAAAAACTTAAAGAACAAAAGTTGTAGAGCACGAAAAGACCTTTCCGAAAAGTCCAGAATCAATGAATTCTGACATACAATGAATTTACTATGAATTTTACAAGATAGCTGAATTATGTGTAAGAAAAAAAAACCTACGAATTTTGATAATAAAGATGAAGGAGAAGAATAAGTTGTATTTATAACGTCTTACAAGTTGTATTTATAACGTATTATAACCCTAATTCCAAAAATGTAAATATTCTATCACACACAATTAACATAAATAAAAAGATATCGATTTTCAAAAATATTCTAACGCTTCTTTCCACAAAAAACAAATCTTAGGCCCGCAAGGGTTGTCTCAGTTGGTTAAAGAGAGGTCATCTCACCTCTTGGTCACAGGTTCGACTCCCATGGGAGGCGGATTTGTGATTATGCCATCCTGGGGCAGAGCCTGTCGCACTTGTGCGGTTTGCCTTGGATCACGTGGTTTGCAGGCTATTGCGTGAGCCCATGGGTTTACCCAGAGCGCACCCGAAGGGTAGCGGCTGCGGGTTCCCATGTTAAAAAAAAAAATCTTATTTTTAATCTAAATAACTTGTACAAAAAGAAATTCTAGAATCCTCTAAATAACAATTAATCAAATATATAGTATATTAAAACTCTAATTTCAATTTTTACTAATTATTCTAATTTTAGAATTTCATCCATATTTTAGACTCATTTTTCTAATTCAATTTTAATTCCTATTTATTATTTAATTTTAATCTTTTTTTTCTACTATTCTTTTATTATTATTAGTCTAAAATTACGGGATATTACAATTTTCGCTAAAATGTGATTTTTTTCCTATGATGTAAGCATAAAACAGGTGAATTCAGATATTAAATTATAGTGACTATTGAAGTGTAACCATTATACATAAATCCTAGACTAATTGCACAGAGTCTTACAAAATAAAGCATGCATGTTAGACTATAAGAATGGTCATAATATTTGGGAATCAAATTTTCAAATGGTAGCAATCTACATATTAATTATATCTCCACAAACCCAAGAAGATGGATTAATTTCGGTGGAAATTAACTGTAGAAAAGTCAATTCCAAATCAGTTTATTTAGACAATAATTAGGTAATAAATAGTACAAGTGCAACTAAGCTTTCTTTTGATCCGACTGATAGACCAGAAAATTATCACTGATCTTCATACAAATCTCCGTGATTTAGTTGGAGGTGACATGAACTAATTCTTCCAATCACTTAGTGCAACATTCGCACTAGTTCCATTTATAGTTTACAAATAAATTCATCCCGATGAGGTGTAAGAATTAAATCATTTAGTGTTAGTACGTGCATGACTAGAAAGCTGAGACATTGCCCTGCAAATTCGTGAGCTGGACGCATTGTCCTACATGACTTGTGAGAACTGAGAAGTGTTAAGACATTGTTGATCGATGATTTTTATTTCTGATGACTGATTTATTTACTCTGAACCTGAACCTTGTGTTGGTTTTCTAGATCGGACATTGTAATTTTTACCATGAACTTCATTTCTTGACGGCTTATGATCAAGGTTGTAAAAATCGAAAATCGATCCAACTCAATTTACTTTCAAAAAAGTGAGTACTTGGAAATCGGGTGAGTACTCGTATTCACGGATTTATTACTCGGACAACTAATCGGATATTATTTATAAAATTTCTACTCAGAATATCAAATTCACATGTCACAATATTTAACAATATTTTTGATCATATATTAACGTTAATATTATATTACCTACTTTTTTATATTTATCAATCAACTAAAAACGTTATTATAATCAATATACATGCACATCATTAAAAGTAATAGTAAAAAAGTGAACGCTTCAAAATTGAATATAATTCTGAGTACTCAATATTTGACCGAATATTAATCGGGTTATGTAATTAAAAATCGAGTTTTAACTATTGAGTATTAAATATACCAAAGAGAATACAGAGGGGGGTGAATGGATTCTCGACTTTTCTTTTGAATCTGCTTAGTCGTGTATGTGTTTTTGTGCTCAAACAAATATGAGTGCAAAAATATAAGACACAACAACACAATACTCACTTTAATCTAATGTTTTATTAGATCAAAATGTTGCTACAACCTGAGAACACAATTTTGTATTATCAGCTTCTTTATCAGAGAGATATTACTTGTAAAAACTATTGATCACTCTGTTTGATACTTGCTAAAGAAGTAGGGTTGTTCACTTATATCATGTGAACAACTTGCTTACAACAAATAAGGTAGCAAACAAATTTGCTTTCTAATGTGTCTATCCTATTTGAGTAAACATCCAAACTGTTACAGATTTGACTTCTTAGAACTCTGTTCAGATCCACTTCTTTAGCTCTTTGTCTCTTGTACTATCTCTCCAAACTTCTTTATAGGCTTTCCAATGTGCTTTACAGTATGTGGTCCCTAAAGCGTCTTGGCTTGTTGCAGGTTTCTGACTTATACAATTCTTCAGTATTTTGTCTCCAAGATTGCAGTCGAGAAGTAACTCTGTTGGTGATTCGAGAACTAGAATTGGCTTAATCGATAACTTTGAGTTCTCGAATACTGTTGAGTTGACATATCGAATCACTTATCGAATTAATCTTTTCTCCAGGAATCCTTGAGATATCGAATAGAGCATTTTACTTATCGAATCCCTGAGATATCGAATAGCTTCCTGAATCATTGAGATATCGAATGGAACATTGACTTGTTGACTCCTAGAGAACTCGAATGATACTTTGAATTGTTGACTTCTTGAGTTCTCGAATGGAGTAGTCGACATGTCGAATCTCTAAAATATCGAATGAGATATCGAATAGTACTGTCAGAGATATCGAACAGTGTCTCTTGAGATATCGAATCCCTGACTTCTCGAAAGCTAGACTTCTCGAATATGACAACATACTTCTCGAATAGGTACTTAGGCAAATCTTCATTCTTCAAAATCCAACTGTGTTTATTTTGAAAGTCTTGTTCTTCAACCTTGAGGCATGATCCATGGATCTTCTTTCAAGCATTATTCTTTGACTTTAATTACAGTTACACAGATAGAAATTGATGCCTGTTACAAGTACTACAACAAGTAAAAACTCTACAGCTAGAGGTTCCCTCAGTCAAGAGGTCATGTACGTAATGCATAGCATTACAAACAATTAGACTTGTTATTAGATGTACTCAGGCATGCCCTTGTGACTAACAATCTCCCCCAAATTGTGAGTAAGACCCTTAGTCACAATTTCATGTCTGATAACAAGCCTAACATACATAAAGATAAAACTTGAAAAGTACAGGTATGTAATTTGATTCATCCTTACAAGTTATGAAGAATTACTAGCCATATCCTTTTGGATTCATCTCTTGAGCTTTGGCTTGCAGATTCTCATTCTTCTTCTTTTCTTCAGCTTCTTTAGCTTTCTTCTTTGCATTTTCTTCCATAGCAAGAACAATGTCTTCTATAGTAGTGAGTTCCTCAATTAGAGGAGAGCCTGATAGATCTTTAAGAACTTCATTCAGCTGTTTCTCAGAGTAGGAACTGATGTAGTCCATTCTAATCTTCACAGTTCTTCCATATTTCTTGTTTTCAATAATGTAAGGATTATACTTGACTCTACACAAACCCATGGCTCTTAACTCATCAGCCTTAGCTTCCATAGCAACAAACTCCTCCTCTCTTTTCTTTAACAGCTCCTCACTTTTCTTTTTCTGTTCTGCCTGGTGATCTCTCTTCATCTTGACAAAGTCAATCAACTCCAGCTTCCATACTCTTTCTATTCTATCTTTAGAATCCAACATAGCAATAATCCTTTCTATATAATCTAGCTTGCCCCAATGCTGACATGTCCCTTGCCTGAATTTCTTCTATCTTCCATCAGTATATTTAATTTCAAGGCAGTCATCAACAATGGCAACATGATAGATTCTTTGAGCCCATAGGAAATGTAGTTGGTCTTCATCAAAGTGTTCATCTAGTGGTTAGAGTTTTAGTCCTGGAATGATAGTTAGGGCCCTTGATTTAGATGGCTTTACTCTTCTTATAGCTTGTTTGAATTTGATCTTTTTCACTTGGTTGCTTGGCAAAAACTTGTGACCTTTGCTGGTTGACCATTGTAGTACACCATTAGCAGTTTACTTTTGGAAACATACAGATGGTTTTTTGAGTTGAATATCCTTCTCTTCTTGAGGTGGCAAAACAGTTGCAGAAGCCATAGATATAGATTTTGATAGGTCACTACTAACTTTATTCACCCTAGACTTAGAGTCTTGTGTTATGGTGAGGTTACAGTTAGCAATGCCTAAGGCTTGCTATTTTCCACTTTTCCTCTCATAGACTTTGCCTTTGTCAACATCTCCTTTCTTATCCTTACTATCTTTCGTCTTCTTGTCCTCATCACCCTTATCACTCCTGTGATGTCTTCTTCTCCCATCACTTTTGTCTTTATCTTCATCATCCTTATTTCTCCTTCCTTTGGCTATTTCTAGAATCTCACCTGTGGCAATGAAGGTTCTGAGAATGTGCAATGCCTCTACTTCTTCACCAGTTCTTATCCCATTCTTCTTTTGTAATTGATCAATAATGTCAATGATAAGTTTGTGATTCTGGAGAGTGAGATCCTTGGGAATGACCAGTTATTTGATATCCTTAATCTTTGTGCCAGACTGATAGATAATTGTTCTTGGATAAGTGCAAACTTCAGGAAACCTAGCTTGTTGTCCATTCCTCAGATCAGCATATAGACTCTTATTGTTCTCTCCCTTCTTCTCTATCAACCCCAGGATAGCGTCAATCTCTGTGAATTTTAGAGCCTTCAAGGTGTCATAAGATAGATGCCATATTTTACCACTGGTCCCCATCATAATCTCCTTGAGATAGATTTGATTTAGCTTCCTTGGAATCACTGTCAGAAATTTGATTTGTTCTCTCAGACTCCTTCTGTACTCCAATGTATCCCCTCCAACCTTTGTTTGTGAGATTTGCAGAAACTTCAAGAAGGTAGCATCATGATAAGTTTCTGAATTTGCTACTTCTATCAGCTTGGCCTCAGTGACTACATCCACTTCAACTGGTTGATCTTCTTCATTTCTGGAGGTTTTAGCTTGCTCAGTTGGCATAGATCCTGCAACCATTGTAGAGGTGATGGTTTGTTTTTGGCCACCTGGGGTAGTGATGTGTACAGGAGGTAGAGTGACAGTTGGTAGAGAAGGTAGAGGTGCATTGACTTTGGCTTTGCCCTTGCCTTGAACATGAGAGGTTGTAGGTTTTGAGATTTTTGGTTGACCACCCTCAGTTATGATTTTTCCTTTCTCCTTAGGCTTCTCTCCCTTAGTCTGCTGCTCCCCCTTAGGCTTTGATGTCCTTAAGTTCCTCTTCTCCCCTTTAGGCTTGTTGTCAGGCACAGAGGCTTTGGTAGAGACCCTTGGGTTGGAAGAGGTGGGATTAACAGATTCATCAGGTAGGGGGAGCCCCATATGCTTCATCATAGCAAACAGCATCAGTCGTTGATGCAGAAGAACATCAGCTGTGGTGGTGGCTTGAGTGTTCAACTGCTCAGTGAGAGTTGTTACTGTGTCTGTAAGATGAGCATTTGACTGCTTGAGTGAGCTCACTTCTTTCTCCAGAGTATCCACCTTGGTGAATAACTCAGTAGCTTTAAAGCCAGACAATGATTGTTCCTTGAGCCTCACTACCTCAAACTTGGTCATATTATGCACAGGGACCTCAGTCACCAGTTTATCTCCATATTGATTTGCAAACATGGTCCTCAGCATGAAATTGGCATTTGTTATCTGACCAGAGAGATTCTGAATGTGGCGCCCCTAAATCCGAGGTCAAAGATTCAGGTCGTCACATCACCATCCAACCATAACATACCTGTATTAATTTTACAACTCAACAATACATCCATCCAGACCTCAATCTTACGCACAAACAAGTTAGAGCCTCAGAAACGATAATCAAAAGTAACACTAAATATTACAATTCATCTGTATAATCCAGAATCTTACGCACTTCCACTTATACAACTACACTTGAAGACAAGTCTTACTATTACAGTTGAAAACCTATCAGACTTACTCTGTAGTATTTATCAGGAACTAAATCATCTCCGGGGTAAATCTTCTACTCCTCTTCTGCTGGTGCGGAGTTAATCGGCCAAATTCTTCTCTTTCTGAAAAGTTTTTATAAAGCAAGAATGAGCTACATAATGCTCAGCAAGTTCACCATTTTTGAAAAATAATAATGTGGTTTATTTCGAAAACATTCCCAACTATACGGGTACATATCTCAGATTTCAAAACATAATTGGACAATATATATATCCGTGTTTGAATAAAACATCTATACTCACTAAGGAGCTTTAAGAATAACATATGAATCCCTTTATAAGGTTCCCATTTCAATATATCTCAAGTTTGAAAATATATATACATATGAGTATATCATTTTCGGCAAAACACTCTACGGTTAACATACTATACAGGGAGTACATCATTACAAACCTCTTTCCTTCCATTAGCTTAGAAGGTTTCTCATTCAAAAACATTTCATTCTTTGAAATAATTGCAAGAGTGCACTAACACGTGCCAATCTTTATAGAAAATCTTGCAGTTCTAAATACTGCACGATGTCAATCTTTTTCTTATCAAAAACCACACTATCGGCAACTTGGCACTTAGGCCCAAGAAGTAGTGTTTGAGTATTTTTCCAAAGTGGAGGATGGGACTGGAAGAAAACATAAAAACCTGACAAGGATTGACGATGATCAGTCGCCACATCCAAGTCCAATAATCCGCGGGTCTTCTCTACCGGTAGAAGGATAGAAACTACATCCGTAACTATCCTCGGGTGAAAACTACATCCGTAATCACCCTCGATGAAAACTACATCCGTAATCATCCTTCGGCAACACCTGGGCCGGAATAATAATTGATGGACCGCCTGGCTCACGGCCGCTTACACATCTCGGTAATCGTTCGTCAACGATTCCCACACCTGCTAGAGTCCCCTTTTTCTTTTCTTTTCAAAAACCATTGTGATAGAAAATTCGAGTAGTTGAAGTTCGACCTCAGTCGACCGATAATTCTTGAAAAATGTACAAGATGTAAAACCTGACCGGGGGTTTTCGAAAATGTTTTGAGTTCGAAAGAGTTCGAGTTTGAAAGTACTAAAGGTATCTTGGATTAGCTTTGTCTTTAAAATAATGAACAATAATTAATAAATGATATTTTAAGATTTAATATAAATAATTAATAAAATAATTATTTAGTTAGATATGCTTTTAATCCAAGATAGATATTTTTGAGTATTTATGATGATATAAAAATAAATACTTAGGTATACGATACTTCCCGAATGACCCTTCGGGTTTCCGTAATTTAATCACGATATAATAATACACCGCTCCCCGGTCAATGGTATATTTTTGGATCGCTACGACCTCTATTGCTAAAGTCGTTGTCCGAAGAAAACATTTCATTCCAAGTTCAAGGGGTACAAGCATATATGTGCATATATCTCGAATTTCATCATTACCTCAATAAGCATAAACATATAATACGATTGAAAACTACAAACACAACAGTGAAAGTCCTTATATATGTAAGTTTTGAAAAGTAAACTTGCATAGGTAGAATCAGGAACATAATATCTTGAAAATAAATGCTTAGGGTTGGAAAACTTGCCTTGGGAAGGTTGGGGTGGTTGGGCTCGTGGAGTGGAGCGACAATCTATAAATATCCAATATTCGCTCGTTAGTATCTTAGCAACACCACTTAATCATAATGTTTTAAAGAATACAAGGCCATCTTAGCGACTCCACCATTTGACCCACTAACCCTCCTATATGACCATGTCATCACATTATCACATTCTTTACCCATTCGACTCAAATCTATTCCTCAAACTCGAAACTCGAGTGAATACTCTTAAAACTACTTTAAACTAATCTCCTAAGTGGTTTTTCACTTGCGCACACCTCGCTCTAACATTTTTATAAAATTGAAAAATTCAAATTTTAATCAGATTCTTTTTGGGTAGCCTTCCTTACTGTAAGACCTAGTTTTCTCAATTTTTCACAATGTTTGCAGAAAGTTTGGGGGTCCAAAGACAGTTCACAAATAGACCATTCAGCGCAGTCCGGATTTCAGAACCACTTCTCACTCTTCTGGTCATAACTCAAAATCTACACATCACCTAGTCATGAACCTTATATTTCTGGAAACTACATTCAAATACCTCTCTAACCATATGTATTAAACCCTCGGGAGACAAGTTTAAGGGGTTCAAAAGTCCACTTCAAGGCAGTACATACTCCCAGACTTTTTACTCAGCACACATCTTTACTTAATCCTTCAAGAACTCAACTTATACATCATATCTACCATTAAAACCACCAAGTCTCATCTCTATAACATACATGGGGTCACATACTCTAAGCACAAGCTTTAAAATCACATCAACCACATATAACCTCAAGATTTTCATCATCCATAACTCATATAACCAAGATATGCATTAATACTCCTAGATCTAACATTAAAAACCATAAACACTTCATGACTAAGAGGGGTTAGAGTTTTTATACCTTCTTGAGTAGCTAGGGACCTTGGGTGAGCTTTATAACCTCTAAGAACACTTGGATAAGCCCTTAAAAACCTTAATCCTCCAAGATCTAAAAGATGAACAACTTTGGTTACCATTCATCCAATCCTTCAACAATTTTTATCTCAAAATTCAATGGATGAAATGCTATGAAATTGATAACATACCTTTGCTATGCTACAAGGAGGCTCTAGGAATTTTATTGTGATTTGTGAGTGAGGGGAAGTTGAAGAAAATTTCTTCTTCCTCCCTTGAAAATGCTTGGGCCGAGAGTTTCTTGGAAAAGGGGGGGGGAGGAGTTGTTTGGTTGGGTGATTGGAGTTATGACTTGTATTATTGTGATGTGTATTGATATGTACAAGTATTGTATCACATGTTGACACCCTAGGTAGTAGACTAGACACACCATACCTCTTTGTCTCCTAGAATAATGCACTAACTAGTTATTATTCATTGGTTGCCTTTTTGCTTTTCTAGTTCATTTCCTAACTAGCTAGTTATATGACACTTGCATGCTATATCCTTCCTTGTATTATTATTTCTCCACCAATGGTTGTCACTTAATCCTTAATTCATATCGTATCTTAATTAACTCCTCGTAATAATATTTTGTCGCGTAGAGATTTTCCTTGTAATTCCTCAAGTACTTAATTGTGTAAATTCCTTAAATATCCATAACTCCTTTTCATAGTCTCTTAAAATCTTCTAATACCCTAATAATTCTCCAATCTCAAGTTCTTATAAATCTTAATAGTAGTAGGCCTCTTGCCTTCAACAATCTTCCCTTTTTCTCACACAGTGAATATAACAACATAAAATTTTCAGATAATCAATTCCATAACTTAACATAGGTGACTCAAAAGGTCCCTAATTCACAATGTCATAAGCTTTTACACATTTAAAATATTACAAAAATTAGGGTTCTTACAGCCTCCCCTCCTTAAAAGGATTCCGTCCCGGAATCAGGTTGAAAACAGTTGAAGGTACTTTTCACGCATCGCGCTTTCTAGTTCCCATGTTGATTCCTCGACGTTCTGGTTCCTCCACAAAACTCCCACTAGCTTGACAACCTTGTTCCTCAACACTTGTTCTTTTCTATCCATGATTTCCACGGGTTGCTCCACATAGGTCAAGTCTGGTTGTAAGTCCACTTGGTCGTACTCTATCACATGACGATAGTCAGTGTGGTAGGGTCGTAACACAGACACATGAAACACATTATGAATTTGCTTCAAGCTTAGGGGAAAGGCTTACTCGTAGGCTAACTTCCCAATACGCCTCAAAATCTCAAAAGGTCCAATAAACCTCAGACTTAGCTTCCCTTCCTTACCAAATCGCATCAATCCTTTCCAGGGGATACCTTTAGCATCAAGAAGTCTCCCACCTCATACTCCTTTGATATCTCTCAAAATTTGACTTTTACATACACTCGTCTGCACAGTAAAGACGTAATATAAATTCGAAATCTTCATTTAATAATTCGTACATCTCGTGATCGCAAAAATTTTTCATCCACCCATAAAATTTTGGGTTATTGCAGTCTCCTCTCCTTAAAAGGATTCTATCTTAAGAACCTAAGGAAAATAGTTGTGGATACAATTCCAACTTTACCCTTCCCAACTCTCAGGTTGACACTTCAACCCTTTTTTTCTCTTACCTTGATCTTACCAACGCTTTAATGTTGCTTCTCACGCATGCTCTCCTCGACCTGTATTCCTTATCGGTTGTTCTATGAATGAAAATTTCTATCCCACTACTTATACGTTCCTCTTCTACCTTGTTCATAGTATCCGTGTTGAGTCCTTGTATCGTTGGGCCGTGAATACTTTGTGGTCGTGTTCTATAATCTGAGACAACGTCAATACGCACGGTATTCCTCATATTCCTTGGCTTGATTAGCACGCATGTGTTGCCTCCCGTCAGCCGTTACCACTTGCTATGGATACGGTATAGTCTTCGGTATACGTCGAACCAGTTCAGCTACTATATCCCTCGTTCATTGACTTCTTCATAACGCAAGAAAAGCGAAACTTCTTCTTTCGCAGTACGCTTTATAAGAGACGTCCTTACATTCGTATGGTGACGATCGTGACAACAACACTCATTTCATGGATAAGTCTTTATTCTCGACTGCCCCGTGAAATCTAAGGCACGACACTAAATATAAATTCGATCGTCTGGATAATTCTTCTTCCATGTCCGTCAGCCATATATCAAATTAGTACATACGCTCAATCTTTTTGTTAAATATACTTGAAAGCACCTTCAATATTCGAAGTTTAACCTTAAGTCTTTATCTGACGTAATCGCTACAGAAGTTTTATATTGCACCACCATCTCTTCCGTATATAGTTCGATAATCTTCTAAATGGAAAGTCTCTCGTAGGTAAATAACTTGGTCCAACAATTATAAATCAACTAGGGCCATCTCTTGGCTCGGTCTTCGGCGACCTACTTATGAAATTCATTATAATTCTGTCCACGTTCAAGATTTTCTATAGGCGGAATTAATCCATTAGATCTCTATCATTCTGCTTTTGACATGCCGCGTTTGTAGTTAATAGTTTGCCAATACCATTCTTCATATCCGTTTGCCAAACATTCTCTTAATTCTCTATACATCTTTGTCCTTCCCCATAATTTAGTCACTTTCCTCTAACATTATTCTTTAATGTATATACTCTATTTTCTTGGTCAATACTGACTGAATTCCAATTTCGAATAATCCCTTCTATAGGTATCGGCCACCACACTGGCCTTTCCTGGGAAATAACAAATTTCTCCATTATACTCCCTGCTCCCTTTCGTCACCTTCTCTTTGTTATGTTTAGTTCTAATATGAAGATTTACTTATGGCACTTGTGGAAAACTTTCACACTTTTCTCATAAAGTTAACGTCTCATTTTTATGCGTGAACGCTATCATGACAAATCCCCGACTCACGGTTAGTATATCCTATCCCGTAACCTTTATGTTGTTTAGAAGTATAGGCTATCATCCCCTTTCTACTGCATCAGCACACCTCTTAAACTCTTGAAAGGTGCATCATCGTGACTCTCAAAGTCCTCTTTTTATCATTAAGTATAGCTAACAACGAGGTTGTTGCTAATATCTCATTTCATTCCAAAACTTTGTTCATTAATCCATAAAGGCTTCTGACTCCTTAGTCCACTCAAATGATACTACCATTGTGACACCCCTAGATCCGGGGTCAAGGATCCAGGTCATCACGGTCCAATTTCCATTTAATATCAATATCTCTTTGGTCTCTTTTTTTATACCATTTAATACTTAAACAATTGACCCCACACTAATACACACACACACCAGTCATATGCTCAGAGAACAACATCCATTAATGATAACAGTTAAAGATAAACTGTTGTTACAATCCCAGAATACTATCTATTATACCCATATATAAGTATATACTACCTTGAGAACAGGTGTCGATACTTTCTCATAAGGTAGACTTCCTCTTTACCCTCTTCCGGGTTGTACTACGACGTTTCGGCACCTGATCTAGCTGTTATATAAATAAAATAGCAAGAGTGAGCTATAATAGCTCAGCAAGATAAATTTTTTTATAAAGCAGTATCACAATTAACATATATAAAATCATTTAATAAACCGAAAATTTACTATACTAATTCAAGAAAAGAATTTATCCTTAATTACTCCACATAACCTTCATTTTCGTTTATAAGAAAAAGACATATAGAATAATATAATATCAGTTTCTCTTCTAAAACAATATAATAATCAATACCTCATCCCAGTATAATATCTCAAGATAATATAACATTTGAGTAAAAACTTTCAATATACTCCTTCCATTTCCTTTTATACCACAATTATATAAAAAAATAATATAAAATCAGTCTCTCTTCTAATCATGGAAATAATTCCATCATTTCATACCATTTTCCCTTTTTCAATATACCAATCTGAAACCATTATCAATTCTTCCTTTAAAGAAAATTTTGGGGATTTTCACTGTTGCCGAATACGTAAGGACGATGATCAGTCGCCCTCCGTACCCGTCCTTTTTACTACCGGTAGAAGGAGGAAGGTACACCACTACATCCCCCTGGAGGAAGGTACACCACTACATCCTCCTTCGGCAACTCTTGGGTCGAGATAAAATATTGATTGCTGGATTGTGCCGCACACAGCCTCCTACGCTTTTTGTTGCTATCCCCCTTTTTGTCAAATCATTATTCCACATTTCCATTTTCTCGCTTTCATTTCCACATATCATTCACGCATATCATTTCCATTCTCGCACATTACTTCTATAAAATATATATATATATATATATGTAACATAATGCTTTGATTATGATCCAGACATCTCTTTCATATTCAAGAAATCAAATATACTTTTATATTCATAAAATATTCCGTCTATTTTAAGAGTAGTAAATAATAATCAAATAATATTTACTAAACCACTGATACTCAAAAAGAATATTTTTAATATAGTATTATAAACCATATAACCCTAGATAACAACTGATACCATTCCCTTTCATATCTCTTTTACCATTGAGCATATTCGCTCCATTCGTAATCATCTCTATATCCATATTTCATAAATCATATCCATCTTTCTTTAATTTCCCAAAATCAAGGAAATATATTCTTTGCAACATAGCAACAATAGCATGACATATATATATATATATATATATATATATATATATATATATATATATATATATTCCATGATATCATTTTTATTCCGAAAATAAATAATTTTCAAAGTAGGGATAGAAGAATCTTGCCTGGATCTCTAGAGCGAGTAGGTGGAATCCTGAGTTCGTCTCCTGCCTCTATAGGAACGAAAGGATCACCGTTAGTATATATATCCCACTTAATCACTTAATCTTTACACCATAACACCCTTAACTCATATTGTAAGTTTAACATGGTTTTTATGCACCAAAAGTTTACATGCACTTAACCATTCTTAACTCAATCTAAGTTTTAGTGTAATCCACCATTCCCCTTAATAACCATACTCGACTGTAAAAATTCTCAGAAAATATAGATTCCGAATTTTAATGCAAGGCTAACTGTCAAGGGTCCTCTGACCACCCTACTACACTATCCCAAAATTTTGTGACCTTTAAAAATGTCTAAGTATCGTAACTTTAGGCTTAAAGTTGATACATTTACGTTTTCTCGGTTTTCGAACGCCTTTCACTAAAACTGACTTTTCTCCTAAACCGTACGTCAGATTTTAACGTACTTTATATCAAAATGATCTATGGACTAAGCTCTATCATTTTATGGTCACTTGGAGGTCTGGACAGTAAGGTACCATACGGTTATAGGGTCCAAAAACAGGGCAGTTTCTGATTTTAACGAAAATCAAACATTATAACGGCTATATTTCATACTTTCCAAAATTTATCTCCACCAAATCCATCATCCACCATATACACCATCACCTACACCATGTGGTCATCTTACCAACCATGGTTACAAGCACATACTCCTTTAATATTCAATCAAAACACATATCCACAACTATATAATCAAGATTTCATGGTTTATATCACTTAACCTCTAAACTAACCCAAGATCAACCATAAACTCAAAAGGGTGAGAACATTTATACCTTCCTTGAAGCTTTAAAACTCTTAATAAGGGCTTGTAATCCTTGATTCACCTTGATACAACCTTAATATACCTTAATCTTTCAAAACAAAACACAAGATTCATATAAGTTCCTATTCATCTATCACTTTGTAAAATTCATATAAAATCGAAAAATAGGAGTTTGGCTCTCAAATTTTTACCACATCTTGGCCTCTTCATAAGCTTTGTTTTGAGTCCTAGTTCATCAGATTTGAAGCTTCCTAGCTATGGTTTTGAGCCCCATCTTTCCACTGGACAATTTTGTTTCCCCAACTTTGAGCATGGATTTGACTAGGCTATACTACTTGGATTGCTATGAAATTTTGAACGAATATTACCCATGGAGTGAAGAAGCTATGGTTAAAATTTGGTGATTTTATAAGCTCTAGATTGGGAGATATGAATTTTTCTTTAAGGTGGGTTTTTGCTGGGCAGTTTTGGAGAGGTTGTATTTTGCTTGCTTTTTGCTTGGATAATGACCACAAATGTGATATCTATCTCTTAACACCAGCTCCTTATCTCTTAATCAAGTGGCTTTGAAGTCCACCAATCACAAAACTCCTTGCTTAGCTTCTTTTAGAAGATTTATTCACTTGATGATGTATTTACTAGTCTAACCTTGCCCTTTCACTCTATTTGCTCTTCTAGCCTTGCCCCTTCAATATTTCCATAAGCCACTCATTTAATTACTTGTATTTACAGCTCCTTGGAGCCTCTTGGACCTGCATGGCTTAGGTTTTGGGCCTTAGGGCTTTTGGGTTGGTCTTTGGATAAAGTTCTCTCGTCGTTTGATTCATTGAATGATTTCTGTGATCGTCTCAGTGGTTTTTCCTTTGTAAATTCCTTGGATATATAATATCCTCTCCCACATAATATATTAGTGTGCTAGGGTGATTCTAATCCTCAAGTAGGTATTAGATCCAATATCCTTAGTATATTCTCTTTTTCTCAGAATTTACTCTCTCGGTTATCTCTCGGGTTCTCAAGCATTCTCAAACTCGTTTAACAACCTAAATTCCCTTAACTTAATAATTCCCTGGTTTAACATAATTTCACATATTCCTCAAAGTATCCACCCTTTTTATATTCCATACTCTTTAATATCCAATACACTTGTGCTCCATTGAAATCAAACAATTTAAAAATCTATACTCATGAATTTCTGAAATCCGTCGTCATTTCGAGTCACTCATTTTCATAGTACTATACTACTATTGTTTCTGATTATTCATTTTCTGTTTCAATTATAGGGTACCTACATACCATTTCCTTAAATCCTCAAAATCATATTCATTTAGGTACTGTAGCATTGCAAAAGTTAGGGTTATTACAGTCTTCCCCCCTTAAAAGGATTCCGTCCCGGAATCACGTTGAAGATTTTGACGAATACCTTTCTCACATTACACCTTCTAATTCTCATATTACTTCCTCCATCCTTTAATTTCTCCTTAAACATCTCTATCTTGTTTATACAGAAATACACCAACATATACTTGCTTGTCATTCATCAACATGCCATTTAGCTTATCAATAGCAATACTTTCACTATCTTTTTCTTGAAAATCTCCTCCTATATTCAGTCATTCTATCTTATCTCATCTCTCATTCCTCTTTTGCCTAAGGATATCGGCCACCACATTGACCTTCCCTGAATGGTAGTGTATCTCACTATTGTTTAACTATGTTTTGATCTCTATCATGACATAAATATTAACACCTCAATATTCCTATATTTCATCTCTGTAAAATTTTCCAGAAAATAAGCTCTACTAATATTCTTTAAAACAATTGTAAGAAAATATTACCTATAATATATATTTCCTGTTCGTACTTAAACAAGAATGTACTTTTCCTTTATCCTTGAAAAATATATTTTCACACTTTCCCCAATACACTTAATCTCCTTTTTATAGAGTTCTCTGACCCTTAACAGATATTGATTTTCCTTATCTAGATTGTCAACCTACCTACACCATTCATTGACTTAGTCGATCCCTAACCAAACATTTACACTTAAATAGTTAAGTGTACGAGCAATTTCCTCCGGATATCTTATCCCATATGTCTATTGTTCACTATACACTCTTTACATCTTGCTGATCCACCTTAGTTCCTTCATTATATACTATCTACTCCACCTCTGAAATTTCCCTTTGTTATTCTCATTAAAATATTTACCTCAAGTTTTACTCATTCACACCTTTTGGATTAATCCTTTGAATACTTAACATCTTTAATCTCTCTCTGCTACTTAGGGTATTAGTCACAATATTGGCCTTCCCTCACTAATAGTTATTGCACCTCGAATCCTTCATTAATTATCCCCACTTCCTTTGTTTATCCTTATTCTGACTCTATACTCAAAATACACCTTACTCTCAATAGTAAATCTCAATTACACCTTAAAATTCTTCATATTCTTTTCTCTTACTAATCATCAAATATACCCATTTCTTCTCATGAAATTCCTTCCTCTCTTATATTGAAACGCTTCTAGCTCTAATTATCTCTTAACGAAGTTTCCCTTGGAATCTCGAGTTTCCTCGTATAGTCACGTATACTATAAACATTGCTTCCATCCATTAATGAAATCTTCTATATTCAAAACAATTAATAGAATTTAAGAGACTTTGAATTGAAATGAACCCAGAAACAAGCAAGGGTCCCACAATAATTTATAAAATTAAGAGTTTTAAATAACCTTTATTCGAAACAAAAGAATATTTGAGAAATCAATATGATGGAAGAACCCGTATGTCACACAAGTGAGGGTGTCCCCTCCGACTTTCAATCACACAGACATATCGTCCTTGTGTATACATATAGGATTGTTCCTCTTAGTTGTAGTAAAAATACAAGGAAAATTTTAAATCCAAAATGATCAATACCATCTCCCGAAAGTAATCTTAGAGGAATATTTTGAATAAGATAGACAAAATAAAATTTTGAAACACATCCCCAAGGGTACCAGAAAGTTTTTTTTTTTTAAAGATACCGGCACTTAATGAATAATTACCCATTAGTAGAGGAAAATTTGAAACTCAATAATATAATTTAGCAGGGCTTTAGGAGCTTGAAAATAGGTACCGTTAATAGCCTCTGCCCAATTGAAAATCCAAATAATGGAAGGTTTTCCTCAAATACTATTTATATCTTAGACTGCGTACCCTCCAAAATTTCTTAAATTTGGCACTCACCATGTAGCCTTAACCTATCGTCTGCTATTCCCAATTATCTTCATTTACTTAGTCGTGACTTGGCTCGATACTCTCTGCCTTGATCCATATTAGAACACAACCTTCTAATCGATATACTTTCGTAATATTGATCGTCTTGACCTGACACTGCTCTGGTAATAAGGACCCTTCAAACTATACTTCTAAATTGCATATTCTAACATATATCGTATACTCACAAGGTTATCTAACGTACACTTCCCGATACATCAAGTATTCCCTTTCCCATACCGATCCCGTGTGCTACATAAACTTAACACTTTTAGCATAATAACCTTTTCATTTAAGTCAATCTCGGAATTTATCAGTCTGTCTTGGTCCTTAAGGTATATCTTGGCTTTACCGACAAATCTCAGTTTCACCATTTCATCTTCACAATTAATTGAAACAATCAGTGTCTATTCACCAATCCACTTACAATATTTCTTCAAACTCCCTTAAACACAAGAAGACTTTAAATACCCTTAACTTTGGCTCACCAATTTCCTCTCCCTATACTAAAACATAAACTTTTATTTGTAATAATCTATAAAATTATAATCCCTACTTAGAATAAACGCTTCATTCGATAAACCACCCTTGAACTCGATGTGAGTTCATATTTTATATCATTACATATATATATCTATATGTGTATATTATTATCACTTTTGTTACTGAGCAATATGACTCTTAGCTCTGATACCATCTGTGACACCCCTAGATCCGGGGTCAAGGATCCAGGTCATCACGGTCCAATTTCCATTTAATATCAATATCTCTTTGGTCTCTTTTTTTTTATACCATTTAATACTTAAACAATTGACCCCACACTAATACACACACACACACACACCAGTCATATGCTCAGAGAACAACATCGATTAATGATAACAGTTAAAGATAAACTGTTGTTACAATCCCAGAATACTATCTATTATACCCATATATAAGTATATACTACCTTGAGAACAGGTGTCGATACTTTCTCATAAGGTAGACTTCCTCCTTACCCTCTTCCGGGTTGTACTGCGACGTTTCGGCACCTGATCTAGCTGTTATATAAATAAAATAGCAAGAGTGAGCTATAATAGCTCAGCAAGATAAATTTTTTTATAAAGCAGTATCACAATTAACATATATAAAATCATTTAATAAACCGAAAACTTACTATACTAATTCAAGAAAAGAATTTATCCTTAATTACTCCACATAACCTTCATTTTCGTTTATAAGAAAAAGACATATAGAATAATATAATATCAGTTTCTCTTCTAAAACAATATAATAATCAATACCTCATCCCAGTATAATATCTCAAGATAATATAACATTTGAGTAAAAACTTTCAATATACTCCTTCCATTTCCTTTTATACCACAATTATATAAAAAAAATATAAAATCAGTCTCTCTTCTAATCATGGAAATAATTCCATCATTTCATACCATTTTCCCTTTTTCAATATACCAATCTGAAACCATTATCAATTCTTCCTTTAAAGAAAATTTTGGGGATTTTCACTGTTGCCGAATACGTAAGGACGATGATCAGTCGCCCTCCGTACCCGTCCTTTTTACTACCGGTAGAAGGAGGAAGGTACACCACTACATCCCCCTGAAGGAAGGTACACCACTACATCCTCCTTCGGCAACTCTTGGGCCGAGATAAAATATTGATTGCTGGACTGTGCCGCACACAGCCTCCTACGCTTTTTGTTGCTATCCCCCTTTTTGTCAAATCATTATTCCACATTTCCATTTTCTCGCTTTCATTTCCACATATCATTCACTCATATCATTTCCATTCTCGCACATTACTTCTATAATATATATATATATATATATATATATATGTAACATAATGCTTTGATTATGATCCAGACATCTCTTTCATATTCAAGAAATCAAATATACTTTTATATTCATAAAATATTCCGTCTATTTTAAGAGTAGTAAATAATAATCAAATAATATTTATTAAACCACTGATACTCAAAAAGAATATTTTTAATATAGTATTATAAACCATATAACCCTAGATAACAACTGATACCATTCCCTTTCATATCTCTTTTACCATAGAGCATATTCGCTCCATTCGTAATCATCTCTATATCCATATTTCATAAATCATATCCATCTCTCTTTAATTTCCCAAAATCAAGGAAATATATTCTTTGCAACATAGTAACAATAGCATCATATATATATATATATATATATATATATATATATATATATATTCCATGATATCATTTTTATTCCGAAAATAAATAATTTTCAAAGTAGGGATAGAAGAATCTTGCCTGGATCTCTAGAGCGAGTAGGTGGAATCCTGAGTTCGTCTCCTGCCTCTATAGGAACGAAAGGATCACCGTTAGTATATATATCCCACTTAATCACTTAATCTCTACACCATAACACCCTTAACTCATATTGTAAGTTTAACATGGTTTTTATGCACCAAAAGTTTACATGCACTTAACCATTCTTAACTCAATCTAAGTTTTAGTGTAATCCACCATTCCCCTTAATAACCATACTCGACTGTAAAAATTCTCAGAAAATATAGATTCCGAATTTTAATGCAAGGCTAACTGTCAAGGGTCCTCTGACCACCCTACTACACTATCCCAAAATTTCGTGACCTTTAAAAATGTCTAAGTATCGTAACTTTAGCCTTAAAGTTGATACATTTACGTTTTCTCGGTTTTCGAACGCCTTTCACTAAAACTGACTTTTCTCCTAAACCGTACGTCAGATTTTAACGTACTTTATATCAAAATGATCTATGGACTAAGCTCTATCATTTTATGGTCACTTGGAGGTCTGGACAGTAAGGTACCGTACGGTTATAGGGTCCAAAAACAGGGCAGTTTCTGATTTTAACGAAAATCGGACATTATAACGGCTATATTTCATACTTTCCAAAATTTATCTCCACCAAATCCATCATCCACTGTAACACCCTCACTAGCCAGCAATAATATTATAAACTCTTATATTCAATTAAACATTAATATAGGAGAAATTTTAGAAATTTCGGCATGATGTAGTCATAAATCGGACTAATCACCTGCTCAAGCAACTAAGTATAACTAGAACAGTCCACATGCACAAGATATACTAAACCATAAGGAAATAAAACCATACCAACCCAGACCGCTCACAGGTCACTGTATGAAACAACTACTAATAGTTATTACAACCCAGAACTGAATCAAATAATATACAACCCATCAAATATAATGGCCTGGCTACTAGTACACACGTAATATGAAACAGGAATATGTGCACTACCCATCCAACCACCTCGACCCTCTGACTGCCTCGGTGACTACCCCAACCAGACGGGCCACTTCTTCTAGACATCTTCAGGCTTAGCTGAGGAAACAGAATTAGCAAGCAAGTGAGCCAAAAGCTCAGCAAGTATATATATATATATAAAACATCAACAGCTGAAATGTCTGCAAGACTGTCAAGAATTAACAATCAACAATATATAAGCTCAACTGAAAGTTCATCTCTGTCTGAATCATAAAATAGGAGAGGATTGGACTATCATGCATTTTATAGTTAAAAACAATTATAAGGTTAGGCTGCTGATCAGTCACGCACTAACCCCGGACAAACGCACACAGCAATGTCCTTAATGGATCCACGGCACACATTGGCCTTAATTATTTCTGACCACGAATCTGGTCCGACCCTTACGGTCCACATTTTTAAAAAAAACTAACAGTCCAATCCTAACTAACATCAGGTGTCGGAACAATCGACCACCTCAACTGCCAAACATCCTGAACACTTTCGTTCCAGGTTAACATCTCAAATCTCACCAAATAGAACAAGGTCGGGTAATCTCTGAATTAAATATCGACAAGTTCGATATGGCAAAAAGGGGTATTGACTTGAGTCAAGTCACAAAAAGGATTAACAAAAACGATATAGTCAACCTGGGGTATAACAATTGAATATTCATAATTAATGGAAATTATCAGAGCAATTATATCAAGGATAAATCAATTACATAAGAATCAAGTTATGATAATCATAATTCGCTGGAAATATAAGTGAAGCGGTTTACTTGAAAGAGAGGTGGAACAATATGCTTGCAAGGGATATGGATGTAATCAATTCACTAAAAGAATCAACAATTCAGTAGAATCATTTTGGGGTATAACCATTATGTATTCGCAATTTCGGGAAATTAACAGAACAATTATAGCAAGAGTAATTTAAATAAACATATGAATCAGGTTTTTATAATCATAACTCATTTGAAAGGTAATTGAAGCAATTTACTTGCCTTAAATAGAAAATCACAGAATCCGAAGCGTCTTTACGTCCTCAGCTTTAGCCTTCCCTTTATCCACGGAATCTACACACAATATAACACTATTTCAGAATCCTGTTTAATACTCGCTAATCAATATAAACATTCCACTTAGTCTACCCCTGCGAATAGTTCCCTAATTTATGTTTATTTAATCATATAATATCCTTATGTAAGCCACAGACAAAAGTATTTAACCAAATAGTCACGTTAACACACACTACATGGATTTTAAAATATGAAGCCCGACTCACAATTCGTATAAATATATAATTATGCATACTCGTTACCAAGTAATGATTTTAATATATATTTTAGAAAAATTTTGACGGCATCCCCTTTATACGGGGGACTGCCAGTCGGGATACAGCCGACACAACCAACACAAATATCAACTACCAATTAAATCCACATTTATTATCCAATCCCAAGTCACATTCCAACTCACTGATTTATAATCCAATACAATTTAAACAATTAATAACAACTCGATAATAAAATTACAATTTATTAGATAAATAACAAATATTAATTATTAAATAATTTTTGGCTCAGAAAATAATCATCATCGCCGTTTTACCCTCGACTCAAACTAAATCATTGTCGAGGGGGCAAAATTTCGAGGGTGCCCTAATTGGGTCTCCGACTCGAAACTCCACACGAATATTAATACGAACAAAATGAGATTTCTGTAAATAATTCCACAATCTTCGACAAAGTTTACTCAGGATCATCAAAATCTCAGTTCAACCTTTGCAATATCACGAGACAAATAACCAGAACCACACGAGTACCATACTCTTTCGAAATAGCAAAAGAAACGAGCACAGGGCTGTACAACCACATGATTCGAACACCTTCACAATTAGCCAAAACAGAACACAGGCACACACACTACCATAAACCACACACACACGCCTGCACATACATCGACAATCGGTAACAAATCCCAGCAACAATTCGTTTGAAATCGAACGAATCTCAGAGAAGATAAATCGGTGTCTACAGGGGACAATACGGGAAGGGGAGAGGAACCCACACACACCCACACCACGCTGTACACACGCAGCCACACACACAATCGCACAGCTTTACACACACACACTCAGTTATATACACACAACACAGCGATTGCAGACAATCCAGGCGAATGGACGAAGGGGAGAGGCGAATTTACCAACGGAATTGATACCAGATGTTAACACCAGAGAGAGATGTGGGAGAGATCGACTTTGAGAGGAAAATGAGAGAGAGAGGGAGGAGTTTTCTAGAGAGCTCGTGTCATTTCTGTGGTCTGAGAATGAATTTCTCAATTTAGGGATTGCTAGTATTAAAAAGGGGGAAAAATGATTTTAGAGGAATAATTATCATACTTAAAAAAAAAACAATTAATAATTCCCAAAATTCAAATTAATAGGAAAATGGGTGAAATTTTAAATTTAAAAATTCTATAATAAAGAACACAAAATTACGATCACCCACATATTTTTAAAATATTTTTAGGATCAAAAACGGATTAAATATGGATTTTACAAGATTAAATCCATAGAATGGAAAAATAATTCATAAAATCATTTTAAAATTCCCAAAACCAAAAATAATTCACCAAATATTTTTAAAAGTCATATAAACTAATAAAGCTAATAATGAAAAAGATTTCAGGATTTCTGCTAATCCCGATGATTTTATAAAATTCACAGAAGATAAATATAACACAATTAAATAGGAAATAAATTCCCAAAAATATAATTAAAATAGTCGGGCTTACATAACACACATAAAATATCAATCTGACCTCCAAATATTATTCCACAGACACATCACCTCCACAACAATTATATACGCCACGTAATTCACATTTAATATAAAATAAATAGTTTTTAGTAATTAAATAATCTGAAATTTCTAAGGCGTTATAACCTTCCCCCCTTAAAAGGATTCTGTCCCCAGAATATCACCTAAGAGAATAATTGAGGATACTTTTCCAACATATCGCTTTCCAACTCCCAAGTTGACTCTTCCACCTTGGGGTTTCTCCACAAAACTCTCACTATAGGAATTGTTTTATTCCTCAAAACCTTTTCTTTTCGATCTAGTATTTTGATAGGCTGCTCCACATAAGATAAATCTGGCTGAATCTCTATCGGCTCATATTCAATGACATGTTTAGAATCCAGATGGTATTTCTTAAGCATGGATACATGGAACACGTTATGGATATGTTGCATATGAGGCGGTAAAGCTAACTCGTAGGCGACTTTTCCGACTTTCTTCAATACCTCGAAAGGCCCAACAAATCTTGGACTTAATTTTCCTTTCTTGCCAAATCTTACTAATCCTTTCCACGGAGATACTTTCAACAGTACTTGCTCTCCTTCTTCGAATTCCATATTCTTTCTGGCCAAATCAGCATACTTCTTCTGTCGGTTCTGAGCTGTCACTAACCGTTTCTGAATAAGTTGGATTACTTCCTTGGTTTGCTGCACTAACTCAGGTCCGAGTATCTTTCGCTCGCCAACTTCCTCCCAGTATACTGGAGATCGACACTTTCGTCCATATAATGCTTCATACGGTGGCATACCGATACTAGCATGAAAACTATTATTGTATGAAAATTCCACTAACGGCAAGTGTTCATCCCAACTTCCTGCAAAATCCAATGCACAAACTCGGAGCATGTCTTCAATTGTCTGAATCGTTCTTTCACTCTGTCCGTCAGTCTGAGGATGGTATGCAGTACTCATTTTTAATTCGGTGCCCAAACATTCTTGAAAACTTCTCCAGAATCTCGAATTAAATCTTGGATCTCGATCTGAGACTATTGATACTGGAACTCCATGTCGCACCACAATCTCTTTTATGTATAAATGAACCAATTTGTCTAATGAGAACCTCTCGTTTATCGGAAGGAAGTGTGCAGATTTCGTTAAGCGATCAACAATTACCCAGATAGCATCATGATTAGCTCTCGTCCTTGGCAATCCAACCACAAAGTCCATTGCAATATGTTCCCATTTCCACTCGGGAATCTCTAATGGTTGTAGCATCCCACTTGGCCTTTGATGTTCTGCTTTTACTTTCTGACAGGTCAAACACTTACTCACCCATTCAGCAATATCTCTCTTCATATCCGGCCACCAGAAGTTTCTTTTTAGGTCTCTATACATCTTCGTACTTCCTGGATGAATCGAATATTTCGAGCTGTGGGCTTCCTGTAGGATCTCATTCTTCAACTCTGTCACATTGGGTATCCAAATACGTGAAGAAAATCTTAATATCCCCTTGTCATCTACCTGTGTGCATATTTCCTCACCGGTTAACTTGTTCACATCTCCGCTCATGACTTCCTCCTGGCATCTACGAATCTTTTCTAATAATTCTGGCTGAAACGTCATAGTGTACACCGTATCTGTACTACTTGCAGGCATACACACCTCTATCTTCAATCTTTCAAACTCTTTGTATAATTCCTCATGCATTGTCAACATACTGATTTTCTCCTTCCTACTTAAAGCGTCCGCCACCACGTTCGCCTTCCCAGGATGATAGTTGATGGTACAATCATAATCCTTGAGTAATTCCAACCATCTTCTCTGTCTCATATTTAATTCCTTCTGGGTGAAAATATATTTTAAACTCTTGTGGTCCGTGTAAATTTCACACTTTTCCCCATACAGATAATGTCTCCAAATCTTCAAGGCGAAAACAATCGCGGCTAATTCTAAGTCATGAGTAGGATATTTCTGCTCGTGAGGTTTCAATTGTCTCGAAGCGTAAGCAATTACCTTTCCGTGTTGCATCAGTACACATCCCAAACCTTTGTGAGATGCATCACTGTAGATCACAAAATTTCCTTTTTCATCTGGAAGTGTCAACACAGGTGCAGTCACCAATCTCTTCTTCAATTCCTGGAAACTTTCTTCACACTTCTTATTCCACACAAACTTTTCATTCTTCCTTGTCAACTTTGTTAGTGGGGTGGCTATTTTCGCAAAGTCTTGAACAAATCTTCGATAATATCCTGCCAATCCTAAGAAACTTCGAACTTCTGTGGGTGTTTTAGGTCTGTCCCAATTCATCACGGCTTCAATTTTAGCAGGATCCACCTTAATCCCTTCACTGCTGATGACATGCCCTAAAAACTGCACCTCTTTCAACCAAAACTCACATTTGGAAAATTTCGCATACAATTTCTCTTTCCTCAACGTTTCTAAAGCTATCCTTAAATGCCCTGCATGCTCTTCTTCGGTCTTTGAATATATCAAAATATCATCTATAAACACAATCACAAACTTATCCAAATATTTCTTGAAGACTCTATTCATTAGGTCCATGAACGCTGCTGGTGCATTAGTTAACCCAAAGGCCATTACTAAGAACTCGTAGTGCCCATACCTAGTCCGAAACGCTGTTTTTGGAACGTCTTCCGGTCTAATCTTTAATTGAAAATATCCTGACCTCAAGTCAATTTTCGAGAAACAAGTTGCTCCTTTCAGTTGATCGAATAAATCATCAATTCTCGGCAAAGGGTATTTATTCTTAATGGTCAACTTATTTAGTTCCCGATAATCGATACACAATCTCATACTTCCATCCTTCTTCTTTACAAATAATACCGGAGCTCCCCACGGCGATACACTAGGCCCAATAATACCTTTCTCCAGAAGATCTTGCAATTGAACTGCCAATTCCTTCATCTCCACAGGTGCCATTCGATAAGGAGCCTTTGACACGGGTTCAGTTCCTGGGGCTAAATCAATGGTAAATTCTATTTCTCTATCCGGAGGTAAACCGGGAAGTTCATCCGGAAAAACATCAAGAAATTCATTCACCACTGGAATTTCCTCTAGTTTGGGCACCTCTTGACTAGTATCCATGACATAAGCCATATAGCCCTCGCATCCTTGCCTCAACAACCTCTTTGTTTGAATGATCGACAAAAATCTCCTAGTCTGCCTCTGACCCCTAAAGGTAACTTCTAGATTATCAGAGGGTTTAAGGATCACCTTCTTATTCTTACAATCAATTTGGGCATTATTCTCTGTTAACCAATCCATTCCTAAGATAACATCAAATTCACCTAACTGAAATGGTATCAAATTAGCGTAGAAACAATGCCCTGAAATAACAATCTTGCAACGAGGACACACTTGAGTAACCGGAATTCGTTCTGAATTAGCTATTTCTATAACTATAGCCTCACGTAACATGCATACCTCACAATTTAACTTTTGAACAAATTCTTTGGATATAAAGGATTTCGTAGCCCCAGAATCAATTAACACTTTAGCTTGAACAGAATTTACAGGGAGCGTACCTGCTACCACATCCGAATTCTTAATGGCTTCGTTCAGAGTCATGTTGAAAGTCCTCGCCACTGGTCTGACACTCGCTGTTGGGGGTGCTTCAATTGCTTGCAGTATTGGATTAGCCAGAACTGGAGGTTTCACTACAGGTACTTTACAGTCTTTCATTATATGCCCTGGCTTCCCACAACGGTGACACACAATTCCTGCCTTGCATTCCCTAGCATAATGACCTTTTTGATTACATTTGAAACACGTCACCTCCAACTTTGTGCACACCCCCGGATGCCTCTTCCCACAAGTCTTACACTCTGCCAAGGGTGGCCTAACCAATTTCTGTTGACTCGCATCTTGAATTCTATTTCCTTGGCCCCCATTCCCTGATCCCGGCTTCTTAGGGTTCCCATACTTTCCTGGCTGGAATCCTGGCTTTTTATTTGGCACATTTTGAGAACTGCCTTGCTCTTGTCGTTCCCCCATTGACCCAGCCTTTCTTTTCTTTCCTTCTTTTTCCTTGAAGTATAATTCGCTTTCTCCTTCAGCTATCATGGCCTTTTGCACCACTGCTGCATAAGTCTCCAACTCCAAAACTGCTAGTTTAGTACGAATCCACGGTTTCAATCCTTGTTGAAACCTCTTAGCCTTCTTCCTTTCCGTGTCCACATAGGCCGGAGCAAACCTAGCTAGTTCCGTAAACTTGGTTTCATATTCTGTCACCGACATTTTCCCTTGTTTCAGCTCCAAAAACTTCATCTCCATCTGGTCTTTCATATAGTCGGGGAAATACTTTTCCAAAAATAGCTCTGTGAACCTCTCCCAAGGAATCACCTCAGTAGCTTCCAACATCTTCACCGACTCCCACCAGTAAGTAGCTTCATTCTTCAAGAAATAACTTACATATTCAGTTTGTTTGTCTGCTGGGACCCCCACCAGTGCAATGGCTTTTTCCATCTCTTTTAACCAAGACCTCGCCTCCACCGGGTCCGCTGTTCCTTTAAACTCAGGAGGTTTTACTGCCTGGAAAGACTTAAAAGTAACCACCGGAGGAACAGGTGGCTGCTGCTGCTGCTGTTGTTGCTGTTGTTGCTGTTGAGCCAACAACTGCTGCTGTAATTGCTGCTGTTGCTGTGCCAGAGTAGCAGTCTGCTGAATAAGAGTTTGTAATATTTGTGCTAAGGCAGGGTCCATCTGACCAACAGGAGGTGGATTAGCTTGTTCACCCTGATCGGGGGTTCGGGTATTTTGTTTCTTCTTTTTGGGAGGCATATTTCTGAAATCAATGAACAATTGTATTAGATTCAGGTTCAGAAAATAATATCTCAACATGATCCAACTTAAACAAACAATGCATATGTTACTGAAAGGTAATTCGAGGTCTCCAACCAATATTCCGGTCAACAATTGATTCACAGGGTGCAATAGGGTATCAATCCAAGGTTACACAAGGTATTCACAAACGTTCAATAGGTGCAATAAAGAAACAATAATCATAATGCTAAGATCGAATATAGTATCGAAAGTAAAAACTATGCTAGAAAGAAATGAGGCTGAAGGTAAATATGAAACGAGCAGTAAATAAGATGCTTAAGTAAATGACAGTATAAGGAAATTTAACACAGTTCTGCGAAAGTGATAATGATATATATAGATAGATCAGATACAAGCGTAAGAACAACGCTTCGATAAGGGTATAACATAATGCTAAAAGAGGAGACTGCTAGCATCTAGTCACAGTACAACAGATATATACAACAAAACTGGTCGCACTGCGAATCCTGACGTACTACTACTACCCTAATCATCACTGGTCATAATCGTCATCCGACTCTCCCCGCCAAGCTGATCCCAGAATGCTCTCCAGCTCTGCCGTCACCAGACCTAGAGTCACCTGCTGTGTCACAAATGCCGGCTCATCTCGGGATCTAATCCGTCCCCGCCTAATGACAACACGTCTAAGAGCTCGTACTCGCCTCCGGACATCCTCCAGCTCAGCTATCGCTCTATCTCGATCTCTAGCCCGGTCCTCCTCCCCAGCCCTCATAGCCCTCAACTCTGCCATCTGCCCTAAGAGATAGTCCCTCTCTCGGGCCACTCGCTCGTACACATGATATGGGACAGGCTGAGGAGTATACTGGTATGCTGGCCCATTCACTGAGCCCTGCGATCCTACGAACGGCTGCATAACCCCTGGGGAAATCTGCTGCGGTACAGAAGCCCCTCCTTCCGGATCCTCGTCCGGGTCTGAATCGGAACCAGAAGCAGGTGCCTGAAGTATACATATATATATATATATATATATATAATTAGACTTCCTATCTCTCACGAAACAATCCTATCCTTTCTCATAACTCTACCCCGACTCCCCACCTAATTGTTTCAGTGACTGTGACCTGTGGCTCTGATACCAACTTGTAACACCCTCACTAGCCAGCAATAATATTATAAACTCTTATATTCAATTAAACATTAATATAGGAGAAATTTTATAAATTTCGGCATGATGTAGTCATAAATCGGACTAATCACCTGCTCAAGCAACTAAGTATAACTAGAACAGTCCACATGCACAAGATATACTAAACCATAAGGAAATAAAACCATACCAACCCAGACCGCTCACAGGTCACTGTATGAAACAACTACTAATAGTTATTACAACCCAGAACTGAATCAAATAATATACAACCCATCAAATATAATGGCCTGGCTACTAGTACACACGTAATATGAAACAGGAATATGTGCACTACCCATCCAACCACCTCGACCCTCTGACTGCCTCGGTGACTACCCCAACCAGACGGGCCACTTCTTCTAGACATCTTCAGGCTTAGCTGAGGAAACAGAATTAGCAAGCAAGTGAGCCAAAAGCTCAGCAAGTATATATATATATATAAAACATCAACAGCTGAAATGTCTGCAAGACTGTCAAGAATTAACAATCAACAATATATAAGCTCAACTGAAAGTTCATCTCTGTCTGAATCATAAAATAGGAGAGGATTGGACTATCATGCATTTTATAGTTAAAAACAATTATAAGGTTAGGCTGCTGATCAGTCACGCACTAACCCCGGACAAACGCACACAGCAATGTCCTTAATGGATCCACGGCACACATTGGCCTTAATTATTTCTGACCACGAATCTGGTCCGACCCTTACGGTCCACATTTTTAAAAAAAACTAACAGTCCAATCCTAACTAACATCAGGTGTCGGAACAATCGACCACCTCAACTGCCAAACATCCTGAACACTTTCGTTCCAGGTTAACATCTCAAATCTCACCAAATAGAACAAGGTCGGGTAATCTCTGAATTAAATATCGACAAGTTCGATATGGCAAAAAGGGGTATTGACTTGAGTCAAGTCACAAAAAGGATTAACAAAAACGATATAGTCAACCTGGGGTATAACAATTGAATATTCATAATTAATGGAAATTATCAGAGCAATTATATCAAGGATAAATCAATTACATAAGAATCAAGTTATGATAATCATAATTCGCTGGAAATATAAGTGAAGCGGTTTACTTGAAAGAGAGGTGGAACAATATGCTTGCAAGGGATATGGATGTAATCAATTCACTAAAAGAATCAACAATTCAGTAGAATCATTTTGGGGTATAACCATTATGTATTCGCAATTTCGGGAAATTAACAGAACAATTATAGCAAGAGTAATTTAAATAAACATATGAATCAGGTTTTTATAATCATAACTCATTTGAAAGGTAATTGAAGCAATTTACTTGCCTTAAATAGAAAATCACAGAATCCGAAGCGTCTTTACGTCCTCAGCTTTAGCCTTCCCTTTATCCACGGAATCTACACACAATATAACACTATTTCAGAATCCTGTTTAATACTCGCTAATCAATATAAACATTCCACTTAGTCTACCCCTGCGAATAGTTCCCTAATTTATGTTTATTTAATCATATAATATCCTTATGTAAGCCACAGACAAAAGTATTTAACCAAATAGTCACGTTAACACACACTACATGGATTTTAAAATATGAAGCCCGACTCACAATTCGTATAAATATATAATTATGCATACTCGTTACCAAGTAATGATTTTAATATATATTTTAGAAAAATTTTGACGGCATCCCCTTTATACGGGGGACTGCCAGTCGGGATACAGCCGACACAACCAACACAAATATCAACTACCAATTAAATCCACATTTATTATCCAATCCCAAGTCACATTCCAACTCACTGATTTATAATCCAATACAATTTAAACAATTAATAACAACTCGATAATAAAATTACAATTTATTAGATAAATAACAAATATTAATTATTAAATAATTTTTGGCTCAGAAAATAATCATCATCGCCGTTTTACCCTCGACTCAAACTAAATCATTGTCGAGGGGGCAAAATTTCGAGGGTGCCCTAATTGGGTCTCCGACTCGAAACTCCACACGAATATTAATACGAACAAAATGAGATTTCTGTAAATAATTCCACAATCTTCGACAAAGTTTACTCAGGATCATCAAAATCTCAGTTCAACCTTTGCAATATCACGAGACAAATAACCAGAACCACACGAGTACCATACTCTTTCGAAATAGCAAAAGAAACGAGCACAGGGCTGTACAACCACATGATTCGAACACCTTCACAATTAGCCAAAACAGAACACAGGCACACACACTACCATAAACCACACACACACGCCTGCACATACATCGACAATCGGTAACAAATCCCAGCAACAATTCGTTTGAAATCGAACGAATCTCAGAGAAGATAAATCGGTGTCTACAGGGGACAATACGGGAAGGGGAGAGGAACCCACACACACCCACACCACGCTGTACACACGCAGCCACACACACAATCGCACAGCTTTACACACACACACTCAGTTATATACACACAACACAGCGATTGCAGACAATCCAGGCGAATGGACGAAGGGGAGAGGCGAATTTACCAACGGAATTGATACCAGATGTTAACACCAGAGAGAGATGTGGGAGAGATCGACTTTGAGAGGAAAATGAGAGAGAGAGGGAGGAGTTTTCTAGAGAGCTCGTGTCATTTCTGTGGTCTGAGAATGAATTTCTCAATTTAGGGATTGCTAGTATTAAAAAGGGGGAAAAATGATTTTAGAGGAATAATTATCATACTTAAAAAAAAAACAATTAATAATTCCCAAAATTCAAATTAATAGGAAAATGGGTGAAATTTTAAATTTAAAAATTCTATAATAAAGAACACAAAATTACGATCACCCACATATTTTTAAAATATTTTTAGGATCAAAAACGGATTAAATATGGATTTTACAAGATTAAATCCATAGAATGGAAAAATAATTCATAAAATCATTTTAAAATTCCCAAAACCAAAAATAATTCACCAAATATTTTTAAAGTCATATAAACTAATAAAGCTAATAATGAAAAAGATTTCAGGATTTCTGCTAATCCCGATGATTTTATAAAATTCACAGAAGATAAATATAACACAATTAAATAGGAAATAAATTCCCAAAAATATAATTAAAATAGTCGGGCTTACATAACACACATAAAATATCAATCTGACCTCCAAATATTATTCCACAGACACATCACCTCCACAACAATTATATACGCCACGTAATTCACATTTAATATAAAATAAATAGTTTTTAGTAATTAAATAATCTGAAATTTCTAAGGCGTTATATCCACCATATACACCATCACCTACACCATGTGGTCATCTTACCAACCATGGTTACAAGCACATACTCCTTTCATATTCAATCAAAACACATATCCACAACTATATAATCAAGATTTCATGGTTTATATCACTTAACCTCTAAACTAACCCAAGATCAACCATAAACTCAAAAGGGTGAGAACATTTATACCTTCCTTGAAGCTTTAAAACTCTTAATAAGGGCTTGTAATCCTTGATTCACCTTGATACAACCTTAATATACCTTAATCTTTCAAAACAAAACACAAGATTCATATAAGTTACTATTCATCTATCACTTTGTAAAATTCATATAAAATCGAAAAATAGGAGTTTGGCTCTCAAATTTTTACCACATCTTGGCCTCTTCATAAGCTTTGTTTTGAGTCCTAGTTCATCAGATTTGAAGCTTCCTAGCTATGGTTTTGAGCCCCATCTTTCCACTGGACAATTTTGTTTCCCCAACTTTGAGCATGGATTTGACTAGGCTATACTACTTGGATTGCTATGAAATTTTGAACGAATATTACCCATGGAGTGAAGAAGCTATGGTTAAAATTTGGTGATTTTATAAGCTCTAGATTGGGAGATATGAATTTTTCTTTAAGGTGGGTTTTTGCTGGGCAGTTTTGGAGAGGTTGTATTTTGCTTGCTTTTTGCTTGGATAATGACCACAAATGTGATATCTATCTCTTAACACCAGCTCCTTATCTCTTAATCAAGTGGATTTGAAGTCCACCAATCACAAAACTCCTTGCTTAGCTTCTTTTAGAAGATTTATTCACTTGATGGTGTATTTACTAGTCTAACCTTGCCCTTTCACTCTATTTGCTCTTCTAGCCTTGCCCCTTCAATATTTCCATAAGCCACTCATTTAATTACTTGTATTTACAGCTCCTTGGAGCCTCTTGGACCTGCATGGCTTAGGTTTTGGGCCTTAGGGCTTTTGGGTTGGGCTTTGGATAAAGTTCTCTCGTCGTTTGATTCATCGAATGATTTCTGTGATCGTCTCAGTGGTTTTTCCTTTGTAAATTCCTTGGATATATAATATCCTCTCCCACATAATATATTAGTGTGCTAGGGTGATTCTAATCCTCAAGTAGGTATTAGATCCAATATCCTTAGTATATTCTCTTTTTCTCAGAAGTTACTCTCTCGGTTATCTCTCGGGTTCTCAAGCATTCTCAAACTCGTTTAACAACCTAAATTCCCTTAACTTAATAATTCCCTGGTTTAACCTAATTTCACATATTCCTCAAAGTATCCACCCTTTTTATATTCCATACTCTTTAATATCCAATACACTTGTGCTCCATTGAAATCAAACAATTTAAAATCTATACTCATGAATTTCTGAAATCCGTCGTCGTTTCAAGTCACTCATTTTCATAGTACTATACTACTATTGTTTCTGATTATTCATTTTCTGTTTCAATTATAGGGTACCTACATACCATTTCCTTAAATCCTCAAAATCATATTCATTTAGGTACTGTAGCATTGCAAAAGTTAGGGTTATTACAACCATAATTTCATAACATTTATATTAGTGTGAAATGCCAACTTTGGCACAGTACAGAGGTCGATCTTGAGTTGGTGAAACCCGCTTTTCAACCTTATCTTTGAAAAACAACTACGCATTTTAACTGGTCAACAATTCCTACATCTCAAGTTAGGGGTATCGATTCTCGATGGTATATGTAAGATGTCATACGCTCGTCCTCTTTCACAACTGGCGCCAATCAGTCTGAGGCCTGCATGCTGCTGCGATTCCCAATAAACTTGATTAGGTGGTAATCTCGAAGGATCATTGGGATATATCCATGCATCCATTTGCTATTAGGGGCCTTTTAAACTTTATGTCTCTCTATGTGCATCAATCCCTTTAAGCTAAGTAAAGCTTCACATTCTTGCCACGATATTTCTTCCTTTCTTGTCCATCTCACTTCCATGTTAGTTTCCTCTAAGGATATGTCTTACATCACAATCGATTTGAATTTCTTGGATCAGGAAAAGGCTTGGTAACTCCAGAATTCATTAATATAACATCCTGTCAACGGTTGGTAGGAGCGTACTCCCAACCACCTCATCATTTCTTATAACTTTCCTCACACTAATATTAAAGGTCTTGTGGTATGCCCCGACATGTTATTTTTACTTTAATAATTACTCGGCATAACGCTCTGGCTGCACAATTACAACATTTGGTTTTTGATCTCATATTGGTGTAACGGGTCATAATTGTACCTCCCGTTCACCTTAGAGTAATCACTTTGAAAGGAATGGTTTCAAAATAACAAGGTCCAATAGATAATTTCAATAAGAATTCCACATTGGATGTTCCAAGAATGTTGATGGTTCCAAATACTAGGAGTCTCGATTTTTTTTTTTTTGGAGATGTAAGGATGGACAGAAAGAGTACAACAAGGTTTATTCCTTCAGGTCCTGATAATTCTGTAATATGATATCATAGAGAATGTTGCACGAGGGCAATGATTGGTGGATACAAAAGTCATAAAGACGGTCTTTATACAATTCTTACATCAGGTGGATACTTTTCCTCCTGAATAATAAGAGGAAATCTAAAGTCGCATTGATGAAGGTCAGCCAATAGAAAGCAATTCTACTCCATGACAATTAAAGAATGAAGTAGTTTGTCATTCAAGTAATCAATGGTTTCAAATGAATTCTCATTGTATGAAAGAAAGAACAGAATATTCAAGTGACATAAAGTCTGATACGAAGATGGGTAGAATTCAAGCTGAGTGGGCGACCTCACTAGGTCTCAATCAAGTTATTCGTCAAAACTTTCATCATCATACTTTACCACATGCAAAATGCATTGCGGAATGAATTAAATTGGGAGTTGGACCAATGAAACAATAACTAGTCCTTTTCAAGAAACACTAGCAACTAGCTAGACAAAATTTTCTAGTTCACCTGTTTGAGACATCACCACTAGCTAGGACAATTAGCTAGGTGTTCTTCACAACATTACAATTTTGACTAGTTAGAACAATCAACTAGTCATTCATATTGACATATCGACTAGCCAGTTTCAATTGGCTAGAACGGAATTTCAACATCGTAGCCACTGAAGAAACTTTAGGCTACTCGGACAACGAATGGAAATAAGAAGTTATTAAGTTTGAAAAAGAAAACTATAAAATCTGAAGAGAATGTTCTAGGTATCGGAACAATCGATAACCTCTCATCAAATATTACTTACCAGTGAAACGGTCCACCCAAGGGTGCCTCCGTACACATGCTTTTTCAGATCCTACAATAGAATTAAATTCAGAATACCAATATCAATATGATATCCTTACTATGATTTCAATGTACGATGTACAATCTCATCTTGAATAGAAGAAAAGAATTCATGAGGGATGTCTGGGCATTAGATCATCCATGTCCTCAGTAATTTGTTAAATATTTATGAGCTCAACTGAAGAGTGCAAGTATGAAAGAACCAATCAAATATCAATATTCGTTAAGTAATATTCGTCAATTAATTAAGGAAATATTTGTTGAACATTCCTTGGATAATTGAAAGAAAGTGTAAATAGGCCTGAGCCGAACAAGATCATCATAAATTTTTATTTTTTTTTGAATAGAATGTTCATGGATCAAATAAAATTACTTTGGATAAGTCCTGCTTTAGGGAAAGTATATCACTGGTTGTTATTCCACAAGTTTGAAGTAGAAAGCTAGAAGGGTTACCTGATATAAACTAATCGAGGTAACATGGTTAGTGAAAAGTTTAAAATGAAGTAGTGCACCAGCCGGTAGTTACCAAAATAAGTTAATAATCATTCGTGCATCACATTATCACCATTATGAGGGTAACTCCATCTCTTCGTCTTCGTAATACAAGACACCAACTAGTGCATCTCTCAATCATCATCTTAAAGTCATTTATCGAGTTGGGGTTTCACAAATATATCTGTCATTTCCGTGCTTTATCTTGAAGGCCAAGCTTCACATCATTCCGGGGACACCTGCTAAGTCCATAGGGTCCTACTTCATGACTTACGACATGAATCACAAGTGGCCAGTTCCTCCTGGGAACAGATCAAAGAGATCTCTCAGGGATCTCAGTGCAGTCCATAGGTTCAGTGGCGGGTGTGTGTATGTCAACATATACCAAAAATATTGAGGTCTACAATACATATATACGTAATCCCTGATAACATCTCTATCAAAGGATCCCACTCTAGACCCACTAGTCTTTCTTTTGGTAGACTCTGAGATCACTGTATCGCTCGTTGCAACCATATTCAACTTCTCTTGAGTCCCTTTGTTAATCCCACTTGTTTGTTCTCTAAGTTGAACTACCATGCTCTAGCGTCCGAATCATGCGTGGAATTATCTAGCACGCTCGTCTTATGATAACATTCTCGTATAACACATGTAAAATTCGCCATCAAGGGTAATGAAATCCACAACGTCATAGTAACCACCTTTCAGGTAAACCCGTTACTTATCGAAAATCGGATCTATAGCCAAAGTAAAAGACTTTCATTATTCCAAGTACTAAGTACCCTTAATTATGTAGGGAAGTCTAAACTTCTTGATTCTTAAAATGCCGCCACCTAAACTGTGGAGGACTATGGGCCACAAAATTTATGCCAGCCTAGTCATCCGATCATATTGGCAATATCGCCTCTACCTCAGCTGCTCTTGAGATTTCGCTCTGCTTCCTATATCATTACCTATGATAGGTCATGTACGACTCTCAAACCTCTATTCATCATTCTGAAGGTCTCTAAGGATTCTATCGACCCTAGTATAATACCTCCAGTAAACACTCCAGTCCATTCTACTCACCGGTACCTCTTCCGGTAGTCCAATAATAAGTTTACTACGATCTCTTATGTCATTCTCCTACTTAGACTTAACTCTCAACACTCTCGTTTCTGAGTACTGTAACTTATCGCTCTGATACCATTTCTGTGGCGCCCCCAAATCCGAGGTCAAAGATTCAGGTCGTCACATCACCATCCAACCATAACATACCTGTATTAATTTTACAACTCAACAATACATCCATCCAGACCTCAATCTTACGCACAAACAAGTTAGAGCCTCAGAAACGATAATCAAAAGTAACACTAAATATTACAATTCATCTGTATAATCCAGAATCTTACGCACTTCCACTTATACAACTACACTTGAAGACAAGTCTTACTATTACAGTTGAAAACCTATCAGACTTACTCTGTAGTATTTATCAGGAACTAAATCATCTCCGTGGTAAATCTTCTACTCCTCTTCTGCTGGTGCGGAGTTAATCGGCCAAATTCTTCTCTTTCTGAAAAGTTTTTATAAAGCAAGAATGAGCTACATAATGCTCAGCAAGTTCACCATTTTTGAAAAATAATAATGTGGTTTATTTCGAAAACATTCCCAACTATACGGGTACATATCTCAGATTTCAAAACATAATTGGACAATATATATGTCCGAGTTTGAATAAAACATCTATACTCACTAAGGAGCTTTAAGAATAACATATGAATCCCTTTATAAGGTTCCCATTTCAATATATCTCAAGTTTGAAAATAATATACATATGACTATATCATTTTCGGCAAAACACTCTACGGTTAACATACTGTACAGGGAGTACATCATTGCAAACCTCTTTCCTTCCATTAGCTTAGAAGGTTTCTCATTCAAAAACATTTCATTCTTTGAAATAATTGCAAGAGTGCACTAACACGTGCCAATCTTTATAGAAAATCTTGCAGTTCTAGATACTGCACAATGTCAATCTTTTTCTTATCAAAAACCACACTATCGGTAACTTGGCACTTAGGCCCAAGAAGCAGTGTTTGAGTATTTTTCCAAAGTGGAGGATGGGACTGGAAGAAAACATAAAAACCTGACAAGGATTGACGATGATCAGTCGCCACATCCAAGTCCAATAATCCGCGGGTCTTCTCTACCGGTAGAAGGATAGAAACTACATCCGTAACTATCCTCGGGTGAAAACTACATCCGTAATCACCCTCGATGAAAACTACATCCGTAATCATCCTTCGGCAACACCTGGGCCGGAATAATAATTGATGGACAGCCTGGCTCACGGCCGCTTACACATCCCGGGAATCGTTCGTCAACGATTCTCACACCTGCCAGAGTCCCCTTTTTCTTTTCTTTTCAAAAACCATTTTGATAGAAAATTCGAGTAGTTGAAGTTCGACCTCAGTCGACCGATAATTCTTGAAAAATATACAAGATGTAAAACCTGACCGGGGGTTTTCGAAAATGTTTTGAGTTCGAAAGAGTTCGAGTTTGAAAGTACTAAAGGTATCTTGGATTAGCTTTGTCTTTAAAATAATGAACAATAATTAATAAATGATATTTTAAGATTTAATATAAATAATTAATAAAATAATTATTTAGTTAGATATGCTTTTAATCCAAGATAGATATTTTTTAGTATTTATGATGATATAAAAATAAATACTTATGTATACGATACTTCCTGAATGACCCTTCGGGTTTTCGTAATTTAATCACGATATAATAATACACCGCTCCCCGGTCAATGGTATATTTTTGGACCGCTACGACCTCTATTGCTAGAGTCGTTGTCCGAAGAAAACATTTCATTCCAAGTTCAAGGGGTACAAGCATATATGTGCATATATCTCAAATTTCATCATTACCTCAATAAGCATAAACATATAATACGATTGAAAACTACAAACACAACATTGAAAGTCCTTATATATGTAAGTTTTGAAAAGTAAACTTGCATAGGTAGAATCAGGAACATAATATCTTGAAAATAAATGCTTAGGGTTGGAAAACTTGCCTTGGGAAGGTTGGGGTGGTTGGGCTCGTGGAGTGGAGCGACAATCTATAAATATCCAATATTCGCTCGTTAGTATCTTAGCAACACCACTTAATCATAATGTTTTAAAGAATACAAGACCATCTTAGCGACTCCACCATTTGACCCACTAACCCTCCTATATGACCATGTCATCACATTATCACATTCTTTACCCATTCGACTCAAATCTATTCCTCAAACTCGAAACTCGAGTGAATACTCTTAAAACTACTTTAAACTAATCTCCTAAGTGGTTTTTCACTTGCGCACACCTCGCTCTAACATTTTTATAAAATTGAAAAATTCAAATTTTAATCAGATTCTTTTTGGGTATCCTTCCTTACTGTAAGACCTAGCTATTCTCAATTTTTCACAATGTTTGCAGAAATTTTGGGGGTCCAAAGACAGTTCACAAACAGACCATTCAGTGCAGTCTGGATTTCAGAATCACTCCTCACTCTTCTGGTCATAACTCAAAATCTACACATCACCTAGTCATGAACCTTATATTTCTGGAAACTACATTCAAATACCTCTCTAACCATATGTATTAGACCCTCGGGAGACAAGTTTAAGGGGTTCAAAAGTCCACTGCAAGGCAGTACATACTCCCAGACTTTTTACTCAGCACACATCTTTACTTAATCCTTCAAGAACTCAACTTATACATCATATCTACCATTAAAACCACCAAGTCTCATCTCTATAACATACATGGGGTCACATACTCTAAGCACAAGCTTTAAAATCACATCAACCACATATAACCTCAAGATTTTCATCATCCATAACTCATATAACCAAGATATGCATTAATACTCCTAGATCTAACATTAAAAACCATAAACACTTCATGACTAAGAGGGGTTAGAGTTTTTATACCTTCTTGAGTAGCTAGGGACCTTGGGTGAGCTTTATAACCTCTAAGAACACTTGGATGAGCCCTTACAAACCTTAATCCTCCAAGATCTAAAAGATGAACAACTTTGGTTACCATTCATCCAATCCTTCAACAATTTTTATCTCAAAATTCAATGGATGAAATGCTATGAAATTGATAACATACCTTTGTTATGCTACAAGGAGGCTCTAGGAATTTTATTGTGATTTGTGAGTGAGGGGAAGTTGAAGAAAATTTCTTCTTCCTCCCTTGAAAATGCTTGGGCCGAGAGTTTCTTGGAAAAAGGGGGGCGGAGTTGTTTGGTTGGGTGATTGGAGTTATGACTTGTATTATTGTGATGTGTATTAATATGTACAAGTATTGTATCACATGTTGACACCCTAGGTAGTAGACTAGACACACCATACCTCTTTGTCTCCTAGAATAATGCACTAACTAGTTACTATTCATTGGTTGCCTTTTTTGCTTTTCTAGTTCATTTCCTAACTAGCTAGTTACATGAAACTTGCATGCTATATCCTTCCTTGTATTATTATTTCTCCACCAATGGTTGTCACTTAATCCTTAATTCATATCGTATCTTAATTAACTCCTCGTAATAATATTTTGTCGCGTAGAGATTTTCCTTGTAATTCCTCAAGTACTTAATTGTGTAAATTCCTTAAATATTCATAACTCCTTTTCATAGTCTCTTAAAATCTTCTAATATCCTAATAATTCTCCAATCTCAAGTTCTTATAAATCTTAATAGTAGTAGGCCTCTTGCCTTCAACAATCTTCCCTTTTTCTCACACAGTGAATATAACAACATAAAATTTTCAGATAATCAATTCCATTACTTAACATAGGTGACTCAAAAGGTCCCTAATTCACAATGTCATAAGCTTTTACACATTTAAAATATTACAAAAATCAGGGTTCTTACACTGAACTTGAGTTGCTAGATTGCTGATAGTTCCATGAAGCAAAGCCAAGCCATTGTCCATCTTGATGCAGGTAGATTTGCAGTCTTGTATGGTTTTGAGGACATGATCTAAAGTTGGAAACTTGGCAGCAAATTCTCTCTTGATTTCTCCCACTGTCTTGGCTGTTTCATCACACACCTTGTTGACTTCTGTCTTAACACCCTTGCCAAGATAGTGTGCAACCTTGAGGAATCCATTATTAGAATCATTCATGGCTTCATACAGTTCACCAGGAGTCAGAGATTTAGCATTTGAACCCAGTGAAGTGAGGTATTCCTCTCTTAGATATTGATGGGCTTCATTGAGAGTAATATCATATTTCCCTTGCAGCCAGGCATCTACATTCCCATCTCTCTCAGCCTCATCTGCTATTTTCTCTTTTTGCATCTCTACATCATCCCTGTGATACAGCAGAATGGCTTCATAGTCTGGGTTTGACATATTGGATGTGACAAGGTTTTGGGCTATCTTTACAAACTCAGGAATCTGATCCACAACTAAGCTTTGAAGTGCTTCAACCGTCAATTGTGGTGGAGTAGACCCTGATCCTGAAGCACTGTCATGTTGCACAGGCTTCAACCATTGATTTATGAAGTCAGAGCTAGAGCTAGGCAAGCTAGACTCCTCAGTTACAGATGCAACTTCTGTAACCGGATGGATTGACTCTACTACTGTTATCTCCACAGGTGTGGGATGAGTTACAACAGTAGTTGACACAGGCACAGAGTCTCTAGTGAGAACTAGTGAATTCTCTTTGTTTGTGATGGTGTCATTAGGATATGCCCCAGCTTGCATTCCCTCACCATCTAAGTGTGGTTCCTGGGTGGTGAACAAAGTGTCATGCACTAAGTCACTTGAGTCCATTGGTTCACCAAGAGAAGAGATTTCTTGGTGATCAATGCCTTGCTCCTCAATTACTTGAGTTGCAGGCTCCAAAGAAATATCATTGTAAGATTCTGAAAGAAGAGTGTCTTGTAGATTGGATTTTGGCAACTCCCCCTGAGAAATAGAGGGAGTTTCAAGTATGATGTGCTCTCCACTCAGTGTTGTTCTAGCCTTATCACTCCCAAGTGCTGACTCATTACAAGATAGTGCATTGGGGAGGGTACTTGATTCTATAGATGCACCCTGTTGAGAGGGTACATCCAGTAAGCTGTTTGCCCCTGATTTTACAACTTCAGCCATTTGTGTGACTGAAGAGGTGGTTTTAGATTTCTTCTTCTTTGGCCTTAGTAAGGGTGACTCAGGTTCCTCACTTTCTAAACCTAATTCTATAGCCAATGCTGCTTCAGTTAAGATATTCAATGGTTCAGAAACAATATGTTTTCTCTTTTTTTTCTCCATTTTACTAAACCACCCTGTTGAGAGGATGATGCAGGGCTCTGTATTTGGTTCAGTGTTTGGTTGAGGGGGTGGTTAGCAGGCCCTGGGTTAGCATTTTGTTCTACTTGCTTGGGCTGTGCTAACTCAGACTTAGAGGCAAATGTTGGCATGTTGTGGGGGTAAGACTAAAATAACCCTTGCATATGAGGGGTTATTACAAGCCTAACATCCACATCATTCCTAGTCTCCAAGTTACCAAAAATGAGTTTGGTCATGGATTTCAGATAGCCTATTCTATTTCTATTCGTCCCAGGCAATTCAATCAGTTTATTATCTACAAAATTAAGAGCAGATTGAATAAAATGAGGGAAGAAAATTTCAGTATCTCTCTTGGTTGAGTTCTTACCAAGTCTCCCATATACCCCCTGCATAATTAGATTACCCACATTGATTTTCCTATCATATACTAGGGAGTATGCAATTTGCTGTGCAGGTGCACTGATTTGATCAAAACTCGTCTTTCTAGCAGAGAACACCTGTAGCAGTATGGCGAACACAAAATTCCATTCCTTTCTGAGACACTTCTGGTTCATTTTTCCAATCTTGATTGTATCAGCATATCTGATAAAGTCAAAGAATGTAATCAAATCATCATCAGATACCAGAGGGTGATACAGGTCCTGATGAAGTCCTAGTGCTTGATTCATATCCTCTGTAGTGATAGTAACCTCTTTCTCTTGTATTTTGCAGTAGATGACATAAGAGGTTACTGCATTTTTGAGAGCAATAACTTCCACAGTGGCTGTCCTCCAAAACTATTCTAGGAGATCTAGGTACAGAGTTGGGTTGGCTGAGAGTGCATCCTTGATGTATGACTCAGACATCTAGCGAACGAAGCACTTGAAATTAGTATTGGATGCTTCCACATCACTAGTAATAGCAATGAAGTTGGTGTGAGTAGGAATTGTGAGTTGGGTATTTGCCATTGTTACACAGAGAGACGAGAGAAGAGAATGAAGGTTGAAGAAGAAATTTAGCTTTTGAAGTTAGGATTTTCAGAGGTTTGGGAACTTTAGATGCTTGAGAAATCGAATGAAATGAAACGAATAGATGTAAAACTGTATAAGTATGAAGTACTTGAATTGTCGATTAGATATATGTTTTGTATCGACAAGTCAGTAATTCGAGAAGTAGAAATCAACTATTCGATAAGTCAAGAGAGGCTTAATCGATATCTCAAGCAGTTTGTAACTCACAGCTGGCTATTATCTAACTTAGAAATAATTCCAAATTAAATAAAATATGTTTTTATGAGTGATTTAAAATTCTGAATAAAAAACCAAAAACGGTTAAGATTCAGCAAAAATTCAGCCTTTTCAAATGATTCGACAACTCAAATGTTCTATTCGAGAACTCAGTCATTAGAGAACTCAAATGTCCTATTCGAGAAGTCAAGCAAGTCTCTGTTCGATTTCTCCAAAATGTACCATTCGAGAACTCAAGAGTGTTCCAAATAGACTTGTTAGAGAAGTCGACCATAGACATGAAAGTCATTAGAGAAGTCTGAGTTATCGAGCTACACTTTTCACTCATAAAAGTTAATTTTCACTATCTTTTCAAAATTCACCAGAATTATTCAATGAAGAATATTCTAACAAATTAAATAATGATAATCTTAAAATTTCATAGAAATTTTAAACTAATTTGAATATGATTTTCAATATATGCAACAAATCTGAAATATTTATAGATCATATTCCAGCCAACACTTATTCAAAAATATTGAGAATTTAGGTAAAGTAAGTGTTTACTGCTACAACAATCTAGTTGCTATTTTCACTTAGCCAGATTTTGAAGAATTCAGCATTCCAATCTCACTAACCAACCTTGTGAAGGTGGCTTCATCCAATGGCTTAGTGAATATATCACCTAACCGCTTATCTGTAGGGACATAATGCAACTCAATGGTTCCATTAGTTGCATGCTCCCTAATGAAATGATATCTGATGTCAATGTGCTTTATCCTAGAATGATTGACAGGATTGGCAACTATAGAGATTGCACTTGTGTTGTCACACATGATTGGAATTCTTTCCAACACAAGTCCATAATCTCTAAGCTGATTTCTAATCCAAAGCACTTAAGCACAACAACTACCAGCAGCTATGTATTCAGCCTCAGCTGTGGCATCCCAAAATCCGGGGTACAGATTTGGGGCCACTAACCACAAACAACATAATACCAACCTGGATATAAGCATAATTGAATAAAAGAAAACCCCTTAACCAAGATCGCATACAGGTTATGATATGAAACAAACTATTAAATTACATCTTTACAATCCAATATCCGAATAAAATTATTATAGAAATTTGATAACAACTAAGTTTGTCTGCTGACTAGTAACCAACCTCTGACAAGCTCAAACCACCACCCGACCAAAGTCCATAACCTAAACGTCACCTCTTGCAGCATGGACATGAATACTCTTTTCACCACAAGGTCTACTCAACTTCTCTATTAATTGGAGAAATAAAACAACAATGCAAGGGTGAGCCAACAGTGCTCAACAAGCATAAATATATGTATCAATATCAAGAACAGAAGTAAACTCTGATCAACAAGAATAATCATCACAGGTTCCAAAGGAATCAGGCTTGAAATCAATTTAAACTCAATATATGGAATAGAATTGGATTTTTATATACTTTATTAAAAAACACAATAAGGTTAGGCTGTTGATCAGTCACGCACTAACCCCGGACAAACGCACACAGCAATATCCTATAATGGATCCATGGCACACATTGGCCTTATTAACTTCCGACCACGAATCTGGTCCGACACCTTACGGTCCACATTTTAAAAACATTCCGATTCTATATCAAACGCACTAGGTGTCGGAATAATCGACAACCTTTGCCAACCAAATAACTGGAAAACTCACGTTCCAGAGCAGCAACTCATAATTAAAGAGTCAATGAGGAAGTAACAATATCCTCTGGTATCAACGAGTTCGATACAATAAAGGGTGATAAATGAATAATCAAGATCATCAATAGATATCGACGAGTTCGATAATAAATGGGGTGATGAATATAAAGAACAATAATTTGAATAATTATTAACAAGATCGATATGAGTAATTGGGGTAACATCATAATCAGAATAATTAAAATAATTTCACTTGAATAAGAAGTGAAGGGAAAACACTTGCCTGTCAACCAACGCTAAACTCGTCTAACACTTGATCGTCTCACTCTACTTTAGCCTTCCATTTATCCCTCTGGCTCGATTCTATATTTTTCTTCGTCCCTCTTACTCGGCTCTAGATTTTCCTTCGTCCCTCTTACTCGGCTCTATAATAATTATAACACATTAATACATCTGACTATCGTATTTTATTTTAAACACTTCTCATAATCACATCAAATACCGAATAGATCATTTAAGACTCACTAGCATTTATTCCACATAATTCACATAGCACACAAGCAGATAAATTTCACAAAACAGCTCAAATAAATCATTTTATAATCAACTGAACTCAAGAAATATTTTTAAAACAATCTTCAATCTTGGTTTTTGAATAAAACCCAACTTAGAATGTTTGAAAGTATTTTTAAAACATTTTCTGGATTTTTAAACAATTTCCCTTATTTTTAAATCATTTTAAAACAGAAAACAGATTAATTAAGAATTAAATAACTCTAATTAAATTAATCAAAATCAACTAATAACTAAGTAATAAAATTATTTGATAAATTATTACATTTATCAAACAATTAAATTAATTAAATAATTATTTGAAATTAATTAAAATAATTAAATGTATTTAATTCTTAATTATCCTTGAATTAAAACATTTAAATAAATAATTTTTAAAAATAAATAAGTAAATAAATATCCAGAAATTATTCTGAATTTAAAACTTAATTTACAAAATGATTTTCTAAATGTAAAAGAAAATTTCATCTTTTTAAAATAATTTTACAAAATCAAAATTAATTAGAAAAGTAACATAAACTTTTCACCACTAAAAGTAAAAATAATTTCTTTTTAACAATCTACCATAGTAACTCAGTTAAAAGGTTAAAATCAGAAACTTTTACAACATATTTTCCAACCAAATCAAACACAACCTAGTTAATTAAAACAAAAATAAAAAATCAAGAACACTATGAATGTTCATCACCATCTGCAGTTTCCGACCAAAATGCCCAGAAACCGGCGACATACCCAGTTTCCGGTGATCCCTTGATTTCCCTTGTTAACACACGGTTTGACTTGGTTTAGATAGCCCTTCAATTACTTCTACTTCTGGCAACACTAATACACGATAAACCAACCAAAAACAACTCAAGAACGTCAAAAAACGCGCCATTCCGGCGACCTCGGGCCAAAGTCCGGCGAACTACGGTTATGCACCAAATGGGAACCAAATCTCAAGATTTTGAGCTCCAAACAAAGCTGAGAACACCGGAAAAATATCCCCTAAGTTTAATTAACTGAACAATCATTAATTCATATAGAACGATTCAATTAAAAATCGACCAAAAACTCTTAACTCGTATTATACATACAAGAACACAATCATAGCAATTGTACACTTAAATAGAATGTATATGATCTCAGGAAGCTTTATCAATCATCAAATCGACTGAAAAATTAACAAAATCGAAAGCCCCAAATTTTCATCCAAGAACCCTAGAATTCGAAAATTAACAAAATAATTCGTAGAAAAATGAGAGTTTACCTCACAAAATTTCTGGGTGCAGATTTAGAAACTAGAGATTGAGAGCTTCGATTTGAATATTTGTGCGTCAAAAACGGAATCCAACATCGCTTCCAAAAGTGCGATCGATCTTCAAGAACACCATAATTTTAATAATTAATATGATTTTTGAAAAAAAATGTTTTTCTTGAATTTTGATTGGCCAGCTGGAATGATTCTGATTGGCTGAGAAAAGATAAGGCTGAGATTGGTCAAAAAAAACATCACGATTTATATTTTTGTTCCCGAAATGCTCGGAACCCTAATTAACTTTTAATCGTTCCCAAAAATACCAATTAAATTAATTACGGGGCCGATACGAACGAAAATATTATCACGAAAAATCACAAATGCCATACTGAGAATTTATAAAACTTATAAAATGAATAGAATACGAGTTTCGAATATTTTGAGATTTATCTGACGAATATTAATACGAAAATGATTTTAAATCGAAGTCCCAGAGATTTTGAAAACAGCTTTGAATTGATAAGAACAAACTGATTGCCTGGATTACGAAAATTTAAAGATAATTATCCTGGAATCTAATAAAATTACGAAACACAACTTATAGGGTCCCACATAATCATTCCCAATCCTTTTATTCATATGTAACGATACCATCTCAAATTCGCGGTTTAATTATCCGCCAAACCAAATCAAAGATTTATATAAATTCAAAATAAGTTAAAATAAATTATAGTAAAATATCTTCACCTTGACTCGTCAAACTAGAATAAAATAATTCAAAATATTTTTATTCCAATATACAAAAATAGCAATTATATGAATTTAATATTCTCGGTTCTTACAGTCTTCCCCCCTAAATAGGATTCTGTCCACAGAATCATGCAAAGCAGCAGGTGGGGAGACTTCTCTGACATCACACTCTTAAGTTCCCCAAAACTCTCCCTTCTCGGGACTCTTTCACCACACTCTTGCTGGCAGCACATTATTAACTTACTTCTCCACACTCTATCCCTGACTTTCTACCAGTCATAATCATAATCTGTAGCACAACAAAAATCAAAACGATAATTCTCAAACATCATTACCTGAATCACATTGTGGATCGGATGCCTATTAGGCGTAAAATAACTCATAGACAACCCTCCCAACTCTCTTCAACGTCTCAAAAGATCTAACGAATGTTACATTCGATCCTCTTGTTAATCGAATCTCACTTATCCCTTCTACTGAGATAGTCCCAACAAAGATTCAGTTCTTCCTCTTCACAACGTACATTCTCGTGGCAAGTTGGCGTATCCCTTTTGTCAACTTTGAGCTGTCGTCAACCTTTCCTGAACAAATTTGATTCCTTCTTTTGTCGATGGTACCAATTCCGGTCCTACCACTATCTATTCATCAATCTTCTCTCAATATACCAGAAATCGACATTCTCGCCTGAATAGCGCTTTGCAAGGCGGGATTCCAACGCTCGCATGAAACTGTCGTTATATGAGAATTCTGTCAGTGATAAATGATCGTCTCACTCGCTTCCGAATTCAAGTGGATATATTCTAAACATGTCTTCGATGGTTTGAATTGTCCTTTTGATTTGATCGTCTTGTCTAAGAACGAAAAGTCTTACTTACTTCTGACTCCATATCTATACCTTTCTTTACATTCGAATTGAATTCGCATCTCATATGAGTCATACTACTCTATTATAAACTTGATTCTTTCCTTAACAAATTCCGTTAATTCAAAACATTTACTATTTGGATAGGAAGACCTGATCTACAGAAAATCGGGCATGACCTTTTCGTATAACGGACCATACCCTTTGTAACAATTTTAAATACCAACCCAATTATTTATAACAACTCATTTCTGTACTCCAACATTTCACAATCTCAATTTAATCATACACAATGCTAATACGAAAGCTGCAGTGACTTGCAGTAAACATGTAAGTAAATAATCCATGATACCTTGATTCCAATCTGTCAACCAAACCTCATATCATCTATTCTCGATCGCGTCCTTGAAATCGAATACTACAATCAAACACATACGTCATTAGATACAAGTCAAACATGATTCGATTAACAACTCAATTCTCACTCTTATAAAACATTTTGGTTTGTTAAAGCTTTTGAAATACCAACTCGAATGTTTGATTGGTTTAAAACAAATCAAAAATCATTTTTATCCACAGAAAATCTTTTTGAAAATAATTTTAAATCCATTTAAAAATATTTAAAATAATAATTTTTAGAAAAATAAAAATCTTAAAACCAAATACCTCCGAAAACATATATATATATATATATAATTTTTTATCCTCGGTTTTTTTTTCAGTTTTGAAAAATAAGAAACTTCATAACCTCAACTTTAACATAACCCACTACAAGAACAAAATCTTGAAATAACTTGTTTGGAATATCAATTATTTCGGGGTCACAACCCCCTTCGATATCAATCACAAAACAACTTTCACTCCGCCATTTTGAACAAACTCTGACTTTTATAAATATGGAAATTCGGTTCCACACACGTCAAATCAATTATATTCCCTTAACAAATAACTCACCATCTTTGAAAATCATTTAAACTATGCTTATCCTGCATCTTCCAAAAAAAATCAACTTCTAAAACGTAACTCTACATATTCAACAAGTTCTCAAATTTTACCCTACATATTATCACTGCTCCAATTTTAATTACATAAATTACGACATCTATTCATCACATACATTTCGAGATGTTACGAAACAAAGTACATACTCAGCACTTATTTGTCTTGACTATTTTATTCGTTTCTCGTCAACTAATCTAAACTCTGGTTCATTACCTCATCTTGGTACCTCTTTCTTCTTTGATAACTTATGCATAAATGTCACAGAATAAATTACCTTCGACAACCTTCAGTAGTTTCTAGTTAATCTTATAAAGTTTCCAAGCACTGCTGTCATTTTAATCATTCCTACTTCATTACTGCTTTATTTCACATCAATTTACTTTCATCACTTCATTTCCAACCACACGTCTTAAATTCATATAACATTTCCTTATATAATAATCCTCTTCTTCTTCAAATTTTCTTAAAGTTATTCTCAATGGTTTTTCGTACCCTTTATAAGTCTTCCAATTTCTTGAGATGTTATCTATACCAATAATTAAAATTTCATCTCTTACTTCTTGAAATCTCATTTGTTGCTTTCATCACATGATACGTGTTCTCGTCTAACCAAACATCGCCACTGACCACTCATCGGGTTCATATCAACACAAAATATTGCTTCAGGAATATCTCATGCTTTCTACCTTTAATTGATGTTAGTCGGGTCATAGTTCAGCTTTAAGCAAAACATACGACACTATTCAACTGGTTGAATAAATTATCCATAGTCGGTAAAGAGGTCCTCATTACTACTTGCCCACTAATTTCATTTTTAACGAGTAATGTATAACTTCCAATTGCCTTTCTTCCTTTTCACAAACAATACTGGTGCCTTCTCCCGAGATACGCTGAGTATTACTATTCCTTTTCTTGCGAAAAAATCTTTTACTTAATTTGCTAGCTCCAACATTTTTATTACTGTCATCCGATATTGAACTCGAAGAAATTGATTCTATATATGAAATAAAATAAAGTACACACACTACCTCTTTGTCTGATGACAATCTTGGTAATTCATTAAAGTATACATTCAAAATCACTAACCACTGGAATTTCCTCCAATTTAACTATTTCCTTTCTGATAATTTCCTCTATGCAAAATAGCTTCATAATATTAGTACAATAATCTCCTGATCTGCATGATCGTTAAGATTTCTTTGTCTGTTCTCAGCCTTAAATATCGTTTCTACGTCTCTTGAGAACCATAATCTCACTTTCTTTTCCTCACAACTTGCTTATACTTTGTAGTTAGCTAATCAATCTAATCTTGACTCACACTTGACTCTTTGCACTGCCATTACATTCAAATTCTTGATAACGTCATTCATAGTCATATTAAATTTCTAGCTTCCTAGGAATTTATAGAAAACAGTTCTTTGACTTTCATAGTGGGGTCCACTAGTACTGATATGACTCAATCTCTAACAACACGTCTTATCTTCCCACACTTCTGACACACAACTTTAACTTCTGACTTTGTCACTTGTTACCATTCTAACCTTCCCCATTGCATTTACATTCTCTGCGGTTACCTCAACACAATCTCAGTATACCTTCTCTCAAATTTTTATCTTCCAACCATGAGGTCTTGTTAATCTCTGCTAATTCTCATCCTGTGGGCAACTACTGTACCCCCACTCTCTCAACTCTAAATCTTCTAAATTCTACATTCTTCCTTTAACTGATTTACATGTCTTCTGTTTAAAACGCTTCTCAAACTTCCTGGTCCTCTATCTTCCTCTTCTCATCATCTTGTCCCATCTTGGTCAATTCTCTTCCATTCTGAATAATCATAATACTTTAAACTGGCTCACATAAGTTGTTAATTCCAGCACAATCACCTTACTTCTTATTCAAAGTTTCAATTCCTCCTGATAATTCTTACAAACAAATCTGTCCTGCTTCACTCTACTTTACTTAAGTTATCCTGCTTCGGTTCTAGAATCTTATACCCAACATTAGCCTCAAAACATTCAAAATCTTATCTTATTCCTTCTACTATACCCAAATTACAATATGTATTAACAAGTGTCCATAAACAATCTTTCATCAACACTAACTATCACATACCAAATATCTCCACCATCATTCTGTTTTCAACCTTAACTACATCTATAATCTTATGCCCTTGTAACCTGCTCCTTAACTTTACTCAATTCTCTGCAATATCGAATCTTTGTACTCGTGTTATCAATCCAATAAGTAATCCAACTTGATATGCCACCTCTGTTTAACACCAACTTCTCAAACTTGCTCAACCAATTCTTCGTCAACGTAATCGCAGTTTCAACCACTTAGGATGTCATCGAGTCTATCTTCGCAACTCTTAATCACTGATGATTTAGAAATCATAAGGGTTTTTGACAAAAGAAATCAATAGAATGAATGGGTATCAAGTATGAATATACACCGGGTTTTGTTTGATAAAACTTTTTGTAAAAGGATTTAACCGAGAGATCCATATGATCTTTGAACTATTATCAGGTTGCATTTTTCACTTGGTCAATCACCATAGTTCCAAAAGATGGTCAGTCTTTAGTACTTTCATGACAAACACAATCAGTGGCGTCCCACCGGACTTCTTTCATAGAGATAAGATGTCCCTGAATCCCCTATATTCATAGGTTGTTCATCTCAGTTTGATTAAAAAAAATCAAATATTCTGGGAAAATGGATAAAATTCAAGAGCCTCAAAATTTTGTATATAAAGTTGGGTCGAGTATCCTCTGAAAAATAGGGATATTTCTGAAAGAACAAGACTGTGTATAAATAAATCTGATTCACAAGGCTTATCATCAATTGAAGGACAGTTGACCACCAAATGTGTGCATCAATTATCAATTAAACAAACGTTCAAGAAATCCCTAATTATTTGTAATCTCACTCTTGTCGACTAAGCACTAACATACTTAGCTGCCAATACCGGCCTGACAATAATGAGTTGAATAAATAAGAAGATCTCAATTCATTCTCGATTTTTAACCGTCACTGCGCAATAAATGCTTCAGCTACGATTTAAACCAGGAATTAATTCACATCAATTTATAGCAAGAATAGGAATTTTCCAAAACATTTGGCAATTCTCTCAGACAATAAATTAAATGAGATCAATGACTAGGGGTGCACAGGTACGCTCTAACTTCCAATTCATGCCAATAATCGCTTCTTACATCGTTTTTATAAACTTCTTGTACTCCCTCTATAACGTTCACATTGTAACTAATACAGTAGAAAAGTTCTAGGATATATATGAAAACCTCGAGATAGTATTTTTCAGACTCGTAGCTCAAGCTGCCCAATTAGCTTATGCGGCTCCAGATTAGTTACCTCGCTCATGGCCAAATCTTCAAACAAATCGAATTCCTATTCGCGTGATATATCGAAAGACGGGGTAACGTCGCAATATTCGTCGTGATAACCTAAGGCGAACCTTATCCTAAATCATCCCACCTAACGTCTATCTTAGACACGTACACCTAAGTTTCCTAATCTGTTTCAGTGACCATAACCTGTAGCTCTGATACCAACTGTGGCATCCCAAAATCCGGGGTACAGATTTGGGGCCACTAACCACAAACAACATAATACCAACCTGGATATAAGCATAATAGAATAAAAGAAAACCCCTTAACCAAGATCGCATACAGGTTATGGTATGAAACAAACTATTAAATTACATCTTTACAATCCAATCTCTGAATAAAATTATTATAGAAATTTGATAACAACTAAGTTTGTCTGCTGACTAGTAACCAACCTCTCACAAGCTCAAACCACTACCCGACCAAAGTCCACAACCCGAACGTCACCTCTCGCAGCAGGGACATGAATACTCTTTTAACCACAAGATCTACTCAACTTCTCTATTAACTGGAGAAATAAAACAACAATGCAAGGGTGAGCCAACAGTGCTCAGCAAGCATAAATATATGTATCAATATCAAGAACAGAAGTAAATTCTGATCAACAAGAATAATCATCACAGGTTCCAAAGGAATCAGGCTTGAAAGCAATTTAAACACAATATATGGAATAGAATTGGATTTTTATATACTTTAAGAAAAACAATAAGGTTAGGCTGCTGATCAGTCACGCACTAATCCCGAAAAAACGCACACATCAATGTCCTATAATGGATCCACGGTACACATTGGCCTTATTGACTTCCGACCACGAATCTGGTCCGACCCCTGGTCCACATTTTAAAAACATTCCAATTCTATATCAAACGCACTAGGTGTCGGAATAATCGACAACCTTTGCCAACCAAATAACTGGAAAACTCACGTTCCAGAGAAGCAACTCATAATTAAAGAGTCAATGAGGAAGTAACAATATCCTCTGGTATCAACGAGTTCGATACAATAAAGGGTGATAAATGAATAATCAAGATCATCAATAGATATCGACGAGTTCGATAATAAATGGGGTGATGAATATAAAGAACAATAATTTGAATAATTATCAACAAGATCGATATGAGTAATTGGGGTAACATCATAATCAGAATAATTAAAATAATTTCACTTGAATAAGACGTGAAGGGAAAACACTTGCCTGTCAACCAACGCTAAACTCGTCTAACACTTGATCGTCTCACTCTACTTTAGCCTTCCATTTATCCCTCTGGCTCGATTCTAGATTTTTCTTCGTCCCTCTTACTCGGCTCTAGATTTTCCTTCGTCCCTCTTACTCGGCTCTATAATAATTATAGCACATTAATACATCTGACTATCATATTCTATTTTAAACATTTCTCATAATCACATCAAATACCGAAGAGAGCATTTAAGACTCACTAGCATTTATTCCACATAATTTACATAGCACACAAGCAGATAAATTTCACAAAACAGCTCAAATAACTCATTTTATCATCAACTAAACTCAAGAAATATTTTTAAAACAATCTTCAATCTTGGTTTTTGAATAAAACCCAACTTAGAATGTTTGAAAGTATTCTTAAAACATTTTCTGGATTTTTAAACAATTTCCCTTATTTTTAAATCATTTTAAAACAGAAAACAGATTAATTAAGAATTAAATAACTCTAATTAAATTAATCAAAATCAACTAATAACTAATTAATAAAATTATTTGATAAATTATTACATTTATCAAACAATTAAATTAATTAAATAATTATTTGAAATTAATTAAAATAATTAAAAGTATTTAATTCTTAATTATCCTTGAATTAAAACATTTAAATAAATAATTTTTGAAAATAAATAAGTAAATAAATATCCAGAAATTATTCTGAATTTAAAACTTAATTTACAAAATGATTTTCTAAATGTAAAAGAAAATTTCATCTTTTTAAAATAATTTTACAAAATCAAAATTAATTAGAAAAGTAACATAAACTTTTCGCCACTAAAAGTAAAAATAATTTCTTTTTAACAATCTACCATAGTAACTTAGTTAAAAGGTTAAAATCAGAAACTTTTACAACATATTTACCAATCCAAATCAAACACAACCTAGTTAATTAAAACAAAAATAAAAAATCAAGAACACTATGAATGTTCATCACCATCTGCAGTTTCCGGCAAAAATGCCCGGAAACCGCGACATACCCAGTTTCCGGTGATCCCCTGATTTCCCTTGTTAACACACGGTTTGACTTGGTTTAGATAGCCCTTCAATTACTACTACTTCTGGCAACACTAATACACGATAAACCAACCAAAAACAACTCAAGAACGTCAAAAAACGCGCCATTCCGGCGACCTCAGGCCAAAGTCCGGCGAACTACGGTTATGAACCAAATGGGTACCAAATCTCAAGATTTTGAGCTCCAAACAAAGCTGAGAACACCGAAAAACTATCCCCTAAGTTTAATTAACTGAACAATCATTAATTCATATAGAACGATTCTATTAAAAATCGACCAAAAACTCTTAACTCGTATTATACATACAAGAACACAATCATAGCAATTGTACACTTAAATAGAATGTATATGATCTCAGGAAGCTTTATCAATCATCAAATCGACTGAAAAATCAACAAAATCGAAAGCCCCAAATTTTCATCCAAGAACCCTAGAATTCGAAAATTAACAAAATAATTCGTAGAAAAATGAGAGTTTACCTCACAAAATTTCTGGGTGCAGATTTGGAAACTAGAGATTGAGAGCTTCGATTTGAGTATTTGTGCGTCAAAAATGGAATCCAACATCGCTTCCAAAAGTGCGATCGATCTTCAAGAACACCATAATTTTAATAATTAATATGATTTTTGAAAAAAAATGTTTTTCTTGAATTTTGATTGGCCAGCTGGAATGATTCTGATTGGCTGAGAAAAGATAAGGTTGAGATTGGTAAAAAAAACATCACGATTTATATTTTTGTTCCCGAAATGCTCGGAACCCTAATTAACTTTTAATCGGTCCCAAAAATACCAATTAAATTAATTACGGGGCCGATACGAACGAAAATATTATTACGAAAAATCACAAATGCCATACTGAGAATTTATAAAACTTATAAAATGAATAGAATACGAGTTTCGAATATTTTGAGATTTATCTGACGAATATTAATACGAAAATGATTTTAAATCGAAGCCCCAGGGATTTTGAAAACAGCTTTGAATGGATAAGAACAAACTGATTGCCCGGATTACGAAAATTTAAAGATAATTATCCTGGAATCTAATAAAATTACGAAACACAACTTATAGGGTCCCACACAATCATTTCCGATCCTTTTATTCATATGTAACGATACCATCTCATATTCGTGATTTAATTATCCGCCAAACCAAATCAAAATATTTATATAAATTAAAAATAAGCTAAAATAAATTATAGTAAAATATCTTCACCTTGACTCGTCAAACTAGAATAAAATAATTCAAAATATTTTTATTCCAATATACAAAAATTGCAATTATATGAATTTAATATTCTCGGTTCTTACATCAGCTGTGGAAGTTGACACATATTATTGTTTCTTGTTGTACCAAGAGTCTAACCTTTATCCAAGAAACTGGCAGCTACCTGAGGTATTTTTCCTATCCACTCTACATCCTGCATAATCAGCATCAGAATAACCAACCAGATTGAACCCTGTGTCCTTAGGATACCATAAACCCAAGCTTGGAGTGCCCTTCAGATATCTAAAGATCCTTTTTATAACAATCAAATGTGACTCTTTTGGATTTCATTGAAACCTTGCACACAGACATGTAGCAAACATGATGTCTGGCCTACTTGCAGTGAGATAGAGTAGAGAACCAACCATGCCTCTGTAGACTGAGATATCTACTCTCTTGCCTTTGACATCTTCATCCAATTTGGTGGCAGTGGCCATGAGTGTCTTTGCAGGTGAGCAGTTTTCTAAGTCAAATTTCTTTAATAAATTCTTGATGTACTTGGTTTGACTGATGCAGATACCATCCTTCCTCTGACTAACTTGCAATCCAAGAAAGAATGTTAACTCTCCCATCATACTCATCTCATATCTGCTTTGCATAAGCTTAGAGAATTTCTCACACAGCTTCTCATTTGTAGAGCCAAATATGATATCATCCACATAGATCTGAACTAGGATAATATCATTACCATGCTTCTTGTAAAACAGTGTCTTGTCCAATGTGCCTTTAGTGAATTGATTTTCAAGAAGAAATTGTGATAAAGTGCCATACCATGCCCTTCGAGCCTGCTTAAGTCCATACAATGCCTTAAGCAATCTGTAGACAAATTCTGGAAAGTGTGGATCCTCAAAGTCAGGTGGTTGTTGGACATAAACTTCTTCCTCCAACTCCCCATTCAGAATTGCAATCTTTACATCCATTTGATAGACTTTAAAGTTTTTATGAGCAGCAAATGCCAAGAAGATTCTGATGGCTTCCAATCTAGAAACAGGAGCAAATGTCTCATCATAGTCAATGCATTCCTGTTGAGAGTATCCTTTTGCAACCAACCTTGCTTTGTTTCTTACTATTACACCATCTTCATCCATCTTATTCTTCAGAACCCATTTTGTTCCAACAATGGTTCTGTTCTTTGGTGCAGGCACACGTTCCCATACTTTGTTTCTTTCAAATTGATTCAGCTCCTCTTGCATAGCAATAATCTAATCTGGATCTAACCGTGCATCATCAAGTTTCTAGGCTTAATCTGAGATAGAAAGCAACCATAGAGGCACTCATTTTGAGTTGCTCTCCTAGTTCTCACTCCTGCATTTGAATCTCCAATAATTTGCTCTGCAGTGTGTGACCTATCCCATTTCCTTGAGTGCTCAGTTTGATTTCTCAACCATGATGTTTAATCATCCAAGTCATGATCATTTTCATTTCCTCCCCCTGTAAAGTTGCTACTATTCACAGGTGTGTCTTGGATGCTAGTCTCTTCACTGTTGATTGGATCAGATTCTTCTCTTGCTTCATCATTCACTTGAGTTTGTTGAACTAGAGTTTCAACTTCAGTTTCAATCTCTTCATCAGAATCATCTAGATTTTCAAACTTTAATGGATCTCTATCTTCATCATTGGCTTCTTCTAATCCAAGTAGTTTGTTGTCATTAAATGTCACATCTGTGCTTTCCATAACTTTCTTTTGACTGATGACATAAACTTTGTATGCAATTCTCTCCATAGAATAGCCAAGAAAAATTCCTTCAAATGCCTTTGCATCAAACTTCCCAACATATTCTGAATTGTATTTTAACACAAAGCATTTGCTTCCAAAAGTATGAACATACTTTAGAGTAGGCTTCTTTCCAGTCATCAAATTGTAAGGTGTCTTTCCAGTGTTTTTGTTGATGAGGGTTCTGTTCTAGATATAGCATGCAGTGCTCACAGCCTCAGCCCAAAAACATGTAGGCATCTTTGCATCAAGCAACATTGTTCTAGCAGCCTCAATTAGAGTTCTATTCTTTCTCTCAACTACTCCATTTTGTTGTGGAGTCCCTGGAGCTGAGAATTGTTGAGAAATGCCATTCTCTTTGCAAAATGCATCAAGTAAGGAATTTCTGAACTCTGTTCCATTGTCACTTCTCAATGCAATCACACTTGCATTGTTGGCTTTTGCTTCCTTATCAACTTTCTTTATGTGCTCAATGATTACTTGTGGAGCCTCATCCTTTGATGCTAGAAATTCCACCCATGTATACCTTGTGTAGTCATCAACCATCACTAGGGCATACTTCTTTCTTGAGAGTGACATAATATTGACAGGCCCAAACAAATCCATATGAATTAATTGCAGGGGCTTGGTGATTGATGTCACTGTCTTTGACTTGTGGCTTGACCTTTTCATCTTTCCTTTTTGGCAAGCCTCACACACTCCTTCTTGACAGAATTCAAGTGTGGGCATGCCTCTCACTAACTCTCTTTTGACTATAGAATCAATGGCCTTGAAGTTCAGGTGTGATAACTTCTTGTGCCATAGCCAACAATCTTCATTTGATGCTTTTGAGTAGAAGCAACAAACTTTGTCCTTATTTGCAGAGTCCATATTGGCTACAAACAGGATCCCTTTTCCTACTCCAGATAGAGCAAAATCACCAGCCTTCTTGTGGGTGATCAAACATTCATCTTTGTCAAAATTTACCTTGAATCCTCTATCAGTAAACTGACCAACACTTAGCAGATTATGCATGAGACCCTTGACTAGTGCTACATCTTCAATGATGACATTACCAACTTTTAACTTGCCATATCCCAATGTGTTACCCATGCTGTCATCTCCAAAAGCAACCATTGGGCCAGCCTTCTCCTCATATTGTGATAGCAGGGCCATATCACCAGTCATGTGATTTGAGCAACCACTGTCCAAAATCCACATGACCTTCTTTTCACTTTCTTTGCCCTGCAAGCACAAAGGTATTACTTTTTCTTTGGTACCCAAACAAGTTTGGGTCCACTTGGCTTAGAAACAGATTTATCAAAAATAGCATGCTTATCAACTTTCTTAGGACTAGTCTTCTTGTCACTGTTAGAAGTCTTAGAATCTAAATTCTTAGACTTAGGTGATAGAGGTACCTTCCTAACTCTAGGAGGAATTGAAGACTCTGGCCTTGTGTAGTGTGTGTGAATGTTTTGACTGATGCAACCATCCATGAATTGTCTTCTCAAATTAAAATATCTAGTCATAACATTCATGTTGCATGGCATAAAATCAAGTTTATCACAAAAAGGTGAATCTCTATGTCTTAAAGACACAGATCAATCATAGAAAGGCTTAGCTACACTACCAGTTGGTTTCTTGCATGCATGAGTTAAGTGATTAGTGCTAAAACAGTTTTGACAAACTTTCCTAGGGGCATTTGGCACATAAGCATAATTATTATTCTTGTTTATACCTAGCTTGCTATTCCTGTTTTGTTTCCTATTAGTCACTTTCTTCTCAGATTCATTTTTCCCACCTGAAACAAACTTCACAAACTTCTCAGGTCTAGGTCTACCTCCTACTGGCTTCTTGGCTTTTGCCTTGACACTCTCACTCTTAAAGGATGCTGGTTGTTCACTAGACTGTGCCTCATCCTCATCATTCAACATTTGCTTAATGAGTAAGGCATCCTCATCAATTTCAAATGTTGGTTCTTTAAAAATTGGAGACTCAGTCTTTTTCAAAACGTGAGGCACTTCATCCTGAACAACTATGTCATCTTCAATGACAGCATAGCCTTTCCTCTGTTTAAGAGTACCATAGTCAAGTCCAATGGCAGCCTTGGGTTTAGCTTGGTTTTTCTCATGGTAGGACTGCAATAGACTAGAGGAGTTCATAAAGGTTTTCAGTTTGAATTCATTTTCATCTAGTTCATCCCTAAGAGCCTTCTCAACCTGACTAGCACATAGAACCTTATTCTGCAGATATTTAACTTCTTTCTTAAGATTATCTACTTGCATAGCAGTTAGCTCAAGTTCCTCATTCTTCTTGTTTAACAATTCATTCTTAGCAGACAGTTTGACAATCTCTTCATTAGCAACAGTCATACTAGTATGAATATTAAACATTTCAATAGATAGTTGTTCAACCATGCATTTATACTCAGAAACAGACATATCTATGGTAGTGAGAGATGGTACCTGAGAGTCAGATAGAGATTGTTCATCCTTGGAATCAGCCATCAAGGCATAGTTGTAGAATTCTTGCTCCTCTCCATCACTATCAGAGTCATCCCAACACTTCCCTTCATCCATGTAGGCCTTGCCTTGTGTTTGCTTTTTCAGAAGGGCCTCATACTTAGCTTCAAGCTCTAGAAACTCCTTATCCTTCTTTTTAGGCTTCTTGCATTCACTGGCAAAATGCCCTAGGTCATTGCATCTATAACACCTTACAGATGACCTATCCACATGGCTGGTTTTGAATTTATTCTTGTTTGCTTTCACAGGTGCCTTGCTCTTGTTGAATGAATGGCTTTGGGGTCTAGGTTTGAAGGGTTGGTTCCTCTTGAATATGATGTTTGGAAACTTTTTGGCCATGAAAGCATATGAAGTGTTTTCCATGCCATCTAGCTCTTCAAGAGTATAAAACTCTTCTTTTTCCTTCTCCTCAACAGGTTCAGTCACTTCACCTTCATTTTCTTCATCATCTACTATCTCTTATATCCTCAGCTGACTTGTAGATGCTTCTAGGTCTTGAACAGATTTGCTGACAATCAAGGCACATGATGTGTTTATCATCCTGCCTTGGTTGGCTTGGATAGCCCTCTTCTGAAGCAACTAAAGCTCATGAGTCTTTAAAACCCCATAGAGCACATCATATGTGACTTTGTTCAAATCTCTTTCTCTTAGAGAAATGACCCTTTGCTCTAGATGGTTTGGTGAAGACAATAGAAACTTCATGTTCAACTCATTGGTGCTGTAAACCTTCCCATTCATCTGTAGCTCAGTCACCAGCTTGTGAAACCTTTCAAACATGTTAGTAATGCTTTCCTTGGTCTGAGCCATGAAAGCTTCATACTGTGTAACCAGTATCTGTTTCTTGTTTTCTCTAACCTCCTCTGTTCCTTCACATAACACCTCAATATGATCCCACATCTCCTTTGCTATTTTACAAGAGGCTATGTTAGCAAACATTGACAGTTCCATAGAATCTATGATTAATAACATGAGATGACTGTCGAGAGCAACCATCTCCTTTTCTGTCTCTATCCATTTGGATGGTTCTTTAGCCACATTGGATCTTGGAATGGTTACAGTTCCAACAGTCTTTTCAGGAATCTCCTGTTGTGGAACAAAGGGACCATTCTTGAGTATCTCAGGATATAGAGGGTTGGCAGCTTTGATGAACAACAACATTTTAATCTTCCAGAGGTTGTAATTCTCTTTGTCGAACTTAGAGACCTTCACTGTTCCTGTAGTCTCTGGTGTATTCATGATCTTTTTCTGTTTTTAAATAAACAGCCTGCTTTGATACCACTTGTTGAGTATTGAATATACCAAAGAGAATACAGAGGGGGGGGGGTGAATGGATTCTCGACTTTTCTTTTGAATCTGCTTAGTCGTGTATGTGTTTTTGTGCTCAAACAAATATGAGTGTGGAAATATAAGACACAACAACACAATACTCACTTTAATCTAATGTTTTATTAGATCAAAATGTTGCTACAACCTGAGAACACAATTTCGTATTCTAAGCTTCTTTCTCAGAGAGATATTACTTGTAAAAACTATTGATCACTCTGTTTGATACTTGCTAAAGAAGTAGGGTTGTTCACTTATATCATGTGAACAACTTGCTTACAACAAATAAGGTAGCAAACAAATTTGCTTTCTAACGTGTCTATCCTATTTGAGTAAACATCCAAACTGCTACAGATTTGACTTCTTAGAACTCTATTCAGATCCACTTCTTTAGCTCTTTGTCTCTTGTACTATCTCTCCAAGCTTCTTTGTAGGCTTATCGTGCTTTACAGTATGTGGTCCATAAAGCGTCTTGGTTTGTTGCAGGTTTCTGACTTGTACAATTCTTCAGTATTTTGTCTCCAAGATTGGAGTCGAGAAGTAACTCTGTTGGTGATTCGAGAACTAGAATTGGCTTAATCGATAACTCTGAGTTCTTGAATACTGTTGAGTTGACATATCGAATCACTTCTCGAATAAGTCTTTTCTCCAGGAATCCTTGAAATATCGAATAGAGCATTTTACTTATCGAATCCCTGAGATATCGAATAGCTTCCTGAGTCATTGAGATATCGAATGGAACATTGACTTGTTGACTCCTAGAGAACTCGAATGATACTTTGACTTGTTGACTTCTTGAGTTCTCGAATGGAGTAGTCGACATGTCAAATCTCTAAGATATCGAATAGTACTGTCAGAGATATCGAACAGTGTCTCTTGAGATATCGAATCCCTGACTTCTCAAAAGCTAGACTTCTCGAATATGACAACATACTTCTCGAATAGGTACTTAGGCAAATCTTCATTCTTCAAAATCCAACTGTGTTTATTTTAACAGTCTTGTTCTTCAACCTTGAGGCATGATCCATGAATCTTCTTTCAAGCATTATTCTTTGACTTTAATTACAGTTACACAGATATAAAATTGATGCCTGTTACAAGTACTACAACAAGTAGAAACTCTACAGCTAGAGGTTCCCTCAGTCAAGAGGTCATATAAGTAATGCATAGCATTAAAAACAATTAGGCTTGTTATTAGATATACTCAGGCATGCCTCTGTGATTAACATTAACCTAAATTGATACGATTAGGATTGGATCATCTCCTATAAATGAGTATTCGGACCGAGTAATCAGCGGACTCAATAATTTGAATCCTATCTATGATATATATTTTTTGGACAAGTTTAATGATCTTGAACTTGCTCTTGATCTTGCAAGGCTTCATAACTTGTTACCAAGGTTTTCTTGTGCACAGGCAGGATACGAGGATTTAACCATTTAGCATAATTATTAATTACAAAAAGGAGATTTTTGAAAAATACAGATTTATGATATTTTTACCAAAATTAATGTTTCTTCTTTTTACAACAAAATAGAACCGAAATTAACTAAAAATGGAATCAAAATATAAATAAATATAAATTTTTGTCCAAATTGCATAAAAGAGTTTGATTTAGTTACACAGCGTTGTGCACGACATTTTTGTAAAAGTAAATAAATTCTCAAAATATTAACTAAAAATTATTGTTGTTAGAGGTAAACCCAGCAATGATCCAAATATCAAAATTTGGGGTAAATTATCCCAGATTCTCCTCCAGCAATCACTGATCCAAATTTCAGTTGGTTTAATATTAAAATATTGATTTTGTTATTTATATATTTTTAGTTTATTAAATTCAAAATTGATTTATAATTTTTTAATTATTTAATTAATAATAGTACATAATTAATAAAATGAATGTGTTTTTTGTTAACTAAGAACACAATTTTAATATTATTTACGTAAATTAAAAAATTTATATCTTTAGTTTATTTAATTTATAAAATATAATATAAATAGTTAATAACAATTAAACATTAAATTTAAGAATAAATAATTAGATATAATATTTATGTAATATAATATGTAAATAGTAATTTGGTCAAAATTTAGATTAGGGTGAAGGCCCAAAATAATCATTTTTGGGATAAATTTGTCCAAATTACTGATTCTGGATAAGTTGGCCCTAAATACCGACGGGATACGGTATTGCGTGCGTCGTATCCTTCAAATACGGCATTTCGTGTGCCGTATCATCATCTGATACGGCGTTTCACGTGCCGCAACATCGTGATACGGCATTTGGTGTAACGTATTAGGTTAAAAGTTAGTACCCCTGGCAGGGCCTATAAGAGTATCAGCATTGATACGGCGTTTCGTGTAAAGTATCAACGCTGATACGGCACACCAAACGCCGTATTAGCTGCTGATACGGCACACGAAACGCCGTATTTGGCACTGATACTTTACACGAAACGCCGTATTAGATCGGTAAATAGGACCAGACATGCTCAAATATGATTATTTTGGTAATTTTCTCTTTAGATTATACAGTTAGAATTGATCAAAAAATTTAGAACAAAATTTAAATAAATTAATAATACAAATTTAAATTTTTGGATCAAGATAAAAAAAAAAACCAAACCAAACATACCCAGTATATCCCGCTCAGAGCAGGGTCTGGGGAGGGTAGGTTGTACGCAGACCATGCCCCCACTTTTTAGGGTAGGGAGGCTGTTTCCGTGAAGACCCTCGGCTATGTGCACGGCATATATGGTGTGTGAAATAAACAAAGGAATCTAAAGGACATGCGATAACGTTCATAGCAATACCTGAGCCCATGGTTTTCTCCACACGGGACTTACCTACCATGCCCCTGGATACCACCAAGCGAAGCTCCCTGCACCTGCACCTGCACAACCAGGAAAAATATGATAATAAAATAATAAATGAAAATGGACAAGATATCGGAAAAAGCCAGACTCCTATGATAAGGTCATCCATGACAACCCAACTCTGAGGAACTCCACTACAGAGCCGTCCCCTAGAAGAGAGTCCACCACTCTGATTTGGCGCCTCCACGAACCCCTGTCAGCGGTCATGGACTCACTTAGGTTCAAAGCCTTCAAATCCAACTTAAGCTGTTCTTCCCAAGACCTCCTCGGTCTGCCTCTCCTCCTCACCCCCACAACCGAAAGACTCTCGACCCTTCGCACTGGGGCTTCCGGCCGCCTCCTACGGACGTGGCCGAACCATCTCAACCCCCCTTCCCTAACTTTCGCAGAAAAAGGCGCCACTTCGAGCTCGGTCCTGAACACCCTATTAAGGATTCTATCTAGCATCGTGCGGCCACACGACCACCGCAACATCCTCATTTCAGCTGCTTCCAACATGCTTTCGTGGGTTTTCTTCGCTGCCCAGCACTCCGAACCATATAACAACGCAGGCCGAATAGCCGCTCTATAGAATCTCCCTTTCAACTTTAAAGGAACCTTCTTGTCGCACATCACCCCTGACGCTGCCCTCCACCTACGCCACCCAACATTAATACGATGCTTGACATCGTCTTCAACCTCACCTTCCTTCTGGATGATCGACCCCAGATACTTGAACTTATCCGTACGTGGGACGATCTGATCTTGGATCTTAACCTCCACCCCTTCTTCGATGGCCTCGCCACTGAAGTTGCACCAGAGATACTCGGTTTTAGTTCTACTCACCCGCAAGCCTTGAGACTCCAAAGTTGATCTCCATAGTTCCAACTTCTCGTTGACCTCCTCCCTAGACTCCGCCACTAGCACAATATCGTCTGCGAAGAGCATGCACCACGGGACGGCGTCTTGGATCCCGCGTGACATGACATCCAGGATAAGTGCGAAAAGGAGAGGACTAAGGGCCGATCCCTGATGAAGCCCAATCTCCACTGGGAAGAAACGTGAGTCACCCACTGGGGTCCTGACACAAGAACTAGCTTGGGAGTACATATCTTGAATCACCCTAACGTACGCCGACGATACACCCCGCTCTACGAGGGTCTTCCAAATCGCTTCCCGGGGGATACTGTCATAAGCCTTCTCGAGATCAATAAACACCATATGAAGGTCTTTGCGGCGCTCCCTGAACTTCTCCATAAGGCGTCTGACGAGATGAATGGCCTCGATCGTCGATCTCCCTGGCATGAAACCAAATTGATTCTCTGAGATAACCACTTCTCTTCTAATCCGGTCTTCTACCACACTCTCCCAGAGTTTCATAGTATGGCTGAGTAATTTAATACCTCGATAGTTACTACAACTCTGAGCATCTCCTTTGGCGTAGTAATTGAAAGGAAAAAGTTCTTCATATGTAGTTGATACCAAGACTCCAAAAGGTAAAGTTTTGAGTTAAAAAAATTCGCTAGAGAACGTGTAAGGGGCAAATCCGTCAACTTAAAAAGCTCTCTCTCTAAATCACTTTTATTTTCTCTCTTTATAACAGAACCAGTCTCATTTACTAGCAATGCTCTCTCTTTTCTTCACCGGCGCTGACGCTGTTAAACACCTATCCATCTACAAACTCACCGCTAAATTCATCGACATCCTCGCCGGCGAAGGCGTCGCCGGCGTCGGGCCTGCCGGAATGTGGACGGACTCTTCTAATCCCAACGCCGCTGTAGTCGTCGCCGTCACTGCCGTCGCCGGAATCGCCATAGCCGCCGCTGTTCTCTACTCTAGTAGGTAAATACTACAATACTTACACAACATATACATACATACACAGTATAAACCCTAGATTTTGATGTAAATTAGTAAAATTAGTAAGAATAGATTAATGAAAGGACTACGGGCGAATTAAAACTTCGTCGAATTTATCTTCGTCTTCGATATCATCTTCATCGTGGAGTCAATTGAGATCACTTTTTGTTGTAGTTGCTTCGTCCTCACCTGCTTCAATTTCTTCTTCTGATCGGTGAGTTTTTTTGTTCTGTTCCGGTTTCGTGTAGTAGTCACTTATTCAGCTCAAATTTAGCTTGTTTTCGATGTTTTTGTTCAGATCTCAGTTCGCTACTGCTTTCATTTTCCGAGTTGGGTTTTCAGACAGCCGTAAAAGAATTTAACAAATTTTAGTATTCATTCCGTTAATAGAAAGACTAATTTGACAACAATTTGTGTATAATTATGTTTTTATTTAAATTATTGTTTCGTTCTGCTTGTTTCGGTTCTGAGTTGTTCGATAGTAGTAAATAGTCGGTTGATGTTTTCTGTGTTTGTTAGATGCTTCTAAATTTAGTTATCTGCTTGTTCCTTTTCTTTTTCTTTGATGCTTTGATTTAGACTGTTTGAGATGCATGTTCATGATAGCTTTACTTTGATTGCCATTGTGGTCTATAGATGTAGGTCAGTAGGGGTTACATGGAACAATTTGAGTTGTACCAAACTTTTTTCAAGCCAGTAATTGTGCATCATTCTAAATCAATGTCATTAAAAAGATCCAGACGATACAACACACATTGTAAGATAATGTAGATTGGCCCAATCTATTGTGAAGGCTTCTTGATTTAGCTTAAAACAACATAATTGTCTGTTGGAACCTGTCCGACCTCTTGCATTCCCTATTCTGGTACTTTCACCAGAACACAAGGAGGGAAAGGCTGGGAGTCTGGGACACGACGTGAATATATTGGATTGTATTAGAAGATGAACAACATCGAAAGTTCAGATCAAGGAGGACTGTACCATCTGTTTAACATTTCATTGCATTTTGCTTTTCCCATATCAGTTCTCACTTATCCTAGGCATCCCTTCTGTATCGGTTCCTTGGCTTACATTCAGTAATTATTTTTTCCAGCAAAATGAGAAACTCTTTTATCATAATTCTTGTAATTCCTACACCCTAAGACCAAGCTTTGCTCAGTTGAGTGGAATAAAAAGGAGGTTGGTACAGAATTGAATGAAATGAAGAGGTTTAGAGGTGGAAAAGTAATTTGGAGGAGGTGAGTGGAGAAGATGATAAGCGTATAAAGTTATTTTAGGTTTCTGAGACTTATAAGTTAAAAGTGGTAGAAAGGAATGAACACTTTTACTTCCTACTTCATACTGTACCTTCAAGCCCCATACACAATACTGATGTTTTGTTGAATTCCTATTGTTTTTGTAATTCAGTTGCATAGCTGTTTCACAATTTCATATTCATCGCAAGCTTTACCAGATTCTTCAAACCCTCCAACATCTTCCTCATCCTCTCTATATCAGCATCCATCCACATTATTCTAATTGGCCTGTTTTTTCTTTCTTTCCCTTAACATGTACTACTCCTTAAAAATCTTCCTTTCTATTTCAGTAGAGGTATGTACTGAGTCTACTGACGTCACTACATGTTTATACTATATGCATTTGTTAAGACATGTTAAAAAATTAGTTTAAATGCTCAGGGCAGTATATTGCATTAATCTTCGCCTAAATGTGGAGGTTAATTCTTAGTGGAAATGAGTATATTATAAAGGGCCTGTGATGAGGAACGAAAATAAAGAATTAAAATATATGTTTATTATTAGTTTATACTTGTCTAGTGTAGATATAAATGATGTATTTAATCTTAATGTTTTATATGTGGGGCTAGGAGTTTATTATTTAAATAGTTTAATTAGAATAAAGGCCATTTGTTTACGGGCCTTAGGTCCATTAGGTTTAGTACTAGGGTTTAATTATTCTATATAAGTGATGTAATCCCCCACATATTACTAAGCTTTGATTATACACTTTTTCTTGGGAATAATATTGATTAATTATTCTTGGGATTCGTATAATTCATTGGTTTATCTGTTTTTGTTCAATAAATCTTCATTTTCAAGATCTATCCTGCATCAATTGGTATCAAAGCCGAAATCTTGTTTTTTGCTGGCAAAAAAAATTTCGTGTTTTACTGTTCATCGACGTAATCACTGTTCATCGACGTGGTCACTGTTCACCGGAGCCCTGACTCTAATCAGCCACCATCCCTCACACCAATCACCACCACAACACCGATGTACCCACCAGAAAACACCGAACCCGCTGCCTATTTAAGTACCCACAACCCTAATTCCCTAAATTCCCAATGTTTAAATCGTACCCGACCTGATTTAAACCCTACTTCCTAAATTACATCCAACCCGACCCAAATCCTTAACCCTAATTGCAATTCAGATCAATCACAAGCTGTTGCTACTGGTTTGGAAGTGGTTAAGGATCAGAAGTACGAAGAAGAAGACGCACCTGCCGGAGTTGCTGTTGTTGTTGCCAGATTCTCGATGAAATCGCTATCGGAGCTGCTACAACTTGCTGTTCAGTTCTTCCATCACAAAGCTGTGCCATTCCTCTTTCCGGAACATCTCCAGTTACTTATTTGCTGTTTTTGCGTAAGAAACAAAAGGGTAACCCACATCTGGCTATTTCATATATACATACACCTGTGAAGCAAGGGTGCGGGTGCGGGTGCGGGGATACGTGGTACGGGGATACGTCAATTCGGCAAAATTAAAAATATTGGGATTCGGCTGCGGGGGGATTCGGCAAATATTAAAATATTAAAAATATATATTATATATATAATTAATTTAAAAAATTTAAAAAATTTAAAAAATAGCATTCAGTGGCATAAAACATTTTATAATAACTATATTTTATCTTTATTAATATTACTTTCTGAAAAGTCAAATTAAAAAAAAATCAACACATGTGAACAGAACCTGGGTTAATTACTCAATTACATGTACAGTCAATTAGTCAAACACAGTTACACTTACACACAACCCGACATATCACACATACAATATATACATACAGGCCAGATGTATATATACACTCAAAAAACTGAAGAAGATAGAAGAATAAATCGATACATATATATAGTCATACACAAATCGATACATATACACATAAATCGTTGCATATATATACATATATAAACGGGAGGAAGAAGAAGCGGGCTTGTAGATGGAGTCGTCGGTGGCGGAGACGACAAAAGCGAAGGAGATGACGAGAACGAAGTAATTACAAAAACTACCCCTCCCGAATCCCCTTCCCGTATCCCCACGAATCCCCGCTGCAAAGTACGGGGATACGCCCGGTGGCGCACCCGGTACGCACCCGGCCGCACCCGGCCGCACCCGGCCGCACCCAGTGCGCGGTGCGTGAGGTAAGTGGCGCACCCGTGCTACCCAGACATACACCCATTCATATATACATATCCTGTTCCCTGCTTTATTTCGTTGTTAAGTTACCAGACCCCACAATTTAATCAGCCTTTAATCCTCAAAATTTTGCATTTATGCTATGTTTTAAATCATGTCTCGACACATCCAATCCGATATTAAGCGAGTAAAAGATTACATACGTATTCTTGAGGATGAATGTGATGCATTGTACTACGAAGCCTATGTTTGCTATCGTGAAAGTAAGTTATTTGAATATAAGCTTACATTGAAGGAGTTAGATAATCAATATGATGAACTTAAAAGGTTGCAAAAGAAGTACAACATTGAGCTGAGGGAAGAAATGTACAAACGTGAAAAAGAGGAATTACATAGGACCGTTAAAATTCTTACATCCCAAGTTGAACGCCTTGTACATTTGGAGAATGCGAAGAAGGTTAAAAGGGATGAAATTTCAATGGAAATTGAGCAGCATGTTGAAGAAGCTGCTACGGAAGTATCAGTTGAGGAGGTTAAACAAGTTATTGAAGATCCAATTGAGGAGGTTAAACAAGTTGAGCATACAGAGGTTGCTATTGAGGAGCAAGTGGAAGAAACCAAGCCACAACTTGATTGCTTTCAAAATGTCGAGGATCGTAAAGTAGTTGATGATATTATTGAGGTTGAGTGTATCGACTTCATCATTCCTGAGTAGTTGCCTAAGCCTCCTTCGCTTGCTAGTCAGTTTTCAAAGTTTTTTGCATCAAATCCGTACATCTTCAAGTGGAAACACTTTTTATTTGTTCCAGCTCAGTCTTGCCTGGTTCTTGAGTTCTGCAAAACTCGTGGTCGAGTTTTCTCTAACAAGGGGAGAATGATGAGGAACGGAAATAAAGATTTAAAATATATGTTTATTATTAGTTTATACTTGTCTAGTGTAGATATAAATGATGTATTTAATCTTAATGTTTTATATGTGGGGCTAGGAGTTTATTATTTAAATAGTTTAATTAGAATAATGCCCATTTGTTTACGGGTCTTAGGTCCATTAGGTTTAGTACTAGGGTTTAATTATTCTATATAAGTGATGTAATCCCCCACATATTACTAAGCTTTGATTATAAACTTCTTCTTTGGAATAATATTGATTAATTATTCTTGGGATTCGTATAATTCATTGCTTTATCTGTTTTTGTTCAATAAATCTTCGTTTTCAAGATTTGTCCTGCATCAGCCTGTTAGTTTAGCCCAAGGTTACTTGTTCTAAATTTTCTTGTGGAATAAGTTTGAAGTGGTATAGTTGTACTTGTATTTTCCACTCAAGCTAATGGCAAAAGATGTGATTTTCCTGAAAAGAAGTTGAGAAATATTTGGGACATAGAAGTTAAGGGAGCAGATGCTTTACAGTCTCCAAACTAGGGGTGTAAACGGGTCAAACTGTTCGTGAGCTACTCGAGTTCGGCTCGTAAAATATTCAAATTCGACTCGATGATAGTCGAGTCGAGCTGTTCGGATACTTTACCGAGGCGAGCTCGAGCTTCAAATTACTCGGCTTGTAAGGTTCGCGAGCCTAATCGAACCTATATTATTTTTAATTTTTATATATCATATATATATTTTTATTTAAATATTTAATATTAATATATAATTTATATATTTAATCGAGTCGAACTCGAGTCGAACTTGAACCGAACTCGAGCCGAACCGATTATATTCAAGTTTTTGCCAATATTCGATGAAATCGATTCGAGCTTTCGAGCCGAACTCGAACATATTGAACTTTCTACGAGTCGAGCTTCGAGCTTAAAATTGAAGCTCGGTTGAACTCGAGCTCGAGCTCGTGCTATTTAATCGAGCTCGAACTCGACTCGATTACACCCCTACTCCAAACTCTCTGGGGAGAAGTGAGAAAGAAGAGAACTACCCATCTTGTATCGATAATCAGAACCCTTTTTTTCCTAATTTACCGTAATTAAGTTTATTACAGATTTCAAGCATTACTGTTGATAAAAAGCACCAGTATAGCTAACTAAACAATATATCATAGAGGAGATTTGGTTGAAGATTGAAACGATAGGAATATATGATAGAACCGGGTTGTGAGAAGAACACGGAGATAAACAGAAGACAGAGATGTATCCTGATGTTAGAGGCTAATAGAGAGACAAGTAACGTATACTACTGCTTTATTCTATCTCATTCATATCCAAGGACCAAACTACATAACATATAATTGATCATTTTATCTACTGCAACACTGTACAATGAGCATAAATCAAATGTGAAACCACCAAATATTAGTGCATTGTCCACTTTTTCCACTATGAGTTACTGCAGTGTTTTTTGTATTCTAAATAGTCTGAATTGCAATTTATTGAAAAATGTTGATCGATTGTACTGTAGTGACTGTACAAATTGTTGTATAGTAGCTTAAAGCATGTTTTTAAGCGATAGCTAGCTGCCAAATTTAGATGAATATGTTATTCATTAATACTATTGAGTTATTGATCAATACTTTTTTTTTTGGTTTGGGCTTTTTTTTCTGTGCATCTTCTTGTTTAAAAAATTACATGCTTTCATCTGAAAACAAAATCCTTGGCTTCCAAGTAATGGTTTATCTATTTAAGCTCTTGTAATCTTTTATTATTGAGATGGACATGTATGCGGATTCATTGTGTGTTTCTCAATTCTATGCGGATTTATTGTGTGTTTCTCGCCAATTCTTTGCGGAGAAAGGTATTTACCCTTGTTTTACCCCTTTTCTAGCCCTTGTCCTATATCAATAACTGAATTATGTAGCTAATTCTTTAGTATAGAACAGGGATTTCCATGTCAGATATATGCTCTATTAGATATTCACATCTGTGAATAACAAAAAGTTTAGCAGGACTCTAGGTATTCTTGATCTCGTTCTGCTTGTGGTGAATCATCATTGTTACGTTGATGATGCTTATAGATGCTATATTTTTCAGAAGAAGGGTTAATGGGTTATTAATGTAGCTTATAATTTACTTATCTAATTCTGTTGCACATGAAAATACAAATTGATTCTTCCTCATGCACAGAATTTATTACAGATTTACCGTTAATGTACAAGGAAGAATATTTTTGTTCAGGAAGACTTGAACTCTCAGCATATAGATTTAATACGTGATGTTACCTGCTTTGTTGTGTGCTCTTATGTAATACCATGTAGTATGCACGTCAAGATATAATATTTAATAGATTTGGACCCAGTTTTATGCTAAACCAGTAAACCGATTGCGGGTGATATTACTAGATGAATGCTGAATTATGTAGCTAATTCCTAGGATAGAATAGGGATTGTCATGTCAGATACATGCTCTATAAGATATTCCCATCTGTGAATAACAAAAAGTTTAGCAGAACTCTAGGTATTCTTGATCTGGTTCTGCTCACTTGTGGTCAATTATCATTGTTTCGTTGATGATTCTTTTAGCTGCTATAATTTTCAGAAGGATTGTGAATGTAGCTTACGATTTAGTGATCCAGTTCACTTGCACATGAAAATATAAATTGATTCTTCCTCATGCACATAAAATTTATTACAAATTACCATCAATGTATAAGGAAGAATATTTTTGTTAAGGAAGACTTGAACTCTCAACATATAAATTCTATACGTGTTACTATGTACACCAATCATTTGTTGTTCACTATTACTTGATACTATGTAGAATGTACGTTAAGATATAGTAGTTTTTAATGAAAAGCATTTTTTTTTCTTGCCTATAAAATTCACAAAGATACTTGATTGTAAAGTTCTTGTGAATCTTTGATATATGTAGTTTGATTGCTTAAACTTCTTATTAATTGCGACTATTATACAATATCAGGGGTCATCTGATATCTCCTTGGTCTCGTTCAAAAAGAAAACCTGCCCTTTCACCTGAGCAGTGGAGACTTTTGTTTACACCTGAGGGGAAATTTCATTGTAGCGGAGTTAAGTTCTTAAAAAAAGTCCGGAGTGGAGTAAGTCCATTTTATATTTGTAAATTTTCTCTTTCATGTGTACTTTTGCGCTAATGTCTCAAATGAATTGTAATTTAGGGTGTTGATCCTAGGATCAGGTCAGAGGTCTGGCCGTTCCTGCTTGGCGTGTAAGCACCATTACCATCATCCTTTTTGTAAACTTGCATTGTAAACAAGCTACAACATATGCATATAAGTTGGTGTTAACAAATCAGAACAACTCTAAGAAACAAAATAAGCCAAATAGTTTCAAATGCACTCATGAACAAACTTTATGATTTGCAGTTGTTTGCTTCAATGTCCGATATTATGTGCCTGATGTCTTTAGTCTTATATTCCTCCAATCTTTTTAAAAGGATCGATATCATCCTAATTGTTCTAGTGAACTAGTATATTCTACATCTTGGGGTCAGAGCATAAGAGGAGTTTTTTATATATCTCCTCCAGTATTCAAGAACCTTCAGCTCTTCATAAGTGACTAATTTGTTACGATTCTCTATTACATCGAAAAGATTTGAGTGCCTCAGTTTAGTCAAGTTTCTCCTTGCCAAAAACTCAGCAAAGATTTGGACCCAGTTCCATGCTAAACCTATTGTGGGCCTGTACTTCCTATCCTCTAATGACTTTGTTAAACGCAAGTGAAAGGAACTATATATGAATTGCTGGGTCCTAAGTATGTGTACTCAGAGAAGTATCTGAAACTTGACTCTCCTATTTTTATCATTTCTACCCTGTTGCGACCAATACCTGCAGAAGAAATGTCTGTATGACTTCTGATCACTTTTTTTGAACTTATCCGTAACTTTTTGCATATGTTTATGCTTTTTGAGAGAGGCAATACAGTGTTAGGCTAAAGTCATGTGCGTCCGGATGCTTCTATGTCTCAACATATGCATTCACCTAGTAAAATAGAACATACTTTTTTTTTTGTTTTTTCAATGTAAATCTTTGTTGCTAGTGTGCATTAGTAACCGTATATGATCTTTCTAAATTAGAAAAGCTAAAACAGGAAAGGGAAACTTTTTGCATTGATAAAAAAGCTGCTGATATTGTTATTCTTCTTCCCTTGCAGCTACGAATTGAATAGTTCTGAAGAAGAAAGACGTAAATTAAGAACGGAGAAGAGGTCAGCCTTCCAACTTCCTTTCATCTTTATCCCAAGATTATTTAGTAATTTAAAAACAGATTTCGACCCTATCATACTAGTCTCTCCATTTTTCATTACAAAATATTGTTACTGAATGTTATACATTCTTTGTTGCATAATATGGATATTGAGCAATGAAAAAGGTATCAGTATTTGCCAAATTCAGTAATGGTATTAATCCATTGAAGAAGATACTCTAGGCAGTTGAAAACATTAACCTTACCATCAAAAGGATACAGTTAAGAGTTATTTTGCTTGTTGCTTTCCTTTTAATCTGCACAAGTCAAGCATTGGAAGTATAGAGAGTAAGGTTATGTTTGTTTAACAGGATTAGAATTATAGGAATATTTCCAGTTTGGTCTCATTTGACCACAATTCATTCTATAAACAATTTCATACACTAAATCTTATCATTTACAGTTCTTTTTTTTTTTTTTTTTTTGGGTTTTTTTTGGGGGGGGGGGGGGGAACTATCTTCTTGGTATTAAATAAAAAAGAGTCCACCTTAAAACGAACTAAAAGATCGTGAATTACAACTATTCTGAGGGATTAAATATAATAAATTCAGAGCAAATTGAATATAATCTTGGGATTATATCCCGGGTAGAGTCATAGACCAATTGTTGGGAAGGCATGGGTTCGACAACAGCTTGAGTGTTTATTATTATTTTTTTTTTGGGATATTCCATTTGGTACCATTGTAAAAATGACTTTTCCATTTGGTACCATTTTCCATGTGGTACCATTCACTAGTTAACTTACGATGGTACCATTTGAAAATACAGATACTAACATTTTGGCTGACGGAGTGGCATTTCATGGAAAAACCAATTGTATAATGGTACCATTTGGAATCAAAAATAGTGAATGGTATTTCATGGAAAAACCAATTGTACAATGGTACGATTTGGAATTTCCCTTTTTTTTTTTGTGTGTGTGAGCAAGTGATTCATTTTTCACTGTCTCTGTGTTCTTTCTGTATTAAATAGAACTGAGATTTCGTTTTTTTGCAGAAAGGAATACGAAAAACTAAGGAGACGATGTCGCCGACTTTTGAAGTCCAAGAACAGTCTGAAGGTGAACGAAAGTAGTGGAATGAACAATGTTGGAGATGATGAGAATCATAGTCAAGCCAAAGATTCTGCCGCTGACACTGAAGAATACAGAAGTAGCAGGGAATCTCCATGTAGCAAGGAGATGAAACCTTCTGCTGAATACTCAGATGACCTCTCAAGTACCTTTCTGGAAAAGGATGAGAATTATAGTCGAGCCCTAGATTCTGCTGCCAAAATCGACGAAGACAGAAATAGCAGGGAATCTCCATGTAGCAAGGAGATGAAACCTTCTGCTGAATACTCAGGTGACCTCTCAAGTACCTTGCTGGAAAAGGATGAGAATTATAGTCAATCCCTAGATTCTGCTGCTAAAATCGAAGAAGACAGAAGTAGCAGGGAATCTCCATGTAGAAAGGAGATGAAACCTTCTGCTGAATACTCGGATGACCTCTCAAGTACCTTGCTGAAAAAAGATGAGGATCATAGTCGTGCCATAGATTCTGCTTCTGTCGCTGAAGAAGACAGAAGTAGCAGGGACTCTCCCTGTAGCAAGGAGATGAAATCGTCTGCTGAATACTCAGATGACCTCTCAAGTGCCTTGCTGGAAAAGGATGCTGGTTTAGCAATAGTCACAGATGTTAAGACTTATGAGACGGAGTCATCGGACTCAGACTCTTACTCCTCTCTTGAAGTGAGTCAAACTTTTACCACAACAGAGAGCACTGAGGAGAAAGGTCCTGAAGTTACATACAATGCAGATTCTTCCGAAACTAAAAGCCAATCAAAATCAACAAAAAAAGAAGATTTTACAACTTGGCAGCGCATCATCCGTCTAGATGCAATTCGTGCTAATGGAGAATGGGTAGCATATTCTCCAGCACAGGCTAAAGTGCCAGCTGAAAGGGCACGGAGTTCTGCTGAGGCTGTTGAGTTGAAGGACTATGATCACCTTGAGCCATGCATGATCTTTCATGCTGCTCGACTAGTTGCAATTCTGGAAGCATATGCAGTGTATGACCCTGAAATTGGCTACTGCCAGGGTATGAGTGATTTACTTTCTCCGATAATAACAGTGATGGAAGAAGACCATGATGCTTTCTGGTGTTTTGTTGGATTTATGAAGAAGGCTCGACATAATTTCAGGCTTGATGAGGTGGGGATCAGACGGCAACTGAATAGGGTTTCTACGATCATCAAATGCAAAGATTCTCATCTTTTTAAACATTTGGAGAAGCTTGAAGCAGAGGATTGCTTTTTCGTGTATAGGATGGTGGTGGTTCTCTTCAGAAGGGAATTGACTTTTGAGCAGACATTGTGCCTCTGGGAGGTAATGTGGGCAGATCAGGCAGCAATCAGGGCCGGTATCAGGAAGTCCGCGTGGAGCAGAATTAGGCATTCAGCGCCGCCAACGGAGGATTTGTTGCTTTATGCTATTGCAGCATCTGTACTGCAGAGAAGAAAGCTTATAATAGAGAAATACAGTAGCATGGACGAGATAATTAGGGAGTGCAATAGCATGGCAGGGCATCTTGATGTGTGGAAGCTCCTAGATGATGCACACAACTTAGTGATCAGTCTCCATGACAAGGTAGAAACTCCATTTGATGGCTGAATCCGAAAATCTGCGTACATTTACTCAACACAAGCATATTGCTATTGTTGTGCCTGGGTTTGTTGTACTAGTTCCGGGGAAATGGATACTTGAGAAGTGCAATACACTAAAGTATGATATTTATCGAGTCTACGATGCATTGCACCTTTGGCTTGCCAGACTTATGGGAATTACATCATGTAAAGACTAAAGACTGAAAAAGATTAAAATGCTAGTATGGTAATAGAATCGACGTTCTGGGATCTTTACTATACAAACGGTTCGGTTGGTTTGGGTCTTTGTGGAAATCAGATCCAGATCTAAACATATATGTTGGATCTAGAACTAGATCCGGATTCAATTGAAATCCAAATTCCTAGATCCAGACCCGAATCCTTTGGTTTCGGTTCGGTTCAGGTTTTAATCAGGTCTCAATTTATTTATACAATTATTCAAAGAATTCATTTTGGTTTAGGTTTAATTATTTATCAAATAGAAAAATCCATTTAATCAATTGTCAAGCAAAATGTAAATTCTAAATGAATGCATGCATCATTCAAAAATATATAACTAACAGATGAATAGTAAAAATATGTATCTTAATTTGCAACATTTGCATGTCAAATAGGCAAAAACCGACTTTTATGTTTTATTTTTCTCTTTATAAAATTAGTCTTTTTATAATATATGAACGAACAAATGTTATTAATGAAACATCTTATAGTTACTTCATTCAAGTTGGATGGGGCTTAAAATAATAGCATTAAAATATGATACATCTTATAGTTGTGAAGTTAAATTAGTGTTAGAAAATAATGATTTTTGAAAATATCATTATTATAGCCAAAATTCGGTTCGGGTATTCCAAGATGGATTCGGGTCAAATACGGGTTCAATTTGGGGAATTCTAGGATTAATTAGGGTTTTGGCAGTAAATAAAGAAGTCAGGACGCGCCCTCTCTTCTTCTACGAAGAGGGCGCGCCCTAAATAGAGAAACATAGTGACAGGTTTATTTAAGTTGATTTTTTGAGAAGACATTGAAGGAATCTCTTTTAGGATTCCACTCAAGTGTGGATTCCGTTTAAGATGAGATTCTACTCAAGCTGGAATTCCAGAAAGTTGAAGAATTCCCTCCTGTCGTATCTCAGGAGGGGGATGTCCGTCGCAAAAGGCCTCCAAGGGTTTTGCCTGGATATAAGGACCCTTCTTAAACACTAAAGGCGCGCCCTTTGGTGGAAAGATGGGGACTTCTGGTGTGTGCTTTGGGAGCTCTGTTCCTGTAGCCAATGGGCGCGCTCTCATTGGGGAACTTCGGAGTAATCCTGCACTTTGCACCCAAAAGCTCTGGATCACCTTTCCTGCTATCTGGTGGGTGCTTCTCATTCGGGGGACAGGGATGCGTTCTGAACTTGGGGTAAACCACGGCTATACCTGCATCCTTGAAATCAAGAAATAGCTGGTAACGGATAGGACTAGTCCTCGACGGGGGAAGTTTCCTTATCCGTGAAGTCTTGAGATCTTGGATGAGTCTTGGGCCTTTGTGGTTAGGCCTCATAGTAGAACATTCCGGAAGCTAGTCCGTTATCCAAGCCCATTTGGGTTTCTTGTTCTCCAAGAACTACGTCTGGCTTGATCCCCTATAAATACAGGGGTACGTACGCCGATTGAGGGGTTGGAAGTCGAGTGCTCTGAATAGCCGCCACTAACCCTATCAATCTCAGCCACCAACTATCTGCAGCCACCACACACTACCACTTTTTCCGGAGAAAAACCACCGTCTAAGATCTTGTTTCCGGCGACGTACCTCGAATTTTGTTGTTCCCAAATTCCTCCGTCAACAAATTGGCGCTAGAAGGAGGGGAGCCAATCAAGATCTACATCTTAGGAGGAAAAGATGTCTCACAATCATGGTAGTGGTTCTCAAGAAGAAGATGGTTACGATTCTGAAGATAGCTTGGGAGATAACCAAGCGCATCATGAGGCTTATGTCCCGGAAAATATTGCTGCTCCTCCGCGACATCATGGAACTCCGGCCGCCATCGGTGGACAGCCGCCCGTTCTCATCAGTAATTCGGCATTAATGGAACAGCTGTATGTTATGCAAGATGCCATAAATAGTTTCGGGACGAGATTGGGTTCTGTGGAGGAAGAGCAAGAATCAAGGAGAAAATCTCGGAGTATCCCACGAAATCATCGCCGATCAGGAAAATCTCCTCACACCGAGGAAGATTCTCGAAGGAGGGAGGAAAGTCACGAAAAGAGATTTCAGCTGGTCACTCCTCGAAGGTTAGATTATTCTGATCCTATTGTTGAACATCCTAGTGAAAATAATTCTGAGCGCAGGTTGATGAATCCTCAAGAGAGGGCGCGCCCTCATCCTCACCGTTCAGGGCGCACTCCTCGTGAGATCCAAAGGGATGAGGAGCAAATGGCTAAAGAAATGAGAGATTTTGCTAGCTTGAAAGAACGCCTTGGGATAAGGCTTGATGATGATGATTTGAGGATGGTGCTCCTCGAGCTTCAGAAGAAAGACAAGTATATGGAATCGAGGCCCCATGATTCACAGCGCGCGCCCCCTGATAACAGGTTGAGGCCCCTTGGACATGAGCGAGCCCTTCCACAAAGTCATGATCCACAGCGCGCGCCCCCTGACAACAGGTCGCGGCCCCTTGGACATGAGCGAACTCATGATAATCCACAGCGCGTGCCCCCTGTTCAAAACAGGTCGCGGCCCCTTGGATTCGAACAAACTCCTCATCGTGATAATGCTGGAAGAAGAAACCGTGATAACGGTGACAGAAGAATGGATTGGTACCAGGGAAATAGGCGCCCCCGTAATCAGGGCGCGCCCTCAGGTGGGAGATCCCCCCGCATCCATCAAATCCCCTCAAGCACCTCCAGTGAGTCCAGGTCGAGGACGCACTCTCACTCGGGAGGACAGTATCAGAGAGGTTCTCAAGGGAATTCACAACCTCATGGAAATCCCGAGGGTCAGCAAACTCAAACTCGAGCGGAAGTTGTAATTCAACCACAAGTAGAGGTTCAAGGAGGCATTCAGACAGCGGCTCCACCGCCGCCTCCACCCCCGGGGGGTACTCAGACTGTGGAACAACCTAATATCCAGAATATTCCTGGAGTGGGAACATTTAATGTAGATGATTTAAAGAAACTCCTTGCTCACCTGGATGGAGGAAGAATATCTGCAACTGCGCCAACATCCTCTCCCTTCTCGATTGAAGTTAGAGAGGCACAACTTCCTGCTGGGTATAGATCAATGACAAATGATTTGCGATTTCATGGAAATGCAGACCCTGTGGAATTCCTTGGGCGTTTCGATATCGAGATGGATGTCTATCAAGTTACGGAATTGGCTAGATGTCAATTGTTGGCGGCAACTTTCAGAGAGAGTGCTCAGCAATGGTTTCAGAAGCTTGGTCCAGGGGTAATTACATCGTGGCAGGTGATGAGGAACTTGTTCTTGACTAAGTTCCAGGCCGCAGTAAAATATGCTCCTCCGGTCACAACCTTGGCCAATATCAAGCAAAGGGAAGGGGAGAGTTTGCAATCCTATTTCAAGAGATTCAACTCAGAATCCACTATGGTGAGAGGAGCAACAGATGAAACGCTCAAGAGTTTCCTAATAGCTGGATTGTCAGTAGGAACTGATTTCTGGAAACATCTTCAAGGACGGGATCCACCTACGTTGGCTGATGTGTTTGCGCAAGCTGAGTCTTTCAAGATTGTGGAACAATCCTTGGCGGATAACCGAAAAACTGACAGTCAGAACGGTTCCAAGGGAAAGATTGGTAAAAGGAAGGATAGGTCTCCTAGTCCTACTCGTCGTATAGCAACTGGTGCGAACCGGGTAAATTTAGCTGAAACTGGAAGGAATTTGGGGCCACCCGATACATACACTTACGATCAAAGGCCGGGTAACTATACTCCTTTAGCAGCTTCTATTGAACATATCTTTGAGGTGAATAAGAACAAGGGGTTCTTCAGAAAGCCGGAACCATTGACCTCTTGGCAGAGTAAAGATAAGAAAAAGTATTGTGAATTCCATGAATCCTCAGGGCATAACACTCATGAATGTCGTCAGCTCAGGGAAGAGATTGAGGATTTGATTAAGGAAGGATACCTGACGGAATGGATTGTTAGGGAGGTGAAGAAGCATAGGGAGAATCCTGACAGGAGAGATGGAGGGCGCGCCCTCCATGGAGATGGTAAACCGGAAGAGAAGAAATTCGTCAAAGAAGGGAGTATTCACACCATCTTTGGGGGACACCATTTAGGGGGAGATAGCAATCACGCTATGGAGAGATATTCCAGAGAAGCGATGTGACGCCCCGGCGCCCCCAGATCCGGGGTCGGAGATCTAGGCGCTCACGGTCCATTTTCCATTAATAACATACCTGTTGTTGCACATAATATATATAACACAGCCATCGACCCCACAATAAACTCACACCACACTCACACACACAGGTTAGAGCCTCAGAAACGTCACACATTGATTAAACAGTAATAAAGTTATCAGAGTTATTACAGACCGAATTAAATAGTATTTATGCTACCAGCAACACTTCGATATGAAGCGAAGTTGGCGGCTTGAAAGTTTGTTACGATACACTGCCTTGCACAGGTCATGCTGATAAATAAAACGAACTAACAAAAGCTGCCAACCAATCCAGCTAATGGGGCCTACCGGTGGAATCTCAAGTGCTGGCTCGGGTCTAGTCACCTGCTTTCGAGCAGTCTGCCTTGGTCTTGCCATTTCGCTTAGCTGTTGTGTTTGTAAAGTTTGAAAACAAGCAAGAGTGAGCAACTATAGCTCAGCAAGAGGTAAGCAATATAACATTTCATATGATTGGCAGTTGATATACTTGTTTGTTTCAATCAGTTATAAAATCACTTGTCATAGTTGATAAATCTCGAAGGTGCAACAATATGTGCCCTTGTTTCAAAATAAACTTGCAGTTCTAGATACTGCATTGATTTAACATCTTTCTCATCAAAATAGAACACTATCAGCAACTTGGCACAAAAGCCTAAGAAGCAGTGTCAAAGCATTTTTCCAAAATGGAGGAATGGGACTTAAAGAAAACACAAAACCTGACAAGGATTGACGATGATCAGTCGCCACATCCGAGTCCAATAATCCGCGGGTCTTCTCTACCGGTAGAAGGATAGAGACTACATCCGTAACTATCCCTCGGGTGAAAACTACATCCGTAATCACCCTCGATGAAAACTACATCCGTAATCATCCTTCGGCAACACCTGGGCCGGAATAATAAGTGATGGACCGCCTGGCTCACGGCCGCTTACACATCCCGGGAATCGTTCGTCAACGGTTCCCACACCTGCCAGAGTCCCTTGTTCTTTTCTTTTAAAACTTGATTTTGATTGAAAACAGAGTAGTTGAGGTCCGACATCAGTCGACCGATGATTCTTGAAATCATACAAGAAGCGGAATCTGACCGGGGGTTTTCGAAAATGTTTTGAGTTCAAATGAGTTCGAGTTTGAAGTTTTAAAAAGTATCTTGGATTAACTTGTCTTTAAATAACGAACAGTAATTAATAAATAATATTTTAAGATTTAATATTAATAATTAATAAAATAATTATTCAATAAAATAAACTTTTAATCCAAGATAGGGTTTCGAGTATTTACGAAGATATAACAATAGTTATTTGAGTATACGATACCGCCCGAATGACCCTTCGGGTTTTCTCAATCTAGATACGATATAATAATATACCGCTCCCCGGTCAATAGCATATACGGACCGCTACGACCTCTATTGCTAGAGTCGTTGTCCGAAGGAAACATTTCAATCTAAGTTCAAGGGGTAAAAGCATACATGTACTTGTTCAATCTCAATTGCATCAATACTTCGATAAACATAGCATTTGATATAATTTGAAAACTACAAACACAACAGTGAAAATCCTTGTATTAGGGTTCTTACAAGCGAGGTATCGACCTCTCACAAATGTGAATAGCTTGGAGTTGAGGCCACCTAAGTTGTTCAAGGGAGAATGTGATGACATTACTTTCACCGAAGAAGAAGCTAGATGGGTACATCATCCTCATAATGACGCTCTGGTAGTAGCAATTCAGATTGGCTCGAAGAATGTCCATCGAGTTTTCGTGGACAATGGAAGCTCGGTGAATATACTATACTACAGTACTTATAAGAAGCTGGGACTCTTAGACAAGGATATGATTCAAGACAACGGATGGATCTATGGTTTTTCAGGAGAATCGGTAAAAGTTATGGGAGCTATCAAATTACCGGTAACTCTTGGGGAAGGAACCCTTTCTGTGACTCAAATGATGGATTTCATGATTTTGAATGTGGATTCATCACATAATGCTCTGGTAGGACGACCCCTATTGAAGGAAATGAAAGTTGTGACCTCCATCTATCATCTCGTGATGAAATTTCCTACGCCAAATGGTGTGGGAACTGTACGGGGCTCTCAGCATGACTCAAGAGATTGCTACCATAAGGCGATTAAAGGGTTTAGGAGACAGCAAGATGGAGGTCGCGCCCTACGTGAGAGTGGTTCAGGAGTCATGAGTGTTGTCCCAGAAGAGGTAAAAGCCCATTATCTTGTTCAGGAACCTGAAGAGGAAGAACTGCTATACAGGGCGCGCCTTGAAGATGATACCACGGTTCTTGATGAGCTTCAAGAAGGAATTTTGGAAGAAATCGAGGAAGACGCAGAGGAAGTAATCTCATTTGATCTCAAGGGTGAGCAGGTTGAAGGGAGGCGAATGTTACTTGAAGGTTTGGTGCATACCCTTGTCGAGGAAGACTTCCCTCTTAAAGAGGACGTGCCCTCCAAGGATGTAGCACCGGTTGAAGATCCTCGAAGTTTTGATTTCGACCTTGACCCAAGGACACCGCAACCGGTGGAAAAGACTTGTAAGAACCCTAATTTTTGGTAATATTTTCTTTTATTTTATATCTTGTGACATTATCATTATGGAACCTTTCTGGTCATCCCTGTTGATTAATAGAATTGATTGTCTGAGAAACTGCGTTGTTGCATTTATTATGTAAGATATACAGAGAGATTGTGAAGGCAAGAGTCTTACTGTTAGTAATATTTATTAAACTTGGAATTTGAGAATGGTTAGAGTATTAAAGGATTTATTAAGAATTATGACGAGGAATTACGGACATTCGAGGAATTTACTCAATAAGTACTTAAGGAATTATAGGGGAAATCTCTACGTGAAGAAATATTATTACGAGAGAATAATTAAGATACGATACGAAGTAAGGATTAAATGACAAGCATTGGTGGGAGAATAATATTACAAGGAAAGAAATTACATGCAAGTGCCATGTAACTAGCTAGTTAGGAAAAGGAACTAGAAAACATAAAAGTAGAAGTGAATAGTGACATGTATGATGGGTGATGTACTTAAGGGACGATAGGGTATGGGAGGTAACCTACACTCTAGCTTGGCAACATGTGACTACTCCTAATAACCACAATAATACATGACCTACTTAGCATTTCTTTTACCATTCAAACAAAACAAAAGAGAAAAACACTCCCCCCCCCCTTGAAACCTTGCTCTCGGCCGAACCACATAGAGAGAGAGGGAGAGATTTTCTCTCCAACATTTCTTCATCTACAACCTTGATCAAAAATCCTAGGGCTTCCTTGCATCATAATAGAGGTATGGTATCAATTTCATAGCCTTCCATCCATTGATTCTTGAGATATAAATTGTTGAAAGTTTAGAAAAGTGTTAACATAAGTTGTTATCTTTTAGATCTTGCATTGTAAGTGTTGTGGGAGGCCATCTAAGGTGTTTTTAAGTTGTGTAAAGATTGTTCAAGGTCTGTAAGAGCTCAAGAAGGTATAAAATCTCAAACCACCCTTGGTTATGTGTTGTTCATATAGTAAGGTAGTAGATCCATGTGTTTTAGGACTTATCTTGAATGTATATGTATTGGATAGCATGGATCTTGGGTTTTGATGTTGAGAATGTGATTTTTATGACCATGGTTAATATATATATCTCCATGAGTGTTATGAGTCATGATCTAAGTGTATTAAGTGTTGATTATGTTATGGAAGTATGAAAAATGATTGATCTAGGTAGTTTGAGCTTGCTGAGTTTTGTCCAGGAACTTTGATCTGTATTGTAGCACGATTTTGAACCCCCAAATGATGTCCCCTGATGTCCTACCTTATATTGTTGGAAAGATAATTGAATGTAGTTTCTGGAAATGTAAGGTTCATAGCTAGGTGATGTGTAGATTTTTAGTTATGTCCGGAGGAGTGAATTTTGTTTCTGGACTATGGACTACATTAAGTGACCCACTTGTGAACCTTGTTTAAACACCTTAAAATATATGTGGGATCATGGAAAAATTTGAGAATGTAGGGAATGCAGTGGTGAAGACCACCCAAAAGGAATTGGATTAAAATATGAATTTTTGGATTTTATAAAAATGCTAGATTAAAATTCGCGCAATGGAAAAAGTCGATTAGTGGAACATGATTCTAGGGTTAGTGGTTATGATTCGAACGTGGTAACTAAATTAAGTCGAGTAAGTGAGGAGCGTAATCGAGTGATGACATGGACCTATAGTGGGGCTAGGGAGTCATAAGACGAAGTCGTTAAGTTAATTTCGTACCCCCTTAAAACCCCGTAATTAAAGTGAAATTGTTAAGGTACTAACGAACGATTATTGTTTATGTATAGATCGTTCGAATTCGCACGCTCGACCACCCCAACCAAACCAAGGCAAGTTTACTTTTCAAAACTTATCCATATACAAGGACTTTTACTGTTGTGTTTGTAGTTTGCAAATTATATCAAATGCTATGTTTATCGAAGTATTGATGCAATTGAGATTGAACAAGTACATGTATGCTTTTACCCCTTGAACTTAGATTGAAATGTTTTCTTCGGACAACGACTCTAGCAATAGAGGTCGTAGCGGTCCGTATATGCTATTGACCGGGGAGCGGTATATTATTATATCGTATCTAGATTGAGAAAACCCGAAGGGTCATTCGGGTGGTATCGTATACTCAAATAACTATTGTTATGTCTTCGTAAATACTCGAAACCCTATCTTGGATTAAAAGTTTATTTTATCGAATAATTATTTTATTAATTATTAATATTAAATCTTAAATTATTATTTATTAATCATTGTTCTTTATTTAAAAGCAAAGTTAATCCAAGATACTTTTAATACTTTCAAACTCGAACTCTTTCGAACTCAAAACATTTTCGAAAACCCCCGGTCAGATTCCGCTTCTTGTATGATTTCAAGAATCATCGGTCGACTGATGTCGGACCTTAACTACTCTGTTTTCAATCAAAATCAAGTTTTAAAAGAAAAAGAAAAAGGGACTCTGGCAGGTGTGGGAACCGTTGACGAACGATTCCCGGGATGTGTAAGCGGCCGTGAGCCAGGCGGTCCATCACTTATTATTCCGGCCCAGGTGTTGCCGAAGGATGATTACGGATGTAGTTTTCATCGAGGGTGATTACGGATGTAGTTTTCACCCGAGGGATAGTTACGGATGTAGTTTCTATCCTTCTACCGGTAGAGAAGACCCGCGGATTATTGGACTTGGATGTGGCGACTGATCATCGTCAATCCTTGTCAGGTTTTGTGTTTTCTTTAAGTCCCATTCCTCCATTTTGGAAAATGCTTTGACACTGCTTCTTAGGCTTTTGTGCCAAGTTGCTGATAGTGTTCTATTTGATGAGAAAGATGTTGAATCAATGCAGTATCTAGAACTGCAAGATTATTTTGAAAACAAGGGCACCTATTGTTGCACCTTCGAGATTTATCAACTATGATAAGTGATTTTATAACTGATTGAAACAAACAAGTATATCAACTGCCAATCATATGAAATGTTATATTGCTTATCTTATACGTATATTTCTTGCTGAGCTATAGTTGCTCACTCTTGCTTGTTTTCAAACTTTACAAACACAACAGCTAAGCGAAATGGCAAGACCCAGGCAGACTGTTCGAAAGCAGGTGACTAGGCCCGAGCCACCACTTGAGATTCCACCGGTAGGCCCCATTAGCTGGATTGGTTGGCAGCTTTTGTTAGTACGTTTTATTTATCAGCATGACCTGTGCAAGGCAGTGTATCGTAACAAACTTTCAAGCCGCCAACTTCGCTTCATATCGAAGTGTTGTTGGTAGCATAAATACTATTTAATTCGGTCTGTAATAACTCTGATAACTTTATTACTGTTTAATCAATGTGTGACGTTTCTGAGGCTCTAACCTGTGTGTGTGAGTGTGGTGTGAGTTTATTGTGGGATCGATGGCTGTGTTATTTATATTGTGTGCAAGAACAGGTATGTTATTAATGGAAAATGGATCGTGAGTGCCTAGATCTCCGACCCCGGATCTGGGGGCGTCACAGAAATGGTATTAGAGCGAGGTTACAGTTCTCAGAAACGATAGTAATTTAAGAAAGCAACCCTAATAATAATAACAATAACGATAACCTTAATAACAACTTTAATAATGCTTAGAACTCTCATCGAGTTTGTAGTCGGGTTATCGGATATAGCCCTTACTTTAAGGCCCGTGAGGGAACTACTCCTAAACCTTTCTTTTATGGTTAGTGACCCACCTTATTTCCCTTGTGTAGATGGAAGAGATACCAGACCCTGAGGCTTTCGAGAGGGAGCATGATGAGGCCCTGATGCGAGAGACCGAGGATCCTGAGGAGGATATGGGTGCCGACTCCGAGCTTGGCCCCTGGATTACAGTGATAGATAGTACTGATGATGAGGATCCTGTTGAGGAGCCCTTTGAGCCTGAGCCCGAGCCAGAGCCTGTTACCCCATCTCCTGTAGCTACTGATGAGGAGAGTGTGAGATCCGGCGAGGGTCGTGTTGTGTCACCCCCACCTTCTCCACAGACATCTAGCCCTGTTTCATCGGACGGTGACTCTGAGGATGACACTTCTGGCGAGGAGGAGCTTGACCCTACCCCTGCTATTGCTCCTACTCCTGCTGCTGCTGCTGCACCTACTCCTATTCCTGTCATACCACCTCCACCGATGGACCTACCCCCAGTGTCGGGTACTGAGCATGCTTACGTGGTACAGTTCCTGACCCGAGACTTACTATCTGCAGAGGCCCGACTTAACCAGGCGAGGAGGGCATTAGTGGAGGAGCGCGAGGCGCGCTTGAGGATCCAGGATGAGATGAGGACCACTGTTGCTAGGAGGACTAGGGCTCGACTCCACCGGATTGAGATGAGGAGTCGCGATAGGATTCTTGGTTTAGGGATCCGCGGGTGCGGAGTGATCCAGGCTAGGGATGCTAGGCGTGTTGTGCGTCGTGCATTTACCCGAGTGAGGACCTTGCTCCGTCGCGGCGCGGCCCCGTGATGTGTTACTGATAGCTCAGTCCCCTAGATTCAGATGACATTAGTGTGTCGATTTTGCGGGATAGTTGACTTGTGCAGTGGTATCCTTTCTGACCAGTGGATGAGTAGACTGACCTACAGATATGTAGATGTGACTTCGGGTAGTATGTATGGATGTAGCCCTACTTTTGTGTAGCCTGACTATTCGGATGATGTATTTGTATTTGTTCCACTTTTGCTAGACTTTGACATCGGAACTATGTATTTGGCTCTAACATCCAAACTTTGTGATAACCCTTGTACCGTACTTATTTAGTTTCAGTTTCCTTAATATTGCCTCAACTGCTTTACTTTCCGATGCCATGCTTTATTGTTTTGATATACAACTGTGATTATACAATTGCTACAAGCCACAAATACAACCATACTGTTTCAAATTTACGATATGCGATTTCAAATTATTTTCTACAATTTCCAAAAATGTTCCTACAATCTTTAAAAATAAATTTTTCAAAAAAAAAAAAAAAGATGTTTTGAAATTTTGAAAAATATTTTTGAGGTTTCGAAATTTTGAAAACTCTTGTAAATGTTTTCGCATTCCAAAGGGATTTTTCCCCCAAAAATGTTTGACATTTTATCTCCAACATCGGATTATTAAAACTTTTGCACTTCCACCCTTACGAGGAGGAACGATACGCTCCTGACCCGTGCAAACACTGTTAGGTAATTGGAAAACCCTAACCCCTCTCTTGTTTTATTATCAGAATCATGCCACCCAGAAGAATGAACACTGAAGCTCACCCGATCAGTTCTGAGGGCCAGGGTAGCCACCATGGAGCCGGAGGCCACCAGAACCGTGAAGGGGAGAATGTCAACCTGAGTGATAATGAGGGCAACGATTATAACCTGTTTGATGACTCTGAGTATGAAGAAGAAGAAGCTGGTGATGATACCCGAGAGGTAGAACATCCTAGGGGAGGCCCTATGGAACAGTTCATGGAGTTACTTAGGCAGAACTTGGACCGTCCCCCAGTTCAGCAACCACCCCAGAATGCTAATGCTAATGTTTTCAGGAACTTCAAATCCCTGAAACCCCCAGAATTTAAAGGAACTGCCGACCCTATCGAGGCAAGGGCCTGGCTGAAGGAAATGGAAAAATCTTTCGAGATACTAGGTGTCGCTGAGGAGCAGAAGACTGTTTTCGCCACTTACCTTTTGAAGGGTGAGGCGAACTATTGGTGGGAAGCTAAGAAGAACTTGGAAGGAAGAGGTGTGGTAACCTGGGAGAGATTTAGCGAGCTGTTCTTGGAGAAGTACTTTCCTAGGTTCATGGAGACACAAATGGAGCTAAAGTTTTTGGAGCTGAAGCAAGGAAATATGACGGTGGCCGAGTATGAGGCCAAATTTACTGAGTTGTCAAGGTTTGTGCCGGAGTATGTGAACTCTGAGGCAAAGAGGGCCCGAAGATTCCAATTAGGGCTAAAACAATGGATTCAGAATCGTGTGGCGGTTCTTGAGCTGACAGACTATGCCACCCTGGTACAAAAAGCGTCAATTGTTGAAGCGGGAAGTGAACAGATGCAGAAGGAGAGAGAAGGAAAGAAGAGGAAGTTGGATAGCCGAAAGGGAAACTCTGCTGGTGGGAGCTTTCCGAGTAAATTTAAGCGAGGAACGATGTCCCAACCAAGCGGGAACTTTGGAACCAAGAGAGCTGAAAGTTGGAGTGTGGGCCAGGGCGGCCGACCTCAGGGATCGTCTTACTCTACCCCATCCCGAGCCCAACCCCCAGAATGCAATAAATGTGGAAGGAAACATGCGGGTGTGTGTAACCTGCAAGATGTGAAATGCTTCAAATGTGGGCTGACAGGGCATTATGCTAACGCCTGTCGCGGAACTAGTAACAACCCGAGTGTCGGAGGTAATTGCTTCAAGTGTGGGAAACCCGGGCACCGAATGAGGGAATGCATGTCCTCTGGGCCAGCTGCATCAAGAGTGAGTGGAACTACTTCTAACAAGGCCCCCACTGCAAGAACTTTTAACATGACGGTACAGGATGCCGTGAGGAACACGGATGTGATTGCAGGTACCCTACTACTCAACTCAGTTAAAGCAAATGTTTTATTTGATTCGGGAGCTACCAAGTCTTTCATATCTCTAGATTTTGTATGTCGGTTAGGCCTTAAGACTGAGCCATTGAAAGACAGATTGCAAATAGAGATAGCTAATCATGAAATTATTCCCGTTAGCCAAGTATGTCCAGGTTGTGACTTAGAAATAGAAGGGCGACACTTTCGGGTAGACTTAATACCTTTTAAACTAGGGGAGTTTGACGTAATAGTAGGTATGGATTGGTTAACAACCCACGGAGCCCAGATTGATTGTGTCAAGAAGAAAGTAAGTTTGAGACTGCCAGGGGACGAAGAAGTAGTGTTTAGTGGGAAATGGCAAAACCAAAAGTTCCTGACCATGATTCAAGCTAAGAAGTTGTTACGTAAAGGATGCGAATCCTATTTAGCCTATGTGAAGGATACCAAGAAGGAGGCACCAAACCTGCAGGAAATCCCTGTCGTTAATGAGTTCGCGGACGTATTTCCGGACGATCTTCCCGGACTACCACCCGATAGGGACATCGAGTTTGCTATAGACTTAGTTCCGGGTACGGCCCCAATTTCGAAAGCCCCATATCGGCTAGCCCCAGTGGAAATGAAAGAGCTGGCCACTCAGTTACAAGAGTTGTTGGATAAAGGGATGATAAGACCTAGTGTGTCACCGTGGGGAGCCCCGGTGTTATTCGTGAAAAAGAAGGACGGCAGCATGAGATTATGTATAGATTACCGGGAGTTGAACAAGGTGACTATCAAGAATAAGTATCCCTTGCCCAGGATAGATGACCTGTTTGACCAATTGAAAGATGCAGTTTATTTCTCTAAGATTGATTTGCGGACCGGGTACCACCAGTTAAAGATCAAACCAGAATATATACCAAAGACGGCCTTTCGCACCCGGTATGGACACTATGAGTTCCTAGTGATGTCATTTGGGCTAACGAATGCCCCTGCAGCTTTCATGGACTTAATGAATCGAGTCTTCAATAAATACTTGGACAAGTGCGTTATAGTCTTCATCGATGATATCTTGATTTATTCTAAAACGAAGGAGGAACATGCAGAGCACTTGAGGATTGTATTGGGAGCATTGAGAGAAGAAAAGCTGTACGCTAAGTTCTCGAAGTACGAATTTTGGTTGAAGGAAGTTCAGTTTTTAGGGCATGTGATTAGCGAACAAGGCATTCTAGTGGACCCAGCCAAAATAGAGGCTGTATCAAATTGGGAGAGACCAACCACTCCGACCGAGGTGAGAAGTTTCATAGGACTGGCTGGCTACTATAGGAGATTCGTCCAAGACTTTGCAAAGATAGCAGCCCCTTTGACCCGACTAACTCGCAAGACCGAGAAGTTTGTGTGGATTGAAAAATGCGAAGAGAGCTTCCAAGAGTTGAAAAAGAGGTTGGTGACAGCACCAGTACTAGCCCTACCTGATGATAAGGGAGATTTTGTGATTTATAGCGACGCATCCCATAAAGGTTTAGGGTGTGTGCTTATGCAGCACGGTAAGGTGATTGCTTATGCGTCCAGACAACTTAAGGAGTATGAGATAAGATACCCCACCCATGATTTGGAATTAGCAGCTATAGTTTTTTCTTTGAAGATCTGGAGACATTATCTTTACGGAGAAAAGTGTGAAATCTACACGGATCACAAGAGCTTAAAGTACATATTCACTCAGAAAGAGTTAAACATGAGGCAGAGGAGATGGCTAGAGCTAATCAAAGATTATGATTGTGAGATTCATTATCACCCAGGGAAGGCCAACGTGGTGGCCGATGCACTTAGCCGGAAGGAGAAGCTTAAGATGATAACGTCAGTGGACGAATTGATCAAGGACCTTGAGAAACTGGAGATTGAAGTGAGGCTACCAGGAATTGGACAAGAGAGTCTAATGGAAATAAAAGTCCAACCACCGTTATTGGAGAAGATTAAGTTATGCCAGGAAAAGAAGATAGAAGAAGAAAAGAATTCGATGGGGAAAATTTTGACTGGCGAGGAAATTAAGTGTGAGAAGGACGGGAATGGAA